>CM055120.1:163324335-166215608 GCA_029206835.1 Rana muscosa
TTGCATTTTTACATTATTTTTTGGGCAGTTTTTGTAGCACTCCCCCCCCCCCCCCAGTCCTGCGCTTTGTACTTGTAGCGCATTATTACATGCTTTTCTGCAGCTGCTCCATTGAAGTGGGCGGCACAGTGGTGCTCTCGCCTAGCAGTAAAAAAGGGTCGCTGGTTCAAATCCCAACAAAGACACTACCTGCCTTGGAGTTTGCATGTTCTCCCTGTGCCTGAGTGAGTTTCCTCCGGGTACTCCGGTTTCCTCCCACACTCCAAAGACATTGGCTTCTGTCCAAAATTGGCCCTAGTATATGAATGTGAGTTGGGGACCTTGGATTGTGGGCTCCTTGAGGGTAGGGACAGATGTGAGTGTGTGATGTATGTGTGGAGCATAATAATATAATAGATGAGCATCTTAATGAGATACAATATACAGGGATAGGGAGAATTGTAGAAACACACCCACACTCACTCAGGTTGAACTGGATGGACTGGTGTCTTAATTCAACCTTACTAACTATGTATACATAGTTGCATTAAAAAACACTTTGCCCTTTCTAAATACGCAGCAGCTGAAAAAATCATGGATGTGAACGTGTCCCGTAGGAAACCATGTAAATGAACTGCAGTGCGTTTCTGCAAAAAGCACCAAAAAACACAGAGGTGTGACCCAGGCCTCAGATGTTTAGTAACATAATGGGGTTAAAAAAAAAAAAAAAAAAAATTAGTACAAAAAGAGCAAATAATCACTACTGTAAGGGGGTTCATTTTTTACTGTGGGACAATGAAAGTAATATTTACAGTAGCGATTTGCTCTTTTTGTACTGCAAAGGGCTAATTTTAGTTTTTTTAACCCCATTATGTTACTGGCCGATTAATCGATTATGAAAATATTAATCGATTAATTTAATAATCGATTAGTTGTTTCGGCCCTAGTGGCGACACTCAACTATTTTCGCATTACCGAAAAAAAGACCAAATATCACGGACTGGAAAAATGCCTCACATTGATCGATGATTGGATGACTGACAGCTCCCTCAAACTCAATGGATCCAAAAGAGAACAACTTCTCCACGCAAACTGAAAAGACAAAAACCAAGACTTCTTGGACACCACCCACCATTCTTGGACAGACCATTACCCCGAGCACAAAGTCAAAAGTCTCGGAGTCATCTTTGATTTGGAGATGTCGATGGATGCACAAATAGGATCAGTAGTCAGCGGATCGCACCATCTCCTTTGCCTGCTGCATAGACTCATCCCCTTCATCCCAGAAGAGGACATAGCAGTAGTAGTTGGAACAATCATCAACTCCTGACTCGACTACGCAAACTCCCTCTACATAGGATTACCTAAATACCAGATTTCGCACCTACAAGTCATCCAGAACACGGCAGCCAGACTGGTAACAGGGAAAAAAAAAACTGGAATCCATCACCCCTTCACTGAGGACCCTTCATTGGCTAACCGTAAAGGATCAGGTCACATTCAAGACCCTCTGCCTCACCCACAAGTGCACACAAGGAAACGCTCCTCAATACTTATGGGAGAAGATAAAACACTACACCCCCAATCGTATTCTCTGATCAACTAACCAAAACCTCCTCCACATCCCCAAGTCCTGCTACAAATCGAAGGGAGAACAAAGATTTGCAGTCCAAGGACCACGGCTATGGAACGCTCTACCCACAAACATCCGCATGGAAGAAACCCATTGGGCCTTCAGGAAAAAAAACTAAGACCCACGTCTTCTGAAGAATCAGTGCAAAAAATCTGAGGAAAACGCTTGGACAGCCGCACTCCAAAAAAGGTTATTTTATTTAAAACAAAAGCACAAACAACATGCCACAGCAAAAAAACAGCAAGTATGAGCTGACGTTTCGCACTGCTATGATTAAGCACTGAATCGCAGTGCGAAACGTCAACTCATACTTGCTGTTTTTTTGCTGTGGCATGTTGTTTGTGCTTTTGTTTTAAATAAAAGAACCTTTTTTGGAGTGCGGCTGTCCAAGCGTTTTCCTCAGATTTTTTGCATTGCCTGCACCCACGGCTCTGGATCTTGTGAATGAGTCACCAGTCACATCTGAGCGATAACTCTCTCCTTCTGAAGGATCAGGACGACACTGGATGGAACTTGAGGCAAATTAGTTGGCATTTGTATCGCTATACAAGTTATTCACTCACAAGGCATGGTGGGTCGGATTTGGCCCGCGGCCCTTGTGTTTGACTTGTAGAGTGCGATGAGTGGCGATCTTTCTAAGTAAGCTATACATTAGTGTGAATGAGGTACATAAGAAACAAATGTGGATCACATGCCCTAGGGGTGCCCTGCATTGTTCTGTGCAGAAAAACACAGATCACCACATATAGTGAGAACGAGCCTTTAGGTCCCATTCACATCTAAGCATTGGCAGGAAGTGAAGGCAAATCTCCCCAATGGGACACAACAGGCAAATATATAACCCTCCGTGACTCTAAAATGAGAAAAGAAAATTCCTTTAGTGACACTTTAAGAATTAGATGTGTGTGGAGCTCGGTGTCACCCCATGTAGTTCCAGGGAGGCTCCCATCCACATAATGACAGCTTGGTGTCACAGAAGAGCGGTGATATGTCCCGTAGAGGTCACAGCTGAGAGTCCTCCTGTCCTGTCCCCGCTCTGACACAACATACACACACCTCAGGTTCCCGCTATCCCGCCTCTACATACCGTTCTCCGTAGTCCCGGGTTCGGTTCCGCTTCTATCTGCCCTCCACACACCGGTCCCGTATAGGGAAGGGGTAAATCCTACTACACGAGGACGCGGCGCACACGTGTGACCTCATCAACAGCTGGCGGAACTCATGCGGGTCGAGCCTCGTTGTGGCGGTTGCCTAGGTGACGAATTCTCCAACCAGGAAGTTGGGTGTCTGTGTTGTATAACGCAAACCAATGCAGAGCTGAGACTTTCCTGACCTGCTGCTTTCCCTCTCATGTTTTCTTTTCCAAAAGAAGGACAGTAATGTGACAGAATATGACCCCCTCCACTGATCACATGACTTATTCCATTCTTTCACTGCCAGAGCTGTTTTATTTTTTGCACACATTTAAAAAAAGAATATAGCAAATACATTTGTTTCACAAGCCATGTTGGAATTTAATGTTCTCATAAAAGTACCTTTCCTTTCCAACCTGCAACGCTGTTATTTTCTGCAAAATGCAATATGGCAACCTGGAGGTGTTTCACACATAGATGGTGCAGGGAACGCCCCCCAGAAACATCATTTCCTGCTTGTGTAATTGGCTCACTGATTTTCCCTGAAGTCTGCGCTAAGATACAAGTCAGATTTTGGGAATCCCCTGCAACAAGCATTTCTGTTTTGGTGAGATGCGCCTAAAGGCTTAAAGGGGTTATAAAGGTTCATCCGACAATACCGGAACCCCCCCCCCCCCGTTTTACTTACCTGAGCCCGTTCACCTGCTGCGCTCGCCCCCGACGTCCTCTTCGCCGCTCAGCCTGGCCGTTGATTGGCTAGAGTGGATGGATTGAAAGCAGCGCAGCCATTGGCTCGCGCTGCTGTCAATCACATCCAATGACGCGGCGCGCCGGGGGGCGGGGCCGAGTGATACAGTGAGCGGCCATAGCCGCCGGCAGTATCACGGGAGCGCGCCCGCAAGAACTCACCACCATGCGAGAGAGCTTGCATTAAAGGTGGTTAATTCTTGCGGGGAGGATCCGAGACAGCCACGAGGGACCCCAGAAGACCAGGTTCAGGGCCACTCTGTGCAAAACGAGCTGCACAGTGGAGGTAAGTATAACATGTTTGTTATTTAAAAAAAAAAAATTTGCCTTTCCAACCCCTTTAAACATGTCTATAGGGATGCAGACACTTCCGCTTTCCTCATTTGAGCCCTGCAGGTGCAGCATCCGATTGATAATTATAAAACCACTCCCATAGAGATTCACTGAGCGTATGGACACAGACAAACAAACAGCTATTTCTTCAGGATAACAAAATGTAGGAATCTGAAAATTTGATAAATCCTTGCAATGTACATAGATCACCCAGAAAGGAATATAAAGTACCCTCTTTAAAGAAAAAAGGCCAGAACGGACTCTGAAGAGTGGTTAGTGGGACTATTAACTCTATTATATAGGAACTTCATATATCTCCCCCCCCCCCCCCTCCGCTGGTTATCTTTGATTAGCAAGCTGGAGTTGCTACATAACAAAGGAGGATGGGAAATATAGTTTTGGTACATGTAATAACATGCCGCCACTGTGTAAATCGTCCCCATTAACATGGGGACAAGGTGTTTTGGGGTGGGGGGGTGTCATGGATATGCAGTAGTGTTTGTCTGTCAGCTTACCTTCCTTCCTATGTGTTCATCTTAGAGGCCAGACCCTTTCACCTGGCTTCCTTTATAATCTCTTCCCAGCCAGACTCCACCCCAGGCCCTATCACAGAACACTATATTAACCTGTGCACTGCAAGCCTGCTTTGCTGATCAATGTGTTTGTTATGCATTGTGTGTTTGGGTTCCTGCCTGCCGTGTGCTATGTTTGTCTCTCTGTTACGATATTGGCTTGTTCCTGACTATCCCTGTCTGCTTGTGACCCTTGACCTTCGGCTTGTCCTTCGTTTATCCTTGTCTGCTTGTGAACCTTGACCTTCGGCTTGTCCTTCGCTACTCTTGTATCCTGTGCTGCTGCTCCCCCTCTTTCCTCCTTACCCTACGAGGCGTGAGCTAGGAGACTCTAGGGGTTGCGACCTGGACCCAGCCTGCAGCGTAACATCCTCACCACTAGAGGTTCTGGAGAAGACCTGCTGGGTCTTAGACTCCGCGCCCTGGGGTATCTTGGCTCTAGCTTCCTGTGGATCCCGGTTGTGCTCCTCTGGTCCCGCTTTCCACAACCACTCAGTATCCTATCCACAGCAGTCAGTCATAGGGTTCACTACCTTGTGGAGCACTCCTAACCCCCTACGGTGTGCATCTGTCACCTGGCCACAGGTGACCTGACAGTTTGATCAGCCATAAACCCGGCTGACATGCCGCTCCCTGCGGATGATCCTTTGCAGGGCATAGTCCGCAGACTTGAGACCCAGGAATCTAATAAGACCCAGGTCATGCGATTCCTTCAGGATTTGGCCTCCCGTTTTGAACAGGTTCAGGCCTCATTAGGACCCCTGGTTCAACAACCTCAACTGCTACCAGCGGCTGCACCTATTCCGGTCGCGGTCGCAGCCACACATTCACTACAACTGCCAGCTCCGTCCCATTTCTCTGGGGACTCCAAGGCCTGCAGGGGGTTCCTTAGCCAATGCACGATTCATTTCGAGCTTCAGCCTCAAAACTTTCTGTCTGATAGGGCAAAGGTAGCCTATATAATTTCCCTCCTCTCCGGTGAAGCTTTAGCCTGGGCAGCCCCTCTGTGGGAACTGAATGATCCAGTGGTTTCTAGCCTGTCTGGCTTCTTGAAACTTTTTCGGAATATCTTTGAAGAACCGGCTCGTGTCTCAGCGGCCAGCGCCCTTCTACGTCTCCGCCAAGAGTCTGCTTCAGTGGGACAGTATGCCCTTCATTTCCGCATACTGTCGGCTGAGTTGAGCTGGAACAATGAGGCCTTAGTCGCAACCTTTTTGCACGGCCTCTCTGATAGAGTGAAGGATGAATTAGCAGGAAGAACCATCCCCACTGATCTGGGTGGAGTTATCTCCTTGTGTAACCAGATCAATATTCGCTTTCAGGAGAGGACCCTAGAAAAGCAACGCCAGCACTCCTTGGTTCTTAGTCAGCCTGAGCTCCCCTCTCTTCGACCCGTAGAGCATCTCCTACCATCTGAGGAACCCATACAGCTGGGTCGGACCAGGCTATCCCCCGAGGAACGTGCTAGGCGCAGAACTCTTGGTCTGTGTCTTTACTGTGGGGGCAAAGGCCATTTTCGTGACACTTGCTCTCTTTGTCCAGAAAAACGTTCGGGTCCACTTCATCTGGAAAGTGGAGTATTTGACCCAGAAATATCACCTTCCCCTTCTCGTCTTCTGCTTTTTGTGTTCCTTCATGTTGGTGCTTCTTCTCATTCGGTCTCAGCATATCTGGATTCCGGAGCCGCTGGTAATTTCATGGACTGGGAAATCGCATCGTCCATGAGACTTACTCTCTTGCCCCTCACCACGCCATTGGTGGTCTTGGCGATTGATGGCACTGTTTTCCCAGGGGGACCTATCCGCTTCTAGACCCTCCCTGTTAAGATGTCGGTAGGGACACTCCACCAGGAGTGGATATCCTTCCTTATCTTACCCAAGGCCTCAACGCCTATAATTTTGGGTCTCCCATGGTTACAGCTCCATTCTCCTCATGTGGACTGGACTACTGGACAGATCCTGGCTTGGGGTTCCTCCTGTTCCTTGTCCTGCCTACCCAAGGTTGCCCCCTGTGAACCTGAGCCGGTCATTCATTCCAGGTTGCATAACCATTTACGTTTCTCTGTCGCTAATCACCCTTGGACGCACAGCCAGGCTAGCTTGTCTACAAGTCCTGCAGTCGCTACGTCTTGTGATGCGATTCAGGTAGTCGCTACACCTGACTCTGCTATTCACTCGGCCTCTGTACTAGTTATGCCAGTCCAGCCCATGCCCAGAGAGCCTCCTACTTGTTCTTGTTCAGGACATTCTGCTTGTCTTTCAGCTATTCAGCTTGACTCCTGTGACATGTCACCTTCTAACCAACCTGACTTCAGGGTTCCACTGACATCTGCCCAGTCTGATGGTCCTGTGCTAGATGACCAGTTCCTCTTTAAGGGTCTAGGGGACCCTCCTCAGATTCCTGTTGATCCTCTCATGCCCTTGCTTATTCCTAGAGAGCCTTTGGTCCTCAATAGATCTTGTCATCTCCCTACCTCGGTTCTGGTCTCTGAGGATAATCTAAAGTACAAGGTTAGACAAGTTCTGGATTCTCTGCTCTGCAGAGGTATTCTTCAGTACCTTGTGCATTGGAGAGGTTTTGGTCCTGAGGAGGCTTCTTGGATCGCTGAATCTGATGTCGTTGCACCTCATCTGTTGAGGAGGTTTCATCTGAGATTTCCCTTTAAGCCTGGGCCCAGGTGGGGGAGGGCCCATAAGAGGGAGGGTACTGTCATGGATATGCAGTAGTGTTTGTCTGTCAGCTTACCTTCCTTCCCATGTGTTCATCTTAGAGGCCAGAACCCTTTCACCTGGCTTCCTTTATAATCTCCTCCCAGCCAGACTCCACCCCGGGCCCTATCACAGAACACTATATTAACCTGTGCACTGCAAGCCTGCTTTGCTGATCAACGTGTTTGTTAAGCATTGTGTGTTTGGGTTCCTGCCTGCCGTGTGCTACGTCTGTCTCTCTGTTACGATATTGGCTTGTTCCTGACTATCCCTGTCTGCTTGTGTCCCTTGACCATCGGCTTGTCCTTCGTTTATCCTTGTCTGCTTGTGACCCTTGACCTTCGGCTTGTCCTTCGCTACTCTTGTATCCTGTGCTGCTGCTCCCCCTCTTTCCTCACCCTACGAGGCGTGAGCTAGGAGACTCTAGGGGTCGCGACCTCGACCCAGCCTGCAGCGTAACATCCTCACCACTAGAGGCTCTGGAGAAGACCTGCTGGGTCTTAGACTCCGCTCCCTAGGGTATCTCGGCTCTAGCTTCCTGTGGATCCCGGTTGTGCTCCTCTGGTCCCGCTTTCCACAACCACTCAGTATCCTATCCGCAGCAGTCAGTCATAGGGTTCACTACCTTGTGGTGCACTCCTAACCCCCTACGGTGTGCATCTGTCACCTGGCCACTGTCAGGGTCACCTGTGGCCAGGTGACAGATGCACACCGTAGGGGGACAGGAGTGCACCGCGAGGTAGTGAACCCTATGGCTGGCTTCTGCGGATAGGAAACTGGGTGGTTGTGGAAAGCGGGACCAGAGGAGCACAACCGGGATCCCAACGGAAGCGAGAGCCAAGATTCCCCAGGGCGCGGAGTCTAAGACCCAGCTGGTCTTCTCCAGGGCCTCTAGTGGTGAGGATGTTACGCTGCAGGCTGGGACCAGGTCGCGGCCCCTGGAGTTTCCTAGCTCACGCCCCGTAGGATAAGGGGAAGCAGCAGCACACGATAGAGAGAACCGAATAACAAGCCGAAGGTCAGGGGCCACAAGCAGACAAGGATAACGAAGAACGAGCCGAAGGTCAAGGGTCACGAGCAGACAGGGATAGTCGGGGACAAGCCAATAACGTAACAGAGAGACAGACGTAGCACACGGCAGGCAGGAACCCAAACACACAATGCCTAACAAACACGTTGATCAGCAAAGCAGGCTTGCAGTGCACAGGTTAATATAGTGTTCTGTGATAGGGCCTGGGGTGGAGTCAGGCTGGGAGGAGATTATAAAGGAAGCCAGGTGAAAGGGCTCAGGCCTCTAAGATGAACACATGGGAAGGAAGGTAAGCTGACAGACAAACACTACTGCATATCCATGACAGTACCCTCCCTCTTATGGGCCCTCCCCCGCCTGGACCCAGGCTTAAAGGGAAATCTCTGATGAAACCTTCTCAACAGATGAGGTGCAGCGACATCAGATGCAGCGATCCAAGACGCCTCCTCAAGACCAAAACCTCTCCAATGCACAAGGTACTGAAGAATGCCTCTGCAGAGCCGAGAATCCAGAACTTGTCTAACCTCGTACTTAAGATTATCCTCAGAGACCGAAAACGAGGTAGGGAGATGACAAGAAGATCTATTGAGGACCAAAGGCTCTCTAGGAATAAGCAAGGGCATGAGAGGATCAACAGGAATCTGAGGAGGGTCCCCTAGACCCTTAAAGGGGAACTGGTCATCTTGCACAGGACCATCAGACTGGGCAGATGTCAGTGGAACCCTGAAGTCAGGTTGGTTAGAAGGTGACATGTCGCCGGAGTCAAGCTGAATAGCTGAAGGACAAGCAGAATGTCCCGAACAAGAAAAAGTAGGAGGCTCACTGGGCATGGGCTGGACTGGCATAACTAGTACAGAGGCAGAGTGAATAGCTGAGTCAGGTGTAGCGACTACCTGAATCGCATCGCAAGACGTAGCGACTGCAGGACTTGTAGACAAGCTAGCCTGGCTGTGCGTCCAAGGGTGGTTAGGGACAGAGAAATGTAAATGGTTATGCAACCTGGAATGAATGACTGGCTCAGATTCACAGGGGGCAACCTTGGGTAGGCAGGACGAGGAACAGGAGGGACCCCAAGCCAGGATCTGTCCAGTAGTCCAGTCCACATGAGGAGAATGGAGCTGTAACCATGGGAGACCCAAAATTATAGGCGTTGAGGCCTTGGGTAAGATAAGGAAGGATATCCACTCCTGGTGGAGTGTCCCTACCGACATCTTAACAGGGAGGGTCTGGAAGCGGATAGGTCCCCCTGGGAGAACAGTACCATCAATCGCCAAGACCACCAATGGCGTGGTGAGGGGCAAAAGAGTAAGTCTCATGGACGATGCGATTTCCCAGTCCATGAAATTACCAGCGGCTCCGGAATCCAGATATGCTGAGACCGAATGAGAAGAAGCACCAACATGAAGGAACACAGAAAGCAGAAGACGAGAAGGGGAAGGTGATATTTCTGGGTCCAATACTCCACTTTCCAGATGAAGTGGACCCGAACGTTTTTCTGGACAAAGAGAGCAAGTGTCACGAAAATGACCTTTGCCCCCACAGTAAAGACACAGACCAAGAGTTCTGCGCCTAGCACGTTCCTCGGGGGATAGCCTGGTCCGACCCAGCTGCATGGGTTCCTCAGCTGGTAGGAGATGCTCTACGGGTCGAAGAGAGGGGAGCTCAGGCTGACTAAGAACCAAGGAGTGCTGGCGTTGCTTTTCTAAGGTCCTCTCCTGAAAGCGAATATCGATCTGGTTACACAAGGAGATAACGCCGGCCAGATCAGTGGGGATGGTTCTTCCTGCTAATTCATCCTTCACTCTATCAGACAGGCCATGCAAAAAGGTTGCGACTAAGGCCTCATTGTTCCAGCTCAACTCAGCCGACAGTATGCGGAAATGAAGGGCATACTGTCCCACAGAAGCAGACTCTTGGCGGAGACGTAAAAGGGCGCTGGCCGCTGAAGAGACACGAGCCGGTTCTTCGAAGATATTCCGAAAAAGTTTCAAGAAGCCAGACAGGCTAGAAACCACTGGATCATTCAGTTCCCACAGAGGGGCTGCCCAGGCTAAAGCTTCACCAGAGAGGAGGGAAATGATATAGGCTACCTTAGCCCGATCAGACAGGAAGTTTTGGGGCTGGAGCTCAAAATGAATCGTGCATTGGCTAAGGAACCCCCTGCAAGCCTTGGAGTCCCCAGAGAAACGGGACGGAGCTGGCAGTTGTAGTGAGTGTGTGGCTGCGACTGGTGCAATAGGTGCAGCCGCTGATTGTATTTGAGGTTGCGGATTCAGGGTTCCCAAGGAGGCCTGAAGCTGCTCGAAGCGAGAAGCCAGATCCTGGAGGAATCGCATCACCTGAGTCTGATTCGATTCCTGGGTTTCAAGTCTGCAAACTATGCCCTGCAATGGATCATCCGCGGGTAGCGGGATGTCAGCCGGGTTCATGGCTGATCAAACTGTCAGGGTCACCTGTGGCCAGGTGACAGATGCACACCGTAGGGGGACAGGAGTGCACCGCGAGGTAGTGAACCCTATGGCTGGCTTCTGCGGATAGGAAACTGGGTGGTTGTGGAAAGCGGGACCAGAGGAGCACAACCGGGATCCCAACGGAAGCGAGAGCCAAGATTCCCCAGGGCGCGGAGTCTAAGACCCAGCTGGTCTTCTCCAGGGCCTCTAGTGGTGAGGATGTTACGCTGCAGGCTGGGACCAGGTCGCGGCCCCTGGAGTTTCCTAGCTCACGCCCCGTAGGATAAGGGGAAGCAGCAGCACACGATAGAGAGAACCGAATAACAAGCCGAAGGTCAGGGGCCACAAGCAGACAAGGATAACGAAGAACGAGCCGAAGGTCAAGGGTCACGAGCAGACAGGGATAGTCGGGGACAAGCCAATAACGTAACAGAGAGACAGACGTAGCACACGGCAGGCAGGAACCCAAACACACAATGCCTAACAAACACGTTGATCAGCAAAGCAGGCTTGCAGTGCACAGGTTAATATAGTGTTCTGTGATAGGGCCTGGGGTGGAGTCAGGCTGGGAGGAGATTATAAAGGAAGCCAGGTGAAAGGGCTCAGGCCTCTAAGATGAACACATGGGAAGGAAGGTAAGCTGACAGACAAACACTACTGCATATCCATGACAGCCACAGGTGACCTGACAGGGTGGGGGGGGGGGGGGCAGTGGGAGTACAATAAACTCCATTGTTGGTCTAAGTGGGAATGAAATCAGCCCCATGGTTGGAGTCATTATGAGCAAAAATAAGTCTTATTCTTGGTGTCAGTGAAAATAACTTAAGTTCCATCATTATTGTAAGTAAAAGTAAAATAGGTCCTTATATTACTATTGCAATTGGATCTGTTACTGTATTTGGATACCTACATTGGCCTTTTCAGTTGATGTGATGGGCTATGAAGTGGAGCACGATAAGTAGCTTGTTACAGGTATCTGTTATACCTCTGCTAAATTTTGTGATTTTTGTACTAAAAGCAAAAAAAAGCCCCTTTATTAGTGTCAGTGGGAGTAAAAATGCACCTCATTGTTGGTGTTAGTGTGAGCAAATATAAGTGTAGCACCCTCTACCTAAGGTAGGTTGCTAGAGGTATTTTTTTTTTTGTTACAGCCAGTGCAGGTAAATTTAGGCAGACCTAGCCTGTTTGTATTTGATCTGGGGGCTGGGAGTGGTTTGAGAGTAGCAGCAGGTGACTGACATGTGGCTTCAACTCTCTGGCGCCTCCCTCTGGTTTTCAGAAGGTTCTGGAAAAGAGGTGGGGAGAGAGGATTGCAGTGACATGGGGTGTATTTGGGAGCCCTGACCAATCCTCAACTAGGATTGACAGGGGGCAGGCCTCCCATATATACCTTGGGTCCTTGGGTCAGCCTGCTGGGGGAGGAGTTGTCGGGTGGAAGAACTGAGTGATGGAGTGTTAGGATGTCGTGGCCTTTGAGGGAGCCCCCTTTCTGGGGGGGGGTGATCTTGGGCCTGGAGCTAGGGAGCTGAGAAGGAACTTCTCCATACAAGCCAAACGAGGGGTGTCCTGAACAGGAGCAGGAGAAGGACAGCAGGTAACATTGCCAGGCAAGTCATCAGGAGGGATCCATCCAGGGGTTGGTGAGTGAAAGGCACAGTCAGAAGATCTGGGAGAGACATGCCAGGAGTGGATATAGAGCTAAAAGGAGAGACTGTGATGTCACTGGGTTTAGAGATAAGCTGTTACCCCATCCAAGTTAAATCCCTCAATAAAACAACAAAAACAAGCTGATGGAATGTTCATTGTCTAGAAAAGTGTGACTGGAGGTGAATGCCTGGCTGAGCAGGGTGATGGGTGGAACTACAACACACAGCGACCCCACGGGGGCACCGCTACATAAGCTTTTCATTGGTGTTCCGTAGTCTCTTACCTCAGCACATACTCCCATGCTGCAGCTCTGCTTCTGTAGAATCAGATTATTCTGCCCAACAATGCTGGCATAATTAAAGTGCTGAGTGCTGGAACACAGACTATTCAAGCACTTGGCACACTCTGCCACTATGCACAATGCCCTGGATCCCACGGGACACCAACACTACAAGATAGTGTCCAAAATCCCAGATCTTTCTGTAGGATCCAGGACCTCTGTTGTTCCTTCTGCCAGCCCCTATGTCTCTCTAGGACACTGTAGTGATGTGGGGGCCAGTGGGGTGAAGGAGAGTTCATAGCGGATGTCTGATGCAAAAAATTCTTTAGGCACCATAGCTCTTAAAGTGAGTGGAAACATAAAAAGAAAAATTATAGCCTTTTTTGTCATAGCAACCTAATTCAAGACAATTTAAAGCTGTAGTAAACCCCACTTGGTCATTTTTACCTACAGGTAAGGCTATGATAAAGCTTGCCTGTCACAGGTAAACTGAATATTCACCCTGAATGCAGCCAGTGACTGTACATCACCGGTGCATGCAGTTCGGGATACCTTGCCAAACCTTCAGAGCTTCGAGCCAGAACCGAGGGCTCCCGCGTGCATACGCGGGAAGTAACGTCATTGCGGCCCCAGCCAATGATATAATCTGAGCGCGCGAACCCGAAAGAAAGACCGGGGGAAAATGTGAGCCCTCTCGGCTGTGACAGTCCAGCGCTAGAGGGCTTTGGGGTTGATTTACTAAAGGGAAAAAGACTGTGCACTTTGCAAAGTGCAGTTTCACTCTGCAAGAGCAGTTGCTTCAGAGCTTAGTAAATGAGCAGAAGCTCCATTATCCAATCATGTACAAGCAAGAATGCTGTTTTTTTAAATTTCCTTGCACGTGATTGGGTACTCTTTTGAAAGAGAAGCCTTCCCTTATTTGCTAAGCTCTGGAACAACTGCACTTGCAGGCTATTCGCCGTTAGTAAATCAACCCCTTTGTTCCAAGGTGAGTATTTCATACTAGCATTTACGCAATAGCCTTACAGATGTTTTTTTTTTTTTTTTAAACATCCGTGGTTTACAACCGCTTTAATAGAATCAGTATTATATAGTCTGTAAAGTTCTAAAATGTCACTTATAATCCTCTCTAATATAAGCATAATTCCTTCATTTGATAGATTCATTAGATTCCTCGACTATTGCAACTCGCTCCTTGTTGAACTACACAGACTATCCCCCCTTAAGTCCATCATGAATGATCTGCCAGTCTCATCCACTTTACCATACACTCAGTGTCCATCACCACACTCTGCCAATCCCTCCATTGGGTTCTGCTCACCCAACAAATAAAATTCAAAATACAGAGATTGCAGCATATGTTGGGGAAACCCCCTTACCCGTCTTGGACAATGAAACGCGGACCGTGTTAGAAGCACCCTTTACAGAGGACGAGCTTCTTATCTCTATAGGTAGCACCCCATCTGGGAAAAGCCCTGGCCCAGACGGCTTTACCCCAAAATTTTATAAACAATTTTGCAATGTTCTTGCTTCTTATCTGCTCAAAGTGTTCAGCGTGGTTTCAGGAGGAGAGTAGTTTCCTCCGCAGGCTTTTGAAGCCAACATTTCTTTAATACCAAAATTGGACAAGGATCATACATTCTGTTCAAATTTTAGGCTTATCTCTGTGATTGGGGCTGATTTAAAAATCTATTCCATGATGATTGCCAATAGACTCCAACCTCTGCTTTTGGGACTTATCCATCTCGACCTGGTGGGTTTTGTCACTGGGTAAGACATACGAGAAAATACAATTAAAATGCTTTTTCTAATGCAACATGCTCACCTTTCGTCCGTCCCCATGTGCCTCCTGTCAGACGACGTGGAGCTAAGCCTTTGATAGGGTCAGTTGGTTGTTTTTGCGGCACACCCTAGCCCAAATAGGATTGGGACTCAGGATGATCTTTAGCATTTTGGCCTTATACTCGCCCCTCCGTGAAGGTGAGGGTTAAGGGATCCCTTTCTCCACGGTTCCCTACTAACTTGCTTACTGGGCACATACACCCCCTTCCTGCCCAGGCCAATTTCCAGCTTTCAGCGCTGTCACTCTTTGAATGACAATTGCGAGGTCAAGCTACACTGTAGTCATATAAAAATTTCTCACAAAAATAAAGCTTTTTTTGGTGGTATTTAATCACCACTGGGTTTTTTATTTTTTGCTAAATCAACAAAAAAAAGACTGTAAATTAAGACAATTTTTTTTTTCATAGTTAGTTATAAAATTTTGCTAACAGGTAATTTTTGTCCTTTATAGGTGTGCCTGATGAAGCTGCACTGACAGGCACTGATAGGCTGCACTGATGGCATTGATAGGCTGCACTGATAGGCACTGATAAGAAAGCAGTGATGGGCACTAATTGGCGGCACTGATGGGCACTGATAGGTGGCACTGGTGTGCACTGATCATGAGGCACTGATGAGGCTGCACTGATAGGTGGCACTGATGGGCACTGATAGACGGCACTGAAGGGCACTGATAGATGGCAGTGAAGGGCACTGATAGGTGGCACTGATGAGAAGGCACTGATGTGCACTGAATGAGAGCACTGATGGGCACTGATTGATGGCACTGGTTAGCAGTACTGATGGGCACTGGTAGGTGGGCACTGGTTATGAGCACTGGTGGGCACTGATTAGCAGCACTGGTGGTCACTGTGTGGGACCGATGTCCCTTTTACAGAAGCCAGTAATCAGCGTGTTTTTTACTGATTACCGGCTTTCGTTTACATCATGTGATCAGCTGTCATTAGCTGACAGCTGATCATGTGGTAAAGGGCCGGGATCGGTGATCACAGAGCATGCCGCCCACGTGCCGCAGGGGGCGCGTGAGCAGTGTGAGCACGAGAGGACGTCCATGTACACCCACCTGCCAATTTAAGCCCACGCTGTAGCAGTCTTTCGGCTATAGCGTGGGCACCAAGTAATTAATAATAGCACGCGCCAGAGCTGTACTCTATCCCCTCTGCTCTACATATTCATGATGAAACAACTGGCGGTTGCCCTCTAGCGTAATCCTAGCATTCCTGAGCTTTCAGTAGGAGCATCACAGGTCAAACTGTCCCTATTCACAGACGACCTTCTTCTGTACTTGACCCAACGCCTTACTGCAATTCCATCTATATTACAGGAATTCCAAAAATGTGGATCAATGAGCAGCTATAAAGTCAACCTGTCAAAAATATAAAATCCTTAATGTCTTACTTTCAGCGACAGCAGTGCAGGCACTGGAGGCAAATTTACCCTTTAAGGTCTGCTCCACCTCCTTAAAATTAAAAGTGGTTGTTAAGCCACTACTATAAAAACCTCCCATCCCCTCTGTAACATATATGAGTCCCTGTGCCTGTGTTATAATAATATATAATATAATATAATATATATGAAAAAAATGCCGATCTTTACCTATATCAGAGTGGCTCCCGGCCCTCACGTAACTCCTCGGCTCTCTCCTCTGCCCGGGTGACAGCTCCAGGGGACAGGCCGAGCACTCCCAATGATGTCAGCCGGGGAGAAGGGGAAGAAAGTAGAGAGAGCGGAGGAGGAGTGTGAGCGCTGGGAGCCTCTCTGATATAGGTACAGATTCGCCTATTTTTTATATAACACAGGCACACATGTTGTTATGTTACAGAGGGGATCGGAGGATTTTATAGTAGTTATGAGAGCAGCATGAGGGGAGGAGGTGAGTACTGACACAGAGCAGACAGGCAGGGAGGGGAGGGAGAAGAGGACAGAGAAGGACAGGGCAGTCATGGTATTTAAGCAAAGCACATATATCTGTAGTGTTTACTTCTCTCTCCAAAGCTCTAAGTGTAGTTTCTCTCTGGTGTTTCGTTCCTCTGTTATCAGCATGAGTCACTTCTGAGAAGTTCTCCATGCTAGAAATTTGCGCAGTGGAGGGAGATAAACATGGAGCTTGCCTATTCAGAATACAGCTCTACAATCAGCTCTCACACAGTGTAATTGCAGCCTCTTCTCTGTTGCTGACAGATGAAGAAATATTTTTAACCACTTCAGCCCTGAAAGTATTTACCTCCTTAATGACCAGGCCATTTTTTGTGATACGGCACTTCATTCCTTATATTACAATTGAACGGTCGTGCGAGTTTGTACCCAAACAAATTTGATGTCCTTTTTTTCCCTCAAATATAAGTTTCTTTTGGTGGAATTTGATGACTTCTGCGATTTTTATTTTTTGCGCTATACACAAAAAAATATGATGGAAAAAAAAATATTTTTTACTTTCTGCTATAATACATATCCAAAAAAAAATATAGAAAAAAACGAATTAATTCACCAGTTTAGGCCAATATGTATTCTTCTACATATTTTTGGTAAACAAAATCGCAATAAGCGTATATTGATTGGTTTGCGCAAAAGTTATAGTGTCTACAAACTATGGGATATATTTGTGGACTTTTATTTATTTTTTATTATTTTTACTGGTAATGGCAGCGATCTGCGATTTTTAGTGGGGCTGCGACATTGCGGCGGACAAATCTGACCCTAAGTGACACATTTTGGGTACCAGTGACATTATTACAGTGATCAGTGGTAAAAAAAAATGCACTGATCAATGTATAAATGTCACTGGCAGGGAAGGGGTTAACACTAGGGGGCGATCAAGGGGTTACCTGTGTTCCCTGGGTGTGTTCTAACAGTGTGGGGGATGGGCTTACTGGGACAACACAGAGATCGCTGTTCCTGATCACTAGGAACACCAGATCTCAATGTTGTCCCCTGTCAGAACGAGGATCCGCCTTGTTTACCGCCTGGACCCACACGCGCCCACGGGCGGCGGGCACGTGCCCACTGTATCTCATGTACAGGCCGACGTACAGGTACACCGGTTCGCACAGCCGGGCCGCCCTGCTGCAGTATATGTGCGGTGGGTGGTCCGGAAGTAGTTAACACGATCTGCACTTATGAAAGGGTGTAGAGAGGGGAAGACTGCAGATATACAAGTAAAACTTATGTTGGAGGATTTGTTTCATTTCTGTGTATCATTTGAGGCCATTCACTTCACTAGGTATATGTGACGGTTTACAACCGTTTTAGGGATACATATTCCACAAGATCTGTCTAAGCTTTGTTCCCCCAACTACGAACCCCTCCTGTGTAAAATCATCTCCAGCCAACAAAAGAAAGGCACTCTCATGGGCTGGAAGAATTAATACACTGAAAATGGATGTAGCCCCAAGATTTTTATATCTTTTCTAAACTGTCCGAGTGTATATCCCTGCTTCCCTTTTTTGGAAACTGTAGAGGGCCTTTATGGCCTTCCTATGTAAGTTGAAATGCCCTTGGTTGAACCACAGAGTACTCTGCCCAAGAACAGAGGGGGCATGAACGCTTCAGATGTGGCTTTGTATTATCAAGCATCTGTTCTCACTAGGATCTCGAAGGCCCTCCCATGGACTGTACCACTTAAGAAGAAGGAAATCGGAACTCTACCCGCCCTCACCGAACAGACGTTAGGCTTATGGGATAGTTTGATTGCGCACCTTCATATTTCTGAGTACATTGGCCCTATGACACATCTATTCGAGAATCCGCCCTTCCCTTATAGGGGTTCATCAACACACTCTGGGCCTTTGGGCCAAACGAACTCATCGCCGCCTGGCCTTACTGCTTCCTTTTCCAACATATATGGTGAGGACAATTGGCTCTTGCAGCAACAATTGATTTCCTTTCTTCATTCAATCGCTGACAAACAAAAAACTCAAATCTCGCCCTACCTCATTCGAAGATCTATTACTTACCCCCAAGGCATGTGGTCTTTCAAATTTATTCTATCTTCTCTTCCCTTTCTAATCCAAACCCTCCGGTCTATACTGTTTTACAGGAGAATGAGTTAAAGATTCAAATCGACAAGGAAGACTGAGAGAATTTATTCTGTCACTTAAACTTTCTGTAGCCAGCACTGCAAAAGGGAACATTTTAAAATTTTTAACACAGTGGTACAGGTGCCCTGATACTGTACATCAATATTATCCTTTCATCTCCGTCTATGTTGGCGGTGTGGGAGTCAGGAGGGTACTATACTTCATATTTGGGCCAATTGCCCCCCAATCAAGAGGTTCTGAGCTTCTGTTCTGCAACTCTATTGTAAAGTCAAAGGGACCTTCGTTCCCAATACCCCTCAAATCACTCTAATGTCTGGTTCGATTAAAGCTGCGATTGGTGGCATTCTTCGCCATTTTCTGCCAGCTGCCAGAGCCTCCATCCTTAGATACTGGAGAACCCTGAATGTGCCTAGTCTGGCCGAATGGATACTGGAAAAGAATTCTCTCCTGGATCTGGAACATTTACTAGTGGCTGAGCACTATAGGTTGGATAAATATACCACGATCTGGGTCGTCTGGACCATGTTCCATAACTTGCAAGAGTTTCAAGCAATTCTGTCCTCTTGAAGTGAGCATTCCAGATTTGGGATCCCGGAGTTGGATGGAGAACACGTACCCTGCCCTTCCACCCCTTTTTTGTTGTTTTTTTTGTTTTTAGGATCCCGTGCTGCCCATTTTCCCTTCTTTTTTCGTATGATATACGAGACCTGCCAGAACATACCGATCAGCAAGTGCTGTTCGGCAGACCTTTTTTTTGGTCATGCCCATGTTGGACCGGCTGCCATACAAAAGGGCCGAATGTCGGTGGGTTTCTATTGAACTTGCCGATGCTGCCCGATATTCAGCCTTTAAGTCTGTGACATGTAGTGGTTTTATTTTTTCCACACATTGTGATGTTTTTCTTTTGTGTTTTTTGAACTTTATAAAATACAGAGAAAATAAAATTTAACTAAAATTCAAAATACTAACAACCTACAAAGCCATCCACAACTCTGCCCCATGCTACATTACCAACTTTATCTGAAAATACCAACCAAACTGTTCTCTACATTCCTCCCAAAATCTTCTGCTACCCTGTCACTTTTTCCCATGCTCGCCACCAGGACTTTTCCAGAGCCTCTCCCATACTCTGGAATGCCATACTCCAATCTGCCCGAATATCGCCTTCATTGTCCGCCTTTAGACGATTCCTAAAAACTCATCTCCTCTGCCTCTAACTAATACGCTGTACTTTTACATTCTCCATCAGCACTTCCCTAACAGTTATTACCTTTTGAATCACTTGACTCTCCCTGTTAGAATGTAAGCTCTCACAAGAAGGGCCCTATGATCCCTCCTGTCAGTGGCGGCTGGTGCTCAAAATTTTGGGGGGGCACAAACAAACTGAAAAAAAAAAATCAATTGCCGCCACTGTGCCCATTAAACGCAGCCACTGTGCCCAAACGCCACCAGTTTGCCCCCTCAAATACAGCCAGTTTGTTTCCATATACAGCCAGTGTGCCCCCATATATATATAACCAGTGTGCCCCCATATATACAGCCAGTGTGCCCCCATATACAGCCAGTTTGTCCCCATATATATAGCCAGTGTGCCCCCATATATAGCCAGTTTGTCCCCATATATACAGCCAGTGTGTCCCCATATACAGCCAGTTTGCCCCATATATATAGCCAGTATGTCTCCATATACAGCCAGTGTGTCCCCCATATACAGCCAGTGTGCCCCCATATACAGCCAGTGTGCCCCGATATACAGCCAGTTTGTCCCCCATATACAGCCAGTGTGTCCCCATATACAGCCAGTTTGTCCCCATATATATAGCCAGTGTGCCCCCATATATAGCCAGTTTGTCCCCATATATACAGCCAGTGTGTCCCCATATACAGCCAGTTTGTCCCCATATATATAGCCAGTGTGTCCCCATATACAGCCAGTTTGTCCCCCATATACAGCCAGTGTGCCCCCATATACAGCCAGTGTGCCCCCATATACAGCCAGTTTGTCCCCCATATACAGCCAGTGTGTCCCCATATACAGCCAGTTTGTCCCCATATATATAGCCAGTGTGTCCCCATATATATAGCCAGTTTTTCCCCATATATATAGCCAGTTTGTCCCCCATATACAGCCAGTGTGTCCTCATATACAGCCAGTTTGTCCCTCATATACAGCCAGTGTGTCCCCATATACAGCCAGTTTGTCCCCATATATATAGCCAGTGTGTCCCCATATACAGCCAGTGTGCCCCCATATACAGCCAGTGTGCCCCCATATACAGCCAGTGTGCCCCCATATACAGCCAGTTTGTCCCCATATACAGCCAGTTCCTCCCAAATGCAGCCAGTTTGTCCCCAGTATACAGCCAGTTCCCCCCATATTCAGCCAGTTTGTCCCCCATATACAGCCAGTTCCCCCCATATTCAGCCAGTTTGTCCCCCATATACAGCCAGTTCCCCCCATATTCAGCCAGTTTGTCCCCCATATACAGCCTGTTCCCCCCATATTCAGACAGTTTGTCCCCCATATGCAGCCAGTTTGTCCCCCATATACAGCCAGTTCCCCCCATATTCAGCCAGTTTGTCCCCCATATATTTAGCCAGTTCCCCCCATATTCAGCCAGTTTGTCCCCATATATACAGCCAGTTCCCACCATATTCAGCCAGTTTGTCCCCCATATACAGCCAGTTCCCCCCAAATGCAGCCAGTTCCCCCCATATGCAGCATGTTCTCCCCCCCCCCAGCCCTGCACTTACCTTCCTCGGTCCGCGCCGTCCTCGATGTGTTCTCCCGCCCTCGATGTCGCTTTAGCCAATCAGGTTACCGGTAACCAGATCCGGTGAACCTGATTGGCTGAAACTTCCACACAGTCTTCTCCAAGGAACGCACCCCCGTGCATACCTGGGAGGAGTTTTTAGAAGCCGAATACAGCGTGAGAGCTGTATTCGGAAAGCCTATCAGAGCCGCTGGCTCTGATAGGCACTTCCAAGTTACATAATTAAGTGATAGAAAGGGGAAGGGGGAGGGGAATTAGGGAAAGGGAAAGGAAAGGGAAGGGAATCAGTCTGTTTAGAGCAGACCGAAAAGCGGTTACTATAAGCAACAGATTATAGATCCAGAAACGGAAATGATTATAAAATTTAATCATTTATTCCTATTATCATTTTAAATATATGTAAAAGGGAACATATAAAGGTGCAGTGTTATTATCAAAAGTGAATGGTCATACAGTACATAAATTAATTGGAAACACCTAATAGACAGACAGGACAAACAAATAACTAAACATGTAACAACACACTTGTCCGGACGTATGATTCAGTCTTATATTGATATGTAACCCAGTAAAGAATAGTATTTATTGTGTTAATTACCGTCCACCAGAGGATGTAAGGTAATCTAAACCACGTAAGTGGATTTATTATTAAAGTCAAATGGGTTTTACATTTAGTATAAGGCTGAGCCTGATGGGGTGGGGGAAGGGGGAAACCAGGGAAGGGGGGTAATAGCGCTGGGGGCAACCATTAGGACATGTATGGATTAGTACAAATGTCCTAGATGCAAGGTTTGCATTAGGTACATAATGGGAGTCCACAAATAGAAAGTTTCCTTGAGGGTTGGAGGGGTTAGTTGATGTTGGTAAGAAGGCTGTTGTATTGGTAAATGGATAAATGTCCTCCAAGAGTTGTTGGCAAAAGAAGTTCATCAATATAGTTATTGGTACAGAAATCTGTAATGCTTTTATAGCGTAGCTCTTACAACATAACTCTGGTATGCACATTTAGACAGTGTGTAATTGGACCCATTATCATTATCTGCAGCTCAACTTCAACCCATAAATCAAAGTACATTACCATTGGGCGTCTCCGTGTTGGAACTGGATTTAGCCAATTCTTGTATTTAGATGGGTCCCAAGTTACCTGACATCAACAGCTGATTTGAAGATGTTGTTTATGCCAAACCTGTATGGTGTGATGGCCGGTAACCGAAGCAGGTATTGGAGTGAAGTCCAGGTCCCCCGAGCGTTACCTTCACCGGTATCAGGAAGGAATCCAATGTGGCTACTTTTGAAGTGCCTGATGTCAGTAGCCGCGGTCGTTGCCGCTATCGTAGGTACTGACTGGGGCTTACGTTCCCCGAGCCATGTCGATCCACCCACTCCGTTCAGGACAACGTCACGTGACTGTGCGAGATGTGACGTCGTCCGCCGCTCTAATTCATATGGCCGGCGCTCACCAGGAGGCCGGCCAAATGAATAGTGGGCAGCGCGGCAGCGGTGACAATACACAGATTCATGCAATGCATGAATCTGTGTATTGTCTTTCAGTGGCGGTGCAGGAGCGAGAGGGGGCGGCGCTCCGGCGCCCTCTATGGACGCACCGCCACTGCCTCCTGTACTGAATTGTACTGCAACTGTCTCCCTCCATTATGCTGCTCAGACTGTTGGCACTGTATACATCCTGTATAATAATAATACTAATCATGTATTTTAAAGTAGTGGCCATCTATGTAATTAAGGCTTCAATGGTTTTCCATTAACTTTGTCATAAATGTGGTTATATTATTTTCGGACTGTATTGGGACTATTTTTGTAACGCAATTAGGACTGTGTTTTTTAAACCCGCTGTGCTTACTGATATGGAAAATTGAAGAAATAAAAGAGATATATATGCTATCCCAGTTCCACTGAGGTTCTATTTGAGGTCCAGAATAATGAATATATATTTTTCTTCAATTGTAGTAATTACTGGAAAGTGAGATTAGACACAGATTAGTTCTTTGCTTTTTACAGATTTAGGTCAATGAAAGATTCCTTTCAAGGGGGCTGAGTCCTCATTAAATCAACTTTCCCAGACAACTAAATTTACTCAACATAAAGCAGACCTTTCAGTAACTTTCCAAGCCTGTATTAGACCCCTTTCACACTGTGTCGCTTTGCAGGCGCTATAGAGCTAAAAATAGCGACTGCAAAGCGCCCTGAAAGAGCCGCACCATTCACACTGAGGGCTTTCACACTGGAGCGGTGCGCTAGCAGGGCATCAGAAAAAGTCAGGGCATCAGAAAAAGAGCACGGCGATTGATTTTTATACTAGCAGATCACAGGGGACTGAACTATGTGAGAATAGTTATTATTCTATATCTAACATCTGAATAGTGGGCGGCAGCGGCGGCGACAATACATAGGTTTATGCAATGCATGAACCTATGTATTGTTGTTGTGAGCAGGGCCGTCGGAACAGGACAGGCAAAACAAACAATTGCTTGGGGCCCCGAGCTGGCCTGGGGCCCCAGCCTAGGGTGCCTGCTGCCTGTCCTGGATTTCCGCCCTGAGCCGATCCGCGGATTGCGGCCATAGGAAAGGCAGCAGCTTCGGCCTAGCTCCAGAGCAGCGGCCATCTTGGTACACCCAGTGGCAGCGGCCAAGGTGAGTGGGGAGATGTGGACATTACAGGGGGGAGATGTGGACATTACAGTGGGGGAGATGTGGACATTACAGTGGGGGAGATGTGGACATTACAGTGGGGGAGATGTGGA
Organism: Rana muscosa; assembly: GCA_029206835.1. Taxonomy (NCBI): domain Eukaryota; kingdom Metazoa; phylum Chordata; class Amphibia; order Anura; family Ranidae; genus Rana; species Rana muscosa. Next base: position 163,348,260 of record CM055120.1, read on the forward strand.
CATTACAGTGGGGGAGATGTGGACATTACAGGGGAGATGATGTGGATATTACAGTGCAGAGTCCCCCTGTCCATCCCATGGTCCCCCTGTCTATCCCATGGTCCCCCTGTCCTTCCCACGGTCCCCCTGTCCATCCCATGGCCCCCCTGTCCATCCCACGGCCCCCTGTCCTTCCCACGGTCCCCCTGTCCTTCCAACGGTCCCCCTGTCCATCCCATGGTCCCCCTGACCTTCCCACGGTCCCCCTGTCCTTCCCACAGTCCCCCTGTCCTTCCCACGGTCCCCCTGTACATCCCACGGTCCCCCTGTACATCCCACTGTCCATAAACAGTCCTAAACAGCATCTTAATGTTAATGTGAGTGTGTATGTGTTTTAAGTATGTTGGATTATATGCAACAGCAGTATTTTTGCACTGTAAACCTTTTTTATTTATATAAAGTGTGGGTGAGCTTAAACTGTATTGCTATGCTGTGGTTCCTGTAGGCTTTGCATGAGTGCGGGGGGCCTCCATGTCCATTTTGCTTGGGGCCCCCAAATTCCTTCAAACGGCCCTGGTTGTGAGTGACGGGCGCAGGAGAGAGAGGGGGCGGCGCTTCTGCGCCTACTATGGACGCACCGCCACTGATCCTAGGCCAGAATGATGACACATTCCAAGAGATTTGACAGTCTGGACTCACAGAAAGTGGGTTGAATGGCACTGGCTGTCATTCAGCCAAGAAGAACAGAGACATCTAGTGGAGGCGATACATTTTTGCAGGACTGTATTGTAAGTGAGTATTTTTTTTTTAACTGAAAGTCAGCTTAAAAAATTTACTTTTACTATGGGGTTTATTTACTAAAGGCAAATCCAGTGTACACTACAAATGCACTTGGAAGTGCAATCGCTGTAGATCTAGGGTTACCACCTGTTCGGGATTCACCCAGACAGTCTGGATTTTGAAACGTGTGTCCGGGTTTCAGGTGGACATTATTCAGACAGGAATATGGCTTAAAACAGGGCCTGACAGGAGGGTGAGGGGCACTATCTGCGCCACATTACTATGCTCTTTGGAGTGACAAAAGGGTGTCCCAGGTCTAATACAATCCTATAGTGTATATAATAAAAAATAAATAATTTGCTGTGCGCCGCTAAAGTGTTCGGGTTGGGCTTGAAGAAAAAGTGGCAACCCTATGTAGATCTGAGGGAAAGATCTGAAATGAGGGGAAGCTCTGCTGATTTCTATTATCCAATCATGTGCAAGCTAAAATGCTGTTTTTTTATTTCCCTTGCATATCCCCCTCAGATCTACAGCGACTGCACTTTTAAGTGCACTTGTAGTGCACAGTGGATTTAGTAAATAAACCCCTCCGTCTTTCGTGTGCTGCAGGCAGGAGGCAGCCTGTTCTCAGTCTCCCTTCCCCCAGTGATTACTCATATTACATTAACAAGGGGCTAAAATTTGGGAGACTGCAATGGATCTTCACACGGACAGTGTGAGAGGCAGGTTGGGGTCTGAGTAATTCTAGTGTGATAGATTTTTACATTGGCTGGTCACAGAATGTGTAGTAAGAGTAAGAGGCTAATTTTGTGAGGCTCCGATTGATTTTTATACTAGCAGATCACAGGGGACTGAACTATGTGAGAATTATCGATTTTTCCACTAGCTGGTTGCAGAGGGGCAGGAGCAGGGAGTGCTGAGCTGTGAGCAAAGCCAAGAATACAAGCTACTGCACAGGCATCAGGATTTTTATCAATGTTATCTCCGGCATCTGGAGTCCAGGAAATAGATACTGATCCTAGATAATGACTGAAAAAAATGGCACCAGCCTTGTGAGAAAAAAAAAAGGATAATGAAAGCATAGTTAGGGAGAGATGTATGATCTCTCTGTGGGGTAATAAATATCCAAAAGTGCATAAGTAATGCAATAAGCATACATAAAAACGTAAAGATCTTACACCAATGAAATCCACTGTTAAACATTTTTTTGTTCAAAAAGCTCTATCTTAAATAAGGAATACAAAATGTAATGTTCAGTATACAAAAAGGTTGTCCATTTATAACTTTTTAGCTAAAGGCAAGCATACTACTAAACCTCTCCTCCAATCCCTACACTGACTCCCGATCACACAGCGAATTAAATTCAAAATACTAACCACAACCTACAAAGCCATCCACAACTCTGTCCCGAGATACATCACCAATCTTGTCTCCAAACATATCCCAAACCGTCCTCTACGCTCTTCTCAAGACCTCCTACTGTCAAGCTCTCTCGTCTCCTCCTCCCATGCTCGTCTCCAGGATTTCTCCAGAGCCTCTCCCATCCTCAGGAACTCACTACCTCAACCTGTCCGGCTCTCCCCTACTCTTGCCACCTTCAGGCGATCCCTAAAAACTCACTTCTTCAGGGAAACCTATCACGTCTCCAACTAATCTTTTACCACTTCCATCAGCTCATTCCCCACAGTTACAACCTTTTGTACCACCTGCCCCACCCTATTAGATTGTAAGCTCTTCTGAGCCGGGCCCTCTTAATCCTCTTGTATTTTATTGTATTGTAACTGTATTGTCTCCCTTTTATATTGTAAAGCGCTGCGTAAACTGTTGGCGCTATATAAATCCTGTATAATAATGTAGCGGGTATGTACTTTCCCGGGTGTAATTTAAACCTGGCAGAGACACCAGTGATGTGTAGTTCCCTGCGGCCCAGCAGGTGGCGCTGTCGCCCTGTGCTGGGGTTGAATCATTGCTGTGTGCCGGGTCTCCTTTTTGTCCTTCCTCGGCAGTGGTATGGTGGGGCGGGGAACCCGCCGTGCTTGCTGGGAGTGGGCATAAAAGGGCCGGCCATCTTTGTCACGGGGTCGAGTCCCAGGCACCTTCAGCCTGAGGGCGGTGGTTCGTGTCGGTCCTCTGGGCGGCCTAGGCCTAGAGGACATCCGGAGGTCGTGTTCCATCCCAGGCACCTTTAGGCTGGGGTGAGGTACTCGGATGGAGGTCTGGAGCTCAGTGCCCAACACTGAGTTCCGCGAGGGACGGAGGTCCTAGGGAACCCAGGGAATGGGTACCCGAATCCGGAAGGCGTAATGGACCGGGGGGGAGTTTCTCACTTGAAGCCCGGGTGCAGCAGATTGCCAGTAACAGGTGAGCCTCCCATCGGAGACCGCCTGGAAGGAAATTCCCCCCTCGCTCGGAGACCGCAACCCACTTTTAGGAAGGAAAGTGGAGAGTTCATTGTGTCTGGGCCTACTCGCATCCACACCTCCTTGTCTGTTCTGTTCTCTAAGGGAGTCTAACTGATTGTGCTGTTCACTCGAGAAGAATAAAGGAGTGTTGGACTTTAATGGTGTGGGGCTCATTTTCTGGCGGACATTGTTCAAGGTAATTTCAGGTGCAGAACACTGACCCGAAGGTAAAGAAAGAACTTTGCTTACACCGCACAAAAAAACCTACGGTGAGGGCTTGGCGTGGTGACCCCGCTCTCTCCCCTCTAAGGTACCCCTAGACAAGAGACAGACGAGCTGATGCAAAGAGGGGAGTGAGGAGGCCGCTACAATAATACAGTAATAATAATAATACTAACATTTCAACTGTAATAAACTCTATTCTATTTTTCTTCCACCAGATGGCAGCACGTTTCCAGTTTTAAAGCAATATGAATAGGAAAATATAACTACAACGAATATGTAATTTGCCATTGATAATGTTATTCTGAAAATGTTAGTTGCCCAGCTGTCATACTTTAAAGCCCATCTCCAGAAAAGTCTTTTTTTATTCAACCCCCATATCCCTCTTGAGAATTCCTTTTTTTGTGGTTATTTTTCTTCACTGGCAGTTAGCACTTGGTTTTCAGATTTTTAGCTTCCAGCATTCACAGGGCACAGAAGTCTAGAGAACCAGTAAGGATGGGATGGGGGACCCCTTACCCAGCACAAAGCTACAGCTCACAAGACAAGGGAGCCCGGGGCTGCTGAAAAAGAAGATATTTTTAAAAATGTATTTTTTAAACATTTATTTTTACTGTATTTTCAATTGCTCACTGTGTCCAATTCAGGAAAGGAAGATGCTGGTAAATTAAATATTTATCAACCCCTTCCCCCACTCTCCACCTTCCTGTGCACCTGCAGCAGCCAGCGGGAGAGGGAAGTCAGCAGCACTGCAGGGGGGCGAGGGAGGGCCCAGGCGCACAGCGGGGAATCAGATGTGTGCAGCACTGGAAAGGGGATCAGTGTGGCAGGACAGGGGGACCATTACAGAACAATGCATGTCTCTCCCTCCAGTAGCTGAAAGCCAGCGGGAGGGAGAGGGGGAGAAACAGGCTTTCAGCTGCTGGAGGGAGAGACATAGACAGAGTCCTGATCTCAACCCAATAGAACACCTTTGGGATGAATTTGAGCGGAGACTGCGAGCCAGGCCTTCTCGTCCAACATCAGTGCCTGACTTCACAAATGCGTTTTTGGAAGAATGGTCAAACATTCCCATAGACACACTCCTAAACCATGTGGACAGCCTTCCTAGAAGAGTTGAAGCTGTTATAGCTGCAAAGGGTGGGCCAACTCAATATTGAACCCTACGGACTAAAACTGGGATGCCATTAAAGTTCACGTGCGTGTAAAGGAAAGCGTCCCAATACTTTTGCCAATATAGTGTATAAAAAAAGTTATGTTTTTTATACAGCACATGCTTTCAGTCCCCAGAACCCCAGAATGACCTCCCCTTAGAACCTTTCGCTGCGAGCATCTTCTGGGACCTCTGCCAGCCATTTGTTTGTATATTTTTAGAAGTATGCATATTTAAGAGATCCATCCTTACAGGCCTTCGTGATGCACCTTCTAGCAAAAAGAGGGTGCCCCGGCCTTGTGCAAAACCTTCCATAAAAAAACTTTATTAACAAATATCTATTCTCAAAAAGGTGCTTAAAAACAAAAGCATATTAAACATGGCATCTGTCCAAATGGAGGTACTCCTAATGCACTGCACAGATACCCAACAGTGGGACCCATTCAGCAACCTTGTGTTGCCACCTCAGTAGTGCATGATGTTGACATTTTTCAAGGGCAAGACCCTATTACACAAAGTTCTGTTGAAGAGCCTTCGCTTGGGTGGAAGCCATGTTTTTAAGCACCTCTACGAGTACAAGTATTAACCACTTTGCGCCCGCCATACGACAAATGACAGCCGCAAAGTGGTTCTAAAATGCGGGGAGGCTGTCATTATACAGCCTCCGCTCCTCCGGCCACTGGGGGGCGCGCGCGCGTGCTCGGCGCATCACTGAGATGCCGATGCACATGCCTGGCGGCCACGATGTCCACCAGGTACCCGCGATCGGCCGGTACACAGACAAGGACATGGATCTGTGTGTGTAAACACAGAGATCCACGTTCTGTCAGGGAAAGGAGACCAATGCTGTGTCCCTTGTACATAGGGACACAAATCGATCACCTCCCCCAGTCAGTCCCCTCCCCCCACAGTAAGAATCACTCATAGGGCACACATTTAACCCCTTCCTCGCCCCCTAGTGTTAACCCCTTCCCTGCCAGTCACATTTATACAGTAATCAGTGCATATTTATAGCACTAATTGCTGTATAAATGTGAATGGTCCCAAAAATGTGTCAAAAGTGTCCGATGTGTCCGCCATAATATCGCAGTCCTGACAAAAATCGCAGATAACCGCCATTACTAGTATAAAAAAAAATAATAATAAAAAAATTTCAGAATTCTATCCCCTATTTTGTAGACGCTATAACTTTTGCGCAAACCAATCACTATACGCTTATTGGGATTTCTTTTAACCAAAAATATGTAGAAGAATACGTATCGGCCTAAACTGAGAATTTTTTTTTTTTTTTTTAAATTGGGATATTTATTATAGCAAAAATCAAAAAATATTGTGTTTTTTTCAAAATTGGCGCTTTTTTGGTTTATAGCGCAAAAAATAAAAACCGCAGAGGTGATCTAATACCACCAAAAGAAAGCTCTATTTGTGGGAAAAAAAGGACGTAAATTTTGTTTGGGAGCCACGTCGCACGACCGCGCAATTGTCATTCAAAGCGTGACAGTGCCGAAATCTGAAATTTCGCCTGGGCAGGAAGGGGGTTATGTGCCCAGTAAGCAAGTGGTTAAAATGTTTTTTTTTTAAAGTTTTTATTGAAGATTTTGCACAAGGCTAGTGCTCTCACCTTTTGTTTTATAGTGTCGTGTGAAGATTTCCGAGTCGGGAGAGAGCTACAAGGCTGAGGACATTACCAGCAAAAACCTCACTTTAATGCCGATCCAACAGCTCAATATTCTTACCTTTGCCCATTACTCCATTTGCCCATAGGAGCAAGAGGAAAGCCCTTTGAAAGCTTCAAGACACAACATGGATCTAATCTGAGAACTCTCTCCTCACCCCATGTGCCCAGTGTTCATTTTGATATAACATTTTTATTTTGTTTTAGTCATAGTCTTTTGACTGAAATGCCATTTTACTTTTAGTCATATTTTAATCATCTGAATTGTTTTAGTCTTAAGCCCTGTATACACGATCGGATTTCCTATGGATTCTAATCCGATGGATTTTTCCATCGGAAATCCGATGAAGCTGACTTCCATCAGTCTTGCCTACACACCATCAGTCAAAAATCCCAAACGCAGTGACGTAAAACACTCAGATGAGCCGAAAAAAATGAAGTTCAATGCTTCTGAGTATGCGTCGACTTGATTCTGAGCATGCGTGGGTTTTTTGTCCGATGGAGTTCCACACTGACGATCGGAATTTGCTATCATTTTTTTGCCATCGGATAAATTTAAAACATGTTCTATTTTTTCTCACCGATGGAAAAAAGACCGATGGGGTCCATACACGATCGGTTTGTCCGATGAGAAAAGTCCATCGGACTGTTTTCTTCGCTAAAACCGATCGTGTGTACACGGCATTAGTTGTATTTAAGTCACCTGAATTGTTTTAGTTTTAGTCGTATTTTAGTCGACTAAAATCTCCAGTACATTTTGGTCGACTAAAATCGAATGGGTTTAATTAAATTGTAATGCATTATTTAAGCATTTCTCTAGAATTGCCAAACTCATTATATACTCCTGTAGTAAATATGTAATAACATGTTATTATTTATGGTATTAAGGTTTAAACATGCATTACAGACACACCGTTGTGATATATAATGTCTTTATAAAAAATAAAAAAAGTTTCATAAACAAACAAAAATATTGCTTTTTGACAAACAGACGTGCAACTTTAAAATATATAAAAAATTTAATAAAAATGTAAACTCTAATGCCATTGCACATATTAAATGAATATATTACCAACTTTAAATATTAAAGTGGAGCTCCACCCTAAAATAAAAATGTACTTCACTAGCTTCCTTTAATGATTAAACAAGTTCTGTAAAAAATAACATTTTTACATGCCTGGAAATTCCTGTTGCTAGGCAGAATTCCTAATCTGCCTTCTTCCTGGACCGCGGTCTGGCTCCTGTTCAACCTAAGCCGCACAGACTTCTGGGAAAGAAGTGTCATAATTTCCCAGGAGACTGTGCGCTCTTCTGTGCCTCTTCTTATTACTGTGGGGATTGTGTTATCTACGTTGTCATAACAACGGGGCAGGACGTTCCTGCGCCACCGCCCGTTGTCATGACAACGGCACAAACAACCTGCGCTACGAGCGTTGCTCCACCACCCAGCATGCACCTCGCCACGAAGGGAAGAAAAAAAAAATGTACTGGGCTTCAGATGCCCACACATAGGATGGCAACGGCCACAGAATGACGAGCAGCTAATAAGGCAAGTGTTAGATAGATTTACAGATCATTTGGCGATATATTACTATATTTAATGTCATGTTCAGCGTATTTCAATTTAACTGGCCAAAAAAAAAAAAAATACATTTATGACCGGAACTCCGCTTTAAGAAAAAAATTATAGAAAAACCCTTTTTCTTAATTTTTTCCTTCAGCAGCTTAGTAGATGCCCCTACTTATTCTTATGGGATAGGGCAGTGTTATTTTTGACATCATATTTCGACTTCGTTTTAGTCTTTTGACTAAAATGCCATCTTAGTTGTAGTCGTATGTTAGTCATCTGAATTGTTTTAGTTTTTAGTTATGTTTTAGTCGACAAAAATCTCCAGTACCCTAATATTTTCAGCAATGAAATTAACAGTGATGTGAAGTGCTGGGTGCCTGCCTGTCACACAGTAGAAAGGGAAGTAAAGGCTTCTACACCCAGATGTACTGGCAATCTCACTTAAGCCCTGTACACACGGTCGGACATCCATCTGACTTTTCCGTGGTTTTTTGTCCGAACGGAGTTGGACGGGAACACCCATAGCATACACACGCTCTGACTTTTCTGCAAACTTTCCCAAAACTTTTTGCAACATCACATGGTTTTTCTGTTCTTTTCTGCTCTTTACCGCCACCCTTTGGTCAACTTCTGCTATTGTTGGTTGATTTTAACATTTAGTTGTTTTGTCCATCGGACAAAAGTCCGATGGTTTTCTGTACACACGGTAGGACTTTGCTCCATCAGACTTTTGTTCGGCAAAAGTTTGTCCATTTGCAGACCCAACTTTTGTCCGATGAAAACAAAAAAAAAGCAAAAAAAGTTTTTACCGATGGAGCGTACACACGGTCGGATTGTTGGTCCAACTTGCTCAAAATGAAGTTTGTTGGCCAAAAGTCTGACCGTGTGTACGGGCCTTAAGACAAAGCACACAGGTTCATGTTAACATTGAAAATCTTTTTAAAGGCCCGTTTACGCATTTTAATTGTGGTGTGCTATATCAGAAAACACATTGCTGCAAGGCTGGGCTTTTTTTCGTTCTGGTGTGTTGGTAGCTCATTCTTTTGAATGAATGCAACACATATTAAAGTGGTTCTAAAGCCTTAAAGTGGATGTAAACCCGATTTACAAAGTTTGAGCTGGGCACATTTATCTGTAGTGTTATCTTATCTCTCTCTAAAGCCCTGAGTCCTGTGGCTTTCTCCTGCTCCATAGCTCTGTTATCAGCCTGAGACCTTCTGACAAGTTCTCTGACACAGGAGATAAAAGCAGCTAGAAATTTGTGTCCTGGGAGGTTGCAATAAATAGATTAGCAGACAACTTGCCTTCTCACAGCAGAGCTCTGCACATTACTTCCTTCCTTTGCCAATGTGGAGTGAGGGTGTGTGCCTTTCCTCCAATCAGCTGTCTTGGCTGTATGTCCAGACTTCACACTCAGTGTTGAACAGGAAGAGAACATCTGTAACAGGATGTGCACTTTCTAAAGGATATATAAAGCTGAAGACAGCAGATATACATGTAAAATTTATGTAGGGAGATTTGTTTAACCTCCCAGGCGGTATTCCCGAGTGTGACTCGGGGTGAATTTTTCATACCAAAAGCGGTAACCCCGAGCTACACTCGGGATCGCATCGCAGGATCCATGTAGAGGTTACTTACCTTGTCCCCAGGATCCTGCAATGTCTCCCCGCTGTGATCTGCGAGCCGCCGTGTCTCGTTCGATTTACAGTGCCGAGTTCCGTTCCCTGCAAGCGTTGCGACACAGGGACAGAGTTCGGCGCCAAATTAAAAAAGTAAAAAACACAGTATAGATTCAGTATACTGTAATCTTACTGATTACAGTACTGTATCAAATTATTACACACCCCCTTTGTCCCTAGTGGTCTGTCCAGTGCCCTGCATCCAGTTTTATATTATAAATACTGTTCTTTCTGCCTGGAAACTGGAGATTGTCCATAGCAACCAAAAAGTGTCCCTTTACATCAAAAGTGGTATTAGACCAGCTAGAAAACAGCGATAATAAATTAGAATCACTTGCAGAATTGAGCGATAGCGATTTGTGGGGAAATTCGTCATCAAACACTGAATCTAATGAGAGCGACAATTCTGCAACTGAGCAAATTTTAGTGTTTTTGATTTGATTACATTATTGAATAATTTTTATTATTATTCTATTTTTATTTGTTATAATTATTTATAGTTATTTATTATATTATAATTAATGATTTTGTGTTTCAAACTTTATCATACCCGGGATGTCTACTAGACTTTTGTTTGGACAGATTTAAGTGAGTTATTCCTAAGAATTGCAGGCCTACAATAAAAAACGCCAAATTTCCATGCAAAATAATTGTACCGCATTCAGCACCTAAAATCTGACAGAATCATACCGCCAGGGAGGTTAATCTCTGTGTATCATCTGAGGCTATTCACTTCACTTGGTATATGTGAAGGTTTACATCCACTTTTTATAGTGATTGTAAAGTCTCCTTTTTTTCCTAACAAAATTACAAACATGTTATACTTACCTGCTTTGTTGCAGTGGATTTGCACAGAGCAGCCCGGATCCTCCTCTTCTTGGGTCCCTCTTCTCTGATCCTGGCCCCTCCCTCCTGTTCAGTGCCCCCACAGCAAGCAGCTTGCTATGGGGGCACCCGAACCGAGTCACAGCTCCCTATGTCCATTCAGACACGGAGTCCATTCAGACTTTGATTGACGGCAGCGGGAGTCAATGGCGCCGCTGCTGTGTCTCAGCCAATCAGGTAGGAGAATCTCGGACAACTGAGACACTCGTGGACATCCCTGGACAGAGAGGCAACAAAGGTAGGTGTTAGGGGGGCTGCTGCACACAGAAGGCTTTCTATCTAAATGCATAGAATGCATTAAGATAAAAAAAAACTTCTGCCTTTACAACCTTTAAAGTTTTTCACCTTAATGCATTCCATGCATAAAGGTGAAAACCCTTCTGTGCTGCAAAACTCCCCCCAGCTCCCCCCCCCCCCGTTTTACTTAACTAAGCCTGATCAAATCCAGCGATGTGCACGAGGGCAGCGTATCTCACTGATGTCTTCCTCCTCATTGGGCAGATTGATAACAGCGGAAGCCATTGGCTGCAGCTGCTGTCAATCAAAGTCTGTACAGAGCAAGCGGGGGCGGAGCCGTGCTACCAGCTTTGTGTCAATAGACAAAAGCAAGGTGGCTCAGGAGCGAGCATTTGCCAAAGAGGAGGAGCCTGGAGCGCCGGTGGAGGACCCCAAAATAAGATAACTAGCAATGACATGTGTAGCAACCGGACCCCTTTTCCCTACCTTTGGCTCACTTGTAGGAAAAGGGGCACACCGTACCACATGCCCGTACCCTCCTGTGTTAAGAGGTTGAGCGGTGTAATGTAACTGAGTCTCCACGGCTAGGTTCTCCAGAGAATGGTTCTCGTCTCCACTGCAATAAAGACACGTCTCTATTTCCCCCCCAAATAACTCCAAGGTCCACCCACACCAGTTGCAACTCCAACGTAGAGTTTATTTTCTCGTATGCACAGTCACTAGATAGGAAAGGGTGGATGGAGAACAGGACAGCAAAATGTGTTGGAGTAGGTCCAGGCACAAACAAGTATACGATTCACTACCTGTCTCTTCAAGTAGGCTCAGCTCACCCGGATAGTCTCCCATTAGAGTGGATCCTAGCAGCTGGAGTGATGCTCGAATTAGATTACACACAGTCTCTGCTCGAACTGTTACGGGTGAATTTGGGTCTCTGCCACAGACCTGGTGAACTTTGGGTCTTTGCCACAGACCTGGTGAACTTTGGGTCTCTGCCACAGACCTGGTGAACTTCGGGTCTCTGCCACAGACCTGGTGAACTTCGGGTCTCTGCCACAGACCTGGTGAACTTTGGGTCTCTGCCACAGACCTGGTGAACTTCGGGTCTCTGCCACAGACCTGGTGAACTTCGGGTCTCTGCCACAGACCTGGTGAACTTTGGGTCTCTGCCACAGACCTGGTGAACTTTTCTTGTGGTATCAGGCCTCTTTCAGGGAGATGACATCTCTCCAGAGAGTTACCGGGCCCCTTCCTTCACTGTGATCTCTCGCCAGTCCCTCGGAACGGTCCTCCCCCAGCCTCCTCTTCCAGATACGGGTCTCCTCGCAAGGCAGCACCCTGGGATTCCTCTTCCCTCCGTGGCAAAGGTGCTGGACCCAAGGCCTTCAGTTGTAGCCCCAGGGCTAAAGGTGCCTGGGACTGATCCGCCAGTGTACCGGGCCAGGAAGGCCCGGTACTCTTGAACCTGGAACCCCACCCTCGGGCTGAAGGTGCCCAGGGTGGCCAACGAACAGAACAACACACTCCCCGGGGTAGGACCCCCGGGAATTCCACCCCCCACAGGCAGTGTCTGCCCCTTTTATATCCTCTCCCGGCATGCACAGCAGGCCGACCACACCCACTATACCACCACCGAGAGGGGACATCCAAGGCACAACACTATACCAGCGGTTCAACCCTAGCCCCTGATGGCAGCGCCATCCACAGGCCACAGGGAACTACACACCAGTATCCCACTTGCGGTATAAAATGGTTTAGCAAAGCCCTATCAAATAAGGTGTTTGAATACAACTACCACTCAAACATTCCCCTAAATTTGAAGACCCCGCTACACATGTTTGTTATTAATTTTTTTTAAATGTTTCTTTAATGTGCAACATATCACATCTTAACACAACATACCATGGCAAAGTATGAATGGGCTTTTGTTCTATATGAAAAGCTTATGGCCTGTGTCATATTTCATATATACCTGTATTTTCTGCCTGGAAATTACCCTTGGACACCTGTCAACAAAGCAGTTATGATTTGGACAAACCATGCAATTGTATATAAAAATAAAAATTCAAACACCTTATATTTGTATTTGTACTGACCATTCTTTAGAGATAAGATGTATAGTAAATACGCTGGTTACTCATGGGGCTTTATGCATAATAACAAGGTACATTTTAATTATTCAGTTACCAGACACTGCTGCTTCCTGGGAAGGTTTAGACTACAGAAATATTGATTTTTTTGTGTGAGGAGCAACAGAATGCTTTACATATTCTTCCATTGCAGATGTTCTGTTTCGTTGTCCTGTAAAAACAATGATATTGTTACGTCACTGGTGTATCTTAAATCTCAAGGCTGATAGCCTCTTGGCAGTCTGTGAACTGCTGATAACATAAACCACCCTCGCCACCACTTAAAGTAGAAGAAAAGCCCTAACTATATCTATTCTTTAAAATGTCCCCCCCCCCCCCCTCCACATACCTATCCTATATTAAAAAAAATCTGCATACTTACCTATTTTTAATCCACTCTGATCCAGTCACATGTACCCTTAGCTCCTGCTCCCCTGTGTCAGCGAGAAGCTGCTGCAGGGGAGAGAAGGGAGAGCTGACAATGGCTGGGCTATAGGAACCTATTGGTGATGTCACAACTCCAGGAATTCAGAGCCGCTGTCAAGTGCTTCCTTACACGGAGCTGCGGGATCACATGACTGGACTGGAGCAGAAAAAAAACAGGTAATTATACAGATCTTTTTTTAATAAAGGTTAGGCAGGATAGGTAGGAAAAACAGATATAGATAGGCTTTTATTTCACTTTAAACTCTAACTCAAATACACGTATTCTTACTTGAATCTCGGTGTGCTGTGTGTATTTCTTCCAGGTCTGTGAAGAAATCCAGTGTTAAGCCTTGTACACACAGGTCGAATGTCGGCCGGTTCAAAAGAAATCCGACATTTAGCCCGTGTGTATGGCAGCCGGTCCAACAGAAGGCAACTTCTGGGGAAGGCTCATGACCGAAAAAGGTCTGCCAACCGGCTTCTGATGAGCACTCTCAGCAAACGGCTGAGAACGCTGGCTGGGGTGTTCTGGCGGGGGGCATCCCCCAGCCTCCCCCTGTCAGAACACAATAGCACAGCAGGGAAGATCGCTGTACTAACATTGGATTGTTAGTACAGCAGCTCCGACCTGAGGGTGAACAAAAACAAAACTCGTGGTGTGTACGAGGCTTAAAACATTGTCTCTGTGCAGGAGTTTCCTGTACAAAAGGACTGGTCCCTTCTGCTCTTGCAGCTTGTGCAGGGTGACTTGTCTTCTATCTGCCCTCCTCCTCTAATGTTCTGCAGGCAGCCTGTAGTGAGTGGAATTGCCAAGTCCACAGCTCTGCTTTCTGCTCAGGCTGATGTCGCCACTACCTTTACAATATTGTGGTAAAACTGGATATACTCGAGTATAAGCCGACCCAAATATAAGCCGAGGCACATAATTTTACCACAAAAAAATGGGAAAACGTATTGACTCGAGTATAAGCCTAGAGTGAGAATGCAGCAGCTACTGTAAGTGGAAAAGAGGGTCAACAATGCCCATTTGCAGCTTCACTGTGCCCATTTGCACGTCTCACTGTGCCCATTTGCACGCCTCACTGTGCCCATTTGCACGCCTCACTGTGCCCATTGCATGCCTCACCTCACTGTGCCCATTGCATGCCTCACCTCACTGTGCCCATTCCATACCTCATCTCACTGTGCCCATTGCATGCCTCACCTCACTGTGCCCATTGCATGCCTCATCTCACTGTGCCCATTGCATGTCTCACCTCACTGTGCCCATTGCATGCCTCACCTTACTGTGCCCATTCCATGCCTCACTGTGCCCATTGCATGCCTTAACTCACTGTGCCCATTGTATGCCACACCTCACTGTGCCCATTGCAGCCTCACTTTGCTGATCTCCATACCTGATTATCCGTGACATGCAGAGTCAGACTGCGGGCGTCCAGTGTAAAAAAGCCGCGCCTCCTCCTCATCCTGTTCTGTGATAGGCGGAACACTCAGTTTCCCAGCAGAGACTGTGTTCAGTGTTCCAAGGACGAGAGGACATCCGTGATAGGCGGAACACTGAACACTCTCTGCTGGGAAACTGAGTGTTCCGCCTATCACGGAACAGGACGAGGAGGAGGCGATGCATTTTTTACACTGGACGCCCCTTTACCTTGGTTTGTGAAGGCATTTGAAGCATGCAAAGAGGTGGTGGTGCGTCCATAGAGGGCGCAGGAGCGCCGCCCCCTCTCTCCTCTGCACTGCCACTGAAAAACAATACATACATTCATGCATTGCATAAATGTATGTATTGTCGCAGCTGCCGTCCACTATTCAGATGGCTGGCCCCCTGGCGAGGGCCGGCCATCAGAATAACGGCAGCTGGTTGGCTGTGGAAGTGTCTATCAGAGCCAGCGGCTCTGATAGGCTTTCCGATTACAGCCTGAGGGCTGTAATCGGCTTCCAAATAGTTAACCAGGGGACGCACGGGGGGTGCGTTCCTTGGTTAACACTGACATGCATCTCAGCCAATCAGGTTCACCGGTAACCTGATTGGCTGAAGCGACGTCAAGGGTGGGACTACATCGAGGGATCATGGAGGATCCGAGGATGGCTGACCGAGAAAGGTAAGTGCCAGGCGGGGGGGGGGCAATCTGGTGGCATTTTAGGGGCAAACTGGCGCCAATTGATGGGCACAGTGATGACAATGGCATGGCACAGTGGCTGCGTTTGGCATGGCACAGTGGCGACAATTGATGGGCACAGTGGCGACAATGGCATGGCACAGTGGCTGCGTTTGGCATGGCACAGTGGCGACAATTGATGGGCACAGTGGTATGGCACAGTGGCGACAATTTATGGTGTGGCACAGTGGCGAAAATTGATGGCACAGTGGCTGCGTTTGATGGCATGGCACAGTGGCGACAATTGATGGGCACAGTGGCGACAATGGCATGGCACAGAGGTGACAATTGATGGCATGGCACAGTGGCGACAATTGATGGGCACAGAGGTGACAATTGATGGCATGGCACAGTGGCGACAATTGATGGACACAGTGGCGACAATTGATGGCACAGTGGCTGCGTTTGATGGCATGGCACAGTGGCGACAATTGATGGGCACAGTGGCTGCGTTTGATGGCATGGCACAGTGGCTGCGTTTGATGGCATGGCACAATGGCGACAATTTTATGGCACAGTGGCGACAATTTTATGGCACAGTGGCTGCGTTTGATGGGCACAGTGGTGGCAATTGATGGGCACAGTGGCGGCAATTGATGGGCACAGTGGCGGCAATTGATGGGCACAGTGAGGCTGCAATTGATGTTTTTTTTCGTTTGTTTGCACCCCCCAACAATTTTGAGCACCAGCCGCCACTGATACAAAGTGAATTTATATTATTTTGGGGGCTACTGAAAAACATTTTTTTTCTGCCAGTAAATACCTTATACAGCCCACTTCCTATTTCTTGTCTGTTCATTAGCCTAGGCTTATGACATTGTGCACAGCTCTCTCTCACACTATCGTGAGTGTTTACCAGGAGGGGGGGTGAGGCGTAAGAGGTCCAATGAGAGCTGCAGAGCTGGAGGTGTGTGGCTGGGTAAATCCAGGAAGTGAACAGGCAGCAGCTTCAGCTGTCCACAGTTAAAATGGCTGCAGCCAGACTCAGTGGAGGGAGATTTCTGCAGCATATTTGGCAAGTACAGATTCACAGTATATATAAAATAATATGCAAAGTGGTTGGAGGGAAGCTTCAGAATGGCAAAAATGTTGTTATTACAATTTATGTGAGTAGACTGCAGTTCCTCTTTAAATTAATGTTTTTTAGCAATTAGTTATGCCTATCCCACAAATACAGAGGCTGCCATAGCAGACTTCCTTCTGAAAATGCTGGTTGATTAGCTGGAACCCTAACGGTCCTAACCTACTGTCTTCAGTACTATCTGTGTGTCACTGATCTGCAATCAGTATGTAACTCAGGAAGGTCAAAATCCTTCTGACAATCTGCAGCCTTCATAGCTAAAATTAAAGTGGTTGTATAGTGTTTTTTTAAACTTTTACCTACAGGTAAGCCTATACTAATGTCGCGTACACACGACCGTTTTTCCCGTCGAGAAAAATTAAATTTTTCCCTTTGGACGAGAAAAACGATCGTCTGTGGGCTTTTTGTCGTTTTTCTCGACGGGAAAAACGGCATTAATCACGACGAGAAAAATTAGAACATGCTCTAATTTTCCTCATCGTGATTCTCGTCGTTTTTTTCGGCGGCAGTTTTCCCATAGGGAAACACTGCCGCGGAGCCCACACACGGTCGTTTTTTTCGACCAAAAAAAAAATGTCATTTAAAACGGCCGTGTGTGGGGGGAACAAGCTGTTCCTCGTTTTTCACGTCGATTTTCTCGACTGTGTTTTCACCGTCGAAAAAAACAATCGTGTGTACGCGGCATAAGGCTTACCTGTAGGTAAAAGAAATATCTCCTAAACATTTAGGCCTCATGCCCACTGGCGTTTTTACAGCTGCGTTTTTTGCAGCTTAAAAACGCCTGTCCATGTTATTGTAAATATTTTTTTTTTTTTTTGAAAAAAAAAAACAAAAAAACGTCGGAGCTAAAAACGCGACCGCGCGTTAGTGCGCGTTTTTTGCGCGTTAGTGCGCGTTAGTGCGCGTTTTTGCGCATTTTTTGACGCTCGCGTTTTTTCCTGCCAAATTCTGACGCTGAGGAACGCACTGGCCCTGGGTTTTTTTTACAGCTTACAAACGCCTATGCTCTTTACAGCTCAAAAACGCCTAGGTGGGCATGAAGCTATAGACTAACATGGACAGGCGTTTTTAAGCTGTAAAAAACGCTCAAAAACGCGGCTGAAAAAACGCCCGTGGGCATGAGGCCTTACGGTTTAGGAGGTATATTCCCCTTGCACTGCGCCGCTGACTGCAGCAGGGCATGCGCACAGGGGATTCTCGGCTGAAGGCCCGGCGGACGCCGGACCTTGCCGGAAAGAAGTCTCCCGCACGCATGCGCGGGAGTGATGAATCGCGGCTCCAGCCACTCACAGCGCTGGAGCCGCGATACCCGGAAGACACACCGAGGCATAATGTCAGCTGCCTCGGCGTGGACCGGGAGGGACACCGACGCCTCGTTCTAAGGTAAGTATTTCATAATGAGCGTGTATGCTGTGCATACAAGTTCATTATGCCTTTTCCTTTACAGGTGTAAAAAAATAAATAAAAATCCGGGTATACAACCGCTTTAAGACCACAACAGATACCCTGGAACATGAAACTCCTGCAATAGCTAAAGAATTTCGTTCTTTTTACCATCACTTATACCATGTTCAACACACAATAGCAGATCAGGACACTAGGACTAAGCTTATTCAGGACTATTTGGCACATGCTAATTTTCCTAAACTCCCATCTGACTCTCTTACTGCTCTGGAGGGAGAGTTCACCACCAATAGGGTGGACTGGGAATATCTGTTAGTGACGTTGGCCCACCTGGGTATTGGCCCTTCCCTTCTGTCCCGAATATCCGCACTCTATAACTTCCCCACCGCCCAACTGCGAATTAATGGCACTTTAAGTGACCCCTTCATGTTACATAATGGCACTCGCCAGGGATGCCCCCTCTTACCCATTCTATTCGCCCTATCCCTAGAACCATTCTTATCAACAGTTAGACACAACCCCAACATCCATGGTGTTACTGTAGGTGACTCAGAACATAAATATGCTGCCTATGCAGATGACATTTTGTTTTATGTACAACAACCCATGATCTCCCTTCCTAATCTAATGTCAGCCTTTTCAGATTTTGGTGCCATCTCCAACTTTAAAATGAATATCACAAAATCAGAAATCTTAAACATCTCCGTCCCACGTGCGACTGTAGCTCAATTGAAAGTGTCCTTTCCCTTTAGTTGGCAAGCCTGCTCGATGTAGTGCCTGGGAATATTTCTCACACCTAACCCTGCTTCCCTGTTCCGTGCCAACTTTATGCCCTTGTTGAACGCGAATAGATCAGACTTGCAGAAATGGACTCAGCTTGCACACTCATGGTTGGGGAGGATTAGTGTCGTAAAGATGATTCCGTATAGAATCCCTATGGGTTTCATCACACTGTTAAAGTCGATAATCTGCAAATATGTTTGGAACAGAAAGCGACCCAGGCTTGCTAGGACCTTACTCATTAGACCTAAAAGGGAAGGGGTCTTAGCCCTACCGGACTTTAATGCCGCGTACACACGATCGGAATTTCCGTCAATAAAACCGTGTTTTTTTATCCGATGGATGTTGGCTCAAACTTGTCTTGCCTACACACGGTCGCACAAATGTTGCTTGGAATTCCAATGGTCAAGAACGCGGAGACGTACAACACTACGACGAGCCGAGAAAAATGAAGTACAATGATTCCGAGCATGCGTCAAATTGATTCGGAGCATGCCCTGCACTTTTGTTCGTCGGAAATGGCTACACACGGTCGGAATATCCGACAAGAACTTTTCTTGTCGGAAAAATTGAGAACCTGCTCTCAAACATTTGTTGTCGGAAATTCCGACAGCAAATGTCCGATGGGGCCTACACACGGTCGGAATATCTGACCAAAAGCTCACATCGAACATTTGTTGTCGGAAATTCCGATCGTGTGTAAGCGGCATAAGAGTTATTTCTTAGCAATGGTGTTGAATAGGATCTCAGATTGGAAATATCACAAGGACTCTAAGTTGTGGGTAAGCCTAGAACTGTGTCTCAGCGGTGCAGACCTTTTCCCTCAAAAATGGATCCCTAGGAAATACAGAACTTTGTCCTCAACTTTGTCCTCAACCACCTCACCTCTTACGCGGTCCACCCTCATGGTATGGGACTCACTGTGTAAGATGCACACATGGTCACATAATTCCCCATTAATGCAATTTACTGGTAATATATACTTTCCCCCTGGGAACATGGATCCCAAAACCCAGGCCTGGAGCTTTGGGGCTATGGCCCTACTACACCAAGTTACTACCTCTTCGGGCATTGTGCACCTCTCGACGCTCATGCCAACCTCAACAGTGTCACTTATGGACCATTGGAGATACCACCAGTTGTCCGCCTTTGTTCTCTCTCTCCCAAAACCTCTACGTACCATCTTGGATCTGACACCGATAGAATCTGTCCTTGCAGACGACCAACAGATTGAGAAACCCATCTCTTACTTTTATCAAGCTTTGCTAACGTTGTCATCCAAAGGAGAGCCGTCTTTCCTAAGCAACTGGGAGAAAGACCTCCAAAAAGATCTGTCAGAGGCTCAAAGATCTACAATTCTTCAAGTAACGCACACCTCCTCGATGTCCTCCAAAACGGCAGAGGTGAACTACAAACTGCTGACGAGGTGACACTACACCCCAGTGGTGCACCACAGGGCTTTCCCACAGGCTTTGTTGCTCTGTTGGCAGGGTTGCAAAGAACGGGCGACATATGCTCATGGTTGGTGGTACTGCCCACTTATCTGCCAATACTGGCTGACTTTTCTCCATTGGATTAAAGAGATCCAAGGTTATGAGGTTCCTAATGATCCGTGGGTCATTTTACTTCATTGTACAGTAAGGTGACCAGATTTTTTAAATGAAATCCGGGACATATTTTTTATTTATTTTTTACTAGTAATGGCGGCAATCAGCGACTCTCTGCTCGTCGCCGCCGCCCGCCTCACAGCCTGTCAAGTCTTAAGCCCTGTACACACGATCAGTTTTACCGATGAAAACAGTCCGATGGACTTTTTTCATCGGACAAACCGATCGTGTATGGGGCCCATCAGTCTTTTTTCCATCGGTTTTAAAAAATAGAACATGTTTTAAATTTTTCCGATGGATCAAAAACCGATAGCAAATTCCGATCGTCTATGGGCAAGTCCATCGGATAAAAAACCCACGCATGTTCAGAATCAAGTCGACGCATGCTCAGAAGCAATAAACTTCATTTTTCTCGGCTCATCTGAGTGTTTTACGTCACCGCGTTTGGAACGGTCGGTTTTTTGACTGATGGTGTGTAGGCAAGACTGATGGAAGTCAGCTTCATCGGATTTCCGATGGAAAAAAACATCGGATTAGAATCCATAGGATATCCGATCGTGTGTACAAGTCTTACTCTCTGGGCCCGGCTACTACTGGGTGGGGAGCGGAGGAAGATCACTCCACCAGGGAAGGCAAGGAGATAATTTGGCAGGCGGCTGGCCGGGACTTGAGCCACAGCAGAAGAACATGCGAGTGGAGCTGAATGGGCATGCACCCAAAACTGAAGAAATAATCCCTCCGCTCTGACCAGCACATGATCATCAGAAAGGGGAACAGATAAAGGAAAAAAATACACCCCCCTAAAGCTAGTAGGTGTGGTGGAGTGGGGGTGTGTAATTCAGAATTTTATTTCTGCACTGTCTTTGAAATTACCACAGCCCCTGTTCAAATCCAATCCGGGGACAAAACCGGGGACAGACTTGGTCCGGGGACAGTGTCCTCAATCCGGGGACTGTCCCCTGAAACTGGGGATGTCTGGTCACCCTATTGTACAGGCAAACCAGTGGGAACGTATAAGAAATCTGTAACACCCCATCTGCTCAATGCAGCAAAAGCACTTATCCCCCGATACTGGAAACAACCAACTGTACCTACTTTACGCCAATGGCTACTGGAAGTAGATCATATATACCAGGGGTCTCAAACTGGCGGCACTCCAGCTGTTGCGAAACTACAAGTCCCATCATGCCTCTGTCTTTGGGAGTCATACTTGCAACTGTCAGCCTTGCAATGACTCATGGGACTTGTAGTTTTGCAACAGCTGGAGGGCCGCCAGTTTGAGACCCCTGATATATACCATATGGAAGACCTCACCCACTCCCTTAGAAATAAATATGATCTGTCTAAAAAAATATGGTGCTGCTGGTTTGCCTTCAAATTTACACCCGCCTATGTGGAAATTATGTCTCAATCTACATAAAATGTTCTTTGATAGTTTCCTGAGTAAAAGGGATCTGACTGAGGCAGAAATCCCCACCCAACCTTTCCCAGTCCCCCCCTTTACTTTTTCTTTTCTTCTTTTCTCTCTGTCACTTTCTATGTTTCTATGTTGAGATACGGTCTGTTCTAGAGAGGATACTTGTGCCTTTGCCCTGTATGTTTTGAAATGTCCCTGTATCTGACAAGATGGTGATTATTGTGCGACCCTGGGCCACTATACATGTTGCAGATAGGTCTTAGCTTATGCGGCCTACTGAACACACCTGGTGCACACAGGTAACCTGAATGTTATGTCATTACGAGGCCTACTCGTTGTTTTGTTAACACTTCTCTATGTCGTGTATCTTGTTTTTTAAATAAAAACGTATTAAACAGAAAAATATGTCAGCAATGACTCCATGTTTGTTCCATGGCAGATGTGACACAAGCTTTGCATTAGGCTTTAAGCGGAAGTAAACCCATCGATTTAACAGTTTCAAAAGGCAGTTACATTCCCGGGAAGGCCGGGAATGCCAACTGTCACATTGGTTGTGCTCTCAACCAAACTGTCAAACCATCCAATGGCTTGTGTCATAACTGATCACATGTGCAGCATCATGGCAGTTGAAGATTAAACAGAGGCCAAGATGTCAGCTTCCTTGCCTGAAAATGATAGGAGCCCTTCTCCCAACAGCGCCCACTAGTGGTGGGAACAACCACTGTGCATCCAAAACTGCAGTGCATAGAATGCTGAAAGACAAATTGACTTACATACAGTTACTTAATACTATTTACTTCTCTTTAGCTGAGGAGACAAGAACAAACAGAGGACCTGCAATGAAAGAACAGTATTCATCTGAATGGGAGCTTCAGACATGCCTGTGCCGAAGTTTAACATTTAGTACAAAGTCCCAATTTGTCTTGCTGTTTTCTACAATTGGGTATATCCACATCTGTAACAGATAACACAAACTAAAACACATGTTTACAAAAACTGCTGGGTTCAGAACAGACCTTCGGGTTATAGCAGAATGAAATTGAGCGATAATTAGCTTTTCTGCCAAACAGCGCATAACAAAATGTAGACACAGGTAATTAGTCTTCAATACACGAGTTTGCCTGTAGCTCTCCTTTAAATGTCTTTACAGAAGACAATTATCCCCATAGCAACCAGATTCCAGCTGTCATTTGACCTGTGCAGGATAGAATCTATACCATGCCATGGGCTCATAGACACTTCTGATATGTAACCCCACTGCCAGGCAAAAGAAGACTTCAGTCAGAACAAAATAGGTGGTTTTAATTGCTGATATTATCTTATTTGAACAGAATAGCTTGAAATGATAGTAAAAAAAGGGCGCCTACCAATTGTAGTAAACCGAAACAATAGGGCTTAGTTGTTCAATTTGTAACAAATTCATTTGATTTATGCCTATTACTGTACTTAAGGGCAACCCTTATCTGCAGAAAAGAATATCTACATATATAGGCCATAGCCTAGAGCAGGGGTAGGTAAACTTTGAGATGCAGAGATCTACCTGAATCACATGAAAAAGATCAATGATCACCGGGGGTTCGGCATCCTCTTTTTTTTAAAGGAATTATTTAGCAAAGCCTATCTAAATAGTAAGGACAACTTAGAAAAATATATTAAAACAAATGCCACTGTAAAAATATAAACTTAGCCCACCTGTCAGTAGGGCAGGGGACAGTGTCAGTAGAGCAGTGGATGGTGTCAGTAGGGCAGTGGACAGTGTCAGTACAGCAGTGGACGGTGTCAGTAGGGCAGGGGACAGTATCAGTAGAGCAGTGGATGGTGTCAGTAGAACAAAAACAAAAAGAGTCTTGTAGCGCTAAATCCGGCAGAAATATGTAAAACGTAATGTCATATGAATATAAGTCTTAAAAAACTTGCCCCCAGTGCAGCTGGCAACCTCCGGAACAAGGCAATCTCGAAACAATTATATACAATCCAGCGCTCAAATGGTGGCAAAAATGATGATGGTGTCAGTAGGACCGGGGACAGTGTCAGTACAGCAGTGGACGGTGTCAGTAGGGCAGGGGACAGTGTCAGTAGGGCAGTGGATGGTGTCAGTAGGGCAGGGGACAGTGTCAGTAGGGCAGTGGATGGTGTCAGTAGGGCAGGGGACAGTGTCAGTAGGGCAGGGGACATTGTCAGTAAGGCAGGGGACAGTGTCAGTAGGGCAGGGGACATTGTCAGTAGAGCAGTGGATGGTGTCAGTAGGGCAGGGCGCAGTGTCAGTAGGGCAGGGGACATTGTCAGTAGAGCCGTGGACGGTGTCAGTAGGGCAGGGGACAGTGTCAGTAGAGCAGTGGACAGTGTCAGTAGAGCAGTGGATGGTGTCAGTAGGGCAGGGGACAGTGTCAATAGAGCAGTGGATGGTGTCAGTAGGGCAGGGGACAGTATCAATAGAGTAGTGGACGGTGTCAGTAGGGCAGGGGACAGTGTCAGTAGAGCAGTGGACGGTGTCAGTAGAGCAGTGGATGGTGTCAGTAGGGCAGGGGACAGTGTCAGTAGGGCAGGGGACAGTGTCAGTAGAGCAGGGGACAGTGTCAGTAGAGCAGTGGACAGTGTCAGTAGTGCAGGGGACAGTGTCAGTAGAGCAGTGGACGGTGTCAGTAGAGCAGTGGATGGTGTCAGTATGGCAGGGGACCGTGTCAGTAGGGCAGAGGACAGTGTCAGCAGGGGAGGGGACAGTGTCAGTAGAGCAGTGGATGGTGTCAGTAGGGCAGGGGACAGTGTCAGTAGAGAAGTGGACGGTGTCAGTAGAGCAGTGGATGGTGTCAGTATGGCAGGGGACCGTGTCAGTAGGGCAGAGGACAGTGTCAGTAGGGGAGGGGACAGTGTCAGTAGAGCAGTGGACGGTGTCAATATGGCAGGGGACAGTGTCAGTAGGGCAGGGGACAGTGTCAGTAGGGCAGTGGGTGGTGTCAGCAAAGCACTGGACGGTGTCAGTAAGGCAATTGATGTGTCAGTAGTTTTTTATTATTTTATTTTTTATTCAGAAAAAGAAGGGGTTGGTAAATTACATATTTACCAACCCCTTCCACTCCTCTCCACCTCAAAACGATCCCCTGCAGCAACCAGCTGGAAAGAAGGTGAAGCTAGCAATGCTGCAGTGGGGGGGGGGGGGGTAAGCACACAGGGGAGCCCAGCCAGCAGAAGGAAGGGAAACCTGGACGGAGGGGATGACATTTACTGGAACTGATCCTCCGTATTTTCCTCTTGCAACAGCAGAATAAAGGTGGGAGGGAGAGAAGGAGAAGCTAGCTGCAAGAGGAAAATTTGGGGATCAGTTCCAGTAAATACCACCCCCACTCCTGTCCAGGTTCTGGGGGCCAGCAAGGAAGGGAAGCCATCTACCCATCATCTGCTGGTGATCGATGGGTTGCCCTGCCCTGGCCTAGAGCACCAAGACTGTCAGGAGCAGCACAGAGCAATCCAGGTAGGGCCGTTTGAAGGAATTTGGGGGCACCAAGCAGTTGAGAAGGGGGGTGCTACTGATTTTTTTTTACGCCGATCGCGGGAGGGGGGAGGGGCGATCTCGGGAGGGGGCGCCTATCGCGGGAGGGGGGGCACCGATCGCGGGAGGGGGGGAGCCCGACATTAGAGTGGATAAGCGGGGGGAGGGATTTTGTCTTACCTCCTCCCGTGCTGCCTCCTCCTGCTGTGCGGGAAAATTCCTTCCTGCTGTGCGGGACTGCTGGGGCCCCAGGCCAGCTCGGGGCCCCAAGCAGTTGTTTGGTTTGCCTGTCCTGTTTCGACGGCCCTGAATCCAGGTATCACCTAGAACTAAAATACTAAGAGACGTGGATGATAATTTTGCCCTGCCTTTCTAGCTCTTTATAAGTGTTCTGACAAAGAGGGCACATTTTCCCTTTCAGCTTTGCCCCAGATTTGAATTGCCTTGTCCTATGATGTCAAGTAGATTTTGTTTGCATCATATAGGCTTTGTATTCCTATACAAGTCTGCATGGATGCAAAACCTGATGAAAGCAAGTGAAATGCAGGTCAGCAGAAGGTCAAATACACTTGTCAATGAATTCTGAATGATCTCAAAAGTGTCTAAAGCTGATATTATCAACACAAACCCAAATCCTGTTGACACTGGCCCTATGGCTAGTCCATTGGCTTGGGGAAAGGGGTGTGCACTGCAAGTCAAATAGTCAACAAGTACTGAATTTGCTTGTTAAAGTGGTTGTAAACCCTTACATATATGAGGTGACTGGCCTCAGGTGATACACAGAGATGAAACAAAAGTTGTACCTGTTTATCTGCAGTATTCTCTTCTCTAAATGCATCCAGTCCAGAATTTATGTCATACAAAATGGGGTAGAAAGCTGAAATTACACTCTTCAGAGCTTAGTAAGGAGAGCTCTGAGAGCTGATTGGAGGGAAGGGACACCCCCCCCCCCCTTTTACACAGCATACAGGAACAGAGCTGAGACTGTCAATCTGCTGGAGCTCCCTTCCCTGTCACCATGTTTTTCTAGCAGTCAGGAAAACTTGTCAGAAGTGACTCATGCAGATATCAGAGTAATTAGGCAGTAGACAGAAATGACACCTAGGGGGGGATTTACTAAAACTAGTGCACACAGAATCTGGTACAGCTGTGCATTAGGCCTCATGCACACTGGACGTTAAAATAACATTATAAAAAGGGCAGTAGCTTTGCAGTGAGTTTTTCAACGTTTTTGCAATAGCATTTTTTTAGCGTTGATTAACCATTTCAGTCCCAGACCATTTGGCAACCAAATGACCGGGCCACTTTTTGCGATTCGGCACTGCGTTGCTTTAACTGACAATTGCACGTTTGTGCGACGTGGCTCCCAAACAAAATTGACGTTCTTTTTTCCCCACAAATAGAGCTTTCTTTTGGTGGTATTTGATCACCTCTGCGGTTTTTATTTTTTGCGCTATAAAGAAAAATAGAATGATAATTTTGTAAATAAAGCAATATTTTGTACTTTTTGCTATAATAAATATCCCCATTTTTTTTTAAAAAAAGCTATTTTTTTCTCAGTTTAGGCCGATAGGTATTCTACATATTTTTGGTAAAAAAATCGCAATAAGCGGTTTTTGATTGGTTTGCACAAAAGTTATAGCGTCTACAAAATAGGGGATTGTTTTATGGCATTTTTATTAATATTTTTTTTTTTACTAGTAATGGTGGCGATCAGTGATTTTTATCGTGACTGCGACATTATGGCGGACACATCGGACACTTTTGACACTATTTGGGGACCATCCACCTTCATACAGCGATCAGTGCTATAAAAATGCAATGATTACTGTATAAATGTGACTGGCAGGGAATGGGTTAACCACTAGGGGGCTAGGAAGGGGTTAAGTGTGTCCTAGGGAGTAATTCTAACTGTAGGGGGGCGGGGCTTACTGTGACACGACACTGATCGCTGCTCCCGATGAGAGGGAGCAGACGATCAGTGTCCTGTCACTAGGCAGAATGGGGAGATGCCTTGTTTACACTGGCCTCTCCCCGTTCTGCAGCTCTGTGACCCGATCGCAGGACACCGGCGGACATCGAGTCCACGGGTCCGGTCATATATATATATATATATACGTCACTTTGCGCAGCCGTGCCATTCTGCAGTGTATATATCCTCGTGACACGGTCGGCAAGCGGTTAAAATGTTTTTCTGTTTTTCTGCGTTAGCATTTTTTTAATGAATCAAAAACGTTACCAAAACGTTATCAGCGTTTTTGACGTTAGAGCGCGTTTTTAAGGCTGAAGACAGCTAAAAAACTCCTCTCAGAACCCACTGGTTTTTTGTTTGTTTTTTAAAGCCAAAAGACGCCCCAGCCAAAAACTGCTGATAACAGTCTATGGGGTTGATTTACTAAAGGCAAATAGACTGTGCACTTTGCAAAGTACATTTGGCCTCTGCAAGTGCAGGTGCTCCAGAGCTTAGTAAATGAGGTAAGGCTTCGCTTTGCAAAGAGTACCCAATCACATGCAAGGAAAAAAAAAAACAAACAGCATTTTTACTTGCACATGATTGGATGACAGAAGTCCAGTGTTGTTCATCTTACGTTAAAAAAGTAATTAGTTACAGTTACAAATTACTTCTCCCAAAAAGTAATGGAGTTACTCACTCAGTTACTACATTGAAAAAGTAATTAGTTACTCAGCAAAGTAACTATATTGGTTATATTATATATACACGGGGGCGGGGCGGTAGAAGGATGATATATATGTAATTTTTTCAGTGTATAAAAATAATAGGAGGGATAACAATAAATAATAGTGGTACTGTGCCCATGCCTCACTGTGCCCAATGCCTCACTGTGCCCCATGCCTCACTGTGCCCAATGCCTCACTGTGCCCCATGCCTCACTGTGCCCATGCTTCACTGTGCCCATGCTTCACTGTGCCCATGCTGTGCCCCATGCCTCACTGTGCCCCATGCCTCACTGTGCCCATGCTTCACTGTGCCTCACTGTGCCCCATGCCTCACTGTGCCCCATGCCTCACTGTGCCCAATGCCTCACTGTGCCCCATGCCTCACTGTGCCCCATGCCTCACTGTGCCCCATGTCTCATTGTGCCCCATGCTTCACTGTGCCCCATGCCTCACTGTGCCCCATGCCTCACTGTGCCCATGCTTCACTGTGCCACATGCCTCACTGTGCCCCATGCCTCACTGTGCCCAATGCCTCACTGTGCCCCATGCTTCACTGTGCCTCACTGTGCCCAATGCCTCACTGTGCACCATGCTTCACTGTGCCCCATGCTTCACTGTGCCTCACTGTGCCCCATGCCTCACTGTGCCCGTGTCTCACAGTCACTGTGCCTGCCGTGTACAGTACCTCAGATCAGTGGCGTCCCGACTCCCGGCGGCCATTCCATTATTCAAAAGCCGCACCTCCTCCAGTCCTCCTCGTCTGTGATAGGCGGAACACTCAATTTCCCAGCATTCAGTGTTCCGCCTATCACGGACATCCGCTCATCCTCATAACTAAGACGAGGATGAGAGGATGTCCGTGATAGGCGGAACACTGCCTGCTGGGAAATTGAGTGTTCCGCCTATCACAGGCGACGAGGACTCGGGAGGCGCGGCTTTTGAATACTGCAATGGCCGCCGCCTGTCTGCATGACACGCTGTTCAGGTAGGCAGACGGCGGCTTGCAGTTAGTTAGTGTTACATTACATCTACTCGCGGCGGGTCGATGTAATTAGGGTAACGCCGCCCAAGTAATGGGAACGGCGGTGCCACGAGGGTAAGAGTAATCAGTTAGATTACTCGTTACCCCAAAAAGTGGCTACGTTACCAAACGCCGTTTATTTAAACGACGTTAGTTACAACACTGCAGAAGTCAGCAGAGTTTCTGCTCATTTACCAAGCTCTGGAGCAAATGCACTTACAGAGTACATTTGCACTTTGCAAAGTGCACAGTATTTTTCCCTTTAGTAAATTAACCCCTATGTGTGCATGGACACATAGGATAGCATGATGGGGAGTTTATTGACTGTAGAAAAAAAAACGTCTGAAGCCAAAAACAGCAGCTGTAAAAACGTTCAAAAACGTCCAGTGTGCATGAGGCCTAATAATCAATCAGCTTCCAGGTTTTATTGTTAAAGCTCAATTGAACAAGCTGAAGTTAGAAGCTGTTTGGTTACTATGCACAGCTGCACCAGTTTTAATAAATCCCCCCCCTAGTGCTCTTAATTGAGACAAGTACACACTACAGAGGGATATGCTTTGTTCATATTTTATGTCTGAGGTTTAGCCTAGGTTCACACTTACTGCTGGAATGAAAACATGCAAGTTCATTCCCGCATCTTCGGGGGCGATTTCAGAGATATCTGTGCGGGTTTCTGCACAGATGTCAATGGAAATCGCACCCCGAAATCGCCAAAAGTAGTACAGAAACTTTTTGGGAAACGGTGTGGTGCCGCAAATGAGACGTCGCACTGATTCTGACGCTGCCATTGCCGGCAATTGCCCCCGATTTGGCATGCCAAATCGCATCATTGTGAACCAGGGCTTACAATCACTTTAACAAATAATTAAAATTGCCCCTTACAGTCCTAGGTTTATTTAATCTGTCAAAAAACAAAGTGGTTATCTATAAGACTTTTCAAAAAACTGACTTTAATCATCTTAAATTGAGTTAGCAACTCAGACTCATTCCTTATTTTTTTTTGCAAACTTTTACTGCTGAATAAGCCTCACTAGTTTCCCTACAGCAGCAACGTCAACATTATTTTAACCACTTCCCGCCTGGCCTATAGCAAAATGACGGCCGGGCGGTGGTTCAGTTCTAATGACAGGGGGGGTTTGTGCTGATAGTATATCAGCGCAGCCCCCCCTCGGATGCCCACCCAGGACCACCAGTATGCCGCCCAGGACCACCAGGGATGGGCATCCACACTGGACCACCAGGTATGCCCCCTAGACCACCAGGGAAATGCCAATCTGTGCCAAGGCAGCTGCCAATCAATGCCCAGGCAGCTGCCAACCAGTGCCCACCCAAAATTCCTACCAGTGCCACCAGGGATATGCATCAGTGCCACATATCAGTGCCATGTATCAATGCCCATCAGTGCCCAGTGTGCCGCCGATCAGTGCCACCCATAAGTACCCATCATTGCAGGCTTTCAGTGCCCATCAGTGTCGCCTATCAGTGCCACCCATGACTGCCCATCAGTGCCGCCTATCAATGCCCATCAGAGCTGCATATCAGTGCCACCCATCAGTGCCGCATATCAGTGCCCATCGTCAGTGCCACCTCATTCGCACCGCCTCATCGGTGCCACCTTATCAGTGCCCGTCAGTGCCACCTTATCAGTGCCCATCAGTGAAGGAGAAAACGTACTTATTTAAAAAAAATTATAACAGAAAAAAAAGAAAAAAATTATTTTTTTTTCAAAATTTTCAGTCTTTATTTGTATAGCAAAAAATAAAAACCGTAGACGCAAAGGTGATCAAATACCACCAAAAGAAAGCTCTATTTGTGGGAACAAAATTATAAAAATTCTGTTTGGGTACAGTGTAGCATGACCGCTCAATTGTCATTTAAACAGCGACAGCGCAGAAAGCTGAAAATTGGCTTGGGCAGGAAGGGGGTGTAAGTGCCTGGTATTGAAGTGGTTTTAAGTGACAATTGACTTCTATGGGACAAAACATAAACCCTATGCATGAATGACAGCATAAAAAAACATTACATTCAATCAGGCCATTCTAGTTTAGGAGAAAATTTTATTGCATTCGTTATTCAAAATAGCATCATAAATCTGAGCAGGGCCTATGTGTTTATACAGAAATGCCCTGATGTGGTGCAACCTACCTAGACAAAAATAACATTTAACTTTCAAAATGACAGGATTCATTGCATTCAAGCAACTGTTTTACTGGACGTTAAGAGATTAAGAAAATAAAATCTCTGTTTATTTATTGCCCTCCTAGAATTAGGAAAAATAAATCAGAATTATCATTTTGTGTGCAGACACAAAAGTATCAAGTCTTATATTCACGGGCGCAGCGTTTCACTGCCGCGGTAGCACTGTGGAACAAAAACATATCAAATCGTCAGCAAAGGTAAAATCTATTTACAAGTTTCATGAAAACATTTTATCTAATAAGGCATTGCAAAGAGTAGAACGCAATCCATAGCAGCCGCAAGTCACCTTTGAGTAGTTATACTGTGAAAAGTGATTTCTAATTGGTTGCTATGTGTTGCAGCATTCCACACAATGGTACCTTGACTTACTAAATACATTTTTTAATAATAAAAAATAAACTAAAAAGAACCAGACCTGATTGGTCTTATGAAGGATTCTGAATATTCAATCCTAAATTCATAGAAATGTACAGACTTTTTTAATAAAATATTTTCTTTGTCCCTTTACTTAGCTTTATTCATAAGGTAAGTGGGTCTTTGAGGTCTCGCTATTGCTGTCTGATAGCCGCATGACCAAATGCTCATTCTGATAACACAGCATGTCTCCCCAAACCAAAACGTACAAAACAGTGTCACATAATTAGCCTTGTTTTCTAAGATTTCTCTTAAAGTAGAACTACGCCCTCTCATTATAAAATTGTACGTTGCAGCACTTGACTGTAATGTAAGTGCATTTGAACTTACAGTTTTCTCTTAGCTTCCCTGCAAAGCCAAGTACCTGTTGTGATCCTACCAGTGAAGTCCACCAAATTCAGATTTTTGCGATGGGGTGGTAATGATACTGCACTGCTTCTGAATTCACAGCAGAGTTGCCACTCTTGTGTAGGCTGTGCCCCATGCACTACTGTAAGATAATATCACGTTGCAGGGGCGTAGTTATTCCTATTTTCACTACCGACTTACTAACTACTGTATCTAGATTTTCCTCTGTTGTTGAAACTTTCCCACTGTGAGCTGCAGCGTGTAGAAGGGGGCCCATGTAAGAAACAAATGAGTTTGACTCACCCAGCGGAGGTAAAAGAAGCAGTGGCGGCCCATCTATTATTAGCGCCGCACCCTCTCTCCACTCCACCCCCCTATATGAAGTGGATAGATTCATGCATAGCATGAATCTATCCACGGCCACCGCATTCACCCCTATTCATGTGTCTGGCCCCTTTCAGAGAACCAGGTGCATGAATTACAGCGGCGGGGGGGGGGGGGGTTAGGTTAGGCACCTGATTAGGGCCAGAGGCTCTAATAGGCTTCAAAATCGGGTGGGCTTGATACGCAGAGGATGTGCTTCGATCCCACCCAATGACTGTTCGCTGTTGAAACACTGATCCTCAATCCGGCCAATCAGAAGTGGGTGTGAGACCCGTTTTACGATTGGCCGAAAAGAGAAGACTCTCGATTGGCTGCCGAGGAGGGGGGAGGAAACCGCCGCCACCCTTATGACCCATAGAACGAGAGGCCACAGGAGAACAGCAGGAGAATGGGAGGCTCCTGAGCAGGGGAAGCCGCTGTTGATAGAGTAAGTGCTACCAGCCGACCGGGGCAGGGTGGCATACTGTTTGCCGCCCCCCCCCAAATAAAATTCCACCGGCCATCACTGAAAATAAGTAATTAATGTATATAGTGTATATACACAGAGCAGCGATAATGTTATGTCTACCCACCAAAACCAAGGCATGGGCACCACTAGACCTCTCAAGGTAAGCTGTGGTATCTGGCACCAAGCCATCAGTAGCAGATATTTTAGGATCTGTAAGTTGTTAGGTGGGGACTCCATGGATTGAACTTATTTTTCCAGCCCATCTTACAGATGCTCATTCGGATTAGGATCCAGTGGTCCAGTTCTGATGCTCAAATGCCCATTGTAGGCGCTTTTGGCTGTGAACACGGATCAGTGTGGGCACCCTGACCAGTCTGCTGCTACGCAGCCCTATACACAAAAAACTGCAATGCGCTGTGTTCTGACATCTTTCTTATGAAACCAGCATTTACTTTTTCAGCAATTTGAGCTACAATAGCTCTTCTATTGGATTGGACTACACGGGACAGCCTTCGTTGAATCAATTAGGATTGGCCGCCCATGACCCTGTCACTGATTCGCCTGTTTTCCTACCTTGGACCACTTTTAGTAGGTTCTGACCACTGCAGACTGGGAACATCCCACAAGAGCTGCAGTTTTGGAGTTGTTTTGGCCCAGTGGTCTAGCCATTACAATTTGGCCTTTGTCAAAGTCCCTCAAATTCTTACACTTGCTGCTTTTTTCTGCTTTCAACACATCAACTTCAGGAACAACATGTTCACTTGCTGCCTAATATATCGCACCCACTTTCAGTTGCCATTGTAACAAGATGATCAATGTTGTTTACTTTACCTGTCAGTGGTCACAATGTTATGGCTGATTGGTGTATATAGTATATGCACACACACACAGTATATACATACACATACAATATATAATATACATACTGTATATGCACAGACTATATAATGTATGTACAGTGCCTTGAAAAAGTATTCATACCCCTTGAAATTTTCAACATTTTGTTATGTTACACCCAAACACGTAAATATATTTTATTGAGATTTTATGTGATAGACCAACACAAAGTGGCAAATAATTGTGAAGTGGATGGAAAATGATAAATGGTTTTTATTTTTTTTTACAAATAAATATCTGAAAAGTGTGGCGTGCATTTGTATTCAGCCCCCCTGAGTCAATACTTTGTAGAACCACCTTTTGCTGCAATTATGGCTGCAAGTCTTTTTAGGTATGTCTCTACCAGCTTTGCACATCTAGGGAGTAACATTTTTGCTCATTCTTCTTTGCAAAATAGCTCAAGCTCTGTCAGATTGGATGGAGAGCATCTGTGAACAGCAATTTTCAAGTCTTGCCACAGATTCTTAATTGGATTTTGGTCTGGACTTTGACTGGACCATTCTAACACATGAATGTGCTTTGATCTAAACCATTCCATTGTAGCTCTGGCTGTATGTTTAGGGTCGTTGACCTGCTGGAATGTGAACATCTGCCCCTGTTTAAAATCTTTTGCAGACTCTAACATGTTTTCTTCTAAGATTGCCCTGTATTTGGCTCCATCCATCTTCCAATCAACTCTGACCAGATTCCTTGTCCCTGCTGAAGAAAAGCATCCCCACATGATGCTGCCACCATCATGTTTCACAGTGGTGTGTTCAGGGTGATGTGCAGTGTTAGTTTTCCGCCACACATAGTGTTGTGCTTTTAGGCCAAAAAGTACAATTTTGCTCTCATCTGACCAGAGCACCTTCTTCCACATGTTTGCTGTGTCCCCCACATGGCTTCTAGCAAACTGCAATTAGGGCTTCTTATGGCTTTCTTTCAAAAATGGCTTTCTTTTTGCCACTCTTCCATAAAGGCCAGATTTGTGGAGTGCACAACTAATAGTTGTCCTGTGGACAGATTCCCCCACCTGAGCCGTGGATCTCTGCAGCTCCTCCAGAGTTACCATGGGCCTATTGGCTGCTTCTCTGATTAATGCCCTCCTTGGCCGGCCTGTCAATTTAGGTGGACGGCCATGTCTCCGTAGGTTTGCAGTTGTGCCATACTATTTCCATTTTCGGATGATGGATTGAACAATGCTCTATGAGATGTTCAAAACTTGGGATATTTTTTTTTTATAACCTAACCCTGCTTTAAACTTCTCCACAAGTTGATCCCTGACCTGTCTGGTGTGTTCCTTGGCCTTCATGATGCTGTTTGTTCACTAAGGTTCTCTAACAAACCTCTGAGGGCTTCACAGAAGAGCTGTATTTTATACTGAGATTAAATTACACACAGGTGGACACTATTTACTAATTAGGTGACTTCTGAAGGCAATTGGTTCCACTAGATTTTAGTTAGGGGTATCACAGTAAAGGGGGCTGAATATAAATGCACGCCACGCTTTTCAGACATTTATTTGTAAAAAAAAGCTTGAAAACCATTTATCATTTTCCTTCCACTTCACAATTATGTGCCACTTTGTGTTGGTCTATCACATAAAATCCCAATAAAATACATTTATGTATTTGGTTGTAACATGACAAAATGTGGAAAATGTCAAGAGGTGTAAATACTTTTTCAAGGCACTGTATATACTGTATACATACACACACTATATATATATATATATATATATATATATATATATACACACATACATTACACAAAATATGAAGCCTGTTCATCTCATAGTAACCAGAATAGAATAATTTTAACTCTGATGCCCTGTACACACGATCGGATTTCCGAAGGATTTTTCCATCGGAAATCCGATGAAGCTGACTTCCATCAGTCTTGTCTACACACCATCAGTCCAAAATCCGACCATCCCAAACGCCGTGACGTAAAACACTCAGACGAGCCGAGAAAAATTAAGTTCAATGCTTCTGAGCGTGCGTCGACTTGATTCTGAGCATGCGTGGGTTTTTTCTCCGATGCAGTCCCCCACAGACGATCAGAATTTGCTATCGTTTTTTTTTCCATTGGTAAAATTTAAAACATGTTCTATTTTTTTATACCGATGGAAAAAAGACCGATGGGGCCCACACACGATCGGTTTGACCGATGAAAAAAGTCCATTGGTCTTTTTTCATCAGAAAAAACGATCATGTGTACGCGGCATAAGGCTCTGTTATTTGCTATGGTTGTACACCTATGTAAACCTTTAATAAACAATAAAAAGACTGTATTAATATAATTTAAGAATAAATATTGTATTTAGATCCTTGCATAAGACCAACTATGACTGTCCTCCTCAATCCCCAGTGCCCTGTTCAGTTTAATTTCATGCATAAAGCAATAGAAAAGCTTCAGTAGGTGTGATGGAAATTTCTCTTATGACCCTCCCATGTAAACGACAGTGAAATTCATTAAATATGCAAAGCGATATTAATTATTTAGGGATCACAGGAATTCAATGGTTCTTAGCATGCCAGGATTAGATCTACACTCTACTAAAACAATTTTTATTGGTGAAGCGCATAAAAAATACCACTATCAAAAAACCTGAGTGGTTATTCAGAATACCTGCTGGAAACGCCAAAATAAGCAATTTGTTCCTAGGAAGTGTGTTCTGAATCAGTGAGCTCAGGGTATACCTGGGCCGAATAAATAATTCAAAATGTGAGACGTGAGTGAAATTAATATGAGAGACACACCCGACATCTTAACACTCTGGGTGACAAAGACAGAAAGTATACTCTAAATATATACCACAATTCAAAGTAGCCATACCTGTAAAAAATGCAATGTATACTTAACCACTGACTGCAGCATCAGAAAGCAGCTCCACTCAAAGGACACTTCTGGGGGTGTCGATCTCCTGGGTCCCCTGTAGTGGTACAGGACTCTGTAGTGACATGGCGGTCAGAGGGAGGAACTGCTGAACACCGCGGGAGGCATAGAAGATTGACAATCCCAAAAGTGTTGGTTTCACTTTGGACTTCAACAGGGGATTTGTCATGAACAAAGCAAGGTTCTGGTGGCACAAGCAGCCAGATGGTAACTACCTATACTCTATGATTCTTTTACAGGTATGCCAATTTCGAATAATGGGAGGTAATGATAGGGTCACGTAAAGTCCATGTCAGTTGTAGCTAAACAAAACCTCTTATGTTTTTAATAATTAATTACCAAATTTAATAAGCATCCACATGGACACTGTTTTGTCTTGTTGTTCATACTTCTTTAACCACTTCAGCCCTGGAAGGTTTTACCCCCTTCATGACCAGGCAATTTTTTTGCGATATGGCGCTGTACCCAAATAAAATTTACGTTCTTTTTTTCCCCACACATTTAGCTCTCTTTTGGTGGTTTGGTGGCATTATTGTTTGCGCTATAGACAGAAAAAGAGCAACAATTTAGAAAAAAATAATAATTTTTTTACTTTCTGCTATAATACATATCCAATAAAAAAAATAGAAAAAAATCAAATATCTTCATCAATTTAGGCCAATCTGTATTCTGCTACATATTTTTGGTAAAAAAAATCTCAATAAAGCCCTGTACATACGATCGGATTTCTTATGGTTTTTTAATCGATGGATTTTTCCATCGGAAAACCGATGAAGCTGACTTCCATCAGTCTTGCCTACACACCATCAGTCAAAAAACCGACCGTTCCAAACGCGGTGACGTAAAACACTCCGATGAGCCGAGAAAAATGAAGTTCAATGCTTCTGAGCATGCGTCGACTTGATTCTGAGCATGCGGGGGTTTTTTATCCGATGGAGTTCCCCCACAGACGATAGTAATTTGCTATCGGTTTTTTAACCATCGGATAAATTTAAAACATGTTCTATTTTTAAACACCGATGGAAAAAAGACCGATGGGGCCCATACACGATCGGTTTGTCCGATGAAAAAAGTCTATCGGACTGTTTTCATCGGTAAAACCTATCGTGTGTACAGGACTTTATTGTTTGCGCTATAGACAAAAAAAGAGCGACAATTTATAATATAATATAGACTATTGGAATTAGCTATCGGTTTTTTATCCATTGGAAAAATTTAAAACATGTTCTATTTTTTGACACCAATGTAAAAAAGACCGATGGGGCCCATACACGATCGGTTTGTCCGATGAAAAAAATCCATCGGACT
Organism: Rana muscosa; assembly: GCA_029206835.1. Lineage (NCBI taxonomy): Eukaryota > Metazoa > Chordata > Amphibia > Anura > Ranidae > Rana > Rana muscosa. The sequence continues at coordinate 163,385,907 of CM055120.1, forward strand.
GTTTTCATCGGTAAAACCTATCGTGTGTACGCGACTTTAGTGTATAGTGATTGGTTTGTGCAAAAGTTTTAGCGTCTACAAATGATGGGATATTTTTATGGAGTTTTTATTTTATTTTTTTACTAGTAATGGCAGCGATTGGTGATTTTTATTTTGACTGCAACATTGTGGCGGACAAATCGGACACCTAACTGACATTTTTGACACCTTTTTGGGACCAGTGACAATAATACAGTTACTGTACTAATAACACTGGCAGGGAAGGAGTTAACACCAGGGGCGATCAAAGGGTTAAGTGTGTCCCTAGGGGGTTCTTTTCAACTGTGTGGGGTTTGCTCTGACTGGGAGAACACAGAGATCCGTGTTCCTGCTTAGCAGGAACATAAGATCTCTATCTGCCTTGTTTACATAGGCAGATCGCCGTTCTGCCTCTCTGGGGAATGATTGCGGGTGGCTGGCAGACATCGTGTCTGCGGGACGCGCTGATTGGCTACCCCTCTGTCTAATTGGCGCACGTGCGCGGCCCGGGGAGCCTACTGCATGAAACGACGTACAGGTACGTCGTTTCGCGCAACCATGCCACTTTGCCACAGTAAATGTGCAGATGGCGATCCGAAAGTGGTTAAAGTGGTTGTAAACCCTTCCATATACCCAGTGAAGTGACTAGCCTCAGGTGATACACAGAGATGAATCAAATCTTCCTACATAAGTTGTATTTACCTGCAGCCCTCTCTTCTCTACATCCATTCAAAGTGCTGAATTTTAAACCTTGTTTGAGAGTTCAGAAAAAAAGGGGCAGAGAGCTAAAGTTACACTCTGCAGAGCTCAGTCAGGAGAACTCTGACAGCTGATTGGAGGGAATGGACACACCCCCCTCCACACTGCACACAGGAACAAAGCTGAGGCTGTCAATCAGCTGGAGGTCCCTCCCCTGGCACCAGGAAAACTTGTCATAAGTGACTCATGCTGATAGCAGAGGAACAAAGCAGCAGACAAAAGTGACGCTTACTGCTCTTAACCACTTGCCGACCGCCCTATTGCAGATATACTGCTACTGGACGGCCGCTCTGCGCAGGATCACTTAAATATACGTGATCTTGCATGTCTGGGTAGCGGGCGCAAATGCACGCTGCCGCCGGGTTTTGCTCCCGCTGTGATTATACACAGCGGGAACCACGGACTAGATGTCCATTGGCACCCGCCGATCATTCGGTACAGAGGCAGATTGGCAGTCTGCCTATGTAAACAAAGCAATTTGCCGTTCAGTCATTAGGAAAGGCATGGATCCTGTGTTCCTGCTAGTAAACGCACCTCCCACACTGTACAAAAATGCAGGCTAGGCACACAGTGAACCCTTTGAGTGTCCCTGATGTTAACCCCTTCCCAGCCAGTATCATTAGTACAGTTATTGTGTATATATTTAGCACTGATCACTGTACTAGTATCACTGGTTCCCCAAAAAAGAGCCAAAACTGTCAGTGTCCGATTTGTCCACTGCAATATCCAGGTCCCATAGTTTGTAGACGCGATAACTTTTGCGCAAACCAATCAATATACCCCTATTATGTTTTTTTTTTTTAACCAAAAATATGTAGCAGAATACATATTGACTGGAATTGATAAAGAAATTTGATTTTTAACAATTTTTTTATGATTTGCTTTATAGCAGAAAGTAAAAAAATGTTGTTTTCTCTCAATTTTGTTGGTATTTTTTTGTTTATAGCACAAAAAATAAAAAATGCAGAGGTGATCAAATACCACCAAAAGAAAGCTCTATTTGTGGTAAACAGAGAACATACATTTTATTTGGGTACAGTGTCGCACGACCGCCCAATTGCCAGGTAAAGTAAGGCAGTGCCGTATAGCAAAAAATGGCCTGGTCACGAAGGGGGGTACATTTCCGTAGCTAAATTGGTTAATTGAGACAAGTACACACTATAGAGGGATATGCTTTGTTCATATTTCATGTCTGAGGTTTACAACCACTTTAAATAAAAAAATTAAGATTTATCATCACAGACTTTGTGTCTGTATCAGTTCTTTCCTTACTAGAAACTGCTGTGTAACCTCAATCTGCATACAGCCAATGCTTTGCCTATATAGCAAAAAACTAAATCTAATACCTGGCAGTGCGACTTTTTCCATTATTTTAGTATAACAATAAAACATTGCCTTGTCTGCTAAGTGAATGATTTAATCAACACAAGCTTTTATGACAAAGATTAGGGACCAAGTCTACAGCTCTAAAAATTCTCAGTAGCTGTCATGTCACATTTAAACTCCCTTTATCAAAAACGAGGCTTGCATCCTTGGACTTGGCAAATCCTTGAACCACTGAATAGGGGTTACCATGAGAACAAGTTCAGCTACAAGGCCTCCAACTGACGCATTTCAAAATGTAAAACATAGTCCAGTAAAACTTCCCTTTTGATCTTACAATCAGGCTGAGTCACCTAACCATACATTGGAAGAGAGAGATGGGGAAGCTTCACAATACTGACAATACCTTCATGAAGCTAGTAGTAAAATGACAATAACAATGCCTTCTTCAATAAAGGAAAAAGAAAATGCTGTATTTAAAATCTGGCGGTGCTTGCTATGCAAAAATAAATACAGACCATAAGGTCACTGCAACAGTCTGAAAGTCAGATAATGTAAATTGGATGACGATAGCTGTACTTGAACTAAGTATTTATGGAATTAGACAGTTACAACTTGTCTGATTAAAATCAAAACCCATAGATACATACTATATGGGCCCCCTTTACTAAAGCAGACCTATCACGGTTTTGAAATGGTTACGCCATCACAGCTCTCTAGTATACCAAATATCACATGCAACTGCTATATAACTTACAGTATGTTCTAAGTCAGGGATCTCCAAACTACGGCCCTCCAGCTGTTGTGGAACTACAAGTCCCGTGAGGCATTGTAGAACTCTGACATTCTAAGACATGACTAGGCATGATGGGAATTGTAGTTCCTGAACAACTGGAGGGCCATAGTTTGGAGACCCCGGTTCTAAGTAAAGCAGCTCCTGCATATCCATATACAAATCCCAATTTGTAGTCAGGGCTCTAGCATACCCCCACCCCACTTCTACATACTAAATGCAAAACTTGTACCTCAGCGGCCTAAAGAGAATGACAAGCCTTGCCCTGTGGGAAGTGGAGGTGGGCGGACAGTGGCCTGGTTCATTATTAAAGCATACCTAGGTCTAGGGGTTTCCAGGGAGAGCTGGCACCTCTTATTAAAGAAAAAGGGTTTGCAGGTCATTTTCAGTGCATTGTTTCAGAAACCGCCAGACAGTCGAGTACATGGAGCTCCAAAGTAAAGACCGCCATTCAGAGCATAAAATAAATACTGTACAAAAGGAGTAATGCAATATACAGTGTTAAGCTTGCAGAATGGAAATGTTTGATTAATGAAACTGGAGATTTGGAAATCACAAGGGGGGGGGGTACAAGATGTAGTTTCACTGTTTTCCATGAGAAAGGTGCTGATGTCAACAGTAGACTGAGTTACCTATTCCGGGCACATTTTGTCTGCACAGCAGACACTGATTCCCATAGGAGTAAGTGTAGAGTAAGGGTGCCTGAGTTGTGCAACTTGGAGCTTACCCCATTGGGCAGATTTAAAAAGCCTTTTCTTCCAGGTTTTATAGATCAGCCCAAGTGTTTTTACTGTTAAATTAATCATACATAGAGCCAATGCTAGAGTCAAACTGTTAAACGATCCTAACAATTCCAACACAATCATGCAGTAATTTAAATGTGTATGGAGAAGGCGAGCTCTATCCATTAAGACATCTTCTTGACTGGTTAGAAAGTCTACAGGTGATTTATGGAGCGACTGAACAACATACTCTGTTGGGTTTGCAATGACTTGCTCGTGAACAATGATCCGCAGTGATGCGCTGTTACGCATTATGGTGTGAGCCAACTCATAACCAGCAACCTGTCACCAACCCACTGATCCCATTTCTATGTCTGGCCTTACCCTAGGCTCCAAACCTAACCCTAAAGTAGAACTATAGGTAAAACTTTTTTTTTTGATTTTGGATAGAGCAAGGGAGAGTTTTATCCCCTGCCAGATTTTTTTTCTGCCATCCATGCCCAATGTCGAAGATTTCTCTTCACTCCCTGTCCCATTGCCAAACAGGAAGTGAGAGGAAATCCCTGCAAATTAAGGCAATCCCTTGTAGACCCCCAGGTCACCAGAACTAGTGTCCCCATTTGAAGATTATCCCTTTTCTGGGGACAACAAAATTTGTGATTTTCTTTACGCTTACTTTCAGAGATAATGGTAAACAGGACAACTAGAAAGGGTGAATTTCCTTAATAGGGGCACAATAAGCAATACAATCTGACAGGGGTCCTAATCCCTCTCCAATCCAAAACTTAAAAAAAAGGTTTAGCCTTTAGTTATACTTTAATCCTAATCCTCACAGTGCCAATTACTATTCTTTAACAAATCTCTGTACTGTCAAAGGGATGTCGCTGCTAAATAGGCTGAGAAACTTCCAGCAAGAGAAGTGGAGTGATAAAATTGGTCCTATCAACAGATGTAAACATTATATTGCAAAATCATCTTTACTGATGGTACAATGATAAAACCTTACATCTGGTCAGGTTTACTATAATCACATCCCTCATTATTTTGACCAACTTATTTCAGTTAAAGGGTCAATACATGCAAAAGCGATATTTTCGTTATCGATGTGAAGCCTATCTGTGGACTCAAACTCTACCTTTTTATATGGCTTAGATACACCAACAACAACATTTCTCTGCCATAACTCCTGACTATCTTAATGTCCACCTGGGAGTTCTTGGAGTTTCTTTCCATATTTATAAGTTCTAGTACCTCCTGTTGCAGTCTCCATCATATACAACTCCTGATGTTGGCCCATAGCAGATGTGCAGATCCAGCAATCTAAAGTACATGTCTGGGTAAAATAAAAAAATGCAAAAAATAAAAACATTCAGTACATCTACACAGTACATGTACATTTCCCTTTGGTTTGTCTCTTAAAAACACAAGAAGAGAAAAACACCCAAAACCGAGAAAGCTTTGCTAGTCTGGCATCGCTGCTTTTGCTGCACAGAAATTCCAAGTAATGTTATCAGACCTTCCTGAGTTCTCGCCTTCTAGACTACAGTATGTTATAAAGAAGTGAGGGAGTTTTTCTGTAGTCCAGCAGGGGAGATCTCAGACAGTGATGAGTACAATGCTTGGGATTTTAGTGCAGCATTGTTAGCCCAGAACAGTTAGGTGCTCACTAGACATCCGTCAGAATCAACAACTCTTCTTCTGTCTTTGCAGTGTTCATAAAGAGACAAAATATGGGGAAATGGTTATATACTAAAGAGATGTACTGCATATGTTTATACACTTTAGGTTTAGATAGTACTAACACAGGAATTAATGTTCCCATAAAAAAAAATACTAACCAGTAGTAACTGCAACATTCAGAGCATGAATCAAAATTGACATATTCTACCAAATAGAGTATTTTGATTTTACTAGTTAGTCTCCGCTCTCTGGGATATTCTACAAAGATATAGGGATGTCAGAATGTAACGCTGCATTACAGAGTACATAAAATTTGTTCTACTAATACGGAAATCTCTATTAAAATATTGGCAGAAATATAGTCTCGCTCTTTGGATTAGTGTGTTGGTAGAACTGTAAGATGTGAACATTAGCGATTAACATTACAAAGAGGTAATAACAGAAGTTCGTTATTTATATGATGGAAAAAAAAAATCACATGCAGGTCCTGACGAGCCCCCAACTGCTGCTGGTTGGAAGACACATGAGACGCTCTTGAATCTAATCAGTCTTCCCATTTTTCTGCGATTTGGTCATAAAGCCATCAGAATGATAGAGGACTTTGTAGCATCCCTTAGTGATCTTCATCATCCACATAACGTTCATTATATCCAGAGATACACTGGAGATGATCCAAGCGCATTGTGCCCCTAGACCCAGTCTATGAAATGCCTCTGTGCCAAAAGTAGAAAAGACGCGCCCATAGTAGGTTGGTATGACAGCTATCCTCACAATGAAGAAGACGATTGTCATCAAAACTCCATTCACCATGTTGGGCACGGAATGTTTGTGGTATCCCAGCACTTCGAAGAACCACCTGCGTAACTCAACAAAAGTGACAAATTTAATGCCAGATGAAGCTAGACAGTGTAGTAAAAATAAATACATCTAATAAAGCAGTTTTGTTAGCAGCAGAATTAGTATGATAAATACTTGATGGTTTCTCTACCAAAATGGTTTTTAACCCTTTCATACCCAGAAGTCATTGATGTCTACATCAGGCCAAATTTAGCAGCGACAGCATGCATGTGTTAACTTTGACAATAATTCTATGACTATTTTGTATATCTTAGTAATTTTTATACTTTTCTATGGACAAATAACCCTCTTATTTGGCACGTTTTTTTAAATTCTTTATTTATAGGTTCCACCAAAGCATACAAATAATACAGTTGTCAATAAACTGCCAGAACTGAAATAGATAGCATTAGTAATGCATACTGTTACACAAATATATAGGAAAGATGTTGAATGAAAATGCCTGATATATGACACAATTCCCTATGATCATTATAGCTCCTGGGGGCTTGCTATCATTATGCGTGGTAGAGAGCTAGGTGGAAACCAACTTTTCTGTTTCTACAGACAAGGCAGGTTAAGGGTCTGGTACACCGTTTTAATAAAAAAATCAGTTTTGGTTCTTTTCCAAGCTGAAAAATCCATATAGATATAAAAATGCTTTATTAATGTGTTTTTTTTTTTAAATATTGAATTCTAATTACAATTATTAAAAATATGGCACTGTAGCTTAAAACTGCAGTATGGAGGTGAAAGAGGTCATCTGCAAGCTGAAGACTTTCATGTTTCTCAATAAAGCCTTCCTTCTGCATGTGGTCAATATGTCAATATGCTGATGATCACATTACCAGTGACTAAGCAGATTGGTTGACAGTGACAATCAGGTTTAAGAGCCACCAGCTGCACTGAATGTTGGCTGGTGGCTCTGAAAGGGGAAGGGCTCTTTCACACGGACGGACCGTTCAGGTCCGCCTGTCAGTTCGCTCGTGTTTATTTAGAAAAGGAAGGGAATGGTAACTTACATTTACTGGCCCCTTCCCCGTTCGCCATCCTGAAACGATTTGCCGCAGTATTCTGTGGTAGAGGAGGGAAGTAAGCAGTGCTGCAGAGGGGACATGGGTGGATGGGGGGGGGCAGCAAGGGCAATCTGTGCCGCACAGGGAGATTAGGGTGTGTCAACACCCTGTGCGCATGCCTATGACTGCTACAAAATGTCTATTCTTGCTAATAGCGTTCTGCGCCAAAGGTTCTGATAGCAAGTAAGTTGACTGTGATGTGCTATCAGTTATCAGAAAAATCATGAAGTTGCAGTAAAGTACTGAAAATGCATCTGAGTATGGACATTCCTTTATTCCAAGTCATGGGCTTCAGGCTGGGAATGTGTAAGCAGGCCTCTGTCCTGGAGACATGTGTCCAATATGGCATTGACAAAGGCAGGCAGGTGGGTGCTCTATCCAAGAATAAGCAGGGTGGGGCTTGTACAACTTGGCACCAATATCTGCCCAATGACAAGTCCCCTACATCCCCAGTGGGGACAAAGTCAGCAATACAAATTTGGAAGGTTCCTTCATCCTTATTTACTCTATGCAAAATTTAAAAATGATGTATAAAACTCTGCATATACTTTTAAAGATTGCGCTAAGAGAAAACTGTAGGCTGCAATTGCATACCTCCCTTTTTCTCTCATGCTAATCCTTTGGCCTTAATAATTTAAGTCATTAACCCTGCATTGTTAAGATAAGTAAATCGAAAAACACCAAAACCTTAACAGGCAAGAAGAATATAAGAAGTAGGTCATTCCATATTTCTTTTGTAGTAGATTATCTTTCAGTTTGGAGATAGTCAATTTTAAAGATCTTTATGATAAATTACAGCAGAGCGGCTATGGCCAAGGTCAATCAATGCCTACAAAGCGTTTAATTGATACTGAACAGGCAGAGGAGGTCAGCATGTACAATCTAAAAAAGCTTGCTCCAGGCTCTAAAAAGCTACTAGGACAAGCTAGATGCAGGATTCGATGTTGGGGTTTGGGTCGATGGACTAAATAGGCTATGCACATATAGGAAGGGGCACAGACTACACACCGAAATTAAGTCTTTAGAAGTAATATCTGTGGAATTCCCAAATTAACAGCAGCAGCTGTGAACCTATACAAGTTTGCTGATATTTAAAGAGACCTTGTCACTAATTAAAAAAATGCAGGTAAAAGCACAGCAAAATCTTTATCTTGTATTTTAAATGCAGTGCTTTTTTTTATTATTTAATGAATGAATTTTATTTAATTGCAATATGCATTTGAACTAGCTAGAAATATAATAGAGCCCTCTCTCTTCTTGCACATCATAGCCCCCTACATTTCTGGAAGAGTCTAGTCACTGTCTGTGCTGGCCCAGCATCTCCGTCCCCCCGCATCCCCACAAACTTTATAGTGGATACCAGTGGGATTATTATAGAGCAGTGGTTCTCAACTCCTGTCCTCAGGACCCACTAACAGGCCAGGTTTGCAACATAACCGAAATACATCACAGGTGATATAATTTGCTGCTCAGTGATTGCAGTATTCTAGTCTGCAGCTCCCCAAGGTAATACTTAAAACCTGGCCTGTTAGTGGGTCCTGAGGACAGGAGTTAAGAACCAGTGTTATAGAGTATCGCATTAGTGACAACCCTGGGGCTGCTGACGTCACATCAAAGATGGCAGTGCCCTGTAGCAGTCTCAGGACTTCTGAAGGTCTACACAAGATATGCTTTTACAGGTAAATAACATAAATAAAATATATTCTTATGACAATATTTTTATTGATGAGAATAGGTTAGTGACAGGGTCTCTTTAATACTAAGTCTCTTCTTTTTAAATGTTATACCTAACCCCTTTTTTGCATTAATAATTCAAATTACAGGAAAAATCTTAAATTATAAGTTCATGTTTTGGGCAAAATTTAGCCAGTCCCCTTTCTAGGCCTCAACACAACCGGCTGGGTGTACCTTCCTCCTTGCAAGTCCATACATACCTTTCCCTGCTTCTGTCTGCAACCTAATCAGTAAAAATCTAGAGCTGGTCTGCCTATGACTGTGCATTAACATCCCAGAGACATGAATGCGATGTACCCATATAGCAGGGAAGGGTCCCATTTAAGTCTATTGGAGGTTAGTGTGCAGTTGCGGACAGGGAAAGTGCTTGATTTTTAATGGATGGGCTGCAGACAGCATGGGAGGCTATAGGTGATGAATGATGTAAGTACAGACATGCGCAAAGGGGAGGGGGTTGACACAAGTGGATGTATTGAGGATGCAAGGCCAACATTTTTCCAAAACATGACCTTGTTCTTTAAACAATGGTTGGACAAGAAGGGTGGATCTCTTTATAGCTTGTATAAAAATAACTGTTACTACATATAAAAAATTAACATGTACAGTACTCAATGTTGTTACAAGTGCACTAATACAATCACCTTACACTTCCCTTTTTTGACTATCTTCTGATGAAGGCCTAAAAAGCTCTGTACTCCCTTTCTTTTAAAGTGGTTGTATACCCAAATTTTGTACAAGCACTTACAGGTAAGCCTACATTAAGGCTTACCTGTAGGTGCTTGTAATATCTCCGAGACCTACACAGTCTCGGAGATATTTGCAAAAAAGACTGTAAGACTGTACCGCTATCTACGGCACATGCGCGCCGTAGATAACGGCGCAGGCGCACTGAGCGCCGCGGCTCTTGAATGGGAGCCTGCCGGACACTGCCGGAAATTCGCGCATGCGCGGGGATCGTGCCGTTCCCCGCGCATGTGCGGGAGTGACGTCATCGCCGCTCCGGCCAATCACAGTGCCGGAGCGGCGATACCCGGAAGTCACTCCGGGTATCATGGATTCGACGGAGGACGCGTCCGAGGACCGCTGCGGGGGCTTCGATCTAAGGTAAGTGATTGATAATGAGCTAGTATGCTAGTCATACTAGCTCATTATACCTTTGCCTTGCAGGTTGACCAAAAAAAAAAAAAAAAGTTTTGCGGTATACAACCGCTTTAAGTAGAAACATTGGTAACTGGGGAAAGGGTCAGAACAAGCTTATCATATTAGACTGCATGGGGACACAGGTTAGTTTGTTAGTATTTAGGGATGTGGTCAAAGGGTAGCAGGAGGTCTAGGAATAGGTACAGGCCTAGTCAAAAAATTGATTGTTTAGACCAGTGGTCTCCAAACTGCGACCCTTTGCTTGCCTTTATCCGACCCTTGCATACCAACAATGGAGCACCATTCCTTCCACTGACACAAATGATGAGGCACTATTCCTTCCCCTGATATCAATGATTGACATTATTCCTCCTCATAATACAAAGGACTGCTCCTCACACCGACACCAGAAATATGACATCATTCCTCCCACTAATGCCGCGTACACACGGTCGGATTTTCCGTTGGGAAAAAAATCGGATGGTTTTTCTGACTGAATTCCGCTCAAGCTTGGCTTGCATACACACGGTCACACCAAATTCCGACCGTCAAGGACGCGGTGACGTACAACACTATGACGTGCTGAGAAAAATGAAGTTCAATGCTTCCGCGCATGCGTCAACTTGATTCTGAGCATGCGTGGTTTTTAGTGTGCCGGAATTGTCTGAAAAATAGAGAACCTGCTCTCTATCTAAGTCCGTCGGAAATTCCGACAGAAAAATTCTGACCGTTTTTACAATAGTGCCCCATCATTACACTAATGATGGGGCACTATTACTTCCCCTGATACCAACAATTGCCACTATTCCTTCCACTAATACCAATGATGAAGCATTGTCCTCTCCCGTTGACGCCAAGGCATTTTCTACTCACGCTGGCCACATTCCGGCCCCCAGAGAGTCTGAAGAACAGTAAACTGGCCCTTTGTTTAGAAAGTTTGGAGACCCCTGGTTTAGACCTAAAGTCACTATGTACCACCAATTGTAAATGCAGATTAAGCAGCTTGTGCTACTAAAGGGGGCTGATGTATGTGATAACATTTATTTTCTGAGTAGGAAAGCAACATAGATGCTACAACAAAACTGCTGATTTACAGTTTAGGCTGTGATTGCCAAACATTCTATAAATTTGACTAGGCCAGGTCTAATGTGCATATGACCTTTTATCTAACCTGAATGCAGTATTAAACCCAAAACAAAACATGTAATACAGTATATTGCAGCTTACCAATCATTAGATGCGGTGACTGCACTATTTTTCTTTTTTAGTTTTTTCCCTTCTGTTTTTACATAGTGATCTGGCCAGTAACACATCTACTATAGTAGAGTGCCCCCACTCTGGATAAAAGAGCACAGGGGGCACAGTAGACAGCAGCATTGTCAGTCTTGGGGGGAAAGGGAATGTTAGCCGTATTAGTAGATTTAGATACACTAACAAATTGAAGCCAAACTTCAGCTAATACTTTACAATCAGTTACAGCACCATTTTTTCCTTTTGGGATAAAGGTTTTAGGTGAATAGATAAAAGCTGATCACTGTAAAATGTTAAATGTTTTTTCCCAGCCATGTAAAATGCTACATCTGGATGAGAGCTTGTTCTTTTGAAAAATAACAAACTTACTGGTCAGATCACCAGATGAAAATAGAAGAAAGAGAGCCTAAAGCCTCGTACACACGGTCGGACTTTTGCCCAACAAACTTAGTTTTAAGCAAGTTGGACCAACAATCCGACCGTGTGTACGCTCCATCAGACAAACTTTTTTTCGTTTGGTTTTGTTTTCATCGGACAAAAGTTGGGTCTGCAAACAGACAAACTTTTGCCCAACAAAAGTCAGATGGAGCAAAGTCCTACCGTGTGTACAGAAAACCATAGGACTTTTGTCCGATGGACAAAAAAACTAATGTTAAAATCAACCAACAATAGCAGAAGTTGACCAAAGGGTGGCGGTAAAGAGCAGAAAACCCATGTGATGTTGCAAAAAGTTTTGGGAAAGTTTGCAGAAAAGTCCTGTGGTGTGTATGCTATGGGTGTTCCCGACCAACTCCGTTCGGACAAAAATCAACGGAAAAGTCAGATGGAAGTCCGACCGTGTGTACGAGGCTTTAGAAAGAAAACGAATGCGGTCATCACATCTAAGATTGAACAAGCTGCAATATAATAAATGTTTGCTTTTGGGTTTTAATACTGCTTGAAATAAGAACTATACAGATAACATTATAATTTGAATTGTTTCACCTACCGTTGATTGACAAAAGGTGTGGAGAATTCAGCTAGGAGTCGGAAATTACCAAAATATGGCAACATTCCTTCACCCTGGAAAGTGAATTGATGGTTATAATAATTATTACAAACAAGAAACAGGATAGCACAGAGCTGCTGGACAAATTTCTTTACCTACAAAATAAAGTTATCAAAAGGGGGGAAACAACACAGTAGTTCAGAGTTATCGCAACATGAGTATTTCCCTTTTTATTTATTGGGAGTTTTCCATTTTTTTTTCCACGAGGTGATACAACCCAGCTTTACGGAACAATTATGACTAGAAGGGTCATAACCCTATTTGCCACAAAGTGGAACTTCACTCTCTCAATCAACATTGACTATTTGTAATCCTTATGCTGTTAGTAATAGCAAATAGATATTATATTTAAACTATATTATATCTACTTGTTTTTTACGTTTCTTCAGTTACTTCCTGGTTTCTTGCCTAAGCAAATGATGTCATACATTATTTTTACTTTGTGGTGCTCAGATGCAATGTAATTCCACTTTACCTTGTCATGAGGGAAATACGGGAACTGCCATTTCTGATCTTCTGAACATGCTAGTCACTCGTTTGTTATCCTGTCTTTCTGGCTTCAATACTTTCTGAATTACTGAGGCAGAACAATTATGCAGTTCAGGAAAGTCAGAAAAAACACAAAAATATATCCCTCGTGTTCATTGAGGTATTGCAGTGTACAGTATAGACTCCAAAAAGGAAACAATAAGGATGTGCCAGTGTGTATGCAGCTATCCATTGAACTGTCCAACAAGGGCCTCCAAACCACCTGAATCCAAAACATAAAAGTAAGAGAAGCACAACCTAGCGCAATAAACCTTTAGGCCGGGTTCACACCTATGCAAATGGAATGCGCGTTTCCCCGCATTCAATTTGCATAGCAGGAGAATGTAACTGGCTCTCTATGGAGCCGGTTCACATACCTCCGCAGCGGGTCTGGTGCGGTGTGCCGGAAAAACGCGTGCCTTTTTTGGTGCGTTTCAGGTTCGATTTCAGGCCAAAATTCGGGCTGAAATCAGACCCGAACCAGTGAATCAGCACGCACTGGACCCCTGCTGTGAGCCGCATGCGGCGGCGGTGTGAACCCGGCCTTAATTGAGTAAATATAAACACATACAATAGGATTGCACTTACATGGTTAAAAGGAAAAAAAATGCATCCTGAAAAACTGTCTTCCACAACCACTAGAGACATGGCAGCCCATCTCTGGTATAGCTTCACCTGAGCATTCAGCAGGAAACACGGATGTGCAGTCTAAGATCCTGCTGTCACCGTTGGGAAATTGTCACCAACCGCCATCCATGCTTACAGATGATCTGATTAAGGAAGGAGAGCCATATGGAGAACACTGGCCCCACTACCACCTAATCCGGCTGCCGTGTCAGATATGTTGAACCTCTAGTTATAGAAAGACAATACCAGCCTCATCAGCACTCCAGAGCTCTGATTATAATTACTCCTTTCCACCTTCATCCAAACCCCCTCCTCCACAGTAAACAGTGAATGCAACTCTCAGGCCGGGTTCACACTTGTGCGACACGACATCTGTCCTACTTTGGATCCGACTTTGCCCTGCGACATGAAGCCGACATACGTCCAACTTTCAATGAACAGGGATCCGACTTGGATCCCCACCAATACCAGGCAGTGTTTGGTATAAATCTTGAGGGGGAACTCAACACAAATTTTTAATAAAAAAAACGGCATGGGTTCCCCTCCAGGAGCATACCAAGCCCTTCGGTCTGGTTTGGATTTTGATGGGGACCCCCATGCCGTTTTTCGGCTTAGGGGGTTCCCCTTAAAATCCATACCAGACCGAAGGGCTCTTGGAGGGGGAACCCATGCCGGTTTTTTATTTAAAATTTGGCGTGGAGTTCCCCCTCAAGATCAGCAGAGCACAAGTCGCATGCCAAAGTCGGATCATGCAAGACCGCGGTCCGACTTTGATCCGACTTCAATGATAGTCAATGAGCTGAAGTAGGATCAAAGTCGGACCAAAGTAGTACAGGGAGCATCTTCAAAGTCGGACCGACTTGTGTCGGACCAGTTAAGACGGCTCCCATAGGGAAACATTGATTTTCACAAGTCATGCGACATGAGCTCCCAATGTCGGAGCGTTTGTCGGACAAGTGTGAACCCGGCCTCAGAGATGTTGGACCTCTAGGATAGAAGAGGTCATTATCAGCCTCATCAGCACTCCAGAGCTCTCATCAGCACTCTGATTATAATCATTCCTTTCCACCTGACTTAGGCAGGCCATTCACCGTGCAAATTTCTTTCCTGCAATCACGGGTTTCAGGAAAGAAATGTGAACGATTCCTCCCATCAACACAGACAGTGTTGACAGGGGAATCCCTCCTGTCGAGCTATTATCTGCTCCCTGGTGGCGGGGGAAGCTGGGAGAAGACAACAATTATCGCTAGCGGCTATAGATACCACCTGTGATAATCGCAAGCAAATACGGCAGGCTGGTTGTACCCAAGTTGATTGAACAATCAACTTGGTACATTCAGCCTGCCCGTTATCGATTCGAATTTTGGCCAGTTCAGCAGTTCAGCCTAAAACCCACTCCTCCATAGCAAGGTCCATAGGCGTGCGCACAAGGTGTGCCAGGTGTGCCCAGGAACACCCTAATCACCCTTTACAGTACAGATTCCCCCTACTGCCGTGGCTCCCCCTTCCCCCTGCAGTGCTACCAGCTTCCCTCCTCTCCCGCCAGATGTTGCTGCAAGGATGTTTTAGGATGAGTGGAGGTAGGTGCTGGTAAATATGCAATTAACCATTCCCTTCCCTTTCTGAATGAACATCGTGAATGATCAGTAGTGTGTGCTCGAGCTTTGGGGTGCACACCCTAATGCAATACGCTGCGCACACCTATGGCAAGGGCCCTTTTACACAGCACACGCACACGCTTACGATTTATAATTTTAACTATGTTAGTGCAATCTTATTGTGTGTGTTTATGTTTACTCAATTAAAGGTTTATTGCGCTAGGTTGCGCTTCCCTTTCTTTTTTGTAGAGAAAAAAAACAGAACTCTGCATACTTGTTCTGGACCATTATCTGAAAGTATAGAAAAAATCAGCAATGACAACCAGGCAACTATAGCATTTTTTAAAAGGAGAGATCAGAACATAACAAGTTTTATACATACAGGCCTGTGCCTAGACGGCAGCATTATTCATGAGCAGCATATAATGAAGGAGTATACAAATTAGGGTTTTTTCCCATTGTCTGGAGTAAATCCAAAAACTATGGTAGATGGACTGCAAGTTGGGGCAGTTTAGAGGAGCCAAATGACCATGCATCTCGGGTAACTTGCAGTTGTCTCTTATATCTTTTGTTTGATAGTTTTTACTTTACAATAGGTGTACATAAAGTAGATACAAGCTACTTCCAATATTGTGTTACCGTTTTGGCTTTTTGCAGTTACACGACAAAAGGAATGGATGTCTACAAATTGGTCCCATTCCTCATACAGTATGGACTAGCATTTGTCAGCATGATGCTTAAATATAGCACTGGCAAAGGTAATACCATGTGCATCCCTGCGCTTCAACTGTTATTAAGAGCTGCTAGGATCTTCTCTGGCACAACACAGATTCAGCCTCGGAAAAGCCCAAATTATTTTAGCAGGTTTTGCTGTATGCCTGCAAGGTCAATGTTGATAGAACATTTGGAGGTGATTATTGACATACTGAAACTGCTAGTCACAATGACTCCACCAATGGAAGGGTTTTCTACCTTATATAAAATTGTGGAAAATTCCTTTAATAAGTCATCTAGGTGCTGTTCACACAATCAGATTTTAAGCAATGGTAAGTATCTAAAAATATAGAAAAGAATAACCTGGTTTAAATTATTCAATTGTTTTATTGCACAAGAAAAATGGCAACATGAAAAAAATACAAAAATGTTAATTGTGTGAACAAAGCCTTGCAGGTGCCACTTCTAAACCACTTGTCTTGATATAAAGAAAACAGAGTAGTGAAATAATCACCTCCATTCTTACAATGAGATATTATCAGACAGTGTAGTGAATTAAAATTACTGCAACCAACATGTATTACACATTTCGTTCCGGTAGGCCTTTATTTTTGTGCCCAAAAGGAAATTTAATTTGTAATGGTTGCCTGTCTACAATTCCCATCTGGCACCAAGCAAATTGTAATCATATTTTTATTAGAATTTATATTTTTGGCCAACATGATTAGAAAAAAGGCCTGTAGCTGTATCAGGGAAGAATTAAAAAAATGATTTTGCTGTTCTGTCCCACAACATCAAATGATGCTGATTAACATATAAAAACAAATAAATATTAATTTTATTCATTCAACTACTTAAGTAAATGCTTAAGTAATAGTAGGTTGATCAATGTACTTAAAACTGTCCAGCACACTGTTTTATCCCTTTGCGTACAACAGGTTTATTATACTTTATTGCCCATTATGGTGATGTCCCATTTACATCCAAAAGTGAACTTCTGCTTTAGATCTACTTGCATAGCTATACAACTTTGTTCCCCACTTGTTCTTCCTCCCACTTATCTGCTCATTAATCGGTAACAGACCAAAGCCCACCAATGTTTATTGCTACTGTAAAATATTCCCCCAATTTATGGAGTATGAACAATAGTTTTTGCTCCATAAGAACCTTGAAGACCATAAGAAGACCTAGAAAGACTAGCGTCACTCGAGATTTAACTTGTTGGAATTGTTGTCCAGTAATTTATTTAACTGGCAGAAATAAAGAGAAAAAAAGGGCAATCTTGGTTAGGATTTCTTAATGAATGTGCATGCTGGGTGAAAGAATGTATAATACCAGCAAGACTTACTTTTTATTGCTGCTTAGAGGAGGAGCCCGGGGGGGGGGGGGGGGGGATGGGCAAGACCAACTGCGTTTTTGCAAAGAGCAGTCTTGTGCAGGAGTTCACAGGCGGATATATAGTGGGAAATCACTTCCATTATACACAGAGAATAAAGAACATAACTTTGCCAGTACTATACAAGATATATAGGGCTAACGCTGTACTGGCACTATGCATGTAAAGCGGTGAACAGAATTCAGTGCAAATGCATGACAGCCACATGGAAAGTGCCCATGTGTATTACCTATTACAAGACTGACCAAATCAGGTCTTCAACAGCCATATACCCAAGTTAAGAATTGTGCAACAAATTTGCGTAGTGATCTAAACCTCACTTAAAAAGAACCAGTCTTGCATAAGAATTTGAATAACCAGACATATTCTTATAAGAATGAGCTCCACTTAATATGAACTTGACTTTTGAGACGGGGCAGAGGTCTCCTGAAGTGTGACAATTGCCCTGGCAAATCACCTCAGACACACATTACCAAATTGTGAGCATGCAATTGTCTGGGATTTAAGAGGATTTCTCATCTGATGCATGCTCAGAAGTTTGGAAATTGTACACCAGGGGTGCTCAACCTCCTGAAGAGCGAGGTCTACTTAAGTGATTTGGTAACCGGTCTCGGGACACAATGAACTATGGGATTTTACTGCTCCCCAAACTGCAAATGTAAACAAGCCCTTATAAGGCTGCTTTCATACTGATGCACCGCAATTTACCAGAACTACAGGTGCAGAGCAGTGCACCTGTGGCTTTCCTGTGGTTTAGCTGCACTGAGTCTGAGCCATAGACATCTATTACATCTTGCGGGTGATGTTCACTTTCTGCATTCAGTGATGCATTAAAGTGGAAGTCTATGCTAAAGCTAAAATCACTGCATCTACAGACACCCACAATCTGCCACTAACCCATCTAGCCCTGTAAAGAAAAAATTAGTATACATACCTTTTCTGAAGCCGATCCAAGCCGATCTCAAGCGGCAGAAGCTTTGCAGAGGACATGGCCAACAACGGCTGTGAATTGAATGGGAAGTGATGTCCCCATAGAGTTACTATGGGGTTTCCGTTGTCGGACGTGTCCTCTGCACCCCCCTGCACAGCGAAGCAGTGGCTGATAGCTCAGCGTGGGATCAGGTCGGATTGGCTTCAGAAAAGGTATGTTGTAGTACTTGTCTATATTCATAATTCATTTTAGTTATTGATTTACAAGAAACTTAGTAATAGTTTTATGTTGGTGTATAAGTAAATCACTTCTATCTATATACAACATGCTTAAAGCGGAGGTTCACCCTAAATCTAAACATTTGCTCATCCCAATTAGTATAACATTTATAACAACATTTGGCAAATAATTATCTTGTTCGTTTTTTTATTTACCTTGATTTTCGTATTAAACAGGGACACTTCCTGGTATCCCTCCCGCGGGAGTGGGCGTTCCTTTACTTTCCCCAGCGCCCCAATGCCTCCTGGGAGTGCAGTGTCATGCTTTCCCAGGAGACAATTCACCACCTCGTCATCAGCTTCATCAGCTTGACAGTCTCAGAGCGCTCGTTCTGAGCTGCAGCTGATGTTAGCATACAGGACAGGAAACACATCTCGCAGCGGCGCGGCACCCCCCATTCCCCCCCCCCCCCCCCCGCTGCGAGATGTGTTTTCTTTTCACATTCCTCAGTGAAATCAGCGCTCCTGTCTCCTATACTCTGGCTCCTGTCCTGTATGCTAACATCAGCTGCAGCTCAGAACGAGCGCTCTGAGACTGTCAAGCTGATGACCTGTAAAATGTAAAAAGAAAAGCACATCCCGCGGCGGCTCCCCCCACACCCCCCCCCCCTCTCAACAACTTCACAGTATGTGTCCGTTGTGATGGCAACAGTGCAGTGGGAGAAAAGCATTCACGCTTCCCGGAAGTATTTGCTTGTGGGCTTCACAATGCCCACAAGCAAAATGGCAATTTCCAAAAGGATTTTTATAAGTTCTAATTTAGAACTGATTCTGACTGGGGAGACTGGGAAACATCTGAGACGTGAGTAAATACATGAGAAAGTAATACTCAACCAATGCAATGTAAAAAAAAAAAAAAAGATATACCGCGGAACCTCCGCTTTAATGCATGAGACATCTGTTTCATTATGCTATGGGAAGTTGGGAACCTTTGACCTTTTCTTTTCACCAGTTGTAGCTATTGTTTTCCCTGCCAAATATATAACTTGGAGGCTAGGGATTGAGTTTGAGTTTGATTCAGGACTGAAGAAGAGAAATTCTGAATCAAGTTGACTGTCACCTCCAGGTATTTCATTTCTAATGAGATTACGACTCCCCTGGATTGAATATGCTGTATTTATCTGTATTTTATCATCTTTAATCAAAGCTAAGTAAATCTCTTTTATTACTATACTACTGGTGTGTTGTTTCAATCATTGTACTTACTTCCACAAATCTGAAGGGTAAATATATGAATGAAACTGTCAATAAATGATTAAATGTAACCCCTTGTTACATATGTATACTCAATTTTTCTTTACAGGGCTAGATAGGTTAGTGTTAGATCCTGGGTGTGTATAGATACAGGGATTTTAGTGTTAGTATAGACTTCTACTTTAAAGTGGATGTAAATCCACTCTCATCCTTTCTAAACTACTGCCATAGTGCTGATCTATAAGGATATAGATGCCTCCTGCATGTATCCTCATCTGTCAAATGTCTCCCCTCTGTCTGTTATAAGAACTGAAAAACTGCAGATTCTGTGGGTGGATCTGTTGTCTGGAGCTCGGTGGGTGGAGTCGTGATGTCAGTAGACTCCCCGCCCACCTCTACACTCCCCTTGTCAACATGCATTTTCTCATGTGTATTCCTTCTGCTATGATCACTAACATCCAGTCGAAATCCAGAAAAGTAACCACATGACTTCAGAAAAGGAGTGGGAATTAAAAAATAATGCCTAAAGCTAGTGCATGAGATATGTAAATAACCTGTCACTCAAAGCAAGGGGGCGGAACGGACAAAGGTAACTCTGTCCGTTTTATCTCACTGAACAATAAAAGAGGATTGCTCAGAGCTGGATTAACTCTTTGTGGCAAGACCTGGCACAAATGATAGAAAATCTTATACTCTACATTGTGACAGCAAAAAAAAAAAAAAAATATTTTCGGGTTTACATTCACTTTAAGGTAAAAAACTTTTTTTAGTTTTAACTTTAGAACAACTTTAAATCTCTTTTAATGATGAAGGCTAGAAAAATATTGTATTCCAATCTCAGGAAGACATTGGTGGATTAAATGATTTAGTGACTTTTTGAGGACTAAAGTGCTGTGCTTCTCTGGAGGTTTTTCACATGCTGTAAATAGACTAGTCCAGAATAAGGAGTCACCATCAAATAAATAAGGAGGATATCCTGCTGCCCAAGTCCTCAAGGCCGATAAGAAACGAATGGGTTATTCACTAAAACCAATAGGTTATTGTCTTCAGCTGCTTTGAGTTTAGCTTAATAATTATAATTCAGTGAAAAGAACAACATCTTTAAAGTCATTGCCCTTGAGCAGCAAGTTTGGGAGCAACAGCCTCTAGACTATTACTTATCGCAGTTCTCATGTAGCTATACAGATCGCTGATACAGTTTGCAAGAAGAAATATAGCAGCTGATTTTGAAAAGCCTTAATTATTTTGGAAATACTTTCCAACAGTATCTGTATATCAGCCATATTACACCCCCCCCCCCCCCCCCAATTACTAAGCAATGTTTTCTGTTCACTGCTGAATTAAACAGTATTAGATACCGGTAATCACACATCACTTTCAATTCTGCTGCTTAATAACCATATACTGTCACATGACTGTAGAGAGAAATATTATAACTTTAATTTTAAAATGTAAAAAAAAAAAAAGTAATGATAATATCTATTGTATTAAAAAAAATAACCATCTAAATAAGGTTTAAAATAAAACACGTACATCCTGCAAAAGAAGAAATTGTCCCTTTTGCATTTATTAAAAGTAAACCTTTTGTAAAATAAAAAAGCTAAACTGCACCTCCAGTAAGCTTTTCTATTCAGTGTTCTGGTGTCCTAAATCCCTGTATCTGGTCACTGGTATGCAAATATGAACCCCACATTCATGGTCAAGAGCCTGGCCTCGCCCCCAACTACTAACCCCCACTACTGCCCAGTAAAGCTGCCCATCACACTAATGGTTCAATAGTAAATAATATTACAATCATGCGCTTCCTACTGTATATACTCCCTTCTGATTGATAAATAATATGTAAATAGTAATTATGAGTGGCTGTAGACCAATTGTGTTCCCAAAATATACCAAGCGTGTACCCCTGAGCAAGTCATGTGACAGTGACAACACGCATAGGGCGGAGCCAGGTGATGTATTTGCTGAAACCAGAAGTGACATGGAGTCGCGGCCAGCTGTCTGTTACCTTATAAGTGCATTGGTTTTTAGTTTTTTAGTGATCTCTTAAAGGGCCATACACCTAATTAAAGTGGATGTAGTCTACACTGTCCTAAGTGTCCATGGGAGGAAAAGTGTGGAAAGACGCTTTAGTGGAATGGAACTAGGGTACAGTCCTGGAGAGGGGAAAGTGTGTTTGATCTGAATTATTTGCAGGTCTATGCCTGGAGGTGAGCGCATGTGTGTGTTGGTGGTGGGAGTCAATACACATTATGTCTATGGAATAATAACTGAAAGGTGGATATATGCAGAACTGGGAGTCACGTTATACTAGAGACTGGAATATTCATGTTTATGATATTGGGCATGTTCTATATTGGTTATACAGTGTCTTGAAAACATATTCATACCCCTTGGAACTTTCCACATTTTCTAATGTTACAACCAAAAATGTAAATGTATTTTATTGGGATTTTATGTGATAGATCAACACAAAGTGGCACATAAGTGAAGTGGAGGGAAAATTATAAATGGTTTTCGTAATTTTTTACAAATAAATATCTGAAAAGTGTGGCATGCATTTGTCCAGCTTGGACCAACATACAGTGCCTTGAAAAAGTATTCATACCCCTTGAAATTTTCCACATTTTGTCATGTTCCAACCAAAAATGTAAATGTGTTTTATTGGGATTTTATGTGATAGACCAAATCAAAGTGGCACATAATTGTGAAGTGGAAGGAAAATGATAAATGATTTTCAATTTTTGTTTACAAATAAATATGTGAAAAGTGTGGCGTGCATTTGTATTCAGCCCCCTTTACTCTGATACCCCTAACTAAAGTCTAGTGGAACCAATTGCCTTCAGAAGTCACCTAATTAGTAAATAGAGTTCACCTATGTGTAATTTCATCTCAGTATAAATACAGCTGTTCTGTGAAGCCCTCAGAGGTTTATTAGAGAACCTTAGTGAACAAACAGCATCATGAAGGCCAAGGAACACACCAGACAGGTCAGGGATAAAGTTGTGGAAAAGTTTAAAGCAGGGATCTTACGGAGCACTGTTCAATCCATCATCCGAAAATGGAAAGAGTATGGCACAACTGCAAACCTACCAAGACATGGCCGTCCACCTAAACTGACAGGCCAGGCATTAATCAGAGAAGTAGCCAAGAGGCCCATGGTAACTCTGGAGGAGCTGCAGAGATCCACAGCTCAAGTGGGAGAATCTCTCCACAGGACAACTATTAGTCGTGCACTCCACAAATCTGGCCTTTATGGAAGAGGGGCAAGAAGAAAGCCATTGTTGAAAGAAAGCCATAAGAATTCCAAATAAATTATATTTATGTTTTTGGTTGTTACATGACAAAAAGTGGATTTTTTCATTTATTTTTTTATTATATCTTATCACATGCATTTTTTATAATGTTGCACCTTGATGAAAGTTTTGGGGTAGGCGAAGCAAAACTTAAAGTGGTTGTAAACCCAACTACACAACTTGCACCTACAGGTAAGCCTAGATTAAGGCTTACCTGTAGGTGCAAGAAAGATCTCCTTAACGTACACGGTTAAGGAGATATTTGCAGAAAACCCTGCACCGATGTCTAGACAATGGCGCAGGCGCACTAAGTGGTTTTCTGAATGGGAGAATGCCGGCCCCGCGTGCATGCTGTGACGTCATTGCCGCTCCGGCCAATCGGGACATTGAGGCAAGATGACGGCGGCGGCGGAGGGGAACGAGGAGCAGTTTGGGGGCTTCGATCTCAGGTAAGTCATTCATAATGAGCTAGTATGCTATGCATACTAGCTCATTATGCCTTTCTTTTGCAGGGTTTTTGCAGGGTTTTTTTTTTAACAAAATTTCCGGGTTTACTTCCTCTTTAAAGCACTTTTAATGGTTCAAAAGTGAGACTTAAGAGGCAGGAAGGGCTGGGTCGCCATTTGCATACCAGAAACCAGATACTAGGATTTAGCTTCCTGTGGTGCTGCCTGAGAAAGATATCCCAACATGAAGGCATGGGAAGAACCATGATGCCAGGTGCTTTTTTTTTGCTTCAAGTTACCTTTAATATCTATGAAAAGAGCAATGGTGTGCAGTGACCCATGACAGCCAATCAGAAGTGACCTTTCTGCAGCTGTCAGTGTGTGGACTATTAAAAATGATTTCTGAGAGATGTTGCAATCCATTGCTCCTACTGTCCTGTTTAGGAACCTCAATTTGCCCAATGACAGAGACCACTGGCACAGCCTACCCAATGGTTTCAGAACAGTATGAAAAATGACAAACACAGCCCACTCACCCAGGAAATTGTGAAAAACGATAAAATGTGAACAATAAACTCCAGGAAAAAAGGAACAAAGAATGATAAAATTAGGAAATGGCCCACACAGATCATGAATGAGTCTTGAACAAGAACTATATTACCCACAGCATCTGATCTGGGTCTCCATTTCCCTTCACTATAATGTACTAAGAGAATGAAAGGACAAGTTTAAGTGGTTTCTATGAACAATAAAGGGTTCTTATTTTATACACTTTCATAGATAAGGCCCTACAATGATTTATGTGTAAAAAGTAGAGGAAAGCTAAGGTTGATGTTCTTCTACTGTGCTCATGTGCTTGCTTAATTTCCAACCTGTACTGTTACCATGAATGCTGATTGGTTGCTGTTGGCCACTCATTGACTTACCTGTACATCAGACCTTTAACATTAACCCCAATGTATTTTAGAGAACAGGAAAGACGTGTGTGAAAAACACAAAATGGAGATGAAGATATCGTCGGCATCCCTTGCTCTGTATGGCCATAGAGAATGATCCCCGGCTGTATCTGAGTTGAAACCCTAACAATGCTTACCAAGGTGGTTCATTAATGAGAATGCAGTATGGCTGGTTACCTAAGAGGAATCAAGTGACCTCTTTCTTCTAAGAGGCTACACTAGCAAGACATACTTACAGCTTTATCAGCGCACATAAACCTAAAAGGCAAGAGGTGACTTTAACGCAACATTTACGAACAGTCTTTATACCAGTACTCTTACATACTGGAAAATCCATATTCTCAAGCACTGGAACAGCTTGGCTTATGCTATTAGTAGTACACACAGACAAGTCAGTAACTGGCTTAATATATGTTTGTGGAAGCTGAGAACATGAAACAGAATGAATAATACCCATCTGTTATATTTAGTATTGAGTACAGAGAGTGAGAACATTAGTTGGGTTAACACAATACCAAGCATTCGGATCACCATCTAATGTGATAGATTATGCTCTGACAATACATGTGATGTGCCTTCAAAAAGCTGCCCTTCCCATATAACGATACAAAAATATGGGATGTTTCTACACATATTTGTTTCTTTGCTGTCTGTTCCCATTGGGGAACTTTTCCATCATTCCCTCTCTGGGAGACACACCAGTAAGTAAGAGGATATCGCCCTTATGTAAAGGAAATCCTTTCTTGGACGGTTGTCATCAGAACAAGCCTCCTCATTGAAAGATTTACTTTCTCAATCATAGCCCAGGTTCACACTGGGGCTGCGAGAGTGAAGCCTTGCGAGTTCAGCTGAACTCGCACGATTTTACTCCCGCTGATCAGTCCCGATTTCGGCCCGCGATTACAGGGACATCTGTGCAGGTTTCTGCACAGATGTCAATGTAAATCGCGGCCCGAAATCGCAAAAAGTAGTACAGAAACTACTTTTTGATATCGGTGCAGCGCCGCAGATGCGGCGTCGCACCGATTAGGACGGTGCCATTTCCGTCAATTTGAGGCAAATACCGCCGTTTTGACATGCCAAATCGCATGTCAAAACGCACCAGTGTGAACCAGGGCATAAACTAATAGTCATGTTCTAGTGACAACTCAAAATTTTGGATTTGTCCTCACTTTTAGTCCTGTTGACAACGATCATCAGGGCAAAAAGAGAGGATAAATCTACCCAGTAAGCAGGACACAGACAGCAAAGAAAAACAAACAAAAAAAAAATGATTCTATCAAATTAAAAAAATACATTCTGACTTCAGATATACTTTGACCATTGAAATTCCCTCCTACAATCTCAAGGTACTCCTACTGAAAAAAAATTATATTTTATTTTACTTTTAATACACAGCTGAACTCTGTATGTTGCTCACCATTACATGTTATTTAAGCTCCATTACCGTTCTATCTAGTAAATTGAATTTCCAAATAAAAGAAAAAGAAAACCTTCTATTAGATAAGAGTTTTCCATGCCATGATGGCACTTTGGTAAACGGCAGCAGGACCCCATGCCTTTAATGCTTACATTGGTGGTCAGGTGGGACTACAACCAGTAACATCCGAAGGCTACCAAAGAGAACTTTCCATTCATATTTCCTCTGCAATACCAAATTTATCCAGTAAGTAAATGTCTGCCTTCAGGTCCCTTTTTGGGAAATCCAAAGAGTTGCAGGAAGTTCCTAGGCTAATAGACATTGCCTTTCCAGGACTATAGACTATACAGAACTATAGACTGTAGACTATACCTTCTGGGCCTGGTGGAGCATGTGAATCACTCCCCTAATTCATAATCTTTCCCCTGATGAAGCCTTTTTGGGAAATCCGAAGAGTTGCAGGAAGTTCCTAGGCTAAGAGACATTGCCTTTCCAGGACTATAGACTATACAAAACTATAGACTGTAGACTATACATTCTGGGCCTGGTGGAGCATGTGAATCACTCCCCTAATTCATAATCTTTCCCCTGATGAAACCTAAAGGCGAAACATGTCGGGATAACGTATGCTTACTCAACCCACAGCTAAATCTTTAATGCAACCACTACTCGGAACCACTTTATTGTGAATGACCTTTATTGTGTTATCGCTCTACTTTTAATCAATTCTGTAAAATTAAAAATAAATCTTTTTTGTAATTTTTTATTCAAATTGTATTTGAGTCTTCCATTGGTATGGTACTACATAATTAAGTCCCATTTCTCCCTCTTCATTTTTCCCCTAATTCATATTTGATAAGAATGGTGCTAGGTGATTGGCCTAGGTCTTACACATGGGGGCACAGATAAAACACCCAGTCCTGTGTAAGCACCAAATAGAATATTTTAAAGGTTATAAAGGGCTTTCTTTTCTTGTGCTGATAACTAAAGGAAGCAGTGGGGGCATGAAAGGTAGGCAAGTATCTGCTGGAAACAAGAATTAAGGTGACCCTGTTGCATTGGCCAGGAAAAAAGTTCCATTTCAATGAGTTATGTTTACTGTATCCTGTAGCAGGTGCCTGCTGTAAGAGATTAGGGCCTGGTTCACACTTGTCCGACAAACGCTCCGACATTAGGAGCTCATGTCGCATGACGTGTGAAAATCAATGAATCCCTATGAGAGCCGTCTTAACTGGTCCGACACAAGTCGGTCCGACATTAAAAATGCTCCCTGTACTACTTTGGTCCGACTTCAGCCCATTGAATATCATTGAAGTCGGATCAAAGTAGGATCCTTGTCCTAACCATCCGATATTTGACATCCGACATGGTGATTACAGCAGCAGTAAAAGGAATTTATCTCACCCTGGGATTGTTTTGATTGGTCAAAGGACAAGTCAGACTAGCACAAAGTCGGATCAAAGTAGTATCCTGTTCATGAATGTCGGATGGATGTCGGACCAATGTAGGACTGATGTCGCACAGCAAAGTAGGATGAAAGTCGGATGAATGTCGTGTCGTATCAGTGTGAACCCAGCCTAAATTGATCTGTGTATGGAAAGTTTCCTAACATAGGAACAATGTGTACAGCTTTGTAACAAATAATGTGTCCACTCCCTCTGAACACCTGCTCTCTGTGTTATTTATCAAGATTACGTTACCATGTGTGTATCTCGTTGATTCTGGAAAGTCCCCCTGTACAAATGTTCCTTCCAGAGTTAGCTTTCTAACGGGCTCCTTATCAAAGTCTTTTCTGAGCAACATATTAACATTCCTAGAAAACTCTGACCTACACTTGTAAATAGCAATAACTATGTTTAGAAGATAACTTGGTAACTATCCATAAAAAGTATTTCTGATATTGTCTGCAAGAATCCTTTAACTTAAAGCTGAACTCCAGCCAAAACACTAAACACAGATAAAATACATATAATAGCTATTTTACCTATCAAAGGCAGTGGCGGTGCATCCATAAAGGCTTCAGGAGCCTCTCTCCTGCACCCGTCAATCAACAATGAATATATCTATTGTCGCCGCTCCCGCCCACTATTCAGGTGTCCGGCCCCTTGTCGAGCGCCGGCCATCTGAATTACAGTGGTGGGGGTGTTTTGGAAGTGCCTGATTAGAGCCATAGGCTCTAATAGGCTTCCTGATTAGAGCCTGTGGGCTCTAATAGGCTTCCAAATTGGTAAGGAGTGGGCGCACTGCTGTGTGTTCGCTGTTTACGTAGTGCTGTGTTAGGGAATCGCTTCCCTAACACTGACCTGCCTCTCAGCCAATCAGGTGCACCGGGTCTGGTTATCGGTCACCTGATTGGCTGAAGCGACAGACGCTGTGATTGGACGCCCATCAGGCATCCAATCATAGCAGAGATGACATGAAGAGGACGGGAGAAGACATCGAGGACTCAGGGGGAGCGTGGAGGACGGCGCTGACCCGAGAAAGGTAAGTGCCGGGCAAGGGGGGGGGGGGGCGAACTGGCTGCATTTGATGGGGCAAACTGGTGGCGTTTGATGGGGCAAACTGGCGGCATTTGATGGGGAAAACTGGCATCATTTGATGGGGCAAACTGGCGGCATTTGATGGGGCAAACTGGCATCATTTGATGGGGCAAACTGGCATCATTTGATGGGGCAAACTGGCGGCTATTGATGGGGCAAACTGGCGGCAATTGATGGGCACAGTGGCTACATTTGATGGCACAGTGGCGGCAATTGATGGGCACAGTGGCTGCGTTTGATGGGCACAGTGGCGGCAATTGATGGGCACAGTAGCTGTGTTTGATGGGCACAGTGGCTGCAATTGATGTTTGTTTGTTTTTTCAGTTTGTTTGCCCCCCCCAAAAAAAATTGAGCACCAGCCGCCACTGATCAAAGGATTATTTTTATCTGTATCCGTTCCAAAGATTTACACAGCTCTGCCAGATAGCAGAGCCAGCCTGGATATCCAACTTTCTGCTAAGGTAGTTAAAGTGGTAGGAAAGACCAACAACAAATATTCCTAAAAATGCTGCCTCCCCTCGCTTTCATGCTTTCTGCATTGCCTGTATAAAGTGTCTGTTTAAATACCTATTTTTAATCTGGTCACATGATCCAGCAGCTACAGCTCCCATTTGAGGCTCTGTTCAAAACTGAGCGCGTTTCTGCTTGAAGCCTGTAGCTCTAAAATGCACAACAAGCCAAATCCCATTCATTTTAATGGCCCGTGTTCACATCTGAGCGTTCTGTCGCCTGAAGCAAAACACCTGTTGCTCAAAAAAGTACACAAGCTTCTTTTTGGCAGATTGGAGGCAGATTGGGCCCCATAGACTTCAAATAGAACACCTGAAAATGTGGGACATAAGCGTTTTAAGAGCGTTTTCTGCTTAACCTCCTTAGCAGTAATCACGAGTCTGGCGCAGTGTGTGCGAGCTGTGTCGCGCTCGATTCACACTGTCGAACTCCGTTCCCTGTGACGTTGCGACGCACGGGGACGGAGTTCGGCGCCAAATTCAGAAAGTGAAAAACACAGTATAGATACAGTATACTGTAATCTTACTGATTACAGTACTGTATCAAATAATTACACATCCCCTTTGTTCCTAGTGGTCTGTCCAGTGCCCTGCCTGCAGTTTTATATTATAAATACTTTTCTTTCTGCCTGGAAACTGGAGATTGTCCATAGCAACCAAAAAGTGTCCCTTTATGTCAAAAGTGGTTTTAGACCAGCTAGAAAACAGCGATAATAAATTAGAATCACTTGCAGAATTGAGCGATAGCCATTTGTGGGGAAATTCGTCATCAAACACTGAATCTAATGACAGCGACAATTCTGCAACTGAGCAAATTTCAGTGCTTTTGATTTGATTACATTATTGAATAATTTTTATTATTATTATATTATTATTTGTTATAATTATATTATAATTTTTGATTTTGTGTATCATACCCGGGATGTCTACTAGACTCTGGTTTGGACAGATTTAAGTGAGTTATTCCTAAGAATTGCAGGCCTACAATATAAAATGCCAAATTTCCATGCAAAAATATTGTACCGCTTTCAGCACCTAAAATCAGACAGAATCATACCGGCAGGGAAGTTAAACATCAGCTCTCCCCCCCCTATTCTCCTCCACCTCTCTTCCCCCTAGTGCTTTCTATTGGTTAAACAAAAATGCCTGAAGCTATAAAACGCTTGTAATGTGCTTTTAAAATGCTTGTAATACACTTTTAAAAACGCTCAAAAATTTTCAAATAAAAAAACCTGAAAGTCGCACTGCTCTGGTGTGAATGCAGCCCAAGGGAGCGCTCAACAATGGCTGTGAATTCCTGAAGCCATGACATCAGCTGGCGGTTTCCATTGCCCATCCGTTGTCGGAGCTCCCTCCTCTGGAGCTTCTTGATCACGTGACCAGACCAGGCAGGATTAAATGCATGTTCACATACATTTTAAACAGGCTTTTCAGCATAGGTAGAAGGAGAGTGAAAATAGCATTTTTTAAGAATACTGTAAGGCCTCTTTCACACGGAACGGATCCGTGATGATCTGCCCCATGAACCTCCGCTTGCTCAGTGGGGATCGCTCCGTTGATCTCCGCTGAGCCGGCGTATGACAGGGCGGTCCCCGCACACTGTGCAGGGACCGCCCTGTCAGATCTCCGCTCTCCCCTATGGGGGGATCGGATGAACACGGACCGTCTGTCTGTGTCCATTCGATCCGCTCTGCAGACGGATAGAAAAATAGGATTTTCCTTCGTCTGCAGAATCGGAGGATTGTGGACACGGAGGAGATCGGGTGTCGGCAGATGTTCATCCGCTGACACCCGCGATCTCATAGGGACCAATGTATGTCCCTTTTTCATCCGTAAACGGATAGATAAAAAAGTGGACATATGGTCCAAATGTGTGAAAGGGGCCTAACTGTATTTAGTTTACTTTAAAGCGGAGCTCCACCCTAAAATCTCACATTGCCTCAATCTCTTCCTTATAATCCCTTAAAAACAGTAAGGTGTGACATTTTTTTTTACCTGGCTGGAAAAGCCGGTTGCTAGGCAGAAGGTCTAATCTGCCTTCTTCCTATACCGCTCGTCCATCTCCTTTCCTAAGTAAGCCGCACAGACTCCTGGGAAATTAGTGTCATCATTTTGCCGAAAAATCGCGGGATATTAAAGCAGGAAATTACGAGATCTCGGCTGTTTACCGCGCCATGTTCAAAAAGGGCACAAAGCCCTTACTTGTCTTACAGCCAGCACGAGAGAGAGAGAGAGAGAGAGTTAACATCGGATAAGGAAGGACATATCGTTCGCAAGACTCCAGCAGTTAATTCTGCAACCTGATTGTCACAGAACAGGTAAGTGCTTGTATTAGTATCAGTATGCATGCTGGTTACCCAGCATGCACAGCTGGATGAATACAAGGAAGGGAAACAAACGGGGCTTCACAATGCCCACACTCATCATGGATACGGCCAGATGAGGAACAGAACAAAATAAGGTAAGTGAGGAACAATGTTCATTAAGCGGCTGGGGAGTGATTAATATTTTATGTGGAATATGTTAGGTTGCAATGACATTCGTGCAAAAAAACAAACAAACATTTTTTTGACCGGAGCTCCGCTTTAAATTGTCTCTTATTTCCTTCCTGTTGACCTGGTAAAAATATAGCTGAAAGTGTTTTGCTCTATCTATTCAATAACTACAAAAAATACCTATTGATCCCGAGAGAAACCTTGTGAGCCAACAACTTCGTGACTGTTGTACGCTAGCTTTGTATCTCTGCCACCTCTAGTAGACCTTGTAAAATTAAGCACCGATAAGCCCCGTTCTGCCTTCTGTGCCTCACAATTGATCTAAAGGGATAAAGGGTGCAGCCCAGAGATTCATTGTTGAGATTCACAGAAATTAGCTCTCCAGGTTTGGGGCTCTCAGGAAGAAATCTATAGGTATACACAGGTCCCTTAAGCGGGGGTGTTTTTGGAATGCAGTAGCTTTGTGTGCAAGATCATTAGTTGGCTCTTTCACACGGGACGGATCAGTCATGATCCACCCCGTGAAGCTCCGCTTGCTCAGTGGGGATCGCTCAGTTGATCCCCGCTGAGCCGGCGGATGACTGGGCGGTCCCCGCACACTGTGCAGGGACCACCCTGCAGGGACCACCCTGTCCGTGTTCATCCGTCCGCTCCGCCGACGGAAGGAAAAATAGGGTTTTCCTCCGTCACACTTTGGCGGAGCGGATGTCAGCGGACATGTCACCGCTGACATCCGTGGCTCCATAAGGCTACATGGAGCGTCCGTCCAGGTCCGCCTAAAAAACTGACAGGCGGACCTGAACGGACCCTCCGTGTGAAAGGGGCCAGCTTCATTCACACTGGCCTTTGTGAAGCTGTGTCAAGATCTGTAAATCTCATGGAAAAGGCATAACTCTGGGCTATGAGCCTAGACAGCAACAGTCTGGAAGGGCTCTCTCTACTAAATGAAAAACAATTGGTCCTATATCCCAATAACCATGGATTGGTACATCCCAGAAAACTTCAAGAAGAAAAAAGGGAACATAGAAAGGGGGATTTTGGGGATTTTACGGTACCAATAAATATAGTAATAATACATAGGTATATAACATTTTTAAATCTTTATTCAATATTAACCATAAAAAATGATCGTATAATACATAGAAAAAGGGTCCTATAAAAACATCTCCATATAATATGTTATGTAAGTGTATGGCAACAATCACTATTCCTTAAGTCCGTCAGAGAAACAACTCCAACGTGTTTCAACTTGTTAGTCTTCCTCAGGTCAACTTGTTTCTGAGAATATATAATCCCTTGAGCAAGACTAAGAAGTTGAAACACATTGGGGTTGTTTCTCTGACGGATTTAAGGAATAGTAATTGTTGCCGTACACTTACATTTTATAGGACACTTTTTCTATGTATTATACAATCATTTTTATGGTTAATATTGAATAAAGATTTAAATATTTATATAGATATGTAATCATTTCTATATTTATTTGTACCGTAAAATCCTCAAAATCCCTCTTTCTGTGCACCCCTTTTTCTTCTCTCTCCACTAAACCTGGCCTGTCATCGATGACCTCCTCTCCATGTGTGGCCCATTGGCAGAGCACCAGGGCATCTGTCTATCCAAGCACATTCTTTTATGCCTAGCGATGCTCTCAGGTTCCCCTCAGAGCCACCTGCACCCACAACCCCCATACAAGTCAAGCACCTCCCCACTTGGCTAGTGGTCCAAGCCAAGGCCTTCTTCCCCTCTCCTCAGATGGCTTCAGGGAATAAAACAGCTAACAGTAATGGCCGCACGCAATATCTGGAGCCAACATCACTCCACAACAATGTCCGCAACAGAGAAAGACAGTGTCTCCTTTGAGCTGCAGCTGCAAATGAGAGGCATTGACTGTGGCTCAAAGGATGGCCTTTCACAAACCTGTATTTCAATTTTATTTTATGTATATTTAATTTTATTTTACCCTAACGGCACATTTACTTTAACCCCAGAGACATGCTGTGTTTTACATCTACATAACATGAAGCTTCAGGCAGGGAAATATTTAGAAAGCACATAAGCCCAGTTGAAATACAACTATTACACATTAAATGGGGGGGAATAATTAATGGGGTATATAAATGTATGCTCTTATTTAATAAGCACACAGCAACAGACAACATACTGAAACACACAGCAACTAATCTTTTGTTCTTTTGTTGATGAGACTTATATACTGATCAAGGTCAAATCTAATTGTTTGCTGTGGGTTACTTTACATTACTCCCACTGCTCTGGCCGATTAAATAAGTCTGTTGATCATGCTAAAAAGGTTATTGATTGAAATGGATGGTATTTGTTTCATTTCAGTTGATAATTGTGCAGTTTATTCTGTGCATTCATCTAGATTAGAGGATGCTCAGATATTATATTTCATAAAAGTCATCTACAGGGGTTATGTGTGTACATTTCATTAGTCAAAAGATTGTACAACTTATGCCGCGTACACACGATTGGAAATTCCAAAAAGAAAAGTCCAATGTGAGCTTTTGGTCGGAAATTCCGACCGTGTGTAGGCTCCATCGGACTTTTCCTGTCGGAATTTCCACCAGCAAAAATTTGAGAGCTGGTTCCAAAAAAATTCCAATTGGAAATTCCGATCGTCTGTTGCAATTCCGACGCATGCTCGGAAACAATTCGACGTAAGCTCGGAAGCAATGAAATTCATTTTCCCGGCTTGTCGTAGTGTTATACGTCACCGCGTTCTTGACAGTCGAAGGTTTAGAGAACTTTTGTGTGACCGTGTGTATGCAAGTCAAGCTTGAGCGGAATTCTGTCGGAAAAACCATCCAAGGTTTTTTCAACGGAAAATCCGATCGTGTGTACGCGGCATAAGAGTTGGCCATACGACTTCATTGAAGGTTTCTAAGACTAGGTAAGACTCATTTCTACATCTGACAGTACTTACAAAAAAAAAAACATGGGAAGTAGGGGTGATTCTCTATCTCACAGAAGGGTAATCAAAGCACCTACAGAATGCCTGCATTTGTAAGGAACCCCCAATAGTAAGCTAGTATTAGTTCATACCTTCGTATGGAGTGGCTCATGGCAGGGGTCAGGTGCGTCCCCGTTCACCGTTTCAGGTCCGATTTGGGTCTGAATTTTTGGCTGAATTCAGACCTGAAACAGACCAGAGGACGCACAGGACTCCTCTGCAATTCGCTCCGCAGCCGTCCCAGAGCTATGTGAACGGCTCCATTGAGAGCCGGTCACAGCACAGGACTCCTCTGCAATTTGCTCCGCAGCCGTCCCAGAGCTATGTGAACTGGCTCCATTGAGAGCCGGTCACAGCACAGGACTCCTCTGCAATTCGCTCCGCAGCGTCCCAAAGCTATGTGAACCGGCTCCATTGAGAGCCGGTCACAGGCTCCTGACATGCAAATTGGATGCGGGGAAATCTGTATTTAATTCGCAATAGAGTGAACCCAGCCTTGCAGTGCCTTGAAAAAGTATTTATACCCCTTGACATTTTCCACATTTTGTCATGTTACAACCAAAAACGTAAATGTATTTATTGGGATTTTATGTGATAGACCAACAAAAAGTGGAACATAATTGTGAAGTGGAAGGAAAATGATAAATGGTTTTCAAATGTTTTTACAAAAAATATCTGAAAAGGGTGGTGTGCATTTGTATTCAGCCCACTTTACTCTGATTCCCCTAACTAAAATCAATTGCCTTCAGAAGTACCTAAATAGTAAATAGAGTCCACCTGTGTGTAGTTTCATCTCAGTATAAATACAGCTGTTTTGTGAAGCCCTCAGAGGTTTGTTAGAGAGCCTTCGTGAACAAACAGCATTATGATAGCCAAGGAACACACCAGACAGGTCAAGGATAAAGTTGTGTATAAAAAAATATCCCAAGCTTTAAACATCTCATGGAGCATTGTTCAATCCATCACCCGAAAATGGAAAGAGTATGGCACAACTGCAAATCTACCAAAACATGGATGTCCACCTAAACTGACAGGCTGGGCAAGGGTAGAATTAATCAGAGAAGCGGCCAAGAGGCCCATGGTAACTTTGGAGGAGCTGCAGAGATCCACAGCTCAGGTGGAAGAATCTGTCCACAGGACAACTATTAGTCGTGCACTCCACAAATCTGGCCTTTATGGAAGAGTGGCAAGAAGAAAGCCATTGCTGAAAGAAAGCCATAAGAAAAAAACTTGAAAACCATTTATCATTTTCCTTCCACTTCACAATCATGTGCCACTATGTGTTGGTCTATCACATAAAATCACAATAAATGACATTTACATTTTTGGTTGTAACATGATAAAATGTGGAAAATTTCAATAAATACTTTTTCGAGGCACTGTAGCTTCAGGATTAAAATTAAGGGGAATAATTGGATTTATTGTTAGGGTAAAGGTTAGATTATTGGTCCAGATATTAGGAGGGAGGTTAAATGAAAAGGGTTAATATTAGGGCCAGGTCTAAGTTTAAGGGCCTCTTCACACCATTGCATTTTGGTGTTTTTTTTGTTTTTTTTTGCCTGATGCATTTTTCATTGAAAGTAACAGAAATGCATCAGAGCAGCGTGTGTTGCCACTTGTTGAAATACACTTTACAATTGCTCATCAACATGCATCATAACGAGTGTTGACGTTTGTCATGGCATGCACTGATGCAACAACAGGCAATTGGATGTTGAGAAGTTTAGTGTAATGCCGCGTACACACGGCCGGACTTTGCCACGGGCAAAACTCAGTTGGAATTTTCGACGGAAAAATAGAGAACCAACTCTCTAAGGCCCCTTTCACACTGGGGCGGGCAGGTGCGGTGGCGGTATAGCGGCGCGATTTTCAGCGCCGCTATACCGTCGTTATCACTGCGGTATGCGGCCGCTAGCGGGGTGAATTTAACCCCCGCTAGCAGCCGAAAAAGGCTATTGCCGCGGTTTGCAGGCGGTATTACCGCGGTGTCCCATTGATTTCAATGGGCAGCCGCGGTAAAGGAGCGGTGAACACACCGCTCCTTCACCGCTGTAAAGATGCGGCTAGCAGGACTTTTGGAGCGGTCCTGCTAGCGCACCGCTTCAGTGTGAAAGCCTTCGGGCTTTCACATTGAAGACTACAGGGCACGATTTTTTCAGGTGGTATAACTGTACAGCGCTATTATTAGCGCTAAACCGCCTGAAAAACGTGCCAGTGTGAAAGGGGCCTAAGTCCGTTAGAAATTCTGACGGGAAAAGTCTGATGGGGAATACACACGGTCGGAATATCCGATGAAAAGCTCCCATCGGACATTTTCCATCAGAAATTCCGACCGTGTGTAAGCAGCAATAGGGTCAGCTGCAAGGTTGAAAGCAAGGGCATGTGGAGTTTTTTTTTTTATGGTCCTGAGAAGCCCTGCAACACACATCTGCGGTGAGTGTACTACAACGCAACAAAATTGTCTTTCTTTGTAAACAAGAAATGCTCCCAATAAAGCCTTTCACCTGGACTTCATATGCATTACACCACATCTGGTGTGAACAAATTTTCCAACCCCAATTGAAGTGAGCTCTATGAGAAAAGCTGGTGACATTTTAGAATACTTTGAAGGATAGTTAGCTGATGATCTAATCTTGTCAGGTAAATTAGATCCTCATATTAAATTGTCATTATATATGCTATTTTTAAACACTGTTCTTTAGTTTATAATCTTTGATTTAAAAGCTTGATGTTATCTAACAGCTGGCCAGCATTGGGACAACCAGAATGAAAAATTGCAGGGAAAGTTCTATTTTAAATAGCTGGGACACTGGGGTTGATTTACTATAAGGCTAGTTTCACACTGGGGCGGTGGGTGCGGTGGCGGTATAGCGCTGCTATTTTTAGCGGCGCTATACTGTCGGGATTGCTGAGGTATTCAGCCGCTAGCGGTGCGGTTTTAACCCCCGCTAGAGGCCGAAAAAGGGTTAATACCACTACAGCCGTGGTTTGCGGGCGGTATTACCGCGGTGTCCCATTCATTTCAATGGGAAGGAGCGGTGTAGGAGCGGTAAACACACCGCTCCTCTCACCGCTCAAGATGCGGCTAGAAGGACTTTTTTTCACGTCCTGTTAGCGCACCGCTCCAGTGTGAAAGCCCTCGGGGCTTTCAAATTGGAGACACAGCAGCCGCTGTTTAGGCTCGGTTTGCAGGCGCTATTTTTAGCACAATAGCGCCTGCAAACCCCCCCAGTGTGAAAGGGGCCTAACTGAAGAGTGCAAAATCTGGTGCAGCTCTGCATAGAAACAAATTAACGTCTCGTTTTTTTGTCAAGGCTTAATTGAACAAGCTTAAGTTAGGCTGGCCATACACAGTGCAAATTTCCCAGGGCTGCAGGAAAATAGAAAGTTTTGCATGTAGTTCTTCAGCACTCATCTAAGCTACATGCAGTTCACAGATGGGACAAAAATGGACGTAAAGACTAAACCATTGCTGAATGTGAGCGGTTATTACCTACGTCAACCAATCCAGTTTTGCCTTTCACGTTTCTAAAGCAATATGTGAGAAAGGAAGAGAACATGTCACTGGCTGTTACAAGCAACAAATGCAGTATCTTCTTTAGAAAGTGTTTATTTTCGCCTTGTGTGGCTTATCCCTGATGGGTAGTGGCTTATTGAAATGGGTATGGCCTGGACCACAATGGATAGCATATGGATTTTGGTTGGTGTGGTGAAACAACAGACAGTATGGTTATGGCATTATTGTAAGTGCACAAAGAGATGGCTACTGTCAGTGGTGCCTGCTTGAGAAATTCACAATATTTTTTTTTACAATTTGTTCCTTTTTTTAATAACATAAAACTAAAAAAAATATATTTTACGTTTTGCCAACACAGCAAATACAAAGCTATACAGTCTAACCGTCTAGGCACATGCAGGCCCAGCATGGTTCACAATACATTCTACCTCTACTAGTTCATGCATCTATCATCTAACTATGTTTTTCAGGCAAACAAGGCATGCGTTAGAAATTCCTCTCTGTTCCCAATACACTATTCTCATGCAGACAGAGAGGTATAAGTTCACGTCACATAGGACAGAAAGAAAAAAAACCATCAGCACTCCATGCAAACATCAAATATTTTACTGCTTGAAAGGCCAATAGACATTCTCCAAAGCGCCACCTAGCAGTAAAAGATGCAACTCAAGCCATGTTCATTCAAGGTTGGCCATAGATGAATTTGTCAGCGTCTTTTGCTTTCCTTATGACAACATGACTATTGGCTACACAGTACGCCTGACTTGTAGTTTCAGGTCTTCTAAGTTGAATGCCTGTTGATCCCACATCCCAAAGTGCCAATGTCAGGCAGACACTGCAGACATATTTTTTATGGCACTCAGCACAAAGAAATGCTTTACTGAGCAAGCATGTGTTTAAGGTCATGCAGCTCAATATACACTAATTAGACACCAAAGGAGCAATCGGAAGCATGAAGCCTGTCTGTATAGGGCCTCAGTATAATAAATTTGAGGTGTCAATAGCTTAGTAAATAGGAAGAGTAAAGCAGCCCATAGATTAGCTACTTTGAACGAAAAAAAAGGACTCCAATCCCCCGTCCACACATTCAATGTGAATAGAGAAATCCTCCTGCTGAGCTATAGTATTCTGCAGCAAAAAAAAAGTACTTTAAACTTTCCAATATTTTACATTTCACATTGTGTTTTGAAGGACCACAGTCAGTGGACTTGAAATGAAATGTGTAAGGTATTGCCCCCCAATGCAGAAAGCAAGGCTTATTTAGGAACTCCAGCATAGTGCGCTGGTGGGAAATAAGAAGTGAGATCTCTTTTTTTCTTGTGTATCAATGCATCTCACAGTGGATGTCAGCAAGTCCTTATCTATGCATGTAGACGTTTACGGAACTGCAGCACCAGTTATTGACGTGTCCCTGAACACTGAGCCTCCATATTAGCAGAGTGCATATCTGACACGCCCAGTATATAAAATCTGGCTTTACTAAGTGTTTTAAACTCCTGTTAATCTAATTAGGATTTAAGGTATTATAGGTTATTAAGACATGCTGATCTTACATCACATTAGAGCACTGTGCCTGAAAAGATCATTCATGGCCAACCTTACCAACTTGTCTGCTTGTGCTACTGTAGTATAAGTACGTATGGCACTCACCAGTACATAGTAGTAAGCATACAGAGCTGCCACATGATGCGTCACAAAATATTTATCACCAATCGCCTTCCAGTAGTATAAAATAAGCAACAAGTCTGCAAGAGACAAAAACACAAAAGCTTATAAACAAAGTTTAAGGAATAAAGCAATTAGAAATAAACTCATTGAAAAGCCATAATTTCCTTTGTCCTATAGAGCCACCTCGGATCCTGGGCCCAGGTTGAACATTAAAGCCAGCCTGTTGCTAATTGAAAATGTTTTTAAATAAGGCCAGACTGTAAAGAACAGAATACTTACCTGTCCTGGGTGTCTGTTTAGCTATGCAGTCTAAAAATTCTTCCTCATTCAACACTTCCGAGAGTATCAGATCGGTGCCCTCTGTGTTCTGTAATTCCTTCCTCCAAATCCTATGTTCCTACAGGATGGAACCATAGAGACATCTGACAAACCCGGAAGTGTGCAGAACATGGAAGACATTTCAGCCAGCTTTGTTCTGCAAAAGAGTCAACATTGGTATCGAGGGCAATTCCTTCCTAATAAGGCTGGCCTTATTTAAATAACAATTCATATAGCAACATAAAGATAAGATAAGATGAAGCCTCCTTTTTGTCAAATGCCACACTCTACTGACCATGATAGTTCTGGCTGTTTACAGTAGAATGGCAATGGGTAGGGCAAAGGTTGAGTCACCACATTTCGGGTTAGGTAGGCGTCAAGATGCAAGTATGAGCCTGGGATTTATGCAGGGCTCTAAAGGGGTGAATCTGAAGACTGAGGGCTTGCTTACTAGCCTGCATAGAAAAACGAGTATAGAAATGCATGGACAGAGAGCTCTGGGTGCAGTGGTGGTGCGTCCATAGTGGGCGCAGGAGCGCCGCCCCCTCTCTCCCCTGCACCCGTTACTCAACAATAGATATATTCATGCATTGCATGAATATATCTATTGTTGAGTAACAGGTGCAGGGGAGAGAGAGGGCGGCATGAATATATCTACTGTGGCCGCTGCCGCCCACTATTCAGGTGTCCGGCCCCCTGTTGAGCGCCGGCCATCTGAATAACAGTGGTGGGTGTGTTTTGGAAGTGCCTGATTAGAGCCTGTGGGCTCTAATAGGCTTCTCGATTAGAGCCTGTGGGCTCTAATCGGCTTCCAAATGGTTAAACAGAGGGCGCACAGGCTGTGCGTTCTCTTTTTAAACCATGCTGTGTTAGGGAATCGCTTCCCTAACACTGACCCGCCTCTCAGCCAATCAGGTGCACCGGGTCAGGTTACCGGTCACCTGATTGGCTGAAGCGACATCGAGGACGGAAGAAGACATCGAGGTAGCGTGGAGGAGGACGGCGCTGACCCGAGGAAGGTAAGTGCCGGGCTGGGGGGGAACCTAGCGGCATTTGGGGACAAACTGGCGGCATTTGGGGACAAACTGGCTGCATTTGGGGACAAACCAGGTGCATTTGGGGAAAAACTGGCTGCATTTGAGGGGAAACTGGCTGCATTTGAGGGGAAACTGGCTGCATTTGAGGGGGCAAACTGGTGGCGTTTGATGGACACAGTGGCTGCGTTTAATTGGCACAGTGGCGGCAATTGATGTTTTTTTTTTTTCAGTCTGTTTGCGCCCCCCCCAAAAAAGTTTGAGCACCAGCCGCCACTGTCTGGGTGGTGTGTAAAAACGCAGACATAAAGCATTTTTCTACACTGCACTGCTCTTGATCTGAGGGGTCAGTTGTAGCGTGAATAGAGCATTTTTTAAAGAAAAATGCAGGTTTTCTTAACACAAGTGTGAACAAGCCCCAACACAGGTAGCTGCAGGCACCTAAAGGTGTGTGCACTTTAGCACTGTTGCTATCTTAGAAATACTTAATGCCAAGTCAGGTTCATTTTAAAGAAACTTTATATTCTTGAAGTTTTAAGAACCGTGTTTCTATTAGGGGTTGCATACTTTATACCTGCTATCCAGACACTGTGGGGTTGATTTACTAAAACCGGAGAGTGCAAAATTTGGTGCAGCTTTACATAGAATCCAATCAGCTTCCAGGTTTTTTTTGTCAAAGCTTAAAGGGGTTGTAAAGGTTTGTTTTTTATTTTCTAAATAGGTTCCTTTAAGCTAGTGCATTGTTGGTTCACTTACCTTTTCTTTAGATTTCCCTTCTAAATATTTTTTTTCTTTGTTTTCTTTGTCTGAATTTCTCACTTCCTGTTCCTCCTCAGTAAGCTGTTAAGTAAGCTGTTCTGGCTGACTCCACACCACTCGGATAATGGTGTGAAGTTTAGTGAGGGAGAAACAGGAAGTGAGAAATTCAGACAAAGAAAAAAAACATTTAGAAGGTAAATCAAAGGAAAAGGTAAGTGAACCAACAATGCACTAGCTTAAAGGAACCTATTTAGAAAATAAAAAACTAACCTTTACAACCCCTTTAACTGAACAAGCTGAAGTTAGAAGCTGATTGGCTGCAATGCACAGCTCTTCCAAATTTTGAACTCTCCGGTTTTAGTAAATCAACCCCAATGTAACAAACTACCGTCTGTGACATGTTGCTGACCAGGGCAGCCATTGCGCCATCAATGTCTAACCACATAGCTGACAAGGGTTGTTCAGACTATGTATGAAACTAAATAAACCAGAAGATTTAAGGGCACAGAGGAATCCATAATACCGTGTGCGTATATTTCAGATTACTGGATTTCTGTATGAGCTTTATATTTTAAAATATTTCATTTAATAAAGCTGGCTATAGACAGATTCCTCCCTCCAGAGAAACAAGGTGGATGGAGGAATCCCCCAACCCCCCGTCAGGACATTGTATTCTGTCATGGGTCATAAGGGTCTTCTATTTCATTTTTATTTAGTTATTCACTATATATGTTATATGAATAGGGGTCTCTTTTTTTCTTCATTAAAAATGTTGAGTAGCGCAAAATGTAATAAAGCTGGCTATAGACAGATTCCTCCCTCCAGAGAAACAAGGTGGATGGAGGAATCCCCAAACCCCCCGTCAGGACATTGTATTCTGTCAAAGGCCATAAGGGTCTTCTATTTCATTTTATTATTTATTCACTATATATGTTATATGAGCAAGGGTCTCTTTTTTCTTCATTAAAAATGTTGAGTAGCGCAAAGGGTACTTGTCCTTTTGTTTCTTACTGTGTTCATTTTTATTCTTATAAGGATAGGGTATTATTTTCTGAAAACTCACAGAAAATATATCACCAACCCCTTTATGGGTGTTTTTCCCATTCCCCATAAAGAATGATCCTTTCACCAACTGCACAGACAGATTCAATTCACCCAGGCCAGGAAGTCTGGAGCCAGCTTGGTGCAAACACAACCCCATTCTGTAACATACAGTTACCTGAGATGAGGTAGCCTGAGGTTATTGCAACATTCAGCTTGACCAAGAATGGATCCCCCCTGAAAAATATAAAACCACACAGAAATCATTTCAACATGTTCTGAAAAGAATATCTACATAGCTAGAGGTTTTTAAAGTGAAGAAAGCAGTTATTAAATATATTAAACTTTCTCCTGGCTTCAGCACGGCACTGGGTGGTGTCATCCTCCTCTCAGCTACATCCAGGCAATGCTGAGTAGCAGTGGCGGCTGGTAATATTTTTTTTTGGGGGGGGGGGCAGCATACAGTGCACCACCCCCCTGTGGGTCGGTTGGTGTACTTACCTGATCCATATCAGATATCAGGCGATCACGGGCGGCTTCCCCGGCTCTCCTCCACGGGCACGAGCCCCTTCTTCTGCTCAGCGGCTTCTGTCTCCTCCCTCCTCCTTGGCAGCCAATCAGAATGCTTCTCCTTACGGCCAATCGGGAAACGTGTCTTAGAGCCGCGTTTCCTGATTGGCGGAGAGGCGATTCATTCAGTGTCAGAATAGTGAATATTTATTCACTATTGTAACACACCTGGGTGGGCTCCGCGTGCAATGCTTTGCACCCGGAGTCCACCCTATTTTGAAGCCTATTAGAGCCTTTGGCTCTAATCAGTGCTTCAAAAAACACCCCCGCCACTGTAATTCATGTGCCCTGCGTCCTGAAAGGGGCCGGACGCATGGATAGGGGGTGGTGGTGGAATGGATAGGGGAGGTGGTGCCCGTGCACCCTTAATGGACGGGCCGCCCCTGCAGAGTAGCCTGAACCTTGCAGGATGACGCTCAAACATAGCGCAGGCATGTGTGGTCTTCTAGTGGAAATTCTATTTTGCCTAAATGGTCGTTGCACAAGACTTTACTCATATCTGTATGCCTTTCTCTCATTGTGTAACCCCTGCATGGGTGACTTGCTGACTTGTGAGTGCAACAATAAAAATTATAGTACCAGAAACATAGTGCATGTATGTGTTTTTGCGAT
This sequence comes from Rana muscosa, assembly GCA_029206835.1. Lineage (NCBI taxonomy): Eukaryota > Metazoa > Chordata > Amphibia > Anura > Ranidae > Rana > Rana muscosa. The sequence goes on from CM055120.1 coordinate 163,429,706, forward strand.
ATTTGGGTATTCCCCAAGATCTTTGCCAGAGGGTAGATGATACCATCCTCACCTAGGTGCCGTGGATGGAAGCTGGGGGAAAGTATATTTTTTCTAAAATTCTCTACCGTTTTTCTTTATAAATAGTTTTTTTGCAATCTTTTGGCGTGGGGGAAAGAAGCACTCAATAAGCTAACTTTGGTCCATATACGCAGAGTTCACGTTAACAAGTCCTCCTCCTCCACTCATGTGGCCTGCACTACACAACCAAGACCTGAGTATCCACATGATTCCTTTCCCAGTCTCAACACTATATGTCCACAATCACTTTCTGTAGACCACCCAACACAAACCTCTGAACTTTCTGAAGTATGGTCAAAGCTTTTTTGGTAAGGTGACCAGATTTTTTAAATGAAATCCGGGGACATCAGCAACTCTCTGCCCGTCGCCGCCACCGCCCCCCTCACAGCCTGTCAAGTCTTACTCTCTGGGCCCCGGCTACTACTGGGTGGGGAGCGGAGGAAGATCACTCCACCAGGAAAGGCAAAGAGATAAGCAGGCAGGTTGCTGGCCGGGACTTGAGCCAAGGCAGAAGATCATGCGAGCGGAGCCTAATGGGCACCCGAAACTGAAGAAATATTCCCTCCACTCTGACCAGCACATGATCATCAGAAAGGGGCACAGATAATGGAAAAAAATACACCCCCCTAAGCTAGTAGGAGCGGTGATGTGTAATTCAGATTTTTTTTTTATTAATTCTGCACTGACTGCCTTTGAATTTGCCCCAGCGCCTATTCAAATCCAATCCAGGGACAAAACCGGGGACAGACTTTGGGGACAGTGTCCTCATTCCGGGGACTGTCCCCGGAAACCGGGGATGTCTGGTCACCCTATCTTTTGGCCATATTTCTCCTGTGGGTTCTAGGGGTGCACTTAGTAATGAACTCCAGTGACCCAGACTGATCTGAGAGATTATGTCTTTTGTTAAAAAAAATAAAATTAATCCTCTTTGGGTTACAAGGAAGTATCGCTTTTTATCGCTTCTTACTTCCTGGGAACTAGGTGGGAAGATCTGCCTGTGGAAGTCAGATGATCGGTTCCAGTGTAGCATGAGGAGAGCTGGAAATGCCAAGTCTGGGATCATTTTGTACACAGGGTGCAGAGCGTTTTATGGAAGTCTTAATTAGAAAAATGTACCGTATGTCTGCACGGTTAAAGGCTCATTTTTAAAAACAGTTATTTACAAAATATATTCTGCCGCAAATATACATGTTCTATCAAGTTTTTGTTTTGTTTTTTAAAACCAAAGTGGAGTTTTTATTAAGTTGTTTTTACATGTATGTTGCTGGTCCTTGTGTGGGTCCAGATTTTGCCAGTGTCTGGTACCACAGCCCATCACTTATCTAGCCCCCGTGGCTAACTACACACATTACACCTAGTTCAAAGGTACATGCCCAAGCAAGATCCAGCCCCCAAAGCAACAGTACAGGCTATCCCCACAACATGCGGTCCGGGTATCGTTCCTATGGTTTTACTGAGCCTGCACTGATCCAGATGCACTGCTTCCATTGTTGTAGTACAAGGCAGTAAATAGTTTTATTGAAGAGCTGACTGAAGAATTTAGCCCTGGTTCACACTAGTGCGAGTTTGAAATCGCACTACTTCAGCACTATTTCAAAGCCACAGATCAGTGCAATTTGCACCTCCGATTTCACTGCGGCTTCTGACTTTGTTTAACAGAAGTCTATGCAAGTCGCAATGAAATCTAAAAAAAGTAGTGCAAGAATCTTTTTCAAAGTTTCTGCGACAGAGTCGCGGCAATTTGACCAGTTCGATTGCTGGTAATGGGGTGCGACTTGTGTGATTTAGAACTGTCAAGTTGCACGACAAATCGCACTGGTGTGAACGAGGGCTTGGGTTTCTTTCACACGGGTACTCTCTGCCAGTGGATTCATCTGCTCAGCGGGGGATCTCTTCACTGATCCCAGCTGAGCAGGCGGATGACAGGTCCGTGTCCGCTCCACCTATTCAGAGCGAACATGCACACAGCTCGCTGCTCCATAGAGGACAATGGGTGGTCCAATAGGGTCCACCTAAAAAACCGACAGGTGGACCCGTTTGGTCCGCCTGTGTAAAAGAGGCCCTAAGGTAAACATGAACTACTTATGCACATAAACTCCTCCATAAGGGTGAAGAGTTACATAACAAAAGCAAAACTTTGCCTATGTCCAATCACCTGAACTTAGCAGCCTTGAACCCAGCACTCTCACCTTTATGAGCCTTCTTACCTCCTGCATCATGTGAGTGGCTAGTGTTAGCCTGCTTTAAATAAAATGTTTTTATGATACTACACTTGGGGGCACTCTTCCTTTTCTGTTTTCCACATTTTTACAGGGCTTGCTTCAAACTCTAAGGATCAGCAGCCATTAGTGGACTATCTTCTCCTTCCCATATTGGACTTTTCACTATGGATTTTTAGCCAGTGACTGCATCCTATCAGCAGGCTCATACTCCATACTTTTAACTTATCAATTAGTCACAGATCTTTTTTCTTTTCTTAGACCCCTTTCACACTGGGGCGGTTTGCAGGTGCTATTGTGCTAAAAATAGCGCCTGCAAACCGACCTGAAACAGTGGCTGCTGTTTCTCCAGTGTGAAAGCCCGAGGGCTTTCACACTGGAGCAGTGCGCTAGCAGGACGGGAAAAAAAGTCCTGCTAGCCGCATCTTTGGAGCGGTGAAGGAGCGGTGTGTATACCGCTCCTCCGCCGGTCCTTCCCATTGAAAGCAATGGGACACTGTGGCTATACCGCTGTCAATGCGCCTCTGCAGAGGCGCTTTACGGCGGTTTTTAACCCTTTTTCGGCCGCTAGCGGGGCAGTTTCATCCGAATACCGACGCGAAATTAGCAGTAAAGCGCAGCTAAAAATAGCGGTTCTTTACCGCCACCGCCGCGGTGCATTGCGGGCGGTATAGCCGCGATGTCCATTGATTTCAATGGGCAGAAGCGGTGAAAGAGCGATATACACACCGCTCCTTCACCGCTCCAAAGATGCGGCTAGCAGGACTTTTGGAGCGGTCCTGCTAGCGCACCGCTCCAGTGTGAAAGCCATCAGGCTTTCACGCTGTAGAAACAGCAGCCGCTGTTTCAGGACGGTTTACAGGCGCTATTTTTAGCACAATAGCGCCTGCAAACCGCCCCAGTGTGAAAGGGGTCTTAAAGCGGAGCTCCACCCTAAAGTGGAACTTCCGTTGATCGGAACCCTCCCCCCCTTCGGTGTCACAATTGACACCTTTCAGGGAGGAGGGGGGTGCAGATACCTGTCTAAGACAGGTATTTGCACCCACTTCCGGGAGTCCTCTCTGCGGGAAATCTGCGGGAAGCGTGTCACTTCCCGCAGAATACCCGTTGTGTTCTTGGAGACACTCGGCTCCCAGAACACAGGGGACCATTCAGAACGGCGTAGTGCGACTCGCGCATGCGCCGTAGGGAACCGGGCATTAAGCCGCAAGGCTTCACTTCCTGGTTCCCTCACAGAGGATGGCGGTGGGGGCAGAAGAGTGACGAGCGATTGCTTCTCTTCTGCTGCGGACGTCGCTGGACTCCAGGACAGTTAAGTGTCCATATATTAACAGTCAGCAGCTGCAGTATTTGTAGCTGCTGGCTTTTAATATTTTTTTTGCCGCGGCACCTCCGCTTTAAGAAAGTGATCATTATGGTGACAGTGGTGACAGTTCATTTTTCAAGGGATTATAAATTATCTGCTAAAACTATTCTATGTAACAGTATGCATATGCAATATATCAGTCAGCCCTGCAAGAAGGGTGATAAAACACGATCATCTGTCTTAAATACAACAGCAGTCATCCAGCACTTACTGGAAACGAGTCACCAAAACATACAGTAACTGGTTTGTTCATTTGTTGCCCCTAAAAAAGTATCAATGAAAAAATATTCTTTATGTATTTCAATGGCCAGGCCTTTCTATTATGTTAACTCCGTCCAAATCTAAAAAAATTATATTCGTTTAGGGTTGATGAGTTCTTTATAGAATTAAATAAATAAATAAAAAGCAATGGAGCTTCAAAAGTATTCTTCCGCCTGAATGAAAAAATGCTTTTATTCAGTTGTGGAAGAAATGAAGCTTGAAACATTTCTAGAAGCAGCTGTCAATGAAATCAAATGAAGTGCATTTGTTGCAGCTTCGTATAACAAATTGGAAGTCAGCACATCAAATTGAATTTTTCTAAAGCAAAAACAGATCGATAAAAAAAGAAAAGAAAAAGAGATAAAGAATTACATGCAAGATCCTGACATGATTAGGGACTGATTATTATTGATAATAGCATGATATTTGTTTAGTGGCATTGTTCTCAAAACCGGGCAAAACAAAAATTTGACTCTTGTAGTGAGCCATGTGGAACTGCAAAGGTTAAAGCGTTTGTTACCCCAACACTTCATGTTCCTGATATGTCCCTGCTGTACCATTGTATGAGAAACTATCCTGTTCTATTTGCATTGCTTCCTTATGTGAAATCCCTGGTGTTCCTGTAAGTTCCCTTGCTTTCCTATTAAAAACTGACCACCATAAAGCAGGAGAGCACACCATGGTCAGTTCTCTAGCTATGCTGGGAACTCAATGTACTCTCCTCCATTGATCAGTCTTGTCCTGACTCCTGACACGCTGCACAGCCTTTAACTGGGAAGCTCAGTGTGCTGCTGCTTCTCCTCCCCCCAGCTCTTATGCAGCTGAGAACAAAGGGAATGTGATCACTTATAAAAAAGGGAACACAAGATATTTATATATTTTTTTATATCTATACAAAAATATTTTGCCTTTCATTTGTATTTTAAGCTGAGTGGGTTGTTTTACAAGGTGATCATTTACAATCACTTTAAATGCTTGTTAGGTCCAGGGTTTCATGAATAAAGTGTAATACGTTGTGCCAGCAGGCTTCCTCCAGTGGTGTGACCAGTCCCACAAGCCTCTTCTCCAAAGTGCACCTGGCCATAATTGCACTCCTGTCTCCTCCATATACCAATGTTAATAACCCTGCATCATGCATGATGAAAAGAGACCACTCACAGACTGGAGCTTCATAAGGAAGAGGACAGTACTGGAGCCTGGCATTGTGGGGGTTGGGTAATGCAGGGTACACATATTTTTTTCCATTCAACCCATCAGGATAAATGAAAGGTAACTGACAGATTGCCATACTAACACAAGCAATGTTAGTGCAGCAATATAACATCGAAAAAATGGACCTAACAAGCATTTAACCTTTGCAGTTCCCCATTGCTCACTACAAAGGTAGAATTTTTGTTTTGCCTGGAGTTGGTCTTTAAGAACAGGCACTAAACAAATATCATGTGACCAATCACAGCAGATCATATGACAATGGTAAACAATAGATCGCTTCCTTTCATGGCATCTATTGTGTACAATTGTGTTGCTAGGTGTGATTGGTCACAGTGATCACATGGTACAGACAGGGCCAATCACAGCACATCTGTACCATGTGGTTAATCACAACAAAACACACTGAACAAATCAGTTTCATTCAGTAAAAATGGTTGAAATTCACTGATATAAAAAATCATAATGTGTAAAAAGACCAAACAAATATCCTAACCACTTTCCCAGAGTTGTACGGTGTTACTATGAAAACAATGTATTGCTCTGGTCACAGTAGTCAGTGTCCCTAATTATGTATTATATGATAACACTGTACTGCAGTACTGACAGTATGTAATAAAAAAAAAAGTGAAAACCTTTTTTTTTTTTACATTTCCTAATTTTCCCAAAAATTGTCACAAAAAAACGACAACTTAAAAAAACTTGCCTCTTACTAAATACCTTGGACCGTCTACTTTCCAAAAAGTGAACTGAACTGCAGTGTACAGACCAATACACCAGCAGCACAGGCCAACATGACGTGAAGCGGGACCCGGAGAGTGGTCAGGATATGAGTTAAGCCCCAGACACACGGTCGGACTTTTGGCCAACAAACTTCATTTTGAGAAAGTTGGACCAACAATCCGACCGTGTGTACGCTCCATCGGACAAACTTTTTTTTTTTGTTTTCATCGGACAAAAGTTCGGTCTGCAAACGGACAAACTTTTGGCCAACAAAAGTCTGATGGAACAAAGTCCGACCGTGTGTACAGAAAACCATCGGACTTTTGTCCGATGGACAAAACAAATAATGTTAAAATCAACCAGCAATAGCAGGAGTGGCGGTAAAGAGCAGAAAAGACCAGAAAAACCATGCGATGTTGGAAGAAGTTTGGGGAAAGTTTGCAGAAAAGTCCTGTGGTGTGTATGCTATGGGTGCTCCTGGCCAACTCCGTTCGGTCAAAAATGTGTGTACGAGGCTTTAGTTTCACCATTTTGGCAAACTTACCCTTCCAGTAAGCAACAGATAAACACCATTTGTGCAGTTACATCAGCAGTTTTTTTCTTGTGGAAAAAAGGTTTAATCCATATGAGTAACAAGTGACTGTGTTTTATGCACCCTTGACAGCATAACAGTTTATCTCAAACCTTGTAAACTGGACAGTTTGGTGTGCATGTAAAGGTGGATAAAAATATGAATAAAGACTTATGAAAAAAAAAAAAACACGATTTCATATGCTAAATGCTATCATAACTAGAATATTCTTTTTTTTACTAAAAGAGGTTGTAAACCCTATTAAAGAAAAAAAAAAAAAAACCTGTAAGACAAAGGCATAATGAGCTATCAATGGGGACCATTGACAAAGGCACGTATGACGAAACGTGTCTGGTAGAGGGTACGTGTTGCCATCACCACGCTGTCTTACTAGGAGAACGGACGCTTGTTGCGAGCCGGCCGGCTCTGTGTTTTATACATGCAATTTTATTACCGACTAAATGTAAGTGCATTACCTTTTTAATTTAACCAGATCTTCCGTGCAAGTTAAAGGCCTTGGCCGGGCTATAGCCATCTGCCTATTTTGCTTGCTATCTGGTAAGCAAGTTTTTCTTAAGGTGGCAGTGCACTTTTTGCTGTGAATTGCTGTGGTGCCATTGAGAAAAGGAGTTACCGTACTACTTTAATATGCAAATATTTTTATGACATTCACTCAAGGATCCTTTTGCAACAATTGGGACTTTTCTAGCACGGCTTCTCTTATTATAGGGAATACATAGGGACCGCCATTTTTGACCTTATTCTGAAAATTACAGTTGCCATGTTGTCTCTGGCTTCTACACTTTCTGATTAACTGACCTGGAATAAGAACTTAGCAAGAGAAGTCAGAACGCCATAAGTAATCTGGCTCAGTAGTTTGGAAAGTACCAATAATAAAAGCCAGGCAACTAGCATTTTGAAAAGCAGAGGTCAGCAATTTGAACCATCATATTACTCTCAGGGGCGTTTTCCATAAGGCCTTTACAGGCTTGTGATTATCCAATAAGCCCAATGGATAAGCCTGGGGATAACTACACCTTTATACATATCAGAGTACCCTCGCCTTCCTTTCTCCAGTGAGACGGGTGATTATACCTGTGAGATATTGCTGCCTAGATCACCTGGTCACTCGTCAAAAATCTTCCAGGCTGGACCCATACCTGCCCTCTGCAATCCTATGGATTATCAATAGATTGTAGAGTACATTATTGGCCCTGGCGCACAGTGCTCTGATATTTAAAGTAGAACTATAAGGCAAAACTGTCAGGGTCACCTGTGGCCAGGTGACAGATGCACACCGTAGGGGGACAGGAGTGCACCGCGAGGTAGTGAACCCTATGGCTGGCTTCTGTGGATAGGAAACTGGGTGGTTGTGGAAAGCGGGACCAGAGGAGCACAACCGGGATCCCAACGGAAGCGAGAGCCAAGATTCCCCAGGGCGCGGAGTCTAAGACCCAGCTGGTCTTCTCCAGGGCCTCTAGTGGTGAGGATGTTACGCTGCAGGCTGGGACCAGGTCGCGGCCCCTGGAGTTTCCTAGCTCACGCCCCGTAGGATAAGGGGAAGCAGCAGCACACGATAGAGAGAACCGAATAACAAGCCGAAGGTCAGGGGCCACAAGCAGACAAGGATAACGAAGAACGAGCCGAAGGTCAAGGGTCACGAGCAGACAGGGATGGTCGGGGACAAGCCAATAACGTAACAGAGAGACAGACGTAGCACACGGCAGGCAGGAACCCAAACACACAATGCCTAACAAACACGTTGATCAGCAAAGCAGGCTTGCAGTGCACAGGTTAATATAGTGTTCAGTGATAGGGCCTGGGGTGGAGTCAGGCTGGGAGGAGATTATAAAGGAAGCCAGGTGAAGGAGGTCTGGTCTCTAGATGAACACATGAGGAGGAAGGTAAGATGGCAGACAGACATTAATGCATATCCATGACAGTACCCTCCCTCTTATGGGCCCTCCCCCGCCTGGACCCAGGCTTAAAGGGAAATCTCTGATGAAACCTTCTCAACAGATGAGGTGCAGCGACATCAGATGCAGCGATCCAAGACGCCTCCTCAGGACCAAAACCTCTCCAATGCACAAGGTACTGAAGAATGCCTCTGCAGAGCCGAGAATCCAGAACTTGTCTAACCTCGTACTTAAGATTATCCTCAGAGACTGAAAACGAGGTAGGGAGATGACAAGAAGATCTATTGAGGACCAAAGGCTCTCTAGGAATAAGCAAGGGCATGAGACGATCAACAGGAATCTGAGGAGGGTCCCCTAGACCCTTAAAGGGGAACTGGTCATCTTGCACAGGACCATCAGACTGGGCAGATGTCAGTGGAACCCTGAAGTCAGGTTGGTTAGAAGGTGACATGTCGCCGGAGTCAAGCTGAATAGCTGAAGGACAAGCAGAATGTCCCGAACAAGAAAAAGTGAGAGGCTCACTGGGCATGGGCTGGACTGGCATAACTAGTACAGAGGCAGAGTGAATAGCTGAGTCAGGTGTAGCGACTACCTGAATCGCATCGCAAGACGTAGCGACTGCAGGACTTGTAGACAAGCTAGCCTGGCTGTGCGTCCAAGGGTGGTTAGGGACAGAGAAATGTAAATGGTTATGCAACCTGGAATGAATGACCGGCTCAGATTCACAGGGGGCAACCTTGGGTAGGCAGGACGAGGAACAGGAGGGACCCCAAGCCAGGATCTGTCCAGTAGTCCAGTCCACATGAGGAGAATGGAGCTGTAACCATGGGAGACCCAAAATTATAGGCGTTGAGGCCTTGGGTAAGATAAGGAAGGATATCCACTCCTGGTGGAGTGTACCCACCGACATCTTAACAGGGAGGGTCTGGAAGCGGATAGGTCCCCCTGGGAGAATAGTACCATCAATCGCCAAGACCACCAATGGCGTGGTGAGGGGCAAAAGAGTAAGTCTCATGGACGATGCGATTTCCCAGTCCATGAAATTACCAGCGGCTCCGGAATCCAGATATGCTGAGACCGAATGAGAAGAAGCACCAACATGAAGGAACACAGAAAGCAGAAGACGAGAAGGGGAAGGTGATATTTCTGGGTCCAATACTCCACTTTCCAGATGAAGTGGACCCAAACGTTTTTCTGGACAAAGAGAGCAAGTGTCACGAAAATGACCTTTGCCCCCACAGTAGAGACACAGGCCTAGATTTCTGCGCCTAGCACGTTCCTCTGGGGATAGCCTGGTCCTGCCCAGCTGCATGGGTTCCTCAGCTGGCAGGAGATGCTCCACGGGTCGAGGAGAGGGGAGCTCAGGCTGACTAAGGACCAAGGAGTGCTGGCGCCGCTTTTCTAGGGTCCTTTCCTGAAAGCGAATATCGATCTGGTTACACAAGGAGATAACTCCGTCCAGATCAGTGGGGATGGTTCTTCCTGCTAATTCATCCTTCACTCTATCAGAAAGGCCATGCAAAAAGGTTGCGACTAAGGCCTCATTGTTCCAGCTCAACTCAGCCGACAGTATGCGGAAATTAAGGGCGTACTGTCCCACTGAAGCAGACTCTTGGCGGAGACGTAGAAGGGCGCTGGCCGCTGAAGAGACACGAGCCGGTTCTTCAAAGATATTCCGAAAAAGTTTCAAGAAGCCAGACAGGCTAGAAACCACTGGATCATTCAGTTCCCACAGAGGGGCTGCCCAGGCTAAAGCTTCACCGGAGAGGAGGGAAATGATATAGGCTACCTTTGCCCTATCAGACAGAAAGTTTTGAGGCTGAAGCTCAAAATGAATCGTGCATTGGCTAAGAAACCCTCTGCAGGCCTTGGAGTCCCCAGAGAAACGGAACGGAGCTGGCAGTATTAGTGAGTGTGTGGCTGCGACTGGTGCGATAGGTACCACCGCTGGTTGTACTTGAGGTTGCGGATTCGGGGTTCCCAAGGAGGCCTGAAGCTGCTCGAATCGAGAAGCCAGATCCTGGAGGAATCGCATCACCTGAGTCTGATTCGATTCCTGGGTTTCAAGTCTGTGGACTATGCCCTGCAATGGATCATCCGCGGGGATCGGGATGTCAGCCGGGTCCATGGCTGATCAAACTGTCAGGGTCACCTGTGGCCAGGTGACAGATGCACACCGTAGGGGGACAGGAGTGCACCGCGAGGTAGTGAACCCTATGGCTGGCTTCTGTGGATAGGAAACTGGGTGGTTGTGGAAAGCGGGACCAGAGGAGCACAACCGGGATCCCAACGGAAGCGAGAGCCAAGATTCCCCAGGGCGCGGAGTCTAAGACCCAGCTGGTCTTCTCCAGGGCCTCTAGTGGTGAGGATGTTACGCTGCAGGCTGGGACCAGGTCGCGGCCCCTGGAGTTTCCTAGCTCACGCCCCGTAGGATAAGGGGAAGCAGCAGCACACGATAGAGAGAACCGAATAACAAGCCGAAGGTCAGGGGCCACAAGCAGACAAGGATAACGAAGAACGAGCCGAAGGTCAAGGGTCACGAGCAGACAGGGATGGTCGGGGACAAGCCAATAACGTAACAGAGAGACAGACGTAGCACACGGCAGGCAGGAACCCAAACACACAATGCCTAACAAACACGTTGATCAGCAAAGCAGGCTTGCAGTGCACAGGTTAATATAGTGTTCAGTGATAGGGCCTGGGGTGGAGTCAGGCTGGGAGGAGATTATAAAGGAAGCCAGGTGAAGGAGGTCTGGTCTCTAGATGAACACATGAGGAGGAAGGTAAGATGGCAGACAGACATTAATGCATATCCATGACAAAAACTTTATTTCATTTTGGATAGAGTAAGGGAGGGTTAGAACCCCTGTCATATTTTTTTCGCCATCTGTGCCCCATTTCAGAAATTACCCCTTACTTCCTGTCAGGGCCGTCGGAACAGGACAGGCAAACCAAGCAGCTGCTCGGGGCCCCAACTTGTCCTGGGGCCCCAGCAGAGGGCAGCACAGCCAGAGGACTCGAGGAGGCAGCACGGGTGGAGGAGGTAAGACATTCCCCCCCCCGCATATCCACTGTAATACCTTTCGATGGGCCCCCCTCCCGCGAACGGGCCCCCCCCCTCCCGCGTCAATGTCGACCCCCCCGCTCAACAACTTGGTGCACTTGTTGTACCGCAACTTGGTGCATATTGTTGCTTGGGGCCCCCAAATTCCTTCAAACGGGCCTGCTTCCTGTCCCATAGCCAGACAGGAAGTAAGAGGGAATTCCTGCAAATTAAGGGAATTCCTTGGGGAACCTCAGATCACCAGAACTAGTGTCCTTATTGGATGATTTCCCTATTATTAATTTTCTGGGGACCACCCAAATAGAGAGGGTGAATCTCCCTAACGGGGACACAGATAGCAATAAAAAAAAAAAGTTTTGCCCATAGTTATACCTTAACTAATATCTGAAATGTAACTGGACCAACGTTTCTCGGCCCTTTGGCTAAGATCAATTGTAGTATCTGTTCTTATCAGTTGCCAGAGGAGGCGCTAGGCTTCTCCCATGAGTGGGGAGAGGCAGATGCCTGGCCATTGTATTGCACAATGGCCACCTTTTCACTCTCCTCTACTTCCTTCTCCCCCACTTTCTTTTATTTATACCCTTTGTTTGTCACTTTTTTTGTTTGTACGCGGTTGTTTGCACGTGTGACTGGTAGGGTGTAGGTCCTCGGGCCTCCCCTGAAAGTCTTGGGAGGGGGTGGACATGGCCTTCTGGCTTAGTTTGCCCTCTCTCATGGGGTCTCCCTTCGGGGGAGCCCCACCTAGTACTTGGGTGGGTCTGTTTCGGCAGATCCTCCAGAGAAAGGGGTCCGTCTGATTTCGGCCAGATGGACCAAGTGTAAAGTACCCTTGTCCCCGTCTGGAGCCTAACGCCCCGGGGGATTCAGGGCAAGGCCCTCTGATTTTAGAGGGCTTGTGTACACCTGTTGCACGTTTTTGTGTCACCTCTTTATGTGTGTGCACATTTTTTTGGCACCGGGGGATGTTTTTGAGTGTGTTTTACATGCCATGGACTTTCAAAAAAAAAAACAAACGTTACATTTTGCATAAAAATAAAGAAAGGTCGATCATTTGTAATCAACAGGTTTTGATCTACAAACACTTCTCAGTCACCCTCATGTTTTATGTATGAAAATGATCAAAAGATAGCACCTCTTACCAAACTGGGTCAGCATTGACAGCGTCATCGTACAGTAAAATATACAAGCAGAAACATCCAACTACCAGTGCATGGAACGTCGATACTGTCCTGAGGAAGAAAGAACTCAATGTCACATAAGATGATTGTAGTTGTATTATATTAGTGCACTTGTAACAAAACAGTTGAGTAGTAGATGTACTCTAGACTTTTTCATTTGCACTAACAATTATTTGATGGACCCGCTCTCTTCAGATCAAAGCAGTACTGATACATGGAGGTTAAATGTCTTAAAATTGTACTCCAATCAGATAGAATACCGGGCACTTTTACCCCCCTTCTACCCAGGCTATTTTTCAGCTTTCAGCGCTGTCACACTTTGAATGACAATGGCGCAGTCCTGCAAAACTGTACCAAAATTAAATTGTTATCATTTTTTGAAAAAAGACTGAAAATTTTGAAAAAAATAAGTTTTATTTAGTTTCTGTCAGAACATTTTGAAAATAAATAATTTTTCTCCTTCACTGCTGTGTTCTGATGATGCGGCACTGATGGGCATTGATGAGGCGGCACTTATGGGCACTGATGAGGCGTAACTAATGGGCACTGATGAGGCGGCACTGAAGGGCATTGATGAGGAGGCACTAATATGCCACACTGATGGGCACTGATAGGTGGCACTGATATGCGGCACTGATGGGCATTGATAGGTGGCACTGATAGGCGGCACTTATGGGCAATGATAGACAGCACAGATAGGAGGCACTGATGAGCAGGCACTGAAATGCAGCACTGACTGGCATCATTGATGGGCACTGATTGGTGTCACTGATGGGCACTGATTGGTGTCATTGATGGGCACAGACTGGCATCACTCCTGGGCACTGCAGGGGCTGCACTGATGATCAGTGCCCTGATACCTATACAGGTCTCCCCTGAAAGGAGATGCTGCTGATCGGCTCTGCTCGCCTGACACTCGGCACTTCCGTGTTTACATGTGATCAGGTGTGATTGGGCACAGCTGATTATATGGGTAAAGAGCCGGGTCATCGGGTCTTTACTGAGATCGTGGGCCCCTGTTAGGTTAATCAATCAAATTCCAGGTGTTTCAAAGTGAAGACAATTTATTCAAAATGCACCGGTACACTTTGTGTGAAGCTTACAAGGTGAAAGTCATAGCAAGAGTGAGAGTGAGCCGGGAAGCCCCCACCCTTCTCATACTTACAGTGAAACAACAATAACACTTTTCATTGGCTAGGAAGGTCTGCCTGTACCTGGCACAAGCTGGCACGTTTATTCTCAAACAGAGCTTCCTGTACAATCTGTTATATATTACGTATGGGGTTAGAACAAAGAATCAAGTTAAAACAACATGCGCTCGGGAGCCATTTTAAAATCAATGTCAGCTCTGTTTTAAATAGACACACAAACAAAACTTTTCTAACAGCCCCATCGTGTCCTAGAGACACGGCCCGCCCGCGATCGCCGCACTGCACGCCCCTGTGGGCGCGGAAGAGCAGTGACATTGGGGTGACGTCATATGATGTCGTCCCACAATCAGAGGAGATCCAATCCGCCGTCATTTTACTATACGGCGGGCGGGAGGTTAAACATTTTTTGTTTTAATGCAAGCAGTGAATCCTGAATTTGACTTGGGAGAGGGAGAAGCAGCACCAGGAGCCAATCAGATCATGTGCAGACAAGGAACATGCTGATAAAGAAGAAAGCAGAGTGACAGAGAGATGAGCACATCGTTCTGCTACTTCAATTTTCACTGTTCCAGGCTGAGGGAGGGACAAGACCTGTAAGTTCTACTGAACTGCAGGAGAGGAAAAAACAGGTCTACCTCTCTACCAGACAGCTTAAAGTGGAGCTCCACCCTAAATAGCAACTTTTGCTATTTGGAACCCTCCCCCCCTCCGGTGTCACAATTGACACCTTTCAGGGGGGAGGGGGGTGAAGATACCTGTCTAAGACAGGTATTTTCACCCACATCTGGGAGTCCGGTCTCCGGGAATCTGCGGGAGTTACGTCACTTCCCGCAGACTTCCCTTGGTGTTCTGGGAGACACTCGGCTCCCAGAACACAGGAGCACCAATCAGAACGGCGCAGCGCGACTCGCGCATGCGCCGTAGGGAACCGGGCATGAAGCCGCAGGGCTTCACTTCCTGGTTCCCTCAGCGAGGATGGCGGAGGGAGCAGCAGAGCGACGAGCGGTCGCTCGTCCTCTGCTGCGGACGTCGCTGGACTCCAGGACAGGTAAGTGTCCAAATATTAAAAGCCAGCAGCTGCTGTAGCTGTAGCTGCTGGCTTTTAATTTTTTTTTTCCGGTGGAGCAACCCCTTTAATAACTCTCAGAAGTGTTCGGACAGACATACAAATCCTATGGCAGGTAAAACTGCTCCCTTACATGAATTTCAGCTGTGTATTTAGATGTTTGCCTGAAGAAGTTTAGCTTGCAGTTATTTTAGGGCCCATTCACACTTGTGCGACTTGTTATGCAACTTTGGACATGACAAGCTGCAGCCAACTATTTGCAATGGCACCCATTCAGATCGGTGAGACTTATGCCGTGTACACACGACCGTTATACATGTCATGGAAAAAAACAACGTTTTTCTCGATGTGATTTTTCGTGTTTCCTCTCAAGCCTGCCTTGCATACACACTATCATGAAAAAAAAACGCTCAAGCAAAGCGCGGTGACGGCACTATAAAGGGGAAGTTCCATTCGAATGGCGCCACCCTTTGGGACGCTTTTGCTGATCCTCGTGTTAATAAAGTTTGGTGAGAGACGATTCACGCTTTTCAGTCTTTGTGCTTTTCAGTCCGTTACAGCGTGACGAATGTGCTATCTGCATTACGAACGTTAAAAAGAACGACGTGAAAAATTACGAGAAAAAATAGAGCAGGTTCTAAAAAAATTTCAGCCATTTTTCTCGTCGAGAAAAATGCTCTGGAGCCTACACACGATCGTTTTTCACGACCATTTTTAAAAATGCAATTTTTATCCTCATGGAAAACGGTCGTGTGTACGCGGCATTAAAGTAGCAGCGATTTTGAAAAGGTGTCTGCACTACTACTGGTGCGACTTTTGATGCGTCTTTGGTTCAGAGAACATAAAATCGGATCAAAGGCGCCCCAAAGTCGCAATTGAAATCGTTTGACTTTGGAGATTCGCTAATGTGAATGGAGCCTTATGCCCCATACACACGATCGTTTTTCATGCCGTTAAAAATGCCATTTTTAAAAATGGGCATTAAAACCGATCGTGTGTATGCTCCAGAGCATTTTTAACGACGTGAAAAACGGCCGTTAAAAATTTCGAACATGCTCTATTTTTTCACGTCGTTTTTCATGTCGTTTTTTTTAACGACGTGAAAAACGATAGTGTGTATGCTTTCACAAGGAGAAAAAAAACGTGCATGCTCAGAATCGAGTATGAGACGGGAGCGCTCGTTCTGGTAAAACTAGCGCTCGTAATGGAGATAGCACATTCGTCACGCTGTAACAGACTGAAAAGCACGAGGATGAAAAGCGCGAATCGTCGCTCAACAAACTTTACTAACATGAAGGGTGGCGTCATTAGAATGGAACTTCCCCTTTATAGTGCCGTCGTACGTGTTGTACGTCACTGCGTTTTGCTCGAGCGTTTTTTTTAATGATGGTGTGTACGCAAGACAGGCTTGAGAGGAAACATGAAAAAAAAACGACGAGAAAAACGTCGGTTTAAAAAATGGCATGAAAAACGATCGTGTGTACGCCGCATAAAATAAAACAATGATTTTCTAAATCATGATCACTTCATTTTATGACAGTTCTATGATTGGATTGGATTCTATGACATGATTGGATTTTCTGTAGGAAAAACCTTGGATGGTTTTTCCGACGGAATGCCGCTCAAGCTTGGCTTGCATACACACGGTCACACAAAAATTCTCTGAACTTTCGACTGTCAAGAACACGGTGACGTATAACACTACAAAGAGCCGAGAAAATTAAGTTCAATGCTTCCAAGCATGCGTCGAATTGCTTCCGAGCATGCGTCGGAATTTTGCGTGTCGGAATTGCTACAGACGATTGGAATTTCCGACGGAAAATTTGAGAACCAGCTCTCAAATTTTTGCTGACGGAAATTCCAACAGGAAAATTCCGATGGAGCCAACACACGGTCGGAATTTCGGACCAAAAGCTCATATCGGACTTTTCTTGTCGGAATTTAAGATCGTGTGTACGCAGCATTACTTCTGTTACACTTTCAGTCTGATTCCATAAGCTTTCTAGTCTTTATCTAAATAATAATTATTAAAGTGTATCTAAACCTTTGTTTTTTGCTTTTTAAACTAAAATAACAAAAATGTTATACTTACTTGCTCTGTGCAATGGTTTTGCGCAGAGCAGCCCGATCCTCCTTTTCTGGGGTCCCCCGCTGGTGCACCAGACCCTTCCTCTTCGGCAAGTGCCCCCAGGGAAAGCCACTTTTCGTGGGGGTACTCGACACAGACCGGGCGACTCAGCCCTGCCCCCCATTCCCTCGTCACAGCATTTGATTGACAGCAGCGGGAGCCAATGGCTGCTATCAATCTGCCCAATGAGGAGGGAGACAGAAGCGAGAGCCGATGCTCTCGTGCACATGGCTGGATTGGGCTCAGGTAAGATTAAGGGGGAGCTGGGGGGGATGCTGCAGCACAGAAGGTTGTTCACCTTAATGCATAGAATGTAGAAAGGTGAAAAACCTTAAGGCTTTAGAACCACTTTAACCTTTTTTTTCTACTTGTCCTTAACTTTCACAGATTATGAATTGTTCATTGTAGAGTTTGTTTTACCATTTTGTTAAAATCTCTGCATCAGTACTGCTTTGACCTGAAGAATAAAGAGGATCTTTCTAAAGCGTATTTAGAACAATGTCCCTATTGGAGGAATTTTCCATCATTTCCTGCTCTGCCCATTAGTGGGACAATGGAGTCTGGGGGGGAGGGGGGGACCCGTTCCATTGGTTGTGGAAGTGACTGGGTGGCTGTGTGCATGCATGAATACCCATGCTGCTGCCAACATAAACCTTACGTCAGTGGCAGCAAAAGGGTTATCACCCAATGGGCAATGTAATATTAGCTAGGTATGTACTTTTAAAGTGACTTTAACCACTTAAGCCCCGGACCATTTGGTAGCTAAAGGACCAGAGGTGAATTCAGAATTTTGCACTGCGCTGCTTTAACTGTAAATTGTGCGGACATGCAATGTTGTACTGAAACGAAATTTGCGTCCTTTTCTTCCCACAAATAGAGCTTTCTTTTAATGGTATTTGATTGCCTCTGCGATTTTTATTTTTTGCGATATAAACTGAAAAAGACCGAAAATTTTGAAAAAAAATGATATTTTCTACTTTTTGTTATAAGAAAAATCGAATAAACTCAATTTTAGTCATACATTTAGGCCAAAATGTATTCAGCCACATGTCTTTAGTAAAAAAAATGTCAATAAGCGTATATTTATTGGTTTGCGCAAAAGTTATAGCGTCTACAACTAGGGTACATTTTCTGGAATTTACGCAGCTTTTAATTTATGACTGCCTATCTCATTTCTTGAGGTGCTAAAATGGCAGGGCAGTACAAAACCCCCCCAAATGACCCCATTTTGGAAAGTAGACACCCCAAGGAAATTGCTGAGAGGCATGTTGAGCCCATTGAATATTTTTTTTTTGTCCCAAGTGATTGAATAATGACAAAAAAAAAAAAAAATTACAAAAAGTTGTCACTAAATGATATATTGCTCACACATGCCATGGTTATATGTGGAATTGCACCCCAAAATACATTCTGCTACTTCTCCTGAGTATGGGGATACCACATGTGTGGGACTTTTTAGGAGCCTAGCCACGTACGGGACCCCGGAAACCAAGCACCGCCTTCAGGATTTCTAAGGGCGCAAATTTTTGATTTCTCTCCTCACTACCTATCACAGTTTTGAAGGCCATAAAATGCCAAAATAGCACAAAACCCCCCCAAATGACCCCATTTTGGAAAGTAGACACCCCAAGCTGTTTGCTGAGAGGCATGGTGAGTATTTTACAGCTCTCATTTGTTTTTGAAAATGAAGAAAGAAAATTTTTTTTTTCTTTTTTTTTTTCAATTTTCAAAACTTTGTGACAAAAAGCGAGATCTGCAAAATACTCACAATACCTCTCAGCAAATAGCTTGGGGTGTCTGCTTTCCAAAATGGGGTCATTTGGGGGGGGGGGTTTGTGCCATCTGGGCATTCCATGGCCTCCGAAACTGTGATAGGCAGTGAGAAGTGAAATCAAAAATTTACACCCTTAGAAAGCCTGAAGGCGGTGCTTGGTTTTTGGGGTCCCGTACGCGGCTAGGCTCCCAAAAAGTCTCACACATGTGGTATCCCCGTACTCAGGAGAAGCAACAGAATGTATTTTGGGGTGTAATTCCACATATGCCCATGGCATGTTTGAGCAATATATCATTTAGTGACAACTTTGTGCAAAAATAAATAAATAAATAAATAAATTGTCTTTTTTCCGCAACTTGTGTCAACATATAAAATATTCCATGGACTCGACATGCCTCTCAGTATATAGCTTGGGGTGTCTACTTTCCAAAATGGGGTAATTTGGGGGGGTTTTGAACTGTTCTGGCATTTTATACACAACATTAGGAAGCTTACATCCACTCTTCTAACCACTTGAAGACAAAGCCCTTTTTGACACTTTTTGTTTACTTGAAAACATATTTTTTTTTGCAGGAAAATTATGTTGAACCCCCAAACATTATATATATTTTTAAAGCAAAGGCCCTACAAAATAAAATGGTGGGTGTTGCATTTTTTTTTTCTACACAGTATTTGCGCAGCGATTTTTCAAACGCATTTTTTGGGGAAAAAATACACTTTTTTTAATTTTAATGCACTAAAACACACTATATTGCCCAAATGTTTGACGAAATAAAAAAGATGATCTTAGGCCGAGTACATAGATACCAAACACGACATGCTTTAAAATTTCGCACAAACGCGCATTGGCGACAAACTACATACATTTTTAAAAGCCTTTACAGGTTACCCCGTTAGATTTACAGAGGAGGTCTACTGCTAAAATTTCTTGCCCTCGATCTGACCTTCGCGGTGATAACTCACATGCATGGTGCAATTGCTGTTTACATATGACGCCAGACCGACGCTTGCGTTCGCCATTGGGCAAGAGCAGGGCAGGACAGGGGTGCTTTTTTTTTTTTATTATTAATTTTGCTTTTTTATTTCATTTTTAAATTGTTCCTTCCATATTTTTTTTTTTTTATCATTTTTATTGTTATCTCAGGGAATGTAAATATCCCCTATGATAGCAATAGGTAGTGACAGGTACTCTTTTTTTGAAAAAACTGGGGTCTAGACCCTAGATCTTTCCTCTGCCCTCAAAGCATCTGACCACACCAAGATCGGTGTGATAAAATGCTTTCCCAATTTCCCAATGGCGCTTTTTATATCCGAGGGGGGGGACATTCCCTCCCACTGCTTGTAAAAGCAGTCCAGAGGCTAATTAGCCACTAGGATTGCTTTTACATGAAAGCCGGCCGCTGGCTGAAAAGAATGATACCAAGATGATACCTAAACCCGCAGGCATCATTCTGGTATAAACATTCAAAGTCCAGCAACATACCAGTACGTTGCTGGTCCTTGTTGGACATGTATTGTAATCTTTTTTTTTTCATGCAGCCAGGTGGCTGAACGAAAAAAGAGATTGATCGGTGGGTATGCCCACCATTAGAATACCGCCCTTCATCCACCCACTTCTAATGATGGGCATACATGCACCATTTATATATGCCGAAGCATGGGGGCATCCTCCCGCAAAAAAGTTATGCCGCACACACATGGTCGGACTTTTCCACGGGCAAGCCTCCGTCGGAATTTCGACCGTATGTACGCGGCATTAGGAGCAAAATCACTCCTCCGCCCCTGCTGCCCCAATGCTTCGGCATATTTGCTTTTTTTTTTTTAACTGTGGTGGTGAAATCACCTCCTACAGCACTGGAGTCGCAGGGATCAGGCCTGTCTCTGCGAACGCTGCAGTTATGTGTGTTGTGTTTTGTAAGTGACAGTGATCGATCGATACTGCACTTGGGTGGCCTGGGCTGGACGGAGGGGCAAAACGCAGGTGCTAGCAGGTATCTGGGCTGATCCCGCTAACACTGCGTTTTTGGGAACCCTAAACTGCTGGGGACGCTAGTATAGATCTGATCAGATCAGATATTGATCTGTTCAGATACTATACCACTAAGGGAGGTGTATGCTTCACGCGTGGGTGTTAGCGTTACTGGCACTAACCTGACGCTGCCTGGGGTGTGACGCAGACCCTCTCTGACGCTAAAACCTAATTGATATCACCCGCCGGGCGATCAGGGGGTTAAACCTTTATTGGGTTATATACGGCGGGTGCCCTGACACTATAAAAAGCAAACTAACTAACCAGCGTCACCCGTAACACTTATATGATGATCACTGGTGAAAGGGTTAACTAGGGGCAATTAGGGGGTTAAAACCTTTATTAGATAATATATGGGGGAACCTGACGCTATAAAAACCTGCGGCGAACCTAAAAAAAATTACTGGCTACCGATCTGCATCACCGACGCTAAGACAGCGATCAGAAAAATGATCGCTTAGCGACAGTGGTGATAGGGGTGAAAGGGTTACCTGGGGGGCGATCAAGGGGGTTAAACCTTTATTAGATAATTTATGGGGGTACCTGAAGCTATAAAAACCTGCGGCGAACCTAAAAAAAATTACTGGCTACCGATCTGCATCACCGACGCTAAGACAGCGATCAGAAAAATGATCGCTTAGCGACAGTGGTGAAAGGGGGTGAAAGGGTTACCTGGGGGGCGATCAAGGGGGTTAAACCTTTATTAGATAATTTATGGGGGTACCTGACGCTATAAAAACCTGCGGCGAACCTAAAAAAAAAATACTGGCTACTGATCTGCATCACCGACGCTAAGACAGCGATCAGAAAAATTATCGCTTAGCGACAGTGGTGATAGGGGGTGAAAGGGTTACCTGGAGGGCGATCAAGGGGGTTAAACCTTTATTAGATAATTTATGGGGGTACCTGACGCTATAAAAACCTGCGGCGAACCTAAAAAAAATTACTGGCTACCGATCTGCATCACTGACGCTAAGACAGCGATCAGAAAAATGATCGCTTAGCGACAGTGGTGATAGGGGGTGAAAGGGTTACCTGGGGGGCGATCAAGGGGGTTAAACCTTTATTAGATAATTTATGGGGGTACCTGACGCTATAAAAACCTGCGGCGAACCTAAAAAAAAAAATAATGGCTACCGATCTGCATCACCGACGCTAAGACATCGATCAGAAAAATTATCGCTTAGCGACAGTGGTGATAGGGGGTGAAAGGGTTACCTGGGGGGCGATCAAGGGGGTTAAACCTTTATTAGATAACTTATGGGGGTACCTGACGCTATAAAAACCTGCGGCGAACCTAAAAAAAATTACTGGGTACCGATCTGCATCACCGACGCTAAGACAGCGATCAGAAAAATGATCGCTTAGCGACGGCGGTGCTAGGGGGTGAAAGGGTTATCTGGGGGGTGATTAAGGGGTTAAACCTTTATTAGGGGGGGGTTAGGGGGCTACACTGGACCTAAAACTAAATGTAGTGACACTTTTACAGTCACAAATGTCACTGATTGCAGTGATCAGTAAATAAATGGTCACTGCAATCAGTGACACTGTGACTGGGGGCTGGGGGGTGATCTGGGGGGGGGCGATTTATGTGCCTATGTGTGCTGGTGTTAGTGTAGTGTTTGTGCACTAACCTTGATGTCTTCTCTTGTACGGCGCTCGGTATATGTGAGCGCCGCACAGGAGATGACATCACTTCCTCCTGCTTCCTCTGTCTGTGTGTACATTCCACAGACAGAGGGGGCATTCCCATTCGCCGGGAGCGATCGCGGGGGGGTGGCCGGAATCGAACGGCCGTCCCCTCATGTCGGATCGCTCCCCAACGAATTCCGACCGCTCACTGTACAGAAGGGGGGTCCGATTGGACCCCCCAACTGTACAAAGGCAATCACGTACACTCTACGTGATTGTGCCTGTCGGTGCCATTGTGCTGACGTATATATACAGTGAGCGGTCGTTAAGGGGTTAAATAAGAAACACAAATTAAAGCTAACTTTTTTAATCAGTTTAAGCAGCAGTTTCTTTTGGAAAAAATTGGTATAAACCATATCAACAAAATCTGACCAATGTAAGAACCCCTGCCAGTGTTATATGGTTACATAGTAGGTGAGGTACAAAAAAAAAAACAAGTCCATCAAGTCCAACCTATGTGTGTGATTATATGTCAGTATTAAGCCCCAGACTTTTTGCCAACAAACTTCATTTTGAGCAAGTTTGACAAAAAATCCGACCGTGTGTACGCTCCATCAGACAAACTTTTTTGGTTTTCATCGGACAAAAGTTCGGTCTGCCAACGGACAAACTTTTGGCCAACAAAAGTCTGATGGAGCAAAGTCCGACCGTGTGTACAGGAAACCATAGGACTTTTGTCCGATGGACAAAACAAATAATGTTAAAATCAACCAACAATAGCAGAAGTTGACGAAAGGGTGGCGGTAAAGAGCAGAAAAACCACGTGATGTTGGAAAAAGTTTTGGGAAAGTTTGCAGAAAAGTCCTGTGGTGTGTATGCTATGGGTGTTCCCGACCAACTCCGTTCGGACAAAAATCTACGGAAAAGTCCGATGGAAGTCCGACCGTGTGTACGAGGCTTTACATTGTATATCCCTGTATGTTGTGGTCATTCAGGTGCCTATCTAATAGTTTTTTGAAACTATCGATGCTCCTGCTGAGAAATGAATTCCACATCCTTGCCGCTCTTACAGTAAAGAACCCTCTACAAAGTTTAAGGTTAAACCTCTTTTTTTCTCATTTTAATGAGTGGCCACGTGTCTTGTTAAACTCCAACCCATGTAACTGTCACTTTTGCAGCTCCTGCTCTTATATCAAACCTACAGCTGCAGAAAGGGGATAGCCTTTCTGAAAAGTCACGAACAAATATGGAATAACATTATTTTCCTGAAATCCGCATTATTCTTTATTGGGATTTGTGTGACGTTAGATCCTAGAGAAAAAGAAGGAATTTTTACTGAATGAGACATCTCCGTTTCTTCTAGAGCAGGGGTAGGCAACCTGGGGCCCTCCAGCTGTTCTGGAACTACATTTCCCATGAGGCATTGCAAGGCTGGCAGTTACAATTACTCACAGACTAGAGGCATGATGGGACTTTTAGTTCTGCAACAGCTGGAGGGCCCCAGGTTGCCTACCCCTGTTCTAGAGAGTACGATGATAACTAGAATATTCTCCTTTAGAAAATCTTGAGCCATAAGCTTCTATAAATCTGTTTCTTTTCCCTTGTAACTCTCTACCACAAAGGGCCACATTAACTCGCCTGGTTGCCAAGAAAAGGGGGAAAGCTATTTTAAATTCTCCCTGCAGGCATTAGATTACATCCAGGGACAGCAGTCAGTGAAATATAAAGCTGAATAGCATTTGTGCATTGCAGGGAAAGCCAGGCCAAGAAATGCCTTTTTCTAAAGCTTCGGAAGTTCCCTGATAATCTGAAACCAAATGAACATCCCGTATGGCACAAGAGGACAGTGTAACCAGTCAGTGATAAGTGTACAATTGTCACAAGCAAGCCAACAATGGACTCCAGAAATGAATAGAAAATATTCCCTTTGCAGTGGGGCACCACCGCACTGCAAGAGTTAACTACCCGTTACGTTTTTGGGTGCCATTATCAGGGGTAATACTTACCTTACCCCCCTCTCTGGCAGGCCGCCTTGATCTGTGCGCCTGGTCCTGCACTGCTCTGGGCCTCAGTGGCACTCCTTCCTCCTTTATGTACAATACAGGGTTAACAGCCCTGCACTGACTGTTATGACACCAAGGGACCGCCCACAGCCCAGAACACTAAAGCCTCGTACACACGATCGGATTTTCCGATGGGAATTGTCTGATGACAGGCTGTTGGCGGAAAATCCGACCGTTTGTACGCTGCATCGGACAATTGTTGTCGGATTATCCGCAGACAAATGTTGGATGGCAGGCTTTAAAATTTTCCGCCGACAACGTTCTGTTGTCGGATTTTCCGAGCGTGTGGACAAAAGTCCAAAGTACAAACACGCATGCTCGGAATCAATGCTCACTAAACACAACATTAGCAGAAGGTGCCCAAAGGGTGGCGCTAAAGAGCTGAAAAACCACGTAATACGTAACTACGTTCGTGTTTGTTGGCCGACAATTGTGTGCCGTTTGTATGCAAGTTTTTGGCCAACGCCCTTCGGACAAAAGTCCGACGCTTTATCTGTGGAAAATCTGATTGTGTGTAAGAGGCTTAAAGTGGAACTAAACCCTCCTATCGTTTTCAGCCAAGGGAGCCGCCACCTTGGCCTCGGTTTAATTTTTAACTGCCATGATGCTGCACATGTGATCAGTGATGACACCAGCCATTGGATAGTTAGACAGTTTGGTTCAGATCACAGCCAATGGGAGTGTTACATTTCTGGCAAGTGCCAGAAATGTACCGTATATACTCGAATATAAGCCGAGGTACCTACTTTTACCACAAAAAACTGGGAAAACTTATTGACTCGAGTATATGCCAAGGGGAGGAAATGTGCCCATTGCCCAACCTTACTGTGCCCATTGCCATCTCACTGTGCCACCTCACTGCCCATTGTCACCTCACTGTGCCCCCTTACTGTGCCCATTGCCATCTCACTGTGCCACCCCACTGCCCATTGTCACCTCACTGTGCCCCATTACTGTGTCCATTGCAGCCTCCCTGTGCCCGAGTCAGTGTACCTGAAAATCTTGTAATTCCGCGGCCGGCGTCCATTGTTCAAATCTCGCGCCGTTCTCCCTGTCCCTTCCGTGATAGGCGTTTCCAGCAAAGACTGTGTTGAGTGTTGCGCCTATCACGGAGCTCCTCTCATTCTCCGACTCCGTTTCCCAGCAGGCACTGTGTTCAGAGTTCCGCCAATCACGGACGTCGGACAAGAGGACCTCCGTGATAGGCGCAACACTCAACACAGTGTTTGCTGGAAACGTCTATCGCGGAAGGGACAGGGAGAAAGGCGCTAGATTTAAACAATGGACGCTGGTCGCGGAATTTCATGATTTTCAGGTACTGACTCGAGTATAAGCCGAGGGGTATACTTTCAGCCCTAAAAAAAGGGCTGAAAAACTCGGCTTATACTCGAGTATATACGGTAACTGTTTTTTTAAACTGTTAAATGGATGGATTTACTTCCGCTTTAAGAAGGAGAGGGGTAACTAGTTTCCCCGCAGAGCCATTTTCCATTTTTTGAACACGTTAAAATCTGCATTTTTGGCTATAAAATTACTTAAAACCCCAGAATATTGAATATGTTCTGAAAGCAGAAGTCTTGTAAAATAAAGACGGCAGTTGAAATTTTTTATGTTGCACAAAATTTGTGCAAATACTTATCCAATTTATATTATCAAGAAAAAATTTACTAAAATTAATGTTATTACATAAACACAATTTAATACCCAATTTTATGTACAAAATAATAGAAGAAGTAGTGTAGAGTGAATAAATACCAAATGTGTCATGCCTCAAAAATGTGCATGTCCGAAAAATAGCAAAAAAATTAAGGCAATCAAAATTATCACTTTAAAAACCTTTAAAGCTCATTCGTTTAGACTAAACCATAAATGAGGGACCTATAATTATTACTTTCATTTTAAAGGCTTGTTACAAAAAAGTTTTTGACTTTTTTTTTCCATTAACCACTTCAGCCCCGGAAGGTTTTATCCCATTAATGACCAGGCCATTTTTTGCGATAGGGGACTGCGCCGCTTTAACTGACAATTGCGCAGTCGTGCGACGTTAGAGCTTTCTTTTGGTGGTATTTGATCACCTCTGCGGGTTTAAGTTTTTGCGCTATAAACAAAAAAAGAGCGACAATTAAAAAAAAAAAAAACATTATTTAACTTTTTGCTATAATACATATCCAAAACAAAAATGTAAAAAGAAAAATGTTTCTTGTTCATACATCACGGGACACAGAGCAGCATAGTCATTACTATGTGGGTTATATAGAATTACCTTCAGGTGCTGGCACTGGCAACTTCCAAAACAGGAAGTACCCTCCCCTATATAAGCCCCTCCCATCCGGGAGTACCTCAGTTTTTTGCCAGTGTCTAAGGTGTTGGCCAAGGTTAACATGTATTCATCTGGGCTTGTGTACAGGTTCTCTGGGCCTTAGCAAGCTATTCCGGATCCGACCAAAAAAGCTTCATAGCTAAACGGTCGGTACCCGGGCCTTGCAGAGAAGAGCAAGGTTTTGCCTGTAATGCCTCTCTTAGGAGGGCTGGACCCTGGGATCCAGAGCTCTGGTCATACCCAAAACCAAGAGGCTATCTGTGCAGGGTGCTATACAGGTCCAGGGGAGTGGAATCCTTGGGAACCCGGTCCCTGAAGGTCTAGTACAATGCCTGCCGTGAAAGGTGAAGTTTGGGCTTCTGTGGACCAAACAAAGTCCTGCGGCGGGGAAAAGGTAAGTGGGGGCCCCTCAGGAACTTGGTTCTATTGAGGGGACCCCCAAGCCTAATATGTCTTTCTGCCTGTTACCTAAAAGGTATTCCCGCTAATAGCTGTATATGCCTAAGAAATCCTAGAAATGTTTTTTCATAAAGGAAGTTTTAAAATCTGTAAACCTGGAAATGTTTTTCATAAAGGAGGTTTTAAAAAAAAAAAAGACAAAAAGACAAAAGTGCGGTACCTTTGTTTGTCCACTAGAGGCCGCTGTGGAACGTCTTTTTTCTTGGGACTATTTCCTTCCATGGTGAAAGTCCAGGCAGATGAGTGAGCTCTCTATCAGGGAAGCTGCATTCCTCTGTCATGCTGCCAAGTAGTTTCCTTCCATCCCCGAGTCCTGGTGAAACAGGGACCCTGGCTCCTCTCCCTACATGGCGCCAAGAGCGCACACGTGCACGCGCGCGCACACACGCTTTCTTTTTAAAAGATTTAGCTTCAAAAAAGGGTGCGGAGCCTGGCGGATGACGCGCTCTGTGCGCCCAGCGCTTCTGCGCATGTGCGGGCGTCCCAGCAAGATAAAAGGACTCAGTCCACGCTGCTTGCTATGGACACAGAGCATGAAAAGGAGCTGGTAGCATGGTATAGGGGCTTACAGCGGGCGGTTGATACAGGCATCCCCAGAAAGACGCATTAGTAGACACCCACTGATGTACATAGCAGCAAAATTGCATTAGACTATTTCAGTAAGGGGTGTATTGCGGCTGGAATACCTCAGCTTTGAACTAAGGAATATGCCGCCTAAAAAACTCCGAGATATACCTCTCAGGAAGTGTAGGGGGTCTCCATCGGGCTCTGAGGATCTGGAGCAGTCATCTGCACCCTCCTCCCCTGAGAAATCAGAGGTTAATACCCATAAGGAACCCCCGGGAGTGCCAGGTACTGCGGCTGTCCTCAGTCCACCTGCTCCTGCATATATAACAGAGGAGGTTTTTTCCTCAACTCTGGAGGGATTGGAGCAGAGATTGGCAGCATTGATCGCTTCTTCTCTACAGGAAAGAAAGCACGCCAGATCTCCATCACCTCCATTAGAGTGCCTGTTGGCAGAGCAACAGTCCCAGGAAGGGACCGACCTACCTGAAGGGGATCAGGAGGAGGTTAACTCTGTTTTTGAGGAATCGACAGTAGATGAACCATTTTCAGCATCACAGACTGAAAGATTGTGGGTCCAGACCCTAACTGACATGGTTCGATCTGCATTTAAAATGCCTCTTGTTGAACCATCAACTACTGCTGTCTCCTCATTGGGGTCGCTAAAAGCTCCCCAGGTTAATTGCTCCTTTCCAATACATCCATTACTGGAAGGACTTATATACCAGGACTGGGAACATCCTGATAAACTATTTGTTCCGCCTAAGAAATTTCCGGTGATCTATCCCATGGAGGAAAAGTTCACCCAGAGATGGAATGTTCCTACGGTGGATGGAGCCATCTCTTCTGTGAACAAATCACTGACATGTCCAGTAGATAATGTTCAAATGTTCAAAGATCCAGTGGATAAAAAATTGGAATCTTTATTAAAATCTGCTTTTTCCACAGCAGGGGCTGTTACACAGCCAGCAGTGGCAGCTATTGGGGTCTGCCAAGCTTTAAAGGATCAAATGAAAATGGTCCTGAGGGATTTGCCAGACCAGCAGGCCCAGGCTCTGGCTGATCTGCCTAGAGCATTATGCTTTGCGGTTGACGCCATCAAGGATTCTATCCATCAGGCCTCCCGCCTCACGCTGTCTTTGGTACATATGCGTAGGCTTCTGTGGCTCAAAAACTGGTCTGCTGAAGCTCCCTGTAAGAAGCTCTTAGTTAGCTTCCCATTTCATGGGGAACGCCTTTTTGGCGAGGGCCTGGATAAGTATATCCAGAAGATTTCCAGTGGTAAAAGTACTCTCTTACCGAGTAAGAAGAGGTCTAGGGGTCCATCTTTTAAGAGGACTACCTCTCCTATCCCTGCGACGTCGGCTACTAAGCAGTTCCGACGGCCTCCTCGGTCAAACTCAGGGGGTAAACATCAGGGACAGTCACAGGGTAATAAGAAACCCTGGATCCGAAGGGGTACTAAACCAGCCTCCAAGTCAAGCCTATGAAGGGCTGCCCCCACTCAAACGGGTGGGGGGAAGACTTCAGTTGTTCGCAGAGACCTGGCGGGAGACGATCAAAGACAGATGGGTGCTCTCCGCAGTAACTCTGGGATACAAGTTGGAGTTAAAAGAGTCTCCTCCTTCCCATTTTATGTGGTCAGGCATGCCAAGAGACCCTCTGAAAAGAGGGTCTCTCCTATTGGCGTTAGAACAACTATTGCTCCAAGGAGTAATTATGGAGGTTCCTATGGAAGAGTGGGGGTTGGGTTTCTACTCAAACCTTTTCACAGTCCCGAAGCCAAACGGGGACATAAGACCCATATTGGACCTAAAGAGTCTAAACAAATTTCTAAACGTCCGGTCTTTCCGGATGGAGTCGATCCGATCGGTCACCGCTGCCCTACAAGGGGAGGAGTGGTTAGCCTCGATCGACATCAAAGATGCTTACTTGCATGTTCCCATCTTTCCAGGTCATCAAAAATTTCTACGCTTTGCAGTAGAAGGGCGCCATTTTCAGTTCAGAGCCTTACCATTCGGTCTGGCCACAGCACCACGAGTGTTCACAAAAATTCTGGCCCCACTGTTGGCCGATCTAAGAACACGAGGTGTAACGATAATGGCATACCTAGACGACCTGTTGTTGATGGACCACTCAGTTGCCAAGCTAGAAGTGGTAATTGTCGATACAATCAAGTATCTAGAATCTCACGGTTGGGTCATCAACCTGGACAAGTCAGCCCTACAGCCAGTGAAAAACCTGGTATATCTAGGGCTACGGCTGGATTCAGACCAGAGGAAGATTTTCTTACCTCTAGACAAGGTATCCTCTTTGAGGGGCTTGGTCCGTCTGCTTTGTGCAAAAAGACAGCCGTCCATACGCCTGTGCATGAGGCTGCTAGGAAAGATGGTAGCATCATTCGAAGCTGTGCCATACGCCCAATTCCACTCAAGGAATTTACAGAGGGCCATATTGTCAGCCTGGAACGGAAAAGTTCAGGCTCTAGACTTCCCGATGGCTTTGTCCCCTTCCGTTCGGAAGAGTCTCTGCTGGTGGTTGGTCCCCCAGAATCTCCAGAAGGGAAAACCCTTCAGCCCGATATCTTGGAAGGTGGTCACTACAGATGCCAGCCTTATAGGCTGGGGGGCAGTACTGGAGCAATGGTCTCTCCAGGGCAGATGGTCAAATGTAGTAAAAACCCTGCCCATCAATCTCTTAGAGATACGAGCAGCCCGGTACGCCCTAGTAGCCTGGACATCCAGACTCCAAGGGTCCCCTGTCAGAATTCAATCAGACAATGCCACAGCAGTGGCATATATCAATCATCAGGGAGGCACCAGGAGTCGTGCAGCCCAGAGGGAAGTAAGTCACATCCTGGAATGGGCAGAAAAGCATGTCCCATGTATATCAGCTGTCTTCATTCCAGGGGTGGAGAATTGGAAGGCGGACTTTCTGAGTCGCCAACAGTTATGCCCAGGGGAATGGTCCCTTCATCCCGAGGTCTTCCGAGCAATATGTCAGCGGTGGGGAACACCGGATGTAGATCTGCTAGCATCCAGATTCAACGCAAAGGTGGACAGATTTGTCTCCCGGACAAGGGATCCCCTCGCTTGCGGCTCGGATGCTCTGGTGTTCCCTTGGGATCAGTTCAGACTGATATATGCATTCCCTCCGCTACAATTGTTGCCTCGACTCCTTCGCAGAGTCAGGTTGGAGAAGAAGCCGGTGATCCTGGTGGCTCCAGCGTGGCCCCGAAGGGCCTGGTACGCGGAGATCATCAAAATGTCTGTGGGGAGTCCTTGGACCCTTCCACGTCGTCCGGACCTGCTTTCGCAAGGACCGATATACCACCCTTCCTTACTAACTCTAAGTTTAACGGCCTGGCTATTGAATCCCACATCCTAAAGAAGAGAGGTCTCTCTAACTCTGTGGTATCAACTATAATCAATGCCAGGAAGCCTGTATCCAGGCAGATCTACTATAGAGTTTGGAAGGCGTACATTACTTGGTGCGAGGCCAGAAAATGGCATCCACGTAAGTACGTTATAGGCAGAATTCTGGACTTCCTGCAGTGGGCTGTAGACAGGAAGTTTGCCTTAAGTACTATCAAGGGCCAGGTTTCGGCCTTATCAATACTATTTCAAAGGCCCCTGGCTATGCATTCACTTGTCAAATCCTTTATGCAAGGGGTGACTCGTATTATTCCACCGATTAAAGCTCCCATATGCCCATGGGATCTAAATTTGGTTCTGTCGGTTCTGCAGAAGCAGCCATTTGAACCTTTGCGGCACATTTCCTTGGTTCTACTCACCAGAAAATTGATATTTTTAGTAGCCATATGCTCGGCTAGAAGAGTGTCGGAATTAGCCGCCATGTCCTGTAAGGAGCCATATCTGGTTATTCATAAGGACAGAGTAGTATTACGCCCTCACCCAGCCTTTCTTCCTAAGGTGGTATCGAGGTTTCACTTGAACCAGGATGTGGTTCTTCCTTCTTTTTTCCCCAAACCAAGCTCGGTAGAGGAAAAGTTATTGAATTCTTTGGATGTAGTAAGAGCAGTTAAAGCTTATCTAAAAGCCACTGCTCAGATTCGTAGAACGGATTCTTTGTTTGTTCTGCCGGAAGGCCCCAGAAGGGGTCAGGCAGCATCAAAATCTACTTTAGCCAAGTGGATTCGACAGGTCATAATACAAGCCTATGGCTTGAGAAGTAGACCGCCTCCGTTCAAAGTTAGGGCGCACTCCACGAGAGCAGTTGGAACTTCATGGGCAGTGCATCACCAGGCCTCCCTGGCTCAAATTTGTAAGGCCGCAACATGGTCTTCAGTACACATGTTTACTAGGTTCTACCAGGTGGACGTTAGAAGTCAGGAGGATGTCGCCTTTGGGCGCAGTGTGTTGCAGGCCGCAAAAGATCCTCATGCCTGATGGCGCCCAGCTTATGTATGGTGTATCCCCCCCCCCTCATTTGGCATTGCTTTGGGACGTCCCACATAGTAATGACTATGCTGCTCTGTGTCCCGTGATGTATGAACAAGAAAGTAGGATTTTTAAAACAGCTTACCTGTAAAATCCTTTTCTTGGAGTACATCACGGGACACAGAGCTCCCACCCCTCTTTTGGGGACACGTATTGCTTTGCTACAAAACTGAGGTACTCCCGGATGGGAGGGGCTTATATAGGGGAGGGTACTTCCTGTTTTGGAAGTTGCCAGTGCCAGCACCTGAAGGTAATTCTATATAACCCACATAGTAATGACTATGCTGCTCTGTGTCCCGTGATGTACTCCAAGAAAAGGATTTTACAGGTAAGCTGTTTTAAAAATCCTACTATTCATCAGTTTAGGCCAATATGTATTCTTCTACATATTTTTGGTAAAAAAAAATCCCAATAAGCGTATACTACAAAAAAATGGATAGATTTAGGGGTTTTACATTTTTATTAATGTTCTTACTGGTAATGGCGGCGATCTGTGATCTTTAGGACTGCGACACTGCGGCAGACATACCTGACCCTAAGTGACACTTTTTGGAGACTAGTGCCACCAATACAGTGATCAGTGCTTAAAAAAAAATGCACTGATCAATGTATAAATGACACTGGCAGGGAAGGGGTTAACACTAGGGGCAATCAAAGGGTTAACTGTGTTCACTCAGTGTGTGTGCTAAGTGTGTGGGCTCACTGGGACAACACAGAGATTGGCTGCTCCTGATCACTAGGAACAGCCAATCTCAGTGTTGTCTCCTGTCAGAACGGGGATCCGCCTTGTTTACATAGGCAGATCCCCGTTCTGCCTCTCTGTGGAGCGTTCGCGGGTTGCTGGCGGACATCAAGTCAGCCAGACCCACACGTGCGCGCTCCCCTGGCT
Source organism: Rana muscosa (assembly GCA_029206835.1). Lineage (NCBI taxonomy): Eukaryota > Metazoa > Chordata > Amphibia > Anura > Ranidae > Rana > Rana muscosa. The sequence continues at coordinate 163,462,808 of CM055120.1, forward strand.
TGCAGCGAGAGCGCGCCTCCGGCGGCGCGTGAGCGCCCACAGAATCTCATGCACGAAACGACATACAGGTACGTCGTTTCACGCAGCCGGACCGCCCAGCCGCAGTATATGTGCGGTGGGCAGTCCGGAAGTGGTTAAAGTAATTTTTTCCTTAAAGTGGTTGTAAACTCCTATTGATTAATTGTACCTATAGGTAAGCCTATAATAAGGCTACAGGAACTGTAAATATCTCTAAAACTAGCACAGTTTACGAGAGATTTACTGTATATGCAGCCGATGACATCATCGGCGCATGCGCTCTGAATAAACGGCCACCCGTGATGACACGCAACTCCGGCCAGTCACACAGCCGTAGTCCGTAGACCCGGAAGGAAGACGGGTGAAGATGGATGGTGACAATGCATCGGTGGAGGGCTTCGTTTTCAGGTAAGTTTTACATTATGTGCTAGTATGCGATGCAGAAAAAATAAATGCCAGCGGTTTACTTCCTCTTTAATGAATTCCCTGCAGTAAGGTAAAATGTCCCAGTAGCAGTATTGCCCTTACCAGGGCCACTGATAGAAATCATGGGGCCCTGTACAGCCTACCTGACGGGGCCTCCTTCAGCTCCACCCCTGGTCCCACCTCTGGTCCCTCCTTCAGCCCCACCCCTAGCCCCACCCTGGCCCCTCCCCAGACCCTGCCTTGAAACAAGTATACAGAGCAGTACACACAGAGCAGTATACAGTACACATAGCAGTATACAGTACACAGAGCAGTATACAGTACACACAGTATACAGAGCAGTATACAGTACACAGAGCAGTATACAGTACACAGAGCAGTATACAGTACACACAGTATACAGAGCAGTATACAGTACACAGAGCAGTATACAGAACACACAGCAGTATACAGTACACAGAGCAGTATACAGTACACACAGTATACAGAGCAGTATACAGTACACATAGCAGTATACAGTACACAGAGCAGTATACAGTACACACAGTATACAGAGCAGTATACAGTACACAGAGCAGTATACAGTACACAGAGCAGTATACAGAACACACAGCAGTATACAGTACACAGAGCAGTATACAGTACACACAGCAGTATACAGTACACAGAGCAGTATACAGTACACACAGCAGTATACAGTATACAGAGCAGTATACAGTACACACAGTATACAGAGCAGTATACAGTACACAGAGCAGTATACAGAACACACAGCAGTATACAGTACACAGAGCAGTATACAGTACACACAGCAGTATACAGTATACAGAGCAGTATACAGTACACACAGTATACAGAGCAGTATACAGTACACACAGTATACAGAGCAGTATACAGTACACAGAGCAGTATACAGTACACAGAGCAGTATACAGTACACACAGTATACAGAGCAGTATACAGTACACAGAGCTGTATACAGTACACACAGCAGTATACATACAGTACACAGCAGTATATAGTACACACAGCAGTATACAGTACACACAGAGCAGTATACAGTAAACAGAGCAGTATACAGTACACACAGCAGTATACAGTACACAGAGCAGTATATAGTACACACAGCAGTATACAGTACACACAGAGCAGTATACAGTACACACAGCAGTATACAGTACACAGAGCAGTATACAGTACACACAGCAGTATACAGTACACAGAGCAGTATATAGTACACACAGCAGTATACAGTACACACAGAGCAGTATACAGTACACACAGAGCAGTATACAGTACACACAGAGCAGTATACAGTACACACAGCAGTATACAGTACACAGAGCAGTATATAGTACACAGAGCAGTATACAGTACACACAGAGCAGTATACAGTACACACAGCAGTATACAGTACACAGAGCAGTATATAGTACACAGAGCAGTATACAGTACACACAGAGCAGTATACAGTACACACAGAGCAGTATACAGTAAACAGAGCAGTATACAGTACACACAGCAGTATACAGTACACAGAGCAGTATATAGTACACACAGCAGTATACAGTACACACAGAGCAGTATACAGTACACACAGCAGTATACAGTACACAGAGCAGTATACAGTACACACAGCAGTATACAGTACACAGAGCAGTATATAGTACACACAGCAGTATACAGTACACACAGAGCAGTATACAGTACACACAGAGCAGTATACAGTACACACAGAGCAGTATACAGTACACACAGCAGTATACAGTACACAGAGCAGTATATAGTACACAGAGCAGTATACAGTACACACAGAGCAGTATACAGTACACACAGCAGTATACAGTACACAGAGCAGTATATAGTACACAGAGCAGTATACAGTACACACAGAGCAGTATACAGTACACAGAGCAGTATACAGTACACACAGAGCAGTGGGGGGGGGGACTCACAGTTGCAGAGAGGGAGGAGGAAATTGTGCACAGCTCCGATGTCTGTGATGGAGTTCTGGGCAGACTGTCATGGCTGCTTCTACTTCCTGTGTTCTCCATGCTACTGAAACTTCTTTCCCTTCACTCACTGCACTGGGACAGACAATCCCGGGCTCTGCACAAGGGGGAGGGTGTGGAGGATCCACAGTGGAGGCGAGAAGTAAGTGCAGGGAGTAGCGCCCCCTTCCCTTATCGGTAAAATCTGTAGAAGCCGACAGTGAGGGAGAGGAGGATTGGTGCTGCGGGGCTGTCACTGTGTACTGTGGGGGACGAACTCTGATCGTCATGGCTGGAGGATTTTTATTTTTTTAACATTAATTACTGAACTGTTCAGCTTGCCCGGGCCCCCCTGCTGGCCGGGCCTGGTACAACAGGGCCAGTTGTACTGGCCTATCAGCGGCCCTGGCCCTTACACCCCCCAAGAAAAACTTACCTCACTTGATCCAGCGCTGTGCCCATCTGTAGCGGCATGTTCCTCTCTCCCTGCAAAGGACAGAGACTGGCTCCTGCTGCTGTAAATCAAATCCTGTGAGCAGAGAGCAGGGATGGGGCCAAGCCACATTTTGTGTGACAATGTACCCGGCTTTGGAGGGAGCCCACACACCTGCTTCCATAGCAAGCAGCTTGCTATTGTGCCTATCACAGAAGAGGAGCTGGGAGTGCCAGCTGGGGACACCTGAAGATGAGGTTTGGGGCTGCTCTGTGCAATATCGCTGCACAGAGCAGCTAAGTACAACATGTTTTTAATTTAAATAATTTTCTGAGTATAGCCTCAAATATTAAAGCCTTGAACTAGGGGCATAAGAACGTATCATCATCATAAATAATTTAGATTAAAAAAAATGTATCCTTTGGTACCACTTTAAGTTTGTTGCCATCACAATGGGGCTAACAAGCCCTCTATGTGATAGCATCGACCAGGTGGCAGGCCCTTTATAGAGACATCGGGGGTCAATGAACCTTGCCCTCCACTGCACTGCAGCTAATCAAGCACAGATCATGCTTGATTGGCTGTTTCCCAGGCCCATAGCAAGCAGCTTCCTAAGGGGGCACCCGAGCAGGCTCGCTCCCGAATAGCTGCTTTGTGTGTCAATTGACAGGCAGAGCGTGGCTCGGCCCTGCCCCCGCTCTCTCCTCATTGTCTCACAGGTTGTGATTGACAGAAGCGTGAGCCAATGAACGGTCTCTGACAATGAGGAGGAAGAGACCCGGCAAAGCCACTGCTCTCGTGCACATCGCTGGATCGAGATGGGGCTCAGGTATGTATTAGGGGGGCTGGGGAGCTGCTGCACACAGCATGAAGGTAAATAATCCTGAGCCTTTACAACCACTTTAAGTAAAATAACTCGAGCCAAGAACAGTACATTGTGTACACAGTATAGCTAACACCACAAGGACACGTGTTTTTAATTACTACCTGGAATTCCATTCAATCTTCTGCTTTGAACTGAGTTTGCTGAAGCCACAAGTCAGACGTGTTGAGAACCAAGAGCTGCCTACATGAAACAGGAGCTGGGAAATGGAAAAGCTGGTTGCAGTGATGCAAAGAGTCAGCGTGCTGAAATTAGGCATGGTAATCTACATGAAGAAAAAAAAAGTCAAATGTTAAAGAAAATATTCATAAAACTCAGAAAATGAAACAATCTAAATAAAACATATTGCGCATCTTTCACTTAAGTAGACTATAAAAACGCATTGTTTATGCTGCATGATGCATTAACTTTTTATTTCTTGAACTCTGCCAGCATATTTGAAGAAATAATTGATTGGTGAATATTCCTAACTTTTATGGCTCATTCACACGGGCAGAAACAATGCTGCATTTAGATGCATATGGAGTTTTGTTTCTGTGTGCGTCTAAATGCAGCACTAGTAATCAATGACAACATACACACAGCTGTGTCTACATTCAAAAATGGACACTGCATTAAGACCCCTTTCACACTGAGCCGCTCCGCTTTTCGGCTGCTAGCCGGGCGCTTTTAACCTCTGAGGCCGTTTTCAGACGCTATTTAGAGGCTATTTCTAGCGCTAAAACGCCTGAAAACCGCCTGAGTGTAGTTTTAAGGCATTTTAGCGCTAGAAATAGCGCCTGTAAAGCGCCTGAAAACTGCCTTCCATGCCGCCCGAATTTGAAAGCCTGAGTGCGCTTGCAGCACCTTCGGGGCGGTTTGGGAGCGCTGTATACAATGCTCCCAAAACGCCCTGCCCATTAAAATGAATGGACACGGCTTCTGAAGTGCCTAAAAAATGCAGAAACACAGGCACTTTTAACCCCTTATTCGGCCGCTAGCGGGAGTTAAAAGCTTTCACGCTAGCGTCCGAAAAGCGTCGCTCAAAGAGCAGCTAAAACTAGCGGCGCTTTAGCACTAACGCACAGACAGCCCCAGTGTGGAAGGGGTCTTAGTCATTTTCCAAAAAGTAGAACACAGCTGCGTCCAGGGCTGCACAGATCTGCAAATTTGACACATGTACGTGAATAAACGCGTAAGCCATTAGAAGACTTGTACACTTCTAAACACTGTACGCATCCAAAAGCGTCTAAACGCCAGTACATTAGGCATGCATTTTTTGCAGGATATTCTGCTAGCTCTGTCAGCATTCCGTGCAGAAAATATGCATTTGCCCATGTGACTGACACCTTAACCGCTTCAGCCCCGGACCATTTTGGTGGTCAAAGACCAGGCCACTTTTTGCGATTCGGCCCTGCGCCGCTTTAACTGACAATTGCGCGGTTGTGCGACGTGAATCCCAAACAAAATTGACGTCCTTTTTTTCCCACAAATAGAGCTTTCTTTTGGTGGTATTTTATCACCTCTGCGGTTTTTATTTTTTGCGCTATAAACAGAAAAAGAGCGAAAATTTTGAAAAAAAAAAAACAATATTTTTTACATTTTGCTATAATAAATATCCCCAAAAAATATATAAAAAACTTTTTTTTTCCACAGTTTAGTCCGATACGTATTCTTCTACATATTTTTGGTAAAAAAAATCGCAATAAGCGTTTATTGTTTGGTTTGCGCAAAAGTTATAGCTTCTACAAAATAGGGGACTGTTTTATGGCATTTTTATTAATAATTTTTTTTTTACTAGTTATGGCGCCGATCAGCGATTTTTATCGTGACTGCAACATTATGGCGGACACATCGGACACTTTTGACACCATTTTGGGACCATTGTCATTTTTACAGCGATCAGTGCTATAAAAATGCACTGATTACTGTCACTGATGACCGTTCCCGATCACGGGGAACGGTCATCAGTGACAGTGTCACTAGGCAGAATAGGGGAATGCCTTGTTTACAAAGGCATTCCCCTGTTCTGCTCTTGCCAACCGCAATCGCGGGCCGCCCGGGAACATGGAGTTCCCGGGACCCGCGGCCGCACTCGCGAGGCGGCAAATTTAAAGGGACGTATCTGTACGCCAATGTGCCTGCCCGTGCCATTCTGCCGACGTACATCGGCGTGCGGCAGTCGGCAAGTGGTTAAAGAGCCAAAAAACGATCTTTGCAGATAAGGGGCACCTTTGACCAAAGTTGACAAATGTCCTCGCTATAGGTGTAGACCATTGATGTACCCCCTGACTGAAAACCTCCCACAGATGGCATCATTCTATCCTGCCTTGTTGGTAAGATGTTTCTACGACACTTCGGCCTGATTCACACCTATGCAGGTTGCAGTTTGCATATTCCAGGTGCATTTTGCATTTCTTAATACACGCTTTGGATCCATTGAAGTCTATGGAACCAAAAACCAGAAAAAAGTCACAGGCCCTTTCCATAAAATGCACAGATTTGAACTACATCCATAGGAAACCATGTTTAATGGACTGAAGTGTGTTTCTGCAAAACTGAAAACTAAAAAATGCATAGGTGTGAACCAGGCCTTACAGCTGATTTAAACACCTATCACATGCGCTCTCTTGACCTTTTCGCAGTAGTTTAGCGATGCTGCATCAGTGGAGATAATGGACCATACTTGTGCAAGGGCTTGAGAGCTAGATCCTGTGATGGTGGGGGTAAATGGCTGGTAGTGTCTTAGCCACGTCCTAGCAACAAGGCAAGACATGATGATTGCATCCCTGGCAGTTTTTTGGCATTATCCAACTATCAAAGCTGCACAATTTAATTTTAATTAGGTGCCCCTCACCTGCATAGACAGTTATTTTTGTAAAAGTGAACTAACCCTTTGCCCTGGTTCACACTGGTGAGTTTTGACATGCGATTTGGCATGTCAAATCGCATGTCAAAATGGCGGTATTTGCCGCAAATTGCCAGCAATGGCACTGTCCTAATCGGTGCGACGCCGCATCTGCGGTGCTGCACTGATTTTAAAAAGTAGTTCCTGTACTACTTTTTGCGATTTTGGCCCGCGATTTACATTGACATCTGTGTAGAAACCTGCACAGATGTCTCTGTAATCGCGGCCGAAATTGGGACTGACCAGCGGGAGTGAAATCGTGCGAGTTCAGCTAAACTCGCACGGCTTCACTCACGCAGCCCAGTGTGAACCTGGGCTTTAAAGCAGAATGCCAGCCAAAAAATATTTTCTAGTTTAGTCAGAAGCCTCGTACACACGACCGGTTTTCTCGTCAAGAAACAACAAGAAAACGGCTGGGAGAACTTTCTTGCCGAGAAAACCGTTCGTGTGTATGGTTTCTCGTCAAGAAAACTGCCAGGAATCTCGACGAGAAAAATAGAGAACCTGCTCTCTATTTTCTCATCAGGATTCTCGTTTTTCTCGTCGGGATTCTCGTCGGCCTGTTTCCCGACGAGAAAACCGGTCGTGTGTATGCTTTTCCGAGTCTTAAAAAATCGCGCATGCTCAGAATCAAGTATAAGACGGGAGCGCTCCTTCTGGTAAAACTATCGTTCGTAATGGAGATAGCACATTCGTCACGCTAAAACGAACTGAAAGCACGAAGACTGAAAAGCGCGAATCGTCTCTTCCCAAACTTTTACTAACACGCGGTAACACGAGATCAACAAAAGCAGCCCAAAAGGTGGCGCCATTGGAATCGAACTTCCCCTTTATACTGCCGTTGTACGTGTTGTACGTGACCGCGCTTGCAAGGAAAGCTTGACAAGAATCTCATTGAGAAAAACGACGTTTTTTTTTACAACGAGATTCTCGGTCGTGTGTACGAGGCTTGAGGGTCAGAAATTGTGTCAGACTTTTATTGCTGTCTGTGTCCTCAATCGGGAGATATACTTCTATTTGTCATTGTGTTCACTGTTCCCTTTAAACACTCTCACTTTTTCCCCTTTTTCCCCCCTTTGGACTATAGAGTCCAAAGGTCTCACCGCTTCCCCTCAGCAGCAATATAAGAAATTTATGTGTAACTTAAAGTGGTTCTAAAGGCTTAAGGTTTAATGCATGCTATGCATTAAAGGTAAACAACTTTCTGGATGCAGCTCCCCCTTATATTTACCTGAGCCCCATTTCGATCCAGCGATGTGCATGAGAGCAGTGGCTCTTTTTCTTTTTGGCTCACAAAGCAACAGGAGCCATTGGCTCCTGCTGCTGTCAATCACAGCCAGTAAACCAATGAGGAGAGAGTGGGGGTGGGGCCGAGGCACGCTCTGTGTGTGAATGGACACACATAGCAAGGCTCGGGAGCAAGGCTGCTTGAGTGCCCCATAGCAGAGGATTGCTATTGGGGGCACTCAGCAGAGAGGAGGAGCCAGGGCCGCCAGCGGGTGACCCAAAAGGAAGAGGATCCAAGACCATTACACAGAGCAGGTAAGTATAACATGTTTGTTATTTAAAAATTAAAAAAAAAATCGTTTAGTATCGCTTTAAACCTGCAGTTATCCAAAACGTAAAATGTATGTTATGCATGTTTTCTGATATGTGCCTGCTGTACCGTGTACTTGTGTTAAAAAGTATTGTGTTCTCTTTGTATTTCTTCCTTTGTGTGAAATACCCGATGATCCTTCCAGAGGCATTTGTAGCGCTTCCCTGTTTACTTAAATGGGCAGTGATTGGCAGGCTTGCCTCCCACCGATCGCTGCATGTCAGATGAACTTGAAGTATCACTGCCGCTGCATGTAAACATCCCTGTCTGCTGCCTATTTCAGCTTAAGGGGGTAACTGTCGGGCAGCAAAAACATGGCTCAACCGCGCATTTTTGCCACATCCCAACTACAAGTCTAAACGACGACTACGTATAAACAGCTTTGGTAGGGCTGATCTTTTAATGCAAATCGAAACCAAAATAATTAAAATCTCATGTAAACTATATGTAAACGCAGTTTTGTAATCAATTATTAATCTTCTAAAATCTACCGCTTGCATTAAAGTGGTTGTAAACCCACTTTTTAAACAAAGACCTACAGGTAAGCCTAGATTAAGGCTTACCTGTAGGTGCAAGAAATATCTCCTTAACCTACACGGTTAAGGAGATATTTGTATGTAAATGCGGCGACGCTGACGTCACCCCATTCACAAATTCGGCTAGGTCGCAACATTCGACGACGTAGCCGAATTTGACAGCTCACGCGCGCATGCGCGGAGTCACGTCTTCGCCGCTCCGGCCAATCACAGCGCCGGAGCAGCGCTGTGATTGGCTGCAGCGGCGATACCCGGAAGTAACATTCCGGCTATCGCCGCAGCGATGGATGCGGCTAGAGGAGGGACACGGACGACTTTGGGGGCCCCGATCGAAGGTAAGTGGTACATAATGAGCTAGTATGCTAGTCATACTAGCTCATTATAGCTTTGTCTTGCAGGTTAGAAAAAAAAAAAAAAACACAAAAGGGTTTACAACCACTTTAACATGACTCTATCACCACAGGGTCACTTATTAAAGAAGGACAGTCCTGTAAAAGAAGCCTATCTATACTTACTTTTCCAGTGTCTTCAAACACCACTGCTTTATGGCTACAGGTATTCCACTACCAGCTAAGTCAAATACCTTTTTCACCTGCCGTATGCAGTGGATCCTCCTAGCAGTTTGTACATTCAGTAGTAGCATACGAGTCGGCAGGATGAACCACTGTATGCAGCAGGAGGGCCGGGTAATCACACACCTGGAAGTAGAATAGCTGCAGTGGTGGTGTTCCATGACAGGGGTCTTGGAAAGCACAGATGGGCTTCTTTCACAGAGCTGCCCTTCTTTTATAAGTGACCTTGTGATGACACTGCCATTAAAGCGGAGTTCCACCCAAAAATGGAACTTCCGCTTTTTGGAATCCTTCCTCCCTCCGGTGTCACATTTGGCACCTTCCAGGGGGGAGGAGGGAGCAGATACCTGTGTAATACAGGTATTTGCTCCCACTTTCGGGCATAGATCAGCAGGGACCAGTGAGATCACGGAGCGTGACTCGAATCCTACGACTCCTTGGCCGATCAGGTCTCAGGACCCCTTTCCTGATTGGCCCAGAGGAGAAGCCGGAAGACATTAGAAAATATTAATTTGCTAATGTCACACAACTGGGTGAGCTCAGGGCACAGTGCTCTGCGACCCGCACCCACCCTTTTTTGAGGCCAATTAGAGCCTCAGGCTGTAATCATGTGCTTAAAAAAAAAAAAAACCCATTGAAATCCATGCGTCCGGCGCCCTCCATGTAGATTAGGGGCCGGGCGCATGGTTTGGGGGGAGGCGCCATTGCGCCCTTAATGAAGTGCCCATCACTTGGCGTTACAGCAGTATTTTATAGGCGACACAGAAGTGCATATATCTTGCCTAAAAGGTGACGGGAAAGAAATAACACAAGAGACTGTCTAGTCAGTCATATGAACTTTTTTATGGACTACCAATGCTGAATTACCTAACAAGCACATAAGATATTTTGACCTTTTTGCTTTTATTGTATACCACTCCTATTGCTTGATTTGCGGTGTTCAATATTGCTGTATTTGCACTTTATTATAAACTACATGTCTGCATATATTGGGATTACGTGAGAAGCACACAAATTACCACACATTTTATTGCTTGATTTGCACATTATTACATTGTTTCTTGCACTTTATTTACATACTAAGAATTTTACATATTTATTCATGCAAATTTTGCACGTAAAAACAGCGCAGCAAGGACCATTTATTACAGTTTATGCACTTTATAGCTGTAGGAACAATATCTGGTGCCTGTATTCCGTCAGATATGGCGACCCGTCAGAAATGGTAGTTGAAGTGACATTCCGTTGCCGGCATCTTGCTACACCCCGCACTCCTCCACAGTAAGGCTTCATGCCCACGGACGTTTTTCCAGCTGCGTTTTTTACAGCTTAAAAACACCTGTCCATGTTATTGTACATTTTTTTTTTTTTTTTGAGAAAACAAAAAAAATGTCGGAGCTAAAAAACGCGACCGCGCGTTATTGCGCGTTTTTTGACGCTCGCGTTTTTCTCTGCCTAACTCCGCCGCTGAGGAACGCACTGGACCTGGGGTTTTTTTACCGCTTAAAAACGCCTATGCTATTTGCAGCTCAAAAACGTCTAGGTGGGCATGAAGCTATAGACTAACATGGACAGGCGTTTTTAAGCTGTAAAAAACGCTCAAAAACGCGGCTGTAAAAATTTCCATGGGCATGAGGCCTAAGGATACACAGAGAAGGGGGCAAGCGGAAGTCTTGTTACACCCAACGGAGTTTTGCATTTCACAGTTATTTTTAACAGTAAACGGAGCTTATATGGTGAATACAGTATTTGGAAATCCATCGGACTGTTTACATGTTGAATTATAAAAGCAGCGGTCTTCTGTCAGATTAGCAAACCTGTGAGATCAGCAGGTTTGCCGCTGCTTTTAAAATTCAACATCTAAACAGTCCGTTGGATTTTTAAATACTGTATTTCACCATATAAGCTGTGTTCACTGTTAGAAATAAGTGTGAAATGCAAAACTCCAGTGGGTGTACCAAGATGTCCGCTTGCCTCCTTCTCACTGTATCCTTACTGTGGAGGAGTGCGGGGTGTAGCAAGATGGCGGTGACGGAACGTCACTTCCGTTACCAATTCTAATGGGTCGCCTAATCTGACAGAACACCTGCAGCAGTTTTTTGTTTTGTTTGTGTAGTGTGACAGCAGGAAGGTAAAGTCACCTGGTTGCATCCAGGGGGGTAGATATATTTCGCCCAGATTCAGGCTTTACGCCAACTTATACAACTAGGTGGAGAGTTGTATAAGCCCAGCTAAGGCTAGTGGGCTCATGGATGACTCATACCTCTAGGGAGAGGGCTGGGCGTCATGCAGACAGGGAGTTGATGAGACCAGCTGAAGCTTGTCAGCTCATTTAGGCCTCTATAAGAACTCCCAGCTTCATTAGATGTTAGCTCATGCCTGGAACCAGACCTGTGTGGACTGTCTAGGGAGAGTGAACCCCTGTGCGGTGAGACAAAGCCTGTGTGGCTATTTGCTTGGACATTTAAAACCAGGGACTTAGGGACTAGGACAGCACTAGGCTGATCCCAGTTGTTAGTTAGGAAACCTGTATGTTTAGTCAGAGGTCAAGTTGACCAGGATTTATTTTATTTATGTTTCTTTTGCTTTGCTGTGTTTTGTCACTGTAAATAGAAAATAAACCGCACCTTTTTGATTTTGAAAACCACAACCTCCGTTTGCTGGGCCTGTTTTTGTCTGGGGAGCCCATCCCGGGGGTCACACACACCCGCTGCCGAGCTAACCCCCTCACAGTTGGTGGAGAACCAGTGGCAGTTTTTTTAAGCCAGCATGGAGGAGATACTGAAACAGCTGGCTCTAGCAAATGCCAATCAACAGCAGACAAATGCAGGTTTGCAAAGGATCCTTGCAGCCCAGCAGCAAGCTCATCAACAGAGCCTTGCAGCCCAGCAGCAAGCTCACCAACAGAGTCTGGAAGCTCAGCAACAAGCCCAGCAGCAATCTGAGGCCCGCTTCATAGACCTGTTACAGAAGCAAGAGCAGAGACTACAACAAATGGAAGCAGTAATGCAGCAACGTCCGCAGACCAGTGAGGAAAGCCGTCCCACTAATACCGCGTCCTTTGGGGTGAGTCGTTTATTGACAAAAATGACTGGAGAGGATGATCCAGAGGTATTTTTGACCACATTTGAAAGGACCGCGGAAAGAGAAAAGTGGCCTGAGGAGCAGTGGGCTGGACTGGTGGCTCCTCTGTTAACTGTTAACTGCTAATTTTGGCAAGGCTGGGTGTCACCCAGGCTGTCCGGGCTCAGCGTGTGCATAACTGGACTTTCCAGCTTGGAAAACCCCCCAGGTCTCAAATGTATGATCTCATTCACCTGAGCAGAAAGTGGCTACAGCCAGAGACTTTGTCCGCACCAAAGATTGTGGAACGTGTTGTAATGGATCGGTTTTTGAGAGCTCTTCCTACTGCCATCCAAAAGTGGGTAAGCCATGGAGACCCAGAGACGGCCGATGGTCTTGTGGATCGTGTGGAGAAATACTTGGCTACAGAGAACCTGACGGCCTCTTCCAGAGACACTCGGACTTTCCACCCTAAGACCAGACCATCCCCAGGAGCGGATAAGAGGATTCCAAGGGGTGAGGGTAGAGAGAGTGAGAGGGTGGGAGCTCTACCCCAAGTTTGGCGAGAACAGCCTGGGAAATCAGCGGCTCAAGAGGCGGCAAGAAGGATCGTTTGCTACCGCTGCCGGCAAGCGGGACATATTGCAGCAAATTGCCCGGTTGTGGAGGAACCCATGCAGTGTGACTTTCTGACGGGCAGACGTCAGTCGCTGTGTGCGACAGTCGCATGCACTGCCATTCGAGGAACTGAGAAACATTTATGCAAAATGTGTGTTAATGGTAGAAATGTTGTGGTATTGCTGGATTCAGGTAGCCTTGTGACCCTGATAAAGGCTGAGTTAGTTAAAACAGAGGTCTCTGGGAATAGCAAGGTAGCTGTTATTTGTGTGCATGGGGACACCCGAGAGTATCCAGTGACTACAGTGTGTTTCGAGACCCCCAAAGGTACCCTCTCTCATCCAGTGGGCTTAGTATCTCAGTTACCGTATGACGCCATTGTGGGAAGGGATTTTCCGAAGTTCTGGGAACTGTGGGATGATCCTGAGCCCCCCACTGGTGCCCCTATGTACCAGGAATGTGATAGCCAGAACTCCCCTGAGAGTGGTGAGGACTCTCCGGAATTTCCCTTATCAGTATTGGCAGGGGAGACTCAAGAAACTGGAGAGGAGCCCACCTCCTCAGACGAAAACCTACCGTCTGTGGAGTTTTCTGATCTTGAGGTTCACAGGGAAAACTTTGCCACAGAACAGTTGAAAGACCCCGCCCTAATAAAGGCACGGGAAAACGTAGTGAAAATAGATGGCGAGTTAGTGAACCCAGATAATACCTGCACTTACCCATACTTCAGCGTAGAGAAGGACCTACTGTATCGGGTGGCAAAAAGGGCAGAAGAAACCGTTGAGCAGCTTGTGGTGCCCAAACCTTACAGGAAGTTGGTGTTGGAGTTGGCCCATGGGCACATTCTTGGAGGTCATCTGGGGACAGAGAAAACCCGAGAGAGGGTATTACAGAGATTCTATTGGCCGGGGGTGATGAAGGACATAGAAAATTATTGTTCCTCCTGCCCTGTGTGTCAGAGGTTGGCCCCGATGCCACATTTCCGTAGCCCGCTGGTCCCTCTACCCATCATTGAGGTCCCGTTTGAGAGGATCGCCATGGATTTGGTAGGTCCTATAATCAAGTCCGCTAGGGGGCACCAGTACATATTAGTTATAATGGACTATGCCACCCGTTATCCAGAAGCGATCCCTCTCCGAAATACCTCGGCCAAAACCATAGCCAAAGAGCTATCTCTTGTGTTTAGCCGGGTGGGTATTTGTAAAGAACTGCTTACGGACCAAGGTACACCCTTTATGTCCCGGGTTATGAAGGAGCTGTGTAAATTGTTCAAAGTGACGCAATTACGTACATCTGTGTATCACCCCCAAACCGATGGGCTGGTTGAAAGATTCAACAAAACCCTAAAACAAATGTTGAAGAAAGTGGTGGATAGAGATGGAAAGGATTGGGACTGTCTACTTCCTTATCTGATGTTTGCTATTAGGGAGGTGCCCCAATCCTCTACGGGATTCTCCCCCTTTGAGTTACTGTATGGGAGACACCCAAGAGGGCTGTTGGATATTGCCAAGGAAACTTGGGAAAGTGAGAGTTCTCCCCACAGGAGTGTGATTGAGCATGTCGCCCTGATGCAAGACCGAATTGCACAGGTAATGCCCATCGTGAAGGAACATTTGGCCCAAGCGCAGTTAGCACAGCAGAGAGTGTACAACCGTGGAGCCAAGACCCGTACCTTTTCCCCGGGGGATAGGATACTGGTACTTGTCCCTACGGTTGAAAGTAAATTCCTTGCCAAATGGCAAGGCCCCTACGAGATAATGGAAAAAGTGAGCGAAGTGAATTACAAGGTCAGACAACCAGGAAGGCGAAAGCCCGAACAGATCTATCACGTTAATCTGTTGAAAGCCTGGAGGGATAGAGAGTCCCTAGTCGCAGACACTTGGTCACCAGCTCAAACTGGTTGCGTGATTCCTGAGGTTGGAATAGCAGCCACCTTGTCACAACCCCAACAACAGGAGGTTAAGGAGTTTGTGCTTCGCAACAAGGAGGTATTCTCTGAGCTGCCGGGACAAACATCTGGGGTAGAGCATGACATCATTACCCCGCCCGGTGAAAGGGTGAAGTTAAAACCCTATCGGATCCCAGAGGCCCGACGGGAGGCAATACGGGAGGAAGTACAGAAAATGCTGAACTTAGGGGTGATAGAGGAGTCCCAAAGTGATTGGTCTAGTCCCATTGTGTTGGTGCCTAAACCGGATGGGAGCTGGCGATTTTGTAACGATTTTCGTCAGTTGAACAAAGTTACAAAATTTGACACCTACCCCATGCCACGTATAGATGAGTTGATCGACCGGCTGGGAACAGCCCGATACATGACGACTCTTGACCTCACAAAAGGGTATTGGCAAATCCCCCTGGCCAAATTGGCCAAAGAGAAAACCGCATTTGTAACCCCAGACGGGGCGTTCCAATATAAAAGAATGCCGTTTGGGTTACAGAATGCGCCGGCCACATTCCAGCGGAAAATGGACCAGATGCTGAGGCCCCATCGGAAGTATGCTGCGGCTTACCTGGATGACGTAATTGTCCATAGCACAGATTGGGCCTCACATCTGCCAAAAGTGCAAGCAGTCCTGGACTCTGTTCGGGAAGCGGGGTTTACGGCTAACCCCAAGAAGTGTACCATTGGGCAGGAGGAGGCCAAATATCTTGGGTACACCATTGGGAGGGGAGTAATAAAACCCCAACTCAACAAAGTCGAGGCCATCCAGAGTTGGCCACGTCCCAACAGCAAGAAGCAGGTACGAGCCTTTCTGGGAATCGCTGGGTATTATCGGCGATTCATTCCCCACTTTGCTTCTAAGGCTGTGCCCCTAACCAACCTAACGAAGGGGAAAGGGTCGGTCATGATTAAATGGACCCCCGAGGCTGAGGCAGCATTCCAATTCTTGAAACAAGCCTTATGTAGCCAGCCAGTGTTGTACTCACCCGACTTCTCTAAAGACTTTGTCGTACAAAGTGATGCGTCAGATGTGGGGTTAGGAGCAGTATTGTCCCAGGTCTGGAACGGGGAAGAGCACCCAGTCATTTACCTCAGCAGGAAGTTGAAGTCCCATGAGGTAAATTACGCCACCGTTGAAAAGGAGTGTTTAGCGGTGAAGTGGGCTCTAGATTCCCTTCGGTACTACCTGCTAGGTAGGCACTTTGACATGGTTACGGATCACGCTCCGTTAAAGTGGATGGCTCAAAACAAGGAAACAAATAGAAGAGTGAATAGGTGGTTCCTGGCCCTCCAGGAATTCAACTTCACAGTAAAGCATCGCCCTGGCGTTCAAATGGGGAATGTGGATGCTTTGTCTCGAGTACATGAATGCCTGATTGCTGGTGTTCCAACCCCGAGGTTAAAACAAGAAGGGGGGGTATGTGACAGCAGGAAGGTAAAGTCACCTGGTTGCATCCAGGGGGGTAGATATATTTCGCCCAGATTCAGGCTTTACGCCGACTTATACAACTAGGTGGAGAGTTGTATAAGCCCAGCTAAGGCTAGTGGGCTCATGGATGACTCATACCTCTAGGGAGAGGGCTGGGCGTCGTGCAGACAGGGAGTTGATGAGACCAGCTGAAGCTTGTCAGCTCATTTAGGCCTCTATAAGAACTCCCAGCTTCATTAGATGTTAGCTCATGCCTGGAACCAGACCTGTGTGGACTGTCTAGGGAGAGTGAACCCCTGTGCGGTGAGACAAAGCCTGTGTGGCTATTTGCTTGGACATTTAAAACCAGGGACTTAGGGACTAGGACAGCACTAGGCTGATCCCAGTTGTTAGTTAGGAAACCTGTATGTTTAGTCAGAGGTCAAGTTGACCAGGATTTATTTTATTTATGTTTCTTTTGCTTTGCTGTGTTTTGTCACTGTAAATAGAAAATAAACCGCACCTTTTTGATTTTGAAAACCACAACCTCCGTTTGCTGGGCCTGTTTTTGTCTGGGGAGCCCATCCCGGGGGTCACACACACCCGCTGCCGAGCTAACCCCCTCACAGTAGCTTATCACATAGTAGGAGTGATAGCACGGGAGTATACTATATATAATTTAAAAATAAAGATGTTGTTAATAAATGTCAAGCAATGATCAACCACGCCCAGTTTCCACAATTTAATTAATGGATTACTTTACTTAACTCAATGAAATCCCTGCACATTGGGAAAAAATGGCAGAAGGTTATGGTGACACATTTCAGGTCACATAAGGATATATTTCTCTAAAAGTCAGCAGCCTGCCAGATATTCCATTAGGAAATGGCTGAGAGGCGATGGGATTCCTCTAGTAATGATAGCCATACATGCATAGCTGAATGGGAGAATTTTAATAGATTCCTGTATCCACTCTATACTGCATAGGTGGAGGAATTTCCATTGCCCATGGCTGTCAGAATCCAATTAGATGGAGTCACTGTTCAGTAAACAATTTTCCCAAAGGCTAAATAGAGGCACCAGTGGCTCGAATGTCAGCTGATTCAGCAGGCAGGACTTCTAATGCACACTGTGAGAACTTTGCAGTGTGCAGTGAAATCACAGTAGATAATGTGACAGCAGGAAGGTAAAGTCACCTGGTTGCATCCAGGGGGGTAGATATATTTCGCCCAGATTCAGGCTTTACGCTGACTTATACAACTAGGTGGAGAGTTGTATAGGCCCAGCTAAGGCTAGTGGGCTCATGGATGACTCATACCTCTAGGGAGAGTGTGGGGCGTCGTGCAGACAGAGATGAGGAGACCAGCTGAACCTTGTCAGCTCATTTAGGCTTCTATAAGAACTCCCAGCTTCATTAGATGTTAGCTCATGCCTGGAACCAGACCTGTGTGGACTGTCTAGGGAGAGTGAACCCCTGTGCGGTGAGACAAGCCTGTGTGGCTATTTGTTTGGACTTTTACTAAACCAGGGACTTAGGGACTAGGACAGCACCAGGCTGATCCCAGTTGTTAGTTAGGAAACCTGTATGTTTAGTCAGAGGTCAACTTGACCAGGATTTATTTTGGTTATGTTTCTTTTGCTTTGCTGTGTTTTGTCACTGTAAATAGAAAATAAACCGCACCTTTTTGATTTTGAAAACCACAACCTCCGTTTGCTGGGCCTGTTTTGTGTGGGGAGCCCATCCCGGGGGTCACACACACCCGCTGCCGAGCTAACCCCCTCACAGTTGGTGGAGAACCAGTGGCAGTTTTTTTTTTAAGCCAGCATGGAGGAGATACTGAAGCAGCTGGCTCTAGCAAATGCCAATCAACAGCAGACAAATGCAGGTTTGCAAAAGAGCCTTGCAGCTCAACAACAGAGCCTTGCAGCCCAGCAGCAGACAAACGCAACTTTGCAACAGAGTCTGGAGGCTCAGCAACGAGCCCAGCAGCAATCTGAGGCCCGCTTCATAGACCTGTTGCAGAAGCAAGAGCAGAGACTACAACAACAGATGGAAGCAGTAATGCAGCAACGTCCGCAGACCAGTGAGGAAAGCCGTCCCACTAATACCGCGTCCTTTGGGGTGAGTCGTTTATTGACAAAAATGACTGGAGAGGATGATCCAGAGGTATTTTTGACCACATTTGAAAGGACCGCTGAAAGAGAAAAGTGGCCTGAGGAGCAGTGGGCTGGACTGGTGGCTCCTCTGTTAACTGGTGAATCGCAGAAAGCTTACTATGACCTAGAGCCTAACCAAGCAAAAGACTATGTGATGCTAAAAGCTGAAATATTGGCAAGGCTGGGTGTCACCCAGGCTGTCCGGGCTCAGCGTGTGCATAACTGGACTTTCCAGCTTGGAAAACCCCCCAGGTCTCAAATGTATGATCTCATTCACCTGAGCAGAAAGTGGCTACAGCCAGAGACTTTGTCCGCACCAAAGATTGTGGAACGTGTTGTAATGGATCGGTTTTTGAGAGCTCTTCCTACTGCCATCCAAAAGTGGGTAAACCATGGAGACCCAGAGACGGCCGATGGTCTTGTGGATCGTGTGGAGAAATACTTGGCTACAGAGAACCTGACGGCCTCTTCCAGAGACACTCGGACTTTCCACCCTAAGACCAGACCATCCCCAGGGGCGGATAAGAGGATTCCAAGGGGTGAGGGTGGAGAGAGTGAGAGGGTGGGAGCTCTACCCCAAGTTTGGCGAGAACAGCCTGGGAAATCAGCGGCTCAAGAGGCGGCAAGAAGGATCGTTTGCTACCGCTGCCGGCAAGCGGGACATATTGCAGCCAATTGCCCGGTTGTGGAGGAACCCATGCAGTGTGACTTTCTGACGGGCAGACGTCAGTCGCTGTGTGCGACAGTCGCATGCACTGCCATTCGAGGAACTGAGAAACATTTATGCAAAATGTGTGTTAATGGTAGAAATGTTGTGGTATTGCTGGATTCAGGTAGCCTTGTGACCCTAATAAAGGCTGAGTTAGTTAAAACAGAGGTCTCTGGGAATAGCAAGGTAGCTGTTATTTGTGTGCATGGGGACACCCGAGAGTATCCAGTGACTACAGTGTGTTTCGAGACCCCCAAAGGTACCCTCTCTCATCCAGTGGGCTTAGTATCTCAGTTACCGCATGACGCCATTGTGGGAAGGGATTTTCCGAAGTTCTGGGAACTGTGGGATGATCCTGAGCCCCTCACTGGTGCCCCTATGTACCAGGAATGTGATAGCCAGAACTCCCCTGAGAGTGGTGAGGACTCTCCGGAATTTCCCTTATCAGTATTGGCAGGGGAGACTCAAGAAACTGGAGAGGAGCCCACCTCCTCAGACGAAAACCTACCGTCTGTGGAGTTTTCTGATCTTGAGGTTCACAGGGAAAACTTTGCCACAGAACAGTTGAAAGACCCCGCCCTAATAAAGGCACGGGAAAACGTAGTGAAAATAGATGGCGAGTTAGTGAACCCAGATAATACCTGCACTTACCCATACTTCAGCGTAGAGAAGGACCTACTGTATCGGGTGGCAAAAAGGGCAGAAGAAACCGTTGAGCAGCTTGTGGTGCCCAAACCTTACAGGAAGTTGGTGTTGGAGTTGGCCCATGGGCACATTCTTGGAGGTCATCTGGGGACAGAGAAAACCCGAGAGAGGGTATTACAGAGATTCTATTGGCCGGGGGTGATGAAGGACGTAGAAAATTATTGTTCCTCCTGCCCTGTGTGTCAGAGGTTGGCCCCGATGCCACATTTCCGTAGCCCGCTGGTCCCTCTACCCATCATTGAGGTCCCGTTTGAGAGGATCGCCATGGATTTGGTAGGTCCTATAATCAAGTCCGCTAGGGGGCACCAGTACATATTAGTTATAATGGACTATGCCACCCGTTATCCAGAAGCGATCCCTCTCCGAAATACCTCGGCCAAAACCATAGCCAAAGAGCTATCTCTTGTTTTTAGCCGGGTGGGTATTTGTAAAGAACTGCTTACGGACCAAGGTACACCCTTTATGTCCCGGGTTATGAAAGAGCTGTGTAAATTGTTCAAAGTGACGCAATTGCGTACGTCTGTGTATCACCCCCAAACCGATGGGCTGGTTGAAAGATTCAACAAAACCCTAAAACAAATGTTGAAGAAAGTGGTGGATAGAGATGGAAAGGATTGGGACTGTTTACTTCCTTATTTGATGTTTGCTATTAGGGAGGTGCCCCAATCCTCTACGGGATTCTCCCCCTTTGAGTTACTGTATGGGAGACACCCAAGAGGGCTGTTGGATATTGCCAAGGAAACTTGGGAAAGTGAGAGTTCTCCCCACAGGAGTGTGATTGAGCATGTCGCCCTGATGCAAGATCGAATTGCACAGGTAATGCCCATCGTGAAGGAACATTTGGCCCAAGCGCAGTTGGCACAGCAGAGAGTGTACAACCGTGGAGCCAAGACCCGTACCTTTTCCCCGGGGGATAGGATACTGGTACTTGTCCCTACGGTTGAAAGTAAATTCCTTGCCAAATGGCAAGGCCCCTACGAGATAATGGAAAAAGTGAGCGAAGTGAATTACAAGGTCAGACAACCAGGAAGGCGAAAGCCCGAACAGATCTATCACGTTAATCTGTTGAAAGCCTGGAGGGATAGAGAGTCCCTAGTCGCAGACACTTGGTCACCAGCTCAAACTGGTTGCGTGATTCCTGAGGTTGGAATAGCAGCCACCTTGTCACAACCCCAACAACAGGAGGTTAAGGAGTTTGTGCTTCGCAACAAGGAGGTATTCTCTGAGCTGCCGGGACAAACATCTGGGGTAGAGCATGACATCATTACCCCGCCCGGTGAAAGGGTGAAGTTAAAACCCTATCGGATCCCAGAGGCCCGACGGGAGGCAATACGGGAGGAAGTACAGAAAATGCTGAACTTAGGGGTGATAGAGGAGTCCCAAAGTGATTGGTCTAGTCCCATTGTGTTGGTGCCTAAACCGGATGGGAGCTGGCGATTTTGTAACGATTTTCGTCAGTTGAACAAAGTTACAAAATTTGACACCTACCCCATGCCACGTATAGATGAGTTGATCGACCGGCTGGGAACAGCCCGATACATGACGACTCTTGACCTCACAAAAGGGTATTGGCAAATCCCCCTGGCCAAATTGGCCAAAGAGAAAACCGCATTTGTAACCCCAGACGGGGCGTTCCAATATAAAAGAATGCCGTTTGGGTTACAGAATGCGCCGGCCACATTCCAGCGGAAAATGGACCAGATGCTGAGGCCCCATCGGAAGTATGCTGCGGCTTACCTGGATGACGTAATTGTCCATAGCACAGATTGGGCCTCACATCTGCCAAAAGTGCAAGCAGTCCTGGACTCTGTTCGGGAAGCGGGGTTTACGGCTAACCCCAAGAAGTGTACCATTGGGCAGGAGGAGGCCAAATATCTTGGGTACACCATTGGGAGGGGAGTAATAAAACCCCAACTCAACAAAGTCGAGGCCATCCAGAGTTGGCCACGTCCCAACAGCAAGAAGCAGGTACGAGCCTTTCTGGGAATCGCTGGGTATTATCGGCGATTCATTCCCCACTTTGCTTCTAAGGCTGTGCCCCTAACCAACCTGACGAAGGGGAAAGGGTCGGTCATGATTAAATGGACCCCCGAGGCTGAGGCAGCATTCCAATTCTTGAAACAAGCCTTATGTAGCCAGCCAGTGTTGTACTCACCCGACTTCTCTAAAGACTTTGTCGTACAAAGTGATGCGTCAGATGTGGGGTTAGTACAACACTGGCTGGCTACATAAGGCTTGTTTCAAGAATTGGAATGCTGCCTCAGCCTCGGGGGTCCATTTAATCATGACCGACCCTTTCCCCTTCGTCAGGTTGGTTAGGGGCACAGCCTTAGAAGCAAAGTGGGGAATGAATCGCCGATAATACCCAGCGATTCCCAGAAAGTCTCGTACCTGCTTCTTGCTGTTGGGACGTGGCCAACTCTGGGAATCGCTGGGTATTATCGGCGATTCATTCCCCACTTTGCTTCTAAGGCTGTGCCCCTAACCAACCTGACGAAGGGGAAAGGGTCGGTCATGATTAAATGGACCCCCGAGGCTGAGGCAGCATTCCAATTCTTGAAACAAGCCTTATGTAGCCAGCCAGTGTTGTACTCACCCGACTTCTCTAAAGACTTTGTCGTACAAAGTGATGCGTCAGATGTGGGGTTAGGAGCAGTATTGTCCCAGGTCTGGAACGGGGAAGAGCACCCAGTCATTTACCTCAGCAGGAAATTGAAGTCCCATGAGGTAAATTACGCCACCGTTGAAAAGGAGTGTTTAGCGGTGAAGTGGGCTCTAGATTCCCTTCGGTACTACCTGCTAGGTAGGCACTTTGACATGGTTACGGATCACGCTCCGTTAAAGTGGATGGCTCAAAACAAGGAAACAAATAGAAGAGTGAATAGGTGGTTCCTGGCCCTCCAGGAATTCAACTTCACAGTAAAGCATCGCCCTGGCGTTCAAATGGGGAATGTGGATGCTTTGTCTCGAGTACATGAATGCCTGATTGCTGGTGTTCCAACCCCGAGGTTAAAACAAGACGGGGGGGTATGTGACAGCAGGAAGGTAAAGTCACCTGGTTGCATCCAGGGGGGTAGATATATTTCGCCCAGATTCAGGCTTTACGCTGACTTATACAACTAGGTGGAGAGTTGTATAGGCCCAGCTAAGGCTAGTGGGCTCATGGATGACTCATACCTCTAGGGAGAGTGTGGGGCGTCGTGCAGACAGAGATGAGGAGACCAGCTGAACCTTGTCAGCTCATTTAGGCCTCTATAAGAACTCCCAGCTTCATTAGATGTTAGCTCATGCCTGGAACCAGACCTGTGTGGACTGTCTAGGGAGAGTGAACCCCTGTGCGGTGAGGCAAAGCCTGTGTGGCTATTTGTTTGGACTTTTACTAAACCAGGGACTTAGGGACTAGGACAGCACCAGGCTGATCCCAGTTGTTAGTTAGGAAACCTGTATGTTTAGTCAGAGGTCAACTTGACCAGGATTTATTTTGGTTATGTTTCTTTTGCTTTGCTGTGTTTTGTCACTGTAAATAGAAAATAAACCGCACCTTTTTGATTTTGAAAACCACAACCTCCGTTTGCTGGGCCTGTTTTGTGTGGGGAGCCCATCCCGGGGGTCACACACACCCGCTGCCGAGCTAACCCCCTCACAATAATTTCAGCACAGAGAGGAGCCTGTACAACTGTTCAAGATGTAAGGTAAGGCTGGAAATCTGCTTTAAAATTTACACTACACACTACACACTACAGAACGTGTTCCATAAGAAACCATGTTACATGGACTGTAGTGCAAATCTGCAAAATGCAAAAAGCACTAAAAATACATAGGTGTGAATCCAGCCTAATGCCTCGTACACACGATCGGTTTTCACGACGAGAAAACTGCCATTTTTTATATTGGTCGTGAAAACCGGTTGTGTGTATGCTCCCTAGCACTTTTCTCACCGAAAAAACTGCCTGCGAAAAAATTAAAACCAGCTCTTTTTTCTCGTTGTGTTTCCGTCAGTCTTTTTCTCGTCACGAAAAACGGTCGTGTGTATGCTTTTCCGAGGGGAAAAAAATGCGCATGCTCAGAATCAAGTGTGAGACGGGAGCACATTCGTCACGCTTTAACGGACTGAAAAGCACGAGGCTGAAAAGCGCAAATCGTCTCTCACCAAACTTTTACTAACACGAGGATCAGCAAAAGCAGCTCAAAGGGTGTAACCATTTGAAAGGAACTTCCCCTTTATAGTGCCGTCGTACGTGTTGTACGTCACCACGCTTTGGTCGGACGTTTTTTTGCATGAATGTGTGTATGCAAGTCAGGCTGGAGAGGAATCACGTCGGGAAAAACGACGGCTTTTTGCACGTCAGGAAAAACGATGGTGTGTACAAGGCATAAATGACACCCCCAAATCAGTTTGCATATCGCAGTGCAAACTGCCAGTTTCTGACATGAAACGGATCACATGGGTGTGAACACCCATGCGATCGGATTCTGGTGCGGATTCTGTGTTTTATCAAGTCCAAAGTCAGCGCAGCTCTCTACCAGCAAATTTTGGAGCACTTCATGCTTTCCTCTGCTGACCAGCTTTATGGAGATGCTGACTTCATTTTCTAGCAGGACTTGGCACCTGCCCACACTGCCAAAAGTGCCAATACCTGGTTTAATGATCATGGTATCACTGTGCTTGATTGGCCTGCAAGCTCGCTTGACCTAAACCCCATAGAGAATCTGTGGAGTATTGTCAAGAGGAAGATGAGAGACACCAGACCAAACAATGCAGATGAGCTGAAGACCGCTATCAAAGCAACCTGAGCTTCCATAACACCTCATCAGTGCCACAGGCGGATCGCCTAAATGCCACGCCGCATTGATGTAGTAATTCATGCAAAAGGAGCCCCGACCAAATATTGAGTGCATATTATACTGTACATGGCCATACTTTCCTGTAAGCCAACATCTCTTTATTAAAAATGCTTTTTTTTTATTGGTCTTATGTAATATTCAAATTTTCGGAGATATTGAATTTTAGGTTTCCACTAGCTATAAGCCATAATCATCAAAATATAAGAAAGAAATGCTTGAAATATATCACTCTGTGTGTAACGTATCTATATAAAATATATGAGTTTCACTTTTTTTAAACTGAATTACTGAAATAAATTAACTTTTTTATGATATTGTAATTTTATGAGATGCACTTGTAACAACCTGCAAACAAAAATATGAAAGAGCCCAAAACACAAATGTATGCTTGAGGATGCGAAACGCATGCAACAAAACCATTACAGCGAGGCATCTGAACAACCCAGGCACTTCATTCCCTTTTCCTGCGAAAGGAACGAGAACGACTACAGCGTACAAACAGCTCAACTAGCTGGCAATCTTCTCCCTTTTCAACAACAAATGCTTTCGATGGCCTAAAAAAGTCAGTTACGCAATTCTTTTATCCTCCTTTATATCCCGTAAAGGCATGCTGGAATTCGTGCCATTGAAAAAAAAAAAAATCAAACAAGCCTTGCTGAAGTGTAATTCATTGTTTGTACATAGCTAAAATACTTGAGATATTGACAACAGAGATTACTGCTATCTAGGAAAGCAGACACTACACCTAAATCCAGTCTTTAAAACAGGTTTTGAGTGATAAAAATAAACACACATTTGGCGAGCACACACCGACCACCGCTGTTTTACAATCTCATTTTAATAAAGTACATTGCTACTCCAGGTGAGTACAGGAGAAAATACTAAAAAAGATGCACAGCTTGGCCTAATTTCAGTCTTAGCTTCTCAAGAATTAACCCTGGAAATTAGATTACATTTCTATATACAGTTGTGCTCATAAGTTTACATACCCTGGCAGAATTTAGGATTTCTTGGCCATTTTTCAGAGAATATGAATGATAACACAAAAACTTTTCTTTCACTCATGGTTAGTGTTTTGCTGAAGCCATTTGTTATCAATCAATTGTGTTTACTCTTTTTAAATCATAATGGCAACAGAAACTACCCAAATGACCCTGATCAAAAGTTTACATACCCTGGTGATTTTGGCCTGATAACATGCACACAAGTTGACACAAAGGGGTTTAAATGGCTATTAAAGGTGACCATCCTCACCTGTGATCCGTTTGCTTGTAATTGTGTGTGTGTATAAAAGGTCAATGAGTTTCTGGTCCTGACAGACCCTTGCATCTTTCATCCAGTGCTGCCCTGATGTTTCTGGATTCTGAGTCATGGGGAAAGCAAAAGAATTGTCAAAGGATCTGCAGAAAAAGGTAGTTGAACTGTATAAAACAGGAAAGGGATATAAAAAGATATCCAAGGAATTGAGAATGCCAATCAGCAGTGTTCAAACTCTAATCAAGAAGTGGAAAATTAGGGATTCTGTTGAAGCCAAACCACGGTCAGGAAGACCAACTAAGGTTTCAGCCACAACTGCCAGGAAAATTGTTCGGGATGCAAAGAAAAACCCACAAATAACTTCAGGTGAAATACAGGACTCTCTGAAAACATGTGGTGTGGCTGTTTCAAGATGTACAATAAGGAAGTACTTGAAGAAAAATGGGCTGCATGGTCGAGTCACCAGAAGAAAGCCATTACTACGCAAATGCCACAAACTATCCCACTTATAATATGCCAAACAGCACAGAGACAAGCCTCAAACCTTCTGGCACAAAGTAATTTGAAGTGATAAGACCAAAATTTTGCTTTTTGGCCACAACCATAAACGCTACATTTGGAGAGGAGTCAACAAGGCCTATGATGAAAGGTACACCATTCCTACTGTGAAACACGGAGGTGGATTGCGAATGTTTTGGGGATGTGTGAGCTACAAGGGCACAGGAAATTTGGTCAAAATTTATGGCAAGATGAATGCAGTATGTTAGAAAAAAATACCGGAGGAACATTTGCATTCATCAGCCAGGAAGCTGCGCATGGGATGTACTTGGACATTCCAAAATGACAATGATCCAAAACACAAGGCCAAGTCGACCTGTCATTGGCTACAGCAGAATAAAGCGAAGGTTCTGGAGTGGCCATCTCAGTCTCCTGACCTCAATATCATTGAGCCACTCTGGGGAGATCTCAAACGTGCAGTTCAAGCAAGACAGCCCAAGAATTTACAGGAACTGGAGGCTTTTTTCCAAGAGGATTGGGCAGCTTTACCATCTGAGAAGATAAAGAGCCTCATCCACAAATACCACAAAAGACTTTCATTGATGTTAAAGGGGGCAATACACGGTATTAAGAACTGGGGTATGTAAACTTTTGATCAGGGTCATTTGGGTAGTTTCTGTTGTGATATAGATTTAAAAAGAGTAAACACAGTTGATTGATAATAAATGGCTTCAGCCAAACACTAACCACGAGTGAAAGAAAAGTTTTTGTGTTATCATTCATATTCTCTGAAAAATGGCCAAGAAAACATAAATTCTGCCAGGGTATGTAAACTTATGAGCACAACTGTAGATATAAAAATGCTTTATTAATGTGTTTTTTTTTTTATATTGAATTTTAATTACAATTATTAAAAATATGGCACTGTAGCTTAATACTGCAGTATGGAGGTGACAATAGTAATTTGCACGCTGAAGGCTTTCATGTTTCTCAATAAAGCCTTCCTTCTGCATGTGGTCAATATGTCATAGCTGATGATCACATTTCCAGGGACCAAGCAGATTGGTTAAAATCATAAATTTTGACAGGGTATGTAAACTTATGAACACAACTGTATCTGTGCACATGTAGCATACACTTGTGTACAGCTATCAGAAGTTCTACCAATAAAAATGTAAATATACACCAAGAATGTTATAAGTAATTATCTAATTATTATTCATTAGAGATACACCAGTGCTAATGCGATTAAAGGATAACTCAACTTTCGTGGGGAACAAAATAATAATATAGCGTATACAATTGCGACTCAAGTCAAATTGTAATTCAATGTTATTAAAAAATGACCTTTCCTTTTCAATCTGCAGCACTGTAATTTTCTGAAAATGCAATGCAATATGGCTACCTGGAGGTTTTCTATACACAGAATGTGTACAGAACGCCCCCCAGAAACATCATTTTCTGCTTGAGTGATTGGCTCACCAATTTTCCCAGAAGTCTACACTAAGATACAAGTCAGATATTAGGCATCCCCTGCAACAAAAATTAAATTTTTGGTGAGATACTCCCAATAGGAAATTTTGTCTAAAGGGATGCAGACCCTGCCACTTTTCTCATTAGAGCCCTACAAGGGCAGCAGCTGACTGATAATCATGAAACCACTCCCATTAGATTCGCTTACCACATGGACACAGACAAACACACATGGATTTCTTTAGAATAACAAAAGGTAATAATCTGCAACAAAGTTTGTTAAAATCCTTGTAATGTACATAGATCACCCAGAGGTGAATGCTTTTTTTTTCTCAACAAAAGTGGAGTTACTCTTTAAAGCTGAAATTTAGCTAAAACACGTTTGCTTCTATTACGGCTTTAGTTATATTATTTACCGTGTCTGTAATGAAGGATGTTCCTTGATGTGCAGGCTGCTGGATTCTGTAGAAATCTTCACTGCAGGGCTGCCCTGTCCTCTTCCTGCTGCTGAACTTTGTGCGCTGTGGGCATTTTTTGTATCTCCAGGCTCAACTGCACTAAAGCTGATCCAACAGGGACACACACTCTTTTTCTTCATCTTTCATTGAGAAAAATTCTGATTACACTGCCTGCATCACAATCTTTGATTGGGGAGTCTCATTAGTTACAGGATTTTTCTCCATATTCACAGACTGTGTAAAACCTGGTTCACATCTATGCATTTTTTTATGCGTTTTCAGTTTTGTAGAAACACACTACAGTCCATTAAAATGGTTTCCTATGGATTGTAGTTCACATCTATGCATTTTATTGAAAGTGCCAGGGACTATATTTCTGGTTCTCGGTTCCATAGACTTCAATGGATAAAAAAAATGTACAGTGGAACCTTGGATTACAAGCATAATCCGTTCCAGGAGAATGCTCGTAATCCAAAGCACTTGCATATCAAAGCAAGTTTCCCCATAGAAGTCAATGGAAACTAAAATAATTTGTTCCGCATTGACTTCTATGGCATGCAATATCTCATGTGGCCAGAGGTGGGGGGGCGCCGGAGAGCCTCGGAAATACTTGGAAAGTCTCAGGGACAGCTCGACTAAACTTGGAAAACCTCGGAAAGGCTCAGGAACAGAGTTTTTCCATTTTTTTCCGAACGGCTCCGCTCGGCTCCGGCGGTACTGCACACCGCTGTGGCTTGAATCATGCTCGTTTTGCGAGACAACACTCTCAAAAAAAGGCATAATAAAAAAAAAAAAAAAAGTGCTCGTATTGTGAAACACTCGTTAACCGCGTTACTCGCAATCCGAGGTTTCACTGTATTGAAAAACACAAAATGCACCTGGAATATGCAAATTGCAAACTGCATAGGTGTGAACCAAGCCTTACAGGCAATGGGAGCAGTGAAAGAATTTTTCTCAATGGAGTAGAAGGTAGAAGGAGCATGTCCTCATCGGATCTCTTTAGTACAGCTGAGCCCAAAGAATCCAGCAGCCTGCATATTGTCGGACATTCTTCATTACAGGTTAGTAATGTAGCTAAAGCTTTAACGCCAGTTCACACCATAGAAACGCAATCCGGATGCATTTTCGGCACGTTTTTGAGATGTACTGGACGGAGTACCGTGCGCTAGAGGTGTTCTAGAGGGAACGACGCGAGTGGAAGACGGAGCTCGGAAGATTGGTCCAGGAGGAGAAGAGGCTGGACACCAGCTACAGAACCCTCCGGTGGTTCGCGGCTCAACTTTACGGAGACCCAGACTTTGGGAGCGACGAGGAGTGGCGGCTGGAAAACAACCTGGACTTCCGAGATGAGGTGCTGGACCTCCCTGAAGAGGCGTGTGACCTGGAGGAATTGGAGTTCCTGGTTGAGCAGGAATGGGAGCTCGAGATTGCCTACACGCGGCTGTTTGACGGTGATCAGCAGTCTGGCATGGCTCCCGTTGCTTGGGACTGTCCGGGAGAAATAGCGGACAGTCACGAAGATGCGGCGCAAATGGGGCCAGGGGTGCCCCTACGTTTTCCCCTCTTAACCGCAATGGAAGAAGCGGCGATGATACAGAGGGCACTGCGAGTGCTAGAATGCCGTAACGCACCGGAGGTTTCCCAGGCAGCGAGACAAACTAATAGCATAAAGGTCTCAGAAGGGGAAGTTGAGACGGGTGTTGGAAAGCTGGTAAATGGTGATCAGCAGCAAGTCCAGAGTATCACATCCGGTGCCCCAGCAGAAGCGCTGGCTACGGGGCAGAGTGGCGCTGGCCTCTGCCCAGCATCAGAAAAAGAGTTGGATCAGGAGAGTCCGAGAGATGATTTCCGTCAGCTGTTTCCCCCACAGCAGATATCCCCACCGGGAGTGGAGAAAGCAATTCTCCCTCCACAGCAACTGAACTCTACCCCAATGATCATCCCCCCAGCAGAAGCCCTGGCTACGTGGCTATGGAGCAGAGTGCCGCTGACCTCTGCCCACCCTCAGAGTTAGATCCAGGGAGTCCGAGGGATAACCTCAGTGAGCTGCTTCCCCAGCACTTGGACACTACCCCAGTGTTTATCCCCCCAGCAGAAGCACTGGCTGCGGGGCAGAGTGCTGCTGGCCCCTGCCCAACCCTCAGTATGTTTTTGGAGGGTTTGGGAGACAGCCCCTGTCAGAAGTCACCCCAGTGGCTGGTCACAGAACCGGGAGGGGAGAAAACCCTTCCCCCTCTCCAGCGGCTGAACTCTACCTTTGTAAATGTCCCCCCAGCAGAAGCACTGGCTACGGGGCAGAGGATTATTCAGCTCCTGCCAATACCTGCAACCCAGCCACGGATCACGGGAGTGCGGACAGCTGTTCCCACTCTGCAACGGCTGTTTTTATTCATGGGAGACCGTATGTGCGATTTTGCTCCCCAGCGCCAGAGACGTACTTTTCCTTTTCCTGTTTGCCTGGGGTGCAAGTTTGTGACTAATGCAGGTCCAGACCAGTTGGGGGTCAGGGACCTGGTTAGTCTGTTTTTAAAAGGGGAGAAATGTGACAGAACCCACTGTCACTGTGTGTTTTGGAAGGGACTGTGGGCTGGCCTTCTACCCACAAACTATGGCCCAGAAGAGACTGAGAGACTTGCGGACAAGTTGGCATTGAAATAATGTAATGTAATGCTACATCCCTTCTCCCCCACCCCCCCCACCCCCTCTTCTTGTTGTGTTTAATTGTGTTGGGTCTGGACTGGAGACATCTCTCCACAGGGGATGTGTATTGAGGGGCTGCCTGCTTACCATAATCCCTTTATGTTTCAATGTACAAGTGTTGAGTTTCCATTGGTTCTTACCTGTCCCCTACCCTCCTCTATGACAAGGCTAAGGGGAGTGTCCCTAACTGTGTGTAAAGGTGTATGTTTTGTATTTAAAGTGGAGCTCCACCCTAAATAGCAACTTTTGCTATTTGGAACCCTCCCCCCCTCCGGTGTCACAATTGACACCTTTCAGGGGGGAGGGGGGTGAAGATACCTGTCTAAGACAGGTATTTTCACCCACATCCGGGAGTCCTGTCTCCGGGAATCTGCGGGAGTTACGTCACTTCCCGCAGACTTCCCTTGGTGTTCTGGGAGACACTCGGCTCCCAGAACACAGGAGCACCAATCAGAACGGTGCAGCGCGACTCGCGCAT
Organism: Rana muscosa; assembly: GCA_029206835.1. NCBI lineage: Eukaryota > Metazoa > Chordata > Amphibia > Anura > Ranidae > Rana > Rana muscosa. Next base: position 163,494,462 of record CM055120.1, read on the forward strand.
GCGCCGTAGGGAACCGGGCATGAAGCCGCAGGGCTTCACTTCCTGGTTCCCTCAGCGAGGATGGCGGAGGGAGCAGCAGAGCGACGAGCGGTCGCTCGTCCTCTGCTGCGGACGTCGCTGGACTCCAGGACAGGTAAGTGTCCAAATATTAAAAGCCAGCAGCTGCTGTAGCTGTAGCTGCTGGCTTTTAATTTTTTTTTTCCGGTGGAGCAACCCCTTTAATAAACAGTTGATGCTCTGCATGTTTAACCCTCAACACCTGTGTGGCTTGTCTCGTGATTGAGGGGTTAAGGGCTGGTTATGGTGACTCTGCGTGTGTTTGGAGGACAGGAGACACAGGTCTGGCGGATGTGCCCACCTGGGGTATCCGAGATCCGTCACACCTACTTTCCATGCGTTTTTGATGCAGAAAAAAAAAACGCACTGGACTGCACGTGGTGTGAACTGGCCCTGAGGCTGGATTCACACCTATGCATTTTATGTGCTTTTTGCATTTTTGCAGATTTGCACTACAGTCCATTTCCTATGGAACACATTCTGTAGTGCAAATCTACAAAAAGCACTAAAAATACATAGGTGTATAATTTGTTTGTAAACTGTAAAAAACTTAATAAAGAAATAAAGTTTAAAAAAAAAAAAATGCATAGGTGTGAATCCAGCTTTAGAGAAGAACATGTTTAACCTCTTCAGCTCCAGAAGACTTACCTCCCTTTATGACCAGGCCATTTTTTGCGATACGGCACTGCGTTACTTTAGCTGACAATTGCGCGGCCCTGCAACGTTGTACCTGATTTCGCGCCGAAGGGCCGCCCTGCCGCAGTATACATGCGTGGGGCGGTTAAGCAACACAGTTCATTCTAGAGACACTGGAAAAGGAACGGTCCACTTTAAACGCATTAGCCCCATAGAGATCCTGTCGATTTTTAGCAAGTAGTAAATCTTATATCTTTCCTTTTATATGAACCAAAAACCCCTAAATCTACCACAGATGTTCATCTAAACACAACTTCACCTACAGATCACAGAAAGTGCTGACCTTGCCTAATGGTATTTTACGGTTGGTGTGCCATTTAATGCAATGCCAGTGTATTCTACTTTCTCATCCAGGCACACAAGACAAAATGACAACAGTTCCCTACTGCAGTCATCAGTTCATCAATAGGCTGCATGGTTATTGCATTTTACATGTGTTTACTCCCAATGGAGTACACAAGCAGGCTAATGCTGCAACACATCCATCCAATCATGAAACATTTGCGCATAGATCGATCGAAGATAGCTTGACACTGCAACCGCTCATCTCTCCAGAAAACATAAACTGCATACCGAAGGGAAATGCATTACTGAAAATCCATTGATAGTATCAAGGGAATACTGCCCCATGTCTTATAACAAGTTGGCTAATGGGAGTTTTTACACTTACTAAGGTACTCAGAGATTGGAAAAGACCTGACAGACTAGGTGCACACTTTAGTCAAGCCAACCTTTCACAAAGCCAGATTATTATTATCGTTATTAGCTCCTAAAAGGTAAAGTGTTTCCAGCAGTTAAAGCAGAACTCCAAATATTATAAATGTATTCCTCGATAGCTACAAAAGGATTTAAATTCACTCTGTGAACACCAAATTCCTTTGCAAACCCAGATACTACCTTGTAGCAGTGACATCATCACTGTGCTGTGCTTAGCCTGTGCAGAGAGCAGAGCAGTGGGAGGGGCCCAGAGGCCCCACCCATCACAGTCTGCCTGCAGAAAACCACAAGGGGGCGGAGACAAGACCCGTCGCCCTGCACAAGGAGAGAGAGAAGCAATGACCGGTCTTTATTACAGGAAGCTCCTGCACAGAGGCAAAGTTTCACACTGGATTACTGCACAGATCTGGAAGAAATACACAAAGCACGCCAAGATTAAGAGCCGGTTCACACAGGGGCGACTTGAGATTTCTCATGTCGTCCCAAGTCGCGCGACATGAGAAAATCAATGGAAGTGAATGAGAGCCGTCTTAATGTACACTACTGCAGTCGCTCTGACTTCAGAAAAGGTTCCTGTACGACTTCAATCTGACTTCTAGGCGACTTGTACCCACTGATTTCAACGGAAGTCGCCTCCAAGTCGGATCCCTGTCTTAACTGAAGCAACTTTCCAGGAAGTAAAAATTGTTTTCTAGGCAAACCCCTCCCACAGAGCTGATTATTATGTGATTGGCCACTGGCAAAGTCCCCTGTCCTGGAGGCGGTTGTATGCCGCCCCAAGTCGCGCTGTGGTTCACGCTCAAGTCGTGTCCAAGTCGCCTCGCAAAGTTGCGCACAAAGTCGTGTTGCCCCTGTGTGAACCGGCTCTAAGGGATAAACATGCCTCTTGTATTTAGACTATTTGTGTTTATCCTGGAGATCAGCTTTAGGCCCCTTTTACACTACTGCGACTTCAAAGTCGCGCGATTTTACCGCAAATTCAACCGCGATTTTGCCGCGATTTCAGGGAATGCCTGTGTAAGTGGCATCAAAATCGGACCAAAGTAGTGCAGGGACTACTTTGAAGTCGTACTAATAGGAATGGTTGTCATTGGAAATCATGGGAAATTACTTGTCATGCTACTTTGCCATCACAAATCGTCGGAAAAAGTCGTATAAGTGTGAAAGGGGCCTTAATGGAAGGAGTTGGCAGAGATCGGCTAATTTGTTTTTTTATTATCTCCTCCAGTAGGGTTGTCACAATACCACTTGTCTGTTTTTTATAACCTGTATGTCCAGTTTTTAGAGTCCTGAAGCCCTTGTGTTGTGGAGTCTGTGACAATTATATATCTTTAATGGGAATAAAAGTGAAAAAAAAATAAAGGGACAGTGTAAAAGTAAAAAATAAATACGATTTTTATTTTTTTTAAAGCACCCCGTGCGCGTGTGCAGAAGCGAACGCATACGTAAGTCTCGCCCACATATATAAACAATGCTCAAACCACACATGTGAGGTATTGCCGCGATCGTTAGAGCGAGAGCAATAATTCTAGCACAAGGCCTCTTTTGTAACTCTAAACAGATAACCTGTAAAAAATGTTAAAACGTCGGCCATGGAGATTTTTAACCACTTAAGGACCAAGCCTGTTTTTCAGACTCGGTGTTTACAAGTTTAAAACAGGTTTTTTTGCTAGAAAATTATTTAGAACCCCCAAACATTCTATATTTTTTTTCTAACACCCTACAAAATAATATGGCGGTCATTGCAATACTTTTTGTCGCACCGTATTTGCGCAGCGGTCTTACAAGCGCACTTTTTTTGGAAAAAATTCACTTTTTTGAATTAAAAAATAAGACAACAGTAAAGTTAGCCCAATTTTTTTTATATTGTGAAAGATAATGTTACGCCGAGTAAATTGATACCCAACATGTCACGCTTCAAAATTGCGTCCGCTCGTGGAATGACGACAAACTTTTACCCTTTAAAATCTCCATAGGCGACGTTTAAAAAATTCTACAGGTTGCATGTTTTGAGTTACAGAGGAGGTCTAGGACTAGAATTATTGCTCTCGCTCTACCGATCGTGGTGATACCTCACATGTGTGGTTTGAACACCGCTTTCATATGCGGGCGCTACTCACGTATGCATTCGCTTCTGCACGCAAGCTCGGCGGGACGGGGCGCGCTTAAATTGTGTTTTGTTTTTTCTTATTTATTTTAACTTTTTTTATTTTATTTTTTTTCACTGTTCTTTCAAAAAAAATGTTTTCACTTTTATTCCTATTACAAGTAATGTAAACATCCCTTGCAATAGAAAAAAGCATGACAGGTCCTCTTAAATATGAGATCTGGGGTCAAAAAGACCTCAGATCTCATATTTAGACTAAAATGCAATAATAAAAAAAAAAATTGTCATTTGAAAAAATGACAACAAAAAAATTTGACTTTAAGACGTATGGGCGGAAGTGACGTTTTGACGTCGCTTCCGCCCTGCTATGGTATAGAGATGGGTGGGGGCCATCTTTCCCTCACTCGTATCCATACCACAGAGGGAGAAGAACCCGATTGCCTCCGCCGCTACCGACGGCTCCGGTAAGCGGCGGAGGGCACGGGAGAGGGGCGGGAGTCCCTCTTCCGCCGCCGATAACGATGATCTCGCCGCAGAGACCACCATTATCGTTTACAGGACCGCTCACAGAAAAGATGGATATCTCAGTTGTGGCAGGAGCTGCTGCCATTACCGAGATATCCATCTTTAAAGTGCCGACGTATATGTACATGAGCGGGTCCTTAAGTGGTTAAGTACCATAGTTTGTTGCCATTCCAAGAGTGTGCGCAATTTTAAAGCATGACATGTTGGGTATCTATTTACTCTGCGTAACATTATCTTTTACATTATACAAAAAAATTGGGGTAAGTATTGTGTTTTGTCTTGTTTTTAATTCATTAAAGTGTTCAGCTTTAATGGAAGGAGTTGGCAGAGATTGGCTCATTTGTTTTTTTATTATTTCCTCCAGTAGGGTTGTCACAATACCACCTGTCTGTTTTTTATAACCATGTCCAGTTTTCAGAGTCCTGAAACCCTTGTGTTGTGGAGTCTCTGGCAATGATATATATCTATAATGGGAAATTATTTTCCTAGAGGTGATCACTCTAAAGTTGTCCATACACTGCAATTTATTTTTTCTTTTGTTCAGCCAATTGGAAAAAAGAAAAGGAAGACTGACAGATTCCTCCATCCACACAGATGAGGTGGATGGAGGAATCCCCACCACTAGGACATTGGGATTTGATTTACTGAAGGCAAATCCACTGAAAGTGCACTTGGAGGTGCAGTCGCTGTAGATCTGAGGGGAAGATCTGAAACGAGGGGAAGCTCTGCTGATTTTATCATCAAATCATGTGCAAGCTAAAATGCTGTTTTTTATTTTCCTTGCATGTCCCCCTCGGATCTACAGCGACTGCACTTCCAAGTGCACTTTCAGTGGATTTGCCTTTAGTAAATAACCCCCAAAGTATTGTAAGAGCGGGACCTGCCAGTCTCAGAGTACACCGACCAACGCCTGCACCCCCAGACTGACAAGGGGTTGCAGGACAATTCTGTCCAGCAGGGACAGCCACATACTGGTCAAACATTGAGCTGTTTCCTGCTGAACCAGCCGAAGATCGATGTTTGGTCACTACAATTTTTTTTTTATTACAGATCAGCTTCTGGTAAATGGATATTCTAATTTTAGATAGCGGTGAGACATTTCCATGATGAGTGAGTTGGCGGATGAAGCTGAATGTACAGTATATGGGAGAATTAGCAGTGTTTGCTGCAGGCGGAGAGGTGAGTGCTGCAGCGTAGGACGCGGTCTCTGGCCTCTCACTTCACAAGGACCACAGTCTGCGTAACCAGCGCGGTCTTCTGTCGGTTAATGACAGTCATAAGTGTTGGTTCATTTGTACTTATAACAACGTAGCAAGTGTAGCGCTACCCCCAGTTAAGAGAGCCGCTGATATTGATTTGGGCCCTGCAGTGCACCGCCGTCAACCCCCGGCAATCGGCTCTAACCTCCCGTGGCACAGCTGGTGATAGAGAGATAGGACCGCGTGACCGCAACTGTTGGTGACGCAGTCCTATAACAAACATACACAGAATATACTTTAAAACTCCTATTAAAGTGAGCGGAACTGACACCAAATGTACTTTACCCAGATATTTTACTGAGGCTAATGGGCAAGTAATAAACAACAGTATAACAAGTTGCAGATCCCTGCAATAAACAGTAATAAAGATAAACAGAGTAATCAGAATAATAAAGTATTGCTATGCAACTCTAGCGCTGCCCTTTTACAGCTACTTCCCCTCATGGGTAGACTAACACCCAGCAATGTCTACCTATGCAGTCAGGCCTGACTGATCTAAATGGAAGTTCAGTGAAACAATATTCGCTAGCAATCTCTCGGTGGTGCACTTGAAGAACAACTTTGTAATCCCAACGAATAGTAAAGATAAAGTATCTGTCTTTAAACAGCTCTCACCACCTGGACAAGTCCAAGTCCCTTTCCTCCATCGATTCGTCTAGGAACAGGAATCCACCGACATCCAAGTCTTCAATCCTTCTGGTGTACTGCAGCAAGGAGGATTATATGTCTCTAAGGCTCTGCTAGGCTGGCAGAGGGCTCTTTGGAAAGGAGCACACGGCCCGGGCTTCAGGCCTTGTGCACACAGCAGTTCAGCACAGACATCCTCTTGCTAGGAGAGGGGGGTCCAAAGAGGCCGACCAAAACTCCGCCTCCCCTTTATAAAGTCTGCCCCAGCAGTCTCTGTTCTGGAGCAATGCACCCTGGGTGCTGCAAGATGTACTGGGAGATGTAGTCTCTCTCTCCTCTGCTTTCACTTCCATAATGTCTCTTTACTTCCTCCCGACTCACCTCTCACCTGGAACTTCTTGTCTCTCTGCATTAAAGGGGAACACCCCGCTACACACTCCCCCCACTTGAACTCTTTGGTCCCCAAAGATAAACTTCAACAAATACTGTTTACCATTTTGGACAATGTCGAGCATGATGTTGGCATAGGGAATTCCCACCAAAACTTTGGGATGGAACTCTCTTGCCCACAGGTCACACTACCATGAGTGGCCTGCCTAACTGTGCCAGAGAGTGAGCTGGGGTTGCCCTCCACCAAATGGACGGTGGAAGGATCAGGTTGTTCAACACTTCTCCTAGCCGTTACAACAGAGTCCTCTGAGCTCGTCCCCATTTGGGGGTAAGTTAGTTTCTTGGGAGGCCTGATGACTCTGCGAGCCCTCTGCTCTCTTGGTGCTTCTGACTCTGGCACCACAGGCTCTTCTTCAGGAGTAAGTTCAGGTAACATTGCTGGTTCTGGAACCTCTGATTCAGAAGTCGACTGACGTATGGAATCTCTAGAGTCCTCCTCTGCGCAAGTGTCAGGAACATCTTCCCAGTAATCAGCTGAGGGACTGAAGGGTATGAATTCAGTAGCCTCCGGATTCAGCGTTGCATCTGGGGTATCCCCTCCATTTGGGAGATCTATGGCGGATGTTCCCAGAGTCGAGGGAGGCCACAGCCAGTCGAGTTCTCCACCTTCTTCTGTACTCAATTGGGAGGCCTCCCCATCTTTGGCTCGAGAGGTCTGGGACCGAGTGTTCGGCCTAGGAATATCCAGGATAGAGGCCGGTTCAGGGGAGTCTCTCACGGGAGGTATTCTGACTGCCTCAGCAAGTGGGAGCAGGTGGTTCCGATGCCACGTCTTCAGTGGACCCACCTTTCCTTCTGGCTTTAGTTTGTAGACAGGCAAACCGGGCAACTTCCTACAGACAACATAGGGCTCAGATCTCCACCTGTCGGCAAGCTTGTGTTTTCCAGGGACCCCCAGATTGTGTAGCAGTACTCGGTCCCCGGGCTGCAGATCTTGCACTCGAACCTTCAGATCAAAATTTCTCTTGTTGCGGGCCCCCCTTTGATCCGAAGCCGCCTGGGCTTGTTCATAGGCCACCTGCAAGCTACGTCTAAGTCTGTCCACGTATCCCTTGTGGGATGTAGCTGAGGTATTGTCTATAGAAGTGCCAAAGGCCAGGTCCACAGGTAGCCTTGCTTCTCTCCCAAACATAAGTCGATAAGGGGAGTAGCCAGTGGCGTCACTTGTGGTACAGTTATAGGCATGTACTAGGGCTGATATGTGCTGACTCCAGTGTTGCTTCTTCTCTGTTTCTAAGGTTCCCAACATGTTGAGAAGGGTCCGGTTAAATCTCTCCGGCTGAGCATCTCCTTGTGGGTGGTAAGGCGTGGTTCTGGTCTTCTTTATTCCTAATGAATCCAAAAGTCTTCGGATCAACCGACTCTCAAAGTCCCTTCCTTGATCTGAGTGGAGTCTCTGTGGTAGTCCGTAATGGACAAAATACTTCTCCATAAGTATCTTGGCCACGGTGGATGCCTTCTGGTCTTTGGTTGGGAAAGCTTGAGCATAGCGGGTGAAATGGTCGGTTATTACCAGAACATTCCCCAATCCACTCAGGTCGGGTTCGAGGCAGAGAAAGTCAATGCATACCAGATCCATTGGGCCTTGACTCTGTAAGTGGCCCATTGGGGCAGCTTGATGGGGTAGGGTCTTTCTCTGAATGCATCGTGCACAGGAATGGCAATACTCCTCTACTTCTGCCCTCATGCAGGGCCAATAGAACCGATTTCTGACAAGCTGGAAGGTCCTTTCTGCCCCTAGGTGACCATGATGGTCATGCAGGGCAATTAGTACAGTCTCTCGGTGCTTCTCTGGAAGAAATAACTGCCACTTATCTTCTGAGTCATCAGAGGGGCCCCTTCGGTAGACCACTCCCTGATGTACCTGTAGCCTGTCCAATTCCTTCCTCAACAGGCGAGCCTCCTTTGAGGGGTGATGTAGGAATTTGTTGGGATCCTGATTCTCCAGGGCTTCGAGGACCAATCTCCCCATGGGGTCTTCCAATTGGTCACACCTCAACTCCTTCTTGGACAGTCTCGGTAGGTTGTCTTCCTCCAGTTGAGTTACCCCACAATAGTGTTTGGGGACTCCTACCATGGTAACCCCTATTTCTTCTGCTCTGGAGCCTCCTCTGGCTTGGAATTCAGCCCCTTGACAAAGGGCCCGCACCCCGTCCGGTGCCACTTGGGTCCAAACTTCCCAGTCATTTGTCGTGGCATGAGACCTCCGGGACAGGGCATCTGCATCCCTATTTCCGGCTCCTGGTCTGTACTTCAGACTGAAGTTGAATCCAGACAATGCGGCCAACCACCTGTGTCCGGTGGCATCTAGTTTCGCGGTGGTGAAGAGGTAGGTCAGGGGGTTGTTGTCTGTCTTCACAGTAAACTCTGCCCCATACAAGTAGTCTTTTAGCTTGTCTACTACCGCCCATTTGAGGGCCAGGAATTCCAGCTTATGAGTGGGGTAATTCTTTTCTGAGGGGGTCAGGCTCCTGCTCACATAGGCCACTGGTCGCAGTTGTCCTTCATGTTCTTGGTAGAGTACACCACCTAGACCCTCATGGCTGGCATCCACATGTAATTCATAAGGTCTGGTAGGGTCGGCGTAGGCCAGGACTGGGGCAGTGGTTAAGCTCCTCTTCAGAGCATGAAAGGCCTCTTCACACCTTGGGTTCCACTGATCTTGAACTGACTCACCAGGCCTCCTGGGCCCTGAGTCATCCTCTTCCCCTTCTGCCTTTAGCAATTCATTCAACGGGCGGGCAATCCGAGCAAACCCCTCCACAAACCTCCTATAATAGGAGCAGAACCCCAGGAAGGATCTGAGCTCTGTTACTGTGGTGGGTCGTGGCCAGGAAGTGACTGCTTCCAACTTCTCAGGATCTGTGGTCACCCCTTCTTCAGACACTATGTGCCCCAGATAGTTCACAGAAGACTGGTAGAACCGACACTTCTCGGGGGAAAGCTTAAGTCCCTCTTCGCTGAGTCTTCTCAATACTTTCTCCAACCTGGCTTCATGTTCTTCCAAGGTTCTTCCAAAGACAATGACATCGTCCAAGTACACAAGGACTTCTATAAGATTCATGTCTCCAACAGTCTTCTCCATAAGGCGTTGAAAGGTAGCAGGAGCTCCAGACAGACCCTGAGGCATCCTATTGAATTCGAAGAATCCCACCGGGGTTATGAAGGCTGTCTTCTCCCTGTCTTCTTGGTGCATAGGGATTTGATAGTACCCACTCTTGAGGTCCATCACACTGAACCATTTGGCTCCAGACAAACTTTGTAGGGCATCTTCTATCCTTGGTGTGGTGTATTGGTCAGGGATGGTTCTCCTGTTGAGAGTCCTGTAATCGATACAAAGCCTCAACGACCCATTCTTCTTTCTGACCACCACGATTGGGGAGGCATAGGGACTTCTAGACTCCCGGATCACACCAGTCTTCTTTAGTTCTACAAGTTGTTCCCTCAGATCCTCCAGATCTGCCAGGGGGACCCGCCTGACCCTCTCTCGGAAGGGCTTATCTTCTTGGAGGCGGATCCGATGGGTGGCACTTCTTGCACACCCCACATCGAATTCATCTTCGGAAAAGATCTTCTCCCACCTGGTCAGCTGGGCCTTGGCTCTTTCTTTCCAAGCCCTGGGTAGGTTCGGGTTTTCCACGGACAGTTTCTCCCAAACATCTCCTCCGTCACCCGTCCCCTTGACTTCGAACCAAGTGACCGGGGCAGCAGGGCTCACCTGACCAAGCAACACTCTGGCAGGGATCTCCATGGGTCCTCCCGTAGTGTTCCTAACACTCACCGGAACTCTGCCATGGGCCTTCTTCAGGGCCTTGAACGGAATCACTTCTGGTATCACTTCCAGGCCTGAGGACTCTTCCCTTGGGTCTGATTCCAGCATGACAAAGGGGCCAGGTTGTTCCCACGAAAGCTTCACAGTGGCCCTAAGACAGGTTACTTCTCCGGGCTGTAGCACTACTCCTTCTCTGCCAAGTCTCCACACCTTCCCTATCCCCTCTCCCGGGGTCTTCTGCTCTAAGACCAGTCGTTGGTAGGCCGAATTAAGCATGGGATGGATTTTGGTGGCTGAATGGTTTCTCTCTTTCACTAGAGGGGTCAGGAGTCTCCTGACTAGATCCGTGTTTGTCCCAATGATCAGGGAAATCTTGCTGGCTCCAGGCGGCCGGGGACACACAACTGCCAGGGTGTCAAACACTTCAGCCTTCCCAGCCACGGATGGGTCGAAAGTCATCTTTATGGGCAGGTACCCATCATAAGGGAAACTCTGGGTTCCAAGTCCCCATATCTCCAGCTCTTCTATCTTCTGGATAGGCAGATGACTCAAGTGCCTATCATAGAAGTCCCGGTATAGTAAAGTCACCTGTGCTCCGGTGTCCAAAAGAGCTTTAGTATAGACTCCTTCCACTTGAATGGGCACAGTAGGAGACGGGCCCACCAGTTCCTTTGGGTATGGCCGGACTGGGGTCACCTCTTTTTTTTGGCTTTCGACCCTTGCCCTGCTCCTTTTGGACTTTAATTTTTCCTGAGCCTGGCATGCATTGACTTTCTCCCTCTCAATGGGGGCACAAACCCGCTGAGGGATGTTATTGTTCCTTTTAGGTGGATGTTCCTTCTTTGGGGTGCTGTACTTCCACTGAGGGGTCTTGCCCCCTCCCTCTGGGGTACATCTTGGTGGGGGTGTACTATACCTCCTCCTAGGAGTTTTGTCTCCTCCATTCTTGGCCTTTTTTTTTAGTTTGGAGCGCACCGAAGATGATGGGCACCCGGTTGACTCCTTCACCGGGGCCCTTTGGAGTTTCCCGCCGGCTTGCAATTATCTGTTCTCTTCTTCTTTGGGCTGGAGCATACGTTAGCAAAGTGGCCACTCCCTCCGCAGTTATAGCAAATCACCTCTTCTCGGTCCTGTAGGAAGGCCGGTGCAGAGGTGTTCGGGAACAACTCCTTTCTTGGGCTTGGTTTCTCTCGTCTTCTCTGATCTTTCTCCATCAAAGAGGTCAGCATCTCCAACACTTGGGCCATTTGCGATTTCAGAGTGTCAACCTCCGCATCTCTTTCTGGGCTCTTGACCGAATGGACCAACACTGGTACAGGTGTGACATTCGCCTTGGCCACCTGCTGATCTTCCTGCAGCGCCTCTTCGTCCCTAATAATTTTTATTAGATCAGAGTAGGTTAGTGACATTCCTCCTCCTGAGGTTTTCAGGTGCAGCCAGACCAGGTCTGAGCGCCGCGCTCCCCTCATGATCTGCTTCATGCGTGCTTCATCTGCATCTTTGGGCAGCATTCCCTTCTTCAGTACAATCTTGCATAACTGCCTGTTCAGCCTTCTAACATATTCTGACAGTTTCTCATTCGGCTGCTGGAGAGTGTGTTCAATTTGATAAATCATCTCTGACACCTTCTCCAGCTGACCAAACTCTTCCTGCAGCATGGCCAGGCAATCTTGAGCTGTACAGTTTTCATTTCCAAACCGGAAGCTCTTCACCGCTTCTGCCGCGGCACCTTTCAGACTTTCTAAGACTCGCTGTCTCTTCTGTGCCTCAGGCACCTCCCATGCTTCTACTGCCTGCAATGCCTGTTCCACCCAAGTGTCAAAATCTTCCTCCCCCGCAGGGACGGGGAGCTTCCCTGAGAAGGTGCTAAGCTTCCGGTAACCGGCCTCCACATGCACCGTACTGCTTTTCTGGCACTTAATTACAAGGTCTCCTAGAGCATTCAACAATTCAGGCCCTATAGCGGCCAGCGGTGATCCCGGGCTTAATAGTTCCTTAAGCTTTTCTGCTTTAGGGGATAGTGGTGGAGATAATTGTGGGAGTGATGGCTTTGGTGTCTGAAACCATTCTTCCTTCACTGGCAGCGTATGTATCAAGTGATAGATCTGATTATCTATGGCTTGTATACTCTGACTTTTAAAATGCTCTGGGATTTCGTTTTTCCATTCTACCAGTGCGTATGTAAACAAGATCATTGGATCTGGCCTAAAATCCATCACCCATGCTTTGTGGCTCGGAGACAGTAACAATACGAGCTGTTTTATCTCCTCTTCCTTCCATCTTTCCCCCGGGAGTACAATGACTACCGCCGCGGTTGGATCGGCGCCAATCGCTGCGCACCACTGTGACATTGCCAGCGGGTCCATGCTGGTACTTCTGACCGGCTTGATTGCAGCGTGCAACGTACAAGGATCCCGGACTCGAGCCCCCACGTGTAGCGCTACCCCCAGTTAAGAGAGCCGCTGATATTGATTTGGGCCCTGCAGTGCACCGCCGTCAACCCCCGGCAATCGGCTCTAACCTCCCGTGGCACAGCTGGTGATAGAGAGATAGGACCGCGTGACCGCAACTGTTGGTGACGCAGTCCTATAACAAACATACACAGAATATACTTTAAAACTCCTATTAAAGTAAGCGGAACTGACACCAAATGTACTTTACCCAGATATTTTACTGAGGCTAATGGGCAAATAATAAACAACAATATAACAAGTTGCAGATCCCTGCAATAAACAGTAATAAAGATAAACAGAGTAATCAGAATAATAAAGTATTGCTATGCAACTCTAGCGCTGCCCTTTTACAGCGGAACTGACACCAAATGTACTTTACCCAGATATTTTACTGAGGCTAATGGGCAAGTAATAAACAACAATATAACAAGTTGCAGATCCCTGCAATAAACAGTAATAAAGATAAACAGAGTAATCAGAATAATAAAGTATTGCTATGCAACTCTAGCGCTGCCCTTTTACAGCTACTTCCCCTCATGGGTAGACTAACACCCAGCAATGTCTACCTATGCAGTCAGGCCTGACTGATCTAAATGGAAGTTCAGTGAAACAATATTTGCTAGCAATCTCTCGGTGGTGCACTTGAAGAACAACTTTGTAATCCCAACGAATAGTAAAGATAAAGTATCTGTCTTTAAACAGCTCTCACCACCTGGACAAGTCCAAGTCCCTTTCCTCCATCGATTCGTCTAGGAACAGAAATCCACCGACATCCAAGTCTTCAATCCTTCTGGTGTACTGCAGCAAGGAGGATTAGATGTCTCTAAGGCTCTGCTAGGCTGGCAGAGGGCTCTTTGGAAAGGAGCACATGGCCCGGGCTTCAGGCCTTGTGCACACAGCAGTTCAGCACAGACATCCTCTTGCTAGGAGAGGGGGGTCCAAAGAGGCCGACCAAAACTCTGCCTCCCCTTTATAAAGTCTGCCCCAGCAGTCTCTGTTCTGGAGCAATGCACCCTGGGTGCTGCAAGATGTACTGGGAGATGTAGTCTCTCTCTCCTCTGCTTTCACTTCCATAATGTCTCTTTACTTCCTCCCGACTCACCTCTCACCTGGAACTTCTTGTCTCTCTGCATTAAAGGGGAACACCCCGCTACACAAGTTTCCCCAAAAAAATTCTCTCCCTAATAACCTGACAATCTATCTGGAACCATTGTGTACCATTCTCTGGGAAAAAAGTGACGCACTTTGATTACATTTTATTGGTTATTTTTTCAGTAATGATTCACATTCCCTAAAAGAGCCCCACGCCTCAGGAGGAACCCACACCTTTGGCCACTACCTGGCTTTGGCATTAATAAAGGTGGCAGATCAATCTTTCAGCTTCAGGAACATAGCCAACTAAAGGCTCCTCTAAACAAGACAAATCCAGTCACTATGTGATGCAAAGGCCTCATAAAATAAACAAAAGCTTGCTTTACCCTTCCTGACGGAACAAAATTCTCCTTTATTTGTTCTTTACATGCCCCCCCCCCCCCCCCTCCAAGACACTGCTGCTTACAGTCAGAGGTTTCAGTAAGGCCCCATGTACACTGCTGCTGCTAATCGGATGTTCAACTCATTCAATGTTATCTTATATGTACACAGGTTCGTTTACTGTCGTTTTTAGGCAGGTGCGTTTATAAGCCTTTTTTTTAAGGCAAAAAAATTAGTTCAGACGCCGAAGTTTCCGATGTTTCAGACGCCAAACGCTTCCAAACGCGGCTAAATGCGGCAACCCGCGTTTAGCAGCGTTTCGTTTATAGGCGTTTTACGTTTTTGGCCATTTAAAAAAAAAGCATTTAAAAGGCGGCAAAACGCTGCTAAACGCGGCATGTAAACGCGGCAAAACGGGTGTTTTAAACGTGGGTTACTATCTGTCAAGGTAAATCGTTCAGGAGCAGTTGTAAAAATGTCCCGTGTACATGGAGCCTTAAAGAGACAGAACTGTCAATGCAGAAAGCAATGGTCAAGACTAGGTAAGACTAGGTGTGACCAGGTGCTGACAGCAGTGACAATGCTGGTAGCTTTGGCCCCCCACACACATAGGGGTTCATTTATTGATGACATGCATGTGTAGTTGCACTCTGCAAGACCAGTTGCTCCAGAGCTTAGTAAATGAGCAGAAGCTCTGCTGACCTCCATCATCCAATCATGTGCAAGTAAAAATGCTGTTTCTTATTTTCCGTGCACGTGATTGGGTATTCTTTGTAAAGTGAAACTTTACCTAATTTACTAAGCTCTGGAGCAACTGCACTTGCAGAGTGCAACTGCACTTTTGAAAGTGCACAATTTATTTGCCTTTAGTAAATCAACCCCTTATTCTCATCCCACTGTAGTGCAAGGGGGCAGATTGACAACTCTGCTCTGAATTCAGGAGCAGTGCAGCGTCATTGTCACCCCATCACAGGAAGCTGCATTAGGTGGACTTCACTGGCAGGTTTAACAGGTATTTGTGGGGAAAAGTGGCTTATTCACAGCAAATGTGTTGGGCTGGCTAGCCCAATGCATATGTAAGGCAGTCTGCCTTAACCACTTGCCAACTGGCTCACGCCGATATACATGGTCAAAGTGGCACGTTCCCGCAAAACAACATATGAGTACGGTTTCCCCTTTAAGAGTCATCGGAGGCCGCTCGGCAGGGGAACCCATCGCCGCCGGCCACCCGCGATCTTGGGCACGAAAGCCAGAACAGGGATTTGTGTGTGTAAACACACAAATCCCCGTTCTGTCAGGGGAGAGGAGACAGATAGTTTGTTCCTAGTAAGTAGGAACAGCGATGTGTCTCCTCCCCCAGGCAGTCCCATCCCCCCACAGTAAGAAACACTCACTAGGGAACATATTTAACCCCTTGATCGGCCCCTAGTGGTAACCCCTTCCCTACCAGTGACATTTACACAGTTAGTGCATTTTTATAGCACTGATCGCTGTATAAATGTCAATGGTCCCAAAAATGTGTCTAAAGTGTCCGATCTGTCCACCGCAATGTCGCAGTACCACTAAAAATCGCAGATCACTGCCATTACTGGTAAAACAAATAATAATAATAAAAATGGCATAAATCTTTCCCATAGTTTGTAGACGCTATAACTTTCGCACAAACCAATCAATATATGCTTAATGCAATTTGTAGAATATATATTGGCCTAAACTGATGAAGAAATTTGCTTTTTAAAAACATTTTTGGGGATATTTATTATAGCAAAGAGTAAAAAATACATTTTTTTTTTTCAAAATTGTCACTCATTTTTTGTTTATAGTGCAAAAAATTTAAACCACAGAGGTGATCAAATACCACCAAAAGAAAGCTCTATTTGTGAGAAAAAAAGGACAGCAATTTTGTTTGGGTACAGCGTCGCACGACCACGCAATTGTCAGTTAAAGCGACGCAGTGCCGTATCGCTAAAAATGGTCTGGTCATTAACCTCCCTGGCGGTATGATTATTTCTGATTTTAGGTGCTGAATGCGGTACAATTATTTTGCATGGAAATTTGGGGTTTTATATTTTAGGCCTGTAATTCTTAGGAGTCTAGTTAGACATCCCGGGTATGATAAAGTTTGAAACACGAAATCATAAATTATAATATAATAAATAACTATAAATAATTATAACAAATAATAATATAATAACCCTTTCCCGCCGAGCGGACGCATATATGCGTCCTCGGCTTTCGGGGGTTATACCGGGATGATGCCTGCAGCTGCAGGCATCATCCCGGTACCGTTGTTTAGAGCCGGCGATTGGCTTTCCAGGTATAACCACCGATGCGGCTAAAAGCCCCCCTCCCGCCACCTCCGCTGCTCTTACCGGGCCTCCCGTCCCACCGGGAGACCCGAGCCACAATCCGCCACCTCGGGCGGCTAGAGAGAGACTGAATCAAAGCCGCGAATGGCTTTGATTTTTTCTCTTCACTGTAACCACGGGAGCGACGTCATGACGTCACGTCCGGGTTACTCGGCTGCCAATGGCGCCGAATTTAAAAAAGTACACAGTATTCAGAATCGCCTTTTTCGGCGATCTGAATACTTTGAAGTGCAAAGGAGGGATTGGGGGTCTTTTAGACCCATGATCTCTCCATAAAGAGTACCTGTCACCACTTATTACTGTCACAAGGCATGTTTACATTCCTTGTGACAGCAATAAAAGTGATCAAAATGTTTTTTTTTTTAAAAACACTATTTTTAATTATAAAAATAAATAAAATAAATAATAAAAATTTTAAAGTGCCCCTGTCCCCGCGAGCTCGCGCGGCAAAAAAAAACGCATACGGAAGTCGCGCCCGCATATGAAAACGGCGTTCAAATCACACATGTGAGGTATCGCCGCGATCGTCAGAGCGAGAGCAATAATTATAGCCATAGACCTCCTCTGTAACTCTAACCTAGTAGCCGTAAAAAAAAATTAAAGCGTCGCCTATGGAGATTTTAAGGTACCTTAGTTTGTCGCCATTCCAAGAGTGCGGGCAATTATAAAGCATGACATGTTTGGTATCTATTTACTCGGCGTAACATCATCTTTCACATTATACAAAAAAATTGGACTAACTTTGCTTTTTAATTTTTTTTAAATTCATGAAAATTAATTTTTCCAAGAAAGTTGCGTTTAAAACACAGCTGCGCAAATACTGTGTGATATAAAATATTGCAACAATTGCCATTTTATTCTCTAGATTCTCTGCTAAAAAAATATATATAATGTTTGGGGTTTCTAAGTAATTTTCTAGCAAAAAATCCGCATTTTAACTTGTAAACACCAAATGTCAGAAATGGGCTTAGTCATGAAAAGGGATAATAAAAAAAATTATTCAATAATGTAATCAAATCAAAAACACAGAAATTTGCTCAGTTGCAGAATTGTCACTCTCATTACTTTTAGTGTTTGATGACGAATTTCCCCACAAATCGCTATCGCTCAATTCTGCAAGTGATTCTAATTTATTATCGCTGTTTTCTAGCTGGTCTAAAACCACTTTTGACATAAAGGGACACTTTTTGGTTGCTATGGACAATCTCCAGTTTCCAGGCAGAAAAAAATGTATTTATAATATAAAAGTGCATGCAGGGCACTGGACAGACCACTAGGGACAAAGGGGGTGTGTAATTATTTTATACAGTACTGAGTGTACTGTATGTATATTGTGTTTTTACTTTTTTGAATTTGTCGCCGATCTCCGCCCTGTGCGTCGCAACGTCACAGGTAACGAAGATCGGCGGCACTCGGGCACTGTGTGAATCGAGTGAGGAGACAGCTCGCACACACTGCGGGGAGATATCGCAGGATCCAGGGACAAGGTAAGTTATGCCTCGTTTCCACTGAGCGGATCGGTTCAGTACGGTTCGGTACGGTACGCTATTTTGGGTGTTTCCATTATAAAAGTGTGCCATAAAACCGAACCGTACCGCACCATTCTGGGTCCTGCTTCAGATGTGGGGCCATAGAAAATGGAACGGTTCGGTTAGGGCGGAGCTACAATACATTCCACTGATTGGCGGACACGCAAGGCATTTTTTCTAAACCCTAAATGGTCCCTGAGGGTCCGACTTGCAGTGGAAACGCTCACCAGAATAGACCGGACCATTCAAACCGTTCCATTCTGTACCGACCCAAACCGTTCCGCTCAGTGGAAACAAGGCATTACTTTGCCTGGATACTGCGATGCGATCCCGAGTCTGGCTCGGGGTTACCGCTAATGGTACTGAAATTTCACCCCGAGCCTAACTCGGGAATACCGCCAGGCAGGTTAAGCAGGAAAACCTTCCGGTCTGTAACTGGTTAAAGTGATTGTAAATTTCAGACATAAAATCTGAAGAAAGCACTTATTTCTATAGTATTTACTTGCCTCTTTCCAAAGTGTCATTTCTCTCTCATTTCGGTCTAGATCCTCTGTTATCAGCATGAGTCACTTCTGACAAGGTTTCCAGACACCAATTGCGAAAAAGGTGACAGGGGAGGAGGCTCCAGCATATAGCCTGTGATTGACAGCCTCAGGTCTGTTTCCTGGGTGGTGTGTGAAAGGGGTGTCCCTTCCCTCCAATCAGCTCTCAGAGCTCTTATACAGTGTGTAACTGTAGCTCCCCATCCCCTGCTTTGTGAGCATGTGAAAAATCTTTTTATCTCTGAGTTTTACAAAAATGTACAGGATAAATGGGTGCAGATAAACAGGTACAACTTATGTAGGAGGATTTGTTTAGTCTCTGTGTATCCTCTGAAGCTAGTAACTTTACTGGGTATACTGTAGGTAAGGGTTTACAACAGGGGTGCCCAACCTTTTGAAGAGCAAGGGCCACTTAAGCGACTTGGTAACCGGTCGCGGGACACAATGAGCGGAGCGGGTGGATGGCAGCCCACTCGGCTCTATAGAGCCCACTCTACTCTCAGCACACCAAACTCGCAGGTAATAGAAGTCTATGGCTCAGTGCATGTAACCAAATGATGCACTTCTCTGTACCTGTGGATCAGTTTGAAAGCAGCCCAGTAACCACTGCAGAACAGATATGTCCATATATACACTGTAATTTTAGTAATAAACGTACCTTTAATAACAGTATTCTATTCTATTTTATTCCATCCCAGAGCAGGAGGTACCCGTCCACATCAGAGGGTTCCACGGGCCACATGTGGACCCTGGGCCACTGGTTGGGCACCCCTGTTTTTTTTTTTAAATATGTAAGTTTTTTATTAATGCCCAACATGGGCTAAGACAAATCAATACAAACATATACAAGAGACCATGAAAAACAAAGAAATAAATGTCTCTTTAAATTTCTCCTGCTGTTGCCACGCTGTGAGCACCAAATCTTCTATTGCCCTAATGTCCTCTACCCCCCGGACCCAGCTAGCTACCTTAGGCGGCGTCTGACTTTTCCATTGCAGCGGGATACAGGATTTTGTGGTGTTCGATTTTTTATATCTCTTAGACGAGATCGTGTTGACATGTAGGAGGCAGAAGGCTGGGTCATCTGGTATATTGTACTCGGTAAATTTCTGGATTGTGAGCCTGACTGTGGACCAGAAGTGGGACAATTTGGGACATGACCAGAATATATGTAGCAACGAGCCCCTGTCTCCCAGACACCTCCAACAGAGCGGCGAGGAGTTCGGGTAGTAAGTTTGTAGGGCATGCGGGGTCAGATACCACCTCGTCAGGAGCTTGTAGTTAGTTTCTTGTACCTTCGTACAAGTGGAAGACTTCAGGGCAAACGTTATGATACGCTGGATCTGGTGTGGGGTGAATGTACGGTTTGGGTCTCTTTCCCACTTAGCTAAATAGGCAGGGTGCGTGGCGTCAGTCGGGGAGATCAGGAGGTTATACATGGTATAACCTCCTGGGAGCACACCCTCTTCCGAGCAGAGAGTCTCAAAGGAGGTAAGTGGTTTGACGAACCCTTGCGGGTTAGGAATAGACGTGAGGAAATGTCTCAGTTGGACCGCCGTCCAAAACGGCAGTTGGAAGGCGCCCCTCTCGTCCCGTAGCACTTCCAGTGAGGGCCAAGCGCCAGTCGCCAGGAAGTGTCTAGCTTGTGTACAGTGCAAATTCTCAAACACGATCCAAATCAGAGGGTCCAGTCCTGGCGGGAATTTGGGGTTCCCTATAATGGGATACAGGGGGGAGTTAGGCGTGGATAGAGACTGTGTGTAGAGTGTCCGTGCCCCCACCCGGAGTGTCGTCCCAATCAGTGGGTGTCTTTTGATGGCAGCTGGGAGATGGTCATGACACCAAACCACTCCTTTGAAGGGTATGAGGGTCTGGGACTGTTCAAAGCACCCCTGGTTTACAACTACTTGAAAGCGGAACTAAACCCATAGATTTAAGGGTTTCACAAAATTCCCAGCATGCCGGGAATGCCAACTGTCACTTGTGCTTTGGCTGAAAAGGATTGGAGGGTTTAGTTCCCTTTTAAGTGCTACAAATTCAGTTCACCCTACTGCACTGCACTGGGCCACGCTCTACTTTGTTCACTGCTGTAGGTTGCAATGTTTTACACAGAATTGCAACAAGCTAAGGTGCAAAAAACGTGTCATTTTGTAATATTTGAATAAAGTTGAAAAGAAAAAGTAAAAAGTAGACAGCGCGATGCAACATTACATTACAATGCATCGTCACTACTTCTTTCTCAGCACACATCAGCAGCTACGCAACGCTAAGTAATGACCCGTACACACGATCCGAAAGTCGGACGACAGATCGTCCGTTTTTTTGCGTGATAGTCTCAAAAAGTCGCAAAAATAGAGCGGTTGCTAGAGTTATGAAAATTCTCGTACGACAGAATAAAAAATCAGAAGTGATGTCATGTGTTGTAGTGTATTTCTATTGTATTTTCGGACGACAACTGTACTAAGTAAACAGAAATCGTACGATCTGGTATCATACGAGAATTTTTTTTGTGTTCGTCCGATCGGATAAACTGTCGTGATCGGCTCTCGAAAGGTCTGTACTAACGTTCCCATTATCGTATGATTGCTTTTAAAACTTTATTTTTAGTCCGATTTTGGAAACGTGGGCCATTGGTACAGTCTACAGCAGGGGTCTCCAAACCTTTCAAACAAAGGGGCCAGTTTATTGTGCTTTACACTTTAGGAGGGCCGTATTGTGCCCAGCGGGGGGCAGAAAATGTCCCGGGCCCGACATTAGTTAGAATAATAATGGCCTCAGGGTTGGTGGTCAGTAGGAGAAGTTGTACCCCTATTAGAAGCAGGAATAGAATCCCATCATTGGTACCAGAGGAAGAAATAGTGTCCTCTGGTTGGCTGTCAATGGGAAGAATAGAGCCCCAAGGGCCGAATAAAGACTAGCAAAGGGCCACATCTGGCCCTTGGGCCACAGTTTGGAGACCTCTGGTCTACAGTATGTACTGTAGGTGCAGATGCACTTAGAATGAAGTCCTGCAGCACATATTTTTTATGGAAGGCCATAGTTGCACTTCAAGTATTATGTCAAAATTTACACAGTCCCACCATTAGAAAATATATAGACAAGTGGCGGTCAATATACTTAAAATAGGGGGCACAAAGTGCGGCCCCTGATGTAAAAGGGCCAAACATAATATACAGCGCCTGAAGTCCACTCTCCGCTGACATCACTGCCATCAGTCGAGCAAGCGCGTCATCCTGACTTCCAAGTCTGGATCCGCCAGCTGCCTTGATTGAGGCCAGTCTCAGCGATCCGCTCAGACGGCCGATCCCCACTCCTCCAACACTCATTACTGCAATGAGCGTGGGTGATCAGAGCAGGAGAGATGCTGACTGACAGTCAGCATCTCTCCGCTCGGGGAGGAGTAAGACCGGGGCCATTGGTGGTGTTCAGTGGCTCGGTTCTCAGTACAGAGATGCCGGGGGACAGATGCAGCATCGGTTTGATGCTGCATCCACCCAGGTAAGTATGATTATGCAAAAGAAAACCATTCTTCTCTTTTAAATTACCTAATTTAAAGTGGTGTTCCAGCCGCAAACAAAAAAAAAAGATTAATTCAGCAACTGCAAACACTGAAGCTGTTGACGTTTAATGAGGACACTTACCTGTCCAGGGAGCCCGCGATGTCAGCCTCCCGAGGCCAATCTGTCCATCGGCTGGGGTGCAGGCGCCACCATTGTGACTAAGGGAAACCGGCAGTGGAGCCTTCAGGCTTCATGACCAGTTTCCTACTGCGCATTCGTGAGTCGTGCAATGCTTTCAGAATGACCCCATTGTCTTCTGGGACACACACAGGTCCCAGAAGGCAGCGGGGGAGCAGGAGGAAATTACGCCTTGGGCCGTGGCCGAGGCAGGAAGGAAGTACACTCAGTACTTCATAAAAGGTAAGAAACAGAAAAATAATAATAATAATTATCCAAAAACGAGTGTTGGAGGGGTGGTCTTTTCTTTTAGATAAAGTTGTAAAAGTGGGTGGAACTCCACTTTAATATTTCTCTCCCCAAGAATATAGAAGATCAGAGGAAAACGTAAAAAAAAAACACATAAAAAGTGAAGGGATGGACAGCACAGAAAAGAGTAGGATTGTGTGAAAGGAAACAAACCACACCAAGTCTAAAGAATATTTTACCTTCATTGGCTTAAAGTGATATTAAACCTGCTTTTTATAAACTGCTGACAGGTAGGGCTTTTATAACAGAAGAAACTCTATCGGTCTCTTCTGTTATAAATGCTTCTCTTGCCTGTCAGCTGTAATGTACACAGAGCCACGTGTGCACAGCTCAGCGTGTATTAATGGCATTCGATCATACACATCTGTGGGAGTGACGTCATCGTGGCGTTATCGTGGCCTGGACATTCAAACAGCTGAAGAGACAGAACCAGGAAGAAAGACCGGGCAAAGATGGAAGCATCTGGGGCCTGTAGGAGTTTACTACTGCTTCAAGTTAGCACCTAGGTAAAAGAAACACAGACTTCTGTCTGCAGGGCCCTAAGGGCTTCACAATGCATGCAAAAGGGATGCATGCAACCTCTGGGCTACAGGTTGAGAACCAGGGCACTTCAGACAAAGACAAAACTGGGCCTGCATATATTTCAGTCCCATGTCCTAAAGTGGTTGTAAAGGCTGAAGGTCAAAAAATCCTCTGTGTGCTGCTTCCCCTAATACTCACCTGAGTCCCCCCTTGATCCAGTGATGTGCACGGGAGCCTCTGCGGTTTCTCCTCATTGGCTGAGATAGGCTGGCTCCCACTGCTGTTAATCACAGTCAGTGAGCCAATGAGGAGAAACGTGGGGGGGTGGGGTAGAGCTCCGGCTCTATGTGTCTTATGAATGCATAGAGCGGGGCTCGGGAGCGAGCAAGCACCAGTTCTCCCATAGCAAGCGGCTTGCTATTGGGGGCACTGATCAAGGGGGAGGAACCAGGGCTGCTCTGTGCAAAATCATTAATATCACTTTACCGAAATGCCCCTGAAACTGGGGTGCCCTGATAGTCAAATCTCTGGGCAGACCCCTGCGGTGGATATAAATCAATGTTTTTTTCTTAAAAAAATCAACAAAATCAGATTTTTTTTTTTTATTAAATCTGTTTTTTTTTTTATTTAAATCAGATTTTTTCGATTTTTATCAAATTTATTTTATTAAAATGCTTTTGGAGTAAAAATCTATCTAAAGATAGTTTTCTATTGAAGATACATTAATCATTTAGTTTATTCAGTATGAAATGGAGCTTAGTTATGTAGCATGAGGCTGTATATTCTGCAATATTTCCATTAGATTCAATGAATCCAAGCTCTGCAAGCTGAGATAACATGCACTGCATTGATGCATTCACACAATGTCACCGTAATCATGGGATAAACCAAAGTTCAGGAATATTCCTTTATCCCATTGTTTTGCAAATCTATGTACACTACAAACTGTATGATTAAATCAGTTCCGATATCGCTGTTTTACTAACCTGACAGCTTATTGTTCTAAATGGGAAACCTTCATTTTGTTTGCAAATATTAAAGATTCTAACTACCAGCAAGAACAAGTCCTTACATTTAAAGAGCACCTGTCAGTTCAGATCGCTTATGGCAGCGCCTGTTAGCGGGCATCCACTCACCTGCTGCCGCCACATCCCTCACCTTGTTGTGTCACTGCCGCATCACCAGCCGTCCCAATAAAGTGAATGAGACTGTCGGTGAGTCAACAGCGGGTCAGAGGAGGAGCCGCTGCAAGGCAGAGATGACAGTTGGTCTTTAAAAATTATGATTTAAATCAAGCCTTTTCATGAAATTTGAGCTGGGCACATCTATCTGCAGTATTTTGTTATCTCTCTTCAAAGAGCTATGTCTCCTAGCTCTCTCCTGACCCGTTCCTCTGTTATCAGCCTGATAACTCCTGACAAATTCTCTGACACATCAGATAAAAGCAGCCTGACATTTCTGTCAGGGGAGGTTACTATATATAGATTAGCAGGGAGTAGGGTTGCCACCTTTCCTTCAAGCCAAACCCAAACATTTTAGCGGCTCACGGCAATTTTTTTTTTTAAGGGGGAATGCTGTGGACTTTGGTGTAAAGGGGAACTCTGATGTAAGGGGGGTTTCTGCTTACCAACCTCCCACTTACATCAAGATCCCAGCATTTCCCCTTATATCAGGGTTCCCAAATACCCCCTTAAATCAGAGTCCACAGGGCATCCTTTACATCTGAGTCTCTCTTACCTTAGTGTACTCACTCCCTTGGAGGCACAAGCGAGAAGGGAGGGAGAGGGGAGACTTCAGTCATAGACATTGGATGGTGAGCTCACTAACCGGAGGATGGAGGCTCAGGTATCGACAACTTTAATCCACAATGTATCTGCTGGTTGCTGAACTTTAGATCTCCAGCCCACACATCCCTTTCCTGAGGCCCAGAACACTGGGGATTGGAGTGTGGGTGGGCAGACAGAGTGGTAGGGGTGGGAGGAAGAGGAGCAGATCAAGCCCTCTCTCCTCTCCTGTCTATGTATGGGAATTGGTCCTGTGCACACCCCTATGCACTCAGCGGTTGTGGTACTTGGTTACTTAGGGAGCCAGAGTTCATTATAAATATTGTGTCCGGGTTTCAGGAGGTCTGAAACCCGGACACATGATTCAAAACCAGAACTGTCCGGGTGAATCCCGGACAGGTGGCAACCCTAGCAGGGAGCTGGCCCTGTTACAAAACACCTCAGAGAGTGGAGAGGGGGTGTGAGCCTTTCCTCCAATCAGCAATTTTAGCTATCTTGGCTGTATGCCCAGACATCACACTCTGTGTTAACCAGGAAGAGAAGATTTCCTAACACGATCTGAACTTTCTAAACAGTATATAAATGTGAAGACAGCAGATATACATGTAAAACTTATGTAGGGAGATTTGGTTCCTCCCTGTGTATCATCCTGAGGCTGTTCACTTCACTGGGTGTATGGAGGGTTTACATCCACTTTAAATTGTGATTTAAATCGACTTGATTTAAATCAAATCCACCCTGTAGACCCCTATTAAGCTGGCCATACACCTATAGCTTATCTGCAGATTTTCTATGGTTAGATGGAAAAAGAGCAACATATTTCTCCATGTACGCTAAACTGTGTGGATGGAGGAATCTCCCACTGGGCCAAGCTTCAGTATCTTGCTAGTCGGCCCCGCTGGCTCTCAACCTAAACAATGCCTGCACCCAATCAGAATGTTCAGGTATTGTGAGAGCCAGCGGGGCCGACTAGCAAGATACTGAAGCTTGGCCCAGTGGGAGATTCCTCCATCCACACAGTTCAGCGTAGATGGAGGAATCTGTTCCACTTTTTCCATCTGACCATAGAAAATCTGCAGATAATCTATAGGTGTATGGCCAGTCTTAGTCCCTTCTGTTATGGGTAACCACATTATTATTTTTTTATCTTTTGGATACAACATAGACCTCTTTCAGGTTTTTATTACTTTCTGTGTTTCCGCAATTCTTTATTTGTTCTGGTGGCCATTGTCACCGCGACCGAAAGTGACGAGAAATCCCAAAATGTTATGCCCAGCATCGGAACAAGAAAGGAAATCTTCCAATGGGGAAGAGATACATTTTAAAGCCCAATGGGAAGCAGTGAGGGAGGCTGGGCCTGCCATTGACTTGTAGAAGTCAAGATTAGTATATCCCCTTAACGACCTCTCACGGCATATATACGTCGGCAGAATGGCTCGTACAGGCACAATCACGTACCTGTACGTCCCCATTAACTGCCTGCCGTGTGGTCGTACGCGTCATCCCCGTGAGTCGGACCGCGGGTCCCGCGGACTCGATCGCCGTGGGGATCCCCGCGATCGTCCTACGGAGGGATGGAGCGGGGAGATGTTAGTGTAAACACAGCATCTCCCCGCTTGCCTACTAACACTGTCACTGATCTCCGCTCTGTGTAATCAGAGCGGAAATCGGTGACATGTCACTTGTAGCCACGCCCCCTAACAGTGAGAATCACTCCCTTAGGCATACTTAACCCTTTCAGCGCCCCTAGTGGTTAACCCCTTCATTGCCAGTGTAATTTTTACAGTAACCAGTGCATTTTTATTGCACTGATCGCTGTAAAAATTACAATGGTCCCAAAAATGTGTCAAAAGTGTCAGATGTGTCCGCCATAATGCCACAGTCACGAAAAAAAATCGCTGATCGCCACCATTACTAGTAAAAAAATAAAAAATTATAAAATGCCATAAAACTACCCCCTATTTCGTAAACGCTATAACTTTTGTGCAAACCAATCAATAAACGCCGATTGTGATTTTTTTTACCAAAAATATGTAGAAGAATACGTATCGGCCTAAACTGAGGAAAAAAATAATTTTTTATATATTTTTTGGGGATATTTATTATAGCAAAAATTAAAAAATATTGCATTTTTTTCAAAATTGTCGCTCTATTTTTGTTTATAGCGCAAAAAATAAAAACCGTAGAGGTGATCAAATACCACCAAAAGAAAGCTCTATTTGTGGGGAAAAAAGGACGTCAATTTTGTTTGGGAGCCACGTCGCATGACCGCGCAATTGTCAGTTAAAGCGACGCAGTGCCGAATCACAAAAAGGGGCCTGGTTATGCTGCGTATTGGTCCGGGGCTGAAGTGGATATTGAAGTGCTCTATATGTAGGCACTGAAGAGTCAGGACAGACATACGGGCTTAGTGTGTCTTCAAAACTTTTCATCTGCTGTTTTACATCATTTTACCAAAGAAAGGGGTTGCTTTAAATTACAAGTATTGTAGCCTTAAACACTTGCATGAATATTTGATATTAAGAAACATATACTGCACTAATATATAATTTAAGCTGAATAATATTGATCCGAAACTTTTGAAATGTACGGATTGAACTGTTTTTTACAGAAACTTGCTTAGGTCTCATTTATATAGTACAATTCTTCTAATCCTGGCTGGTGAGTTGTATATCCTGCAGTTACAACAGATATTTGAAAGAGACTTTGCAGGACACAAGGGTTGCAGTCCACTGGAAATATCTGTCTGACAAACAGCTAAAGAGCCATATGTTTACTGTTCTGTATGTGCAAAATGGAATATAGGAGCAACTCTATATGCAATGGGAGTTTCTTCCAACTATAAATCAGACTATAAGCAGACACTGTCTGGATGGTGCTTCAAGGTATCCCAACACACTGGGCCATGTTGCCATGTTGCTATGCCATTACAGAAGTAAAATAAAAATACTGTATATACTCGAGTATAAGCCGACCCGAATATAAGCCGAGGCACAGAATTTTACCACAAAAAAATGGGAAAACGTATTGACTCGAGTATAAGCCTAGGGTGTCCATCTGCATGCCCCACTGTGCCCATGACTAGACTGACGTTTAACATAGGAGTCTATGGAAGGGGTGCCCGGCTTTGAAAAATCGGTGCTCCCCGGGCATAGGTCCCCCAGACAAAAAACTTTGCACTTATAGAGGAGAAATGGGGCTACATGTGTGCCAAGTTTAGGGTCCAGGGGACCTACGGTCGGCTGGTACGGGTCCACAAAGTCACCGGAGAAATTACCGTTTAACATGGGAGTCAATGGAAGGGGTGCTCGGGTTTGAAAAATCGGTGCTCCCCGGCTGTAGGACCCCCGGACAACAAACTTTGCACACTTGTAGAGGAAGAGTGAGGCTACATGTATATAAACGTATTGACTCGAGTATAAGCCTAGGGTGTCCCTCTGCATGCCTCACTGTGCCCATGCCTCACTGTGCCCATGCCTCACTGTGTCCATGCCTCACTGTGTCCATGACTAGACTGACGTTTAACATGGGAGTCTATGGAAGGGGTGCCCGGCTTTGAAAAATCTGTGCTCCCCGGCCGTGGGTCCTCTAGACAAAAAACTTTGCACACTTATAGAGGAGAAATGGGGCTACATGTGTGCCAAGTTTCGAGTCCAGGGGACCTACGGCCGGCCGATACCGGTTCCCCAAATTCACTGGAGAAATTACCGTTTAACATGGGAGTCTATGGGAGTCTATGGAAGGAGTGCCCGGCTTTGAAAAAGCATTGCTCCCCGGCCGTAGGTCCCCCGGACAAAAAACTTTGCACACTTGTAGAGGAAGAGTGGGGATACATGTGTGCCAAGTTTGGCCAGTACCAACTCCCCAAAGTCCGGGAGATCAGGCGCAAAATGGTGACTCGAGTATAAGCCGAGGGGGCATTTAAAGCACAAAAAAATGTGCTGAAAAACTCGGCTTATACTCGAGTATATACAGTACTAATTTTCCCCCTGTCCATTGCAGGGGTTGTAAACTCCTTATTCTATGCATGCAAAAGATGACAGTCATCCTGCTTTCAGGGCTGGGAGGTTGAGAAGTATTCAACTACACTTCCATCAACAGTGTGACACTCCCTAAGGCCCCTTTCACACTGGGGCGGTTTGCAGGCGCTATTTTGCTAAAAATAGCGCCTGCAAACCGAGCCTAAACAGCGGCTGCTGTGTCTCCAATGTGAAAGCCCTGAGGGCTTTCACACTGGAGCGGTGCGCTAGCAGGACGTGAAAAAAAGTCCTGCTAGCCGCATCTTTGGAGCGGTGAGAGGAGCGGTGTGTTTACCGCTCCTACACCGCTCCTTCCCATTGAAATGCATGGGACACCGCGGTAATACCGCCCGCAAACCGCGGCTGTAGCCGCAGTTTGCGGGTGGTGTTAACCCTTTTTCGGCCGCTAGCGGGGGTTAAAACCACATAGCTAGCGGCCGAATACCTCAGCAATCCCGACGGTATAGCGCCGCTAAAAATAGCGGCGCTATACCGCCACCGCACACACCGCCCCAGTGTGAAACCGGCCTTAGCTGGATTCATTTTCATATATACATACATACATAGAGTTGGAACTTTATAGCTCCCTCCACCCAGGCAAAGGCAGATCAGACTTTACCAGACTACACAGTGCACAGCTACATATGAGTTAGCAAGAATCTGATGGGTAAACTTGTAGTGTTGACACACACAATAACTTGGGCCAACAGGTATCACAAGGTGAGTGGGAATTCTGTATTGCAAAGAAGCAATTGCTTAAATGAGCCTTTTTCAACCAGGGTGTCTTGAGGTTTCTTCAGGGGTTGCCTTGGCAAAATGCCTAAAAATTGTGCAAAAATTCTATACAAGCCAGCGTGTGGATGAAAGCTGACATTTTAGTTAAATTAATGCCGCGTACACACGATCGTTTTTCACGTCGTTAAAAATGCCATTTTTTAAATTGGGCATTAAAAACGGTCGTGTGTAGGCTCCAGAGCATTTTTAACGACGTGAAAAATGGCCTAAAAAAAATGATAACCTGTTCTATTTTTTCACGTCGTTTTTCACATCGTTTTTTTTAACGACGTGAAAAACGGTAGTGTGTATGCTTTTACGAGGAGAAAAAAAACGCGCATGCTCAGAATCAAGTATGAGACGGGAGTGCTCGTTCTGCTAAAACTAGCGTTCGTAATGGAGATAGCACATTCGTCACGCTGTAACGGACTGAAAAGCACGAGGCTGAAAAGCACGAATCGTCGCTCAACAAACTTTACTAACATGAAGGGTGGCACCATTCGAACGAAATGGATTTCTCAATAAACTAACATTGAAAAACCCGCCCTTCAGTTGTGTAAACACGCCCCGCAAACACGTGTAGTTTATTGAGAAATCCACCCCCATCTTATCAGCTCTGCCCATCATTATAAAATGCGGCCTCTTCTGT
Source organism: Rana muscosa (assembly GCA_029206835.1). Taxonomy (NCBI): domain Eukaryota; kingdom Metazoa; phylum Chordata; class Amphibia; order Anura; family Ranidae; genus Rana; species Rana muscosa. The sequence continues at coordinate 163,524,772 of CM055120.1, forward strand.
AGGCATCCGCCCCTCACACGCTTCAATCGATAATATATCCTCCACTTGCAAAGTTGCCCGAGCATCGGGAGCATGCGGCACAAAGTCGTCTGCTGTGCGCAGGCGCTGTGTACAGCTGATCATGTTTGGAGACTTTCGGCGACTCCGTAGTGCTCCGTAGTGCGCAAGCGCTGCGAAGTACAGGGCGGGCATTATTCGACAGGGGTCATTTCTCGTCACAACACCGGCATCCTAACGACCAATGGCTTCATCAGTTGATAAGGAGGATGTCAGTTGCATAGCATCCTGGTTTGACCCTCCCCTGCCCCTCTCCATCAGCGTTGGGGTCACATTAGCTGAGTGATGGAGAAAAACCGAAGGAGAAGAGAAACATTGGAATACTAGTCAGTACCAGTTTGCAAAAGTGTATTTGCTTTGGAAGAATAAATCACCTCTAACGTTGTGTGTCCTACTTGGACTTGTGGATGTTGCTGCATTATGTAAAACTATTAGAATCGTTTTTACATTTTAGAATGGGGTATCTCGAGATGGTCCATTATTTTAAAGGGTGCCTCAAGACTGTTCATTATTTTTAAAGGGTGGCTTGACTGAAAAAAGGTTGAGAAACACTGGCTTAGATAGCGGCTGGAGCTCCCTATGGTTCTTATTATGCAGTATCTGTCTTTCTTCAACATGTCCTTGTCCTAAGTGACATAGTTCAGACCATGCAATAGGTGACCTAGGTAGAGAGAACAGTTGGGATGTGTCAGTTCTACCTGTGCACAGGTTCAGCTCCAATGAAGATTTAGGGAGCGGGAATATTGTAGCACAGGCATCATTGGGTACTTCACAGTGTCTGTTTTATTGCACATAGCCATGTTACATGATAATTTAAAGAAGACTTCTGCATTTTGCAAAAAAAATAAAATAAATGCACCCATACTTCAAAAATGCAAAAATGTGTATTTTTTTTATTTTTTTATTTGATCATGCAAAGCAATGCAAGCACGATCAGTGTATCATCTCCTGCAGACTATTCCTTCAATTCAGGTCCATACAGAGGTGGGGTGGGGTGGTTCAGGATGTTCCTGCGCTATGTTTTTTTTTTTTCACCCTTAATTTAGGTGTGCATTTTTTATGGGTGTAGCTTTTAAAGTGAAACTGTGTTGAAAAAAAAAAATGGAGCTTCCATTGCTAATTTTTTTTTTATTATTTAAAGGGTTGTCATCCTTATCTTAGATTAACTACAGTAAATAGGGAGGCCCTGATCTGGAAGAAGTATACAGCCAGTGATGTCTAATGCCGCGTACACACGACCGTTTTTCATGACGAGAAAAATGCCATTTTTTAAAAAATGGTCATTAAAAACGATCCTGTGTGGGCTTCAGAGCATTTTTTACGACGTGAAAATTTTGGAACATGCTCTAATTTTTCTCGTCGTTTTTCTCGTCATGAAAAACGGCCGTGTGTAGGCTTTAACGACGTGAAAAAAGCGTGCATGCTCAGAAGCAAGTGAGACGGGAGCGCTCGTTCTGGTAAAACTAGTGTTCGTAATGGAGATAGCACATTCGTCACGCTGTAACGGACTGAAGAGCACGAGGCTGAGAAGCGCGAGTCGTCTCTCACCAAACTTTATTAACACAAGGATCAGCAAAAGCAGCCCAAAGGGTGGCACCATCCGAATGGAACTTCCCCTTTATAGTGCCGTCGTACATTTCGTACGTCACCGCGCTTTGCTCTAGCCTTTTTTTTTTTATGATCGTGTGTAGGCAAGGCAGGCTTGAGAATAATCACGTCGAGAAAAACGTTGTTTTTTTCAATGACTTTAAAAACAGTTGTGTGTACGCGGCATAATAAGTCTAAACTCCTGTACTGCATGCTATTTCAGGTCAGTGACACACTAGGGAACAAGGTTACACAGCTTCACTAATTTACTAAGCTATGTAAACATTCATTTTGCAAACTGAACAACTACTACAACTAAAATACCCCTTAGTAAATCAGCTCCATTGGATAAGCCACCTTCTGATAGCAACTGAATGACCATGGGAAACTCGGCACACAACAACGTCCAGCACTACTGCTGACTACTCTTTCCCAACACTTCATGGCTTTGAATAGTGGGACAGGTACAGATAACCAGTAATCTTACCTGAGGATGGACACAAATAAGCCTCACTATTGGTCAAGGAGGTTGACCATTATGGACTTTTTTTTTTGCTAATTCTTTGTTGAGCTTCTACTTAAGATATAAAACCATTTGGGCATACCTGTGGCTTAGAAGTACAAAATAGTCAATGCACACGAAGGTGAGAAACATCACTAGCAGTATAAAAACCAGTAAAGAAAAACAACAAAATTGGCCACACTCCGCAATAATCTGTTGGACACATAAAATCCTTATAAAGACTGATAGCTTGTAGAGAAGGTGATAAAATGTCGCTCCGTGTCCCTCCCCTGCCCCCCTTAAAATGATGACCCCACCTTGTGAACTTGTTAAAGGGGAGTTCCAGCCTTTTTTTATGTTTATTAAAAGTCAGCAGCTACAAAAAGTGTAGCTGCTGGCTTTTAATAAACATAGACTTACCTGTTCCACTGTCCAGCGACGCGACGCCCGGAGCTCCGTTCCTCTCCCCCCCTTCTCCGCCGGAGCCTCCATTCATAGTGTGGGCACCCGGCCGTGACAGCTTTCGGCTTCACAGCCGGGCACTCATTGCGCATGCGCAAACGGCGCAGCGCTCTCTGAGTGGACAGGCGATCGCCTGGGACCTGTCACGTCCCAGGTGATCGCCTACAGGGAGGGGGCCACCAAAAGGCGATATGACAAATCGCCTAGGCGGCCCCAGGGCGGAAGGAGGAAGTGGGACAGGAAGTCCCACTCCTACTGAAGCCCCCACTCCCCCCCCCAAAAAAAATGACATGCTAAATGTGGCATGTAAGGGGGCGAGGAGTGGATTAAGCGGAAGTTCAAAATTTGGGTGGAACTCCGCTTTAAGGAGTTATGCTGCGTACACACGGTCGGAATTTCCGACAACAAATGTTCAATGTGAGCTTGTTGCCGGAAAATCCGACCGTGGGTATGCTCCATCGGACATTTGCTGTCGGAATTTGTTTGAGAGCTGGTTCTCAATTTTTCCGACAACAAAGGTTGTTCTCGGAAATTCCGATCGCATCGACGCACAAAAATTCTACGCATGCTCGGAATCAATTTGATGCATGCTCGGAATCATTGTACTTCATTTTTCTCGGCTCGTCGTAGTGTTGTACGTCACTGCGTTCTTGACGTTCTGAATTTCCGAGCAACATCTGTGTGACCATGTGTATGCAAGACAAGTTTACACCAACATCTGTCGGAAAAAAATCCACGGTTTTGTTGTCGGAATGTACGATCGTGTGTACGCGGCATTAGGATTAATTCATCTAGTACTATTTTTATATCTCAAAAAAAAAAAAAAAGCCATACCTAATTTTGTGGGGCAACCTCAAAGCCTTATAAAGTGGAAGTGCTGTATTAACTAGCGATTTCCAAAAATCCAGTGAAAGAGCAGCGGATGACTTTCATTTTAGTACAATAGCCTTCCTAGCGTGGAACAAATGGAGGCCTGACTGCATGAGTGGTTCAAAGGGACTTGGATGATGGTCAGATTCATAATAAATTCTGCTACATTAGGCCAGAATAGCTATGTAGCCAGACATTCCCAGAACATATGGATGTACCCCACAGGGTCTTGGAGACATCTCCAACTGTGTGCAGGGGCCCATCACACACATAAAATGATAACCCTAGCTGGACTTACTGACTTTTTTGACAAGGCTATGCAATTTTTTAAATCATATTTTTATTTGGAATTGCCAGGTTTTTGGTAGGTTTCTATTTATCAGTTTTTTTTACAAGAATTAGATCATTTTATATCAATGAGCATTGTGTTGTGGAATTGAAACGGATCATGCTTACCCTTTCCATGCTCCTAGACGTTGTGCGGTTTCAGGGCTGTTGAGTTGAAGGTATTCAGCTACTGTCCTGGGACAACACGGCTTTCCCGAGCGGTTTCACACTGGGGCGCTGGGTGTGGTGGCGGTATAGCGCCGCTATTTTTAGCGGCGCTATACCGTCGGAATTGCTGAGGAATTCGGCCGCTAGCGGTGCGGTTTTAACCCCCTCTAGCGGCCGAAAAAGGGTTAATACCACCCGCAAACCGCGGCTACAGCCGCGGTTTGCGGGCGGTATTACCGCAGTGTCCCATTCATTTCAATGGGAAGGAGCGGTGTAGGAGCGGTAAACACACCGCTCCTCTCACCACTCCAAAGATGTTAGCGTACCACTCTGTTAGCGTCCTGTTAGCGCACCGGGGCGCCCTCGGGGCTTTCACATTGGAGAAACAGCAGCCGCTGTTTAGGTTCGATTTGCAGGCGCTATTTTTAGCACAATAGCGCCTGCAAACCGCTCCCTCCACCCATGCAAGGGCAAATCAGGTTTTACTGGACCACAGACTACACAGCTACATACTATATAGGTTATTGGGAAACTTGTGGATTTGACCCAATTAGTCAGATCGCTGCTGGATTTCTCTAAAGTTCTTACACAATATCCATCCTTCTCAAAGCTGGTTTTGCACAGCCTTTAAAACATCCTCACCGTATGTTAAGACCCTGTAATAGTTGAGCTATTCCTAAATCTATCTATTCCCAAATCCACCTATGTGTCACATAAGCATAGTTGCCAACAGTCTCGGATTTCCCGGGACATTCACGGATTTAGGACCCTTGTCCCGGATTGTTTTTGTCCCGATTCTTTTTCCGGGACTTTTTAATGAATGTCCCGGGAAATTTGGGAGTGTTAGGAAAAAACGTCAGCGGCGGCTACACCAAAATGGCCGCCGCCACTGTGTTGTCCTCTTGTGTTCAATGCAGAGGAGAGGGGCAGCCAATCGGCTTCTCTCTTATGGCAGCCCCTCCCCACTATACTGAACATGTGGATCTGGGATGCGCGGATTCTTCCTCCACCCGCCGCCGCCTATAGGTCCCCGAGGTACGATGGGAAAAGGAATGTGTGGCGGGGAGGGGGGCTCTGATGGAGGACAAAGTGTGGAGGGGCTCCGATGGAGGACACAGCCGCTGGGGACACTGATGGAAGGACCGGGCTCTGATGGGGACACTAATGTAAGAACTGGGCTCTGCTGGGGACACTGATGTAATGTAAGGATCGAGCTCTGCTGGGGACACTAATGTAAGAACTGGGCTCTGCTGGGGACACTGATGTAAGGACGGACTCTGCTGGGGGCACCTATTGTAAGGACGGACTTTGCTGGGGGCACCTATTGTAAGGAGGGACTCTGCTGGGAGCACCTGATGGCATCTGGTGGCAGGCGACGTGGCAGGTGACACGCTCAGGGGTCCCACTGATTCTGCATTATGGTGAGTTGAATGATTTCATTTTATATTACAATGTAATAATAGAAATAATGCGCTTCAATCACCCTGACATCATAACAACCCTGGTGCCGGGATGATTGAAGCGCTAACAGGTGTTTTGGAGTATCTTTATCTGCCAATTTTGTTAAGCTTTCTGCAATACACATATTTCGATTGTGGTGTAGGATCTTCCTTCCTTCCTCTCGAACTAACCACACCCCTTCTGAACCACGCCCATTTGAGCCACGCCCACTATCGCGTGCCGCATTTCCGTGTTAGGGTGTGACATGCCTACGAATTAATGCCCCGCCCCCTAATTATAGCAGGGCTCCGCCTACATGCAAAAAAAGTGTCCCGGATTTTTTTTTTGCAATGTTGGCAACTATGCATAAGTGGTCCATCATAAGAGGTTAATCAAAATGTCTGCCATGGGAAACTAGAAGTCCAGATATTTCTGATCTCCCCAATATGTTATAAGAAACCAGTACATGATTATTCATACCTGCTGGTTGAAGAACCCAATGAATGCATCATCATATAAAAATACAATCCATCAATTCAGAGCACCTCTTATCTACAGCATGTATCCCTGTCCATCAATGTCACAGTGAAGGATGGACATGTCACACAATTTACTTACTAGATCATGTATCTGTCTAAAAAAACAATACAAAAACACACCTCACAATTACAAATTCCTGCAGAGGAGAAGAATATCTGCCTCATTTGGAGGCTCTTTCCCACCAGACTGCACATAAAAAAACTTGTCACAACGCATTAAAAATGAATGCACATTGATGTACATTTAACGAGTGTTTTCATGTGTGTTGCAGTAAGTTGCCTTTTTATGAGCACTGCCATATGTTTTGAGGTCATCCATTGTGAAGTGACAGGACCCTGGAAGCAACAAAATAGTAACAGCAATTCATCTTTTATTTCGTTACTTTCCATTGCATTACATTTACATGCGTTTATTTATGTGTGTTACAATACACTACAGACATGCTGCAGACAATTCACTGAAACGCACATTTACACAGCCCTGTGGTGTGAATGAGGCACACAGAAATCCATTGCTTTGTATGTGCTCTTATCAGTCAATCATGAATGCTGCTGCCAGACTCATCCACCTTACCCACTAATCAGTGTCTCCTGCCCCTCTCTGCCAATCCCTCCACTGGCTTTCCCTCACCCAATGAATAAAATAAAAAATACTAACAACTTACAAAGCCATCCACAACTCTGCCCCTCCGCCCACTATCCTTTCAAAATACCAACCAAATCGTTCCCTTCATTCATCCCAAGATCTCCTGCTCTCTAGCTCCCTTGTCACTTCCTCCCATTATCGCCTCCAAGACTTCTCCAGAGCCTCTCTTATCCTCTAGAACTCCCTACCCCCCTCCTGCCCAGACCAATTTTCAGCTTTCAGTGCTCTCACTCTTTGAATGACAATTGCGCGGTCATACAACACTGTAGCCAAATGAAATTTTTATCATTTTTTCCCCACAAATAGAGCTTCCTTTTGGTGATCACCTCTGCAGTGTTTATTTTATGTTTAAAAAATTGAAAAAGACCAAATAAAAATAAATAAATACAAAACCGTTTTATATTTTGTTATAAAATTTTGCAAACGGGTAATTTTTCTCCTTCATTGATGTACACTGATGAGGCTGCACTGATGGGCACCGATAGGCTGCACTGATGGGCTGCACGGATTGAGCACCGATGGGCTTCACTGATGGGCACCGATAAGGCAAGACTGGTGGGCACTGATAGGCGGCACTGGTAGGCACTGAGAGGCGGAATTGGTGGGCACTGAGAGGTGGCACTGAAGGGCATTGATAGGTGGCACAGGTGGGCACTGAGAATTGGCACTAATAGGTGGCACTGATAGGTGGCAGTGATGGGCACTGATAGGTGGCAGTGATGGGCACTGATGGGTGACAATGATGGGCACTGGTAGGTGAGATTGATAGGCAACACTGCTAGGTGGTACTGATAAGGCACTGATTGGCACCACTTGTGGGAATTGATAGGTGGCACTCGTGGGCATTGATAGGTGGCATTTTATTGCACTGGTGGGCACTGGCAGGGGGCACTGGCAGGCGGTACTGGTGGGCACTGATGAGGCGGATGTGTCTCTTCCACTGGGGACTGATGTCCCTTACACAAAAACCGGTGATCGGCTTTTTTTTCCTCCTCACGCTGTCAGCGTGAGGAGAAAAAAAAAACGATTATGAGCTTTGTTTACATCACGTGATTAGCTGTCATTGGCTGACAGCTGATCACGTGGTAAGGGGCCGGGACCGGCCCCTTACTCGGATCTGTGATCACCCGAGTCACAGTGACTCGATGATCACAGCGCGCGGGGCGCGTGCAATGGGGGGGGAGTCTATTGACGGCCTTCCGGAAATTCAGGTCCGCGCTGTAGCCGTCATTCGGCTATAGCGCGGACGTCAAGTGGTTAGGAGACATACTAATAACATAGGTGTAAATCCTAAATGAATGATGTTTAGTTAGCTAAAATACTGTGTATCAAAAACAACTAACAATTTCTGATCAAATATTGTTTTCATCTTTTTTATTCTTTGCAGCCTCTCAATGCTGCTGAGATCCTGAAACCACTTCCTGTCTACAATTACTACAGCAGCTGCTGCACATCATTCCTCAGGGGGGAGTTTCTGATGGTGACAACAGTAGAACATGGCTGTGCAATGTGATTCAGCATGAGGTGCTTCTAGTCTCATGTGACAGGGTGACAATGCAGGTTATCTAAAAGATACGGACAGAGCGTTGTCACCCTATACAAGGAAGTGTCTGAACAATGACTTTTCTGGCAGAATCGTTCTGCATTATTTTAACAAAAGCAGCCAAAGAAAATATTGAAAATAACTTTTGAAATTACTTTAAAGCGGAGTTCCACCCAAAAGTGGAACTTCCACTTTAAGCACTCCTCGCCTCCTGACATGCCACGTTTGGCATGTCTTTTTTTTTGGGGGGGGTGGTGTGTACCTTCTTTTTAGTGGGACTTCCTGTCCCACTTCCTTCTTCCTCTTCTTGGCTACCTAGGGGGAGATTTCCCAATAACTTCCTGTCCCATACCCAAAACAGGAAGTGCTTCCAGGTTTGTGGGCTCCGGCACCGTGACTGGCCAGAGCCGCGATGATGTCACCCCCGAGAATGCGCTCGGGAGCCGCTGTTCACGCACAGGGCTCAGAAGGAATGGCATGGGTGGCCGTTCCTTCAGAGCGCATGCACCAGGAATGTCGCTGGCTGCATGTAATGTAAATATCTCCTAAACGCTGCACATTTAGGAGATATTTACACTACTTATAGGTAAGCCTTATTATAGTATATAATACAGCCTTATTATAGGTAAAAGTCAGTAAAGGAAGTTTACTTCCTCTTTAACAAGAGCAGAGACAGCAATAAAAACTGACAGGTGTTCTAATCCCTCTCCAATCTATCCAAGGTTTTGCCTTTAGTTATACTTTAAAGGGTAACTCCACTTTCGTGGGGGAAAAACGGGCAAATAAAGAAAAAATAATATAGCATATACAATTGTGTCACAAGTAATAATGTAATTGAATGTTACTAAAAAATACCTTTTCTTTTCAATCTGCAGCCGCTGTAAGTTTCGAAAAATGCAATGCAATATGGCTACCTGGAGGTGTTCTGTGTGCAGAACGTCCCCCAGAAACATAATTTCCTGCTTGTGTGATTGGCTCACTGATTTTCCCAGAACTCTGCACTAAGATGCCAGTGAGATTTCAGGCATCCCCTGCAACAAAAATGTCATTTTACTCCCAATGGGAACACATCTAAAGAGATGCAGGCCCAGCAGCTTTCCTCATTAGTGCCCTGCAGGTGCACAGCTGGTTGATAATTATGAAACCTCTCCCATTAGACTCCTTCAGCACATGGGCAGAGAGGAACAAACAGTGATTTCTTCAGAATAACAAAAGGTAGGACTGTGCAACAAAGTTTGTTAAAATACTTGCAATGTACAATGTGTTTTTTTCTCAACAAAAGTGGAGTTACGCTTTAAACTCTCCTCTATGTTATCCTATGTGTCTATGCACACATGGACGTTTTTAGCAGTTTATCAGCAGAGTTTATGAGCTGATTTCTGAACGCCCTAAAATGGCATTCAGGAGCAGTTCTTCTGACCACAAAAAAACACTGAACGCTGTTAAACGCTGTTAAAAGCAAGTTTTTAAAGCCGCGTCCAGAATTTTTTTTTTTTAAACATCCTGTGTGCATGGGGGCTAAATCTCGGGAAATAATCGGAATTTTACAAATACCGAATCATGCGGGAGCAGACAGGCAAAAGATTTCTTTACAAGCTTCCAGAACAACAAGACTACACAAAAATAACGCCATGCAGTCCAGATGGGTCCGAATACAAAGGGCACTACATCTAGCTAGCATACATGTTTCACACTTTTTAGAACTCATCAGTGCAAGATATGGAATGACCTGTAAAAAGTAAAAGAATTATAAAAACAAAGGGAGCTGGGAAGACCACTCCACAATGCACTGTATATAAAAAATAACAAATAATTAGGGATTTAATCCTTACTGTGCTAATGAATTTAGCTCCAATGTTTATTGTGGACAATCTTCTACCGATATCATTTCTACAATGAAGGTTTTATTCCAATGCCTCCTGATAAATAGGAGATATTTACCTGCTCTTTCTTTGCGTCAGTCTGCGGGGGACGCTCCTGTGACTTGGACCATGTCGTTTGTTACATTCATGAGCTTAGCTGCGCTGACTTTTATCAGGCACACTGGTAAGTTATCCAGTTAGTCAGCAGTCTGCTCAAATGTCACTGCACTGTCACGGTGCCCTGCCACTCCTGTGACCACAAAACAAGTTACAGAGCATCTGCAAGGCGCGCTCCAGTCCATTATATAAACGTATATTAAATCAACCAATCAGCTATTGGGAACCGTATCTCTAACGCAGATAAGGGTATAGTGTAAAAAAAAATGTGGGTCATTAACCGGCTCTGCAAGTTTTTCCCTCTCCTGCCGGATATGCTACTGGGAAGGTAAAAGTGACAAAAGAGGTCACGTGACCACCTTCTCCCTCTAGATTGTAAGCCTTTATAGGCAAGCTCCCATCCCTATTGTATCTTTTGATATATACTCCTAGCAAGAGAAAAACAGCTTCAAAAACACCACATTTTTTTAAGCACGTTCCGGCATTTATTTTTATTTTTTTTCATTGGCCAGAATAAAAATTCATTCTGCCCATTGAAATAAAAAAATAAAAAACCGCTAAACATGCCTAGCGCTGAGATGTGTATACCCAGCATAATAGGCGTTCGAGTGTGCATGAGGCCTTAGGGCCAGTTCACACCATATGCAGCCCCGTGCGTTTTTTTTTCTGCGTCGAAAATGCCCAAAAAAGTAGGTTAAATGATTTTTAATGACATAGTTCACACCAGTGCGTTCCAGAAAAAAAAAATAGTAGAACATTCTGCATTTTTCCTGCACTGGACTGTACTGGAACGCTGTAAAAAGCATCAAAACGCACTGGAAACGCACCAAAAATGCACTGGAACACACGTCCTTTTTTAGCCTAGGTTCACATATGTGCGATGCGGGAACCAGCACAATTACAGCGCCGGTTCGCCCATGGCATCTCTTCCGTCAACACATTGTTAATGATACCCCCGGATCGTTTCACAGATCGCAGTGCGTACTGTGAAATCGCACATGAATCAGATCACATGGGTGAGAACACCCATGCGATCCGATTCTAGTGCGGGGAAAAAATTCCCTGCACTATTTTCGTGCAAATCCAATGTGAGTTCAGCCATACAACTGTATGGCTGAACTCGCACTGCACAGTCATCGCATGTGATCGGTACCTGTGGCGTGGGTGTGAATCACATGCAATGTCTGAGATCGCACATATGTAAACCCAGGCTTAAGGTTAAGAAAAGAGGGGGAAAAATGCACTGGGCTGCATCAAAAACCGAACTGAAACGGATCAAAAACATGCATGCAGAAAAGCATCTGGAACGCATCTGAACTGCATTTCTATGGTGTGAACTGGCCCTTAATACTCTCTGTGATAATTATTGGGTATAATAGTGTGAATGCAGCATCGATAAAATAATACCAAATAATAGAATATAAAAGAAGAAAAAGTACTAGACGCTTTAAAAAAAAATTTTTCCTCCTGGTACTGATACAATAAGGGTTCGTTAACAGTAAAAATGGGAGGTGGAACTGCGTTTTTACTGACGTTGATGTACACACGCCGCGGCTGTGCTGCTTTGCAATACCGCCATTGAGTGCGACCTATTGAAGTGAATGGGGCTGTGCCACAGCCACCCTGCAACCACATGCAATGCACATGGTTGCAGGGCAGTGGTGCAGCATTTGCAGGGTTAGAACAGGTGGTGGTGAGGAGGTGACTTATCATCTTGTCACTGCCTGTCAACACCTCTGAAAAGTGATCTGGCCTTGGATTGCTGAAGTGCCATCCGCTAGTGTAAATATAGCCTTAGGGCTAATTTTTAGGGCTCAGACTTGCAGTCTGGGGTGCAATAAAAACAGACTGTTCAGCTTAAAGCGGAGTTCCACTCAAAAGTGGAACCTTTGCTTATACCCCCCTCCGGTGCGATATTTGGCACCTCTCGAGAGGGGGGGGGATGGGTACCTGTTTTTGACAGATAGCCTTCCCCACTTCTGGGAGACTGCACTGCGGCGCCATCCCTCAGAAGTTCGGCCCCCCTCCTCCTTCCTTCGCCGCCAGGCCAGTTAAAAAGCACAGCGTGCTTCGCGCATGCGCAGTAGTGGAGCGGCTGTGAAGCCTTTCCCTTACCATGAATGGCGGCGGCAGCACCCGAGAGCCAATACGAAAATCGGCTGGGGTGCCGACATTGCAGGAACCCTGCACAGGTAAGTCTCGTAATATTCAAAGTCAGCAGCTACAGTATTTTTTCTTGGGAGGGCGGAACTTCTTTTTAAAGAGGAGCTTCTCCCTGTAAAGAAAAATGTAAAAGTCAGCAGCTACAAATACAGTAGCCGCTGATTTTTGAAAAACACACACTTACCTGTCCCAGGATCCAGCGATGTCCTCGCCCGACCCGCCTCTTTGCCGATCTTCAGGTCCAGGCGCTGGCATCTTACCGGGGGGGGCAGCCGACTGTGACTCCTTGCTGCTTCACAGCCAGCAGATACCCACTGCGCATGTGCCAGTGAATGATCTCCTGGGACTTGTGAGCAGGGCCGTCGGAACAGGACAGGCACAACAAGCAATTGCTTGGGGCCCCGAGCTGGCCTGGGGCCCCAGCCTAGGGTGCCTGCCTGCTGCCTGTCACTGTCCTGGATTTCCACCCTGAGCCGATCTGCGGATTGCGGCCATAGGAAAGGCCGCGGCTTCGGCCTAGCTCCGGAGCGACGGCCATCTTGGTACACCCGGCGGCAGCGGCCGAGGTGAGATGTGGGGAGATGTGGACATTACAGGGGGGAGATGTGGACATTACAGGGGGGAGATGATGTGGATATTACAGTGGGGGAGATGATGTGGATATTACAGTGGGGGAGATGATGTGGATATTACAGTGCGGAGTCCCCCTGTCCATCCCACGGACCCCCTGTCCATCCCACGGTCCCCGTGTCCATCCCACGGTCCCTCTGTCCATCCCACGGTCCCCATGTCCATCCCACTGTCCATAAACAGTCCTAAACAGCATCTTAATGTTAATGTGAGTGTGTATGTGTTTTAAGTATGTTGGATTTTATGCAACAGCAGAATTTGCACTGTAAACCTTTTTTATTTATATAAAGTGTGGGTGAGCCTAAACTGTATCGCTATGCTGTGGTTCCTGTAGGCTTTGCGTGAGTGCGGGGGAGGGGGGGTTGGGGGGCCTCCATGTTCATTTAGCTTGGGGCCCCCAAATTCCTTCAAACGGCCCTGCTTGTGAGGTGTCCCAAGAGACTGCGTGGTGATCTGACCGGAAGTGGGAGCGGGTACCTGTCAAAATCAGGTACCACCCCCCCAAAAAAATACATTCCAATTAAAAGGAGGTGGGAAGCAGAACTTCCTCTTTTGAAAGTTCGGCTTTCAGCTGCAAAGGCAGCTGAACAGGGTTGTATAAATGCAAGGGAAAATCATCCCTTTGTTATGTTCAGTGGGCAGTACCACCACCAAATGAATAGGGCCACACATGCAACCACCTTATAACTCTGTGCAATGGATGCGGTTGTGTAATAGCATTTACAGGGTTAAAACAGGCATTGGGGAAGTGAAATACTGCTTTCTCACCATCTGTTAAACACTGCGGATCGCTTTTCAGAGGGGCGGCAACGTCTGCCACAAGTATAAACTTAGCCTAAGGCACGAGGGTGAAAGGAAAGGCTGCATTTGTAAGCACATAACTTTTTTTTTTTTTTAACACAGATGAATAGTTGTCTATGGGGCAATGCACACAGCTGTGTACAGATCTGTGATGTAGTGATGCATTCAGAGCCATTAACCACTTGAAGACCAGGCTTTTTCTGGCATTTTTTGTTAACGAGTTTAAATCAGTATTTTTTGCTAGAAAATTACTTAGAACCCCCAACCATTATACATCTTTTTAGCAGAGACTCTAAGGAATAAAATGGTGATCATTGTTTTTTTTTATGTCACACAGTATTTATGCAGCGATTTTTCAAATACAATTTTTGGGGAAAAAATAAATTTTAACAAACGGAAAAAACACACAGTATATAAACTTCATTTTTTTGTATAAAAGATGATGTTACGCTGAGTAAATAGATACCTAACATGTCACGCTTTAAAATTGCGCAAGCTCATGGAATGGCGACAAACTACGGTACTTAAAAATCTCCATATGCAATGTTTCAAAAGCCTTTACACGTTACCTGTTTAGAGTTACAGAGGAGATCTATCACTAGAATTATTGTTCTCACTCTAACGTTCGTGGCGATACCTAACATGTGTGGTGGACTTACGTATGCGTTTGATTAATTCTTCTTTACCTTTAAAAGCAAAAGATAAAAACAATATATATTTTTTGATCTTTTGCTTTAAAAAAAAAACTTTTTCCTTCCACCTTGGACTGGAAGTGACATCAGGACATTTCTCTGGTCCTCCAAGGCCATAAAGGCAATCAAAGCCTCTTTGATCAGCTGTGTGACCAGCCGGTGTCCTATCATTCTGGGTCCTCCATCAGATAGTGCCCGGGTTGGACTGCGCATGCGCAGTCCCATGTCATGGAAATGCCCGAAAATAAACATTTGTTCCGCTCTGTTCAATCAGCTGTTGGCTGCGCTTCCTGCCACTCGCTCCCACCGCTCGTTCTATCAGATGGGGGACCCATCTCGATAGATACAACAGCGCTGGGCGCGCTCCCTGTGCTCGCTCCCGCCGCTCGTTCTATCAGATGGGGGACCCATCTCGATAGATACAACAGCGCTGGCCGCACTCTCTGCGCTCGCTCCCGCCGCTCGTTGCATGCATTTTAGAATCATATCTGCCCCTTGCTGTATTTGAGTGAGCGCGGCCAGCGCTCTTCTATCGAAATGGGTCCTCAATAATACACCCGCGGCCAGCGCTGTTCTATCTAGATGGGTCCCCCATCTGATAGAACGAGGGGCGGGAGTGAGCGCGTGTTAACTGCGCATGCTCCAAACAACAGGTGATGTAATAGGTGTTTCGTCTCGGAGATTTCCGTGATCTCCAATTGCGCATGCGCAGTCCACCCCGGGCACTATCTGATAGGGGGACCCATACTGTTAGAACACCGACAGCACTATCGGATCGTTTCTCGGGCGAGGCTACATGCAGCCCTTTGGCACTTTTTGTGCATCTTTCAGGCCCCCTGCAGACTGACTTGTTTACAGTTTAAACCACTTTTTGTTTCATGTCTGCAGACTCAGACCATCTCTTGTATCATGTCCGCAGTCTCTGGTTATATCCTGTTTGTGTCTGCTGTCTGACACTGAATATTATGTGTGGCCCTTTGGTGATGTTGAGAACCGCACTTGAGGCCCCCCATATCAAGAGAGTGGACCATTAGAGCCTTATCATGTATATGATAAATATTGTCTAACCAGAGGAGAAAATAAAAGGCCGAAGACATCTCTGTTTATATTATGTCCAGAGTAGGATAGATCATTGACTGAGGAAACAGAAAGTTCAACCTAAAAATAGTAGACATTGAGGCCTGGTTCACACTGGTCCGACAAACGCTCCGACATTAGGAGCTCATGTCGCATGACGTGTGAAAATCAATGTTTCCCTATGAGAGCCGTCTTAACTGGTCCGACACAAGTCGGTCCGACTTTGAAAATGCTCCCTGTACTACTTTGGTCCGACTTCAGCCCATTGAATATCATTGAAGTCGGATCAAAGTAGGATCCTTGTCCTAACCATCCGACATTTGACATCCGACATGGTGATTACAGCAGCAGTAAAAGGAATTTATCTCACCCTGGGATTGTTTTGATTGGTCAAAGGACAAGTCAGACTAGCACAAAGTCGGATCAAAGTAGTATCCTGTTCATGAATGTCGGACCAATGTAGGATCAATGTAGGACTGATGTCGCAGAGCAAAGTAGGATGAAAGTCGGATGAATGTCCTGTCGTATCAGTGTGAACCCAGCCTCAAGGAAAACTTCTACTCATAACGTAGACCTTTAGGCCTGGTTCACACTGGTCTGACAAACGCTCCGACATTGGGAGCCCATGTCGCATGACGTGTGAAAATCAATGTTTCCCTATGAGAGCCGTCTTAACTGGTCCGACACAAGTCGGTCAGACTTTGAAAATGCTCCCTGTACTACTTTGGTCCGACTTTGATTCTACTTCAGCCCATTGAATATCATTGAAGTCGGATCAAAGTAGGATCCTTGTCCTAACCATCCGACATTTGACATCCGACATGGTGATTACAGCAGCAGTAAAAGGAATTTATCTCACCCTGGGATTGTTTTGATTGGTCAAAGGACAAGTCAGACTAGCACAAAGTCGTATCAAAGTAGTATCCTGTTCATGAAAGTCGGATGGATGTCGGACCGATGTAGGATCAATGTAGGACTGATGTCGCAGAGCAAAGTAGGATGAAAGTCGGATGAATGTCGTGTAGTATCAGTGTGAACCCAGCCTTAACCATACCGGTTTGATAACAAATAATGTTCTTTAACAAAAAGAACATTGATTTCACAATAATATTTATGCTACCAAAATTTGTGTGTGCTGTAAATTGCCTCCAGCATTACTCCTGTTTCTTCTAGCTGGAGGTCGCCATTTTGTTGAAGCTCAGAGAAGTCACTTCCTTGTTGGAAACTCTCCCCCTTTCCTTGGTGTCAAGAATATATGTCGCTTTGGGCTAGTTTACACTTGCTTTAAAACAAAGCTTCGGACACGCTTTGTTAAAGCTCTCTGAACGCTAGTCAAAGCCACTGTCACTAAATAAAATGGTTAGCTTACAGTCCTGTTTACACCTTGCTTCTGCTTTGCTTTGGTTTCGCTTCTAAAATGAGGGCGTGTTCACACTTGCCTAAATTTCTAACTCTCAACAAGCACTCCTATAGCGTTTGCATGGCGTTAGTATGGGTGTCAGACAGGTGTCAATGAGCTTTAGTATGGGCATTAGACAGGTGTTTTACAAGCATTAGGCCCCTTTCACACCAGCGGACCGTATGTCCGCTTTTTCATCCATTACGGATGAAAAAGGGACATACATTGGTCCCTATGAGATTGCGGGTGTCAGCGGATGAACATCCGCTGATACCCAATCTCATCCGGGTCCGCAATCCTCCGATTCTGCAGACGGAGGAAAATCCGATTTTTCAATCCGTCTGCAGAGCGGATCGGATGAACACGGACAGACGTTCCGTGTTCATCCGATCCCCCCATAGGGGAGAGCGGAGATATGACAGGGCGGTCCCTGCACAGTGTGCGGGGACCGCCCTGTCATCTGCCGTCTCAGCGGGGATCAACGGAGCGATCCCAGCTGAGCAAGCGGAGGTTCACGGAGCGGATCATCACGGATCCGTCCCGCGTGAAAGGGGCCTTAATGAGGAGTTAAAATGCTCCCCAAATGCCCTATGGGCATACCTCCCAACTGTCCCTGATTTGGAGGGACTGTCCCTCATTTAGAGCAATGTCCCTCTGTCCCTCCTTGTTTGTCCCTCATTCTGGTCTGATTTATATAGTTGGATATAAAATGCACTAATTATCTATTAAAAAGCATTTTACAGAGCTAAACCTTTAATTCATATTCTAAATTGCTGCATTTGCAAATTTCAGAAGCCAATATAAAAGAATAGTAGTGGAAAAAAAGCACCTGTGGGTTTAACCAATCTTTTTTTTTTGTATAATTCTCCTTTAAAGGGGGAGTGGTAGGGGGCATGTCCTATGCCTACATATTTTTGCTAATAGGTGTCCCTCATTCCCATCTCAGAAAGTTGGGAGGTATGCCTATGGGTAGTTTTGAAGCGTTTGATGAGCGTTAAAACTGTTCCACAAATACCTATTCCGTTACAGGAAATTAACAAATTTTAACGCCTCGCAAACGGTCTGCAACTGCCTGCCAGAGCATTTGCGAGGCATTACTATAGACTTGAATGGGAGGCGTTGAAGCCTTTTAAACACCTCCTGAGTCGACACGAGGCTTCAATTTTGAAGCAATGCACCGCTATTGCTTAGTGTGGACGGCACTATGTGCTGTCTATTGTATCTTGTGCATAGGCGTTTGAGGGGCCTTTTTAACGCCTCTCAAATTCCTACTCTTAATGCCAGTGTGAACTCAGCCTTATACCCCATGTGCCTTTTGTGGTGCTTTAACCCCTTCCATACCGGGCCATTGGAAAATGACGCCGGCAGGAACCCTCTCTCCCTCCGGGTGGACGTCATATGACGTCCTCCGCTTTGAAGGGGGATATCTGAATGATACCTGCAGCTAGAGGCATCATTCAAATATCCTTGTTTAGAGCCGGCGATCCTGCGCACCATAAGAACAATCATAGTGACGGTTCCGCCGCTTGATCGTTCTTATAGGCGGCGGGAGGGGACATCCCCCCCCCCCTCCCGCCGCCATCCGGTGCTTCTCCGGGCTCTCCCGTGCGATCGGGGACCCGGAGAGAATCGTCGGCGCCGGTGGTGGGTCACGTGACGAGCATAGAGATGACTGGTCACCAGTCATCTCTATGATCGTCGGAGGCCCGGGCGCGATGTGATGACATCACGCCCGGGTCCTCAAATGTAAACAAAGGCGCCATTGCGGCTGTAAGTATGAGATCAGTGAAGTTTTTTTCACGATCTCATGCTTTCCAGCCTGGAGGAGAGATGTGGGGTCTTATTGACCCCGCATCTCTCCATAAAGAGGACCTGTCACACACATTCCTATTACAAGGGATGTTTGCATTCCTTGTAATAGGAATAAAAGTGATCAAAAAAAAAAAAGTGTAAAAAAAAAAAAAAGTAAAAATAAAAAAAAAAAGTAAAATAAAAAAAATATATATATTTTTTTAAAACGCCCGTCCCCAATAGCTCGCGCTTAGAAGCGAACACACACGTAAGTCCCGCCCGCATATGTAAACGCCGTTCAAACCACATATGTGAGGTATCGCCACGTGCGTTAGAGCGCGTGCAACAATTCTAGCACTAGACCTCCTCTGTAACTCTAACCTGGTAACCTGTAAAAATTTTCAAAGTGTCGCCTATGGAGATTTTTAAGTACCGAAGTTTGGCGCCATTCCATGAGTGTGCGCAATTTTAAAGCGTGACATGTTAGGTATCTTTTTACTCGGTGTAATAGAAGCTTTCATATTTTACAAAAAAATTGGGCTAACTTTACTGTTTTGTTATTTTTTAATTCATGAAACCATTTTTTTCCCCAAAAAAAGGCATTTGAAAAATTATTGCGCAAATACCGTGCAAGATAAAAAGTTGCAACAACCGTCATTTTATTCCCTAGGGTGTCTGCTAAAAAAAACATATATAATGTTTGGGGGTTCTGAGTAATTTTCTAGCAAAAGAATGATGATTTGTACATGTAGGAGAGAAGTGCCAGAATAGGCCCGGTATGGAAGTGGTATAAAAAGCCCTGTATGGAAAGGGTTAAAGTGTCTTCAAAGCCTCCATAGAAGTCTATGACAAAGCTCGCTTGAAGCATCATCCAAGTACCAGTAAAGCATCATCCAAGTACCAGTAAAGCATCATCCAAGCACCACCAAAGCACTAAAAACACATCAACAAAGCATACTAAAGCGGTAGGCGCTTTAATGTGTGTTGAAGCCGAAGCAAGTGTAAATGAGCCCTTACTGTAATTAAAATATGTACATTTCCAGTCTTGAATGTATGTTTTGGCTAAGGCAGAGAGTTCAGCTTACAGACGATTTACAGTGAAGTTTACAAGCTGCCAATGAGGGAGACAGGAGAGATAATCAGGGAGATAAGACACTATTCTTGTAGGTTTGACTCTTTTACGTCTCCCTGGCAGCAGAGTTTGTCCTGTCACTTCTCCTGCTTTTCCTTTCTCTATTCCTAATCTGTGTTTCCTTTAGCATAGTCTGTGTCATACCTGTTGCGTCATCCCCCCCACAGCAGCAGTAAAGCTGTCAGCTGATCGGCCTCTAGTGGCTCTAAATTTAGGCACAGTGCAGAGAATAGAGAGTAACTGAGCATGTGTGCAATTGGGTGAGACAGTGCATTACTGGATTTTAAACAGTATAGGCACTTATTTTTAATGTGTGCTATACACGCAAAAGGGACCAGCCTAAAGTGATCTAGCAAAACTTAATTTTCTTACTAAATTCCCTCTTTAAAGTATTTTTCTATGGGTCCAACCCCCCTACATTAAAAAAAAATAATATTACAGCTCAGTCCTGGAAGTCCGAGCCGCCAGAAGAAAAACAAGTTGTAATTTATAAAAGTATAAGAAAATATCAGGGAGAAGCTTCAGGGGGTGGTGGTAGGTGGGTGCCAGTTCTGTTTCTGTGTTCTGTGTGAAGTGGGGTATGTCCCTTCCCTCCAATCAGCTTTTAGAGCTCTCCTCACTGAGCTCTGCAGATTGTAACTTCAGCTCTCCACCCCTTTTTTCTGACAGTTCTGACAAACTTTAAAAATTCTGGACTTTAAATGGATGTAGAGAAGAGAAGACTGCAGATAAACAGGTACAACTTATGTAGGAGGATTTGTTTCATCTTTGTGTATCACCTGAGGCCAGTCCCTTCACTGGGTATATGTAAGGGTTTACAACCACTTAACCACTTAACGACCGTTCACTGTATATATACGTTGGCAGAATGGCACCGACAGGCACAATCACGTAGAGCATACGTGATTGCCTTTGTATAGTTGGGGGGTCCAATCGGACCCCCCTCCTATACAGTGAGCGGTGGCTAAGTGTCCGGGAGCGTTCCGGGATGAGGGAGCAGCCATTCGTTTCTGGCCACCCCCTCGCGATCGCTCCCTCAGCGAATGGAAATGCCCCCTCTGTCTGTGTCAGACAGAGGGAGCAGGAGGAAGTGATGTCATCTCTGGTGCGGCGCTCACATATACCGAGCGCCGTACAAGAGAAGACATCAGGTCAGTGCACACAACACTACACTGACACCAGGACACATAGGGACATAAATCGCCCCCCCAGACACCCCAGATCACCCCCCCCAGCCCCCAGTCACAGTGTCACTGATTGCAGTGACCATTTATTTAGTGATCACTGCAATCAGTGACATTTGTGACTGTAAAAGTGTCACCAAAGTTTAGTCTTAGGTCCAGTGTAGCCCCCTAACCCCCCCTAATAAAGGTTTAACCCCCTGATCACCCCCCAGATAACCCTTTCACCCCCTATCACCACTGTCGCTAAGCGATTATTTTTCTGATCGCTGTCTTAGCGTCAGTGATGCAGATCGGTAGCCGGTATTTTTTTTTAGGTTCGCCGCAGGTTTTTATAGCGTCAGGTACCCCAATATATTATCTAATAAAGGTTTAACCCCCTTGATCGCCCCCCAGGTAACCCCTTCACCCCCTATCACCACTGTCGCTAAGCAATTGTTTTTCTAAACGCTGTCTTAGTGTCGGTGATGCAGATCGGTAGTCAGTAATTTTTTTTAGGTTCGCCGCATGTTTTTATAGCGTCAGGTACCCCAATATATTATCTAATAAAGGTTTAACCCCCTTGATCGCCCCCCAGGTAACCCTTTCACCCCCATCACCACTGTCGCTAAGCGATCATTTTTCTAAACGCTGTCTTAGTGTCGGTGATGCAGATCGGTAGCTGGTAATTTTTTTTAGGTTCGCCGCAGGTTTTTATAGCGTCAGGTACCCCAATATATTATCTAATAAAGGTTTAACCCCCTTGATCGCCCCCCAGGTAACCCTTTCACCCCCTATCACCACTGTCGCTAAGCGATCGTTTTTCTAAACGCTGTCTTAGTGTCGGTGATGCAGATCGGTAGCCAGTAATTTTTTTTAGGTTCGCCGCATGTTTTTATAGCGTCAGGTACCCCAATATATTATCTAATAAAGGTTTAACCCCCTTGATCGCCCCCCAGGTAACCCTTTCACCCCCATCACCACTGTCGCTAAGCGATCGTTTTTCTAAACGCTGTCTTAGTGTCGGTGATGCAGATCGGTAGCTGGTAATTTTTTTTTAGGTTCGCCGCAGGTTTTTATAGTGCCAGGTACCCCCATATATTATCTAATAAAGGGTTTAACCCCCTGATTGCCCCTAGTTAACCCTTTCACCAGTGATCACCATATAAGTGTTACGGGTGACGCTGGTTAGTTAGTTTGCTTTTTATAGTGTCAGGGCACCCGCCGTGTATATAACCCAATAAAGGTTTAACCCCCTGATCGCCCGGCGGGTGATATCAATTAGGTTTTAGCGTCAGAGAGGGTCTGAGTCACACCCCAGGCAGCGTCAGGTTAGTGCCAGTAACGCTAACACCCACGTGTGAAGCATACACCCCCCTTAGTGGTATAGTATCTGAACAGATCAATATCTGATCTGATCAGATCTATACTAGCGTCCCCAGCAGTTTAGGGTTCCCAAAAATGCAGTGTTAGCGGGATTAGCCCAGATACCTGCTGGCACCTGCGTTTTGCCCCTCCGTCCAGCCCAGGCCACCCAAGTGCAGTATCGATCGATCACTGTCACTTACAAAACAAAAACACACATAACTGCAGCGTTCGCAGAGACAGGCCTGATCCCTGCGACTCCAGTGCTGTAGGAGGTGATTTCACCACCACAGTTAAAAAAAAAAAGCAAATATGCCGAAGCATTGGGGCAGCAGGGGCGGAGGAGCGATTTTGCTCCTAATGCCGCGTACATACGGTCGAAATTCCGACGGAGGCTTGCCCGTGGAAAAGTCCGACCATGTGTGTGCGGCATAACTTTTTTGCGGGAGGATGCCCCCATGCTTCGGCATATATAAATGGTGCGTGTATGCCCATCATTGGAAGTGGGTGGATGAAGGGCGGTATTCTAATGGTGGGCATACCCACCGATCAATCTCTTTTTTCGTTCAGCCAACTGGCTGCATGAAAAAAAAAGATTACAATACATGTCCAACAAGGACCAGCAACGTACTGGTATGTTGCTGGACTTTGAATGTTTATACCAGAATGATGCCTGCGGGTTTAGGTATCATCTTGGTATCATTCTTTTCAGCCTGCGGCCGGCTTTCATGTAAAAGCAATCCTAGCGGCTAATTAGCCTCTGGACTGCTTTTACAAGCAGTGGGAGGGAATGCCCCCCCCGGATATAAAAAGCGCCATTGGGAAATTGGGAAAGCATTTTATCACACCGATCCTGGTGTGGTCAGATGCTTTGAGGGCAGAGGAAAAATCTATTTTTTTCAAAAAAAGAGTACCTGTCACTACCTATTGCTATCATAGGGGATATTTACATTCCCTGAGATAACAATAAAAATGATAAAAAAAAAAATACTTGGAAGGAACAATTTAAAAATAAAATAAAAAAGCAAAATTAATAATAAAAAAAAAAAAGAAAAAAAAAAAAGCACCCCTGTCCTGCCCTGCTCTTGCCCAATGGCGAACGCAAGCGTCGGTCTGGCGTCATATGTAAACAGCAATTGCACCATGCATGTGAGGTATCACCGCGAAGGTCAGATCGAGGGCAATCATTTTAGACCTCCTCTGTAAATCTACTGGGGTAACCTGTAAAGGCTTTTAAAGGCTTTTAAAAATGTATGTAGTTTGTCGCCAATGCGCGTTTGTGCGAAATTTTAAAGCATGTCGTGTTTGGTATCTATGTACTCGGCCTAAGATCATCTTTTTTATTTCATCAAACATTTGGGCAATATAGTGTGTTTTAGTGCATTCAAATTAAAAAAAGTGTATTTTTAAACCCAAAAAATGCGTTTGAAAAATCGCTGCGCAAATACTGTGTAGAAAAAAAAAATGCAACACCCACCATTTTAATCTATAAGGCCTTTGCTTTAAAAATATATATAATGTTTGGGGGTTCAACATAATTTTCTTGCAAAAAAAAAATGTTTTCATGTAAACAAAAAGTGTCAAAAAGGGCTTTGTCTTCAAGTGGTTAGAAGAGTGGATGTAAGCTTCCTAATGTTGTGTATAAAATGCCATAACAGTTCAAAACTCCCCCAAATGACCCAATTTTGGAAAGTAGACACCCCAAGCTATATACTGAGAGGCATGTCGAGTCCATGGAATATTTTATATGTTGACACAAGTTGCGGAAAGTTGCGGAAAAACTACTATTTTTTTTTTTTTTTTTTTTTTTGCACAAAGTTGTCACTAAATGATATATTGCTCAAACATGCCATGGGCATATGTGGAATTACACCCCAAAATACATTCTGTTGCTTCTCCTGAGTACGGGGATACCACATGTGTGAGACTTTTTGGGAGCCTAGTCACGTACGGGACCCCAAAAACCAAGCACCGCCTTCAGGCTTTCTAAGGGTGTAAATTTTTGATTTCACTTCTCACTGCCTATCACAGTTTCGGAGGCCATTGAATGCCCAGATAGCACAAAACCCCCCCAAATGACCCCATTTTGGAAAGTAGACACCCCAAATTATTTGCTGAGAGGTATT
This sequence comes from Rana muscosa, assembly GCA_029206835.1. NCBI lineage: Eukaryota > Metazoa > Chordata > Amphibia > Anura > Ranidae > Rana > Rana muscosa. The sequence goes on from CM055120.1 coordinate 163,549,228, forward strand.
GTGAGTATTTTGCAGATCTCGCTTTTTGTCACAAAGTTTTGAAAATTGAAAAAAAAAAATATATATATATATATTTTCTTTCTTCATTTTCAAAAACAAATGAGAGCTGTAAAATACTCGCCATTCCTCTCAGCAAATAGCTTGGGGTGTCTATATTCCAAAATGGGGTCATTTGGGGGGGTTTTGTGCTATTTTGGCATTTTATGGCCTTCGAAACTGTGATAGGTAGTGAGGAGTGAAATCAAAAATTTGTGCCTAGAAATCCTGAAGGCATTGCTTGGTTTTCGGGGTCCCGTACGCGGCTAGGCTCCTAAAAAGTCCCACACATGTGGTATCCCCGTACTCAGGAGAAGCAGAAAAATGTATTTTGGGGTGTAATTCCACATATAACCATGGCATGTGTGAGCAATATATCATTTAGTGACAACTTTTTGTAATTTTTTTTTTTTTTTTGTCATTATTCAATCACTTGGGACAAAAAAATATATATTCAATGGGCTCAACAGGCCTCTCAGCAATTTCCTTGGGGTGTCTACTTTCTAAAATGGGGTCATTTGGGGGGGTTTTGTGCTATTTTGGCATTTTATGGCCTTCGAAACTGTGATAGGTAGTGAGGAGTGAAATCAAAAATTTGCGCCCTTAGAAATCCTGAAGGCGGTGTTTGGTTTCCGGGGTCCCGTACGCGGCTAGGCTCCCAAAAAGTCCCACACATGTGGTATCCCCGTACTCAGGAGAAGCAGCAAAATGTATTTTGGGGTGAAATTCCACATATAACCATGGCATGTGTGAGCAATATATCATTTAGTGACAACTTTTTGTAATTTTTTTTTTTTTTTTAGTCATTATTCAATCACTTGGGACAAAAAAAAAAATTCAATGGGCTCAACATGCCTCTCAGCAATTTCCTTGGGGTGTCTACTTTCCAAAATGGGGTCATTTGGGGGGGTTTTGTACTGCCCTGTCATTTTAGCACCTCAAGAAATGAGATAGGCAGTCATAAATTTAAAGCTGTGTAAATTTCAGAAAATGTACCCTAGTTTGTAAACTCTATAACTTTTGCGCAAACCAATAAATATACGCTTATTGACATTTTTTTTACTAAAAACATGTGGCTGAATACATTTTGGCCTAAATGTATGACTACAATTGAGTTTATTCGATTTTTCTTATAACAAAAAGTAGAAAATATAATTTTTTTTCAAAATTTTCGGTCTTTTTCCGTTTATATCGCAAAAAATAAAAATCGCAGAGGCAATCAAATACCATTAAAAGAAAGCTCTATTTGTGGGAAGAAAAGGACGCAAATTTCGTTTGGGTACAACATTGCATGTCCGCACAATTTACAGTTAAAGCAGCGCAGTGCAAAATTCTGAATTCACCTCTGGTCCTTTAGCTACCAAATGGTCCGGGGCTTAAGTGGTTAAGGACCGCCCCACGTACCTATACTGCAGCAGGGCAGCCATTAAGCGTGAAATCACGTACCTGTACGTGATTTCTTCCATCGGCTCTGGGGCGTATGTGTTGCCAGCCACCCGTGATCATTCACTGGAAAGACAGAACGGTGGTCTGCCTATGTAAACTAGGCAGACTATTGTTCTGTCAGGCAGGAAGAAAGAGATCTGTGATTCCTGCTAATCAGGAACACAGATGTGTCTCTTCCTCGAGTCAGTCCATCCCCCATACAGTAAGAAAGCACACCGAGGGAACACAGTTAACCCTTTGATTGCCCCTGATGTTAACTCCTTCCCTGCCAGTGTCATTTATACAGTGACAGTGCATTTTTTTTAGCACTAATCACTGTATTGCGTCACTGATGCCCAAAAAGTTTCACTTGGTGTCAGATTTGTCCGCCGGAATGTCGCAGGCCCGCTAAAAATCGTTGCTCGCCACCACTACTAGTAAAAACAATTTTAAAAAAAATTGTTCTTAAATCTCTCCCATAGTTTGTAGACGCTATAACTTTTGCGCAAACCAATCAATATACACTTATTGGGATTTTTTTTTACCGAAAATATGTAGCAGAATACAAATTGGCTTGAACTGATGAAGAAATGTTTTATTTTTTTATTTTATTGGATGTGTTTTATAGCAGAAAGTAAAAAAAATAATTTTTTTCAAAATTATCGGCATGTTTTTGTTTATAGCGCAAAAAAATTAAATCGCAGAGATGATCAAATACCACCAAAAGAAAGCTCTATTTATGGGGAAAAAAGGACATTAATTTTATTAGGGTACAGTGTCGCAGGACCACGCAATTGCCAATTAAAATAACGCAGCGCCGTATCGCAAAAAATGGCCTGGTCAGGAAGGGGGTAAAACCTACCAGGGCTGAAGTGGTTAATATAAAAGGAATAAGTAAATTCAGACCAAAATCTGAACTCTTCATAAGTATGCTTTTTCTGATTCACTGAAAGTACTGAAATCAGATCAGCATGATAGCCAAGCAGCTAGAATTTGCAGAATAAGTGGTCAGCAATGGCAACCACCATGTTTATTTAGCCACAGGTTCCTTTTAAACTGGAATACAAAAAAAGTATGTAAAGCCAAAAACGTTTTTTTCTATTTTAGATAGAGTAGAAAAGAATTAGAATTCCTATCTGTTTTTTACTGTTATCTGGGACTCCATTAGAGAGATTTCCCTCTCACTTCCTGTCCTGCTAGCTATAATTTTACCAAACAGGAAGTGAGGCAATTCTCCAACAGCAACACAGACAGTAATAAACACCTGACAGGACATCTAACATCCTGATACTTTATTTCTGCCTGTGCTGCTGTTGGAAAGTTTTCTTCAAATCCTGTCTAGTAAAACGCTGTCAGGACAAGAAGAGAGGGTCAATCTATCTTGGATAGCAGTGAAACAGACTGACGTTTTAACCCTTCCCCACTCTGAACACTAAGGCCCCTTTCACACTGAGGCGCTTTGCAGGTGCTATTGTGCTCTAAATAGCACCTGCAATGCGCCCCAAAAAAGCCTCTCAATACTATCCAATGTGAAAGCCCGAGGGCTTTCACACTGGAGCGTTGCGCTTGCAGGAGGCTCAAAAAACTCCTGCAAGCCGCATCTTTGAGGCGCAATAGGAGCGCTAAAAATAGCGCTCCTGTAGCGCCCCTGCCCATTGAAATCAATGGGGTAGCGCCTCTAATACGCCCGCAAAACGCCTCAAAGAGGCGTTATTGCGGGCGTTTTTAACCCTTTTTCGGCCGCTAGCGGGGGTTAAAATACCCCCGCTAGCGCCCGCAAATCGCGGCAAAAAAAAAACGGTATAGCGGCGCTAAAAATAGCGCCGCTATACCGCCAGCGCATCCAGCGCCTCAGTGTGAAAGTAGCCTAACTGTCCTATGTAAGGTGTATTCTCCATACAACCCTTCATTTCCTTAAGGTTTTGTTGAATTCTGTCGTTTTTGAAAGCCACAGATTTTCTGAAGGCCTGTCAAATTAAGACAAGCCCCCATGCTGCCGCGGTGTCTGCATACACTTAAAGCGTAACTCCACTTTTGTTGAGAAAAAAACATTCACCCTCTGGGTGATCTATGTACATTGTAAGGATCATAACAACCTTTGTTGCAGATTCCTACCTTGTTATTCTGAAGTAATCCATGTGTGTTTGTCTGTGCCTCTGTACTTAGTGGGTTTAATGGGAGTGGTTTCATAATTAACTGTCAGGTGTGCAGCTGCAGGGCACTAATAAGGAAATCTGCTGGGCCTGCATCCCTTTAGATGTGCTCCTATTGAAAGCATCTCTCCAAAAATGAATTTTTGTTGCAGGGGATGCCTGGAATAAGCCTGGTACACACGATCGGATTTTCCGCGGACAAAGCGTAGGGCTTTTGGCCGAAGGGCGTTGGCCATGAACTTGTCTTGCATACAAACGGCAAAGAATTGTCGGCCAGCAAACACAAAACTACGTGGTTTTTCAGCCCTTTGGGCAACTTCTGCTAATGTTGTGTTATGGTTAGCACTGCTTCTGTATACACGATCGAAAAATCCGACAACACACATTTGTTGTCTGAAAATTTGAAAGCATGCTTCACTCCCGGGTTCCTTTACCAGGAATGGTGGCGGCTTCACCCGACAGCTGATCCGAAGATCGGCTGGGGTGCCGACATCGCAGGCTCCCTGGACAGGTTAGTGTGCATATATTAAAAGTCAGCAGCTACAGTATTTGTAGCTGCTGACTTTTATTTAAGAAAAAATGTAATTGTTCAGGTGCCTTTTATTTTCAATAGCACCTAAATGCCGTGCGATAAATTGCGCTGCAATCACGACAAGCCACATTGTGCGAAGCTTGTCACCCAAATGAAGATCCTGCTCCTTTTCGCAGGCAGAATCCCACCCATGTTTAAGTGCCATTATAAATAAAAGCCACCTGAACAAGCGTAGTGTGATTTGGCAGTTTTGCAGAGCGTTTTGGGATCCTTTGCAGCGCAACCGCCCTGTAGCAGTAAATCTGCTATCGGGCGATCAGCAACTGGTTAAGATCATCAGCATTATAATAACTCACAGGCAACAGGCACTCTATCATGGCTCTGGCTGGCTCTGTCACAGTGTGTCACGTAACATGGCTGCTGGGTGCTGATTTTGTTAAAGGGGTTGTAAAGGTAAAAGTTTTTTCACCTTAATGCATTCTATGCATTAAGGTGAAAAAACATCTGCGTATTTGCGGCCCCCCGAGCCCCTGTTTTCTTACCTGACCCCTCAAAAGTCCCGCGCCGTGAATGCGCAGGCTTCTCGGTCGGCTTCTTGGGTCATTCATTGGTTGATTGAAAGCAGCGCAGTCATTGGCTCGCGCTGCTGTCAATCGCATCCAATGACGCGGCGCACCATGGGGCGGGGCCGAGTGATACAGTGAGCGGCTATGGCCGCCGGCTGTATCACGGGAGCGCGCCTGCAAGAATTTTCCACCATGCGAGAGAGCTCGCATGAAGGAGGAAAGTTCTTGCGGGCAGGAGCCGATACAGCCACCGAGGGACCCCAAACGAGCGGCACAGTGGAGGTAAGTATAACATGTTTGTTATTTAAAAAAATAAATAAAATGTACCTTTAGTGTTCCTTTAACTTATGACCATTATGCCAGAGAGACAGACAAAGTGCAATGTAGTCTATTCACAGACACCCCAAAGTACACCTGTGTTGAAGCCTTGAAGGCACTGGCAGCCCCACCATCGGATCCGCTTTCCCTCTGTTCCTGCTGCTGGACACCGTCAGCTGCCTCTCTCTGCATGTTGCTGCCGCCCGCCTCACAGCCTGTCAAGTCCTACTCTACGGGCCCCGGTTACTACTGGGTGGGGAGCGGAGGAAGATCACTCCGCCAGGGAAGGCAAAGAGATAAGCAGGCAGGCGACGGGCTGGGACTTGAGCCAAGGCAGAAAAACATGCGAGTGGAGCTGAATGGGCACAACTGAAACTGAAGAAATATTCCCTCCACTCCGATCAGCACATGATCATCAGAAGAGGGCACAGATAATGGAAATAATACACCCCACTAAGCTAGTAGGATCGGCAGAACAGGGGGGTGTAATTCAGAATTTTTTTTTTTAATTCTGCACTGACTTTGAAATTGCCCCAGCCCCTGTTCAAATCCAATCCAGGGACAAAACCGGGGACAGACTTGGTCCAGAGACAGTGTCCTCAATCTGGGGACTGTCCCTGGAAACCGGGGATGTCTGGTCACCCTACACTAGCCTGATCACCTGATCTGGACTACAAACACCTCTTCCTCTCTTTATATTACCTAGGGGGCAGGGAAATTTGTAGTTTACGGAAGATAGACTGGAAGAACGATCACACTGTGATTTCAGTTCAGCCCACAGGAAGTAACAAGCACACTGTTATTGGCAAGATCAACGGGTATTTACTGTACTTGCTGAAATGTTAGCCTGAAAAAAAAGACTAATTCAGCAGCCATATCCAAGTACTGGAACACAGCAATTTACTAAATTTAGTTTAGATATGCTTTAAGATCCTGTTTATATCAGCCTACATGCTAAAAAGGACTGTTTTAGGCCTCATTCACATGGGCGTATCTATGTGTACACCCGACCCATGTGAAGGGCCATCTTTGCCTACACGGGATGCACAGGTGTTCTGTGTGTGCATCCGCATGTATAAATTCCCATTCATGTCTATAGGGATGCATGGACACAACTGCTGGTCCCAATCCAAGAGCTGTGTGGGTGCGTGTCCCTGAATGTAGACAATCAGGGAGATTTACCAAGGGGGCTTTCACAAGGTGGATCCAATCAGGTCTGCCTGTCAGTTTTTCAGGAGGACCTGATCGGAAGATTCATGCACTCCTATGGACTGGCGGGTGTAAACAGGTTGTCCCCAGAAAAGTAAAAGGGGAAATCTTCCAAAAGGGACACTAGTTCTGGTGACCTGGGGGGAATTCCCTTAATTTGCAGAGTTTTTCTCCCACTTCCTGTTTGGCTATGGGACAGGAAGTCAAGGGAAATGTTGCCTATAATTCAAATTTAAAGCTGAACTCTGGCTTTTGATACACTTTACAGATGTCCCTCACTAACATGTGTGGCCGCTGGATGTACAGCATAAACTGTATATAGCTGAGGCAGGCTACATACAGCATACCACACTGTGTTCCAGATTCGAGCCGAGACTTCCTGTCTCACACTCAGAACAAAGTAGAGTCTATCTAATCGGCACTCAGCCATTCAGAGAAAGCAATGTATTCTAGCAATGAAGTGAAGAAAAAAGGAGTCGGGGATTGTGACATCATCAGCCCACCTCTCTGACACAGCCAATCAGAAGAAGCTTTGTATTCATTGCTAGAATACATCGCTTTCTCTGAATGGCTGAGCACCAATCAGTTAGACTCTACTGTTTTCCGGGTATACATACAGGTTATACCGCACATCCAGCAGCTTCACGTTAGTGAGAGACATAGTTTGTTTGGGCCAGCAATGTGTATCAAAAGCTGGAGTTCAGCTTTAAATGAATTGTAAAGTCTTGAGGTTTTTCACCTTAATGCATTCTATGTATTAAGATGAAAACCCTTCTGTGCTGCAGCAGCCCCCCAGAGCCCCCCTTTTTCTTACCTGAACCCGATCGTTCCAGCATCGAGGATGAGCACAGCAGCTCCAGACGCTGTCTCGGGTTCTCATTGGATGGATTGATAGCAGCAGGAGCCATTGGCTACCGCTGCTGTCAATCAAATCCAGTCACACGGGAGCCGGGGGCGGGGCCAAGACCTGCTGTCTGTGTCAATGGCAATGCCAAAGCAGCGTGCCTGCATGAGTGCCCCCATGGAAAGCAGATCTCTGTGGGGGCACTCGATGAAGAGGAGGGGCCAGGAGCGCCACAGGGACACCCCAGAAATGGAGGATTGGGGCCGCTCTGTGCAAAACCCTTGCACAGAGAAGGTAAGTATAACATGTTTGTTATTAAAAAAAAAACTAACATTTACAATCACTTTAAGCTTTGACAATAAGGCCCCTTTCACACGGACAGAGCAGTCAGACCATCCATTGCTCCCTATGAAGCGATGGATGTCAATGAACATGTGTCTGTTGGCAACCGCCGAATCCGATCCTGTCCGCGAAAAACAGATGGAAGGGGATCCGTTCCCCATCCGTCTGGTGGATCGGTTGACAGTCAGGTGGAAATGGACAGGCCCATAGAGAACAGTGGGCTGTGTCCATGTCCGCTCTGCATCAGCGGAGTAGACACTAACCTGTCATCCGCCTGCTCAGCGGGGATCAACGGAGAGATCCTCCGCTGAGCAGGCAGAAACGCTGGCGAACTCTGCCCGTAAGAAAGGGGCCTAAAACCTAGAAGCTGATTGCTTACCGTGCACAGCTGCACCATATCCTATGTTCACAGATTTTAGTAAATCTCCCTTAATGTGTGTTTGGGGACCCACACCTGCAGGGCTGACAAACTGGCAGCAGGGGATGTGTCCATGCAGCCGCTGTGTCCCATAGACCTATTGGGGACTGCCTGCATGCAGATGCCTGTGATTCCTGTGCAGGCAAAGATGGCCCTTATGAATGAGGCTTAGCATGCGGATTTGTGCCTGTTGTGTAGTGAGAGTAAAGCCTCGTACACACGATCGGACTTTCTGTGGACAAAGCGTAGGACTTTTGTCCGAAGGGCGTTGGCCACAAACTTGTCTTGCACACAAACGGCAAAGAATTGTCAGCCAACAAACACAAAACTATGTGGTTTTTCAGCTCTTTAGTGCCACCCTTTGGGCAACTTCTGCTAATGTTGTGCTATGGTGAGCATTGCTTCTGAGCATGCATGTTTGTACATTGGAGTTTTGCCCGAAGGACTTGCGTACACACGATCAGATGATCCGACAACACGCAATTGTTGGTGGACAATTTTAAAGCATGCTATCCCACATTTGTTGGTGGAAAGTCTGACAACAATTGTCCGATGGAGCATACAAACGGTCGGATTATCCGACAACAGCCTGTCATCACACAATTCCTGTCGGATTATCCAATCGTGTGTACGGGCCTTTAGGAGTGGTACCTTGTTACCATTTAAGACACGCCTTATCTTTTTTCTCTTGTCAAAAAATTACAATTCATTCATCTCTATCACTGCAGTATGATAAGATTTGCTAAAATGCGGTTAAAAAGAAAAGCGTCATGTATGCATTTTTACGCAATCTGCCGCAACTAGGGTGACCACATGTCCCGGATTGTCCGGGACAGTCCCGCATTTGTCCCGGGCACATTCATTTCAGGACAATACAGTGTCCCGGAATGAAACTAACACAGCCACCCCCCGGGCCAATCTGATGCCCCCAAAAATGGCTGCCACATCACCGCTTTACTCACTGACAGTACTTGTCCTGGCCGGAAATGCCTGGAGAAGCACAATCCCTGCCCCCTGCTTGTAATTGGAGAAATCATAAATCCCGCCTCGTGTGTCCAATCACGGTGCTGTGATTCGTGACAGCACAAGCTGATTTTTGGGAAGGGAGGGTGTCCCTGAATGGTAGTTTGGAAATGTGGTCACCCTGGCCGCAACCCACCTCAACGCAGCATTACGGTCAGTGATGAGATATAGAACATGTTCTGATCAGGATCCAAACCCACGTGTGCAAGACCACCAGGAAGCATGGGCCAATCATCTGCAGCTGGGACATTCCGCACATCTACATGCCCCTGGTATAGGTGCCCGTGGCCCGCAGACCATACCTGGGTTCACATCCTAGTCTGAACCTGCCCCAGGGCATCCCTAGTTACAGTGTGAACAGGGCACATAGAGAACTATTTCTTTGATGTTCCCATGCGTTGATCTATGCAGTCCAATGCAACTCAGCGGCCATGGTGGGAACGGGCCCTTTATGGTGACAGTGATATGAAAGTTCTGTTCATCGCTTTACATAGAGATCATCCACACTGCAATCCATACTGCAAAATGTGTGAATCATACAAATGCCAACATCATCTATAATAAAGCCACCATAGAATCCTGTGCAGCTGCTTATATCCTAATAAATAAATATCTGACAGCATAGAAAGGAATCAACACAGTGTCCAGTGACCAACAGCCCTTCATTGTACAAAGTGTGCCAAGTGCTGCTTGCTACAAAGACATGCAATGTGATGGAAAGACAGAGGAATATTTGGAGAAGCAAAGAAGACATGAGTGACAGCATGGAGGGGCAGAGAGCACAAAGGGGGCCTGTGATCAATGCTGCTTTACCTGCTGGAGGGGGTCCTACATGTAGCCCAGGGTGACAGCTCATAGCTGTCCTAGCTGCAGGGGACCATGATGTCTGCTGCGGTCAGTGCAGATCCAGGCAGGAGGAGGAGGAGGAGGATGATGATGATGAGGAAGGCTCCACATTCAAGCAGGAATAGAGCAAGGATTGCGGCCAGTGTGTGTGTGTGAGTGTGTGTGAGTGTGCTGTCCCCCCTCCCCGAGGAAAGGAGGCGGTGATCAGAGCTCAGGAGGGGATGGATGGTGGTGGTGATGATGTGTACAGGACTGGGCTGTGCACTGGATGCCATTCTACAGGCTGGGTTAGGTTTCATCTGCTGGGCTTGTAACCCCTCTGATGCCAGCAGATCTGCACTGCATTGATGGGACTGGCATCATCCACTGCCAGGGATGGCCAGACTAAGATGCGTCAGTGCTTGGCATCCCCTACCAGAGATAATGCCAGGCTGGCTTTCATGCAGATTGCTGCTGCTGAGAACAATTGGGATCCACAAACGGCATGGTTGCTTTAAAAAATTGGATCTTATGTTTCAAATCTGGAATTCTTTTAAAGCAATCTGTCATCCATGTAATAAAATATATATATATATATATATATATTTTTTTTTTTTTTTACACTAAATATATATATATATATATATATATATATATTAATTGAAACAAAAAAGGGGGGATGGGAATTGGGATTATAGCAGTGCCTCAACAATAGGAATTACAAATAGTACATAAAAATGTATATTGTTTTATTACACAAATATTATATATATATATATATATATATATATATATATATATATACATATATATATATATATATATATATATATATATATATATTATATAGATTAATTACTTACATGGATGACAGAGTGCTTTAAAAGAATTCCAGATTTTAAACATTAAATTACATTTTTTAAAGCAACAATGCCTTTTGTGGATCCCATATATATATATATATATATATATATATATATATATATATATATATATATAATATCTCTATCTGATTCCTCTTGTACCAAATTGTAATGTAACTGTAATAATGTCTACCTTTATTTTCTTAAGGCCCCTTTCACACTGGGGCGGGGAGGTGCGCTAGAGGTATAGCGCCGCTATTTTTAGCGCCGCTATACCGTCGTTTTTACCGCGATATTCGGCCGCTAGCAGGGTGATTTTAAAACCCCCCCTAGCGGACGAAAAAGGGTTAATACCGCCGGCAATGCGCCTCTGCAGAGGCGCATTGCCGGTGGTATTACCGCGGTTTCCCATTGCTTTCAATGGGCAGCAGCGGTAAAGGAGCGGTAAACACACCGCTCCTTCACCGCTGCAAAGATGCGGCTAGCAGGACTTTTGGAGCGGTCCTGCTAGCGCACCGCTTCAGTGTACTGAAGACTGCAGGGCACACTTTTTTAAGGCGGTATAGCAGCGCTATTTTTAGCGCTAAACCGCCTAAAAAACGTGTCAGTGTGAAAAGGGCCACTGCATAAACTGTTGGCGCTATATAAAACCTGTATAATAATAATAATATATATATATTGTGACAGCAGGAAGGTAAAGTCACCTGGTTGCATCCAGGGGGGTAGATATATTTCGCCCAGATTCAGGCTTTACGCCGACTTATACAACTAGGTGGAGAGTTGTATAAGCCCAGCTGAGGCTAGTGGGCTCATGGATGACTCATACCTCTAGGGAGAGTGTGGGGCGTCGTGCAGACAGGGAGTTGATGAGACCAGCTGAAGCTTGTCAGCTCATTTAGGCCTCTATAAGAACTCCCAGATTCATTAGGTGTTAGCTCATGCCTGGAACCAGACCTGTGTGGACTGTCTAGGGAGAGTAAACCCCTGTGCGGTGAGACAAAGCCTGTGTGGCTATTTGCTTGGACATTTAAAACCCGGGACTTAGGGACTAGGACAGCACTAGGCTGATCCCAGTTGTTAGTTAGGAAACCTGTATGTTTACTCAGAGGTCAAGTTGACCAGGATTTATTTTATTTATGTTTCTTTTGCTTTGCTGTGTTTTGTCACTGTAAATAGAAAATAAACCGCACCTTTTTGATTTTGAAAACCACAACCTCCGTTTGCTGGGCCTGTTTTTGTGTGGGGAGCCCATCCCGGGGGTCACACACACCCGCTGCCGAGCTAACCCCCTCACAGTTGGTGGAGAATGCAGGCAGTTTTTTTTAAGCCAGCATGGAGGAGATACTGAAACAGCTGGCTCTAGCAAATGCCAATCAACAGCAGACAAATGCAGGTTTGCAAAGGAGCCTTGCAGCCCAGCAGCAAGCTCACCAACAGAGTCTTGCAGCTCAGCAACAAGCCCAGCAGCAATCTGAGGCCCGCTTCATAGACCTGTTACAGAAGCAAGAGCAGAGACTACAACAAATGGAAGCAGTAATGCAGCAACGTCCGCAGACCAGTGAGGAAAGCCGTCCCACTAATACCGCGTCCTTTGGGGTGAGTCGTTTATTGACAAAAATGACTGGAGAGGATGATCCAGAGGTATTTTTGACCACATTTGAAAGGACCGCTGAAAGAGAAAAGTGGCCTGAGGAGCAGTGGGCTGGACTGGTGGCTCCTCTGTTAACTGGTGAATCGCAGAAAGCTTACTATGACCTAGAGCCTAACCAAGCAAAAGACTATGTGATGCTAAAAGCTGAAATTTTGGCAAGGCTGGGTGTCACCCAGGCTGTCCGGGCTCAGCGTGTGCATAACTGGACTTTCCAGCTTGGAAAACCCCCCAGGTCTCAAATGTATGATCTCATTCACCTGAGCAGAAAGTGGCTACAGCCAGAGACTTTGTCCGCACCAAAGATTGTGGAACGTGTTGTAATGGATCGGTTTTTGAGAGCTCTTCCTACTGCCATCCAAAAGTGGGTAAGCCATGGAGACCCAGAGACGGCCGATGGTCTTGTGGATCGTGTGGAGAAATACTTGGCTACAGAGAACCTGACGGCCTCTTCCAGAGACACTCTGACTTTCCACCCTAAGACCAGACCATCCCCAGGGGCGGATAAGAGGATTACAAGGGGTGAGGGTGGAGAGAGTGAGAGGGTGGGAGCTCTACCCCAAGTTTGGCGAGAACAGCCTGGGAAATCAGCGGCTCAAGAGGCGGCAAGAAGGATCGTTTGCTACCGCTGCCGGCAAGCGGGACATATTGCAGCCAATTGCCCGGTTGTGGAGGAACCCATGCAGTGTGACTTTCTGACGGGCAGACGTCAGTCGCTGTGTGCGACAGTCGCATGCACTGCCATTCGAGGAACTGAGAAACATTTATGCAAAATGTGTGTTAATGGTAGAAATGTTGTGGTATTGCTGGATTCAGGTAGCCTTGTGACCCTGATAAAGGCTGAGTTAGTTAAAACAGAGGTCTTTGGGAATAGCAAGGTAGCTGTTATTTGTGTGCATGGGGACACCCGAGAGTATCCAGTGACTACAGTGTGTTTCGAGACCCCCAAAGGTACCCTCTCTCATCCAGTGGGCTTAGTATCTCAGTTACCGCATGACGCCATTGTGGGAAGGGATTTTCCGAAGTTCTGGGAACTGTGGGATGATCCTGAGCCCCCCACTGGTGCCCCTATGTACCAGGAATGTGATAGCCAGAACTCCCCTGAGAGTGGTGAGGACTCTCCGGAATTTCCCTTATCAGTATTGGCAGGGGAGACTCAAGAAACTGGAGAGGAGCCCACCTCCTCAGACGAAAACCTACCGTCTGTGGAGTTTTCTGATCTTGAGGTTCACAGGGAAAACTTTGCCACAGAACAGTTGAAAGACCCCGTCCTAATAAAGGCACGGGAAAACGTAGTGAAAATAGATGGCGAGTTAGTGAACCCAGATAATACCTGCACTTACCCATACTTCAGCGTAGAGAAGGACCTACTGTATCGGGTGGCAAAAAGGGCAGAAGAAACCGTTGAGCAGCTTGTGGTGCCCAAACCTTACAGGAAGTTGGTGTTGGAGTTGGCCCATGGGCACATTCTTGGAGGTCATCTGGGGACAGAGAAAACCCGAGAGAGGGTATTACAGAGATTCTATTGGCCGGGGGTGATGAAGGACATAGAAAATTATTGTTCCTCCTGCCCTGTGTGTCAGAGGTCGGCCCCGATGCCACATTTCCGTAGCCCGCTGGTCCCTCTACCCATCATTGAGGTCCCGTTTGAGAGGATCGCCATGGATTTGGTAGGGCCTATAATCAAGTCCGCTAGGGGGCACCAGTACATATTAGTTATAATGGACTATGCCACCCGTTATCCCGAAGCGATCCCTCACCGAAATACCTCGGCCAAAACCATAGCCAAAGAGCTATCTCTTGTGTTTAGCCGGGTGGGTATTTGTAAAGAACTGCTTACGGACCAAGGTACACCCTTTATGTCCCGGGTTATGAAGGAGCTGTGTAAATTGTTCAAAGTGACGCAATTACGTACATCTGTGTATCACCCCCAAACCGATGGGCTGGTTGAAAGATTCAACAAAACCCTAAAACAAATGTTGAAGAAAGTGGTGGATAGAGATGGAAAGGATTGGGACTGTCTACTTCCTTATCTGATGTTTGCTATTAGGGAGTAGTGATGAGCCGAACACCCCCGGGTTCGGTTCGCACCAGAACCCGCGAACGGACCGAAAGTTCGAACGAACATTAGAACCCTATTAAATACAATGGATGCGAACGTTCGAATTCTAAAGTGCTAATTATAACAACTATTATGCATGTTATTGTCCTAAAAAGGGTTTGGGAACCCGGGTTCTGCACCAGGGGACATGTATCAATGCAAAAAGAAGTTTTAAAAACGGTCGTTTTTCGGGAGCAGTCATTTTAATGATGCATAAAGTGAAAAAAAAAAAGTCAAATATTCCTTTAAATATCGTACCTGGGGGGTGTCTAAAGTATGCCTGTGAAGTGCCACGTGTTTCCCGTGTTTAGAACTGTCCCTGCACAAAATGACACTTCTAAAGGAAAAAAAAGCCATTTAAAACTGCTTGCGGCTTTAATGTAATGTCTGGTCCCGGTAATATGGATGAAATTCTTTAAGAAAAATGGCATAGCTACCCCATGACCCCCCCCTACCCCAGCCCATTACCAGCCCCTTTGGGTCTTGTATGGATATTAAGGGGAACCCCGCACATAAAATAAAAAAGGCCCTATATACTCTGAACAGCCCTATACAGGCGGTGCATACAAGACAGGGACTGTAGGTTTGTTCTTATGTAGAGTCTGTTTGTAATTTTGAACAGGTACATTGTTGAAGTGTAGCTCCAGACCAAAAATCTATTTTTAAACTTTTTGGAAAACATAGGTAAGGGTTATCACCCCTGTAACATTTGTTTTGCTGTCTGTGCCCCTGTTCAGAACATTTCACCTCACTTTCCGTCCCAATGACAACTGTTTTTGAAATGTGGTGTTTTTCTTGAAACAAGGATTGCTGATAAAGCATCAGTACAGAGGAGACACCTTTCTCCCATATTTATTCTTACAGGAGAGAATTTTCCTTCCTAGTGGTAAATTTCCTCTCACTTCCTGTTGTCTTCTTGCGTTTGCAAGTAGGAGTCGTTTGTAAGTTGGATGTTTGAAAGTAGGGACCTGCCGTATATACTCTGCAGAAATAGGCCCCTTAGTTGTTGGTGTTGGCACAACACTGTAAGCACTCACAGTTACTCTTGGTTGGTGCTGGAACGCCCTGCTGTCAACTATTATATCAGGAATTTTAATTACATATAATTGTTGAACAGTGGTAGTAAAAATTGGGCCTTTGATGGTGGTGCTGGTGCCACAACACTGTAAGCCCTGACAGTTACTCTTGGTGGGTGCAGCAATGGGCCCTGCTGTGAATTATTAGATCAAGAATTGTAATTACATGCCCCTGTTGAACAGGGGCAGAAAAATTGGGCCTTAGGCACTGGTGCCACAACACTGCAACCCCTCACAGATACTGTACTTGGAGCACAGCAATGAGCCCTGTTGCAAAGTATTGCTTCAAAAATTGTAATGACACGCCCCTGTTAAACAGGGGCTGAAAAATTGGGCCTTAGGCACTGGTGGCACAACACTGCAACTCCTCACAGATACTGTACTTGGAGCACACCAATGAGCCCTGTTGCAAAGTATTGCTTCAAAAATTGTAATGACACGCCCCTGTTAAACAGGGGCTGAAAAATTGGGCCTTAGGCACTGGTGGCACAACACTGCAACTCCTCACAGATACTGTACTTGGAGCACAGCAATGAGCCCTGTTGCAAAGTATTGCTTCAAAAATTGTAATGACACGCCCCTGTTAAACAGGGGCTGAAAAATTGGGCCTTAGGCACTGGTGGCACAACACTGCAACTCCTCACAGATACTGTACTTGGAGCACACCAATGAGCCCTGTTGCAAAGTATTGCTTCAAAAATTGTAATGACACGCCCCTGTTAAACAGGGGCTGAAAAATTGGGCCTTAGGCACTGGTGGCACAACACTGCAACTCCTCACAGATACTGTACTTGGAGCACAGCAATGAGCCCTGTTGCAAAGTATTGCTTCAAAAATTGTAATTACACGCCCCTGTTAAACAGGGGCTGAAAAATTGGGCGTTAGGCACTGGTGGCGGCACCCATAAACAAAAATGATCTTACAAGCTATCATCATCAATCGTATCATTGAGGACTCGGAGGAGGAGGATAGCCAGTCAACATAACAGCACAGGCACTCAGCATCAGCATCAGTCTTGAAGGGATGTGACATGTTAAAATCAATTAGTCTGTTATATCAGCATCAGGTGTGTGGTAGCTGGTGGTGATCCAAGACTGGTTCATCTTGATGAAAGTCAGTCGATCAACCGAGTCGGTGGACAGGCGCACCCTGTGATCCGTGACAAATCCTCCAGCAGCACTGAATGTGCGTTCCGAAAGAACGCTGGATGCAGGACAGGCCAGTAGCTCAATTGCATACTGTGCAAGCTCTGGCCAGTGATCCATCCTCAAGACCCAGTAAGCCAGAGGATTTTCGGTGGGGAAGGTGTCCAAGTCTGACCTTGCCCCTAGATATTCCTGCACCATGTTTATCAGACGCTGGCGATGGTTGCTGGAACCGATCATACTTTGGGGCTGCGGACTAAAGAATTGTCTGAACGCATCGGTCAGACGGCCACCTTCCCCACCGCTCCTTCTTTGACTGGCCGAAGCCTCAGCAACTCGTTGTCCAGGACCAGGAGTTTGCAACCTCCCAGTCTCTGGGAACGCGTTGCACAGACCTTTCTGCAAGGCCTCCCGGAGTTGTCTCATCCTCTGCTCCCTCTGCGACGGTAACATAAGGTCCGCAACCTTACCCTTGTACCGTGGATCAAGGAGAGTGGCCAGCCAGTAATGGTCCCTCTCCTTGATCCGAAGAATACGAGGATCCTTCCGCAGACTTTGCAGGATCAGGGAGGCCATGCAGCGTAGGTTTGCTGAGGCATTCGCTCCGGAGTCCTCTGGGTCACTAAGGACGACATGATCCGCAGCCACCTCCTCCCAGCCACGTACAAGTCCACTGGTTTCTTGGGACTGTAAATCATCCCTAAAAGACTGCTGCTGATGATGCTGAGTGCCAGCCTCCACCTCCATGCTGACACAATCCTCCTCCTCCTCCTCCTCCTCCTCCTCCTCTTCCTGTGCGATGGGTGGGACAGAAGGAACACTGTCTGGGTAAAGGGGGCCTTGAGAGGCAAGGAAGTCCTCCTCTTCCTGCCTCTGTTCTGCCTCAAGTGCCCTGTCCATTATTCCACGCAGCGTGTGCTCCAACAGGTGGACAAGAGGTACAGTGTCACTGATGCATGCACTGTCACTGCTCACCATCCTCGTGGCCTCCTCAAATGGTGCCAGGACAGTGCATGCATCCCTGATCATGCCCCACTGGCGTGGAGAAAAAAAACCAAGCTCCCCTGACCCTGTCCTGGTGCCGTAGTCGCACAGGTACTCATTGATGGCCCTCTGCTGCGTGTGCAGCCGCTGCAGCATGGCCAACGTTGAGTTCCACCTGGTGGGCATGTCACATATAAGGCGGTTCTTGGGCAGGTTCAACTCCTTTTGCAGCTCAGCCAGGCGAGCACTGGCATTATAAGATCTGCGGAAATGCACACAGACTTTCCTGGCCTGCCTCAGGACATCCTGTAAGCCCGGGTACCTGCCCAAGAAGCGCTGCACCACCAGGTTAAGGACGTGAGCCACACAGGGCACATGGGTCAGTTGTCCCTGTCGGAGGGCGGAGAGGAGGTTGGTGCCATTGTCGCAAACCACCATTCCTGGCTTAAGCTGGCGTGGCGTCAACCACCTCTCGGCCTGGCCCTGCAGAGCAGACAGGACCTCTGCCCCAGTGTGGCTTCTGTCCCCCAAACACACCAGCGCAAGCACGGCATGGCATCTTTTTGCCTGCGTACTTGCGTAGCCCCGTGAACGGCTACGGAGCACCGCTGGTTCATAGGACAAACCACAGGAAGAGGCCATGGAGGAAGAAGAAGAGGAGGGGGTGGAGGAGAGAGGTGTGTCACAACCAGTAGTAGCATTTTGGAGGCGTGGCGGTGGGACAACCTCCAACACTACTGCACCTTGTCCTGAATCCTTCCCAGCTGCCAAAAGAGTGACCCAATGGGCCGTGAAAGAAAGGTAACGTCCCTGTCCATGCCTGCTGGACCATGAGTCAGCGGTAATATGCACCTTACCGCTGACCGCCCTGTCCAGCGAGGCCAAGACATTGCCTTCCACATGCCGGTAGAGAGCCGGAATAGCCTTCCGTGAGAAAAAGTGGCGTTTGGGAACCTGCCACTGAGGAACTGCACATTGCACAAACTCACGGAAGGGGGCCGAGTCTACCAACTGAAAAGGCAGCAGTTGAAGCGCTAGCAATTTAGCCAAGCTAGCATTCAACCGCTGGGCATGTGGATGGCTGGGAGTGAACTTCTTTCGACGGTCCAGCAGCTGGGGCAGGGAAATTTGCCTGCTAGAATCGGACGTCGGTGTACTGCTAGCAGAGTGGGCGCAAGTACTTGGCTGTGACACACCTAATTCTACACCTTCATTCCTCTCAGTGCATGTTTCAGAGAGGACTGAAGTTATAGTGGGGTTGGAGATCCCAGCTGATGCGGTGCAAGGAGAGGTCCGCTTTGTTCTTTGGTGTGGGTCTTTGAGGTAGGCTTGCCAACGAGCTGCATGGCAGGTCAACATATGTCTGGTCAGGCATGTGGTACCCAAGCGGCTGATGTTTTGGCCACGCGATATACGCTTGAGACATATGTTGCAAACAGCAGCTGTGCGATCTGATGCACTAGCCTCAAAAAAGGCCCACACCAAAGAACTTTTTGAATGACGGGCAGAGGCAGCGCCCTGCACAGGCGGAGCTCTGCGGTGTGATTCCGTCGGTGTACTGCCCTTACGCTGGCCACCAAAGGGCATCCTGCCTCGTTGGAGATGTGCCTCCTCCTCATCCTCCTCCTCTCTCCTATTAGGCACCCACGTGGAGTCAGTGACCTCATCATCCCCTCCCTCCTCATCACTGGAGCCAATCTGGCAGTATGCTGCAGCTGCTGGAACATGACTGCCAGATTGGTGTCCTTCTTGAGCATCCCCTCTGTCTGCTCTCACGCTACTGCCTTCCTCTAGCTGGGTTTCATCATCAGACCCTTCGAAACGCTGGGCATCCTCCTGGAGCATGTACCCAACACTGTGCTGAAACAGTTCGGGGGACTCCTCAGGAGGAGGACATGGTGGGTCTAGGGAAGGAGTGACTGATGATTTGTCTGACATTGATACCAGGGAAGACGACGCTTTGGCAGCTGCTTTTCCAGTACCCTGAGCCTGGGTGAGAGAGGATGAGGAGGAGGAGGAGGGCTTGGTCATCCACTCTACCAAGTCTTCGGCATGATGTGGCTCAACATGTCCAGCTGCCGAAAAGAAGGACAAGCGTGTCCCATGGCCATGTGCTGATGACAATGCACCGCGTCCACGACCAGCACTGTTGCCCCCAGACACAGAGCCTGCTTGCCCTCTTTTATTGCCTCCTGACTGACTGCCTCTCCTTGTTTGCCTTCCAGACATTCTAATAGATGGCCTGCAGGGAGATGGGAAAAAAGCAATAAGGGCTACCTTCAGGTGTCCTTCTCTGTCCCTTGAAACAAGGACTTTCACAGTGAAAGAAACTGACACTCTCCCTACCTACAGTTTTCTGTCCCTAGAAAAAATGTTTTTTTTAATCACAATATAGCACAAGGACAATTCACTCACTGTCCTTACAGGTCCCTGGAAACAAGGACTTGCAGAGTGAAATAAACTGACACTCTCCCTACCTACAGTTTTCTGTCCCTAGAATAAATGTTTTTTTTAAGCACAATATAGCACAAGGAGAATTCACTCACTGTCCTTCCAGGTCCCTGGAAACAAGGACTTGCAGAGTGAAAGAAAAAAAACACTCTCCCTACCTACAGTTTTCTGTCCCTAGAAAAAATGTTTTTTTTAATCACAATATAGCACAAGGACAATTCACTCACTGTCCTTCCAGGTCCCTGGAAACAAGGACTTGCAGAGTGAAATAAACTGACACTCTCCCTACCTACAGTTATCTGTCCCTAGAATAAATGTTTTTTTTAAGCACAATATAGCACAAGGACAATTCACTCACTGTCCTTACAGGTCCCTGGAAACAAGGACTTGCAGAGTGAAAGAAAAAAAACACTCTCCCTACCTACAGTTTTCTGTCCCTAGAAAAAATGTTTTTTTTAATCACAATATAGCACAAGGACAATTCACTCACTGTCCTTCCAGGTCCCTGGAAACAAGGACTTGCAGAGTGAAATAAACTGACACTCTCCCTACCTACAGTTTTCTGTCCCTAGAATAAATGTTTTTTTTAAGCACAATATAGCACAAGGACAATTCACTCACTGTCCTTACAGGTCCCTGGAAACAAGGACTTGCAGAGTGAAAGAAAAAAAACACTCTCCCTACCTACAGTTTTCTGTCCCTAGAAAAAATGTTTTTTTTAAGCACAATATAGCACAAGGACAATTCACTCACTGTCCTTACAGGTCCCTGGAAACAAGGACTTGCAGAGTGAAAGAAAAAAAACACTCTCCCTACCTACAGTTTTCTGTCCCTAGAAAAAATGTTTTTTTTAATCACAATATAACACAAGGACAATTCACTCACTGTCCTTCCAGGTCCCTGGAAACAAGGACTTGCAGAGTGAAATAAACTGACACTCTCCCTACCTACAGTTTTCTGTCCCTAGAATAAATGTTTTTTTTAAGCACAATATAGCACAAGGACAATTCACTCACTGTCCTTACAGGTCCCTGGAAACAAGGACTTGCAGAGTGAAAGAAAAAAAACACTCTCCCTACCTACAGTTTTCTGTCCCTAGAAAAAATGTTTTTTTTAATCACAATATAGCACAAGGACAATTCACTCACTGTCCTTACAGGTCCCTGGAAACAAGGACTTGCAGAGTGAAATAAACTGACACTCTCCCTACCTACAGTTTTCTGTCCCTAGAATAAATGTTTTTTTTAATCACAATATAGCACAAGGACAATTCACTCACTGTCCTTCCAGGTCCCTGGAAACAAGGACTTGCAGAGTGAAATAAACTGACACTCTCCCTACCTACAGTTTTCTGTCCCTAGAATAAATGTTTTTTTTAAGCACAATATAGCACAAGGACAATTCACTCACTGTCCTTACAGGTCCCTGGAAACAAGGACTTGCAGAGTGAAAGAAAAAAAACACTCTCCCTACCTACAGTTTTCTGTCCCTAGAAAAAATGTTTTTTTTAAGCACAATATAGCACAAGGACAATTCACTCACTGTCCTTACAGGTCCCTGGAAACAAGGACTTGCAGAGTGAAAGAAAAAAAACACTCTCCCTACCTACAGTTTTCTGTCCCTAGAAAAAATGTTTTTTTTAATCACAATATAACACAAGGACAATTCACTCACTGTCCTTCCAGGTCCCTGGAAACAAGGACTTGCAGAGTGAAATAAACTGACACTCTCCCTACCTACAGTTTTCTGTCCCTAGAATAAATGTTTTTTTTAAGCACAATATAGCACAAGGACAATTCACTCACTGTCCTTACAGGTCCCTGGAAACAAGGACTTGCAGAGTGAAAGAAAAAAAACACTCTCCCTACCTACAGTTTTCTGTCCCTAGAAAAAATGTTTTTTTTAATCACAATATAGCACAAGGACAATTCACTCACTGTCCTTACAGGTCCCTGGAAACAAGGACTTGCAGAGTGAAATAAACTGACACTCTCCCTACCTACAGTTTTCTGTCCCTAGAATAAATGTTTTTTTTAATCACAATATAGCACAAGGACAATTCACTCACTGTCCTTCCAGGTCCCTGGAAACAAGGACTTGCAGAGTGAAATAAACTGACACTCTCCCTACCTACAGTTTTCTGTCCCTAGAATAAATGTTTTTTTTAAGCACAATATAGCACAAGGACAATTCACTCACTGTCCTTACAGGTCCCTGGAAACAAGGACTTGCAGAGTGAAAGAAAAAAAACACTCTCCCTACCTACAGTTTTCTGTCCCTAGAAAAAATGTTTTTTTTAAGCACAATATAGCACAAGGACAATTCACTCACTGTCCTTACAGGTCCCTGGAAACAAGGACTTGCAGAGTGAAAGAAAAAAAACACTCTCCCTACCTACAGTTTTCTGTCCCTAGAAAAAATGTTTTTTTTAATCACAATATAGCACAAGGACAATTCACTCACTGTCCTTACAGGTCCCTGGAAACAAGGACTTGCAGAGTGAAAGAAACTGACACTGTCCCTACCTACAGTTTTCTGTCCCTAGAATAAATGTTTTTTTTAAGCACAATATAGCACAAGGAGAATTCACTCACTGTCCTTCCAGGTCCCTGGAAACAAGGACTTGCAGAGTGAAATAAACTGACACTCTCCCTACCTACAGTTTTCTGTCCCTAGAATAAATGTTTTTTTTAAGCACAATATAGCACAAGGACAATTCACTCACTGTCCTTACAGGTCCCTGGAAACAAGGACTTGCAGAGTGAAAGAAAAAAAACACTCTCCCTACCTACAGTTTTCTGTCCCTAGAAAAAATGTTTTTTTTAATCACAATATAGCACAAGGACAATTCACTCACTGTCCTTCCAGGTCCCTGGAAACAAGGACTTGCAGAGTGAAATAAACTGACACTCTCCCTACCTACAGTTTTCTGTCCCTAGAATAAATGTTTTTTTTAAGCACAATATAGCACAAGGACAATTCACTCACTGTCCTTACAGGTCCCTGGAAACAAGGACTTGCAGAGTGAAAGAAAAAAAACACTCTCCCTACCTACAGTTTTCTGTCCCTAGAAAAAATGTTTTTTTTAATCACAATATAGCACAAGGACAATTCACTCACTGTCCTTACAGGTCCCTGGAAACAAGGACTTGCAGAGTGAAAGAAAAAAAACACTCTCCCTACCTACAGTTTTCTGTCCCTAGAAAAAATGTTTTTTTTAATCACAATATAACACAAGGACAATTCACTCACTGTCCTTCCAGGTCCCTGGAAACAAGGACTTGCAGAGTGAAATAAACTGACACTCTCCCTACCTACAGTTTTCTGTCCCTAGAATAAATGTTTTTTTTAAGCACAATATAGCACAAGGACAATTCACTCACTGTCCTTACAGGTCCCTGGAAACAAGGACTTGCAGAGTGAAAGAAAAAAAACACTCTCCCTACCTACAGTTTTCTGTCCCTAGAAAAAATGTTTTTTTTAATCACAATATAGCACAAGGACAATTCACTCACTGTCCTTACAGGTCCCTGGAAACAAGGACTTGCAGAGTGAAATAAACTGACACTCTCCCTACCTACAGTTTTCTGTCCCTAGAATAAATGTTTTTTTTAATCACAATATAGCACAAGGACAATTCACTCACTGTCCTTCCAGGTCCCTGGAAACAAGGACTTGCAGAGTGAAATAAACTGACACTCTCCCTACCTACAGTTTTCTGTCCCTAGAATAAATGTTTTTTTTAAGCACAATATAGCACAAGGACAATTCACTCACTGTCCTTACAGGTCCCTGGAAACAAGGACTTGCAGAGTGAAAGAAAAAAAACACTCTCCCTACCTACAGTTTTCTGTCCCTAGAAAAAATGTTTTTTTTAATCACAATATAGCACAAGGACAATTCACTCACTGTCCTTACAGGTCCCTGGAAACAAGGACTTGCAGAGTGAAAGAAAAAAAACACTCTCCCTACCTACAGTTTTCTGTCCCTAGAAAAAATGTTTTTTTTAATCACAATATAACACAAGGACAATTCACTCACTGTCCTTCCAGGTCCCTGGAAACAAGGACTTGCAGAGTGAAATAAACTGACACTCTCCCTACCTACAGTTTTCTGTCCCTAGAATAAATGTTTTTTTTAAGCACAATATAGCACAAGGACAATTCACTCACTGTCCTTACAGGTCCCTGGAAACAAGGACTTGCAGAGTGAAAGAAAAAAAACACTCTCCCTACCTACAGTTTTCTGTCCCTAGAAAAAATGTTTTTTTTAATCACAATATAGCACAAGGACAATTCACTCACTGTCCTTACAGGTCCCTGGAAACAAGGACTTGCAGAGTGAAATAAACTGACACTCTCCCTACCTACAGTTTTCTGTCCCTAGAATAAATGTTTTTTTTAATCACAATATAGCACAAGGACAATTCACTCACTGTCCTTCCAGGTCCCTGGAAACAAGGACTTGCAGAGTGAAATAAACTGACACTCTCCCTACCTACAGTTTTCTGTCCCTAGAATAAATGTTTTTTTTAAGCACAATATAGCACAAGGACAATTCACTCACTGTCCTTACAGGTCCCTGGAAACAAGGACTTGCAGAGTGAAAGAAAAAAAACACTCTCCCTACCTACAGTTTTCTGTCCCTAGAAAAAATGTTTTTTTTAAGCACAATATAGCACAAGGACAATTCACTCACTGTCCTTACAGGTCCCTGGAAACAAGGACTTGCAGAGTGAAAGAAAAAAAACACTCTCCCTACCTACAGTTTTCTGTCCCTAGAAAAAATGTTTTTTTTAATCACAATATAGCACAAGGACAATTCACTCACTGTCCTTACAGGTCCCTGGAAACAAGGACTTGCAGAGTGAAAGAAACTGACACTGTCCCTACCTACAGTTTTCTGTCCCTAGAATAAATGTTTTTTTTAAGCACAATATAGCACAAGGAGAATTCACTCACTGTCCTTACAGGTCCCTGGAAACAAGGACTTGCAGAGTGAAAGAAACTGACACTCTCCCTACCTACAGTTTTCTGTCCCTAGAATAAATGTTTTTTTAAGCACAATATAGCACAAGGACAATTCACTCACTGTCCTTCCAGGTCCCTGGAAACAAGGACTTGCAGAGTGAAAGAAACTGACACTGTCCCTACCTACAGTTTTCTGTCCCTAGAATAAATGTTTTTTTTAAGCACACTATAGCACAAGCACAAAACACACTGACACTCTCCTTACCTATCCTTCTCTTTCCCTAAACTAAAGGAATCCAGGTTAAGCAAGAAAGAAATAACAGTCACTGTCCCTGCCTATGCTGCTCTATCCCTGCTCCGGAACACACTACACTAGGCCGCCGTGCTGGCGGCCTTTTATAGTGTGGGGCGTGTACTAAACACCCTCAGCAATAATTGGCCACAGGCATCCTGCCTGTGGCCAATCATTGCTCTCCTCGCTGCCGGCGCTGTGATTGGCCAAGCATGCGGGGTCACAGTGCATGCTTGGCCAATCACAGCGCCTGGATGACACTGCGATGGCGTAGTGCATTGTGGGCCGTTCGCGTCACTCGAATTTGGCGCGAACTGCCCAAATCGTTCGATCTTCGTCGAACGATCGAACAGCCGATGTTCGAGTCGAACGTATGTTCGACTCGAACACGAAGCTCATCCCTATTAGGGAGGTGCCCCAATCCTCTACGGGATTCTCCCCCTTTGAGTTACTGTATGGGAGACACCCAAGAGGGCTGTTGGATATTGCCAAGGAAACTTGGGAAAGTGAGAGTTCTCCCCACAGGAGTGTGATTGAGCATGTCGCCCTGATGCAAGACCGAATTGCACAGGTAATGCCCATCGTGAAGGAACATTTGGCCCAAGCGCAGTTAGCACAGCAGAGAGTGTACAACCGTGGAGCCAAGACCCTTACCTTTTCCCCGGGGGATAGGATACTGGTACTTGTCCCTACGGTTGAAAGTAAATTCCTTGCCAAATGGCAAGGCCCCTATGAGATAATGGAAAAAGTGAGCGAAGTAAATTACAAGGTCAGACAACCAGGAAGGCGAAAGCCCGAACAGATCTATCACGTTAATCTGTTGAAAGCCTGGAGGGATAGAGAGTCCCTAGTCGCAGACACTTGGTCACCAGCTCAAACTGGTTGCGTGATTCCTGAGGTTGGAATAGCAGCCACCTTGTCACAACCCCAACAACAGGAGGTTAAGGAGTTTGTGCTTCGCAACAAGGAGGTATTCTCTGAGCTGCCGGGACAAACATCTGGGGTAGAGCATGACATCATTACCCCGCCCGGTGAAAGGGTGAAGTTAAAACCCTATCGGATCCCAGAGGCCCGACGGGAGGCAATACGGGAGGAAGTACAGAAAATGCTGAACTTAGGGGTGATAGAGGAGTCCCAAAGTGATTGGTCTAGTCCCATTGTGTTGGTGCCTAAACCGGATGGGAGCTGGCGATTTTGTAACGATTTTCGTCAGTTGAACAAAGTTACAAAATTTGACACCTACCCCATGCCACGTATAGATGAGTTGATCGACCGGCTGGGAACAGCCCGATACATGACGACTCTTGACCTCACAAAAGGGTATTGGCAAATCCCCCTGGCCAAGTCGGCCAAAGAGAAAACCGCATTTGTAACCCCAGACCAATATAGTTCCAATATAAAAGAATGCCGTTCGGGTTACAGAATGCGCCGGCCACATTCCAGCGGAAAATGGACCAGATACTGAGGCCCCATCGGAAGTATGCTGCGGCTTACCTGGATGACGTAATTGTCCATAGCACAGATTGGGCCTCACATCTGCCAAAAGTGCAAGCAGTCCTGGACTCTGTTCGGGAAGCGGGGTTTACGGCTAACCCCAAGAAGTGTACCATTGGCAGGAGGAGGCCAAATATCTCGGGTACACCATTGGGAGGGGAGTAATAAAACCCCAACTCAACAAAGTCGAGGCCATCCAGAGTTGGCCACGTCCCAACAGCAAGAAGCAGGTACGAGCCTTTCTGGGAATCGCTGGGTATTATCGGCGATTCATTCCCCACTTTGCTTCTAAGGCTGTGCCCCTAACCAACCTGACGAAGGGGAAAGGGTCGGTCATGATTAAATGGACCCCCGAGGCTGAGGCAGCATTCCAATTCTTGAAACAAGCCTTATGTAGCCAGCCAGTGTTGTACTCACCCGACTTCTCTAAAGACTTTGTCGTACAAAGTGATGCGTCAGATGTGGGGTTAGGAGCAGTATTGTCCCAGGTCTGGAACGGGGAAGAGCACCCAGTCATTTACCTCAGCAGGAAGTTGAAGTCCCATGAGGTAAATTACGCCACCGTTGAAAAGGAGTGTTTAGCGGTGAAGTGGGCTCTAGATTCCCTTCGGTACTACCTGCTAGGTAGGCACTTTGACATGGTTACGGATCACGCTCCGTTAAAGTGGATGGCTCAAAACAAGGAAACAAATAGAAGAGTGAATAGGTGGTTCCTGGCCCTCCAGGAATTCAACTTCACAGTAAAGCATCGCCCTGGCGTTCAAATGGGGAATGTGGATGCTTTGTCTCGAGTACATGAATGCCTGATTGCTGGTGTTCCAACCCCGAGGTTAAAACAAGAGGGGGGGGTATGTGACAGCAGGAAGGTAAAGTCACCTGGTTGCATCCAGGGGGGTAGATATATTTCGCCCAGATTCAGGCTTTACGCCGACTTATACAACTAGGTGGAGAGTTGTATAAGCCCAGCTGAGGCTAGTGGGCTCATGGATGACTCATACCTCTAGGGAGAGTGTGGGGCGTCGTGCAGACAGGGAGTTGATGAGACCAGCTGAAGCTTGTCAGCTCATTTAGGCCTCTATAAGAACTCCCAGATTCATTAGGTGTTAGCTCATGCCTGGAACCAGACCTGTGTGGACTGTCTAGGGAGAGTGAACCCCTGTGCGGTGAGACAAAGCCTGTGTGGCTATTTGCTTGGACATTTAAAACCCGGGACTTAGGGACTAGGACAGCACTAGGCTGATCCCAGTTGTTAGTTAGGAAACCTGTATGTTTACTCAGAGGTCAAGTTGACCAGGATTTATTTTATTTATGTTTCTTTTGCTTTGCTGTGTTTTGTCACTGTAAATAGAAAATAAACCGCACCTTTTTGATTTTGAAAACCACAACCTCCGTTTGCTGGGCCTGTTTTTGTGTGGGGAGCCCATCCCGGGGGTCACACATACCCGCTGCCGAGCTAACCCCCTCACAATATATATATATATACAGGTCCTTCTCAAAAAATTAGCATATTGTGATAAAGTTCATTATTTTCTGTAATGTACTGATAAACATTAGACTTTCATATATTTTAGATTCATTACACACAACTGAAGTAGTTCAAGCCTTTTCTTGTTTTAATATTGATGATTTTGGCATACAGCTCATGAAAACCCAAAAATCCTATCTCAAAAAATTAGCATATCATGAAAAGGTTCTCTAAACGAGCTATTAACCTAATCATCTGAATCAACTAATTAACTCTAAACACCTGCAAAAGATTCCTGAGGCTTTTAAAAACTCCCAGCCTGGTTCATTACTCAAAACCGCAATCATGGGTAAGACTGCCGACCTGACTGCTGTCCAGAAGGCCATCATTGACACCCTCAAGCAAGAGGGTAGGACACAGAAAGAAATTTCTGAACGAATAGGCTGTTCCCAGAGTGCTGTATCAAGGCACCTCAGTGGGAAGTCTGTGGGAAGGAAAAAGTGTGGCAGAAAACGCTGCACAACGAGAAGAGGTGACCGGACCCTGAAGAAGATTGTGGAGAAGGACCGATTCCAGACCTTGGAGGACCTGCGGAAGCAGTGGACTGAGTCTGGAGTAGAAACATCCAGAGCCACCGTGAACAGGCGTGTGCAGGAAATGGGCTACAGGTGCCGCATTCCCCAGAAGCGCCTGACCTGGGCTACAGAGAAGCAGCACTGGACTGTTGCTCAGTGGTCCAAAGTACTTTTTTCGGATGAAAGCAAATTTTGCATGTCATTCGGAAATCAAGGTGCCAGAGTCTGGAGGAAGACTGGGGAGAGGGAAATGCCAAAATGCCTGAAGTCCAGTGTCAAGTACCCACAGTCAGTGATGGTCTGGGGTGCCCTGTCAGCTGCTGGTGTTGGTCCACTGTGTTTTATCAAGGGCAGGGTCAATGCAGCTAGCTATCAGGAGATTTTGGAGCACTTCATGCTTCCATCTGCTGAAAAGCTTTATGGAGATGAAGATTTCATTTTTCAGCACGACCTGGCACCTGCTCACAGTGCCAAAACCACTGGTAAATGGTTTACTGACCATGGTATTACTGTGCTCAATTGGCCTGCCAACTCTCCTGACCTGAACCCCATAGAGAATCTGTGGGATATTGGGAAGAGAAAGTTGAGAGACGCAAGACCCAACACTCTGGATGAGCTTAAGGCCGCTATCGAAGCATCCTGGGCCTCCATAACACCTCAGCAGTGCCACAGGCTGGTTGCCTCCATGCCACGCCGCATTGAAGCAGTCATTTCTGCAAAAGGATTCCCGACCAAGTATTGAGTGCATAACTGAACATAATTATTTGAAGGTTGACTTTTTTTGTATTAAAAACACTTTTCTTTTATTGGTCGGATGAAATATGCTAATTTTTTGAGATAGGATTTTTGGGTTTTCATGAGCTGTATGCCAAAATCATCAATATTAAAACAAGAAAAGGCTTGAACTACTTCAGTTGTGTGTAATGAATCTAAAATATATGAAAGTCTAATGTTTATCAGTACATTACAGAAAATAATGAACTTTATCACAATATGCTAATTTTTTGAGAAGGACCTGTATATATATATATATATATATATATATATATCTCAGATGGTGGCTTTACAAAATTGCATAGGAATAGTAAATATGTTTATTAGAAAGAAAGCGAATCTATAAATAAATACATCTGTTTTTATCTAACTGAAGACCTATAGTCATTATAAGGCCCCTTTCACACTGGGGCGGGCAGGAGCGGTGGCGGTATAGCAGCGCGATTTTCAGCGCTGCTATACCGTCGTTCTTACCGCGGTATGCGGTCGCTAGGGGGGTTAATTTAACCCCCGCTAGCGGCCGAAAAAGGGTTAATACCGCGCTGTCCCATTGATTTCAATGGGAGACCGCGGTAAAGGAGCGCTGAACACACCGCTCCTTTACCGCTGTAAAGAAGCGGCTAGCAGGACTTTTGGAGCGGTCCTGCTAGCGCACCGCTTCAGTGTGAAAGCCTTCGGGCTTTCACATTGAAGGCACAGGGCAGGATTTTTTCATGCGGTATAACAGCGCTATTATTAGCGCTAAACCGCATGAAAAACGCCCCAGTGTGAAAGGGGCCTAAGAGAAATGGAATCCTGACAAGCCTGGCTAGTGGACAGCATTAAGCCATCTAGTGGCCATAAGTGAGTATTGCTGTCACACTTTCACTGCTAGCTGTAGATCAGGGGTCTCACAACTTTTTAAACAAAGGGCCAGTTTACTGTGGATTGTGGCCATTGGGAGTAGAAAACGTCCAGACATAAGTGGAAAAAAAAATGCATTGAATTGTGCCCCATCAATGTTGTCATTTGGCCCAGTTGTTGGTGTCATTGTGAGGAATTGTGTCCCATCATTGGTGTCATTAGGGGGAATTGTGCCCCATCACTGGTGTCCTTCGGCCCAATTGTTGGTGTCATTGGGAGGAATTGTGCCCCTTCATTGGTGTCAGTGCAGGGGGGGGGGGGTTATGCTCTATTGTTGGTATCAGTGGATGAAATAGTGCCCTAAGGGCAGGATAAAAATAAGCAAAGGGCTGCAATTTGGAGACCACTGCTTTAGATCAAGCTTTTCAAAATGCTAAGTTCACCTTAAAAAAAATAATAATAATAAATGCACATTCTGAGTGTGCCTTAAATGCAGAGAGCGCCGTGCTGCCATGGTGACTCCTGTGTGCATGGACGAGAGTGATGTCAACTCATCGCAGCCTGGCCATTCGAACAGCCAGAGAGCGTGAACAGGGAAGGAAGACCAGGTGCATTTGAGAGCGCCGGCAGCAGTGACAGCTCACTACTGGAGGGCTCTCTCTGAAAGGTATGTGGGCAGGTATGGTTTTATGTGTCCCCTGCTGGGACGGTTAGTGTTTATGTTTCCCGGTTCTTTCTTGGTGGGCTTTTTTAGGTCTGACCCACTGGTTCCCAGAGAGCGGTTGCTGCTTTTAGCTGTCATTACTATGTTTGTTGTACCGTTGCCAGAGTCCATCCTGTAAGTCTGCTGACTATGCTGAGACTGAAGTGAAAGTTCATAAACAACTGGCCTCAGGACCCTTTTACAGCCTATAGAGATTGCTGATGCCAATCCTGGACACTACCATCATGGTCTCAGTTCTGTGCAGGTACGCTGGGGCAGCCACAATCTGTTTGTCTTGCCAAGTTATTTAAAGTGGTTGTAAACCCACTTTGACAACTTGCACCTGCAGGTAAGCCTAGATTAAGGCTTACCTGTAGGTGCAAGAAATATCTCCTTAACCTACACGGTTAAGGAGATATTAGCTGAAAACACTGCACCGATGTGTACGCAACGGCGCAGGCGCACTAGAGGGCCGGCTTCATGAATTGGATCATGCCGGTTTTCTGAATGGGAGCATGCCGGCCCCGCGCGCATGCATGTGACGTCATCGCCGCTCCGGCCAATCACAGCATTATGCTTTTTTCTTGCAGGGGTTTGTTTTTCAGCAAATGTTTTAGAGGGTTTAATTCCTCTTTAAGTAAAGCTTTTAAAACTTTGCCTTTGCCTGGGCCAAAGTTACCCAAGTAGCGTAATGTAAGTAACCTGCACACATAGTCTACAGCTTGGGTCAGTTAAACATATTGGGTTTTGAAGACAGCAGTGTAATCGTTAATGCAGAGTGAAGACAATCTCTCTTGGACATCTTCTCTCTTGTACACGAAATGGCCAGGCCACATTCTGCCTCTCTCTACAGACACTGTCACTCAGCCTGGAACCCACTCTGTTCACGTTGCTGTAACTGGGAGTGCACCTGGTTGGGCAGCCTTCCCACTGGATTGTTGTGAACTGTTACTGCGGTGTTTCGATACAAATTATTGCACCCTACCTATATGCCCCTGCCTCAATTTCTTCTTTAAAAAAATATTATATGTAGCGGGTATGTACTTTCCCGGGTGTAATTCAAACTGGCAGAGACACCAGCGATGTACAGTTCCTTGCGGTCCCGCGGGTGGCGCTGTTGCCTTGGGCTGGGGTTAAACCATTGCTGTGTGCTGTGCCTCCTTTTTGTCCTCCCTCGGCAGCGGTATGGTGGGGCGGGGAACCCGCCGTGCTTGCTGGGAGAGGGTATAAAGGGGCCGGCCATCTTTGTCACGGGGTCGAGTCCCAGGCACCTTCAGCCTGAGGGCGGTGGTTCGTGTGGGTCCTCTAGGCGGCCTAGGCCTAGAGGACGTCCGGAGGTCGTGTTCCATCCCAGGCACCTTTAGCCTGGGGTGAGGTACTCGGATGGATGTCTGGAGCTCAGTGCCCAACACTGAGTTCCGCGAGGGAAGGAGGTCCTAGGGAACCCAGGGATTGGGTACCCGAATCCAGAAGGCGTAATGGACCGGGGGGAGCTACTCACTTGAAGACCGGGTGCAGCAGATTGCCAGTGACAGGTGAGCCTCCCATCGGAGACCGCCAGGAAGGAAAATCCCCCCTCGCTAGGAGACCTCAGCCCACTTTCAGGAAGGAAAGTGGAGAGTTCATTGTGTCTGGGCCTACTCGCATCCACACCTCCTTGTTTGTTCTGTTCTTTAAGGGAGTCTAACTGATTGTGCTGTTCACTCGAGAAGAATAAAGGAGTGTTGGACTTTAATGGTGTGGGGCTCTTTTCTTGTGGACATTGTTCAAGGTAACTCCAGGTTCACAACACTGACCCGAAGGTAGAGAAAGAACTTTGCTTACACCGCACGGACACATGTGGTGAAGGCTTGGCATGGTGACCCCGCTCTCTCCCCTCTTAGATACCCCTAGACAAGAAGAGAAATGAGCTGATGCAAAGAGGGGAGTGAGGAGGCCGCTACATATATATTACAGATTGATTTCCTAAATAGCCGTTGTTAAAATGCATTGTAAAAACCAACTGTAGCGGCCTCACTCCCTTCTCTCTTGAATCGGTTATCCGTTATAGCTTTTGTCTAGGGGTATCTTGTATGCGAGAGTGAGATGCGCTACGGCCCATGTCCTCCCCATTGCAGCGGGTGAGGTCAAGGCCAGTACCTGTTGTTTTCCTCTGGCCTGTGTGTTTCTTTAAGAGCCAAGTCTGTTGTGCTGACACTTCCCTTCGCTCCCATTAACCAGAGTGCCACACACCGATAAGGGTCCAACTCTTGTTTATTATAACACACGAATAAACAGTCCTTTGCCAGCCGACTGGTTGGGACCCATAAAACAGTTCAATACGGTGGGGTGAGCAGGTCGAGGCACAGTCCTAACAATCAAACTAAACCACTGTGGTTTCACCAGCGGTTGCTACAGCCATCGGCTTGAGAGAGAACTTGAATCTTTGGAGTCTCTACCAGCGACTCTAGAGAACATGAACTGGAGTACCTTCGCTGCGTTGCGGCCCCTGTCAGGGGGAAGATGTCCCTCCAAGGGAGTTACCAGAGGCCCCTCTGTCACCGGGTTGATGCTGCTCCGTGCTCTTCAGAAGGGTAACCTCTCCGGCCTCCTCGCCTCAGATACGGGCCCCATCCACCTCAGGGTCCCTCGGACTTATCCACCCTTGCGGAGCCCAGTCGAAGTCACTGGGCCCCAGGCCTCCGGTGTAGTACCTCACCCCAGGCTTAAGGTGCCTGAGATGGACGCCAACACTGCTCCGACCAGGCCATGGGCACCTGGGCCGGAACTCCGGACCGCCAGCACCCAGGCCAAGGGTGCCTGGGCGCGGGATAGCAAGAAGACCTCGTGGCGAGGGCGTCTACCCCCTTTTATCCCCTCCCCCAGCAGCCACAGCAGGTTCCCCACCCCGCTGTACCACTGCCAGAGCAGGACAAAAAGGGTGCAGCGCTGCGGCAGTGGTTCTACCTCGACTTGGGACAACATCGCCACCCACAGGTCAAGGAGAACAGCACACTACCAAAGTCCTCCACGACTTAAATGGTCTAAACCCTCTCATGATTGGTACATCCTGGATCATACTACCACCCAGGTGCTCCCCCTAGATTTAGACCCCCGCTACACTCTCCCCCTAGTGGTTTGACTCTGGTCCCCAGCGATTGGTGCAAACCCATGTCTCCCAAAGAGTGGTAACATAAGCTTGACCCCAGAGGCCATCCCCCAAACTTAAATCCTAATTTGTGCCAAGACCTGCTCGAGGGAAGGGAAACATAAAAGTAATAAACTTTCCAATAAACAAACAATCTGAACATGTACACATACACAATCCCTCCCATAACTGTCTAAGAACCACCCCATACTCAGTAGCCTTGACAGATGGATCTCCTGAGGAAGGGAAACAAAAAAAACACAACATCCTAACACATTTGTGTGACTTGGAATGAATGGGTCTATCAGCCGAGAGGCCCATTCGCTCCAATGAGTAAGGTGGTATAAGTGTAAAAATTTAAAAAAATGTTGCGCAACACTGCCCCCTGGTGACAGTGCTGCGGTAATGACACTTGGCTGAATCTTCCAGACAACCTTCCTTCTTCTGGCTGTGTCCCTACTCTGATTCTACCCCAAAAGTCCTTGTCTTTGATGCATAAAGAAAGAGGGAGAAAAACAAAAACAACTCCCATTTCTCCAAAAAGTAGAAAAGCCCAAATAAAAAACTAGGGCACAGTCCTTGTGTTCAAGGGAGTTCTGCAATAAACAAAAGTGCAACAGCACACAGGAGTTTTTTTCCTCCTACGAGTAAAACTTCGGATGAGGCAAGAACAGGGGCTTCAGATGCTTATCAAAAGTTTCAACATTATATTCAATGTCCTCTCCATCCTTCTGGCAGATAAGCACCCTGTCTGCATGGATGTGACGGCCCAGCATCCACTCCGCTTTGCAGTCCCTGAATTGTTTAGACACTGATGGTGAACAGGACAAGTACCGGCGGGCATGAGGCACTTTGAGTTTTTCCCAGACGAACTCGTCATACCATCGCTGCCGCAAGACCTCGACTTCAAAAAGTAAGTCCCGAGGCAAATAGGGGTATTCCCATCCATATTCACGGGCAACCCTCTGACAAAAGAGCCGCTGTAGTCGGACCAAAGGTGGCATCGTGTGGCCCGCTCTCCTCCCCCGGGCGGAACGATAGCTTCTGGATGCCGAGGTACTTTAACTACCTCCTGAGGTTTGAGTCTTGGTGCCCGCAGTGATGCGCGCTGTGTTCCCGCTACCGGAACGGGTGATGCTGCGGGTGGTGGAAGGACAAGCAGAGGATTAGGCTTCCTCGTAAGCTCCGGGGCTTCCACCCGGGGCGTACTGTCTCCTGTGGACATAGGCAGATCCTGTGGTGCACGTAGCGCAAGCAATGGCATTTTGTCCCAGCCCTTGCGGTGAAAGAGTTCATCAATTTCACCATCATCTCCACAGTCCGACAGTGATTCTAGGTCGGAGGTGTCGTACATCTCTGCGGGTAGGTAGTTTCCAGTAGACACGGAACCACCCTCCCTGGCGGGTTCCACACGTGTAGCGGCCTCACTCCCTTCTCTCTTGAATCGGTTATCCGATAGCTCTTGTCTAGGGGTATCTTGTATGCGAGAGTGAGATGCGCTACGGCCCATGTCCTCCCCATTGCAGCGGGTGAGGTCAAGGCCAGTACCTGTTGTTTTCCTCGGGCCTGTGTGTTTCTTTAAGAGCCAAGTCTGTTGTGCTGACACTTCCCTTCGCTCCCATTAACCAGAGTACCACACACCGATAAGGGTCCAACTCTTGTTTATTATAACACACGAATAAACAGTCCTTTGCCAGCCGACTGGTTGGGACCCATAAAACAGTTCAATACGGTGGGGTGAGCAGGTCGAGGCACAGTCCTAACAATCAAACTAAACCACTGTGGTTTCACCAGCGGTTGCTACAGCCATCGGCTTAAGAGAGAACTTGAATCTTTGGAGTCTCTACCAGCGACTCTAGAGAACATGAACTGGAGTACCTTCGCTGCGTTGCGGCCCCTGTCAGGGCAAAGATGTCCCTCCAAGGGAGTTACCAGAGGCCCCTCTGTCACTGGGTTGATGCTGCTCCGTGCTCTTCAGAAGGGTA
The DNA here is from genome assembly GCA_029206835.1 of Rana muscosa. NCBI lineage: Eukaryota > Metazoa > Chordata > Amphibia > Anura > Ranidae > Rana > Rana muscosa. The sequence continues at coordinate 163,585,415 of CM055120.1, forward strand.
ACCTCTCCTGCCTCCTCGCCTCAGATATGGGCCCCATCCACCTCAGGGTCCCTCTGACTCATCCACCCTTGCGGAGCCCAGTCGAAGTCACTGGGCCCCAGGCCTCCGGTGTAGTACCTCACCCCAGGCTTAAGGTGCCTGAGATGGACGCCAACACTGCTCCGACCAGGCCATGGGCACCTGGGCCGGAACTCCGGACCGCCAGCACCCAGGCCAAGGGTGCCTGGGCGCGGGATAGCAAGAAGACCTTGTGGCAAGGGCGTCTACCCCCTTTTATCCCCTCCCCCAGCAGCCACAGCAGGTTCCCCGCCCCGCTGTACCACTGCCAGAGCAGGACAAAAAGGGTGCAGCGCTGCGACAGTGGTTCTACCTCGACTTGGGACAACATCGCCACCCACAGGTCAAGGAGAACAGCACACTACCAAAGTCCTCCACGACTTAAAAAGTCTAAACCCTCTCATGATTGGTACATCCTGGATCATACTACCACCCAGGTGCTCCCCCTAGATTTAGACCCCCGCTACACAACTTTATCTTCAGAAGTCAAATCTATAATGTAGTCCACCATTATACAATTTTGGGTTGTCAGGGTTTGAATTTAAATTGGCCACTAACATTTCATTTACACAGGCGTTAAGAACAGGCATTTGCTTTGTGTTATCAAAGCTGTCCAGATGCTTTAGAAAAACAATAGCTGCTCTGTAAAATGAAGGAGAAAAAATGGCTTAGTACATTCATATAATTCTTTTTTTTAATCATGTAAAAAGGTTTTTATTGAAATGAAAATGAACATTTACAATAAATTTGCACCATTACATAACATCATCTGCCATAGGATTGTGAATAAAGGAATGAAATACAATCCAGTCGCATTAATAAATAAAAATACTGTTCCTTATATCAATATCTTACTGGCCATCCCATCATAGCATAAACACAGTGCAAATTTTGTATAAAATGAAAAGAAAAAAAATTGAAAAAAGAAAATTACCCAATAATACAACAGACAACAGAAAACATGATGTTTGGAAACAGATCATAATAGCTATGTCCAGGTCTTCTAAAGCTATATATAGAATTTACAAGCACATAAATAGCTTAACTCCTCAACAGACACCCTTTCCCAAATCAACCCTGTAAGAGCCTATCTTTAACCAATTGTTGTGGCGCTAGACCTGGTCCAACCATGGTTGCAACATGTTGTCAAATTTTTTGGGAATGTTTCTATGTTGATATGTGAGTTTCTCTCTTATTAACATATGATTAATTGTTCAACCCATTGTCCCTTAGTGGGCACATGAGGTGATATCCAGTAGTGGGCAATTCGTTTGGGAGCAAGATAAGGTAATCGCACCACAGCCGTGTGCCCTTGTGGTATAAGTGATTATTCTTCTAAGGCACCCAGTAAGCAAATAACAGGTGTGAGGGGGTTAACTCGGTAGCGGGTGTGTGTGACCCCCTGGTTGGGCTCCCCACACAAAAACAGGGCCAGCAGACGGAGGTTGTGGTTTTCAAAATCAAAAGGTGCCGTTTATTTCTCTATGTACAGTGACAAAAACACAGCAAAGCCAAAAAGAAACAAACAAAATAAATCCTGGTCAGTTTGACCTCTGACTAAACATGCAGGTTTCCTAAACTAACAACTGGGATCAGCCTGGTGCTGTCCTAGTCCCTAAGTCCCTGGTTTAGTAAAAGTCCAAACTAATAGCCACACAGGCTTTGCCTCACCGCACAGGGGTTCACTCTCCCTAGACAGTCCACACAGGTCTGGTTCCAGGCATGAGCTAACATCTAATGAAGCTGGGAGTTCCTTATAGAGGCCTAAATGAGCTGACAAGGTTCAGCTGGTCTCATCTCTGTCTGCACGACGCCCCACACTCTCCCTAGAGGTATGAGTCATCCATGAGCCTACTAGCCTCAGCTGGGCTTATACAACTCTCCACCCTAGTTGTATAAGTCAGCATAAAGCCTGAATCTGGGAGAAATATATCTACCCCCCTGGATGCAACCAGGTGACTTTACCTTCCTGCTGTCACATACCCCCCCCTCTTGTTTTAACCTTGGGGTTGGAACACCAGCAATCAGGCATTCATGTACTCGAGACAAAGCATCCACATTCCCCATTTGAACGCCAGGGCGATGCTTTACTGTGAAGTTGAATTCCTGTAGGGCCAGGAACCACCTATTCACTCTTCTATTTGTCTCCTTGTTTTGAGCCATCCACTTTAACGGAGCGTGATCCGTAACCATGTCAAAGTGCCTACCTAGCAGATAGTACCGAAGGGAATCTAGAGCCCACTTCACCGCTAAACACTCCTTTTCAACCGTGGCGTAATTTACCTCATGGGACTTCAACTTCCTGCTGAGGTAAATGACTGGGTGCTCTTCCCCGTTCCAGACCTGGGACAATACTGCTCCTAACCCCACATCTGACGCATCACTTTGTACGACAAAGTCTTTAGAGAAGTCGGGTGAGTACAACACTGGCTGGCTACATAAGGCTTGTTTCAAGAATTGGAATGCTGCCTCAGCCTCGGGGGTCCATTTAATCATGACCGACCCTTTCCCTTTCGTCAGGTTGGTTAGGGGCACAGCCTTAGAAGCAAAGTGGGGAATGAAGCGCCGATAATAACCCGCGATTCCCAGAAAGGCCCGTACCTGCTTCTTGCTGTTGGGACGTGGCCAACTCTGGATGGCCTCGACTTTGTTGAGTTGGGGTTTTATCACTCCCCTGCCAATGGTGTACCCAAGATATTTGGCCTCCTCCTGCCCAATGGTACACTTCTTGGGGTTAGCCGTAAACCCCGCTTCCCGGATAGAGTCTAGGACTGCTTGCACTTTTGGCAGATGTGAGGCCCAATCTGTGCTATGGACAATTACGTCATCCAGGTAAGCCGCAGCATACTTCCGATGGGGCCTCAGTATCTGGTCCATTTTCCGCTGGAATGTGGCCGGCGCATTCTGTAACCCGAACGGCATTCTCTTATATTGGAACGCCCCGTCTGGGGTTACAAATGCGGTTTTCTCTTTGGCCGACTTGGCCAGGGGAATTTGCCAATACCCTTTTGTGAGGTCAAGAGTCGTCATGTATCGGGCTGTTCCCAGCCGGTCGATCAACTCATCTATACGTGGCATGGGGTAGGTGTCAAATTTTGTAACTTTGTTCAACTGACGAAAATCGTTACAAAATCGCCAGCTCCCATCCGGTTTAGGCACCAACACAATGGGACTAGACCAATCACTTTGGGACTCCTCTATCACCCCTAAGTTCAGCATTTTCTGTACTTCCTCCCGTATTGCCTCCCGTCGGGCCTCTGGGATCCGATAGGGTTTTAACTTCACCCTTTCACCGGGCGGGGTAATAATATCATGCTCTACCCCAGATGTTTGTCCCGGCAGCTCAGAGAACACCTCCTTGTTGCGAAGCACAAACTCCTTAACCTCCTGTTGTTGGGGTTGTGACAAGGTGGCTGCTATTCCAACCTCCGGAATCACGCAACCAGTTTGAGCTGGTGACCAAGTTTCTGCGACTAGGGACTCTCTATCCCTCCAGGCTTTCAACAGATTAACGTGATATATCTGTTCGGGCTTTCGCCTTCCTGGTTGTCTGACCTTGTAATTCACTTCGCTCACTTTTTCCATTATCTCGTAGGGGCCTTGCCATTTGGCAAGGAATTTACTTTCAACCGTAGGGACAAGTACCAATATCCTATCCCCCGGGGAAAAGGTACGGGTCTTTGCTCCACGGTTGTACACTCTCTGCTGTGCCAACTGCGCTTGGGCCAAATGTTCCTTCACGATGGGCATTACCTGTGCAATTCGATCTTGCATCAGGGCGACATGCTCAATCACACTCCTGTGGGGAGAACTCTCACTTTCCCAAGTTTCCTTGGCAATATCCAACAGCCCTCTTGGGTGTCTCCCATACAGTAACTCAAAGGGGGAGAATCCCGTAGAGGATTGGGGCACCTCCCTAATAGCAAACATCAAATAAGGAAGTAGACAGTCCCAATCCTTTCCATCTCTATCCACCACTTTCTTCAACATTTGTTTTAGGGTTTTGTTGAATCTTTCAACCAGCCCATCGGTTTGGGGGTGATACACAGATGTACGCAATTGCGTCACTTTGAACAATTTACACAGCTCTTTCATAACCCGGGACATAAAGGGTGTACCTTGGTCCGTAAGCAGTTCTTTACAAATACCCACCCGGCTAAAAACAAGAGATAGCTCTTTGGCTATGGTTTTGGCCGAGGTATTTCTGAGAGGGATCGCTTCTGGATAACGGGTGGCATAGTCCATTATAACCAATATGTACTGGTGCCCCCTAGCGGACTTGATTATAGGACCTACCAAATCCATTGCGATTCTCTCAAACGGGACCTCAATGATGGGTAGAGGGACCAGCGGGCTACGGAAATGTGGCATCGGGGCCGACCTCTGACACACAGGGCAGGAGGAACAATAATTTTCTATGTCCTTCATCACCCCAGGCCAATAGAATCTCTGTAATACCCTCTCTCGGGTTTTCTCTGTCCCCAGATGACCTCCAAGAATGTGCCCATGGGCCAACTCCAACACCAACTTCCTGTAAGGTTTGGGCACCACCAGCTGCTCAACGGTTTCTTCTGCCCTTTTTGCCACCCGATACAGTAGGTCCTTCTCTACGCTGAAGTATGGGTAAGTGCAGGTATTATCTGGGTTCACTAACTCGCCATCTATTTCCACTACGTTTTCCCGTGCCTTTATTAGGGCGGGGTCTTTTAACTGTTCTGTGGCAAAATTTTCCCTGTGAACCTCCAGATCAGAAAACTCCACAGACGGTAGGTTTTCGTCTGAGGAGGTGGGCTCCTCTCCAGTTTCTTGAGTCTCCCCTGCCAATACTGACAAGGGAAATTCTGGAGAGTCCTCCCCACTCTCAGAGGAGTTCTGGCTATCACATTCCTGGTACATAGGGGCACCAGTGGGGGGCTCAGGATCATCCCACAGTTCCCAGAACTTCGGAAAATCCCTTCCCACAATGGCATCATGCGGTAATTGAGATACTAACCCCACTGGATGAGAGAGGGTACCTTTGGGGGTCTCGAAACACACTGTAGTCACTGGATACTCTCGGGTGTCCCCATGCACACAAATAACAGCTACCTTGCTATTCCCAGAGACCTCTGTTTTAACTAATTCAGCCTTTATCAGGGTCACAAGGCTACCTGAATCCAGCAATACCACAACATTTCTACCATTAATACACATTTTGCATAAATGTTTCTCAGTTCCCCGAATGGCAGTGCATGCGACTGTCGCACACAGCGACTGATGTCTGTCCGTCAGAAAGTCACACTGCATGGGTTCCTCCACAACCGGGCAATTGGCTGCAATATGTCCCGCTTGCCGGCAGCGGTAGCAAACGATCCTTCTTGCGGCCTCTTGAGCCGCTGATTTCCCAGGCTGTTCTCGCCAAACTTGGGGTAGAGCTCCCACCCTCTCACTCTCTCCACCCTCACCCCTTGGAATCCTCTTATCCGCCCCTGGGGATGGTCTGGTCTTAGGGTGGAAAGTCCGAGTGTCTCTGGAAGAGGCCGTCAGGTTCTCTGTAGCCAAGTATTTCTCTACACGATCCACAAGACCACCGGCCGTCTCTGGGTCTCCATGGCTTACCCACTTTTGGATGGCAGTAGGAAGAGCTCTCAAAAACCGATCCATTACAACACGTTCCACAATCTCTGGTGCGGACAAAGTCTCTGGCTGTAGCCACTTCCTGCTCAGGTGAATGAGATCATACATTTGAGACCTGGGGGGTTTTCCAAGCTGGAAAGTCCAGTTATGCACACGCTGAGCCCGGACAGCCAGGGTGACACCCAGCCTTGCCAATATTTCAGCTTTTAGCATCACATAGTCTTTTGCTTGGTCAGGCTCTAGGTCATAGTAAGCCTTCTGCGATTCACCAGTTAACAGAGGAGCCACCAGTCCAGCCCACTGCTCCTCAGGCCACTTTTCTCTTTCAGCAGTCCTTTCAAATGTGGTCAAAAATACCTCTGGATCATCCTCTCCAGTCATTTTTGTCAATAAACGACTCACCCCAAAGGACGCGGTATTAGTGGGACGGCTTTCCTCACTGGTCTGCGGACGTTGCTGCATTACTGCTTCCATTTGTTGTAGTCTCTGCTCTTGCTTCTGTAACAGGTCTATGAAGCGGGCCTCAGATTGCTGCTGGGCTTGTTGATGAGCTTGCTGCTGGGCTGCAAGGCTCCTTTGCAAACCTGCATTTGTCTGCTGTTGATTGGCATTTGCTAGAGCCAGCTGTTTCAGTATCTCCTCCATGCTGGCTTAAAAAAAACTGCCCGCATTCTCCACCAACTGTGAGGGGGTTAACTCGGTAGCGGGTGTGTGTGACCCCCTGGTTGGGCTCCCCACACAAAAACAGGGCCAGCAGACGGAGGTTGTGGTTTTCAAAATCAAAAGGTGCGGTTTATTTCTCTATGTACAGTGACAAAAACACAGCAAAGCCAAAAAGAAACAAACAAAATAAATCCTGGTCAGTTTGACCTCTGACTAAACATGCAGGTTTCCTAAACTAACAACTGGGATCAGCCTGGTGCTGTCCTAGTCCCTAAGTCCCTGGTTTAGTAAAAGTCCAAACTAATAGCCACACAGGCTTTGCCTCACCGCACAGGGGTTCACTCTCCCTAGACAGTCCACACAGGTCTGGTTCCAGGCATGAGCTAACATCTAATGAAGCTGGGAGTTCCTTATAGAGGCCTAAATGAGCTGACAAGGTTCAGCTGGTCTCATCTCTGTCTGCACGACGCCCCACACTCTCCCTAGAGGTATGAGTCATCCATGAGCCTACTAGCCTCAGCTGGGCTTATACAACTCTCCACCCTAGTTGTATAAGTCAGCATAAAGCCTGAATCTGGGAGAAATATATCTACCCCCCTGGATGCAACCAGGTGACTTTACCTTCCTGCTGTCACACAGGGTAATTTAAAAGGCGAAAGTGAAAGACTTGTGAGATTGTAGTAATAATGTTTGACCAATAGCGGAATAATTTGGGGCATCTCCAAATCATGTGAAGCAGATCCTCAACATTTCTCTCACACTTTGGACACAACGGAGAGCTACTCCTATCCCATTTATGTACCGTAATTGAACCAGTGGTCTATATGCCCTATGCAATAAATAAAGCTGAGAGAGTTTTTGGGAGGCAAAGACTGACACTAAGGGAGTAGAGGTTAAACACGTGTCTCCTTCTATAGGTCCCAAGTCCTTTTCCCATCCTCTCCTCCATGGCAGTCTGGAGGCATCATGTGTAGCTTCAAGAAGAATAGAATACCCCCTGTAAATCATCCCTTTTTTGTCTTTTTCCAGTAAAATCGCACGCATAAGTGGATGTTTAACTGGAGTGAGCACAGTGGTATGAGTTTGGGACTGTAATATGTGTCTGATTTGTAGGTACTTATAAAATTGATTCTGAGAAAGCAAACTCTGATTGTAAATCCACAAATGATTTAAGCACCAAACCAATATATAATTGCGTTATATAAGTAATGCCCATTCTTTCCCAATCCTGAAAGCCCTGCAGTTTGAGTAATTCTTTATAATTTTAGTAATGCCATAGAGGAGTATAAGGACAATAACCCCTGATATTTAGGATGTGTTTAACATAGGACCATAGGGTGTTCAACAAAATTATTGATGGAAGAGAGGGTGTAAGGTGAGAAAAACCAACTTCCAAATAGGTTAGGGCAGGACTGGGGGATCCTCAGGGCACTAATAGGTTGTGAATGCGAATGGGATCTAGAGGATCTTTGATGCCCCATGCTCCTAGGTGCTGAATTTGAGAAGCCACAAAATAATGTCTGGAGTGCGAAACAGCAAGTCCACCCAGATCCTTCCCAAACTGTAACGTGGATAAGCTGATTCTGGCCTTCTTTTTACCCCATAGCAATACCCTGAACTGAGTATTAATTTGGGAGAACCATTTGCGTGGTATTCAATTAGGAGAATTGTGGAATACTTAGAAAAATTTAGATTAGAATAATTCTTCCCACCACCGATAATGGGAGCTTAGACCAGGCTGTACAGTTGGAGCATAATTTGCGAAGTAATGGTACCAAGTCAATAAATTGCATAGGATTAGTTGTAACCTGTATACCTAAGTAATGGAATGAGGACACTATTTGTATTAAGCTAGCACAGTTTGGAATTGGAGTCAGCAATAGATCCAATGGCATAGGAACTGATTTACTCCAGTTAATGGAGAATCCTGATAGTGCACCAAAGTCGGTAATTAATGCCATAACGGGGGGCGTGGCCAACGACCGGGATGTGAGGACGTGCTTAGCCTGAGCTCCGTCCGCTCCGCTTACATCCTGACTGAATCCTGATGATCCGTTCGCCATCCGAGGATCCCGTTTGTCCCTGCAGCATCCAGGGAACCTTGTGCCCACCGGGAGATGGTCAAATACGGCCCACCGATGGAGGAAGCCTCAGGATACGTCCCACCACTCCCGACATGCAAACAGAGACAAGATGGCACCGGTCACCATGCTGCAGACACATGCAGCCAGCCATCCTCATGCTCCTCAGCAGTGACAAAGAAGCCTGCAGGGAAGGGTGAGTCACACTGTTCCCCCCGTGTTCTAAGCCTGGAAGATCCTTTCCTGTTCTCTCCAGCTGAGGACATTGCCCCTTATTCCCCCAGTGAGGACACTGCTGATGCAGGCCCTGCAGAGCCATCCCTGTCCCAGATCATGGAGGCAATCCAGCACAGCCATGCTTCTCTGACCACTCAAATGGACTCCATAAAAACTGACTTATCCTTCCTAAAACAGGATGTCCATAACCTCCGCCACAGGGTGTCTAATGCTGAGCAGCGCATTAGCACGCTGGAGGATGAGACCCGTCCATTACAGGGCTCTGTTAGGGAGCAACGCCAGGCCCAGGATTACACAGCAGATAAGCTCACTGAAATGGAGGACCGTTTACGGAGGAGCAATTTACGTTTCCTGGGGTTCCCAGAGGGGGCTGAGGGTAACCCCGGAGGTTTTTATGGAAAGATGGCTGATCACCACATTCGGCGCTTCAACCTTTTTACCGTTATTCGCCATTGAACGAGCACACAGGGTTCCCATGCGCCCCCTCCCACCTGGGGCCCAGCCACGTGCCATGATCATCAAACTCCTGCACTTCAGGGACAGGGAGGCAATTCTTGGTGCTGACAGAGAAAAGGGAAGGGTGTCCTTTAATGGGAGTGGAATTACTATTTCCCTGACTTCTCTGTAGCTACACAAAAGCAGAGGGCCACTTTCCTGGCTATTAAACGCAGGCTCCGTGAGCATCATCTTCCCTATGGCATGCAATATCCTGCTCAATTGAGGATTGTCTACCAGGGCAAGGCCTACTTCTTCACGGATCCTAAGGAGGCATCTCACTGGGTGGATACCCTGGGACATCCTGAACGCCGGAATCAGAATCAAAGATCCCCTCCGCGCTGACATCGCACCTAACCTGCACCTTTTGATAGCTACACCTTGTGCCTTATGTGGCCTGCGTTACCCCTTTCCAGCAAAGGACAGCTGAGGGGGAGTAGGAGTGGGCCTGGAAATCCTTACGCCTGTGATCATCTCACTTCCCTCTTTACAGTTATATGAAAGTGGCAAACTACATTCTAATAACTCTGTTTGTTTCCTACTTGTTTGATCTGGATGACTGCTGCATTTTTTTCCCTCAGACTCAGGGTCAACTAGCATACTTGTCCTGTGCGGTCACGGACGCTGGGCTGCGTCTAAGGGACTTTAACGCTCTTCAGGATTGGTTAGTTTGGGGTCTGTGTCATGACCCCCCTGCTTTGCAGCTTTGGTTTTGGGAACAAAGCTCTCATATGTTTGGGTTTGGGAGCCGGGAGGGCTAGGGTGGGTGGGGATGTTTGGGGATTTTTGTTTGAAGTTTTTATTATTATGTGTTTTGTTCTGCAGTGCTGGTATCCATTGGTGCATGTCCATTTACAGGCTGGTATAACTGACCCTTATGATATGCATCTGATCACTTTATTTCCTATGCTCTTGCCTTATCTTTTTGACCTGTTTTATACCTTGCGCACTTCCCCTGGTTCGCGGGACCTCGGGCCCTGCTTGTTTCCGGCGGGCCATGGGAATTGGGTAGGGTTAGTCATGTGCTTTACGCCTCCCTATGTCTAAGCTACGTTTAGTGTCTTGGAATGTACGGAGGCTGAATTCCAAGGTGAAAAGATCTCTGATGTTTGACTACTTGGCACGCCAAAATCCGCATGTAATCCTACTTCAGGAAACCCACCTCCAGGGCTCTAGAGTCATGGCCCTCAAACGGGCAAAAATTGCCTACGCCCTCCATTCTACATACTCCACATATGCCAGGGGGACCTCCATCCTAATAGCCAAATCAGCCCCGGTTAGTATTAAGCATGTTAAACTGGACCCGCAAGGGTGTTTTGTAGTTGTTGTACTCGAACTTATGGGAAGACCATATACCGTGACTAGCCTGTATGCCCCTCCCCCCTTCACTAAATTGTTCTTTGAAAGAGTTATGACCTCCATTCTGGCAATAGCAGAGGGTCCTTTGCTAATAGCGGGTGACTATAATACAGTACTGGATAATTCCATAGACAGGTTACGTTGCTCTTCATTACCCCCCACTCCCCTGGGTTCCTTCTAAAACCAATTTGACTTGGTGGAGGCCTGGAGGTGGAAGCATGCGGACAGGAGGGAGTATTCGTGTCACTCTGAGTCACACGGTACTCTGTCTCGTATAGATTTGTGTCTGGTCTCGTCGGATCTACTTTACATGGTATCAGAGGTTAAATACCTCCCTAGGGCGATATCCGACCATTCTCCTTTGATGGTGGACCTCGCCCTGGGCCCTTCCTCCTCCTATCGGTTGTGGCGACTAAGCCCACTGTGGTTGGCGGATGAGATCATGGTGAACCAATGTATGACGGAGATGAAATCATACTGGCTACTTAATAAACAGAGTGCATCCGTTCCAGTGGTATGGGATGCCTTTAAGGCCACTAGGGATGAGCCCGGTGCTCGATTCGAACCCATGTTCGAATCGAGCATCGGGCGTTCGCTCGCTCGTCGAGCCCAGAACTATTTGGGCCGTTCGCATCACATTCGTGTGATGCGAGCGGCCCCGCAATGCATTGCGGCCGGCGCGGCCGGCGCAGTGCATTGCTGGCTGATGATTGGCCAAGCATGCACTGTGACCCCGCATGCTTGGCCAATCACAGCGCCCGAAACTCGGAGAGCAATAATTGGCTACAGGCAGGACGCCTGTAGCCAATTACAGCTCAGGGGCTTTAGTACACGCCCCACCATTTAAAAGGCCGCCACGCCATCGGCCCCGGTCACATGAGTTCCGGCTTTAGGAGAGATTAGTCTGCTGATTCTGTCTTTGCTTGATACTGAAAGATTTGCTCTTCTTTGCTAAACCATTGGCTATTTCTTTGCTAAACCATTGCTACCTAAGTCATTGATCGTTCATTGCTGCTGATTGCACAGTTAGTGTGTTATTAGCTGCTGCTGGGGATTAGTCTGGTGCGTGCTTACTGTTAGTACAGTATTGCAGTAGTACCAACCGCAGTGCTGTTAGCACAGCATTGCACCCCAACAGCACCCATAGGACTTCTAGTGTGTTAGTGGCAGCAAACAGAGCTCCTATATTTTCTTCTCAGCAGCACCCATAGGACTTCTAGTGTGTTAGTGGCATCACACAGAGCTCCTATATTTTCTTCTCAGCAGCACCCATAGGACTTCTAGTGTGTTAGTGGCAGCAAACAGAGCTCCTATATTTTCTTCTCAGCAGCACCCATAGGACTTCTAGTGTGTTAGTGGCAGCAAACAGAGCTCCTATATTTTCTTCTCAGCAGCACCCATAGGACTTCTAGTGTGTTAGTGGCAGCAAACAGAGCTCCTATATTTTCTTCTCAGTAGCACCCATAGGACTTCTAGTGTGTTAGTGGCATCACACAGAGCTCCTATATTTTCTTCTCAGCAGCACCCATAGGACTTCTAGTGTGTTAGTGGCAGCAAACAGAGCTCCTATATTTTCTTCTCAGCAGCACCCATAGGACTTCTAGTGTGTTAGTGGCAGCAAACAGAGCTCCTATATTTTCTTCTCAGCAGCACCCATAGGACTTCTAGTGTGTTAGTGGCATCACACAGAGCTCCTATATTTTCTTCTCAGCAGCACCCATAGGACTTCTAGTGTGTTAGTGGCAGCAAACAGAGCTCCTATATTTTCTTCTCAGCAGCACCCATAGGACTTCTAGTGTGTTAGTGGCAGCAAACAGAGCTCCTATATTTTCTTCTCAGCAGCACCCATAGGACTTCTAGTGTGTTAGTGGCAGCAAACAGAGCTCCTATATTTTCTTCTCAGCAGCACCCATAGGACTTCTAGTGTGTTAGTGGCATCACACAGAGCTCCTATATTTTCTTCTCAGCAGCACCCATAGGACTTCTAGTGTGTTAGTGGCAGCAAACAGAGCTCCTATATTTTCTTCTCAGCAGCACCCATAGGACTTCTAGTGTGTTAGTGGCAGCAAACAGAGCTCCTATATTTTCTTCTCAGCAGCACCCATAGGACTTCTAGTGTGTTAGTGGCAGCAAACAGAGCTCCTATATTTTCTTCTCAGCAGCACCCATAGGACTTCTAGTGTGTTAGTGGCATCACACAGAGCTCCTATATTTTCTTCTCAGCAGCACCCATAGGACTTCTAGTGTGTTAGTGGCAGAAAACAGAGCTCCTATATTTTCTTCTCAGCAGCACCCATAGGACTTCTAGTGTGTTAGTGGCAGCAAACAGAGCTCCTATATTTTATTCTCAGCAGCACCCATAGGACTTCTAGTGTGTTAGTGGCATCACACAGAGCTCCTATATTTTCTTCTCAGCAGCACCCATAGGACTTCTAGTGTGTTAGTGGCAGCAAACAGAGCTCCTATATTTTCTTCTCAGCAGCACCCATAGGACTTCTAATGTGTTAGTGGCATCACACAGAGTTCCTATATTTTCATCTCAGCAGCACCCATAGGACTTCTAGTGTGTTAGTGGCATCACACAGAGCTCCTATATTTTCTTCTCAGCAGCACCCATAGGACTTCTAGTGTGTTAGTGGCAGCAAACAGAGCTCCTATATTTTCTTCTCAGCAGCACCCATAGGACTTCTAGTGTGTTAGTGGCATCACACAGAGCTCCTATATTTTATTCTCAGCAGCACCCATAGGACTTCTAGTGTGTTAGTGGCAGCAAACAGAGCTCCTATATTTTCTTCTCAGCAGCACCCATAGGACTTCTAGTGTGTTAGTGGCAGCAAACAGAGCTCCTATATTTTCTTCTCAGCAGCACCCATAGGACTTCTAGTGTGTTAGTGGCAGCAAACAGAGCTCCTATATTTTCTTCTCAGCAGCACCCATAGGACTTCTAGTGTGTTAGTGGCATCACACAGAGCTCCTATATTTTCTTCTCAGCAGCACCCATAGGACTTCTAGTGTGTTAGTGGCAGCAAACAGAGCTCCTATATTTTCTTCTCAGCAGCACCCATAGGACTTCTAGTGTGTTAGTGGCATCACACAGAGCTCCTATATTTTCTTCTCAGCAGCACCCATAGGACTTCTAGTGTGTTAGTGGCAGCAAACAGAGCTCCTATATTTTCTTCTCAGCAGCACCCATAGGACTTCTAATGTGTTAGTGGCATCACACAGAGTTCCTATATTTTCATCTCAGCAGCACCCATAGGACTTCTAGTGTGTTAGTGGCATCACACAGAGCTCCTATATTTTCTTCTCAGCAGCACCCATAGGACTTCTAGTGTGTTAGTGGCAGCAAACAGAGCTCCTATATTTTCTTCTCAGCAGCACCCATAGGACTTCTAGTGTGTTAGTGGCAGCAAACAGAGCTCCTATATTTTCTTGTCAGCAGCACACATAGTACCTATAGTGTGTTAGTGTCAGCACCCATAGGACCTACAGTGTGTTGTGAGCACACATAGGAGTTCTATTTTTTATACTATATACACTACCGACTACAATGGCTGGAAGACCGCCAAGGAGAGGCAGAGCGTGCCGAGGCAAGAACACAGGGCAGGCAGGCTCTGTTTCTAGAGACAACAGTGCTGGCCGTGGACGTGGTCGTGCATCGTCATCAGCACGTGGCCATGGGACACGCTTGTCTTTGTTTTCGGCAGCTGGACATGTGGAGCCGCATCATGCCGAAGGCTTGGTAGAATGGATGACCAAGCCCTCCTCATCCTCCTCATCCTCTCTCACCCAGGCTCAGGGTACTGGCAGAGCAGCTGCCAACGCGTACTCAATGGCATCATCAGCCACCCCTTCCCTAGACCCACCATGTCCTCCTGAGGAGTCCCCCGAACTGTTTGAGCACAGTGTTGGGTACATGCTCCAGGAGGATGCCCAACGATTCGAAGGCTCGGATGATGATACCCAGCTTGAGGAAGTCAGTAGTGTGCGCGCAGAGAGAGGGGATGCTGAAGGACAGCAATCTGGCAGTAGTGTTCCACCAGCTGCAGCTTACTGCCAGGTTTGCTCTAGTGGTGAAGAGGGAGGGGATGATGAGGTCACTGACTCCACGTGGGTGCCTGAAGGGAGAGAGGAGGAGGAGGATGCAGCGTCACATGTCCAACGAGGCAGGATGCCCCCTGGAGGCCAGCTAGAGGCCAGCACAGCAACTGTACCACACCGCAGAGCTCCGCCTGTGCAGGGCGCTGCCTCTGCACGTTATCACAAAAGTTCTTTGGTGTGGGCCTTTTTTGAGACGAGTGCATCAGATCGCACCACTGCTATTTGCAATATTTGTCTCAAGCGTATCTCGCGTGGCCAAAACATCAGCCGCTTGGGCACCACAAGCATGAGCAGACATATGTCGACCTGCCATGCAGCTCGTTGGCAAGCACACATAAAAGACCCACACCAAAGAACAAAGCGGACCTCTCCTTGCTCCTCATCAGCTGGGATCTCCATCCCCACTATATCTTCAGTCCTCTCTGAAAGCTGCTCTGAGAGGACTGAAGGTGTAGAATTAGGTGTGTCACAACCAAGTACTTGCAGTACACCGACGTCCGATTGTAGCAGGCAAATTTCCCTGCCCCAGCTGCTGGACCGTCGAAAGAAGTATACTCCCAGCCATCCACATGCCCAGCGGTTGAATGCTAGCTTGGCTAAATTGCTAGCACTTCAACTGCTGCCTTTTCAGTTGATAGACTCGGCCCCCTTCCGTGAGTTTGTTCAATGTGCGGTTCCTCAGTGGCAGGTTCCCAAACGCCACTTTTTCTCACGGAAGGCGATTCCGTCTCTCTACTGGCATGTGGAAGGCAATGTCCATGCCTCGCTGGACAGGGCGGTCAGCGGTAAGGTGCATATTACCGCTGACTCATGGTCCAGCAGGCATGGACAGGGACGTTATCTTTCTTTCACGGCCCATTGGGTCACTCTATTGGTAGCTGGGAGGGATGCAGGACAAGGTGCAGTAGTGTTGGAGGTTGTTCCGCCACCACGCCTCCAAAATGCTACTACTGGTTGTGACACACCTCTCTCCTCCACCCCCTCCTCTTCTTCTTCCTCCATGTCCTCTTCGAGTGCTCTGTCCTCGGAACCAGCGGTGCTCCGTAGGCGTACAAGGGGCTACGCGAGTACGCAGGCAAAAAGATGCCATGCCGTGCTTGCGCTGGTGTGTTTGGGGGACAGGAGCCACACTGGGCCAGAGGTTCTGGCAGCTCTGCAGGGGCAGGCCGAGAGGTGGTTGACGCCACGCCAGCTTAAGCCAGGAATGGTCGTTTCTGATAATGGCACCAACCTCCTCTCCGCCCTGCGACAGGGGCAGCTCACCCATGTGCCCTGTATGGCTCACGTCCTCAACCTGGTGGTGCAGCGGTTCTTGAGCAGGTTCCCAGGCTTACAGGATGTCCTG
This sequence comes from Rana muscosa, assembly GCA_029206835.1. NCBI lineage: Eukaryota > Metazoa > Chordata > Amphibia > Anura > Ranidae > Rana > Rana muscosa. The sequence continues at coordinate 163,601,369 of CM055120.1, forward strand.
AGGCAGGCCAGGAAAGTCTGTGTGCATTTCCGCCGATCTTATAATGCCAGTGCTCGGCTGACTGAGCTGCAAAAGGAGCTGAACCTGCCCAAGAACCGCCTAATATGTGACATGCCCACCAGGTGGAACTCAACGTTGGCCATGCTGCAGCGACTGCACACGCAGCAGAGGGCCATCAATGAGTACCTTTGCGACTACGGCACCAGGACAGGGTCAGGGGAGCTTGGCTTTTTTTCCCCACGCCAGTGGAGCATGATCAGGGATGCATGCACTGTCCTCTCACCATTTGAGGAGGCCACGAGGATGGTGAGCAGTGACAGTGCATGCATCAGTGACACTGTACCTCTTGTCCACCTGTTGGAGCATACGCTGCGTGGGATAATGGACAGGGCACTTGAGGCAGAACAGAGGCAGGAAGAGGAGGACTTCCTTGTCTCTCAAGGCCCCCTTTATCCAGACAATGTTCCTTCTGTCCCACCCATCACACAGGAAGAGGAGGAGGAGGAGGAGGAGGAGGAGGATTGTGTGAGCATGGAGGTGGAGCCTGGCACTCAGCATCAGCAGCAGCAGTCTTTTAGGGATGATGTACAGTCCCAACAAACCAGTGGACTTGTACGTGGCTGGGAGGAGGTGGCTGGCGATCATGTCATCCTCAGTGACCCAGAAGACTCCGGACCGAATGCCTCAGCTAACCTACGCTGCATGGCCTCCCTGATCCTGCAAAGCCTGCGGAAGGATCCTCGTGTTCTTCGGATCAAGGAGAGTGACCATTACTGGCTGGCCACTCTCCTTGATCCACGGTACAAGGGTAAGGTTGCGGACCTTATCTTGCCGTCGCAGAGGGAGCAGAGGATGAGACATCTCAGGGAGGCCTTGCAGAAAGGTCTGTGCAACGCGTTCCCAGAAACTGGGAGGTTACAAACTCCTGGTCCTGGACGACGAGTTGCTGAGGCTTCGGTCAGTAGCAGAAGGAGCGGTGGGGAAGGTGGACGTCTGACCGATGCGTTCAGACAATTTTTTAGTCCGCAGCCCCAAGGTATGATCGGTTCCAGCAACCATCGCCAGCGTCTGATATACATGGTGCAGGAATACCTAGGGGCAAGGTCAGACTTGGACACCTTTCCCACCGAAAATCCTCTGGCTTACTGGGTCCTGAGGATGGATCACTGGCCAGAGCTTGCACAGTATGCAATTGAGCTACTGGCCTGTCCTGCATCCAGCGTTCTTTCCGAACGCACATTCAGTGCTGCTGGAGGATTTGTCACCGATCATAGGGTGCGCCTGTCCACCGACTCGGTTGATCGACTGACCTTCATAAAAATGAATCAGTCTTGGATCACCACCAGCTACCAGACACCTGAAGCGGATATAACGGAATAATTTATAATGTCACATCCCTTCAAGACTGCCTATGCTGATGCTGAGTGACTGTCCTGTTATGTTCACTGACTATCCTCTTCCTCCTCCTCAATGATCCATGCCACCACACCAGTGCCTAAGGCACAATTTTTCAGCCCCTGTATAACAGGGGCGTGTAATTACAATTTTTTAAAAAGATGCTTCGCAACAGGTGTGACTGCTGTGCTCAGAGTACAGTATCTGTGAGGGGTTGCAGTGTTGTGGCACCAGCACCAGTGCCTAAGGCACAATTTTTCAGCCCCTGTATAACAGGGGCGTGTAATTACAATTTTTTTAAAAGATGCTTCGCAACAGGTGTGACTGCTGTGCTCCAAGTACAGTATCTGTGAGGGGTTGCAGTGTTGTGGCACCAGCACCAATGCCTAAGGCACAATTTTTCAGCCCCTGTTTAACAGGGGCGTGTAATTACAAATCTTGATCTAATAGTTCACAGCAGGGCCCATTCCTGCGCCCACCAAGAGTAACTATGAGGGCCTACAGTCTTGTGGCAACACCGTCCACCACCACCACCACCACCAAAGGCCCAATTTTTCTGCCCTGTTCAACAGGTGCATGCAATTACAAATCTTGATCTAATAACTCACAGCAGGGCCCATTCCTGCACCCACCAAGAGTAACTGTGAGGGCTTACAGTCTTGTGGCAACACCGTCCACCACCACCACCACCACCACCAAAGGCCCAATTTTTCTGCCCGGTTCAACAGGTGCATGCAAGTACAAATCTTGATCTATTAACTCACAGCAGGGCCCATTCCTGTGCCCACCAGTCTTGTGGCTACACCAACATCTAATAGGGCAAATTTCTGCAGAGTATATACGGCAGGCCCCTACTTTCAAACATCCAACTTACAAACGACTCCTACTTGCAAACGGCAAGAGAAAACAGGAAGTGAGAGGAAATCTACCCCTAGGAAGGAAAATTCTATCCTGTTAAATTTAATTTGGGAAAAAGGTATCTCCTCTCTACTGATGCTTTATCACCAATCCTTGTTTCAATTAAAACCCCACTTTTCCAAAAACATTTGTCATTGGGACGGAAAGTGAGGTGACATGTTCTGAACAGATGTGCAAAGACAGCAAATGTTACAGGGGTGATAACCCCTCCCTATGTTCTCCAAAAAGCTTAAAAATTGATTTTTTTGGGATGTAGCTACACTTCATAATGTACCTGTTCAGATTCTACTTAAGAACAAACCTACAGTCCATGTCTTGTTTGCACCACCTATATACTGCTGTTCAGAGTATATAGGGTTGTAGGTATAGGGTTTTATTTTGGGTGTGGGGTCCCCCTTAGTATCCATACAAGACCCAAAGGGGCTGGGGTGGTGGGGGGGGGGGGTGATGGGGTAGCCATGCCATTTTTCTCAAGGATTTTCAGCCATATGGCGGCCAGGACAAGACATGACATTAAAGCCGCAAGTGGTTTTAAATGGCTTCTTTTTTTCCTTTACAAATGTCATTTTGTGCAAGGACAGTTCTAAACACGGGAAACACATGCCACTTCACAGGCATACTTTAGACACCCCCCAGGTACCATATTTAAAGGAAAATTTCACTTTTTTTTTTTTCACTTTATGCATCATTAAAATGACTGCTCCCGAAAAAACTTTAGTTTTTAAAATTTCTTTTTGCATTGATATATGTCCCCTGGGGCAGGACCCGGGTCCCCAAACCTGTTTTATAACATTAACATGCATATTGGCCGTTGTAATTAGCAATTTTGATTTCGAACGTTCGCGTCCATTATAACGAATAGGGTTCGAAAATTCGCGCGAACTTTCGGTCCGTTCGAAGGTTCTGGTGCGAACCGAACCCGGGGGTGTTCGGCTCATCCCTAAAGGCCACTACACGTGGCTCTTTTGCTGCGGCGGTTGGTCAGACACGCAAGGCCTCTATGTCCAAGTTGATGGATGCAGAGGGGGCTCTCAGGGAGGCAGAAGCCGCTTATACTGCGACTCCCTCTCCTGAGACACATGCTGCCTGGAAGCATGGGTCCAGAGAATTGGACCTAGTGCTTTTGGAACGCACCCAGAAGAAGCTATTATACCAGAATCAGCAAATCTTTTAATCTGGTGACAAGAATAGCCGTTTGTTGGCATATCTTTCTAAGCCTGACTATCAGCCATGCAGCATACCTAGAATTAAGAGCGCAGAGGGCATAGTGGTAGAACAGAACAATGAGATCATGGAAGCCTTTATCTCCTTATACTCCTCCCTATATGCTACTAGAGCTCACTACACGATTGTGGAATTGGATGACTATCTTGCGGACATTTCGTTGCCCAGACTTCAGACCCAGCAGGCGTCAGATCTTGATGCTCCTCTGTCAACTGAGGAAATTGGGGAGGCTATCCAATCCTTTGCCAGAAACAAAACGCCGGGACTGGATGGGTTCCCCATCGAGTGGTATCTGCAATACAAAGATTTTCTTATACCCCATCTAAGCAGGGTGTATGATTTTTCTATGAAAACGGGACAGCTACCCCCCTCTATGTCGGAGGCGCTGATTGTCCTCATTCCTAAGCCACATAAGGATCACCTCCTATGTGAATCTTACAGACCAATATCACTCATCAATTCAGATGTTAAGATTTTGGCCAAGGTGCTCGCCCGGCGATTGAACACAGTTATTACTACCATTATTGGTGCGGACCAAACTGGGTTCATACCTTGGCGATCGACCTCCATCAACCTGCGGATATTGTTCACCAATCTTCAGGCCACTCATGCGGAGATGGGTTCCAGGGCTGTTCTGGCCTTAGACGCACACAAGGCATTTGATTCAGTCGAATGGCCTTATCTGCTGGAGGTCCTGGAAATGTTTGGTTTTGGCAGTACCTTCATCAGATGGGTCCAGCTGTTATATTCGAAACCCACTGCTCGACTGAGGGTGAACGCGGCCGTGTCTGATCCCTTTCCGATAAAGAGAGGCACCAGACAGGGGTGCCCTCTGTCGCCGTTGCTCTTTGCACTGGTGATAGAGCCCTTGGCAGCACTGATAAGATCTTGCGGGGAGGTTGCGGGACTGACGTTTGGGGGTCTGGAGGAGAAGGTGTCTCTTTATGCTGACGACATGTTGATCTATTTGTCGGACCCCCAGTCATCTCTCCCAGTCCTGCTGGAGATTATTGGAAAGTTTGGGCATTTCTCTGGGTTCCGTGTTAACTGGGACAAGTCCATCCTAGTACAGATTGACCAGGCAGATCCACCCAGGCTAACTTCCTCTTGCCCACTACAAATAGTCACCTCCTTCCGATATTTAGGAGTTATGGTACAGCTCCCTATTACCTCTTATGCTAAACTCAATATAGACCCCCTTATAGGAAGAATGAAGACCACATTCAAAACCTGGGCAAATCTCCCACTTACCTTATTGGGCAGGATTAATATTTTTAAAATGATATTCCTACCACGATTTCTGTATGTATTGGGTAATTCACCAATATATCACTAAGCTTAAATTTAAAGAAATAGACTCCATCCTTACTTCCTTTTTATGGAGGGGGGGAGTAGTCAGGATTGCCAAGACCACCCACCAGTTACCGGTACTGGAGGGGGGATTGGCCTTACCCTGCTTCCACACCTATTATATTGCCTCACAATTAGCTCATGCACATTGGTGTTTTTTTCCTGAAGCCAACAACGCAGCCACTGCTTTAGAGGCTGCTATTCTTACCTCCTATGAATCCCTGCAGAACCTGATTTATCGTATGTCCCTTAGAGGGCAGGAGGGTACGAGTGTCCTGGCAATGACTATAAGGCTTATTAAGCAAACAAAACTGCAGTCGTTCGCTGACAGTAATACTTTCTCGCCGAACACTCCACTCTGGGGGAACCCGACTCTACCAGAGTTCTTCCGCAGATCTGACGGGGGATTCTGGTCGAAAAAGGGGGTAAAAACGATTTTGCATTTATTCTCAGACAATGTGTTCCGTTCTTTTGATGAATTTCGTAGAGATTACAATCTACCACGCACAGCTTACTTCCTCTACCTACAGATACGCCACACTGCAGCAACGCAGTTTGGTCTTCGCAACATATCCATTCAACTCTCCCCACTGGAACCTATGTTGACCGACTCCTCTCACACCAAGCTAGTTTCTACATATTATAGGTCCCTTCTGCATTCCACGACCCAAAGGCTGAGCAAGACAGCTGCCAGCTGGAGAGCTGATATTCCTGAGCTGACGGAGGAAATCTGGCAGGAGCTTTTGCCCCTCCAGGTTCCCTCTGTCATCTCTTCTCGTGATAAAGTAATACAAACTAAATTGTTATACAGATCCTACTTTACTCCATGCTTACTATTTAAATTGAAGAGATTGCCTCTGCATTATGCTCTCGTTGCGGCATGGCTGATGGCACGTTCTTTCATTTAATGTGGGAGTGTGTTCCGATCAGGAAGTTCTGGTCGGAGGTCACGGCCTTCATTAGTTCATTGACACAATTACCTAATGTCTGTAATCCTCTAAGGTGTTTACTGGGCTATATTGATGATGATAGTATATCCGAGAATACACAAACATTTCTGAGAATAGTATTGTTTTATGCTAAGAAAGCAATAACCTTCCATTGGAAGTCTCCATCCTTGCCCACTATTGCCTTCTGGCTCACAAATATTAACCATGCTGTATCATTATACAAACTGACATTGAGGCTAGAGGGTGTCTGAAAAATTTCAGGAAGGTTTGGGGCTACTGGGTTGATTCTGAGAGCACTGTCTCTCTTGCTCCTTAAAAATGTGACTGAGTATTGTCTTCCTGATATATGCTAATTGTTTACCAGCTTTGTAAAAAAATTTTTTGCACTGTACTGGATTGGCTGATGTTCGCTCCATGTGTGTCTGTTTGTTGTCTATTGTATGTCTTGTTTTGAAAAAAAACGTAATAAAAAATTTACCTTTAAAAAAAAATGAATGCCATAACATTTTTCAGGGGGTCGTGGGTATCTCCAAAATATATTAGGGTATCGTCTGCATATAGCGAGATGATATCCTCCCTAGGGGACTGTAAAAAACCAGTGATAATTGGGGAGGTATCGCCAATGGCTCCAGTGCTAGGGCAAATAGGGGGGACAACAGAGGGCACCCCTGCCAAATACCCCTGAATAGCGGAAAAGATTCCGACAGCTCCCCATTCACTCTGGGTTTGGCCGATGGGGTAGCATACAGCAATTTAACCCATTTCATGAAAACAGGACCCAAGACAAACCGTGACATCACTTCCCATAAACTTGGCCATTCTACACAATCAAATGCTTTTGCAGCAGCTAATGAAAAAATGGCTCTATTCCCTGGGATGTCCACTGGTATTTGCAGATACAATCTTTGTAGATTAAGTGCTGTAGATCTTGTTGGTATAAAACCTGACTGGTCTCTATAAATTAATTTATGAATAACTTTCGCCAGTCTGTTTGCTAAAACTCTGGCTAGAAGCTTGACATAAAATGTAAGCAGAGATATGAGGCGATAGGAATCTGGTAATAAGGCATCCTTCCTAGGTTTTAATAATACTACAATGATCACCTTATTCATTGAGGGGGATAAGCTACCATTTTGGAAGGCTGTATTGTATATCTTAAGAAGAATAGGTACCAACTGTGGCACATATCTTTTTGTAAACCTCAGCTGGGAGGCAATCTGCCCCACGTGCCCTCCCACGTCGTGTTTGTGCTAAGGCCATGAGGATCTCGTCCTCCATCAATAGGACTTTAAAGTGGATGTAAACCCAATTTCATCCTTTCTAAACTACTGCCATAGTGCTGATCTATAAGGATATAGATGCCTCCTGCAAGTATCCTTCCCTGTCAAATACCTCCTCTCTGTCTGTTATAAGAACTGAAAAACTGCAGATTCTGTGGGTGGATCTGTTGTCTGGAGCTCGGTGGGTGGAGTCGTGATGTCAGTAGACTTGCCGCCCACCTCTACACTCAAAATGCATTTTCTCATGTGTATTCCTTCTGCTATGATCACTAGCATCCAGTCAAAATCCAGAAACGTAACCACATGACTTCAGAAAAGGAGTGGGGGTGGGAATTAAAAAATAATGCCTGTCTAAAGCTAGTGCACGAGATATGTAAATAACCTGTCACTCAAAGCAAGGGGGCGGAACAGACAAAGGTAACTCTGTTTGTCCGTTTTATCTCACTGAACAATAAAAGAGGATTGATCAGAGCTGGATTAACTCTTTGTGGCAAGACCTGGCACAAATGATAGGAAATCTTATATACTACATTGTGACAGCAAAAAATAAATAAAAAAATTTCGGGTTTACATCCACTTTAAGTGTTTTAGCATCTGGAGCCGAGAGCCCAGGCATGTGGTAAACATCTAAGAACCCGTCAAGGTCTGTTTGTGATGGATGTACCTTAGATGAAAAAATTTACGAAAGACCTGGAGAATGTCTGGTGTGGAATGACATGGGGTGCCTTGAGGGTCTGTTATAACCTGTATATGGGACGAGGTCTGTTGCGCCTTGGTAAGCATGGCCAACATTTGCCCTGTATTTTCCCCTTCTTCAAAATGTCGTTGCTGTGAAAAGAAACGTTTATTCTCTGCCAGTTGTATTACTACCTGCCGAGACAAGGATTGGGATGCGAGCCATGCCCGCTTAGTGTCAGCCGAGGGATTAGCTACATAGGCTGACTCCATCCTTTGAGCTTTTGATATAACAAACTGTTCCCAGGATTTTGTTTCAGTTTTAATGTGGTTAATTCGTTTTATAAATTGCCCTCTGAGATAAGCTTTAGATGCATCCCATACTACAGCTAATTCTGCCATGTCAATGTTCTGCTGAAAAAAGTTGTTCAACAACTCTATTACTGTATCTGGGTCTGAAAATAAGGACAGCCAAAAAGGGTTTAACTTCCAGTATGATCGCCTAGGGTAGGCACGAATAGTAAGCTCTACCCAAAATGGGGAGTGATCTGAGACACCTCTGGGTTTATACAGAGAGGAAAGCACCGAAGGTAATATTGCCTCATTTCCCAGGCCGAGACCTATCCTTGAGAGCCCCCCATGAGAAGCAGAGCATTTTCATACGTTAGGATATTTCATTCTCCACACATCCATAAGGGCCAAGTTCCCCAAGCAGGCGCGCAAATGCAATATTACTTTTAGGTAAAGGAGGCTGACCAGTTTGTCTTTTTCAGAAGTAATTATTAAAATCGGCCATCGGCCATCGCTAGAAGTGGTAAATCCGAGAAGTGGGCTATATAAGTGCCCAATGTTTTAAGGGTCTCGGCTGAGAATGGTGGAGGAATGTATATAATACATCTTAACTTATATATGTGCATAATAAAAACAACGACCCTCAGGGTCAATGGTCACATTTGTAACAGAGAATGGAGTCCCTTGTCTGATAAGGAAACTTACTCCCATGAAATACGAGGAATAAACAGAATGAAATTGATGACTGAATTGGCGTTTCGGAAATTGGTATGAATCTCTACTAGGGAGATGTGTCTCCTGCAGACATAAAACAGAGGCATCAAGTCTTTTAATAGTTCGAAGGACGACCAGATGCTTAACAGGATTATTCAACCCTCTAACATTCCAGGACAGGAATCAAATTCGGTTAGCTATAGTACCATAGGTAAAGTAATTTCCGTCTGAGGCCTCGTACACACGACCGATTTTCTCGGCAAGAACCAGCAAGAAACTTGCTGGCAGAGAGGTCTTGCCGAGTAAATCGGTCATGTGTACGCTGCCATCGGGTTTCTCGTCGAGAAAACCGACAAGAAACCTCGACGAGAAAATAGAGAACCTGCTCTCTATTTTCTCGTCGAGATTCTCCTCGGCATGTTTCTCGACGAGAAAAGTGAGTGTGTGTACACTTACCTGTCCTCCCGGAAGCCCGCGCATGTTCGAAATGAATTTGACGCATGCGCGGTAGCTTCCTAGGCATACGTAGGGTAGACCAAGATGGCGGCGACGGCATCGAATGTGACGAGCGCATGCTCGACATAGTCGATGACGTCACCGCGTACACTCCTTTCAAAGAACCGCGGGTTCTTTGAAACGAGCGTGTGTACACTCGGCCGGGACAAGTTTCTTGTCCAAGAATCTCGTCGAAAAAAACGACATGTGTACGAGGCCTCAGGGGAAGGGTATCCAACTCTATACATTCACGTGGATAATCCAGCCCTTAAGGAGACAATCTGGTAATAAAGGCAATACAGGGTGATCACATAGCATCCAAACAGGTTATCTGTATGAGCTTGAGAAGCATTTCTGAAGAAGAGTTCGTAGGAAAAACATTTGATAGGCAAAAGAGCTAGGCCACAGAATATCACAGTTAACCAAACCTGGGCCAACCGGGCCTGTCGAGAATAAAACTTAGAAATGGGACCATGGTTGGGGCAACAGTGGAAGTGCAACTAGGGAGCACTGATAATCACTCCCCCTATGGAACTCCTCTGCAACAAATCAGTCAGTTAGAACAACAAAGAATAATATTCAACAGGAAATTTTAGAAATCAAGCCTGTCTCAGGGTGGAAGTGAGCATTGAAAAGAACCTTGGACGATCAAAAGCATATTGTCTGGCCTCAAGTGGGGGCCGGCCGTTGTTCTATAGCAGCTCGTAAGAATCTCTCTTCAATATCCAGCCATTGTACCACTGTAGTTGGTTTATCAAAGAAATGCACCTCACCTTTCACCACAACCTGAAGGCAAGCGAGATACAGCATAGCATATTACAACTCCAATTAACTAAGGTGCCTTTTTACATCTGTAAATTTGTCTCTCTGTTTTTGCAGCTCAGCAGAGAAATCCGGAAAAAGTGAAACTTGAAGTTGTCAATAGCCAGCGCCCCAAACATAATACGGGCCTTGGAGAGAATGCTATCTCTGTCTTTGTATTTCAGAAGTTTAACTAGGAAGGGGTGTGGGTTCACTCCTGGTTGGGGTGGGCGTGCTGGCACCCTGTGTCCACAGACAACATGGGAGAGAATGCATCCGCCCTGAAAACAGAGACCAGCCATTTCTCAATAAATGCCACCGGATTTTCCCCCTCTGCCTTTTCTTGTATACCAATAGCACGCACATAATTGCACCATAGCCTATTTTCTAAATCATCCAGATGGGCAGCATGTTGGGCTGTGAGGTGGGTATTAGAACTGAGATCTCTCTGAATGGTGGCTAAGTCATCCTCCATGGAGCTAGCTTTCCCCTCCAAGGCAGACGTTCACTCTCTGAGATTTTGCATGTCTTGACTAATAAACGCGATTTCTGTTTTAATTCCCTTAATTTCATCCGTGAAAGCAGCAAGGGAAATATTACAGTTAGTAACCACGGAAAAGATATCCCGGAGGGTTGGCTCAGGATCCCCTGCGGCCAACACAGGTTCCAATGAAACAGCAAATGTGTCTGCCGGGGTACCTACTGTGTCCCAGTCAAGTTCAGATCAATTGCCATCCTTGAGTGGAACTGTGTAATCTACCTCAGAGGCCCCTCCAGAGGAATCCTCCGGGAGTAAAGCCTCGTAGACACAATCATATTTTAGGATGAATGTTTGTCCGTTTCTTGTTGCATTCTAGTCTCATATCGAAAGTTAAGAGGTTACTCATCATACGAAATTTTTCGTACAACAGAATTCAACTTCAGAAGTGATGTAATGTGTTAAATTGTTTTGTGCGTATTCTTTCATTTCTGAGCATGCGTAGTCTTGCTCTTACGATCTTTTTCTGACGAAAACCGTACAAATTAAATGAAAATCGGACCTCGTGTTCATGTACGATTAAAAATTTATAGTCTGCACATCCAACGTTTGTCGTAGGAAAAATCGGATTCGGCTGTCGAAAGCACCGTACTAACGATTCAAAAATCGGCAGATCGTTCGTCCAAAATGTATTTATTTATTTTTACCAAGAAAGTTCGTCCAAAATTTTACTTCTGATTTTCGTATCATGTGTATGGGAATTAAGGGAGAGCGAGGTGTCTTTTGCCACTGCTTTTGAAAAGAGCTTTTGCGCTGCCTCCTTATACTTTTTTCTGCGTGTCGGTGCCATCTTGATACCACGGTCTGAGGTTTGGACTTCTCTTTTAGCCACTTAGACATTGTCAGCAATAGCAACAGAACCCCTCATCAGGAAGTCAAGACTTGTGTGAAGCCTCCGGTGTCTGCTGTGAAGGCAAGAAATGTCGGTGCCCGCAGGATGATAAAGAGGTTTCTCGGAGGAGCAGAAGCAGGAAGCCTCCGACTACATCCGCTGCTCAGGCACGTCCTCACATACATATAATTTAAATTGCATTTGCAATGCTTGACTTGCGTTGTTTTTGATATCACCAGCAATGTTTGGAAGGCGTTGCCAACTTGCAAAGCTTACCAAATGCCTCAAATCAAGTCAATAAAAGTGTTTCTCAAATGCATGGCAAACACAGCTTAGATGCTTAAGGCAGAGCAGTCCTACCAAGTGTGGGATGAGGACTGAGTGCAAGCCGCCCCCCTGACATTGATGGTGTCCGCTGTGTCCGAGTAAAGGGCAGCTCTCTGCCCCACCAGAGGCTCTCCTCCCTCAGCCAGTCCCAACTGAGCCCCCTGCTAGTCATTTCGGGAATCCGTAGCAGGTGTTGCCCAGCCCAACCTGCCAGGTCTGCAGCGAGTACCTGGAGCAGAACTTTAGCCTGGTATGGTTGTCAGGAGGAGGCAGGGAAGAGGGAAAACAGGAGGGGGGCTAAGTCAGTGCACCATGGGTCTCTGGGTTGTACTTGAGCCTCCTGGGACTGGCAAGTCACCATGGGCCGGCTGCCTGAACCCCAAAGACGTCAAGGAAAAGGGTGGTGACAAGAGATCCAGCTGAACATGGATCACAGCAGGACAATGTGAACTGGGAACAACCCTACATTAGGTAAGTGGAAATTTTAAAAGATATGTATGGGGGTGGAGAGGGGCACTGTGTCAGCTGTCCTGAAGAGCTTAGTCTATTTCATTTTTTATTTATTTTTTAACAAGAGAAAGTCTATTTCATTCTTAGTGAAAGGACTTTACTCAGACTGTCCAAAGAGTAAGATTAATCTCCTCAAGTTGCTACTACAAAGCTCAGTCCATCGTTTATTTGTGGAAGGACTTGACTCATAGTTTACAAGAGAAGGTTCAGTGTCCTTAAATCTCTGCTAAGAGTTACTGTAGTATCGTACCCTCACCCGCTATCTATCCAAGTTCTTATTAAAGCATCATAAAATGCATACCCCTAGACTGGTTAAAGTGGTAGTAAACTGTTACACCTCTTGTACCTACAGGTAAGCCTATAATAAGGCTTACCTGTAGGTACTGTGAATATCTCCTAAACTTGCACGGTTTAGGAGATATTCAGGGTGTATGCAGACGGTGACATCACCTGCACATGCGCTCTGAAAGTCCCGCTTACAGTGCCGTACCTATAAAACCTATAGAGCCCATGCCAGAAACAGCGGCTCCCGCGAGCATGCATGGGAGTGCCTTCATTGCGCCCTCAGCCACTCATGTAGCCTGGAGGCTGCAAACCCAGAAGGAAGATGGAGGAAGATGTCAACCCTCTCAGCGGGAAGCAGGTATGAAACCTGTTTCCCGATTGGCCAAAACGTCTGGCGATCCTATTGGACAATAAAAAAGAGACACCTACCACCGGGAGGAGGAGAGAGGAGACACCGCGGAAGCACACTGGAGCAGCTTTCCCTGAGTCTGCCACGATCTCTCTGCCCACATCCAAGGTAAGGACAGCGGATGGTGTGTTAGTGCCATGGGGGAGGGGGGATTGGGGGTAGTGCCACTCCACCAGCGGCCTGGGGGGGGTTGTTTGCCGCCCCCCCCAAAAAAAACACTGGCCGCCACTGTATACAACTATATAGATCAGACCAAAATGAGGGACAAATGAGGAGGAAATGGGGACAGAGGGACTTTGTTCTAAATCATGGACAGTTAGAAGCTATGCTATGGCCTCATGGCTGTGTATCTAGAGTGTGAGATCTAAGGCACTGCTGTCTCTGACTGGTAGTCTCAGGGGATTTGGTGATATTTCTATGTAATACTCACTGCTCTCCTTGCTGGAGGTTCTGATATGAGGAATCAAAGCACTGCCTCTACCAAGATGGCTGTCTTAAGCAGAACAATGCAAGGTAAGTCAGTAATGGGGGAAATATCAGTTGCAGGAAGACAACAGGCAATGCTGGTGACTAGTGTGATGATGTGTATGCTTTATGTTATAATTCAAGTTCATTTTTTATGCCTAGTTCCTTATGCATATTAGGAAACAGTTAACAGTTTTGGTCATGTGATCTGGGGGCGGGGAGCTGTGGTTAGTTCTAAGATGGATGCTACTGAATAAAGTCCAGGCTCATGTTCAAGCTCATGCTGTCTGCCTATCCTTCATGCTAAATCTTTACATGTTACCAGAAGTCGGGTGAGAAGAGTCATGGCAGCAAACAGCAACACAAGGAACATTCCTTCCCTGGATTTGGAATCAGGGAATGTATCTGAAAACTGGTCACAGTGGAGGGAGCTGATAGAGCTTGTGTTTGCAGGACCAGATGCAGACAAATGGTCTGATCAGCAGAAAGCAGCTCACTTTCTGATATGTGTGGGGGAAAAAAAAGGATGTGATGTGTGCAGAGCCTGGCAAGCAAGTGGGGAGATCACTGCAGAGGACAAAAGGAAAACAGAGGTACTGTTTGCAACGTTTGAAGCATACTGCAACCCAAGGAGAAACTCCACAGTGCAAAGGAAACTGTTTTATGAGAGGAACCAGTGTGGTGGTGAGTCTGTGGATGAATGGGTGACACAGCCAGGGCTGGCCCAAGACATTGTGCTGCCTGGGCCCAAGAATGAAATGCTGCCCCCCCCCCCCCAAAAAAAAATCCTATGCCCATCCAGCAAAGAGACGTTTCCATAAAGCAAAGAGACAGCCCAATATATTCAGCAAGAGACATCCCATATATTCAGCAAAGAGACATGCCCCTTCTAGGGTGACCACGCATTTTGCAGGTCTGTCCCGTGCACATTCATTCCAGGACAAAACAGTGTCCCGGAATGAAACTCACACAGCCACCCCCCGGGCCAATCTGATGCCCCCAAAAAAGGCCGCCACATCACCTCTTTACTCACTGACAGTACTTGTCCTGGCCGGGAATGCCTGGAGGAGCACAATCCCCGCCCCCTGCTTGTGATTGGAGAAATCATAAATCCCGCCTCTTGTGTCCAATCACTGTGCTGTGATTCGTTACAGAACAAGCTGATGTTTGGGAAGGGGGGGGGGGGGGGGTGTCCGTGAATAGTAGTTTAAAAATGTGGTCACCCTAGCTCCTTCCTGCAAAGAGTATTGTGTAGCACCACAAAAGCTCCCCCCTTTCTCTCCACTGCCACCGACCAGCTACACTCTGATCCCAGCTCAGTAATGCAACATGCTGCAACAACAGCGCTGCAGTGGTGGCTAGGGTGACCATATTTCCAAACTGCCATTCAGGGATACCCCCCTTCCTTCCCAAAAAAAGATGAGGGGGGGGGGTGTAGTCTCGCTGACAGGGAATTTGGCAGCGGGTGATTTGTCGGGCGAATGGCTGGTGTTAGCACTTAAATCATCCTAACATTATGATCGATATGGTGTCAGGATGATCAAATCACATTATTTCTATTACTACATTGTAATATATAATGAAATAGTTTAACTCACCATAATGCAGAATCAGTGGGAACCCTGAGCTTGTCATTTGCCACCGTTGCCTGCCACCAGATGCAGCTGTGCCACTTGCCACCCATAGCCTGCCACAACATGCAGCCTGTCACTTGTCACCAATGCCTGTCACCAGATGCAGCCTGTCACTTGTTACCAATGCCTGTCACCAGATGCAGCCTGTCACTTGTCACCAATGCCTGTCACCAGATGCAGCCTGTCACTTGTCACCATTGACTGTCACCAGATGCAGCCTGTCACTTGTCACCATTGACTGTCACCAGATGCAGCCTGTCACTTGTCACCATTGTTTGTCACCAGATGCAGCCTGTCACTTGTCACCAATGCCTGTCACCAGATGCAGCCTGTCACTTGTCACCAATGTCTGTCACCAGATGCAGCGTGTCACTTGTCACCAATGCCTGTCACCAGATGCAGCCTGTCACTTGTCACCATTGACTGTCACCAGATGCAGCCTGTCACTTGTTACCAATGCCTGTCACCAGATGCAGCCTGTTACTTGTCACCAATGCCTGTCACTTGTCACTGATGCCTGTCACCAGATGCAGCCTGTCACTTGTCACTGATGCCTGTCAACAGATGCAGCCTGTCACTTGTCACCATTGCCTGTCACCAGATGCAGCCTGTCACTTGTCACCATTGCCTGTCACCAGATGCAGCCTGTCACTTGTCACTGATGCCTGTCAACAGATGCAGCCTGTCACTTGTCACCATTGCCTGTCACCAGATGCAGCCTGTCACTTGTCACCAGATGCAGCCTGTCACTTGTTACCATTGCCTGTCACCAGATGCAGCCTGTCACTTGTCACCGATGCCTGTCACCAGATGCAGCCTGTCACTTGTCACCCATGCCTGTCACCAGATGCAGCCTGTCACTTGTCACCAGATGCAGCCTGTCACTTGTTACCATTGCCTGTCACCAGATGCAGCCTGTCACTTGTCACCGATGCCTGTCACCAGATGCAGCCTGTCACTTGTCACCGATGCCTGTCACCAGATGCAGCCTGTCACTTGTCACCGATGCCTGTCACCAGATGCAGCCTGTCACTTGTCACCGATGCCTGTCACCAGATGCAGCCTGTCACTTGTCACTGATGCCTGTCACCAGATGCAGCCTGTCACTCAGCCTGGCTCTCTCTCCCTCCCCTTCAGATGGGCATGCTGGGGGCTGCAGTTTCCCCCCTAGAATTGCAATGGGCCAGCCATTTGCACTACATATCCCATAATCCTCTTTTCTCCTTTTAGTTTTTTTCCCTGGCCAATGGGAGGAAAAGGGGGAAGAAACATAGCGGTGGCTGTCCTAGGAACAGCAGCATGAGGAGGAGAAGGAGGGGGGAGAAGAGCCCGCAGCTGCTCTCTCTCCACACACACAGCCGCTCCGATCTCATGCTGTTACATACAGAGAGGAGGTGGGTGGAGCTAGCGGAGGAGGAGGAAGTGAAATACTCTCTGCAATGTATGATGGGCCTCTCTCTCCTTACGTCACTGGTTGCTAGACACAAAGCGGTCCGCGGCTAGCAACCAGTTTGGGCAGTGAAGCAGGGGCCGCTGGAGAGACCCTTGAAGTGGGTCTTGCCACTGCGGCCAGTGACAGCAGCGCCGGCGATGCAGTACGGTATGACACTGCACACTAGATGGAGGGAAACCCAGATCCTCAGGCAGTGCGCCCCTGTTGCCGCCCCTCTTAAAGTGCCGCCTGGGACCATGGTCCCACCGGGTCCCATGGTAGGGCCGGCCCTGGACACAGCTGCGCTTGCTTGCCAAAGACTATGCTTTCTATGATGCTGGAGATATGATAAAAGACCGCATTCTGATGGGCAGTAAGTTTAAGCAAGTTCAGGAAAAACTGCTGCAGGAAGAAGACTTAAATCTTCAGAAAGCCATAAGGATTGCCAGAGCATATGAAATGTCAAGAAAGGACAGGCAGGTACTGGAAGGAACACAGCTCCAGATTAATGCTATAGAAAATCACAGCAGCAGATATAGGCAAGAAAGAACACACAAAAGGTATAAAGAGCCCTTATGGCACTGGGGCAAGTAACACACAAGAAGCGTGAGGATATTGTGGAAACATGCACCATAAAAATAGTGTCTGTCTGGCAAGGGGGCAGATATGCAATCAATGCAAGAAAAGAGGACATTTTGCCAGGGTGTGTAAACTGTCTTCACAAACCAGAAGGTCAAAAACACGTTCTGTACACGCCATAGAGGACAATGATGACAATGCAGGGTCAGACTCAGACTGCACTCCAATATATCTTGCAGAAGTACAAAAAACACATCAGTCTGCAGATGAAGCAACTGCAACATTACAGATGGGGGCTAACAAAACTCCAGTCACATTCAAAATAGATACAGGAGCACAAGTAAATTGTGTGCCAAGCCACATATACCTGGAACACCTCAGTAATGAATCCCCCTTAGAGTAAGGTGACCAGATTTTTAAAATGAAATCCGGGGACATATTTTTTTTTTACTAGTAATGGAGGCAATCAGCGACTCTCTGCCCAACGCCGCCGCCCGCCTCACAGCCTGTCAAGTCGTACTCTCTGGGCCCCGGCTACTATTGGGTGAGGAGCGGAGGAAGATCACTCCGCCAGGGAAGGCAAGGAGATAATCAAACAGACGGCTGGCCGGGACTTGAGCCAAGGCAGAAGAACATGCGAGCAGAGCAGAATGGGCATGTACCTGAAAATGAAGAAATATTGACTATGCACCAACCAGCACATCATCATCAGAAAGGGGCACAGATAATGGAAAAAAAATACATCCCCTAAGCTAGTAGGATCGGCAGAGCGGGGTGTGTAATTCAGATTTTTTTTTTTTTTAATTCTGCACTGACTGTCTTTGAAATTGCCGCAAGCCCCTGTTCAAATCCAATCCGGGGACAAAACCGGGGACAGACTTGGTCCGGGGACGGTGTCCTCAATACGGGGACTGTCCCCGGAAACCGGTGATGTCTGGTCACCCTACCTTAGAGACTCAAGACCTACCGAAACTAATGGGATATGGGGGTGAAAAGCTGAAAGTAATGGGTAGCTGTCATGCAAAATGTTCTTACAAGGGATCTGAAAAGGTTTTACAATTGTTTGTGATAGAAACACAAGCCCCAGCCGTGCTAGGTCTCAAAACAAGTAAAGAGATTGGACTTGTGAAGATCATAATGACTGTGGATGGTGGGCACAGAGGTCTGACAGAGGCTGACATTAAACGTGAGTGCTGTGATCTATTCAAGGGCCTGGGGTGCCTCCCGGGTGTAAGCTGCATATGTATAAAAGAGGGTGCACAGCCTGTCATTCACGCCCCAAGGAGAATACCTTTAACTCTTGTGGATAACGTCAGACAAGAACTCACTAGGATGGAGAGGCTGGGAGTAGTAAAAAAGGTCACAGAACCATCGGAATGGGTCAGTTCTATGGTTGTGGTGGAGAAGAAGAACACAGGTGCAATTTGTATATGCATTGACCCATGTGATTTGAACAAAGTCATAATGAGAGAACACTACAAACTCCCCACCATAGAGGTTATAGCGCACAAGCTAGTAGGAGCAACAGTATTTAGTGTACTAGACACCCATTCGGGTTACTGGCAATTGCGTCTTGATGAAGTCAGCAGTAGACTTGTGCACAACGGAAAAATTTGTTTAGTTTCGGTTCGTTTCTTTTCGGTCCTGTTGATTCGTAATCGTTTGTAATTTTGCTAGACGGGATTTTTCGTGTTCGGAGTAATTCGTATTTTCGCAAGCGACATTTTTCGTTGAATCGGAATGATTCGTATTAATGTAAGCCTTTAGTTGATTTATAATTCGTACTTTCGGTAGAGTACATTGTTTTTCGTTGATTCTGGACACAACTCCTACTTTCGTAACTTTTTTTGGGTTCGTTGATTCGTAATTTTCCCTGTCTCTCTCACAACGACACTGCCTATTATGCCTAATGTGCTTTGAATGGATTTGTACTTTTCTAAATACATCGTGGTTATTTGTAACGATTCGAAATCTCGTATTTTACTTTCGTTTTTTACATGCGGCTATAGCCTCCGCCCCTGTACACCATTTTGAGAGGGAGTTCAGCACGGTGAGGGAGAAGCAGACAGCAGAGCAGAGTGTTATTGTGCTTCGAATGGATTCGTACATTCGTAACTTTTTTCATAACGAATTATGCCGAAGACATTCGGGCATTCGCTATTTGCGATATAATTTATTTCGGATTCGGTTTTATTCGTAATTGCTTTGTTCGGAAATTCGAATGTTTCCGAATGTCCGAAAGTTGCTAAATTCGGACGAATTTCGATTCATTATGAAACGAATTGCACAAGCCTAGTCAGCAGTTACTTGACCACTTTTAACTCCCCTTTGGGTTGATGGCGCTTCACATGGGTACCTTTCGGCATAGCATCTGCACAGGAAATATTTCAAAATAAATCACACAAATTGATCGCTGGTCTACAGGGTGTTGAAGTAATAGTTGATGATTTGCTGGTCTATGGAAAGGATCAAATGGAACATGACAAAAACCTTACTGCTTTGCTCAATCGGTGTCGTGAGAAGAATCTCACACTCAATCCAAACAAAATGCAAATTGGGGTAGAAGAAGTTACATATTTTGGACACCTACTAACCAAAGAGGGTTTGAAGCCTGATCCAAAGAACATTACAGCAGTTCTCAACATTAAGGCCCCAACCTCCATAAAGGAGTTGGAGACATCACTAGGCATTTTCAACTATCTATCCAAATTCTCTCAGGGCCTTGCTCAACAGGTAGCACCACTACGTACACTGCTACAGAAGGATGCTGTTTGGTGTTGGGATGCAAACACGGAAAAGACTTTCGACAAAGTGAAAAAACTGATCACTAAACATCCAGGGCCAATACTGTAGTATTTTGATACAAACTGTGACACTACTTCAAGTGGATGCATCCCAGTCTGGGTTAGGTGCTGTACTGACTCAACAAGGACATCCTGTGGCATATGCTTCACGAGCACTGACCCCAACGCAAGCCAATTATGCCCAAATTGAGAAAGAGATGCTGGCTATTGTGAATGGATGTGAGAAATGTCACCAGTACATATATGGTCGCCCGGTAGTTGTGGAAACAGACCACAAGCCATTGGAGTACATCCTACAGAAACCGCTAGCTTCTACACCTCCACGTCTGCAGCGGATGGTTATGAAATTACAGCAGTATGATCTCACAGTAAAGTATAAGCCTGCAAAGGAAATTCCAATGGCAGATACCCTGTCTAGGGTGTTTCTAGAAGAACATGAAGCACGGGATGAACCTGAGTTGGAAGAACAGGTACATACAGTACTAGCGAACATTCCAATATCGGATGTACGTTTGGAGGATATAAGACAAGACACCAAACAGGATAAAGTCCTAGAAAAACAAACTCGTGTCATGTGCAATGGCTGGCCAGAAAAACGAAAGAAGCTGTGTCCTGAACTACAGGGATTCTGGCCTATGAAAGATGAGCTATACATTCATTCGGATATCTCATTTATGGGTGACTGTATTCTCATTCCTAAGTCACAACAGGCAGAAGTACTGAAACAAATCCACCAGGGGCATTTGGGCATCACTCTGTGTAAGCGCAGAGCACGGGAGTTGGTCTACTGGCCTAATATGGACTTTGATATTGAGACACTTGTGAAGAAGTGTGAAACCTGCCAGACATTTCAAAAACACAATGAAAAAGAACCTCTTACACCGTGGAATGCTCCTTCACGGGCATGGCAGAGACTGGCTACAGATATTTTTCATTTTGAGGACAACCATTACCTGATAGTAGTAGATTACTACAGCAAATACTTTGAGCTAGTGCAGCTGAGAAATTTAAAAGCATCAACAGTCATATGGGCTTTCAAAACAATACTTTCAAGACATGGAGTGTGTGAAGAACTTGTGTCCAATAATGGCCCACAATTCTTGTGTTCTGAGTTCCAGTGCTTTCTGCGTGAATGGGGAATCAGGCACAAACCCACAAGCCCCTATCACCCACAGGCCAATGGTCTAGCAGAGAAGTATGTTGGCATAGCCAAATCCATTATACTGAAAGCACAATCATCAGGGCAGAATGTGTACCTAGGACTGTTAAACTATCGTGCAACACCTATTGAAGGTTTATGCTCACCTGCACAGCTGCTAATGGGTAGAACACTGAGGACGACAGTGCCTATTACACCACAGAAATTGCAGCATCAGTCCATTTCACAGGATCGAGTAACAGCTCAGAGGATCATAAACATGTGTAGAACGTGAGTTCACCCCTTCTCTCTTTGGCTCACTCGTGGGCGAAGGGGCACACCTATGCCACATGCCCGTACCCTCCTGTGTGAAGAGGTTGAGCGGTGTAATGTACCTGGGTCTCTATGGTCAGGTTCCCCCAGAGAATGGCTCCCGTCTTCACTGTGATAAAGACAAGTCTCTATTCCCCAATAACTTCAAGGTCCACACCAATTGCAACTCCAACGTAGAGTTTATTTCTCTCTTATGCACAATCATTGAACAGGAAAGGTTGGAGGAAGATCAGGACAGCAAGAGGTGTTGGAATAGGTCCAGGCACAAACGAATACTTATAGGCAAGGAGATAGGCAGGCAGGCGGCTGGCCGGGACTTGAGCCAAGGCAGAAGAACATGCGAGCGGGGCTTAATGGGCATGCGCCCAAAACTGAAGAAATATTCCCTCCGCTGTGACCAGCACATGATCATCAGAAAGGGGCACAGATAATGGAAAAAATACACCCCCCTAAGCTAGTAGGTGCGGTGGAGTGAGGGTGTGTAATTCTGATTTTTTTTTAATTTCTGCACTGTCTTTTAAATTGCCTCAGCCCTTGTTCAAATCCAATCCGGGGACAAAATCAGGGACAGACTCAATCCGGGGACTGTCCCCTGAAACCGGGGATGTCTGGTCACCCTACACTAAATGGAGCTTATATGATGAAATACAGTATTTTGAAATCTGATGGACTGTTTTGACATTGAATTATAAAAGCAGCAGCAAGCTTGCTGATCTCTCAGGTTTGCAAATCTGACAGAACACTGCTGCTTTTATAATTCAACATGTAAATAGTCTGATGGATTTCTAAATACAGTATTTCATCATATAAGCTCTGTTTACTTGTAAAAATAAGTGTAAAATGCCAGACTCCGGTGGTTGTAACAAGATGTCCGCTTGCCGGTGTTTCGTCACATATGGCTACCCAGCACAGTTTGCTCTGGAAGTGACGTTCCTCTGAAAAATTTCGCACTGCACATGCACGACGCCGCCATATGCGTTCCAACACTTTTACGACAGAACAGCACACTAAAACCGTGATGGGTAGACGAATGTGACGAAACACCACCATCTTGCTACACTCCGCACTCCTCCACCCTAAGGATACTGTGAGAAGGGGACAAGCGGACATCTTTGTACACCCCCCAGAGTTTTACATTTTACACTTATTTATAACAGTAAACTGAGGTTCTATTGTGAAATACAGTACTTAGCACTCCATCTGACTGTTTAGATGTTGAATTTTAAAAGCAGCGGTCTTCTGTCAGATTAGCAAACCTGTGAGATCAGCAGGCTTGCCGCTGCTTTTAAAATTCAACATCTAAACAGTCAGACGGAGTTCTAAGTACCGTATTTCACTATATAACCTCAGTTTACTGTTATAAATGAAGCCTCGTACACACGACCGAGTTTTTCGGCAAGAGCCAGCAAGAAACTTGCTGGCAGAGCTTTCTTGCCGAGTAAATCGGTCGTGTACGCAGCTTACAGTTTTCTCGTCAAGAAAACTGGCAAGAATCTTTACCAGAAAAATAGAGAACCTGCTCTCTATTTTCTCGTCGGCATGTTTCTCGACGAGAAAATTGTGTGTGTGTACACTTACCTGTCGCCGTGGAAACCCGCGCATGCTCAAAATTACTTTGACGCATGCGCGGTAGCTTCCTAGGCATAGGTAGGGTGTAGCAAGAAGGCGGCGACGGCATCGAATGTGACGAACGCACGCTCATCGTAGTCGATGACGTCACCGTGTTTGCTCCATTCAAAGAACCGCGGGTTCTTTGAATCGAGCGTGTGTACACTCGGCCGGGACAAGTTTCTTGTCCAAGAATCTCGTCAAGAAAAACAACGAGTTTTTTCCTGACGAGATTCTCGGCCGTGTGTACGAGGCCTCAGTGTAAAACGTAAAACTCCGGGGGTGTACAAACATGTCCGCTTGTCCCCTTCTCCCTGTATCCTTAGGGTGGAGGAGCGCGGAGTGTAGCAAGATGGTGGTGTTTCGTCACATTCGGCTACCCATCACAGTTTTAGTGTGCTGTTTTGACGTAAAAGTGTTGGAACGCATATGGCGGCATTGCGCATGCGCAGTGCAAAATTTTCAGCGGAACGTCACTTCCGGAGCAAACTGTGATGGGTAGCCATATGTGACGAGACACCGCCTTCTCACTGTATCCTTACTATGGAGGAGTGTGGGGTGTAGCAAGATGGCGGCGAAGGAATGTCACTTGCGTTACAAATTCCGACGGGTCGCCTAATCTGATGAATCACAGTGACTACATTTTTTTTTTGTTTTTTTGCTTTAGTTTCTTTGCAATTTTTTGTTTTTTTGTTGCTAGAAAGTAAGTGTACCTTCAATTTGCATGAAAGGTCTGCTAAGGTTTGTGTAGAAAATAAAAGTGGAAGTGTTGTCATTAGCAGTCAATAGTAAACTCTCTCCCTCATGTTTATTTTTTTTGTATTAGGACCAATCTTTTCTTTATGTTGTACACATCTTTCTCCCTCATTTTTATTTTTTTGTATTAGGACCAATGTTTTCATTATGTTGTACACATCTGTCTCCCTCATTTAATTTTTTTTTTATTAGGACCAATGTTTTCATTATGTTGTACACATCTTTCTCCCTCATTTTTATTTTTTGTATTAGGACCAATGTTTTCATTATGTTGTACACATCTTTGTCTACTGTACTGAGTAAACAAGCAATTCTTAAAAGCGACAGTAGGGGTCACCATTACACGTGGCGAGACATAAGAGTGATGAATGAAATGCACTATAGAGAGTGAGGAGGATCACTTCCGGGATACACGAAGAGGCGTGTCCTATAGACCGTCACAGAATATGGCTACCAATCAGAGCAGTCATTGTCCCTATGGTAACATGCGTCTAGGAAACGTCACTAATGCGGAAGTGTTCCGGTGAGCACAGCGGAGTGAGGAGCCCGGAAGGTGATGGGTTTGCTCCTGCAGCTCCTTGCGGGTTTAGTGCTCCTCTTGCTGGTGTTAGTAGTCAGGATATGGCTGGTGCTGAGGAGCCCGGACACACACCGAGCTGCCAGGAAAGGCCATGTGAGCCTGCTGGTGGTGGCGGGTTCTGGTGAGTTGTGTGGAGATAGGTGCTCTCTATTCATCCAGCCGCACAGGGATACTGGAGGCTGTCTGAGTCTATAGAGTGGGCACGGCGGGGTGTAAAGGGGAGCTAAAGGCAAAACTTTGTATTTTATTTGGAATAGAGTAGGAGAGGGTTCTAACCCCCTGTCAGGTTTTTCGCCATCTGTGTCCCATTGGGGAGATGTCCCTTCACTTCCTGTCCCATAGCCAAAACAGGAAGTGAGAGGACATTTTAAAAAAGTGGGCTGTCACCAGAACTAGTGTCCCCATTGGAAGATTACCCTTCTATTACTGTTCTGGTGACAACCCTGATTTTGGGATTTTCTTTCAGTGATAACGGTAAATGTGACAAATCGGGTGATTCTCCCAAAGGGCTCTTTTACATGGGGCGGTAAAAGCAGTTTTATTGCCCCCTCAGCCACCCACTGCAAACCTAACAATACCTCTGGACAGGATTGTGTACACTCACTGACCACTTTATTAGGTACACCTTGCTAATATCGGGTTGGACCCCCTTTTACCTTCATAACTGCCTTAATTCTTCATGGCATAGATTCAACAAGGTGTTGGAAACATTCCTCAGATTTTGGTCGATATTGACATGGTGGCATCACGCAGTTGATGCAGATTTGTTGGCTGCACATCCGTGATGCAAATCTCCCAAAGGTCTTCTATTGGATTGAGATCTGGTGACTGTGGAAACCATCGGAGTACAGTGACCTCATTGTCATGTTCAAGAAACCAGTGGTGAGATGATTTGAGCTTTGTGACATGGTGCATTATCCTGCTGGAAGAAGCCATCAGAAGATGAGTACACTGTAGTCATAAAGGGATGGACATAAGGGGTGCGCATCTTCACTGGTCTCACGATTCGATTTAATTACGATTACCTGGTAAGCGTTTCGATTCCGCAATGCATCACGATTACGACGAGTTCCCACTTCCGCTTGGGTCGCCTAGGCGTCCCTTCCTCCCTGCGATCTTCTGGGACACATCACAGGTCCCAGAAGATTGCCCGGCTATGCAGGACAGCGCAGTGAGACACGCGCACCCGGCTGTGAAGCTGCAAGCTGTCACAGCCGGATGCCTCCAGTAGTATTGCCAGCGCCGTGGACAGGCGGGGGAGAGAATGGAGGGTTCAGGTGGTCACGTCCCTGGATTGTGGGACAGTTGAGTGTCTTTCTGCGCACACTTGTGGAATGGCGACAAACTACGGTACCTAAAAATCTTCATAGGCGACGCTTTAAAAAAAATTAAGGTTAGAGTTACAGAGGAGGTCTAGGGCTAGAATTATTTATCTCGCTCTGAAGATCGTGGCGATACCTCACATGTGTGATTTGAACGCCGTTTACATATGCGGGCGCGGCATGGGTATGTGTTTTCTTTGCTGGGCCAGGGGCGCTTTAAAAAAAAAAAACCATTTTTTTTTTTCTCTATTTATTTATTTATTTTTTTTTTTTTACATTGTGTTTAAAAAAAAAAAATTATGATAATTTTTATTGCTGTCACAAGGAATGTAAACATCCCTTGTGACAGTAATAGGTGGTGACAGGTACTCTTTATGGGGGGATCGGGGGTCTAAAAGACCCCAAATCTCTCCTTTGCATTTCAAAGTATTCAGATTGGCAAAAAGGGCGATTCGGAATACTGCCATTTTTCTTTTTTTTTTCAAACTGGCGCCATTGGCAGCCGAGTAAAGCGGAAGTGATGTCGAGACGTCGCTTCCATGTTCACATTCAGTCTAGAACAAAGCCGATGCTTCGTTCCAGTCTGTCTCTAGCCGCCGGAAGCAGCAGCTCGTGGATCGGGTCTCCCGGTGGGACGGGAGGCCCGGTCAGGGTGGCGGGTGGGTGGATGTCCCCTCCCGCTCCTCCGGGATAACAACCGAGTGGCTTTTAGCCGCATCGGTTGTTATCACTGGAAAGCCGACCGCCCGCTCTAAAAACGGTACCGGGATGATGCCTGCAGCTGCAGTTATAGCGCCTACAAAATGGGGGATAGATTTATGTCTTTTTTTAAAAAAAAATTATTAGTAATGTCGGCGATCTGCAATTTTTATTGTGACTGCGACATTATGGCGGACACAACGGACACTATTTGGAACCACTGACCTTTTTATACAGCGATCAGTGCTATAAAAATGCACTGGTTACTGTGTAAATGACACTGGCAGGGAAGGGGTTAAACACTATGGGGCAATTAAGGGGTTAAGTGTGTCCTAGAGAGTGATTCTAACTGTGGCGGGGGGGGGGGGTGGGCTACCACTGACATGACAGCGATCACTGCTCCCAATCACAGGGAGCAGTAGATCCCTGTCATGTCACTAGGAATAACAGGGAAATGCCTTGTTTGCATCTTCCCATTCTGCCTCTCTGTGTTATGATTGCAGGACACCGGCGGACATCGAGTTCGTGGGTCACAGAGTATGCGGCGGGCACACGCCCACTAAGCTGCGATTTAAAGGGGATGTGCCTGTACGCCCATTTGCGCAGCCGTGCCATCGTGCGCTGCTCGGCAAGCGGTTAAAAATAAGTGTGGAATGCAAGACTTGGGTGGGTGTAAAAATGTCCGCTGCCACCTTCTGACTGCAGGCTCAGTACGGCCGAGTGCAGGGTGTAGCAAGATGGCCGTCGGTCTGCAAATTTCACATGCAGTGTCCTGACGTCAGCCATGATGCAGATGACGCGGTGCGCATGCGCAGTACGTGTGGTTTCTGCAATGGCTGTTTCCACGCCACAAGAAGGGATGTGGTTTGATATTCTGCCGGGTTAGACATTTTGTCAGAACACCCATTCTCCTCTGACATCAACAGGGCATTTTTGTCCACACAGCTGCCGCTCACTGGATATTTTCTCTTTTTCGGACCATTCTCTGTAAACCCTGGAGATGGCTGTGCGTGAAAATCTCAGTAGATCAGCAGTTTTTGAAATGCTCAGACCAGCCCGTCTGGCACCAACAACTATGCAATGTTCAAAGTCACTTAAATCCCCTTTTTTCCCCATTCTGATGCTCGGTTTGAACTTCAGCAAGTTGTCTTCACCATGTCTAGATGCCTAAATCCATTGAGTTGCTGCCATGTGATTTGGTAACGCAAATTGCTAATCAGCTAAACAATTGAACATGTGTAAGTGGCCGGTGAGTGTACATGCTGCAGACACATTGCTTTGCTTCATGGCTGCGGCATATTTCAGTCTCTGCAGAGTCTGACCAACAACACCACCTGCCAAACTCAACCAATGAGCTCAATGCGTGCAATGCATGTGATTGCGGCACAATAATGCAGCATTACTGTTAAATCGTGTAGTAAGAAGGCGATGCAGCACCTCCTCCCTGCCTGTCAAATGCCTTCTGAAATAAATTCTAATCATGGACCACTCTTCAGAGGGCACCGCAAGTATGAAAAAGGCAAGCAGACAGCAATAAAAACCTGATGTGTGTTCCAATTCCTCGCCGCTGCATCCCAAATATGAAAAAAAAAGGTTTTGCCTTTTAATGCAGGTCATACACAAGGGCAGAGATATGTTTAAGGTCTTTAACCACTTGAGACCCGCGCTATAGATGAAAGACGTCTGCAGCGCGGCTCTCAAGTGCTGAGTTCACTCCCCCTGCGTGCCACCGAGGGCGCGCGGCGGGGAACAGCTGTGCCCGTCATGTCACGTGTTGCTGATGCACGTGCCGATGCACGTGCCTGGCGGCCTCGATGTCCGCCAGGTACACGCGATCGGCTGTTACAGAGGCAGGACATGGATCTCTGTGTGTAAACACAGAGATCCACGTCCTGTCAGAGAGAGAGGAGACCAATGGTGTGTCCCTTGTACATAGGGACACAGATCGGTCACCTCCCCCAGTCAGTCCCCTCCCCCACACAGGAAGAATCACTCACAGGGAACATATTTAACCCCTTCCCTGCCAGTCAAATTTATACAGTAATCAATGCATTTTTATAGCACTGATCCCTTTATAAATGTGAATGGTCCCAAAATAGTGTCAAAAGTGTCCGATATGTCCGCCGCAATATCGCAGGCCTGACAAAAATCGCCATTACTAGTAAAAAAATAAATATATATATATATATATATATATATATATATATATATATATATATATATATATATATATATATATATATATATATATTTATTATTAAAAATGTCATAAATCTATCCCCTATTTTGTAGGCGCTATAACTTTTGTGCAAACCAATCCCTATACGCTTATTGCAATTTTTTTTTTTACGAAAATGTAGAAGAATACGTATCGGCCTAAACTGAGAAAAAAAATATAAAAAAAAATTGGGATATTATTATAGCAAAAAGTAAAAAAAATATTGTTTTTTTTTTTTGTTTGTTTTTTTAAAATTTTCTGTCTTTTTTTGTGTTTTATAGCGCAAAAAATAAAAACCGCAGAGGTGAGCAAATACCACCAAAAAAAAGCTCTATTTGTGGGAAAAAAATTATAAAAATATCATTTGGGTACAGCGTTGTATGACCGCACAATTGTCATTCAAAGTGCGTCAGTGCTGAAAGCTGGTCTGGGTACGAAGGGGGTTTAAGTGCCCAGTAAGCAAGTGGTTAAAGAGGTTGTAAACCCATACATATACCCAAGTGACTGGCCTCAGGTGATAGAGATGAAACCAATCCTCCTACATAAGTTGTTACTGTTTATATGTAGCCCTCTCTTCTCTACATGTGTTCAATGTGCTGAATTATGAAGCTTGTCTTAAGCCTCATATAGGGCTGGGCGATTTCCCCCCCAAAAAAATCTGCGAAATTTTTTTTTTATAAAAAAACTCGATATTCGATTCGATTTTTTTTTTTTTTTTTATTATATTAATTAAAGTGCATCAACAAACAAAATTGCAAAGGCAAACCCTTTCTCTAACTGCAAAGTCAGTGTGCAGTTCGCAACAAAGATTGTTAAACATCCAAATTATTAATTCTGTATTTGGATTTAGCTAATAAAACAACAAAAAATCTTGAGGTTACTCTTAGTTGAATTGAACTGTGTCCATGCCTCACTGTACCCGTGTCTCACTGTGCCCGTGCTTCACTGTGCCCATGCTTCAATCACTGTGCCCGTACCTGATGCAGATTTTCATGGTATACGGATTTTACTGCTACACCGGTGGCCATTCCAGTATTCAAAAGCTGCGCCTCCTCCTCGTCTGTGATAGGCGGAACACTCAATTTCCCAGCATTCAGTGTTCCGCCTATCATGGTCATCCTCATAACACAGACGAGGATGAGAGGATGTCCGTGATAGGCTGAACACTGCCTGCTGTGAAATTGAGTGTTCCGCCTATCACAGACGACGAGGACTCGGGAGGCGCGGCTTTTGAACACTGCAATGGCCGCCGTCTGTCTGCATGACACGCTGATCAGGTAGGCAGATGGCGGCTGCGGCGAGTAGATGTAATTGGGGTAACGCCGCCCAGTGCCATTCCAGATACGCCCCCTGCAGTCCTGCTACGGAAACTTTGAAGGAAAAAAAAAAAAAAAAATATATATATTTTTTTTTATCTAAAAAATCGATTTTCTTCAAATCTGAATCGCTTTGAGCTCAAAACTCGATTCAAGATTAAAATCGATTTTTTTTTCCCAGCCTCATACACACAGTCGGACTTCAAACAAACTTTTCCGTAGTTTTTTGTTTGAAGGGTGTTGGCCGTGATCTTGTTCTGCATACACACGGCCTGACTTTTTCAGCAAACTTTTTCCCAAAATCACGTGGTTTTTCTGCTCTTTACCGCCACCCTTTGGTCAACCTCTGCTATTGTTGATTTTAAGAGCCCATTCACACAGGGACGACTTTGGATCCGACTTCAAGTCGCCCCTAGTCGCCTCAAGTCACGCTGCATGAGAAAATCAATGTAAGTGAATGGAGCCGTCTTAATGCTCACTACTGCAGTCGCTCCGACTTCAGAAAAGGTTCCTGTACTACTTCAATCCGACTTCTAGGTGACTTGTACCCATTGATTTCAATGAAAGTCGCCTCAGAAGTTGGATCCCCTGTCTTAACAGAAGCAACAATACAGGAAGAGAACATACATTTCTCAGGCAAAGCCCTCCCTCCCACAGAGCTGATTCTTGTTTGATTGGCCACTGGAATGTCTCCTGTCCTGGAGGCAACTTGAAGTTCCCTTGTAAGTTGTCTCATGTCGCGCTGTAATTCATACTCCAGTCGTGTCTAAGTTGCCTCCCAAAGTCGCGCCGGAAGTCGTGTTGCCCCTGTGTGAATGGAGTCTAACAATGGTTCTGAGCATGCGTGTTTGTACTTTGGACTGAAGTCCGATGGATTTCTGTACACACGGCAGGACTTTGCACCAAAGGACTTTTGTTGCCGAAAAGTATGTTTGTTTGCAGAGCGAACATTTGTCCGATGAAAACTGAAAAAGTTTGTCCGATGGAGCGTACACATGGTCAAATATTTTTTTAAAAACCTGGAAATTTTGTAGTTTGTTGTCAAAAAGTCAAAGTCCAACCGTGTGTATGGGGTTTTAGAGTTCAAAAGGGGAGGGGAATGAAGAGCTCAGTGAGGACAGCTCTGAGATCTGATTGGAAGGAAAGGACACCCCCCCCCCCCTCACACAGGCAGCCTCAGCTCTGTTCCTATCAGCTGGAGGTCCCTCCCGTCACCATTTTTCTCTTGGTGTCAGGAAAACTTGATTGCAGAAGAACGAAGCAGCAGACAGAAATGACACAGTGCTCCTAATAGAGACAAGTACACACTATAGGGGGATATGCTTTGTTCATATTTCACATCTGGGATTTACAACCACTTTTTAAGAGAACCTGTCATCAATTTAAGAAGGCATTCTCCCTAGCTAACCAAAATGAAACTGAAAATTCCCAACACTTCTCCATGTGTGAAATGAAAATGAAAAAAAACAACATTCTAGTCCATGGAGCAATTGTCTTCCTTTTGTAGGTCAAGTCCTTTGCACTGCTGTACTCCCACGTTGCCATCTTGAAACAAGATCTAGTGCATATGCAGGTACACCATTGGTCTCTGCCAAGTCCCAGAGACATGCAGCATGTCTGCACGATCCCACAATCTACCTCCTAGTATTTGTGATATAGACCTCTCAGGAGGCAGTGGGTGGCCAGATATGTCATCCCTCCAGTGTGAGGATTCAGGAAGTGACGCTATAAAGAAAATGTAACGCCCAGCTTAATTCTTTTTTTGGAGTGGGTATGGATTTTAAGGGACACCCCACACCAAAAAATAAAAAAATAAAACCCTGCGTGGTGTCCCCTCTAAAATCCATACCAAATCCTTATTCGAGCATACAGCCTGGCAGGTCAGGGGGGGACAAGCGAGTGTACCATACCAGGCCACATGCCCTCAATATGGGGGGGGGGCTTTGGAACAGACTGGTGCATGCTGAGTTGGTGATGTCACGAGAGGTGGGGTCACCAGGTGGCCACCTTTTTATAAGAACTGTCGGATGGCGGAGGAGGTGTTCGGAGGTCTACCTTCAAGTGCGAAATCTTTTATTTTTTATTTCGGGTCTGGTGGTGCAGCGGGTGTCATGTTTGACAATGGATCTATATTGTGGGACACTTTTTTTTTTTTTTTTAATAAAGGACTTGTCAAAAACCCTTGCAGTGTTTTTTTATTTATTTTTTGACAATTTTTTTTTTTGGTGAATGAGTAGGGGTACAATGTTCTCCTACTCATTAACATTGGGGGGTTTCCAGATTCCGATAAGCCCCTTGCCTGCGTGGGGAAGAGGCCCTTGTCCCTATCAACATGGGGACAAGGTGCTTTGGGGTGGAGGGGCAGAGCAAAGCACCCGCCCCCTCCATGTTGATGGCATGTGGCCTGGTATAGTTCAGGAGGGGGAGCGCTCTCTCATCCCCTCTTCCTTGTCCTGCCAGGCTACATGCTCGGATAAGGGTCTGGTATGTATTCTGGGGGGGGGGGGGGTACCCCATGGCGTTTTTAACAATTTTTTTTTTTTTTTTTTTATTGCCGGAAATAATTTTTTCTTTCAGCTGTCAGTGGGGAAGCCAACAGCTGATGACTCATTCATTGTTAAGGACGCGGCGGCTGGCTTCCCGGCCCCGCTCCTTAACAGCATATTGACTGTGCACTCTGCGGGGCGATGTTCAGGCCAAACTTTTGCTCGACCCAAACAGTTTGCCAAACACTACTGTTTTAGGCCCCTTTCACACTGTGGCGGTGGGTTCGTCTGCGGTAAAGCGCCGCTATTTTTAGCAGCGCTTTACCGTCGTTTTTGCGGCACTTTTCGACTGCTAGCGGGGCGGTTTTAACCCCTGCTAGCGGCCGAGAAGGGGTTAAAAACCACCGCAAAGCACCTCTGCAGAGGCGCTTTGCCAGCGGTATAGCCACGCTGTCCCATTGATT
This sequence comes from Rana muscosa, assembly GCA_029206835.1. Taxonomy (NCBI): domain Eukaryota; kingdom Metazoa; phylum Chordata; class Amphibia; order Anura; family Ranidae; genus Rana; species Rana muscosa. The sequence goes on from CM055120.1 coordinate 163,634,197, forward strand.
TCAATGGGCAGCAGCGGTATGCACACCGCTCCTTCACCACCTCAAAGATGCGACTAGCAGGACTTTTTTTTTACCGTCCTGCCAGCGCATCGCCTCAGTGTGAAAGCACTCTGGCTTTCACATTGAGACTGCAGGGCAGGAGATTTTCAGGCGTTATTTAGGCGCTATTTTTAGTGCAAAACGCCTGAAAAATGCCTCAGTGTGAAAGGGGTCTTATTGCTGATTATTATCTTGACTAGAGTCCTAGACACCAGGTGTTTACTCAAAAAAAAAAATTTTTTTAAGAGGCACGTTTTAATAATATATTGAATGTCTGTATGCAATTTTCTGCATCTGATATTTTTGTCTACCCTTCAGGTGGTCACACTACTGAAATCCTGAGATTACTAAACAGTTTGTCCACATCATATTCACCAATTCACTATGTACTTGCTGATACGGATAAGATGAGTGAAGACAAAATTCGCTCTTTTGAAAGTGCCAAAGTCAATGGGATCCCCAAGTCACTGGTGAGTATGCGGTTTCTTTTGGACTACATGATTCTCAAAGCTTAAAGTGGTATTAAACTCCAAAACAAAAATGTATCAAATTGCAGCTTACCAATGCTTAGATGTGGGGGCTGCATTCGGTTTCTTTTTTGGGCTTTTTTCCTCATTTTCTTCTGGTGATCCGGCCAGTAAGTCTGTTATTTTTTAACTTTAACAGTCAAAGTAGCAGTTAGAGGGTTGAGAAACACCATTTACCACTGACAAGGGTACTTACAATGGTCAACTTTTATTCCTTTATGTAAATCTGCTGTTCTTCCTTTTTTCAACCTCCTGTACTTTCTGGTCTGAACATGACATTCCCGGGGCAGCCATGTTTCAGTAGGCTACAGACTAAATAATATACACTGATTTGGGTTATTTTCACCAGAGAAATGTAGCAGAGTTCACTTTGGCGTAAATTTTCGGTCTCTTTTTTTTTTTTTAAATATATATATATATATATATACCGCATATACTCGAGTATAAACCGACCCGAATATAAGCCGAGGCACCTAATTTTACCACAAAGAAATGGGAAAACGTATTGCCTTGAGTATAAGCCTAGGGTGTCCATGTGCATGCCTCACTGTGCCCATGCCTAGACTGACGTTTAACACTGGAGTCTATGGAAGGGGTGCCCAGGTTTGAAAAATATTTTCTTCCCGGCCCTAGGTCCCCCAGACAAAAAACTTTGCACACTTGTAAAGGAGAAATGGGGCTACATGTGTGGCAAGATCTGGGTCCATATTTTTTTTTGTTAGAAAATTACTTAGAACCCCCTTACATAATTTTTTTTTTTTTAAGCGGAGGCCCTAGAGAATAAAATGGGGGTGGGGTGTTCCAATTTGTCACGTGGTATTTGCGCAGCGGTGTCGCAAATGCCAATTTTTGGGAAGAAGTACACTTTAAAGGGTAAGTTCTCGTTTGCTGAAAATCTGTAGGATGACCTTACACTGGACCCCCTCCCCATTCCAACCAGTCCCACTGTACCAGACTGCCATGATCCCCCCCCCCACCCCCCCTCTATCGGACACCGACAAGCCGCTACTCTAGTCCAGGGATTTAAAATCCTGGTGGCTTTCTCTCCTCTCCTCGCAGTTTTGACAGTACGGGCTAGACGACTTCCGATTGGTCAGCGCCGTCCATGTGACGGTGCTTACCAATTAGAAACCTTGAAATCCGTACTGGCTAAGCACTAGGGACATGAGAATAAGCCGTGGGGGTTTCAAATCCCCAGACTGGTGAAGCAGCTTGTCGGTGCCTGACAGCGAAAGGATCGTGGCAATCTGGTACAACAGAACTGGGTGGGATAGGTAGGGGGTCCAGTGCAAGGTCACCTTACAGATTTTCTGGAAAGGTGAACTTACACTTAGTGCACACAAACACAATATAATATAACATTTTTGGTAAAATATGAAAGGTTATGTTACACAGTTAAAAAATACCAAACATGTCATGCTTTAACCACTTCAATACCGGGCACTTTTACCCAGCTTTCAGTGCTGTTGCAATTTAAATGACAATTGCGCGATCGTGCAACACTGTACCCAAACAACTTTTTTAGTATTTTGCTCACACAAATAGAGCTTTCTTTTGGTGGTATTTAATCACCACTGGGTTTTATATTTTTTGCTAAATAGTGTAGGGCTGCAACTAATGATTAATTTCATAATCGATTAGTTGGCCGATTTTTATTGTTTAGATTAATCGGTTAATTACCTTAAAAAAAGTGTGGTGTATAATTTAGTTAAAGTGGAGTTCCACACAAAAATGGAACTTCCACTTTTTGGAATCCTCCCCCCCCCCCACCCCTCCAGTGTCACATTTGGCACCTTTCAAGGGGGTGGAGGGAGCAAATACCTGTGTGATACAGGTATTTGCTCCCACTTCCTGGCATAGATCACTGCAGTGACTTACGCCACTTCCTGCACCTACACTGTCCTCCCCCGCTGTTTTCTGGGAAACACACAGGTCCCAGAAGACAGCAGGGACCAGTGAGGATGTGCAGTGTGACTCGCGCATGTGCAGTAGGGAACCAGGAAGTGAAGCAGCAAGGCTTCAGTTTGGCCGGACGGCCAGCTCTAGGAAGGGTTCTGGTCGTCCCAAACGTCTTCCATTTAAAGATTATGGAGGCCACTGTGCTCTTAGGAACCTTAAGTGCAGCAGATTTTTTTTTTTTGTAACCTTGGCCAGATCTGTGCCTTGCCACAATTCTGTCTCTGAGCTCTTCAGGCAGTTCCTTTTGACCTCATGATTCTCATTTGCTCTGACATGCACTGTGAGCTGTAAGGTCTTATATAGACAGGTGTGTGGCTTTCCTAATCAAGTCCAATCAGTATAATCAAATGAAGGTGTAGAACCATCTCAAGGATGATCAGAAGAAATGGACAGCACCTGAGTTAAATATATGAGTGTCACAGCAAAGGGTCTGAATACTTGGGACCATGTGATATTTCAGTTTTTCTTTTTTAATAAATCTGCAAAAATGTCAACAATTCTGTGTTTTTCTGTCAATATGTGTGTACATTGAGGAAAAAATGAACTTAAATGATTTTAGCAAATGGCTGCAATAAAACAAAGAGTGAAACATTTAAGGGGGTCTGAATACTTTCCGTACCCACTGTATATATTATATTATTTACTCTGTAGGGAAGCTATAGAGTCCACAAACTATGGTATATAGCTGAAAATTGATCAATCCTGATGTACTAACAGACTATCTAATTTCTTGAGGCCCTAAAATGCCAGGAGAGTAGCAAAAAATACAAAATTACCCATTTTTGCAAAGTAGACAGTCGAAGGTATTTGGTAAGAGGCATGGCGGGTTTTTGGAAGTTGTAATTTTTTTGGAAAACGAAATAAAGTCCAAAAACTTGGATTTTTTTTTTTTCTTACACATTGTTTCCTATAGCAATGTATTAATTATTACTATAAGCAAGCATTTTACTGAATGAAACTGATTCATTCAGTCTGTTTTGTTGTGATTAGCTGTGATTAGTCAAAGCTAGTCACATGGTACAGATGGGCTGTGATTGGCCCTGTTTGTACCATGTGATCGAATTGACTAATCACAACTAGCAACACATTTGTACACATTGGATGGCTTGAAAGGAAGCCATCCATTGTGTACAACTGTCATGTGACCTGCTGTGATTCATCGCAGCGGTCACATGGTATCGGCAGCGAGCTGGTACTCAAATCGGTCATCGGTGGTATCCCATGGACATGGGCAGTGACAAATCCCACCGCTAAGTGGCGCTGCAATCGGCGCATCCTGACAGGACGTCATATAATGCCCAGTCAAGATAACTAAACCACTGCCCGGCCCTCATTTTGCTATATTGCTATTTGAACACGCCTGTGGAACGATGACAAATGACAGTACATTAAATTATTCATAAGCAACGCTTTAAAAGCCTTTACAGGTTACCACTTTAGATTTACACTGGCGGTCTGGAGCTAGAATTATAGAATTATTGCTCTCACTCTGACGTTCATGGTGATGCCTCACGTGTGGCACGATTGCTGTCTGTTTGCATGCAGGGCCGACATGTGCATTCGCCTTTGTGCGTGAGCATAGGGCAACAGGGGTACTTTGAATAAAAACCTTTTTATTTTTCAATTATACACTCTCTTTTTTTTTTATTATATTTTATTTTTTATCGGCTATATTGCCATGACAAAGGATAAACAACTTCCCTTGTTATAGCGATGGCACAAGTTCTTTTTACTGAGAGATCTGGGGTTTGTTATATCGGTTTGATCCAATGCATTCACAGGCCAGTAACTGCCTCTTTACATTAGACTGTAACAACATTCTCGTCACTTCCGGTTTCTTAGACCCTAGAGATGATTGGGGATGTTCCAGTCCATGGTCATCTCTATGGTCAGCTGGTGGAACCACTGGCTTTAGTCCCGGGATCCCCGGTGGGATGGTAGCACACGGGAAGGCAGTGGGAGGACCCCCTTCTGCCACCTGTAAAAGCGCTAGGATTGTGTTTACATTACAGAGCATCGCCGGCCAGAAAAAAAAGATATCAGGATGATGCTTGTAGCTGCAGGCATTTACCTGGTATAACCCCATCAATGTATGGGTACGTCGCAAAGGCTGACGTGGTTATATCTTTTTCTTACGTTTTTTTTCCCCTCCTTCTAATGTTCACTTTGAACTCTCAAACCTTTCCCATTCCTTCCTCACTTGTGTTTGCAAACTGGCCATGTGCACTGCTCTATGCACACTACAAATCCCATAGGAGGAAATAAGAGAGGATGGCTACAGTCCTACATACAATGAGACCGTGGAGAATGAACATAACCACCTTTTAACAGGAAGTCTGATCACAGCAGCAGAAGAGGGGGGAGGGAAGCATTTTGAAACTTCTGGGAGCAATAGAAGGCTCTTTTAAGAGTTAAGAACACATCGTGGAATACTTTTCAACCAGAGTTTAGTGCCACTTGTATCTCTTTCAAATGATGAAAACATTGTGTCACTTCAATTCAAAGACATTTAGTTTATGGCTGTGAAATTTCCCTGCATTAGGGGGCGCTGGTAAATTCTGTATGCTGTGTATTTTTGGCACTCGCCACCTATTGCCACCTGTGATTTACATAAAAAAAAAATTAAGCCCAAGTTCCAAAATGAGTGCAATACTGAGATCTTGTGACTTGCTTTTATGTACTGAATGTATGAACATGCACATTATAAAAACCCCTTGCAAAATGCAATAGAGGGAAAAACAAAAGCCTGTTCTGTAAAATGATCTTTTCACTATGTGCCACTAGGTGGAGTACCTCTGTAATAAATAAAATACATACAAAAGCTGTTTCCAGTTTTATTTTTGCAAGCTGGTAATATTTAGAAAGCATTAACAATAACAAAGTGTACCTAAATAAAGTAATATAATATAAATAAATATGAATTTTATATACATAAACACTGAAGATCTAACATTTCAACAAAGACCAAAATAGTAGCTGTTTACAGTGCACTCTTCCTATTTAACTAGTCTAGTCTATTTTCTGAACAATCTTTGATACAGAAGACTTTTTTTTACAAGTATCAATGTTTGCACCAGACAAATATCTGGTATGTTTACAGACGTGAGTGGGAGCACTCGGCAGATATCCCCGGTAGTGGTCTAGTGTAAAACCATCACTATCGGCCATGAAGGTCCCATTTGACAGTTTTTCTGTCCAAAAAGATGAACACATTGTTTGTTTATGCATCATCCTGGGTCAGCATCAATTTTCCAGGCTGATGCTTGCCCACTTTTTGTTTTGTATGATATCTGCTACAACTAATTTCCAGTGATTATGGTAACCTACTCCTCTCTGTCTAAATGGCTTTGACTGTAGAAAGCTGACTTAAAGCCCAGCTGGGGGCAGATAAATAATCCCTTGCAAGAGGGGCTTTGCCTGCACCAAAAGGGTTCAGAGCTCATTTTGTCAAGTGTAAAGGAGAAACAGTCTTGCTTACCTGATCCTCCACTCCCCCTTCAAGCGGCACATACCTTTTTTAGTCATATCTACTTATTGAACTTGCATAATCAGTTCCAGCGCTTTGACAAGAGAAAAATTGCTGAGAAATGCAGTGGGCCAACCATGGTGTCAGTTTATGAAACTGCGAACAGCAGTGATCCCTGAGGATCGCCGCTAATCTCGGCTTATAAACAGTTTATGAAACGGAGATGATTGGGGAGAACATGTTCTCCACCGATCTCCGCACCCTCAGAAGCTGTCATTAACTGTCAGAATTCACCAGCTCTGAGGGAGAGAAGAGAGAATCCCAGGGGAAGGAGGAAGATTTTAAACTTCCTCCTTCCTCGATCAGACCCCCCCCACCCCCAAGACATTACCATGTCCCCCTCTCATGTTGTGTGTGTGTGTGTATATATGTGTGTGTGTGTGTGTATGTATGTGTGTATATATTAGGGGTGCGGAAATTAACGATTAATTGTTCGATTAATCGTTAATTTCTTTGATCGAAAAAAAATTTTGATCGATGATGATCCGCGAAGTGAGCTACGCGGTCTCGTCCATAGGAAAGGCTTCGGCCTAGCTCCGGAGCACGGCGGCCATCTTGGTCCACCCTGCGGCAGCCTAGTAGCGGCGCGCTGACGTCATTTGCCGCCTGCTTGTGCCGTCTACTCTGCGGACCGTTCTACCTGGATCTTAAGGTATGGGGGAGATGTGGACATTACGGGGGAGATGTGGACAATGACATTACAGTGGGAGCACATGTGGGCATTACATTATGGGGGGAGATGTGGACATTACAGTATGGGGGCACAAGTGGACATTACAGTATGGGGGGGGGATGCGGACATTACGGGGGAGATGCGGGCATTACGGGGGAGATGTGGACATTACAGTATGGGGGGGGGAAAGTGGACATTACGGGGGAGATGCGGACATTACGGGGGAGATGCGGACAGTATGGGGGGAGATGTGGACATTACGGGGGAGATGTGGACATTACAGTATGGGGGAGAAAAGTGGACATTATGGGGGAGATGTGGACAATGACATTACAGTGGGAGCACATGTGGGCATTACATTATGGGGGGAGATATGGACATTACAGTATGGGGCACATGTGGACATTACAGTATGGGGGGGAGATGCGAACATTACGGGGGAGATGTGGACATTACAGTATGGGGGGGGAAGAGGACATTACGGGGGAGATGCGGACAGTATGGGGGGAGATGTGGACATTACGGGGGAGATGTGGACATTACAGTATGGGGGGGAAAAGTGGACATTATGGGGGAGATGTGGACATTATGGGGGAGATGTAGACATTACGGGGGAGATGTGGACATTACAGTATGGGGGGGGGGAGTGGACATTATGGGGGAGATGTGGACATTACGGGGGAGATGGGAGATGTGGACATTACAGTATGGGGGGGAGATGTGGACATTACGGGGGAGATGTGGACATTACGGGGGCACATGTGGACATTACAGTATGGGGACACATGTGGGCGTTGCAGTATGGGGGGGAGATGTGGACATTACGGGGGAGATGTGGACATTACAGAATGGGGGGAGATGTGGACATTACAGTATGGGGGGGAAAAGTGGACATTATGGGGGAGATGTGGACATTATGGGGGAGATGTAGACATTACGGGGGAGATGTGGACATTACAGTATGGGGGGGGGGAGTGGACATTATGGGGGAGATGTGGACATTACGGGGGAGATGGGAGATGTGGACATTACAGTATGGGGGGGAGATGTGGACATTACGGGGGAGATGTGGACATTACAGTATGGGGACACATGTGGGCATTGCAGTATGGGGGGGAGATGTGGACATTACGGGGGAGATGTGGACATTACAGAATGGGGGGAGATGTGGACAACTAACAAACTAACTTTCTACGTTTTTCTTAAAGCTTAATAAAAAAAAATTCTTGTAAAAACTGTGCGTTATAATTAATCGAAATTAGTCGATTAATCGATTAAAAAACAAACGATTAATCGAACAAGAAAATTTTAATCAGTAACAGCCCTAATATAAATATATATATATATATATATATATATATATATATATATATAAATCTCTGATTAAAATTTTTGTGTTTTGATTAATCGAAATATATATATATTTTTTTTAATCGACTAATTTCGATTAATTATAACGCACATACAGATCCAATTACTTTTAGCTGATCTCCTTGCAGGTCGATTCTCAGTGCAGCTACCAACCACTGGAAAAATGAATAGCAGGATACAAAAAACAAACAAAGGCAGCGCTCGATGGGAATAGCATTAAAACTTTTATAGTCTTCAAGTAGGTAACAAAATAAACATTGCACTGGAGATAAAATCAATGTAGCTACACAAACTGTAAAAATGGTGCGAGTAATACCAAACGGTAGCAAAAGCAGTCATAAAAACATGTAGCTAAGTATGATACTGGTATAAAAATGTGTACAACGATACCACTGCTGAATCCAGATGAGGAGGGGTTAACATCAGTCCGTCGGCATCTAGATGTCTTGTGAAGGGAACTATCACAACTCCCAGTGGATGGCTGTAGAATTCCAGGTTGATAGAGGGAAGTGTGGCATGCAGATATGAAGGCACAGCAAAGGAGCCCTTCAGATGGACACGGCAAGCCTCGCTGGTGTCCGTGACATCACCGGCTATGATTAAACACTAAAAGTGTGAAACTAGTCAGCTCTAACCAGAATTTTGTGACTTGCTGTGCTGTATTTGGATTTTTGAAGATTTTACATAATAAAGGCTTTTTATTGGAGTGCTGCTGTCCAGAAGACTTGATCTTTTGTTTTGCCTGAAATTGCATTGCCTGCACCCTTGGCTGTTGGGAGGAGATAGTCACCTGGAGGATGTCTACACCTGAGCGGTTTCTGTTTTTTGTACATCACCGGATCTCCGACAGAACTCCCTAAAGACCCGGAAGCCGGCGGAGAGGTGAGTACCGATCAAAAGAATTTTGATCGATCGAATAAATTAATCGAATAATCGAGGAATTAATAGTTAATTTCCACAGCCCTAATATATATATATATATATATATATTACACACACATACAGTGGGTATGGAAAGTATTCAGACCCCCTTAAATTTTTCACTCTTTATTAAATGATTTTAGCAAATGGCTGCAATATAAGTTAATTTTTTTCCTCAATGTACACACAGCACCCCATATTGACAGAAAAACACAGAATTGTTGACATTTTTGCAGATTTATTAAAAAAGAAAAACTGAAATATCACATGGTCCTAAGTATTCAGACCCTTTGCTCAGTATTTAGTAGAAGCACCCTTTTGATCTAATACAGCCATGAGTCTTTTTGGGAAAGATGCAACAAGTTTTTCACACCTGGATTTGGGGATCCTCTGCCATTCCTCCTTGCAGATCCTCTCCAGTTCTGTCAGGTTGGATGGTAAACGTTGGTGGACAGACATTTTTAGGTCTCCCCAGAGATGCTCAATTGGGTTTAAGTCAGGGCTGTGGCTGGGCCATTTAACAACAGTCACAGAGTTGTTGTGAAGCCACTCCTTTGTTATTTTCGCTGTGTGCTTAGGGTCATTGTCTTATTGGAAGGTAAACCTTTGGCCCAGTCTGAGGTCCTGAGCACTCTGGAGAAGGTTTTCGTCCAGGATATCCCTGTACTTGGCCGCATTCATCATTCCCTTGATTGCAACCAGTCGTCCTGTCCCTGCAGCTGAAAAACACCCCCACAGCATGATGCTGTCACCACCATGCTTCACTGTTGGGACTGTATTGGACAGGTGATGAGCAGTGCCTGGTTTTCTCCACACATACCGCTTAGAATTAAGGCCAAAAAGTTCTATCTTGGTCTCATCAGACCAGAGAATTTTATTTCTCACCATCTTGGAGTCCTTCAGGTGTTTTTTAGCAAAATCCATGCGGGCTTTCATGTGTCTTGCACTGAGGAGAGGCTTCCGTCGGGCCACTCTGCCATAAAGCCCCGACTGGTGGAGGGCTGCAGTGATGGTTGACTTTCTACAACTTTCTCCCATCTCCCGACTGCATCTCTGGAGCTCAGCCACAGTGATCTTTGGGTTCTTCTTTACCTCTCTCACCAAGGCTCTTCTCCCCCGATAGCTCAGTTTGGCCGGACGGCCAGCTCTAGGAAGGGTTCTGATCGTCCCAAACGCCTTCCATTTAAGGATTATGGAGGCCGCTGTGCTCTTAGGAACCTTAAGTGCAGCATAATTTTTTTTTGTAACCTTGGCCATATCTGTGCCTTGCCACAATTCTGTCTCTGAGCTCTTCAGGCAGTTCCTTTTTGACCTCATGATTCTCATTTGCTCTGACAAGCACTGTGAGCTGTAAGGTCTTCTATAGACAGGTGTGTGGCTTTCCTAATCAAGTCCAATCAGTATAATCAAACACAGCTGGACTCAAATGAAGGTGTAGAACCATCTCAAGGATGATCAGAAGAAATGGACAGCACCTGAGTTAAATATATGAGTGTCACAGCAAAGGGTCTGAATACTTAGGACCATGTGATATTTCAGTTTTTCTTTTTTTAATAAATCTGCAAAAATGTCAACAATTCTGTGTTTTTCTGTCAATATGGGGTGCTGTGTGTACATTAATGAGGAAAAAAAATGAACTTGAATGATTTTAGCAAATGGCTGCAATATGACAGAGTGAAAAATTTAAGGGGGTCTTAATACTTTCCGTACCCACTGTGTGTGTGTGTGTGTGTGTGTATATATATATATATATATATATATATATATATATATATATATATATTAGTGTGTATATATTCGGTGAATTTCTAATTTCTCACGAGATTCCAGTATCGGGGGGCGTTCTCCACTGTTTTGAAGCGTTTGTAGATCGCTTCACTTCATAAAAGGAGGAACTACACTGCTTCATAAACTAGTATCCAGAGGAGAGGGATCTCCATTGTGAATGCTGGAGAATGGAGCAGTTGATGTTTTCCACTGCTTCATAAACGGACACCCATATGAGCAAGTAATTATATTTCAAGGAGTACACACTACACTGATCCCCAATTACGGTTATACTAAATCAATATTTCTTATCCTGCGGAATGAAATGGGTCATTGTACTATAAGTATACAATACGTATTTCACAATGTTACACTGTAGCAATGCATGTGTTATGTAAATTGATATGAAGGTGTTTTTTTCATTTAAAGAAAATGGCTGTCGTTCCTTACTTGGTGTGCATTTTGTTTTGTGCAGTACACCATCCACCATATTCCCAGGAGCCGAGAAGTCAGACAGTCCTGGAGTTCCTCTGTCATAACCACCATACAGTCCTTCCTATACTCCTTTCCATTAACTGTCCGTCTGAAGCCAGACTTGGTAGGTCATTCATACTTCGTTCTGCTGTGTTGTGATGTAACTACAGTACACCACTGAAGGTGGCTTATATTTAGCTTTACTTCTGGTTCTTACTAAATAGTTTGTTTTGAAATGCACACATGTGCCTATATACAACAGCTCATCACTGGGGTTATCATCCCTACTACACCATACCAAAATAACAGATAATGGGACTTTAAATATACAGTGGGGAGAACAAGTATTTGATACACTGCAGATTTTGCAGGTTTTCCTACTTACAAAGCATGTAGAGGTCTGTAATTTTTATCATAGGTACTCTTCAACTGTGAGACGGAATCCAAAAATCCAGAAAATCACATTGTATGATTTTTAAGTAATTAATTAGCATTTTATTGCATGACATAAGTATTTGATACATCACAAAATCAAAACTTTAATATTTGGTACAGAAACCTTTGTTTGCAATTACAGAGATCATACGGTTCCTGTAGTTCTTGACCAGGTTTGCACACACTGCAGCAGGGATTTTGGCCCACTCCTCCATACAGAGCTTCTCCAGATCCTTCAGGTTTCGGGGCTGTCGCTGGGCAATACAGACTTTCAGCTCCCTTCAAAGATTTTCTATAGGGTTCAGGTCTGGAGACTGGCTAGGCCACTCCAGGACCTTGAGATCCTTCTTACGGAGCCACTCCTTAGTTACCTTGGCTGTGTGTTTCGGGTCGTTGTCATGCTGGAAGACCCAACCACGACCCATCTTCAATGCTCTTACTGAGGGAAGGAGGTTGTTGGCCAAGCTCTTGCGATACATGGCCCCATCCATCCTCCCCTTAATACGGTGCAGTCATCCTGTCCCCTTTGCAGAAAAGCATCCCCAAAGAATGTTTCCACCTTAATGCTTCATGGTTGGGATGGTGTTCTTGGGATTGTACTCATCCTCCTTCTTCCTCCAAACACGGCGAGTGGAGTTTAGGCCAAAAAGCTCTATTTTTGTCTCATCAGACCACATAACCTTCTCCCATTCCTCCTCTGGATCATCCAGATGGCCATTGGCAAACTTCAGATGGGCCTGGACATGCGCTGGCTTGAGCAGGTGGACCTTGCGTGCGCTGCAGGATTTTAATCTATGACGGCGTAGTGTGTTACTAATGGTTTTCTTTGAGACTGTGGTCCCAGCTCTCTTCAGGTCATTGATCAGGTCCTGCCATGTAGTTCTGGGGTGATCCCTCACCTTCCTCATGATCATTAATGCCCCACGAGGTGAGATCTTGCATGGAGCCCCAGACCAAGGGAGATTGACCGTCATCTTGAACTTCCATTTTCTAATAATTGCACCAACAGTTGTTGCCTTCTCACTAAGCTGCTTGCCTATTGTCCTGTAGCCCATCCCAGCCTTGTGCAGGTATACAATTTTATCCCTGATGTCCTTACACAGCTCTCTGGTCTTGGCCATTGTGGAGAGGTTGGAGTCTGAGTGTGTGGACAGGTGTCTTTTATACAGGTAACGAGATCAAACAGGTGCAGTTAATACAGGTAATGAGTGGAGAACAGGAGGGCTTCTAAGGTCCCTTTCACACGGGATGGATCCGTGAAGTTCCGCCCCGTGAACCTCCGCTTGCTCAGCGGGGATCGCTCCGCTGAGCCGGCGGATGACAGGGCGGTCCCTGCACACTGTGCAGGGACCGCCCTGTCCGATCTCCGCTCTCCCCTATAGGGGGATCGGAAGAAAACACGGACTGTCTGTCCGTGTTCATCCGATCCGCTCTGCAGACGGATAGAAAAATAGGATTTTCCCCCGTCTGCAGAATCTGAGGATTGCGTACCCGGATGAGATCGGGGGTCAGCGGATGTTCATCTGCCGACACCCGCGATCTCATAGGGACCAATGTATGTCCCTTTTTCATCCGTAAACGGATGGATGAAAAAGCGGACATACAGTCCGCTGGTGTGAAAGGGGCCTTAAAGAAAAAATAACACGTCTGTGAGAGCCGGAATTCTTACTGGTTGGTAGGTGATCAAATACTTTTATGTCATGCAATAAAATGCAAAATAATTATTTAAAAATCATACAATGTGATTTTCTGGATTTTTGTTTTAGACCCCGTCTCTCACAGTTGAAGAGTACCTATGATAAAAATTACAGACCTCTACATGCTTTGTAAGTAGGAAAACCTGCAAAATCGGCAGTGTATCAAATACTTGTTCTCCCCACTGTACCTCCAATGGTAAAACGCAATATAAATGAGTAAAAAAGATATAGCTTTATTGTAACAAATTTACCAGATACAGATTAAAGAACTTTAAAATACCACTTACCATCTAACAATTGTATTTTAAAGTCTTTTAACCTGTGTGATAAATTTTTGTTACAATAAAGATTAAGGCTGTTACTGATTAAAATTTTCATGTTCGATTAATCGTTTAAAAAACAAACAAACGATTAATCAACTAATTTTGTTTAATTATAACGCACATACAGATCCAACTACTTTTAGCTTATCTCCTTGCAGGCCGATTCCCAGTGCAGCTACCAACCACTGGAAAAATGGATAGCAGGATATAAAAAACAGACAAAGGCAGCGCTCGATGGGAATAGCATTAAAACTTTTATAGTCTTCAAGTAGGTAACAAAATATTGCACTGGAGATAAAATCAATGTAGCTACATAAACTGTAAAAATGGTGCAAAAACGGTGCAAAAACTGTAGCAAAAGCAGTCATAAAAACATGTAGCTAAGTATGATACTGGTATAAAAATGTGTACAATGATACTGGTATAAAAATGTGTACAACGATACCACTGCTGAATCCAGATGAGGGAGGGGTTAACATCAGTCCGTAGATGTCCCGTGAAGGGAACTATCACAACTCCCAGTGGATGGCTGTGGAATCCCAGGTTGATAGAGGGAAGTGTAACAGCCCTTGGGTGTGGCAGATAGCAAGGTCCCGCCAGCATGCAGATATGCAGGCACAGCAAAGGAGCCCTTCAGATGGACACGGCAAGCCCCGCCGGTGTCCGTGACGTCACCGGATCTCTGACAGAACTCCCTGAAGACCCGGAAGCCGGCGGAGAGGTGAGTACCGATCAAAAGAATTTTGATCGATCAAAAAAATTTATCGATTAATCGAGGAATTAATAGTTAATTTCCACAGCCCTAATAAAGATATATATTTACTCATTTGTATAGTGTTTTACCATTGGAGGTATATTTAAAGTCCCAATATTTGTATTTTGATTCCTATGAAACTAGAAACTCCTCTTCCCACCGACAAGCCTCTAAATCTGGCTAAATACAGTACGTATTGAAACTGGTCAATTTTTAATCTGTGTGTACACCTCTCTATTTAACCAAAACGCACAAAAGTGTGCAGCCAGTGTGCCCAGCCCCCTTAGACTGACATGTGGGAACAGAGGTTCCTGCTTTTAGAAGAGCAGTAATGAATTGCACAGGGTCCTCTTTAAAGCGGAGCTCCGCCGGAAAAAAAAATATTAAAAGCCAGCAGCTACAGCTACAGCAGCTGCTGGCTTTTAATATTTGGACACTTACCTGTCCTGGAGTCCAGCGACGTCTGCAGCAGAGGACGAGCGACCGCTCATCGCTCTGCTGCTCCCTCCGCCATCCTCGCTGAGGGAACCAGGAAGTGAAGCCCTGCGGCTTCATGCCCGGTTCCCTACGGCGCATGCGCGAGTCGCGCTGCGCCGTTCTGATTGGTGCTCCTGTGTTCTGGGAGCCGAGTGTCTCCCAGAACACCAAGGGAAGTCTGCGGGAAGTGACGTAACTCCCGCAGATTCCCGGAGACAGGACTCCCGGATGTGGGTGAAAATACCTGTCTTAGACAGGTATCTTCACCCCCCTCACCCCTGAAAGGTGTCAATTGTGACACCGGAGGGGGGGAGGGTTCCAAATAGCAAAAGTTGCTATTTAGGGTGGAGCTCCACTTTAAAACACAGTTTGCACAAAGGTGTTATTTTATTATTTTATTAAAGTGGAAGTAAACCCTCCTATAATTTTTAGGCAAGGAAGCTGCCATCTTGGCCTCTGTTTAATCTTCAACTGCTATGATGCTGCACATGTGATCAGTTATGACACCAGCCATTGGATGGTTTGACAGTTTGGTTGAGAGCACAACCAATGTGACAGTTGGCATTCCCGGCATGCCGGGAATGTAACTGCTTTTTGAAACTGTTAAATCGATGGGTTTACTTCCGCTTTAAGAAATGGAAAAAGCTTTTTTTTTTTTCCTTGGTTAAAGCAAAAGTAAACTAAGAGCTATGCATTATTAATATGCATGGCATACTTTATGTAACACCAGGACGTGTTGTTATATGGATCTTCCATTTTATACATAACTGGATCCTTGATTTCATTAGAGATGGTAGTCTAGGGAAAGCAGCATTATGGCTCATCTTTTCAAATTTATTGGCTGCTTGAGTGCTATTATATCTGCAGACTAAAGCTGGCCATACATTATACAATTTTCTTATTCAATTTCATTTAGCTTTACTTTCAACTACGTGGTACAAGTGCCTGCCTGATTGCATACAAATTGAAAAGTGTTTTAGGTTTCACTGATTTTATATGGTTTTAGTACAGCTTAAGGGAAATTTTGTATAACGTATGGCCAGCCTTAAGCTTAGTGGACATAAACAGCCTGATTCTGCCACTTGGGTTGACAGTCTAGTGTGGTGCATAGGCAAGGACAGTTTAAGGCTACCATATGAGATGTTAGTGAGCACTTCTGACATTGGAAACAATCATTATCAATCATTTTACAACATGATGATTGATAATAGGCCGTAGGCTCAGCAATGGCATGCAATGCCAAGCTGCTGCTAACAAAGCAAACAAAATACTGGCATGCATTTAAAAAGGGGATTAACTCAAGAGATAAAGCGATAATTCTCCCACTCTACAAAACTCTGGTCCGGCCTCACCTGGAGTATGCTGTCCAGTTCTGGGCACCAGTCCTCAGGAAGTATGTGCTGGAAATGGAGCAAAGTACAGAGAAGGGCAACAAAGCTGATAAAGGGTCTGGAGAATACTACTTATGAAAGGTTGCGAGCACAGAATTTATTCTCTCTGGAGAAGAGGCGTTAAAGAGGGGATATGATTTCAATTTACAAATACCATACTGGTGACCCCACAATAGGGATTTAACTTTTCCGCGAAAGGGAGTTTGATAAGACACGTAGCCACTCATTAAAATTAGAAGAAAAGAGGTTTTAACCTTAAACTTCGTAGAGGGTTTTTTTACTGTAAGAGCGGCAAGGATGTGGAATTCCCTTCCACAGGTGGTTTCCGCGGGGAGCATAGATAGTTTCAAAAACGTATTAGATAAGCACCTGAACGACCACAACATACAGGGATATACAATGTAATACTGACATATAATCGCACACATAGGTTGGACTTGATGGACTTGTGTCTTTTCTTTTTTTTTTTAACCTCACCTTCTATGTAATTATGTATAAGAAAATGTTTACTGCATGTGTATCATTGCTGTCTAAAATATGTTTTGTGTTGTTCTACGTTCTTTACATTCTTATGTTTCTCAGCATAAATTCATCAGTATTTCAGCTTCAGTTTTTATTTCCACATTTGCAGTCAAATTTGGGAACCCCCCCCCCCCCTATATATGTTTTTATGTGATTCCATTTACGCAGTATACACAAAACATAGTGGCTTAGTGGTGCCTTGCACCACTATGGTCATCATTTTGAATCCCAACCATGACACTGCCTGCATAAAGTTTGCATGTTCTCCTGTGTTTTGCGTGTGTTTCCTCCCATGCTCTAAAGTCTGAACACATGCTGGTAGGTTAAAAGAGAAGTTTGACCATACTTCTCTTCTGGGTCCCAGGAGTGCATCTACCTTTTAGCTGATGTTGGAGTCATTCCATGCTCTGAAGGGAACCCCCCGACCATATCGTTGGGATCCACCCAGCTGCCAGATTGACAGCTGGCTGCAGCTCTCAGTGCACAGCTGTGTATGCCCCCTCTCCAGCTCGGTGTTCCAGTGAGCACTGGTGGGGCAAGTCAGAGCAGTGACTGACAGTCTCCCCATCTCTGCTCCAAGTTGACCAAGAACTGAGCGATCCACAGTCATATGATTGCTCAGTTATGCGCTCCGTCCCCCCGAATTTTGCCAAATGTGGTACCGGAGGGAGGGGTGAGGAGACAAATCAGAGGACGTTCCACTTTTGGGTGGACCTCTGCTTTAACATTACAGATAAAAGCTAGTTAGGATTTTTATGCAAGTACAAAGGTAAGCGACAGTTTTTAAATAATTTTTTTCAAGTTCTTCTTCGTGAATGGGAGCATGTACCAGCTATGAGATTTGTGCTAACTAAGACATTGTAAACTAAAGGAAAACTGAAAATGCACTATTGCTTAGATTCTTGTGGAGGGTCTAATCTGTGTTACCAGATAGAGGAATATAAAGTTTGTTTATAAACCTGTACAGCATTCTTTTTGTACTGCCATACAGCAAACCTGCTATGGAAGGAGAGTGGAACAGACAGTGAGTGGCTTATTTTGCTAGAAGCTTGTACTTGTGCTCTGCTCCTGCACCCAGGAATGCCTATAATGGCTAAAAATGTGTTGGCAGCTGCCTAGTGATTGCAAGCAAATATAGGAAGGAAGATTTGACTAGGTTACCCTGCTTCATTTGCTAGAATTTGCCTCCAATATGCTTCCCTTATTTTCTAGTCGTGGAATACCGGTATATAGAATCACACATTTGGTGCTTTCCTCTATCCAGAATTTGCTTCTGTACCTCTCAAGGTTTCAAAATGAAAATTGAGAACCAAATGGCTTGTGTTCCAATCACTGACCCAATTTTAACACTGCTTAAGAGAACACGGCCATGTTCTATAAGCCTCACCCTGGCAGACCCAGAACCAGGGACTTTTCAGAAGAGTTATCATTTGTGCTCAAATATTGCATGCATTGAAAGGTGGACATGTGAAGAGTATTAATAATGAATGCTTTAGTAATGAGTATTTTAGAGAGATTAAAGCAGTATTAAACCCAAAACCACAAATGTAATACATTGCAGCTTACCAATCATTAGATGTGGTAGCTGAATTCATTTTTGATTTTTTTACAAGTTTTTTTCCCCCTTTTTTCACTCTATGATATGGCCACTAACATACCTCCCTTATTGGGGTGCACTAAAGAATGAAAGCCTAAAAAAAAAAAAACGAAATACTATTGCAGAAAACTTCCAACATACCATGAAATCGGTGTGACCTGCCTGTATATTCCGTATTCATAGGTTAAGAAAAGAAAACCGTTCTTGCATCTTTTCACCACTCTCCTTTGTTCATGCATTGTTCTATAAAAATGCAGAAATAGCCCTAAGGTTAAATGCATTTCATGCCATTCCTTTGTATGGTGGTGCTCTAGTGATGTTTAGTCTTAAAGTCTAGATTTTCCTATTTATTTTGCACTTTCTACATAACTGTCTGGTAATCAGTGAACTGTACACCAGGTTTAGTCTCAGACAATGATATTTCTAGCAGGTTTATTTTAAATCTTCTCTATATAATTACAAAAGAATGCTGCTATTTGGGAATCTGAAATGTGAAAATTCCTGTTCTCTTGCACTTAAAAAAAAAAAAAATGATATAAATATTATCGTAACTTCTGGACAAGAACACTTTTTTTTTTTTTAAAGGTAAATGTATGTTACCCTCTGTAGTCATGGGAATGTGGCGTGGCCCTTTATTAATGGAATATATTACTCCATAATGCCATATTCCTGATATGTGCCTGTTGTACCATGTACTTGTACTTTAAAATAACAAAAAACAAACATGTTCTCTTTGTATTAATTGTGTGAAAAAATTGGTGATCCTGCCAGTCCCCCTGCTTTCCTTTTTCAAACTAACCGTGCTAGGCATCAGAGCGCATCCATCTCAGCGTGGCAAGATTTTTGGTTGTGCCCCCATGCACAGCCATTCACTGGAAAGATCTGTGTACTGCTGCTTTCTAAGCCCCTTATGATTATCCAATCGTTAACAAAAAGAAAAAAGAAAAGGGTATTTATAAGTGTGTGTGTGTGTGATCGATCTATACATACATGCATACGATTGCCATTTCTCTATTAAACTGAATGGGTTGTTTTACAAGGTAAGGGTTCGCATGTAATTTAATAAAAAAAAAAAAACACATCAGTCTTTGGGCTTACTGTGTATTAACACTTGTTTGGTGTATGGACCTTTTGCGGTACATGTGTCTTGAGAAAAATGATAGTTCGACTATGTTTCTGGATACCTTTTATGGAGGGCTTGGAAAATCTAAAAATAGATAACCAGGAGGGGCATCCAGTTTTTTTTTAAATCTGTGTGAGAGGCGGAAGATTCATCTATTCAACTACCAGGAGAAGCATCCAGCATTCCCAGGTTGCCTGAGAGGCGGAGGATGAGCGGATGATCCTTGTTTGCAGTGACTGCTTAATTCATCTATTCGGTGAGTAGGAACCCCTAAGGGGCGACTGTTACAAGAAGTATTGTTGTGCTGCGGACACAGTGGAAGCTGCTGCCAGTTAAAGATCTAATTGGACTCTACAAATACCTCCTCGTCAGTTTGGACAGTATCACTCCTGCCACCTATTTGAATTGAGTGGCCTTTATTTCTCTTATGAACTCCCATATGATAGAGTTGTCATTTATTTTATGACCACTAAGTGCTGCTTTAGTAACCGACAAGTTTCACTTGTTTATAGTTTTACTATCTTTTTGTTTTAGTCTGTGTGCTCTGACTGATGAATTCTATTGGGTCACCTAAAGTGGGCCGTTCCCTCCCAAAACTAAAAATCCATGGTGCATGCTGATCTCTAAACATCTTCAAGTCCTATGTAAAATCAATGATTTAGTTGTTTACTTACACTTTTTTTTCTTTGTCACTTCCTGGTTTTTCCAGACACTGGGGATGCAGCTAGTGCCTGTTTCCCTGGGGAGGACTTTGTCACCAGTGTCTTCCTGGGATATTTTGTTTCAATGGATGAGTGCGATGCCGGCAGAGAACAAATGGGCCACCACCAGTGTTTTTTTTTAATTTTTTTAATGGCTGCATGCGATTTTGACCTGTGAGGGGGACAGAGCTGAGACTGAAGAAACAGTACAGGGAGGAGAAAATATACTACTCCTAACCATAATAGTTGTTCTAAGGAGATTGTATTTGTGTAATCAGGTTTATTAAAGTGTGGTAGGGGAGGGCTACTTTAAATTGGAATTAGGCAATGCCAGATGCCAGCCACAGCCTTTTTTAAGCTTTGGGGACACTGGCTTGGTGTGGAATGGAAGTTTGGATGGAGTTGGAGTGGTGGTTTTTTGAATTTGCTTTCCTGTACTACTTGTATGACAACAGACTAAATGGAGACAGATAGATAGTTGATCTACTAAAGCGGGGGTGGCCAAACTTTTTTTCAAAGAGGGCCAGATTTGATGAAGTGAACATGCTTGAGGGCCGATCATTTTGCCTGACATTCTTTAAACCATTACAATTCGGTCTAAGTGTGTTCGTCCAAGCACTAATTCACTGCCCAACAAGAATTCCCTTGCCTTTGTGGCTGTGTGGTGAAGAGATGAGCTTGGGCGTGTTCACTTTTAAAAGAAGTTTCAGGAAAATAAATCTTAATTTTTAAATAAAGAACTGTGAAGCAAAATAAGGGTCAGTGCCCATCAATGCAGCCTAATCGGTGCCCATCTGCAGCCTCACCATTGCCATGAGTGCAGCACCCTCCGTATTGCCATGAGCACAGCACCCTCCGTATTGCCATGAGCGCAGCACCGTCCGCATTGCCATGAATGCGTGCCGGACTTTGGACATGCCTGTACTAAAGGAATAGAGCACTTAATAACTGGAGTGGTTGAATAGCCTCTGTTTATAGTTACTGTGATTTAATCCTCACTCTAAATGTCCATGATATCAACAGGCTAGCCAGAGTTCAGATCGGCTGTTTCCTGCTAATCTCAATTTGTATATTTCCATCTAATCACTCAGGATGCTGGTAATGTCAATTCAGACTACAGCCCTGAAAAAGCATTTAGCTGCCTTTTAACAAACAGTGGGGTTTTTGCATGCACAATCCAACTGTCTGTGTCTACAGCAACCTTTTTTGCACCCTTGAAATAACTTTCAGATCCTAGGGAATCCCTGCATATACTTACTATAGCTATGCATTACAAATGCAGTTTGAGTCCCAAACACGGAGCTTCAGTCCATGGAGAGAAACCAGAACCATTGTCAGGGAAATGACCGTGGAAGAAATGGCAATCTTGCCAGTAGTAGAGATGGGCACCATAGACGTATTCCCATGCACACAATGGCGGAAACCCGCGTGCACGTCCGCGCATGGCGTGACAGATGGGGTCCCCTGCTGGCCTATAAAAGACTGCTGCTGTCTGACCCAAGTTGCTGAATTGTCGTCGGCTTCCCTGTACTTCTGAACCTCTGTTTACCTCTTGGATTCCCCGTTGTGACCTGGCTTGTTCCAGACCTGCTTGACCTCTTCTCCTGGCTTACTCCCTGGCTTGCTCCTTGACTCTCCATCTGCTTGATCACCTGTGTATGCCCCTGGCTTGCTGCATGGACTGTGCCTTTACCTGATCACCTGTGTATGAGCCCGGCTTGCCTTACGGACTTGCTTTTGCTTCCTACCTGATTACCAGTGCTTGACCCGGCTTGCCCTACGGACTCTGTTACTCATTACTGGCATGCCATCTGGTGTTTGACCCTCTGCCTGGCTTCTACCGCTGTATCCTGGAAGCACGGTTCATCTGAAGCACAGGGAGTTTCTGGCAGCCTATATTTTGCCACACACACACAGCAGCCTTCACGAGGTGACACTCCTTCTGGTCCATCCGGATCCTGCAGGCAACCCGTGCTACTCTAGGCCCTATACCTACTGTTGCACTATTAGAGGTACATTGCACTCAGCCATAAGGGGAGCCCCTCTCTGCATATTGGGTTCGGATGAGGTACATGACAACAGTGCAGATTCTTTTCTGACAGTCCCAGCACTGGTTTATCTAGAGACATACTATAACAACTGGCTACAATTTTGTGAAGGTGCCTATACAGCTAGATTTTATTACTATCTAATATCATCCTGACTGTACCAAATATAGGCTTCCTCAGGTTAACAGATTAGATAGCCTTAACCATTCGCCACCCAACACACACCTACCAAGGTAAACCAGTGCCACAATTATCTGACAACTCCCATTTCCCTTATTCCTAGTCTTACATGGGAATGGTCAAAGCATTCCTGTTTGGGGGTAAAATCTTCAGGGCGCCCAAGATAGTCCAGCAAGCGCCAGGGCCATCTCCTACAGTTGGTTCAGCTGTAGGTTTGGGGCACCAATGCAGTGCTTGCTCAGGAATGGCAGCAGGCAGGTGTGAGTACATCTGCGTGCACAGTGGGGCGAAGACTTTCGGAGGGTGGCCTGGTGTCAAGAAGGGCAGCAAAGAATCCACTTCTCTCCAGGAAAAACATCAGGGACAGACTGATATTCTGCAAAAGGTACAGGGATTGGACTGCTGAGGACTGCAGTAAAGTCGTTTTCTCTAATGAATCCCCTTGTTAATTGTTTTTGGGCATCCAAAAAAAAAAAAACTTGTCCAGAGAAGGAAAGGTGAGCGCTGCCATCAGTTCTGTGTCATGCCAACAGTAACGCATCCTGAGACCATTCGTGTGTGGGGTTGCTTCCCAGCAAAGGGAGTGGGCTCACTCACATTTTTGCCTAACACAGCCATGAATAAAGAGTGGTACAAAAACATCCCCTGAGGCCGGGTTCACACTGGTGCGACAAACGCTCCGACATTGGGAGCTCATGCCGCATGACGTGTGAAAAGCAATGTTTCTCTATGGGAGTCTTAACTGGTCCGACACATGTCGGTCCGACTTTGAAAATGCTCCCTGCACTACTTTGGTCCAACTTTGATCCTACTTCAGCCCATTGAATATCATTGAAGTCGGATCAAAGTTGGAACGCTGTCTTGTCTGATCTGACTTTGGAATGCGACTTGTGCTCTGATGATCTTGAGGGGGAACTCCACGCCTAATGTTAAATAAAACAGCATGGGTTCCCCCTCCAAGAGCATACCAGGCCCTTCGGTCTGGTATAGATTTTAAGTGGAACCCCTACGTCAAAAAAACGGTGTGGGGGTCATCCCAAAATCCATACCAGACCCTTATCCGAGCATGCAGCACGGTCGGTGAGGAAAGAGGGTAGGGGCGAGCGAGCGCCCCCCCCTCCTCCTGAACCGTACCAGGCCGCATGCCCTCAACATGGGGGGTGGGTGCTTCAGGGGAAGGGGGCGCACTGCAGCCCCCCACCCCAAAGCACCTTGTCTCTGTGTTGAGGACAAGGGCCTCTTCCCGACAACCCTGGCCGTTGGTTGTCGGGGTCTGCAGGGGGCTTATCGGAATCCAGGAGCCCCAGATCCCGGCCCCCCACCCTATGTGAATGAGTATGGGGTACATCGTACCCTTCCCATTCACCTGGGGGGAAAAAAAACACACTAGACAGGTTTTAAGTAATTTATTAGGCAGCTCCGGGGGGTCTCTTCTCTCGCTTTCCGGCCTCTTCTCCCGCTTTCTGGCCTCTTCTCCCGCTCTCCGGTGTCTTCTGCCGCTCTTTTGCTAGCGTTGGCCCGGTCTTCCCTCTTCTCTTCTTCCGATGTTGACACTTTCTCCCACTGTAATGCCCTGTGTGCAACGGCTTATATAGGCATGGGGCGTGGTCACCGGGTGATGTCATCCCGTGACCCCACCCCTTATGACGTCACCACCCCCTCATGCCCCGGGTGGTGACGTAAGCGGAGGAGCCTGGCAGAAGCCACCGGAGAGCGGGAGAAGAGGCTGGAGAGCACGGAGAAGTCGGAAGAGACCCCGAAGTCGGAAGAGACCCCCGGAGCTGCCTAATAATTTACTTTAAAAACTTGTCTAGTGTGTGTGTGTTTTTGTTTGTTTTTTTTTTTACACTTTTCCTCCAGGTGAATGGGTAGGGGTACGATGTACCCCATACTCATTCCCACAGGGTGGGGGGGCCGGGATCTGGGGCTCCCGGATTCCGATAAGCCCCCCATCCGCAGATCCCGACAACCAACGGCCAGGGTTGTCGGGAAGATGCCCTTGTCCTCATCAACATGGGGACAAGGTGCTTTGGGGTGGGTGGGCCGCAGTGCGCCCCCCTGCCCCAAAGCACCCACCCCCCATGTTGAAGGCACGCGGCCTGGTACGGTCAAGGAGGGGGCGCTCACTCGTCCCCACCCCCTTTCCTGACCGGCCGGGCTGCGTGCTCGGATAAGGGTCTGGTATGGATTCTGGGGGGACCCCCACGCCGCTTTTTCAGCGTAGGGGGTTCCCCTTAAAATCCATACCAGACAGAAGGGCCTGGTATGCTCTTGGAGGGGGAGCCAATGCCGTTTTTTTATTTAAAATTGATAAAGTGGGAAGGTTGGGACTTTAAATGAGGCTATTTAACATGGTGATGGTAAATGGAATACCGATACATGTTTATTGAACATGTGAAAGTGTATAAAGTGCATAGCAGCAATCAAAACCACATACAAGAAAAAACTCCCCCCCCCCCCCCCCCCTTTGCTCATTTTGCAACAGGGATGGAGGCTTTTCAACAGGGTTGGCAGTGTCCCACCTAGGTTTGTGCTTAAATTTTTTTATAACCCTGGATGTTAATCTACCAGGTTTGGATTCTACACACCCGGGACACAGTTCATCCATGTCCCTGATATTACTTAGATCAGTCATGTGCGGTTTCACTAGGGGGTTGAGCTGTGGCTTCTGTACTTACGGGACCACTTCCAGTCTGATGCCTGGGAGCAGCAACGCGCTCTGTGCGTCCCCCCTCCCCTTCGCCTCTTCTGGGCTGAGGGGGATATGGGGGGCATGCCGGTGTCTACAGCGCATCTGCGCCACGCACCTTGCCTCACGTGTGACGCCGTATTGTCCGTCATCGCGTGAGGCATGAGTTTTACCATCCTGGCCGGCTTGGCGGGGATATTATGGGCGTCTCCGTCGGCGGTGTCCACCATCCGCGTCGGATCCCCTACCCTCCCAGCATACGCCGCGCCAGCGTGACGCAGGTATGAGTCAGCGTGCATGTGTGTGGGCCGGATATATCCCGCCTCCCCCGACCTAGTCTTGTTGCTATCAGCTCAAGATGACACACTTCACTGCAGCAGGTTATCCCTCGCATTGATCCACAGGCAAGCTACCACAAGGTCTTTATATACAACACCATCCTGTCAACATACTTACAAGGTAGACAGGACAAGGTAATGACATGCTGACATTGCAATCCTTTTTCTCTTTAGAAACGTCCTTTTGGTAGCAACCACGGGTTTACCACCCCGGTTCCTTACATCGGAAACCTGTGCATATGCTTTCAAGGGGATGGGGGGGGGGTCCCTGTATGCGTGGGTTCCCCCCCAGCACGCGTTTCCGGATTACCTTTGCTCCCGGGACAGACAAGTATACTGGTCCTGGCCCCACAGTCTCCACAAACCATCGCATTATTCTCATGTAAGTACTTAGGGTGGGCCTATTTGCCCTCCGCTAGGATTAGTTACCACCTGTCAAACCTATTATCTCTCATTATATTTTTTTAGATATCCTTGAGCCCCTGATGAGTGTTCACCCACGAAATGCGTCGGAAATTTTGGATGCAGTTTCAGGCCCACACTATAACATCCACCTAGAACATCATCCATTTTAATGTATAATGGTTTTAATGTGTTTTAATATGTTCACCCCTTCCGCTCATGCTGCTCATATGTTTTATGTACAATGTGGAATTGTTTTATGTGTCACTCTAGTTATTTATGTACCCTTGATATTTTATACACGCGCACATATTATGTGTGTGTGCTTATGGAATGACATATACCCTTTAATGTTTTTTCTTGTATGCGGTTTTGATTGCTGATATGCACTTTATACACTTTCAAATGTTCAATAAACATGTATCGTATTCCATTTACCATCACCATGTTGAATAGCCTCATTTAAAGTCCCAACCTTCCCACTTTATCTCTTTGAACCAGGGATGGATGAAGTCCCAAACTCACCCCTTTTTTCTCATTTTATTTCAAATTTGGCGTGGAGTTCCCCCTCAAGATTCATACCAAACAGTGCCTGGTATTGGCGGGGATCCAAGTCTGATCCCCGTTCATTGAAGTCGGACGCGTCTCTGACTTCAAGACGCAGGGCAAAATCGGATCCAAAGTAGGACGAGTGTTGTGTCGCACCAGTGTGAACCTGGCCTGAGAACAACATCTCCCACCATACATGAACATCCATGAACAGTCTGGTGACGAACAATGCTTTTTCCAGCATGATGGAGCACCTTGCCATTGGCAAAAGTGATAACCAATTGGCTTTGGGAACAAAACATTGATATTTTGGGTCATAGCCAGGAAACTCCCCAGACCTTAATCCCATTGAGAACTTGTCAATTCTCAAGAGGCAGATGAACAAAAACCCACAAATTCTAAAACTCCAAGCATTGAGTATGCAAGAATTGGCTGCCATCAGTCAGGATGTGGCCCAGAAGTTGATTGACCGCATATCAGGGCGAATTGCTTAAACTTAAAGTGGAGCTCCACCTTAAATTACAACTTATGCTAATCGGAACCCTCCCCCCCCTCCGGTGTCACTATTGACACCTTTCAGGGGGGAGGGGGGTGAAGATACCTGTCTAAGACAGGTATTTTCACCCACATCCGGGAGTCCTCTCTCCGGGAATCTGCGGGAGTGACGTCACTTCCCCCAGACTTCCCGTAGTGTTCTGGGAGACACTCGGCTCCCAGAACACAGGAGGACGAATCAGAACTGCGCAGCGCGACTCGCGCATGCGCCGTACGGAACCGGGCATGAAGCCGCAAGGCTTCACTTCCTGGTTCCCTCAGCGAGGATGGCGGAGGGGGCAGCAGAGTGACGAGCGATCGCTCGTCCTCTGCTGCGGACGTCGCTGGACTCCAGGACAGGTAAGTGTCCAAATATTAAAAGTCAGCAGCTGCTGTAGCTGTAGCTGCTGGCTTTTAATAAAAAACATTTCAGCGGAGCTCCGCTTTAATGTAATTGTCATTAAAAGCCTTTGACACTTATGAAATGCTTGTAATTATGCTTCAGCATACCATAGTAACATCTGGCAAAAATCTAAAAACACTGAAGCAGCAGACTTTGTAAAAAAAGGTATATTTGTCATTTTCAAAACTTTTGGCCACGGCTGTATATTTTTAGCCATGCTCCACACTGTAGCATCCCAATCTGACTAAGCTGGTGTTTAGGCCTGGTTATTGGCTGCTTAGCCTCTAGCATGGTCACATGGGGGAGGTAATGTGCTCCATAAATTCTGAAAGCCCTGCATCATTAGCAATGCCTCTGGCGTTATGAAGAGGTGGCATGGCTCACTAAGCCTGGGGGGTAAGCTATCTGCATACCCTGTCGCTTCATCCTGAATAGCAAGTGAGTGCAATAGTGTTCCTTTTAACATGTGGATTCACTTTATCCTCCAAGAATTGGTTGTGCAGGAAAGTCTGAGCGTGCATCATAGATGTTACCCTATCTAAACAGCAGAATCAGTAGCATGGCATCAGTGGACACCTTTGTACTTCTATTCCGTACAGACGAAGCTCTTGAGGTTACAGATGCAGAACAGTTCATGTTAAAAACGGCCACACCCTTGTAAACAAGTTGAGAGGAGTTGAAGTCTTCTGAGTCTCGGGAACTCTTTGGCTTTTGTTTTCAGGCTTTAGAATTCTTGCTTAGGCTGGTATCTTGAAAGGTCATCAAGAACAAGCTGTTCTTGATGAGAGCCTAGTACTGTATTTCAATACAGAATGGGTTTAACTGGCTAAGGAAAAAATTAGAAGGTGACAACTGCAAGCTCTTGAACCAGTTAAAGGGGAGAGGCAATCCTGTCACACATACATGCAGGAAACAAGTCCCCCTGTGATTCTCTCCTGCCAAAATTAATCTAATTCAGAAAATACTTTTGTGAAAACGGTGTCTTAGGAAAATCGATAGAACACCCGGACAGCCTTCCCAGAAAAGTCAAAGCTGTTATAGCTGCAAAGAGTGGGCCAACTCAATATTAAACCTTACAGACTAAGGCCCCTTTCACACTAGTGCGACTTCCAAGTCGCTCGATTTTACCGCGATTTCGCGGAATGCCTGTGTAAGTGCCATCAAAATCGGACAGTGCAGGGACTACTTTTAAGTCGGAACGACTTAGTCGTACTAATATGAATGGTTGTCATTGGAAATCATGGGAAACGACTTGTCATGCTACTTTGCCATCACAAATCGTGGGACAAGTCGTATAAGTGTGAAAGGGGCCTAAGACTGAGATGCCATTAAAGTTCATGTGCGTGTAAAGGCAGGCTTCCCAATACTTTTGGCAATACAGTGTATTTCTTTAGGAACAATAAAGAGAAGACCGTACCTATAAAGTCTCTTTTTCTTTTTCTAGATCATGGTGATTGAGCTTTATTTGATGATTGGCCTAACTCTGAGTTTTTTTTTTCAATCGCCATGGCATGTTTGGTGCTTTTGTACCCTGTGGAAGAGGAATTCAAAAAGAAATGGATTGTTCTCACTGTTGAGCTGGCCATTGTTGCACTAAATAATTAATCTACTGTTCCTGTTGGGGTCATTACCTTCTTTAAGGATTTAGTTGATGATGGTTGTTGGTGTTTTGAAGACCAATTTGAAGTCCTCTGTGTTCTGGCAGGTTCAGCCCTGCAACTTGCCATTGCCAATCTGTCAGTTGATCTGACTATGGTGAACTGGACTAGAAATGGCCAGTGAACTTTCTGCTGGTATAGGTAATCCTGTTATGTCTACAAGATTACAGCTCTTGCCCTCATGGAGAATATGATCATTTCCATCTTCAGTGTGTCCGTGTCCTTACTTTCTGTGCATGTGTGCAGAATTTTATGTCTGACTGACCCAGCCCAGGAAAAGTGAACAAGCCCTCCTCTTTAAGTGATTTTTCAAAGAATACATTGAAATGGCTCCTACTCCACTTCCCACAACTGTCCCCCCCCCCCCCTCCCATCTTGCATGTACAATCTGTTTGCCCCCTTGATGTCATCTACTGTAGGTCCATCCAAACCCTCCACCTCTAAGCCTTGCTCCCACCTCTGGTGGTGGGGGGACATCTACTGACATTTGCTCCAGTTTAGAGCAGAATCATCCTGGCCCTTTAAATCATTCTGTCTTTCAGAAAGGTTCACAAAGAGTCTCTATTTCTGTCCTCTGTTTTTGTACTACCCATTGCTACTTCACAAAAAGCAGACCAGTTTCCCTACACTTCCTTGCAGCTTTTACAGTATCAAGGGGTGGCCATCTTCTTTCCTTTTCCCTTGTCTGGTTAGGGACACATGTTCCATCATGGCCTTAAAGTATTACTAAAGGCTTGTTGTTGTTTTTTTTTTATAAAAATATATATATATTTTTAAATAACTGATTAAACTGACCATTGCAAAGTGCAGCCCCAATCCTCTTTTTTTGGGTCCCCTCCCGTGGTCCTGGCACCTCAAACACCCCCCCTCCCCCCTCAGAGTGCCCCCAATAGCAAGCTTGCTATGGGGGCCCTTGAAGGCTCTCCTCTGAGCCATGCTCCTGTAAATGGGCACAGAGCATAGCTTGCACTCTCCCCCCCACTCTCTCTGCCTTTGACAGCAGCGGGAGCCCAATGAGGAGAGAGACTCTGGAGAGCTGTGCTCTCTCTGGATCAAGATGGGGTTCGGGTAAATATAAGGGGGGGGAGCTGCACCCAGAATATTATTTTTACCTTTTTAAGGTAGAAATAAAAACACAGCTTCTACCTTTTTAGAACCCTTTTAAAACATATATGTCCTAATTGCTGCAATAGCTAAGCTTCTGCCTGTCTAGTGTAGACCTGTCACTGTCTGTCATATGACAGTGTTTGGTTTTTCTACCATTAATAGTAAATGAAACATGATGGGTTATACTCTCTATCTATTCACACAGCTATGTAGTCCTTGCATTGTTGACAAAATCGCCACCTTTTACTAGACCCTTATTTACCCCCTGAACATCCACATCCCTGGGTGACTTAGAGAACTTTTTACTACAAGGCTCCTGAGCCTAGTTCTTTGAGCCATTTCGCCAAATGCTGATGCACACCCTTCTTCCTTTTTAGGTTAATACTGCATCCTTCTCAGGCTCTTCCTTTGACCTTTTTCCTATCTGGGGTACCTGGGTCTAATCCTGACGTCAGTTGCCAATATGATGTGTTATTCCTCTTGCCTCAGTTTTTTTGAATCTGTGATTTGGAACAAGTTTGGGTCTCCGATTCAAAGCATTGGAGCAAGAGGGCCAGCATGATAGCCAGGCAGCTAACATTTTCAGGAGGGGTCGTATTTCCTAGCTTCGATGTTTCTCTTATTACAGGTTTCCTTTAATTTTGGCGTAACTATAGGCACCAAGGAAAAGCTACACATTCTCTAGGTCCCTGAGAGTTCATCACTTTACTGTATGCCCCAAGAGCCCACAGACTTGAAAATTAAGGTGGACTTCTGGCAATCCCCTATCCCTATTTCCCTTATTCCAAGGCACTTGTGATAATGGCCTACCAGAAGGTGTGCAAATTACTTTTGTAGGAGGAGTACGATTTGTGCCTGACTAGCACCAACACTGTCATTATTCTAATCCTTAACCCTTTGCTTTCATTTGTCCAGCATTTTCTCCAATCATCTGCAGCATTTAAGCCCTGAGGAAGGGAGAGTTGTGAGCCCCTGAAGTTTGTTGGTTACAATTACTGATCTTTTTATTTAAGATCAACAGGTCTGGTAACTCATATCTGACTATACTTACTGCTGGGTTCAGTGCTCCTCCATCGCTCATTTTGCTCATATCTGGTGGCAACCATAACATTTTTGATTGTGTCTCTCACTGTAACAAAGACCCCAGTGGGGACACAGACAAAACCCAACTCTAACTAGAACTACAGAAAATACAGCTTTTGACTAGAGTTGTATTTTAATTTTATATTTTTTTAAATAGTTCTTTTACCTTTTCAGCCTTTTTGGCCCTTTTATCAGTTTACTTCCGAATTGTGTAGCAGGTTGTTTACTAATTCAATGTAGAAAATAAAGCAAGTTTTTTTTTTTTGTTTTTGTTTTTTGAGGTTGAGTGCTGCACAGCACATAGCATAGTTTTCTTTAAATGATGAAGATGTACTTTGTGCTTTAAGTATTGATGATATTGATTGACAGTGATGGTACAAAATGCAGTACCCCATAAAAATCAATCAAATAACAGTTTACTGTAGTCGGTCAATTCTCAACTACTGCATTCTGCTTGTTGCTTTTGCTTTTTTTTTTTTTTTTTTGTCATTCACCGTGAGAAGTTTAGTCTATAAATACAGAATAGTTTGATTTCACCTACAAGCTTTGTTGGTTCAAATTCCTGGCCACCCACCAGGCTGATCTCTTGCAAATTAACTGATTTAAAATCCAGAAGACCCAATTAATCTGCTTCTGCATGGACAGTAGTGACATAGCAGGGAAAAGTAAAAGAAAACATTGGGCCAGCAGCCAGTGTAATCATTTCTTTTACAATTAGGCCGGGACACTGTGATAGGATGGTTATTTGCATTCAGACCACAGTCTCCAGTATAGTTTACTGCATGTCTATAGCTTGTGACATTGAGATGTCCTTTCTAGGCTACTTTGAAAGTGGCCCCCCACACCTGAATCGGCATATAAATAACAATGCAGGGCTATAATACTTACCTCTTTGGAAAATGGTGCACCAGGAGCTTTCTTCAGATTAGAGTTTAACTTCAGCCAGATGTTTAACCATTTCAATACAGGGCATTTTCACCCCCTTCCTGCCCAGACCAATTTTTAGTTTTCAGCGCTGTCGCAATTTGAATGACAATTGCGCGGTCATTCAACACTCTACCCAAATAAAATCTTTGTTTTTTTCCCCCCCCACAAATAGAGCTTTCATTTGGTGGTATTTGATCACCTCTGCGGTATTTATTTATTGCATTTTAGCGACAATTTTGAAAAAAAAAACACAATTTTTTTACTTTTTGATTTAATAAATATCACAATTTAAAAAAAAAAAACAACAACTTTACTCTTTCGTCCATGGACGGAAACAGCTTACTTATATTCTTGACAGTAGGGTTATGTTTCCGTCTATTAGGAGAGGACCCGGCAGACATGTTAACAGTTAAAAACATGTAACTTATAGCAAAGCTGAACAGTACCGCCCAGGGGGCGGTCCCTCTGGTCATAACCCCTCACCCTGCACTCAGCAGCTCAGTTTTTTTTTCTGCCTAGTATAGACGAAGGACCTGGCTTCCTTGGGGCCCATGGTCCTGCACAACTTTTATTTTTTTTCTTTCTGCTTTTTGATCCTGAGATCTACTATCAACTGCAGGCTGGATAATATAGATCTTTGTAGTCTCCCCAGTCCGGCCATCGAGCGTGAGCAGACCTTTAGCTACGCGCTGGGTCGGCCACGACATGCCCCGTTTGCTCCAGGGGTGGCCGGTGAGCTATATGCTCCGGGGCACACATATGACCGGGCTACTGCTGTCTGAGTCACAGTGGGCCGTGGCCGACGGCCACTCCGTACTGCTCGGTGATGGGTCTGTCAGGAACGCGCCAGCAGTCCCTGCGGGACGGGTAAGTAAGGTTCCTCCTGTCTTGCAGGATGGAACAGCTGGGCATTCCTGGGGTGGTCAATTAGGGGGTCTCTCGCCCTCCCTTTTCTCTCTCCCCCGTGCCTTCCCCTCCTCCCCATGCATTGCTGGGCCTGCTGTGTACCTAAATGGTAGGTCCCTGAGGGGGGGCTCTGGGTCCAGGCTGGGGGCTGTGCGGTGTGTCCGGGTCTGCTCTTAGTGTGGGTGGTCTGCCATTTGGGGGGCCTCCGCTCGGAGGCCCTGTGTTTTTGCAGCCTTTTCATTTTACCTCAGAACGATCTGCACCATTTTCCTAAAGCCGCGCTGATCCTAATGCTAATACAGCTGGCGGACATTTTCTTGTAGCTCGCGCTTTTTTTTTTTTTTTTTTTAATGTGGCGCCCATCTTTTTGTGGCTCTAGCATTGGTTTTGGCCTCTAGCGCTGGTATTGTCATTCTGAACAGCGCGAATGGCACAGATCACCTCAGGCACACACTGTGCAGGAGATAGAGCGGACCGCAGCGCTGAGCAGTGCCTGGGTCAGGGCGGTGAGTCCTCTGGGGAACCTCTCGGTCTGTAGCAGCAAGAAGGGTGGGCCTTTTTTGTGTACCTTGACTTTAGTCCCTGAGTGGCTGTCAAGTGAGCGGGTCAGAAGCTGGCGCTTCTTCCCCAGACATTCCTGTGGTAGCAACCGGTGCCCCTGCACCTGCGGTACCTGTGGACGCTTTGTCGGCGGTCCTGGAATCCCTTGTTGCCAGGGTGGAAGCATTGTGTGGGCGTAAGGGGGGTTAAAAAAGCGCCCCCTCCCCCACCATCTTCTGGGGAAAGCTCTGACTCCGACTCGGGCCTGGCTGTGACACAGGGCCCCTGTTCTGAAGTGTCAGAGGATGCGGACCAGGACCATTCGGACAGTGAGGAAGACTCCGTGTCCGGGTCAGCGCAGGACAAGGCGCTTGTTGGAGCACTTATCACTGCAGTGCGGGAAACCCTCAAGCTGGAGGATACGGCCGGGGCATCTACTGAGGTCACAAGCCGACCCGCACTGCTAAGGTGTTTCCTTACGTAACTTATCAAAATAAGTTTATAGACAAAGAATGGCAACGACCGCAGAGGACCTTTTTGGTCCCAAACCGCATGGCGGTCCGTTGCCCATTTTTTCCAGGAGGCTCTCCTCAAAAGGGTATCTCCCCCGGTTGTGGACCCCCTGGTATCCAGGTTGAACAAGATAACCACGATTCCGGTAGAGGGGACCCCTGCATTTAATAATCCTGCAGATAGGAGGTCCGAAGCGGTGGTCCAGTCCATGTTTACCATGCTGGGATCAGCATTACGGCCAGTATTGGCCGCGGCCCTGGTGTCACAGACACTTACAGAATGGGCGAAATTGTTGCAGCATGCTTCCCCGGTCTGCGTGGAACTGGCCGACCAGTTGGTGCATGGCCTTAAGTATGTCTGCGATGCAGCCCTGGATACAGCTCCCTTGATTTTCAGAGCCTCAGTATTTGCTGTGGTACTGCGTCGCCTGATTTGGCTAAAATGCTGGTCCATGGACCAGACTTCCAAGAAGGCTCTGGTGGATTTGCCCTTCCAGGGAGAGAGGCTATTTGGAGCCTCGCTGGATGACATTATTAAGAATGTCACTGGGGTAAGAGCACGCTCCTCCCACAATCCAGAAAAGCTAAGGAGCCACGCCGTAGGCCATGGTCCTCCTTTTCCGCTCAGAAGCGTTTTTTTCATCAGTCTGGGCCCACAGGTAAGCGTTCCCAGGCCGACAAGGGGCCAGCTGAGGGACAAAAGCGTCCCTGGTTTCGCAAGCCTGCAAACAATTCTGCTACAGCATGAAGGTTTGCCCCCGTCCGACTCTCGGGTGGGGGGTCGCCTTCGCGAGTTTGCAGCTCAATGTACCTCCCTGCTTTCCGACTAGTGGGTTTGCGAAGTGGTTTCATCTGGGTACAAGATAGAGTTTCTTTCTTGTCCACCAAACAGATTCTTTCCCTCTAACCTTTATCTTCTTTCGGCTCGTCAGGACGCCCTATTTGGGGCACTGCAGGACCTGCTGAGGCGCGGGGTAATAGTACCTGTGCCGCTCCCGGAAAGGTTTCAGGAATTCTACTCCAATCTGTTTGTAGTCCCAAAGAAGGATGGGGTCCGTCCAATCCTGGACCTCAAGGCCCTCAACACCTTTGTAAAGGTACGAAGGTTCAGGATGGAATCAGTTCGCTCTGTGGTTGCTGCACTCCATCCGGGGGACTTTGTGGCGTCCTTGTATATCAAGGACGCATACTTGCATGTCCCCATATTTGTCAGGCATCAGAGGTTTCTGCGCTTTGCGGTCGGGGAAGACCACTACCAATTTATGGCTCTCCCTTTTGGCCTGGCATCGGCACCAAGGGTTTTCACCAAGGTGCTCGCCCAGATTCTGGCCTTGCTGAGACAGCCAGGAATCGCTATCATGGGCTACTTGGACGATCTCCTTCTGAGAGCATCTTCAGACTCAGAATTAGAGGAGGATGTGGCTATAGCCAGTCAAACCCTCAGAGTTTGGTTGGGTACTGGACCTCCAGAAGTCGGTTTTGGTGCCGACTCAGCGCCTGGAGTACCTGGGCTTCATTCTGGACTCCTCAAAGGCGAGGGTTTTTCTCCCTTTAGAAAAGTTGCAGACTCTTCGGGCTGCAGTGAAGCTGTTGGCATCCCGCTGGTGGTCGTCGCTGTGCGTTTGCATGCGAGTCCTGGGTCTCATGGTAGCCTCCTTCGAGGCGGTACCGTATGCTCAATTCCACACTAAAGTTTTGCAGAAGGAGATCCTGTCCAAATGGGACAAATCTCCGTTGTCTCTGGATTGTCAAATTCGGGTTAGCCAACTAGTCAGGGCTTCCCTGGTCTGGTGGCTGAGATCTCCGGCCCTTCAGTCTGGAAAGTCATTCCTTCCCTTTCACTGGACGGTGATCACGACGGACGCCAGCCTGACCGGTTGGGGGGGGGGTTTGGGGTGATCAGTCGACACAAGGTCGCTGGACGCAGGAAGAATCCCGCCTGCCGATCAATGTGCTGGAACTTCGAGCGATAAGGCAGTGCCTCTCCACATGGTCGCAGATGCTACAGGGGCGTCCAGTCAGGATCCAGTCGGACAACGCCACAGCGGCGGCATATGTCAACCATCAAGTAGGAACAAGAAGCTTGGCTGCAGCATCAGAGGTCGTTCACATCCTGCGGTGGGCAGAACGGAGCGTGCCGGCTCTGTCGGCCATATACATTCCAGGCATAGAAAACTGGCAAGCGGACTACCTAAGTCGCCAGATGTTGGACCAAGGAGAATGGTCGCTACACCCGGATGTGTTTTGACTCCTTTGCCTGAGATGGGGCACGCCAGACGTGGATCTCCTGGCTTCTCGACTCAATCGGAAGGTTGTGAGGTTTGTGACCAGGTCAAAAGCTCCTTGGGCGGATGCGACAGACGCGTTGGTGGCTCCGTGGGGACAGTATCGGCTAATTTATGCCCCCCCCCACTGAAACTTCTTCCTCGTCTGCTGCGCAGAGTGGAGACCGAGGGGATTCCGGTGATTCTAATTGCCCCAGATTTGCCTTGGCGTCCCTGGTACGCCGACCTAGTACGCCTGGTGGCGGATGTCCCTTGGCGACTGCCGATGCAAGAGGACCTTCTATCGCAAGGTCCTATACTTCATCCTGCTTTACCGTCGCTGGCTTTAACGGCATGGCTGTTGAAAGAGGTTGCGTTACATTCCTTGGACATGGTCCGAGTTCTGCAGGTGTATCTGTCTGCTATGGCTCCGTTTCAGAGGTCAGACTCACTGTCGGTGGCTAGTTCAAAGAAAGGCCTGGCGGTTTCGTCGGACACCTTTTCTCGGTGGATCAGACAGATCGTGATTCAGGCTTATGCCTTGAAGGGGCAGACGCCTCCCTTTCCTGTCACGGCGCATTTGACCAGGGCAATTGGTGCCTCCTGGGCTTTCCGACATCAAGCGTCTGTCTCACAGGTGTGTAAGGCGGTGACCTGGTCGTCCGTTCACACTTTCACTAAGTTTTACAAGGTTGATGTGCATGCATCTGCGGATGCTCGCTTCGGCCGCAAGGTTTTACAGGCGGCTGTTTAAGGTTGCAACTCCTCCGTTGAGGAGCTCTGTTTGTTTTGAGGTGAAGTTTGTTTGATTGCTGTTCCCACCCCTCGTTTTTTTGACACTGCTTGGGGACGTCCCTACTGTCAAGAATATAAGGAAGCTGTGTCCGTCCATGGACGAAAGAGAAAACAAGATTTTTGTACTCACCGTAAAATCCTTTTCTCTGAAGTCCATGAACGGACACCGCACCTTTTTATGTTTGTATTGCTTTTTGACGAACTGAGCTGCTGAGTGCAGGGTGAGGGGTTATGACCAGAGGGACCGCCCCCTGGGCGGTACTGTTCAGCTTTGCTATAAGTTACGTGTTTTTAACTGTTAACATGTCTGCCTAGTCCTCTCCTAATAGACGGGAACATAACCCTACTGTCAAGAATATAAGGAAGCTGTGTCCGTCCATGAACTTCAGAGAAAAGGATTTTACGGTGAGTACAAAAATCCAATTTTTTTCCTCAGTTTAGGCCGATACGTATTCTTCTGCATATGTTTGGTAAAAAAAAATCGCAATAAGCGTATTTGATCTGTTTGCGCAAAAGTTCTAGCATCTACAAAATAGGGGATAGAATTATGGCATTATTTTTTTTTTTATTGTGACCGTGACATTGCGACGGACATATCGGACACTTTTGACACGTTTTTGGGACCATTCCCATTTATACAGCGATTTAGTGCTATAAAACTGCACTGATTACTGTGTAAATGTGACTGGCAGGGACGGGGTTAACACTAGGGGGCAATCAAGGGGTTAAATATGTTCCCTGGGAGTGATTCTAACTGTAGGGGGAGGGGACTCACAAGGGGAGGAGACTGATCTGTGTTCCTCTGTACTGGGAACACACATCGGTCTCCTCACCTCTGACAGGACATGGATATGGATCCTGCCGTGATTGCTGGCAATCGCGGGTGCCCGGCGGACATTGCGGCCGCCAGGCACACGCATCGGGTCCCGAGCAATGCGGCGGGCGCGCGCCCCCCTAGGCGGTTGGGAATCCCAGGACGTCATATGACGTCCGCCCGGAGGGACGAGAGGTTCCTGCGGACGTCCTATTAGTATACGCTGGGCAGGAAGTGATTAAAGGGACACTAAAGCTTCCCTTTTTTTTGCCAAAAAATAACAAACAGTTTATACTTGCCTCCACTGTGCAGCTCGTTTTGCACAGTGTGGCCCCGATCCTGGTCTTCTGGGGTCCCTCGGCGGCTGTCTTGGCTCCTCCCCGCAAGGACTCCACACCATAATGCGAGCGAGCGAGCATGGTGTGGAGTTATTGCGGGCGCGCTCCCGTGATACAGCGGCGGCCATAGCCGCCGACTGTATCACTCGGCCCCGCCCCCCGACGCGCCGCGTCATTGGATGTGATTGACAGCAGCGCCAGCCAATGGCTGCGCTGCTTTCAATCCATCCAGTGTAGCCAATCAGCGGCCAGGCTGAGAACCGAAGAGGATGACGGGGATGAGCGCGGGACTTTCAAGGGGCCAGGTAAGTAAAACGGGGGCTCGGGGGGCGGGCGGTATTGTCGGATGTTTTTTCACCTTAATGCATAGGATGCATTAAGGTGAAAAAACATGTACCTTTACTACTCCTTTTAAAGGTTGAGTTCACCTTTTTGTACACTTTGTTTTTTTTTTTGTTTTTTTTTTTCTAAATTCCAGCTCCCCTATGCACCAATATAGCATGTACTTTTTTTGCAAAAATATCAAAGCTTTCCATTAAATCTACAGTCCCTTACTTTTCTTGTCCTGATCCACGTTTTCTAGACGTTTCTATTAGTAATGTCCTTCTTTTACAGACTGTATGTCATGACACAGGAAGGAGTTGACCAGCTGACCTCATTAGCACACACCCTGCATCATCCACCCTCCCATTCCCAGGTGCACGTTTTTCAAATGAAATGCAATCAATCAGTGATCACCCTTCTCACTAAATATACAATCCAGATTGTATAGTGTATGGCCATGTTTATACACCTAAAATTACTAGTTGCGCTTTCAGTGCCATTGCGGGTTATACGCTGATAAATACTGTACTTTTTCCCCCCTGAAAATAGGGGGCAAATCACGGGTGCGTGTTCTACACCAATAGTGTACCTCGGAGGGGAAGGAGGGAGACGAGTGCCGCTGGAATTCCCTGAGCCGTCATCTGCTGTTTACTCGGCTCTAATTCTGCTCTCACGTCACACACACAGTCCCGCCTCCGCCACCGGCATTGGACCAGTGTTCTGTCCATCACAGGAGTTGGTCCAATGGCGGAGGCGGGACTGTGTATGTGACTTTCGACTGAGAGCCAAGTAAACTAGAGATGGTGGCTCAGTGATTTTCTGCACTGCATTGATGAGAGATGGTGAAGCTGCAGATGGGCATTAATCAGGCTGCATTGATGGGAGATCAGGCTGCAGCTGGGCGCAGATGAGGCTGCAGCTGGGCGCAGATCTGGCTGCGTTTTGAGGTTGCAGCTGGGCGCAGATCTGGCTGCATTTGAGGCTGCAGCTGGGCGCAGATCTGGCTGCATTTGAGGCTGCAGCTGGGCGCAGATCTGGCTGCATTTGAGGCTGCAGCTGGGCGCAGATGAGGCTGCATTGATGGGCACTGACCATTATTTTGCTTCAAAGTGGTTTAATTAAAAAAAAGTTTTTTTTTCCTGAAACTTCCCTCTTAAAATAAAGGTGTGTGTTATACGCCTGTGCGTGTTATATGCCGATTAAATACAGTAATTAACGGCACACTAAACACAGAAGCAAGCACACATTTTGCCATGTGAAAAAATGAGGGGAAAATGCTGCAAAACGCACAGTAAAAAACACGCAACCCACAAAACGCCAAAATATCCCATTAACCACACGTAGTGCAGCCAATTGAAATTGAAAAAAAGTGTACAATGGTGAACCTGCTCTTTTAAATTACAAATTAATGCAGCTCACAGCATTGCCTATTTTTTTTAATTCAAACAGTGCAAGTATGTTAAATTGTCTCTCGCAATACCTGCTGTGTTTTTTTTTTGTTTTTTTTTATCACCAGTCATCTCTGTGATCGTCGGAGGCCTGGGCGCGATGTGGCCCGGGCGCGATGTGATGACGTCACGCCCGGGTCCTCAAATGTAAACAAAGCCGCCATTGCGGCTAGTAAGTATGCTTTCCAGCCTGGAGGAGAGATGTGGGGCCTTATTGACCCCGCATCTCTCAATAAAGAGGACCTGTCACACACATTCCTATTGCAAGGGATATTTACATTCCTTGTAATAGGAATAAAAGTGATCAAAAAAAAAAAAAAAAGTAAAATAATTGTAAATAAATAAATAAGTAAAAAAAATAAATAAATAATAATAAAAAAAAAATTAAAACGCCCCTGTCCCCGGTATCTCGCGATCAGAAGCGAATGCACACGTAAGTCGCCCACATATGTAAACGCCGTTCAAACCACACATGTGAGGTATCGCCGCGTGCGTTAGAGCGCGTACAACAATTCTAGCACTAGACCTCCTCTGTAATTCTAACCTGGTAACCTGTAAAAAAAATTTAAGCGTCGCCTATGGAGATTTTTAAGTACCGAAGTTTGGCGCCATTCCATGAGTGTGCGCAATTTTAAAGCGTGACATGTTAGGTATCTATTTACTCAGCGTAACATCATCTTTCATATTTTCCCAAAAAATTGGGCAAACTTTGCTGTTTTGTTATTTTTTTAATTTATGAAACCATTTTTTTTTTTTTTTTTAAAAGGCGTTTGAAAAATTATTGCGCAAATATCGTGCAAGAAAAAAAAGTTGCAATGACCGTCATTTTATTCCCTAGGGTGTCTGCTAAAAAAACACATATAATGTTTTGGGGTTCTGAGTAATTTTCTAGCAAAAGAATGATGATTTGTACATCTAGGAGAGAAGTGCTAGAATAGGCCCAATATGGAAGTGGTACAAAAAGCCCTGTATTGAAGTGGTTAAGGACCGAGCTTGTTTTTATAATATTTTTTTTTTTTTATATAACACCTTTAGAGAATAAAATGGCGGTCATTGCAATACTTTTTGTCACACCGTATTTGCGCAGCGGTCTTACAAGCGCACTTTTTTTTAAATAAATTCACTTTTTTGAATAAAAAAATAAGACAACAGTAAAGGTAGCCCAATTTTATTTTATATTATGAAAGATAATGTTACGTCGAGTAAATTGATACCCAACATGTCGCGCTTCCAAATTACGCCCGCTCGTGGAATGGCGTCAAACTTTTACCCTTAAAAGTCTCCATAGGCAACGTTTAAATTTTTTTACAGGTTGCATGTTTTGAGTTACAGAGGAGGTCTAGGGTTAGAATTATTGCTTTCGCTCTAACAATCGCCGCGATACCTCACGTGTGGTTTGAACACCATTTTTATATGCAGGCGCTGCTCACGTATGCGTTCGCTTCTGTGCGTGAGCTCGTCGGGACGGGGCACTTTAATTTATTTATTTTTTCTTATTTATTTAACTTTTATTTTCTTGATTTTTTTTTTTTTTTTTTAACTTTTTTTTTTTTTTTTTTAAACAATTGGGTCACTTTTTTATTCTTATTACAAGGAGTGTAAACATCCCTTGTAATAGAAAAAGGCATGACAGGTCCTCTTAAATATGAGATCTGGGGTCAAAAAGACCTCAGATCTCATATTTGGACTTAAATGCAATAAAAAATAAAGAAAAAATTTTGTCATTTGAAAAAATTACAACAAAAAAATGTCCCTTTTAAGATGTATGGACGGAAGTGACGTTTTGACGTCACTTCCGCCCTGCTATGGTATGGAGACGGGTGGGGGCCATCTTGCCCTCACTCGTATCCATACCCAGCCACTGACGGGTCTCGATCGCCTCCGCCACTACCGAGAGCTCCGGTAAGCGGCGGAGGGCGCGGAAGGGGCCCTCTCCCGCCACCGATAACTGTGATCTCGCTGCAGAGACCACCATTATCGTCTACAGGACCAGCTGCTGAAAAGATGGATATCTCGGTTGTGGCAGCAGCTGCTGCCGTTACCGAGATATCCATCTTTAAAGTGCTGACGTATATGTACATAAGGCGGTCACTAAGTGGTTAAAGAAAAAAAAAAACGCCGTGAATAATAACATTTTAAACGAGGGAACAGCTTGTTCCCCACACACGGTCATTTTTCTCGTCATTTTTTAAAATGACGAGAAAAACGATCGTCTATGGGCTCCGCGGCAGGAAACACTGCCGCGGAAGAAATGTCAGGGAAAACGACGAGAAAAATTAGAACATGTTCTAATTTTTCTCATCGTGATTAATGCCGTTTTTTCCCGTCGGGAAAAACGGCAAAAAGCCCACAGACGATCGTTTTTCTCGTCCAAAGGAAAAAATTATCGTGTGTACGCGGCATAAGGCTCGGTTCACACCTATGCAGTTTGCTTTTGATCCGTTTCTGCAGTGCTTTTTGCTGTGCGTTTTGCATTTTTGTTTCAATTTTTTTTTATTTTGAGATCTCAGAGAAAAACATTTGAAAACGACATCATGTGTAAAGCAAAGGTAGAAAATCACTTGAAGCATACAGATTGAAAAACAACTAGTACACATAAACAGGTTCAATATTAGATCACCTGAGATAAAAATACCATGGCGTTACTTAGGCAATAGGAAAATTCTCAGCCAGTCGGGTGATGGAACCCTCCCATCCTCCGGTACCCCATATGGGAACTAACTACCGGGATAGAAGTTATTGGCTCTGAGGCTGTGGTTGATGGTAGCAGGAGCCAATGGCTCCCACTGCTGTCTCTGCTAATGAGGAGGCAGAGTCCACCGAGAGTTGAGGCACTTGTGCACATCGCTAGATCAAGATGGGTCTCGGCAAAGGATTATGGGGGCTGGGAGGGATGCTGCACAGCAAAGGCTTTTTACCTTCATGCATAGAATGCACGAAGGTAAAAAACCTTTGCGTCTTTACAACTACTTTATATTCAAGAAGCCCAGCTACTGACCAAAATACAATTAACACTTTAACTTCCACCTCAAATTTTTAAGTGCAATTATAGGAATATCACTTTGATCTAGCTACTCATTCACACAAGTCAAATACAAACAAAATTTAAATGTAATCACTGCACAGTTTTCCTGTTCATGCAGAACATATCAGATGTTGACTAAGACCCCTTTCACACCGGGTCGTTTTTCAGGCGCTTTAGCGTTAAAAAAAGCCCCTGTAAAGCGCCTGAAAGAAGCTGCATCTGCAATCCCAATGTGAAAGCCCGAGTACTTTCACACTAAAGCGCCTGAAAAACGCCCCAGTGTGAAAGGGGTCTTAGCGTTAAAAAAAGCGCCTGTAAAGCACCTGAAAGAAGCCTCATCTGCAATCCCAATATGAAAACCTGAGTGCTTTCACAAAAAGTCCTGCAAGCAGCTTCTTTGCAGTGCTTTAGGAGCGTTGAATACACTGCTTCTAAAGCGCCCCTTTCCATTGAGGTGCTTTTTTTTAACGCCAAAGCGCCTGAAAAACGCCCCAGTGTGAAAGGGGTCTTAGCGGAGCTTTACCAGCGTTTTTCGGGCGCTGGCAGTGTGAAAGGGCTCTGAAAGCACTCGGGCTTTCACATTGGGATTGCAGATGAGGCTTCTTTCAGGCGCTTTTTTTTAATGCCAAGGCGCCTGAAAAACGCCCCAGTGTGAAAGGGGTCTAACTGATCCACAGATGTGAGCTCTGAGGTCGGTTGAAGATAAGAGTGAGTGTGCCATATGTATTGGCGTGTATAGTGGGGTGTGTCAAGTGTACGTGTATGGTGGGGTGTCCTCTCCATGCAATGGTGTTGTACACTGCATACTCCACAGTTCCCCTATACTGCAGATAGTATGTTACACAATCCAAGCCCGTCCAACTTTGAGTGCTGTGATTTGGCACTTAATGCACACTGCTAACTATCACTATTAACCTCAAAGTAATACAAATTTAAGGGTCCATTCACACCAGATGTGGGGGGACTACGATGGGCGGCTATTCTAGCACAGGACCACCGCATGACAATGTAAAATGCTTGTCTCCTGTGTGCCCGGTTCAGACAACTGTGTTGCGGTTGGGTGTGGGCATGCACTACTATTTTTTTTTTTTTTTTAGTGCGAGGCACTATCTTGCACCACGTAGCAGCCAGTTGAAATGTTAGTGTGCCATTTCAATAAAGTGATTCCACTGTACGGCAGAGCACAGAAGCTGCTGCGTTTATAACTCTGCAGCTGGTGTAAATGGGCCCTTATTTGTAACATTGAGATATTTTAATTCCACACTAACTAGTAGGGACCCTTTACAAAAAAGCAGGCTGTGATGTATTCCTTAACTTTGTTTACAAGATGTGTCCCATGCCCAGTGGCTTC
This sequence comes from Rana muscosa, assembly GCA_029206835.1. NCBI lineage: Eukaryota > Metazoa > Chordata > Amphibia > Anura > Ranidae > Rana > Rana muscosa. Next base: position 163,678,709 of record CM055120.1, read on the forward strand.
AAACATGAATGCGTCACACATTGGGAATGTCAAACCTTCTGTAGAGGACCTTTCTTCTATAGCCCTCTGTACTAGAGTTATTTTGCTCTAGTTGTGAGGCCGCATTGCACAGAGATCTGATCTTTCTGTGGTTATGCCAAGCAGATTGTAGACAATGCAGCTCATTTACAGTAGTACAGAGAAGAATAGAAGAAATAGCCATGACAAAAAATTAGAATCTGCATCCCCTTTTGGTACATCTACCCACTAATAATGCATATTTTGAGAAACTACCTTTTCCCCAGCAAAACAAAAACGTGTAATCTTAACTGGGCCTTGGACACTTGTCTCAAGGACAGCAAGATTACCACCAATTTATTAGTCTCCCTTTGGGAAGTTATCACAGATGGAATACAGACTGTGCTAGAACATTCAGTGGCCCAGCTAGCTTGATGTGCGCTTATTCTGCACTGTATGAAACCTTTGTCCTAAAGAGCACACTGGAAAAATCTTGCTATTTCTGCAGCTGAATTGATAAAGGCAGCTTGTTTCTCTGTGCTGACATTTGGAAAATCTTGTCCTCCGGTGTTGTGGATAATAATTATGTACTGTGTCATTCCCTGAATAGTATTCTGGAGGAGACAATTGTTGTGGAAAATTGAAAGTGTATGCGCTAGGGCCGAAACAACTAATCGATTAATCGACAACTAATCGATTATGAAATTAATCGATTATAATTTTCATAATCGATTAATCGGCCAGTAACATAATGGGGTTAAAAAAAAACTAAAATGAGCCCTTTATAGTACAAAAAGAGCAAATCGCTACTGTAAATATTACTTTCACTGTCCCACAGTAAAAAATGAACCCCTTTCAGTAGCGATTATTTGCTCTTTTTGTACTGATTTTAGTTTTTTTAACCCCATTATGTTACTAAACCTCTCAGGCCCGGGTCACTCCTCTGTGTTTTTTGGTGCTTTTTTCAGAAACACACTACAGTTCATTTACATGGTTTCCTATGGGACACGTTCACATCCATGATTTTTTTCAGCTGCTGCGTATTTGGAAAGGGCAAGGACTTTTTTTAACGCAAAACGGTGCTATTTTGTTTTTTTGGTTTAATATTCTTCAATGGAGAAGCTGCAGAAAAGCATGTAATGTGTTTTTGCGGCAATTTGTGTTTTGTAATCTGCCCAACAACAAATTGGGCAAAAAAATAAAAAAATGCAAATCGCAGCAAAATTACCTTTTTTTTTTTTTTTTTTTTTTTTACGTTTATTAACCGATTAGTCGATTAATCGAAACAATAATCGGCCAACTAATCGATTATGAAAATAATCGTTAGTCGCAGCCCTAGTATGCGCACTCTAACAAAACATGTTCTTTTTAATCTAGCTTTTAAATACGCGTTGCGCTTAACAGGAGTTTAAAGCATTTTGTTAACGAGGAACATTTAAAGTTCACGTAAGGCCCAAACTTTATTTGAAATCACTCTTGCTGTCGTTGCCTGTACAGCAGCACTTAGGTTGGAAGATGAATAGGCAGCACTAGGTGACAGTCATAATTTGTTGCATGCATAAATGGTGGCAGAAGAGCAAAGCGATGACCTAATAAGTGCTCCTTAACCACTTCAGCCCCAGAAGATTTGGCTGCTTAATGACCCAGGCCATTTTTTGTGATACGGCACTGCGTCACCTTAACTGACAATTGCGCGATGTTGTACCAAAACAAAATTGACGTTCTTTTTTTTCCCCACAAATGGAGCTTTCTTTTGGTGGTTTTTGATCACCTCTGCGGTTTTTATTTTTTGCCCTTTAAACAAAAGAAGAGCGACAATTTTGAAAAAAACACACTATCTTTTACTTTTTGCTATAGTAAATATCCCAATATTAAAAAAATAATAATATATATATATATATATATATATATATATATATATATATATATATTTTTCCTCAGTTTAGGCTGATATGTATTCTTCTACATATTTTTGGTAAAAAAAAATCGTAATAAGCGTGTATTGATTGGTTTGCGCAAAAGTTATAGCGTCTAAAAACTATGGGAAAGATTACTGGCATTTATATGGCTTTTTTTTTTTCTAGTAATGCTGGTAATCTGCGATTTTTTTTTTTTTTCCCTTAGACGCGTTGCGGCAGACAGGTTGGACACTTTTGACACATTTTTGGGACCATTGGCCTTTACAGAGCGATCAGTTCTATAAATATGCACTAATTACTATGTAAATGTTACTGGCAGGGAAGGGGTTAACACTAGGGGTCGATCAAGGGGGTTAACTGGGTTCCCTTTTGTGTGTTCTAACTGTAGGGGGGGTGGGACTAACTAGGAGAGATGACAGATGGTGGTGTCTACTTTGTAGAAACGCACCATCTGTCTTCTCTCCTCTGACAGCACAAGGATTTGTTTGTTTACTCACATAAACCCCACGTACTGCCGCTCGTGCACGCGATCACGCATGGCCGGTAGCGATCATGCGCGCGCCCTCTGGTGGCTTTCCTTGGCAAAGCCGTATATATACGGGATTCCGCCCAGGAGAGCCATTTTGCCGCAGTAAATCTGCGTGAGCCGGTCGGGAACCGGTTAAAGTTTTACTAAACCCAGGACTCTGCGTTCATTATATCTGGTCTCCCACGGTACACAGAACATGGAAATGCAATTATTTTAGTAAATATACACTGCTAAATACCCTTTTTCTCATCAGCAGTATATAGCAGCCTTGTTCCTTCTATTGGTGTCAAGCAGTGCTATAAGCAGAAGTGTCAGATTTTGCTGGAAATGCGTAACCATACACATCATGCAATCCTTGCTAGCCTTGCTTGGATGTACAGCACTAAGAAATAAATTTTCTGAGGGCTGAGATATGCTGAACCTCATTCTCCACATCCAAAGTTAAACACATGGTCATCACAAGACCTGTTAGGAATATGCTATACAAGACCTCATGTTAACATACAGATCATAACTCCGACTAAAAGAACATACTATCACTTGTTCTACTTTATGATCTGTCTAAGATAAAACTTCAGTTTTGTAAACGATTTTCATCTTTCCACATTCTGTGCGTTATCAGAAAACCTGAAAGTAAACAAGTGTACATTCCTTCAAATAGCACTGCCATATAACTGAACCTTTGAATAATGCTTGCTTTACACGTAGAGAAAAAAACAATCCATCAATTGCTTCAATGATCTTTGAAAAAAAAAATGTTGAACACAGCAAAGAAAATGAACAATTTATTTGATTTGATTTTGACTTAAATTGGTTTTTACCTTTTAAAGAGGAAGTAAACCCTGATGGGTCTTACTCCCTATTTTTTTCCCCTGTAAACGAAGCCCGCGATGTCCCCGCTGGTGGCCACATCCATCTTCGCCCCTCTTCCTTCCGGGGCCCCAGACTCCAGCTCTGTGACTGCCCGGAGTCGCGTGACGTCACTCCAGCGCATGCGCACAGGAGCCGTCAGTCACGGCACTTGCTGGTGAAGAAACGGTGCACATTTAGAAGATATTTACAGTATCTATAGGTAAGCCTTATTTTAGGCTTACCTATAGGTGCAACTTCCGCATTGGGGGGTATACAACCACTTTAAAAAATAATTCACTGCCAGACCCTCTATTTCATCCTAGCATAACACACAGTAAGTGTTTTGTTTGTTTTTTTAAAACAAAGCCTCCTAAATACTTTTTTTTTTCAGATTTATTCAGGCCAATCACGTGACTCCCGGTTGCTCTCCTACTCCGATCCAGGGCTACAGCGGGAGTGGTCACGTGACCACGCCCCCCTTCCCACTGTCGCCCTGGATCGAAGGAGGAGAAGCTCAGCGAACCTGGCCCCCCCTACAGTCAGCACAAATAAAAACTCAAGTGTGTTTCTTTAGTGCTAGGTTTGTGCTGTTTTGTGCCGTAAATTTACATTTGTGCTGCTTTTATTTTTAAAACATTAGCAATTGTTTTTTCCAGACTGTGACATCACCTAGCCCCCCCTACAACAGCCAAATAGCACAAAACTGGTCTCGTTGGTTAGTGCAACGTTTGTGCTGTTTTGTGCTGCTAACATTTCCGGTCTATCTTTTATAGTTTTTGCATTTATTAAAGGTCACTCAGCCCCCCTACAACGGCCAAATGACACAAAACTGGTCTCGTTGGTTAGTGCTACGTTTGTACTTTTTTGTGCTGCTAAAAATTTTATTTGTGCTGTTATGGTTTTTAAGTTATAACAGTTTATTTTTTTTTCAAACCCCACTCACTTTGCCCACCCTACAATCAGCACAAATAAAAAATCAAGTGTGTTTCTTTAGTGCTACGTTTGTGCTGCTAAAATTTCCGTTCTATCTTTTATAGTTTTTGCGCTTATTAATGAAAGTTTACCAAAGGTTACTCAGCCCCCCTGCAACACCCAAATGACACAAAACTAGTCTCGTTGCTTAGTTTTACGTTTGAGCTGTGTGAAGTTGGCACCCTATGTTTGTAAAACCTGAACAAAAATATACCATTAGTTTGTGCTGATTTGAGCGTTTGTGCCGCTTCGGTTTATGAGATATTAAAAATTAAATTTAATGTAAGCCCCGCCCACTTTGCTCCCCATGTTACTGAATTTTAAAAACAAACGCGCCATTCGTTTGTGGTGTGTTTGTGCCGCAAAAATAAACGTTTGTGCCGCTTTGGTTTCAGAGATATTGTGCGTTTATAGTTGCTTAAACCCCGTCCACTTTGCACCCCATGTTGCTGAATTCTAAAAACAAACACGCCATTCGTTTGTGGCGCACTTGTGCTGGTTTGTGCCGCAAAAATAAACGTTTGTGCCGCTTTGGTTTCGGAGATATTGTGCTTTATATGTTGCCAAACCACATAGACTTTACACCTCATTATTAAATCTTACATACAGAACTTCTACTCAGCTTGGGTTTCCTTAATGTAATGCTCCTCCCACTGTAACGGGCACTGCACTTCATACTGTACCCTGCAAAAGGCATGACCATTGTAGAACAGATGTTCCATCCTTAGCCAATAACTGCCAGACCAACCCCGTACTCGATCCCATCCGTACCATTAAATCCCATTAATGGAGACCACACCATAAATGGAGTAAAAAATTGGCTGTAGGAGCCTCTTCATTAACAAATAATCTTAAATGAACATAAACCGTAAAAAAAACATTTATAAAACCAAAAACCCATCAGTCACTAATCGCGTTGGTCTTTGCAGGAACCCCAAACTATCGTATTTTCAAGAATGCACTGCAGTACCTTTTACTATACTAGGCCTTCAGCCGACATACTGGCTCGGAGATAACCCACTAACCACAGTGCACCCATTAACCAATTCCACCGTTACCTGGAATACACCAGAGGGACCGATACCACCGATGGGTCCCGAATCCTTCCTTATCCAAGGTTTCTTCATTCGCCAGCAAAGACCAACCTCCGCCACAGCGCACAAGTGGAAGACCTTACCCTTGAGTGCCGCGCCACACCCTCAAAGCTCTCTGAATACCATCCTGCAACCCCAGGGCCCACAAATCAATTTCCACCACATTGAGGTGTACCCCGCACCCCAAAGGTATCTTTAAGTATCAGTTTCAAGTTCCAAATGCCAGATAACCAGGCCCCCATTCCTAACTGCAATTCTGCCTACCTCCCTATTGACCTTCCTGCGGGCCTTACTGAGCAGCTCCAATGACCTAGCCAAATGCCAAGTCGTCTGAGCAATGATGTCGAACCACACGTCGAGCATATCCGGGAAGGCCATGCGGCGCCACAGGAAATCAAACTTGACATCACGAATGATGTCCAACATGGACCTCAGTCCTAAATCATTGCCGCCGATGTGTAGCACCAGAACATTAAATGGTCTAACCAGTCGTGCAAAGCGATTCACTTCCAGCACCGTTCTGCTCCACAGCATGCCTGGTACCCCCAACTAGCGGACACAAGCTTCCTGCCTAGAAATGCCTAGTTGCCTACCATTGGGCCTAACGTGTGCTCGCCTGGCCCCCCAAAACACATAGGAGTGGCCCAGTATCCAGACAAGGCCCATCACACCACCCGAAAGAGAAGAAACAACACCACAATAACACCAAACAAGCACGCAAACACAGGCTTACCAACACAGAACACTCACAAAATGACCTACCCCCCCCCCCCAATCAGACAACAGATGAGGATGAACATATAGCTGGAACCTCCTCGATTCCCACCTACCAATACGCTTGGCTGCTTCGTCATCCAACCCACACCTGGCGGCTTCTGTGGCCGCTTCAATTCGGAATGAGTGCGAGATGAATTCTTTCTCCTCCAAACCCAATGCCCTTAAACATTTACGGAAAATCGATATGAATTGAAATCTGGACAAGGGGGACCCGTCCGCATGTAACAAAAAGGACCCAGCCAAATCCAGGCGCACTGTGAGAAACTCTCTGACAGCACCCACCGGACAGAAGGGCAAACCTGGCACAGCAAAAATCGGAACCCTTCTGCCCCTACCAGCCTGATCCGTTTTGGACCATCGCAAAAGCAAGGATTCCCTGTCCTCCCCACAGGTGACCTCCCGATCCAACATACCCCCATGGACCCTCTTGGAAGGGCTGATTGGATCGCTAATCAGAAAAGCCACAAAAAAAGCCAGAGAGAAGGCCGTTTTAAACAAAGAGACCTCGTAGGCTGAGGAACACAGGCTTACCCACCCACCGGTGCGATCCACAACGGCACTGTCCCTGACCCGGAGGCTCGATCTCACAGGACAGATGCTCCTGTAGCCACTCCGCTCCTCTTGACGCCGCCTCCACCCTGAGCTGAGAATGCAGCCTGTCCACGTCTGCCATCTCGTCCAGCACCTGCAGGGGATCCAAGTTGCTACCTGCGCTGTGAGATCCTCTGGACGCGGGGTTTCAGCAACTATAACGCACAATATCTCCGAAACCAAAGAGGCACAAAAGTTTATTTTTGCAGCACAAACCAGCACAAACGAATGGCGTGTTTTTTTTTTAAAAAATTCAGCAACATGGGGTGAAAAATGGGCGGGGCTTACATGAAATTAAATGTTTAATGTCTCAGAAACCGAACCGGCACAAACGCTCATTTTTGCGTCACAAATCAGCACAAACGCGGCACAAACGAATGGCATATTTTTATTCAGGTTTTACAAACATGGGGTGCCAACTTCACACAGCTCAAACGTAGCACTAAGCAACAAGACTAGTTTTGTGTCATTTGGGTGTTGTAGGGGGGCTAAGTAACCTTTGGTAAATTTTAATAAGTCATTAATAACGCAAAAACGATAAAAGATAGAATGGAAATTTTAGCAGCACAAAACAGAACAAACGTAGCACTAACCAACGAGACCAGTTTTGTGTTGTAGGGGGACTGAGTAACCTTTTGGTGACCTTTAATAAATCATTAATAACGCAAAAACGATAAAAGATAGAATGGAAATTTTAGCAGCACAAAACAGCATAAACATAGCACTAAAGAAACACACTTCAGTTTTTATTTGTACTGATTGTAAGGTGGGTAAAGTGAGTGGGGTTTGAAAAAAATAAATAAACTGTTATAACTTAACCACTTAACGACCGCTCACTGTATATATACGTCGGCAGAATGGCACCGACAGGCACAATCACGTAGAGCATACGTGATTGCCTTTGTATAGTTGGGGGGTCCAATCGGACCCCCCTCCTATACAGTGAGCGGTGGCTAAGTGTCCGGGAGCGTTCCGGGATGAGGGGGCAGCCATTCGTTTCCGGCCACCCCCTCGCGATCGCTCCCGGCGAATGGAAATGCCCCCTCTGTCTGTGTCAGGCAGAGGAAGCAGGAGGAAGTGATGTCATCTCTGGTGCGGCGCTCACATATACCGAGCGCCGTACAAGAGAAGACATCAGGTCAGTGCACACAACACTACACTGACACCAGGACACATAGGGACATAAATCGCCCCCCCAGGCCCCCCAGATCACCCCCCAGATCACCCCCCCAGCCCCCAGTCACAGTGTCACTGATTGCAGTGACCATTTATTTACTGATCACTGCAATCAGTGACATTTGTGACTGTAAAAGTGTCAGTACATTCAGTTTTAGGTCCAGTGTAGCCCCCTAACCCCCCCTAATAAAGGTTTAACCCCCTGATCACCCCCCAGATAACCCTTTCACCCCCTATCACCACTGTCGCTAAGCGATCATTTTTCTGATCGCTGTCTTAGCGTCAGTGATGCCGATCGGCAGCCAGTAATTTTTTTTAGGTTCGCGGCATGTTTTTATAGCGTCAGGTACCCCAATATATTATCTAATAAAGGTTTAACCCCCTTGATCGCCCCCCAGGTAACCCTTTCACCCCCTATCACCACTGTCGCTAAGCGATCGTTTTTCTAAACGCTGTCTTAGTGTCGGTGATGCAGATCGGTAGCCGGTATTTTTTTTTAGGTTCGCCGCAGGTTTTTATAGCGTCAGGTACCCCAATATATTATCTAATAAAGGTTTAACCCCCTTGATCACCCCCCAGGTAACCCTTTCACCCCCTATCACCACTGTCGCTAAGCGATCGTTTTTCTGATCGCTGTCTTAGTGTCGGTGATGCAGATCGGTAGCCAGTAATTTTTTTTAGGTTCGCCGCAGGTTTTTATAGCGTCAGGTACCCCCATATATTATCTAATAAAGGTTTTAACCCCCTGATTGCCCCTAGTTAACCCTTTCACCAGTGATCACCATATAAGTGTTACGGGTGACGCTGGTTAGTTAGTTTGCTTTTTATAGTGTCAGGGCACCCGCCGTATATAACCCAATAAAGGTTTAACCCCCTGATCGCCCGGCGGGTGATATCAATTAGGTTTTAGCGTCAGAGAGGGTCTGCGTCACACCCCAGGCAGCGTCAGGTTAGTGCCAGTAACGCTAACACCCACGCGTGAAGCATACACCCCCCTTAGTGGTATAGTATCTGAACAGATCAATATCTGATCTGATCAGATCTATACTAGCGTCCCCAGCAGTTTAGGGTTCCCAAAAACGCAGTGTTAGCGGGATCAGCCCAGATACCTGCTGGCACCTGCGTTTTGCCCCTCCGTCCAGCCCAGGCCACCCAAGTGCAGTATCGATCGATCACTGTCACTTACAAAACAAAAACACACATAACTGCAGAGTTCGCAGAGACAGGCCTGATCCCTGCGACTCCAGTACTGTAGGAGGTGATTTCACCACCACAGTTAAATAAAAAAAGCATATATTCCGAAGCATTGGGGCAGCAGGAGCGGAGGAGCGATTTTGCTCCTAATGCCGCGTACATACGGTCGAAATTCCGACGGAGGCTTGCCCGTGGAAAAGTCCGACCATGTGTGTGCGGCATAACTTTTTTGCGGGAGGATGCCCCCATGCTTCGGCATATATAAATGGTGCGTGTATGCCCATCATTGGAAGTGGGTGGATGAAGGGCGGTATTCTAATGGTGGGCATACCCACCGATCAATCTCTTTTTTCGTTCAGCCAACTGGCTGCATGAAAAAAAAAGATTGCAATACATGTCCAACAAGGACCAGCAACGTACTGGTATGTTGCTGGACTTTGAATGTTTATACCAGAATGATGCCTGCGGGTTTAGGTATCATCTTGGTATCATTCTTTTCAGCCTGCGGCCGGCTTTCATGTAAAAGCAATCCTAGCGGCTAATTAGCCTCTGGACTGCTTTTACAAGCAGTGGGAGGGAATGCCCCCCCCCCCGGATATAAAAAGCGCCATTGGGAAATTGGGAAAGCATTTTATCACACCGATCTTGGTGTGGTCAGATGCTTTGAGGGCAGAGGAAAAATCTAGGGTCTAGAAGACCCCAGTTTTTTCAAAAAAAGAGTACCTGTCACTACCTATTGCTATCATAGGGGATATTTACATTCCCTGAGATAACAATAAAAATGATAAAAAAAAAAAATACTTGGAAGGAACAATTTAAAAATAAAATAAAAAAGCAAAATTAATAATTAAAAAAAAGCACCCCTGTCCTGCCCTGCTCTTGCCCAATGGCGAACGCAAGCGTCGGTCTGGCGTCATATGTAAACAGCAATTGCACCATGCATGCGAGGTATCACCGCGAAGGTCAGATCGAGGGCAGTCATTTTAGCAGTAGACCTCCTCTGTAAATCTACTGGGGTAACCTGTAAAGGCTTTTAAAGGCTTTTAAAAATGTATGTAGTTTGTCGCCAATGCGCGTTTGTGCGAAATTTTAAAGCATGTCGTGTTTGGTATCTATGTACTCGGCCTAAGATCATCTTTTTTATTTCATCAAACATTTGGGCAATATAGTGTGTTTTAGTGCATTAAAATTTTAAAAAGTGTATTTTTTAACCCAAAAAATGCGTTTGAAAAATCACTGCGCAAATACTGTGTAGAAAAAAAAAATGCAACACCCACCATTTTATTCTGTAGGGCCTTTGCTTTAAAAATATATATAATGTTTGGGGGTTCAACATAATTTTCTTGCAAAAAAAAAATGTTTTCATGTAAACAAAAAGTGTCAAAAAGGGCTTTGTCTTCAAGTGGTTAGAAGAGTGGATGTAAGCTTCCTAATGTTGTGTATAAAATGCCAGAACAGTTCAAAACCCCCCAAATGACGACCATTTTGGAAAGTAGACACCCCAAGTTATATACTGAGAGGCATGTCGAGTCCATGGAATATTTTATATGTTGACACAAGTTGCGGAAAAACAACAATTTTTTTTATTTTTTTTGCACAAAGTTGTCACTAAATGATATATTGCTCAAACATGCCATGGGCATATGTGGAATTACACCCCAAAATACATTCTGTTGCTTCTCCTGAGTATGGGGATACCACATGTGTGAGACTTTTTGGGAGCCTAGCCGCGTACAGGACCCCAAAAACCAAGCACCGCCTTCAGGCTTTCTAAGGGTGTAAATTTTTGATTTCACTTCTCACTGCCTATCACAGTTTCTGAGGCCATGGAATGCCCAGATGGCACAAAACCCCCCCAAATGACCCCATTTTGGAAAGTAGACACCCCAAGCTATTTGCTGAGAGGTATTGTGAGTATTTTGCAGATCTCGCTTTTTGTCACAAAGTTTTGAAAATTGAAAAAAAAAAAATATATATATATATTTTCTTTCTTCATTTATAAAAACAAATGAGAGCTGTAAAATACTCGCCATGCCTCTCAGCAAATAGCTTGGGGTGTCTATATTCCAAAATGGGGTCATTTGGGGGGGGTTTGTGCTATTTTGGCATTTTATGGCCTTCGAAACTGTGATAGGTAGTGAGGAGTGACATCAAAAATTTGCGCCCTTAGAAATCCTGAAGGCGGTGCTTGGTTTCCGGGGTCCCGTACGCGGCTAGGCTCCCAAAAAGTCCCACACATGTGGTATCCCGTACTCAGGAGAAGCAGCAAAATGTATTTTGGGGTGCAATTCCACATATAACCATGGCATGTGTGAGCAATATATCATTTAGTGACAACTTTTTGTAATTTTTTTTTCTTTTTTTTTTAGTCATTATTCAATCACTTAAGACAAAAAAAAAAAAATTCAATGGGCTCAACAGGCCTCTCAGCAATTTCCTTGGGGTGTCTACTTTCCAAAATGGGGTCATTTGGGGGGGTTTTGTACTGCCCTGTCATTTTAGCACCTCAAGAAATGAGATAGGCAGTCATAAATTTAAAGCTGTGTAAATTTCAGAAAATGTACCCTAGTTTGTAAACTCTATAACTTTTGCGCAAACCAATAAATATACGCTTATTGACATTTTTTTACTAAAAACATGTGGCTGAATACATTTTGGCCTAAATGTATGACTAAAATTGAGTTTATTCGATTTTTCTTATAACAAAAAGTAGAAAATAACATTTTTTTTCAAAATTTTCGGTCTTTTTCCGTTTATATCGCAAAAAATAAAAATCGCAGAGGCAATCAAATACCATTAAAAGAAAGCTCTATTTGTGGGAAGAAAAGGACGCAAATTTCGTTAGGGTACAACATTGCATGTCCGCACAATTTACAGTTAAAGCAGCGCAGTGCAAAATTCTGAATTCACCTCTGGTCCTTTAGCTACCAAATGGTCCGGGGCTTAAGTGGTTAAAAACCATAACAGCACAAATACATTTTTTAGCAGCACAAACGTAGCACTAACCAACGAGACCAGTTTTGTGTCATTTGGGCGTTGTAGGGGGGCTGAGTGACCTTTGGTGGCCTTTAAAAAATCATTAACGCAAAACTGATAAAAGATAGACCAGAAAAAAGAAACACACTTGAGTTTTTATTTGTGCTGATTGTAGGGGGGCTAGCTTCGCTGAGCTAGGAGAGTCATGAGACCAGCCTGAATTTATCTGAAAAGGGTGTTTGGAGGCTTTGTTTTAAAAAAACATTTACACTTTGGCCTCATGCCCACGGACGTTTTTTACAGCTTAAAAACGCCTGTCCATGTTATTGTATACATTTTTTGACCTTTTTTTTCGCGCGTTTTTGCACGTTTTTTTTTTTTGCATTTATTAACGCTTCGCGTTTTTTAAGGCCTAACGCCGACGACAAGGAACGCACTGGTCCTTGGGTTTTTTTTACAGCTTAAAAACGCCTATGCTATTTGCAGCTCAAAAATGCCTAGGTGGGCATGAAGCTATATAGACCAACATGGACAGACGTTTTTAAGCTGTAAAAAACGCTCAAAAACGCGTCTGTAAAAACGTCCGTGGGCATGAGGCCTTTGTGTTATGCCTGGATAAAATAGAGGGGCTGGCAGTGACCATTTTTAAACTTTTTCTTTACTACTAATAGCAGCAGGGGGCAGAGACGGCTCACACAGACACAGGAGCTGGCAGGGAGGAAGGGGAGGGAGAGGAGAGCTGCGGAAGACAGAGACACGTAAACTGACCAAGGTTATCGGGGCTCAGCAGCCATGATTATCGTGGTCAGCACACAGAGGGGGAGGCAGGATCAGACAGGTTTTTTACAGCTTAGAGAGGCAGGTTAGACAGCACAAGCACTGTGCTGTTTAACCTGCTAGAAGGTAACAGGATCCTTCTTCCTTCCTTTTTTTTTCTTCTTTTCTTTGGGTTACAAACACTTTTTAATCTTCCTCTCTGGCTGATTATCTTTTAAGGAAAAATAATTTATCAATCAGACCGCCCATTTAGTGTAATGTGATCCTTTTTATAAAAATTTATTTATATTGAATAGTCGTACTATTGTGTTTGTCTAGTATGTTTCTGAAGTTAATACAGTATAAACACAATATAACAGTTTGTTATACAGCTTCTCCGATTTCGCCACTATGTGCAAAAATACCCATTGTCATTTGGGATTCTGTTTTGTAATTTTAGCCATCAGTTTCTCTCTAGTCCTGTAAATCATGTGATAATACTGTCTGCGCTGTATATTTGTGTTTTTGTATATCGTTCAAAAGCATTGATGCATTCCTCTTTGCAGATACTGCAACTACCTTTTGGGGTGTGCAGTTAGTTAAATTGTAGTACTTTTTCTGCCCCCCTGCCAGTCTAAGGCTGGCCATACACGGTTCGAATCTTGGACGGTTCCTGCTGAACTCCTGCTGCTGATTTGAACCGTTGGTGGCCAGGCTAAATGTACCAAGTTGATCGATCAACTTGGGTACGACCAGCCTGCTGGATTCTCTTGTGATTGGCCGCTAGCGATAATCACTATCTTCTCCTTGCGTGGATGGCTTCCCCCACCCGTCCCCACTGGGAGTAGACAATTGCTTGACAGGAGGGATTCCCCTGTCAGCACTGTCTGTTGATGGGCAAATCCACCCCGTGGTTGCAGGAAAGAAATTTGCACCGTGTATGGCCTGCCTAATACTCAGGGAGAGGTCCCTAATTAGGTCAAACAGCGCTGGTCAAACTCTCCTGTGGAGAGTTCATACTCTTCCATAGTACGGGACCAAATTTAACATTTTTGACTAAAGCAGCCGCTAGCAATAATCACAAGAGAATCCGGGATGCTGGGTCCCAAGTTGATTAATTGATTCAGCCTTCCCACCAACAGTTCGAATCTCGGTCGAAATATGGAAAACGTGAAAAGTTTTGCCTTTTAGTTATACTTTGAGTTTACTTTTATAAAGGAGATCTGAAGTTGCAGCATGCACTTTCACTTTATAACATCAGAATTGTAATAACAATACAAATTTTGGTCATTTTTGACAATCCAAAATAAGCTTACTTGATAAGCCTCATTAAAGCAGTATTCCTCAAACGGGGTTCCGTGAGAGGACACCAGGGGTTCCGCCATGATCGGCCATTCATCACAAGCATAAATGGTGGATCGCATCCCCGCATAGCTGTCAGGCTGCAGTGCACAGACCACTGACATCAGTGTCCTGCGCCGATCACAGCCGCCCCTCCATCCCAGGTGCCTGGATGTTAATGTGACATCACTCGGGAGGGACGAGAGAAGAGAGCGGGTGGGCATCGGCCATTCCAGCAGCATTCCGGGCATTCCAGCAGCTTCCCTGAGATACTCTGCATTAGAGCTGCACGATTAATTGTCAAGAATCGTTATCGCGATTTTTTTCCCCGTTGCGATCTTGACAAATGGTTTCCTGATCTTCCCGATATTTGGTATGCAGAGAATTTTCTCTCTGCTCTCTGCCATCAAAAGTCAAAGTCTGGTCAGTCTGCCAAGTCTGGGCAGTCTGCCAAATTTTGAAAACATTATATCAGTGGAATGTTAAGTCTAAACTTTGTATCAATTTGACTTTTACATCAAAGGAATAGACTTCTGTATGTAAATTAGGAACGTTTAACCACACCAAACCTTTTTCTGACAGTTGTTGTTTTCAAGTTAAAATTATTATTTTTTGCTAGAAAATTAATTGGAACCCCCAAACATTATATATATTTTTTTTAGTAGAGACCCTAGAGAATAAAATGGTGGTTGTTGCAATATTTTTTGTTGCACTGTATTTGCGCAGCGGTATTTCAAATGCAATTTTTTGGGAAAAAATTACTTTAATGAATAAAAATAAAACTAACCAGTAAAGTTAGCCCAAATTTTTTTTGTATAATGTGAAAGATTTTATACCGCGAGAATCGGGATCTTTATTCCAAGCAAAAATATTGTGATTCTCATTTTGGCCAGAATCGTGCAGCTCTACTCTGCATGAGAAAAAGTACTAAAGATGCCAGTATTGTGCCCACAAGTTTCCCCCTGGCCCCCCTATACTGTTTTCTACTGGCCCCCCTATACTGTTTTCTACTGGCCCCCCTATACTGTTTTCTACTGGCCCCCCTATACTGTTTTCTACTGGCCCCCCTATACTGTTTTTTCTACTGGCCCCCCTATACTGTTTTCTCCTGGCCCCCCCTATACTGTTTCCTCCTGGCCCCCCCTATACTGTTTCCTCCTGGCCCCCCCTATACTGTTTCCTCCTGGCCCCCCTATACTGTTTCCTCCTGGCCCCCCTATACTGTTTCCTCCTGGCCCCCCTATACTGTTTCCCCCTGGCCCCCCCTATACTGTTTCCTCCTGGCCCCCCCTATACTGTTTAGTTTCCCCCCTAGGCCCCCCCTGAACTGTACCGTTTCCCCCCAGGCCTCCTTACACTGTTCCCTGCGGGCCCCCCTAAACTTTGCTCTCCCTTCCTGGCCCCCCTGTACTGTTTCCTCCTGGCCCCCCTATACTGTTTCCTCCTGGCCCCCCTATACTGTTTCCTCCTGGCCCCCCCTATACTGTTTCCTCCTGGCCCCCCCTATACTGTTTCCTCCTGGCCCCCCCTATACTGTTTCCTCCTGGCCCCCCTATACTGTTTCCTCCTGGCCGCCCCTATACTGTTTCCTCCTGGCCCCCCTATACTGTTTCCTCCTGGCCCCCCTATACTGTTTCCCCCTGGCCCCCCCTATACTGTTTCCTCCTGGCCCCCCCTATACTGTTTAGTTTCCCCCCTAGGCCCCCCCTGAACTGTACCGTTTCCCCCCAGGCCTCCTTACACTGTTCCCTGCGGGCCCCCCTAAACTTTGCTCTCCCTTCCTGGCCCCCCTGTACTGTTCCCTGCTGGCCCCCCTATACTGTACTGTTCCCTCCTGGCCCCCCTATACTGTACTGTTCCCTCCTGGCCCCCCTATACTGTACTGTTCCCTCCTGGCCCCCCTATACTGTTCCCTCCTGGCCCCCCTATACTGTACTGTTCCCTCCTGTCCTGTGCTATGCTCTCTTGCCCCCACGCCAAGATCCCAGACTTTTTCCAGGGGTTCCTCAAAGGTAAAAAGGTTGAGAAACACTGCCTTAAAGTGTTATTAAACACAGGACCCTGCATTCACTATATCTGGTCTCCCACAGTACACAGAATATGGGGAATGGAATTATTTTAGTATAAATAAACTGCTAAATACCTTTTCTCATCAGCAGTATATAGAAGTCTTGTGACTTCTATCAGTGTCTGGTTAAAGCTTGTAGGAGGAGTTTTCATTCTACTCTGACTGTCTAGGCTGCAGGACCCCTGACCTCTGTCTGGACAGTGCTGATTGGCCCTATGCTGATCGCATGCACCCTCCCAAGAAAAACAAAAACTCTCTAGCAATACACATCAAACTGAGGATGTGCAGAGTGACACCAAAGACTCGGTCTTATCAGGAGATGGATTGGGGACAGTGGAAGAAGGGGAGGATCCAAGCAGACGAGATCAAACAGCCTTTTACGCAATTTGGAGGATTAACCCTTTAGGTTCCACCCATGGCGGCTGGTGAAGTTTAAGAATGGGGGGCACCAGATCCCGCCCTTCTGTTTTGACCCCTCCCACTTTTAATAAGCCACACCCCTATACAATCCACCCACTCCATTCCCTGTATTCCACTTGCCACCCATGGTGTCAGGAGTATACAGCCCCAGCATGAGGCAGGGCAGGGTATACAGCCCCAGCATGATGCAGGGCAGGTTATACAGCCCCAGCATGATGCAGGGCAGGTTATACAGCCCCAGAGGTTATACAGCCCCAGCATGACGCAGGGCAGGTTATACAGCCCCAGCATGACGCAGGGCAGGTTATACAGCCCCAGCATGATGCAGGGCAGGTTATACAGCCCCAGCATGACGCAGGGCAGGTTATACAGCCCCAGCATGACGCAGGGCAGGTTATACAGCCCCAGCATGATGCAGGGCAGGTTATACAGCCCCAGCATGACGCAGGGCAGGGTATACAGCCCCAGCATGACGCAGGGCAGGGTATACAGCCCCAGCATGACGCAGGGCAGGGTATACAGCCCCAGCATGACGCAGGGCAGGGTATACAGCCCCAGCATGATGCAGGGCAGGGTATACAGCCCCAGCATGACGCAGGGCAGGGTATAAATCTCAGCCGTTGAGCTGGGGCGGCTGGGAGCTCGTGGCACTGACGGCACCCCCCAGGCGGGGCAATTGACACTCTGAGGGCACCCCCTCGTGGAAGGTCCGACACTTAGTAGGCTGTGGTGTCCTCTCCTCTGAGTCCTGTGTCTCCTTTAGGGTCCGGGCAGCTGCGGCGGAGATGTCCGTTCCTCCAGTGCGTGTCTCCTCTGGCTGCGTGTTTTCTCTTCCTACTGCCAGAAAATGATGTGGTTCCCTGTACTGGGTGTGCCTCCTAAAACCCCTCCTCTCTGCACCTCCTATAGTTCAGAAGGCAGGCTCTGTGAAATGTGAGACCCAGCAGTGCGTGTTCACACTCTAAATATGTGTCGCAGAATTTACAGAACATTTACAGAAGTAAATGTGTGAAAACCTTGCTTTGTGAAGAATCAAAAACTTCAAAATAGTTCAGATTACGAGTAAGCTGGAAATAATTGAAATTCAATGTGAAAACAAATATACGATTTCATAATTTGACCATAGATACACTTTTTAAATGCAAGAAGTAAATGTACCTGAATTTGACCTGCAGTCTACTTTACAGCCGAGCTCAGACAGGAGAGCAAGAAATGGCAAAAGTAGCAAATCGGGTGTGCTGCAGTGCTAGAAGCCACCTGGATAGGTGGGAAAATTGGAGTGACCGAGGAACTGGCTTTCCAGTCTGCTGCTTCTTTCACTCTGCAGTCTTTGTGTGGGCATTGGGAAGAAACAAGTGAAGCTGAAACTGAAGCAGAGAAAGATCAGGTCCCAGCAGGGGTGCATCCATAAGGGCGCACAGGTGCCGCCCCCTCTTTCCAGCCACACCCTATATGTAAAATGGATAGATATATGCATTGCATGAATCTATCCATGGCCGCCGCCGCCACTAGGGTTGCCACCTCATCCCTTTAAACCCGAACACATATGAATTACACCGGTTCTGAGGCTAATTTAATGCAGATAAGGCACCAAGTGAGTTTAATTACTGCCTTAATCAGCCACAGAAACGGTGTAATTAATATGTGTTCGGGTTTAAAGGGATGAAGTGGCAACCCTAGCCGCCACCCCCCATTCAGGCGTCCAGCCCCTTTTCAAACGCCGGCACCTGAATTCCAGCGGGAGGGGGGGATTTTTGAAGTACCTGGCTCTAATGGGCTTCAAAAAAGGTGAACTCGTGGTGCAGAGCATTGTGCTACGAGCCCACCCAGGTGTGTTAGAAAAGCAACTGAATATTTGCTGTGTAGATCTCAGGACTGGATAGACAGAGAATACAAGTCCTTTGGCAGGTGAAATAACTCCCATATATGTATTTGATCTATGTTTTTAGCTGTTTGCCTAGCGTTCAGCTCTAAAGGGGCTTTTATACCTTTTGTCTCTGGCAGAAAAAACTCTATTTATGAATACAGGGATAGTACCACTTGTATCCCCACAAATCAGATTGCTTGGGCCACTTAGCAGCTCTCGAGGTCCCACAGCTCAGAGATCCTCAGGGTTTTCTGGTGTGACTTGTCCTAGTCTTGGAAATCTAGTGTAGGTTTGTGGGTCTTTGTGCTTGTTTACACTGGTATGTGAATGTGTATCTGTAAGAGATGAGAAGTGCAGATTCACATAAAGTTGCAGGACTTCAATGTTATAGAGTCCATTCTGCACATATTTTCCCACCTCGTTTCACAGGTGCCTGGCCTGTATAGGCTGGCACAGTGTTTTGCAGTGTTTAGTGTTTATGCTCCATGTACACAGAAGCTGATAAACTGCAGTTAATGGGCGTTTTGCCGTTTTTTTTAAAAAGCCCATTAACTGCACTCTATGTTAGCCTATGTGTTCATGTACACATAACGTTTTTTAGCTTTAATGAGCAGTGGAGTTAATGGGCTTTTTTCTGAACGCAAGAAATTTGCGTTCAAAGTGCCGTTTTTCGGCAGAAAAAAACGCAAAACGCTCATAAACGCTCATAAATGCTCAAAAACGCTGGCCGCGGGCGTTTTTTAGCATTTTTTGGTCCATTGAAAAAAAAATTTTTTATTTTTTTTATTTTTTTTAAAAGCTAAAAAAAGCTACACTGAAAAACGCTAATAAAAGCTAGTAAAAAAACGCTGATAAAAGCTAGCTTTTTCTGCTGCTTTAAAAACGACCGTTTTTGAGCTTCTGTGTACATGGAGCCTCACTGCTAGCCCCCAGAAGGTGCTGGGATGTAAAGCAGTGGATCCCAATCCCAACCTTTTTTTCCCCTTGGCAGCCCATTTGTGTAAATTGTACCCCTTGAAGTGATTGTAAGGCTTTGTTTTTAATTGTTTTTTAAGTAACAAACATGTCATACTTACCTCCACTGTGCAGTTAGTTTTGCACAGAGTGGCCCCGATCATCGAATTCTGGGGTCTCTCGGCGGCTCTCGCGGCTCCTCCCCGCATTGTATAACCCCCTAGGAGAAGCGCTGTCCCAGGGGGATTGCCTTGCTGGCGCGCTCCCGAGTCCAGCATTCGAAGTCCATAGACGCCGAATGTAGAACTCTGCCCTGCCCACCGGTGCCCACGTCATTGGATTTGATTGACAGCAGCAGGAGCCAATAGCTGCGCTGCTATCAATCTATTCAATCAAGAGCTGAGAACCCTGGGCAGAGGAAGACCGCGTCTCCGCCGTGGGAAATTCCAGGGCCCAGGTGAGTAAAACGGAGGGGCTAGGGGGCCTTTTCACTAGAAGTTTTTTCACCGTAAAGGTTTGTGTTTTTTCACCCTAATGCATCCCATGCATTAAGGTGAAAAAACACCTGGCAATGACGGCCCCCCAGCCCCCCCCGTTTACTCACCTGAGCCCTTTCACCTGCTGTGCGCGTCCCCCGGCATCCTCCTCTCCGTTGATTGGATAGATAGATAGCAGCGCAGCCATTGGCTTGCACTGCTGTCAATCACATCCAATGACACGGCCACCAGGGGGCGGGACCGAGTCATACACTCTGTGTCTATGGTCGCAGCATGTATGACAGGGAGCGCACCCGCAAGCTCTTGGGAGAGAGCTTCCCAGAGGGGGGTTAGCTATTGCGGGGAGGAGCCGAGACAGCCGCCGAGGGACCCCAGAACAGGAGGATCGGGGCCACTCTGTGCAAAACGAACTGCACAGTGGAGGTAAGTATAACATGTTTGTTATTTAAAAAATAAATAAAAAAAAAACGAACCCATACAACCCCTTTAATGCATAGGATGCATCAAGTTAAAAAAAACGAGGGTTTACAACCCCTTTTTAATGAGGGTAGAGCTGGGGGCAGAATAGGGACTGGAGCCACTTGTACTAACAGTGGAAAGGGCTTAAAGTGGGAGGAAAAATGCCAATGTGTTGGTGGGATATAGAAGGGAGCTAAGACACTGGGGTGTACCATATTGCAGTGGGGATGTCCAGTGTTCTCCCAGGGCCTGTTTGGGGTTCAGCCAATGACACTTGATTCTCTGACTCCCAATAAAGTTGTTGACGAGGGACAATGATGTCGGTCTTGGGTAAAAATAAAAAGGTGTTTGAAGGGGAAATTGTTAAACAAAATCTGAGAGGAAAAGGGAAAGCTGAGGAAAAATGTGTCTCTTTTACATCACATAATATTGCACTGCATGACTATGCAAAAATAAGATCTAATTAGTGTTGAGCGGGTAGCTGGATATTCGGGTCCGGCGGGTTCGGCCGAACTTCGGAAAAAAGTTCGGATTCGGGACCGAACTTTAACCCGAACCCGGACCCGGACCCCATTGAAGTCAATGGGGACCCGGACTTCTGACGACTAAAAAGGCTCTAAAAAAGTAATGGAAAGGGCTAGAGGGCTGCAAATGGCAGCAAAATGTTGTTAAGAACATGGCAAGTGCTGTGCAAACAAATGTGGATAGGAAATAACTTAAAAGAACATAAAAAAAATTAAAAAATAAAAAAATATGCTGGAGGCCCCCTTTTCAGCAGAAGAGGTACAGGAAGTCATTAAGAACCTCAGAAACTCAACGGCACAATGCCACACATATGGTGGGAATGCCCCAGAATACGCCCTTTCTGGAATAAATTATTTAATTTAATGGATAAGCTAGTGGGAAAATAAAATACTTTGAAATAAAAATGTAGCGGGGTGCTAAATTTAAGGAAAGTGTTTGAGTGGTAAATAGGCTCAAATACCCTAATTCTGTAGGATTCATGGACCATTTTGTCCTCGGGGGACAGTATTGGTGTGCAGTTCCCTGCGGCCTACAGGTGGCGCCTTTTGTGTCCCCTCTTGGCAGTAGTACAGCGGGGCGGGGAACCTGCTGTGCATGCCGGGAGAGCATATAAAAGGGGCAGACCTTTGGCCTGGGGGCTGATGTCCAGTGGGGTCCGCGCCCAGGTGCCTTCGGCCTGGGTGCATGTGTTCCTGTTCCATCTCGGACACCTTTAGCCCGGGGTGAGGTACTATCCTGGAGTTCTTGCTGCCCTAGGTATGGAGGCCTAGGGGCGGGAGTAAAGCCTGGAGTCCAGAGCCGCCTCGTGTAGGGGACCCTGTTCCAGGGAAGGGAGGATCATTCTGATGGACCGATGCGGGAGTCACGGTGAAGGAATGGTCTGTTGACTCCCTGGAGAGATGTCTTCCCCTTGATATGGGCTAGGTTCGTAGAAGGAGAAGCTCAAGGTCACCTTGACTGTATCAGAGGCCTTATACACCCTGGTCTGTGGCTGAGACCAAAGTTCTCCAGGCCCGTGGCAGGGGCCTTGTACACCCGGTCTGTGGCAGAGACCAACCTCAATGTCTGTGGCAGAGACCGTGCGCCAAAAACTGTTTGAGAAACCTAAGCAGTGAAGTGAATGTGCTACGTTTGTGCCTGGACCTCCTCCACACCTTAAGCTGTCCTGTTTCTTTGCTCTAACCTTTTCTATCTGAGTACAGTTTATTTTGCCATGAGAAAATAAGAGTTGGAGTTTCAGCTGGTGTGGACATTGACTTTACTGGCAATTAAAGGACTTGCCTCTACCTACAGTAGAGGTGAGAATCATCCTCTGGAGGAGTTTTGACTCCGGCTGTGGACACGGCCCGTCAAGTACACCGCTCAACCTCTTTATATAGGATGATACGGGCTGGTAGTGCGGTGTGCCTTTCTCCCTCCTGCGAAGAGCCAACAACATAAAGGCAGGTAAGGGGGAAAGGATCTGTGCGCTATAAAAAAAATAAAATTAAAATTTTAATCTTGGCCTAGCAGGACGAGGTCTATATGGAGTAGGAGGTTGAGGTGGCGGTGGATGTGGCTGTGTAGGTGGAAGCGGCGGTGGAGGAGGACGAGGTAGCCAACACTGGTTCAAAAATACAACAATGGCTGGGTAAGGCCGGTGATGTGTCGAATTCTGTCCCCTGTCGAATAGTGTCCGCCCTGTACTGCGCTTGCTGAGTATGTAGGACAAGGGGATTTCAAAAATCTCCCAAGACTAACGGCGCCTGCGTGTTGAGTTCAGGTGAAGGCCACACCATCCGTGGTTCAAGCCGAGCCAAGCAAGGCCGCGATCGAAGCGAGCCCGTGAGGGGCCCTGTTACTATGTGCTACCGTATGTCCTCTTGGATGGTGGGGCTTGAACCTGCACTCACAGCGCAGGCGCCGTTCATCTTCGGAGATTTTGTGAATCTCCTTGTCCTCTGTACTGCGCAAGCGCTGCGCCTGCGCAGTACGGGCCGGGCACAATCCGATGGCCGGACAGTTTTTGTCACAACACCGGTATACATGTCTATTCTGCACAAGGTACGGACAAGTCCTGTGGGATCCATGCCTGGTTCATTTTAATGAACGTGAGCTTGTCCACATTGGCTCTGGACAGGCGGCTGCGCTTGTCTGTGATAACGCCCCCTGCCGTGCTAAATACACGTTCAGATAATACACTGGCTGCAGGGCAGGCCAGCACCTCCAAGGCATAAACGGCAAGCTCAGGCCATGTGCCCAATTTGGAGACCCAGAAGTTAAAGGGGGCAGACCCGTCATCCAGTACGTGTAGGCCTGTGGACACATACTGCTCAACCATGTTGGTGAAATGCTGCCTCCTGCTAAGACGTTCCATCTCAGCTGGTGGTGCTGGTTGTTGTGGCGTGCTGACAAAGCTTTTCCACATTTCGGCCATGCTAACCCTGCCTTCTGAGGTGCTGCCGGTGCCCCGGCTGCGTTGGCGACCTCTTCCTCCTCCTCTGCCTTCGCCTTGTGCTTCCACCGTACGCCCGCTGTCAGGTGGGAATGCCACCAGCAGCGCGTCTACCAGCGTGCGCTTGTACTCGCGCATCTTACGATCCCGCTCCAGTGAGGGAATTAAGGACGGTACGTTGTCCTTGTAACGGGGATCCAGCAGGGTGGCCACCCAGTAATCAGCACCAGTTAAAATGTGGGCAACTCGGCTGTCGTTGCGGAAACACTGCAGCATGTAATCGCTCATGTGTGCCAGGCTGCCCAGAGGCAAAGAAAAGCTGTCCTCTGTGGGAGGTGTATCGTCTGTGTCCTCTGTATCCCCCCAGCCACGCACCAGTAATGGCCACGAGCTGGTCTGAGTGCCACCCTGCTGTGAACATGGCTCCTCCTCCTCCTCCTCCTCCATCTCCTCCTCCACCTCGTCATCCTCCAGAACTGTGCCCTTTCTGCCGGACAATTGTGTACCTGGCGTTTGTTGGTGCAGGAACCCACCCTCGTAGCCACTTGTGAAAGACTGCCCTGAAAGCCTTTGAAATGATCCCGCTTCCTCCTCCTCCTCCTCCTCCTCCTCCTGTGCCACATCCTCTTCCATCATCGCACAAAGCGTTTTTTCAAGGAGGCATAGAACTGGGATAGTAACGCTGAGAACGGCGTCATTGGCACTGGCCATGTTGGTGGAGTACTCGAAACAGCGCAACAAGGCACACAGGTCTCGCATGGAGGCCCAGTTATTGGTGGTGAAGTGGTGCTGTTCCGCAGAGCGACTCACGCGTGATTGCTGCAGCTGAAACTCCACTATTGCCTGCTGCTGCTCGCACAGTCTGGCCAGCATGTGCAAGGTGGAGTTCCACCTTGTGGGCACGTCACATATGAGGCGGTGAGCTGGAAGGCCGAAGTTACGCTGCAGCGCTGACAGGCGAGCAGCAGCAGGGTGAGAACGCCGAAAGTGCGCACACACAGCCCGCACTTTCTGCAGCAGCTCTGGCATATTGGGGTAATTTTTAAGGAACCTCTGGACCACCAAGTTCAGCACATGCGCCAGGCAAGGGATGTGCGTCAAACCGGCTAGACCCAGAGCTGCTACGAGATTTCGCCCATTATCGCACACCACCAGGCCGGGCTTGAGGCTCACTGACAGCAACCACTCATCGGTCTGTTGTTCCATGTCCCTCCACAACTCCTGCGCGGTGTGGGGATTTTCCCCCAAACAGGAAAGTTTTAAAACTGCCTGCTGTCGTTTACCCCTGGCTGTGCTGAAGTTGGTGGTGAAGGTGTTACGCTGAATGGATGAGGAGGCGGTAGAGGATGAGGAAGCGGAGAAGGAGGAGTTAGCAACAGGAGGCAAACTGAAGCGCCCTGCAATCCTCGGTGGTGGAAGGACATGCGCCAAACCGCTATCTGCCTCAGGCCCAGCAGCCACTGCATTTACCCAGTGTGCTGTTAGGGAGATATAACGTCCCTGACCGTGCTTACTGGTCCACGCATCCGTAGTTAGGTGGACCTTGCCACAGATGGCGTTGCGCAGTGCACACCTGATTTTGTCCCCCACCTGGTTGTGCAGGGAAGGGATGGCTCGCCTGGAAAAGTAGTGGCGGCTGGGCACGACGTACTGCGGGACAGCCAATGCCATCAGGCTTTTAAAACTCTGCGTCTCCACCAGACGGAATGACAGCATTTCAAAGGCCAGGAATTTTGAAAT
Organism: Rana muscosa; assembly: GCA_029206835.1. Lineage (NCBI taxonomy): Eukaryota > Metazoa > Chordata > Amphibia > Anura > Ranidae > Rana > Rana muscosa. The sequence goes on from CM055120.1 coordinate 163,703,847, forward strand.
GCTGGCATTCAGGGCCAGGGATCGCGGGTGGCTAGGGGGGTACTTCCTCTTCCGCTCCAATGTTTGGGAGATAGAGAGCTGAACGCTTCCATGGGACATTGTGGAGATGGTCGGTGACCCAGGTGGTAGTGTTGCTGGCAGATCCTCTGTTTGCGTGGTGACAGGTGCCATTGTCACTACAGAGGTGGATGAAGAGGCCGAGACTGCAGCAGAAGAGGAAGCAGGAGGAGCCAGAGACCTTTCTTGGTTTCTGAGGTGTCTACTCCACTGCAGCTCGTGCTTTGCACTTAGATGCCTGGTCATGCAGCTTGTGCTCAGGTTGAGAACGTTTATGCCTCGCTTCAGGCTCTGATTGCACAGCGTGCAAACCACTCGTGTCTTGTCATCAACACACTGTGTGAAGAACTGCCACGCTAGGGAAGTCCTTGGACCTGGCTTTGGTGTACTCGGTCCCTTGCTGCGTTGGGCAGTAGCAGATGTACTGTCTAGGGGACGAATGCTCCGTTTTTGCACCCTGCTCCCTCTTCTGCTGTGCTGGTGGCTCTGTGCGACCACCGCCTCTTCCTCCGAACTACACTGGTCACCTGCATAACGTTGATTCCATGTGGGGTCGAGGACCTCATCGTCCTCCACATCATCTTCCACCCAGTCTTCACCCCTGCCCTCCATGTCTGTCTGCACAATTGCGAAAGCAGCAGCAGTTGGCACCTGTGTTTCGTCATCATCCGAGACGTGCTGCGATGGTCCTCCCATGTACCCATCATGAAACATAAGTGGTTGGGCATCGGTGCACTCAATCTCTTCCACTTCTGGGGCAGGGCTAGGTGGATGGCCCTGGGAAACCCTGCTAACAGAGTCATCGAAAAGCAGAAGAGACTGCTGCATGATTTGGGGCTCAGACTGCTTGGCTGATTTGCAAGGGGGTGAGGTGAAAGACTGATGGACATGGGCTTCAGGTGCCAACTCTGATCTTTCAGCAGAAGAGTGGGTGGGAGACAATGTGAAGGAACCCGAGGCACTGTCAGCAACCCAATCTACTATCGCCTGTACTTGTCCTGGCCTAAACATTGGTACAGCCTCATTAGGCATGACAAAATACCGCCGCAGGCTCGGTCGCCTACTCGCACCTGAGGAAGGTGTTTCACTTGTGCGTGTAGCTGGCACAGATCCACCACGTCCTCTCCCTGCAACAGGAGCTCCACCAGCAGCACCACGACCGGGGCCACCACGTCCCTTTGACCTTCCCCTCATATTTTCCAAATTTAGGATCTTGCCCTAAATGGCGTTTTTTGGAAGACCACAACACACCCACAGTACGTAATGGCTGAAACGCACAGCTACAGAACTGCAGAAAATGCTATTCAAAAAAAAAAGGTTGTTTTTTTTAGTATAGCACAGTACAAGGAAAATATATATAAATTGTTTTTTTACACACACCTCCAGATGTGTATTTCACACTGCAAAATATTTTCTGTGGCCCTAAATGGCGTTTTTTGCCAGACCACAACACACCCACAGCACGTAACCGCTGAATCGCACAGCTACAGAAAATGCTATTAAAAAAAAAAGGTTGTTTTTTTTAGTATAGCACAGTACAAGGAAAATATATAGAAATTGTTTATTTTACACACCTCCACATGTGTATTTCACACTGCAATTTATTTTCTGTGGCCCTAAATGGCGTTTTTTCCAAGAGCACAACACAACCACAGTATTTAACCACTGAATCGCACAGCTATAGAAGTGCAGAGAATGCTATTCAAAAAAAATGTTGTTTTTTTTAGTATAGCACTGTACAATATATAGAAATTGTTTATTTTACACACCTCCACATGTGTATTTCACACTGCAAAATATTTTCTGTGGCCCTAAATGGCGTTTTTTGAAAGAGCACAACACAACCACAGTATTTAACCACTGAATCGCACAGCTATAGAAGTGCAGAGAATGCTATTCAAAAAAAATTTTGTTTTTTTTAGTATAGCACTGTACAATATATAGAAATTGTTTATTTTACACACCTCCACATGTGTATTTCACACTGCAAAATATTTTCTGTGGCCCTAAATGGCGTTTTTTGAAAGAGCACAACACAACCACAGTATTTAACCACTGAATCGCACAGCTATAGAAGTGCAGAGAATGCTATTCAAAAAAAATGTTGTTTTTTTTAGTATAGCACTGTACAATATATAGAAATTGTTTATTTTACACACCTCCACATGTGTATTTCACACTGCAAAATATTTTCTGTGGCCCTAAATGGCGTTTTTTGAAAGAGCACAACACAACCACAGTATATAACCGCTGAATCGCACAGCTGCAGAGAATGCTATTCAAAAAAAAGTTTTTTTTTTTTTTTTAGTATAGCATAGTACAAGAAAAATATATAGAAATTGGTTATTTCACACAACTAGAGATATACACTGCAAAATATTTTTTTTGCCCAAAAATAGGTCTTTTTTGCGCACAACAAAGTGCCGTTTTTTTTTTTGCAACAGCACAATAAAGTGCCTTTTTTTTTGGGGGGGGCCCAAAAATGGGTCTTTTTAGCAAAAGCACAATAAAGTGCCTTTTTTTTTTTTTTTTTCTGACCAAAATAGGTCTTTTAGCAAGAGCACAATACAGCCACAGTATGGAATAGGTGTATCACTCAACGTAATGCAGTGCTGGTGCACTGAGCTTGCAACACAAACAGATAAACCTATGCAGATCGCTGAGCTATTATATCTCTCAATCTGGACTCCTATCTAAATCTCTCTCCCTGAAAGCACAAACAGGATCCTGCCCCTACACTACACTACACTACACTGTCTCCCTATCTTTTCTATCAGTAGATTGCAGAATCAGGACTAACTCCTATTCTCTCCCTCACAGCAACAGCAGCCAGGATCCTTTCCCTACACTGTCTAAAAGCAGAGTGACGATCTGTGCTGTGTGCCTCTTTCTTATATAGAAGCTGGTCACATGCTGGGTCACATGTTGCACTGACCAATTACAGCCATGCCATTAGTAGGCATGGCTATGATGGCTTCTAAGGGCACACCAGCTAATCAAATGGTGATTGGTTGGCCCCTGAAGCATTTCTAAGTGCGCCATTAAATTCCCGAATCCGAACCCGGACTTTAGCGCAAAATCCGGGTCCGGGTCCGGGGTCGGGAAAACGCCAAAATTCGGTACGGACCCGAACTTTACAGTTCGGGTCCGCTCAACACTAGATCTAATATAAAGTATAGCTGAAGGCAAAACTTTATTTTTAGTTTTGGATAGAGTGAGTGTAGATGGATTAGAACCCTTGTCAGGTTTTTATTGCTGTCTGTGCCAAGTTAGGGAGATTCACCCTCTCTGTTTGTTCTGTTTACCATTATCATTGAAAGTGGAAGTAAAAAAAAAAAAAAAATTCCCCATTTTGTGTTTGTTTCCAGAAAAGTAATAGAGGGAGATTTTCCAATGGAAACCCTAATCTGGTTACCTGGAGGGCCCCAAGAAATTCCTTTAATTTACAGGGATTTCCTCACTTCCTGATTTTGTCTGAGACAGGAAGTGAAGAGAAATGTCCCCAATGGGATACAGATGGCAAAAAAAAGGGGTTATAACCCTACCTTACGCTTTCCCAAATTGAAAAAAAAAAGTTTTGCCTAAAGCTTTACTTTAACTGTCTATTTTAGCATAGGTGGCCCACCTATAGAAAGCATCTTTTTATTTTTAAACATACATAATACAGGGTTCCTTTAAAACACACCCTTCCATTACAGCAAACTGTACAAGATAGGCCATGTGTGCTTTACTGCTCATATGTAATATCTTTAATAGTTTTATTATCCTATAAATTCTATCCTATAGAGAAATGATTTTCTATAATATTAGGGCTGTTACTGATTAAAATTTTCATGTTCGATTAATAGTTTTTTTTTTTTAATCGATTAATCGACTAATTTCGATTAATTATAACGCACATACAGATCCAACTACTTTTAGCTGATCTCCTTACCAGTATCATACTTTCTTTTTCGTACATCACGGGACACAGAGCGACTTAGTCATTACTAATGGGTTATATAGTTTACCTTCAGGTGTTGGCACTGGCCAATTCCAAACCGGAAGTACCCTCCCCTATATAAGCCCCTCCCACCCGGGAGCACCTCAGTTTTTTGCCAGTGTCTAAGGTGTTGGCCAAAGAGTAACATGTGTTTTCACTGGGCTTGCGTACAGGTTCTTTTGGGCCTTAGTAAGCTGTTCCGGATCCCACCAAAAAAAGCTTCATAGCTAAACGGTCGGTACCCGGGCCTTGCAGCAGAAGAGCAAGGTTTTGCCTGTAATGCTTCTCTTAGGAGGGCTGGACCCTGGGATCCAGAGCTCTGGTCATACCCACGACCAAGACGCTGTCTGTGCAGGGTGCTATACAGGTCCAGGGGAGTGGAATCCTTGGGAACCCGGTCCCTGAAGGTTTAATTACAATGCCTGCCGTGATAGGTGAAGTTTGGACTTTTGTGGACCAAACAAAGTCCTGCGGCGGGGATCAGGTAAGTGGGGGCCCTCAGGAACTTGGTTCTATTGGGGGACCCCCAAGCCTAATTTGTCTTTCTGTCTGTTACCTAACGGTATTCCCGCTAAATATCTGTGTTTGCCTATAACTACTGAAAATGTAAAATTTTAATAGTAGTCAAGAAAAAAAAAAAAACAGGGACCGCGGTACCTGTGTTAAACCACTAGAGGCCGCTGTAGTCCATTTTTCTTGTAAATGTGGATCTTTGGTTTTCTCAACTCAAAAGATCCAGGCAGCTGGTAAGTTTCTCTGAGGGAATCCACTTCCTCTGCCCTGTTGCTGCGTTCATCCACCGCACAGGCCCTCCGACAAAAAGGGCCCTGGCTCCTAGTCCTCTGTTGGTTTTCGAAAAGGGCGCCATTGGCGCACGGGCGCGCGCGCGGGCGCGTGCACGCGCCTCCTATGAAAAAAAAGGGGCGGGGCGGGTGGATGACGCTCGATGCGCGCCGCGGCGCTTCTGCGCATGTGCGGGCGTCCCAGCATGGTTAAAAGACACAGTACAAGTGTCAGCTGCATGCAAACAGAGCTAGCAACAAACAGTGGCACACAGAGGCGGTTGATGCAGGCATCCCCATAGAAAGGCACTTTAGTGGACACCAGCTGGTATATAGCAGCACCTGTGTTAGACTATTACCAGCAAAAATTGGTGTATGACGACGGGAATACCTCAGCTTTGTGCTTAAAGGATATGTCGTCCAGACGCTCCGGAAATAAATCTTCCAGGAAGCCAAAGGGGTCTCCATCGGGCTCTGAGGATATTGGGCATGCTTGCACTGCACCAATCTCCCCTGAGAATGCAGAGGTCAGTAGCCGTAGAAACCCCGCAGGAATGTCTGGTGCTGCGGCTGTCCCCAGTCCACCTGCTCCTGTATATATAACAGAGGAGGTTTTATCCTCAACTCTGGGAGGATTGGAAGAGAGATTAACAGCATTGATCGCTGCTTCCCTGTCACAGGAAAAGCGCGTCCGATCTCCGTCTCCTCCTTCAGAGTGCCTGTTAGTGGAGGAACAGCCCCACACAGAGATCGACCTACCTGAAGGGGATCAGGATGAGGTTGATTCACTTATAGAGGAATCAACAGTGGAAGAACCTTTCTCAGCTTCTCAGGCTGAAAGATTATGGGTTCAGTCTCTGACTAACATGGTCCGATCAGCATTTAAAATGCCTCTGGCGGAACCACCATCCACTACGGTTTCCTCGCTGGGGTCGCTAAAAGCTCCCCAGGCGGTCTGTTCCTTCCCAATCCACCCTTTATTAGAAGGGCTTATTTACCAGGATTGGGAGCATCCTGATAAAATATTTGCTCCCCCCAAGAGATTTCCGGTGATCTATCCCATGGAGGATAAGTTCATAAGAAAATGGAGGGTCCCTATAGTGGACGCAGCCATCTCTTCTGTTAACAAATCACTGACATGTCCAGTAGATAATGTTCCAATGTTCAAGGACCCAATAGATAAAAAATTGGAGTCTTTACTAAAATCTGCTTTCTCTACAGCAAGTATGGTGACACAACCTGCGGTAGCAGCGATTGGAGTCTGCCAAGCAGTGAAAGATCAGTTGAAACAAGTCTTAAGGGACTTACCAGATCAGCAGGCTCATGCCCTAGCTGACCTGCCTAGAGCCTTGTGTTTTGCGGTGGACGCCATAAAGGATACAATCCAACAGGCCTCCCGCTTTACGCTGTCTATAGTACATATGCGTAGGCTTTTGTGGCTCAAAAACTGGTCTACTGAAGCTCCCTGTAAAAGACTGCTGGTTAGCTTCCCATTTCATGGAGAACGCTTATTTGGAGAAGATCTGGACAAATATATCCAGAAAATTTCTGCCGGTAAAAGTTCACTCTTACCGGTTAAGAACAAGGGTAGAAGTCCTTCTTTTAAGAGGCCTACCTCTCCAGTCCCGGGCACATCGGCTGTGAAGCAGTTCCGACGGCCTCCGCGGTCAAATTCAGGGGGCAGAAATCAGGGACAATCACAGGGTAACAAGAAGCCCTGGATCAAGAGAGGTACAAAACCTCCCCCTAAGGCATGAAGTATTGCCCCCGCTCAATCGGGTGGGGGGAAGACTTCAGTTGTTCACAGAGACCTGGCGGGACACCATCAGAGACAGATGGGTGCTCTCCGCAGTAAGTCTGGGATACAAGCTGGAGTTAAAAGGCACTCCTCCTGCCCAATTTATGAGGTCAAACGTGCCAAGAGATCCCCAAAAGAGAGGATCCCTCCTTCTGGCACTAGAACAACTATTGCTCCAAGGGGTAATCATGAAGGTTCCCCTGGAAGAAAGCGGATTCGGGTTTTACTCGAACCTTTTCACAGTCCCCAAACCAAATGGGGACGTGAGGCCCATATTAAATCTAAAAGGGCTAAACAAGTTCCTAAATATCAGGACCTTTCGGATGGAGTCGATCCGATCAGTGGCCACCGCCCTACAAGGGCAGGAATGGCTAGCCTCGATCGACATAAGGGATGCTTATCTGCATATTCCCATCTTTCCGGCCCATCAGAAATTTCTACGCTTTGCAGTAGAAGGGCGCCATTTTCAGTTCAGAGCCTTACCTTTCGGTCTGGCCACAGCACCACGAGTGTTCACAAAAATTCTGGCCCCATTATTGGCCAATCTAAGAACACAGGGTGTAACGATAATGGCATATCTAGACGACCTGCTACTAATAGACCACTCAGTGGAAAAGCTGGAAGTAGCTATTCACAAGACAATCGAGTATCTGGAATATCACGGTTGGATTATCAACCGGGACAAGTCAGCTCTAAGACCAGTCAAAAGTCTGGAATACTTAGGGCTAAGGCTGGATTCAAATCAGAGAAAGATTTTCTTACCTCCAGAGAAGGTGTCGTCTTTAAGAAATTTGACCCACTTAGTGGGTACAAAAAGAAAACCATCCATACGTCTCTGCATGAGGCTGCTGGGAAAGATGGTGGCTTCATTCGAAGCGGTACCCTACGGTCAATTCCATTCAAGGAATTTGCAAAGGGCCATACTGTCAGCCTGGAACAAAAAAGTTCAGGCTTTAGACTTACCAATGTCCCTGTCCCCTTCCGTTCGCAAGAGCCTCCATTGGTGGTTGGTCCCCCAGAATCTGGAAAGAGGGAAACCCTTCAGTCCGGTTTCTTGGAAGGTGGTCACTACAGATGCCAGCCTCATCGGCTGGGGGGCAGTGCTGGAGCAATGGTCTCTCCAGGGCAGGTGGTCAGAAGCAGAGAAGGCCCTGCCCATCAATCTCTTAGAGATACGAGCAGCCCGGTATGCCCTAGTAGCATGGACATCCAAACTCCAGGGGTCCCCTGTCAGAATTCAATCAGACAATGCCACGGCAGTGGCATATATCAATCATCAGGGTGGCACCAAAAGTCGTGCAGCCCAGAAGGAAGCAAATTGCATCCTGGAGTGGGCAGAAAGATATGTCCCAGCCATATCTGCGGTTTTCATCCCAGGAGTGGAAAATTGGAGAGCGGACTTTCTAAGTCGCCAACAATTATGCCCGGGGGAATGGTCTCTTCACCCCGAGGTTTTCCAGGCAATATGCCAGCGGTGGGGAACACCGGATGTAGATCTGCTAGCATCCAGATTCAACGCAAAGGTGGACAGGTTTGTGTCTCGCACAAGGGATCCCCTAGCTTGCGGCTCGGATGCCCTAGTGTTCCCTTGGGATCGGTTCAAGCTGATATATGCATTCCCACCGCCACAATTGTTACCGCGATTACTCCGCAGAATCAGGGTAGAAAAGAAACCAGTGATTCTGGTGGCTCCAGCGTGGCCCCGAAGGGCATGGTACGCGGAGATGGTAAAAATGTCAGTGAGGAGTCCTTGGACCCTCCCACTTCGTCCGGACCTGCTTTCGCAGGGACCGATATACCACCCTTCCTTACCAGCCCTAGGTTTGACGGCCTGGCTATTGAAGCCCACATTCTGAAAAAGAGAGGGCTCTCTAATTCTGTGGTATCTACCATGATCAATGCCAGGAAACCGGTATCCAGGCAGATCTATTATAGGATCTGGAAAGCGTACATTACGTGGTGTGAGACCAAGAAATGGCATCCACGTAAGTACATGATAGGGAGGATTCTGGACTTCCTACAGTGGGCTGTAGATAGGAAACTGGCCTTGAGTACTATCAAGGGTCAGATTTCGGCCTTGTCAATATTTTTTCAAAGGCCCTTGGCTTCGCATTCACTAGTCAAAGCCTTTATACAAGGAGTGATGCGTATTAGCCCTCCGGTTAGTATTCCCATATGTCCTTGGGACTTAAACCTGGTTCTGTCGGTTCTACAGAAACAACCGTTTGAACCATTACAACACATTTCCTTGGTTCTTCTCACCAGGAAATTGGTTTTCTTAGTAGCCATTTGTTCGGCTAAAAGAGTGTCGGAATTAGCAGCTATGTCCTGTAAGGAGCCATATCTGGTTGTCCATAAGGACAGAGTAGTATTACGTCCTCATCCAGCCTTTCTTCCTAAGGTGGTATCGAGGTTTCATTTGAACCAAGATGTGGTTCTTCCTTCTTTTTTCCCCAAACCTAGCTCAGTAGAGGAAAAGTTATTACATTCTTTGGATGTGGTAAGAGCAGTTAAAGCTTATCTAAAAGCCACTGCTCAGATTCGCAGAACGGATTCTTTGTTTGTTCTGCCGGAAGGCCCCAGAAGGGGTCAGGCAGCATCAAAATCTACTTTAGCCAAGTGGATTCGACAGGTCATAATACAAGCCTATGGCTTGAGAAAGAGACCGCCTCCGTTCAAAGTTAGGGCGCACTCCACAAGAGCGGTTGGAACTTCATGGGCAGTGCATCACCAGGCCTCCCTGGCTCAAGTATGTAAGGCCGCAACATGGTCTTCGGTACACACGTTTACTAGATTCTATCAGGTAGACGTTAGAAGTCAGGAGGATGTCGCCTTTGGGCGCAGTGTGTTGCAGGCCGCAAAAGATCCTCATGCCTGATGGCGCCCAGCTTATGTACCCCCCCCTCATTTGGCATTGCTTTGGGACGTCCCATTAGTAATGACTAAGTCGCTCTGTGTCCCGTGATGTACGAAAAAGAAAAAGGGATTTTTATAACAGCTTACCTGTAAAATCCTTTTCTTGGAGTACATCACGGGACACAGAGCTCCCACCCCTCTTTTTGGGACACTTATTGCTTGGCTACAAAACTGAGGTGCTCCCGGGTGGGAGGGGCTTATATAGGGGAGGGTACTTCCGGTTTGGAATTGGCCAGTGCCAACACCTGAAGGTAAACTATATAACCCATTAGTAATGACTAAGTCGCTCTGTGTCCCGTGATGTACTCCAAGAAAAGGATTTTACAGGTAAGCTGTTATAAAAATCCCTTTTTCCCAGTGCAGCGACCAACCACTGGAAAAATGAATAGCAGGATACAAAAAACACACAAAGGCAGCGCTCGATGGGAATAGCATTAAAACTTTTATAGTCTTCAAGTAGGTAACAAAATAAATATTGCACTGGAGATAAAATCGATGTAGCTACATAAACTGTAAAAATGGTGCGAGTAATACCAAACGGTAGCAAAAGCAGTCATAAAAACATGTAGCTAAGTATGATACTGGTATAAAAATGTGTACAACGATACCACTGCTGAATCCAGATGAGGAGGGGCTAACATCAGTCCGTCGGCATGTAGATGTCCCGTGAAGGGAACTATCACAACTCCCAGTGGATGGCTGTAGAATCCCAGGGTGATAGAGGGAAGTGTAACAGCCCATGCGTGTGGCAGATAGTAAGGTCCCGCCGGCATGCAGATATGAAGGCACAGCAAAGGAGCCCTTCAGATGGACACGGCAAGCCCAAAGAATTTTGATCGATCAAAAGAATTTTGATCGTTTAAAACAATTAATCGATTAATCAAAGAATTAATAGTTAATTTCCACAGCCCTAATTGGTTATAGAAATATGTAGAAACAATTCCTATAAGGTTATACAGGCACATCTCATAAAATTAGAATATCATCAAAAAGTTAATTTATTGCAGTAATTCAATTCGAAAAGTGAAGCTTGTATATTTTATAAAGATGTGTTAAACACAGGGTGATATATATCAAGCATTTCTTTATTTTAATTTTGATGATTATGGCTTACAGCTAGTTTAAACCCAAAATTCAGTATCTCGGAAAGTTAAAATATTACATAAGACCAATAAAAAAAAAAAAGTATTTTTAACCACTTAAGGATGACCAGGCCATTTTTTGCGATACAGCACTGCGTTGCTTTAACTGACAATTGTGTGGTCGTGCGATGTTGTACCCAAACAAAATTGATGTCCTTTTTTTTCTCCCACAAATAGAGCTTTCTTTTTTTGGTGGTTTTTGAGCACCTCTGCAGTTTTTTTTATTTATTTGTGCTATAAACAAACAAAAACAGACTGACCATTTTGAAAAAAAAAAAAATATTTTTTACTTTTGCTATAATAAATGTAAAAAATAAATAAAAAACAAATTTCCTTATCAGTTTAGACCAATATGTATTCTTCTATATATTTCTGGTAAAAAAATTGCAATAAAGTGTATATTGATTGGTTTGCGCAAAAGTTATAGCGTCTACAAAATAGGGGATAGATTTATGGCATTTTTTTTTTTTTTATGTAACTAGTAATGGTCGGTGATCAGCGCATTTTTTGCGGGACTGCGACATTGCGGCGGACAGATCGGACACTTTTTGACACTTTTTTTGGGACCAGTGACATTATTACAGTGATCAGAGTTAAAAATAGCGACTGATTACTGTATAAACGACACTGGCAGGGAAGGGGTTAACATTAGGGGGCGATCAAGGACCAACACCAGCAGATGACATGGCTCCCCAAATCATCACGAACTGTGGAAAATGTTGCATTTCATTTGGAAATCAAGGTCCCAGAGTCTGGAGGAAGAGTGAAGAAGCACAGAATCCACGTTGCATGAGGTCCGGTGTGAAGTTTCCACAGTCAGTGATTTGGGGAGCCATGTCATCTGCTGGTGTTGGTTCACTGTGTTTTATCAAGTCCAAAGTCAGCGCAGCCCTCTACCAGGAAACTCTAGAGCAGGGGTCTCCAAACCCCGGCCCGCGGGCCACATGCGGCCCGCTTGTGGGTTTTATCCGGCCCGCAGCTGACAGGTCCTGTGTAGTGTACTGTATACAAAGCCGCCCATGCTGCCTGCCACGCCGTTTTTTTTCTTTGGCTGCTGGGACCGCCGAGACGCAGAACCTCCCCCCTTCCCGCCCACTGTTTAAAATTACAATGCTCCACGAGTGACGTCACAGGCGCGGCACCTCCCCTCTTCCCGCCCGCTGCTACACTCGTAGAAGGATCGTCATTTCAAACAGCGGGCGGCAGGGTTGCCAACTTTCAGTAAATTTACAAACAGTTTGTAAAATCCATAATTGTTGCATTTGTCCATGAATGTCAGTTATGGACATGCAGCCTACATGTCTGTAATGGACATTCATGGACAGATGCAAAAAGTACGGATTTTACAAACTGTTTGTATATTTACTGAAAGTTGGCAACCCTGGCGGGCGGGAAGAGGGGAGGTGCCGCGCCTGTGACGTCACTCGTGGAGGATCGTAAATTCAAAAAGCGGGCGGGAGATAGGAGTTGCCGAGGAGCTACAGAAGAGCTGCAATCAGCTAGTACGGAGGTAAGAGGCAGAGGCAACGCTAATGGGCACACTGCAGGGGAGATTGCTGTGCTGATGGGGATATTTCTGGGGACACTGCTGATGGGGACACCGCTGATGGGGACACCGGTGTCCCCATCAGCGGTGTCCCCATCAGCAATGATGGGGACACCACTGATGGGGACACCAGTGTCCCCATTATTGGTGTGCCTATCAGTGGTGTCCCCATCAGCAATGATGGGGACATGGGGTCACTGTTGATGGGGGTCACTGTTGATGGGGTCACTGCTGATGGGGACACCACGAATGGGGACACCACGAATGGGGACACTGCTGATGGGGACACCACGAATGGGGACACAGGTGTCCCCATCAGCGGTGTCCCCATAAGCAATGATGGGGACGCTGCTGATGGGGACGCTGCTGATGGGGACGCTGCAGATGGGGACACCGGTGTCCCCATCATTGGTGTCCCCATCAGCAATGATGGGGACACCGCTGATGGGTACACCAATGATGGGGACACCAGTGTCCCCATCATTGGTGTGCCCATCAGTGGTGTCCCCATCAGCAATGATGGGGACACCAATGATGGGGACACCGGTGTCCCCATCAGCAATGATGGGGACACTGCTGATGGGGACACCAGCGTCCTCATCATTGGTGTGCCCATTAGCGGTGTCCCCATCAGCAATGATGGGGACACCAATGATGGGGACACCACTGATGGGGACATGGGGTCACTGCTGATGGGGACACCGCTGATGGGGACATGGGGTCACTGCTGATGGGGACACAGACGTGGGGAGCGCTCTGATGGGGACACAGACGTGGGGAGCGCTCTGATGGGGACACAGACGTGTGGAGTGCTCTGATGGGGACACAGACGTGTGGAAGGCTCTGATGGGGACACAGACGTGTGGAAGGCTCTGATGGGGACACAGACGTGTGGAAGGCTCTGATGGGGACACAGGCGTGTGGAAGGCTCTGATGGGGACACAGGCGTGTGGAAGGCTCTGATGGGGACACAGGCATGTGGAAGGCTCTGATGGGGACACAGGCGTGTGGAAGTCTCTGATGGGGACACAGGCGTGTGGAAGTCTCTGATGGGGACACAGGCGTGTGGAAGGCTCTGATGGGGACACAGGCGTGTGGAAGGCTCTGATGGGGACACAGGCGTGTGGAAGGCTCTGATGGGGACACAGGCGTGTGGAAGGCTCTGATGGGGACACAGGCGTGTGGAAGGCTCTGATGGGGACACAGGCATGTGGAAGGCTCTGATGGGGGACACAGGCGTGTGGAAGGCTCTGATGGGGACACTGGCGTGTGGAAGGCTCTGATGGAGGACACAATGTACAAGGAGACTGATGGAGGACACAATGTACAAGGAGACTGATGGAGGACACAATGTACAAGGAGACTGATGGAGGACACAATGTACAAGGAGACTGATGGAGGACACAATGTGCAAGGATACTCTGATGGGCATCCAGATGTGTGGAAGGCTCTGATGGGGACAAACATGCGGAAAAGCTCTGATTGGGACACGGATGTGCGGAAAGGCTGCAATGTGGACACAGGTGTGCAAGGAGTTTCTGGGGACACAGATGTGGTGGAGACTCTGTTGGAGACGCAGTTGTATGGGATGACTCTGATGGGGAAACAGATGTTAGGGGATGTCTGAGATACAGATATAAAGGGGATCTTGAGGACGGCACAGACATAAGGGGGGACTATGATGTAAGCGTAAACTCTCAAATCTTTTCCTTGTTCAGATATCTCCTTCAGTTATGGAAGGAGAAAAGAAAAGTGGACAGCGAATGCCGCCTGTTTAATGAACAATGGGGCATGAAATACTTTTTTGTATAAGCAGGTGATAAAGCCTTGTGTCTCATATGCAATGAAACTGTTGCAGTTTTGAAGGAGTACAATTTGCGTCGGCATTATGAGACAAAACACGAACAAAGTTATTCCAAATTCACAGGAACACAGCGTTCGGAAAAATTTCAATCGATGCAATGCAATTTGCTTTCCCAAAAAGCTCTATTTACACAAAAGAAAAGTGAAAATTAAGCTTTAACTCGGGCCAGTTATAAAGTAGCTTATGCCTTGGCTAAAAGAGGAAAACCATTTACTGACGGAGATCTTATCAAGGAGTGTATGATGGAAGCACTGGAAGAGTTATGCCCAGAAAAAGCTAATTTGTTCAAAACTATAAGTCTTGCACCAAATACTGTTGCTCATAGAATTGATGATATAGGAAGCAATATAGTTAATCAAATTGCAGAAAAAGCAAAAAATGTTCTGGCGTATTCTCTCGCACTTGATGAGTCAACTGATGTGTGTGATACATCACAACTTTTAGTATTCATTCGTGGTGTCGACAGCGAATTTAATGTCACACAAGAGTTGGCATCAGTGCATAGCATGCACAGTAACTGGAGAAGACGTCTTCAAAGAACTGCAAAAAACTGTGACGGAATACAACCTGGAGTGGAATAAACTGCAACGTGTGACAATTGATGGAGGAAAAAACATGTCTGGGCCGAAGAAAGTTTTAGTTGGACAAATAACAAAAACTTGCGAGGTTGGTGGATTCTCAAAGCCCATGTTCCTGCATTGCATTATCCATCAGCAAGCATTGTGTGGAAAATATCTGGATATGTCTTGTGTTCTGAAACCTGGTGTTTCAGTAGTAAATTTTATTCAATCTCATGGGCTTAATCATCGCCAGTTTCGTGATTTTCTAAAAGAAATTTACTCAAAGTACGTTGACTTGACTTACTATACAGCAGTTCGATGGCTTAGTTGTGGAACAGTTCTATCACGCTTCTTTCATCTCAGAGAAGAAATGCATTTATTTCTAACAGAAAAGAATCGACCCGACCCACTTTTGTCAAACACTGGCTTTGGAAATTGGCATTTTTTGCAGATTTGACAGACCATATGAATCAACTGAATCTGAAATTGCAAGGTGAAACCAATTTAATTTGTGACCTATTTGTGCATGTCAAGTCATTCAGGGCAAAACTCATGCTTTTTGAAGGACAGGTGAAAGACCATAATTTGGTTCATTTCCCATGTTGTGTAAAATTTCATGAAGAAAGCGAAACAGAATTTCCTTCTTCATTTGCAACTGTAATCATTCAGGGCTTGCAAAAACAATTTCGGGAGCGATTTTCTGATCTTGATGGTAGAGCAGATGATATAAAACTGTTTCAAAATCCATTTGACTGCAATGTTGAAACACTCCCAAGTCAGTTTCAATTGGAAATTATTGACCTACAATCAGATGACATGCTGAAAGACAAATATAAAGAAGGAAATTTGATCCAATTTTATAAATCTTTGCAGCCTGAGCAGTTTCCAAATTTGAAGCAATTTGCTCATAGACTTGTGTCAGCTTTTGGTACAACATACCTGTGTGAACAAACATTTTCAAAAATGAAGTATGTCAAGTCCAAATATCGAGCAAATTTATCAGATGATCATTTGAAGTCCATTCTAATAATTGGCTCCTCAAGTTTGAAATCTCAGTACAGTGACATTTTGAAATTAAAAAATCAGCTCCATCGTTCACATTAAAATTGTAAACATGTTTTTTGTTTTGTGACCATGAAGCACAAAATTCTTTGCGTTTATGTTTTGCTGTTTACACAAAATTGCCAGATCTGTGTTGAAAGTTTGCAGACTGATTTTATTTTTCTTTGACTCATATTAAAGGCCCAAGTTTATTTTGAATGTCTTTGCGTTGTTTTGCTCAAGTTGTTTCTCTTTTGTTCTCAGTCATATCATGCTGATTACAAAAACGATCCATGTAAAATATATACATTTATTTAAAATTGTATTCATTCATTTTATACATAACTGATTTTTTTTTCCGGCCCCCGAATACTTGTAAAATCTACAATGTGGCCCTCGTGTTGAAAAGTTTGGAGACCCCTGCTCTAGAGCACTTCATGCTTCCCTCTGCTGACCAGCTTTATGAAGATGCTGGTTTCATTTTCCAGCAGGACTTGGCACCTGCCCACACTGCCAAAAGTACCAATACCTGGTTTAATGATCTTGTCATCATTTTGCTTGATTGACCAGCAAACTCGCCTGACCTGAATCCCATAGAGAATTTGTGGGGTATTATCAAGTGGAAGATGAGAGACACCAGACCCAACAATGCAGACGAGCTGAAGGCCGCTATCAAAGCAACCTGGGCTGCCATGACACCTCATCAGTGCCACAGGCTAATCGCCTCCATGCCACGCCGCATTGATGCAGTAATTCATGCAAAAAAAAGCCCCGACCAAATATTGGGTGCATTCTATACTGTACAAGGACATACTTTCCAGTAAGCCAACATTTCTGTATTAAAAATCCTTCTTTTATTGGTCTTCTGCAATGTTAAAATTTTCGGAGATACAAAATATGGGGTTTTCACTAGTTGTAAGCCATTATCATCAAAATAAACAGACACAAATGCTTGAAATATATCACTCTGTGTGTAACGCATCTACATAATGAATTCACTTTTTGAATTGAATTACTGAAATAAATTAACTTTTTGATCTTCTAATTTTATGAGATGCATCTGTATATAGGCCTTATTTTATCCAATGTAAAAGAAGCACAGCTTCAGATGATCATGTAGACATACTTCTTCTCTGTGGAAATTAAATAATAGAGTGTTTGAAAACTTCCGCATTGGGTTCAACTTAATGCACATATTTTATTCATTGGTTTTGTTTTAGAATGTCAGCAGTTAAGAGTACTGACATTAAATTTGTCCAGTCCTATAGAAAGTTATTTCACCACCCGGCAGAATGATGATTCATGGGTAATAGAACTACCACAAGCGGTTCCACTTTATCTTTGTTATTTTAGCACTGCAGGATCTTTGACATTGTACTAAGTGCATCCCTAGAATTTTTGGCCTTTTGTATGGAAACGATGTGAAACATTATGAGTATGGGAACTATAAAAAAAGGTGTTTTAGCATGCAAGAAAAATTCACTAGACCAATCGTTTTCATTTCTTCTTGCACAGCAGAAATGGAACACCATTCCCCTGTATAAAACACAAAGTTAGAAAAAAATTGCCACAGTGGCATTGAGATAGTTTCAGGAATGCCCAGTACCTATTACTGCCAGTGAGCGGAGCTGTAACCAATATCTTTATCATACATTAACCAGTATTGAAAATGTCAGTAGTATTCCTTATATAGAACGCAGGGCTTCTATTGGCCATGGAGACACAAACTTTTTATCTATGAGTTGGCCGACTGTATACAGAACAGACATATGGTTTTCATTAAAGAGATATTCTAAAAATGTAACAAAGCTTACATTCTATTTCTCAATTTTACCTGTTTTAAAATTTAAAAAGTGTGTGTGTGTGTGTGTGTATGTATGTATGTGAGATTATATATATATATATATATATATATATATATATAAGTGTATATGTGTGTATATATATAATATATATATGTGTACACACCCCTGTTAAAATGTCAGGTTTCTGTGATGTAAAAAAAATGTGGACAAAGATAAATAATTTCAGAACTTTTTCTACCTTTTACTGTGATCTATAAGCTGTACAACTCAATTAAAAAAACAAACTGACAGGTAGCTGCAGAGGCTGAGGTAGATTACAGAGAGAAAACATGTGTCAATTGGATTTAGTTCTGATAGAAAAAACACAGAAAAAATTGCTTTATCAAGCTCAACGTGTGTTTGAATTTGGAGATAAGAACAGTAGGTTATTAGCTTATTTGGCTCACTCGCACCAGGCTCCAACCTCTATCCCACTCATATATGATGCACAGATGCGACTTTGTACGTCACAAACGGATATAGCTAAAGCCTTTGTGGATTTTTACTCTGATCTGTATACCTCAAGAGTTGAGTGGAAAGGACATAGTTCAGGAATATCTAGCTCCAATACCCCTCCTGGAACTCTCTCTGGAGAGGTGGCGGAGGAGTTGGACCTCCCCCTTACAGTGCAGTGGAAGAAGTAGTGTCAGCCGTGAGGTCCTTAAACCCGAATAAGACCCCGGGTATGGATGGGTTTCTGGCAGAATGGTACACCACATATGCGGAAAGCCTAGTTTCCCAGCTACTTAAAATGTATATGGATGCCTATCGGGGGGGGGGGGGGGCGTGCTCCCTGAGTCTCTGAGAGAGGCACTTATAGTGCTGATCCCTAAGCCGCAGAGGACCACGATCTTTGCAAATCTTATAGACCGATATCCCTCATTAATGTGGATGCAAAAATCCTAGTTAAATTATTGGCCAAACTTTTTAATAAGGTAATTGCTTCAGCTATCCATCAGGATCAGACCGGTTTTATACCTGAAAGATCGACAGCTATAAACCTACGCCGACTGTTTTACTATCCTACAATCTGAGGGACCCACGCCGGATACTCAGGTAGTGCTCTCCTTGGATACGCATAAAGCGTTTGAGTCTATTGAATGGCCAAATCTAGTGGGGTTCGGTCCTAGATTTATAAGATGGGTCCAGATACTGTACGCTGAACCACGGGCTAGGCTTAGGGTCAACAACACCATTACGGACTCGTTCAGCATAGCGAGGGGCACACGACAGGGGTGCCCCTTGTCGCCCCTGCTGTTTGCCCTGGCTATAGAGCCGCTGTCGGCTCTACTGAGAGCGGATGGAGGTGTCAGAGGTTGTGCAGTCAATGAGCTGGAGGAAAAAACATCCCTCTATGCTGATGACATGCTTCTGTATTTGGCTGAGGCAGAGGGCTCGTTGACCACCGCTCTAGACAAAATCTCAGAATTTGGACAGTTCTCGGGCTTCAAGGTGAATTGGAATAAATCCATTATCTTCCCTTTTGATCCTGAATGTTCCGAGATTGCCCCCAGGGGGCCCCCCTGAAGGTAGTTTCTAAATTTCATTATCTGGGAGTAGATGTCCAACTGCCAATCCGTGCTTATGTGATTAATAATTTGGCGCCCATGAAAATGCGGTTGAGGGAAAGTCTGCAAACTTGGGCTAAGCTGCCGCTGGGTCTCCTTGGGCGAATCAACATGTTTAAAATGATCTACTTGCCCAGGTTTCTGTATTCGCTTTGGCACGCACCGGTTTATATCCCTAAGAAATGGTTTGCGAGCATTAATAAAATGCTTTTGGCGTTTCTCTGGGGCCCTAAACCCCCTAGAGTATCTTTGGACACACTTTATTTACCAAATACGGGCGGGCGGACTGGCCCTACCGAATCTGCAGTGCTACTACCTGGCAGCCCAACTGACACATGTGCACTGGTGGGGTTTCCCAGACCTGAACATTGCATCTGTGGCAACCCAGGCGGCCCAGGTCCACTCGTATGAGGGACTGATTAATGTCCTTTATAAGAACGGACCTTATCCGTAACGGGCGGCGGCATTACTGAAACTGTCGTACAAAATATTCCATATCTGTAACGCCAGGGTGGGCGGGACTAGTCTTGCGGCCTCCCCTAATTCTCCTCTGTGGCACAACCCCCAATTTAGTGAGATAGTCAAGGTACCGGATGGGTCGCGCTGAGCAGCATATGGGGTTAAGTACGCCCATCAACTGTTCAGGGATGGGGTGTTTAGGTCCTTCATAGACTTGAAGACTGAATACGGGATTCCCAATACGTTCTTTTTTGTTATCTCCAGCTGCGCCATGCAGCAACAGCTCAATACGGTGGGGGGGTGGTGGCGCTCTCCCCTTCCAGTATGGAAAAAGTGATAACTGATGGGGACCATTCACAGTTGATTTCTAAATACTACTTCAAGCTCCTGACATCTTCCTTCCCCAGAATGGGGAGGGTGGTGGCACAGTGGCAGACTGATATACCATCCCTCACGGAGGAGACTTGGTCGGAGGCTTTGGATACGCTGGTGCCCTCGCTGATCTTGGCTAGAGACAAGTTGACACAGTTTAACTATCTCCATAGAATATATTATATTATACCCCCAAGCGACTACATAAAATGGGTAGAAGGTAATCTTCAGAATGCCCTCGCTGCCATGCAGCAGAGGGAGATTTCTTTCATATGGTGTGGCAGTGTCCCCGGGTGGAGAGCTTCTGGAGGGCAATACTGACATTTCTGGAAGATACCCTGGAACTCCCAAATATTTACTCCCCAGCCAGATGTCTTTTAGGAGACCTGGAGGAGGAGGAAATATCAACCTCGCAGAAAATCCTGCTTGGAATTCTATTTTGTTATGCTAAGGAGTTGGCCCTCAAATGGCGGAAACCTTCACCCCCATCTCTGCAAGGCTAGGTGAATTTAGTGAACAAGGCCCTACCAGTGTACAAGATAACCTACATAGCTAGAGGGTGTCCTAAAAAAATTGAGAAAGTGCGGGTGGGATGGATGGAGAAGGTAAGGGGAGAAGTGGAGGTGAGATAAATGTAAACAGATGAGATATGATTGAAGATAAGTGGGGAAGTCTGCTGGTACATCAGGCGATAAGCTGATAAAATATAATAGACAGAGGAGACGTAGGAGATGAGCGGAATGATTATTGACATTTCTTTTTCGTACATCACGGGACACAGAGCGACTTAGTCATTACTAATGGGTTATATAGATACCTTCAGGTGCTGGCACTGGCAACTTCCAAAACCGGAAGTACCCTCCCCTATATAAGCCCCTCCCATCCGGGAGCACCTCAGTTTTTTGCCAGTGTCTAAGGTGTTGGCCAAAGAGTAACATGTGTTTTCACTGGGCTTGCGTACAGGTTCTTTTACGGGCCTTAGTAAGCTGTCCCGGATCCCACCAAAAAAGCTTCATAGCTAAACGGTCGGTACCCGGGCCTTGCAGCAGAAGAGCAAGGTTTTGCCTGTAATGCCTCTCTTAGGAGGGCTGGACCCTGGGATCCAGAGCTCTGGTCATACCCACGACCAAGATGTTTTCTGTGCAGGGTGCTATACAGGTCCAGGGGAGTGGAATCCTTGGGAACCCGGTCCCTGAAGGTTTAATTACAATGCCTGCCGTGATGGGTGAAGTTTGGGCTTCTGTGGACCAAACAGAGTCCTGCGGCGGGGAACAGGTAAGTGGGGGCCCCCAGGAACTTGGTTCTATTGGGGGACCCCCAAGCCTAATTTGTCTTTCTGTCTGTTACCTAACGGTATTCCCGCTAATATCTGTGTATGCCTGTAACTACTGGAAAATGTAAAATTTTAATAGTAGTCAAGAAAAAAAAAAAAAGAGGACCGCGGTACCTGTGTTAAACCACTAGAGGCCGCTGTGGTCCATTTTTTCTTGTCATGTGGATCTTTGGTTTTCTCAAGTCAAAAGATCCAGGCAGTTGGTAAGTTCTCTGTCCACTTCCTCTGCCCTGTTGCTGCGCTCATCCACCGCACAGGCCCTCCGGCAAAAAGGGCCCTGGCTCCTAGTCCCTGTTTGGTTTCGAAAAGGGCGCGTGCACGCGCCTCCTATGAAAAAAAAGGGGCGGGGCGGGTGGATGACGCTCGATGCGCGCAGCGGCGCTTCTGCGCATGTGCAGGCGTCCCAGCATGTGTAAAAGACACAGTACAAGTGTCAGCTGGATGCAAGCAGAGCTAGCAACAAAACGGTGGCACACAGAGGCGGTTGATGCAGGCATCCCCATAGAAAGACACTTTAGTGGACACCAGCTGGTATATAGCAGCAACTGTGTTAGACTATTACCAGCAAAATTGGTGTATGACGACGGGAATACCTCAGCTTTGTGCTTATAGGATATGTCGTCCAGACGCTCTGGAAATAAGTCTTCCAAGAAGCGAAAGGGGTCTCCATCGGGCTCTCAGGATTTTGGGCATGCTGTACTGCGCCAATCTCCCCTGAAATTTCAGAGGTCAGTAGCCGTAGGAAACCCCGCAGGAGTACCTGGTACTGCGGCTGTCCCCAGTCCACCTGCTCCTGTATATATAACAGAGGAGGTTTTATCCTCAACTCTGGGAGGATTGGAAGAGAGATTAACAGCATTGATCGCTGCTTCCCTGTCACAGGGAAAGCGCGTCCGATCTCCGTCTCCTCCTTCAGAGTGCCTGTTAGTGGAGGAACAGTCCCAGAGATCGACCTACCTGAAGGGGATCAGGTGAGGTTGATTCAGTTATAGAGGAATCAACAGTGGAAGAACCTTTCTCAGCATCTCAGGCTGAAAGATTATGGGTTCAGTCTCTGACTAACATGGTCCGAGCAGCATTTTAAATGCCTCTGGCGGAACCATCAACCACTACTGTTTCCTCGCCTGGGGTCGCTGAAAGCTCCCCAGACTGTCTGTTCCTTCCCAATCCACCCTTTATTGGAAGGGCTTATTTCCAGGATTGGGAGCATCCTGTTAAAATATTTACTCCCCCCAAGAGATTTCCAGTGATCTATCCCATGGAGGATAAGTTCATAAAAAAATGGAGGGTCCGTACAGTGGAAACAGCCATCTCTTGTGTAAATAAATCACTGACATGTCCAGTAGATAATGTTCCAATGTTCAAAGACCCAATAGATAAAAAATTGGAGTCTTTACTAAAATCTGCTTTCTCTACAGCAAGCATGGTGACACAACCTGCAGTAGCAGCGATTGGAGTCTGCCAAGCAATGAAAGATCAGTTGAAACAAGTCTTAAGGGACTTACCAGATCAGCAGGCTCTTGCCCTAGCTGACCTACCTAGAGCCTTGTGTTGCGGTGGACGCCATAAAGGATACAATCCAACAGGCCTCCCGCTTTACGCTGTCTGTAGACATATGCGTAGGCTTCTATGGCTCAAAAACTGGTCTGCTGAAGCTCCCTGTAAGAAATTGCTGATTAGCTTCCCATTTCATGGAGAACGCTTATCTGGAGAAGATCTGGACAAATATATCCAGAAAACTTCTGCCGGTAAAAGTACACTCTTGCCGGTTAAGAACAAGGGTAGAAGTCCTTCTTTTAAGAGGCCTACTTCTCCAGTCCCTGGCACATCGGCTGTGAAACAGTTCCGACGGCCTCCGCGGTCAAATCCAGGGGGCAGAAATCAGGGACAATCACAGGGTAACAAGAAACCCTGGGTCAAGAGAGGTACAAAACCTCCCCCCAAGTCTTGAAGGGTTGCCCCCACTCAATTTGGTGAGGGGAAGACTTCAGTTGTTCACAGAGACCATGGCGGGACACCATCAGAGACAGATGGGTGATCTCCGCAGTAAGTCTGGGATACAGGCTGGAGTTAAAAGACATTCCTCCTGCCCATTTTATGAGGTCAAACGTGCCAAGCGATCCCCAGAAGAGAGGATCCCTCCTTCTGGCACTAGAACAACTATTGCTCCAAGGGTAATCATGAGGTTCCCTTGGAAGAAAGCGGGTTCGGGTTTTACTCGAACCTTGTCACAGTCCCCAAACCAAATGGGGACGTGAGGCCCATATTAAATATAAAAGGGCTAAACAAGTTCCTACATATCAGGACTTTTTCGGATGGAGTCGATCCGATCGGTGGCCACCGTCCTACAAGGGCAGGAATGGTTAGCCTCGATCGACATAAGGGATGCTTATTTGCATATTCCCATCTGTCCGGCCCACCAGAAATTTCTACGCTTTGCAGTAGAAGGGCGCCATTTTCAGTTTAGAGCCTTACCTTTCGGTCTGGCCACAGCACCACGAGTGTTCACAAAAATTCTGGCCCTACGATTGGCCAAACTAGGAACACAAGGTGTAACGATAATGGCATATCTAGACGACTTGTTGCTGATAGACCACTCAGTGAACAAAACTAGAGGTGGTCGTTCACAAGACAATCAAGTATCTGGAATCTCACGGTTGCATTATCAACCGAGACAAGTCAGCCCTAAAACCAGTCAAAAGTCTGGAATACTTGGGGTCTAAGACTGGATTCAAATCAGAGAAAGATTTTCTTACCTCCAGAGAAGGTGTCGTCTTTGAAAGATTTGACCCACTTAGTGGGTACAAAAAAGAAAACCATCCATATGCCTGTGTATGAGGCTGCTGGGAAAAATGGTGGCTTCATTCGAAGCAGTACCCTACGGTCAATTCCATTCAAGGAACTTGCAGAGGGCCATACTGTCAGCCTGGAACAAAAAATTTCAGGCTTTAGACTTACCAATGTCCCTGTCCCCTTCCGTTCGCAAGAGCCTCCATTGGTGGTTGGTGCCCCAGAATCTGGAAAAAGGGAAACCCTTCAGTCCGGTTTCTTGGAAGGTGGTCACTACAGATGCCAGCCTCATAGGCTGGGGGGCAGTACTGGAGCAATGGTCTCTCCAGGGCAAGTGGTCAGAAGCAGAGAAGGCCCTGCCCATCAATCTCTTAGAGATACGAGCAGCCCGGTATGCCCTAGTAGCATGGACATCCAAACTCCAAGGGTCCCCTGTCAGAATTCAATCAGACAATGCCACAGCAGTGGCATATATCAATCACCAGGGTGGCACCAGGAGTCGTGCAGCCCAGAGGGAAGCGAATTGCATCCTGGAATGGGCAGAAAAATATGTCCCAGCCATATCCGCGGTTTTCATCCCAGGAGTGGAAAATTGGAGAGCGGACTTTTTAAGTCGCCAACAATTATGCCCGGGGGAATGGTCTCTTCACCCCGAGGTTTTCCAGGCAATATGCCAGCGGTGGGGAACACCGGATGTAGATCTGCTAGCATCCAGATTCAACGCAAAGGTGGACAGATTTGTGTCTCGCACAAGGGATCCCCTAGCTTGCGGCTCGGATGCCCTAGTGTTCCCTTGGGATCAGTTCAAGCTGATATATGCATTCCCACCGCCACAATTGTTACCGCGATTACTCCGCAGAATCAGGGTAGAAAAGAAACCAGTGATTCTGATGGCTCCAGCGTGGCCCCGAAGGGCATGGTACGCGGAGATTGTAAAAATGTCAGTGAGGAGTCCTTGGACCCTCCCACATCGTCCGGACCTGCTGTCGCAAGGACCGATATACCACCCTTCCTTACCAGCCCTAGGTTTGACGGCCTGGCTATTGAAGCCCACATTCTGAAAAAGAGAGGGCTCTCTAATTCTGTGGTATCTACCATGATCAATGCCAGGAAGCCGGTATCCAGGCAGATCTATTATAGGATCTGGAAGGCGTACATTACGTGGTGTGAGGCCAAGAAATGGCATCCACGTAAGTACGTGATAGGTAGGATTTTGGACTTCCTACAGTGGGCTGTAGATAGGAAGCTGGCCTTGAGTACTATCAAGGGTCAGATTTCGGCCTTGTCAATATTTTTTCAAAGGCCCTTGGCATTCGCATTCACTAGTCAAAGCTTTCATACAAGGAGTGATGCGTATTAGCCCTCCGGTTAGTATTCCCATATGTCCATGGGACTTAAACCTGGTTCTGTCGGTTCTACAGAAACAACCGTTTGAACCATTGCAACACATTTCCTTGGTTCTTCTCACCAGGAAATTGATTTTCTTAGTAGCCATTTGTTCGGCTAAAAGAGTATCGGAATTAGCCGCCTTGTCCTGTAGGGAGCCATATCTGGTTGTCCATAAGGACAGAGTAGTATTACGTCCTCATCCAGCCTTTCTTCCCAAGGTGGTATCAAGGTTTCATTTGAACCAAGATGTGGTTCTTCCTTCTTTTTTCCCCAAACCTAGCTCGGTAGAGGAAAAGTTATTACATTCTTTGGATGTAGTAAGAGCAGTTAAAGCTTATCTAAAAGCCACTGCTCAGATTCGCAGAACGGATACTTTGTTTATTCTGCCGGAAGGCCCTAGAAAGGGTCAGGCAGCATCAAAATCTACTTTAGCCAAGTGGATTCGACAGGTCATAATACAAGCCTATGGCTTGAGAAAGAGACCGCCTCCGTTCAAAGTTAGGGCGCACTCCACAAGAGCAGTTGGAACTTCATGGGCAGTGCATCACCAGGCCTCCCTGGCTCAAGTATGTAAGGCCGCAACATGGTCTTCGGTACACACGTTTACTAGATTCTACCAGGTAGACGTTAGAAGTCAGGAGGATGTCGCCTTTGGGCGCAGTGTGTTGCAGGCCGCAAAAGATCCTCATGCCTGATGGCGCCCAGCTTATGTATCCCTCCCCTCATTTGGCATTGCTTTGGGACGTCCCATTAGTAATGACTAAGTCGCTCTGTGTCCCGTGATGTACGAAAAAGAAAAAGGGATTTTTATAACAGCTTACCTGTAAAATCCTTTTCTTGGAGTACATCACGGGACACAGAGCTCCCACCCCTCTTTTTGGGACACTTATTGCTTTGCTACAAAACTGAGGTGCTCCCGGATGGGAGGGGCTTATATAGGGGAGGGTACTTCCGGTTTGGAAGTGGCCAGTGCCAGCACCTCAAGGTAATCTATATAACCCATTAGTAATGACTAAGTCGCTCTGTGTCCCGTGATGTACTCCAAGAAAAGGATTTTACAGGTAAGCTGTTATAAAAATCCCTTTTTTGACCCCCCTGGTGACACATAGTCCTTTGCTCTTCTGATCCCTGTACACTGTCCTACATTCTAATTCTAATATACACTGCTCTTCATCCTACTGACCCCCTGTCCTCTGCCCTGCTGACCCCCTGTCCTCTGCCCTGCTGACCCCCTGTCCTCTGCCCTGCTGACCCCCTGTCCTCTGCCCTGCTGACCCCCTGTCCTCTGCCCTGCTGACCCCCTGTCCTCTGCCCTGCTGACCCCCTGTCCTCTGCCCTGCTGACCCCCTGTCCTCTGCCCTGCTGACCCCCTGTCTTCTGCCCTGCTGACCCCCTGTCCTCTGCCCTTCTGCCCTGCTGACCCCCTGTCCTCTGCCCTTCTGCCCTGCTGACCCCCTGTCCTCTGCCCTTCTGCCCTGCTGACCCCCTGTCCTCTGCCCTTCTGCCCTGCTGACCCCCTGTCCTCTGCCCTACTGACCCCCTGTCCTCTGCCCTGCTGACCCCCTATCCTCTGCCCTGCTGACCCCCTATCCTCTGCCCTGCTGACCCCCTGTCCTCTGCCCTGTTGACCCCCTGTCCTCTGCCGTACATGCTACTGACTTCCTGTACACTACCCTACATGCTACTGACTTCCTGTACACTACCCTACATGCTACTGACTTCCTGTACACTACCCTACATGCTACTGACCTCCTCCTGTACACTACCCTACATGCTACTGACCTCCTCCTGTACACTACCCTACATGCTACTGACCTCCTCCTGTACACTACCCTACATGCTACTGACCTCCTCCTGTACACTACCCTACATGCTACTGACCTCCTCCTGTACACTACCCTACATGCTACTGACCTCCTCCTGTACACTACCCTACATGCTACTGACCTCCTCCTGTACACTACCCTACATGCTACTGACCACCTCCTGTACACTACCCTACATGCTACTGACCTCCTCCTGTACACTACCCTACATGCTACTGACCACCTCCTGTACACTACCCTACATGCTACTGACCTCCTCCTGTACACTGCCCTACATGCTACTGACCTCCTCCTGTACACTGCCCTACATGCTACTGACCTCCTCCTGTACACTGCCCTACATGCTACTGACCTCCTCCTGTACACTGCTGCCCTACATGCTACTGACCTCCTCCTGTACACTGCCTTACATGCTACTGATGACCTGTACACTGCCCTACATACTACTGATGACCTGTACACTGCCCTACATACTACTGACCTCTGTACACTACCCTACATACTACTGACCTCTGTACACTGTATTATACATTAAATTCAGTTCTGTAAGAAACACCTTATTTTCTGGCAGTGCCCCTCCCGAGACTAGACTCTGGATCCGCCCCTTCTTCCGGTTTACACAATGTCAATGGCGCCATTTAGAAAAAAATCAAAAGCATTCAGTAACACTGATCTTGGTGATATTACCTTGTAAAAGTAGTAGTGACATCATCCCTGAGCTGTACATAGCCTATGAAGCGAGTAGAGCTGTGCATGGAGCCCAGCAGCTCTTACCAATACAGGCTGCCTGCAGAAAACTACAGGAGTGGGTGGAGAAAAGACCACTCATCTTGCACATGGGTAAAGAGCAGCAGTGACTGGTCTTTATTACAGGAAGCTCCTGCACAGAGGCAACATTTTTACATTTAATTACTCTACAGATCTTGAAAAGACACACACCGTACACCAAGATTTAAGAAAAAATACACGTCTCTTGTATTTAGGCAATATATTTCTTATTTTGGAGTTGGGCTATATGCAATTAGCGGACCTCCAGCTGTTGCAAAACTACAAGTCCCATCATGCCTCTGCCTCTGGGTGTCATGCTTGTGGCTGTCAGTCTTGCGATGCCTCATGGGACTTGTAGTTCTGCAACAGCTGGAGGTCCGCTAATTGCATATCCCTGGGCCCTTGTTGTACTTCTTATTACCCACAAAAAGAACTATGCTATGCTTTGACTACTCTGACATTGAGGGGGTTGCCTCAACTGGCTATTTTTTTTGCAAATGAAAAGCCCACAAGACAAAAGTCCTTAAGCTTTTATCCCCAGATGTCTTTCATTAGGGGCAGTCCTATATTGGTTTTGATTCTAAAAATAACATCATGGGTCTTAGTGAACATTGACTTTCATCAGCACAGTGAAATATTACCAACTCTCCCATGCTTTCCACATTCCTGAGAACTTGGGATGTAATAACTCATTCCGTGTGACCTGACGTCACTCCACAACTCCAGTACAAACTGCTTTCTTTGTTTGGAGATTGTGAAGTACTTGTGAACACCTTCTGTGCTGCCTGTCCCTCTTACCATATATGGTAATGTGGAGCCTGCTGTCATTCACACACCACTCACTGTGCTAAATTAATGAAGGTGATCCTCAGAATCATGTTTATGGACATTTACATTTTTTTATTTTACCAGGTGTTTATCTCTAGGGAATCTTAAATATTCAACAGTTTGTTATTGCGCTGCTGATATCGAAGTACTTTCTGTTTATTGTTGATTAACAGAGTCTAGCAGGGCATAAATGTTTTAAGCTCCTTAACCAGCCCTGGAAGAATTTACCCCCTTCCTGACCAGAGCATTTTTTGCGATATGGCACTGTGTCGCTTTAATTGATAATTTCACTATCGCGTCATAGGACCTCTTGCATGGAAAGCCCCTAACAGTCATGCACAGCAGCCGCAAAGTTCCGGGATTCCCCGTGTGACGGAATTACAAGTGTGCACACTCCAAGGGGACCGCGCAGGGTCATCAGCTGAAGACTTAAAGCCCTATGATACCCTGCAATTCATCTATATCGGGAAGTAGGTGCCCACCCGAATGATTCCTCAGCTAACGATCTTCAGGAGCTAGAGCCATGAGGACCACAGGTGTCCTCCCATCATTTCCCTGATTCAGACGGATAGGTGATCGCAGTCTGGTAAACCGGAAGACTTTGCGGGGTAGGTTAGTTTCTCTTTTCGTCCATGGACGGACACAGCTCCTTAATTCTTGACCATTGGGTTATGTTCCTGTTCTAGAGGAGAGGACTAGGCAGAACATGTTGTATATTTAAATACATGTTACTTTAACAGAGTTGAACAGCCCCGCTCAGGGGGCGGCCCCTTCGGACATAACCCTCCGCCCTGCAGTCAGAAGCTCAGTTTTTTTCTGCCTAGTAGAGGAGAAGGACCTGGCTCCCTTTTGGGCCCAGGGCACGGAAGAAATTTTTATTTTATGATTTTCTTTTAAGAAATCTTCCATCAACTGCCGGCTGGGTGACAGGCTGGATATTATAGATCCTTGTCTCCCCAGTCCGGCCATCGAGCGTGAGCAGGCCTTGGCTACATGCGGGGTCGGCCACAACATACCCCATGGCTCCAGGGGTGACCGGTGAGCTTTGCTCCAGGGTCCACATATGACCGGGCTGCTTGCTGTCTCAGTCACAGTGGACTGGGCCGACAGCTACTCCGTACTGATCGGTTGTGGGGCTGTCAGGAACGCACCATCAGGGACGGGTAAGTACAGTTCCTCCTGCTTCGTTGGGATGGAACAGCTGGGCATTCCCGGGGGGTCAGTTAGGGGGTCTCCCCCTTTTTTTCCTCCTCGCTTTGCAGGGCCTGCTACGTCGGCCGGGGTATACCTGAGGGGGATTCCGTATCCCGGTTTGGGGCTGTGCGGGCATCCGGGTTCGCTCTCTGTGGGGGGTGTTCTGCCTCTGGGAAGTCTCCATTCGGCATCTCTTTGGCCTTCTTGTCCACCTCACGTCCTTAGGCGCCATTTTTTGAAGCACCGACGCCATTTTTTTGGGTCCTGTAGTTTGCATTGAAATCTCCATTGCCGGCCATTTTGTCGTGGGCCGCGCTATGATGCAGGTCTTCATTGCGGGTGGCCATGTTCTTGTAGTCCGTGCCCTATTTCTCTGAGGTGTTCGGCGGCCATTTTGAGGATGTTTTTTTCTTATTGATGTGGCCTCTAGTGCTGGGAAGGCTTCCTGAATGGCGCGAATAGCGCTGTTCACATCACAGAACACCTCAGACACACGCTGTGTGCGGAGGGAGAGCAGACAGCGACGCTGGGCAGCCTCTTACTTAGGTGGTGAGTTTCCCTGGGTAAAACCCTGGTCAGGGCAGTAAGGAGGGTGGATATTTTTTGGTGCCATTACCTTGACTTAAGTCCTTATAGGCTGTCAGTGGGTGGGCATGGAGTCAGAAGCTGGATGCTTCTTCCCCAGACATTCCAGGGCAGCAACCAGTGTCCCTACACCTGCGGTGCCTATGGACAGTCCTGGAGTCATTTGTTGCCAAGGGCGGGCGTAAGGAGGGTAAACAAGCGCCCCCTCCCCCCACCATCTCCTGGGGAATGCTCTGCCTCAGACTCGGGCCTGGCTGCGGCACAGGACCCCTGTTCTAATGTGTCAGAGGATGCGAAGACCGTCGGGGAAGTGAGGGAGACTCCTCGCCCGGGTCAGCGCAGGATAGAGCACTTGTGGTAGCACTTATCACAGCAGTGAGGGTCACTCTTAAGCTGGAGGATACAGCTGGGACATCCGCTGAGGTGTCAGTCCCTTTTGGGTCTCACAAACCGACCCGCTATCAAGGTTTTTCCTTATGTGTCTTACTTTGACAAGTTCATAGATAAGGAATGGGAACGGCCGCAGAGGTCCTTTGCGGTCCCTCAGCGCAGGGCGGTCCGTTATCTATTTGAAGAGAGCCTTTTGAAAAAATGGGCTTCTCCTCCGGTCTTTGATCCCCGGGTCTCTCGGTTAAATAAAGTAACCACCATCCCGGTGGAAGGGACCCCTGCCTTTACGGACACTTCTGATAGGAGGTCCAAAGCGGTGAGCCGCTCCATGTTCACCATGCTGGGGTCAGCATTGCGGCCTATATTGGCTGCTACCTTTGTGTCCCAGACGCTCACTGAGTGAGCTACAGTATTGCACCAGACTGTGGAGGAGCATCAGCTCCCTCCAGAATGCGTGTCACTGGCCGTACAGTTGGTACAGGAACTTGTATGGGGGAAAAACTGAGGTGATCATCTTCAGCTATCTGGCCACCCCCTCCAGATATCCCACCTTGGTCTCCCTCATTTGGTCCTGCTCCGGAGGTGGCCCCCCAGATCCGTGATCTGGGATTCGTCCTAGATTCAGGTTTAACCCTGGCTCCTCAGATAAAAAAGGTTGTCAGTGCATGTCACTGGCAGCTAAAACTTCTGAGGGGGCTGTTTAAATATCTGGATATCTCGGACAGAAAAACTGTCATCTGTGCCACGATAGGTAGATGCCTAGACTACTGCAACTCTCTTTATCTGGGATTGCCAAAGATGTTAGCGCAGAAGCTTCAACTTCAAAATGCTGCGGCAAGGTTACTCATGGATGTCCCGTTAAGGGATCATATCACCCCTGTCCTCTGCGCCTTGCATTGGCTGCCGGTCCACTATCGCACCTTATTTAAGGCAGGATGTATCATGTTTAAGATTATGAGAGGCCTGGCCCCAATCTCTGCTCTCGTTTTCATAAACGAGCTCTTGCCAGATCATTTAGATCTACCAGATCTCCTCTATATCTCGTTGCCCAAGAAGATCCGGCGTGGTGGTCAGGCCTTCTCCCACCAGGTTGCCGTATTATGGAATGGCCTCCCTGTCGAGCTCCAGGAGGCCCCTACTATCCCGGTCTTCCACGTGTTACTGAAGACTTGGCTTTTCACGCAAGCCTTTCCTGTGTAGCCTCTCTCTTCCACCCTTTCTGCGCTGCTCTTGGTTCCTGGGTCCTCTTTTCCCAGGAACTCTGCTATGCGCGTCTGGACCCTTCGGGGTAAGACCGCTCTATATTAAGATACCTCTCAACTCAACTTGTGTACGTCTGTGTTGCAACCCTGAATGCGGCCCCTTTTAATCTCCAGGGCCTCCGCGGTGGTATTGCGCCGCCTGATATGGCTGAAATGCTGGTCCTCTGATCAAGCTTCCAAGAAAACTCTGGCAGATTTGCCTTTCTAAGGTGGTGGCTTTTTGGTGCCTCACTGGACGACATCATTAAGGATGTCACTGGAGGTAAGAGCATACTTCTCCCTCAGTCCACTAAAGGGAAGGAGCCGTGCCGTAAGCCGGGGCCCTCCTTTCCCACGCGGAAGTGGTATTTTCGTCAGTCAGGACCTGCTGACAGACCCTCCCAAGCGGACAAAGGTCCAGCTGGGGGACGGAAGCATCACGGACGCCAGCCTGACCGGTTGGGGGGGTGTCTGGGGGTTCAGGCGGCCCAGGGCCGCTGGACTCCGAACGAATCCCAACTACCGATCAATGTCCTGGAACTCCGGGCGATCAGGCTGTGCCTCTCCAAGTGGTCACAGAGGCTAGGGGGGCATCCAGTCAGGATCCAGTCAGACAACGCCACGACTGTGGCATACATCAACCATCAAGGAGGAACAAGAAGCTCGGCTGCAGCGTCGGAGGTCGCTCACATCCTGCGGTGGCGGAAAGGAGCATGCCGGCCCTATCCGCAGTTTACATTCCGGGCGTGGAAAACTGGCAGGCGGACTATCTAAGTCGCCAGATGCTGGACCAAGGGGAATGGTCATTACATCCGGAGGTTTTTCAACTCCTTTGCCGGAAATGGGGCACACCAGACGTGGATCTCCTGGCTTCTCGACTCAATCGCAAGGTGTCGAGGTTCGTGGCCAGGTCCAGAGATCCCTGGGCAGACGCGCCAGTGGCCCCGTGGGGTCAGTATCGGCTAATTTATGCCTTTCCCTACTGAAGTTACTAACTCGTCTACTCCGCAGAGTAGAGACCGAGGGAATTCCGGTGTTTCTAATCGCCCCAGATTGGCCCAGGCGTCCCTGGTACGCCGTCCTTGTGCGCCTGGTGGCGGATGTACCCTGGCGACTGCCAATGCGGGAGGACCTTCTCTCGCAAGGTCCCATTCTTCATCCTGCTTTACAGTCACTGGCTTTAACGGCATGGCTATTGAAAGCCAGGTAGGTACTAAGGAACAGAGGCCTGTTGGATCAGTTAATTTCAACCATGTTGAGGGCACCGAAGTCGTCTTCTAGGAAGATCTACCATCGCCCGTGGAGAGCCTACGTCTCTATGTGTGAGGAGATGAGTGGCGTCCACGGGCATATTTGGTTTCCAGGATCCTGCTGTTTTTACAGCGCAGAGTAGATCAGAAACTTGCCTTAAGCACCATTAAGGGGCAGATTTCAGCCTTGGCTGTTTTCTTTCAGCGACCCTTGGCGGCTCATTCACTGGTGAGTACGTTTGTGCAAGGGGTCCGACATGTGGCTCCTCCGGTGCGACCACCATTGCCTCCATAGGATTTAAATCTGGTGCTCTCTGCGCTTCAGAAACCTCCTTTTGAGAACATCAGAGAAATTCCTCTTTTGACGCTCTTTTAGAAGGTGGCCTTCCTGGTAGCCATCACATCCGTCAGGAGGGTTTCTGAATTGGCGGCCTTGTCTTGCAAGTCCCCATATTTGGTCCTCCATAAGGATAAAGTGGTGCTACGCCCACAGCCTTCCTTCCTTCCGAAGGTGGTTTCGGCCATTCACCTGAATGAGGACATTGTACTTCCATCCTTGTGTCCTCGGCCATCGCATTCCAAGGAGGTTGCGCTGCATTCTTTAGACGTGGTACGTGCCTTGCAGGTGTACCTCTCTGTTACGGCTCTGTTCCGAAGATCTGACTCACTGTTTGTGTCGGTGTCTGGTCCGCAGAAGAGCCTGGCGGCTTCGTCGGCCACCATTTTTTCGGTGGATCCGGCAGACCGTCATCCAGGCCTATGCCCTAAAGGGGCGGGCGCCTCCCTTTCCTGTCACGGCGCATTTGATCAGGGCTATTGGTGCCTCTTGGGCTGTCCGACATCAGGCGTCTGTATCACAAGTGTGTAAGGTGGCCAACTGGTCGTCCGTTCACACTTTCTCAAAGTTTTACAAGGTTGATATGAGTGCATCTTCGGATGCTAGCTTCAGCCGCAAAGTTTTGCAGGCGGCTGTTTGAGGTTGCAACTCCTCCATTGAGGAGATCTGCTTGTTTGGGGTGAAATTGGTTTTTGATTGCTGTGCCCACCCCTTGTTTTTTTGACATTGCTGGGACGTCCCAATGGTCAAGAATTAAGGAGCTGTGTACGTCCATGGACGAAAAGAGAAAATAGGATTTTTTGTACTCACCGTAAAATCCTTTTCTCTGTCGTCAATGGAGGGACACAGCACCCACCCCTCCTTTTTTGGTTTGTACTGCTTTTTACGAACTGAGCTGCTGACTGCAGGGCGGAGGGTTATGTCCGGAGGGACCGCCCCCTGGGTGGGGCTGTTCAACTCTGTTAAAGTAACATGTATTTAAATATCTAACATGTTCTGCCTAGTCCTCTCCTATAGAACAGGAACAGCCCAATGGTCAAGAATTAAGGCGCTGTGTCCATCCATGGATGACAGAGAAAAGGATTTTATGGTGAGTACAAAAAATCCTATTTTTGCTTGCTCCTCATTTGCCAGGATACATCCACACTGTGGGACTGCCTGTAAGTACAAACTCCATATCCTTCCTTGTTTAGTGGAGGACCCTGCTTCTGCAAGCGCTGCTTCCCCAACAATCCAATGCAGATGAGCCATACCTGTCCCTTAAGGAGGTATTCAGGTAATAATTGACTAAAGGCCTGTACACACGATCAGATATTCCGGCAACAATTGTGTGATGGACGTGTTTTGTCGGATAATCCGACCGTCTGTATGCAAATGTTGGATAGCATGCTCTCAAATTGACAACAAATGTGTTCCGTCGGATTATCCGATTGCGTGAACAGAAGTCCGTCGGACTACAATCCAAAGTACGCATGCTCCGAACCAATGCTAACCATAAGACAACAAGTCGCACAAAGGGTGGTGCTAAAGAGCAGAAAAAACACGTAGTTTTGTGAATGTTGGCTGAAAAAGTTCTGCCGTCTGTATGCAGAACAAGTTCACGGCCAACGCCCTTTGGACAAAAATCCACGGATTTGTCCAATGGAAATCCGAACGTGTGTACGAGGCTTAAGACTAACAGACTTCATTGGATCAGTCACAGACCATACATTGCAGAATCACTAGGCACACAGTAACACTAGAGGTGCGCATCTTCACTGGCCTCACGATTCGATTATGATTATCAGGTCAATGATTCGATTCCACGATGCATCACGATTACAGCGCAAGTGCGCATGGTTTTCATCAAAAAAATTCAAGCAGTCAGGAGAACTAAATTCTTTAAAAAAAAGACAACACTCCCTGAATGTAGCAAAGTCTAAACAAAGCAGACAACAACTTGTACATAGTACAGGAGATGATCAGAGACTGCAGACATAGTACAGGAGATGGCCAGAGACTGCAGACATGCTACAGGAGATGGCCAGAGACTGCAGACATGCTACAGGAGATGGCCAGAGACTGCAGACATGCTACAGGAGATGGCCAGAGACTGCAGACATGCTACAGGAGATGGCCAGAGACTGCAGACATGCTACAGGAGATGGCCAGAGACTGCAGACATGCTACAGGAGATGGCCAGAGACTGCAGACATGCTACAGGAGATGGCCAGAGACTGCAGACATGCTACAGGAGATGGCCAGAGACTGCAGACATGCTACAGGAGATGGCCAGAGACTGCAGACATGCTACAGGAGATGGCCAGAGACTGCAGACATGCTACAGGAGATGGAGAGGCGGGGCAGTATTAGGAGCATTTGCATTCATGAGGAACAGTAGGAGGGAGCGGCAATGTACAGGGCTGGGGGGGCGGAGTTCCGATAGAAGCCGAGAGGTAGGGGGAACAGAATCCGGCGGGGGAACTATTCTCGGCACAACACCTGTAATTATCAGTGTGTATATGCCGCGCTCATGTGACTGCCCTCTCTCCTCTCTGCTTTTACGTCTCACGTCTCTCCTGGCATCAGCCCCGCCCGCCTGTCTGTCGATCTGATAGCTACAGTCTGTGGGCGGGGCTGACGCCAGGAGAGACGTGAGACGTGAAAGCAGAGAGGCGGGCCGGGCAGTCACATGAGCGCGGCATATACGATGGTGTATGGACACTAGGAAGGTGATTTTATTTACTATGTATGGTTCCCCATTCTTTCTTTTTTCTATACTTTACATATACAGTATACTGTACATTCACGTCAGTCCCTGCCCTCAAGTGTTCAGACTTGATATATTTTCAGACAAATATCACTTTATCCTTTAACCACATAAGGACCGCTGCACGACGATATACGTAGACAGAATGGAATGAACAGGCACAAGGGCGTACGTCCCCTTTAAGAACTCAGCCGTGGGTCGCGCTCGCTCCGAAGCTCCATGACCGCGCCCGCGGACCTGATCGCCGCCGGTGTCCCGCGATCGGGTCACAGAGCTGAAGAACGGGGAGAGGTAAGTGTAAACAAACCTTTCCCCGTTCTTCCTAGTGTCATGTCAGTGATTGTCTGTTCCCTGTCATAGGGAAAGACGATCAGTGACGTCACACGCCAAGCCACGCCCCCCTACAGTAAGAATCACTCATTAGGTCACACTTAACCCCCACAGCGCCACCTAGAGGTTAACCCCTTCACTGCCAGTGTAATTTTCACAGTAATCCATGCATATTTATAGCACTGATCGCTGTAAAAATGACAATGGTCCCAAAAAAGTGTCTGATGTGTCCGCCATAATGTCGCAGTCACGATAAAAATCGCTGATCACCGCCATTACTAGTAAAAAAAAAAATAATAAAAATGTCAAACTACCCCCTATTTTGTAGACGCTATAACTTTTGCGCAAACCAATGTACAAAATATGTAGAAGAATACGTATTGGCCTAAACTGAGAAAAAAAAAGGTTTTTTTTATATATTTTTTGGGGAGATTTATTATAGCAAAAAGTAAAAAATATGTAATTTTTTTCAAAATTGTCACTCTATTTTTGTTTATAGTGCAATAAATAAAAACCGCAGAGGTGATAAAATACCACCAAAAGAAAGCTCTATTTGTGGGAAAAAAGGATGTCAATTTTGTTTGGGAGCCACGTCGCACGACCGCGCAATTGTTGGTTAAAGCGACGCAGTGCCGAATTGCAAAAAGGGGTCTGGTCCTTTAGCAACAAAATGGTCCGGGGCTTAAGTGGTTAAGTTATGTACCTGCTGCTATCGCACATACCTGTAATCTGGACAATCGGAAGTCAGTTTATGCAGAATTTCTTCAGAATTTAGAGATTTCAGCTGAAGGTGAAACATTGGCCATTCAAAAGAAACTGATTCTTGGAGAGGGAGGGTCAGGAGGTTTGGCTTGCACTGCATTACCAGGGAGAAATTGAAGATTTTTTATCATAAAAGTATTCTTATAACACATGTTCATCTACTGATACAAACAGACATGGTTAGTAGTAGTGTGATGTGTATATATAATTTATTTATTCAATAACTGGAATTACTTTTGCCAGTCTATTTAAAACCCAATTGCATGGAGTCAGGAGTTTCTTTTTACGAATTTTAGGGTTCCATGTGCATCGGGCTTAAAAAAAAAAAAAAAAAAAAAATCCATTATAGAACATTTTTGTACAGGCGTTTAGTAGAGTTTAGCGTTTTTTTCTGCCAGAAAACTCCTCTCAAAAAGGCAAACCAGAAGGTTTTTTTTCCCTGCCTCTAACCGCTGAACTTAAAATGCGCCTCTAAACATCCTAATGTACATGGATACATAGGATAACACTGAGCTGCTTCTACAGGCAAAACACAAAACTCCTGTAGAAGCAGCGATTTTAAAGCCCTGTGTGCATGGACCATAAATGTTTAAAGAGAAACTTCAGTTCTTGAAATGACTGTGACACTGACATACCCAGGCCACATTGGCGATTATGTGGTTGCTGGGAGCTTTTCTTCTTCTTCATCAGCCTAATTTCCCTAAGACCCTAAGGCGGTTTAGCGCTAGAAATGGCCTTTAAATAACGCCTGAAAACCGCCTCCCATTCATTTCAGTGTGACTTTTCATACTCGGGCGGTGCGCTTACGGGACATCAGGAAAAGTCCTGCAAGCGGCATCTTTGGAGCCGTTTGGGAGCGCTGTATACAGCGCTTCCATAACACCCTGCCCATTGAAATTAATGGGCAGCGCTTCCAAAGTGCCTGAAAAGCGTTGCGGAAGTCCCGCAACACAGGCGCTTTTAACCCCTTCTTTGGCTAGCGGCTCAAAGGTGCTGATAAAGCGCCACAAATACGAGCAGCGCTTTAACGCTAACAGCCAGGCGCTGCAGTATGAAAGTAGCCTTAGTAATGCTGTCCATGAATTGCATAGTTAGCTGGGTTTAACTAATAATTTTGATAATTAGAGGTAAGCTTATATAGCACTAGGGTTGTCCCGATACCACTTTTTTAAGACCGAGTACAAGTACCGATACTTTTTTCCAAGTACTCGCCGATACCGAATACCGATACTTTTTTTTTTATCTCTTTTAAAAAAAAAAAATTTTTTTTTTTTACAATTTTTTTTTTTTTTTTTTTTACAATTTTTTTTATTTATTCATTGATTGATTTTTTATAATGTTTTCTTTTTTTAAGGGGTGGGGGGTGGACAGTGTCAGTGTGTTTTTTCTTCTATTTTATTTTATTTATTTTTTACAATTCATTTCTTTATTATTTATTTTTTTATTAAATTTTTTATTTTTTTATCAGCCCTGTTGGGGGGCTTTGGTGAGATATCAGGGGTCTTAACAGACCTCTGACATCTCCCCTTTGAGACAGAGAAAGGGACTAGGGACAGATTCCCCAGTCCCTTTCTCAGCAGCCTCTGCTGCGCTGAAAATGAATGGAGAGAAGACCGCGGCTTCTCTTCATTCATAAACTAAAACATTGTAAACACAGTTTACGATGTTTCAGTTATGTGAATGGACAGAGTCAGTGATCACTGACTCTGTACATTCCGAACAGTAAGGAGCCAGATTTACCGGCTCCTACCTCCGCTCTCCATCCTGACAGATGGAGGGGGTGGAGGAGGAGAACAGAGGGGGATGGCAGCACGGAGGGGGACACGGATTGGGACGGCAGCACGGAGGGGGACACGGATTGGGACGGCGGCACGGAGGAGGACACGGATTGGGACGGCAGCACGGAGGGGGACACCTATTGGGACGGCGGCACGGAGGAGGACACGGATTGGGACGGCAGCACGGAGGGGGACACCTATTGGGACGGCGGCACGGAGGAGGACACGGATTGGGACGGCAGCACGGAGGGGGACATGGATTGGGACGGCGGCACGGAGGAGGACACGGATTGGGACGGCGGCACGGAGGAGGACACGGATTGGGACGGCGGCACGGAGGAGGACACGGATTGGGACGGCAGCACGGAGGGACACACGGATTGGGACGGCAGCACGGAGGGACACACGGATTGGGACAGCAGCAAAACGGAGGGGGCTGGAGGAGGATACGGGGACAATCAGCGGTGATCGTGTGTGGGGGAGCTACAAGCACCGATCACCGCTGATTTTAAAGCAGCTGATACCCGCGCGAGGGGGGGGAGAGAGAGAGAAGTGGACTCGGAGAAACTACTTTTAAATATATACAGCGGTGATCGGTGCTGGTAACTTCCCCCACCGCACTGATCACTGCTGATCACAAGTATCGGGTGAAGCATCGGGAGCATTTGCCCGAGTACAAGTACTCAGGCAAATGCTCGGTATCGGTGCCGATACCGATACCGATACTAGTATCGGTATCGGGACATCCCTATATAGCACATCATATCCTATCTACCTCCTCACTATACCATAGCCTGCTCAAAGAGGTTATGCAAAGGAGAAGGACAGGTAGCTGCTTGAAGGTCTTTGTTTTTTTTTTCTACAGATATATTTTTAATGTTTTTCAGTGATTTTGTTTGGGGAAAGCAGCCATTTTGTAAGTAAATTCTGTAGTGTGTGCCGTTCTATGATGGCATTTACAAGGACAGGAGTTGCTCTGAACTCTTGATCCCGATGCAGCTTGTCGGAGTTTAGTATCTAATAAATTCGATTTTCATCTCAGCAAAATTGGCCAGCCTGCCATTTAAATGGTCCAAGAGAATGCTCTTGGTAAATCTTTTAAGCAGTTAATCTCTCTTGAGCTATTTCTGTAGTTGGTGTAATTGCAACTATTATTACAGCAGATAAAGGTAACTCTGCCTTTAGAAATTTGTTTTTGAACATAATACAGCTGCATCTTCCTGGGTCAGCTCAGTGTTTCTCACCTTTTAGACATTAAAAAACTTTAAAAGAGTTCTGAAGGGTTTTTACCTTTTTTTTAAAGCGGTTCTTCACCCTGTTTGAAAAAAATAAAAATAAAAATACTGTAGCTACTAATTTTTAATAAAAGAACACTCTTCTGTCAAGGGGTCTAGCGCCATGCTCACCCACACCATGTCCATGGAGCTGACATGTCTACTGTGGGTAACCAGATGTGATTCCTTGCAGGTTCACAGCCAGCTGCCCACTGTACTTGCGGAAGCCGAGTTGCACTTTGTGAATGGTCCCGTAGCCAGGTTACAGGAGGGGGGAGGAGGAACCCAGTTTGTGTTTGCTGCAGTTGCCGGTCTCTGTTTACTTCACACTTGGGGGAAAAAATGGCATCTCTTTTGATGTGATATATTTTTATAGAGGTAATTAAAGTTCTAAAATAGGCAATTATTGCAAAAGATTTCAATTAGAAGAATGGGTTTCTTGCATGATTTATGGGTATTGTACCTCCGGCCTCCTAAACTGTCAAATGCGCATGTAGCGGGGTCTCCTTTAAGACTCTCAGGACTACCTTACCCAGAACCCCATTTGGCACCCAGGGTGCAATGTTGCCGCCGCAGAGACTCATGGGTGGAGCTGTATAAGGAAGGGGCGAGGCTAGGCTTGGTCTCTTTGGGACACGAGACTTCGATGAACAAGTCCTCCTTTGCGGATCTGCTGGTGTGCAAGGCCTGAAGCCTGGGGCTTTGCGCAGCTACCAAAGAGCCTTCCACCCTACTGCGAGCCTGGGTGGCATCTGACTTTGTTATCCTCAACCTTTGTTGGATCGGAGACCCGACCGCTGCAGACGCTG
The DNA here is from genome assembly GCA_029206835.1 of Rana muscosa. NCBI lineage: Eukaryota > Metazoa > Chordata > Amphibia > Anura > Ranidae > Rana > Rana muscosa. The sequence goes on from CM055120.1 coordinate 163,745,411, forward strand.
TGTGTGGAGGCACAGCAGGTGGAAGTCCCGGACTGGGATCGCGTCCAGAGGGGTGAGCGAGCACATGCTCAGTCCATATACTTTATACTGTTGCTAGGCCTACAGACTGCCGTTGCCCACCAGCTTGCATTTGAGACCCCAGTGGAGATCCATAGCAGAACTGAGTTAAAGGGTCTCCAGTGAAGTGTTCCGTGTTGTTACAAGACCCGTGGATTACAAATGTGTTCCTGAATGTGCACCGCCATTAAAGATTTGCATGCGAATAAGTCATCTCCTAGAGACTGAGTTTTAGAGTCTGGGTCAGGCCTGACCAAGCATTAGAGTTTAGTTGCTGCGTCACAGGGCGCTTAGTTAACGGCCGTTACATGTTGTATGTCATTACTGTATTTCACTAATGTGTAGTATGCTCTTCGCTGCAGGGCTCTGCAAGAGGCACGTGTGATTTGTTATAACTGTTGATCTATTATACCAAGAGAGAGTAAACTCGTTGTTCTTTAATCGCTTTGCATTGGTGTCTGAATTTTACCATAGAGTATAAGAGATATTATCCTAGACTAACTGTGCCAGAGTGGGTCGAGTAAATTGCCGGGGGTTGGCGGTGCTGTGTGCAGGGCCTGAGACCAAATTCAGCGGCTCTCTTAGTTGGGGGTGCGCTACACGCATATTCAAAGGGATGCGGTTAAAATGCACAGATGCAAATCAACAGTTTACCCACGCAGGGGGAACAGGTGAGAGACAAAGTTACATAGAACATCAATGACTAATCAGGACTATTTTAACCCATCCCCGTGACAGCAGGCAGAGGTTCTTCCACCCCCCCCCCCCCCCGCAGCTGCTGCTGTGGGGGGCTCTGCCTTTACAATTTGTGAATGAATAAACTACAAGTCCCATCTGCCACTGTATTTATTATTTTTTTCCTCAAAGGTAAACTTAGCCTTTTATTGAATGATTAGCATGGCTGCCCCACTGTCCTGAAATGAGGAATAATCCCCTTTTTTGCTGGATATGTGATGGAATGTGACCTTCTGTTTTCAGAAGACTCTACTGTGCTATAAAATTATTTGAGTCAAGGGTCTTTTTGATTCCTTTAATCCTTTCTTCCAATACCCTTTAAGGTTATACTGTCGTGTCCGTTGGATCGGTAAAGAGAGTTGAATCAAAGAGTCTTATAGCAATATGGAGAAAGCTCTTCAACTCCTCACAAGGTTCGCTGGCCTTCGCCTGCAGTAAGCACCCCCTCCACATATACACTAAGTTAAGACTGACATCAATTATGCTGATTTTTGCAAGGTTCATAGAAGGAGCAACTCTACAAACACTCATTTCACTTTAGGTAAACCTACTGAGGTTGATTTACTAAAACGGGAGAGTGCAAAATCTGGTGCAGCTGTGTATAGAAACCAATCAGCTTCCAGGTTTTTTGTCAAAGCTTAAGGCCGGGTTCACACTAGTGCGACACGACATCTGTCCTACTTTGGATCCGACTTTGCCCTGCGACATGAAGCCGACATATGTCCGACTTTCAATGAACGGGGATCCGACTTGGATCCCCGCCAATATCAGGCACTGTGTTTGGTATGAATCATGAGGGGGAACTCCAGGCCAAATTTTAAATTAAAAAAACGGCGCGGGTTCCCCTCCAGGAGCATACCAGGCCCTTGGGTCTGGTCAGGATTTGAACAGGCGCCCCTACGCCGAAAAACAGCGTGGGGGTCCCCCCAAAATCCAAACCAGACCCTTATCCGAGCACACAACCTGGCCGGCCGCAGGGGAAGAGGGGGGGACGAGAGAGCGGCCCCCCTCCCTCCTGAACCGTACCAGGCCGCATGCCCTCAACATGGGGGGTTTGGTGCTCTGGGGCAGGGGGGCGACCTGCGGCCCCCCCACCCCAGAGCACCCTGCCCCCATGTTGATGAGGACAGGGCCTCTTCCCGACAACCCTGGCCGTTGGTTGTCGGGGTCTGCGGGCGGGGGGCTTATCGGAACCCGGGAGCCCCCTTCAATAAGGGGGCCGCCGGATCCCGGCCCCCCCACCCTATGTGAATGAGTATGGGGTACATCGTACCCCTACCCATTCACCTGGTGGACAAAAAATTACAATAAAAAAACACTACACAGGTTTTCAAAGTAATTTATTGCACAGCTCCGGGGGTCTTCTTCCGACTTCCGGGGGTCTTTTCCGACTTCGAGGGTCTCCGGTGTCGTCTCCCGCTCTCCGGTTCTTTCTTCCGCCGGGCCTCCGCTAACTTCTTTTTAGCTCTCTTGCTAACAGAGGCCCGGTCTTCCCCGTTGTCTCGTCCGGCTCTCCGTTGTTCTTCTGCCGGCCCCTCCACTAACTTCTTCGTAGCTCTTTCGCTAGTGGAGGGGCCGGGCTTCCCGTCGCCGTCGGCTTCTTCTTCCCTCTTCTGCTTCTCGATGTTGACGCGTCGCTTCCTCCCGCTGTAATACTGGCTCTCCGCTCCGCTCCGCATTAATATAGGCTTCTCATGACGTCACAGTCACATGTTCCCATGACGTCACAGTCACATGCTCTGGGGCCATGTGCCCCGGAACATGTGACTGTGACGTCATGAGAAGCCTATATTAATGCGGAGCGGAGAGCCAGTATTACAGCGGGAAGAAGCGACGCGTCAACATCGAGGAGGAGAAGAGGGAAGAAGAAGCCGACGGCGACGGGAAGACCGACCCCTCCACTAGCGAAAGAGCTACCAAGAAGTTAGTGGAGGGGCCAGCAGAAGAACAACGGAGAGCCGGACGAGACAACGGGAAGACCGGGCCTCTGTTAGCAAGAGAGCTAAAAAGAAGTTAGCGGAGGCTCGGCGGAAGAAAGGACCGGAGAGCGGGAGACGACACCGGAGACCCTCGAAGTCGGAAGAAGACCCCCGGAAGTCGGAAGAAGACCCCCGGAGCTGTGCAATAAATTACTTTGAAAACCTGTGTAGTGTTTTTTTATTGCAATTTTTTTCCACCAGGTGAATGGGTAGGGGTACGATGTACCCCATACTCATTCACATAGGGTGGGGGGGCGGGATCCGGGGACCCCCTTATTGAAGGGGGCTCCCGGATTCCGATAAGCCCCCCGCCCGCAGACCCCGACAACCAACGGCCAGGGTTGTCGGGAAGAGGCCCTGTCCTCATCAACATGGGGGCAGGGTGCTCTGGGGTGGGGGGGCCGCAGGTCGCCCCCCTACCCCAGAGCACCAAACCCCCCATGTTGAGGGCATGCGGCCTGGTACGGTTCAGGAGGGAGGGGGGCGCTCTCTCGTCCCCCCCTCTTCCCCTGCTGCCTGCCAGGTTGTGTGCTCGGATAAAGGTCTGGTTTGGATTTTGGGGGGACCCCCACGCCGTTTTTTCGGCGTAGGGGCGCCCGTTCAAATCCAGACCAGACCCAAGGGCCTGGTATGCCCCTGGAGGGGAACCCACGCCTGTTTTTTATTTAAAATTTGGCCTGGAGTTCCCCTTCAAGAGCAGCACAGCACAAGTCGCATACCAAAGTCGGACCATGCAAGACTGTGGTACGACTTTGATCCGACTTCAATGATAGTCAATGGGCTGAAGTCGGATCAAAGTCGGACCAAAGTAGTACAGGGAGCATTTTCAAAGTCGGACCGACATGTGTCGGACCAGTTAGGACGGCTCCCATAGGGAAACATTGATTTTCACACGTCATGCGACATGAGCTCCCAATGTCGGAGCGTTTGTCGCCCCAGTGTGAACCAGGCCTAATTGAACAAGCTGAAGTTAGAAGCTGATTGGCTGCCATGCACACAGCTGCACCATATTTTGCACTTTCCAGTTTTAGTAAATCAACCCCATAATGCCATATCCTAGCTGACCACCTTTTGCAACACTCTCATCCATGATGATTGGCTCACCAGCCTTTTCGGTTTTCTGTTTTAAACAGAATTCAGCTATAATCAAATTGTATGTGCTTACCCAATATTTAAAGAAAAATGATTGGAGTGGAATGTGCAACTCTCAAGAGCAGCTAGTCTTTCCTTTATTGTATCAACAGTCCTCCACAACCTGGAATTTCAGATATTAATCCATAATTGTGAATGAATTCCTATATGTCTGCCTATATAAAGTACTGGGCACACCATTCATATCAGCATGTAGGAAATTTAATGCATGAAATGGAGCAAAAATAACCTCGTTTTACAAGATAATACTAATGCAAATAACTTCTGGGAAGCTGATAACATGTAATTATCCTGTCATGAGACACATGTTCACAAGTCAATCAAACCAAGGGAAAATCTGCTCAGTCATTCTTATCTTAATTGGAGTTACCACAGAAACTGTGCATGCAGATTTCATTAATAGTATGGTTTATAGCTAGTAATATAGAGGATTAGAGTAATTGCCAATGAATAGTGTTGTCACTTTGATTCTATGTACATATAGGTCACCTTATGATCTTGCTTTATGTAAATTATCTGAGATATAGCTGAAGCATGAACTATATCAGCATTGCAAAACTGAAATGATTATGTAAACTAACCCCTCATGTCACTGTAGTATCTTACCGGGATGTATTTGTATGAAGAGTAATCTGTGGTAAGGAAGATAAAAATATTAAGATTGAGTGAGAACAGAAATAACCTAAGGCTAGGGTTGGGACTTTAATTGAGGCAATGACTACATACACCTCCATCCCCGATCGCATGAATAAAGAAGCTACATGGTGGGACTTTATATGAAGCACACTACTGAATTGTATGAACTAATTATATTAAACATGGTTTATTCATTACAAAAAGGCATGGCATACACATAAAGAATGGTAAAATAGAATTGATAAGTAGCAGTAATAGAAGTCTAGATATTAGATGTTTGTACATAGTGTACCAACGTAACAAACATGGTAATGCATGATAATCACACGTCTCAGTAAATTAATTCTAGACAAACCATAATAAAACATAATTCTCAGAAGTGTGCTTCATATACAGTCCCACCATGTAGCTTCTTTATTCATTAAGATTGAGTAGTTTTTATTATGTAATTAGTGTTTTTACAGAGCCTGCAGATCTCTTTGTGAACATGTAAACTTAAAGGGGTCGAAACCTTCTTTTTTTTTTTTTTTTTTTTTAAATAACAAACCTAGGAGTTCGCGGCTCTTTCCTTCATCAGGAAACACCCTAGGAGAAGCGCTCTCCCTGGGGGTCACCGTGCGCTCCCGAGTCCTGCATTAGCGTCCATAGACACAGAATGCCGGACTTGGCCCCGGCGCCCTCGTCATTGGATTTGATTGACAGCAGCGGGAGCCAATGGCTGCGCTGCTATCAATCTATCCAATCAAGAGCCGAGAACCCCGGCCAGAGAGGTAGAGTGCATAGGATGCATTAAGGTGAAAAAAAACATGAGGGTTTACAACCCTTTTAAGCTGGCCATATATGAGTCGAAATTCAGCTGGTTCAGCAGGGCCCGGACGCATTTCGATGCATGTATGGGCAGGCTGATTGTAGTCAGCTTGGGTACAATCTGCCTGTTGGATTTTTTACATGCGATTACTGCCAGTAGCTATAGCTGCTAGCAGTAATCATTGAGTTATGCTGGCCCCAGGGAGGCTCCCCCATGTGTTTTTAATATGTTGGGGGTCTCAGGTTTCTTACAGCATCTAGCATCAGTCCTTCTAGAAGGATCACCACCTGTTTCCTGTTCATGTTTTCAAAACCTTTTTTTTTTTTTTTCTCTCTCTTTCTTTTTCTTTAGGTAGCTGTTCAAGCCCCTTCTGATTACTGTTTGGTTACTGGGTGCTTCTGCTCCCAACTGTCTGTTTGGGTCTGTTGACCCTTAGACCACTTTCACACTGAGGCGCTTTCACGCTAAAAAAAGCGCCTAAAAAGCTAATGAAAACTTATTTCCATTAAAATCAATGAATGCTTTCACACTGGGGCAGTGTGCTGGCAGGGCTGTGAAAAACTCCCCTCTCCATTGAAATGAATGGAAAGCTCTTCAAAAGCGCCTAAAAAGCGCTTTAAAAGCGCTCAGTGTTTTTACTGGCAGTTTAGAAGCGCCTCAGTGTGAAAGTGGCCTTAATGTTTTTTCCAGTGAGCCCTTTGCCATTGTTTTGGCTGCTTTTTTGCCAGTCTCTTCGTTATTGCTTGGGATACTGGATACACACTATACAACTTTTTGTTGTTTGATTTCCTTTAGATTTACCTTCAACTATGTAGTACAAGGGCCTGCCTGATTGCATACAAATTCAAAGTGTTTAGGTTTGAACTCATATTATATGGTTTTCTAAAGGAAAAAATCTAAAGAAAATTGTATAGTGTGTATCCAGCTTAAGAATCAATTTTTGTGACTGGTACTGTCTGATTAAGATAATAGTAATTTTGATGTACCTTCAAATTCCATATCTTGGAGTACAGTATAGGGCAGTTGTCTCCAAACTGCGTCCCGAGGGCCGGATGCGGCCCTTTGCTTGCCTTTATCCGGCCCTTGGGGCAGTTTCCCTCCCACTGATACGAGACACTATTCTGAAATCTGACACGGACAGTGGAGCACCCTTTCTTCCACTGACACCACTAATGGGGCACTATTCCTCCTTATGATACCAACGATGGGGCACTATTTCTCCCCCTAGTACCATATGTTTAGTCCCACTAATGCTAGGAACATTTTTGCTCCCCTGCTGGCCAAAGTCCGGCCCTCCAAGAGTCTGGAGGACGATAAACCTGCCCTTTGTTTAGAATGTTTGGAGACCCCTGGTATAGGGCACAGGCCCCTCCACCTTTTTCTTTTGTGATCTCCATACTATATGCTAAAAAAAAAAAAAAAAAAATAGCCTCAAAGAGTGGACAGGTTAATATGGATACACTGTAGAAAATGGAAGTTCCCAGCAAAGCTTTTGCTAAGGTCCAGTCACCTGAAGGTTGCAGCATATAACTCTTAGGCCCCTTTTTACACTACCGCGACTTCAAAGTCGCGCAATCTTTGCCGCAATTTTAGAGAGACTTGAAGTCTATGAACCTGAACTTGCATCAAAGTCGGACCAAAGTAGTGCAGGGACTACTTTTGAAGTCGTACTAATATGAATGGTTGACACTGGAAATCATGGGGAATGGCTTGTCATGCAACTTTGCAGTCCCAAGTTGTAGGACAAGTGTGAAAGGGGCCTTAGTCTAAAATTAAGTGTCCTATACTGTACTCAAGATATGGAATTTACAGGAATATCAACATTTCTATTTTTGTCACAAAAATCTGCCTCAGACTGCTCCTTTCTATAAGCCCTCATTCACACCAGTGCGGCTTTGAAATTGCGCTACTTCAGCACGATTTCAAACCTGCACATTCATGCGATTTGCTCTTCCGATTTCATTGCGATTTCTTTTAACAGAAATCTATGCAAGTCTACCTTTTTCATACGTACAAATGCCTTTACAGGCAATAAATCTGTTCCTAAGTCAACACAATCTCCATAAATTATTTATTATAGGGTTAATTTATTTCTGTTGGATTTTTATTAGTGATGGGAAGCAGAAAACAACCATGGAGGGGTAAATATGACCATATCTGCTGACATACATGATGAGTGATTGGTGTGATGTCTAGCTGTTTATGCAGCTTAAAAGATGCCACACATTCACACCAGCCTTAGTTGTGCCAGAGCTTTCCACAGTTTTGGAAGAGGATGGGAATTATCTCTGGGTATGAGAATTTTATTTGTCCTGCCTTATATTCTTATAAGGTTTGCCTGCAAATCTCCTTTTGTTGCTGCTAAATTACTGCAGCCTGCAAGGACCACCTTTGACCTCAACAAGGAATGGTGTGCCACAGGTAGGTGCAGTGGGTGGAGGAACATTGTACTGTTGGCTTTTCACATCTACATTAAAAAGGTTTTACGCTTTGCTTTTCTCCATTATTCTCTACCTTCGAAAGGATTGGGTGGGGATCTTCATTACATAGTGATTGAATTGTAAAAATAAATGCATGCTTAATAACTCTGTATTAGGGTGTTTGCTATTTATGTTGTTTGTATTACATACATCTTTTGCTGAAAACACCCAGATTATTAGTACTATCTGAACTCATAAGTGCCACTTAGCTATTGCACAGTAATACATGGCTTCTCTTTACTCTTGAGTGGCGTGTGTCCCTGGGTGTTACATCAGTTAAATGCATTTCTGTACAAGTGGCACAACACTTCTGATGCTATTAATCATGTAAGGCACCACAAATGTAATTTAATCGCTGGTGTGACTGATGGATAAATTGTTTGTGAGCCTCCGTGATTATTACTTGTTTGTGACTATTTATCATTCATCTTTCTAGATCTTATGTAATGGTCCAGGCACATGTATTCCTGTGTGCTTCTCTGCTCTTCTGCTGGGGATCTTGGGAATAAAGAAGGTCATCGTTGTCTATGTGGAAAGTCTCTGTCGAGTGGAATCCCTCTCCTTATCTGGGAAACTTTTGTATTACATTGCGGACTATTTTATTGTCCAGTGGCCTCTTCTAAAGGACAAGTACCCAAAATCCATGTATCTGGGAAGAATAGTTTAATACAAAAATGTGCTGTGCACATGACACCACTGTATACTCTACAGAGTAACTTTTATTTAAATTATGTTCTGGATTAAAGTTTCATGTTGTGCAGTATTGTCTGACAATGTTTCTCTCTCTGCCTGGTTGTTGGAGATTTCCTATAAACCTCTATAATTCCATGTGAAGAGTATGAGATCCGAGTAGTTTTCAAAGTAGAATAATGCACCTAATCCTGGTAATTTATATATCAAAGGAGCGAGAGGAATGGGATTATAACGGTGCTTTAGCAATTAACACATTAACAATATCATAGATTTGTAATTTTATTAAAATATCTTATAGATATTATACACAAACATGAAAAACAGTATAATGATAAAAACTATTTAGACAAACAGGGTTTTTCTGGGTTGCTGGTTTTCCCAAATGGAGTATGGCGGGGGGTCAGGTGTGGTGTTGTATCCCTATATATTTCGCGGGTCTGGCTTCTGCAGGGGAGTACACTACGACCACCCAGATTGTAGGGAAGACTTGATTTTAGTGGAAAACACTAATTCATTACGATTACATTTAGAAGCTCTATTATATGCATGTTTCAGGATTCTATGGCTGTAGCCTCTGTCCTTTAATCTGTGATAAAGAGTTTTGGCTGCCATTTTGTAGTCATCATCATGAGCACAGTTCCTTTTTAGTCTCACATATTGGCTGTATGGGATACTCTTGATAAGAGGTTGAGGATGTCCACTTGATGCATGTAAGATAGTATTGCCAGATGATGGCTTGCGATACAGTGATGAGTATAGAAGGCCATCCTTGTCAATAGAAATTGTTAGATCAAGAAAGTTAATGTGATTCTGACTACATTCCATAGTGAATTTTAAATTATATGTGTTAGTGGCTAAAATAGTCATGAACTGTGTTAGTTCATTCCTAGTGTCAGACCAGAGTAGTAGGACATCATCAATGTACCTGTACCACGATATTACGTGGGACAGGTACACCGATATGTCCTTGTGTGAAAAGAGTTCCTTCTCCCACCCCCCCAGGTACAGGTTGGCATAGGACGGCGCACACTTGGTGCCCATGGCAACCCCCTGTACTTGGAGGTAGTGGGAGAGTCCAAAAAGAAACACATTACGGGTCAAAATAAATTTTAAAAGATCCAGAATAAATGCATTATACGCATATGCCGAGCTACCTCTGTCCTTCAAAAGATGTCCCACAACCTCAATGCCCTTGGTATGGGGAATTGTGTTGTAGAGACTTTCTACGTCGATGGCAACTAACCAAGCATCAGGGGGGACACATGTCCCCTCGATCGTTTGCAGTAAGTCAATTGTGTCTTTGATGTACGACGTCAAAGATGTCAATGTGGCTAGAGGTAGCGATCAACCAGAGCACTCGCATGTTCTGTAAGGCTCTGGCATCCAGATACGATGGGTCTGCCCGGTGGATTGGACATAGATTTGTGCAGTTTAGTGAGTGCATACATAGTAGGTATTCAAGGCTCTTGGGTATTTAAATAGTTCCACGTATCTTTATCAATAAGTCCATTTATGTGTAAACAAATGCTCATATGTATTATGTTTCTGATACCATGTTTTTTTGATCCTTTGCTAGAGCTGGTTATATAAACAATCTGGGTGGTCGTAGTGTACTCCCCTGAAGAAGCCAGACCCGGCGAAATATATAGGGATACAACACCACACCTGACCCCCCGCCATACTCCATTTGGGCAAACCAGCAACCCAGAAAAACCCTGTTTGTCCAAGTTGTTTTTTATCATTATACTGTTTTTCATGTTTGTGTATAATATCTATAAGATATTTTAATAAAATTACAAATCTATAATATTGTTTGTGTTCATTTCTAAAGCACCGTTATAATCCCATTCCTATCGCTCCTTTGCTCTATAATTCCATGGTGGTCAGAGTAATAGGCTTTCCAGTCCCCAATGTGCTCCATGCAAGAACACCTGCGAAAAGATGGCATAGAAAGTGCGCCGCTTTTTATTAGGCTTCAAACGTTAACCAGTTCTTTTATTAAGCAAAAAAAAAACAAAACAAAAAAACTCTGTTTAAAATACACCAGCCAATTACAGTTTTTATATTTCATTTTTCTGGCTACTGTAAAATGTAGAACTCTGCTATGAGCAGTGTTATTTACTATACTGTATTATTCGCATCAAGCAATATTGTCCACTGTATGATTAAAATTCTTAGAAGTTTTTTTTATATACCGTATATACTCGAGTATAAGCCGAGTTTTTCAGCACATTTTTTTGTGCTGAAAATGCCCCCCTCGGCTTATACTCGAGTCTGTTTCCGACTTCAACTTTGTGCGCCTGATCCCGGTTGGTTGGTGTCCGGGGGACCTTGGGACGGGGAGCACCGATTTTTCAAAGCCGGGCACCCCTTTCCATAGACTCCAATGTTAAACGGTAATTTCTCCGGTGATTTTGGGGATCCGGTACTGGCCGGCCGTAGGTCCCCTGGACCCCAAACTTGGCACACTTGTAGCCCAACCCCTCCTCTACAAGTGTGCCAGGGGGACCTACAGCCGGGGAGCACCGATTTTTTTAAAGCCTGGCACCCCCTCCATAGACTCCAATGTTAAACGTCAGTCTAGTCACAGTGAGGCATGGACACAGTGACAGTGAGGCATGGACACAGTGACAGTGAGGCATGGGCACAGTGAGGCATGGACACATTGAGGCATGCACATGGACAACCTAGGCTTATACTCGAGTCAATAAGTTTTCCCAGTTTTTTGTGGTAAAATTAGGTGACTCGGCTTATATTCGGGTCGGCTTATACTCGAGTATATACGGCATTCAGGAAATCTAAGATTTAATTTCTGTATTCTCTATTGTAAACTTTTGCTTGGCCTGTAAAATTGTTTAATCAATGTGAGGCCTCCCAAAACAAAGTGTTTCTATAGGATGATGATCGTTACTTCTGAAAAGATGCAGTTGCTGGAAGATATTTTGGTTTTCACCAAACACCAATGTAGACATGCATATCCATAATTTTTAGGGTAAAAATGCTATAAAACATGCCAGCTGTCTGCGTGAAGGACAACAAGCAGTTAGCTAATGATGAAAATGGTAAACGCTGACTACTTCCACTCCTTTCAGTATCTATGTACCAATAGTATCCAAGTCTGTTGGTATCTCACACACACTAACAGTCATTCTCAACCAGGGTTCCTCCAGAGTAGTGATGAGCCGAACACCCCCGGGTTCGGTTCGCACCAGAACCCGCGAACGGACCGAAAGTTCGAACGAACATTAGAACCCTATTAAATACAATGGATGCGAACGTTCGAATTCTAAAGTGCTAATTATAACAACTATTATGCATGTTATTGTCCTAAAAAGGGTTTGGGAACCCGGGTTCTGCACCAGGGGACATGTATCAATGCAAAAAGAAGTTTTAAAAACGGTCGTTTTTCGGGAGCAGTCATTTTAATGATGCATAAAGTGAAAAAAAAAAGTCAAATATTCCTTTAAATATCGTACCTGGGGGGTGTCTAAAGTATGCCTGTGAAGTGCCACGTGTTTCCCGTGTTTAGAACTGTCCCTGCACAAAATGACACTTCTAAAGGAAAAAAAAGCCATTTAAAACTGCTTGCGGCTTTAATGTAATGTCTGGTCCCGGTAATATGGATGAAATTCTTTAAGAAAAATGGCATAGCTACCCCATGACCCCCCCCCTACCCCAGCCCATTACCAGCCCCTTTGGGTCTTGTATGGATATTAAGGGGAACCCCGCACATAAAATAAAAAAGGCCCTATATACTCTGAACAGCCCTATACAGGCGGTGCATACAAGACAGGGACTGTAGGTTTGTTCTTATGTAGAGTCTGTTTGTAATTTTGAACAGGTACATTGTTGAAGTGTAGCTCCAGACCAAAAATCTATTTTTAAACTTTTTGGAAAACATAGGTAAGGGTTATCACCCCTGTAACATTTGTTTTGCTGTCTGTGCCCCTGTTCAGAACATTTCACCTCACTTTCCGTCCCAATGACAACTGTTTTTGAAATGTGGTGTTTTTCTTGAAACAAGGATTGCTGATAAAGCATCAGTACAGAGGAGACACCTTTCTCCCATATTTATTCTTACAGGAGAGAATTTTCCTTCCTAGTGGTAGATTTCCTCTCACTTCCTGTTGTCTTCTTGCGTTTGCAAGTAGGAGTCGTTTGTAAGTTGGATGTTTGAAAGTAGGGACCTGCCGTATATACTCTGCAGAAATAGGCCCCTTAGTTGTTGGTGTTGGCACAACACTGTAAGCACTCACAGTTACTCTTGGTTGGTGCTGGAACGCCCTGCTGTCAACTATTATATCAGGAATTTTAATTACATATAATTGTTGAACAGTGGTAGTAAAAATTGGGCCTTTGATGGTGGTGCTGGTGCCACAACACTGTAAGCCCTGACAGTTACTCTTGGTGGGTGCAGCAATGGGCCCTGCTGTGAATTATTAGATCAAGAATTGTAATTACATGCCCCTGTTGAACAGGGGCTGAAAAATTGGGCCTTAGGCACTGGTGGCACAACACTGCAACCCCTCACAGATACTGTACTTGGAGCACAGCAATGAGCCCTGTTGCAAAGTATTGCTTCAAAAATTAGAATGACACGCCCCTGTTAAACAGGGGCTGAAAAATTGGGCCTTAGGCACTGGTGGCACAACACTGCAACTCCTCACAGATACTGTACTTGGAGCACACCAATGAGCCCTGTTGCAAAGTATTGCTTCAAAAATTGTAATGACACGCCCCTGTTAAACAGGGGCTGAAAAATTGGGCCTTAGGCACTGGTGGCACAACACTGCAACTCCTCACAGATACTGTACTTGGAGCACAGCAATGAGCCCTGTTGCAAAGTATTGCTTCAAAAATTGTAATTACACGCCCCTGTTAAACAGGGGCTGAAAAATTGGGCGTTAGGCACTGGTGGCACAACACTGCAACTCCTCACAGATACTGTACTTGGAGCACAGCAATGAGCCCTGTTGCAAAGTATTGCTTCAAAAATTGTAATTACACGCCCCTGTTAAACAGGGGCTGAAAAATTGGGCGTTAGGCACTGGTGGCGGCACCCATAAACAAAAATGATCTTACAAGCTATCATCATCAATCGTATCATTGAGGACTCGGAGGAGGAGGATAGCCAGTCAACATAACAGCACAGGCACTCAGCATCAGCATCAGTCTTGAAGGGATGTGACATGTTAAAATCAATTAGTCTGTTATATCAGCATCAGGTGTGTGGTAGCTGGTGGTGATCCAAGACTGGTTCATCTTGATGAAAGTCAGTCGATCAACCGAGTCGGTGGACAGGCGCACCCTGTGATCCGTGACAAATCCTCCAGCAGCACTGAATGTGCGTTCTGAAAGAACGCTGGATGCAGGACAGGCCAGTAGCTCAATTGCATACTGTGCAAGCTCTGGCCAGTGATCCATCCTCAAGACCCAGTAAGCCAGAGGATTTTCGGTGGGGAAGGTGTCCAAGTCTGACCTTGCCCCTAGATATTCCTGCACCATGTTTATCAGACGCTGGCGATGGTTGCTGGAACCGATCATACTTTGGGGCTGCGGACTAAAGAATTGTCTGAACGCATCGGTCAGACGGCCACCTTCCCCACCGCTCCTTCTTTGACTGGCCGAAGCCTCAGCAACTCGTTGTCCAGGACCAGGAGTTTGCAACCTCCCAGTCTCTGGGAACGCGTTGCACAGACCTTTCTGCAAGGCCTCCCGGAGTTGTCTCATCCTCTGCTCCCTCTGCGACGGTAACATAAGGTCCGCAACCTTACCCTTGTACCGTGGATCAAGGAGAGTGGCCAGCCAGTAATGGTCCCTCTCCTTGATCCGAAGAATACGAGGATCCTTCCGCAGACTTTGCAGGATCAGGGAGGCCATGCAGCGTAGGTTTGCTGAGGCATTCGCTCCGGAGTCCTCTGGGTCACTAAGGACGACATGATCCGCAGCCACCTCCTCCCAGCCACGTACAAGTCCACTGGTTTCTTGGGACTGTAAATCATCCGTAAAAGACTGCTGCTGATGATGCTGAGTGCCAGCCTCCACCTCCATGCTGACACAATCCTCCTCCTCCTCCTCCTCCTCCTCCTCCTCCTCTTCCTGTGCGATGGGTGGGACAGAAGGAACACTGTCTGGGTAAAGGGGGCCTTGAGAGGCAAGGAAGTCCTCCTCTTCCTGCCTCTGTTCTGCCTCAAGTGCCCTGTCCATTATTCCACGCAGCGTGTGCTCCAACAGGTGGACAAGAGGTACAGTGTCACTGATGCATGCACTGTCACTGCTCACCATCCTCGTGGCCTCCTCAAATGGTGCCAGGACAGTGCATGCATCCCTGATCATGCCCCACTGGCGTGGAGAAAAAAAACCAAGCTCCCCTGACCCTGTCCTGGTGCCGTAGTCGCACAGGTACTCATTGATGGCCCTCTGCTGCGTGTGCAGCCGCTGCAGCATGGCCAACGTTGAGTTCCACCTGGTGGGCATGTCACATATAAGGCGGTTCTTGGGCAGGTTCAACTCCTTTTGCAGCTCAGCCAGGCGAGCACTGGCATTATAAGATCTGCGGAAATGCACACAGACTTTCCTGGCCTGCCTCAGGACATCCTGTAAGCCCGGGTACCTGCCCAAGAAGCGCTGCACCACCAGGTTAAGGACGTGAGCCACACAGGGCACATGGGTCAGTTGTCCCTGTCGGAGGGCGGAGAGGAGGTTGGTGCCATTGTCGCAAACCACCATTCCTGGCTTAAGCTGGCGTGGCGTCAACCACCTCTCGGCCTGGCCCTGCAGAGCAGACAGGACCTCTGCCCCAGTGTGGCTTCTGTCCCCCAAACACACCAGCGCAAGCACGGCATGGCATCTTTTTGCCTGCGTGCTTGCGTAGCCCCGTGAACGGCTACGGAGCACCGCTGGTTCATAGGACAAACCACAGGAAGAGGCCATGGAGGAAGAAGAAGAGGAGGGGGTGGAGGAGAGAGGTGTGTCACAACCAGTAGTAGCATTTTGGAGGCGTGGCGGTGGGACAACCTCCAACACTACTGCACCTTGTCCTGAATCCTTCCCAGCTGCCAAAAAGAGTGACCCAATGGGCCGTGAAAGAAAGGTAACGTCCCTGTCCATGCCTGCTGGACCATGAGTCAGCGGTAATATGCACCTTACCGCTGACCGCCCTGTCCAGCGAGGCCAAGACATTGCCTTCCACATGCCGGTAGAGAGCCGGAATAGCCTTCCGTGAGAAAAAGTGGCGTTTGGGAACCTGCCACTGAGGAACTGCACATTGCACAAACTCACGGAAGGGGGCCGAGTCTACCAACTGAAAAGGCAGCAGTTGAAGCGCTAGCAATTTAGCCAAGCTAGCATTCAACCGCTGGGCATGTGGATGGCTGGGAGTGAACTTCTTTCGACGGTCCAGCAGCTGGGGCAGGGAAATTTGCCTGCTAGAATCGGACGTCGGTGTACTGCTAGCAGAGTGGGCGCAAGTACTTGGCTGTGACACACCTAATTCTACACCTTCATTCCTCTCAGTGCATGTTTCAGAGAGGACTGAAGTTATAGTGGGGTTGGAGATCCCAGCTGATGCGGTGCAAGGAGAGGTCCGCTTTGTTCTTTGGTGTGGGTCTTTGAGGTAGGCTTGCCAACGAGCTGCATGGCAGGTCAACATATGTCTGGTCAGGCATGTGGTACCCAAGCGGCTGATGTTTTGGCCACGCGATATACGCTTGAGACATATGTTGCAAACAGCAGCTGTGCGATCTGATGCACTAGCCTCAAAAAAGGCCCACACCAAGGAACTTTTTGAATGACGGGCAGAGGCTGCGCCCTGCACAGGCGGAGCTCTGCGGTGTGATTCCGTCGGTGTACTGCCCTTACGCTGGCCACCAAAGGGCATCCTGCCTCGTTGGAGATGTGCCTCCTCCTCATCCTCCTCCTCCTCCTCTCTCCTATTAGGCACCCACGTGGAGTCAGTGACCTCATCATCCCCTCCCTCCTCATCACTGGAGCCAATCTGGCAGTATGCTGCAGCTGCTGGAACATGACTGCCAGATTGGTGTCCTTCTTGAGCATCCCCTCTGTCTGCTCTCACGCTACTGCCTTCCTCTAGCTGGGTTTCATCATCAGACCCTTCGAAACGCTGGGCATCCTCCTGGAGCATGTACCCAACACTGTGCTGAAACAGTTCGGGGGACTCCTCAGGAGGAGGACATGGTGGGTCTAGGGAAGGAGTGACTGATGATTTGTCTGACATTGATACCAGGGAAGACGACGCTTTGGCAGCTGCTTTTCCAGTACCCTGAGCCTGGGTGAGAGAGGATGAGGAGGAGGAGGAGGGCTTGGTCATCCACTCTACCAAGTCTTCGGCATGATGTGGCTCAACATGTCCAGCTGCCGAAAAGAAGGACAAGCGTGTCCCATGGCCATGTGCTGATGACAATGCACCGCGTCCACGACCAGCACTGTTGCCCCCAGACACAGAGCCTGCTTGCCCTCTTTTATTGCCTCCTGACTGTCTGCCTCTCCTTGTTTGCCTTCCAGACATTCTAATAGATGGCCTGCAGGGAGATGGGAAAAAAGCAATAAGGGCTACCTTCAGGTGTCCTTCTCTGTCCCTTGAAACAAGGACTTGCAGAGTGAAATAAACTGACACTCTCCCTACCTACAGTTTTCTGTCCCTAGAATAAATGTTTTTTTTAATCACAATATAGCACAAGGACAATTCAGTCACTGTCCTTCCAGGTCCCTGGAAACAAGGACTTGCAGAGTGAAATAAACTGACACTCTCCCTACCTACAGTTTTCTGTCCCTAGAATAAATGTTTTTTTTAATCACAATATAACACAAGGACAATTCACTCACTGTCCTTCCAGGTCCCTGGAAACAAGGACTTGCAGAGTGAAATAAACTGACACTCTCCCTACCTACAGTTTTCTGTCCCTAGAATAAATGTTTTTTTTAATCACAATATAGCACAAGGACAATTCAGTCACTGTCCTTCCAGGTCCCTGGAAACAAGGACTTGCAGAGTGAAATAAACTGACACTCTCCCTACCTACAGTTTTCTGTCCCTAGAATAAATGTTTTTTTTAATCACAATATAGCACAAGGACAATTCAGTCACTGTCCTTCCAGGTCCCTGGAAACAAGGACTTGCAGAGTGAAAGAAACTGACACTCTCCCTACCTACAGTTTTCTGTCCCTAGAATAAATGTTTTTTTAAGCACAATATAGCACAAGGACAATTCACTCACTGTCCTTCCAGGTCCCTGGAAACAAGGACTTGCAGAGTGAAAGAAACTGACACTGTCCCTACCTACAGTTTTCTGTCCCTAGAATAAATGTTTTTTTTAAGCACACTATAGCACAAGGACAATTCAGTCACTGTCCTTCCAGGTCCCTGGAAACAAGGACTTGCAGAGTGAAATAAACTGACACTCTCCCTACCTACAGTTTTCTGTCCCTAGAATAAATGTTTTTTTTAATCACAATATAGCACAAGGACAATTCAGTCACTGTCCTTCCAGGTCCCTGGAAACAAGGACTTGCAGAGTGAAAGAAAAAAAACACTCTCCCTACCTACAGTTTTCTGTCCCTAGAAAAAATGTTTTTTTTAATCACAATATAACACAAGGACAATTCACTCACTGTCCTTCCAGGTCCCTGGAAACAAGGACTTGCAGAGTGAAAGAAACTGACACTGTCCCTACCTACAGTTTTCTGTCCCTAGAATAAATGTTTTTTTTAATCACAATATAGCACAAGGACAATTCAGTCACTGTCCTTCCAGGTCCCTGGAAACAAGGACTTGCAGAGTGAAATAAACTGACACTCTCCCTACCTACAGTTTTCTGTCCCTAGAATAAATGTTTTTTTTAATCACAATATAGCACAAGGACAATTCAGTCACTGTCCTTCCAGGTCCCTGGAAACAAGGACTTGCAGAGTGAAATAAACTGACACTCTCCCTACCTACAGTTTTCTGTCCCTAGAATAAATGTTTTTTTTAATCACAATATAGCACAAGGACAATTCAGTCACTGTCCTTCCAGGTCCCTGGAAACAAGGACTTGCAGAGTGAAATAAACTGACACTCTCCCTACCTACAGTTTTCTGTCCCTAGAATAAATGTTTTTTTTAATCACAATATAGCACAAGGACAATTCAGTCACTGTCCTTCCAGGTCCCTGGAAACAAGGACTTGCAGAGTGAAATAAACTGACACTCTCCCTACCTACAGTTTTCTGTCCCTAGAATAAATGTTTTTTTTAATCACAATATAGCACAAGGACAATTCAGTCACTGTCCTTCCAGGTCCCTGGAAACAAGGACTTGCAGAGTGAAATAAACTGACACTCTCCCTACCTACAGTTTTCTGTCCCTAGAATAAATGTTTTTTTTAATCACAATATAGCACAAGGACAATTCAGTCACTGTCCTTCCAGGTCCCTGGAAACAAGGACTTGCAGAGTGAAATAAACTGACACTCTCCCTACCTACAGTTTTCTGTCCCTAGAATAAATGTTTTTTTTAATCACAATATAGCACAAGGACAATTCAGTCACTGTCCTTCCAGGTCCCTGGAAACAAGGACTTGCAGAGTGAAAGAAACTGACACTCTCCCTACCTACAGTTTTCTGTCCCTAGAATAAATGTTTTTTTAAGCACAATATAGCACAAGGACAATTCACTCACTGTCCTTCCAGGTCCCTGGAAACAAGGACTTGCAGAGTGAAATAAACTGACACTCTCCCTACCTACAGTTTTCTGTCCCTAGAATAAATGTTTTTTTTAATCACAATATAGCACAAGGACAATTCAGTCACTGTCCTTCCAGGTCCCTGGAAACAAGGACTTGCAGAGTGAAAGAAACTGACACTCTCCCTACCTACAGTTTTCTGTCCCTAGAATAAATGTTTTTTTAAGCACAATATAGCACAAGGACAATTCACTCACTGTCCTTCCAGGTCCCTGGAAACAAGGACTTGCAGAGTGAAAGAAACTGACACTGTCCCTACCTACAGTTTTCTGTCCCTAGAATAAATGTTTTTTTTAAGCACACTATAGCACAAGGACAATTCAGTCACTGTCCTTCCAGGTCCCTGGAAACAAGGACTTGCAGAGTGAAATAAACTGACACTCTCCCTACCTACAGTTTTCTGTCCCTAGAATAAATGTTTTTTTTAATCACAATATAGCACAAGGACAATTCAGTCACTGTCCTTCCAGGTCCCTGGAAACAAGGACTTGCAGAGTGAAAGAAACTGACACTCTCCCTACCTACAGTTTTCTGTCCCTAGAATAAATGTTTTTTTAAGCACAATATAGCACAAGGACAATTGACTCACTGTCCTTCCAGGTCCCTGGAAACAAGGACTTGCAGAGTGAAAGAAACTGACACTGTCCCTACCTACAGTTTTCTGTCCCTAGAATAAATGTTTTTTTTAAGCACACTATAGCACAAGCACAAAACACACTGACACTCTCCCTACCTATCCTTCTCTTTCCCTAAACTAAAGGAATCCAGGTTAAGCAAGAAAGAAATAACAGTCACTGTCCCTGCCTATGCTGCTCTATCCCTGCTCCGGAACACACTACACTAGGCCGCCGTGCTGGCGGCCTTTTATAGTGTGGGGCGTGTACTAAACACCCTCAGCAATAATTGGCCACAGGCATCCTGCCTGTGGCCAATCATTGCTCTCCTCGCTGCCGGCGCTGTGATTGGCCAAGCATGCGGGGTCACAGTGCATGCTTGGCCAATCACAGCGCCTGGATGACACTGCGATGGCGTAGTGCATTGTGGGCCGTTCGCGTCACTCGAATTTGGCGCGAACGGCCCAAATCGTTCGATCTTCGTCGAACGATCGAACAGCCGATGTTCGAGTCGAACGTATGTTCGACTCGAACACGAAGCTCATCCCTACTCCAGAGGTTCTTTGAGTAATGAGCAAAAGCAGATTGACTTCCCATCTGGGTGCCCACGTTGTTCCAAGATTGGCATGATAAATCTAATGTCGATATAACAATGTACTATAAGGTGCGGATATAATTTTTACTACAAAAACTAAATAAAATGGAAGGTGCACGCACCTAGTGCATTACCAAAAGACATTTATTCAAAGATAGTAAAAAAAAAAATGGATACACGCAAGATAGCAAATATTAGTGAGCCAAAAATACACATAAAGCTGGGCAACGTGGACCCACGTGCCATATTCACATTGCGGGGGTAAATAACTGATGCATTTTGGGGGCGCACCCCCTTCTTCAGAGCTAAGCTACTCCCTGCCCAGTTTGTGGAATTACCGTTGTCCTTGTTGTTTTGTACCACAGAAGACCTATTAGCGCTGGAAGTGACTGCTTGCTCTCAGATATCATTTTTGGCTGGGATGGGTGGAGGTGCCTTGAGACTTAAAAAAATAATTTGAAGGCCTTGTTCACATGAGTGTACTTAAGCATACGTCCATGTGAAGGGACGTGTTCATCTGAGCGGGATGCACAGGTGGTCTGTGTAGGCATTCCCATTCATGTCTATTGGGATGGCTGGGCTGCTCCCAATTTGGCACTTTTGTGTGCATGTGTCTCCGTCCACAAACGTGAGTTTGGGGACACACATACACATGGATTTCAAATTGGGAGCAGTGTCTCTGCCTGTGCAGCCACTGCGTCCCAATAGACATGAATGGGACTTCCTGCATGGGACACCTGTGCATACTGTGCATGCAAACCTGGCCCTTTGCATAGATGTACACCTGTGTTGAGGAAGCCTAAGGGTTCCCCTGGGGTGAAAAGTTACCTGTGAATGTCAGGGTTTAAGCAGCCCATCTCATCCTATTCAGTAAGTATTGCTTCCCCCACCGAGGAAACCTACAGCACCCGCAATGCAAATGAACTCTTGAAGTGGGTTGAAATCATTTATGGCCCATGCACTCTAGGGTGTGTTGCAGTACTTTTAACACATGTTGCATTAAGCAGCCTGTTAATAATAGATTTAAAATTGTACCTGCTGCATTTTACCACAGGTGTGCTGGGATACCATGCAAGTTGAACAACAGTGCACCAGCATAAATAACATGCATTATATCAACGCAACAGAATGGCGTGAATGGACCCTAAATGTTCTGGTCTATTACAAACATCAGTTTCTGTGTAATATAAACACTTTTAAGCAGGACAGATCTCCGTAGGTCTTTGTTGCAGTTCCGTTTTGAAGTTGGTTCAATAGACCCGGTGAATTTGTAATTCTACCCTGCAAATAAGTGAACAACTTTTAACACACTATTCACTGGAAATTCAGCTTTTCAGTCATTCAAACATTTTTTATGTATGGACTTTGTGTTATTTTAACCACTTGATTTCCGAAAGGTTTTACCCCCTTCATGACCAGGAAATTTTTTGCTGTTCAGCACTGTACTATGTTAACTGGCAATTGCGGGGTCATCCAATACTGTACCCAAATGAAATATATATCAATAGTTTCTACTTTGTTATAAAACATGTCCAATTAACCACTTAAGCACTGGACCAATATGCAGCTAAAGGACCAGGCCCCTTTTTTGTGATTCGGCACTGCGTCGCTTTAACCACTTAAGCCCCGGACCATTTGGTAGCTAAAGGACCAGAGGTGAATTCAGAATTTTGCACTGCGCTGCTTTAACTGTAAATTGTGCGGACATGCAATGTTGTACCCAAACGAAATTTGCGTCCTTTTCTTCCCACAAATAGAGCTTTCTTTTAATGGTATTTGATTGCCTCTGCGATTTTTATTTTTTGCGATATAAACGGAAAAAGACCGAAAATTTTGAAAAAAAATGATATTTTCTACTTTTTGTTATAAGAAAAATCGAATAAACTCAATTGTAGTCATACATTTAGGCCAAAATGTATTCAGCCACATGTTTTTAGTAAAAAAAATGTCAATAAGCGTATATTTATTGGTTTGCGCAAAAGTTATAGAGTTTACAAACTAGGGTACATTTTCTGAAATTTACACAGCTTTAAATTTATGACTGCCTATCTCATTTCTTGAGGTGCTAAAATGACAGGGCAGTACAAAACCCCCCCAAATGACCCCATTTTGGAAAGTAGACACCCCAAGGAAATTGCTGAGAGGCATGTTGAGCCCATTGAAGTTTTTATTTTTTTGTCCCAAGTGATTGAATAATGACTAAAAAAAAAAAAAAAAAATTACAAAAAGTTGTCACTAAATGATATATTGCTCACACATGCCATGGTTATATGTGGAATTTCACCCCAGAATACATTTTGCTGCTTCTCCTGAGTACGGGGATACCACATGTGTGGGACTTTTTGGGAGCCTAGCCGCGTACGGGACCCCGGAAACCAAGCACCGCCTTCAGGATTTCTAAGGGCGCAAATTTTTGATTTCACTCCTCACTACCTATCACAGCTTCGAAGGCCATAAAATGCCAAAATAGCACAAAACCCCCCCAAATGACCCCATTTTAGAAAGTAGACACCCCAAGGAAATTGCTGAGAGGCCTGTTGAGCCCATTGAATATATTTTTTTTGTCCCAAGTGATTGAATAATGACAAAAATAAATAAAAAAAATTACAAAAAGTTGTCACTAAATGATATATTGCTCACACATGCCATGGTTATATGTGGAATTACACCCCAAAATACATTTTTCTGCTTCTCCTGAGTACGGGGATACCACATGTGTGGGACTTTTTAGGAGCCTAGCCGCGTACGGGACCCCGAAAACCAAGCACCGCCTTCAGGATTTCTAGGCACAAATTTTTGATTTCACTCCTCACTACCTATCACAGTTTCGAAGGCCATAAAATGGCAAAATCGCACAAAACCCCCCCCAAATGACCCCATTTTGGAATATAGACACCCCAAGCTATTTGCTGAGAGGAATGGCGAGTATTTTACAGCTCTCATTTGTTTTTGAAAATGAAGAAAGAAAATATATATATATATTTTTTTTTTTCAATTTTCAAAACTTTGTGACAAAAAGCGAGATCTGCAAAATACTCACAATACCTCTCAGCAAATAGCTTGGGGTGTCTACTTTCCAAAATGGGGTCATTGGGGGGGTTTTGTGCTATCTGGGCATTCCATGGCCTCCGAAACTGTGATAGGCAGTGAGAAGTGAAATCAAAAATTTACACCCTTAGAAAGCCTGAAGGCGGTGCTTGGTTTTTGGGGTCCCGTACGTGGCTAGGCTCCCAAAAAGTCTCACACATGTGGTATCCCCGTACTCAGGAGAAGCAACAGAATGTATTTTGGGGTGTAATTCCACATATGCCCATGGCATGTTTGCGCAATATATCATTTAGTGACAACTTTGTGCAAAAAAAAATAAAAAATTGTCGTTTTTCCGCAACTTGTGTCAACATATAAAATATTCCATGGACTCGACATGCCTCTCAGTATATAGCTTGGGGTGTCTACTTTCCAAAATGGGGTCATTTGGGGGGGTTTTGAACTGTTCTGGCATTTTATACACAACATTAGGAAGCTTACATCCACTCTTCTAACCACTTGAAGACAAAGCCCTTTTTGACACTTTTTGTTTACATGAAAACATTTTTTTTTTTTGCAAGAAAATTATGTTGAACCCCCAAACATTATATATATTTTTAAAGCAAAGGCCCTACATATTAAAATGGTGGGTGTTGCATTTTTTTTTTCTACACAGTATTTGCGCAGCGATTTTTCAAACGCATTTTTTGGGTTAAAAAATACACTTTCTCTTGTCATCCATGGACTGACACAGCATGTCTTATACACCTTTACACGTGGGTTATGTCCCTGCTTGCAGGAGAAGACCTAGGCAGAATGTGAGATGTTATACATACATTCTAAACAGCCAGAGTTGAACAGCCCCACCCAGGGGGGCGGTCCCTCCGGACATAACCCTCCCACTGCAGTCAGCAGACCTCAGTTTTTTTCTGCCTAGCAGAAGGAGAAGACGTGGCTCTCTCAGGAGCCAGTCTCCTGACCTATTTTTATTCTTTTGGGAATTTTTTTCCTATGTTTTTTTTTTTTTTTTTTTTTTTGAGATCTTCTATCAACTGTCGGCTGGGCAACAGGTTGGGTACAAGATATCCTCGTAGTCTTCCCTGTCCGACCATCGAGCGTGCTGATCCTCGCCTTGTGTGCGTGAGACTCAGTTCACGACATGCCCCACGACTCCAGGGGTGGCCGGTGGGCTTCCAGCTCCGCGGTCCTCTCAAGATAGAACAGTCCGGCTGTATCTTTCGCGGTGGACCGGGCCGACAGCTACTCAGTACCGCACTGTGATAGTTCTGTCAGAAACACACCAGCGGGTCCCTCAGGGGACGGGTAAGTAGTCTCTCCTGGCTGCAGGTGAGTACATGCTGTGTGCTTCTTGTGTGGGGGGATTTCCCTGTCTCCCCCTGTGTTTTTAATGTCACTCTCTGTTCACTAGTGCTGGCGCTGCACTATGGGGGGTGCCTGGGGGCCATACTGTCCTGGGGGGGGCTCATGCTGCTCTGCATTCGCTGGGGCTGTTTTGTCTTTGGAGGTGAGGGGCCTGTTTTGTGTGTGTGCTGATTTTTACATTGGCGGCCATCTTGCCGGGGCCCGCCGGAGCACATTGCGGCGGCCATTTTCTTGTAGCCGCACGTCTTTTCTGACACTAGTTTGGCCTCTAGCGCCGCTGGGAACGGCGCGAATCTCCTCACACTCTCTCCTCTCAGCTCACTCACGCTGAGCAGCGCGGCGCAGTGAGACAGAGCGGCGGAACCGAGCGGTCCTGGTCAGGTTGGTGGGTTCCCTGGGCATTCCCCTACTTCAGTCAGCACAGCCTGTGGGTGGTCTGAGAGGGACATTATGGAGTCAGAGTCACCAGCTTCCCCTAACATGCCAGAGGCAGCAGCCAGTGCTCCAGCACCTGCGGTCCCTATGGACCAGTTGTCGGCAGTCCTGGAATCATTTCTGACCAGGATGGAAGCTGTGTGTGAGCACAAGGGAGCAAAAAAGCGCCCTCTCCCCACTTTATCTCCACAAGGGGAGTGCTCTGCTTCAGATATGGGCCTAGTTATTGCTGCTCAGGACCCTAGCTCTGAATATTTGGATGGTTTTGAACAGGACATTCCTTGTGAGGAAGACTCCAGTTCTGAGTCAGTAAATGACAGGGCGCTTGTTAGTGAACTCATTGATGCTGTGAGGGACACTCTCAAGCTAGATGCTGCGACCGCAGAACCTCAGGCGGATACAGTCTCCTTTGGTTCTTTTAAGACCAAGCCTTCTAAAAAGGTTTTTCCATATGTACCTTTCTTTGACCAGCTCATTGACCAGGTCTGGGAAAAGCCGCAGAAGACTTTTATGGTCCCGCAGCGTTTGTCTATTAGATACCCCTTTGAAGACGCCCTGCTTAAAAAGTGGGCTTCTCCCCCGGTGGTCGACCCTCCAGTCGCCCGTTTAAACAAGGCCACCACTCTCCCGATGGAGGGGACTCCTGCGTTTAAGGACCCCACTGACAGGAGGTCAGAAGTGGTGAGTAGAGCCATGTTCGCCTTGTTGGGATCCGCCCTACGGCCCGTAGTAGCGGCGACCCTTGTGTCTCAGACACTCACGGAATGGGCAAAAATTTTGCACCAAACTGTGCAGGAGTATAATCTTCCTCCAGACACTATTGCTCTGGCCCACCAGATGGTGCAGGGTCTGATATATGTGTACGACGCCACGTTGGACGCGGCCCCTTTAATATCCAGGGCCTCTGTCTCGGCGGTGGTATTGCGTCGTCTCATCTGGTTGAAATGCTGGTCTGCTGACCTAGCCTCTAAGAAGCTCCTGATGGATCTACCTTTTAAGGGTGGTAGACTTTTTGGTGCTGCTCTGGATGACATCATCAAGGATGTCACGGGAGGTAAAAGCACTCTCCTTCCTCAAACTATCAAGGGTAAGGAGGCCCGACGTAAACCGGGTCCTTCCTTTCCAGCAAAAAAGGTTTTTTTTCGTCCGTCAGAGTCCACGGGTAAGCCATCCCAGACTGACAACAGTGCGGCTGGCGGGCACAAGCGCCCCTGGGTGCGTAAGCCGAACAAGCCGGCTCCCAAGCCCGCCTCCGCGTGAAGTCTTGCCCCCGCCCGTCTCTGGGGTGGGGGGACGACTTCGCAGGTTCACGGATCGGTGGACCTCCCGGATCTCCGACCGGTGGGTGTGCGAGGTGGTCACCTCAGGATACAGAATAGAGTTCCGCTCTGGCCC
The DNA here is from genome assembly GCA_029206835.1 of Rana muscosa. NCBI lineage: Eukaryota > Metazoa > Chordata > Amphibia > Anura > Ranidae > Rana > Rana muscosa. The sequence continues at coordinate 163,772,141 of CM055120.1, forward strand.
CCAGACAGATTCTTTCCCTCAAATCTCCCTCTCCTTCCTGCCCGTCGGGCAGCCCTCTTGGGGGCTGTACAGGATTTGATCGGGTCCGGAGTAATTGTGCCGGTTCCGTCCCAGGAGAGGTTTCAGGGGTTCTACTCGAATCTGTTTGTTGTTCCAAAAAAGGACGGGGTTCGGCCGATCCTGGACCTCAAGGCCCTGAATGCCTTCGTGAAGGTGCAAAAGTTCCGCATGGAATCCATTCGCACGGTGGTCGCTACACTCCGTCAAGGGGATTTTCTGGCATCCTTGGACATCAAGGACGCCTACTTGCATGTTCCGATCTGCGCAAGCCACCAGAAGTTTCTGCGCTTTGCGGTCGGCGAAGTCCACTATCAATTTGTGGCTCTTCCCTTCGGCCTGGCCTCGGCACCGAGGGTGTTCACCAAGGTGCTTGCTCCGGTCCTAGCTTTGCTGAGACAGCGAGGCATTGCTATCGTGGGCTATCTGGACGATTTCCTTCTAAGAGCAGGCAGTGGCTCAGAATTGGAAGAAAGTGTGACTATCGTCAGTCAGACCCTCAGGGAGTTTGGGTGGCTCCTGAACGTTCAGAAGTCGGTTCTAGTCCCGACTCAGCATCTGGAGTATCTAGGTCTTATTCTGGACTCCTTGGAAGCAAGAGTCTTCCTACCTCCAGACAAACTACTGACACTTCAGTCTGCAGTACGGGTGCTGACGTCCCGAAAATGGTCGTCAATCCGCTTTTGCATGAGAGTCCTGGGACTCATGGTGGCCTCCTTCGAGGCCGTTCCTTATGCCCAAGCGCACACCAGGGCTTTACAGAAAGAGATCTTGTCCACTTGGGACAAATCCCAGTTGTCCTTGGATCTTCAGATCCAGGTGAGTCACCTGGTCAGGGCGTCCCTGACGTGGTGGTTGAGGTCCCCGGCTCTTCGGTCCGGGAAGTCGTTCCTCCCCATCCAATGGACGGTGATCACGACGGACGCCAGCCTGACGGGCTGGGGGGGAGTCTGGGGAGTCCTGTCGGCCCAAGGGCTTTGGACTCCGGACGAAGCCCTCTTACCGATCAATGTGCTGGAGATACGGGCAATCAGACTGTGCCTCTCCTCATGGTTGGAGAAACTACAGGGTCACTCCATCAGGATACAATCGGACAACGCCACAGCAGTGGCGTATGTCAACCATCAAGGGGGGACTCGGAGCTCAGCTGCGGCTTCCGAGGTCGCCCGCATCCTGAGGTGGGCCGAAAGAAGCGTGCCGGCTCTGTCGGCCGTCTACATTCCGGGCGTAGACAATTGGCAGGCGGACTATCTAAGTCGCCAGACGCTGGACCAGGGGGAGTGGTCCTTGCACCCGGGGGTCTTTCAACTCCTTTGCAGACGGTGGGGCACGCCGGATGTGGACCTGATGGCTTCTCGACTCAATCGCAAGGTGTCGAGGTTTGTGGCCAGATCCAGGGATCCCTGGGCGGATGCCTCGGATGTGTTGGTGGCCCCATGGGGTCAGTATCGCCTGATATACGTTTATCCTCCGCTGCAGTTGCTCCCTCGCCTGCTCCGCAGGGTAGCGACCGAGGGAATTCCGGTGATCCTCATTGCTCCGGATTGGCCTCGGCGTCACTGGTACGCCGATCTGGTATGTCTCGTCGCAGACGTTCCCTGGCGGTTACCGATACGGGGGGACCTTCTGTCTCAAGGTCCTATATTTCATCCTGCTTTACAGTCTCTGGTTTTAACGGCATGGTTATTGAAAGCCAGGTGTTGAGAGACCGAGGTCTCTCGGATTCGGTCATTTCGACCATGTTAAGGGCACGGAAGTCTTCCTCCAGAAGGATCTATCACCGTACTTGGAGAGCTTACATCGCCATGTGCGAAGAGCTGGACTGGCGCCCACGAACGTATTCCGTTCCCAGAATCCTGCATTTTCTGCAGCGTGGCGTGACCCAAAAGCTCGCTTTGAGTACCATTAAGGGTCAGATTTCGGCCTTGGCCATCTTCTTTCAGCGACCGCTGGCGGGTCATCCCTTGGTTAGCACCTTTGTGCAGGGGGTTCGCCATGTGCTCCCCCCTGTCAAGCCTCCTCTCCCCCCGTGGGATCTGAATTTGGTGCTCTCGGTCCTCCAGGAACCTCCCTTTGAAAATATTAGAGATATTCCCCTCTTGACTTTGTCTCAGAAGGTGGCCTTCTTGGTGGCCATTACTTCCATTAGACGAGTGTCTGAATTGGCGGCCTTGTCCTGCAAGTCGCCCTTTTTGATCATCCATAAGGATAAGGCGGTGTTACGTCCGCGACCTTCCTTTCTGCCAAAGGTGGTCTCGGCCTTCCACTTAAACGAGGACATTGTCCTCCCGTCCTTGTGTCCTCACCCATCGCATCCCAGAGAGTTTGCGCTACACACTTTGGATGTGGTACGAGCCTTGCGGGTGTACCTGTCTGCTACTGCTTCTATTCGGAAGTCTGACTCACTATTTGTGGCTGTCTCTGGTCCAAAACAGGGCCAAGCGGTTTCGTCTGCCACCATTTCTAGGTGGATCAGACAAACCGTCATTCAAGCTTATGCTCTCAAGGGGCGGGCGCCTCCCTTTCCGGTTACGGCACATTCCACCAGGGCAATTGGTGCTTCCTGGGCTTTCCGACATCAAGCGTCGGTTGCACAAGTGTGCAAGGCGGCGACCTGGTCGTCTGTTCATACCTTTTCTAAGTTTTATAAGGTTGATGTGGCTGCATCTTCGGATGCTTCCTTCGGCCGCAAGGTGTTGCAGGCCGTTGTTTGATGTTGCAACTCCTCCGTTGTGGAGCTCTGCCTTGTTTGGAGTGAAGTTTTTGGTTTTCCATTTATACTGCTCCCATCCCTCTTGACACTGCTTTGGGACATCCCACGTGTAAAGGTGTATAAGACACGCTGTGTCAGTCCATGGATGACAAGAGAAAATAGGATTTTTGTACTCACCGTAAAATCCGTTTCTCTGGCATCCATGGACTGACACAGCACCCACCCTTTTTTTTAAGTTTGTACTGCTTTGTTGAGGTCTGCTGACTGCAGTGGGAGGGTTATGTCCGGAGGGACCGCCCCCCTGGGCGGGGCTGTTCAGCTCTGGCTGTTTAGAATGTATGTATAACATCTCACATTCTGCCTAGGTCTTCTCCTGCAAGCAGGGACATAACCCACGTGTAAAGGTGTATAAGACACGCTGTGTCAGTCCATGGATGCCAGAGAAACGGATTTTACGGTGAGTACAAAAATCCTATTTTTTTTAATTTTAATGCACTAAAACAAACAATATTGCCCAAATGTTTGATGAAATAAAAAAGATGATCTTAGGCCGAGTACATAGATACCAAACACGACATGCTTTAAAATTTCGCACAAACGCGCATTGAAGACAAACTACATACATTTTTAAAAGCCTTTAAAAGCCTTTACAGGTTACCCCAGTAGATTTACAGAGGAGGTCTACTGCTAAAATGATTGCCCTCGATCTGACCTTCGCGGTGATACCTCACATGCATGGTGCAATTGCTGTTTACATATGACGCCAGACCGACGCTTGCGTTCGCCATTGGGCAAGAGCAGGGCAGGACAGGGGTGCTTTTTTTTTTTTTCTTTTTTTTTTATTATTAATTTTGCTTTTTTATTTTATTTTTAAATTGTTCCTTCCAAGTATTTTTTTTTTTTTAGCATTTTTATTGTTATCTCAGGGAATGTAAATATCCCCTATGATAGCAATAGGTAGTGACAGGTACTCTTTTTTTGAAAAAACTGGGGGACCCTAGATTTTTCCTCTGCCCTCAAAGCATCTGACCACACCAAGATCAGAGGCGTTGCTAGGGGGGTGCGGGGGGTGCGGTCCGCCCCCGGGTGACACCCGCTAGAGGGGTGACACCCTCCCTTTTTTATTTATTTATTTTTTTTTAATTTTTTTTTTTTTTTTTTTTTTACAGCTGACCCATTCATTGATTAATTTCACCCCGCTGGGCTGGAAGCCTGGAACAACACCTCCAGCGCCGCGGCCGCGCCTGGTGTGTGTCCTCCGGCTCCTTATTCTTCCTATTCCTAAATTCCAATCCCCCTCCCTACCCTACAGAGCCAGCGAGCGACTCAGCCTGTCACATCATCACACTGTACTGTGATGATGTGACGACACGTCACTGCAGCACACACACAACTTTCTCCGCCCGGGCGGCGCGGCTGCTGTGTGTGACGGTCGCTGCCCACAGTGCCCAGCCCTCCTCCTCTCCACTCTCCAGGAGTACACTAAGACTTTTTCTGTTTGAAGAGCGCAGTCACCTAGTGGAACATGCAATTAAGCAGGCACATTTAAAATCTAAAGAATATGGAATTGCCGTAGAGAGAAGAGCCAGGTTTAAGAAGAGGATGGCAGGGGAACAGGCACGTGATGCTGGAGGCATAAGTCTACAAGACGAGAACAAGAGGGCAATGCTTGAGTGCATTGATCGCTTCCATTCTGAACTCCAGATCAGATTAAGAGCCATCATGGAAGTTGCAGCCATGTTTGAGGCTGTTCAAGCAAAGAGTCTCATATATGAAACTGAAGAAACATTAAAGGTGTCCATTCCAAAACTGACCACTTTTTATGACGAAATATCTGAGAGTGAGCTGTTAATGGAAATACCCAGACTGAGGAGACATCTCAAAGCAGCCAAGATCAACCTAGAAGAAGTCAAAGATTGGTCGGCTTTACAAGTTTTGACCTTCATAGCAGAATGGGACTTCATTGAATCTCTTCCAACCCTTTCACTATGTCTAAAAATATTTCTGACAATCTGTGTGTCTGTGGCTTCATGTGAGAGGAGCTTTTCAAAGTTGAAGCTGATAAAAAACTATTTGCGTTCAACGATGGGACAGGCAAGGCTTTCTGATCTTGCAATATTATCAGTTGAAAGTGAACTAGCGAAATGTATTGATTTTGATGATGTTGTTCACAATTTTGCAGCTGTCAAGGCTAGAAAAGAAAAGTTTTGATTTAGATGTTAACTAAATGCTTTCATATTTGTTCCTGTTTTTGTGTTATTTATTTATTAATTCAGTAAAGTTTAAAGTTAAAATAAATACAGTTCTTTAACAGTTTAAGCTTTGATTTCTATTATTTTCATATGATTTTGTTATTCAAATTTGCTAGTTGATTGATAGTTATTAACGGCACTACTGTTGCCAATATATGCAGTGTTATTAGGGTGAAAAAAATTATTGGGGGGGGGGGTGACACCATGTTATACCGCACCAGGTGACACCAACCCTAGTGACGCCACTGACCAAGATCGGTGTGATAAAATGCTTTCCCAATTTCCCAATGGCGCTTTTTATATCCGGGGGGGGGGCATTCCCTCCCACTGCTTGTAAAAGCAGTCCAGAGGCTAATTAGCCGCTAGGATTGCTTTTACATGAAAGCCGGCCGCAGGCTGAAAAGAATGATACCAAGATGATGCCTAAACCCGCAGGCATCATTCTGGTATAAACATTCAAAGTCCAGCAACATACCAGTACGTTGCTGGTCCTTGTTGGACATGTATTGTAATCTTTTTTTTTCATGCAGCCAGTTGGCTGAACGAAAAAAGAGATTGATCGGTGGGTATGCCCACCATTAGAATACCGCCCTTCATCCACCCACTTCCAATGATGGGCATACACGCACCATTTATATATGCCGAAGCATGGGGGCATCCTCCCGCAAAAAAGTTATGCCGCACACACATGGTCGGACTTTTCCACAGGCAAGCCTCCGTCGGAATTTCGACCGTATGTACGCGGCATTAGGAGCAAAATCGCTCCTCCGCCCCTGCTGCCCCAATGCTTCGGCATATTTGCTTTTTTTTTTTAACTGTGGTGGTGAAATCACCTCCTACAGCACTGAAGTCGCAGGGATCAGGCCTGTCTCTGCGAACGCTGCAGTTATGTGTGTTTTTGTTTTGTAAGTGACAGTGATTGATCGATACTGCACTTGGGTGGCCTGGGCTGGACGGAGGGGCAAAACGCAGGTGCCAGCAGGTATCTGGGCTGATCCCGCTAACACTGCGTTTTTGGGAACCCTAAACTGCTGGGGACGCTAGTATAGATCTGATCAGATCAGATATTGATCTGTTCAGATACTATACCACTAAGGGGGGTGTATGCTTCACGCGTGGGTGTTAGCGTTACTGGCACTAACCTGACGCTGCCTGGGGTGTGACTCAGACCCTCTCTGACGCTAAAACCTAATTGATATCACCCGCCGGGCGATCAGGGGGTTAAACCTTTATTGGGTTATATACACGGCGGGTGCCCTGACACTATAAAAAGCAAACTAACTAACCAGCGTCACCCGTAACACTTATATGGTGATCACTGGTAAAAGGGTTAACTAGGGGCAATCAGGGGGTTAAAACCTTTATTAGATAATATATGGGGGTACCTGACGCTATAAAAACCTGCGGCGAACCTAAAAAAAATTACCGGCTACCGATCTGCATCACAGACACTAAGACAGCGTTTAGAAAAACAATTGCTTAGTGACAGTGGTGATAGGGGGTGAAAGGGTTACCTGGGGGGCGATCAAGGGGGTTAAACCTTTATTAGATAATATATTGGGGTACCTGACGCTATAAAAACATGCGGCGAACCTAAAAAAAATTACTGGCTACGATCTGCATCACCGACACTAAGACAGCGTTTAGAAAAACAATTGCTTAGCGACAGTGGTGATAGGGGGTGAAAGGGTTACCTGGGGGGCGATCAAGGGGGTTAAACCTTTATTAGATAATATATTGGGGTACCTGACGCAATAAAAACCTGCGGCAAACATAAAAAAATTACCGGCTACCGATCTGCATCACAGACACTAAGACAGCGTTTAGAAAAACGATCGCTTAGTGACAGTGGTGATAGGGGGTGAAAGGGTTACCTGGGGGGCGATCAAGGGGGTTAAACCTTTATTAGATAATATATTGGGGTACCTGACGCTATAAAAACCTGCGGCGAACCTAAAAAAAATTACTGGCTGCCGATCGGCATCACTGACGCTAAGACAGCGATCAGAAAAATGATCGCTAAGCGACAGTGGTGATAGGCGGTGAAAGGGTTATCTGGGGGGTGATCAGGGGGTTAAACCTTTATTAGGGGGGGTTAGGGGGCTACACTGGACCTAAGACTAAACTTTGGTGACACTTTTACAGTCACAAATGTCACTGATTGCAGTGATCACTAAATAAATGGTCACTGCAATCAGTGACACTGTGACTGGGGGGGTGATCTGGGGTGTCTGGGTGGGCCTGGGGGGGCGATTTATGTCCCTATGTGTCCTGGTGTCAGTGTAGTGTTGTGTGCACTGACCTGATGTCTTCTCTTGTACGGCGCTCGGTATATGTGAGCGCCGCACCAGAGATGACATCACTTCCTCCTGCTCCCTCTGTCTGACACAGACAGAGGGGGCATTTCCATTCGCTGAGGGAGCGATCGCGAGGGGGTGGCCAGAAACGAATGGCTGCTCCCTCATCCCGGAACGCTCCCGGACACTTAGCCACCGCTCACTGTACAGAAGGGGGGTCCGATTGGACCCCCCAACTATACAAAGGCAATCACGTACACTCTACGTGATTGTGCCTGTCGGTGCCATTCTGCCGACGTATATATACAGTGAGCGGTCGTTAAGTGGTTAACTGACAATTGCACGGTCATGTGACGTGGCTCCCAAACAAAATTGGCGTCCTTTTTTCCCCACAAATATAGCTTTCTTTTGGTGGTATTTGATCACCTCTGTGGTTTTTATTTTTTGTGCTATAAACAAAAATAGAGCGACAATTTTGAAAAAAATGCAATATTTTTAACTTTTTGCTATAATATCCCCGAAAAATATATAAAAAAAATATTTTTTTCCTTAGTTTAGGCCGATACGTATTCTTCTACATATTTTTGGTAAAAAAAAACGCAATCGCGTTTATTGATTGGTTTGCGCAAAAGTTATAGCGTTTACAAAATAGGGGTAGTTTTATGGCATTTTTATAAAAAAAAAAAAAATAATTTTTACTAGTAGTGGCGGCGATTGTTGATTTTTTTTTTTCCATGACTGCGACATTATGGCGGACACATCAGACACTTTTGATACATTTTTGGGACCATTGTAATTTTCACAGCGATCAGTGCTATAAAAATGCACTGGTTACTGTGAAAATGACACTGGCAGTGAAGGGGTTAACCACTAGGTGCCGCTGTAGGGGTTAAGTGTTCACTAAGAAGTGATTCTTACTAAAGAGGGGGCGTGGTTACACGTCACTGATCGTCTGTTCCGATGACGGGGAACAGACAATCACTGACATGCCACGGGGAAAGGTTTGTTTACACTCACCTCTCCCCTTCAGCTCTGTGACCCGATCGCGGCACACCGGCGGCGATCGGGTCCCGCGGGCACGGTCACGGAGCTCAGGACCGGGTCGCGAGTGCGACCCACGGCTGGGCTCTTAAAGGGCAACGTACCTGTACGTTGATGTGCTCAGCCGTGCCATTCTGCCGACGTATATCGGCGTAAGGCGGTCCTTAAGTGGTTAAAAAAAAAAACAGAAATTTAGGCCAAAATGTGCAGTATTCTGCTACATGTCTTTGATAAAAAAAAAATAAAAAATACCAATAAGTGTATATTGATTGGTATGTGTGAAAATTTATAGCATCTACAAACTATGGGATATACAGTATCTCACAAAAGTGAGTACACCCCTCACATTTTTGTAAATATTTTATTATATCTTTTCATGTGACAATACTGAAGAAGTGACACTTTGCTACAATGTAAAGTAGTGCGTGTACAGCTTGTATAAGGCCCCTTTCACACTGGGGCGGGCAGGTGCGGTGGCGGTATAGCAGCGCGATTTTCAGCGCTGCTATACTGTCGTTCTTACCGCGGTATGCGGTCGCTAGGGGGGTTAATTTAACCCCCGCTAGCGGCCGAAAAAGGGTTAATACCGCCCGCAAACCGCGGCTATTGCCGCGGTTTGCGGGCGGTATTACCGCGCTGTCCCATTGATTTCAATGGGAGACCGCGGTAAAGGAGCGGTGAACACACCGCTCCTTTACCGCTGTAAAGAAGCGGCTAGCAGGACTTTTGGAGCGGTCCTGCTAGCGCACCGCTTCAGTGTGAAAGCCTTCGGGCTTTCACATTGAAGGCACAGGGCAGGATTTTTTCATGCGGTATAACAGCGCTATTATTAGCGCTAAACCGCATGAAAAATGCCCCAGTGTGAAAGGGGCCTAACAGTGTAAATTTGCTGTCCCCCTCAAAATAACTCAACACACAGCCATTAATGTCTAAACGGCTGGCAACAAAAGTGAGTACACCCCTAAGTGAAAATGTCCAAATTCAGCCCAATTAACGATTTTCCCTCCCCGGTGTCATGTGACTTGTTAGTGTTACAAGGTCCTAGGTTTGAATGGGGAGCAGGTGTGTTTAATTTGGTAGTAAAAAACGTGGGGTAGAAATTGCGCTAAGAGCAATAAAATTGAAAATCCCACAATGATTGAATTAGGTGCGGGGAAGCAGCAAACCTTCTGTGAACAAAAACAGTGGAAAACAATAGAAAAAAATTATGGTTGTGCTAACCCTAATTAAGAGTATCACAACTAAATATAAAATTAATATAAATTTGTGCGAAAACATTATAAACAAAAACATATTGTGGTGATACAGTAGTGAACAGTATAACAATTGTCCTTGAGTACATGATAATAGATGAACACTCGATTGTGACAAAAAGAGCGATACTAAAACAATGCTTCCAAAAAAACACTGAAAGTCTGAAGTTGATCCAAAAAATGAGTAATCCCTAGTGAAGGGTTAAAGTTCTTGGAGTAGTCAAACCATGCATTTGAAACGGTGACACATAAGTAAAAATAAACAACCGTGCAAAATGGGAAAGTCTATAGTGAAAAAACTTCCGTGGAGAAATCTTCTCATTGGAGGAGACCAAGGAAATCCACCACCAAATAAGGTAAGATAATAACTGCTTACCAAAACTCCAGGACCCCCAGTAGTGAGTGTACAGCTTGTATAACAGTGTCAAAATAACTCAACACACAGCCATTAATGTCTAAACCGCTGGCAACAAAAGTGAGTACACCCCTAAGTGAAAATGTCCAAATTGGGCCCAATTAACGTTTGTCCCTCCCCGGTGTCATGTGACTTGTTAGTGTTACAAGGTCCCAGGTTTGAATGGAGAGCAGGTGTGTTTAATTTGGTGTTATCGCTCTCACTCTCTTATACTGGTCACTGGAAGTTCAAAATGGCACCTCATGGCAAAGAACTCTGAGAATCTGAAAAAAAAATGGTTGCTCCACATAAAGATAGCCTAGGCCAATGATGGTGAACCTTGGCACCCCAGATGTTTTGAAACTACATTTCCCAGGATGTTCAACTACACTGCAGAGTGCATGTGCATCATGGGAATTGTAGTTCCAAAACATCTGGGGTGCCAAGGTTCGCCATCATTGGCCTAGGCTATAGGAAGATTGCCAAGACCCTGAAACTGAGCTGCAGCACTGTGGCCAAGACCATACAACGGTTTAACAGGGCATGTTCCAGAGGTTGTCTTTGGGAAATAGACGTATGAGTGCTGCCAGGATTGCTACAGAGGTTAAAGGGGTGGAGTGTCAGCCTGTCAGTGCTCAGACCATACGCTGCATCAAATTGGTCTGCATGGCTGTCGTCCCAGAAGGAAGCCTTATTCTTATTTTATGCTTATTCAATTTGTTAAACATTTTATTTTATTTTATTTTACTTGTTTTTTGTCTGTCATCAGAGTAACTTAGTGTTCTTGCTTATACAGTGAAGATCACTGTATAAGAAATAGTTTTAGATATCACTAATGGGTTAGGCAATCCATGAACAGCTTTCTTTTGGATGTGATCTGTGATTGGCTACAGTTAATCACATGGTACAGGTACCATGTGATTGCTGTGGGCCAATCACAGATCACAACCTTAAGCAAGCTCTTCATGAATGGGAAGCCATTAATGACAGATTGTTTACATGGTTATGTGATCACTATTGCAAATAATAGCGATCACACTTGATACCCGATTACCAGTAACTGTAATCAGCAGGGGCGTGCTGCAGGCCCTTAACCTGGATCAGGCACAATCGTGTACATGTACTCTGAAACGTGAAAAGAAACGGAAGGCGCGTGGACCTAACGCATTATCCTCAATAAGCAGATATTTATTATATATGAAGGCAAGTATCATACTCACAAACATTGACTTGGTAAAAGCATATCATAAAATTCCTTCACACAGGTCCATAAAAACTGTCCGCATAACATGGGAATACCTCTGCGGAGGTGTATACTTGCTACTGCTTTTCGAGAAATTCCTCTTCCTCAGAGCCTACATGTCATGAGGACAGTTTTTATGGACCGGAGTATAGGAATTTTATAATATGCTTTTACCAAGTAAATGTTTGTGAATATAATACTTTCCTTCATATCTAATAAATATCTGCTTATTGAGGATAATGCCCTCGATCCACCCACCTTCTGTTTCTTTTCATGTTTCAGAGTTTTCGATTCCCCAGTCTGTGGAGGGCAACGAGAAGTGCAATATCCAACAATTGGCATCAAAGCAGAGAGTGCATGGTCATGTAGAGGCACATTACACAGTGCAGGAGATAGATTGGTGTTTTTGGACAATTACGTACATGTACATCAGGGGTGGGCAACCTCGGCCCTCCAGCTGTTTTGAAACTACAAGTCCCATGAGACATTGCAAGACCCTGACAATCACAGGCATGACTCTTAGAGGCTTGGGATTTGTAGTTTCACCACCAGCTGGAGGGCCGAGGTTTCCTACCCCTGATGTACATGATTATGCCTGCATGCGCTGCCCCACCGCAGTGTATTTACTGTGGTGGGTCAGAAAGTGGTTAGAAGCACCTACTAATGCCTAATTCTAAGAAAAAGTTTGCTGAGTGATGCGGTTCTACATGTAGGAAATTCTGCAGTTCGGGGGTAGACCTCTATATTATATGCTGGCATCCAGTTTGGTGGAAGATTAAATGTAATACTTTTCCGGTTAAAGATTTTTATATTTTTTTCCATCAAGCGCCAACATTTATCAGGGCATACCTTTTTAGGTTCCCACTGCTCTGTACAGAGCACCCTGGAGCTCCCAAATGTGGCATCCCTTTTTGATTGTGGGAGCTTAGGCACTGCCTGCATCCCACAATGCAGTGATCGAGGCCTCAGTAACCTATGGAGAGGAACTTTATAGGGGGATTATAGAGGGCTTCTATTTTGTTTGCTTTTTTTTTTTATTGCAGTGTTATTAGTTTTAATCTCCGTCCCTAATCCTATGTCTGTTATGGCAGGTATCATAGACATGTTTTTGTAAACACAGCCTATATTTCTATGCCCCCTGATGGCAGACAACCTCACTGTAGATGTGGTATTGCATGCTTTGCTGATGGATTCTAACTGTTACAATGCACTTACACACTTCGTTATTGATGTCTTTGTGGTTTTGCAACATAATGTCTAATGGAACATCACAAAAGGCTCTCTGTATTCATGTTTGGGATAGCTTATACAACACAATGACATAGCTGTTTCTTCATATTAGAGGACTAGTGTTTTAAAGGGAACCTTTTATTAAATTGCATTTAATATAATTAGACAACCTTACTGGGAAATTAGACTTTCCTTTATAACCCTGCCAAAAATGATTTAACCAATACCTTGTGTGTCTTTCTGTCTAAAGGACCAGTGCTCCTTGTATGCAATTATGTTCACAAATATGATCCATGTAAAATCCATAGTGATGACTGCAGATAGTGTACTTAACTTATCTTAAGCTGAGGAACTGAAGAAAATCTTGACTTTTTAAAATGAAAGATTTGAGCTGTTATTCACAGATGAAGTTGAATTGAATATTGAGCCTTTTCTCTACATCATTTTGGAATCTGAAAAGGCAAAGTAAAACCACTTGATTTATCATCTACTTCATTATCTCTGAGCATGTGCAGCTTTCTAACAGCAGGAAAATGAAACTCAACCTCTGTTTATCTTAAAAAATTAACCTCCAGACCGATCTACAGAATATATTGTGTTACTCCCAGGGCTGTTCATGCAGAACAAAGGTTTAAGAAACAAAAATGCATCTACTGGTTTTACAATTTTTTTTTGCCTGTAATCTATATATTTTTTCAGTGAAATTGCAGCACACAAAAAAGTGCACAAGGGTACAGTATTGGTGCAGTCTTCAAAGAAGTAGGTCCTAAATCCCTTGAATGCCCCCAGGGTGCAAGGCCTGACAGAGACAAGGCACTTTATGGTCTACCTATGCCCGCTTCTCAGGAACTGGCAAAAGCCAGTCCTCGAAGTACTTGGTGGAGAGCTCTTCCAAAGAAAAAAAAAAGGTACCCTGAGCTGGCCAAAAGGCCCACTGAAGAGACATGCAAGAAAAGAAAAAGTGACGTGATTCAGTGTGGTCCCAAACCCATAGTGTTTTTCTAGCAACCCTGGTACACCACTCTCAGGGGACACATCAATGGAAGTTCCTTGCAGCACTCTCTCAAACCCTGGTCATAATAATTCAGCCCCTTTCCTACCAGAAAGGCTTAAAGCGGAGTTCCACCCAAAAGTGGAACTTCCGCTTAACCGATTCTGCCACATTTGGCACCTTTTGGGGGGGAGCGGGTACCTGTTTTTTAAAAGGTACCCTGTTCCCACTTCCAGGAGACCAGGCCGTGGTGAATTACATCAGTAGCTTGGTCCCCCTCCCCCTCCCTCCCTTTTTTTGCTGGGCCAGTGAGAGAGTGCAGCACGCTTCACACATGCGCAATAGGGGCCCGGCCGTGAAGCCGAAAGGCTACACTGCCGGGATTCCTTACCCGCAATGGCGGCAGCAGCACTTGACCAGCCAATGTAAACATCGGCTGCGGTGCCGACATCGCTGGACTCCAGGACAGGTAAGTGTCCTAATGTTAAAAGTCAGCAGCTACAGTATGTGTAGCTGCTGACTTTTAAATTTGAAAGGAACTCTGCTTAAGGCCCCTTTCACATTACTGCGACTTCAAAGTCGTGTGATTTTACCGCGATTTCAATGAATGCCTGTGTAAGTGGCATCAAAATCGGACCAAAGTAGTGCAGGGACTGCTTTGAAGTCGGAACGACTTTAAGTCGTACTAATAGGAATGGTTGTCATTGGAAATCATGGGAAACGACTTGTCATGCTACTTTGCCATCACAAATCGTGGGACAAGTCGTATAAGTGTGAAGGGCCTTAAGGATAGTCCTGCCTTCAACTGGGGACAAGCCCCCAAACGTACTCACCTTATTACATTTGGAATTACTAACCAGCGCCCCCAGACATCGGCATTCTGTTCCCAAAAATGGATACGAAAATTTACTACACTTGATCTTAGCCAAAAGGCAGAGAAGTGTAAATAAAACACTTTTTTTTCCACCTACACGGCACAATCAGAACTAATACCAGGTGAAAAAAATAAAAGTGAGCGCTCAAAAAAGTACACTTTTTCCTCCTCCGAAAAGAAAAGACCCTGGCTCTGATAACCCTGGGCTCAAGATTCCTGACGGGGACTGAGGTAAACATGGTCCACCTGGCCAAAATCAGGCAGATCCCATTCTTCAGGTCAGCTGCCAAGGCAAGGTCCACCCAGGTGGGGCTTCCCTGAAGGAAACCCTCAATGGGAGGGGGAGAACCTAACCATAAGGCCACATGCCCTCTTCCCCAATACTTTTCAGGGCAAGCTCGAACAGCTACACCCTATGAGTTGGGAGTTAAAGTGCATAGTGTTGTGCAAAGAAATAAAAGAGGGATGGGGATAAAGGAAAAATGCTTTGGAAACCAAAGTGTTATACAATGGCTGGCCTTTTGGCCAGTACAAAAAATTGTTCAGTTGAATCTCAACCACAACACCACCTGCCTGGAGTTTTCATATTCTCCTTGTGCCTGCGTGGATTTCCTCCGGGTACTCTGGTTTCCTCCCATGCTCCAAAGACATGCTGGTAGGTTAATTAGCTTCTGTCTAAATTGGACCTAGTGTGTGAAGTAGGGACCTTAGATTGTAAGCTCCTTGAGAGCAGGGACTAATGTGAATGTACAAAATATATATGTAAGGCGCTGCATAGATTGACGGCGCTATATAACTACCTGTAATAAATAATAAAACAAATAGGCCCAGCCCAGGAGGCAGGTGGGAAAAAAAGGCATGCATGAGTGCTGTGACCATGGTGCCAGACTTATAAACATAAAATGAGGCACCCCCTGAACTGCCACTCCAGGGACACCAACACCATGTGCTGTTCTCTGCCCAGCACCTGGCCAGACAAATGCAGCACCATCATTATGAGAAAGTCATTAATACTTAGGAAGAGCTGTGCCTTCAACCAGAGACAAGCTTGGCGAACCAGCCCAGATTCAACCAAGGAGGAAATGAGTCCCCCCCCCCCCCCCCATACCCATCTTATTACATCATGGAATTACTAAATGACGGACAAGGAACATCCCCTAAAAACAGATAATATTCTTGATCTTAGCTGAAAGGCAGAGAAGAGAAAGAAACACACTTCTGTTACTTAAAGTAAAAGAGCACTTTACAGATGCTCTTACTCCTGCATGCATTCCTCAGGGGAGCCTCATGTGAGACACTGATCTCCAGCTGGAAGGCATCTCATGTCACAGCCAAGCTCTGCTTTCTCTGTCCTCCAGTAAGAATACTTTGCTTTTTACAGGTAAAGCTCAGCAATACAAAACATTAAGGGCCAGTCACACCACATGCAGTCCAGTGCGTTTTTCTTCTGCATCAAAAACGCATGGAAAGTAGGTTATATGGTTTTCAATGTCATAGTTTACACTAGTGCTTGCAGTTCCAGTGCGTTCCAGAAAAAAAAGTAGAACTTGCTGCATTTATTCTGCACTGGACTGTACTGGAATGCTGTAAAACGCACCAAAAGCGCACTGGAACAAATGTCCTTATTTAAAGGGGTTGTAAACCTTCGTGTTTTTTCACCTTAATGCATCTTATGCATTAAGGTGAAAAAACACCTTGCACTGTCTTGCCCCCCACCCCCCCGTTTTACTTACCTGTGCCCCAAATTTCCGTGGGCGCGATCCTGCGTCGCTCTCTCCACTGCTTCTCGGCTCTTCATTGGATGGATTGATAGCAGCTCAGCCATTGGCTCCCGCTGCTGTCAATCAGATCCAATGACGCGGGCGCCAGGTCATACACTCGGCGGCTATGGGCGCAGAGTGTATGACATGGGAGCACTCCCGCAAGGTAACCCCCTCGGGAGAGAGCTTCCCAGAGGGGGTTATCTAATGCGGGGAGGAGCCGCGAGAGCTGCCGTGGGACCCCAGAACAGGAGGATCGGGGCCACTCTGTGCAATACGAACAGCACAGTGGAGGTAAGTATGACATATTTGTTATTTAAAAAAAAAAAAAAAATGAACCTTTAGTGTTACTTTAAGGTTAAGAAAAAAGAGGGGAAAAATGCATTGGACTGCATCAAAAACGCGCATGCAGAAAAGCATCTGGAACGCATCCGGACTGCATTTCTATGGTGTGAACTGGCCCTAATGCCCTAGCTATTGCACAGCAGACCTACTTTTTGAATATTAGTTAAAAGTGTTGGTGAGGTTTCACTTTAGTTCTAATGTAGTCAAAATTTTTTATTTTTTTTAAAGAGGATGTTGTTTTGCTTAACTCAAGCAAGTGACATTGGAAAAATGAAGGTAAATAATCACAGCAGGGTAAGGTAAACACTGTTGAAATGGTACAATACTGTTTATTATTTTGGGGTGTGTTTCTTTTGTTTAATGTGTGACGCAGTTCTGTCAAGGATTAGATCCTGGAGTAACTGCTTTCCTGTAGTTCCGTTCCTTGGGAGGTGTACCTTGTCAGCAAGCCTACGCTCCATATGGCAAGGTCAGCTGTTCAGGGCCTGGGCCGTTTCCTTTTACTGTTACTAGCACAGCACTAAGCTTTGTTGTTTCTTGTAAAGAAGCCAGCACTTCAAAAAACTGATCAAGATTTATGACTGAAATAACAAAACCTTTCTAAAATCTTATGCTGGCATCACAAAGTCTGATTTTCATCTGTCAGATCAACAAAATTGAACGCCCGCTGGAAAGAAGTGTTTGGGATGGGATACAGTTTGTCATTCTTCCCACTGTTCAGTCAAATGGACATAAAGAAGCAAACAGTGCCTAATGCCCCGTACACACGATCCGAATATCGTACGACAGATCGTACGACTTTTTTCGCTTAATAGTCGCAAGTAAAATTAAATAGGTTATTAAAGTCACGAAAATTCTTGCACGACAGAAAAAAAAATCGGAAGTGATGTCATGTGTTGTAATGTATTTGTATTGTATTTTCGGACGACAACTGTACTGACTAAACGAAAATCGTCCGATTTGTTACCGTACGAGGAAAATTTTCGTGCACGTCCGATTAAATAATATCGGATGAACTGTCAAGATCGGCTCTCGAAGCTCTGTACTAACGATCCGATTATCGTATGATTCTTCCTCGGACGACATTTTTCGTACGATATTCGGATCGTGTGTACGGGGCTTAAAGGTTTATAGTCTTTCCAAGAAAATATTGCTAGGAATAGATGAGGCAAAATTGTATTTTCTTTCACCCCTGACATCAAACATCAGGCAACTCTGTTTATCTTCAGCTTACTGCAGTGTCTGCGAATAAAACTGCTGAGCCATAAAATGGACTGAAACATGGGCCTGTTTTTTTTATTCCAGTCATTAGTGACTACAGTGTGTGTAGTTGTGTTTTTAATCTAATACAAATAAAATGTGATTGGTTCAGATTTATTATTGATTGGATAAGGCTGAGCATTTCTATCTAATCAATGTGTATGGTAGCCACTAGAAGGCCTGAATATTATTTTTATAGTTTTAAAATTAAGTATTTTTTATGGCTATATAATTTGGTATCTAGAATACATTGAAGCCTTCCTTATGCCCCGTACACACGATCAGATTTACCGTCGGAAAAACCATGGATGTTTTTTCCGACGGAATTCCGCTCAAGCTTGGCTTGCATACACACGATCACACAAAAGTTCTCTGAACTTTCGACCGTCAAGAACACGGTGACGTACAACACTACGACGAGCCGCGTCGACTTGTTTCCGAGCATGCGTCGGAATTTTGCGTGTCGGAATTGCTACAGATGAACGGAATTTCCGATCTGAATTTTTCCCGTCTGAAAAATTGAGAACCTGCTCTCAATCTTTTGCTGGGGGAAATTCCGACAGCAAAAGTCCAATGGAGCATACACATGGTCGAAATTTCAGACAAAAAGCTCACATCGGACTTTTCTTGTCGGAAAATCCGACCGTGTGTACACGGCATAATTGCCGGCATTGACAGGCAATTAGCATTTTCAGAAAGGGAGCTCAGTATGGCCAGCCTACCTAGAATCTTCTACTATTGCAGTGCATAAAGCAGTGAATGTGGTTGATGTTTCTATTTGGAATGTACTATGCTTAGATGCTTTTTTATTTTTACTTCGATCCCAGAGGGGCTGGCTTAGTCCTAACAGATATTTAATCTCCACTATATATCCATCCTTCCTCGGCTGGGTATGTTGCTTTATTTCATTTCCTCAATGTTTAGAATCTTTGATAACCTCAATAGACATAGTATCATGTATATGTTACTTACTTTACATCAGCGCCGGCCTATTCATACGGGGTGCAGGGGTGCAGCCCCCCCTAATCCATGCACCCGGCCTCTAATTAAAATGCAGGACGCTGGATGCATGGTTTCCAATGGGTTTTTTTTTTTTAGAAGCACGTGATTAGAGCCCGGGGCTCTAATTGGCTTAAAAAAAGGGTGGGCTCGGGGTGCAGAGCACTGCCCCCCAAGCCCACCCAGTTGTGTGAATATAGCGAATTAATATTCGCTATTGTCTTCCTGATTTTCCTCCCAGCCAATCCCGGCTTAGGAAGCGGGTCCTGAGACCCTGATTTGCAGAGAGGAGTAGCAATCCTATTGGCCGCCGAGGAGGAGGGGGGAGGAGATGCAGAGGAAGCTATGCCGCCAGGAAGAAGAGGAAGGAGGAGACACAGGGTGAACTCATGCCTCATGCCCGGAGGAAGCCCGCAACCTAGATGGGGTAAGTGCGGGGACCGATCGACCGCTGGGGGAGGTGGCGGTGGACAGATTGCCCCCCCCCCAAAAAAAATATATATACCACCAGCCACCACTGCTTTACATACCCTTGTTTATATTTCAGTATATTACATGTCCCTTTATGCTTATCCATCTATGGTTGGGTATGTCTGAACATATTTTTATCATTTGTTCACTACAATAACTTTAATAATCTTAAGCCCCATACACACGGTCGGACTTCCATCAGACTTTTCCTTGGATTTTTGTCCGAACGGAGTTGGCCGGGCACACCCATAGCATACACACCACAGGACTTTTCTGCAAACTTTCCCAAAACTTTTTGCAACATCACATGGTTTTTCTTCTCTTTTCTGCTCTTTACCACCACCCTTTGGTCAACTTCTGCTATTGTTGGTTGATTTTAACATTGGTTGTTTTGTCCATCGGACAAAAGTCCTATGGTTTTCTGTACACACAGTAGGACTTTGCTCCATAGGACTTTTGTTGGGCAAAAGTTTGTCCGTTCGCAGACCCAACTTTTGTCCGATGAAAACAAAACCAAACTCAAAAAAGTTTGTCCGATGGAGCGTACACACGGTCGGATTATTGGTCCAACTTGCTTAAAACTAAGTTTGTTGGGCAAAAGTCCAACCGTGTGTACGGGGCTTAAAAGATACAGTGTCTTTCATATGTTACTTACCTTATATACTCTTGCTTATAATTTTAGATGTTTAAGTGAGTGGCTAGCCTGCAGTTTTTGCCCCCGCCTGTCTGTCCTTGATCCTTTGTGGGTTGAATGACCTCACCATTCATACTGGGGACCCCCCATAAGATGTGCCACAATAATTTGAAGCTTTATATCTGTTCTATTCATATATGTGAGTTAATTCTGGGATTTTGTGGTTCATGGAAAATGTCATTGCTCTGTATTGCAATTGAGGCTTTGTACTTGTTATTTTTCTATTTATTTAGGCATATTCCACCTTGCATCCCCTGAAGAAGACTGTTTACAGTTGAAACGTTTTGGGAAAAATTGGTGGTCATCTAATTAATAAAATTACATATGATATATGGCAGGGCTCAAAATTTCAAGTCCTGAGCCACTAGCCAGGTCTTAAGAGATACTCGCCACCAGTTGCCCCACCCCACATCTCCCCTGCCCCACCCCACCTCTCCCCTGCCCCACCCCTCCTCTCCCCTGCCCCACCTCTCCCCTGCCCCACCCCTAAGTCTGCTCCTAAACACGCCCTTGTAAATTATCTCATGAAATTACGCTGTTAAATGTTTTCAGCAGAATTAAGTTCCAAAAATAAATAACAACTTTAACAATATTAACATAAAGCATATCAGTAGTACCCATCAAATGCAGCCTCACTGTGCCCATTAAATGCAGCTTTACGGTGCCCATGAATGCAGCCTCACTGTGCCCATGAATGCAACCTCACTGTGCCCATCAAATGCAGCTTTATGGTGCCCATTAATGCAGCCTCACTTTGCCCATGAATGCACACTCACTGTGCCCATCAATGCAGCCTCACTGTGCCCATCAATGCAGCCTCACTGTGCCCATCAATGCAGCCTCACTGTACCCATCAAATGCAGCTTTACGGTGCCAATGAATGCAGCCTCACCGTGCCCATCAATGCACTCTCTCTGTGCCCATCATTGCAGCCTCACTGCCCATTAATGCAGCCTCACTGCTCATTAATGCAGACTCACTGCCCGTTAATGGAGCCTTACTGTGCCCGCGAACGCAGCCTCACTGTGCCTGCAGCCTCTTTGTGCCCGTGAACGCTGCCTCACTGTGCCCGCAGCCTCTCTGTGCCTGTGAACGCAGCCTCTCTATGCCTGTGAACGCACCCTCTTTGTGCCCGCAGCCTCTCTGTGCCTGTGCCCACAGCCTCTCTGTGCCTGTGCCCGCAGCCTCTCTGTGCCTGTGCCCGCAGCCTCACTCTGCCTGCAGCCTCTCTGTGCCTGTGAACGCAAACTCACTGTGCCCGCAGCCTCTCTGTGCCTGTGCCCACAGCTTGACTGTGCCCCATTAATGCAGCTTGACTGTGACCCATTAATGCAACTTTACTGTGCCCCATTAATGCAACTTTACTGTGCCCCATCAATGCAGCTTTTCTGTGTCCCATCAATGTAGCTTTTTGGTGCCCCATTAATGCAGCTTTACTATGCCCCATCATCAATAGAGACTCACCTGGAATCCCCTGGATGGATCGCACACAAAGCGAGGATGTCCCGCTGTGTGTCATGGAGCTGGCTGTGTCTGTGTTCGGCGCGCGGTGTAACAAGGTCCCGCCCCCCTAGGCGGAACACTGATACTATCACACAAGCCGGTCTAGGGGGAGCGGGACCTTGTTACACCGCGCGCCAAACACAGACACAGCCAGATCCATGACACGCAGTGGGACATCCCCGCTGTGTGTGCAAAACACAAGACAAGAGGAGGAGAGAGAGAGAGGGAGGGGAGCGCTACAGCCTCCTCACCTCAGCTCAAAGCGTCACCAGGGCAGTCTGGTCCTGCCGCTCTGTGTCCTCCGGCTGACAGTTTCCTGGCTGATAGCTTCAGCCAGGAAACGGTCAGCCTGGTCCACCCCGCTCCTCACTCGCCCTGCATTAAATTCCATTCGCAAATTGCAAGCAGGCAAGTGGAATTTTTGAGGGCTGATATATGGTATTCTTAAGCCTCGTACACACGGCCGAGATTCTCGTCGAAAAAAACATGTCGTTTTTTTTTGACGAGATTCTTGGACAAGAAACTTGTCCCGGCCGAGTGTACAGACGCTCGATTCAAAGAACCCGCGGTTCTTTGAATGGAGCGTACGCGGTGACGTCATCGACTATGACGAGCATGCGCTTGTCACATTCTATGCCGTCGCCGCCATCTTGGTATACCCTACCTATGCCTAGGAAGCTACCGCGCATGCGTCGAATTCATTTCGAACATGCGCGGGCTTCCCGGAGGACAGGTAAGTGTACACACACTCACTTTTCTCGTCGAGAAACATGCCGACGAGAATCTCGACGAGAAAATAGAGAGCAGGTTCTCTATTTTCTCGTCGAGATTACTTGTCGGTTTTCTTGACGAGAAACCATACACACGAACAAATTTCTCGGCAAGACATCTCTGCCAGCAAGTTTCTTGCTGGTTCTTGCAGAGAAACTCGGTTGTGTGTACGAGGCTTGACTCCTGATTAGGAGAGTATAAGCATTAGACTAGAAGTCATGCTGTCAAGATTAGAGGAATTTTAACCGTGTTGTTTAATAAACATTTTTTACTTTTATACTATAAAACTTACTTATGGAAGATGCATATGTTCCATAGATGTTTCTATTTAGGGCTCTTTGAACTGCTCAAATGGTTTAAAACTAAACCCAAGATAGATGCAAAATTAATGCAGTTGTGTATTCCTTTAAAACTATTTAGTATACGTATTTGAATGGGCATAATAGTAGTCTCAAAAACACACATTGCACATGGGGCTTTAAAAGAGTTGCACCAGAGACAAATCAATACATTCTTAAAATAATCCAATTTTTATTCACAGGTCAAATAGCACTGCACATCACCCCAAAAATTTCATACCAACAGTGAAGTTTGGAGGTGGGAACATCATGGTGTGCGGTTGTTTTTCAGCATACGGTACTGGCAAACTTCATATCATTGGAGGGGTAAATGGAAAAATGTACCAAGACATTCTTGATAAAAATCTGCTGCCATCTTTAAGGATGATGAAGATGAAACGAGGGTGGGCATTTCAGCAAGACAATGATCCCAAACACAAAGTCAAGGAAACTCTCAATTGGTTACAAAGAAAAAAAAAACTGCTACAATGGCCCAGCCAATTGCCTGACTTGAAATCAATAGAAAATCTATGGAAAGAACTAAAGATCAGAGTTCATAGAAGAGGTCCACGGAACCTTCAAGATTTGAAGACTGTTCATGTGGAAGAATGGGACAAAATCACACCTGAGCAATGCATGTGACTAGTTTCTCCATACAGTAGGCATCTTGAAGCTGTCATTAGCAACAAAGGATTTTGTGCAAAGTATTAAGTACATTTCAGTTAGCGTGTTCAATACTTTTTCCCTGTGTCATTCCATTTTATTACACATAACTTAATTTCTGAACTTATTTTTATTTATTTTTTTGTCTGTATGGATTGCATGGGTTGTTACCGAAATGTGGTTACAATTTCATGTCAATAGCACCTTTAGAAGTATATTTACCTAGAAAAATGGTGACGTGTTCAATACTTATTTTACCTGCTGTATATTTCCTACACAAAAAGCAAAATAGAATAACACCTAACATTTATATCAGATATAACCTGTTCAGAAATCTGGTTGAACTCAGTGGACATGTGCCTTCTTTCAACCTAAATAACTATGTAAGGAATAACAACTAAACAACACATACAAGATCTGTAGATACTGAAGATCTGCTTTAAGATTACAAAATACATATTTTTTTCTTTCCGTAGCTATTTATGAGGAATAGGAGAGCAGATGTCAGGTCACTAACACGCAGGAAGGAAGAGGCTTCAGTGACTAGAACAAGGACTGAGAATTCCCCGGAGGGCAGTGAGGATACCTCTTTGCTTTGTGCTGTTCCTTATGTCTTTTAGTGTCTGCGTTAAAATTTATGAGCAGGAACAGAGATGAAACCAAGCCAAGCCTGAGTATCAGGTTGGTTTCTCTATATACGCCAAGATGGCCCTGTACTGTATATTTATTACGTTATATTGCAGTATTTTGAAATCTATTCCTTGAACTCTATCCTTTATAATAATTAAATGTTTATCCACTTAAGCCCCGGACCATTTGGTAGCTAAAGGACCAGAGGTGAATTCAGAATTTTGCACTGCGCTGCTTTAACTGTAAATTGTGCGGACATGCAATGTTGTACCCAAACAAAATTTGCGTCCTTTTCTTCCCACAAATAGAGCTTTCTTTTAATGGTATTTGATTGCCTCTGCGATTTTTCTTTTTTGCGATATAAACGGAAAAAGACCGAAAATTTTGAAAAAAAATGATATTTTCTACTTTTTGTTATAAGAAAAATCAAATAAACTCAATTTTAGTCATACATTTAGGCCAAAATGTATTCAGCCACATGTCTTTAGTAAAAAAAATGTCAATAAGCGTATATTTATTGGTTTGCGCAAAAGTTATAGCGTTTACAAACTAGGGTACATTTTCTGGAATTTACACAGCTTTAAATTTATGACTGCCTATCTCATTTCTTGAGGTGCTAAAATGGCAGGGCAGTACAAAACCCCCCCAAATGACCCCATTTTAGAAAGTAGACACCCCAAGGAAATTGCTGAGAGGCATGTTGAGCCCATTGAATATTTTTTTTTTGTCCCAAGTGATTGAATAATGACAAAAAAAAAAAAAAATTACAAAAAGTTGTCACTAAATGATATATTGCTCACACCTGCCATGGTTATATGTGGAATTGCACCCCAAAATACATTCTGCTGCTTCTCCTGAGTACGGGGATACCACATGTGTGGGACTTTTTAGGAGCCTAGCCACGTACGGGACCCCGGAAACCAAGCACCGCCTTCAGGATTTCTAAGGGCGCAAATTTTTGATTTCACTCCTCACTACCTATCACAGTTTTGAAGGCCATAAAATGCCAAAATAGCACAAACCCCCCCCCCCCAAATGACCCCATTTTAGAAAGTAGACACCCCAAGGAAATTGCTGAGAGGCCTGTTGAGCCCATTGAATATTTTTTTTTTGTCCCAAGTGATTGAATAATGACAAAAAAAAAAAAAATACAAAAAGTTGTCACTAAATGATATATTGCTCACACATGCCATGGTTATATGTGGAATTGCACCCCAAAATACATTCTGCTGCTTCTCCTGAGTACGGGGATACCACATGTGATTTCACTCCTCACTACCTATCACAGTTTTGAAGGCCATAAAATGCCAAAATAGCACAAAACCCCCCCAAATGACCCCATTTTGGAAAGTAGACACCCCAAGCTGTTTGCTGAGAGGCATGGTGAGTATTTTACAGCTCTCATTTGTTTTTGAAAATGAAGAAAGAACATTTTTTTTTTTTTTTCAATTTTCAAAACTTTGTGACAAAAAGCGAGATCTGCAAAATACTCACAATACCTCTCAGCAAATAGCTTGGGGTGTCTACTTTCCAAAATGGGGTCATTTGGGGGGGTTTTGTGCCATCTGGGCATTCCATGGCCTCCGAAACTGTGATAGGCAGTGAGAAGTGAAATCAAAAATTGACACCCTTATAAAGCCTGAAGGTGGTGCTTGGTTTTGGGGTCCCGTACGCGGCTAGGCTCCCAAAAAGTCTCACACATGTGGTATCCCCGTACTCAGGAGAAGCAACAGAATGTATTTTGGGGTGTAATTCCACATATGCCCATGGCATGTTTGAGCAATATATCATTTAGTGACAACTTTGTGCAAAAAAAAAAAATAATTATTTTTTCCGCAACTTGTGTCAACATATAAAATATTCCATGGACTCGACATGCCTCTCAGTATATAGCTTGGGGTGTCTACTTTCCAAAATGGGGTCATTTGGGGGGGGTTTTGAACTGTTCTGGCATTTTATACACAACATTAGGAAGCTTACATCCACTCTTCTAACCACTTGAAGACAAAGCCCTTTTTGACACTTTTTGTTTACATGAAAACATATTTTTTTTGCAAGAAAATTATGTTGAACCCCCAAACATTATATATATTTTTAAAGCAAAGGCCCTACAGAATAAAATGGTGGGTGTTGCATTTTTTTTTTTCTACACAGTATTTGCGCAGCGATTTTTCAAACGCATTTTTTGGGGAAAAAATACACTTTTTTTTATTTTAATGCACTAAAATACACTATATTGCCCAAATGTTTGATGAAATAAAAAAGATTATCTTAGGCCGAGTACATAGATACCAAACACGACATGCTTTAAAATTTCGCACAAACGCGCATTGGCGACAAACTACATACATTTTTAAAAGCCTTTAAAAGCATTTACAGGTTACCCCGTTAGATTTACAGAGGAGGTCTACTGCTAAAATTACTGCCCTCGATCTGACCTTTGCGGTGATACCTCACATGCATGGTGCAATTGCTGTTTACATATGACGCCAGACCGACGCTTGCGTTCGCCATTGGGCAAGAGCAGGGCAGGACAGGGGTGGTTTTTTTTTTTTTATTATTAATTTTGCTTTTTTATTTTATTTTTAAACTGTTGCTTCCATATTTATTTATTTTTATCACTTTTATTGTTATCTCAGGGAATGTAAATATCCCCTATGATAGCAATAGGTAATGACAGGTACTCTTTTTTGAAAAAACTGGGGTCTATTGGACCCTAGATCTTTCCTCTGCCCTCAAAGCATCTGACCACACCAAGATCGGTGTGATAAAATACTTTCCCAATTTCCCAATGGCGCTTTTTATATCCGGGGGGGGGACATTCCCTCCCACTGCTTGTAAAAGCAGTCCAGAGGCTAATTAGCCACTAGGATTGCTTTTACATGAAAGCCGGCCGCTGGCTGAAAAGAATGATACCAAGATGATACCTAAACCCGCAGGCATCATTCTGGTATAAACATTCAAAGTCCAGCAACATACCAGTACGTTGCTGGTCCTTGTTGGACATGTATTGTAATCTTTTTTTTCATGCAGCCTGTTGGCTGAACGAAAAAAAAAGATTGATCGGTGGGTATGCCCACCATTAGAATACCGCCCTTCATCCACCCACTTCTAATGATGGGCATACATGCACCATTTATATATGCCGAAGCATGGGGGCATCTTCTCGCAAAAAAGTTATGCCGCACACACATGGTCAGACTTTTCCACAGGCAAGCCTCCATCGGAATTTCGACCGCATGTACGCAGCATTAGGAGCAAAATCGCTCCTCCGCTCCTCCGCCCCTGCTGCCCCAATGCTTCGGCATATATGCTTTTTTTTTTTAACTGTGGTGGTGAAATCACCTCCTACAGCACTGGAGTCGCAGGGATCAGGCCTGTCTCTGCGAACGCTGCAGTTATGTGTGTTGTGTTTTGCAAGTGACAGTGATCGATCGATACTGCACTTGGGTGGCCTGGGCTGGACGGAGGGGCAAAACGCAGGTGCTAGCATGTATCTGGGCTGATCCCGCTAACACTGCGTTTTTGGGAACCCTAAACTGCTGGGGACGCTAGTATAGATCTGATCAGATATTGAGCTGATCAGATACTATACCACTAAGGGGGGTGTATGCTTAACGCGTGGGTGTTAGCGCTACTGGCACTAACCTGACGCTGCCTGGGGTGTGACGCAGACCCTCTCTGACGCTAAAACCTAATTGATATCACCCGCCGGGCGATCAGGGGGTTAAACCTTTATTGGGTTATATACACGGCGGGTGCCCTGACACTATAAAAAGCAAACTAACTAACCAGCGTCACCCGTAACACTTATATAGTGATCACTGGTGAAAGGGTTAACTAGGGCAATTAGGGGGTTAAAACCTTTATTAGGTAATATATGGGGGTACCTGACGCTATATAAAAACCTGACGGCGAACCTAAAAAAAAATTACTAGCTACCTATCGGCATCACCGACACTAAGACATCGATCAGAAAAATTATCGCTTAGTGACCGTGGTGATAGGGGGTGAAAGGGTTACCTGGGGGGCGATCAAGGGGGTTAAACCTTTATTAGGTAATATATTGGGGTACCTGACGCTATAAAAACCTGCGGCGAACCTAAAAAAAATTACTGGCTACCGATCAGCATCACCGACGCTAAGACATCGATCAGAAAAATGATCGCATAGCGACGGCGGTGCTAGGGGGTGAAAGGGTTACCTGGGGGGTGATCAAGGGGGTTAAACCTTTATTAGGTAATATATGGGGGTACCCGACGCTATAAAAACCTGCGGCGAACCTAAAAAAATTTACTGGCTACCGATCAGCATCGCCGACGCTAAGACATCGATCAGAAAAATTATCGCTTAGTGACAGTGGTGATAGGGGGTGAAAGGGTTACCTGGGGGCAATCAAGGGTGTTAAACCTTTATTAGGTAATATATGGGGGTACCCAACGCTATAAAAACCTGCGGCGAACCTAAAAAAATTTACTGGCTACCGATCAGCATCACTGACGCTAAGACATCGATCAGAAAAATGATTGCTTAGTGACGGCGGTGCTAGGGGGTGAAAGGGTTACCTGGGGGGTGATCAAGGGGGTTAAACCTTTATTAGATAATTTATGGGGGTACCCGACGCTATAAAAACCTGCGGCGAACCTAAAAAAAATTACTGGCTACCGATCAGCATCGCCGACGCCAAGACAGCGATCAGAAAAATTATCGCTGAGTGACCGTGGTGATAGGGGGTGAAAGGGTTACCTGGGGGGCGATCAAGGGGGTTAAACCTTTATTAGGTAATATATGGGGGTACCCGACGCTATAAAAACCTGCGGCGAACCTAAAAAAAATTACTGGCTACCGATCTGCATCACCGACGCTAAGACATCGATCAGAAAAATGATCGCTTAGCGACAGCGGTACTAGGGGGTGAAAGGGTTATCTGGGGGGTGATCAAGGGGTTAAACCTTTATTAGGGGGGGGGGGGGTCAGGGGGCTACACTGGACCTAAAACTAAATGTACTGACACTTTTACAGTCACAAATGTCACTGATTGCAGTGATCACTAAATAAATGGTCACTGCAATCAGTGACACTGTGACTGGGGGCTGGGGGGTGATCTGGGGGTGTCTGGGGGGGCCTGGGGGGGGCGATTTATGTACCTATGTGTCCTGGTGTCAGTGTAGTGTTGTGTGCACTAACCTGCATCTTCTCCTGTACGGCGTTCGGTATATGTGAGCGCTGCAGGAGAGATGACATCACTTCCTCCAGCCTGTGTAAACAAGCACACAGGCAGGGGAAGCTCTCATTCGCCGGGAGCGATCGAGAGGGGGTGGCCGGAATCGAACGGCCGTCCCCTCATGCCGGATCGCTCCCGAAGGTAAAACGACCGCTCACTGTAAAGAAGGGGGGTCCGATCGGACCCCCCAACTATACAAAGGCAATCACGTACATATACGTGATTCTGCCTGTCGGTGCCATTCTGCCGACGTATATTTACAGTGGGCGGTCGTTAAGTGGTTATAGTATTCTAAATAGCGACTGCACCTTATATATTGGAGACAGTAGGATTAGTGCAGCAATGTGCACACATATACACATTCATTTACTAACATTTACCAAAATAAAAAAAATATCAATATGGATGTGCTGTAGAGTAGCACAAAATTTATTGTTATTTGAAAACAATTTAATTTATATCTAAAGGCACCTGTCTAATATTCTATACAAGTTACACATCCATTTACTCAAATGGTAAAAAATAAACTTCCTTCACCTTATATGACTGTACAGAATCCTCCTTTACTAGTGTCTCATCTACTCCCCCATTGGACACTGCAGCTCACAGGATGGTTTTATTTACAGAGGCACTGCTACCAATCCACGAAGTTGTGGGTATGACTAGGTGTTGCCATGTGCTGATTGACAAGCTTTAGGCTTATGAATCAGCAGTGACAATACTGATAGCCATGCCCTCTGCAGTCTTCTCATCCCAAGCAGGCACAGCCTATAGTGGCAACGCTTCTCTGAATTCAGGAGCAGTGCAGAATCATTGCCACCTCATCACCGGAAAATGCATGAGGTGTGCTTCACTGGAAGGATCAACAGGTACTGACATTTGCACTGTAGAGTGCCTCTGTAACTGGAGCTTCTAACAAGGTCTATAACAAGCTGGATAAAATTTCATTCTCAAACTATGTGAGAATCTCCACCCATGGATGGTATATGATACATTGCGCCCATATTTTCGCAATGTAATATGATGATAATCACCCTTCTCAATGGCTTGAACATGATTTCTGTGGTTTTACAAGATTTAATCTGCAACAACCAAATCTTAACCACTTAAGGACCGCCGCACGACGATGTACATCGACAGAATGGCACGGATAGGCACAAGGGCGTACAGGTACGTCCCCTTTAAGAACCTGTCCGTGGGTCGCGCGCGCGACCTGGTCTGAAGCTCCATGACCGTGCCCGCGGGACCCGATCGCCGCCGGTGTCCCGCGATCGGGTCACAGAGCTGAAGAACGGCTAGAGGTAAGTGTAAACAAACCTTTCCCCATTCTTCCTAGTGGCAGTGTCACTGATCGTCTGTTCCCTGTCAAAGGGAACGACGATCAGTGACGTCACACGCCAAGCCATGTCCCCCCTTCAGTTAGAATCACTCATTAGGTCACACTTAACCCCTACAGCGCCACCTAGAGGTTAAACCCTTCACTGTAATTGTAATTTTCACAGTAACAGTGCATTTTTATAGCACTGATCGCTGTAAAAATGACAATGGTCCCAAAAATGTGTCAAAAGTGTCCGATGTGTCCGCCATAATGTCGCAGTCACGATAAAAATCGCTGATCGCCGCCATTACTAGTAAAAAAAAATAATAATAAAAATGCCATAAAACTACCCCCTATTTTGTAGATACTAGAACTTTTGCACAAACCAATCAATAAACGCTTATTGCTATTTTTTTACCAAAAATATGTAGAAGAATACGTATCGGCCTAAACTGAGAATTTTTTATTTTTTTTATATATATTTTTGGGGGATATTTATTATAGCAAAAAATAAAAAATGTAATTTTAAAAAAAAAATTCGCTCTATTTTTGTTTATAGCGCAAAAAATAATAAACGCAGAGGTGATCAAATACCACCAAAAGAAAGCTCTATTTGTGGGAAAAAAAGGACGCCAATTTTGTTTGGGAGCCACGTCGCACGACCACACAATTGTTAGTAAAAGCGACGCAGTGCTGAATCGCAAAAAAGGGCCTGGTCTTTAACCAGCCAAAATGGTCCGGGGCTGAAGTGGTTAATATAAATAAGGAAATGTATTAGAGAGATACTTATTTCGATGTATAGGCTTAGTACTGAAACCAGTAAGTCATAATGGCAGGTATGGTTGTTTATTTAGAACACCATCGCCTCCTTTTTCTAGTACATGCAATGATGGTCACTGCTTACATTTTGATGGATTAAAGTAAAGTTGGCCATACATGGATCAGTTATTTTCATTCAACCAGTGGTTATGAGCAGCCACTGCCTGTTTTAACCACTTGACCTTCGGAAAATTTACCCTCCCTTCATGACCATTCCATTTTTTGCAATACGGCACTGTTTTACTTTAACTGACATTGCGCAGTCATGCAACGCTGTACCCAAAATATATGCATTTATTTTCCACAAATAGAGCTTTCTTTTGGTGGTATTTGATCACCTCTGCATTTTGAATTTTTTGCGCTATAAACAAAAAAAGACTGACAATTTTGAAAAAAAAAACCTATAAAGCGGAGGTTCACCAGAATTTTTTTTTTTTTAAAAGCCAGCA
Organism: Rana muscosa; assembly: GCA_029206835.1. Classification (NCBI taxonomy): domain Eukaryota; kingdom Metazoa; phylum Chordata; class Amphibia; order Anura; family Ranidae; genus Rana; species Rana muscosa. Next base: position 163,803,730 of record CM055120.1, read on the forward strand.
GCTACAAATACTGCAGCTGCTGACTTTTAAAAAAAGGACACTTACCTGTCCAGGTCGCCCGCGACGTCGGCAGCCGAAGCCGAGCTACCGCTCGGCTCTCGGCTTCCCCCGCCGCCGTCCTCGGTGAGGGAATCGGGAAGTGAAGCGCTGCGGCTTCACTGCCCGGTTCCCTGCGACGCATGCACGAGTCGCGCTGCGCCGTCCTCACTGGTTCCCGTTGTGTTCTGGGAGCCGAGTGTTTCCCAGAACACAACGGGGGGGGGGGTGACGCGAAGGGGCGGGACTCCCGCAGGAGTCTGCTCCCGGAAGTGCTGCAAATACCTGTTTTATACAGGTATCTGCACCCTCTCCCCCCTGAAAGGTGCCAAATGTGACACTGGAGGGGGGGAGGGTTCCGAAAAGCGGAGGTTCACTTTTGGGTGAACCTCCGCTTTAAAAACGAATTTAGGCCAATATGTATTCTTCTACATGTTTTTGGTAAAATAAAAAAATCACAATGAGCGTATATTGATTCATTTACGAGAATATTATAGTGTCTACAAACTATGGTATAATGCACTTTTATTTGTATTTATTTTTTTATACTAGTATGCGGCGGACAATCGGACATTGACACTTTTGGCACTTTTTGGGAACCAGTGACACCCATTTAGTGATCAGTGCTAAAAAAAAAGCACTGTTACTGTACTAATGACTGGCTGGGAAGGGGTTAAACATCTAGGGCGATCAAAGGGTTAACTGTGTATACATTTAATTCAATTGTCCAAATTTACATTAAAAAGTGAGTCTTACCTGGCATAGAACATTGAACCAAATGGCACAATGCATGCAAGCATTTAGGGTCCATATACACACATCACACATTCCTTCTAAATGGCACCCCAATCCACCTTGCATTTTGTTTACCAGCCCTGGGGTTCTCTTTCCTATTTAAAGCTTTATGCCATTAAAACAGTAATGTGCGTCTGCATGTGCTAATAGCATGTATCCTTAAACCATGTCCCTTCAGAGACTCCCAACGGGGGAGTTCCAGCCAGATGTTCTACATCAAATCTGTGGAACACAGACTGCCCTATGGTCTCTGGTGCCAGAATCCAGTATGCAGCCTATAGGGAAACAAATTTAGCAGTTAGCAATATTTAATCTGGCATTCTAGAACTATGCCAGCAATGTAAACATCAGTATTACTGTTAACCCAATGTAAACGGTATAAAATCCATGGAATATTTTTACTGTGACAAGCTGCTCATCAGGATTGATTTACACTTACCACAGCTTTCCACATCACATTCATAAAAACATATGAACAATTCTGCCCCAGTTTGGTTGGTTATGTTATTCATCACTTTTGGCCAAAATGTAAATTTTTACAAGGTAGACTTACATTTGGAGGTGTTATTTGGGAAAAAAAAGAAATTCCATTTAAAAGTCTTATCTAGTAAATGTATTAGGTTTGCATCTCTCAGCAGAGCTTTGTGTTTATATATTATAAGCTCAGCATCCAATAGTTAGCTGGTTAGTTCCATCCAGGCAACCCCCCCCCCCCCAATGCATTTTGCCCCACCCATAGGGCTTAATCATGGCGATCCCGATGATTAACCCCCTTGGTTGGGGTGAAACATGTTTGAGGGGTGGCCTGGATGGATCTCAGGCTGAGGCTGTTTTTAGAAAACAGGAACAAACAAGTCTTCTGGATAGCAGCACTCCAAAAATAAAAGCCTTTATTTTAAAATTCAGGGATCCAAATACACACTGCACATCACGTCACACTGGTCAAAAAACTGGCTAACGCGTTTCAGACTGTACTAGTGCTTATTCATAGCTACCTAGTGCACAAATGTAATCTAATATATACCCTAAGAGGAGGGTCAGTGGTGGTTGGTGGACCACACCCTCCTCTCTCACTTGAATCACCTCATTCACAGCCAATCACTGAATCATTACTTTCACTTGGTGTTGGATCACATGACCCTCCTCTTAGGGTATATATTAGAATAAATTTGTGCACTAGGTAGCTATGAATAAGCACTAGTACAGTCTGAAAAGCGTTAGCCAGTTTTTTGACCAGTGTGACGTGATGTGCAGTGTGTATTTGGATCCCTGAATTTTAAAATAAAGGCTTTTATTTTTGGAGTGCTGCTATCCAGAAGACTTGTTTGTTCCTGTTTGCTGATATTGGCATTGCCTGCACCCTTGGTTGCTGAGAGGAGGTAATTTTGAGGATTTCTACATCTGAGCGGCTCCCTTTTCTCTGAGGCTGTTTTTACTCTCTAATCTTAAACTGGCCATACGTGGATCAAAATTCGGATGGTTCAGTGGGGACCAAAAGAAATTCGATCCATTCTGGATGATTGTACCCAAGTCGATTCGTGGGGATACCCATGATTAAATTCCATGGGTGGGGTGAAACATGTTCGGGGGATGGCCTGGATGAAGCTCAGGCTGAATCGGTTTTCACACTCTACTCTTAAGCCGGGATTCGATCCATGTATGGGCAGGCTGATTGTATCCAAGTTGATCCATGGTTATCCCCATGATTAAACCCTGTGAGTGGGGTGAAACAGGTTCGGAGGATGGCCTGGATGGAGCACAGGCTGAGGTGGTTTTCACTCTCCACTCTTAAGCCGAGATTCGATCCTTGTATGGGCAGGCTTATTGTACCCAAGTTGATCCATGGGGATCCCCATGATTAACCCGTGTTAGGGAGTGGCGTGGATGGAGCCCGGGCTGAGGCTGCTTTCACTCTCTACTCCTAAGCCAGCCATACATGGATCAAAATTCAGACGGTTCAGCAGGGACCAGCCAAAAATGTGATTCACCTATGGGCAGGCTGATTGTACCTAAGTCGATCCATCAATCGACTTGGGTACAACCAGCCTGTTGAATTTTTTACATACGGTTACTGCCAGCAGCTATAGCCGCTAGCAGTAATCAATGTGGTCTGCCGGGCCGTGAAGGCTCCCCACACCCCCTTTGCCGGCAGAACACAATAGCGCTGTAGGAGGCATTGCCCCATCAACACTGACTGTGTTGATGGGTGAATTCAGCAATTTTCTTTCAATTCACCTGTGGTGGATGGAAAGCAAATTGAATCTTCTATGGGTTACCTTACACTTTTGTAACCAGAGCAGGTATCTCCTCTAATTTTGAACTTTATATTTTAGCCTAAGGCACATATTAGACACTTGAAAACCTTTTAGGCAGGGTTGCACCGATACTAGTATCGATATCGGTGCCCATACCTAACATTTGCACCAGTACTTGTACTGGTGCAAATGCTCCGATGCCTAATCCGATACCTGGGCAGTCAGGGGATATCGGTGCGATGGTGGGGGGAGTTACAAGCACTGATCTCCCTGTATAGATTTCAATAAAGCCCGACAGCTGCTTCTCTTCTCTCTCATCCCCTTCTCTCCCCGTGGCTTTCAGCTGCTTTATTGAAATCTATACAGGGACATCAGTGTTTGTAACTCCCCCCACCGCCGCACCGATCATCCCTGACTGTCCCCTGTGTCCTTATCCATTTCCTCCTCTGTGCTCCTAAGGTCCCGCTCCATGTCCTCCTCCAGTCCCCCTCTGTGCTCCTATGCCCCCTCTGTCCTCCTCTGGTCTCCCTCCACTCCCCCTCTTTGTCCTCCTGCGCTCCTCCTCCGCTCCCCCTCCATTTCCTACTCTGGTCCCCTTCCGTGTCCTCCTCTGCTGCTCCTGCGCTCCCCCTCCGTGTTCTTCTCCGCTCCCCCTTCGGGTCCTCCTCCAATCACCCCTGCCCCAGATCTGTAAGAATGGAGAGCGGAGAAAGGAGCCGATAAATCTGTCATTTACCGGCTCCTTCTTTTTCTGAATGCACAGAGTCAGTAATCACTGACTCTGTCCAATCAAACTGAGCATCGTAAACTATATTTACGATGCTTCAGTTTATGAATGGTGAGGAGCCTCTGTCTCCTGTCTATTCATCTTTAGTGCAGCTGAGGCTGCAGAGAAAGCGTATGGGGAATTTGTGTCCTCAGTCTCTTTCCCTGTCTCAAAGGGGAGATGTCAGGGGTCTGTTTAGACCCCTGATATCTCACCAAAGCCCCCCCCCCCCCCAACAGGGTTGATAAAAAAAAACACATTGTAATAAAGTATTTAAGTAAAATTGGAAAAATAAAATGTAGCAGGGTCCCCATATTTGGGGGCCGCTATGTTTTAAATTTAGGGGGTAGCCTGAGCATTAGTTTGGCTCGGGCTGTTTGTTTTCTTTAAAATTGGACTCTGCTCTGCTGCAATGTTGTCTGGTCGTACAGTTCCCTTTGACCTGCAGGTGGCGATGTTGCCCAGGTCCCAGGTTGAACCACAGGAAACATTGCAGCATGATTGGGTGTCCTCTCTCGGCAGCCGTGCAGTGGGAGTGGTCTACCTGCTGGGAGAGGGTACTTAAGGGGCAGACGCCATTGGTACGGGGTCTTCGTCCTCGGCACGTACCCCACCGTTGGTGGCCCTCATGGCCAGGGGTGCGTGTGAATGTGCTGGGTCCCGGGCACCCTTAGCCTGAGGCCCCATCATTCCAGGTAGGCCCAGTACCTTTAACTGAGGCCTACAACCAAGCAGCGGAATCCCAGGGTGCCCGTGGGAGGGTGACCCGCTCTGAAGGAGAGGCAACCAGGGGAGGACCTTTCTAAGGGGATCGGTGAAGGATGGCGCTGTCTCGAGAGAGGCCTGGTTACCTGTCAGAGGAAAGGATTCTGTGATACACCATAAGCTCTTTTAACTTGCCCCATTGGCACCTATGGTCTGAGTGCTGAAAAGTTCGGGACATAGGAGCTAAAAGGTTCTGTGGCAGAGGATCTTCTTAACACGTCCCTAGGAGAAACAAAGCTAAAGTAATTGTTCATGCTCCGCTCCAGCTGCTAGGTCCGTGAGAGGGAACTCTCCGGGTGAGCAGGACCCACTCAGGCTTGAGTGGCGACAAGGGTAAATAAGTACCGTGTGCCTGAACCTGCCTCCCTATCCAACTTTATCTCTATCTTCAACTTTTCCTACTAAGTTACTAGCAAAGAGAAAATAAACTTGTCTGTTGGAGTTTAACACTGTCTGGACATTGGCCTTCTTATTAGAGAAAATAGACTTTTCCCTACACTCTAGGGACAAGAACCAACGGAAGGAGGTAACTCGCTGCAGGACCCAAAACTGTTAACACCGCTCACCCTCTACACAATGGAGGATACTGGGCATGTGGCATGGTGTGTCCTATCCTGCAAGTGGAGGTAAGCAGGACAGGGATCTGTGTGCTACAAATAAAAAAAGTTAGATACACTTTAAGGGCTCGTTTACACCAGCCACTGCATTGCAACACAGCGGCTGGTGTGCAGTGCGGTCTGGCTGGACCAGCGCCAAATTGATGCGCTAATACCAGAGCTTCGCAATGTTTATTTTATCTTTTTCAATTAACTATATTGAAATATTACACCGTGACATATCATAGAGTTCTATTGGCCAGCATGCGGTGACCCACACTGTGCTGGAAAAAAGTACTGCATGTGCTGTGAACCGGGCCGTGGGAACAAGGCATTTAGCCTTGACCTGCAATGGAGGTGCGGTGGGACTGAGATGGAATAGCCGCCCAACAAAGTCCCACTGCATCTGGTGTGAATAGACCCGGTTCAATAGAAACCAGCTGACATTTGGCCTGTGTGTACGGCAGCCAGTCCGACAGAAGCCCTATCACACATTAGCTCAGCGGTGGAGATCGCTGTACTAACATTGGATTGTTAGTACATAAGCTCCTCCTGAGCTCTTCAGTTTTGTATTGTTCAGCCTGCTGAGTGGAACAAAAAAAACTCACAGTGTGTACCAGGCTTAAAGGACTGCAGAGGACAAATGGCTTCTGCTGTTAGATGCTAGAAAAAAAAACTTGGTCTTTAATGGTTGTTTGTAAGATTTCAAAAAATGCTAAACCCTGTTTGGTGTTTTGGCTAATGCATAAGTACCCTGGGCAAAACGTAGTAAATAATTTATATCATATTTTATGCTTGCACAAGTATTGGATATTTGAAAATGAGAAAAATATTTAGATGTATATATTTTAAGGTAAGTTACAATACAAAAACAGAAATCCTGTTTGCATTACTGCAATAACGTGGTGTTAACCCATGTTTCATATTTTCTTGAATGACAGTTGTAGTTGCAGGCTGCATCTGCAGTGTCAGCTTTTTGCAATATGACAATGGAATAAAGTAGTTCTCTATATTACAAAGTGCAAGTAGGGAGTCCTTAGGTAATAAATACTCTTTGGTAGATGTAAGCCAATAACTTTCTGCCTATATTTCCCAAGGTGCATTGTCAGAAATCTCCAAACTGTGCTTTGTCCTTCAGTGATGTCACTCTTTTGGCACTTTACAGGTTAACCAATACAATTTGCCCTGTCCTGGAAAGGCCCAGTAAGCCAAAACATTGCTGCCCATGGGTCAGAGTTTTGGTTTACGGCTGTATGACGAACAGTTAGGTCCATATATATTTGGACACAGGCGCAATTTTAGATTTTTTTCAGGTATTTTCCAAATCATATTCAAGCTATAGGTTTAATTTGATGGTATGTACATCCAAATCGGAGGAAGGGTTTAGGAATTACAGCTCTTAAGAATAGCCGTTCCCCCTTTTTCAAGGGGCCAAAAGTAATTGGACTATTACATCAAAAGCTGTTTCATGGCCAGGTGTGGGCTACTCCTTCAATATTTCTTCATCAATTAAGCAGGTAAAAGGTCTGGAGTTGATTCTAAGTGTGGTATTTGCATTTGTAATTTATTGCTGTGAACTTATATCATGCGTTCAAAGAAGCTGTCCATGCAAGTGAAACAGGCCATTGTAAGGCTTAAAAAATTAAACAAATCCATCAGAGAGATAGCAGCAACATTGGGAGTGGCCAAATCAACAGTTTGGTACATTCTGAGGAAAGAAGGATGCACTGGTGAGCTCAGCAACATAAAAATGCCTGGACGTCCACGGATGACAACAGTGGTGGATGATTACAGGATCCTCTCTATGGTAAAGAAAAACCCATTCACAACATCCAGAGAAGTGAAGGTCTCCAGGAGGTGGGCTTATCATTGTCAAAGTCTACAATCAAGAGAAGATTTCACGAGCGCAAATATAGAGGGTTCACCACAATGTGCAAACTATTCATAAGACTGAAGAAAACAAAAGCCAGATTAGACTTTGCCAAAAAACATCTAAAAAAGCCAGACCAGTTCTGAAAAAGCATTCTTTGGATGGATGAAACTAAGATTAATCTGTACCAGAATGACGGGAAGAAAAAAGTGTGGAGAAGGCTTGGAACAGCTCATGATCCAAAGCGCACAACGTCATCTGTAAAACATGGTGGAGGCAGTGTGATGGCATGGGCATGCATGGCTTCCAGTGGCACTGGGTCATTGGTGTTTATTGATGATGTGACAGAAGACAGAAGCAGCTTGATGAATTCTGCAGTGTTTAGAGATATACTGTCAGCCCAGATTCAGCCACATGCAGCAAAGTTAATTGGACAGCGCTTTACAGAACAGAAGGACAATGATCCAAAACAAACTGCAAAAGCAACCCAGGAGCTTTTGAAGGAAAAAAAGTGGAATATTCTGCAATGGCCGAGTCAATCACCTGATCTCAACCCAATTAAGCATGCATTTCACTTGCCGAAGGCAAAACTAAAGGCAGAAAGACCCACAAACAAAGAACAACTGAAGACAGCTGTGGTTAGAGCCTGGCAAAGCATCCGAAAGGATGAAATTAAGTCTTTGGTAATGTCCATGGGTTCCAGACTTCAGGCAGTCATTGCCAGTAAAGGATTCTCAACAAAATATTAAAAACTAACATTTTATTTATGATTATATTTATTTGTCCAATTACATTTGAGACCCTGAAAATGGGGGGACTGTGTATTAAAATGGTTGCAGTTAATGCTGAAAGTATGCACTTCAAATTCATTTGGATTGTTTTGTTTTCATTTTATTCTGGTGGCATACAGAGCCAAAAGTATGAAAATTGTGCCTGTGTCCAAATATATATGGACCTAACTGTATTTATTAAAAGTGAGTGGGTGGAAAGCCTGGCATGTTAAAATTACATTTCCCCTTTTGGAGAGGGTTGTTTGACTTTTTTAGGAAACTTGTCGCAGTGCTATTTGATTTCAATCCACCAAATACTTTAAAATGTATGTCAAACTAAAATTTAATTTTTTTCCTAGTTTTAGATGGGGGGAATGGTTAGAACCACTGTCTGCTTTTATAGTTACAGTAAGTAAGGGAAGTCTAGAACTACTGTCAGATTTTTATTTCTATCTGTGCTCCTGCAGATTGGAGATTTTCCTCCATTAGTGTCAGTGAGTGCATATCTCTATAAGAAAGCTCTTAATAGCAGTTAAAACCAGACAGGATTTGCAATCCTTATCCACCCTACCTAAAACTGGAAAATGTGTTTTTGGATTAACCACTTTAATACCAGGCCTATTCTGGCACTTCTCTCCTACATGTAAAAATCATAATTTTTTGCTAGAAAATTAATCAGAACCCCCAAACATCATATATGTTTTTTAGCAGACATCCTAGGGAATAAAATGGCGGTCATTGCAACTTTTTATCTCGCACGGTATTTGCGAAATAATTTTTCAAACACTTTTTTTTTAGAAAGCTACAGTTTCATCAAATAACAAAACAGTAAAGTTAGCCCAATTTTTTTGTAAAATGTGAAAGATGATGTTACACAGAGTAAATAGATACCCAACATGTCATGCTTTAAAATTGCGCACACTCATGGAATGGCACCAAACTTTGGTATTTAAAAATCTCCATAGGCGACGCTTTAATTTTTTTTTACAGGTTACCAGTTTAGAGTTAGAGGAGGTCTAGTGCTAGAATTGATGCTCGGTCTCTAACTCACGCGGCGATACCTCACGTGTGGTTTGAACAGCGTTTACATATGTGGGCGGGACTTACGTGTGTGTTCACTTCTGAGCGCGAGCTACCGGGGACAGGGGCGTTTTAAAAAATATATATATATATTTTACACTTTTTTTTACATTTAATTTTTTTGTATCACTTTTATTCCCATTACAAGAAATGTAAACATCTCTTGTAATAGGAATCTATCGTGATAGATCCTCTTTATGAAGAGATGCAAGGTCAATAAGACCCCACATCTCTCCTCCAGGCTGGAAAGCATGAGATCGGAAAAAAAATTCACGATCTCATGCTGACAGCCGCGATCACGGCTTTGTTTACATCCGGGGCCCGGGCATGACATCATAACGTCGCGCTCGGGCCTCTGACGGTCATAAAGATGACTGGTGACCATCTGGTCACTGGAAATCTCTATGGTCGTCATCCGGTGGCAGCCGATTATTTCTCCAGGTCCCCAATGGCACGGGAGATCCCGGAGAAGCACCGGATGTCGGCGGGAGGGGGGGGACATCCCCTCCCGTTGCCTGTAAGTACGATCAAGTGGCAGAACTGCCGCTATGGTCATTCTTATCATGCACAGAATCTCCGCCTGAAAATAATGATATCTGAATGATGCCTGCAGCTGTAGGCATCATTCAAATATCCCCGCACAAAGTCAAGGACGTCATATGATGACGTGCAGTATTGAAGTGGTTAACAAACATTTTAATTGGTTCCTGCACACGTTATAGCCAAAAGTCGGCTACAGCATGGCTCTCCAGTTATGGGACGATGTCCATAGATGTCCTCTCATGTGCGTGCCTCCCGTGGGCGCGCTCTGTGACCGATGTGTCATTTGGACACAGCTGATCACAGTTCGGGGTTGAGGGCCAATCACAACAGTCCTTTACAGTATCATGTGATCAGCTGTGTCCAATAACAACTGGTCACATGTAAACAGACTTGCCGGTTATCTGCATTTCTTTCCTCACACGCTGTCTCTGTGTGAGGAAAGGAGAGCCGATAACTGGCAAGTCTGACAGGGGACAGTGAGTACATTGTTTACACTGATAATCAGGGCACTGATTATCAGAGCTGCCCCATCAGTGCTGCCTATCAGTGCCCATCAGTGCAGCTTATCAGTGCCCATCAGTGCAGCCTATCAGTGCCACCTCATGGGTGCAGCCTCGATAGTGCCGCCTCTAGTGCCTATCAGTGCATCCACATCAGTGAAGAAGAAATTTACTTATTCGGAAAAGTTTATAACAGAAACTAAAAAGAATTCAAAATTTTCAGTCCTTTTAAATTTTTTTAGAAGAAAAATTAAAACCCAGTGGTGATTAAATACCACCAAAAGAAAGCTCAAAAAACGATAACAAATTTAATTTGGGTACAGTGTTGCATGGCTGTGCAATTGTCATTCAAAGTGCCACAGCACCGAAAGCTGTAAATTTGCCTGGGCCAGAAGAGGGTGAAACTGTAGGGTATTGAAGTGGTTAAAAAGCATTTCTAGACAACAAAAGGTGATCAATAGACCAATGGTGAATTGCTAATGCTCTCTAAGAAATCCCAGAGTGCTATTGAATCATGAAGCCTACTCAATATATAGAAGATGACTGTGTAATCCACTCCATCCAAATGCTACAGAGCTCATCAAATGTGGTATCGACGAGTATGCTTTCTGACTCAAACTTTCAAGGCATGTTGTAATCAGGATGGTGGCTTTGGTTAAACAAGTCCATGGAAACAAGAACTGACACATCAAATTTATTGTATGTGAAAACAGAAATTAGCCTCGATTGGTGTGTTGCGGAATATCTATCACACATTACAAATACTTAAGTAATAGGTTCCCAGACAACCAGATTACCAACAAAAAGAAACTTGGATGATAAATAACAGCTATGCCTAGCAGCCTAGCTGACATACAAGATGTTGGTAGGTAGGTTGTGTTGAGTAACTGCATTTCAAGGCTTAATTGTTGGTTTTAAATTTGAATTGCCCCATTAAAGTTCTGTGGGATGTAAGGAACATTCCTTATGGCATACTATAGGAATTTCCATGCATTTCTGTTTTATTAACTGTTAAGCCGTGTACACACAATAGATTTTACCGATGAAAACACTCCGATGGACTGTTTTCATCGGACAAACCGATCGTGTATGGGCCCCATCGGTCTTTTTTCCATCAGTGTTTAAAAATAGAACATGTTTTAAATTTATCCCATGGTTAAAAAAATGATAGCAAATTACTATCGTCTGTGGGGAACTCCATCGGATAAAAAACCCATGCATGCTCAGAATCAAGTTGACACATGCTCAGAAGCATTGAACTTCATTTTTCTCGGCTCATCAGAGTGTTTTACGTCACCGCATTTGAAACTGTCGATTTTTTGACTGATGGTGTGTGGGCAAGACTGATGAAAGACAGTTTCATCGAATTTCCGATTGAAAAAAACATCGGATTAGAATCCATAGGATATCCGATTGTGTGTACAGGGCTTAAAGTTGCACTTTTTGGCAGGTTAAATGAGTTTGGAACTATGTGCCAAGGCCGCTGTACTTCAGATATCAAAAATGAGTGCTTCATATTTTGTCTTTATGTGGAATGTGTTGTTTGTCTCATCCTTCTGCCCTTGAAACACTAGTGAATGTTGTTTTTGCCTATATCTATCATTCTCGAGGATTTTTAGGAACAAAGTTCTCATCTGATGTATACTGTATGTTTAGAGTCATTTCATTTGTTATTCTGTGCCTTCCTATGTTGTAACTGGTAAACTATACATCGATCAAGTTGTTGTTCTGAATGTTGTAGCCATTCTCATAGAGTGAGAATTAACCAAACTGTCTTTTTTTAAATGACCCTGTCAGCACAAGGTCACCTTTATATAAAAGCATACCTGCTAAAAGAAGCGTGAATATACTTACATTTTGGGCAGCCAATCAGAGAGATTTAATACTTGTTTCCCCCACTACTCTACGCTGTGGTCTGTTTTTCTGGCTCTTATGTCCTTTAGTTATATATGAGCCAGCAGGAGAAACCATAGTGTGTGTTGGGGAGCAGGTATTCTGAAAACCCAGTAGTGTGTAATGTATTCAGCAACCGAGGAGCAGCAAAGCAGTGGCAATTTTAAAAAGCACGCTACTGGAAAGGTAAGTTTATTAATGCTTCTTTTAGCAGGTATGTTTTCATATACAAATAAACCTGTCCTAACAGAGTCCCTTTAAAGCTCAACTCCAGTTAAAATCTATTTTTTTCTAATCCATCCCTACCTTCCACCCTCCTCTAACTATGAGCGGCCGTTCCATAAGGAGCGCAGGGGCGCCGCCCCCTAGTTTGCATGCGGTTTGCATGCAGGGCGCCAGACATAGGTTTCTATGAGTTTTTTTTTTGTTCAAGCCACATGATTAGAGCCGGAGGCTCTTATTGGCTAGAAAAAGGTCAGGACACTAGCGAATCAATATTCGCTATTGTCTTCTGCCTTCCCCTCCCAGCCAATCAGGACAGAAGGCGAGACAGGTTGGCCTGGAGGAGAAGCCGAGGCGCCACGACTGTAGAGGGGTAAGTGGGGATCTTGGGGGGGGGGTTGTTTGAATTAAACACTATGCCTCCTGGGATATGTGATGTGCATACCCAAGGAGGCACGGCGGGCACTGTACACATCATTCAAGTGACATGCATGGGGGGACGGGGACGTACACTTTTCTTTGAAAAGAAGGTAAACAAAAATAAAATAGCGCTATGCATGTACAAGACGGGAGGAAGGGTGGAGTGGTGAGAACTTCCTTGAAGCCAAGTTCCAGCCTGTAAAAAAAATAATAATAAAAGTCAGCAGCTACAAATACTGTAGCTGCTAATTTTTAATATAAGGACACTTGCCTGTACAGGGATCCCACGATATTGGCACCCCAAGCCGATTCATCCCTTGGCTTCGGGTGCAGACGCTGTCTTTGCAAGTAAGGAAAGGTTTCCTACTGCGCATGTGCAACTTGCGCTGCACTTTTTCAATCATCCTGTCATCTTCTGGGACACACAAAGGTCCCAGAAGGCAGTGGGGGGAAGGAGGAGGGGCCAGACATGACGTAGAGCGCTGTGTGGCGATCTTACCAGGAAGTGGGAGCAGGTACCTGAAGGAAGGCATCAATGAAGTCCCTGGAGTCCTGGACGGAACTAAGGTGTCTGAAGGAGGAAGCGCCGCAGCCATGCGTCCCTGTTGCCGTGACTACCGGTTTCGCGCGCATGCGCTTTGTCAAGATTCTATTAACAATTCAGGCCTGTGAACCCAAGAGTAACCGTAACCACAAATTATACAGTCTAGCAACAGCTAAAATTATATTAATATTGCTGTTATTTCTGTATCGACTGCTCTTTTCGAATGATAATAACATACATATAATAATAACAACGTTGGGTCGGTAAGGTTTCCGGCAAAAGCTATTAATGCTTGTTTTTTGCCTCCTGCTAAATATTAGGACCCTGTGACTAGGAATGTGATATTATTTTAATCTTTGCATCAGAGAACAGTAAGTACTATAAAAATATACAATTATTTCCCCTTTGAAGGTGAACTGAGCCTAAAATATGAGTTGCTCAATAGGAGATGAACAATGTGTAGCTATTACAAATAAATATATACATGAACAAATCTTTGCAGAGCTTGATATCCTAAATAATGCAGAGGTAGGCTTCTGAAGAACAGGAAATCCTATTGTAATCCTGATGGAGGAAATTGCTCATTAAATGTGCTTATACTAGTTATGTTTCAATTATATAATGGGTGGAAATGGATTATCAATGCCCTCTCCCACAACAAATTTGGAAGCCAGCTCACATTAAAGTAGAACTCTAAATTTGGATAGTGTGAAGAGGGTTAGCAGCTTTGTCTTCATCACTGGGGAGATTTCCCTTTATTTCCTGTACCAGTGGGCCACACAGAAAGTGAAGGGATATTCTCAGCAAGAAAATAAAACCACTGTAAAAACAATAATGTTCTAACTTTCCCTACTGTGCTAAAAAAAACAAAAAAGTACTTTTTTTAGTGGCCTCTTTCCTAATTGGGGACATTAATTCCACAAGCAAACAATTTACAAAAAAATAAAGTTATTTAATGTTCGAAATACCTTGTTTCTGTGAATAGTTTGTAATTGTACATGGGAGAGACATAATACTTTACTAAAAACTTATGCTATGTGTCTTGTTTTTTTTCGTGTCACAAGTTACTGATTCTTTCTACAATGCAAATCTATGGGACTATTGAATAACTGAAAACAATACACTCCTTGTGTAGCTGATATTACTGTATATTGCAACAGGTGTTAAGAGTAACTGTACTATCTCACTGTATAGACTAGTATTAAATATAGTATTTAATAAAAATGGATGAGCAAAATTGTGATTCACAAAAAAAAAAAATTGTGTTTTTTTTTCTAATCTTTTATTTATAAGACAGCAGTTTTAAAAACATAAAACATAAAACATTGCAGTAAAACAGATAAAGTACACCCAGAGTACAATGGAAAGTAGTAAACCGCACGGGTGGGTGCACCCAACTACAGGCATCCATCATAAAATCCCTTAAGATTTATGGTGTCCTTAAAGGCCGGGGGCTCAGGGAAGCAACACCAGACTCATAGTGATTGTTGACAGTGAAGGACACTGCTGTACCATTTTCTCTATTTTTGAAGACTAAACCAGAAAGAAAAAGAAGGGCTGGGAGAGAGAAGAGAAGAAATGCTGGAGAAGAAAAAAAGTTAGAGGGAAAAGAAGGAAGAAATAAAAAAAGGAACAGAAGGAGAAGAAGATAGAAAAAAAAAGAGGGGAAGGTAAAGGAGGAAGGGAAAAAAGAGGGGGAGAGAGAAAAAGGATAGAAGGGTCATGATGGATTACAAATGCATCCGGACACCTGTGTCTAAAAGGCAGTGGGACTCACAGAGAGACGAGATTTTCCTTCTTCAGAGAATACAAACATGTTCCATAGAGTTTTGATATACACCTCACATTTATGTTGGTTTGTCAGTACGAGATGCTCCATTAAATTAATCTCCTCAGCCTTGTGGAGCCAGAACCCAATGGATTGAGGTTGGTGGTCCCTCCACCTAAGGGAGATAGATGATTTGGCAGCGTTCTGCAGGTGGCGCAGAATTGACCTTTTGTAGATTTTGGGTCGTATGTTAGTAACCTGAAGAAGATAAAATGCCAGGTCATCCGGAACAGAATAATCCGTGAATTTATGAACAATCCAGGAGATCTCCTTCCGGTATCGATTGAGCTTAGAGTACGACCAAAAGACATGCAGGAGTGTCCCCCGCTCCTCCTGGCAGCACCAGCACCTATCCAAAGTAGCTGGAAAGAACTCATGTAGAACAGAAGGGGTTCTATACCATTGTGTCAAAATCTTGAAATTATTCAACTGAATCTTTGTGAAAAGTGAAGATTTCAATGCAAGTCAAACCATAGTAGTTTTTTGTGACTCTGTAAATGTCCTCCTCAAATCAGCTTCACATTTCTCAAAATAAGGCAGCGTGAAATCCCCTGGAGATAATTATTGTGTTGTTGACATGCGGGCCACAGCAACAGATTCTCTTATATTTTATGTTATTTCAAAAATTCATATCAGATATCAGTGGCGGCCCATCCACTAGGGGTGCACGTAAATAGAGCCAGAGGCTATAATAGGCTTCAAAATAGGGTGGGCTCGGGGCGCAAGCACTGCGCCCTGATCCCACCCAGTTGTGTGACAATAGCAAATGAATATGTAGCACTACCCCCAGTTTAGAGAGCTGCTGGTATTAGTTTGGGCCTGTACCTTACTGCTGTCAACCCCCAATAAACTGGCTCTGACCCTCCACTGGCAAAGCGGTTAAGCAAATGAGATTGTGAAACCTACTAATAATGAAGACCACAATGCAATATACATTCGCCGTTCAGAACTAGAGTACCTGTGCTGGCCGTCTCTCTCCGGAACAGTTAATACTCCACACAACGTGTTTGCTTAACCATAAAATATCTTTACTAGATATAAAAGAGGTTAGGTGAACAGACAGGCATTTACATATGCAGGGCCCTACAAAGTCAAAGTTATGCACAATGTAACCAATATCTAGATATACAAATCTTATACACTCTAAAATGTCTCTTATAGAACTACGCTCGCGAGCTTCCCTCTCGTGGGCAGTATGGCGCCCAAACAATGTCTCCGTGAGTTACAGTCAGGCCTGACTACTTCACACACAAAGTTACTCCGATAGAAGGGATCTTCACTAGCAAAGTTGGTGCACTTTTATATTTGTAATCCAAGGAGTATCCACCGTTAGCTATGATCCTGCTATAGTTTAGGGCCTAGATTCACAGGCAATTAGATGGCAACTCTAACTGCGCAACACACTGCCGTAATGGCTGTGGGTCATATGCAAAGGGGTCTCAGGCCTACCAAACAGGTAAGAATCCTAAGCAAGTGCTCTCTCACCCGACCAGACCAATCCGTTTAACCGATCCCGCTGCTAGGCTCCAGCACACACGATCTCCCGGTCACCCGTAGTCTCCGATCTTCCAGACAACCGATAGGGAAGGTGAAGGTGGCTTGACTCCTGGATGCTCCGAGATGTCAGCTGGCTCTCTGGATAAAGGCTCTCTCCTTCTCCGACAAGCAGGCTTTCTCCGGCTCGGTAGGCCCAGACTCTCCGGCCTGGACCAACACAATAGGCTCAAACAGGCTCCAAGTTGCTGGGCGGGCGATGTCCAAAGAGACTGCACGTTGCTCCTTCTCCCCTTAAATAATCCATCCCCAGCAGACCTTGTGCCGGGCAATGCACGATGGATGTTCAGTTGCACTGTGGGTATAGTAGTCTGTGTAGTATCCTTGCCATTGGAGTCCAACTCTCCCGGTACCACAAATCCCACCATGCACTTCCCTACTCATAGTCAAGCAATAGTCAGCATATTATCCAATAGGAAACCAGGGGAGATCCGGATTCACTTGATGAAATATAGTCTCTATGAACACCATAAAGTGACATCCCGCTACAAATATTTCTCCTCCCAGCCAATCAGGAAGCCGGTTGTGAAATCCTATTGGCCCAGGAGGAGGGAGAGGGGCCATGATGCAGAGGAGGAGATGCCGACTGACTGACCCACAAGCTGAGATGTCCCCGCACTTTGCCTCCACTATGCCTACTGACCCACCAGCCGAGATGTCCCCGCACTGTGCCTCCGCTATGCCTGCTGACCGGCCGACCCCCCAGCCGGCGCTGACAAAGGAGAGGAGGTGTCCCGGCCCGCACTGTGTCCCTGCTATGCCTGCTGACCGGCCGACCCACCAGCCGAGATGTCCCCGCACTGTGCCTTTGCTTTGCCTTCAGATCACCAACAAGAGGGAAACCTGGAGCTGTCTCCTTCCACCAGGCTGCATCTTCTATTCAGGTCAGTAGATGGGGGCTGCCTGCCTGACCTAGTTCACAAGTGCATGACTTGCGGGCAGCAAGAGGGGGATCCTGCCTGCCTAGCTGCTGCTGGCTCAGGTGGCATGGACAGGGTTAACCCTGCCTGGGTATTCCAGTAGTGCCCTTTGCTGATGGATGATGTGAGCTCTCTCTTTTCCCCCAGCAGGGCTCTGATGAGGACCAGTACATTCACCTGCTGCTGGTGAACTACAAGAGAAAGCATGTCCTGCCAGCCAGGGTTACTACAGCTGTCCTGTAAAGTTGGTGCTGTTGAGTTTTGGGGGCATGCTGGGTTTGATAGACAGAGGCAGATTCTCTTTTATAATGGTGTAGTCCTTCACTGCTGGAGATTGTTATGGTGGCTCTGCTGGGACTTGTGGTTCTTTAGCAGTTGTGTTGGGTTTGATGTATTCAGGGGGGCTTTCAGCTCATTGGTGGGTCATGAATTTGAGCTGTGGGGTGCTAAGATTGATTCCCGTCTGCACGAATGATGACTGGGAGGAAGGAATCCAACAATATATCCCATTGATGATCTCTGCCAGAGATAGATTTATTCAGCTCAAATTTCTACATAGCGCATACTATACTTCCCAGAGACTCTCGAGAATATACCCTACACACTCTGACAGGTGCCCTAAGTGTACCACTTAACTGGGCACGTTTTTGCGTGTGGTCTGGTCCTGCCCTCCTATACAGCAGTTCTGGTCAGAAGTAGTTTCCACAATCAACTCAGTCAGAGGCTTATCATTAGGTATAGATCTGCTTATTCTTCTCTTGGGTGTCTGTGATAATTTTACATCAAACTTACACAAACAACTGTTTATATTCTATGCCACATTTTATGCTAGGAAAGCGATCCTAACTAAATGGAAGCAGCCAGATCCTCCCACAGTTTGACAATGGAAAGCCATGATTGACTCTACCTTACCACTCTAAAAACTCATGTATATGAGTTGTAAGTGCCCTAAGAAATTTGAAAAGATATGGGAAAATGGACTAAGAGATGAGTACGGAAAACCCGGTGATTGTCTTGTATTGATTAGGAGCTATTGGAGGAGACAGAGCCACAGAGGTTCATCCTTCTCTAAAACTGTGTCCCCCCGGTTCCCCCCCCCACCCTTTCGCTCTTCCCCTGTCCCCCCACTCCTCCCCTAGTTGAGAAGGACTGTGATCATCTATTATTGACTTTAGGAATTGATTGAAATAATACGTGCATACGATCATTCCAATTTACAGTATTTCCTCTTTCCTCTGTCCTTTTTCCAAACTGTTCTACGCTGTAATACCTACTGTATATGTAATACACTGACCTAAATGAATGACTGTACACTGAAATCTATGTGTTACTACATGTAATGTACGATTGTACAAAGTACCTCTTCTTTTGGAATCGGGCTGGCTACATTTAAACGTTTTTTCACTCTAAAAAAATGTAATTATAAGTCAGCAGCTACAAATACTGTAGCTGCAGACTTTTAATAAAAGGACGCTTACCTGTCCAGGAAGCCAGCGCTGTCCTCACCCGGACTAGTTCTTCACTAGTCGTCAAGTCCCCGACTCCAGCTTCTTTAGTGTGGGAAGCTGGCTGTGACAGCTTGCAGCTTCACAGCTGACTTCCTTATGTTCATGAGCGAGCTATGTGAATGGTCCCCGCAGCCTTCTGGGACCTGTATTTGTCACAGAAAGCTGCGGGTTAAGGGCTTGTTCACGCTTGCCTATATTTCTAATGCTCAACAAACGATCCTATAGCGTTTGCATGGCGTTAGTATGGACGGCAAACAGGCGTCAATGAGCTTTAGTATGGGCATTAGACAGGCATTTTACAAGCATTAATGAGTTAAAAATGCTCCCCAAACGCCCTATGGGCAGTTTTGAAGCATTTGACGAGCGTTAAAACTGCTCCACAAATGCCTATGTAGCGGCCTCACCCCATCTCCTTTTTCCAGGGGTATGTCACATGACAGGATGAGATGCGCTACGGCCCATGTCCTCCCCATAGCTGTGGGTGAGGTGAAGGCCAGTATCAGTACATTCCTCGGGCCAATGTGTGTTAGTTATGAAGCTCGGTCCTGCTATGCTGAAACCTCCCTTGCTCCCATTAACCAGAGTCCATACACCGATGCAGGGTCCAACACTTGTTTATTATACTTCCACAACAAACAGTTCTTTCACAGCCGATTAGTTGCGACCCATAACATAATGCAAACGGTAATAATGCAAAAAACCCAAATAAAAAACAGGGTATTGTTCAGACGTTCTAGCAAAGGCTCTTCCAGAAAAATTTGTAGCTGAAAACATACTCATGAGTCTCTCCTCACAAGTAAAACCTCGGATCAGGTAAGAACAACGGCTTCAGATGCTTATCAAACACTTCGACTGAATATTCAACATCCTCTCCCTCCTTTCTGCAGATAAGCACTTTATCAGCATGAATATGGCGCCCCAACTTCCAGTCCGCTCTGCAGTCCTTGAATTTCTTGGACACAGGCGGCGAACAAGACAAGTATCGCCGGGCCTGAGGCACTTTGAGCTTCTCCCAAACAAATTTGTCGTACCATCTTTGTCGCAGGACCTCAACTTCATAAAGTAAGTCCCGAGGCAAGTAGGGATACTCCCATCCGTACTCACGGGCGACTCTCTGGGAGAAAAGTCGTTGCAATCTGGCCAAAGGAGGCATGACATCCCGCTCACCTTCTCCCGGCTGCACGATGGCCTCCGGTTGCCGAGGTACCTTCACTACCTCGGGTGGCTTTGCCTTTGGCGCACGCAATGACGCGCGCTGCATCCCCACAACCAAAGCAAGTGATGTTGTGGAATGTGGAAAGTCAGTCGGAGGACTAGACTCCCTCCTGAGCTCCGGGGCCTGCGCCCGGGGCGTGCTGTCTCCTATAGACATAGGGGAATCCTGCGGTTTGCATAGCACAGGTAGCGGGCGTTTGTCCCAGCCCTTCCGGTGAAACAGTTCATCTATTTCTCCATCATCCCCACAGTCCGACAGCGATTCTAGGTCGGAGGTGTCATACATCTCGGCGGGAAGGTAGTCTTTAGTAGACGGAGAACTACCCTCCCTTGCGGGCTCCACCTCCAGCGGACCCCCGACACCTCCAACCACCACCACAGTCCCAGCCCCTGGCCCACCTGGACCTTTTTCAGCACTGGGATGTCCAGGACTCTTCCAACCGGATCCATCCAGGTCCGGCAAGCGGCGGGGTGAAGCTCGACCGCGACCATAGGAGGCCTGCACCAGGCCCATCTTCCTCTTCGGAGGTGGCAGCAGGGAATCTGTGGTGACCGAAGCAGCATCCTCGGATTTTTCTCTCTCAGTCTCTGGTTGGGCAGTCCCGTCGCCCTGGTCAGCGCGTACGGGGACCTCCGCAAAGGCCTGGATCTCCCCTTCCGGAGTGGCGGTACCTGTGAGGCAAATGAGGCGAAGGGCCCGGGGCCTTGCTGTGGATGGTTCAACCTCAAACAGAAATTCTTTACACGCTTCACAACGCCCAAATGGCTTTAGTTGGACCACCAGTCCCGAGCATCCGGAACAGATCACACAGAGGGCCTCCGTGTCTCTGCATGAGTACAAAGCCAACTGTCCTCGGGGCCTGAGTCTTATCCCCGTGTCTGTAAGGGGAGCAGCAAAAGCAGTCATCTTCGTGGGGTATGATACCAGCATCCACAGGGAGCTTGAGGCCATCCCGACCACCTGCTGCTCCATCACGCGCTGACCACGCGCCGGAGTCTCCACGTGCATCTCCACATATGGCCAGACTCCTCCCACGACTTGCACGTTTTCGCGGGCTTCCCACAGTCCCTGCCCACGAATTACGCAGTCATGGGGTGCCTCATGGCGCAGTGCAGCAAACACCCCCACATGTAGTACGTCACACGGCTGGGCTTTTCCCTCTTCCCGCTCTTTCTGCATGGGCCTTTCCCGTCTTGGGGTCATTTCCAAGACTTCGAGCACAGGGACGCACTTTGGCCAATCACATGGCCGACCTGCTCGGACCTCCTCCGGGCAGCAAAGTCCAGACACAGCCATTTCAAATTTCAAAGTCAACACACATTTTATCCCGGACTCACGAGCCCCCACGTGTAGCGGCCTCACCCCATCTCCTTTTTTCAGGGGTATGTCACATGACAGGATGAGATGCGCTACGGCCCATGTCCTCCCCATAGCTGTGGGTGAGGCGAAGGCCAGTATCAGTACATTCCTCGGGCCAATGTGTGTTAGTTATGAAGCTCGGTCCTGCTATGCTGAAACCTCCCTTGCTCCCATTAACCAGAGTCCATACACCGATGCAGGGTCCAACACTTGTTTATTATATTTCCACAACAAACAGTTCTTTCACAACCGATAAGTTGCGACCCATAACATAATGCAAACGGTGGGATGAGCAGACCGAGGCACTATCCTGATTTTAATCTAAACCCCTGTGGTTTCACCAGGGGTTATAGCAGCTTTGCTTAGCACAGAACATAGAACTGGTGAGTCTCTACCAGCAACTCCATAGAACACAGATGGGAGTACCTTCGCTGCGTTGCGGCCCCTATCAGGGGAAGATGTCCCTCTAAGGGAGTTAGCAGAGGCCCATCCGTCACCGGGTTGATGCTGCTCTGGAATCTCCAGACGGGTAACCTCCCCGGCCTCCTCACCTCAGATGCGGGTCCCCTCGCAAGGCGGCACCCTCGGATCACTTCGCCCTCGCGGGACCCAGTCGAAGTTACTGGGCCCCAGGCCTACGATATAGTACCTCACCCCAGGCTGAAGGTGCCTAGGATGGACCCCAACTTCATTCTGGTCAGGCCTAGGGCGCCTGGGCCGGAACCTTGAACCGCCCGCACCCAGGCCTAAGGTGCCTGGGTGCGTGAAGAGACAATCCTCGAAGACCTCGTGGCGAGGGCGTCTCCCCCTTTTATCTCTTCCCTTCAACACCACGGCGGGTTCCCCGCCCCAGCCGTACCATCTCCGGAAAGGGACAAAAAGGGTAGCACTGCGGCAGTGATTCTACCTTGAGCCTGTAGGTACCCCGCCACCCACAGGCCAAAGAGAATAATACACCACCCAATCCTCCATGAATTACAAAAGGGGTCCAGAACCTTCACAATTACACACCTGGGTCACACTACCCCCAGGTGTACCCCAACTAAATTTAAAGACCCCGCTACATACTCCCCCCTGTGACTTGACGCTGGTCCCCAGCGTCTGGTGCAACCCCATGTCTCCCAAGGAGTGATGACATGAGCGAGCCTCAGAGGCTATCCCTAAAAAATTTCGAATCCTGTGTGTGCCAAGACCTGCTCAAGGGGAGAGGGAACCATAAAACAATAAAACTTTTGTATAAAACATCTATCATGTGCACATATACAATCCCTCCCGTCACTGTCTAAGAACCACCCCATACTCAGTAGTCTTGACCGACGAATCTCCTGCAGAAGGGAGACAAATAAAAAACAGACAACATCCTAACATCATGTGAAAATTTGGAATGAATGGGTCCATCAGCCGAGGGACCCATTTGCTCCAACGAGTGTGGTATAAAAGTGTGCAGAAAAAACAAACGTTGCACAACACTGCCACCTGGTGACAGCGCTGCGGTGATGACACTTGGTGCTCCTTCATTCTTCATGCGTCCCTACACTAATTCTACCCCAAAGTCTGTCCTTGATTCATAGGAAAAGAGAGTGGGAAGAAAAAAAAAACCCAAATAAAAAAACAGGGTATTGCTCAGACGTTCTAGCAAAGGCTCTTCCAGAAAAATTTGTAGCTGAAAACATACTCATGAGTCTCTCCTCACAAGTAAAACCTTGGATCAGGTAAGAACAACGGCTTCAGATGCTTATCAAACACTTCAACTGAATATTCAACATCCTCTCCCTCCTTTCTGCAGATAAGCACTTTATCAGCATGAATATGGCGCCCCAACTTCCAGTCCGCTCTGCAGTCCTTGAATTTCTTGGACACAGGCGGCGAACAAGACAAGTATCGCCGGGCCTGAGGCACTTTGAGCTTCTCCCAAACAAATTTGTCGTACCATCTTTGTCGCAGGACCTCAACTTCATAAAGTAAGTCCCGAGGCAAGTAGGGATACTCCCATCCGTACTCACGGGCGACTCTCTGGGAGAAAAGTCGTTGCAATCTGGCCAAAGGAGGCATGACATCCCGCTCACCTTCTCCCGGCTGCACGATGGCCTCCGGGTGCCGAGGTACCTTCACTACCTCGGGTGGCTTTGCCTTTGGCGCACGCAATGATGCGCGCTACATCCCCACAACCAAAGCAGGTGATGTTGTGGAATGTGGAAAGTCAGTCGGAGGACTAGACTCCCTCCTGAGCTCCGGGGCCTGCGCCCGGGGCGTGCTGTCTCCTATAGACATAGGGGAATCCTGCGGTTTGCATAGCACAGGTAGCGGGCGTTTGTCCCAGCCCTTCCGGTGCAACAGTTCATCTATTTCTCCATCATCCCCACAGTCCGACAGCGATTCTAGGTCGGAGGTGTCATACATCTCAGCGGGAAGGTAGTCTTTAGTAGACGGAGAACTACCCTCCCTTGCGGGCTCCACCTCCAGCGGACCCCCGACACCTCCAACCACCACCACAGTCCCAGCCCCTGGCTCACCTGGACCTTTTTCAGCACTGGGATGTCCAGGACTCTTCCAACCGGATCCATCCAGGTCCGGCAAGCGGCGGGGTGAAGCTCGACCACGACCATAGGAGGCCTGCACCAGGCCCATCTTCCTCTTCGGAGGTGGCAGCAGGGAATCTGTGGTGTCCGAAGCAGCATCCTCGGATTTTTCTCTCTCAGTCTCTGGTTGGGCAGTCCCGTCGCCCTGGTCAGCGCGTACGGGGACCTCCGCAAAGGCCTGGATCTCCCCTTCCGGAGTGGCGGTACCTGTGAGGCAAATGAGGCGAAGGGCCCGGGGCCTTGCTGTGGATGGTTCAACCTCAAACAGAAATTCTTTACACGCTTCACAACGCCCAAATGGCTTTAGTTGGACCACCAGTCCCGAGCATCCGGAACAGATCACACCGAGGGCCTCCGTGTCTCTGCATGAGTACAAAGCCAACTGTCCTCGGGGCCTGAGTCTTATCCCCGTGTCTGTAAGGGGAGCAGCAAAAGCAGTCATCTTCGTGGGGTATGATACCGGCATCCACGGGGAGCTTGAGGCCATCCCGACCACCTGCTGCTCCATCACGCGCTGACCACGCGCCGGAGTCTCCACGTGCATCTCCACATATGGCCAGACTCCTCCCACGACTTGCACGTTTTCGCGGGCTTCCCACAGTCCCTGCCCACGAATTACGCAGTCATGGGGTGCCTCATGGCGCAGTGCAGCAAACACCCCCACATGTAGTACGTCACACGGCTGGGCTTTTCCCTCTTCCCGCTCTTTCTGCATGGGCCTTTCCCGTCTTGGGGTCATTTCCACGACTTTGAGCACAGGGACGCACTTTGGCCAATCACATGGCCGACCTGCTCGGACCTCCTCCGGGCAGCAAAGTCCAGACACAGCCATTTCAAATTTCAAAGTCAACACACATTTTATCCCAGACTCACGAGCCCCCACGTGTAGCGGCCTCACCCCATCTCCTTTTTCCAGGGGTATGTCACATGACAGGATGAGATGCGCTACGGCCCATGTCCTCCCCATAGCTGTGGGTGAGGCGAAGGCCAGTATCAGTACATTCCTCGGGCCAATGTGTGTTAGTTATGAAGCTCGGTCCTGCTATGCTGAAACCTCCCTTGCTCCCATTAACCAGAGTCCATACACCGATGCAGGGTCCAACACTTGTTTATTATACTTCCACAACAAACAGTTCTTTCACAACCGATAAGTTGCGACCCATAACATAATGCAAACGGTGGGATGAGCAGACCGAGGCACTATCCTGATTTTAATCTAAACCCCTGTGGTTTCACCAGGGGTTATAGCAGCTTTGCTTAGCACAGAACATAGAACTGGTGAGTCTCTACCAGCAACTCCATAGAACACAGATGGGAGTACCTTCGCTGCGTTGCGGCCCCTATCAGGGGAAGATGTCCCTCTAAGGGAGTTAGCAGAGGCCCATCCGTCACCGGGTTGATGCTGCTCCGGAATCTCCAGACGGGTAACCTCCCCGGCCTCCTCACCTCAGATGCGGGTCCCCTCGCAAGGCGGCACCCTCGGATCACTTCGCCCTCGCGGGACCCAGTCGAAGTTACTGGGCCCCAGGCCTACGATATAGTACCTCACCCCAGGCTGAAGGTGCCTAGGATGGACCCCAACTTCATTCTGGTCAGGCCTAGGGCGCCTGGGCCGGAACCTTGAACCGCCCGCACCCAGGCCTAAGGTGCCTGGGTGCGTGAAGAGACAATCCTCGAAGACCTCGTGGCGAGGGCGTCTCCCCCTTTTATCTCTTCCCTTCAACACCACGGCGGGTTCCCCGCCCCAGCCGTACCATCTCCGGAAAGGGACAAAAAGGGTAGCACTGCGGCAGTGATTCTACCTTGAGCCTGTAGGTACCCCGCCACCCACAGGCCAAAGAGAATAATACACCACCCAATCCTCCATGAATTACAAAAGGGGTCCAGAACCTTCACAATTACACACCTGGGTCACACTACCCCCAGGTGTACCCCAACTAAATTTAAAGACCCCGCTACATACTCCCCCCTGTGACTTGACGCTGGTCCCCAGCGTCTGGTGCAACCCCATGTCTCCCAAGGAGTGATGACATGAGCGAGCCTCAGAGGCTATCCCTAAAAAATTTCGAATCCTGTGTGTGCCAAGACCTGCTCAAGGGGAGAGGGAACCATAAAACAATAAAACTTTTGTATAAAACATCTATCATGTGCACATATACAATCCCTCCCGTCACTGTCTAAGAACCACCCCATACTCAGTAGTCTTGACCGACGAATCTCCTGCAGAAGGTAAACAAAAAAAAAACAGACAACATCCTAACATCATGTGAAAATTTGGAATGAATGGGTCCATCAGCCGAGGGACCCATTTGCTCCAACGAGTGTGGTATAAAAGTGTGCAGAAAAAACAAACGTTGCACAACACTGCCACCTGGTGACAGCGCTGCGGTGATGACACTTGGTGCTCCTTCATTCTTCATGCGTCCCTACACTAATTCTACCCCAAAGTCTGTCCTTGATTCATAGGAAAAGAGAGTGGGAAGAAAAAAAAAACCAAATAAAAAAACAGGGTATTGTTCAGACGTTCTAGCAAAGGCTCTTCCAGAAAAATTTGTAGCTGAAAACATACTCATGAGTCTCTCCTCACAAGTAAAACCTCGGATCAGGTAAGAACAACGGCTTCAGATGCTTATCAAACACTTCGACTGAATATTCAACATCCTCTCCCTCCTTTCTGCAGATAAGCACTTTATCAGCATGAATATGGCGCCCCAACTTCCAGTCCGCTCTGCAGTCCTTGAATTTCTTGGACACAGGCGGCGAACAAGACAAGTATCGCCGGGCCTGAGGCACTTTGAGCATCTCCCAAACAAATTTGTCTTACCATCTTTGTCGCAGGACCTCAACTTCATAAAGTAAGTCCCGAGGCAAGTAGGGATACTCCCATCCGTACTCACGGGCGACTCTCTGGGAGAAAAGTCATTGCAATCTGGCCAAAGGAGGCATGACATCCCGCTCACCTTCTCCCGGCTGCACGATGGCCTCCGGGTGCCGAGGTACCTTCACTACCTCGGGTGGCTTTGCCTTTGGCGCACGCAATGACGCGCGCTGCATCCCCACAACCAAAGCAGGTGATGTTGTGGAATGTGGAAAGTCAGTCGGAGGACTAGACTCCCTCCTGAGCTCCGGGGCCTGCGCCCGGGGCGTGCTGTCTCCTATAGACATAGGGGAATCCTGCGGTTTGCATAGCACAGGTAGTGGGCGTTTGTCCCAGCCCTTCCGGTGAAACAGTTCATCTATTTCTCCATCATCCCCACAGTCCGACAGCAATTCTAGGTCGGAGGTGTCATACATCTCGGCGGGAAGGTAGTCTTTAGTAGACGGAGAACTACCCTCCCTTGCGGGCTCCACCTCCAGCGGACCACCGACACCTCCAACCACCACCACAGTCCCAGCCCCTGGCTCACCTGGACCTTTTTCAGCACTGGGATGTCCAGGACTCTTCCAACCGGATCCATCCAGGTCCGGCAAGCGGCGGGGTGAAGCTCGACCACGACCATAGGAGGCCTGCACCAGGTCCATCTTCCTCTTCGGAGGTGGCAGCAGGGAATCTGTGGTGACCGAAGCAGCATCCTCGGATTTTTCTCTCTCAGTCTCTGGTTGGGCAGTCCTGTCGCCCTGGTCAGCGCGTACGGGGACCTCCGCAAAGGCCTGGATCTCCCCTTCCGGAGTGGCGGTACCTGTGAGGCAATTAAGGCGAAGGGCCTGGGGCCTTGCTGTGGATGGTTCAACCTCAAACAGAAATTCTTTACACGCTCCACAACGCCCAAATGGCTTTAGTTGGACCACCAGTCCCGAGCATCCGGGACAGATCACACCGAGGGCCTCTGTGTCTCTGCATGAGTACAAAGCCAACTGTCCTCGGGGCCTGAGTCTTATCCCCGTGTCTGTAAGGGGAGCAGCAAAAGCAGTCATCTTCGTGGGGTATGATACCGGCATCCACAGGGAGCTTGAGGCCATCCCGACCACCTGCTGCTCCATCACGCGCTGACCACGCGCCGGAGTCTCCACGTGCATCTCCACATATGGCCAGACTCCTCCCATGACTTGCACGTTTTCGCGGGCTTCCCACAGTCCCCGCC
The DNA here is from genome assembly GCA_029206835.1 of Rana muscosa. NCBI lineage: Eukaryota > Metazoa > Chordata > Amphibia > Anura > Ranidae > Rana > Rana muscosa. The sequence continues at coordinate 163,831,831 of CM055120.1, forward strand.
CACGAATTGCGCAGTCATGGGGTGCCTCATGGCGCAGTGCAGCAAACACCCCCACATGTAGTACGTCACACGGCTGGGCTTTTCCCTCTTCCTGCTCTTTCTGCATGGGCCTTTCCTGTCTTGGGGTCATTTCCACGACTTCGAGCACAGGGACGCACTTTGGCCAATCACATGGCCGACCTGCTCAGACCTCCTCCGGGCAGCAAAGTCCAGACACAGCCATTTCAAATTTCAAAGTCAACACACATTTTATCCCGGACTCACGAGCCCCCACGTGTAGCGGCCTCACCCCATCTCCTTTTTTCAGGGGTATGTCACATGACAGGATGAGATGCGCTACGGCCCATGTCCTCCCCATAGCTGTGGGTGAGGTGAAGGCCAGTATCAGTACATTCCTCGGGCCAATGTGTGTTAGTTATGAAGCTCGGTCCTGCTATGCTGAAACCTCCCTTGCTCCCATTAACCAGAGTCCATACACCGATGCAGGGTCCAACACTTGTTTATTATACTTCCACAACAAACAGTTCTTTCACAGCCGATTAGTTGTGACCCATAACATAATGCAAACGGTGGGATGAGCAGGCCGAGGCACTATCCTGATTTTAATCTAAACCCCTGTGGTTTCACCAGGGGTTATAGCAGCTTTGCTTAGCACAGAACATAGAACTGGTGAGTCTCTACCAGCAACTCCATAGAACACAGATGGGAGTACCTTCGCTGCGTTGCGGCCCCTATCAGGGGAAGATGTCCCTCTAAGGGAGTTACCAGAGGCCCATCCGTCACCGGGTTGATGCTGCTCCGGAATCTCCAGACGGGTAACCTCCCCGGCCTCCTCACCTCAGATGCGGGTCCCCTCGCAAGGCGGCACCCTCGGATCACTTCGCCCTCGCGGGACCCAGTCGAAGTTACTGGGCCCCAGGCCTACGATATAGTACCTCACCCCAGGCTGAAGGTGCCTGGGATGGACCCCAACTTCATTCCGGTCAGGCCTAGGGTGCCTGGGCCGGAAACTTGAACCGCCCGCACCCAGGCCTAAGGTGCCTGGGTGCGTAAAGAGACAATCCTCGAAGACCTCGTGGCGAGGGCGTCTCCCCCTTTTATCTCTTCCATTCAACACCACGGCGGGTTCCCCGCCCCAGCCGTACCATCTCCGGAAAGGGACAAAAAGGGTAGCACTGCGGCAGTGATTCTACCTTGAGCCTGTAGGTACCCCGCCACCCACAGGCCAAAGAGAATAATACACCACCCAATCCTCCACGAATTACAAAAGGGGTCCAGAACCTTCACAATTACACACCTGGGTCACACTACCCCCAGGTGTACCCCAACTAAATTTAAAGACCCCGCTACATACTCCCCCCTGTGATTTGACGCTGGTCCCCAGCGTCTGGTGCAACCCCATGTCTCCCAAGGAGTGATGACATGGAGCGAGCCTCAGAGGCTATCCCTAAAAAATTTCGAATCCCGTGTGTGCCAAGACCTGCTCAAGGGGAGAGGGAACCATAAAACAATAAAACTTTTGTATAAAACATCTATCATGTGCACATATACAATCCCTCCCGTCACTGTCTAAGAACCACCCCATACTCAGTAGTCTTGACTGACGAATCTCCTGCAGAAGGGAGACAAAAAAAAAACAGACAACATCCTAACATCATGTGAAAATTTGGAATGAATGGGTCCATCAGCCGAGGGACCCATTTGCTCCGAGTGTGGTATAAAAGTGTGCAGAAAAAACAAACGTTGCACAACACTGCCAACTGGTGACAGCGCTGCGGTGATGACACTTGGTGCTCCTTCATTCTTCATGCGTCCCTACACTAATTCTACCCCAAAGTCTGTCCTTGATTCATAGGAAAAGAGAGTGGGAAGAAAAAAAAACCCAAATAAAAAAACAGGGTATTGCTCAGACGTTCTAGCAAAGGCTCTTCCAGAAAAATTTGTAGCTGAAAACATACTCATGAGTCTCTCCTCACAAGTAAAACCTCGGATCAGGTAAGAACAACGGCTTCAGATGCTTATCAAACACTTCAACTGAATATTCAACATCCTCTCCCTCCTTTCTGCAGATAAGCACTTTATCAGCATGAATATGGCGCCCCAACTTCCAGTCCGCTCTGCAGTCCTTGAATTTCTTGGACACAGGCGGCGAACAAGACAAGTATCGCCGGGCCTGAGGCACTTTGAGCTTCTCCCAAACAAATTTGTCGTACCATCTTTGTCGCAGGACCTCAACTTCATAAAGTAAGTCCCGAGGCAAGTAGGGATACTCCCATCCGTACTCACGGGCGACTCTCTGGGAGAAAAGTCGTTGCAATCTGGCCAAAGGAGGCATGACATCCCGCTCACCTTCTCCCGGCTGCACGATGGCCTCCGGGTGCCGAGGTACCTTCACTACCTCGGGTGGCTTTGCCTTTGGCGCACGCAATGACGCGCGCTGCATCCCCACAACCAAAGCAGGTGATGTTGTGGAATGTGGAAAGTCAGTCGGAGGACTAGACTCCCTCCTGAGCTCCGGGGCCTGCGCCCGGGGCGTGCTGTTTCCTATAGACATAGGGGAATCCTGCGGTTTGCATAGCACAGGTAGCGGGCGTTTGTCCCAGCCCTTCCGGTGCAACAGTTCATCTATTTCTCCATCATCCCCACAGTCCGACAGCGATTCTAGGTCGGAGGTGTCATACATCTCAGCGGGAAGGTAGTCTTTAGTAGACGGAGAACTACCCTCCCTTGCGGGCTCCACCTCCAGCGGACCCCCGACACCTCCAACCACCACCACAGTCCCAGCCCCTGGCTCACCTGGACCTTTTTCAGCACTGGGATGTCCAGGACTCTTCCAACCGGATCCATTCAGGTCCGGCAAGCGGCGGGGTGAAGCTCGACCACGACCATAGGAGGCCTGCACCAGGCCCATCTTCCTCTTCGGAGGTGGCAGCAGGGAATCTGTGGTGACCGAAGCAGCATCCTCTGATTTTTCTCTCTCAGTCTCTGGTTGGGCAGTCCTGTCGCCCTGGTCAGCGCGTACGGGGACCTCCGCAAAGGCCTGGATCTCCCCTTCCGGAGTGGCGGTACCTGTGAGGCAATTGAGGCGAAGGGCCCGGGGCCTTGCTGTGGATGGTTCAACCTCAAACAGAAATTCTTTACACGCTTCACAACGCCCAAATGGCTTTAGTTGGACCACCAGTCCCGAGCATCCGGGACAGATCACACCGAGGGCCTCTGTGTCTCTGCATGAGTACAAAGCCAACTGTCCTCGGGGCCTGAGTCTTATCCCCGTGTCTGAAAGGGGAGCAGCAAAAGCAGTCATCTTTGTGGGGTATGATACCGGCATCCACGGGGAGCTTGAGGCCATCCCTACCACCTGCTGCTCCATCACGCGCTGACCACGCGCCAGAGTCTCCACGTGCATCTCCACATATGGCCAGACTCCTCCCACGACTTGCACGTTTTCGCGGGCTTCCCACAGTCCCCGCCCACAAATTGCGCAGTCATGGGGTGCCTCATGGCGCAGTGCAGCAAACACCCCCACATGTAGTACGTCACACGGCTGGGCTTTTCCCTCTTCCCGCTCTTTCTGCATGGGCCTTTCCCGTCTTGGGGTCATTTCCACGACTTCGAGCACAGGGACGCACTTTGGCCAATCACATGGCCGACCTGCTCGGACCTCCTCCGGGCAGCAAAGTCCAGACACAGCCATTTCAAATTTCAAAGTCAACACACATTTTATCCCGGACTCACGAGCCCCCACGTGTAGCGGCCTCACCCCATCTCCTTTTTCCAGGGGTATGTCACATGACAGGATGAGATGCGCTACGGCCCATGTCCTCCCCGTAGCTGTGGGTGAGGTGAAGGCCAGTATCAGTACATTCCTCGGGCCAATGTGTGTTAGTTATGAAGCTCGGTCCTGCTATGCTGAAACCTCCCTTGCTCCCATTAACCAGAGTCCATACACCGATGCAGGGTCCAACACTTGTTTATTATACTTCCACAACAAACAGTTCTTTCACAGCCGATTAGTTGCGACCCATAACATAATGCAAACGGTGGGATGAGCAGGCCGAGGCACTATCCTGATTTCAATCTAAACCCCTGTGGTTTCACCAGGGGTTATAGCAGCTTTGCTTAGCACAGAACATAGAACTGGTGAGTCTCTACCAGCAACTCCATAGAACACAGATGGGAGTACCTTCGCTGCGTTGCGGCCCCTATCAGGGGAAGATGTCCCTCTAAGAGAGTTACCAGAGGCCCATCCGTCACCGGGTTGATGCTGCTCCGGAATCTCCAGACGGGTAACCTCCCCGGCCTCCTCACCTCAGATGCGGGTCCCCTTGCAAGGCAGCACCCTTGGATCACTTCGCCCTTGCGGGACCCAGTCGAAGTTACTGGGCCCCAGGCCTACGATATAGTACCTCACCCCAGGCTGAAGGTGCCTGGGATGGACCCCAACTTCATTCCGGTCAGGCCTAGGGCGCCTGGGCCGGAACCTTGAACCGCCCGCAACCCAGGCCTAAGGTGCCTGGGTGCGTGAAGAGACAATCCTCGAAGACCTCGTGGCGAGGGCGTCTCCCCCTTTTATCTCTTCCCTTCAACACCACGGCGGGTTCCCTGCCCCAGCCGTACCATCTCCGGAAAGGGACAAAAAGGGTAGCACTGCGGCAGTGATTCTACCTTGAGCCTGTAGGTACCCCGCCACCCACAGGCCAAAGAGAATAATACACCACCCAATCCTCCACGAATTACAAAAGGGGTCCAGAACCTTCACAATTACACACCTGGGTCACACTACCCCCAGGTGTACCCCAACTAAATTTAAAGACCCCGCTACACCTATTTCATTACAGTAAATGAACGAATATTAACTGCCTGCCTGAGCATTTGTGAGGCGTTACCATAGACTTGAATGGAAAGCGTTCAAAGGCTTCAAACACCTCCAGACTCCACGAGGCTTTAATTTTGAAGCGACGCGACGCTAACAGTTAGGCCTCATGCCCACGGGCGTTTTTTCAGCCGCGTTTTTGAGCGTTTTTTACAGCTTAAAAATGCCTGTCCATGTTAGTCTATAGCTTCATGCCCACCTAGGCGTTTTTGAGCTGTAAAGAGCATAGGCGTTTGTAAGCTGTAAAAAAAACCCAGGGCCAGTGCGTTCCTCAGCGTCAGAATTTGGCAGGAAAAAACGCGAGCATCAAAAAACGCGCAAAAACGCGCACTAACGCGCACTAACGCGCAAAAAACGCGCACTAACGCGCGGTCGCGTTTTTAGCTCCAACGTTTTTTTTTTTTTTTTGTTTGTTTTTTTAAATAAATAAAAATATTTACAATAACATGGACAGGCGTTTTTAAGCTGCAAAAAACGCAGCTGTAAAAACGCCAGTGGGCATGAGGCCTTAGTGTGAACAGCGCTATGTGCTGTCTATTGTATCTTGTGCATAGGTGTTTTAGGGTTATTTCCAACGCCTCTTAAATGCCTGCTCTTAATGCCTAAGAGAGAGGGGCTGAACTTCTGCTTAGATTGCCCAGGCGATCAGTGCAAAGTAGGAGCTGGTATCTGTGAAAACTAGGTACCCCCCCCCCCCCCCCCCCGCCACACACACACAAAAAATTATACAGCAAGTCTGGTAGAGGAGGTGGGAGGAGGAAATTAAGGTTGGGTGAAGTTCCGCTTTAAGTGTTGCTTTGCCCTCCATGGAGAAAACACACATTTTCTTTAACCCTTGGCACCAATGCCTCTTGGCACTTTAAGGGGTTTAGGATCCTGGGAGGTGGGGTTTATGAACATGTGACCGCTGTGATTGACTGCAGCGAACAAGAGCTTTCAATTAGCTGCGTGCTCTCAGCAACAAGAGCTTTCAATTAGCTGCATGCTCTCAGCACAGCTGTTTTTGCAATATTGCACGCAAATATGCAGCCGCTCAACGCTAAGGCCCACCCGCCGGGAGGCTGCATATTTGCGTGCTGTCAGCACCAAGAGTTTAAGGTAAACACTGCAATAGTAATACAAAATATATGCTAAAAAAGACCAAAACTACGGGCAAGAATGGTGGATTATGAGGAGGCACCCACTCTCGATGCTAAAACCTTATCTGTCCCTACTTGCAATTTATGTTTACATTACAGCATGTTGCCAAGACATTATTATAATGCAATAGTTTTGTTTTCTAGATTTGTATATACAGTAAAGCCTTGGTTTGAGAGTAACTTGGTTTGAGAACGTTTTGCAAGACAAGCAACATTTTTAATAAAATTTTTACTTGATATACAAGCAATGTCTTGATATAAGAATAGCATCATGTCACAACTGAGTATAAAAGAGAAGAGAGGCGCCTCTAAGTGTAGCAATTTAATGAAGGTACAACATTTAGCAACTCACATGGTTGATGATTAAAAGAGGCACATCTAAGTATACAGGCATCGGGGGTAAAGCTGTCCATATAGACCATCCCTCCACACCACCATCAACATCGTTCCTTCCACGCTGCGTTCCACGAGCGGTTCAAGCCTCGCTTTCAGATCGCTCTACTGCAGGGTAGTCTCCCCGGATACGATACTGACAGCGGTGAGAGCCGGTGGTGCGGGGGATGGTCTATGGACAGCTTTACCCCAGATTCCTGTCCCATGTGCTTCTTTTAACCATCAACCATGTGAGCTGCTAAATGTTGTACCTTCATTAAATGTAACCATATTGCTACACTTAGAGGCGCCTCTCTTTTCTTTTATACACTGAAGCTCCTGCTGGATTTTGCTTCTAATCTCCTTGGGGAGGCTTCCATTTGTGAATGGACATTTTATGGTTACGCAACCTATCACATTGTTATAATCTTTTTATATGGACTATAAACTGAAAGACTTATGAATAAAGGGTTGTGGAACGAATCATTTGAGTTTCCATTATTTCTTATGGGAAAATTTGCTTTAATATACAAGTGCTTTGGATTACAAGCATGTTTCCGGAACGAATTATGCTCACAATCCAAGGTTTTACTGTAGTAGGAGAAGTTTAAAAGCCTGTTTTTTCTTGTGCATTTATCTGTCCCATAGGGTAGATTTCCCGCCCCATAGACATGAGGAAGTAAAAGGAAAACTCTCTAAAGCGAGGGAAATCCTCCAAAACAAGTATCTCCATTGGGAGGTTTTCTCCTATTCCTGGTCTGGTGACAACTCAACATTTGGGGTTTCCCTTTATTTGCAGTCCTGGTGACAGTGGTCACTAGGACTGTTGGAGAGAATAAAGCTCACCAGACACAGACAGCAATAAAAACCAGGGGTTCTAATCACTCACCACTCAATTCAAAGCTAAAAAATTTTTTGGCTTTAACCACTTGCCGACCGCCGCACGCAGATGTACGTCGACAGAATGGCACGGGCAGGCACATTGGCGTACAGGCATGTCCCTTTAAATTTGGGGCGCGTGCGCCGCCGGGCAGCCCGCAACTCGATGTTCCCGGGCAGCCCGCAATTGTGGTTGGCAAGAGCAGAACAGGGGAATGCCTTTGTAAACAAGGCATTCCCCTATTCTGCCTAGTGACACTGTCACTGATGACCGTTTCCCGTGATCGGGAACAGTCATCAGTGACGTGTCACGTGTAGCCACGCCCCCTAACAGTAAGAATCACTCCCTAGGAAACACTTAACCTCTGCAGCGCCACCTAGTGGTTAACCCCATTCACTGCCAGTGTCATTTTTACAGTAATCAGTGCATTTTTATAGCACTGATCGATGTAAAAATGACAATGGTCCCAAAAAGGTGTCAAAATAGTCAGATGTGTCCACCATAATGTCGCAGTCACGATAAAAATCGCTGATCGCCGCCATAACTAGTAAAAAAAAAATATTAATAAAAATGCCATAAAACAGTCCCCTATTTTGTAGAAGCTATCACTTTTGCGCAAACCAATCAATAAACTGTGTAAAAAAAATTTTTTTTAGATATCTTTTGGGGATATTTATTATAGCAAAAAGTTAAAAATATAGAACTTTTTTCAAAATTGTCGCTCTGTTTTTGTTTATGGCACAAAAAATAAAAACCGCAGAGGTGATCAAATACCACCAAAAGAAAGCTCTATTTGTGGAAAAAAAAGGACGTCAATATTGTATGGGAGCCACGTTGCACGATCGCGCAATTGTCAGTTAAAGCGACGCAGTGCCGAATCGCAAAAAGTGGCCTGGTCTTTGACCACCAAAATGGTCCGGGGCTGAAGCGGTTAAAAACCAACACTGCTGTACAAAAAAAGTCTATGACAGAGAAATTTCCTTTCTTTTCCTTAGATGTATAAAAGCTTATCGCATCTTCTCCAGTATTATTAATCACCAGCAGACTATACACCTTCAGTGAAGATGTATTTTAGACAAGTTACTGGAAATTGGCATCTCCTTTCACGCATAAAAATACATTGCAGATGTCCCAGAATATGCACATCTGTTCTAAATTACAGAGCAAGACTGATATGTTACGTGCTCAGTGGTTTAAGTGGTATGCAACAAATTAGATGTTAACACAAACACGTCATTCAGTATTACATAAGATGCAGAATTAAAAACTCAGTCATCCTGACATTCTCAGCATCTGAAAATTGAAAAACATACCAGTTATCTGTTTAAGACTAATTTCCCTCCTACCCTGTTGCAATTTACTGTGTTACACAATAAATGATTCATACAATCTAATCCCCCCAGTTCAGTGTTAAAATCCAAATCCATCAAAAACTATAATGCCGCGTACACACGACCGTTTTTAATGACGAGAAAAATGACATTTCTTTAAATGGTCATTAAAAATGATCGTGTGTGGGCTTCAGAGCATTTTTCACGACGTGAAAAACGGCCATGAAAAAATTGGAACATGCTCTAATTTTTCACGTTGTTTTTTACATCGTCGTTTTTCTCGTCATGAAAAACGGCCGTGTGTGGGCTTTAACGACGTGAAAAAAAATGCGCATGCTCAGAATTAAGTATGAGACGGGAGCGCTCGTTCTGGTTAAACTAGTGTTCGTAATGGAGATAGCACATTCGTCATGCTGTAACGGACTGAAAAGCACAAGGCTTTACTAACATGAAGGGTGGCGCCATCCGAATGGAACTTCCCCTTTATAGTGCCGTCGTACGTGTTGGACGTCACCGCGTTCTTTACTCGAACATTTTTTTCCACGATAGTGTGTAGGCAAGGCAGGCTTGAGAGGAAACACGAAAAATCACGTCGAGAACAATGCCGTTTTTTTCAATGACATTAAAAATGGTCGTGTGTACGCGGCATCACTTTAGTCTGGCATGGTTGCTGGCAAGGCAAATCACATGCTGGCTTTTCTGAATCCCCTGTAATGTACAGTGCCTAGAAAAAGTTTTCACACCCCTTTACATTTTCCACATTTTGTCATGTTAGGCCTCATGCCCACTGACGTTTTTACAGCTGCGTTTTTTGCAGCTTAAAAACGCCTGTCCATGTTATTGTAAATATTTTATTTTATTTATTTAAAAAAAAAAAAACGTCGGAGCTAAAAACGCGACCGCGCGTTAGTGCGCGTTAGTGCGCGTTTTTGGGCATTTTTTGACGCTCGTGTTTTTTTCTGCCTAATTCTGACGCTGAGGAACGCACTGGTCCTGGGTTTTTTTTACAGCTTAAAAACGTCTATGCTATTTGCAGCTCAAAAACGTCTAGGTGGGCATGAAGCTATAGACTAACATGGACAGGCGTTTTTAAGCTGTAAAAAACGCTCAAAAACGCGGCTGTAAAAACGTCCGTGGGCATGAGGCCTAAAAGCTAAAAACCATAAATGTATTTTATTGGGATTTTGTTTGATAGACCAGCACAAAGTGGCACATAATTGTGAAGTGGAAGAATAGTGATAAATGGTTTTCAAAATGTTTTACAAATAAATATGTGAAAAGTGTGGCGTGCCCTTGTATTCAGGGCCCCTGAGTCAATACTTTGTAGAACCACCTTTCACAGCATTTACAGCTGCAAGTCTTTTTGGGGATGTCTCTACCAGCTTTGCACATCTAGAGAGTGACATTTTTGCTCATTCTTCTTTGCAAAATATCTCAAGCTATGTCAGATTGGATGGAGAGTGTCTGTGAACAGCAATTTTCAAGTCTTGCCACCGATTCTTAATTGGATTTAGGATTGGACTTTGACTGGGCCATTCTAACACATGAATGTGCTTTGATCTAAACCATTCCATTGTAGCTCTGGCTGTATGTTTAGGGTCATTGTCCTGCTGGAAGGTGAACCTCTGCCCCAGTCTCAAGTCTTTTGCAGACTCTCAACAGGTTTTATTCTAAGATTACCCTGTGTTTGGCTGCATCCATCTTCCCATCAACTCTGACCAGCTTCCCTGTCCCTGCTGAAGAAAAGCATCCCCACAACATGATGCTGCCACCACTATGTTTCACAGTGGGGGTGGTGTCTTCAGGGTGTGTTCTTCCATTAGGGCCAAAATTGTGGAGTGCACGACTAATAGTTGCCCTGTGGACAGATTCTCACACCTGAGCTGTGGATCTCTGCAGCTCCTCCAGAGTTACCATGGGCCTCTTGAGCTGCTTCTCTAATTAATGCTCTCCTTGCCCAGCATGTGAGTTTAGGTGGACGGCCATGTCTTGGTAGGTTTGCATTTTTGCCATACTCTTTCCATTTTCAGATGATGGATTGTACAGTGCTCTGTGAGATGTTCAAAGCTTGGGATACATTTTTTATAACATAACCCTGCTTTAAACTTCTCCACAACTTTATCCCTGACCTGTCTGGTGTGTTCCTTGGCCTTCATGATGCTGTTTGTTCACTAAAGTTCTCTAACAAACCTCTGAGGGCTTCACAGAGAAGCTGTATTTATACTGAGATTAAATTACACACAGGTTGACTCTATTTACTAATTAAGTGACATCTGAAGGCAATTGGTTCCACTAGGTTTTAGTTAGGGGTATCAGAGTAAAGGGGTCTGAATACAAATGCACGCCACACTTTTCACATATTTATTTGTAAACAAAAATTGAAAACCATTTATCATTTTCCTTCCACTTCACAATTATGTGCCACTTTGATTTGGTCTATCACATAAAATCCCAATAAAACACATTTACATTTTTGGTTGGAACATGACAAAATGTGGAAAATTTCAAGGGGTATGAATACTTTTTCAAGGCACTGTATGTTGGTCCAAGCTGGGCCAATGATACTATGCAAAAAAAAAGAAAAAATACTTGGAACTAAGCTTTAAACCATAGTAATTAAAGCTGACTGCTGTAAGCAACCCTGTCAGTTTGTGCCAACATGTAGAGGTGGAGAAAAGATATAATAAATATAGTTATGTCAAATATAAGATAAAATGTAAATTTCGTAAGCACCCCTGGTGGAGTTATGGTGTGTCCCAACCCTTGTCAATGTTACTTTTGCCACACAGCTGGGTCTTTTTGTGATCTTGTTTCAATAATCTTTCTTCATGTACACGGGATGTTTTTACAACTGCTCCTGAACGATTTAACTTGACAGATAGTAATCCACGTTTAAAATGTCAGTTTTGCTGCATTTACATGCCGCGTTTAGGGCCGTTTTGCTGCGTTTTGCCGCGTTTGCGTTTAGAAGTGTTTAAAAAAAAAAATTTAAATGGCCTAAAACTCCTGTAAACTAAACGCTGCTAAACGTGGGTTACCGCGTTTAGCCGCGTTTAGCCGCGTTTGGCATCTGAAACGTGGAAATCTTTGGAGTCTGAACCCATTTTTTTGCTTTCAAAGAAACACTGTTAAACGCAACTGCCTAAAAATGGCAATAAACGAGACTGTGTACATGGTCACATAGGATAACATTGAATGAGTTCAGGGGCAGTTGAAAAAAGCGTCCAACTGCCTCTGAACGTACGTTTAGCAGCGTCCCGTTTACATGGGGCCTTAACCTCCTCCCTTGTTAAAAAAAAAAACTCCTCCCTGTTGCTTTACTTGACCGTCGGCATAGGATACAACTCAGCTCCACGTGTCCTGTCCTCCTTTTGGGCTACACTTTTGCTAATCATTTATTTGCTGTTTTTTATTGTTTAAACTACAACCTTTTCTGTAAAAAAATGTTTTGGGGATTAAATTGGCTTTAAAGGTCATGCATATCTGAAATAATAAAAAGGAGGTTTGTGTGGCCATCCATACCACTCAGAATGTGACAAAACCAATGGAGCTGAAGGGCACAGAGTGACGCAGCATGGCTTTCAATAACTCCCAATAATCTTCAGGCAAGACAGATATAGGTAACAAATTATTCTGTTTGACTTGTTTTTGTAAATCAGTTATTCCATTACTAAATCAACTTTGTCATTAGGAGTAATAGAAAAGTTTATGTTTAAAATGTGGTTTCAACTACGACATGTTTCTAAATCATGAAGAGCCCACAAATGGATCCGCTTTAGGATTCATCATACGTCTCGGAATTTTGCTGAAAGGTGACAACCATCTGAGTCATAGACAAACCATGGAATGTGTCCCACAAGTATTACTGAGTAAGGTTTGACAGGTGAGTTATTGTTGGCAGATTCTTGTCTGTTTCGGTGAGGAAACTTTATTGGTGGGTCTATAAGTTACAGTAAACACCTTAAAAACAGCACAGGGAAGGCATTGGCTAATTTTCTTGAGCATGTGTCTAAAAAAAACATTATTAACAGTGATGGTTCAAGGTCCTCACACAAAATAAGACAATTTGGGCTTGCATGTCCACATGCACAGCGGCCAGGCTACCAGACAAATGACAGCTGCTGCCCACTAGTTTTAGGGCTGCAACATTCTAGTTTATTAGAAATTGAATGTGATGGGAACGTTGGGAGTGTTGAGGCTTGGTTGTTAGATATGATGCACCTGAACAATGCTTCTGGTAGGTGGTCAGATGGTATGGTCCAAATTTGGCGTAAACAACATGAAAGCATGGATCCATCCTGGTGGTGGTGGTGTAATGGTCAGGGGGATAATTTCTTGGCACACTTTGGGCCCCTTAGTACCTGAGTATTGTTGCTGACCATGTCCATCCCTTTATGACTACAGTGTACCCATCTTCTGATGGCTACTTCCAGCAGGATAATGCACTATGTCACAAAGCTCAAATCATCTCACCACTAGTTTCTTGAACATGACAATGAGGTCACTGTACTCCAATGGCCTCCACAGTCACCAGATCTCAATCCAATAGAGCACCTTTGGGGTGGCCAGTGAGTGTATATACAATGGTTACGTAGTAACGCTTTGTCAAGGCAATGTGATGTTGCCCTAATGATGAATTCCTGTGTGACTCTGTAATGTCACATGTCTTTGTGACTTCTGCTATGCTTCAATAAAAAATGATGCATTGATGAAGAGTAAAGTGTTCTGATGACATTTTCTGTATCTGACACTGGTTACTGCACACCCTATGCATTAGATCAAAACCAGTATGGGGGGTGATACAAATGTATTTGTATACTGTCCCTAAACAATAATCCCTTCCCTGTTGCTGACCTGTGCTAGATTAGATGATTACAGTAGTAATCCAATTTTTTGCTCTAATCAATACTGATACCATTTAAAGCATTGTATACCGCCCCCAAACAATAGTCCCTTCCCTGTTGCTGACCTGTGCTAGATGATTACAGTAGTAATCAAATTTTTTGCTCTAACCAATACTGATACCATTTAAAGCATTGTATACTGTCCCCAAACAATAGTCCCTTCCCTGTTGCTGTCCTGTGCTAGATGATTACAGTAGTAATCCAATTTTTTGCTCTAACTAATACTGACACCATTCTTTGCTGATTTTATCATTCGGTGCCACTCACACACTGACTACGATTATCAGGCACTCATTTGTTTTAGTTAATCATTTATAAATTGAAACAAGTAATTCATAGTAATAGTATCACTGACATTTAATACATTTTCCATAGAAGCAGGGTTTATTTTCTTTCTTTAGATAGCATTAACATAGTCTGTAGCATTAAATAATGAACAACAAGTTACTCCCTGCCTGGTGGACTTAAAATCGAATGTCTGAACATCACTGTATGTTTTTGGATTGTAGGTGAAAGCCATGAACCCATAAAGGAAACCCTTATATCCACAGAACATAAAACCCTTTGCAGCTAAGAACATAATAGGCATTGAAGCCAGGACCCCGCTGCTGTAAGAAAGCAGTACCAACAGTTTACAAAATACTGTGCAAACCCTAGACTATACTGTTACTTTATTCCTTGCACAAGTGTTTAATGATTTCCAGGTCCAGCAGCAGCCTGCAGGAATAAACAAGGTCCAGATTTGCCACTGGGAGGACAGAGGTCAAGGCTCATGCATATCAGTATGGATAAATGCATCAGTAATTGGGTTGCATTTTCACTTTCTTACAAAGTTCAGATGCTTAGAACAATAATCCTTCCGTGATCAACAGGCAGCTTTGTCTGGAAAACAAAATACTCATGATTCCGCAAAATGCCTGGCAGCATGAAAAGGAAAAAGGGAAGGGATTTTTTATCTATAAATCCTTAAAAATAATTTACAAAATGAATATATCAACATTCATAGGGTCTTATACTCAATGACTGCCTACTACCAACTCAGCAGGAGGTGAGTTAATTTTTAGCCAGAGTGATAAGTAAATAGATGGGTTGGCAGATAAAAATAAAAGAATTTCCCACTTTGTTTTCTAAGTTCCATGCTACAGCTTGTATTATTTATTTTAGTTTATTTCTTGCCTTTCTCTTGAAAATATAAGAACCCTTATTATCCCCTAAATGTGTGTTCTGGGATTCCCACGTCCACTTATGATGGGTTTTAAAGTGGATGTCTTCAGGCTCTTTGCAAATCTCCAGTCTTCATGGCATGTAAGCACCTTCTGCCCTCTACTCACCTCCAGGCTCCAAAGTGTACAGGTGAGGTAGCGCTAGACATTGTTGGTAATAAGTAGGTTTCTCGCCGGCTTGACTTGTGAAAGATTCATAGAGTAAAGCTGCCCATTTATGACATTAGTTAGTTCACATTTGGTTAAATGTTTGTAGACAAATCATTTATCAGAAGATTCCTTCTTGCCATCATTGGGTCAACTAAATTTGTTCGAAAGCCGTTAAAATGTCCTCTAGACTTGCTATTTTTAATTAATAATTTTTCATTAATATTTTCATATCAGTAGAATACAAGGGGGGAAAAAAAGCAAAATCATTAATCATAAACATTTCCAAATACAGAAAAAATCCTATATTTACTTTATATAAAAACAACTTCCTCTAATTCTTACCTGCTCTTTTTTTTTAGCTACAAAATATAAAGTAATAGCATGTACCAATCCTGTATATTAATACATAAACCAGAAAAGAGGAGGAAATTCAAAAAGAAAAAAAAAGGAAAAGGGGGAGCGCTTACATTGCTTAGATTGACTTATCAGCAACGCTTACCTATCCATTCTTTAACTTGGAATTCAATTGAAAACGGGTCAAATCAGGTCAGAAGCCTAAATCCATTTGTCCATGCAGTATATAAAGCCCACTGGCTCCATTCGACCCTAAACTCCTCATGTCTATCCTGTTGTTGGGCAGTCATTTCCTCCATCCTCATCAAATAACGTATCAATAACACATCAAATAACACATCTCCTCTATCCATTCTTTCACCTCTGGAGGTTTTATAGGCTGCCAGTGTCTAGAAATGAGAGTTTTAGCTGCTTAAAGAAAGTGATTCCTAATTGAGGACATAGAGCCAGGAATCACCGAGAGCAATTTATCATTTCCTTCTTGGGTAATAGTAGACATGTTTGATTTATGCATTAATATAAAGCTTTTTAAGATTTCTTCTGACAATGTGATTGTCAGTTGCATCTCCCATTACCTCATATAGTATACTCTCTCCCGGTTAGAGTGAAGGAGGTTGCACAGTATAAGAAAGAAACTGTATATGCTGGAATTTCCCCTGAGATGCTTATCTCATCAAACCAAGTAAGTGGGCGGTGTAGTTACTCTCTATAAAATCAACAAAATATTTTAGCTGAAAATATTGCACCCAAGCTCCTCTTGGTACTGTTATAGGATAGAATAATTAGGAGAGTGGTTGTAAGCCCCCCTCTTGTAAACACTGAAATATATAAGAAGGTTCAGTTATTCACCAAACTAGAATAAAAAAAATACAACACAAATTCTTGATTCCCTAATGTACCGTATTTTCCGGCGTATAAGACAACCTTTTACACCGGAATTACACAGCCAAAAACAGGGGGGTCGTCTTCTACGCCGGGTGAAGCAGCTGCCCAATGGATATTAGCCCGCCGGGTGCTCTGTAAAGCTCTATGTAATTCAGTACATGCGCCGTTCAGCCAATCCCGGCGGGCGATGCACTCTGTTTATGACTAGAGCCTGCTAAGCCTGCTCGGATTGGAGAACCAACTCTGCCAATCCAAGCAGGCTACATTATGTAGCCTGCTTGAATTGGCAGATGTTGTTACTTCAATCTGAGCAGGCTTAGCAGGCTCTGTAGTCACTTAACAGAGTGCATCGCCCGCCGGGATTGGCTGAGCGGCGCATGTACTGAATTACATAGAGCTTTACAGAGCACCCGGCGGGCTTCATTTTTGAACGGTATTACCGCACAAGAGGGTCGCACAAGGGGGTCGTCTTATACGATGAGTAGAGAACAAAACCACAGTTTTAAACTGAATATTAGGGGGTCGCCTTATGTGCCCAGCCGCCTTATACGCCGCCAAATACGGTAGGTGTTAGGGGCCCATATATCAAGGAAAGATAGAAGTCATTGGAGATCTTTTTCCATGTTCTCAATACTATTGATGTAAAAAAGGATAACTTTACAGGGGGAGACAATACTGAAGAGGGCATCCGAGGAAATGCAGATCTACAGTAGGTATTGGGCTTTCGTTGCACTTTATTGTAACCCACAAATTAGTATGGGACCAATACAATATGTGTGCTAAATGGAGGCTTCTACAATTCTATATTAGACAGATCTACTCTACCATGATTCTTTGTTCTTGTAAGAATTATATAACTATGTCTAGGTGATCTACCTCCCTAAACATCTTCATTGTTTTCATCCTGCCAAAAAATGTTTTTGGAAGTGAGATAGGCACTGTCTGGAATAAACATCGAGGAAGCAGGTTCATTTGAAAAAGAGCAATCCTTCCAAACCAAATGTAGTGGTGTCCTTTCGACCATGATTGTAATTTAGCGCACAAATCATTAAGTAGCAGCTTATAATTAGGTTCATATAGATTTGACAGTTTAGCAGATATATTGATCCCTAAATAATTGATACAGACTTGCTATTTTGATGGAATCCCATGTGTTTTAAGCAGGTTTTATTACAATATGTGAGATTTCTCCCGAGCAAAAACCACATTCACAGTTAAAATTTTGTTCATTCAAAAAAAAACATTTACATCAAATTTTCTTGTCACTATGGTTGAAAAAGGAACATGGATTTGACCCCACTACTCAATGGAAGGTGGGTAAGGAGCACTGTGCATAAAAAAATGTCTTGGAAACTCCAGCTGGTTGAAGAACAATGATCACTTTATGACATAAAACATAGCCATCAGGGGATTGTGGGTCCCTCTTTCTGCAGGGCTTTTGGCACATTAGATCTGTTGGTCATCAACTTCATTGCCCATGACCAAAGCAGGTACAAGCCTTAGTAAATATTTTATTTTTAATTCCAAACAGCAATAAAGCCTAGTACACATGGGCTGAAAACAGGAGCCGGCTGACTTTCAGTCCATGTGTACTCATGTCTATTCAACAGAAGGGGGTCCAATGATCTGCTTCTGTCAAAAGAGCATGCTAGAAAACCAGCATTCAATCAGCGCTTGCAAACAATGGCTGCGAGTGCTGATCAGTGTATTCTGATGGGAGAGGTGGGGGAGTCCCCTGTCAGAATACAGTGTCTCAGTGGGAGAAATCCCTGCATCACACATTGTTGTGTTTATGCGGGATCTCTCAGTTTTTTTTCATTCAACCCACTAGTTGAATAAAAAAAAAACCCTGTGTGTGTACCCAGC
The DNA here is from genome assembly GCA_029206835.1 of Rana muscosa. NCBI lineage: Eukaryota > Metazoa > Chordata > Amphibia > Anura > Ranidae > Rana > Rana muscosa. Next base: position 163,849,808 of record CM055120.1, read on the forward strand.
TTAAAGCGGAGGTTCCGCGGCAAATCTTTTTTCTTTTTTTTAGCTTGCATGCAAAGTATTTGTAGATCACCAATTAGTACTCATGTGTTTGGTGATTTTTAACCTCCCCTGTCTTTTTTCTGGCAAAAAATGCACTTTTAAAATCAGCCGTCAGAATTTTCCATTTTGCTTGTGGGCATTGTGAAGCCCACAAGCACTGACTTCCTGGTAGCGGTGGACGGTGTTCTGCAGAAAAAGTTCCCCGGCGGATAAGGTTCCCCCCCCTGTACTGCGCATGCGCGGCACGAACCTCAACGGAGTTTCCGAAAGTAGCCGAACATGTAGAGCTGCGAGTTAGCTCTACACGGCGCCTGCGCAATGACTAGGAGCCATGTAGAGCTGACTGCGCAGGCGCGGTGTAGAGCCGACTCGCAGCTCTACATGTTCGGCTACTTTCGGAAACTCCGCTGAGGTTCGTGCCGCGCATGCGCAGTACAGGGGGGGGAACCTTATCCACCGGGGAACTTTTTCTGCAGGACATGTCACATCTGGGCGAACTCCCAGATTACATTGCGGGAGAACAGAAATGCCTACTCCCGCGGGAGTGAGTACCCGGAAGCCGGAATTTAGATGACAATATTACGGTATGTACAGAAAAAAATAAAAAAATAAGTGGCTACTGTACATGTTTGTAGTGTAAGGAGTGTGGTCATATATGGATGTTATTTTGGGTGGAACTCCGCTTTAAGTCACTTTCATTTTGTCTAATGTTTTGTCTAATATAGGGCTCTCTGATTGAAATAATTTATAGTGACCAAAGATTACCAGGCTATTATACTTGCATAATAACCTGTTTGGCCTAGTAAGCCTACTTTTTCTTAGAAAATAACTATTGGAGCTCCAGTCCAAACTACTCTATGCCATAGTCATTATTATTGGTGTTTTGACTAAAAACTATAATTATACTCTGAAATATATATAAGTGAAAAAAACTGCGCTAAGCCAAAAATAATGATGAAAGCTGCTGACACTCAAACAAACAAAGCAAAAAACAAAGTAGATACAAAATAGTGCAGCGCTAAAATACCAAAAAAATAGCTACTGAACGTAGCTCAAATATGTGATTTAACTGATAAACACAGTGAATATATAAATCAATGCATAGAGTTCATGAACAGTCCATTCCTATGGGTGATCTCTGATGTAAGCTATCCTCCATGGGAACTGAGGAACATACCCCTATGGGTGAATATAGAGTAAATGCAAAAATTATATGTACAAAGAAATAGTCCAAAATGACATGTGTGTGTTGAAAAGAATGTCTATTCATGGACAACACCACCACAGTATGGAAGGACCAAAGGACCCAATTGTTGATGATGGGCACACAAAAGAAAAGCACAGTTGATACAGTCGGGTACTCTTACCGGAAACGGTGGACCCATCTGTCGTACGACAGTGGGTCAATCGAACTTAGTGGTCGCCGTGACCAGAAGATGGAACTGGATATCCTGGATGTCTAGGACCAACTCCCGCAGGGTGGTGAATGATCCGCTCACACGGTGGTGATCCCTCCAATTGTATAGGCTCCAAATTGTTCCAAAAATAGACACAAGGGTGGGAGAAAAGAAAAACTCCAGATAGTGCAGGTCAATATAACCAATAAAGGTTTATTGAATAAATATTGTCTTTACAGACATATGGACAAATAAAAGTGATCACAAAAAATAAAAAGTTCTAAAAGCAATGTGGGGTACAGCGATAGCAGGCCCTACGTGTTTCGACTACAAAAGTCTTCAACAGGGGCATAGTGCTGTACCCCCCACATTGCCAACTTTATATAAGGTCTGAAGGGTATCTGACCCGCCCTGAAGAGGCGGGGTCAGAACAGGAAATGACACAATAATCCACAATACCAGATTATCACCCGTATAAATTGATTTTGCAAATCTACACGTTATATTGAAAAGATATTGGCTAAACAGACAATGTATAATGATAATGGTAGTAAGACCCCAAAGTAACACAAATTACAAATAACCATTTCAAATATTCCCACCATAGATACAAACCAATCCAATTGGACAGACTGATGACACCATCTGTGCAAAGCACATATGCCTCCAAATGCTGATGTCCACAGTAAGCCTTATCGCCAGAAGAGGGCGTCTAAGTGCATGTCTGTACCTCCTAACTGGGGCATATGAACATCTAAATGCAGCAACATCACTCAGATGCTGCTGCAATATGAATTGGGGACACCATGGTAGTGTGGCGCCGCGGCGCACCGTGCCTGCGGACGTCCAATGCGTGTAGTTCATGTGAACGTCACGCGCACACACCGGAGAATGGCGTTGTGACGTCATGATGCCGTTGCGCCTCGTCATCGCAACACAGCAGTGAGAAGACGTCAACTAATGGCGAAGGCGGCATCTCACTGCAGGGAGACGCTACATCACCATGGTAACGTTCAAGACCGTGGAGTAAGCGCCATCTTGTGGACAAAAAATATATCTATTGAAATACAGAAAATCAATAGATATGCTGATAGGCGTATATATCTGAATAGCCCAAAAACGCCATGCAGCAAAGTCCCCAATGATTAACGATCCCTCCTTATGAAAAAATGCAGGTATATTGGGCAAAGATCTATTATGAAGAAAGACCCAAACCTCTATCCTCCCAGGTATATTGGGCAAAGATCTATTATGAAGAAAGACCCAAACCTCTCTCCTACATCCCAACAGGATGTGAAAAGTTCAAAAAAAACATACAAAAAGTATATATAATTTGCCAACACATCCTGTCGCCCCATTAACAAAGAATGTTATATAAATATGCATAAATGCACATACATATAAACACTCCATGGATAAAGGCCAAATGATGACAATATAAATGGGGAAGAGAACTAGAATCCATGTGGAGCAAAACGACCGCGACATGTCACCTGAAAAGGTGCACACGGGCGATGGGTTGCAATACAAATGATCATAAACCATCCATCCTGACTAACATGGATACCAGAGCCCAGGGTACTCACGCCCGGTTGATGAAACAATTAATGTCCCATTCAACGTTCATACCGTGGGGTGAGTAACACCTGAGCTCATGTATCCAGTAAGTCTCTAATCTAGAGACACCCCGCAGAGAGGAGTCCCCCTCCAGTGGGGGACAAACCTGTCTATCACCTGGAATTGGGTGCCTCTAGGATCCTTTGCATGGTGTTCTTAATAATGTCGTGAAACAGTATGTTTATCACAACCCTTACGAATTTAGGCTAAGTGTTCATTAACACGAATAGAAAAATTTCTAATCGTGCGCCCTACATATTGAAGTTTGCATGGGCATGTAATTAGGTACACAATAAACCTAGTGACGCAGGTAGTAAACTGCTTCATAGTGTAACTGCGTCCCGTGACACTAGAGCTGAATGTTACCGTTCTGCGTCTACCCAACTCATTAACCATGCAAACATTACATTTTCTACAAGGGTAATAGCCATTAGCCTCTGGAAAGAAGGAAATCTTTTTTGGAGGATCTATTGTCTTGGGAGCTATTTCACCCTGGATAGAACGGGCACCACTAAAGGTCACACCTGCCCGTTCGGGGAGGGAAGGTCCAAGAATTCTATTGCTTAATAACACTTTCCAATGTCTATTCAAAATATTTTTAATTTCAAGATGTTGAGTAGAGTAGGAAGTAAAAAAGGACCATTTGAATCTATCCTCTCTCACATTTCTCTGTTTGTTAATGAGAAGAGAAGACCTCTCAATTTCCAATACGGAAGAAATGTCTTTATCCAACCCAATAGATGGGTAGCCCCTGTCCAGAAATCTCTCTTTCAGGACGTTGGATTGAGCCAAAAAGTCATCATCATGGGTGCAGTTCCTCCTAAGGCGGAGGAACTGCCCCCGAGGGACAGACTTCAGCCATTGATCGTGATGACAACTGTCTACGGGAATATAACCATTTCTATCTGTTGGCTTGAAGTAGGTTTTAAATTCAAGATGGTTATTAACAGACATGATTTCCAAATCTAGGAAATGTATGGACGAGGAACTAGCCTCATACGTTAATACAATTCCCCGATCGTTGTCATTAAGGACCGCCATGAAGGTATCTAGAGATTCTCTCGTGCCCATCCATAGGAGGAGGATGTCGTCTATATATCTAGCCCACAGAACTAATTCAGGTCTGTTAAGGGCATAGACGACATCTTCCTCCCACTGGGCCATAAAGAGATTTGCAAGACTGGGGGCATATTTAGCCCCCATTGCTACACCTTTAATTTGGGAGAAGAATGTTCCCTGGAACCAAAAGTAATTATGCCGTGTGGCAAAATCCAATAGCTCCATGATGAAATTCCTCTGTATCAAGGACAATGAGGAGCTTCTGGTAAGAAACAGCTCCACTGCCTCGAGACCCAAATGATGTGGAATACAGGTGTATAGTGCAGACACATCTGCAGTAACTAAAATCAAATCTCCCTGATGGTGCACCTTCTCTAGCAAATTGATGGTGTCCTTGGTATCCCTCAAATAAGAGGGCACCAATTTCACCAACGGCTGGAGAAAGTGATCAATATACTTCCCAATTTGTGATGTAACTGAGTCGATCCCACTAACAATGGGACGCCCAGGGGGATCGACTGGGTTTTTGTGCACCTTGGGAAGATAAGAAAGATGATCACCCATAGGAATGAACTGTTCATGAACTCTATGACAGGAATACGAGGTGCCAAAGGAACCAAGTATTCCTGTTCTTTCTTATTGAGAACATTCAAAGAAAAACCTTCATTAATAATGTCTACCAGGGCTTTCTTATATTTCAAAGTAGGATCCCCAGGTAAGAGACTGTAAGTGGCTCTGTCCTCTAAAAGTCTGTGCAACTCCTTGACATCGTTTTTCTTATCAAGAACCACTATCCCCCCACCTTTATCCGCCGGACGGATAATGAGATCTTTGTTATGGCATAAAGTTTTCAAACCTGCCGCAATGGTTGGATCCTGATGGACTCTCTTAGCAGGTAGCCCATCTAAATCCTTCAATACAAGGGTGCGGAACACATTAATGGATGGAGCTGAGTTAACTGGAGGGTTAAACAAGGAGGGGTTTGATAGCCTTGAATGTAAACTGGTGGAGAGACCACCAGAATTGGTTGCAGAAGTGGATCCCAAGGGAACTATAGACGTCCCATCGTTCTTTTGGGCATCAACAGATGGGACGGCTAAAAAGTGTCTCTGGATATTTAATTTCCTTATGTACTTCTGGACATCTATGAAAGTGAAAAATGTATTCAATTTCCGTGGGGGAACAAATTTAAGACCTTTGTCTAAAACAGATTGCTCTTGGGGAGTGAGAGCAACCGAACTTAAGTTAAAAATGCCTGCACCTAATTGACCCTTGGTCTTTTTGCGCTGAATGCGCCGCCCCCCTCTAGAGCCTCGTTTCTTCTTGGGCTCTTGGGGGTATGGAAAGTGGATTTGTGAAAACCCTGATGTTGAGGTGGACCAAACTGATTATAATTGTAACTATAAGGAGGTCTAGATTGTGATTCATCACCCCACCCAGAATGTGAATATGAATCGTAGTAAGGATCATAAGAACCTTCACCCTGTAATGGAGCATAACGGTTCTGGGTGGGCACCGGTGTACCCTGCATATAGTTCCCATTAGAACCAGATCCGTTATCCCTCCAAGGAAGAGAAGTCCTCCCTGATGAATCACTGGGATACATATGACCTCTGTCCCCTTGTCCATAGCCTCTACCTCGTTGAGGATGCCCTCTTCCTCGAGGTATAGAATGATGTCTACCCGGGCCGGGCTCATTATGAGCAACGGCCTGAGTATACTTAGCATTCCTAGGTGTGCGATTAGCACCCTTGTTGTTCTGAGGTCACACGCTACCATGGTGTCCCCAATTCATATTGCAGCAGCATCTGAGTGATGTTGCTGCATTTAGATGTTCATATGCGCCAGTTAGGAGGTACAGACATGCACTTAGACGCCCTCTTCTGGCGATAAGGCTTACTGTGGACATCAGCATTTGGAGGCATATGTGCTTTGCACAGATGGTGTCATCAGTCTGTCCAATTGGATTGGTTTGTATCTATGGCGGGAATATTTGAAATGGTTATTTGTAATTTGTGTTACTTTGGGGTCTTACTACCATTATCTTTATACATTGTCTGTTTAGCCAATATCTTTTCAATATAACGTGTAGATTTGCAAATCAATTTATACGGGTGATAATCTGGTATTGTGGATTATTGTGTCATTTCCTGTTCTGACCCCGCCTCTTCAGGGCGGGTCAGATACCCTTCAGACCTTATATAAAGTTGGCAATGTGGGGGGTACAGCACTATGCCCCTGTTGAAGACTTTTGTAGTCGAAACGCGTAGGGCCTGCTATCGCTGTACCCCACATTGCTTTTAGTACTTTTTATTTTTTGTGATCACTTTTATTTGTCCATATGTCTGTAAAGACAATATTTATTCAATAAACCTTTATTGGTTATATTGACCTGCACTATCTGGAGTTTTTCTTTTCTCCCACCCTTGTGTCTATTTTTGGAACAATTTGGAGCCTATACGTTTGGAGGGATCACCACCGTGTGAGCGGATCATTTACCACCCTGCGGGAGTCGGTCCTAGACATCCAGGATATCCAGTTCCATCTTCTGGTCACGGCGACCACTAAGCTCGATTGACCCACTGTCGTACGACAGGTGGGTCCACCGTTTCCGGTAAGAGTACCCGACTGTATCAACTGTGCTCTTCTTTTGTGTTTCCATCATCAACAATTGGGTCCTTTTGTCCTTCCATGCTGTGGCGGTGTAGTCCATGAATAGACATTCTTTTCAACACACACATGTCATTTTGGACTATTTCTTTGTACATATAATTTTTGCATTTACTCTATATTCACCCATAGGGGTATGTTCCTCAGTTCCCATGGAGGATAGCTTACATCAGAGATCACCCATAGGAATGGACTGTTCATGAACTCTATGCATTGATATATATATTCACTGTGTTTATCAGTTAAATCACATATTTGAGCTACGTTCAGTAGCTATTTTTTTGGTATTTTAGCGCTGCACTATTTTGTATCTATAATTATACTCTACCTCATAAGCTTGCAGTAGAAATTTGTAGAGAATTGAGGAAGGGTGATCACTCTTTGCTATTTTCTGTTCTCATATCTCTGTGGTGGCTAATGAATCACAGTGTATGACATACATCTCAACTTTCTTAAATGGGCAATAGATTTAGGCAAAGAACACACCCCGTACACAGTGGCATAGCATCGGTTGTCAGCACCCGGGGCAAGGCAAGCGTGGACTTTTAGTACTCAATGAGTCCCTTCGACTAGTACAGTATAAAACCCCTTACCCCCTAAGCCAGGGGTGTCCAAACTTTTTTCAAAGAGGGCCAGATTTAATGAAGTGAACATGTGTGAGGGTCGACCATTTTGCCTGACATTATTTAAACCATTAAAATTCAGTCTAAGTGTGTTGGGTCTAAGGCAAGAATTCTCTTGCCTTTGTGGCTGCGTGTGGTGAAGAGATGAGCTTGGGAGTGTTATTTGGATATACCGTATTTATCGGCTTATAACACGCACCTTCACTTTAAAAAGGAAGTTTCAGGAAAAAATCTTACATTTTAAATAAAGAACTGTGAAGCAAAATAAGGGTCAGTTCCCATCAATGCAGCCTAATCAGTGCCCATCTGCAGCCTCACAAGTAACTTAAATGCAGCACCCACCGTATTGCCATGAATGCAGCACCCACCGTATTGCCATGAATGCTACAACCACCGTATTGCCATTAATGCAGCACCCACTGTATTGCCATGAATGCTGCAACCACCGTATTGCCATGAATGCAGCACCCACCGTATTGCCATGAATGCAGCACCCACCGTATTGCCATGAATGCATCACCCACCGTATTGCCATGAATGCTGCAACCACTGTATTGCCATGAATACAGCAACCACCGTATTGCCATGAATGCAGCACCCACGGTATTGCCATGAAGGCAGCAACCACCGTATTGCCATGAATGCAGCAACAGCCGTATTGCCATGAATGCAGCAACCACTCCATTGCCATGAATGCAGCAACCACTCCATTGCCATTAATGCAGCACCCACTGAATTGTCATTAATGCAGCACCCACTCCATTGCCATTAATGGAGCACCCACGCCATTGCCATTAATGCAGCACCCACTCCATTGCCATTATTGCAGCACCCACTCCATTGCCATTAATGCAGCACCCACCATATTGCCATTAATGCAGCACCCACCGTATTGCCATTAATGCAGCACCCACTTCATTGCCATTAATGCAGCACCCACTCCATCCCTCAGGAGCATGCTTGTCCGGGGGGGGGGTTTGGCATGTAACTTGTCATGCTGCGTGTCTGTGTGCTTGCTGGCTGGCATTAACATGTGGCATGGCGGTGGCGTGACTCTCCCTAACTGCTGCTGACCGGCGGCTGCTCCCATCTGAGATGGCTCCCACAAAGGCTCACACACACTCATCTCCTTTTTTGTTCTCCATCGATCACTGTATGCCACACAGGGAATGATTTCCAGTCCCAGATGAAGTCCCACTGCACTTCCAGATCCAGCGCGGTCAGGAGGAAGGGTCAGGGAGAAGACGGCGGCGGCTTACAGAAGCACGAGCGGGATTCCAGGAGCCGCCTTCGCGCATGCGCCCCCCGGGTTCAAGGACTGGCCAGCCCTGCCGCAGCACATGACCACATTCACCCAATCACAGGGCGCCAGCTGCCGCAATATGGCGGCCCGAACGCAGGGGATACAAATAATGAGAATTGAGGCAAAGTGACACAAACTGGTGTGGGATTTGGCCCCCCAAATGTTGCGCCCAGTGCCACGGCCCCCCACGCTACACCACTGCCCGTACACATCATTAGTCAGCAGATCATGATCATGAAGAATGCATGACCAAAAGACACATTTTCTTATGGAAACTTATGTCAGCATAAAAGAATACCACAAACAATACAAATCACATATGCAGTATACACTGGTATTCTTTCACTTTTGTTTTTCCTTTATATGAGCAATTAAAGTGACCTTAGAATCATATGTATCATAAGAAAATAAAGGTGCTAGAATTGCCCAGCCAATCACCTGACTTGAATCCAATGGAAAATCTATGGAAAGAACTAAAGATCAGAGTTCATAGAAGAGGCCCACGGAACCTTCAAGATTTGAAGACTGTATGGAAGAATGGGCCAAAATCACACCTGAGCAATGCATGCGACTAGTTTCTCCATACAGGAGGCGTCTTGAAGTTGTCATTACCAACAAAGGATTTTGTACGAAGTATTAAATACGTTTCAGTTAGCGTGTTCAATACTTTTTCTCTGTCATTTCATTTGATTACACATAACTTAATTTCTGAACCTGCTCTCAAACATTTGTTGTCGGAAATTCCGACAGCAAATGTCCGATGGAGCCTACACACGGTCGGAATATCCGACCAAAAGCTCACATCGAACATTTGTTGTCGGAAATTCCAATCGTGTGTACGTGGCATTAGAAATGTTTTTACCTAGAAAAATGGTGACTTGTTCAATACTTATTTAACCCACTGTATGTGCCAGCGAGGAGAACTACAGTGTGTGCCAGAGGGGCAAGTATTTACACACCAAGAATGGTCAAATACAGGGTTCCCATTGTGTATGAATGACTCTGTAGTGACAAAGTCGCTTAAAAATTAGGTAGTGTGGAAAAAGGCAACACGCTTTTAGCAGTTGAATAGTACATTTATTTATAAAGATGTCTGCATCCAACCAAAAAAGGTTGACATCATAGAGGAAAGAGGGACATAGGGATTTGGCTTCAAAAGCGGGATGGTTGGGAGCTATGGATAATTACAGTTTAAAGGACAGGATCCTCATCAGATATACATTAGCATGGCAGTTTGATATGACATGCCTATTTTAAGTCTTTCTACAACTTGCTAATAAAGTTGACCTAAAGCCTAACCTGGATCCAGGTCTGCATGCCCCCCAGATTGCCTACATTCAGTTAAAGATTAAAGCTGGAACTTTTAGTTTTAGATATATTAGGGCAGGGTGAGAACCCATGCCCGTCCCTTATCCCCCCCCCGTTCCCCATCCCCCTTTTTTTTTCTTTCTTAATTTAAAAAATATATATATATATTTTTGGGTGTGGGGTGGTGGGAACAAATAAGGTTTGTATTATTTGTAATAGAAGGGGCATGATGGCTCTAGATGCCTCGTAAGGTATATTAATCACCCTTTTTTTTTTTTTCTTTCCTCTTTTCTCTTTTTTTTTTTCTCTCACTAATAATTAGGGATATTTGGTGGGGTAGGGTGTATAGCCCCTTAATTACATATGAGTGAGAGGGTGATGGAAAAGATATGGTTTATATCACGTGTAATAGAAGGGGGAAGATGGTTTAGTGAACATTGTAAGGTTTACTGGTCCCTCCTTCTTCCCCTTTACCCCTTTTTTTTTCTGGGGGGGGGGGGGGGGTGTGAAGGTCCAGCAATGGTGGGGATGGAGGGGGGAAGGGGAGGAAATTAAGGGGGGGGGGGAAGGGGAGAAAAAACGTTGTTTTTTTTGTCTTTTTTTTTTTGTCTTTGGGATAGGGGGTTACTAGATTAACCACTTAAGCCCCGGACCATTTGGTAGCTAAAGGACCAGAGGTGATTTCAGAATTTTGCACTGCGCTGCTTTAACTGTAAATTGTGCGGACATGCAATGTTGTACCCAAACGAAATTTGCGTCCTTTTCTTCCCACAAATAGAGCTTTCTTTTAATGGTATTTGATTGCTTCTGCGATTTTTATTTTTTGCGATATAAATGGAAAAAGACCGAATTTTTTTTTAAAAAAATGATATTTTCTACTTTTTGTTATAAGAAAAATCGAATAAACTCAATTTTAGTCATACATTTAGGCCAAAATGTATTCAGCCACATGTCTTTAGTAAAAAAAATGTCAATAAGCGTATATTTATTGGTTTGCGCAAAAGTTATAGCGTCTACAACTAGGGTACATTTTCTGGAATTTACGCAGCTTTTAATTTATGACTGCCTATCTCATTTCTTGAGGTGCTAAAATGGCAGGGCAGTACAAACCCCCCCCCCCCCCCAAATGACCCCATTTTGGAAAGTAGACATCCCAAGGAAATTGCTGAGAGGCCTGTTGAGCTCATTGAATATTTTTTTTTTTTGTCCCAAGTGATTGAATAATGACAAAAAAAATAAAAAATTACAAAAAGTTGTCACTAAATGATATATTGCTCACACATGCCATGGTTATATGTGGAATTACACCCCAAAATACATGCTGCTTCTCCTGAGTACGGGGATACCACATGTGTGGGACTTTTTAGGAGCCTAGCCACGTACGGGACCCCGAAAACCAAGCACCGCCTTCAGGATTTCTAGGCACAAATTTTTGATTTCACTCCTCACTACCTATCACAGTTTCGAAGGCCATAAAATGCCAAAATAGCACAAACCCCCCCCAAATGACCCCATTTTGGAAAGTAGACACCCCAAGCTATTTGCTGAGAGGCATGGTGAGTATTTTACAGCTCTCATTTGCTTTTGAAAATGAAGAAAGAAAATATATATATATATTTTTTTTTCAATTTTCAAAACTTTGTGACAAAAAGCGAGATCTGCAAAATACTCACAATACCTCTCAGCAAATAGCTTGGGGTGTCTACTTTCCAAAATGGGGTCATTTGGGGGGGTTTTGTGCCATCTGGGCATTCCATGGCCTCCGAAACTGTGATAGGCAGTGAGAAGTGAAATCAAAAATTTACACCCTTAGAAAGCCTGAAGGCGGTGCTTGGTTTTTGGGGTCCCGTACGCGGCTAGGCTCCCAAAAAGTCTCACACATGTGGTATCCCCGTACTCAGGAGAAGCAGCAGAATGTATTTTGGGGTGTAATTCCACATATGCCCATAGCATGTTTGAGCAATATATCAATTAGTGACAACTTTGTGCAAAAAAATAAAAAAATTTAAAAAAATTGTCTTTTTTCCGCAACTTGTGTCAACATATAAAATATTCCATGGACTCGACATGCCTCTCAGTATATAGCTTGGGGTGTCTACTTTCCAAAATGGGGTCATTTGGGGGCGGTTTTGAACTTTTCTGGCATTTTATACACAACATTAGGAAGCTTACATCCACTCTTCTAACCACTTGAAGACAAAGCCCTTTTTGACACTTTTTGTTTACATGAAAACATTTTTTTTTTTTTGCAAGAAAATTATGTTGAACCCCCAAACATTATATATATTTTTAAAGCAAAGGCCCTACAGATTAAAATGGTGGGTGTTGCATTTTTTTTTCTACACAGTATTTGCGCAGCGATTTTTGAAACGCATTTTTTGGGGAAAAAATACACTTTTTTTAATTTTAATGCACTAAAACACACTATATTGCCCAAATGTTTGATGAAATAAAAAAGATGATCTTAGGCCGAGTACATAGATACCAAACACGACATGCTTTAAAATTTCGCACAAACGCGCATTGGCGACAAACTACATACATTTTTAAAAGCCTTTACAGGTTACCCCGTTAGATTTACAGAGGAGGTCCACTGCTAAAACTACTGCCCTCAATCTGACATTCGCGGTGATACCTCACATGCATGGTGCAATTGCTGTTTACATATGACACCAGACCGACGCTTGCGTTCGCCATTGGGCAAGAGCAGGGCAGGACGGGGGTGCTTTTTTTTTTTATTATTAATTTTTCTTTTTTATTTTATTTTTAAATTGTTCCTTCCATATTTTTTTTTTTCATTTTTATTGTTATCTCAGGGAATGTAAATATCCCCTATGATAGCAATAGGTAGTGACAGGTACTCTTTTTTTGAAAAAACTGGGGTCTTCTAGATCCTAGATCTTTCCTCTGCCCTCAAAGCATCTGACCACACCAAGATCGGTGTGATAAAATGCTTTCCCAATTTCCCAATGGCGCTTTTTATATCCGGGGGGGGGACATTCCCTCCCACTGCTTGTAAAAGCAGTCCAGAGGCTAATTAGCCACTGGGATTGCTTTTACATGAAAGCCGGCCGCTGGCTGAAAAGAATGATACCAAGATGATACCTAAACCCACAGGCATCATTCTGGTATAAACATTCAAAGTCCAGCAACATACCAGTACGTTGCTGGTCCTTGTTGGACATGTATTGTAATCTTTTTTTTTCATGCAGCCAGTTGGCTGAACGAAAAAAGAGATTGATCGGTGGGTATGCCCACCATTAGAATACCGCCCTTTATCCACCCACTTCTAATGATGGGCATACATGCACCATTTATATATGCCGAAGCATGGGGGCATCCTCCCGCAAAAAAGTTATGCCGCACACACATAGTCGGACTTTTCCACGGGCAAGCCTCCATCGGAATTTCGACCGTATGTACGCGGCATTAGGAGCAAAATTGCACCTCCGCTCCTCCACCCCTGCTGCCCCAATGCTTCGGCATATATGCTTTTTTTTTTAACTGTGGTGGTGAAATCACCTCCTACAGCACTGGAGTCGCAGGGATCAGGCCTGTTTCTGCGAACGCTGCAGTTATGTGTGTTGTGTTTTGTAAGTGACAGTGATCGATCGATACTGCACTTGGGTGGCCTGGGCTGGACGGAGGGGCAAAACGCAGGTGCTAGCAGGTATCTGGGCTGATCCCGCTAACACTGCGTTTTTGGGAACCCTAAACTGCTGGGGACGCTAGTATAGATCTGATCTGATCAGATCAGATATTGATCTGTTCAGATACTATACCACTAAGGGAGGTGTATGCTTCACGCGTGGGTGTTAGCGTTACTGGCACTAACCTGACGCTGCCTGGGGTGTGACGCAGACCCTCTCTGACGCTAAAACCTAATTGATATCACCCGCCGGGCGATCAGGGGGTTAAACCTTTATTGGGTTATATATACGGCGGGTGCCCTGACACTATAAAAAGCAAACTAACTAACCAGCGTCACCCGTAACACTTATATGGTGATCACTGGTGAAAGGGTTAACTAGGGGCAATTAGGGGGTTAAAACCTTTATTAGATAATATATGGGGGTACCTGACGCTATAAAAACCTGCGGCGAACCTAAAAAAAATTACTGGCTACCGATCGGCATCACCGAAACTAAGACAGCGATCAGAAAAACGATCGCTTAGCGACAGTGGTGATAGGGGGTGAAAGGGTTACCTGGGGGGCGATCAAGGGGGTTAAAACCTTTATTAGATAATATATGGGGGTACCTGACGCTATAAAAACCTGCGGCGAACCTAAAAAAAATTACTGGCTACCGATCTGCATCACAGACGCTAAGACAGCGATCAGAAAAATGATCGCTTAGCGACAGTGGTGATAGGGGGTGAAAGGGTTATCTGGGGGGTGATCAAGGGGGTTAAACCTTTATTAGATAATTTATGGGGGTACCTGACACTATAAAAACCTGGGGCGAACCTAAAAAAAATTACTGGCTACCGATCTGCATCACAGACGCTAAGACAGCGATCAGAAAAATGATCGCTTAGCGACGGCGGTGCTAGGGGGTGAAAGGGTTATCTGGGGGTGATCAGGGGGTTGAACTTTTATTAGGGGGGGTTAGGGGGCTACACTGGACCTAAAACTAACTTTAGTGACACTTTTACAGTCACAAATGTCACTGATTGCAGTGATCAGTAAATAAATGGTCACTGCAATCAGTGACACTGTGACTGGGGGCTGGAGGGTGATCTGGGGGGGGCCTGGGGGGGCGATTTGTGTGCCTATGTGTCCTGGTGTCAGTGTAGTGTTGTGTGCACTGACCTGATGTCTTCTCTTGTACGGCGCTCGGTATATGTGAGCGCCGCATGAGAGATGACATCACTTCCTCCTGCTTCCTCTGCCTGTGTTTACACTACACGGACAGAGGAAGCATTTTCATTCGCCGGGAGCGATCGCGGGGGGGGTGGCCGGAATCGAACGGCCGTCCCCTCATCTCGGATCGCTCCCCAACGAATACCGACCGCTCACTGTATAGGAGGGGGGTCCGATCGGACCCCCCAACTGTACAAAGGCAATCACGTACACTGTACGTGATTGTGCCTGTCGGTGCCATTCTGCCGACGTACATATACAGTGAGCGGTCGTTAAGTGGTTAAAAATTATTGCAATGTTAATGTATGATGTTGTGTATGTTAATAATTATGTGGTAAATAAAATTAAAAAAATTATTAGAAAAAAATGAGAACCCATGCAAGTTTTTTTATTTTTTTTGCTGTCTGTGTATGATTGGGTAGATTGCCTTTCACTTCCTGCCCTAGTGATGCAACAGAAAGTGAGAGAAAATCTCCCAATGTTGGGGGAATTTCCCTTTTAGACAGTTGTCCCTAGAATAGGTGTTCTTATTGGAAAATTTACCCTTGCCTCTTGTTCTGAGGACAACTTTTGGATATCCCCTCACTTTCTTTCTCCGTGACAATGGCCGCCAGTACAACAAATAGGTTTTGTCTAGAGATTCACTTTAAAGATGATCTCAAGGCACCAATTTCTCCCCACCAACTAATCTAAATGTTAGTTTAAAAAAAAATCCTAAACTAAAAGGCTTTTTTATCTACCTAAATCTGTGGTCACATGCTATGTCAGGTCCCAAGTGTTCTTTCTTCTGTACTGCAGAGTGGTGGAATACTTCCCCACATTCGCTCTTTTCTGTCTGGGTGACACGGAGCCTTCACATTGATTGGGTCCTCCCTCATTCCAGAAAAGTGCAACGACCGGGAGATTGGTAAGCGGGGGCCACAATCCACAACTAAGGATCACCTGTCTCTGCTCTAGGAATAGGCACCATCATGGGGCATGTGACAACAATGGACTTAGATGGGTAATAAAGGAGTTTTTAAAATTGAAAATTGTGAATGGCCCAACCGACTTTGACCAATCTTTGATGTTACCAAACTAGTATCTATACAATCTCTCAAAGTATATATACTGTGACAGCAGGAAGGTAAAGTCACCTGGTTGCATCCAGGGGGGTAGATATATTTCGCCCAGATTCAGGCTTTACGCCGACTTATACAACTAGGTGGAGAGTTGTATAAGCCCAGCTGAGGCTAGTGGGCTCATGGATGACTCATACCTCTAGGGAGAGTGTGGGGCGTCGTGCAGACAGGGAGTTGATGAGACCAGCTGAAGCTTGTCAGCTCATTTAGGCCTCTATAAGAACTCCCAGATTCATTAGGTGTTAGCTCATGCCTGGACCCAGACCTGTGTGGACTGTCTAGGGAGAGTGAACCCCTGTGCGGTGAGACAAAGCCTGTGTGGCTATTTGCTTGGACATTTAAAACCAGGGACTTAGGGACTAGGACAGCACTAGGCTGATCCCAGTTGTTAGTTAGGAAACCTGTATGTTTACTCAGAGGTCAAGTTGACCAGGATTTATTTTATTTATGTTTCTTTTGCTTTGCTGTGTTTTGTCACTGTAAATAGAAAATAAACCGCACCTTTTTGATTTTGAAAACCCCAACCTCCGTTTGCTGGGCCTGTTTTTGTGTGGGGAGCCCATCCCGGGGGTCACACACACCCGCTGCCGAGCTAACCCCCTCACAGTTGGTGGAGAACCAGTGGCAGTTTTTTTTTAAGCCAGCATGGAGGAGATACTGAAGCAGCTGGCTCTAGCAAATGCCAATCAACAGCAGACAAATGCAGGTTTGCAAAAGAGCCTTGCAGCTCATCAACAGAGCCTTGCAGCTCAACAACAGAACTTCGCAGCCCAGCAGCAAGCTCATCAACAGAGCCTTGCAGCCCAGCAGCAGACAAACGCAACTTTGCAACAGAGTCTGGAGGCTCAGCAACAAGCCCAGCAGCAATCTGAGGCCCGCTTCATAGACCTGTTGCAGAAGCAAGAGCAGAGACTACAACAACAGATGGAAGCAGTAATGCAGCAACGTCCGCAGACCAGTGAGGAAAGCCGTCCCACTAATACCGCGTCCTTTGGGGTGAGTCGTTTATTGACAAAAATGACTGGAGAGGATGATCCAGAGGTATTTTTGACCACATTTGAAAGGACCGCTGAAAGAGAAAAGTGGCCTGAGGAGCAGTGGGCTGGACTGGTGGCTCCTCTGTTAACTGGTGAATCGCAGAAAGCTTACTATGACCTAGAGCCTAACCAAGCAAAAGACTATGTGATGCTAAAAGCTGAAATTTTGGCAAGGCTGGGTGTCACCCAGGCTGTCCGGGCTCAGCGTGTGCATAACTGGACTTTCCAGCTTGGAAAACCCCCCAGGTCTCAAATGTATGATCTCATTCACCTGAGCAGAAAGTGGCTACAGCCAGAGACTTTGTCCGCACCAAAGATTGTGGAACGTGTTGTAATGGATCGGTTTTTGAGAGCTCTTCCTACTGCCATCCAAAAGTGGGTAAGCCATGGAGACCCAGAGACGGCCGATGGTCTTGTGGATCGTGTGGAGAAATACTTGGCTACAGAGAACCTGACGGCCTCTTCCAGAGACACTCGGACTTTCCACCCTAAGACCAGACCATCCCCAGGGGCGGATAAGAGGATTCCAAGGGGTGAGGGTGGAGAGAGTGAGAGGGTGGGAGCTCTACCCCAAGTTTGGCGAGAACAGCCTGGGAAATCAGTGGCTCAAGAGGCGGCAAGAAGGATCGTTTGCTACCGCTGCCGGCAAGCGGGACATATTGCAGCCAATTGCCCGGTTGTGGAGGAACCCATGCAGTGTGACTTTCTGACGGGCAGACGTCAGTCGCTGTGTGCGACAGTCGCATGCACTGCCATTCGAGGAACTGAGAAACATTTATGCAAAATGTGTGTTAATGGTAGAAATGTTGTGGTATTGCTGGATTCAGGTAGCCTTGTGACCCTGATAAAGGCTGAGTTAGTTAAAACAGAGGTCTTTGGGAATAGCAAGGTAGCTGTTATTTGTGTGCATGGGGACACCCGAGAGTATCCAGTGACTACAGTGTGTTTCAAGACCCCCAAAGGTACCCTCTCTCATCCAGTGGGCTTAGTATCTCAGTTACCGCATGACGCCATTGTGGGAAGGGATTTTCCGAAGTTCTGGGAACTGTGGGATGATCCTGAGCCCCCCACTGGTGCCCCTATGTACCAGGAATGTGATAGCCAGAACTCCCCTGAGAGTGGTGAGGACTCTCCGGAATTTCCCTTATCAGTATTGGCAGGGGAGACTCAAGAAACTGGAGAGGAGCCCACCTCCTCAGACGAAAACCTACCGTCTGTGGAGTTTTCTGATCTTGAGGTTCACAGGGAAAACTTTGCCACAGAACAGTTGAAAGACCCCGCCCTAATAAAGGCACGGGAAAACGTAGTGAAAATAGATGGCGAGTTAGTGAACCCAGATAATACCTGCACTTACCCATACTTCAGCGTAGAGAAGGACCTACTGTATCGGGTGGCAAAAAGGGCAGAAGAAACCGTTGAGCAGCTTGTGGTGCCCAAACCTTACAGGAAGTTGGTGTTGGAGTTGGCCCATGGGCACATTCTTGGAGGTCATCTGGGGACAGAGAAAACCCGAGAGAGGGTATTACAGAGATTCTATTGGCCGGGGGTGATGAAGGACATAGAAAATTATTGTTCCTCCTGCCCTGTGTGTCAGAGGTCGGCCCCGATGCCACATTTCCGTAGCCCGCTGGTCCCTCTACCCATCATTGAGGTCCCGTTTGAGAGGATCGCCATGGATTTGGTAGGGCCTATAATCAAGTCCGCTAGGGGGCACCAGTACATATTAGTTATAATGGACTATGCCACCCGTTATCCAGAAGCGATCCCTCTCCGAAATACCTCGGCCAAAACCATAGCCAAAGAGCTATCTCTTGTGTTTAGCCGGGTGGGTATTTGTAAAGAACTGCTTACGGACCAAGGTACACCCTTTATGTCCCGGGTTATGAAGGAGCTGTGTAAATTGTTCAAAGTGACGCAATTACGTACATCTGTGTATCACCCCCAAACCGATGGGCTGGTTGAAAGATTCAACAAAACCCTAAAACAAATGTTGAAGAAAGTGGTGGATAGAGATGGAAAGGATTGGGACTGTCTACTTCCTTATCTGATGTTTGCTATTAGGGAGGTGCCCCAATCCTCTACGGGATTCTCCCCCTTTGAGTTACTGTATGGGAGACACCCAAGAGGGCTGTTGGATATTGCCAAGGAAACTTGGGAAAGTGAGAGTTCTCCCCACAGGAGTGTGATTGAGCATGTCGCCCTGATGCAAGACCGAATTGCACAGGTAATGCCCATCGTGAAGGAACATTTGGCCCAAGCGCAGTTAGCACAGCAGAGAGTGTACAACCGTGGAGCCAAGACCCGTACCTTTTCCCCGGGGGATAGGATACTGGTACTTGTCCCTACGGTTGAAAGTAAATTCCTTGCCAAATGGCAAGGCCCCTATGAGATAATGGAAAAAGTGAGCGAAGTGAATTACAAGGTCAGACAACCAGGAAGGCGAAAGCCCGAACAGATCTATCACGTTAATCTGTTGAAAGCCTGGAGGGATAGAGAGTCCCTAGTCGCAGACACTTGGTCACCAGCTCAAACTGGTTGCGTGATTCCTGAGGTTGGAATAGCAGCCACCTTGTCACAACCCCAACAACAGGAGGTTAAGGAGTTTGTGCTTCGCAACAAGGAGGTATTCTCTGAGCTGCCGGGACAAACATCTGGGGTAGAGCATGACATCATTACCCCGCCCGGTGAAAGGGTGAAGTTAAAACCCTATCGGATCCCAGAGGCCCGACGGGAGGCAATACGGGAGGAAGTACAGAAAATGCTGAACTTAGGGGTGATAGAGGAGTCCCAAAGTGATTGGTCTAGTCCCATTGTGTTGGTTCCTAAACCGGATGGGAGCTGGCGATTTTGTAACGATTTTCGTCAGTTGAACAAAGTTACAAAATTTGACACCTACCCCATGCCACGTATAGATGAGTTGATCGACCGGCTGGGAACAGCCCGATACATGACGACTCTTGACCTCACAAAAGGGTATTGGCAAATCCCCCTGGCCAAGTCGGCCAAAGAGAAAACCGCATTTGTAACCCCAGACGGGGCGTTCCAATATAAAAGAATGCCGTTCGGGTTACAGAATGCGCCGGCCACATTCCAGCGGAAAATGGACCAGATGCTGAGGCCCCATCGGAAGTATGCTGCGGCTTACCTGGATGACGTAATTGTCCATAGCACAGATTGGGCCTCACATCTGCCAAAAGTGCAAGCAGTCCTGGACTCTGTTCGGGAAGCGGGGTTTACGGCTAACCCCAAGAAGTGTACCATTGGGCAGGAGGAGGCCAAATATCTTGGGTACACCATTGGGAGGGGAGTAATAAAACCCCAACTCAACAAAGTCGAGGCCATCCAGAGTTGGCCACGTCCCAACAGCAAGAAGCAGGTACGAGCCTTTCTGGGAATCGCTGGGTATTATCGGCGATTCATTCCCCACTTTGCTTCTAAGGCTGTGCCCCTAACCAGAAAGACAAAAATCTCCTGCGCTCTCGGTGTAAAACACGGGTAGTGTGGTTCCGTCTAAAGGCAAAGTCTAAAGTCTTGCAGCCCTCCTCAGAACAATGGGTGTTCATGTGGCTAGAAAAAAGAAAGAAAAAAGGAGGGCGCACCGACCTAGTGTATTACCACTTAGACGTTTTATTTAAAATATAAAAAAGCAGTAATCTTACTCACAAACGGAGCTTAAATAAAAGCTTATCGGACAAATCAGCTGGAAATTCTTTGGCACTTGCCGACTGGACTCGATGACAGAGAGGGTCGGACAGTACTTCAGACAACTGGATAGCTGACGCGTTTCTGGGGCGCACCCCTTTCCTCAGAGCCTAGATGGTCCATGAAGTGCCAAAGAATTTCCAGCTGATTTGTCCGATAAGCTTTTATTTAAGCTCCGTTTGTGAGTAAGATTACTGCTTTTTTATATTTTAAATAAAACGTCTAAGTGGTAATACACTAGGTCGGTGCGCCCTCCTTTTTTCTTTCTTTTTTGTGCCCCTAACCAACCTGACGAAGGGGAAAGGGTCGGTCATGATTAAATGGACCCCCGAGGCTGAGGCAGCATTCCAATTCTTGAAACAAGCCTTATGTAGCCAGCCAGTGTTGTACTCACCCGACTTCTCTAAAGACTTTGTCGTACAAAGTGATGCGTCAGATGTGGGGTTAGGAGCAGTATTGTCCCAGGTCTGGAACGGGGAAGAGCACCCAGTCATTTACCTCAGCAGGAAGTTGAAGTCCCATGAGGTAAATTACGCCACCGTTGAAAAGGAGTGTTTAGCGGAGAAGTGGGCTCTAGATTCCCTTCGGTACTACCTGCTAGGTAGGCACTTTGACATGGTTACGGATCACGCTCCGTTAAAGTGGATGGCTCAAAACAAGGAAACAAATAGAAGAGTGAATAGGTGGTTCCTGGCCCTCCAGGAATTCAACTTCACAGTAAAGCATCGCCCTGGCGTTCAAATGGGGAATGTGGATGCTTTGTCTCGAGTACATGAATGCCTGATTGCTGGTGTTCCAACCCCGAGGTTAAAACAAGAGGGGGGGGTATGTGACAGCAGGAAGGTAAAGTCACCTGGTTGCATCCAGGGGGGTAGATATATTTCGCCCAGATTCAGGCTTTACGCCGACTTATACAACTAGGTGGAGAGTTGTATAAGCCCAGCTGAGGCTAGTGGGCTCATGGATGACTCATACCTCTAGGGAGAGTGTGGGGCGTCGTGCAGACAGGGAGTTGATGAGACCAGCTGAAGCTTGTCAGCTCATTTAGGCCTCTATAAGAACTCCCAGATTCATTAGGTGTTAGCTCATGCCTGGACCCAGACCTGTGTGGACTGTCTAGGGAGAGTGAACCCCTGTGCGGTGAGACAAAGCCTGTGTGGCTATTTGCTTGGACATTTAAAACCAGGGACTTAGGGACTAGGACAGCACTAGGCTGATCCCAGTTGTTAGTTAGGAAACCTGTATGTTTACTCAGAGGTCAAGTTGACCAGGATTTATTTTATTTATGTTTCTTTTGCTTTGCTGTGTTTTGTCACTGTAAATAGAAAATAAACCGCACCTTTTTGATTTTGAAAACCCCAACCTCCGTTTGCTGGGCCTGTTTTTGTGTGGGGAGCCCATCCCGGGGGTCACACACACCCGCTGCCGAGCTAACCCCCTCACAATACATATATGTCAGGAGTCAGATCACCGTCCCGGGTGTTTATTTATTTTATTCCTCATATTCTTATCTTTTTTCTATCCTGTACTCTGTCTTCAATTTTCTTTATTTTTTTTATTTTTTTTTATCCTCCTGATTTCTGATTAATAAATCGTGAAGCGATTTAACAAGTTTTTACCTTAAGGTTACTTATCTCTAACTTTACTACGGCTTTATGCCTTATTAAATTAGTATGATATCTTGACAAATAGTCAGATCGACGCATCTGCTAATTTCTTTTTTATTTTTAATCTCACATTTAAAAA
Organism: Rana muscosa; assembly: GCA_029206835.1. Classification (NCBI taxonomy): domain Eukaryota; kingdom Metazoa; phylum Chordata; class Amphibia; order Anura; family Ranidae; genus Rana; species Rana muscosa. Next base: position 163,872,294 of record CM055120.1, read on the forward strand.
AAATATTCACTTAATTATCTGTGTGCATTTATTAATCATAGTGAATAGTTATCTATGTATATATGGACTCAATATGTTATACTTGGTACTGTTAATGTAAGCCAGATTTATCTATGCTTCTGTATTTTAGTATTTTCCTTTTATTTCTATTTTTTTATTTTTTCCCCTCTCCTTTTTTCCTCTATTGAAATCTCAATAAAAACATTTGACAAGAAAAATGTGAATGGTAAAAAGTTTACCTTTGCCTGGAGATAGGCTTATAATGTAACAAAAAAAAGCTCTCACAAATGCTTACCTGTAATCTGTAGCAGTCCCTCACCATCTTCAACATACCAGTAATTCCACAGGTCCTTCCTGAATAAGGCAGCTGAGAAACCAGTTAGTGGCTCAGCCTTTGAAATCTGTGGGCCCTGGCATGGGCGTCCGCTGAACTTTTTTCAGGGGGGGGGGGCATAATTTTAAGGTCATCCATGCTTCTTTGGGGCAGTGGAGCAGCGCTGTATACACCACTCCTTCACCGCCCATTGAAATAAATAGGCACCGCTGCCGAAGCGCCTGCAAAGCGCTTCGGCAGCGGCGATACACAGTTGCATTTAACCCTGTCTTTGACCGCTAGCTGGGGTTATTACAACACAGGGGGCAAGTGTCTTCACTCTGACTTCAACACTCTTACGATTCCAGGGGGGGGAATTGACCCCCCTTGCCCTATAGAGCGGACGCCCATGGGCCCTGGTGTTATGCTGGAAGAAGTGAGGAATCACTGGCATGTAGAACCCGGAGAGGCACCACTACAGGTCACAAGTAAAAAATTGTGAGCTATCTTTCTATCAAAACAAATGTAGACAGGATGAAGGGGATCAGACCTAAAGATATTCATCTAAACAAACCTGTCAAAGGCATAAAATAAAGAGATGCATAAGCAGAGATGACCTTTAGAGAAAACTACATAGAAAACAGATATTGATAGTAATTAATATTATTTAAGAAATGTTTGTTTTTCCTGTAATGTCAAGGTTAATATCACCCCCTCCCGAGAATATGTATATTAATGAAAAGTGTGACTGCAGGAAAAGTCAAGATTTGCATATAATTGAATCCACTGATCATTCTAACGCACAGTTTTCACTGAAGGTAACATCTGCTTATGAATCGTTTCATCATATCCCATGTTTACATTGCCCATGTTTTGTGACAGGTTTACTTATAAAGAAAAAAAGTTTTATATGCTTATGGTCTTTATTTAGTCAATAGGCAGGAAGAGCAGTGAATCTCTGCAGAGTGTAAGAGGAATATAAGTACTTGAGTAAAGTGGTTGTTTGGTTTATAGGAGGGGTGGAAGGTAAATGCTTATGTTTATGGCTTAGAATTGCTGTTATATTACATGTTATTCCTGAATTGCTGTTAGTTAAAGGATAACTATATTTTTTCTTGGTTATCCTTCAGCCTGGGTTCACACTACTGCGAACACAGACATTGCATGTGATTTGCACCGCATTGCTGTACAAATCACATGCAATGTCCGTGCAATGTGAATTCAGCCAAAAAGTTGTATGGCTGAACTCGCCTTCGGTTCGCATCAAAAAACGCACAGGAATCTTTTTTTTCCCCGCACTGGAATCGGATCGCATGGGTGTTCACACCCATGCGATCCGTTTCCTGTCCGAATTCACAGTTGGCACTGCTATCTACGAACCGATCTGGGGGTGTCATTCATTTTGTATTGACACCCGCAGCGATTCACAGAGGGCAGTGTGAACTGCCTGTGGGGGAGATGCGATGCGCAAACCGGTGTCCTGTCGAGAAATGCCCCCTGTCGAATAATGCCCGCCCGGTACTGCGCATGCGCAGTGCTTGCGCAGTAGGGAGCCATCGAAAGCCTCCGAACATCGGAATTTGCGATCAGCTGTAGACGGCGCCTGCGCACAATAGCCGACATTGTGCCACATGCTCCTGATGCTCTTGCAAGTCTGCAAGGGGTGGATTTCCTAATGATGGGCGCGTGCGAAGGGCGGATGCCTACACGAGGGGGGCGTATTTTGTAATGATGAGCAGTGCTATTGCTTGTGTTAGCTAGCATCATTACAAATTACGCCCCCTTCTTGACTTGCACGAGCATCGGGGGCGCGTGGCACTATGTAGGCTATTGTGCGCAGGCGCCGTCTACAGCTGATCATAAATTCCGATGTTCGGAGGCTTTCAGCAGCTCCGTACTGCGCAAGCGCTGCGCATGCGCAGAACCGGCCGGGCATTTTTCGACAGGGGGCATTTCTCGTCAGAACACCGGCACTGGAATCGCACTGGTTCCCGCATGGCAAAAGTGTGAACCCGGGCTTAAACTACTCTCCCTTCCCCAACGCCACATTCACCAATTTTCTCTAGGTCCAGGCTGTCATTCACGCACCCTAGCTGGGGACTGGACAGTGAAAGGAAAAGCAGCACAATGATGACCTCATGCTACTTTAACTCTGCTTTCTCCTCCTATCTGCATCCTTGTTTAAAGTACATGAAATGATTGGCTCTTTGTTCTGCTTCTTCTCACTCTGCAGCCATGCTGTTCAGGGACTGCAAGAGGCTACAGGTCATTTTTAGGTACCGTACTTTCAAAGCTTGCATTTGAAAAAAAAAATATCACACATTAATAAATACAAAGCTGCATTAATTTGTGTTTTTTTTTATATCTGCTTGGAATGCTTTAAATGGAGTTATTTAAAGATGAGCTCCAATACACAACCTAAAGTGTCACTAAACCCACATTATAAAATGTATCAATAAATGCTGTATTACATGCTACTTATACTCACTCAGTCACTATGAGATTAGTTTTCTGTATTCTGATAAAAACCTGGTTAGTCATGCTTCTCTCTATCTCCCCCTTCTGTCTAAGCCCCCATTTTAGCTGGGGATTTTGCAGAGCAGTGTTGGCAGCTCTGCACATGCTCAGTTTCAGTTAGTTTCTACGCTGAGCATTTACTCCCTATCACATCTGAGCAGTACATGTGAATATAGAGTCACACATGTGTATACACAGTTGTAAATAACAGCCCACTCCCTCCCTCCTCCTCCATGTCCACTAACCAGCTAATCACAATGGGGGTGGGATATTACATCTTGATTGATAGAGGCTTCACCTCCCTCTCATTCTAAAACACAAGCCGGGTTTGATTTTTTGATTTAAAATATATATTTGTATGATAATTTAAAACAGTTTATTGATATTAATTCTTTATTTGTTTATGTACTCTGCATTCCAAGGGCTGTTTTTTTTTTGAACATGTGACCAGCAGCAGAGGACTAGATGCTCCTCCTGCTTATGTTTTCCTGCAGACAGGCTGGAAAAGAGCTGGGTCATGTGACAGCTGTATATCCATTAGGAAAAAAAGTTATTTTTTTTCAAATAAAATAATTAGAATCATCATCCATTTACAGAAAGAGAATGGACAATGTAAATTAAAAAATGTGTATATAATATAATTTTAACTGCTTATAAATGAACTGTCTAATGTGTCAACCTTGAGATGACATACACCCTAGCCAAACAGCACAACCAAGTAGGTGGTTTAATTTTTTTCCATTGCAATTTTGCAATACAGCTTAAGCACAACCTATGCATTTTGCTTCCCTTATTGCCTTTTAATGTACGAACTGTGATCACTTTTTATTTTGTATGTTGGTTTTTTTGATTAAAAACCCATTGTTTTGACCTACACCAGTGGAGCATCATATTTTTTCTTCTCTTTGCATGATTCGGCGAGGAAAAGTTTTTTCAGTTTCTCCATTCGGTCTCCCTGCAATACCCTCGTCGGGGTATTTGTATATTCAAGCTCGATTGTACCCCACTGTCCGGTTGAGTACCAGGATCCAGAGAGAGATCTCCAGCCCTGAGGGTTTTGAAGTTTTGAGAAACTTCCGATCCGTTTGGTTCCATCCGGGATTGAGGTCATCTGATTGTCCAGCTGGTATATTTCATCATCCATCAGCGATTCGGTGACGTCCCTGTGAACAGCCGCTGGGGATACTCTTAAGCTTGATTGATCCGCTGTCGTATGACATTCGGGTCCAACATTTCCGGTAAGCACACATTTATGTCATCATTCACGTGAAGATCTGTGCAAGAATTACTCCATCCACTCCACGCCATTTATTCACCTTTTTGGACACTCATCACTTCGTTTAGTGTTGTGGACACTTTGTACATTGGGTTGGATATTTAACCTGCCCCTTCCGTTGTGTTTATGTTTATAGTCACATTTGAGTTACAGTCCAGTTTTACTGGTCTATAGGTAGCGCTGCACTATTATTTTCCATTTTGTTTGAATTTTGTCACATTCCAGTACAGCTGCTTCACTTCCCTCTTTAGGGTGGTTAATATTTATGTGTGTTTGGGTAGCGCATTTATTTCTTTTTTACTACAACCTATCCAGAACCTGCTAATTAGATAAAGAACATGAAGAAGGGTCACTTCATTAATGAGGTTATCTCTCTCCTATTTCCTCTTGTCAGCAAGCTCCCAAGATTAGACTGACAACACTAAACATAGCGATAGCAACAGGCAGGCCCAAAGTGCTGACCATCTCACTCCTTTTGTGTAGGAGATTCTAGCTGTATTTAAAAATATAGTTATATAGTTAGGTTGAAAAAAGTCCATCTAGTTCAACCAATAGTAAAAATAAATAAATAGAAAACCCTCCATATAGTATACACAATCCTATACCCACAGTTGATCCAGAAAATGTTTATTTAACAAATAGGGGTGTTTTTAAAAAAATCTGCAATTCCCCCAGTGGAAGCACATGTACATTCATGTTTTGCAAATGGGGCAATTTTTTTTTTTATATTAGGCTATTTCCTAATTTTTGCATTTGGCCACTAGATGGTGATAAAAATCATAGGGATTTCCTATGAAACTTGATGCTATCTAGTGGCCAAATGCAGTATTTTCTGTTTTAAATCACTGAAAAACATTTGACCAGCACAGGAAAGAGCTGAATAACAATTGTTTTTTGCCCCATTCACACATAATGAATGTACACGCACTTGTATGGGGCAAATTGCTATTACATTTTTTTTTTTCAAACTACACCCCATAGTTGTAAAACCTTTTTTTTTATTTTATTTGTATCTGTTTATCCAGCTCTAATGAATAGTAATGTAAGTTCTAACGAGCAGGGCCCTCTGATTCCTCTGTATTGATTTGTATTATACAGTAAGTGTACTGTCTGCCCTCATGTTGTAAAATGCTGCGCAAACTGTTGGCGCTATATAAATCCTGTATAATAATAATATTCTTGAAACAGTGGTGTTTATAGGGAAGAAAACATAAGATCACTTGGAATAACTTAAACTTGTCATAGCTAATTTTCTTGACTTCTGAACATGATCTGTACATTCAAGATGTCAAAAGGGCAACCCGTAAAATCATGTATCATACCAAATGACATTCCTACCTGTCACAGACAGAGACATATGAGGTCACTGCTCATCTGCTCCAGACATTTCATTTGTGTCTGTGTGTTTTCAGAAAGAGGTGACACTTTGCTGAGTCACTGTTAACTTTTCTCTACACGTCAGGCGTTTATTCCCCCAAGAACTTCAGAAACATATTTCGTAAAAACTGCTCTAATGATCGATAACTCGAAGGTTAGAGCAAGAGATCTGTCAGATACATATGCATTAACCTATTAAATACAGATATATAACATCAAAATCACATATTAAATCATCAAGCCCTGAATGACCCAGACAAATAGCTCAAATTCCAAATCATAGCTACATGAAATATTAGATCTATTATTGGTATATTTCATCTCTCTTGCCTCTCCCTATAACCTTAACCTAAACCTTGAGCTGGATTTTAATCCTCACTCAACCCTAAAATGTCACCTTACCATTAAAATTAGGCCAACAAACTCAGGCCCTCTTAACGTGATGCGTTGTGTTAACACATCTGTGAGGGTTCATTCACACCAGATGTGCTGGGGTGCGTTTGTGAGCGCATTCTGATTGCATGGCAATCAAAAAAGGGACCAAGAAAATAGAAGTTTTGGTGTTACGGTTGGCATACCCTTTAACCACTTCAGCCCCGGATCATTTGGCTGGTCAAAGACCAGGCCACTTTTTGCGATTCAGCAATTCCGCCAGCAAAAGTCTGATGGAGCATACTGTGGGGGGGTTAGCTCGGCAGCGGGTGTGTGTGACCCCCGGGATGGGCTCCCCACACAAAAACAGGCCCAGCAAACGGAGGTTGTGGTTTTCAAAATCAAAAAGGTGCGGTTTATTTTCTATTTACAGTGACAAAACACAGCAAAGCAAAAGAAACATAAATAAAATAAATCCTGGTCAACTTGACCTCTGACTAAACATACAGGTTTCCTAACTAACAACTGGGATCAGCCTAGTGCTGTCCTAGTCCCTAAGTCCCTGGTTTTAAATGTCCAAGCAAATAGCCACACAGGCTTTGTCTCACCGCACAGGGGTTCACTCTCCCTAGACAGTCCACACAGGTCTGGGTCCAGGCATGAGCAAACACCTAATGAATCTGGGAGTTCTTATAGAGGCCTAAATGAGCTGACAAGCTTCAGCTGGTCTCATCAACTCCCTGTCTGCACGACGCCCCACACTCTCCCTAGAGGTATGAGTCATCCATGAGCCCACTAGCCTCAGCTGGGCTTATACAACTCTCCACCTAGTTGTATAAGTCGGCGTAAAGCCTGAATCTGGGCGAAATATATCTACCCCCCTGGATGCAACCAGGTGACTTTACCTTCCTGCTGTCACATACCCCCCCCTCTTGTTTTAACCTCGGGGTTGGAACACCAGCAATCAGGCATTCATGTACTCGAGACAAAGCATCCACATTCCCCATTTGAACGCCAGGGCGATGCTTTACTGTGAAGTTGAATTCCTGGAGGGCCAGGAAGCACCTATTCACTCTTCTATTTGTTTCCTTGTTTTGAGCCATCCACTTTAACGGAGCGTGATCCGTAACCATGTCAAAGTGCCTACCTAGCAGGTAGTACCGAAGGGAATCTAGAGCCCACTTCACCGCTAAACACTCCTTTTCAACGGTGGCGTAATTTACCTCATGGGACTTCAACTTCCTGCTGAGGTAAATGACTGGGTGCTCTTCCCCGTTCCAGACCTGGGACAATACTGCTCCTAACCCCACATCTGACGCATCACTTTGTACGACAAAGTCTTTAGAGAAGTCGGGTGAGTACAACACTGGCTGGCTACATAAGGCTTGTTTCAAGAATTGGAATGCTGCCTCAGCCTCGGGGGTCCATTTAATCATGACCGACCCTTTCCCCTTCGTCAGGTTGGTTAGGGGCACAGCCTTAGAAGCAAAGTGGGGAATGAATCGCCGATAATACCCAGCGATTCCCAGAAAGGCTCGTACCTGCTTCTTGCTGTTGGGACGTGGCCAACTCTGGATGGCCTCGACTTTGTTGAGTTGGGGTTTTATTACTCCCCTCCCAATGGTGTACCCAAGATATTTGGCCTCCTCCTGCCTAATGGTACACTTCTTGGGGTTAGCCGTAAACCCTGCTTCCCGAACAGAGTCCAGGACTGCTTGCACTTTTGGCAGATGTGAGGCCCAATCTGTGCTATGGACAATTACGTCATCCAGGTAAGCCGCAGCATACTTCCGATGGGGCCTCAGCATCTGGTCCATTTTCCGCTGGAATGTGGCCGGCGCATTCTGTAACCCGAACGGCATTCTTTTATATTGGAACGCCCCGTCTGGGGTTACAAATGCGGTTTTCTCTTTGGCCGACTTGGCCAGGGGGATTTGCCAATACCCTTTTGTGAGGTCAAGAGTCGTCATGTATCGGGCTGTTCCCAGCCGGTCGATCAACTCATCTATACGTGGCATGGGGTAGGTGTCAAATTTTGTAACTTTGTTCAACTGACGAAAATCGTTACAAAATCACCAGCTCCCATCCGGTTTAGGCACCAACACAATGGGACTAGACCAATCACTTTGGGACTCCTCTATCACCCCTAAGTTCAGCATTTTCTGTACTTCCTCCCGTATTGCCTCCCGTCGGGCCTCTGGGATCCGATAGGGTTTTAACTTCACCCTTTCACCGGGCGGGGTAATGATGTCATGCTCTACCCCAGATGTTTGTCCCGGCAGCTCAGAGAATACCTCCTTGTTGCGAAGCACAAACTCCTTAACCTCCTGTTGTTGGGGTTGTGACAAGGTGGCTGCTATTCCAACCTCAGGAATCACGCAACCAGTTTGAGCTGGTGACCAAGTGTCTGCGACTAGGGACTCTCTATCCCTCCAGGCTTTCAACAGATTAACGTGATAGATCTGTTCGGGCTTTCGCCTTCCTGGTTGTCTGACCTTGTAATTCACTTCGCTCACTTTTTCCATTATCTCATAGGGGCCTTGCCATTTGGCAAGGAATTTACTTTCAACCGTAGGGACAAGTACCAGTATCCTATCCCCCGGGGAAAAGGTACGGGTCTTGGCTCCACGGTTGTACACTCTCTGCTGTGCTAACTGCGCTTGAGCCAAATGTTCCTTCACGATGGGCATTACCTGTGCAATTCGGTCTTGCATCAGGGCGACATGCTCAATCACACTCCTGTGGGGAGAACTCTCACTTTCCCAAGTTTCCTTGGCAATATCCAACAGCCCTCTTGGGTGTCTCCCATACAGTAACTCAAAGGGGGAGAATCCCGTAGAGGATTGGGGCACCTCCCTAATAGCAAACATCAGATAAGGAAGTAGACAGTCCCAATCCTTTCCATCTCTATCCACCACTTTCTTCAACATTTGTTTTAGGGTTTTGTTGAATCTTTCAACCAGCCCATCGGTTTGGGGGTGATACACAGATGTACGTAATTGCGTCACTTTGAACAATTTACACAGCTCCTTCATAACCCGGGACATAAAGGGTGTACCTTGGTCCGTAAGCAGTTCTTTACAAATACCCACCCGGCTAAACACAAGAGATAGCTCTTTGGCTATGGTTTTGGCCGAGGTATTTCGGAGAGGGATCGCTTCTGGATAACGGGTGGCATAGTCCATTATAACTAATATGTACTGGTGCCCCCTAGCGGACTTGATTATAGGACCTACCAAATCCATGGCGATCCTCTCAAACGGGACCTCAATGATGGGTAGAGGGACCAGCGGGCTACGGAAATGTGGCATCGGGGCCGACCTCTGACACACAGGGCAGGAGGAACAATAATTTTCTATGTCCTTCATCACCCCCGGCCAATAGAATCTCTGTAATACCCTCTCTCGGGTTTTCTCTGTCCCCAGATGACCTCCAAGAATGTGCCCATGGGCCAACTCCAACACCAACTTCCTGTAAGGTTTGGGCACCACAAGCTGCTCAACGGTTTCTTCTGCCCTTTTTGCCACCCGATACAGTAGGTCCTTCTCTACGCTGAAGTATGGGTAAGTGCAGGTATTATCTGGGTTCACTAACTCGCCATCTATTTTCACTACGTTTTCCCGTGCCTTTATTAGGGCGGGGTCTTTCAACTGTTCTGTGGCAAAGTTTTCCCTGTGAACCTCAAGATCAGAAAACTCCACAGACGGTAGGTTTTCGTCTGAGGAGGTGGGCTCCTCTCCAGTTTCTTGAGTCTCCCCTGCCAATACTGATAAGGGAAATTCCGGAGAGTCCTCACCACTCTCAGGGGAGTTCTGGCTATCACATTCCTGGTACATAGGGGCACCAGTGGGGGGCTCAGGATCATCCCACAGTTCCCAGAACTTCGGAAAATCCCTTCCCACAATGGCGTCATGCGGTAACTGAGATACTAAGCCCACTGGATGAGAGAGGGTACCTTTGGGGGTCTCGAAACACACTGTAGTCACTGGATACTCTCGGGTGTCCCCATGCACACAAATAACAGCTACCTTGCTATTCCCAAAGACCTCTGTTTTAACTAACTCAGCCTTTATCAGGGTCACAAGGCTACCTGAATCCAGCAATACCACAACATTTCTACCATTAACACACATTTTGCATAAATGTTTCTCAGTTCCTCGAATGGCAGTGCATGCGACTGTCGCACACAGCGACTGACGTCTGCCCGTCAGAAAGTCACACTGCATGGGTTCCTCCACAACCGGGCAATTGGCTGCAATATGTCCCGCTTGCCGGCAGCGGTAGCAAACGATCCTTCTTGCCGCCTCTTGAGCCGCTGATTTCCCAGGCTGTTCTCGCCAAACTTGGGGTAGAGCTCCCACCCTCTCACTCTCTCCACCCTCACCCCTTGGAATCCTCTTATCCGCCCCTGGGGATGGTCTGGTCTTAGGGTGGAAAGTCAGAGTGTCTCTGGAAGAGGCCGTCAGGTTCTCTGTAGCCAAGTATTTCTCCACACGATCCACAAGACCATCGGCCATCTCTGGGTCTCCATGGCTTACCCACTTTTGGATGGCAGTAGGAAGAGCTCTCAAAAACCGATCCATTACAACACGTTCCACAATCTTTGGTGCGGACAAAGTCTCTGGCTGTAGCCACTTTCTGCTCAGGTGAATGAGATCATACATTTGAGACCTGGGGGGTTTTCCAAGCTGGAAAGTCCAGTTATGCACACGCTGAGCCCGGACAGCCTGGGTGACACCCAGCCTTGCCAAAATTTCAGCTTTTAGCATCACATAGTCTTTTGCTTGGTTAGGCTCTAGGTCATAGTAAGCTTTCTGCGATTCACCAGTTAACAGAGGAGCCACCAGTCCAGCCCACTGCTCCTCAGGCCACTTTTCTCTTTCAGCGGTCCTTTCAAATGTGGTCAAAAATACCTCTGGATCATCCTCTCCAGTCATTTTTGTCAATAAACGACTCACCCCAAAGGACGCGGTATTAGTGGGACGGCTTTCCTCACTGGTCTGCGGACGTTGCTGCATTACTGCTTCCATCTGTTGTTGTAGTCTCTGCTCTTGCTTCTGCAACAGGTCTATGAAGCGGGCCTCAGATTGCTGCTGGGCTTGTTGCTGAGCCTCCAGACTCTGTTGCAAAGTTGCGTTTGTCTGCTGCTGGGCTGCAAGGCTCTGTTGATGAGCTTGCTGCTGGGCTGCGAAGTTCTGTTGTTGAGCTGCAAGGCTCTGTTGATGAGCTGCAAGGCTCTTTTGCAAACCTGCATTTGTCTGCTGTTGATTGGCATTTGCTAGAGCCAGCTGCTTCAGTATCTCCTCCATGCTGGCTTAAAAAAAAACTGCCACTGGTTCTCCACCAACTGTGGGGGGGTTAGCTCGGCAGCGGGTGTGTGTGACCCCCGGGATGGGCTCCCCACACAAAAACAGGCCCAGCAAACGGAGGTTGTGGTTTTCAAAATCAAAAAGGTGCGGTTTATTTTCTATTTACAGTGACAAAACACAGCAAAGCAAAAGAAACATAAATAAAATAAATCCTGGTCAACTTGACCTCTGACTAAACATACAGGTTTCCTAACTAACAACTGGGATCAGCCTAGTGCTGTCCTAGTCCCTAAGTCCCTGGTTTTAAATGTCCAAGCAAATAGCCACACAGGCTTTGTCTCACCGCACAGGGGTTCACTCTCCCTAGACAGTCCACACAGGTCTGGGTCCAGGCATGAGCAAACACCTAATGAATCTGGGAGTTCTTATAGAGGCCTAAATGAGCTGACAAGCTTCAGCTGGTCTCATCAACTCCCTGTCTGCACGACGCCCCACACTCTCCCTAGAGGTATGAGTCATCCATGAGCCCACTAGCCTCAGCTGGGCTTATACAACTCTCCACCTAGTTGTATAAGTCGGCGTAAAGCCTGAATCTGGGCGAAATATATCTACCCCCCTGGATGCAACCAGGTGACTTTACCTTCCTGCTGTCACAATACACACAGTCGGAATTTCCGTCGAAAAGCTCACATCGGACTTTTGCTGGCGGAAAATCCGACCGTGTGTACGCGGCATAACAATTCATAATCTATATTTTCATTATACCTTATCTTGCCCGTTTACTCTGTCTAGAGGGAAAAGGCAGGGTTGCCCCCTGTCCCCAATACTGTTTGCCAAAGCAGTAGAGCCTCTCGCCCTTGCCATTAGACAATCAGCGGAAATAATTGGGTTCCGCTGGGCAGGAAGAGAGGATAGAGCCCTATATGCAGACGATGTTCTTATTTTTCTGGGGGATATCTCAAAGTCATTAACAAAACTTATGAGCCTCATCTCCACATTCGGGCTATTCTCGGGATTCCAGATTATTGAGATAAGTCTGTATTAGTACCACTAGATGAGTTAAAAACCCCTCTATTAAATCAAGCTTCCCAAATCCAAATCAAGCATACAATGAAATATCTGGGAAAAGAGATATCTCAGAATGTAAAAGATTATATTAACTTGAATCTTAAACCTCTATTAGCGAAATTTAAGGATAAATGCCGGAGCTGGTGTAAGCTCCCGTTGACAGTGATAGGTAGTACAAATCTTATTATGATGATCTGGACCCCACAATTACTTTATGTGTTTCATAATTATGAATTACAGCATTTTGGTTTAGAAAAATACAATCTCTTTTTAGAGAACTTATTTGGAGGAAAAAACAACCACGTATAAAGTTAACTACATTAATGCTAACCACAGAAGCTGGTAGACTGGCGATTCCTAATCCTAAAAATTATTTTTTAGCCTCACAAATACAACATTTTTGTGGATGGACAGTAGTATCAACCTCTGATCCTATACAGAGCTTGCTACTATCAGTATATAACGAATACTCATTAATGTCTTTATTGGAGACTAGAAATCAATTGTCCGATAAAAGATTTTTTACGGGTAAATTATTTGACAAAGTATGGCAGGAAATGAAAAAAATTACTGAAATCAGGGGTTATATGCTATATACTCCGATATGGAACAACGGTAGTTATGGGGAACTGATGAAACTGGAAGGGTTTGAGATATGGAGGCTTAAGGGACTAAGGTATATGGCACAGTTATTCCACAGTGATGAAAAAATTTATTGAATTAAGAAACAAATACAATATCCCAAATCAAATTTTTTTTTTTCATTTTTTACAGCTTAAGCAGGCCATACACTGTCGAATTTCGAACAAATTTTATTTTCAAAATCAGAAAGTTCGATTTTTTTGTGATCCGATGGTGCCACCATTGATTTTCGAAATTCGGCCAACCAAGCCTTCATGTTGCTTGTTGGATAGGACAGAAAGAAAAAAGGGTTTGATATCACAATTATACGATATATTATTTGATACATTTCAAGAAGCTGTGGATATACCAGCAAGGTCAACCTGGTCTTGCGACATAGGACTAATCTCAGATGAACAGTGGGCACTGGCATTGTCAGCAATACCCCTGGCCTCCCTATCCCCAACACAAAATTTAACACGATTATTTATTTTACATAGGGCTCATTATAAACCAGAGAAATTTTTTAAATGGAAACGCAGAGATACAGCCCAATGTCCCAGATGTAAAGGAAGCCCCGCTAATTTAATACATATGCTATGGAGATGCCCTGAATTCCATTGTTACTGGCATGAGGTTGTTTCTATGATTACCAATGTTTTCGGGGCTAGGCTGTCTCCAGAGCCTGGGGGATGCCTTCTGGGTATTCTGAATGAATCGTAAATCCCGGGTGACTATACGATATCAATAACAAGGAGCCTATTCCAGGCTCGTAAGCTTATAGCACAAAATGGATATCACCATTTCCACCTACAACAGCAGAATGGAAAACACAAGTAAGGGAAACCCTAATTAAGGAAAGATATACTTTTATACATAAAGGGAAATTTGAAAAGATATGGAGAAGATAGTCTGATATTTTGGATGTTTGATGAGACGGGAGTAGATAAACTTATGAGCAATGGGGAGAGAGAGAGAGGGGGGGGGGATATGGGGGTTTTGTTTGTTTTTTCCTCTCAATACGTACCTGGGTTGTAGGTTGTTTTTGTTGTTTGTATGTGTAGCGGGTCCTAAATTTAGGGGAAGTATTTGAGTGGTAGTTATGCTCAAACACCCCAATTGTCAGGATTCTATCAACCATTTTGTCCGCAGGGAGAGTATCGGTGTGTAATTCCCTGTGGCCTGCAGGTGGCGCTGCCATAGTAGGCCAGGGTTGAACCGCTGATACAGTGCTGTGCCTTGTGCATCCCCTCTCAGCAGCCATACGGTGGGTGTGACAGGCCTACTGTGCATGCTGGGAGAGGATATAAAAGGGGCAGACGCTGCCTGTTGGGGTTCGTTCTTTTTCGGTGGTCGGGGTCCTACCCCAGGGAGTGTGTTCCTGTCCGCCCTGGGAAAATTTGGCTGAGGGGCGGAGGTCGGTAAATCAGTCCCAAGCACCTTTAGCCCTGGGACTGCAGCAATGGCCTTGGGCCCAGCACCTTCGGCTGGGGCCCAGCAAGGATCGAGGAATCCCAGGGTGCCGCCTTGCGAGGGGACCCGTATCTTAGACGAGGAGGCCGGGGGAGGAACTGTTCCGAGGGATCGGTGAGAAGTCACGGTGAAGGAAGGGGCCCGGTAACTCTCTGGAGGGATGTCTTCTCCTTACAAAGAGGTCAAGTTTTGAAGTACCAAGTTCACCAGGTCTGTGGCAGAGACCAAGTTCACCAGGTCTGGGGCAGAGACCAAGTTCACCAGGTCTGTGGCAGAGACCAAGTTCACCAGGTCTGTGGCAGAGACCAAGTTCACCAGGTCTGTGGCAGAGACCAAGTTCACCAGTCTGTGGCAGAGACTGTGCAGTTAAGTTAGAGTACCATTTGGCTGCTAGTCCCTTCCTAGGGAGACTATCCATCTGGGCTGAGTCTGCTTGAGAAGCCGAGCAGTGAAGAGATTGTGTTTGTGCCTGGACCTCTCCCACACTTTATGCTGTCCTGTCTTTCACTCCAAACTTTTCCTATCAGAGACTGTTATTTTGCAAAGAGAAAATAAACTCTGCGTTGGAGTTGCAGCTGGTGTGGACATTCAAGTTACTGGGGAGAATAAGGACTTATCTCTATCTGTTGTAGAGGTGAGAATCATTCTCTGGAGGATTCTGGTTTCTGGCCATGGAGACCCGCTAACAATACCGCTCAACCTCTTTACACAGGAGGGTACGGGCTTGTGGCGTGGTGTGTCCTCTCTGCCTGCGAGGAGCCACTGGCAGGTAAAGGGGGTTGAGGTCGCTACATATGTAAAAGTAATAAAAAAATGATTTGATTAAAAAAAAAAAAATTGAAGGAGTTGGGTGGAAAATTCTCAGCTGAACAGTGACTGCAGCCAATCAGATGCTGGCAGTGTTCGATTGTTCTGACAGCCTGGTCAGAATACAATAGCCAGCAGGGGAGATTCCTCCATCCACGCTGTTTAGCATGAATGGATGAACCAAGTGGTCGCACAGGGCTAAATCTGGCCATAAATGGGTAGAATTTCAAACGAGAATTCTTGGTAAAAGAATGTTCTAAGAAAGTTAGTTTGCTTTTTGAATCAATAGTATGTCAAATCGATGTTCATTGACTGAAATGACGAGAAAACTTGAAGGAGCAGGATAGAAAAAAAATCTTCGAACAAACAAATTTCTAACATTTCCTGTGGTTTTCATTCGGTAAAGTCTTTTCATTACAAAATCAAATGCTAAAAGCAAACTAAATCTTCTGAATGACATTTGAATATTATGAGAATGTTCTGAGAATTTTTGTACACATTTTCCTAAGGCTTTTCCTAAGAATTTTTGTTCAAAATTCTATCCATCTATGGCCAGCCTAACCACTTAACGACCGTCCGTCCGCATTGTACTGCGGTCAGGCAGCCACTGTAGGCAAAGCAACGTACTGGTATGTCGCTGCCTACTTCCTGGTTTAGGGCACGCGCATGCACGCGCACGGGCCAGCTCGGCTGTGATTGTACACAGTGGGAGCCTGTCAGCAAGTCTCGTCCAATGTTTCACGGCCGTGACCTGCTGATCGATTGTGTACATTCACAGCTAAGAGCTTTGTGTTGAATAATATGTGTAAAGTGAGCAATCTGTCAGTTTCTAATCCCTGCTTTGAAATGGTGAGATCATTAGAAAAAGAAGCACACTTTACACACACTACACATAGTTAGGCACATATTTAACCCCTTGATCGCCCTAGATGTTAACCCCTTCCCAGCCCGTGTTATTAGTACAGTGTTTATTTTTAGCACTGATCACTATATTAATGGCACTGGTGATGTCAGTGGCAGTTAGTCAGTTCCCCCCAGCGTCAGTTAGTGTCAGATTGTTCGCCGCAATATCACAGTCCCATTATAAGTCGTTGCTTGTCACCACTAGTATAAAATAAAAAATAAATAAAATAAAACAATCAAACACTTTTTGGGATTTTTTTTTTATCAAAAACATGTAGCAGAATGCATTTTGGCTAAAATGGCCTGGTCATGACGGGGTAAAATCTTGTGGGGCTGACGTAGTGGCTAGGCTTACTTTCCACAAGCAGTATGGTTTATTGGGATGCAAAAACATTATTGTACCTGTTAAACAACATTGTGATAAGTTGCATGTGCTATATTATGACATCTTTTTCACACTAATGTTTAGTAAACCAAGCAACCCAAAATAGTTTAGATTATTTTGGATATACTGCAACACTGATTTTGCGATATTCAATGTAGAAATGTAGAATGTGATATGCAATGCCCAGATCATCGCTGCAAGCTAAAAACTTTGTTATATCAGCTGATGAACAGTTTGGACATCTAAAAGGCTTTGGAGCAAAAAAGGTGAAATTAAGATGTGCCTGGGAAATGTGCTCTGTCAAGCATTAGCTAATTAGTGTGAGGGGGTTAGCTCGGCAGCGGGTGTGTGTGACCCCCGGGATGGGCTCCCCACACAAAAACAGGCCCAGCAAACGGAGGTTGTGGTTTATTTTCTATTTACAGTGACAAAACACAGCAAAGCAAAAGAAACATAAACAAAATAAATCCTGGTCAACTTGACCTCTGACTAAACATACAGGTTTCCTAACTAACAACTGGGATCAGCCTAGTGCTGTCCTAGTCCCTAAGTCCCTGGTTTTAAATGTCCAGGCAAATAGCCACACAGGCTTTGTCTCACCGCACAGGGGTTCACTCTCCCTAGACAGTCCACACAGGTCTGGGTCCAGGCATGAGCTAACATCTAATGAAGCTGGGAGTTCTTATAGAGGCCTAAATGAGCTGACAAGCTTCAGCTGGTCTCATCAACTCCCTGTCTGCACGACGCCCCACACTCTCCCTAGAGGTATGAGTCATCCATGAGCCCACTAGCCCCAGCTGGGCTTATACAACTCTCCACCTAGTTGTATAAGTCGGCGTAAAGCCTGAATCTGGGCGAAATATATCTACCCCCCTGGATGCAACCAGGTGACTTTACCTTCCTGCTGTCACATACCCCCCCCTCTTGTTTTAACCTCGGGGTTGGAACACCAGCAATCAGGCATTCATGTACTCGAGACAAAGCATCCACATTCCCCATTTGAACGCCAGGGCGATGCTTTACTGTGAAGTTGAATTCCTGGAGGGCCAGGAACCACCTATTCACTCTTCTATTTGTTTCCTTGTTTTGAGCCATCCACTTTAACGGAGCGTGATCCGTAACCAAGTCAAAGTGCCTACCTAGCAGGTAGTACCGAAGGGAATCTAGAGCCCACTTCACCGCTAAACACTCCTTTTCAACGGTGGCGTAATTTACCTCATGGGACTTCAACTTCCTGCTGAGGTAAATGACTGGGTGCTCTTCCCCGTTCCAGACCTGGGACAATACTGCTCCTAACCCCACATCTGACGCATCACTTTGTACGACAAAGTCTTTAGAGAAGTCGGGTGAGTACAACACTGGCTGGCTACATAAGGCTTGTTTCAAGAATTGGAATGCTGCCTCAGCCTCGGGGGTCCATTTAATCATGACCGACCCTTTCCCCTTCGTCAGGTTGGTTAGGGGCACAGCCTTAGAAGCAAAGTGGGGAATGAATCGCCGATAATACCCAGCGATTCCCAGAAAGGCTCGTACCTGCTTCTTGCTGTTGGGACGTGGCCAACTCTGGATGGCCTCGACTTTGTTGAGTTGGGGTTTTATTACTCCCCTCCCAATGGTGTACCCAAGATATTTGGCCTCTTCCTGCCCAATGGTACACTTCTTGGGGTTAGCCGTAAACCCCGCTTCCCGAACAGAGTCCAGGACTGCTTGCACTTTTGGCAGATGTGAGGCCCAATCTGTGCTATGGACAATTACGTCATCCAGGTAAGCCGCAGCATACTTCCGATGGGGCCTCAGCATCTGGTCCATTTTCCGCTGGAATGTGGCCGGCGCATTCTGTAACCCGAACGGCATTCTTTTATATTGGAACGCCCCGTCTGGGGTTACAAATGCGGTTTTCTCTTTGGCCGACTTGGCCAGGGGGATTTGCCAATACCCTTTTGTGAGGTCAAGAGTCGTCATGTATCGGGCTGTTCCCAGCCGGTCGATCAACTCATCTATACGTGGCATGGGGTAGGTGTCAAATTTTGTAACTTTGTTCAACTGACGAAAATCGTTACAAAATCGCCAGCTCCCATCCGGTTTAGGCACCAACACAATGGGACTAGACCAATCACTTTGGGACTCCTCTATCACCCCTAAGTTCAGCATTTTCTGTACTTCCTCCCGTATTGCCTCCCGTCGGGCCTCTGGGATCCGATAGGGTTTTAACTTCACCCTTTCACCGGGTGGGGTAATGATGTCATGCTCTACCCCAGATGTTTGTCCCGGCAGCTCAGAGAATACCTCCTTGTTGCGAAGCACAAACTCCTTAACCTCCTGTTGTTGGGGTTGTGACAAGGTGGCTGCTATTCCAACCTCAGGAATCACGCAACCAGTTTGAGCTGGTGACCAAGTGTCTGCGACTAGGGACTCTCTATCCCTCCAGGCTTTCAACAGATTAACGTGATAGATCTGTTCGGGCTTTCGCCTTCCTGGTTGTCTGACCTTGTAATTCACTTCGCTCACTTTTTCCATTATCTCGTAGGGGCCTTGCCATTTGGCAAGGAATTTACTTTCAACCGTAGGGACAAGTACCAGTATCCTATCCCCCGGGGAAAAGGTACGGGTCTTGGCTCCACGGTTGTACACTCTCTGCTGTGCTAACTGCGCTTGGGCCAAATGTTCCTTCACGATGGGCATTACCTGTGCAATTCGGTCTTGCATCAGGGCGACATGCTCAATCACACTCCTGTGGGGAGAACTCTCACTTTCCCAAGTTTCCTTGGCAATATCCAACAGCCCTCTTGGGTGTCTCCCATACAGTAACTCAAAGGGGGAGAATCCCGTAGAGGATTGGGGCACCTCCCTAATAGCAAACATCAGATAAGGAAGTAGACAGTCCCAATCCTTTCCATCTCTATCCACCACTTTCTTCAACATTTGTTTTAGGGTTTTGTTGAATCTTTCAACCAGCCCATCGGTTTGGGGGTGATACACAGATGTACGTAATTGCGTCACTTTGAACAATTTACACAGCTCCTTCATAACCCGGGACATAAAGGGTGTACCTTGGTCCGTAAGCAGTTCTTTACAAATACCCACCCGGCTAAACACAAGAGATAGCTCTTTGGCTATGGTTTTGGCCGAGGTATTTCGGAGAGGGATCGCTTCTGGATAACGGGTGGCATAGTCCATTATAACTAATATGTACTGGTGCCCCCTAGCGGACTTGATTATAGGACCTACCAAATCCATGGCGATCCTCTCAAACGGGACCTCAATGATGGGTAGAGGGACCAGCGGGCTACGGAAATGTGGCATCGGGGCCGACCTCTGACACACAGGGCAGGAGGAACAATAATTTTCTATGTCCTTCATCACCCCCGGCCAATAGAATCTCTGTAATACCCTCTCTCGGGTTTTCTCTGTCCCCAAATGACCTCCAAGAATGTGCCCATGGGCCAACTCCAACACCAACTTCCTGTAAGGTTTGGGCACCACAAGCTGCTCAACGGTTTCTTCTGCCCTTTTTGCCACCCGATACAGTAGGTCCTTCTCTACGCTGAAGTATGGGTAAGTGCAGGTATTATCTGGGTTCACTAACTCGCCATCTATTTTCACTACGTTTTCCCGTGCCTTTATTAGGGCGGGGTCTTTCAACTGTTCTGTGGCAAAGTTTTCCCTGTGAACCTCAAGATCAGAAAACTCCACAGACGGTAGGTTTTCGTCTGAGGAGGTGGGCTCCTCTCCAGGTTCTTGAGTCTCCCCTGCCAATACTGATCAGGGAAATTCCGGAGAGTCCTCACCACTCTCAGGGGAGTTCTGGCTATCACATTCCTGGTACATAGGGGCACCAGTGGGGGCCTCAGGATCATCCCACAGTTCCCAGAACTTCGGAAAATCCCTTCCCACAATGGCGTCATGCGGTAACTGAGATACTAAGCCCACTGGATGAAAGAGGGTACCTTTGGGGGTCTCGAAACACACTGTAGTCACTGGATACTCTCGGGTGTCCCCATGCACACAAATAACAGCTACCTTGCTATTCCCAGAGACCTCTGTTTTAACTAACTCAGCCTTTATCAGGGTCACAAGGCTACCTGAATCCAGCAATACCACAACATTTCTACCATTAACACACATTTTGCATAAATGTTTCTCAGTTCCTCGAATGGCAGTGCATGCGACTGTCGCACACAGCGACTGACGTCTGCCCGTCAGAAAGTCACACTGCATGGGTTCCTCCACAACCGGGCAATTGGCTGCAATATGTCCCGCTTGCCGGCAGCGGTAGCAAACGATCCTTCTTGCCGCCTCTTGAGCCGCTGATTTCCCAGGCTGTTCTCGCCAAACTTGGGGTAGAGCTCCCACCCTCTCACTCTCTCCACCCTCACCCCTTGGAATCCTCTTATCCGCCCCTGGGGATGGTCTGGTCTTAGGGTGGAAAGTCCGAGTGTCTCTGGAAGAGGCCGTCAGGTTCTCTGTAGCCAAGTATTTCTCCACACGATCCACAAGACCATCGGCCGTCTCTGGGTCTCCATGGCTTACCCACTTTTGGATGGCAGTAGGAAGAGCTCTCAAAAACCGATCCATTACAACACGTTCCACAATCTTTGGTGCGGACAAAGTCTCTGGCTGTAGCCACTTTCTGCTCAGGTGAATGAGATCATACATTTGAGACCTGGGGGGTTTTCCAAGCTGGAAAGTCCAGTTATGCACACGCTGAGCCCGGACAGCCTGGGTGACACCCAGCCTTGCCAATATTTCAGCTTTTAGCATCACATAGTCTTTTGCTTGGTTAGGCTCTAGGTCATAGTAAGCTTTCTGCGCTTCACCAGTTAACAGAGGAGCCACCAGTCCAGCCCACTGCTCCTCAGGCCACTTTTCTCTTTCAGCGGTCCTTTCAAATGTGGTCAAAAATACCTCTGGATCATCCTCTCCAGTCATTTTTGTCAATAAACGACTCACCCCAAAGGATGCGGTATTAGTGGGACAGCTTTCCTCACTGGTCTGCGGACGTTGCTGCATTACTGCTTCCATCTGTTGTTGTAGTCTCTGCTCTTGCTTCTGCAACAGGTCTATGAAGCGGGCCTCAGATTGCTGCTGGGCTTGTTGCTGAGCCTCCAGACTCTGTTGCAAAGTTGCGTTTGTCTGCTGCTGGGCTGCAAGGCTCTGTTGATGAGCTTGCTGCTGGGCTGCAAGGCTCTGTTGATGAGCTTGCTGCTGGGCTGCGAAGTTCTGTTGTTGAGCTGCAAGGCTCTTTTGCAAACCTGCATTTGTCTGCTGTTGATTGGCATTTGCTAGAGCCAGCTGTTTCAGTATCTCCTCCATGCTGGCTTAAAAAAAAACTGCCACTGGTTCTCCACCAACTGTGAGGGGGTTAGCTCGGCAGCGGGTGTGTGTGACCCCCGGGATGGGCTCCCCACACAAAAACAGGCCCAGCAAACGGAGGTTGTGGTTTATTTTCTATTTACAGTGACAAAACACAGCAAAGCAAAAGAAACATAAACAAAATAAATCCTGGTCAACTTGACCTCTGACTAAACATACAGGTTTCCTAACTAACAACTGGGATCAGCCTAGTGCTGTCCTAGTCCCTAAGTCCCTGGTTTTAAATGTCCAGGCAAATAGCCACACAGGCTTTGTCTCACCGCACAGGGGTTCACTCTCCCTAGACAGTCCACACAGGTCTGGGTCCAGGCATGAGCTAACATCTAATGAAGCTGGGAGTTCTTATAGAGGCCTAAATGAGCTGACAAGCTTCAGCTGGTCTCATCAACTCCCTGTCTGCACGACGCCCCACACTCTCCCTAGAGGTATGAGTCATCCATGAGCCCACTAGCCCCAGCTGGGCTTATACAACTCTCCACCTAGTTGTATAAGTCGGCGTAAAGCCTGAATCTGGGCGAAATATATCTACCCCCCTGGATGCAACCAGGTGACTTTACCTTCCTGCTGTCACATTAGCTAAAACGTTGATTAATTTTGGTATCAGTCATATGTGATCTCTAGATACTCTTGGCTCATATAATTAAATTAATTCATTTGCACTTGTGGATGGAAAAAGTAACCACACTCTACTGACTGATTATATTGGCTCCACTAGCAATGAAAGTGTGTATTATATTTTTAGTCGACTCTACTAGAAATAAAAAATCCAGTCAGTGTAAAAAATAAACATATATAAAATTAGATGATATTGTCATTATTTGTTTCAATAGCAGTCCAACAAAAACCTAAAATAAAAATAATTTAAAAAATCAGTCAATAGCAATGCCTGGAAAGCTATAGCATTTCTCTAGATTCAGAAGAACCATGTGCCCTTGATAGTGACCCTGATTAATACAGCTCTGCCCTTGTACAAGACCACCTATGAAGTAGATGCCTAAGTAAATTTAAGAGTGTGGAATGCTTGGCTCACCTCCAGCACAAGTGGGAAAAGGAAAACATCCTACAAGGACCCTGTAAATGTGTAAATGGCCGCCTCAGCTCTGGCTCTATCCAAGCCATGCCCCCGATGCGTTTCACTCCACCCCCAGAGCTTAATCAGGGGGATGATCCCCCTGATTAAGCTCTGGGGGCGGAGTGAAACACATTGGGGGCGTGGCTTTGCTGGAGCCAGAGCTGAGGCTGCCATTTACACATTTAAAGGGTCCTGCACAGAGCAGGTAAGTATGACATATTTTTTTATTTATCTAAATCATTTTTCTTTTACAAACGCTTTCAGTTATTTGTAACGCAGAGTTCAGTAGTTTGTAGCACAGAGTTCTCTGCGTTACAAACTATTGATCTCTGAACACTGCGTTGCAAACTACTGAACGCTGCATTACCAACTTTTTACGATTTTGACTGGTTTGCCCCAAGATTCTTCCAAATTTTAAAGGGTGCCTTGGCTGAAAAACACTTTTTTTAATTTGTTGGAGTCACCTTGTTCACAGTAACAATTGATGGCAGTGTAATGTGGCAAAGGAAGCTGGTGCCACACATTATTGTATGTTTCCTATCACTTGGTGCACAAGAGGGATCTGAGTATGGAAAGTTTGATGCAGCTTCCTGAATTCCCATTGACCACCCAGTATGGAAAAACAATATTTCCATTTAAACAAACCATTCATGCAACTGTCAGTAAATGACAAATCTCTGTTAGTATAATCTGTTCAGTAGATAGCTCATCCTTTAGAATTTCCCAAGTTGTGGGGACCCCTAACAGTAAAATTATTTTCGTAGCGTGGGTTGTCAGCACCCAAGGCAAGACAAGTAATTTGCGCCCCTAACCCACAGACATTACCGCACCCTGAGTCCTTTTAATGGCAACGATAATCACAGGTAGTGTTACTCACTGTGTCTCCGGCTGACTTTGTGGTGTCTCACGTAGCAGTGACACCTATGCCAAAATCAGGAGATAGGGTCTCCTCCAGTCCCTCCCACTTCACATTCCTCACCAGTCAGCTGACCTCTAGTCTCTGCCCCCCCCAGCCATGCAGTAAACTGAATGGGCGCCTGCGAAGAGGCTGAGTGGGTGGTGTAGGCTTCAGGAACAGCCCAGGACCCGTGACCCCTGGCAAATCATCATTCGACCCCCAGGTTGAGAACCACTGCTTTAGACGTATAGAAGCTGATGTGGATATGTTCTGTTATTTCTATACACTTGCACTGTTGTCACTTGGAGTCGAAGGTGATGGTCCTCAATGATTTAAGGGATTCAGGTCATCTGCTACCTCTGCCTTTAAAACCCCTGAAAACAAACCGTCACTGCTAGAACCAGTATAATCCCAACTTGTTTTTGTTACACCAGGTTTACATCAGTACAGTGTGGTTTTTCTTTGTTGTGTTTTTAATGCACGTTTTACACACATTTTTAGGTGTGCTGACATTAAAGTTTATTACAATGCACATTTTTTTGAAAACACATGAAAGATGCAGGATTGGGCTTTCATGAAAGGATCTTTGTTTTTTTTGACAAGTGACAATTTTTTTTAACTGGGAGTCCAAAGAGATGGTCATGACAGTTGTGAACTGAGGGTCTTCAAGCTCTTGAAACAAAGGGCTTGTTTACTGACATTCTAGTGGGGGGGGGAGCGGAGTGGGGCCAATGGGAGTAGAAAATGCCCTAGTATCTGTGGGAGTAAACAATGCTGTACGCTTGGGGGTCAGTGGGAGTAGAAAAAATTACATCATTGGTGTCAGTGGGAGGAATAGTGCCCCATCTCTCATTTCAGTGAGAGGAATAGTGCCCCATCTCTGATGTCAGTAAGAGGAATAGTGCCCCATCTCTGATGTCAGTGGGAGGAATAGTGTCCCATCTCTGATGTCAGTGGGAGGAATAGTGCCCCATCTCTGGTGTCAGTGGAAGGAATAGTGCCCCATCTCTGGTATCAGTGGGAGGAATAGCGTCCCATCTCTGGTGTCAGTGGGAGGAATAGTGTCCCATCTCTGGTGTCAGTGGGAGGAATAGTGCCCCATTTCTGGTGTCAGTGGGAGGAATAGTGCCCCATCTCTGGTGTCAGTGGGAGGAATAGTGCCCCGCCCATCATTGGAGCACAGGTGTGTCAGGAGGAAGGTGCCTCTGAAGCTGCTCTGTGAGAAGGGAGTGGTGGTGAAATCTATCCCAGCTCCCTGGCCCCCTTTCTGGGGAGGCCATGGAGGGCAGCGGGGCTTCTCCTGCTGGAAGCTCCCAGCCATCTCCTGGGCCATCAGGTGAACTGCCTGCCTCTGCACAAGCCGATCTCTCTGCCCCTGGTGAGGATGAAGGCTCGGAGGCCATTCGGGAGCGAGTGGTGGCCGGGATTAAGGTCCTGAACAGGGAGAGGGACAAGCTCTACAAGTTGAGAGCGGAGTTGAAGCGCCTGCGAAGGCAACGTGAGGGCTTACACAGCCAGAAACGGGGATCCATGGATCCGGAAATCCAGCTGGCCAAGGTCCGTGTGGATCATCAGGAGACCATCGTGGCCATGATGGAAGGCAGAGATGGGCCCTTTAAAGAAAAATTTTGTAACGACAAAAGGTTTGGAAGGGTGACAAAGATGGAGGTGGAGGAGGAGGAGACCCCCAGTTCTGACCCCCTGCCCCCCCAGGGAGAGGTAAGCAGCCCCAGGCCTTCCCAGGAATCTGGAGGCATGCTGAGGGCCATCCAGGTAATGGAGTCTCCTATGCGGGGAGATCAGATGATATTTAATGAGGAAGACATTACTGATGATGTACCTGATAAGGTTAAGCCTGCTAAGTCCCATGTTGTGGATAAGACTGTTTTTGTTCCTTTTAACACTGTGACTGACAATGTGTCTAATGACAATCAGGCTGCTAGTCCTGTATGCAGCAATGTTGTGCCTGCTGAGGCTGCAATGCAGCAAGAGTTACATTTAAAAAATGTCATTTCTGTGGATGGACTGCAAGTGTCAGCACAGCCCATTAACCCTTCTTTGGCTGAGTCCAAAGCTGTTTGCCCCACTGCTGCTGAGGACTCTACAGTGCAGCATCAGGAGACAGCTGGTATTGCAGCAACTGTGACTATTCCTGATGGGAATTTGAATAGTTCTGTGACTGATAACAATCACCCCAGTACCAGTGTGATGAACAATCCTGCTACAGATCCTGCCATTTCAGTTCATACAGTTGATGATGATGATTGTGAGGGGGTTAGCTCGGCAGCGGGTGTGTGTGACCCCCGGGGTGGGCTCCCCACCCAAAAACAGGCCCAGCAGACGGAGGTGGTGGTTTTCAAAATCAAAAAGGTGCGGTTTATTTTCTATTTACAGTGACAAAAACCCAGCAAGGCAAAAAAAAACATAAACAAAATAAATCCTGGCCAACTTGACCTCTGACTAAACATACAGGTTTCCTAACTAACAACTGGGATCAGCCTAGTGCTGACCTAGTTTTAAATGTCCAAGCAAAATATAGCCACACAGGCTTTCTCTCACCGCACAGGGGTTCACTCTCCCTAGACAGTCCACACAGGTCTGGTTCCAGGCATGAGCTAACATCTAATGAAGCTGAGAGTTTTTATAGAGGCCTTAAACGAGCTGACAAGCCTCAGCTGGTCTCATCAACTCCCTGTCTGCACGACGCCCAGCCCTCTCCCTAGAGGTATGAGTCATCCATGAGCCCACTAGCCTTATACCACTCTCCACCTAGTGGTATAAGTCGGCGTAAAGCCTGAATCTGGGCGAAATATATCTACCCCCCTGGATGCAACCAGGTGACTTTACCTTCCTGCTGTCACATACCCCCCCCTCTTGTTTTAACCTCGGGGTTGGAACACCAGCAATCAGGCATTCATGTACTCGAGACAAAGCATCCACATTCCCCATTTGAACGCCAGGGCGATGCTTTACTGTGAAGTTGAATTCCTGGAGGGCCAGGAACCACCTATTCACTCTTCTATTTGTTTCCTTGTTTTGAGCCATCCACTTTAACGGAGCGTGATCCGTAACCATGTCAAAGTGCCTACCTAGCAGGTAGTACCGAAGGGAATCTAGAGCCCACTTCACCGCTAAACACTCCTTTTCAACGGTGGCGTAATTTACCTCATGGGACTTCAACTTCCTGCTGAGGTAAATGACTGGGTGCTCTTCCCCGTTCCAGACCTGGGACAATACTGCTCCTAACCCCACATCTGACGCATCACTTTGTACGACAAAGTCTCTAGAGAAGTCGGGTGAGTACAACACTGGCTGGCTACATAAGGCTTGTTTCAAGAATTGGAATGCTGCCTCAGCCTCGGGGGTCCATTTAATCATGACCGACCCTTTCCCCTTCGTCAGGTTGGTTAGGGGCACAGCCTTAGAAGCAAAGTGGGGAATGAATCGCCGATAATACCCAGCGATTCCCAGAAAGGCTCGTACCTGCTTCTTGCTGTTGGGACGTGGCCAACTCTGGATGGCCTCGACTTTGTTGAGTTGGGGTTTTATTACTCCCCTCCCAATGGTGTACCCAAGATATTTGGCCTCCTCCTGCCCAATGGTACACTTCTTGGGGTTAGCCGTAAACCCTGCTTCCCGAACAGAGTCCAGGACTGCTTGCACTTTTGGCAGATGTGAGGCCCAATCTGTGCTATGGACAATTATGTCATCCAGGTAAGCCGCAGCATACTTCCGATGGGGCCTCAGCATCTGGTCCATTTTCCGCTGGAATGTGGCCGGCGCATTCTGTAACCCGAACGGCATTCTTTTATATTGGAACGCCCCGTCTGGGGTTACAAATGCGGTTTTCTCTTTGGCCGACTTGGCCAGGGGGATTTGCCAATACCCTTTTGTGAGGTCAAGAGTCGTCATGTATCGGGCTGTTCCCAGCCGGTCGATCAACTCATCTATACGTGGCATGGGGTAGGTGTCAAATTTTGTAACTTTGTTCAACTGACGAAAATCGTTACAAAATCGCCAGCTCCCATCCGGTTTAGGCACCAACACAATGGGACTAGACCAATCACTTTGGGACTCCTCTATCACCCCTAAGTTCAGCATTTTCTGTACTTCCTCCCGTATTGCCACTCCTGTGGGGAGAACTCTCACTTTCCCAAGTTTCCTTGGCAATATCCAACAGCCCTCTTGGGTGTCTCCCATACAGTAACTCAAAGGGGGAGAATCCCGTAGAGGATTGGGGCACCTCCCTAATAGCAAACATCAAATAAGGAAGTAGACAGTCCCAATCCCTTCCATCTCTATCCACCACTTTCTTCAACATTTGTTTTAGGGTTTTGTTGAATCTTTCAACCAGCCCATCGGTTTGGGGGTGATACACAGATGTACGCAATTGCGTCACTTTGAACAATTTACACAGCTCTTTCATAACCCGGGACATAAAGGGTGTACCTTGGTCCGTAAGCAGTTCTTTACAAATACCCACCCGGCTAAAAACAAGAGATAGCTCTTTGGCTATGGTTTTGGCCGAGGTATTTCTGAGAGGGATCGCTTCTGGATAACGGGTGGCATAGTCCATTATAACCAATATGTACTGGTGCCCCCTAGCGGACTTGATTATAGGACCTACCAAATCCATTGCGATTCTCTCAAACGGGACCTCAATGATGGGTAGAGGGACCAGCGGGCTACGGAAATGTGGCATCGGGGCCGACCTCTGACACACAGGGCAGGAGGAACAATAATTTTCTATGTCCTTCATCACCCCAGGCCAATAGAATCTCTGTAATACCCTCTCTCGGGTTTTCTCTGTCCCCAGATGACCTCCAAGAATGTGCCCATGGGCCAACTCCAACACCAACTTCCTGTAAGGTTTGGGCACCACAAGCTGCTCAACGGTTTCTTCTGCCCTTTTTGCCACCCGATACAGTAGGTCCTTCTCTACGCTGAAGTATGGGTAAGTGCCGGTATTATCTGGGTTCACTAACTCGCCATCTATTTTCACTACGTTTTCCCGTGCCTTTATTAGGGCGGGGTCTTTCAACTGTTCTGTGGCAAAGTTTTCCCTGTGAACCTCAAGATCAGAAAACTCCACAGACGGTAGGTTTTCGTCTGAGGAGGTGGGCTCCTCTCCAGTTTCTTGAGTCTCCCCTGCCAATACTGACAAGGGAAATTCCGGAGAGTCCTCACCACTCTCAGGGGAGTTCTGGCTATCACATTCCTGGTACATAGGGGCACCAGTGGGGGGCTCAGGATCATCCCACAGTTCCCAGAACTTCGGAAAATCCCTTCCCACAATGGCGTCATACGGTAACTGAGATACTAAGCCCACTGGATGAGAGAGGGTACCTTTGGGGGTCTCGAAACACACTGTAGTCACTGGATACTCTCGGGTGTCCCCATGCACACAAATAACAGCTACCTTGCTATTCCCAGAGACCTCTGTTTTAACTAATTCAGCCTTTATCAGGGTCACAAGGCTACCTGAATCCAGCAATACCACAACATTTCTACCATTAATACACATTTTGCATAAATGTTTCTCAGTTCCCCGAATGGCAGTGCATGCGACTGTCGCACACAGCGACTGACGTCTGCCCGTCAGAAAGTCACACTGCATGGGTTCCTCCAAAACCGGGCAATTTGCTGCAATATGTCCCGCTTGCCGGCAGCGGTAGCAAATGATCCTTCTTGCCGCCTCTTGAGCCGCTGATTTCCCAGGCTGTTCTCGCCAAACTTGGGGTAGAGCTCCCACCCTCTCACTCTCTCCACCCTTACCCCTTGGAATCCTCTTATCCGCCCCTGGGGATGGTCTGGTCTTAGGGTGGAAAGTCCGAGTGTCTCTGGAAGAGGCCGTCAGGTTCTCTGTAGCCAAGTATTTCTCCACACGATCCACAAGACCATCGGCCGTCTCTGGGTCTCCATGGCTTACCCACTTTTGGATGGCAGTAGGAAGAGCTCTCAAAAACCGATCCATTACAACACGTTCCACAATCTTTGGTGCAGACAAAGTCTCTGGCTGTAGCCACTTTCTGCTCAGGTGAATGAGATCATACATTTGAGACCTGGGGGGTTTTCCAAGCTGGAAAGTCCAGTTATGCACACGCTGAGCCCGGACAGCCTGGGTGACACCCAGCCTTGCCAATATTTCAGCTTTTAGCATCACATAGTCTTTTGCTTGGTCAGGCTCTAGGTCATAGTAAGCCTTCTGCGATTCACCAGTTAACAGAGGAGCCACCAGTCCAGCCCACTGCTCCTCAGGCCACTTTTCTCTTTCAGCGGTCCTTTCAAATGTGGTCAAAAATACCTCTGGATCATCCTCTCCAGTCATTTTTGTCAATAAACGACTCACCCCAAAGGACGCGGTATTAGTGGGACGGCTTTCCTCACTGATCTGCGGACGTTGCTGCATTACTGCTTCCATCTGTTGTTGTAGTCTCTGCTCTTGCTTCTGCAACAGGTCTATGAAGCGGGCCTCAGATTGCTGTTGGGCTTGTTGCTGAGCCTCCAGACTCTGTTGTAAAGTTGCAAGGCTCTGTTGATGAGCTTGCTGCTGGGCTGCAAGGCTCCTTTGCAAACCTGCATTTGTCTGCTGTTGATTGGCATTTGCTAGAGCCAGCTGTTTCAGTATCTCCTCCATGCTGGCTTAAAAAAAAACTGCCTGCATTCTCCACCAACTGTGAGGGGGTTAGCTCGGCAGCGGGTGTGTGTGACCCCCGGGGTGGGCTCCCCACCCAAAAACAGGCCCAGCAGACGGAGGTGGTGGTTTTCAAAATCAAAAAGGTGCGGTTTATTTTCTATTTACAGTGACAAAAACCCAGCAAGGCAAAAAAAAACATAAACAAAATAAATCCTGGCCAACTTGACCTCTGACTAAACATACAGGTTTCCTAACTAACAACTGGGATCAGCCTAGTGCTGACCTAGTTTTAAATGTCCAAGCAAAATATAGCCACACAGGCTTTCTCTCACCGCACAGGGGTTCACTCTCCCTAGACAGTCCACACAGGTCTGGTTCCAGGCATGAGCTAACATCTAATGAAGCTGAGAGTTTTTATAGAGGCCTTAAACGAGCTGACAAGCCTCAGCTGGTCTCATCAACTCCCTGTCTGCACGACGCCCAGCCCTCTCCCTAGAGGTATGAGTCATCCATGAGCCCACTAGCCTTATACCACTCTCCACCTAGTGGTATAAGTCGGCGTAAAGCCTGAATCTGGGCGAAATATATCTACCCCCCTGGATGCAACCAGGTGACTTTACCTTCCTGCTGTCACATGATAATAATAATAATATACAGACTAATGTGACTTCAGTGTCGGTCCTTGGCCCTGATAAACCTACTTTTGCACAGGTGGCACACTCTGCTCCTGGTAGTCCCGCTCCCAAACGGGGTTTTCCACTGCAAGCTGCCACTTTGAGCACCCCAAGATCTGGTCTTGGGTCTCTGGCTTCTGCTGGGGGTCCCAGACGGAATGTAGTTATTCTGAAATGGGAAGGTGGTGCCATCCCTCCAGCACGGCGTGCAGTGGTGGACTTGATATTGGAGATGGGTTTTGGTGCAAATGACCTGTATGCCTTTATACATGTAGCTGGGACAAGGGACTATACGGTTAGCTTCACCAGGCCAGAGGGTCTTGACCTGTTCTGGGAGCGATATGAGGCTCGGTGCAGGTCAAGACCTGAATGGGAAGGTCTGGTCCCAGTTGCGGTTTCTCAGAGGTCAACAGTAAAAAAAATTACCATTATCCTGACCAATGAGAGTGTTCCTGCTCGGGATCTAGAGGTCTGGTTAAGGAACTATGGGGAGGTTTTGACCAAACCTAATAAAATCCATGATGAGCGTAACATCTGGACTGGGGGATGGTCGGTAACAGTCAGGTTGGCCAGGGATGGGAATGTTGTCCGTCACCTGCCCTCCTCAGCTTTCATAGGGAGGGATAGGATGACTGTTTTCTACCCTGGTCAGCCGAAGCTGTGTCACCGCTGTGGAGAAAAGGGGCACTTGAGCTCCTCCTGTTCAGCCTTGATGTGTTCAGTGTGTCGGGGGCAGGGTCATATGGCTAAGGACTGTACCAGGAAGATCAGGTGCAACCTGTGCCTGCGCCTTGGCCACCCCTACAGCAGGTGTCCTGAAGCCTGGCACAATATGGAGAAGGAGGTAGTAGATGACATGTCAAGGCTGGACAGGATGGAGGGTGAGACCCCTGGTGTACCATCCTCCTCTGCGGTGACCCCCTCCCCCGGTCCTGCTCAGGATCCCTCTCCAGTTCCTGTGGCCACCCCTCCTGTGTCTGTAAGTACTCCTTCTGTTTCTGTCTCTGTGTCCCCCCAGCCTACTGTACCCTCTCCTCTTGTGTCAGAACCTTCCAAGTCTGTGCCCCCCGAGTCAGTTACCCCCCAGGAGTCTACCCCTCCTGAGTCTGACTTAAAGGGATCACCCCCCCCACCAGCGTGTACTAAAAAGGTTGCTTCTTCCTCTGTAAAGAAGTCTTCTAGAAAGACTTTAAAGAAAAAAGTAAGAGATGAGGGCATCTCTGAGGCTGACCTGCAGTACCTGGAAGAGAGAAGGAAGGTTGGGAGGCGTAAGAGGCAGGCGGTGAGGACGGAACGGGGACGGGAAGCTCCGGTTCCTGTCTCCAGCCGTCATAGGTCCTCCAAGTGGGATATTTCTTCATCCGGAGCTTCTTCTGAGAGAAGTTCTGATTCCGAAATGGACTTTGAGGCGGCCTCTAGAAAGAGAGAGGCTTCTGGTGATGAGCAGCAGAGGGGAGCTAAGAAGCAATCCACCCAATAACCCAAATGGCGGTTCCCCCTCCGTTAAAAGTGGTGACAATTAATGTCGCCAGCATTAAGTCAGTAAGAGCTCGTTCTATGGCCTTCTTTTTGTTCAGCCAATTAGATGCTGAAATTTTATTTTTGCAAGAGACTAGGCTCACCTCCTTGGCAGATATTCATATGGCCAAGAGAGAGTGGAGGTATGGTCCATCTTACTGGTCTCTTGCGGCCGAGCCTTACGGCGGTGTGGCGGTGTTGTTTAAAACCGGCATGGTAACTGTCCGGCGGGTTATTGAGGTGGAGATTGGGAGATGTATGGTCTTAGACGTCCTTGTGGGAGGGCAGGACCTGCGCCTAATCAATGTTTATGGGCCGCACACAAAGTGGGACAGGAAATGCCTTTTTACAAGGATCAAGCCATTTCTTTTTACATCCCGGCAAGTGGTCTTTGGAGGTGACTTTAATACAGTAACTAGGCCCAAGGACAGGAAGGACTTCAAGGACAGGCTGGGATATGATAGCGTTTTTTTAAATAGTATGGTTAGGGATGCTGGTCTTGTGGATGTGCACATTAAGCACCTCCCAGATGACACCGGGTTCACTTTTCATCGTGGTAATAGTCAGAGTAGGATAGATAGGTTTTTTTTGAAGGAGGCCTCTGCTTTCTCGCCCCCAGTGGTGCAGGCAGTAGAGTTCTCTGATCACTGTATGCTATCTGTGGTACTGAATGCTTCAGACGCCCCTCAGAGGGGCAAGGGCATCTGGAGATTAAATTCGACACTACTCAAGGAAGAACATATTAGACAATCCTTTGAGGAATTCTTTCAGGCACAGGTGACCATCCTGGACTTTTGTAGCAGCAAGGCTGAGTGGTGGGAGCTGACCAAAAAGAGGATCGCTGGATTCTTCAGGGGCCTAGCCAATAGAAATCAGTTTAATAAATACATGACCTACCAACGTTTACGGAGGAAGCTGGATATTCTTGTCTCGAGAGGAGGAGATCCTGGGGCAATCTCCGAAGTGAAACTCCTTCTCAGGAAGTGTCAATATGACCGGCATGCCTCTTTGGTTCTGGAGAGGGACTATGGGAAGTACCACTCGCCTGACCCTTACCAGAACTGCAAACAAGGTGTAGCTGTTAAAACGGTCGTTGGCCTTAAGGACAGTACAGGTTCCTTGACAAAGTCCAGGTCAGGGATTCTGGAGGTCGTGAGGTCCTTTTATGCTGACCTTCTTGGGAGGAAAGAGCTTGATCGTGACAAGATGGAAAGCTTTTTGGACTCTACTCCAGGTCTAAATGGTGGAGATGTTCCATTGATGAATTTGACAGAGGAGATCACAGTCGAAGAGGTGATGAGGGCAATTGAACAGCTTGCCATCAAAAAGTCGCCTGGACCGGATGGCTTGACGGCTGAGTTTTACAAAGCCTTTAAGTCTATTCTGGCCCCGCATTTGGTAGAGGTTTTTAACAGTTGCCTTGCTGAGGGGGTGCTTTCCCCTTCCATGAGGCACTCGGCTGTGATTCTTCTTTCAAAGGGTAAAGATCCTTCGATGATTGAGAATTGGCGCCCCATCAGCCTTCTTAATGTCGATAGAAAGATACTGGCAAAGATATTTTTCTGGCGCCTATCGTCAGTGGCAGAGTCTTTGCTTTCTCGCCATCAGCACTGTTCGGTCCAGGGTAGGAGCACCTTCACAGCGGTTTTAGCTGTCCGGGAGGCCTTGGAGCGGTGCAGGGCTGCAGGCTGGGGAAAGTATTTGCTGACATTGGATCAGGCAAAGGCTTTTGATCGTGTTAACCATGAGTACCTGTGGTTGCTCCTTAGTAAGTACGGTCTGCCGGGTGGTTTTGTCGATTGGCTGAAAGTCTTGTATAAGGGGGCAGAAAGCTTCCCTCTTGTTAATGGTTGGGTTGGACAGTCCTTTGGGGTTGGCTCCGGGGTGCGCCAGGGTTGTCCCCTGAGTCCCCTGCTCTATGTGTTTGCAATCGACCCCTTCATCAGGAGGCTAGAGAGCGGCATGTTGTGTGGGGTACCAGTGGGGCTCCCGGGTGAGCCGCCATTGAGGGTTGTTGCCTATGCGGATGATGTGTCGGTGATTGTCACTGGGACGGATGAAGCGGAGGAGGTGGTCTCTCTGACATCACGGTATTCTGAAGCATCAGGCTCCAAGATCAATCAGGAAAAGACTGAAGTTTTCTGGATGGGAAAGGATGGTGAGGGTTTTGATCTCCCGGACACCTTTCCAGTGCCCCAGGAAAGAATTAAGATACTAGGCATTGAATTTGGACCCGGCGATTATGGCCTCAAAAACTGGGAAGGCAGACTGGAAATTGCCAATACTAAGGTGGTCAGCTGGAAGAGATGGAAGTTATCTATGAGGGAAAGGGTTGATCTGATTAAGACTTACCTGATTCCGATCTTCTTGTATGTCAGCTTTGTCTGCATCTTGCCAGTGTCTCTCTATGCTAGGGTCAGTAGTGTGTTCTTCCAGATGCTGTGGGGGAACAGACTGAACCCCATCAAGAGGAATGTCACCTACCTATCCAGGAGGGAGGGTGGCTTAGGTATGGTCAACCCAGTTCTTTTCTTTTCACTGCTATTTCTAAAGTTTAACATTGGTAATATGCTTGCAGTGGAACCTCCTGGATGGGTAGGCATATTTAGATCTTGGTTTAGGCCTTTTCTACGACTTTGGGAAGAAGGTGGCCAAGTGAAGAATCGCAGGGGTCATCGTGGTCAGCTACCAGCCTATGTCGCTCCGTGCCTGAAGTTACTGCGGCAGTGGCGATTGTCGGCTGAAGATCTCAGATCGGTTCCAAGGAAAGTCCTTATGAGTCGAGTCTTGAGCGAAGTCTTTCATGACCCACTGGCCTTAAGGGATTGCCCGGGCCCAGTTTTGAGGGCGGGGTTAAGACTGATTAATTTGGATAGAGTACCCCCTAAATTTAGGGATCTGGCCTGGTTGTGCTTCCATGGGAAGCTCTATGTTCGGGGCAATTTGAAATTCCGCAGTGGGATGGATCGTAGCTGTCCTCGGGAGGAGTGTGCAGATGAGGAGGAGACTATGGATCATTTTCTGCTTCATTGCCCTTTTAACATAGAGGTGTACAAACAGGTGGGGCGGGCCCTCGGTGTCCCTTTCCTCTCCAGGCTGGGTTATGCTGAGTGGGTGTACGGAGCATTCAATACCGGTGGAGTTTTTTGTTTGGATACACTTTTTTTAGTTAGCCTAGTAGTCCGTTATTTCACCTGGAACGCACGGTGTCAGGTCAGCATTCGGCAAAAACTCCTTCCTGTTGAGGTGGTGGTGTATGACATTTTGCATGAGGTGGGGAGGATTCGGGAGCTTGAGAGAGACAAGCGGGGTCAGGGGGCTTGGTTGAAGGCGTGGAGGGGTTTCAAGCCTCCCTGACTGCCAGGAGTCTCTTTCCCGGGTGTGGCTGTCTGTCTCTTATCACCCTAGATTATCAGTATTTTTGATTAATTTTTGATAAATGGCTGCGTACATAGGTGATGGGTTGTGCCTCTTAGGCCCTCTCTGCTGCTTTATGTAGATAGTTTTCTAGGGATGATTTGGTAGTGGATTATGTATATATTGTATATATTCTGAACATGGATGTGTATTCCTTTGTTTTCTGTTGAAGTTTTGTACCATGGTTTTGTTTTTTACTTTTGTATAAAATTGGTTGCTTGATTCTTTTCAATAAAAGATCAATAGTGTCCCATCTCTGATGTCAGTGGGAGGAATAGTGCCCCATCTCTGGTGTCAGTGGAAGGAATAGTGCCCCATCTCTGGTATCAGTGGAAGGAATAGCGTCCCATCTCTGGTATCAGTGGAAGGAATAGCGTCCCATCTCTGGTGTCAGTGGGAGGAATAGCGTCCCATCTCTGGTGTCAGTTGAAGGAATAGTGTCCCATCTCTGGTGTCAGTGGGAGGAATAGTGCCCCATCTCTGGTGTCAGTGGGAGGAATAGTGCCCCATCTCTGGTATCAGTGGAAGGAATAGTGCCCCATCTCTGGTATTAGTGGAAGGAATAGTGCCCCATCTCTGGTATTAGTGGAAGGAATAGTGCCCCATCTCTGGTATCAGTGGAAGGAATAATGCCCCATCTCTGGTATCAGTGGAAGGAATAATGCCCCATCTCTGGTATCAGTGGGAGGAATAGTGCCCCATCTCTGGTGTTAGTGGGAGGAATAGTGCCCCATCTCTGGTGTCAGGGGGAGGAATAGTGCCCCATCTCTGGTGTCAGGGGGAGGAATAGTGCCCCATCTCTGGTGTCAGGGGGAAGAATAGTGCCGCATCTCTGGTATCAGTGGGAGGAATAGTGCCCCATCTCTGGTATCAGTGGGAGGAATCGTGCCCCATCTCTGGTGTCAGTGGGAGGAATAGTGCCCCATCTCTGGTATTAGTGGAAGGAATAGTGACACATCTCTGGTATTAGTGGAAGGAATAGTACCCCATCTCTGGTGTCAGTGGGAGGAATAGTGCCCCATCTCTGGTGTCAGTGGGAGGAATAGTGACCCATCTCTGGTGTCAGTGGAAGGAATAGCGTCCCATCTCTGGTGTCAGTGGGAGGAATAGTGCCCCATCTCTGGTGTCAGTGGGAGGAATAGTGCCCCGCCCATCATTGGAGCACAGGTGTGTCAGGAGGAAGGTGCCTCTGAAGCTGCTCTGTGAGAGGGGAGTGGTGGTTAAATCTATCCCAGCTCCCTGGCCCCCTTTCTGGGGAGGCCATGGAGGGCAGCGGGGCTTCTCCTGCTGGAGGCTCCCAGCCATCTCCTGGGCCATCAGGTGAACTGCCTTCCTCTGCACAAGCTGATCTCTCTAACCCTGGTGAGGATGAAGGCTCGGAGGCCATTCGGGAGCGAGTGGTGGCCGGGATTAAGGTCCTGAACAGGGAGAGGGACAAGCTCTACAAGCTGAGAGCGGAGTTGAAGCGCCTGCGAAGGCAACGTGAGGGCTTACACAGCCAGAAACGGGGATCCATGGATCCGGAAATCCAGCTGGCCAAGGTCCGTGTGGATCATCAGGAGACCATCGTGGCCATGATGGAAGGCAGAGATGGGCCCTTTAAAGAGAAGTTTTGCAACGACAAGAGGTTTGGAAGGGTGACAAAGATGGAGGTGGAGGAGGAGGAGACCCCCAGTTCTGCCCCCCTGCCCCCCCAGGGAGAGGTAAGAAGCCCCAGGCCTTCCCAGGACTCAGGAGGCATGCTAAGGGCCATCCAGGTAATGGAGTCTCCTATGCGGGGGAATCAGATGATATTTAATGAGGAAGACATTACTGATGATGTACCTGATAAAGTAAAGCCTGCTAAGTCCCATGTTGTGGATAAGACTGTTTTTTGTACCATCTAGCACCATGACTGATAATGTGCCTAATGACAATGTTGTGCCTGCTGAGGCTGCAATGCAGCAAGGTTTGCATTTAAAAAATGTCATTTCTGCAAATGAACTGCAAGTGTCAGAAGAGCCCATTAACCCTTCTTTGGCTGAGTCCAAAGCTGTTTGCCCCACTGCTGCTGAGGGCTCTACAGTGCAGCATCAGGAGACAACTGGTATTGCAGCAACTGTGACTATTGCTTATGGGAATGTGTGTGTGGCTGAAAAAAATCCTCCCAGTTCAGGTGTGATGAACAATGGTCCCAGTACAAGTGTGATGAACAATGGTCCCAGTACAAGTGTGATGGACAATCCTACCAACTCTGTTCATGCAGATAATGTGCAGACTAATGTGACTTCAGTGTGGGCCCCTGGCCCTGAGAAACCTACATTTGCAGAGGTGGCACACTCTGCTCCTGGTAGTCCCGCTCCCAAGCGGGGTTTTCCCCTACAAGCTGCCACTTTGAGCGCCCCAGGATCTGGTCTTGGGTCTCTGGCTTCTGCTGGGGGTCCCAGACGGAATGTAGTTATTCTGAAATGGGAAGGTGGTGCCATCCCTCCAGCACGGCGTGCAGTGGTAGATATGATATTGGAGATGGGTTTTGGTGCAAATGACCTGTATGCCTTTATACACGTAGCTGGGACAAGGGACTATACGGTTAGTTTCACCAGGCCAGAGGGTCTTGACCTGTTCTGGGAGCGATATGAGGCTCGGTGCAGGTCAAGACCTGAATGGGAAGGTCTGGTCCCAGTTGCGGTTTCTCAGAGCTCAACAGTAAAAAAAATTACCATTATCCTGACCAATGAGAGTGTTCCTGCTCGGGATCTAGAGGTCTGGTTAAGGAACTATGGGGAAGTTTTGACCAAACCTAATAAAATCCATGATGAGCGTAACATCTGGACTGGGGGATGGTCGGTAACAGTCAGGTTGGCCAGGGATGGGAATGTTGTCCGTCACCTGCCCTCCTCAGCTTTCATAGGGAGGGATAGGATGACTGTTTTCTACCCTGGTCAGCCGAAGCTGTGTCACCGCTGTGGAGAAAAGGGGCACTTGAGCTCCTCCTGTTCAGCCTTGATGTGTTCAGTGTGTCGGGGGCAGGGTCATATGGCTAAGGACTGTACCAGGAAGATCAGGTGCAACCTGTGCCTGCGCCTTGGCCAGCCCTACAGCAGGTGTCCTGAAGCCTGGCACAATATGGAGAAGGAGGTAGTAGATGACATGTCAAGGCTGGACAGGATGGAGGGTGAGACCCCTGGTGTACCATCCTCCTCTGCGGTGACCCCCTCCCCTGGTCCTGCTCAGGATCCCTCTCCAGTTCCTGTGGCCACCCCTCCTGTGTCTGTAAGTACTCCTTCTGTTTCTGTCTCTGTGTCCCCCCAGCCTACTGTACCCTCTCCTCTTGTGTCAGAACCTTCCAAGTCTGTGCCCCCCGAGTCAGTTACCCCCCAGGAGTCTACCCCTCCTGAGTCTGACTTAAAGGGATCACCCCCCCACCAGCGTGTACTAAAAAGGTTGCTTCTTCCTCTGTAAAGAAGTCTTCTAGAAAGACTTTAAAGAAAAAAGTAAGAGATGAGGGCATCTCTGAGGCTGACCTGCAGTACCTGGAAGAGAGAAGGAAGGTTGGGAGGCGGAAGAGGCAGGCGGTGAGGACGGAACGGGGACGGGAAGCTCCGGTTCCTGTCTCCAGCCATCATAGGTCCTCCAAGTGGGATATTTCTTCATCCGGAGCTTCTTCTGAGAGAAGTTCCGATTCCGAAATGGACTTTGAGGCGGCCTCTAGAAAGAGAGAGGCTTCTGGTGATGAGCAGCAGAGGGGAGCTAAGAAGCAATCCACCCAATAACCCAAATGGCGGTTCCCCCTCCGTTAAAAGTGGTGACAATTAATGTCGCCAGCATTAAGTCAGTAAGAGCTTGTTCTATGGCCTTCTTTTTGTTCAGCCAATTAGATGCTGAAATTTTATTTTTGCAAGAGACTAGGCTCACCTCCTTGGCAGATATTCATATGGCCAAGAGAGAGTGGAGGTATGGTCCATCTTACTGGTCTCTTGCGGCCGAGCCTTACGGCGGTGTGGCGGTGTTGTTTAAAACCGGCATGGTAACTGTCCGGCGGGTTATTGAGGTGGAGATTGGGAGATGTATGGTCTTAGACGTCCTTGTGGGAGGGCAGGACCTGCGCCTAATCAATGTTTATGGGCCGCACACAAAGTGGGACAGGAAATGCCTTTTTACAAGGATCAAGCCATTTCTTTTTACATCCCGGCAAGTGGTCTTTGGAGGTGACTTTAATACAGTAACTAGGCCCAAGGACAGGAAGGACTTCAAGGACAGGCTGGGATATGATAGCGTTTTTTTAAATAGTATGGTTAGGGATGCTGGTCTTGTGGATGTGCACATTAAGCACCTCCCAGATGACACCGGGTTCACTTTTCATCGTGGTAATAGTCAGAGTAGGATAGATAGGTTTTTTTTGAAGGAGGCCTCTGCTTTCTCGCCCCCAGTGGTGCAGGCAGTAGAGTTCTCTGATCACTGTATGCTATCTGTGGTACTGAATGCTTCAGACGCCCCTCAGAGGGGCAAGGGCATCTGGAGATTAAATTCGACACTACTCAAGGAAGAACATGTTAGACAATCCTTTGAGGAATTCTTTCAGGCACAGGTGACCATCCTGGACTTTTGTAGCAGCAAGGCTGAGTGGTGGGAGCTGACCAAAAAGAGGATCGCTGGATTCTTCAGGGGCCTAGCCAATAGAAATCAGTTTAATAAATACATGACCTACCAACGTTTACGGAGGAAGCTGGATATTCTTGTTTCGAGAGGAGGAGATCCTGGGGCAATCTCCGAAGTGAAACTCCTTCTCAGGAAGTGTCAATATGACCGGCATGCCTCTTTGGTTCTGGAGAGGGACTATGGGAAGTACCACTCGCCTGACCCTTACCAGAACTGCAAACAAGGTGTAGCTGTTAAAACGGTCGTTGGCCTTAAGGACAGTACAGGTTCCTTGACAAAGTCCAGGTCAGGGATTCTGGAGGTCGTGAGGTCCTTTTATGCCGACCTTCTTGGGAGGAAAGAGCTTGATCGTGACAAGATGGAAAGCTTTTTGGACTCTACTCCAGGTCTAAATGGTGGAGATGTTCCATTGATGAATTTGACAGAGGAGATCACAGTCGAAGAGGTGATGAGGGCAATTGAACAGCTTGCCATCAAAAAGTCGCCTGGACCGGATGGCTTGACGGCTGAGTTTTACAAAGCCTTTAAGTCTATTCTGGCCCCGCATTTGGTAGAGGTTTTTAACAGTTGCCTTGCTGAGGGGGTGCTTTCCCCTTCCATGAGGCACTCGGCTGTGATTCTTCTTTCAAAGGGTAAAGATCCTTCGATGATTGAGAATTGGCGCCCCATCAGCCTTCTTAATGTCGATAGAAAGATACTGGCAAAGATATTTTTCTGGCGCCTATCGTCAGTGGCAGAGTCTTTGCTTTCTCGCCATCAGCACTGTTCGGTCCAGGGTAGGAGCACCTTCTCAGCGGTTTTAGCTGCCCGGGAGGCCTTGGAGCGGTGCAGGGCTGCAGGCTGGGGAAAGTATTTGCTGACATTGGATCAGGCAAAGGCTTTTGATCGTGTTAACCATGAGTACCTGTGGTTGCTCCTTAGTAAGTACGGTCTGCCGGGTGGTTTTGTCGATTGGCTGAAAGTCTTGTATAAGGGGGCAGAAAGCTTCCCTCTTGTTAATGGTTGGGTTGGACAGTCCTTTGGGGTTGGCTCCGGGGTGCGCCAGGGTTGTCCCCTGAGTCCCCTGCTCTATGTGTTTGCAATCGACCCCTTCATCAGGAGGCTAGAG
This sequence comes from Rana muscosa, assembly GCA_029206835.1. Taxonomy (NCBI): domain Eukaryota; kingdom Metazoa; phylum Chordata; class Amphibia; order Anura; family Ranidae; genus Rana; species Rana muscosa. The sequence continues at coordinate 163,914,050 of CM055120.1, forward strand.
AGCGGCATGTTGTGTGGGGTACCAGTGGGGCTCCCGGGTGAGCCGCCATTGAGGGTTGTTGCCTATGCGGATGATGTGTCGGTGATTGTCACTGGGACGGATGAAGCGGAGGAGGTGGTCTCTCTGACATCACGGTATTCTGAAGCATCAGGCTCCAAGATCAATCAGGAAAAGACTGAAGTTTTCTGGATGGGAAAGGATGGTGAGGGTTTTGATCTCCCGGACACCTTTCCAGTGCCCCAGGAAAGAATTAAGATACTAGGCATTGAATTTGGACCCGGCGATTATGGCCTCAAAAACTGGGAAGGCAGACTGGAAATTGCCAATACTAAGGTGGTCAGCTGGAAAAGATGGATGTTATCTATGAGGGAAAGGGTTGATCTGATTAAGACTTACCTGATTCCGATCTTCTTGTATGTCAGCTTTGTCTGCATCTTGCCAGTGTCTCTCTATGCTAGGGTCAGTAGTGTGTTCTTCCAGATGCTGTGGGGGAACAGACTGAACCCCATCAAGAGGAATGTCACCTACCTATCCAGGAGGGAGGGTGGCTTAGGTATGGTCAACCCAGTTCTTTTCTTTTCACTGCTATTTCTAAAGTTTAACATTGGTAATATGCTTGCAGTGGAACCTCCTGGATGGGTAGGCATATTTAGATCTTGGTTTAGGCCTTTTCTACGACTTTGGGAAGAAGGTGGCCAAGTAAAGAATCGCAGGGGTCATCGTGGTCAGCTACCAGCCTATGTCGCTCCGTGCCTGAAGTTACTGCGGCAGTGGCGATTGTCGGCTGAAGATCTCAATTCGGTTCCAAGGAAAGTCCTTATGAGTCGAGTCTTGAGCGAAGTCTTTCATGACCCACTGGCCTTAAGGGATTGCCCGGGCCCAGTTTTGAGGGCGGGGTTAAGACTGATTAATTTGGATAGAGTACCCCCTAAATTTAGGGATCTGGCCTGGTTGTGCTTCCATGGGAAGCTCTATGTTCGGGGCAATTTGAAATTCCGCAGTGGGATGGATCGTAGCTGTCCTCGGGAGGAGTGTGCAGATGAGGAGGAGACTATGGATCATTTTCTGCTTCATTGCCCTTTTAACATAGAGGTGTACAAACAGGTGGGGCGGGCCCTCGGTGTCCCTTTCCTCTCCAGGCTGGGTTATGCTGAGTGGGTGTACGGAGCATTCAATACCGGTGGAGTTTTTTGTTTGGATACACTTTTTTTAGTTAGCCTAGTAGTCCGTTATTTCACCTGGAATGCACGGTGTCAGGTCAGCATTCGGCAAAAACTCCTTCCTGTTGAGGTGGTGGTGTATGACATTTTGCATGAGGTGGGGAGGATTCGGGAGCTTGAGAGAGACAAGCGGGGTCAGGGGGCTTGGTTGAAGGCGTGGAGGGGTTTCAGGCCTCCCTGACTGCCAGGAGTCTCTTTCCCGGGTGTGGCTGTCTGTCTCTTATCACCCTAGATTATCAGTATTTTTGATGAATTTTTGATAAATGGCTGCGTACATAGGTGATGGGTTGTGCCTCTTAGGCCCTCTCTGCTGCTTTATGTAAATAGTTTTCTAGGGATGTTTTGGTAGTGGATTATGTATATATTGTATATATTCTGAACATGGATGTGTATTCCTTTGTTTTCTGTTGAAGTTTTGTACTATGGTTTTGTTTTTTACTTTTGTATAAAAATTGGTTGCTTGATTCTTTTCAATAAAAGATCAATAGTGACCCATCTCTGGTGTCAGTGGAAGGAATAGCGTCCCATCTCTGGTGTCAGTGGGAGGAATAGTGCCCCATCTCTGATGTCAGTGGGAGGAATAGTGCCCCATCTCTGGTGTCAGTGGGAGGAATAGTGCCCCGCCCATCATTGGAGCACAGGTGTGTCAGGAGGAAGGTGCCTCTGAAGCTGCTCTGTGAGAAGGGAGTGGTGGTGAAATCTATCCCAGCTCCCTGGCCCCCTTTCTGGGGAGGCCATGGAGGGCAGCGGGGCTTCTCCTGCTGGAGGCTCCCAGCCATCTCCTGGGCCGTCAGGTGAACTGCCATCCTCTGCACAAGCCGATCTCTCTGCCCCTGGTGAGGATGAAGGCTCGGAGGCCATTCGGGAGCGAGTGGTGGCCGGGATTAAGGTCCTGAACAGGGAGAGGGACAAGCTGTACAAGCTGAGAGCGGAGTTGAAGCGCCTGCGAAGGCAACGTGAGGGCTTACATAGCCAGAAACGGGGATCCATGGATCCGGAAATCCAGCTGGCCAAGGTCCGTGTGGATCATCAGGAGACCATCGTGGCCATGATGGAAGGCAGAGATGGGCCCTTTAAAGAGAAGTTTTGCAACGACAAGAGGTTTGGAAGGGTGACAAAGATGGAGGTGGAGGAGGAGGAGACCCCCAGTTCTGACCCCCTGCCCCCCCAGGGAGAGGTAAGAAGCCCCAGGCCTTCCCAGGAATCTGGAGGTATGCTGAGGGCCATCCAGGTAATGGAGTCTCCTATGCGGGGGGATCAGATGGTGTTTAATGAGGAAGACATTACTGATGATGTACCTGATAAAGTGAAGCCTGCTAAGTCCCATGTTGTGGATAAGACTGTTTTTGTTCCTTTTAACACTGTGACTGACAATGTGCCTAATGACAATCAGGCTGCTAGTCCTGTGTGCAGCAATGTTGTGCCTGCTGAGGCTGCAATGCAGCAAGAGATACGTTTAAAAAATGTCATTTCTGTGGATGGACTGCAAGTGTCAGAACAGCCCATTAACCCTTCTTTGGCTGAGTCCAAAGCTGTTTGCCCCACTGCTGCTGAGGACTCTACAGTGCAGCATCAGGAGACAGCTGGTATTGCAGCAACTGTGACTATTCCTGATGGGAATTTGAATAGTTCTGTGACTGATAACAATCACCCCAGTACCAGTGTGATGAACAATCCTGCTACAGATCCTGCCATTTCAGTTCATACAGTTGATGATGATAATAATACTAATATACAGACTAATGTGACTTCAGTGTCGGCCCTTGGCCTTGATAAACCTACTTTTGCACAGGTGGCACACTCTGCTCCTGGTAGTCCCGCTCCCAAACGGGGTTTTCCACTGCAAGCTGCCACTTTGAGCACCCCAAGATCTGGTCTTGGGTCTCTGGCTTCTGCTGGGGGTCCCAGGCGGAATGTAGTTATTCTGAAATGGGAAGGTGGTGCCATCCCTCCAGCACGGCGTGCAGTGGTGGACTTGATATTGGAGATGGGTTTTGGTGCAAATGACCTGTATGCCTTTATTCATGTAGCTGGGACAAGGGACTATACGGTTAGCTTCACCAGGCCAGAGGGTCTTGACCTGTTCTGGGAGCGATATGAGGCTCGGTGCAGGTCAAGACCTGAATGGGAAGGTCTGGTCCCAGTTGCGGTGTCTCAGAGGTCAACAGTAAAAAAAATAACCATTATCCTGACTAATGAGAGTGTTCCTGCTCGGGATCTAGAGGTCTGGTTAAGGAACTATGGGGAGGTTTTGACCAAACCTAATAAAATCCATGATGAGCGTAACATCTGGACTGGGGGATGGTCGGTAACAGTCAGGTTGGCCAGGGATGGGAATGTTGTCCGTCACTTGCCCTCCTCAGCTTTCATAGGGAGGGATAGGATGACTGTTTTCTACCCTGGTCAGCCGAAGCTGTGTCACCGCTGTGGAGAAAAGGGGCACTTGAGCTCCTCCTGTTCAGCCTTGATGTGTTCAGTGTGTCGGGGTCAGGGTCATATGGCTAAGGACTGTACTAAGATGATCAGGTGCAACCTGTGCCTGCGCCTTGGCCACCCCTACAGCAGATGTCCTGAAGCCTGGCACAATATGGAGAAGGAGGTAGTAGAGGACATGTCAGGGCTGGACAGGATGGAGGGTGAGACCCCTGGTGTACCATCCTCCTCTGCGGTGACCGCCTCCCCCGGTCCTGCTCAGGATCCCTCTCCAGTTCCTGTGGCCACCCCTCCTGTGTCTGTAAGTACTCCTTCTGTTTCTGTCTCTGTGTCCCCCCAGCCTACTGTACCCTCTCCTCTTGTGTCAGAACCTTCAAAGTCTGTGCCCCCCAAGTCAGTTACCCCCCAGGAGTCTACCCCTCCTGAGTCTGACTTAAAGGGATCACCCCCCCCAACTAAACAGGGCGCCCCTTCCTCTGTAAAGAAGTCTTGTGGAAAAACTTTAAAGGAAAAAGTAAGAGATGAGGGCATCTCTGAGGCTGACCTGTGGTACCTGGAGGAGAGAAGGAAGGTTGGGAGGCGGAAGAGGCAGGCGGTGAGGACGGAACGGGGACGGGAAGCTCCGGTTCCTGTCTCCAGCCGTCATAGGTCCTCCAAGTGGGATATTTCTTCATCCGGAGCTTCTTCGGAGAGAAGTTCTGATTCCGAAATGGACTTTGAGGCGGCCTCTAGAAAGAGAGAGGCTTCTGGTGATGAGCAGCAGAGGGGAGCTAAGAAGCAATCCACCCAATAACCCAAATGGCGGTTCCCCCTCCGTTAAAAGTGGTGACAATTAATGTCGCCAGCATTAAGTCAGTAAGAGCTCGTTCTATGGCCTTCTTTTTGTTCAGCCAATTAGATGCTGAAATTTTATTTTTGCAAGAGACTAGGCTCACCTCCTTGGCAGATATTCATATGGCCAAGAGAGAGTGGAGGTATGGTCCATCTTACTGGTCTCTTGCGGCCGAGCCTTACGGCGGTGTGGCGGTGTTGTTTAAAACCGGCATGGTAACTGTCCGGCGGGTTATTGAGGTGGAGATTGGGAGATGTATGGTCTTAGACGTCCTTGTGGGAGGGCAGGACCTGCGCCTAATCAATGTTTATGGGCCGCACACAAAGTGGGACAGGAAATGCCTTTTTACAAGGATCAAGCCATTTCTTTTTACATCCCGGCAAGTGGTCTTTGGAGGTGACTTTAATACAGTAACTAGGCCCAAGGACAGGAAGGACTTCAAGGACAGGCTGGGATATGATAGCGTTTTTTTAAATAGTATGGTTAGGGATGCTGGTCTTGTGGATGTGCACATTAAGCACCTCCCAGATGACACCGGGTTCACTTTTCATCGTGGTAATAGTCAGAGTAGGATAGATAGGTTTTTTTTGAAGGAGGCCTCTGCTTTCTCGCCCCCAGTGGTGCAGGCAGTAGAGTTCTCTGATCACTGTATGCTATCTGTGGTACTGAATGCTTCAGACGCCCCTCAGAGGGGCAAGGGCATCTGGAGATTAAATTCGACTCTACTCAAGGAAGAACATGTTAGACAATCCTTTGAGGAATTCTTTCAGGCACAGGTGACCATCCTGGACTTTTGTAGCAGCAAGGCTGAGTGGTGGGAGCTGACCAAAAAGAGGATCGCTGGATTCTTCAGGGGCCTAGCCAATAGAAATCAGTTTAATAAATACATGACCTACCAACGTTTACGGAGGAAGCTGGATATTCTTGTCTCGAGAGGAGGAGATCCTGGGGCAATCTCCGAAGTGAAACTCCTTCTCAGAAAGTGTCAATATGACCGGCATGCCTCTTTGGTTCTGGAGAGGGACTATGGGAAGTACCACTCGCCTGACCCTTACCAGAACTGCAAACAAGGTGTAGCTGTTAAAACGGTCGTTGGCCTTAAGGACAGTACAGGTTCCTTGACAAAGTCCAGGTCAGGGATTCTGGAGGTCGTGAGGTCCTTTTATGCCGACCTTCTTGGGAGGAAAGAGCTTGATCGTGACAAGATGGAAAGCTTTTTGGACTCTACTCCAGGTCTAAATGGTGGAGATGTTCCATTGATGAATTTGACAGAGGAGATCACAGTCGAAGAGGTGATGAGGGCAATTGAACAGCTTGCCATCAAAAAGTCGCCTGGACCGGATGGCTTGACGGCTGAGTTTTACAAAGCCTTTAAGTCTATTCTGGCCCCGCATTTGGTAGAGGTTTTTAACAGTTGCCTTGCTGAGGGGGTGCTTTCCCCTTCCATGAGGCACTCGGCTGTGATTCTTCTTTCAAAGGGTAAAGATCCTTCGATGATTGAGAATTGGCGCCCCATCAGCCTTCTTAATGTCGATAGAAAGATACTGGCAAAGATATTTTTCTGGCGCCTATCGTCAGTGGCAGAGTCTTTGCTTTCTCGCCATCAGCACTGTTCGGTCCAGGGTAGGAGCACCTTCACAGCGGTTTTAGCTGTCCGGGAGGCCTTGGAGCGGTGCAGGGCTGCAGGCTGGGGAAAGTATTTGCTGACATTGGATCAGGCAAAGGCTTTTGATCGTGTTAACCATGAGTACCTGTGGTTGCTCCTTAGTAAGTACGGTCTGCCGGGTGGTTTTGTCGATTGGCTGAAAGTCTTGTATAAGGGGGCAGAAAGCTTCCCTCTTATTAATGGTTGGGTTGGACAGTCCTTTGAGGTTGGCTCCGGGGTGCGCCAGGGTTGTCCCCTGAGTCCCCTGCTCTATGTGTTTGCAATCGACCCCTTCATCAGGAGGCTAGAGAGTGGCATGTTGTGTGGGGTACCAGTGGGGCTCCCGGGTGAGCCGCCATTGAGGGTTGTTGCCTATGCGGATGATGTGTCGGTGATTGTCACTGGGACGGATGAAGCGGAGGAGGTGGTCTCTCTGACATCACGGTATTCTGAAGCATCAGGCTCCAAGATCAATCAGGAAAAGACTGAAGTTTTCTGGATGGGAAAGGATGGTGAGGGGTTTGATCTCCCGGACACCTTTCCAGTGCCCCAGGAAAGAATTAAGATACTAGGCATTGAATTTGGACCCGGCGATTATGGCCTCAAAAACTGGGAAGGCAGACTGGAAATTGCCAATACTAAGGTGGTCAGCTGGAAGAGATGGAAGTTATCTATGAGGGAAAGGGTTGATCTGATTAAGACTTACCTGATTCCGATCTTCTTGTATGTCAGCTTTGTCTGCATCTTGCCAGTGTCTCTCTATGCTAGGGTCAGTAGTGTGTTCTTCCAGATGCTGTGGGGGAACAGACTGAACCCCATCAAGAGGAATGTCACCTACCTATCCAGGAGGGAGGGTGGCTTAGGTATGGTCAACCCAGTTCTTTTCTTTTCACTGCTATTTCTAAAGTTTAACATTGGTAATATGCTTGCAGTGGAACCTCCTGGATGGGTAGGCATATTTAGATCTTGGTTTAGGCCTTTTCTACGACTTTGGGAAGAAGGTGGCCAAGTGAAGAATCGCAGGGGTCATCGTGGTCAGCTACCAGCCTATGTCGCTCCGTGCCTGAAGTTACTGCGGCAGTGGCGATTGTCGGCTGAAGATCTCAGATCGGTTCCAAGGAAAGTCCTTATGAGTCGAGTCTTGAGCGAAGTCTTTCATGACCCACTGGCCTTAAGGGATTGCCCGGGCCCAGTTTTGAGGGCGGGGTTAAGACTGATTAATTTGGATAGAGTACCCCCTAAATTTAGGGATCTGGCCTGGTTGTGCTTCCATGGGAAGCTCTATGTTCGGGGCAATTTGAAATTCCGCAGTGGGATGGATCGTAGCTGTCCTCGGGAGGAGTGTGCAGATGAGGAGGAGACTATGGACCATTTTCTGCTTCATTGCCCTTATAACATAGAGGTGTACAAACAGGTGGGGCGGGCCCTCGGTGTCCCTTTCCTCTCCAGGCTGGGTTATGCTGAGTGGGTGTATGGAGCATTCAATACCGGTGGAGTTTTTTGTTTGGATACACTTTTTTTAGTTAGCCTAGTAGTCCGTTATTTCACCTGGAACGCACGGTGTCAGGTCAGCATTCGGCAAAAACTCCTTCCTGTTGAGGTGGTGGTGTATGACATTTTGCATGAGGTGGGGAAGATTCGGGAGCTTGAGAGAGACAAGCGGGGTCAGGGGGCTTGGTTGAAGGCGTGGAGGGGTTTCAAGCCTCCCTGACTACCAGGAGTCTCTTTCCCGGGTGTGGCTGTCTGTCTCTTATCACTCTAGATTATCAGTATTTTTGATGAGTTTTTGATAAATGGCTGCGTACATAGGTGATGGGTTGTGCCTCTTAGGCCCTCTCTGCTGCTTTATGTAGATAGTTTTCTAGGGATGTTTTGGTAGTGGATTATGTATATATTGTATATATTCTGAACATGGATGTGTATTCCTTTGTTTTCTGTTGAAGTTTTGTACCATGGTTTTGTTTTTTACTTTTGTATAAAATTGGTTGCTTTATTCTTTTCAATAAAAGATCAATAGTGTCCCATCTCTGGTGTCAGTGGGAGGAATAGTGCCCCATCTCTGGTGTCAGTGGGAGGAATAGTGCCCCATCTCTGGTATCAGTGGAAGGAATAGTGCCCCATCTCTGGTATTAGTGGAAGGAATAGTGCCCCATCTCTGGTATTAGTGGAAGGAATAGTGCCCCATCTCTGGTATCAGTGGAAGGAATAATGCCCCATCTCTGGTATCAGTGGAAGGAATAATGCCCCATCTCTGGTATCAGTGGGAGGAATAGTGCCCCATCTCTGGTGTTAGTGGGAGGAATAGTGCCCCATCTCTGGTGTCAGGGGGAGGAATAGTGCCCCATCTCTGGTATCAGTGGGAGGAATAGTGCCCCATCTCTGGTGTCAGTGGGAGGAATAGTGCCCCACCCATCATTGGAGCACAGGTGTGTCAGGAGGAAGGTGCCTCTGAAGCTGCTCTGTGAGAAGGGAGTGGTGGTGAAATCTCTCCCAGCTCCCTGGCCCCCTTTCTGGGGAGGCCATGGAGGGCAGCGGGGCCTCTCCTGCTGGAGGCTCCCAGCCATCTCCTGGGCCGTCAGGTGAACTGCCTGCCTCTGCACAAGCTGATCTCTCTACCCCTGGTGAGGATGAAGGCTCGGAGGCCATTCGGGAGCGAGTGGTGGCCGGGATTAAGGTCCTGAACAGGGAGAGGGACAAGCTGTACAAGCTGAGAGCGGAGTTGAAGCGCCTGCGAAGGCAACGTGAGGGCTTACATAGCCAGAAACGGGGATCCATGGATCCGGAAATCCAGCTGGCCAAGGTCCGTGTGGATCATCAGGAAACCATCGTGGCCATGATGGAAGGCAGAGATGGGCCCTTTAAAGAGAAGTTTTGCAACGACAAGAGGTTTGGAAGGGTGACAAAGATGGAGGTGGAGGAGGAGGAGACCCCCAGTTCTGACCCCCTGCCCCCCCAGGGAGAGGTAAGAAGCCCCAGGCCTTCCCAGGACTCAGGAGGCATGCTAAGGGCCATCCAGGTAATGGAGTCTCCTATGCGGGGGGATCAGATGGTGTTTAACGAGGAAGACATTACTGATGATGTGCCTGATAAAGTAAAGCCTGCTAAGTCCCATGTTGTGGATAAGACTGTTTTTGTGCCATCTAGCACCATGACTGATAATGTGCCTAATGACAATGTTGTGCCTGCTGAGGCTGCAATGCAGCAAGACTTGCATTCAAAAAATGTCATTTCTGTAAATGAACTGCAAGTGTCAGAAGAGCCCATTAACCTTTCTTTGGCTGAGTCCAAAGCTGTTTGCCCCACTGCTGCTGAGGGCTCTACAGTGCAGCATCAGGAGACAACTGGTATTGCAGCAACTGTGACTATTGCTGATGGGAATGTGTGTGTGGCTGAAAAAAATCCTCCCAGTTCAGGTGTGATGAACAATGGTCCCAGTACACGTGTGATGAACAATGGTCCCAGTACAAGTGTGATGGACAATCCTACCAACTCTGTTTTTGCAGATAATGTGCAGACTAATGTGACTTCAGTGTGGGCCCCTGGCCCTGAGAAACCTACATTTGCAGAGGTGGCACACTCTGCTCCTGGTAGTCCCGCTCCCAAGCGGGGTTTTCCCCTACAAGCTGCCACTTTGAGCGCCCCAGGATCTGGTCTTGGGTCTCTGGCTTCTGCTGGGGGTCCCAGACGGAATGTAGTTATTCTGAAATGGGAAGGTGGTGCCATCCCTCCAGCACGGCGTGCGGTGGTAGATATGATATTGGAGATGGGTTTTGGTGCAAATGACCTGTATGCCTTTATACACGTAGCTGGGACAAGGGACTATACGGTTAGTTTCACCAGGCCAGAGGGTCTTGACCTGTTCTGGGAGCGATATGAGGCTCGGTGCAGGTCAAGACCTGAATGGGAAGGTCTGGTCCCAGTTGCGGTTTCTCAGAGGTCAACAGTAAAAAAAATTACCATTATCCTGACCAATGAGAGTGTTCCTGCTCGGGATCTAGAGGTCTGGTTAAGGAACTATGGGGAGGTTTTGACCAAACCTAATAAAATCCATGATGAGCGTAACATCTGGACTGGGGGATGGTCGGTAACAGTCAGGTTGGCCAGGGATGGGAATGTTGTCCGTCACCTGCCCTCCTCAGCTTTCATAGGGAGGGATAGGATGACTGTTTTCTACCCTGGTCAGCCGAAGCTGTGTCACCGCTGTGGAGAAAAGGGGCACTTGAGCTCCTCCTGTTCAGCCTTGATGTGTTCAGTGTGTCGGGGGCAGGGTCATATGGCTAAGGACTGTACCAGGAAGATCAGGTGCAACCTGTGCCTGCGCCTTGGCCACCCCTACAGCAGGTGTCCTGAAGCCTGGCACAATATGGAGAAGGAGGTAGTAGAGGACATGTCAAGGCTGGACGGGATGGAGGGTGAGACCCCTGGTGTACCATCCTCCTCTGCGGTGACCCCCTCCCCTGGTCCTGCTCAGGATCCCTCTCCAGTTCCTGTGGCCACCCCTCCTGTGTCTGTAAGTACTCCTTCTGTTTCTGTCTCTGTGTCCCCCCAGCCTACTGTACCCTCTCCTCTTGTGTCGGAACCTTCCAAGTCTGTGCCCCCCGAGTCTGTTACCCCCCAGGAGTCTACCCCTCCCGAGTCTGACTTAAAGGGATCACCCCCCCACCAGCATGTACTAAAAAGGGTGCCCCTTCCTCTGTAAAGAAGTCTTGTGGAAAGACTTTAAAGAAAAAAATAAGAGATGAGGGCATCTCTGAGGCTGACCTGCGGTACCTGGAGGAGAGAAGGAAGGTTGGGAGGCGGAAGAGGCAGGCGGTGAGGACGGAACGGGGACGAGAAGCTCCGGTTCCTGTCTCCAGCCGTCATAGGTCCTCCAAGTGGGATATTTCTTCATCCGGAGCTTCTTCTGAGAGAAGTTCCGATTCCGAAATGGACTTTGAGGCGGCCTCTAGAAAGAGAGAGGCTTCTGGTGATGAGCAGCAGAGGGGAGCTAAGAAGCAATCCACCCAATAACCCAAATGGCGGTTCCCCCTCCGTTAAAAGTGGTGACAATTAATGTCGCCAGCATTAAGTCAGTAAGAGCTCGTTCTATGGCCTTCTTTTTGTTCAGCCAATTAGATGCTGAAATTTTATTTTTGCAAGAGACTAGGCTCACCTCCTTGGCAGATATTCATATGGCCAAGAGAGAGTGGAGGTACGGTCCATCTTACTGGTCTCTTGCGGCCGAGCCTTACGGCGGTGTGGCGGTGTTGTTTAAAACCGGCATGGTAACTGTCCGGCGGGTTATTGAGGTGGAGATTGGGAGATGTATGGTCTTAGACGTCCTTGTGGGAGGGCAGGACCTGCGCCTAATCAATGTTTATGGGCCGCACACAAAGTGGGACAGGAAATGCCTTTTTACAAGGATCAAGCCATTTCTTTTTACATCCCGGCAAGTGGTCTTTGGAGGTGACTTTAATACAGTAACTAGGCCCAAGGACAGGAAGGACTTCAAGGACAGGCTGGGATATGATAGCGTTTTTTTAAATAGTATGGTTAGGGATGCTGGTCTTGTGGATGTGCACATTAAGCACCTCCCAGATGACACCGGGTTCACTTTTCATCGTGGTAATAGTCAGAGTAGGATAGATAGGTTTTTTTTGAAGGAGGCCTCTTCTTTCTCGCCCCCAGTGGTGCAGGCAGTAGAGTTCTCTGATCACTGTATGCTATCTGTGGTACTGAATGCTTCAGACGCCCCTCAGAGGGGCAAGGGCATCTGGAGATTAAATTCGACTCTACTCAAGGAAGAACATGTTAGACAATCCTTTGAGGAATTCTTTCAGGCACAGGTGACCATCCTGGACTTTTGTAGCAGCAAGGCTGAGTGGTGGGAGCTGACCAAAAAGAGGATCGCTGGATTCTTCAGGGGCCTAGCCAATAGAAATCAGTTTAATAAATACATGACCTACCAACGTTTACGGAGGAAGCTGGATATTCTTGTCTCGAGAGGAGGAGATCCTGGGGCAATCTCCGAAGTGAAACTCCTTCTCAGGAAGTGTCAATATGACCGGCATGCCTCTTTGGTTCTGGAGAGGGACTATGGGAAGTACCACTCGCCTGACCCTTACCAGAACTGCAAACAAGGTGTAGCTGTTAAAACGGTCGTTGGCCTTAAGGACAGTACAGGTTCCTTGACAAAGTCCAGGTCAGGGATTCTGGAGGTCGTGAGGTCCTTTTATGCCGACCTTCTTGGGAGGAAAGAGCTTGACCGTGACAAGATGGAAAGCTTTTTGGACTCTACTCCAGGTCTAAATGGTGGAGATGTTCCATTGATGAATTTGACAGAGGAGATCACAGTCAAAGAGGTGATGAGGGCAATTGAACAGCTTGCCATCAAAAAGTCGCCTGGACCGGATGGCTTGACGGCTGAGTTTTACAAAGCCTTTAAGTCTATTCTGGCCCCGCATTTGGTAGAGGTTTTTAACAGTTGCCTTGCTGAGGGGGTGCTTTCCCCTTCCATGAGGCACTCGGCTGTGATTCTTCTTTCAAAGGGTAAAGATCCTTCGATGATTGAGAATTGGCGCCCCATCAGCCTTCTTAATGTCGATAGAAAGATACTGGCAAAGATATTTTTCTGGCGCCTATCGTCAGTGGCAGAGTCTTTGCTTTCTCGCCATCAGCACTGTTCGGTCCAGGGTAGGAGCACCTTCACAGCGGTTTTAGCTGTCCGGGAGGCCTTGGAGCGGTGCAGGGCTGCAGGCTGGGGAAAGTATTTGCTGACATTGGATCAGGCAAAGGCTTTTGATCGTGTTAACCATGAGTACCTGTGGTTGCTCCTTAGTAAGTACGGTCTGCCGGGTGGTTTTGTCGATTGGCTGAAAGTCTTGTATAAGGGGGCAGAAAGCTTCCCTCTTGTTAATGGTTGGGTTGGACAGTCCTTTGAGGTTGGCTCCGGGGTGCGCCAGGGTTGTCCCCTGAGTCCCCTGCTCTATGTGTTTGCAATCGACCCCTTCATCAGGAGGCTAGAGAGTGGCATGTTGTGTGGGGTACCAGTGGGGCTCCCGGGTGAGCCGCCTTTGAGGGTTGTTGCCTATGCGGATGATGTGTCGGTGATTGTCACTGGGACGGATGAAGCGGAGGAGGTGGTCTCTCTGACATCACGGTATTCTGAAGCATCAGGCTCCAAGATCAATCAGGAAAAGACTGAAGTTTTCTGGATGGGAAAGGAAGGTGAGGGGTTTGATCTCCCGGGCACCTTTCCAGTGCCCCAGGAAAGAATTAAGATACTAGGCATTGAATTTGGACCCGGCGATTATGGCCTCAAAAACTGGGAAGGCAGACTGGAAATTGCCAATACTAAGGTGGTCAGCTGGAAGAGATGGAAGTTATCTATGAGGGAAAGGGTTGATCTGATTAAGACTTACCTGATTCCGATCTTCTTGTATGTCAGCTTTGTCTGCATCTTGCCAGTGTCTCTCTATGCTAGGGTCAGTAGTGTGTTCTTCCAGATGCTGTGGGGGAACAGACTGAACCCCATCAAGAGGAATGTCACCTACCTATCCAGGAGGGAGGGTGGCTTAGGTATGGTCAACCCAGTTCTTTTCTTTTCACTGCTATTTCTAAAGTTTAACATTGGTAATATGCTTGCAGTGGAACCTCCTGGATGGGTAGGCATATTTAGATCTTGGTTTAGGCCTTTTCTACGACTTTGGGAAGAAGGTGGCCAAGTGAAGAATCGCAGGGGTCATCGTGGTCAGCTACCAGCCTATGTCGCTCCGTGCCTGAAGTTACTGCGGCAGTGGCGATTGTCGGCTGAAGATCTCAGATCGGTTCCAAGGAAAGTCCTTATGAGTCGAGTCTTGAGCGAAGTCTTTCATGACCCACTGGCCTTAAGGGATTGCCCGGGCCCAGTTTTGAGGGCGGGGTTAAGACTGATTAATTTGGATAGAGTACCCCCTAAATTTAGGGATCTGGCCTGGTTGTGCTTCCATGGGAAGCTCTATGTTCGGGGCAATTTGAAATTCCGCAGTGGGATGGATCGTAGCTGTCCTCGGGAGGAGTGTGCAGATGAGGAGGAGACTATGGACCATTTTCTGCTTCATTGCCCTTTTAACATAGAGGTGTATAAACAGGTGGGGCGGGCCCTCGGTGTTCCTTTCCTCTCCAGGCTGGGTTATGCTGAGTGGGTGTACGGAGCATTCAATACCGGTGGAGTTTTTTGTTTGGATACACTTTTTTTAGTTAGCCTAGTAGTCCGTTATTTCACCTGGAATGCACGGTGTCAGGTCAGCATTCGGCAAAAACTCCTTCCTGTTGAGGTGGTGGTGTATGACATTTTGCATGAGGTGGGGAAGATTCGGGAGCTTGAGAGAGACAAGCGGGGTCAGGGGGCTTGGTTGAAGGCGTGGAGGGGTTTCAAGCCTCCCTGACTGCCAGGAGTCTCTTTCCCGGGTGTGGCTGTCTGTCTCTTATCACCCTAGATTATCAGTATTTTTGATGAATTTTTGATAAATGGCTGCGTACATAGGTGATGGGTTGTGCCTCTTAGGCCCTCTCTGCTGCTTTATGTAGATAGTTTTCTAGGGATGTTTTGGTAGTGGATTATGTATATATTGTATATATTCTGAACATGGATGTGTATTCCTTTGTTTTCTGTTGAAGTTTTGTACTATGGTTTTGTTTTTTTACTTTTGTATAAAAATTGGTTGCTTGATTCTTTTCAATAAAAGATCAATAGTGCCCCATCTCTGGTGTCAGGGGGAGGAATAGTGCCCCATCTCTGGTGTCAGGGGGAAGAATAGTGCCGCATCTCTGGCATCAGTGGGAGGAATAGTGCCCCATCTCTGGTATCAGTGGGAGGAATAGTACCCCATCTCTGGTGTCAGTGGGAGGAATAGTGCCCCACCCATCATTGGAGCACAGGTGTGTCAGGAGGAAGGTGCCTCTGAAGCTGCTCTGTGAGAGGGGAGTGGTGGTGAAATCTATCCCAGCTCCCTGGCCCCCTTTCTCGGGAGGCCATGGAGGGCACCGGGGCTTCTCCTGCTGGAGGCTCCCAGCCATCTCCTGGGCCATCAGGTGAACTGCCTGCCTCTGCACAAGCTGATCTCTCTACCCCTGGTGAGGATGAAGGCTCGGAGGCCATTCGGGAGCGAGTGGTGGCCGGGATTAAGGTCCTGAACAGGGAGAGGGACAAGCTCTACAAGCTGAGAGCGGAGTTGAAATGCCTGCGAAGGCAACGTGAGGGCTTACATAGCCAGAAACGGGGATCCATGGATCCTGAAATCCAGCTGGCCAAGGTTCCGTGTGGATCATCAGGAGACCATCGTGGCCATGATGGAAGGCAGAGATGGGCCCTTTAAAGAGAAGTTTTGCAACGACAAGAGGTTTGGAAGGGTGACAAAGATGGAGGTGGAGGAGGAGGAGACCCCCAGTTCTGACCCCCTGCCCCCCCAGGGAGAGGTAAGCAGCCCCAGGCCTTCCCAGGAATCTGGAGGCATGCTGAGGGCCATCCAGGTAATGGAGTCTCCTATGCGGGGAGATCAGATGATATTTAATAAGGAAGACATTACTGATGATGTACCTGATAAGGTTAAGCCTTCTAAATCCCATGTTGTGGATAAGACTGTTTTTGTTCCTTTTAACACTGTGACTGACAATGTGCCTAATGACAATCAGGCTGCTAGTCCTGTATGCAGCAATGTTGTGCCTGCTGAGGCTGCAATGCAGCAAGAGTTACATTTAAAAAATGTCATTTCTGTGGATGGACTGCAAGTGTCAGCACAGCCCATTAACCCTTCTTTGGCTGAGTCCAAAGCTGTTTGCCCCACTGCTGCTGAGGACTCTACAGTGCAGCATCAGGAGACAGCTGGTATTGCAGCAACTGTGACTATTCCTGATGGGAATTTGAATAGTTCTGTGACTGATAACAATCACCCCAGTACCAGTGTGATGAACAATCCTGCTACAGATCCTGCCATTTCAGTTCATACAGTTGATAATAATAATAATATACAGAGTGATGTGGCTTCAGTGTGGGCCCCTGGCCCTGATAAACCTACTTTTGCACAGGTGGCACACTCTGCTCCTGGTAGTCCCGCTCCCAAGCGGGGTTTTCCACTGCAAGCTGCCACCTTGAGCACCCCAAGATCTGGTCTTGGGTCTCTGGCTTCTGCTGGGGGTCCAAGACGTAATGTAGTTATCCTGAAATGGGAAGGTGGTGCCATCCCTCCAGCACGGCGTGCAGTGGTGGACTTGATATTGGAGATGGGTTTTGGTGCAAATGACCTGTATGCCTTTATACACGTAGCTGGGACAAGGGACTATACAGTTAGCTTCACCAGGCCAGAGGGTCTTGACCTGTTCTGGGAGCGATATGAGGCTCGGTGCAGGTCAAGACCTGAATGGGAAGGTCTGGTCCCAGTTGCGGTTTCTCAGAGGTCAACAGTAAAAAAAATAACCATTATCCTGACCAATGAGAGTGTTCCTGCTCGGGATCTAGAGGTCTGGTTAAGGAACTATGGGGAAGTTTTGACCAAACCTAATAAAATCCATGATGAGCGTAACATCTGGACTGGGGGATGGTCGGTAACAGTCAGGTTGGCCAGGGATGGGAATGTTGTCCGTCACCTGCCCTCCTCAGCTTTCATAGGGAGGGATAGGATGACTGTTTTCTACCCTGGTCAGCCGAAGCTGTGTCACCGCTGTGGAGAAAAGGGGCACTTGAGCTCCTCCTGTTCAGCCTTGATGTGTTCAGTGTGTCGGGGTCAGGGTCATATGGCTAAGGACTGCACTAAGATGATCAGGTGCAACCTGTGCCTGCGCCTTGGCCACCCCTACAGCAGATGTCCTGAAGCCTGGCACAATATGGAGAAGGAGGTAGTAGAGGACATGTCAGGGCTGGACAGGATGGAGGGTGAGACCCCTGGTGTACCATCCTCCTCTGCGGTGACCCCCTCCCCTGGTCCTGCTCAGGATCCCTCTCCAGTTCCTGTGGCCACCCCTCCTGTGTCTGTAAGTACTCCTTCTGTTTCTGTCTCTGTGTCCCCCCAGCCTACTGTACCCTCTCCTCTTGTGTCGGAACCTTCCAAGTCTGTGCCCCCCGAGTCTGTTACCCCCCAGGAGTCTACCCCTCCCGAGTCTGACTTAAAGGGATCACCCCCCCCACCAGCGTGTACTAAAATGGGCGCCCCTTCCTCTGTAAAGAAGTCTTGTGGAAAGACTTTAAAGAAAAAAATAAGAGATGAGGGCATCTCTGAGGCTGACCTGCAGTACCTGGAGGAGAGAAGGAAGGTTGGGAGGCGGAAGAGGCAGGCGGTGAGGACGGAACGGGGACGAGAAGCTCCGGTTTCTGTCTCCAGCCGTCATAGGTCCTCCAAGTGGGATATTTCTTCATCTGGAGCTTCTTCTGAAAGAAGTTCCGATTCTGAAATGGACTTTGAGGCGGCCTCTAGAAAGAGAGAGGCTTCTGGTGATGAGCAGCAGAGGGGAGCTAAGAAGCAATCCACCCAATAACCCAAATGGCGGTTCCCCCTCCGTTAAAAGTGGTGACAATTAATGTCGCCAGCATTAAGTCAGTAAGAGCTCGTTCTATGGCCTTCTTTTTGTTCAGCCAATTAGATGCTGAAATTTTATTTTTGCAAGAGACTAGGCTCACCTCCTTGGCAGATATTCATATGGCCAAGAGAGAGTGGAGGTATGGTCCATCTTACTGGTCTCTTGCGGCCGAGCCTTACGGCGGTGTGGCGGTGTTGTTTAAAACCGGCATGGTAACTGTCCGGCGGGTTATTGAGGTGGAGATTGGGAGATGTATGGTCTTAGACGTCCTTGTGGGAGGGCAGGACCTGCGCCTAATCAATGTTTATGGGCCGCACACAAAGTGGGACAGGAAATGCCTTTTTACAAGGATCAAGCCATTTCTTTTTACATCCCGGCAAGTGGTCTTTGGAGGTGACTTTAATACAGTAACTAGGCCCAAGGACAGGAAGGACTTCAAGGACAGGCTGGGATATGATAGCGTTTTTTTAAATAGTATGGTTAGGGATGCTGGTCTTGTGGATGTGCACATTAAGCACCTCCCAGATGACACCGGGTTCACTTTTCATCGTGGTAATAGTCAGAGTAGGATAGATAGGTTTTTTTTGAAGGAGGCCTCTGCTTTCTCGCCCCCAGTGGTGCAGGCAGTAGAGTTCTCTGATCACTGTATGCTATCTGTGGTCCTGAATGCTTCAGACGCCCCTCAGAGGGGCAAGGGCATCTGGAGATTAAATTTGACTCTACTCAAGGAAGAACATGTTAGACAATCCTTTGAGGAATTCTTTCAGGCACAGGTGACCATCCTGGACTTTTGTAGCAGCAAGGCTGAGTGGTGGGAGCTGACCAAAAAGAGGATCGCTGGATTCTTCAGGAGCCTAGCCAATAGAAATCAGTTTAATAAATACATGACCTACCAACGTTTACGGAGGAAGCTGGATATTCTTGTCTCGAGAGGAGGAGATCCTGGGGCAATCTCCGAAGTGAAACTCCTTCTCAGGAAGTGTCAATATGACCGGCATGCCTCTTTGGTTCTGGAGAGGGACTATGGGAAGTACCACTCGCCTGACCCTTACCAGAACTGCAAACAAGGTGTAGCTGTTAAAACGGTCGTTGGCCTTAAGGACAGTACAGGTTCCTTGACAAAGTCCAGGTCAGGGATTCTGGAGGTCGTGAGGTCCTTTTATGCCGACCTTCTTGGGAGGAAAGAGCTTGATCGTGACAAGATGGAAAGCTTTTTGGACTCTACTCCAGGTCTAAATGGTGGAGATGTTCCATTGATGAATTTGACAGAGGAGATCACAGTCGAAGAGGTGATGAGGGCAATTGAACAGCTTGCCATCAAAAAGTCGCCTGGACCGGATGGCTTGACGGCTGAGTTTTACAAAGCCTTTAAGTCTATTCTGGCCCCGCATTTGGTAGAGGTTTTTAACAGTTGCCTTGCTGAGGGGGTGCTTTCCCCTTCCATGAGGCACTCGGCTGTGATTCTTCTTTCAAAGGGTAAAGATCCTTCGATGATTGAGAATTGGCGCCCCATCAGCCTTCTTAATGTCGATAGAAAGATACTGGCAAAGATATTTTTCTGGCGCCTATCGTCAGTGGCAGAGTCTTTGCTTTCTCGCCATCAGCACTGTTCGGTCCAGGGTAGGAGCACCTTCTCAGCGGTTTTAGCTGTCCGGGAGGCCTTGGAGCGGTGCAGGGCTGCAGGCTGGGGAAAGTATTTGCTGACATTGGATCAGGCAAAGGCTTTTGATCGTGTTAACCATGAGTACCTGTGGTTGCTCCTTAGTAAGTACGGTCTGCCGGGTGGTTTTGTCGATTGGCTGAAAGTCTTGTATAAGGGGGCAGAAAGCTTCCCTCTTGTTAATGGTTGGGTTGGAGAGTCCTTTGGGGTTGGCTCCGGGGTGCGCCAGGGTTGTCCCCTGAGTCCCCTGCTCTATGTGTTTGCAATCGACCCCTTCATCAGGAGGCTAGAGAGCGGAATGTTGTGTGGGGTACCAGTGGGGCTCCCGGGTGAGCCGCCATTGAGGGTTGTTGCCTATGCGGATGATGTGTCGGTGATTGTCACTGGGACGGATGAAGCGGAGGAGGTGGTCTCTCTGACATCACGGTATTCTGAAGCATCAGGCTCCAAGATCAATCAGGAAAAGACTGAAGTTTTCTGGATGGGAAAGGATGGTGAGGGTTTTGATCTCCCGGACACCTTTCCAGTGCCCCAGGAAAGAATTAAGATACTAGGCATTGATTTTGGACCCGGCGATTATGGCCTCAAAAACTGGGAAGGCAGACTGGAAATTGCCAATACTAAGGTGGTCAGCTGGAAGAGATGGAAGTTATCTATGAGGGAAAGGGTTGATCTGATTAAGACTTACCTGATTCCGATCTTCTTGTATGTCAGCTTTGTCTGCATCTTGCCAGTGTCTCTCTATGCTAGGGTCAGTAGTGTGTTCTTCCAGATGCTGTGGGGGAACAGACTGAACCCCATCAAGAGGAATGTCACCTACCTATCCAGGAGGGAGGGTGGCTTAGGTATGGTCAACCCAGTTCTTTTCTTTTCACTGCTATTTCTAAAGTTTAACATTGGTAATATGCTTGCAGTGGAACCTCCTGGATGGGTAGGCATATTTAGATCTTGGTTTAGGCCTTTTCTACGACTTTGGGAAGAAGGTGGCCAAGTGAAGAATCGCAGGGGTCATCGTGGTCAGCTACCAGCCTATGTCGCTCCGTGCCTGAAGTTACTGCGGCAGTGGCGATTGTTGGCTGAAGATCTCAGATCGGTTCCAAGGAAAGTCCTTATGAGTCGAGTCTTGAGCGAAGTCTTTCATGACCCACTGGCCTTAAGGGATTGCCCGGGCCCAGTTTTGAGGGCGGGGTTAAGACTGATTAATTTGGATAGAGTACCCCCTAAATTTAGGGATCTGGCCTGGTTGTGCTTCCATGGGAAGCTCTATGTTCGGGGCAATTTGAAATTCCGCAGTGGGATGGATCGTAGCTGTCCTCGGGAGGAGTGTGCAGATGAGGAGGAGACTATGGACCATTTTCTGCTTCATTGCCCTTTTAACATAGAGGTGTACAAACAGGTGGGGCGGGCCCTCGGTGTCCCTTTCCTCTCCAGGCTGGGTTATGCTGAGTGGGTGTACGGAGCATTCAATACCGGTGGAGTTTTTTGTTTGGATACACTTTTTTTAGTTAGCCTAGTAGTCCGTTATTTCACCTGGAATGCACGGTGTCAGGTCAGCATTCGGCAAAAACTCCTTCCTGTTGAGGTGGTGGTGTATGACATTTTGCATGAGGTGGGGAAGATTCGGGAGCTTGAGAGAGACAAGCGGGGTCAGGGGGCTTGGTTGAAGGCGTGGAGGGGTTTCAAGCCTCCCTGACTGCCAGGAGTCTCTTTCCCGGGTGTGGCTGTCTGTCTCTTATCACCCTAGATTATCAGTATTTTTGATGAATTTTTGATAAATGGCTGCGTACATAGGTGATGGGTTGTGCCTCTTAGGCCCTCTCTGCTGCTTTATGTAGATAGTTTTCTAGGGATGTTTTGGTAGTGGATTATGTATATATTGTATATATTCTGAACATGGATGTGTATTCCTTTGTTTTCTGTTGAAGTTTTGTACTATGGTTTTGTTTTTTACTTTTGTATAAAAATTGGTTGCTTGATTCTTTTCAATAAAAGATCAATAGTGCCCCATCTCTGGTGTCAGGGGGAGGAATAGTGCCCCATCTCTGGTGTCAGGGGGAAGAATAGTGCCGCATCTCTGGTATCAGTGGGAGGAATAGTGCCCCATCTCTGGTATCAGTGGGAGGAATAGTGCCCCATCTCTGGTGTCAGTGGGAGGAATAGTGCCCCATCTCTGGTGTCAGTGGGAGGAATAGTGCCCCGCCCATCATTGGAGCACAGGTGTGTCAGGAAGAAGGTGCCTCTGAAGCTGCTCTGTGAGAGGGGAGTGGTGGTGAAATCTATCCCAGCTCCCTGGCCCCCTTTCTGGGGAGGCCATGGAGGGCAGCGGGGCTTCTCCTGCTGGAGGCTCCCAACCATCTCCTGGGCCATCAGGTGAACTGCCTGCCTCTGCACAAGCCGATCTCTCTGCCCCTGGTGAGGATGAAGGCTCGGAGGCCATTCGGGAGCGAGTGGTGGCCGGGATTAAGGTCCTGAACAGGGAGAGGGACAAGCTCTACAAGTTGAGAGCGGAGTTGAAGCGCCTGCGAAGACAACGTGAGGGCTTACACAGCCAGAAACGGGGATCCATGGATCCGGAAATCCAGCTGGCCAAGGTCCGTGTGGATCATCAGGAGACCATCGTGGCCATGATGGAAGGCAGAGATGGGCCCTTTAAAGAAAAATTTTGTAACGACAAAAGGTTTGGAAGGGTGACAAAGATGGAGGTGGAGGAGGAGGAGACCCCCAGTTCTGACCCCCTGCCCCCCCAGGGAGAGGTAAGCAGCCCCAGGCCTTCCCAAGATTCAGGAGGTATGCTGAGGGCCATCCAGGTAATGGAGTCTCCTATGCGGGGGGATCAGATGGTGTTTAATGAGGAAGACATTACTGATGATGTACCTGATAAAGTGAAGCCTGCTAAGTCCCATGTTGTGGATAAGACTGTTTTTGTTCCTTTTAACACTGTGACTGACAATGTGCCTAATGACAATCAGGCTGCTAGTCCTGTATGCAGCAATGTTGTGCCTGCTGAGGCTGCAATGCAGCAAGAGTTACATTTAAAAAATGTCATTTCTGTGGATGGACTGCAAGTGTCAGAACAGCCCATTAACCCTTCTTTGGCTGAGTCCAAAGCTGTTTGCCCCACTGCTGCTGAGGACTCTACAGTGCAGCATCAGGAGACAGCTGGTATTGCAGCAACTGTGACTATTCCTGATGGGAATTTGAATAGTTCTGTGACTGATAACAATCACCCCAGTACCAGTGTGATGAACAATCCTGCTACAGATCCTGCCATTTCAGTTCATACAGTTGATAATAATAATAATATACAGAGTGATGTGGCTTCAGTGTCAGCCCTTGGCCCTGATAAACCTACTTTTGCACAGGTGGCACACTCTGCTCCTGGTAGTCCCGCTCCCAAGCGGGGTTTTCCACTGCAAGCTGCCACCTTGAGCACCCCAAGATCTGGTCTTGGGTCTCTGGCTTCTGCTGGGGGTCCAAGACGTAATGTAGTTATCCTGAAATGGGAAGGTGGTGCCATCCCTCCAGCACGGCGTGCAGTGGTGGACTTGATATTGGAGATGGGTTTTGGTGCAAATGACCTGTATGCCTTTATACACGTAGCTGGGACAAGGGACTATACGGTTAGTTTCACCAGGCCAGAGGGTCTTGACCTGTTCTGGGAGTGATATGAGGCTCGGTGCAGGTCAAGACCTGAATGGGAAGGTCTGGTCCCAGTTGCGGTTTCTCAGAGGTCAACAGTAAAAAAAATAACCATTATCCTGACCAATGAGAGTGTTCCTGCTCGGGATCTAGAGGTCTGGTTAAGGAACTATGGGGAAGTTTTGACCAAACCTAATAAAATCCATGATGAGCGTAACATCTGGACTGGGGGATGGTCGGTAACAGTCAGGTTGGCCAGGGATGGGAATGTTGTCCGTCACTTGCCCTCCTCAGCTTTCATAGGGAGGGATAGGATGACTGTTTTCTACCCTGGTCAGCCGAAGCTGTGTCACCGCTGTGGAGAAAAGGGGCACTTGAGCTCCTCCTGTTCAGCCTTGATGTGTTCAGTGTGTCGGGGTCAGGGTCATATGGCTAAGGACTGCACTAAGATGATCAGGTGCAATCTGTGCCTGCGCCTTGGCCACCCCTACAGCAGATGTCCTGAAGCCTGGCACAATATGGAGAAGGAGGTAGTAGAGGACATGTCAAGGCTGGACAGGATGGAGGGTGAGACCCCTGGTGTACCATCCTCCTCTGCGGTGACCCCCTCCCCTGGTCCTGCTAAGGATCCCTCTCCAGTTCCTGTGGCCACCCCTCCTGTGTCTGTAAGTACTCCTTCTGTTTCTGTCTCTGTGTCCCCCCAGCCTACTGTACCCTCTCCTCTTGTGTCGGAACCTTCCAAGTCTGTGCCCCCCGAGTCTGTTACCCCCCAGGAGTCTACCCCTCCCGAGTCTGACTTAAAGGGATCACCCCCCCCCCACCAGCATGTACTAAAAAGGGTGCCCCTTCCTCTGTAAAGAAGTCTTGTGGAAAGACTTTAAAGAAAAAAATAAGAGATGAGGGCATCTCTGAGGCTGACCTGCGGTACCTGGAAGAGAGAAGGAAGGTTGGGAGGCGGAAGAGGCAGGCGGTGAGGACGGAACGGGGACGGGAAGCTCCGGTTCCTGTCTCCAGCCGTCATAGGTCCTCCAAGTGGGATATTTCTTCATCTGGAGCTTCTTCTGAAAGAAGTTCCGATTCCGAAATGGACTTTGAGGCGGCCTCTAGAAAGAGAGAGGCTTCTGGTGATGAGCAGCAGAGGGG
This sequence comes from Rana muscosa, assembly GCA_029206835.1. Classification (NCBI taxonomy): domain Eukaryota; kingdom Metazoa; phylum Chordata; class Amphibia; order Anura; family Ranidae; genus Rana; species Rana muscosa. The sequence goes on from CM055120.1 coordinate 163,938,151, forward strand.
AGCTAAGAAGCAATCCACCCAATAACCCAAATGGCGGTTCCCCCTCCGTTAAAAGTGGTGACAATTAATGTCGCCAGCATTAAGTCAGTAAGAGCTCGTTCTATGGCCTTCTTTTTGTTCAGCCAATTAGATGCTGAAATTTTATTTTTGCAAGAGACTAGGCTCACCTCCTTGGCAGATATTCATATGGCCAAGAGAGAGTGGAGGTATGGTCCATCTTACTGGTCTCTTGCGGCCGAGCCTTACGGCGGTGTGGCGGTGTTGTTTAAAACCGGCATGGTAACTGTCCGGCGGGTTATTGAGGTGGAGATTGGGAGATGTATGGTCTTAGACGTCCTTGTGGGAGGGCAGGACCTGCGCCTAATCAATGTTTATGGGCCGCACACAAAGTGGGACAGGAAATGCCTTTTTACAAGGATCAAGCCATTTCTTTTTACATCCCGGCAAGTGGTCTTTGGAGGTGACTTTAATACAGTAACTAGGCCCAAGGACAGGAAGGACTTCAAGGACAGGCTGGGATATGATAGCGTTTTTTTAAATAGTATGGTTAGGGATGCTGGTCTTGTGGATGTGCACATTAAGCACCTCCCAGATGACACCGGGTTCACTTTTCATCGTGGTAATAGTCAGAGTAGGATAGATAGGTTTTTTTTGAAGGAGGCCTCTGCTTTCTCACCCCCAGTGGTGCAGGCAGTAGAGTTCTCTGATCACTGTATGCTATCTGTGGTACTGAATGCTTCAGACGCCCCTCAGAGGGGCAAGGGCATCTGGAGATTAAATTCGACACTACTCAAGGAAGAACATGTTAGACAATCCTTTGAGGAATTCTTTCAGGCACAGGTGACCATCCTGGACTTTTGTAGCAGCAAGGCTGAGTGGTGGGAGCTGACCAAAAAGAGGATCGCTGGATTCTTCAGGGGCCTAGCCAATAGAAATCAGTTTAATAAATACATGACCTACCAACGTTTACGGAGGAAGCTGGATATTCTTGTTTCGAGAGGAGGCGATCCTGGGGCAATCTCCGAAGTGAAACTCCTTCTCAGGAAGTGTCAATATGACCGGCATGCCTCTTTGGTTCTGGAGAGGGACTATGGAAAGTACCACTCGCCTGACCCTTACCAGAACTGCAAACAAGGTGTAGCTGTTAAAACGGTCGTTGGCCTTAAGGACAGTACAGGTTCCTTGACAAAGTCCAGGTCAGGGATTCTGGAGGTCGTGAGGTCCTTTTATGCCGACCTTCTTGGGAGGAAAGAGCTTGATCGTGACAAGATGGAAAGCTTTTTGGACTCTACTCCAGGTCTAAATGGTGGAGATGTTCCATTGATGAATTTGACAGAGGAGATCACAGTCGAAGAGGTGATGAGGGCAATTGAACAGCTTGCCATCAAAAAGTCGCCTGGACCGGATGGCTTGACGGCTGAGTTTTACAAAGCCTTTAAGTCTATTCTGGCCCCGCATTTGGTAGAGGTTTTTAACAGTTGCCTTGCTGAGGGGGTGCTTTCCCCTTCCATGAGGCACTCGGCTGTGATTCTTCTTTCAAAGGGTAAAGATCCTTCGATGATTGAGAATTGGCGCTCCATCAGCCTTCTTAATGTCGATAGAAAGATACTGGCAAAGATATTTTTCTGGCGCCTATCGTCAGTGGCAGAGTCTTTGCTTTCTCGCCATCAGCACTGTTCGGTCCAGGGTAGGAGCACCTTCACAGCGGTTTTAGCTGTCCGGGAGGCCTTGGAGCGGTGCAGGGCTGCAGGCTGGGGAAAGTATTTGCTGACATTGGATCAGGCAAAGGCTTTTGATCGTGTTAACCATGAGTACCTGTGGTTGCTCCTTAGTAAGTACGGTCTGCCGGGTGGTTTTGTCGATTGGCTGAAAGTCTTGTATAAGGGGGCAGAAAGCTTCCCTCTTGTTAATGGTTGGGTTGGACAGTCCTTTGGGGTTGGCTCCGGGGTGCGCCAGGGTTGTCCCCTGAGTCCCCTGCTCTATGTGTTTGCAATCGACCCCTTCATCAGGAGGCTAGAGAGCGGCATGTTGTGTGGGGTACCAGTGGGGCTCCCGGGTGAGCCGCCATTGAGGGTTGTTGCCTATGCGGATGATGTGTCGGTGATTGTCACTGGGACGGATGAAGCGGAGGAGGTGGTCTCTCTGACATCACGGTATTCTGAAGCATCAGGCTCCAAGATCAATCAGGAAAAGACTGAAGTTTTCTGGATGGGAAAGGATGGTGAGGGTTTTGATCTCCCGGACACCTTTCCAGTGCCCCAGGAAAGAATTAAGATACTAGGCATTGAATTTGGACCCGGCGATTATGGCCTCAAAAACTGGGAAGGCAGACTGGAAATTGCCAATACTAAGGTGGTCAGCTGGAAGAGATGGAAGTTATCTATGAGGGAAAGGGTTGATCTGATTAAGACTTACCTGATTCCGATCTTCTTGTATGTCAGCTTTGTCTGCATCTTGCCAGTGTCTCTCTATGCTAGGGTCAGTAGTGTGTTCTTCCAGATGCTGTGGGGGAACAGACTGAACCCCATCAAGAGGAATGTCACCTACCTATCCAGGAGGGAGGGTGGCTTAGGTATGGTCAACCCAGTTCTTTTCTTTTCACTGCTATTTCTAAAGTTTAACATTGGTAATATGCTTGCAGTGGAACCTCCTGGATGGGTAGGCATATTTAGATCTTGGTTTAGGCCTTTTCTACGACTTTGGGAAGAAGGTGGCCAAGTGAAGAATCGCAGGGGTCATCGTGGTCAGCTACCAGCCTATGTCGCTCCATGCCTGAAGTTACTGCGGCAGTGGCGATTGTCGGCTGAAGATCTCAGATCGGTTCCAAGGAAAGTCCTTATGAGTCGAGTCTTGAGCGAAGTCTTTCATGACCCACTGGCCTTAAGGGATTGCCCGGGCCCAGTTTTGAGGGCGGGGTTAAGACTGATTAATTTGGATAGAGTACCCCCTAAATTTAGGGATCTGGCCTGGTTGTGCTTCCATGGGAAGCTCTATGTTCGGGGCAATTTGTAATTCCGCAGTGGGATGGATCGTAGCTGTCCTCGGGAGGAGTGTGCAGACGAGGAGGAGACTATGGATCATTTTCTGCTTCATTGCCCTTTTAACATAGAGGTGTACAAACAGGTGGGGCGGGCCCTCGGTGTCCCTTTCCTCTCCAGGCTGGGTTATGCTGAGTGGGTGTACGGAGCATTCAATACCGGTGGAGTTTTTTGTTTGGATACACTTTTTTTAGTTAGCCTAGTAGTCCGTTATTTCACCTGGAATGCACGGTGTCAGGTCAGCATTCGGCAAAAACTCCTTTCTGTTGAGGTGGTGGTGTGTGACATTTTGCATGAGGTGGGGAAGATTCGGGAGCTTGAAAGAGACAAGCGGGGTCAGGGGGCTTGGTTGAAGGCGTGGAGGGGTTTCAAGCCTCCCTGACTACCAGGAGTCTCTTTCCCGGGTGTGGCTGTCTGTCTCTTATCACCCTAGATTATCAGTATTTTTGATGAATTTTTGATAAATGGCTGCGTACATAGGTGATGGGTTGTGCCTCTTAGGCCCTCTCTGCTGCTTTATGTAGATAGTTTTCTAGGGATGTTTTGGTAGTGGATTATGTATATATTGTATATATTCTGAACATGGATGTGTATTCCTTTGTTTTCTGTTGAAGTTTTGTACTATGGTTTTGTTTTTTACTTTTGTATAAAAATTGGTTGCTTGATTCTTTTCAATAAAAGATCAATAGTGCCCCATCTCTGGTATTAGTGGAAGGAATAGTGCCCCATCTCTGGTATTAGTGGAAGGAATAGTACCCCATCTCTGGTGTCAGTGGGAGGAATAGTGCCCCATCTCTGGTGTCAGTGGGAGGAATAGTGACCCATCTCTGGTGTCAGTGGGAGGAATAGTGACCCATCTCTGGTGTCAGTGGGAGGAATAGTGACCCATCTCTGGTGTCAGTGGAAGGAATAGCGTCCCATCTCTGGTGTCAGTGGAAGGAATAGTGCCCCATCTCTGATGTCAGTGGGAGGAATAGTGCCCCATCTCTGATGTCAGTGGGAGGAATAGTGCCCCATCTCTGATGTCAGTAAAAGGAATAGTGCCCCATCTCTGATGTCAGTGAGAGGAATAGTGCCCCATCTCTCATTTCAGTGAGAGGAATAGTGCCCCATTTCTGGTGTCAGTGGGAGGAATAGTGCCCCATCTCTGGGGTCAGTGGGAGGAATAGTGCCCCATCTCTGGTGTCAGTGGGAGGAATAGTGCCCCATCTCTGGTGTCAGTGGGAGGAATAGTGCCCCATCTCTGGTGTCAGTGGGAGGAATAGTGCCCCATCTCTGGTGTCAGTGGGAGGAATAGTGCCCCAAGGGCCAGATAAAGGCAAGCAAGTTTGGAGACCACTGGTGTAAAGGAACCATAAAGTGCCAGAATACTGTAGTATCAGTTTAGTTTGAACCGAGGAACTATTCCATTCACATCAGTGCTGCTCTGAAAACGTACTACTGCCCTGGTTCACACTGGTGCAATGCAGGAAACGCACAAGATTTGCTGCGTTTCTCCGGATCACACTGCAAAGCAACCGCACAGTATCCAAGTGATCTGCTGCAAGATTAACACCACCAGAAACAGAACACAAAAAGCAGTGGGATTGCCAGAATTGCATCGTATGGGTGTGGGGAAAAAAAGGGTCCTCTACCATTTTGGTGCGGATGTGATTTGAGCCATACACAATGACTTAAATTGGATGTAAAGCCACTCTCATCCTTTCTAAACTACTGCCATAGTGCTGATCTATAAGGATATAGATGCCTCCTGCATGTATCCTTATCTGTCAAATGTCTCCCCTCTGTCTGTTATGAGACCTGAAAAACTGCAGATTCTGTGGGTGGATCTGTTGTCTGGAGCTCAGTGGGTGGAGTCGTGATGTCAGTAGACTCCCCGCCCACCTCTACACTCCCCTTGTCAACATGCATTTTCTCCTATGTATTCCTTCTGCTATGATCACTAACATCCAGTCAAAATCCAGAAAAGTAACCACATGACTTCAGAAAAGGAGTGGGGGTGGGAATTAAAAAATAATGCCTGTCTAGTGTTAGTGCACGAGATATGTAAATAACCTGTCACTCAAAGCAAGGGGGCGGAACGGACAAAGGTTTTTCTCTGTTTGCCCGTTTTATCTCACTGAACAATAAAAGAGGATTGCTCAGAGCTGGATTAACTCTTTATGGCAATACCTGGCACAAATGATAGGAAATCTTATACACTACATTGTGACAGCAAAAAAAATGTTTTTCGGGTTTACATCCACTTTAAAACGCACTGCGCAGACATCATTTGTGATGTGCACAGGAATGCAGTGCGATTTCTCTGCGTATCACATGCAGTGTTCCCCACACACCGGTGTGAACCTAGGCTGCAACTTCAAAGCCCCTGATCAGTGCCATTTTGCACCTCCTGTTTCTTGCGACTTCATTTAACAAAAGTCTATGCAAGCCAATGAAATCCCCAAAATGTAGTGCAGGAAACTTTTTCAGAGTCGCTGCGACTTAAGTCGCAATTATTTGAACAGTTCCATTGCAATGGGATGCGATTTTGAACTGACAAATCACACTAGTGCTAACCAGGAAGATCCCTGCCAGTGACAGACACCTGTCATGTGATCACTGTACACCTGTACTCTGATCTCTCCCCCCACACACACAAACTCCATACAATCACAACAACCGAAACCACCTCCAACTAAAGCGCTGATACAGCGACTGAGCGCACATCTCCACGCAACAAACACACCAGCAATCTCAGCCTGGCCTTGTGAAAGCCCACCAATCAGCGAGCCCTTTCACTTCCCCCTTCACCCCGCCTTCGACCGCTGTACAATCCCATTGGCTAAGCCGCATCAAGCCTCCGCCGTTCGCTGAACGCCTACTGCTCCGGGAGGCACGCCCACCTTCGATCCTCTTGTTGGGAGCAGAGGACTAGAAGGTTCTGTTCGCGCCCCCGGTTTAGTCGTGTCTGTGGAACCGCTGGAAGAGAGAGACAAGTGACCCGGACAGAGCGACACACCGGCAATGGCGAGCTTCAACAAGGGACCAGCATACGGACTCTCCGCGGAGGTCAAGAACAAGGTAAAGTGTCCCCATAGCGGACTATGGAACCGTTATAGGCGGAGAGGGGTTATGGGGTGACCTGGGGGGTACCGAGACCGCTGAGAGGGGGAGGTCATGTGACCAGGGCAGCCAGCCAATGAGTGACGGAGCTGGGCTATTATGTGCTGTTTGATGGCAGGATAAAAGTAGAGGGGCTCCAATCTACATCAACGGAAAGAACTTCCAAAAGTACAATAGTCCTATTATTAAAAATAAAGTAAAAATTGTGTGTGTATATGTATGTGTGTATGTATATGTGTGTGTGTGTATATATATATATATATATATATATATACTCATTTATTTATTTTCTTTAGTATTGTGTAAATACCATCAGGATAATTTATATACTTATCTGTTTAATAATGATGGAAAAAAAAAAAAAAAAATATTTTATCATTATTAAACAGATAAGTATAGAAATTATCCTGATGGTATTTACACAATACTAAAGAAAATAAATAAATGATTATTTATTTTTAGTTCTGTATGGGATGCCTCGCCCTCCTACGTAGCTTGCAGAGGCCAGATTTGCCCCCCCCCCTCCCCCACATCCAGTGGGAATTTGAGTCTTTTTCCGAATCCTGCTGATTGAGCATAAAAAAAGAAAAAAAAAAAAAAAAAAAAAAATCTGCACTCTGCTTCGTGAACATAAATGTCCCTTTAATGGCTTGTCCTCCAATAATTGCAGGCTGGTGATCAGTATGCGTTTTTTTTTTTTCCTCCATGATTTCTTTTCTTGGACGTCCTTCTCCTTTTTTTTTTTTTTTTATATGACCGATCCAACTTTTTTTTTTTTTTTTTTCCATACTGGAAAAAGGACTGTGTACTCCTTTTGTTATGTGACCAGGATAAAGATTTGCATAGATCAGGGCTTATTGTCCGCCTTCAGTGTGAGTATTGTGATCTCTCCTGCCATTGAAGTCTCCTGAACTCAGTGACTTGTGCCCTCTGCCCTCAGTGCCCTCTGGGACAGTGACATGGATTGCATTGTATGAGTTTTTCTTCCTCCGCTCTGCAGAGAACGGACTTGTGGCATGATTCTTCTGGATTGTCCAGCTTCTAGAAGTGGGAATGTAAGGAGCAAGGTCTGGAAAAGTAAAACTCCACAGCTGTTCCCCATCTGCACAGAAGATGACCCGACGTTGACGGACCTCCACCTCCTCATACGTTTTTCAGTGGGAGCTTTGTAAAGGAAAGCGAAAAGGATGAAGGTGTTGCCTGTCTGGTGGATGTTAATTAGCCTTGCCTCCATAGTCTGGGAAAATTCAGGGGGGAAGAAAAAAAACCCCTCTTCTCATCCCCCTCTCCCACCCCTTCCCCCATCACATTCCAGGGGCATTACATCATGGCTTCTGGGCAGGGGAAACATCCAATGGTGTGGGCTCCGCATACAGAATGTTCATTGTCTCCTTCCAGCATCTCCAGCCAAACTGCAGAAGCACAAAGACTTGCTGCTGGATTTCACATTTCCATAACCCCTTCAGCACTTGTTTTTTCTTTTCCCTTTTCAGACCCAAGTTTTAAACAGTTAACTATTGGTTGGGTTGGACATACTCCTAATTATTTCTTTCAAATTCAGGCACTGTATTTTTTTTTTTCTTTTTTTAGAAACCTGACCTGGCTCTGTTTGTCAACTTACTTACCAAAATTTAAGCCTAGACTGGATAAATCTTGGAAGCCAGGTTGGCAATGCGCCTTTAAAAATTAAAGCCAACATCAAACTTTTTTGAGTTTTTCTGTCGTTTCCGGAGAAGCTGGCCCCTAAAAAACAAAGTCCTGCTGGTTTCCCTAAAAAAATTGGCCACCTTTTAATGAATACCTCACTGTAGAGCTGACAGATACCAGGTGTTTAAGTAAGTGTACCTATACTTTTTCTCAAGTACTCAACGATACCGATATCTATTTTTAGTGTAACGTGACAGATATATATATATATATATATATATATATATATATATATATATTTTTTTTTTCATTAGTCTACAAAGAAAAAAAAAAAAAAATTTCTTTATAATTATGACTAACTGTAGGACTGGGTTCACATATGTGCAAGATTTCAGCCCCCTCCAGTGCGACTTTGTTCAGCGGTTCAGGTGCAAATCGTCAGTGTATGGAAATTGCACCTGAACCAACGGTATCAGTTTAAGTGTGGGATCATTTTGCATGAGTACTTTTTTATGATTGGTATCAGCGCAATGCTACTTCATTGAGCTACTAATTCGCCAATTGAGCTGTTTTAGGCAACTTCGATATAGGCTCAGTTCACATTATGAATCATTGCAATTGGAGCCCATTTATTTTGAATGGGCTCAAATTGCACTAAAAACGTGCATGCAGCAATTGCAATCAGATCGCATGATCATTCTGTACCATACAATCTGGTGCCTGCAAACGCAATGTGTTTGTTACGTGCGTTTGGCATGTTAAGACTGCATTGCCACCTGCTGTGGCCCACAAGGATAGTGCAATTTGAATGCGGTGTGTGGGAAACGTGCACGGATCGCAGCGTTTCCCGCACCGCATTAGTGTTTTTCTAGCTATAAGATTAGTTAAACTTTATGGTGAAAGATATTTCTGTTTGTATAGTATGGCTGCCTGCTGAGAAGGAAAAAGACTGATGAAAAATACTTCATAATTTTGAAGAAATCTGATTTTAGCAGATGAGACTGGTACACTAATCCCCAGCATGTGGTGACCCAGCTGACGTTTATGGACTCTACTGTCTTGTCTGATTTTTAACCTCTCAAATGTTCCCATGCAATTCACCTTTTTTGTTTTCTATCTGCAGCCGTGTTTACTCTGTGCTGTTAGAAATTATAGGTAACCTTGGAGCTACTTTTTTTTTTACAGCATAAAAATTACAGGGATATTCCCAAATTACACTTTGACAAGCATTTTTCTACAATATTTTTGGGACTTTCTGAACACTAAACCTTGTCTACCTGTGTAAATATTGGAAGTACAAACTGGTGCTAGCAAGGTCTCTTAATACGTGCATGCTGTCATCTGAGAAGTCATGAAATCCACAGCCCCCCCCCCCCCCCCAGGAGAGATGCTAATAATAAAAATAATCATGATTTATATAGCGCCAACAGTTTTTCGCAGTGCTTGAAAAATTGAAGGCAGACATTAGTTACATTTTGGTGCAAGAGAAATCTAAGGGCCTTTCTCTTATGACATTGGTTTTCAAATGCAACTATCAGAAGCCCTTTGTGTGGTTTAGGCCTACTGAGAATGGCTACCAGTCTACTCCCTGCTGTTTATAATCAGTTTTCATTGATATCTTGTACACAGGCTCTGAAGGTAGACATGAGTGAGAGTTGGCCGGATACTTTTTTTGGATGACGCAGCTGGAAAACCTTTTTTAATCAAGATAAAGCTCCATTTTTAGAAGTGCTGTAGAAAGTTTGCAAAGGAAAAATATTTGATAAAAAGGTAATTTCCATTGTTGACTTGCAGCTTGAAGTGCCATAAAACCTCTTAAAGCTTGTTGTATGCCTACACAAAAAACCTGTAAGGGAAAGGCATAATGAGCTGGTATGCACCCGCATACCGGCTCATTATGAAATACTTGCCTTAGAACGAAGCACCGGCATTGCCTCATGGTCATCGCTGAGGGAGCTGACATGTTTCTTCCGGGTTCGTGGCTCCGACACTGAGTGGCCGGAGCCGCGATGACGTCACTCCCACGCATGTGCTTGGGAGCCCTCTTTCTGGCAAGGAGCTCTGGTTTTTTAATTTTTTTTTCCGGCAGCATCCGCCGGACCTTCAGAGCGCATGCGCCGCTGACGACATCGGCTGCATGCACGGTGAATATCTCCTAAACCGTACAGGTTTAGGAGATATTCATTTTGCCTACAGGTAAGCCTTCTTCTAGGCTTGCCTGTATGTACAAATGTGAGTGTGGTATACAACTGCTTTAATGACTTCAATTTAAAGAATGTTCCAGGTTGACCTTGCTGTAGAAACAAGGGAACTAGCAAGGCCTATTTTTGGCTGCAACGTTGGGTTCTCCGTTCGTTGGTAATTGGCTCACCACAAGGTGGTGGTGTATCTGAGTTATTGTGGTCACCTAATGAGTTTGGCTGACACTTCAGTGCTGTAGGCCCCATTCATGCTCCATTGAGAGGGAAAATGTGTTCCTGTCAGCATTTTTTTTTTTTTGTGCGTTTTCTGCAGGTCATGCGTAATTCACCCCTTAAAAGGGATGGCTAATGTGCCAAAGAAGCTCCTGCACTTTTTTTGGTCATGAAGTCTCACTTATTTTTTTTCTGCGCTTTTGTCACTGCTGCCAACCGTGCGTGAGGCACCCCAAATGCACATTTTGCTGCGATTTTAGCACTATCTGGTATCGCCATTCAGCATGTGATTTTCAGATCTACTTAGATTTCCCTACCGTAGTTGTATGCATCCACACAAACGCTAGGCCACTTTGGTTGATAGGCATTTATACTGTTATTTTGTTTTTGAATTGTGTTGGAAACCGCACCTAGACACTCTAAAATGGAGAACAAATGATGTGTACAGAAGCCTGGATTGAACTAAACCAATGGCCACAGTACTAATCGCTTAGATCTGTTTACCTGCTTCCCATGTCAGGTTGTCCATGTTTCATGAGCAGGGTGTTCTGCGGGGATCGTGTTGCCCTTTATAAAACAAAAGCACAGTGACTAAAACAGGGCTTGACAAATTTTTACTTTGAATCTAGAAGCCAGATAAAATAAATTTAAAAGCCACTTTTTTTTTTAACTGACAAAGTTTTTTAAAGGGTGAAATGGTAACATGTTACCAAAGGTGAATGTATTCTTTAACACTTTCACAGCCAGACCTGTGGGTTTTTTGCACACGTAAATTTTTTTATTTTGGGCCTGAAGATTACATAAAACCCCCAAAGCATTTTATATTTTCTGAAAGACACCCTAGAGAATAAAATGGTGATAGTCCCAATTTTTTTTGTCGCACAATTTTATAACCGCAAAGGTCTCGGAATCCCAAAATTTCAGTAAAAAACACCTTAAAAGTAAATTTTAAGGGGGCGCAATAAATCACCTAATTTATTGGTAAACTACAAAAGCAGAGGTTGCGCCTGTGAGTCTTTTTTGATCTGTAAGATTATCACAATGCATACATAATGGAGGCATTTGAGTATCAGAAAACCGGTGTCTGGGGAAGGGGGTCTTCTCAAGGTTGCGGGTATGTGCAGGAACCTAAGGGGATGCTTAATTTTCTCTACTAGTGTTGCTTTAGGGCACCCACAAGTATGTTGAAAATTGAATCGATGGCCAGTCTTTTGACAGCTATGTAGCTGTACATTTTCCTGAAAGTCTGACAGGTGTAACCGTTTGGTGCCCACTGAGGACGTCATAGACGTTAGGAAATGCTGGAAAACAATATCCATATTTGCAGAGTTGGAGCTGGTTCACACAGGGGCCACTCGTCAGGCGACTCAGCCGCCTGACAGGTCGCGATCCGCTCTCTTCAATGGAACCGCTCTAATAGGAGTGACACAAGTCGCTCCGACTTAGAAAAAGGTTCTTGGGCGACTTACATTGACTTCAATACAGAAGTCATTTTGCAAGTCGCCTCTGAAGTCTCCTTCAGATCGCCTTGCCGAGTCGCCCCCAAAGTCGTGCCGCCCCAGTGTGAACCGGCTCTAAGGAAAATTCAGCAGTATTGAAAGGAGGGACTAGACACAGATATGGCAACAATTATTATGTTGTCAAAAAAACAAACCATTCTGATTTTGTAGGATTGCCTTCAGTTTAGCTGACAGGAGGTTCCATAACCTTGATATTTGCTTTGTCTGGAAAGTTGAACAGGAAGTCCAGATTATATATGTACTCTTGGGAAAACTCTTCTTTGACATATATTCTGTGACTTTGACTTTTACTAACCTTGGAGACATGAATGCACAACATTTGTGCTCATGCTGGCGAGTTAGTCTATATTTCCATCTAAGGAAAAGCTGGTTCTGGATCTAAAGAAACCGGTTGAGTGACGGAAAACATAGTAACTCAGCTGTCTAATGGAGTTTGGAACAATTCCCAGGGCAAGTGCAGCTTCACTTTTGGCAACCAGCTGTTTAGAAATCCCTTTAGCAATTTTTATACTTTTTATTTTTTTATTTTTTTTTATTTATTTTTTTATACTTTGCTGCGTTGTGCAGTGGATTTTCAAAGGACAGCCCTGATCCTCTTCTCGGGTCCCTCTTCGCTGCTCCTGGCCCCTCTGTCCTGTTGAGTGCCCTCACAGCAAGCAGCTTGCTATGGGGGTACCCACTCTGAACTGCAGCTCTGTGTCCATTCGGCCCCACCCTTGCTCTCTCCTGATTGACTGACAGCAGCGGGAGCCAATCAGGAAGGACTTGAGGATGGCTGAGGGACTTGTGGACATTGCTGGATAGAGATTGGTAAGTATGTGGGGGGGCTGAGACACACACTGATGGTTTTTTTATTTTAATGCAGAGAATTAAAATAAACCACCTGCCTTTACAACCACTTTAAATGTGGTGGTTGCAAGCATTTTAATTTCTCTTATCGTCCATGGATTGACACAGCTGGATACTGTAAACGTGTGGGTATATGTCCCTGCTCGCAGGAGAAGATCTAGGCAGAATGTTAGATGTTAGAAACATACATTCTAAAACAAACCAGAGCTGAACAGCCCCGCGGTCCCTCTGGACATTACCCTCCCACCTGCAGCTAGCAGCCTCAGTTTTTTTTTTCTGCCTAGAAGGAGAAGACGTGGCTCTCTCAGGAGCCAGTCTCCTGGAAGATTTTACTTTAAAATTTTATTCCTTTTGGGAGTTTTATTTTATTTTTGAGACCTTCAATCAACTGTCGGCTGGGCAACAGGTTGGGTACACTGGTAGCCTCGTAGTCTTCCCTGTCCGACCATTGAGCATGCTGATCCTCGCCTTGTGTGCGTGAGACTCAGTTCACGACATGCCCCATGACTCCAGGGGTGGCCGGGTTGCTTTCATGCTCCCGCGGTCCTCTCAAGATTGAACAGACTGTATCTCTCGCGGTGGACTGGGCCGACAGCTACGCAGTACTGCTCTGTGATAGGTCTGTCTGAAACAAGCCAGTGGGTCCCTGAAAGGGACAGGTAAGTAGTCTCTCCTACTGCAGGTGAGTACATGCTGGCTGTGTTTCTTTATATGGGAGGTTTCTCCCTGTCTCCCCCCTGTTATGCTGCTCTCTGCACCCTGTACTGGTGCTATGCTGTGGGGGTGCTTGGGGGTCACTCTGGCCTGGCTGGGTGCTCATGTCTGTAGTGGGTTCTGGAGAGAGGGGCAGCTTTTCTGGGGTGTGAGGTGATATTGCGTGCGCCATTAGCGCGTGCATTAGCGCTGTTTAAGGTAGTTGTTGCGTGCGCCATCAGCGCGCATTAGAGCTTTGAATTTCGCGCTTGGCGGCCATCTTGGCGTGGTTCAATGGCGCAGTTATAGCTGCGGCCATTTTCTTGTAGCCGCCGCGCAATTACTTTCGGTTTCGGCCTCTAGCGCTGCGGCGCGAATCTCCTCACAATCTCCTCAGATTCTTCACTCTCCTCAGGCTCACAGCGCGGTTTCTTCAGCAGGACTGAGCGGTCCTTAAGGGTTGGTGAGTCCTCTGCGTATCCCCTCCTCAGCGTAGCCAGTGGGTGGACTGTATATTCACTGTATAGTGTATAACAGGGGTCTCAAACTGGCGGCCCTCCAGCTGTTGCGAAACTACAAGTCCCATCATGCCTCTGCCCATGGGAGTCCTGAATGTAACTGTCAGCCTTGCAATGCCTCATGGGAATTGTAGTTCTGCAACAGCTGGAGGGCCGCCAGTTTGAGACCCCTGGTGTATAAGGTCTCAGAGGGTGGCGTTATGGAGTCTGATGCACCTGCTCTCCACACTTGCCTGGGGCAACTGGCAGTGCTGCACAGTTAAACATGTTCATATGTTTCCTGCACCTGCGGTCCTTATGGACCACTTGTCGGCAGTCCTGGAAACATTCCTTGTCAGAATGGAAGCAGTGTGCGAGCAAAAGGAGCTATAAGCCCCCTCTCCCCACAAAAATCTTTAGTGAAGGAGTGCTCTGATTCAGATATGGGCCTAGCTACTGTGCTCAGGACCCTAGCTCTGAATATTTAATGTTTATGAACAGGACATTCCCTTGTGAGGAAGACTCCAGTTCTGTGTCAGTGAATGACAGCGCGCTTGTAAGTGATGTCATTGATTATGTGAGGAACACTCTCAAGCTGGAATTGCTGTGGCTGTGATACCTCAGGTGGACGCTGTTTCCCTTGGTTCCTTCAAGCTTTTCTGTTACACAGCTTCCTCACCGTTTTCCTCACACGCTGCGTCAAGAGCAGCATGGATGATACAGTGGTACACAGTGTTTCCCTCCCCCTGGTCGGTGCAGCATGGTGGTGGGGGGGGGGGGACTTTATTCATTTATGTCTCTAGTGCCTGTGAGCCTTCTGTGTGATTTCCTGAGGCAACAGGGTTTCTGCACCTGTGGTTTCCCGCCATTTCCTGGGGAACGCTCTGACAAACGGTCTGAGGATCAGAGGTTACCTGCATGCTGCTTCGGCACAGTCAAGCAGGTTGGAATGATACAGAGAAGATTATGCGCCTCTGCGCCATAATTTAAACTCTTCCTATACCTCTACACTGCATACATTCACAGTGTATGTATGTGTTATTGGTCTCTGTGTCTGCGTGGCTGTCCCCCCACGTTCCAATGCTGTGTTTCAGTGCCATACATGATATAAACGTACAAAATATGTTTATGCACAACTCCAGATACATTCACAGTATATGTATGTATTATACTCTCTGGATCGGTGCGGGTTTCCGCCGGGGGCTCTGGTGTCCTCCCGCGCTCTCATGGTATGTTCGCTTAGGCTCTCTGCACAGTATAGACATGTTCAATATGTTTATTGCACATACTATACATGTTTACAGTATGGGTATACTGTTTGCGTGGGGTTCCTCCGGGTACTCCGGTTTCCCCCCACACACCAATGGAAATGCACAGCATAAACATGTGCAATATGTTTATTCACATGCTATCATTCCTACACGGTATCTGTGTGCTGTCTGTGTGGGTTTCTTCCGGGTGTTCCGGTTTCCTCCCACGCGCTGACGATATGTGCGCCTTTTGGCCCTCTGCACAGTTAAACATGTTGAATGTTTATCACGCATGCTATAATACCTACACGGTATGTGTATGCAGTCTGTGTGGGTTTCCTCCGGGTACTCCGGTTCCCTCTCACACTCCATTGGTATGGACGCTTCGGCGCTATGCACAGCCTAAATTTGTGCGATTTGTTATCCACATACTAACATACCTACCCGGTATGTCTGTGCAGTCTGCGTGGGTTTCCGCCCACGCTACCTGACATGCGTGCCTTTGGTGCAATACACAGTGTAAACATACACATTACGTTTATACACAACACTAAATACATTCACAGTAGTTGTAGGTATTGCATTCTCTGGGTATGCGTGGGGTACTTCGGTTCCTCCCACGCGCCAACGGTGTGCGCGCCTTTGGTGCTATGCACACATAGGCTTGTGCAAAATGTTTAGCACACATACTATAATACCTACACGGTATGCGCATGCAGTCTGCGTGGGTTTCATCTGGGTGCTCCGGTTTCTCCCCCGCACTCCAATGGTGTGTGCATTTTCAGCACTATGCACAGTATAAACATGTGCAATTCGTTTATTCGCAGGCTAACATACATACACGGTTGTGTACGCAATCTGCGTGGCTGGTTTACGTCCAAACCCCGATGATGTGCGCGCCTTCGTCGCTGGCACAGTATAAATGTGTTTTTTATAGGTTTATCCACACATACTAAACTACATACGCCGTATGTGGTTGTATTATGCTCTTTGTGGCTGGGTGGGGTTCCTCCCACACTCTATTTGCGCGTTTGACGCAATACATAGTATAAACTATGTGTTTGTACAATCAGCACTTATCCATGGGTAGCTGCTAGATGGAGCATTGTCATAAGGATCCCTGGTTTCAGGGGTACCACTTTCCACCTGCTTTCAGTGGTGATCAGAAGCGCTGGCTTGGACTCTGTGTTCGCCAGGCTGAGGTTAGCGTTACGCCCGCTAGTGGCTGCGTCTCTGGCGTTTTCTATAGCTCAATGACTGGGCAAAAGCCTCTGCTTCATCTATCAGTCGACTAGCAGGTGCACTGCAACTTTAGTCTTTAGGGTCTCTGTGCCCGGGGTGGGTTTGCGCTACCTGTGGAGGCTGAGGTCCTGGTCCTCTGACTGAGTTTCTAGGGAAGCTCTGTCAAGTTGCCTTTTTATTGGCCAACAGTTGAGGCACCCTGTACACCGGGGCCTCTCTTCTCTGATACATTGCGGAGTCTCCTTGGGATTTTCATACATCTCGCTGCAAGACGGTCCTGTCGGCCGTGTGCATTGCAGGGAAAGTGTCCTTGCATCCCGAGGTGTTTCCACCTCCTTTACCGGAGGTGAGGCACCGGATGTGGACCTTATGGCCTCTCGACTCACTCGCAAGGTGTCAAGATCGTGGCCAGGTCCAGGGACCCCTGGGCAGATGCGTTTGTAGCCCGTGGGGGCAGTATCGCCTGATATATGTCTACCCTCCGCTACTGTTGTTGCCTCTCCTGCTTCGCAGAGTAGGGGCTGAGGCCATTCCGGTGATCCTCATTGCTCGACCGGCGACATTGGTACGCTTATCTACTTCGGCTAGTCGGAGACGTTCCTTGGCGACTGCCTATTTGGGTGGACCTTCTGTCTCATGATCCCATACTTCATCCTGCTTTACAGTCCTTGGCTTTAATGGCATGGCTGTTTAAAGCCAGGTGCTGAAGGACCGAGGTCTCTTGGATTCGGTCAGATCTTCTATGTTGTTGGCACGGGAATCTTCCTCCAGAAAGATACATCACCGTACCTGGAAGGCTTGCATCGCTATGTGCGAGGAACTTGATTGGCGTCCTCCGACGTATTCCGTTCCCAGGATTTTGCTGTTCTTACAGCATGGTTTGACCCAAAAGCTGGCCTTGCATACTTTTTTTTTTTTTTTTTTTTTTTTTTTTGAGGGTCGGATTTCTGCCCGGGCTGTCTTTTTCAACGACCACTACAGGGCCACTCCTTGATTAGCACCTTTTTGTGCAGGGGGTTCGCCATGTGATTTCCCCCCCCCCCCCCCTGTCAAGCCTCCTCTCCCTACTTGGGATCTGAATTTGATGCATCTTGGTTCTCCAAGAACATTCCTTTTGAGAATATCGGAGAGATTCCTCTCTTGACCTTGTCCCAGAAGGTGGCCTTCTTAGTGGCCATTACTTCGGTTAGACGGGTGTCTGAGTTGGCGGCCTTGTCCTGCAAGTCGGCTTACTTGGTCCTCTAAGGATATGGCGGTGTTGCGCCCACGACCGTCCTTCTTCTTTTCAAAAGATGGTCTCGGCCTTTCACCTTAAGGAGGGCATTGTTCTTCCGTCCTTTGTGTCCTCACCCATCGCATCCCTGAGAGTTTGCGCTTCATACATTAAGATGGGTACAAGTCTTACGGGTGTACCTGTCTGCTAATGTTTCCATTCGGAAGTCTGACTCAGTTTGTCTGTCTCTGGTCCAAAACAGGGCCGAGCGGTGTCGTCTGCCACAGTCTTTAGGTGGATCAGGCAGACCGTCATACAGGCCTATGCCCTTTAAGGGGCGGGCGCCTCCCTTTCCAGTTGTGGCGCATTCCACCAAGGCAATTGGTGCTTCCTGGGCTTTCCGACATCAAGCGTCGGTTGCACAAGTGTGCAAGGCGGCGACCTGGTCGTCCGTTCATACCTTTTACAAATTTTATAAGGTTGATTTGGCTGCATCTTCGGATACTTTCTTCGGCCGCAAAGCATTGCAGGCCGCTGTTTAATGTTGCAACTCCTCCGTTGAGGAGCTCTGCTTGTTTGGAGTGAAGTTTTGGTTGTTCCTTTACTACTGCTCCCACCCTTCTGATACTGCTTTTGGGACGTCCCACACGTTTACAGTATCCAGCTGTGTCAGTCCATTGACAATAAGGGAAAATAGGATTTTTGTACTCACCGTAAAAATCAGTTTCTCTGACGTCCGTGGACTGACACAGCACCCACCCTTCCTTTTTAAGGTTTGTACTGCTTTGTTACGAACTGAGACTGCTAGCTGCAGGTGGGAGGGTAATGTCCGGAGGGACGGCCCCCCTGGGCCGGGCTGTTCATCTCTGGTTTGTTCTAGAATGTATGTTTCTAACATTCTGCCTAGATCTTCTCCTGCGAGCAGGGACATATACCCACACGTTTTACAGTATCCAGCTGTGTCAGTCCATGGACGTCAGAGAAACTGATTTTACGGTGAGTACAAAAATCCTATTTTTTCGCACTACAGTTTCAGCAAGTGCAGAAAATGCCTGTTGATCTTGAAAGAAATGCAGTGTCCTTGTCACTTCTGTAAGCTTAAAGCGTAAACATCCTAATCTTCTGTGAACTAATAGTCTATCCACCATGTATTGGAGATGAAGGCAGATGTGTTTGAGGTTCAGCCTGTGTGACAACCATGACTTTTTCTAAAGATACAAGTTTTATCCACAGGATTATCAGGTATAAATAGAGGCATGTCTGAAAATATTAAAACTAATGCAGCCCCCGCATTTTGGGATGCAGAAGTTTAAGTTTTTGATTTTGGGTTTATATATACTTGAACCACTGCCCGGCCAATAGCAAAAATGATGGCCGGGCAGTGGTTCAGTTATCCTGACTGGGCGTCATATGACGTCCGGCAGGATAAGCTGCGACCGTGGGGGCACACAGCCATCGTTGGTGTGTCACTCTGACACACCGCATCACCGATCTCAGTAAAGTGCCTCTGTCGAATCACGGCTGATCACGATGTAAAGAGGAAGAGCAAGCGAGTAGAGGAGAGCTGATCGGCTGCTCTCCTGATGGGGGGGGGGGGGGCGGCGGTCTGTGCTGATTGTTTATCAGCACAACCCCCCTGCGGATGCCCGCCCAGGACCACCAGGGATGCCCACAAAGGTACCCCAAGAGGTATGCCACCCTAGACCACCAGAGATTTGCCAATCGGTGCTCAGGCAGCTGCCAATCAGTGCTGCTAGTCAGTGCAGCTTATCAGTGAAGGAGAAAACATACCTTTTTTTTTTTTACAAAATTTTTATAACGGAACCATAGAAACTTTTATATATTTTTTTATATTTGTTTATCAAATAAAAAAGACGCAGAGGTGATCAAATACCACCAAAAGAGAGCTCTTTTATGGGAACAAAATGATACATTTTGTTTGGGTACAGTGTAGCATGACCGCGCAATTGTTATTTAAAAAGCGACAGCGCTGAAATTTTCTTGGGCGGAAAGGGGATAAGTGCCTGGTATTGAAGTGGTTAAAGTAGCGCTAAAGGCAAAACCTTTTTATTTTTTATGATGGAGTTGAGAGGGATTAGAACACCTGTCAGGTTTTGCTGCTATCTGTGTCCCCCCCCCATTAGGAAGATTCACCCTCTCTATTTGTCCTGTTTACCATTACCATTGATTTTTGAATTTCCGCTCACTTCTCTGTTTGGCTATGGGACAGAAAGTGAAGGGAAATCTCCCCAATGGGACTCAAATGGCGGGAAAAAAATCTGACCGGGGTTAGAACCTTCCTTTTTACTTTATCCAAAATGAAGAAAAAAAGCTTTGCCCCTAGTTCTACTTTATATGCAGGTTTAGCTGATGAGTGAGTAACTTGTATAGTGCTGCAAATGCAAACTAAATCGCCTTAAGGCGCTTGGTATCCAGTGTCGTTGAGATCCTTCAGAAGAGGTGGGTCTTTCGTTTTTTCCTGAAGGGGCCTGATGGTTTTCATTCCATGTGGATGTTCGTCGGTAGTGCATTCCATAGCCTTGGTCCTTGGACAGCAAACCTTCGTTCTCCCTTAGCTTTGTAGCGAGTCTTGGGGATGTGAAGGAGGTTTTGGTTAGTTGATCGGAGGTAGCGAGTAGTGGTGTAGTGTTTTTATTTTCTTGCATAAATATTGAGGAGCGTTTCCTTGTGCGCATTTGTGAGTGAGGCAGAGGGTCTTGAATGTGACCCGATCCTTTACGGTAGCGAATGGAGGCTTCTCAGGGACGGTGTGATTGATTCCCGGGTTTTTTTCCCATTACCTGTCTGGCCGCTGTGTTTTGGATGACTTGTAGACGTGTAATTTAGTTGTAAAGCAGCATACTATATGCAATACCACAGAAGGTATGATAGGTTTGTGTACTTTGTAATAGCTGAGAAACTTGCTGAACAGGATATCCAGAGAAGTAAAATATGCTGTAAGCTGAACTCTAGGTGTTTTGTAAGAATCCATTGATCAAGTTCTGGTTGTTCTAGCTAGATGCTCCACTTTTCTTTGCCCCAGTTATTTATGCTCCTAGGATTCAATAGTGATTTGCAGATTGGTCTAAGAAATAATCTTAAATGGGTTGAAAGTGCACACACTCAGGTTTAATTTGATGTTATGTACATCCAAATCGGAGGAAGGGTTTAGGAATTACTGCTCTTAAGAATGGCCACCCCCCCTTTTTCAAAACTAATTGGACAATTGGATCAAAGGCTGTTTTATGACCAGGTTTGGGCTACTCCGTTATTTCTTCATCAATTAAGCATGTTAAAGTTCTGGAGTTGATTCTAAGTGTGCTAATTGCATTTGGAATCTATTGCTGGGAACCTACATCATGCGTTCAAAGGAGCTGTCCATGCAAGTAAAACGGGCCATTGTAAGGCTTCAAATACAAAACAAATCCACCAGAGAGATAGCAGCAACATTAGGAGTGGCCAAATCAACAGTTTGGTACATTCTGAGGAAAGAACGCACTGGTGAGCTCAGCAACATAAAAAGGCCTGGACGGCTACATTAGACAACAGTGGTGGATGGTCGCAGGGTCCTCACAACATCCAGACAAGTGATGGACACTCTCCAGGAGGTGGGCTTATCATTGTCAAAGTCTACAATCAAGAGGAAGACTTCACAAGAGCAAATACAGAGGGTTCACCACAAGGTGCAAATCATTCATAAGCCTGAAGGATAGAAAAGCCAGATTAGACTTTGCCCAAAAAAATCTGAAAAAGCATTCTTTGGACGGATGAAACAAAGATTAATCCTGTACCAGAATGACAGGAAGAAAAGTGTGGAGAAGGCTTGGAACAGCTCATGATCCAAAGCGCACAACCTAATCTGTAGAACAAAGTGGAGGTAGTGTGATGGCATGGGCATGCATGCCTTCCGGTGGGACTGGGTCATTGGTGTTTGATGTGACAGACGGAAGCAGCTGGATGAATTCTGCAATGTTTAGAAATGTACTGTTAGCTCAGATTCAGCCAAATGCAGCAAAGTTGATTGGGCGGTGCCTCACAGTACAGATGGACAATGATACAAAACGCACTGCAAAAGCAACCCAGGAGCTTTGCAGGAGAAGTGGAATGTACTGCAATGGCCGAGCCAATCACCTGATCTTAACCCTATTAAACATGTCACTTGCTGAAGGCAAAACTAATGTCCGAAAGACCCATAAACAAAGAACTAAAGACTGTTGCAGTTAGAGCCTGGCAACGTATCAGAAAGGAGGAAACCCAGTCTTTAGTAATGTCTATGGGTTCCAGACTTTCACTTCCATCTAATTCTGTGTGTGAACACTGCAGGTGTCTTTTCAAGCAGTATTTCTTGTGTTCTATTGCCGAACTCTTCCATCTGGAATAAAGTACTTTAAACTTGTCCTCAGATTGCTCCAACAGCAGATTTTGTGAATCCTCTCATTCGGTGATATTGTTTGGGGCTATAAAATATGAATGTAAAATAATTCACACATCACGATAATCCCGTAGTCAATTGGCCATTGTTTCCAAAAGACAAGGTGTAAAAGCCACAGATGTCGATGATTGATTTTCCCGGAGCCTTTGCTGATGTCGAAGGCATGCGAGTCCTGTCTCCTATATGGAACTGACCGATTCCCAAATTCTAGATAAGCTTGGTAATCCACTATGTTGCTCAATGACTGCAACGGACATGTCTTTATAAATAAAAAGATCTGTTCTTATGAAATTGTGACCTGCAGTTATCCACATGGTGCTGAATGGCAAGTTTACTTAAAGGGGTTGTTAATGGTTTGTTTTGTTAAATTATATAAAAATTTTTTTTTTTACTTTCTTCCTCTTGAGTGCCCCCACGGAGAGCCACTTTCCATGGGGGCACTCGTGCGGGCGCGCTCCCAAGTCCTGCTGCTGCATCTATTGACAGACAGCAGGACTCGCCCCCCCCCCCAGCTCTTATGTCACTAGATTTAATTGATAGCAGCAGAAGCCAATGGCTTCTGCTGCTATCATTCAATCCAATAAGGACCCAAGACAGCAGCAAGAGCTGTCGCTGGAACAAATGGGTTCTGGTAAGTAAAATGGGGGGCTTCTGCACTACGGAAGGTTTTTCACCTTAATGCATAGCATGCATTTAGGGTGAAAAACCTTGAGTGTTTACAACTCCTTTTTAACCCTTTCGCTGTCAAGTCCGTACAGACCTAAAACACTGCCCCCAGGTGGCCAAGTCCGTAGCCACTAATCAGAAAAATTTAACTAAAATGTGACCCTCCTCCTCCTCCTCCCACCGCGACTTCGCCACTGTCTCCCGTCCCTCCACCTGCCTATGCTGACATGTACAGTGAACCCCACCCTCACTCTAACTCTGCCTTGCGGGCGGTAAAGCGCCTCTGTATCGGTGCTATTTGGCCGCTAGCAGGGCGCTTTTAACCCCCGCTAACGGCCAAAGAAAGAGTAGCGCCAGTGTTGCGGCGCTGCCCATTCATTTCAGTGGGCGGGGCAGTGGTGTATACACCACTCCTCCACCGCCCCAAAGATGCTGCTTGCAGGACTTTTTTTCCGCCCTGCAAGCGCACTGCCCCAGTGTGAAGGCACTCTGGCTTTCACACTAGGGTGGCTTGAGAGGTGCTTTACAGGCACTATTTTTTTAGTGCTAAAACACCTGAAAAGCTCCCCACTGTGAAGGGGCTCTTAATCTCCCTTGTCTCTGAAGCCCAATCCACATTTGGATTGAGCTTCAGAGGCTACTCACAGGCGGTGAGGAAGCAATGCAATGCCAACTTTAGCCCCATTTTTACCAACAAATGCACTGCAACCATGCATTGCTCAAGGTTGCGGGGAGTTTGTGGCGCATCCCCTTGACATGAATGTGTAGTGTTCAGCGAAAGACATCGCTACAAGTTGGGTCAAGTTTTGGCGCAAAGCATCGCTGCATTAGCACCCTGTCCACTGCCTATTACAGATTAAAGCAGAGCTCTATCCAAAAGGGGAAGCTCCACTTGTTTGCGACCTCCCCCACTCCACTGCCACAGAAAACACCTGTGCAGCCACTGTGTCCCAATTGACATTGGGGGGTCTCTTTCAAAATCTAGAAAGCTATAAGATGAATGAAAACATCCCAGATTTTTGCGTACGTTTTTGATTTTCACAATTTCGCAAAAAAGGTGCAGTTTCAAATTTACAAATATTTTAACTCCACACAGGATAAGCTATGTGTAGTAGGAAATTAGCAGAAATTCTGTTAGTTTTTATCTAAAAATAATAATGGTTTTAGTGTATATTTTGCGAATATATTGTTTTGATAAACCTTTGCACAAATACCGCGGGGCCTTAAAAATCAGTAGCACTTCCTTCATATGCTTTCAGAAAATATATAGTTTGGGGGTCTTTCAAAAATTCTGAAAGCTCTAAGGGTAAAAATCTTTTTTTTTTTTTTTTTTTTTTTTTTTTTTTACTCCATACAGGTTAAGCTTTTATATTTAGCAGGAATTTTGTAAAATTAGCTGTGTTTTTATCTGCTAATGTTTTTAGTGTATTTTTTTTTGCGAATATATTTGAGCAAATACCGTGGGGCCTAAAAATCGGTAGCACCGTTTGTATTCTACAGGTCATATAGTTTTGGGGATCTTTCACAAATTCTGAAAGCTGTAAGGGGAAAATTAAAAACCTTCAGATTTTTTGAGAAATTTGGATTTACAATTTTTGCGTGTTTTTTTTGTTTTCACCATTTTTGCTAATTTTTTATTTATCAACTCCGTACAGGTTAAGCTTTTTATATTTAGTAGGAATTTTGTTAAATATTCCCCCTTTTTTTTTTTTTTTTTTTTTTTTTTTTTTTTTTTTTTTTTTTTCTGATAAATAATGATTTTAGTGGATTTTTAGCAAAAATATTGTTTTGATAAACATTGCCGCAAATATCATGGGACCTTAAAAATAAGTAGCGCCTTATTTTTATGCTACTGGTCGTGTGCTTTCAGAACATATATAGTTTGGGGGTCTTTACAAACTCTGACAGCTGTAAGTGAAAGGGAAAAATTGTAAAAATGGTCTTGCCCACCTGAGTGTACAAAATGGAACACAGGGCCTGGCAGCGAAAGAGTTAATATCTTGAGTGTTTGGCTACGTTAAAGGAGAAGTATAGCCAAAGATACTTCTCTTGTAGATCACAGGAGTGCACTTCGTTTTGTACTCCTG
This sequence comes from Rana muscosa, assembly GCA_029206835.1. NCBI lineage: Eukaryota > Metazoa > Chordata > Amphibia > Anura > Ranidae > Rana > Rana muscosa. Next base: position 163,962,804 of record CM055120.1, read on the forward strand.
TGACCCAGATTCAGCTGACAGGCTTTAGCGTCAGAGCCGATCCTGACAGTAATGTCGGCATCCGCCAAGATATCTCACTAGCATACGGCTCATTCTCTCTTCGAATCACTGAGAGCCTGAGCCAGTCGCTCCCGCCCAGTGCTCTAGTGAGTGCTGGAGGGGCAGAGCACCGAATGGTGACTGACAGTTAATGCCCTGAGCAGACCCGAGGACTGAGCGTTTAGCAGTGTTTGATCGCTCAGCTCTCAATGTAGAGGTGGCGATGGACAGGTGCAGCTTGGATCGATGCTGGGGAGTATGATTGATTGTGTTATGTAAAAAGTAGGGTTGTCCCGATACCGATACTAGTATCGGGACCGATACCAAGCATTTGCGCGAGTATTTGTACTCGCGCAAATGCTCCCGATGCCCAGTCCGATCCCTTTTTTTTTTTTTTTTTTCAGAGCGGACGCAGAGAGGGGGTGGAGAGCGGAGAGCGTGGCGGGGGCGGAGAGTGCGGCGGGGGGCGGAGAGTGAGGCGGGGGGTGGAGACCAAGGCGGAGAGCGGGACGGAGAGTGCGGCGGGGGGCGGAGAGAGAGTCCCTCACCTGCAGTTGAAACTGGTAAGCTGGCAGGGGTGCAGGGCGCAGCCGCATCAGGATCGGTGACCGGTGATGTCGCATTCGGTCGCCGTCAGCGGCTGAACGTCCCCACACCCATCTTGGTACACCCTGCACTTGGCTGCAGTAAGCAGCAGACCTCTTGTTACACCCAGCCCGAGCTATATGGGCTGGGTGTAACAAGATGTCTGCTGCTGCTTACTTCAGCCGAGTGCAGGGTGTACCAAGATGGGCGTTGCAGCAGTTTATTTTATTTTAAATCCTGTCATTTTTTTTTCCCCGCAGCATTTCAGTGCCAGCCACCTATCAGGTAGCACTTGTGGGTACTATCAGTGCCATCTATCAGGTGGCACTGATAGGTGGCACTGATATGTGGCACTTGTGGGCACTGATAGCACTGAAAGGTGGCACTTGTGGGCACTGATAGATGGCACTGATAGTGCAATCAGTGCCACCTATCAGTGCCAGCCACCGATTAGTGCCCATCAGAGCCAGTCACCAGTCAGTGCCCATAAGTGCCACCTGTCAGTGCCACCTATCAGTCCCCATCTTTCAAACTGTCACATGACATTGAAAAAAAAGTATCGGTATCGGCGAGTACTTGGGGAAAAAAGTATCGGTACTTGTACTCGGTCCTAAAAAAGTGGTATCGGGACAACCCTAGTAAAAAGGAATGTTTTTTTCCCTGAGAGAGCCGTCTTAACTGGTCCAACTTTGGAAAAGGTTCCTGAACTACTTTGGTCTGACTACTGTCCGATTTCAGCCGATAGAATTGAATGGCAGTCTCATTCAAGTTGGATCTTCATCTTAATTGATGTGATTTGGATCTGACATTACAGGAAGATTGAAGCAACTTCAGGGAATGCTTGTGTAAAGTAGTGTCAGTCTCGCCGAAGTAGCCTGGCAAAGCCGCGTGCCTTTCAACACTGGAGCAGTGTGAACCCGGCCTAATTTGTTTAGTGTGTAAGATCTTGGCTGAGACCAAGCTCATGAATTCAGAAAATGCAGTTACCATACAAGAAAACGCATTTTATTCACACCTGAAGTGTACCGGTAAAGTCAATCATTAGGTCTGCACAATGGCTTATTGTTGTCACATTGAATACAGTTATGCAACATTTATCAAATGAACCACAGCTCAACCAAGCATGCAGGTCAATAAAAACATGCCCTTCCAATGTTGTTCTCATAAGCAGCCTCTAGCACTGGGGATATCTCGCGGTTGATGAAATTCTGTGCTGCATACTAACAGACCTAGGTGAGGCTTGAAAGTGCTGGCTGTCCGAATTCAACAGACATAGTGGAGGTAAAATAACTTCAAAATTAAGGCTGAAATATGTCTATTTCACAAAAAAAATGGACTGCTAAAGTATACATGAACCCTTACCTTTGAAAAGCCCAGTTTAAAATAGAAATGCAAGACAAAGTGTGTGTATGTACAGTGAAAACGTCCTTCCCTCAGTCAGGGTATTGAAAATAGGTTGTGGTTGGGTATTCCAGCATGACAATGACCCAAAACACACGGCCAAGGCAACAAAGGCATTGTGCAAAGAGCAGCACATTGAGGTCCTGGAGTGGCCTCCAGACCTTATTCCCATAGAAAATGTGGAGGGAGCTGAAGGTTCAAGTTGCCAGTCAGCATCCAAACCTTAATGACTTAAAAAGGATCTGCAAAAAGAGAAGTAGGACAAAATCCCTCCTGAGATGTGTGCAAACCTGGTAGCCAACTACAAGAAACGTCTGACCTCTGTGATTGCCAACAAGGGTTTTGCCACCAAGTCAAGGGTGCCCAACCTTTTTGAAGCGTGAGGGCCACATAAGCAACTTGGTAACTGGTCACGGGCCACAATCAGCGGAGCGGGCGGATGGAAGGTCCGTGTCCGCTTTGCATATGCAGAGCGGACACAGCCTAATCAGATTGGAGGTAGGACACAAGTGGGTTTACATCTGCCACTCCTTAGAGGTAAATGGAGGGTCCAATTGGGTAGGACTGACTGTGTAAAAAAAGTGGCCCATGGCTGCTTTCACACTGATGTGCTGCGGTTTACCCGCTTTTCTGCACTTTGCAATAGACTTCTATTGTATTCTGCAGGTTTGGTGCACTTTCAGAAAGCTCACCAAACTCACAGGTAATAACAGAAGTCTATGGCTCAGTGCAGGTAACCCGCAGGTGCGCTGCTCTGCATCTGCGGATTAGTTTGAAAGCAGCACAGTAACCACTGCAGAGCAGATATGCCCATATATACATTGTGATTTTAGTAATAAACTGACCTTTTAATAACAGTATTCTATTCCATCCCAGAGCAGGAGGTCGCGGGCCACATGTGGCTCCCGGGCTACTGGTTGGGCACCCCTGTACTAAGTCATGCTTTGCAACGGGGTCAAATGCGTATTAAAATGAAAATCAATTTAACTTTTTTGAATTGCATTTTTTTTTTTTGGTTCTGTCTCTGTTAAAATAACCCTACCATTAAAATTAGACTGATCATTGGGCAAACGTATAAAATCAGCAGGGGATCAAGTGTGTGTGTGTGGTCAGGTTTCTGTTGTAAAAAAAGACAATCATTTTAGAACTTTTTCCACTTTTTTTAATGTGAACTATAAACTGTACAACTCAGTTGAACAACAAACTGAAATCTTTTAGGTGGAGGGAAGTAAAAATAAAATATGGTTGCATAAGTGTGCACACACTTAAACAAATTCTTTGTTGAAGCACTTTTTTGATTTGCAAAAACACTCCAAATCTGTCATCTCCTGTGCACAGCCTTCTTCAGATCACCCCACAGATTTTCAATGGGATTCGGGTCTGGGCTCTGGCTGGGCCAATCCAAAACTTTAATATTCTTCTGGTGAAGCCATTCCTTAATTTGGATGTATGCTTTCGGTCATTGTTATGCTGAAAGATGAAGTTCCTCTTCACGTTCAGCTTTCTAGCAGAAGCCTGAAGGTTTTGTGGCCATATTGACTGGTATTTGGAGCTCTTCATAATGCCCTCTACCTTGACTTAGGCCCCCTGTTCCAGCTGAAGAAAAAACGGGGCCAAAGCATGATGCTGCCACCACCATGCTTCGCTGTGGGTATGGTGTTCTTTTGGTCATGTGCAGTGTTGCTTTTGTGCCAAACAAACATATTTTTTTTTTTTTTTTTTTATAATTATGGCCAAAAAGTTCAACCTTGGTTTCATCAGACCATAACAAATTTACCCACATGCTTTTGGGAGACTTCAGATGTGTTTTATGCAAAATGTTAGCTTTGTTTGGCTGTTTTTCTTAACCACTTCCCTACCCAGCCATAGACAAATGACGTCCACAGATGGGATCTCCCATCCTGGGTGGACGTCATATGACGTCCTCGGCTTGTAGGGGGGATATCTGAATGATGCCTGCAGCTAGAGGCATCATTCAGATATCCTTTTGAAGTGCCGGCGATTCTGTGCACCATAAGAATGATCATAGCGGCGGTTCCGCAGCTTGATCGTTCTAATAGGCGGCGGGAGGGGACACCCCCCCCCCCTCCCGCCGCCATCCGGTGCTTCTCCGGGCTCCCCCGTGCGATCGGGGACCCGGAGCGAATCTTCCGGCATCGTTGGTGGAGTCACGTGATGAGCATAGAGATGACTGGTGACCAGATGGTCACCAGTCATCTCTATGATCGTCGGAGGCCCGGGCGCGATGTGATGACGTCTCAAATGTAAACAAAGCCGCCATTGCGGCTGTAAGTATGAAATCGGTGAAAAAAAAATTCACTGATCTCATGCTTTCCAGCCTGGAGGAGAGATGTGGGGTCTTATTGACCCCGCTTCTCTCAATAAAGAGAACCTGTCACACACATTCCTATTACAAGGGATGTTTACATTCCTTGTAATAGGAATAAAAGTGATAAAAAAAAAAAAGTTAAATCATTGTAAAAAAAAATAAATAAGTAAAAATAAATAAATAAAAATTAAAATTAAAACGCCCCTGTCCCTGGTAGCTCGCGATCAGAAGCGAATGCACATGTAAGTCGCCCACATATGTAAACGCCGTTCAAACCACGCATGTGAGGTATCGCCGCGTGCGTTAGAGCGCGTGCAACAATTCTAGCACTAGACCTCCTCTGTAATTCTAACCTGGTAACCTGTAAAAAAAATTAAAGCGTCGCCTATGGAGATTTTTAAGTACCGAAGTTTGGCGCCATTCCATGAGTGTGCGCAATTTTAAAGCGTGACATGTTAGGTATCTATTTACTCGGCGTAACATTATCTTTCATATGTTCCCAAAAAATTGGGCTAACTTTACTCTTTTGTTGTTTTTTAATTCATGAAACCATTTAAAAAAAAAAAAAAAATGGCGTTTGAAAAATTATTGTGCAAGAAAAAATGTTGCAATGACCGTCATTTTATTCCCTAGGGTGTCTGCTAAAAAAACATATATAATGTTTGGGGGTTCTGAGTAATTTTCTAGCAAAAGAATGATGATTTGTACATGTAGGAGAGAAGTGCCAAAATAGGCCCGGTATTGAATAGGTACAAAAAGCCCTGTATTGAAGTGGTTAAGAAAAGGCTTCAGTCTTGCCACTCTACCCCCATAGCCCAGACATATGAAGAATACGGGAGATTGTTGTCACGTGTACCACACAGCCAGTACTTGCCAGATATTCCTGCAGCTCCATTAATGTTGCTGTAGCCCTCTTTGCAACCTCCCTGACCAGATTTCATCTAGCATTTTCATAAATTTTGGAGGGATGTCCAGTTCTTGGTAATGTCACTGTTGTGCCAGATTTTCTCCACTTGATGATGACTGTCTTCACTTTGTTCTATGGTATATCTAATGCCTTAAATTCTTTTGTACCCTTCTCCTGACTGATACCTTTTTAACAATGAGATCCCTCTGATACTTTGGAAGCTCTCTGTGGACCATGGATTTTGCTGTAGAACAGCTGAACTTTATTTGGGGTTAATCAGTGGCACTTTAAATGATGGCAGTGTGTACTGACTCTTGATTTTGAATGTGATTGCTTAATTCTGAACACAGCTACACCCCCCAGTTATTAGAGGGTGTGCACACTTGTGCAACCACATTATTTTTTATTTTTACTTAAAATATTTCAATTGAGTTGTACAGTTTCTAGGTCACATTATTAAATATGGGGGGAGGGGGGGAGTTGTGAAATTACTTTGTCTGTCTCATTTGTTTACATCAGAAAAACCTGATATTTTAAGAGGGATGTGTAGACTTTTTATATCCCACTGTATGTGTGTAGTGTGGTAGAGTGTTGCCCTGCCAGGGTCTAGAAGGAGGTTGTGACCCAGAATTCTCAACCGCACAGTTTGAGGGGCTCCAGGGAATTTGTGATTATGAAGAGGAAACTGGCTTTTCGGTTTCCTCTTCAAGTGATCTAAACCCAGTAATATGAAAATAGTTTATCCGCGCCCCCCCACAGTGCCCACAGCTTATAAAACATTATTTTACATTAAAATACTGCCGCTATATACTTTTTTTTTTCTTTTTTTTTTTTTTGGCTGATCTGTATATCACGGTCAGTGATGAACTGCACAATTTCTTCAGTCCTGAGAGTTCAGGAAGGTGGATATTTTCACTGCAGCCTGTATACACACCCACATGTGTGATGTCAATATCATGTGACCTGGCTATCTGAGAACAAGAAACTGTTCTCTCCAGCATAAGGCACAACTGAGTATGTGCAGGCTTTCCCCAGATGGACGGTGCAGGAGGGGAGGATCTATGCATAGAGGATAAGTTCCACAGTGAGTATAACAAGCAAGCTATGCTGCATATAAAGACCGATTTTACTGTTGTGGGTTTAGTAACACTTTAACCCCGGACCATTTGGCTGGCCAAAGACCAGAGCACGTTTTGCGATTCGACACTGCGTCACTTTAACTGACAATTGCGCGGTCCTGTGACGTGGCTCCCAAACAAAATTGATGTCCTTTTTCCCCACAAATGGATCTTTCTTTTTGTGGTATTTGATCACCCCTGCGTTTTTTTGCGCTATAAACAAAAAATAGAGCGACAATACTTTTTGCTATAATATCTAAAAAAAAAAAAATGTTTTTCACAGTTTAGGCCGATACGTATTCTAGATATTTTTGGCAAAAAAAAATCGAAATAAGCGTTTGGTTTGCGCAAAAGTTATAACCTCTACAAAATAGGGGATAGTTGTATGGCATTTTTATTAAATTGGTTTTATTTTTTTTTACTAGTAATGGCGGTGATCAGCAATTTTTATCATGACTGCGACATTATGGCGGACACATCGAACACTTTTGACGCTATTTTGGGACCATTCACATTTATACAGCGATCAGTGCTCTAAAAATTCACTGATTACTGTATAAATGTGACTGTCAGTGAAGGGGTTAACCACCAGGGGGCTAGGAAGGGGTTAAGTGTGTCCTAGGGAGTGATTCTAACTGTTAGGGGGCGTGGCTATGAGTGACGCGTCACTGATCGCTGCTCCCGATGAGAGGGAGTAGACGATCAGTGACCGTGTCACCTGGCAGAGCGAGGAGAGGCTTGTTTACACTAGCCTCTCCCCGTTCTTTAGCTCTGTGACCCGATCGCGGGACACTGGCGGACATCGAGTCCGCGGGTCCTGTGGGCATGCCGCTCGTGGCAGCGGCACGCGCGCTCGCACGGCGGGAATTTCAAAGTAACGTAAATACATGTTACTTTGCCCAGCCGTGCCATTCTGTCGACGTATATGTACAGGAGCTGGTCGAGAACCGGTTACGTTCGTTTTGGGAGCTCGAGCCTGGAGATTTTAATGTGATCCGGGTGGCATGAAATCTCCGATCCTGGTATTCAGAATGGGCAGCATACTGATTTGTCAGGTGTGTGCTGGGCTTTTGGGAATAGCCTGACCATGGTTCATGGTTCTGAGCTCCACCCTGGCAGATAGGAGGTCTGGCCCATGAGTCAGGAGGGCTCTACGTGGGAGCCAGTGCAGCAAGAGGCTGCTAGCTGTGTGCACTAAGTTGGTCGGTGAACAGTCTGCAGGAGACAGACAAGGGCCTGGAGTATAACTCCTACGAGGGGGAAAAATCATGTTTTGTGTTTACTGAACTCTCTTAATAAAAATGGGCAAGCAAAGCCCCTAAAAATAAATGGTGAGTGGCAGTGTCCTTTAAAGTTCTACACTTGATGGTAGTTCTCAGAGAGGAGTGTGTGATCGAATTGCAAGGGGAAATCGATTCAAATTTTGACCAAATCGATATTATACATTTTTTTTTTTTTTTTTTCCATAGGACCAGCGCTCCGTGACCTCGCCTAAAAAAAAAACCAGCTCTCCGCGATCCTGGGAAGAGGCCGGACACCGCGGACTAGGCCGAAGCCGTGGCCTTTTCCCAGCATCGCTGCGGGCTGGTCCTAAGGAGTTTCTAGGTGAGGCTTCGGCCTAGTCCGCGGCCTTTTCCCAGGATCGCGGCGGACTAGGCCAAAGCCGCGACCTCGCCTAAAAACTCCTGCCCGCAGCTCCTTAGGACTGGTGTGGTGTCCATCAGGGAAAAAAAACTTTTTTTTTTTTTGGGCTAAAATCGCCCAGCTCGTGTGTGTGTGTGTGTGTGTGTGTTCTCAAAACTTGCCAGGACAAGTCTTGGCCATTGGATGGAGCACAGCTAGAAAACTGACCTCGCTGAGATGGATGTGCTTCTATGCTTAGTGTGGTCAGTTTGAAATGGGGGTGGGGGGAAGCAAGATCACCAGGTGTTTTGCATAAAGGAAGCAATACAAAAATAACAGGATATTTGTTTAACCACTTAAGGACCAGCCGCCGCGGTTATACTGTGGCAGGTTGGCTCCCCTGGGCGAATCGCCGTAACTGTACGTCACCCACTTTAAGAGCTGTAGGGGGCACGTGCAACACCCGCCGACCACCCACGATCGCTCCTCACACAGACAGAACATGGATCTGTCAATGTAAACATGTCTCCATTCTGTCAGGGGAGAAAAGACAGATCTCCTGTTCCAACAGTTTAGGATCGGTCTCCTCACCCAGGCAGTCCGATCGGCCACCCCCCACAGTTTGAAACACTCCCTAGGTAACACACTTAACCCCTTGATCGCCCCCTAGTGTTAACCCCTTTCCTGACAGTGACATTTTATATAGTAATCAGTGGCTATTTTTAGCTCTGATCGATGTCGGTGGTCCCAAAAAAGTGTCAAATGTCGCAGTCCCGCTAAACATCACGAACAACGCCATTACTAGAAGAAGAAAAGCCATAAATCTATTCCCCATTTTGTAGACGCTATACATTTTGCGAAAACTGGTTTTGGTTAGGGTTAGGGTTTTCCCTTTAAGAACAAGGCTAGGACCCAGGCTCTTGAACAGGGACCTCCCCCAGAGGTCAAAGGTCAGAGGGCGGGTCCCCAAAGGTCGGTGGGCGTGGCCGACCCCCACCAAAGTACAAATACACTTCTTTCGATTTTTGGGGGGGGGGGATATTTATTTTAGTGAAAAATATTGATTTTATTTTTTCAAAGTCGTTTTTTTTTTTTTTAAATAGCACAAAAAATAAAACCCGCTAAAAAAGCTCCATTTGTGGGGAAAACAGGACATAAATTTTGTTTGGGTACAGCGTTGCACGGCCGCTCAGTTGTCAGTTAAAATGTTGCCGTGCCGTATTAACCTGCTCATTAAGGGGGCAAATCCTTCCGGTCCTTAAGTGGTTAATACAACTACATAGCACATATTAGGAATTCACATTAAATTTAATAGGGGGTTCTAAACATTCCTCACTCAAACCTTCCACACGCATACAGTGGGGAAAATTTAATTATTTGATCCCCTGCAGATTTTGTACGTTTGCCCACATGCAAAGAAATGAAGTGTCTATAATTTTTATCATAGGTGTATTTTAAATTGGACAGAATATCAACCAAAAATTCTGAACAAACACATGATACAAATGTTATAAATTAGGATTCAGTTCTGTCATACCCAAGTAAAACATGACTTGGTACTTTGTGGAGAACCTTGTTCGCAGGCCCAGAGGTAAGATGTTTCTTGTGTGCAAGCCTAGTACCAACATCTCAGAAGGGTATTTGGTCCACTCTTTTACAGATCTTCTCTAAATTCTTAAGGTTTCTTAGCTGTCGCTTTTGAAATTTTAAAAGTTTGAGCTCCCTCCATAAATTTTTTCTATAGGATTAAGGTCTGGAGATTGGCTTGGCCACTCCATGACCTTAATGTGCTTCTTCTTGAGCCACTCCTTTTGCTGCCTTGGTGGTATGTTTTGGGTCATTGTCATGCTAGAAGATCCATCCACAACCCATCTTAGGTGTTTTGGCTGGGGGAAGGTTAATAATAATCATATTTAGGATTCATAGCGCATCAATAGTTTGCGCGGCGCTTTACAACATAAGGGCAGACAGTACAGTTACAATGCAATTCAATACAGGAAGAATCCGAGGGCCCTGCTCGTTGGAGGTTACTATCTAGGAGACATCCAAGATTTTACAATACATGGCCCTCTCCATTGGCCCCTCAATGCGATGGCCTGTACCTTTTTTAGCAGAGAAATGGCCCCAAATCATGTTTCCACCTCCGTTCTGGACTGTAGGGATGGTTTTCATAGGGTCTTTGTCAGCTTTTTTTTATTAATTTTTTTAGCGCAACTGTATTCAGAATCTGTTTTTGCCAATCTGAATACTTTGACGCGCAAACGAGGGATTGGGTGCCCGCATATATAAACGGTGTTCAAATCACACAAGTGAGGCATCTCTGCCATCGTCAGAGTAAGAGCAATAATTCCAGAACTAGACCTTCTCTGTAACTCTAACCTGGTAACCGTAAAAAAAATTCTTAATGTCTCCTATGGAGACTTTAAGGTACCATAGTTGGTTGCCATTCCACGAGTGTGCGCAATTTCAAAGCATGACATGTTGGGTATCTACTCCGGCGTAACATCTTTCACATTATACAAAAAAAATTATAAAACTAAAAGTCCCATCATGCCTCTGTCTGTGGGAGTCATGCTTGTAACTGTCAGCCTTGCAATGCCTCATGGAACTTGTAGTTTCGCAACAGCTGGAGGGCCACCAGTTTGACACTTGTGAGATGGTGTAAACCAGTCCTTTGTAAATCGGCTTGATTGTATTGCATAAGCCTAATGCAAGCAGCGTTTTATGCAAGTGTCTAAGATTTGATTTGGCGAGCTGTTGTTACAATGCTTAAATGGGTAATGACTAATAATTTGTGGGTTTTAATCTGTGTTGGGCCATTAACCATGTCTAATAACAACCTCACATGTGGAAGAATCCCAGAGACAAGCAGGCAGTGCAGCTAAGCAATGTGACATGTGTCTGTCTGTACAAGTTTGTCTGTCACTCTCTGCACCTGTTACAACACTTTGCACAACATACCTTTTTAGCCAATGCAGTCTGAACAATATTGTGTACACAACACGTTGGGAAAGACAAACTCAAGCCCTCACATGTCATGTTCAATGTTGTCATCGGAGAACTTGTCGTCATCAGCAAAATACTACCTGCGTCAGTGGGGTAGATTTTCTAAAGGCAAATACTGTGCACTTTGCAAGTTCAGTTGCACCCAGCTTTCCCAGAGCCTAGTGGATGTGGTAAAGCTTCACTTCGGAACGAATTCCCAATCGGGTGCAAGGAAAAGAAACATTCATTTCTCTTATCCATGGACTGACACGGTGTCTCTTATTCACTGTACACGTGGGTTATGTCCCTGCTTGCAGGAGAAGACCTAGGCAGAATGTGAGATGTTATACCTACATTCTAAAAGCCAGAGTTGAACAACCCACCCCCTGCAGTCGGCAGACCTCGGGTTTTTTTCTGCCTAGCAGAAGGAGAAGACGTGGCTCTCTCAGGAGCCAGCCTTCTGGAAGATTTTACTTTTATTCCATTTGGGAATTTTTTATTTCATTTTTGAGACCTTCAATCAACTGTCGGCTGGGCAACAGGTTGGGTACACTGGTATCCTCGTAGTCTTCCCTGTCCGACCATCGAGCGTGCTGATCCTCGCCTTGTGTGCGTGAGACTCGGTTCACGACATGCCCCACGACTCCAGGGGTGGCTGGGTTGCTTTCATGCTCCCGCGGTCCTCTCAAGATTGAACAGTACCTGACTATCTCTCGCGGTGGACCGGACCGACAGCTACGCAGTACTACTCTGTGATAGGTCTGTCAGAAACACACCAGTGGGTCCCTCAGGGGACTGGTAAGTAGTCTCTCCTGCATGCAGGTGAGTACAAAGTGCTGTGTGTTTCTCTGTGAGGGATTTTCCCTGTCTCCCCCTGTGTTTTGATGTCACTCTCTGTCACCATTACTGGCGCTGTGCTGTGTGGGGTTCCTGGGGGTCATGCTGTTCTGCATATCGCTCGGGGCTTTGTGTGTTTTTGGGGCCCGGGTGCCGTTTGACGGTGTATGTGTGCTGTTTTTTTTTAACTGTGCATGGCGGCCATTTTGCCACAGATTGCCTCAGTGAAGTGCGGGGGCCATTTTCTTGTAGCCCGCGCGCTTTTCAGCAGTAGTTTGGCCTCTATCGCAGCTGTAACAGCGCAAATCTCCTCAATCTCCTCACAGCTCACTCGTGCTGACACAGCGTGGTACAGACAGTGGAACTGAGCGGTCCTGGTCCGGTCTGGTGAGTCCCCTGGGCGCCCCCTCAGTCACACAGCCTGTGGGTGGACTTTTTTTATCTGAGGAGTCTCGGAGAAGGACAGTCGGTGTCACCAGCTTCCCCTTACATGTCAGAGGCAACAGGCAGTGCTCCAGCACCTGCGGTCCCTATGGACCAGTTGTCGGCAGTCCTAGAATCATTTCTGACCAGGAGGGAAGCGGTGTGCGAGCGCAAGGGAGCAAAAAAAGCATCCTCTTCCCACTTTAACTCCACATGGGGGGTGCGCTGATTCAGATATGGGCCTAGCCACTACCGCTCAGGACCCTAGCTCTGAATATTTTGATGGTTTTGATAAGGACATTCCTTGTGAGGAAATCTCGAGTTCTGAGTCCGTAAATGACAGGGCGCTTGTTAGTGAACTCATTGATGCTGTGAGGGACACTCAAGCTGAATGCTGCGGATGCAGAACCTCAGGCGGATACAGTCTCCTTTTTTGGTTCTTTTAAGGCCAGGCCTTCTATAAAGGTTTTTCCATACGTACCTTACTTTGACCAGCTCATTGATAAGGTTTGGGTAAAGCCGCAGAAGACTTCTGGTCCCACAGCGTTTGTCTATCAGATACCCCTTTGAAGATGCCCTACTTTAAAACGTGGGTTTCTCTCCCAGTTGCCGACCCTCCAGTCGCCCGGTTGAACAAGGCCACCACTCCGGATGGCGGGGACTCCTGCATTTAAGGACCCCACTGACAGGAGGTCAGAAGTGGTGAGCAGAGCCATGTTTGCCTTGTTGGGATCCGCCCTATGGCCTGTGGTAGTGGCGACCCTTGTGTCTCAGACCGCTTACGAGATGGACAAAAATTTTGCACCAAACTGTACAGGAGCATAATCTTCCAGACACTATTGCTCTGGCCCATCAAATGGTGCAGGGCCTGGTTCATGTGTGCGACGCCACGTTAGACGCGGCCCCTTAATATCCAGGGCCTCTATCTCGTGGTGGTATTGCGTTGTCTTATCTGGTTGAAATGCTGGTCTGCTGACCTAGCCTCTAAGAAGCTCCTGACGGATCTACCATTTACAGGTGGTAGGCTTTTCGGTGCTGCGCTGGATGACATCAAGGATGTCACGAGAGGTAAGAGCACTCTTCTTCCTCAGACTAGCAAGGGTAAGCAGGCCCGCCGTAAGCAGGGTCCTGCCTTTCCAGCAAAAATTTTTTTTCGGCAGTCAGTCCTCGGGTAGGCCCCCCCAGACTGACAGCAGTGCGGCTGGTGGACACAAGCGCCCCTGGGTGCGTAAGCCAAACAAGCCGGCTCCCAAGCCCGCCTCCGCGTGAAGTCTTGTCCCCACCCGACTCTGGGGTGGGGGGACGACTTCGCAGGTTCACCGATCGGTGGACCTCCCGGATCTCCGACCGGTGGGTGTGCGAGGTGGTCACCTCAGGTTACAGGATAGAGTTTCGTTCCTGGCCCCCAGACAGATTCTTTCCCTCTCCTTCCTGCCCGTTGGGCAGCCCTATTGGGGGCTGTTCAGGATTGATCAGGTCCGGAGTGATTGTGCCGGTCCCGTCACAGGAGAGGTTGCAGGGATTCTACTCGAATCTGTTGTCGTCCCAAAAAAGGACGGGGTTCGGCCTGTCCTGGACCTCAAGGCCCTGAATGCCTTTGTGAAGGTGCAAAAATTCCGCATGAAATCCATTCACACGGTGATCGCTACACTCCATGGGTTTTTTTTTGCGGCCTTGGACATCAAGGACGCCTACTTGCATGTTCCGATCTGCGCAAGTCACCAGAAGTTTCTGCGCTTGTGATCGGCGAAGTCCACTATCAATTTGTGGCTCTTCCTTTCGGCCTAGCCTCGGCACAGAGGGTGTTCACCAAGGTGCTTGCTCCGGTTCTAGCTTTGCTGAGACGGCGAGGCATTGCTGTTGTGGGCTATCTGGACGATCTTCTTCTAAGAGACATTAAATTGAACTAAGAATGGACTTTAGACGGCACATAGGTAAGTATTGTAAAAAATCGTTTATATATTTTTTTTTTATTATTATTTGTAGAAAAAATTATTAGGTCTTAATAAAAATACATTTTAGAAAAATGACATTTATGATCATCAATAATCAATATAGGATCCCGAATAAAGTACTGGACACACTTCCCAGAAATTGCAATAACATGTAAAATTCAAATAAAATAATGCATATCCAACAAACACAAAACCGAGTTGAACGATGTACACAGGGAGTGGCTAGTCTTATTCATAGATCCGGTAAGTTCAAAGATGTAAATCTTGCTTTGCTCAACTAGTTTTGCGTTCCGAGGCTCTTCGTCAGGAGCATAATATTCTGTCAGGAGCATAATATTCTGTCAGGATTATACACAAACAATTCATGAGAGATTTATCAATTAGCATAATTTTAATACATATCTTTTTCTAAGAGCAGAAAGTGGCTCAGAATTGGAAGGCAGTGTGACTATCGTCAGTCAGACCTTCAGGGACTTCGGGTGGCTCCTGAACATTCAGAAGTCAGTCCTGGTCCCGACTCAGCGTCTGGAGTATCTAGGTCTGATTCTGGACTTCTTGGAGGCAAAGGTATTCCTACCTCCGGGGAAGTTACTGACACTTCAGTCTGCAGTGCGGGTGCTGACATCCCGAAACTGGTCGTCAATTCGTTTTTACATGAGAGTCCTGGGACTCATGGTTGCCTCCTTCGAGGCCGTTCCGTATGCCCAATCACACACCAGGGCATTGCAGAAGGAGATCTTGCTGTCTTGGGACAAATCACCGTTGTCTTTGGCTCTTCCGATCCAGGTGAGTCACCTGGTCAGGGTGTCCCTGACATGGTGGTTGGGGTCCCCGACTCTTCGGTCTGGGAAGTCGTTCCTCCCCATCCAATGGACGGTGTTCACGACGGACGCCAGCCTGACGGGCTGGGGTGGAGTCTGGGGAGTCCTGTCGGCCCAAGGGCTTTGGACTCTGGACGAAGCCCGTTTACCTATCTATGTTCTGGAAATACGGGCCATCAGACTGTGCCTCTCCTCGTGGTCTGAGAGATTACAGGCTCGCTCCATCAGGATCCAGTCGGACAACGCCACAGCGGTGGCGTATGTCAACCATCAAGGGGGGACTCGGAGCTCAGCCGCGGCTTCCGAGGTCGCCCGTATCCTGAAGTGGGCCAAAAGAAGCGTGTCGGCCGTTAACATTCCGGGCTTAGACAATTGGCAGGCGGACTATCTGAGTCGCCAGACTCTGGACCAGGGAGAGTGTTCCTTGCACCCGGAGGTATTTCAACTCCTTTGCTGACGGGGCACGCCGGATGTGGTCCTGATGGCCTCTCGACTCAATCGCAAGGTGTCAAGGTTTGTGGCCAGATCCAGGGATCCTTGGGCGGATGCCTCGGATGCGTTTGTGGCCCCGTGGGGTCATTATCACCTGATAAACGTTTATCCTCTGCTGCAGTGCTCCCTCGCCTGCTGCGCAGGGTGGCGACCGAGGGAATTCCGGTGATCCTCATTGCTCCGGATTGGCCTCGGCGTCACTGGTACGCCGTTCTGGTATGTCTCGTCGCGGACGTTCCCTGGCGGTTGCCAGTGAGGGGGAGGTCCTGTCTCAAGGTCCTATATTTCATCCTGCTTTACAGTCTCTGGCTTTAACGGCATGGCTATTGAAAGCCAGGTGCTGAGACCGAGGTCTCTCGGATTCGGTCATTTCGACCATGTTAAGGGCACGGAAGTCTTCCTCCAGAAAGATCTATCACCGTACATGAAAAGCTTACATCGCCATGTGCGAAGAGCTGGACTGGCGTCCACGAACGTATTCCGTTCCCAGAATCCTGCATTTTTCTGTAGCATGAAAGTGGCTCAAAAGCTCGCTTTGAGTACCATTAAGGGTCAGATTTCGGCCTTGGCCGTCTTCTTCTTCTTTCAGCGATCACTAGCGGGTCATTCCTTGGTTAGCACCTTTTTGTGCAGGGGGTTCGCCATGTGCTCCCTCCTGTCAAGCCTCCTCTCCCCCCGTGGGATCTGAATTGGTGCTCTCCGGTTCTCTAGGAACCTCCCTTTTGAGAATATCGGGGATATTCCCCTCTTGACTTTGTCTCAGAAGGTGGCCCTTTTTAGTGGCAATTACTTGTTAGATGAGTGTCTGAGTTGACGGCCTTGTCCTGCAAGTCGCCATATTTGGTCATCCATAAGGATAAGGCGGTGTTGCGTCCGCGGCCTTCTTCTTTTTTGCCAAAGGTGGTCTCGGCCTTTCACCTAATTGAGGACATTGTCATACCGTCCTTGTGTCCTCACCCATCGCATCCCAGAGAGTTTGTGCTTCACACAATGGATGTGGTACGAGCCTTGCGGGTGTACCTGTCTGCTACTGCTTCTATTCAGTAGTCTGACTCACTGTTTGTAACTGTCTCTGGTCCAAAACAGGGCCAAGCGGCTTCGTCTGCCACCATTTCTAGGTGGATCAGACAAACTGTCATTCAAGCCTATGCGCTCAAGGGGCGGGCGCCTCCCTTTCCAGGCACGACACATTCCACCAGGGCAATTGGTGCTTCCTGGGCTTTCCGACATCAAGCGTCGGTTGCACAAGTGTGTAAGGCGGCGACCTGGTCGTCTGTCCATACCTTTTCTAAGTTTTATAAGGTTAATGTGGCTGCATCTTCGAATGCTTCCTTCGGCCGCAAGGTGTTGCAGGCCGCTGTTTAGAGTTGCAACTCCTCCGTTGAGGAGCTCTGCCTTGTTTGGAGTGAAGTGTTTTTTTTTCCACTTATACTGCTCCCATCCCTCTTGACACTGCTTTGGGACATCCCACGTGTACAGTCATTAAGAGACGCCGTGTCAGTCCATGGATGATAAGAGAAAATAGGATTTTTGTACTCACTGTAAAATCCTTCTCTGACATCCATGGACTGACACGGCACCCACCCTTCTTTTTAAAGTTTGTACTGCTTTGTTACGAACTGAGGTCTGCTGACTGCAGGGGGTGGGTTATGTCCGGAGGGACCGCCCGCCTGGGCGGGGATGTTCAACTCTGGCTTTTAGAATGTATGTATAACATCTCACATTCTGCCTAGGTCTTCTCCTGCAAGCAGGGACATAACCCACGTGTACAGTGATTAAGAGACGCCCTGTCAGTCCATGGATGTCAGAAAAGGATTTTACGGTGTAAAATGAGAAAAAAACTCTAGTTTGTGGGATTTTGGAGGCAATGTAAAAAATATGAAAAAAACTCAATTAAAATTTCGAAATATTTATACACATGCCACGTAACGCGGACACATATATGAAAAAAGAACAAATGGTACAAAAAAAGCACATATATATGAAAATTGTACAGAAACTACATAGATCTGACATGATACAAATCTTCCGAAGATGAATACAATAGCCTGAGTTGACCGCTCCAGCCAGAAGCAGATCAAGGGAGGCTTGTCCAACGCGTTTCAAACTGTAAACGTCCTTCAGGGAATTCAAATGCATTCACTTCTACGAGAATAAATTTTCTATTAAATACAGAAACAATAAAATAAATTTCCACTTTAATTTCAACTGTTATATGGAATACAGCGAAACAGCAAAAAAAACTTACACAAAAAACTCGTATGAAAAAATGTTCCATCAATGCTCCCATATGTGCATCTCAGGTTCCAGTAACACTGTGTTGTGGATTCCCCGATGCCCTCAAAGTTCCAGAAAAACTTTTCCATCAGAAACAAGTCCATATAAGAAGTACGGACATATGAAAAAATTGGCCCAAGATAGGTGCCTTAAATAAAAAATATAACATACATAGGTATGAAAGTAATTCCATTGGGGAGTAAAATAAGAAAATGGATATGGTACCTGTAGATGGAGAGTGGAAATCTACAATTCGGATTCATCAGGTAATCTAACTCATATAGGAGGACAAAAACCAGTGGATTCTTGAGTCCAAAGATATGTCCTAAAACATCAAAAAATATATATGAAATAAGATAAAAATTATTCTATCCATCAAAAAGAGAGAAGAAATTCCTCCCTCTCCTAGGTGGAACTTTTAAAATATTACCTGTCAAGAGGATCAAGAATCACGATTGATATCCAGAAAAGGTTCCATGCAACAGAGGTCCATACAGAAACATCCTCTGCCTGCCAGCAGAGGGAGAGAATGACACCATATAACTTCTTTGGCGTCCTATATATCCCTCTGCTGTGTCTGATTGGTCCAGACAGACAGGGTCACATGACGCACCTGCTCATAAAGCAGAGCGTCATGTTGCCATGGATACGCCGCATTTGCCACACCAGATCACGTCCAGCGCCGGTCACATGACGCAACCGCACCAATCAGCGGCGCGTCTGCCATCGGCGCATGTAGGCAGCAAAACAAGGCAGCGAGACCACCGGTGCCGTTTTTAACCTATGATAGGAATATGTCCCTAACAACAAGGAAAAAATTTAATAAATATAAAAATCGAGGGGGAGATACCAATGCACAAAATGATTATTCGTCTGATATAACTCTTCCTCCTCAGTCTCCTCAAACACAGGTCGTCTGTTTGGGACTAAAAGGAAAGGTCCTTCACCTAGATCCAATGGAACTGATGGAGAGGTCCTACAATGCAACAAAAAAGCAACAACGGATTCCAAGGTATTCTCCACACAAAATGGAAGAGGGAGTGGACATAGTCGGGGTACATATAAAAATAACCCCAAGGGATCTACCACTCGAAGCAAAACGGCTTCTCAGAGGGAATTGGGGGCAATACCCAAATCTGGGGCCATCTCTCGAGTCCAGTCACTTCCAGTGGAGGATTTTTTAGAGAACGGCAAAATACAACCTTTTCCACCCTCGCCCATGACACAATTAGTCATGGAACCCTTTGTGACCAAAATAACTCCGGGGGAAAACTTGATATTATAAATCTATCCTCCTATAAGTTATCTGATTTGGAACATGAAGTACTGTCTTTGGGCCTTTCTTTTTGCCCAACCAGCAATACGGACAGTTTTGAAACAGTGAAGGATATTCATCTGTTTGCTCGTAAGCTCTTTTATAAGAGCTTGTATGCTAAACAAGAGAATCAAGAAAATGAAGTGGCACCGAATCTTAAAGCGGCCGACTTCAAGGCCTTGAGGGACCTAAATCTCCTACTCCAAGAAAACGCCCCTTTGAGTCAGATAGGGGAGGAGAATTTGGAGGAAGAGGAGAGTGATGATGGGGAAAATAATCAGACATTTTTCACCCCCAAAAAATTTAAAAGGAAGTCTCATAACTTCCCACCAATCAACCAGAATCCTGCTTTAGCTCTGTTTGTAAGACAAACATCTAAGGAAATTGAGGTCCTGAGGAAAGAGACTTTACATTGCAATCTCAATCCAGAGCAAAAACATGCCTTAAAAACCCTTAAGAACAATGTTAACATCACGATTAAAGGCTCAGATAAAGGGGGTAACATCGTCCTTATGGACAACCCAGATTACGAGGAGATGTGCATGAAAATTCTCAGGGATCCTAAATGCTATCGCAAAATCTCCTCATCCACAGTGGATAGAATGAATAGCGAATTCTATCAATTGGTTGATGAATCCTTCAGAGACGGTGCTATAAACCAAGATACCTGGGACTTTATTAGAACCCGACACCCACGTACCCCTACGATGTATGCACTTCCCAAAGTGCACAAAAACCTGTTGAGGCCACCAGGTAGGCCCATCATATCGGGTAATGGTTCCATCTCTGAAGGTGCTAGCCGAGTCATTGACCAGCACCTCAGACCCCATGTGATGGATCTCCCTTCGTACACTAAAGACACAATCCACCTTCTGCAAATATTGGAAGGTCTTGTCGTACCTCCATCGGCCTTTTTGGTGACTGTAGACGTAGAGTCACTCTATAACAGCATACCACACGATCTTGGTATTTTAGCTGTCCAAAGAGTGTTACGACAACGCCCAACCACTGACTGGAAGTTTAATCAATTCATCATACAGATGCTTGATTTTATTTTACAGCATAATATTTTCTTATTTCAGGGCTCCCACTACCTCCAGGTGCAGGGGGTGGCTATGGGGACGTGCTGTGCACCCTCATATGCCAACCTGTACCTGGGGGAGTGGGAGAAGGACTTCCTCCTGGGAGATGATGCGTCTATGTGTGCCTGCCACATTCTTATGTGGCAGCACTACAGAGACGACATCTTCATTATTTGGGATGGGCCTGAAGATATGCTCAAGAAAGTTTTGGAACTTATAAATACCAACAACCTAAGTTTATGCTTTACTATGTCCTACGACTTTGAGAAAGTCAGCTTTCTCGATATCCTTATATCTAAAGATATACAGGGAAAAGTCCAAAGCAGACTGTTTAGGAAGGAGACGGCTGGCAACACGATGTTGCACGCAGCCAGTTTCCACCCAACAACACTCAAAGAATCCATACCTTTTAGCCAGTTCCTCCGAATCAGGAGGAATTGTACATTAGAGGAGGATTTTCAATTTGAATCTAATGAGCTAAGTAACCGCCTACTAGCGAGAGGTTATAGTAGATCCACCTTAAAGCTTTTAACCGAGTAAAGGGAATGGAAAGACACACTTTGATTTTCAAAACTTCCAAGAAAAGGAAAAAAACTCAGGAAGACAATACTTCAAGGATAATTTTCAAATTCTCCAATGAGCATAAGAAAATCAGACAGATTCTAACCAAATACTGGCCCATCCTTACTGAGGATCCAATCATTAAGACACTAGTACCATCCAAACCAGTGATCACTTTCAAAAAGGCAGAATCCATCGGTGGCATGTTGGTCAAAAGTGAATACAAGGGAGAGGCTAGAAAGAACCCATGCAAAATCTTTGGGACCTATCCTTGTGGGGCATGCTCTCAATGTATTGTCATTTGCGGAGGATGCACGCTCACTTTACCCAATGGGGAGACCTTCACATTTAGGCATTTTGCCAATTGTAAGACACAAGGTGTGGTCTACTTGATGGTCTGTCAGTGTGGATCCTTTTACGTCGGAAAAACAAGACAGGAATTAGGGAAGAGAGTGGAAAAACATGTACATAGCATGAGGATAGGGAATCTCTACTTGCCTCTTGGGAGACACGTAGCTAAAAAACACAGGTATAGAATGCCTAATGTAATTTTTTCAGTCATTGAAAGGATTCATATTCCATGTAGGGGGGGGGATTGGAATAAGGTCCTGCTCCAGCGGGAAATGCGCTGGATCAGGTACCTTAGGGCAACCACGCCCCCAGGTCTGAATGAAGTCGAAAGTTTTCGTCCATTCCTGGAGGGCTTTAGCTCTGGAAAGACTGATTAATTTTGTTTCTGTTTTGTTTTTTTTTCTATTGATATACCCTGATGTCCCACCCATCCTTGTTTTGAAATTGATTTCTCAATTTTTAATTATCTCTGTTATTCCAGCTTTTCTCCATATCAATGGATACAGGATGATCTCTCTTTTTTCTAGACACATTGACACACATGTGGGGTTTGAGATATATATAGATTGTTGTTTATATGTATTCTGTATGTTGAATGTTCTTAACAGTCTTTTCTGCGGAGGTATATATGATCCCCTGGGCGGAAGGGATTTCTTGATATGCTCCCATGCATGCATCCAATTGGTCAGTGACACAACCAGAGGTATGTCTTTGGGGTGGCCCGTCATATCTCTCTATCCAGTATTTCCTTTTTTTTCCGACTTTACATGTTTATATCCGGTGCCGGGGAGGGGGTTTTCCCCATTGGAAATTGCCCCCTATCAATTTTTTCCTTGTTAGGGACATATTCCTATCATAGGTGTCAGGGTCACCTGTGGCCAGGTGACAGATGCACACCGTAGGGGGACAGGAGTGCACCGCGAGGTAGTGAACCCTATGGCTGGCTTCTGTGGATAGGAAACTGGGTGGTTGTGGAAAGCGGGACCAGAGGAGCACAACCGGGATCCCAACGGAAGCGAGAGCCAAGATTCCCCAGGGCGCGGAGTCTAAGACCCAGCTGGTCTTCTCCAGGGCCTCTAGTGGTGAGGATGTTACGCTGCAGGCTGGGACCAGGTCGCGGCCCCTGGAGTTTCCTAGCTCACGCCCCGTAGGATAAGGGGAAGCAGCAGCACACGATAGAGAGAACCGAATAACAAGCCGAAGGTCAGGGGCCACAAGCAGACAAGGATAACGAAGAACGAGCCGAAGGTCAAGGGTCACGAGCAGACAGGGATGGTCGGGGACAAGCCAATAACGTAACAGAGAGACAGACGTAGCACACGGCAGGCAGGAACCCAAACACACAATGCCTAACAAACACGTTGATCAGCAAAGCAGGCTTGCAGTGCACAGGTTAATATAGTGTTCAGTGATAGGGCCTGGGGTGGAGTCAGGCTGGGAGGAGATTATAAAGGAAGCCAGGTGAAGGAGGTCTGGTCTCTAGATGAACACATGAGGAGGAAGGTAAGATGGCAGACAGACATTAATGCATATCCATGACAATAGGTTAAAAACGGCACCGGTGGTAATAGTCCATGGCCCGCTCCCCGTCCATACCATTGTTCTGGGAGAAGGATCTATATCCTGGGTACCAGTTCACACTGTTACTCCATGTCTGACTGTCCCATCACAACCCAGCACCACCTTTTTTACCCTTTATATCGGTATCCCCTAAATTTGCCCACATTCAAGATGGCCGTTTCTGCACTTCCTGCGGTGCGGAACGGACCAAAATTGGGGCTGATCGGGCTTCTGTGGTCACTCATCGTGCCCTTCTCTTTAGCGGGGCGCGATGGATGGCATCACATCGGGCATGTAATGGGACCGTGGGCCAGTTTTTCGGCCTCGCTGCCTTGTTTTGCTGCCTACATGCGCCGATGGCAGACGCGCCGCTGATTGGTGCGGTTGCGTCATGTGACCGGCGCTGGACGTGATCTGGCGTGGCAAATGCGGCGTATCCATGGCAACATGACGCTCTGCTTTATGAGCAGGTGCGTCATGTGACCCTGTCTGGACCAATCAGACACAGCAGAGGGATATATAGGACGCCAAAGAAGTTATATGGTGTCATTCTCTCCCTCTGCTGGCAGGCAGAGGATGTTTCTGTATGGACCTCTGTTGCATGGAACCTTTTCTGGATATCAATCGTGATTCTTGATCCTCTTGACAGGTAATATTTTAAAAGTTCCACCTAGGAGAGGGAGGAATTTCTTCTCTCTTTTTGATGGATAGAATAATTTTTATCTTATTTCATATATATTTTTTGATGTTTTATATATCTTTGGACTCAAGAATCCACTGGTTTTTGTCCTCCTATATGAGTTCTATTACCTGATGAATCCGAATTGTAGATTTCCACTCTCCATCTACAGGTACCATATCCATTTTCTTTAGGGAGATTTATTTTACTCCCCAATGGAATTACTTTCATACCTATGTATGTTATATTTTTTATTTAAGGCACCTATCTTGGGCCAATTTTTTCATATGTCCGTACTTCTTATATGGACTTGTTTCTGATGGAAAAGTTTTTCTGGAACTTTGAGGGCATCGGGGAATCCACAACACAGTGTTACTGGAACCTGAGATGCACATATGGGAGCATTGATGGAACATTTTTTCATATGAGTTTTTTGTGTAAGTTGTTTTTTTTTTTTTTTTTTTTGCTGTTTCGCTGTATTCCATATAACAGTTGAAATTAAAGTGGAAATTTATTTTATTGTTTCTGTATTTAATAGAAAATTTATTCTCGTAGAAGTGAATGCATTTGAATTCCCTGAAGGACGTTTACAGTTTGAAACGCGTTGGACAAGCCTCCCTTGATCTGCTTCTGGCTGGAGCGGTCAACTCAGGCTATTGTATTCATCTTCGGAAGA
This sequence comes from Rana muscosa, assembly GCA_029206835.1. Lineage (NCBI taxonomy): Eukaryota > Metazoa > Chordata > Amphibia > Anura > Ranidae > Rana > Rana muscosa. Next base: position 163,986,820 of record CM055120.1, read on the forward strand.
TTTGTATCATGTCAGATCTATGTAGTTTCTGTACAATTTTCATATATATGTGCTTTTTTTGTACCATTTGTTCTTTTTTCATCTATGTGTCCGCGTTACGTGGCATGTGTATAAATAAATATTTCAAAATTTTAATTGAGTTTTTTTCATATTTTTTACATTGCCTCCAAAATCCCACAAACTAGAGGTTTTTTCTCATTTTATACATATTTGGGATGATGGCAATTACATGTTGGGTTGCATGAGGTGTTACATTTTTCAGGATTTTACGGTGAGTACAAAAATCCTATTTTTTGCTTGCACATGATTGGATGATGATCAGCAGAGCTTCACCACATTTAACGAACTCTGGGGGAAAATGAGTGCAACTGTACTTGCAAAGTGAACAGTCTGTTTGCCTATAGTAACTCAACCTCGGTGTCCCACAAGTATGCAGATAAGTGTTAATTGCCATAATTTATTCACACAAAATCTTATATATCATGCTGCTGGATTTGGGGGGGGGGGGTTTCTTTCAATCCTCCAAGTACCTTATTCATACAGTACTCTTGTCTGGTTACATGATCTATTGGGCATCTAGAGGGAAAGATCTTTGGGAGGGGCTTCTATTACTCTGCTGATGTATGATCTCTACACTGAGTCTGTGACCAGTCCTGATTGGTGCTGTGTCAGTCGCATGACTAAAAAGGTTTTGAAGAGCCATTCAAATATCTAAATGTGTGTTCCCCCCCCCCCCCCCCATCCAATACAGTAAAACCTTGATTTGAAAGCATTTTTTAATTTTGACTTGATAAACAAGCGATGTCTTGATATTAGAGTAGCGTCATGTCACAACTGAGTATAAAAAAAGAGGCGCCGCTAAGTGTAGCAATATGGTTACATTTAATGAAGGTACAACATTTACCAACATATTGCTACACTTAGAAGCGCCTCCTGCTGGATTTTGCTTTTAATCCCCTTGTGGAAGCTTCCATTTGAGGATGGACATTTTATGGGTACACAACCTATCACATTTCTATAAAACTTTTCATATGGACTAATAAACTGAAGGACTTATGAATAAATGGTTGCGGAACGAATCCTCTGAGTTTCCATTATTTTTTATGGGGAAATTCAGTTTGATATAAAAGTGCTTTGGATTACTTGTAAATCTTTGAAAATCAAATGTGTATTTTCTGGGCATTGTCAGAGCTTACTGACACTAGCTTTCACTTTTGTTTGGATAGCATCTGCATCCGAGGCTCCTTTTTAAAACTAATATTAATATAAATCCGTATTAAATACTAAGGGTTTTTGTGACTTAAGGCTTTACCTGTAGGTGTTTGAAATATCTCCTAAACCTACAAGGTTTAGGAGATATTTGCAAAAAAAAAAGTACACCGATGTGTACGGCACATGCGCGCCGTAGACGCAGGCGCACTGTAAATGCCTGTTTTATGAATAGCGCCGGCTTTTACGGCTCCAGCTCGCATGCACGGAGTAACTTCATCGCCGCTACGGCCAACCAATCACAGCGCCGGAGCGGCGATACCCGGAAGTAACCTCCGGGAGAGATGGCTGCGGCTGGAGGGGGAGACGAGGATGGATTTGTGGGCTTCGATCTAAGTTAAGTAATGCATTAATGAGCTAGTATGCTAGTCATACTAGCTCATTATGCCTTTGTCTTGCAGGTTTTTTTTTTAAAGGAGTTTACAACCACTTTAAGTATAACTAAAAACATTTTTTTTTGAGAGGGATTAGAACACATGTCAGGTTTTTATTATGCTCTGTGTCCTGTTAGGGAAAAATCACCCCATTATCGAAAAAAAAAAAAAAAAAGTTTACAGCTAAAAAGGAGGAATCTTCACAGCAGAGAGGTCTTTTTCAGCCAGGGGTCCTTGAAAGTCTAGCTGCTGATTTTTAAGAAACACACTCGCCTGTCCAGCGATGCGGCCGCCCTCGCTTCTTTTCCTCGCCTCTCCCCTGCACGTAATTGTAATCGTAAAAAACTGTTCTAATAGTTTTACAGAATGCAGCAACATTAACACCCAAGACAACCAACGTTAAGGGCGATTTATTCTTCCAAAGCAAAATACACTTTTGCACAATGGTACTGACTATTAAGCCTAGGTTTCTCTTCTCCCTTAATTTCTCTCCATCAGTCAGCTAAAGTGACCAAACTGCTGAGGGAAAGGGGCAGAAGAGGGTCAAACAGGGATGCTTTGGAGGCGACAGACCTCATCAACCGACAACTTCATTGGTTGTTAGGATTCCAGGCTTTAAAATGTTGTAATGGTGCATAATGAAAACCTGTGGCTTTGTTTAACCACTTACCGCCCACCCACCGTCAAATGACGGCTGGGCGGTGTGGCTCTCGTTCTGGGTGGACATCATATGTCGGCCGATCTCACGCGCCCCCCGGGGGTGCACAGTGCGGCGGACATGGCGCGACCACGATCTGTGTAAAAAGCCGCGGCTCTTTAACCATGTGATCGGCTGTGACCAAATCACAGCCGGTCACATGTAAACACAGTGATGTCGGTAATCGGCTCTCCTTGCCTCACACTGACAGTGTGAGGAGAGCCAATCAGCGTAATCAGTGAGGAGAGCCAATGCCGCTGATTGGCTCTCCTCACACTGTCAGTGTGAGGCAAGGAGAGACGATTACCGGCATCACTGTGTTTTACATGTGACCGGCTGTGATTTGGTCACAGCCGATCACATGGTTAAAGAGCCGCGGTTTTTTACACAGATCGTGGTCGCGCCATGTCCGCCGCACTGTGCGCCCCCGGGGGGCGCGTGAGATCGGCCGACATATGATGTCCACCCAGAACGAGAGCCACACCGCCCAGCCGTCATTTGACGGTGGGTGGGCGGTAAGTGGTTAAACAAAGCCACAGGTTTTCATTATGCACCATTACAACATTTTAAAGCCTGGAATCCTAACAACCAATGAAGTTGTCGGTTGATGAGGTCTGTCGCCTCCAAAGCATCCCTGTTTGACCCTCTTCTGCCCCTTTCCCTCAGCAGTTTGGTCACTTTAGCTGACTGATGGAGAGAAATTAAGGGAGAAGAGAAACCTAGGCTTAATAGTCAGTACCATTGTGCAAAAGTGTATTTTGCTTTGGAAGAATAAATCGCCCTTAACGTTGGTTGTCTTGGGTGTTAATGTTGCTGCATTCTGTAAAACTATTAGAACAGTTTTTTCACATTTTAGAATGAGGTGCCTTTAGACCATGGGTGCTCAACCTGTGGCCCTTCAGCTGTTGCAGAACTACAAGTCCCATCATGCCTTTGAGAGTCATGCTTGTAACTGTCAGCCTTGCAATGCCTCATGGGACTTGTAGTTCTGCAACAGCTGGAGGGCCACAGGTAGCGCACACATGCTTTAGACTGTCCATAATTTTAAGGCTGCTTTCACACTGGGGCAGCAAGTTTGTTAGCTGTTAAACGCTGCTAGTTTAAGGGCCGCTGTTTAAGCTACACTTTTCGCCCGCTTGCCGAAGAAGGGGTTAAAAGCACCCGTGTTGCGACACTTCCGAAGCGCTGCCCATTCATTCCTCTGGGTAGAGGCGGTATATATGTATTGCATTGCTACATGTTTGTGTTGCCTATTTGTATGGTATCCTTATGAAAGAAGGCCATTGTAGTGATGTGTCATGTGGAACTGAGAAGTACAACCACCGGTCTTTTCAAGCGGAACTTCTTTCTCTCAATCAATCTTGACTAGCAGTTGTTTACTGGCCTAGGTAAATGTCGTCATTCATCCCAGGGGAGTCTTCAGGAGGGGTTTTTTTTTTTTTTTAGCTAAGCACACCCTCCTGCCTGCATGCCTGAGCTAAGGCCAGATGGGTTCCTGGAAGTAAATGGTACATGATTCATCTGCTTTTACCCAAGATGACCACGACCAGAGATGCTAGGGGATTTTTTTCAAAGTGATTTCTCCGTAAAATAAAACATGGAGATATGGCTTGAGAGGGTAGTTTTCTTTGATTTAAAGAACGTTTTTGCTTTGTGGTGCTCCGATGTAGTGTAGTTCCTCTTTAACAATTACCACTGGTACCCACTACAGTCTATTTCCTAATTGAGCCAAAGGATGGACAATTTATAGACCTTGGTAAACCTATATAATTTTCCCCCAAGGAAAAGAGGGCAGTTGGATTTTGCGCTTTTAAGATGTTTCAGTATTTAAGAACTTTTTTCTCAATCGCTTCCTGTGATGAGAAGGGTAAGGTGATGCATGTGTATATGATCAGATTGTTGCCAGTGGTGCTATAATCGGTTGCATTTGTTCCTTTTGTTGGGGCATAGATGGCCATCCTTATTGTGCTGTCGTACAGGACATGTATTATTCTTACTTGAGTTATTGGTTTTATTGTTTGCAAACGAGACTAGGATTGTTCTTCCTGTAACAGCTGGGTGTTGCTAGAGGCCGAAATTACTGATGGCTGATACATTGGCTCTTATTGGCAGTGAGCTTTGTGTCAGGCCTTCAGTAAATGCAACAAATAATCCAGAGATTAAGCCATTTTGTATTTGTACTGCTATAATATTAGGTTCAGCTGCTCTACGACTGCTTTTAAAGGAACGCTCCCGAGAAAAAACAAAACAAAACAAAAAAATGTGATTACTTCAAACCTTTACAACCCCTTTAAAGTTTTTTGTTTTTTTATTTTCTAAATAGGTTCCTTTAAGCTAGTGCATTGTTGGTTCACTTACCTTTTCCTTCGATTTCCCTTCTAAATGTTTTTTTTCTTTGTCTGAATTTCTCACTTCTTCCCTTTTCTCCTCACTAAACTTCACACCATCATCCGAGTGATGTGGAGTCATCCAGAACAGCTTACTGAACAGATTACTGAGGAGGAACAGGAAGTGAGAAATTCAGACAAAACAAAAAAAAATATTTAGAAGGGAAATCTAAGGAAAAGGTAAGTGAACCAACTGCATTAGCTTAAAGGAACCTATTTAGAAAATAAAAAATGAACCTTTACAACCCCTTTAACGTTTCACTGCCTGAGCATTTTTTTTCATTTTCTCACACATTAATATACGAAATGTGACTTTTATCAAGTACATGGATACCAAACCTGTCAAAATCTAAGTTGTGTGCCTGTGCAATGGCAACAAATTACAATACCCAATATTGTCTATAGGTGATTATTTAAAAACCTTTTACACCTCTTCAGAATAGAGTTTAACATGAATAACGACCCTATAATTTCTCTCACTTTGGTGTGCATGGCAATTAATACTCGATGTATTACGCAGTTGTCATTTGTGTGCGTATTATGTATGTGCATTAGGGCAGGGGCTCCTAAAGTTGTGTTGTTTTTTTTTGTTTTTTTTTTTCCACTTTACTTCCTTACTGGTACAACAGGGTTGATAACCACCATATTGGCAGTAACAGGTTCTCTTTATGGAGATGTCTGTTAGACCCCTAATGCTGACTGAGGACCGAGTCCCCCATCGGCAACTAGCAGCAGCCGGCTGTCTGACACCCATGAACCTGGCAGCGAACCCGGAAGAATGCTTCCAAATTTATTGCATGGGGGAGAAAACAAGCATCTGATTTCTCATCCGGGCTTCCTGCTGGCCATCCTTAAACTGTTTTTGTGGTCCCGGGCTCCTGGGAGGAGTAGGGACCCCTCCTGCTGTGCTCCAAAATACACTGATCAGTGTTCGCAGCCATTGGTTGCAAGTGCTGATTGAATGCTGGCTTTCCAGCATTCCTGTTCACAGTAGCCAGTCATTGGACCGGCTTCTATCAACTTCTGTCAGACAGCTGTACACACAGCCCGAAAGTCGGTCAGTCGATGCTGAACCATGGAATACCCTAACCTACCTGCACAGGTTGACCATACAGTGTGAATTAGGCATAAGAATAACATTGATTTTTAGTATGTGCACTGCCCAAATAGGATTTTTGTACTCACCGTAAAATCCATTTCTCTGACGTCCATGGACCGACGCAGCTCTCATACTGATTACATGTGGATATATGTCCCTGCTCGCAGGAGAAGACCTAGGCAGAATGTTAGAGGTTAAAACATTCTAGAACAAGCCAGAGCTGAACAGCCCCGCCCAGGGGGGCGGTCCCTCCGGACATTACCCTTCCACCTGCAGCTAGCAGCCTCAGTTCGTAACAAAGCAGTACAAACTTAAAAGGAAGGGTGGGTGCTGCGTCGGTCCATGGACGTCAGAGAAACGGATTTTACGGTGAGTACAAAAATCCCATTTTCTCTTATCGTCCATGGACCGAGGCAGCTCTCATACTGATTACATGTGGGACGTCCCAAAGCAGTATAAGAAAGGGGTGGGAGCAAAAAAAGTAAGGAACAACCAAAACTTCACTCCAAACCAGCAGAGCCCCTCAACGGAGGAGTTGCAACATTAGACAGCGGCCTGCAACACTTTGCGGCCGAAGGAAGCATCCGAAGATGCAGCCACATCAACCTTGTAGAACTTGAAAAGGTATGAACGGACGACCAGGTCGCCGCCTTGCACACTTGTGCAACTGACGCTTGATGTCGGAAAACCCAGGAAGCACCATTGCCCTGGTGGAATGCGCCGTAACCGGGAAGGGAGGCACCCGCCCTATGAGAGCATAGGCTTGAAAGACTGTTTTGTCTGATCCACCTAGAAAATGGTGGCAGACAAAGCCGCTTGGCCCTGTTTCTGACCAGAGACAGTCAAACAGAGAGTAGACTTCCTAATAGAAGCAGTAGACAAGCACACCCGCAAGGCTCGTACCACATCCAAAGTGTGCCGCGCACACTCTGGGATGCGATGGGCGAGGACACTAGGACGGGAGGACAATGTCCTCATTTAGGTGAAAAGACGAGATCACCCTTGACAAGAGAAAGTCGCGGATGCAACACCGCCTTATCCTTATGGATGACTAAATATGGCGACTTGCAGTACAAGGTCGCCAATTCAGATACTCGTCTAACATCAGTGATCGCCACTAAAAAGGGCCACCCTCTGAGACAAAGTGAAGAGGGGAATATCCCTGATATTCCGAAAAGGAGGTTCCTAGAGAACCGAGAGTACCAATTCCAATCCCATGGGGGGAGAGGAGACTTGACAGGAGGGAGCCCATGGCGAACCCCCTGCACAAGGGTGCCAACCAAGGAATGACCCGCTAGTGGTCGCCGAAAGAAGACAGCCAAGGCCAAAATCTGACCCTTAATGATACTCGAAGCGAGCCTTTGGGCCACTCCATGCTGTAGGAAACGCAGGATTTTAGGGACGGAATACGTCCGAGGATGTCAGCCCAGCTCTTCGCACATGGCGATGTAAGCTTTCCAGGTACAGAGATGGTTCTGGAGGAAGACTTCCGTGTCCTTAATATGGACGAAATGACCGAGAGACCTCGGTCTCTCAACACCTGGCTTTTAACAGCCCTGCCTACAAGGTCAGAGACTGTAAAGGCAGGATGAAATATATGACTTTGAGACAAAGTCCTCCCTTATTGGCAACCATCAGGGAACGGCCACGACGAGGCGCACCAGATCGGCGTACCAGTGAAGCCGAGGTCAATCCGGAGCAATGAGGATCACCGGAATTCCCTCAGTCGCCACCCTGCGCAGCAGGCGAGGGAGCAACTGCCGCGGAGGATAAACGTATATCAGGTGATAATGACCCCATGGGCCACTGACGCCTCTGAGGCATCCGCCCAAGGATCCCTGGATCTGACCACAAATCTCGACAACTTGCGATTGAGTAGAGGCCATCGGATCCACCTCCGGCGTGCCCCACCGTTTGTGTGGCAAGGAGTTGAAAAGCCTCCGGGTGCAAGGACCACTCTCCCTGGTCCAACGTCTGGCGACTCAAATAGTCCGCCAGTTCTATGCCCAGAATGTAAACGGCCGACAGAGCCGGCACGCTTCTTTTAGCCCACTTCAGGGTACGGGGGACCTCAGAAGCCGCAGCTGAGCCCTGAGTCCCACCTTGATGGTCGACATACGCGACCACCGTGACTTTGTCCGACTGGATCCTAATGGAGCGATCCTGCAATCTCTCAGACCACGAGGAGAGGCACAGTCTGATGGCCCGTATTTCCAGAACATTGGTCGGCAAACGGGCTTCGTCCGGAGTCCAAGCCCTTGGGCCAACGGGACTCCCCAGACTACACCCCAGCCCTTCAGGCTGGCGTCCGTAGTGAACACCGTCCATTGGACGGGGAGGAACGACTTCCCGGACCGAAGAGCCGGGGACCCAAACCACCATGTTAGAGACGCCCTGACCAGGTGGCTCACCTGGATCGGAAAATCCAAAGACAACGGGGATTTGTCCCAAGGGAACAAGATCTCCCTCTGCAATGCCCTGGTGTGTGATTGGGCATACAGAACGGCCTCGAAAAGAGGTCGCCATGAGTCCCAGGACTCTCATGCAAAAACAGATTGACGACCATTTTTTGGGATGTCAGCATCCGCACTGCAGACTGAAGCGTCAGTAGCTTCCCCGGAGGTAGGATACCTTTGCCTCCAAGGAGTCCAGAATCAGATCAAGATACTTCAAATCTCGAGTCGGGACCCGGACTGACTCCTGAATGTTTAGGAGCCACCCGAAGTCCCTGTGGGTCTGACTGACAATAGTCACCCTGTCTTCTAATTCTGAGCCATTTCCTGCTCTGAGAAGATGATCGTCCAATGCCTTGCTGTCTCAGTAAGCTAGAACCGGCACAAGCACCTGGGTGAACACCCTCGGTGCCGAGGCTAGGCCGAAAGGAAGAGCCACATATTGATAGTGGACTTCGCCGATTGCAAGCGCAGATCGGAACATGCAAGTAGGCGTCCTTGATGTCCAAGGTCGCCAGAAAATCCCCTTGACGGAGTGTACTGACCACCGTGCAAATGGATTCCATGCGGAACTTTTGCACTATCACAAAGGCATTCAGGACCTGGAGGTCCAAGATAAGCCGAACCCCGTCCCCTTTTTGGGACGACCAATGAATTCGAGTAGAATCCCTGAAAACCTCTCCTGTGACGGAACTGGCATAATCACTCCGGACCTTAAACCTGGATAGGCCCCATAGGGCCGCCCGACGGGCAGGAAAGAGAGGAAGATTCGAGGGAAGAATCTGTCTGGTATTAGGAACAGAACCTATCCTGTAACCTGAGGTGATCACCTCGCACACCCACCGGTAGGAGATCCGGGAGGTCCATTGATCCGTGGACCTGCAAAGTCTTCCCCCCTACCCCAGAGTCGGGTGGGGGCAAGACTTCACGTGGAAGCGGGCTAGGGAGCCGGCTTCTTCGGCATACGCACCCAGGGGCGCACGTGTCCACCAGCCGTACCGCTCTCAGTCTGGGAGGGCCTCCCCGTTGACTGACGAAAAAAATACCTTTTTGCTGGAAAGGAAGGACCCTGCTTACGGCGGCCTCCTTACCCTTGCTAGCTTAAGGAAGAACAGTGCTCTTACCTCCCCGTGACATCCTTGATGATGTCATCCAGCGCAGCACCGAAAAGCCTACCACCTTTTAAATGGTAAATCCTTCAGAGGCTTTTTAGAAGCTAGGTCAGCAGACCAGCATTTCAACCAGATCAGACAACGCAATACCACCGTCAAGACAGAGGCCCTGAGTTATAAGGGGTCGCGTCAAACGTGGCGTCGCCACATAAACCCGGCCCTGCACCATCTGCGGGCCAGAGCAAAGTGTCTGGAAGAAGATCATGCTCCTGTACAGTTTGGTGCAAACATTTTTTGCCCATCCCATAATTGTTGGAGACACAAGGGTCGCCGCTACCACAAGCCGTAGGGCGGACCCCAACAAGGCAAACATGGTTCTACTCACCACTTCTGACCTCCTGTGAGTGGGGTCCTTAAATGCAGGAGCCCCCTCCACCGGGAGAATGGTGGCCTTGTTCAACCGGACGACTGCAATGTCTACCATTGGGGGAGAAGCCCACGTTTTAAGTAGGGCATCTTCAAGGGGTATCTGATAGACAAACGCCACGGGACCATAAAAGTCTTCTGCGGCTTTTTCTCCCGACCTTATCAATGAGCTGGTCAAAGAAAGGAACATATGGGGAAAAAAAACCTTTTTAGAAGACCTGGCCCTAAGGAACCAGAGGAGACTGTCCACCTGAGGTTCTACATCCGCAGCATTTAGCTTGCGAGTGTCCCTCACTGCATCAATGAGTTCACAAAACAAGCACCCTGTCATTTACTGACACAGAACTGGAGTCTTCCTTACCAGGAATGTCCTGTTCAAAACCATCAAATATATTCAGAGCTAGGGTCCTGAGCGGTAGTGGCTAGGCCCATATCTGAAAAAGCGCACACCCCCTTTTTTTCCCACCAAAAAAAAAAAAGTGGGGAGCGGGGCTTTTTCGCTCCCTTGCGCTCACACACTGCTTTCTCCTGGTCAGATTAATGATTCCAGGACTGCTGACAACTGGTCCCTAAGGACTGCAGGAGCACTGCCAGTTGTCTCTAACAGTGTGAAGAAACAGGTGAACCAGACTCCAATATTGCCACCCTCTGAGACCACCTTCACCATTACAGTGAATAATACAGCCCACCCACAGGCCGTGCTGGGGCTGAGGAGGGGATACCTGGAGTACTCGCCACCCCTAGGGACCGCTCCGTACCGCTGTATGAGTCGCGCTGTAGTGCGGGTGCAGCCTGAGGTGAAGAATCTGTGAGGATGTGTGCATTTTGCGCCGTTCAGCAGCGCTGCTAGAGGCCGAAAACGAAACTAAAAGTGCCGCGGCTACAAGAAAATGGCCACCGGGCACCAGTATAACTGTATTAAGCCCCAGCAAAATGGCCGCCAATGGCGCACTTTTTTAAAAATAAAACACCGTGCCAATGGCGCACAGAAAAAAACACAGCCAGTCCCCCAGAACACTTCCCAAGCAAAATAACAGTCATGGAGCGGCCCCCCCAGGGCAGAGTGACCCCCCAAGCATCCCCACACAGCACAACAGGGTGCAGAGCGCAGCATAACAGGGGGGAGACAGGGAGAACCCCCCACACACAAACACAGCCAGCATGTACTCACCTTGCAGCAGGAGAGACTACTTACCCGTCCCGCAAGCACCTTGGAGAATACTCCCGGCACCAATAGAGGGACCCACTGGCTTGTTTCAGACAGACCTATCACAGAGTCATACTGCGTAGCTGTCGGCCCGGTCCACCGCGAAAGATACAGTAGGTACTGTTCGATCTCGAGAGGACCGCGGGAGCATGAAAGCAACCCGGCCACCCCTGGAGCCATGGGGTATGTTGTGAACTGAGTCTCGCGCACACAAGGCGAGGATCAGCACGCTCGATGGTCGGACAGGGAAGACTACGAGGATACCAGTGTACCCAACCTGTTGCCCAGCCGACAGTTGATTGACGGTCTCAAAAATAAAATAATAAAATTCCCAAAGGAATAAAATTTAAAAGTAAAATCTTCCAGGAGACTGGCTCCTGAGAGAGCCATGTCTTCTTCTGCTAGGCAGAAAAAAACTGAGGCTGTTCGCTGCAGGTGGAAGGGTAATGTCCGGAGGGCTTGTTCTAGAATGTTTTAACCTCTAACATTCTGCCTAGGTCTTCTCCTGCGAGCAGGGACATATACCCACATGTAATCAGTATGAGAGCTGCGTCGGTCCATGGACGATAAGAGAAAACTTTTTTTATTTTATTTTTTGAGGGTATAATGCAGCACTATTCCTCTGCAGCTCGTTGTCTGATAGTGGAGCAGATATCACTTGGAGCTTGTGACATGTCATGGCAAGATGTTCACTTCCTTATCCCGTGGCAGCAAGGAGCTGATTGATGAATTCTTCCGGGTTAATTTCCAAGTTCACAGCTGTCATTTGCCTGCCGAAATTCGGGAACGCTGTCACTCATAATGCAATGCTGGAGTGGAAACGCACCACAGGCAGATGAAGTGTCACATAGGGTACTTTTAGGAATAGATTTGTAAGTGGTTTGTCTTCATTCAGTGGGAGAACTGTGGTATGCTCAGTAAGAGTAGCAACACAGATGACTGAAGGACATATGAAATGACATTGCCACTTTGAATAAGGAAAGAGGGAACATATACGAAGACCAAATGGCTGTTTTACAAAAAAAAGATTGGAATTGTGTACAAAAACATTCAGTACACAGCAAGGTTTATTACATTTAAAATGTCAAGGGGGGGGCTCTGCTTGTCCGCCTCCTTCCCGGGTACCTGGTTTTGACAGGTGACAGGTGTCCACTTCCAGTTCAGTTCACCACAGTTCTTCCTTTTTTAAAGGGTAAGTTCACCTTTACAGAAAATACTGTAAAAAAAAATACTGTAAGGTGAACTCGCACAATACCCCCTCCTCATCCCCCAACCCCCTCTCCCGCTGACCTGGAGCATGGCAATCACCCGCCATGAGACCTCGTATAGCTATGGCTTAGAAATCCCCTCTGCTTAATCTCCAAAATGTACCTCGTCGGGAGGTAAGTTTAGGAGCATTCTAATTGGTCGGCACCATCACATGGGCAGCGCCAACCAATCAGAACCCGCTTAGCCTGTCCTGTCGCTGTGGGCAAAGAGGAGAGAAAGCCGCAGGGATTTCAAATCCTCCTGACTGGTAAAGTGGTGATACGATGTGTCAGAATGGACGATTTCCGCTCTCCAGATTAGCGGGACCGGGTGCGATGGGGACAAGGTCCAGTGTAAACTCTCCTTACAGATTTTCTGTAAAGGTGAACTTTAAGGGTCAAGGCTGCCTAAAGTTCTGGGTTTACTGTCAAGTGCAACAAAAGTGTTAGCATGGTTCAAAAGCAGTTATTTAAAAATCAATACTAGAGTACCGTATAAGCCGAGTTTTTCAGCACATTTTTTTTTTTTTGTGCTGAAAATGCCCCCCTCGGCTTATACTCAAGTCACCTTTTTGCGCCTGATTTCCCGGTATTTGGGGACCCGGTACCTGCACACATGATATAGCCCCACTCTTCCTCTACAAGTGTGCCGGGGAGCACCGATTTTTCAAACCCGGGCACCCCTTCCAGAGACTCCCATTTTTAAACGTCAGTCTAGACATGGGCACAGTGAGGCATGCAGATGGACACCCTAGGCTTATACTCGAGTCAATACGTTTCCCAGTTTTTTTTGTAGTAAAATTGGGTGCCTCGGCTTGTATTCGGGTCGGCTTATACTCGAGTATATAAGGTAAATACCTTGGGCTCCATGCACACTAGCGTTTTGTTGTTGGCTCAAACGCTAGGAAAAAAATGCTGGATGAAAATTGCTGATAATGGCCTTTTTGTGTCCTTTGTGCTGGCTTGTAGTAGTGTTTTAGAAGATGTTGGGAGCATTATCATTTTATTACCATTTTTATAGTATATTAAGGGGAAAAAATCTGTTAAGAGCAATTTAGAAGCGTTTAGGAGTGTTCAAGGTTTGTTTTCTGCTGGGAAAAACGTAAAAAAAAAAAAATGCTAATATCCTAAGTAGTGTGCATTGACACATAAAATATAAAAAAAAAAAAAATTCTGCTCCTAGAAGCTAAATAGTGTTAATAACCGCTTCCAGGAGCTTAAAAAACTGCTAGTGTGCATGGACCCTGAATCTGGCACAAGTAGCACCTTCAGGATGTGGGTGTAAGTTGTGCCCCCCCCCCCCCAAATACTTTGTCAGGTTAAATACAGTAGGTGTCTTTTTCATGGGGTTGGGAGTAAAACAGTTGTCAAGGTTTTTCAAATGACATCCAGGAGTTTATTGAAGCGATCACATCCCTGCATAGAACAGCAACGTTTTGGGGTGTGTAGGACCCCTTCTTTAGTAACAAGTCCGTTAAGGGAACATTTAAATGTACCATCCACCTATTACAAAGCCAAACTGCTCCTGAACACAAACCCTACAATACTATAAAACACCACCTATATTGAACGCAATATTCAACAACAATATCCTTCAAACCATCAGCACCAGATGGTGAGATTATGTGAAATCTCATGAAGAATGTTGATTGAATTTAAAACATATATGCTGTGCTGCTGCCAGGTCTGCTTAAAATGTTTGTTTCCAAGAAAAATGGTTTGATTTGGGAAGCTGTAGAAAGTGTTAAGTTTTCTTCTTTTGCAAAGCTTTAAAACTTAAGTTGAATGCCCAAATTGTGCTCTAATCCGCTTTATTCGAAAAATATAAGATTGTGTAATTGAAATAAATTGCCCTTAAACACGGCATTACAAAGAACAAGCCAGTCCTTGAGCCATGAGAAGCAGATCCGATTCCACCCTGTGATATTGTGCACGTCCAGGCAATACTGCACGCTCAGCTGAAATGGTAGACGGCATTGTCCTTGTGACAAGCATTTTGGGAGAGAATTAGATTGCTCATAGTTGTTCAAGTATAGGTAATGAACCACAGGGAAGAAAAAAACAAAGTGTTTTTCTTCAAATGTTGCCACCATCCCAAATGGGTAGGAATAAACCCTGAAAGGGCATAAGTCCCCCCCCCCCCCCCCCCCCCGGCACGGGTGTTCAGTGCTACTGATTAGGAGGGGAGATTTTACCTTTCGATTTTATTTATATTTTTTTAATAGCTTAATTGCATCCCATTGTGCGTTACTAATTAAAGGGTAAGTAGTAATGCAGATATGGAACATTTACAGCAGGGATGTCCAAGATGGCAATAAATGCGTCCCAACACAAAAATGTAAACTTTTTTTTTTAAAAATATTGTAAAAATGCATACACTTGGCGAGCCTATGCGGCTGAAGAAAACTTTTGACAGTGTCCCTTTACTGGACTTTCATAAGTTTTCTTTCGCAAGAAAAATCTCCCTCTCTTCACAATCACGCCTTGTTTATGCAGATTTCAGCAGCACCTGTATTTGTGAGCAACTGGTTTCAAGGATCAAGCACACAAAGGGCAAAATTAAAACCAAACTATCTGATGAGCACCTTGAGAATTCATTGAGAATTGCTACCACATCCATCAAACCAGATATTAATGTGTTATTTTATCAAAAACATGGCCATATATCCGTTTTTATGTTGCTGTCTTTTACAAAAAAGGTATTACTCGGGTACATTATCTATATCGGTGATCATTCACTTGTGATCCGTCTGAATTTTTCTGCTCATCAGCTATCCTTGTTGGTATATTTTATGTGTGGCCCAAGACCATTCCTCTTCTAATGTGGCCCAGGAAAGCTAAGCGGTTGGACACCCCTCCTGTGCAGCAAAAGAAAGATGCAAACATTTTTTTAAATTGATTATACAAAGATATCCCTGCCCATATGAGGCTACAATTGTTCATTTAGAAAGGTTGAAGAGTTTTCAGAGGCAGATGGACAAAGGGCAACTGAGAAGACAAGTCATGGAGGCTAGCAGTGGCGGTGCGTCTATAGAGGGTGCCGGAGCGCCGCCCCCTCTCGCTCCCGCACCGCCACTGAAAGACAATACACAGATTCATGCATTGCATGAATCTGTATTGTCACCGCTGCCGGCGCTGCCCACTATACATATGGCCGGCCTCCTGGTGAGCGCTGGCCATATGAATTAGAGCGGCGGCCGGAACTTGGAAGTGCCTATCAGAGCCAGTGGCTCTGATAGGCTTTCCGAATACAGCTCTCACGCTGTATTCGGCTTCCAAAAACTCCTCCCAGGTACGCACGCGGTACGTTCCTGGGAGAAGACTGTGTGGAGGTTTCAGCCAATCAGGTTCACCGGATCTGGTTACCGGTAACCTGATTGGCTGAAGTGACATCGAGGGCGGGAGAACACATCGAGGACGGCGCGGACCGAGGAAGGTAAGTGCAGGGCTGGGGGGGGGGGGGGGACAGGCTGCATTTGGGGGACAAACTGGCTGCATATGGGGGACAAACTGGCTGCATATGGGGGACAAACTGGCTGTATATGGGGGACAAGCTGGCTGTATATGGGGGACAAGCTGGCTGTATATGGGGGACAAGCTGGCTGTATATGGGGGACAAGCTGGCTGTATATGGGGACAAGCTGGCTGCATTTGGGGGACAAGCTGGCTGCATTTGGGGGACAAGCTGGCTGCATTTGGGGGACAAGCTGGCTGCATTTGGGGGACAAGCTGGCTGCATTTGGGGGACAAGCTGGCTGCATTTGGGGGACAAGCTGGCTGCATTTGGGGACAAGCTGGCTGCATTTGGGGGACAAGCTGGCTGCATTTGGGGGACAAGCTGGCTGCATTTGGGGGACAAGCTGGCTGCATATGGGGGACAAGCTGGCTGCATATGGGGGACAAGCTGGCTGCATATGGGGGACAAGCTGGCTGCATATGGGGGACAAGCTGGCTGCATATGGGGACAAGCTGGCTGCATATGGGGGACAAGCTGGCTGCATATGGGGGACAAGCTGGCTGCATATATATATATATATATATATATATATATAAATATATATATATATATATATATATATATATATATAGTGTGCGTGTGTGTGTGTGTGTGTGTGTGTATATATATATATATATATATATATATATATATATATATATATATATATGTGTGTGTGTGTATATATATATATATATATATAGGCACACTGGCTGTATATGGAAACAAACTGGCTGTATTTGAGGGGGCAAACTGGTGGCGTTTGGGCACAGTGGCTGCGTTTAATGGGCACAGTGGCGGCAATTGATTTATTTTTATTTTGTTTGCGCCCCCCCAAAAATTTTGAGCACCAGCCGCCACTGGAGGCTAGTGTGGGAAAAGATGACTTGAGTGAATAGGAGGTTGTTTGTAGATATCAACGAGTAAGACCCCTTTCACACTGAGCCGCTTTCCAGGCTCTGCAACGCTAAAAATAGCACCTGCAAAGCGCCCTGAAAGAGCGGCTCCCTTCACTCCAGTGTGAAAGCCCTCGGTGCGCTGGCAGGACGGTAAAAAAAAGTCCTGCTAGCCGCATCTTTGGAGCGGTGTGTATACCGCTCCTCTACCACTCCTGCCCATTGAAATGAATGGGCACCGCGGCCATTCCGCCGGCAAAGCGCTGCTGCAGCAGTGCTTTGCGGGTAGTTTTAAACCCTTTTTCGGCCACTAGCAGGGGTTAAAAGCGCCCCGCTATCGGCCGAATACCTCTGCAAAAATGACAGTAAGCGCTGCTAAAAATAGCAGCGCTTTACCGCCGCCCGCGCCCCTGTGTGAAAGGGGCCTAAGTGAATGTGTGTGTTTTTGTGGTTTTTGTTCTTTTCATTCAGCCCACTGGATTGAATGAAAAAAATTAATAAAATCTGATGTTGGTACAGCAATCTCCCCTGCTGAGCTATTGTGTTTTGACGAGGACCGTTTGCAGGATAAGAATGCTTACTAGGCATCAATGCTTATAGGGACATTGCCCTGGGCTCTAATTTTTCCAAGAGGTGCAGGTGACTTTGCCCCTGCCTCCCAGGAGACCTGGGTGCTCACAGTTGCATGAGTGCTCTCCTGCAATGGTCTGGAGTGCATTTTTTGCCTGCAAACTGCTTTTTTTTAAAGCCATTTGTATTTTATTTGCAGGGCTGGCAATACATTTTCACAGAAAGTCCACGTTGGACCTCTTTCACACAAGCGGCTGTTCTGCTGCTGGTAATGCCCCTTTCACACTGAGGCGTATTTTAGGCGTTTTAGTGCTAAAAATAGCACATAAATAACGCCTGAAATAATCCCGCCCCAGCATTCTCAATGTGAAAGCCCGAGGGCTTTCACACTGAGGCGATGCGCGGGTGGGAGGAAAAAATCTCCTGCAAGCAGCATCTTTGGAGCATCAATGGGACACCGTGGCTATACCGCCCGCAAACCGCTGCCGTAGCAGCGGTTTGCGGGCGGTTTTAACCCTTTCTCGGCCGCTATACCGCCAGTGCACCTCCCCGCCCCAGTGTGAAAGGGGCCTAAAAAAAAGCATGTTTTAACCACTTCAGCCCCGGATTTGGCTGCTCAATGACCAGGCCATTTTTTGCAATGTGGCACTGCGTCACTTTAACTGACAATTGCGCGGTTGTGCAACGCCGTACCCAAACAATTTTTTTCCCCACAAATGGAGATTTCTTGTGGTGGTATTTGATCATCTCTGCGGTTTTTATATTTTGCGCTATAAACAAAGAGCGACAATCTTGAAAAGACACTATCTTGTAATTTTGCGGTGATCAGCGTTTTTTTTTTTTTTTTTTTCTTATTAGAACTGCGACATTATGGTGGACAGATCGGACACTTGACACATTTTTGGGACCATTGACAATTATACAGCGATCAGTACTAAAAAAATGCATGGATTACTGCGTAAATGTCACTGGCAGGGAAGGGGTTAACACTAGGACGATCAAGGAAGGGTTAACTGTTTCCGTGTGTGTGTTCTAATTGTAGGGGGGTGGGACTGACTAGAGGAGATGACAGATCGTTGTTCCTAGCTAGTAGTAACACACGATCTCCCTCTCCTCACAGAACAGGGATTTGTGTTTACACACACGCACACACGTCCCTGTTCTGTCTCTCGTGCCTGCGATCGCGCATGGCCGGTGGTAATCTTGACCGCCGGCCACGCGCATCGGCACCCCCCCCCCCCCGGTGCAGCTGCTGCAATCCGGCTTAAAGGAGCAGCCAAGAAGGTTCGCGGGAACGTGCCGACCTGCCGCCGTATAATGACGGCGGCTGGTCGGCAAGTGGTTAAAATTTCAAGGCTCCAAACACAGCGATCACTTGCGGTTGTACATTGCGATTTAACATTGATTACTTGCTGCGGTTGAACATCCTTGTCATTCCCATAGCAACTGTTTGTTTTTGTTTTTTTGTTTTTTGTTTTTTTGGTCCCTTGACTACTCATAATGCATTTTGGTCCACCCATTTCCTGTGTCTTTGTTCAGTTCCTGTTTGTTCAGTAAGAGGACTTCGACCATTTTTGAAGTGTTATAATTGAATATGGATTATTTTTAAAATCCTTGATCAGCAATCATAAGGGGTACATAAAAGGTCTGGTTACTGACAGCAGGCTATCCTCTTGTTGACTCTTTAGCACAAAACATAGGAGAAAAGGGAATACTCAGCGTAAACCAGATTAAAATTGTATTCCCATCAAAGGACCCCCCTTTTAAGATGTATGCACAAAATTCAATATAAAATCTCATCTCATAGTAGTCATCTGAAAGGTACAGCTTATGATACTCGCACACAGTCTGAAGGATCGCTCATCCGCTGTGATACTTGGGTGGAGATCGTCAAAGACTGACAGTTTTAGCAAGCTGCCTAGATGCGTTTCGCCATGACGTCTTTCTCAATAGGTGTCTTATACAATTTTTTAAACTGGTTTACGCTATGAGGATTTCCTTTTTTTTCCTATGTTTTGAGCTAGAGTCAGTCAACAAGTGGATATCCCGCTGTGAGTAACCAGACCTATCGTGTGAGATATGTTAACCCCCTTATGATTGTTTAAAGTTTTTATGGGCGTGGTTTTGCTGCATGTCAAAGATCCATTGAAAATATCAAGGTGGTTTTATTATACTGTTGTTTTTTGGGGAGTGTGCATTTTGAGGGGAGCGGTCCTCAAGTGGTGCGGTGAAGGATCATCTATTTGACAAGTTACTATATGAACGCCCCTCTATGAACACCTTGGTTGTTGTTGGACCTGCTCTTCAGAGGGCATTTCACCATTATCTGATGTTGTCTATCATCTTAAGCCCTGCTTTAGCTTATGAACTATATGTATGAACTTCTAGAGCTTTGTGTTTGACCATTTTTAATTGACTGAGTAGAGCGCGCCGAATGGTGGCGTGTGCTTTTGGAATCTGTACATCAAAATTGTGTGTTTTTAGTAACCTCCATGCACCTGGATGTTGAGCAATGCAGTCAATGTAGTTTTGGTGTGTTGTTGTGCTCTAAGGATAAAGGAGAATGTGTGTGTGTCCAGTGAATCTCCAGAACTGATCTCAAATGAACCCCGAGGTCATCTGACTGGCACTCGTCCCAGTAATCAAGCACTCCAAATACGTGCACATTTCGCGGACTACTTACTTTTCGATTTAAGGACAGGTTCTGCGGCAAAATAACTTATTTTTTTTTATTTTTTTTAGTTTGTCCATGTTAACTTGTAATTAGCACTTTTTGTAGGTTTTTGTCCAATCAGAGGTGAAACTCCAGAACAAGTTGGCACTGCATCCCTGAAGAATATATAAAAAAAAAAGGGGGGATGGGAGGATGGGATTTTCACGGTGCAAACAGTGGAGTAATAATGAGAAGGAGATTGTTATTCCTAAAATAAGTTTTAACAATTAAACACATTCATAAAAACTGATCCTGGATAGTCGAAGACACAATGGGTAGAACCAAGGTGGCTGTAATGTAGTTGGAAGGTGGTCTCAGTATACAGGCCATTTTCAAGTAGGAAGCGGAGAGCTGTCGCATCAACCCGACATGTTTCGCTTATGTAGCTTCTTCAAGGGTAGTGCGATAACGCTCGATGCTAACATTAACAACTGTATAAACAAAAAAAAAACATTTATAATATAAATGTAATCAATATTTTCTAAATTTTATTATATAAAGACACAGTAATAATATCAAAATAGTTGATTTTTATTTAAAGGAAGGGTCAAAAAACACCATGCTTGAATCTGAGGACTAAACTCACCCCGCTGTGAATCTCGGGCAGATGGAACCACCGATATAGTCCCAGGATCAGACAAAGTTCCCCCACAGGGGGCTACAGGACTGTCCCCATTGGTCAGAGGACAAAATAAGGGACTTCTGAGTGGTAAATAAGAGGAGAAAAAAAATATATAATAAAAAAATTATAGATAAATGAAAAGGACAAATAAAAAACAAAATGAAAAAAAATTAATGAAAAATAAAATTATGTATAAATAAGGAAGTATGTAAATACATACCGTATTTATCGGCGTATAACACGCACCCCAAGTTTAGGAGGGAAGTTTAAGGAAAAAACTTGCATTTAAATGCAGCCTTATCAGTGTCCAGCGCAGCCTTGTCGGTGTCCAGCGCAGCCTTGTCGGTATTTAAATTTGGCGCCGCCGAGACAGGGCGGAGCGGGGAGAACGCGGGGACTGGGCGGAGCCGAGATACACATAGCCGAGTGTACTCGGCTCTGCTCGGTCCACGCCGAGTCCTGCCCTATGATGGACATAAAACGGGTCCAATGGCGGGGACTGGGCATGACTGTGAGCGGAGCCGAGAAAAGCCAAGTACACTCGGCTATGTGTATCTCGGCGGCGATCGCTCCGCTCAGTCAGCGGAGATCGGGGATAGGTGGGTATCGGCGTATAACACGCACCCACGATTTCCCCCTGATTTTAAGGGGGAAAAAGTGCGTGTTATACGCCGATAAATACGGTACATAGAGGTGCCACTTACTTGAAAACAGCAAGAGAATGGTTTGGAGAGGGGAAAGTCTGAGTTCTGATACTGGCGGAAATATATACAGACCGGCAACAGTTTGAAAGCTATAACAAATAAAAAAATATATATAAGAATGAATGGGGGAAAAAGGGAATAAAAATTATTTTAAAGAAAAAGGGATGTATAATGTATAGTGAACATTAAAGCGGGTAGTTCCCTGTATTTTCATAAGAAGGGACAGACTCAGAGCATATTTAGCAGCAATTATAGCTAATAGGGGATGCATGAATTGAATGTTGTGATGCTTTTCACACAGATTTCAATAAACTGCAGAGCAATGAGAGCGGGCAGATATCGCAAAGGGAATGCTGAGGAGCAGGTTAAATACTGTCCTTCATCGGACCCGGCATCTGACGTCACAGGGTGCGAGGCGGGCGGCTGGATGTCACTGCGCAGGCTCCAAGGACCTCTGATGGCAGTGTTACTACAAGCCCCAGACTGCGAAGCGGCGGAATGGGGAGGGAACTGCGTGATGGCGCTGATGTTAAGGCAAACACGCAAGTCCCGCCTCAGATCCCCGCCATGCCAATCGGGGATAGTGGGAGGAGAGTGAGGTGGATACATGGGCCAGATGTAAGATGGCCGTGAATCGACCGCAGTGGAGCCGCATTGTATACATCAAATCGGTGGAGGGTATAAACCACTGTTGTACCATTTTTAATAATTTTAAGTTTTGTTGCACTTCTATAGAGAATATACCAGTTATGTTTTTGAGAACATAAAAACAAGTCGACACCTTTTGTCCAATTGGATGTTTGCTTTATGTAAACAAGTAACAAATGTTAAAGCGGTTGTTAACCGCAAAACTTCTTTTTTTTTTTTTTTTAAACCTGCAAGGCAAAGGCATAATGAGCTAGTATGACTAGCATACTAGCTCATTATCAATCACTTGCCTTAGATCGAAGCCCCCGCAGCTGTCCTCGGACACGTCCTCTGTCTCTATAAAAATATAGATAGACAGACATATTGTCGCATGTTTCCAAGGAGATCCTTGATGTCTGTGATATGGGTTAAGGTTTTGTGTATCCTTATTACTTATAAAATATGAATGTAGTAAAATTTATATATGTTTCTCATGTCAATAAATACACCATTTTTCATACCCCCACTATGTCGAGAGCCTCATTCAAAGTCCCAACCCTTCTCCTTTTTGATTTAAGGATTATGGAGGCCACTGTGCTCTTAGGAACCTTAAGTGCAGCAGAAATTTTTTTGTAACCTTGGCCAGATCTGTGCCTTGCCACAATTCTGCCTCCTGAGCTCTTCAGGCAGTTCCTTTGACCTCATGATTCTCATTTGCTCTGACATGCACTGTGAGCTGTAAGGTCTTATATAGACAGGTGTGTGGCTTTCCTAATCAAGTCCAATCAGTATAATCAAACACAGCTGGACTCAAATGAAGGTGTAGAACCATCTCAAGGATGATCAGAAGAAATGGACAGCACCTGAGTTAAATATGAGTGCCACAGCTAAGGATATTATGGCCTTATGAGAGCTATTACAGGCCGTCATTGCTCTTCTCTCTAAGGTACCCTTCCCATAAATGCCTTTTGGTGTGTCAAGAGCTTGCACGTTAGGCTGGGTTCACACTGATACGACACGACATTCATCCGACTTTCATCCTACTTTGCTCTGCGACATCAGTCCTACATCAGTCCTACATTGATCCTACATTGGTCCGACATCCATCCGACATTCATGAACAGGATACTACTTTGATCTGACTTTGTGCTAGTCTGACTTGTCCTTTGACCAATCAAAACAATCCCAGGGTGAGATATTCCTTTTTTACTGCTGCTGTAATCACCATGTCGGATGTCAAATGTCGGATGGTTAGGACAAGGATCCTACTTTGATCCGACTTCAATGATATTCAATGGGCTGAAGTAGGATCAAAGTCGGACAGAAGTAGTACAGGGAGCATTTTTACTGTCGGACCGACTTGTGTCGGACCAGTTAAGACGGCTCTCATAGGGATTCATTGATTTTCACACGTCATGCGACATGAGCTCCTAATGTCGGAGCGTTTGTCGGACCAGTGTGAACCAGGCCTTAATTTCATAATGGGATAATAATGAATTCTGGCCA
Organism: Rana muscosa; assembly: GCA_029206835.1. Taxonomy (NCBI): domain Eukaryota; kingdom Metazoa; phylum Chordata; class Amphibia; order Anura; family Ranidae; genus Rana; species Rana muscosa. The sequence goes on from CM055120.1 coordinate 164,010,225, forward strand.
TTGAAATGAATGCGCAAGCGCTAAATGTGCCTAGTGTTGATGCGCATTTAGACACGTCTTAAGTCCCGTACACACGGTCGGACTTTTGCCCAACAAACTTCGTTTTGAGCAAGTTGGACCAAAAATCCGACCGTGTGTACGCTCCATCGGACAAACTTTTTTCGTTTGGTTTTGGATTTCATCGGACAAAGTTGGGTCTGCAAACGGACAAACTTTTGCCCAACAAAAGTCCGATGGAGCAAAGTCCGACCGTGTGTACAGAAAACCATCGGACTTTAGTCCGATGGACAAAACAACTAATGTTAAAATCAACCAACAATAGCAGAAGTTGACAAAGGGTGGCAGTAAAGATCAGAAAAGAGCAGAAAAAACACGTGATGTTGTAAGAAGTTTTAAGAAAGTTTGCAGAAAAGTCCGAGCGTGTGTATGCTATGGGTGTTCCCAACCAACTCCGTTCGGACAAAAATCCACGGAAAAGTCCGATGGAAGTCCGACCGTGTGTACGAGGCTTTATACATGTTTAGGCACGTCAAGGATTTTTTCCTACCAAAATGCTGCTGCTTCTGAACGCGCTGGCAGTGTTTCTTCTTTTTTTTTTTTTTCTGCCTCCTTTAATGGGCACGGACACAAAGGCTAACATTGGGTGTTAAGAGGCGGACAAAGTCAAATTCTCCTAAATTTGGCTCTTTTAACACCCAGTGTACTTGAGGCCTTGAGCAGTATGAAAACAAATGTAATATATTGCAGCTTACAATCATTAAATGTGGTGGCTGCATCTAAAAAAAAAAAAAAAATGTATCTTTTTTTTTTTTATCTGGTGATCTGGCCAGTAACACATCCTGTGCCTAATGCAGGCCATACATGGGTCAAATTTTGAACACATTTTCTTTTCGACAATAAGAAATTTCATGTGTTTTGTGATCTGATGGTGCCACCATTGATTTTGTAATTCGACCAACCAAGCCTTCGAATTTCACTTCATGTGGCTACAGAAAATTTTTGTGGCCAGGAATTTTTTTTTTTTTTTTTTCTTTCCAGTAATTTTCTTTTATTGCACTCATGTGCATTTTTTTTTTTATTTTATATTTCTCACATGATTTTCCCATCATTGATTAGGAAACTGTTAGTTAAATTTTTTTTCAACATGCCCGATTGCTTAAAGCGGAGGTCCACCTAAAAAAAAAAAAAAAAAAAAAAAAAATTAAAAGCCAGCAGCTCCAAATACTGCAGCTGCTGGCTTTTAATAAATGGACACTACCTGTCCAGGGTGCCCCTGATGTCGGCAGCTGAAGCTGATCAATTGCTCGGCTGCCCTGCCACCATCCTTGGTGAGGGAATCGGGATGTGAATCGTTGCGGCTTCACTTCCCGGTTCCCTACTCTCACGCGCGAGTTGCGCTGCGCGTCCTAACTGGTCCCCGCTGTCTTCTGGGACTTGTGTTTCCCAGAATACAGCGGGGGGGGGGGGTGACGGGGAGGGACATGACCCCCGCGGGAGTTTATGCCTAGAAGTGGGCGCAAATACCTGTATTATACAGGTATCTGCACCCCCCCTCCCCCCTGAAAGGTGCCAAATGTGACACCGGAGGTGGGGGAGGGTTCCGAAAAAGCAGAGGTTCCATTTTTGTGTGGACCTCTGCTTTAAATTAAATGGCCGCACAAAACTCGGCCGTTTTTGCAGCCCACTAATGGTGCAAAATTTTAAGCGAAAATTCTTGGATACGACTTTCTAAAGAAAAATTCTTTTGAAATGTGACCATGTATGGCCTGTACTTAATGAATGTTTTGAAAGCGCAAACCCCAAAAAAAAATCCCTGTTCCTTTAAAGCATGTTATACAGCACAGTGCTTGTGCTTTGTCATTTGGCCCCCTGGAACACCAGAAAAAAAAAAAAAACCTGGCTCATGCTGCCAGTTACTGCCGCCCCCCCCCCCCCGTAAACTGACCACGGTATATCATGGCTACTGAGCCCTGACACTGGTCAGTTTACATTCCCCTGTCCCCCCTCCCTACTATCTGTTGCTTTTAGTTAGGGTACAATTTCCATTATCCTAGGTTGATGAATCGAATGTCCCCCTGTGACTGTGCTTTAAAAAAAAAAATGCAGCTGTAGACCCTGTATACAGAGCTCAGATCTGCGATCACGTGACCCGCCGTCTATCTCCTCTCGCATGACCGCTGCAGCGGGGAGGGCTGCCTCTCTCCCCCTCCTGAATGACGTCCAGCGGGGGATTCTCGGCCCCACCCGCTGCAGCTGTCATGCACGAGAGGAGAGATGGCAGATCTGTGCTCTGTAAAAAAGGTATATAGATGCATTTTTTATAAAGCACAGTCACCCTGTGGGGGGGGGGGGGGGGGACATTAGATTCATCAACCAAGAGGATGGTGTAAATTGTACCCTGTGGGTTAAAGAACACATTCATTTTCACTTTTTTTCAGGGACTGCCTTGCTTGTTAACTTTTTTTTTTCAGCTGGCTTCCTCAGCTGCTTGTGGTTATAATGGCCACCCTAGCTGCCAAGAGAAAACCATACCTCCAGACGTAAAGGGAGGGAACTATATTACAGATAGATCATGTTGCATTCCACCGTGGAATTGTTTTAGAGTTCTAATATCGGGCTCTGACAGATGGAGTAGTTTTATGAGAACTGCGAACGCGGTAAAAACGCATAGGCGTTAGCGCTATTTAACATAACGCTTATGCCTATGCGTTTTTACCGCGAATCCCATTCATTTCAATGGGGATAGGCGTTTTTACAGCGCTATTTTATGCGCCCTAAAGTTGCTCTAAAAAAGCTGTTTGCAGGATTTTTTTCAACGCCCAGCCAGCAAAACGCCTCAATGTGAAAGCCCTCAGATTTCACATTGAGAATGCTGGGGCAGGATTATTTCAGGCGTTATTACAGCGCTATTTTTACGGTAAAAACGCCTCAGTGTGAAAGGGGCCTTCCTGAAGAATATAAATGTGGCCATCTATATTGAAAGTCTGATGGGCGAGCAAAACTGCGGTGGTCTGTTTGCAAATTAAAACTACTGTATATACTAGAGTATAAGCCGACCCGAATATAAGCCGAGGCACCTAATTTTACCACAAAAAACTGGGAAAACTTATTGACTTGAGTATAAGCATAGGGTGTCCATCTGCATGCCTCACTTTGTCTCACTTTGCCTCACTGTGTCCGTGTGCGCGCCTCACTGTGTCCGTGTGCGCGCCTCACTGTGTCCGTGTGCGCGCCTCACTGTGTCCGTGTGCGCGCCTCGACTGACGTTTAACATGGGAGTCTATAAAAGGGGTGCCCAGCTTTGAAAAATCGGTGCTCCCCGGCCGTAGGTCCCCCAGACAACAAACTTTGCACACTTGTAGAGGAAGAGTCGGGCTACATGTGTGCCAAGATTGGGGTCCAGGGGACCTACGGCCGGCCGGTACCCGGGTCCCCAAACTCCGGGAGATCAGGCGCAAAAAGGTGACCCGAGTATAAGCCGAGGGGGGCATTTTCAGCACAAAAAAAGTGCTGAAAAACTCGGCTTGTACTCGAGTATATACGGTACATAGATACTTTTTTTTAATGAGAATATTTTACCTTTTAATCAGCCAAAGAGGGATATGTTGTGGATTATTTACTTTTTTGCTGGTTCAACAAAAAAATGCACACTGCATCCGGAAAGTTTTCACATCGCTTTACTTTTTCCACATGAATTAGTCATTATTTTCCTCAATTCTACAAGCAATACCCCATAACGACTACGTGAAAGAAGTTTGCAAAGATTTCAAATTTATTAAATAAACAATAAAATCGCACGCACATACAGTGAGGGGAAGTATTTGATCCTGGCTGATTTTGTACGTTTGCCCGCTGACGAAATAAACCTACCATTAAAATGGTTACTTTAACAGTGAGAGACAGAATAAAAAAATCCAGAAAAACACATTTAAAAAAGTTATAAATTGACCCCTTTGCAAAACACGACTTGGTGGCAAAACCCTTGTTGGCAGTAAGAGGTCAGACATTTCTTGTAGATGACCACCAGGTTTGCACACATCTCAGGAGGGATTTTGTCCCACTCCTCTTTGCAGAGGCTCTCCAAGTCATTAAGGTTTCGAGGTTAACCTTCAGCTACCTCCACATATTTTCTATGAGATTAAGGTCTGGAGACTGGCTAGGCCACTCCAGGACCTTAATATGCTTTTTCTTGAGCCACTCCTTTTGTTGCCTTGGCTGTGTTTTGGGTCATGCTGGAATACCCATCCATGACCCATTTTCAATGCCCTGGCTGAGGGATGGAGGTTCTCACCTCATTCTCATTTGATGGTACATGGTGATGTTCCATCATCCCTTTGATGCAGTGAAGTTGTGTTGTCCCTTTAGCAGAAAAACGCCCCCAAAGCATAATATTTTTACCTCCCATGTTTGATGGTGGGGGATGGTGTTCTTCGGGGTCATAGGCAACATTTCTCTTCTCAGAGTTTGATTTTGATCTCATCTGACCACAACACTTTTTCCCAGTTCTCCTCTGAATCATTCGGATGTTCAGTAGCAAACTTCAGACGTGCCTGTACATGTGCTTTCTTGAGCAGGTGGACCTTGCAGGCGCTGCAGGGTTTCAGTCCTTTACAGCGTAGTGTGCAATTGTTGTCTTGGTGACTATGGTCCCAGCTGCCTTGAGATCATTGACCAGATTCTCCCATGTAGTTCTGGGCTGATTCCTCACCGTTATGATCATTGAAACTCCACGAGTTGATCTTGCATGGAGCCCCAGACCGAGGGAGATTGACCGTTTTTTTTTAAATTTTGTGTTTCTTCCATTTGCGAATAATTGCACCAGCTATTGTCACCCTCTCACCAAGCTGCTTGGCAATGGTCTTGTAGCCCATTCCAGTCTTGTGTAGGTTTACAATCTTATCCCCGACATCCTTGGACAGCTATTTGGTCTTGGCCATTGTGGAGAGATTGGAATCTGATTGCTTATGTGGACAAGTGTCTGTCTTTTCTTTCTTTCTTTTTTCTTTTTTATTCAGGTAAGCTGAGATTAAAGCGGAGGTTCACCCACATTTTAACCATTGCTTCATCCATTTACTTTGATCATTAACCTAAACATATGACTAACCTTTTTTTTTTCTGCGGGTGTAATTAGCGTCAATCTGCTGTCTTTAATCCTACTTCCGGGATTTCCTCCCGCGGGAGTAGGCGTGTCGTTAGCTTTCCCCAGCGGCGCTATGTATGCTGGGAGGTCTCCGCAATGTCTCCTGGGAGCAAAGTGTCATGCTTCCCAGGAGACAAATAGTAGGATTTTTAAAACAGCTTACCTGTAAAATCCTTTTCTTGGAGTACATCACGGGACACAGAGCAGCATAGTCATTACTATGTGGGTTATATAGAATTACCTTCAGGTGCTGGCACTGGCAACTTCCAAAACAGGAAGTACCCTCCCCTATATAAGCCCCTCCCATCCGGGAGTACCTCAGTTTTGTAGCAAAGCAATACGTGTCCCCAAAAGAGGGGTGGGAGCTCTGTGTCCCGTGATGTACTCCAAGAAAAGGATTTTACAGGTAAGCGTGTTTTAAAAATCCTACTTTCTTGTTCTTACATCACGGGACACAGAGCAGCATAGTCCTTTACTATGTGGGACGTCCCAAAGCAATGCCACATGAGGGGGGGGATACACCATACATAAGCTGGGCGCCATCAGGCATGAGGATCTTTTGCGGCCTGCAACACACTGCGCCCAAAGGCGACATCCTCCTGACTTCTCACGTCCACCTGGTAGAACCTAGTAAACGTGTGTACTGAAGACCATGTTGCGGCCTTACAAATTTGCGCCAGGGAGGCCTGGTGATGCACTGCCCATGAAGTTCCAACTGCTCTCGTGGAGTGTGCCCTAACTTTGAACGGAGGCGGTCTACTTTTCAAGCCATAGGCTTGTATTATGACTGTCGAATCCACTTGGCTAAAGTAGATTTTGATGCTGCCTGACCCTTTCTGGGGCCTTCCGGCAGAACAAACAGAGAATCCGTTCTACGAATCTGAGCAGTGGCTTTTAGATGAGCTTTAACTGCTCTTACTACATCCAAAGAATGCAATAACTTTTCCTCTACCGAGCTTGGTTTGGGGAAAAAAGAAGGAAGAACCACATCCTGGTTCAAGTGAAACCTCGATACCACCTTAGGAAGAAAGGCTGGGTGAGGACGTAATACTACTCTGTCCTTATGGATAACCAGATATGGCTCTTTACAGGACATGGCGGCTAATTCCGACACTCTTCTAGCCGAGCATATGGCTACTAAAAATATCAATTTCCTGGTGAGTAGAACCAAGGAAATGTGCCGCAAAGGTTCAAATGGCTGCTTCTGCAGAACCGACAGAACCAAATTTAGATCCCATGGGCATATGGGAGCCTTAATCGGTGGAATAATACGAGTCACACCTTGCATAAAGGATTTGACAAGTGAATGCATAGCCAGGGCCTTTGAAATAGTATTGACAAGGCCGAAACCTGGCCCTTGATAGTACTTAAGGCAAACTTCCTGTCTACAGCCCACTGCAGGAAGTCCAGAATTCTGCCTATAACGTACTTACGTGGATGCCATTTTCTGGCCTCGCACCAAGTGATGTACGCCTTCCAAACTCTATAGTAGATCTGCCTGGATACAGGCTTCCTGGCATTGATTATAGTTGATACCACAGAGTTAGAGAGACCTCTCTTCTTTAGGATGTGGGATTCAATAGCCAGGCCGTTAAACTTAGAGTTAGTAAGGAAGGGTGGTATATCGGTCCTTGCGAAAGCAGGTCCGGACGACGTGGAAGGGTCCAAGGACTCCCCACAGACATTTTGATGATCTCCGCGTACCAGGCCCTTCGGGGCCACGCTGGAGCCACCAGGATCACCGGCTTCTTCTCCAACCTGACTCTGCGAAGGAGTCGAGGCAACAATTGTAGCGGAGGGCATGCATATATCAGTCTGAACTGATCCCAAGGGAACACCAGAGCATCCGAGCCGCAAGCGAGGGGATCCCTTGTCCGGGAGACAAACCTGTCCACCTTTGCGTTGAATCTGGATGCTAGCAGATCTACATCGGTGTTCCCCACCGCTGACATATTGCTCGGAAGACCTCGGGATGAAGGGACCATTCCCCTGGGCATAACTGTTGGCGACTCAAAGTCCGCCTTCCAATTCTCCACCCCTGGAATGAAGACAGCTGATATACATGGGACATGCTTTTCTGCCCATTCCAGGATGTGACTTACTTCCCTCTGGGCTGCACGACTCCTGGTGCCTCCCTGATGATTGATATATGCCACTGCTGTGGCATTGTCTGATTGAATTCTGACAGGGGACCCTTGGAGTCTGGATGTCCAGGCTACTAGGGCGTACCGGGCTGCTCGTATCTCTAAGAGATTGATGGGCAGGGTTTTTACTACATTTGACCATCTGCCCTGGAGAGACCATTGCTCCAGTACTGCCCCCCAGCCTGTAAGGCTGGCATCTGTAGTGACCACCTTCCAAGATATCGGGCTGAAGGGTTTTCCCTTCTGGAGATTCTGGGGGATCAACCACCAGCAGAGACTCTTCCGAACGGAAGGGGACAAAGCCATCGGGAAGTCTAGAGCCTGAACTTTTCCATTCCAGGCTGACAATATGGCCCTTTGTAAATTCCTTGAGTGGAATTGGGCGTATGGCACAGCTTCGAATGATGCTACCATCTTTCCTAGCAGCCTCATGCACAGGCGTATGGACGGCTGTCTTTTTGCACAAAGCAGACGGACCAAGCCCCTCAAAGAGGATACCTTGTCTAGAGGTAAGAAAATCCTTCCTCTGGTCTGAATCCAGCCGTAGCCCTAGATATACCAGGTTTTTCACTGGCTGTAGGGCTGACTTGTCCAGGTTGATGACCCAACCGTGAGATTCTAGATACTTGATTGTATCGATAATTACCACTTCTAGCTTGGCAACTGAGTGGTCCATCAACAACAGGTCGTCTAGGTATGCTATTATCGTTACACCCCGTGTTCTTAGATCGGCCAACAGTGGGGCCAGAATTTTTGTGAACACTCGTGGTGCTGTGGCCAGACCGAATGGTAAGGCTCTGAACTGAAAATGGCGCCCTTCTACTGCAAAGCGTAGGAATTTTTGATGACCTGGAAAGATGGGAACATGCAAGTAAGCATCTTTGATGTCGATCGAGGCTAACCATTCCTCCCCTTGTAGGGCAGTGGTGACCGATCGGATCGACTCCGGAAAGACTGGACGTTTAGAAATTTGTTTAGACTCTTTAGGTCCAATATGGGTCTTATGTCCCCGTTTGGCTTCGGGACTGTGAAAAGGTTTGAGTAGAAACCCAACCCCCACTCTTCCATAGGAACCTCCATAATTACTCCTTGGAGCAATAGTTGTTCTAACGCCAATAGGAGAGACCGTCTTTTCAGAGGGTCTCTTGGCATGCCTGACCACATAAAATGGGACGGAGGAGACTCTTTTAACTCCAACTTGTATCCCAGAGTTACTGCGGAGAGCACCCATCTGTCTTTGATCGTCTCCCGCCAGGTCTCTGCGAACAACTGAAGTCTTCCCCCCCACCCGTTTGAGTGGGGGCAGCCCTTCATAGGCTTGACTTGGAGGCTGGTTTAGTACCTCTTCGGATCCAGGGCTTTTTATTACCCTGTGGCTGTCCCTGATTTTTACCTCCTGAGTTTGACCGAGGAGGCCGTCGGAACTGCTTAGTAGCAGACGTCGCAGGGATAGGAGAGGTAGTCCTCTTAAAAGATGGACCCCTAGACCTCTTCTTACTCGGTAAGAGTACTTTTACCACTGGAAATCTTCTGGATATACTTATCCAGGTCTTCGCCAAAAAGGCGTTCCCCATGAAATGGGAAGCTAACTAAGAGCTTCTTACAGGGAGCTTCAGCAGACCAGTTTTTAAGCCACAGAAGCCTACGCATATGTACCAAAGACAGCGTGAGGCGGGAGGCCTGATGGATAGAATCCTTGATGGCGTCAACCGCAAAGCATAATGCTCTAGGCAGATCAGCCAGAGCCTGGGCCTGTTGGTCTGGCAAATCCCTCAGGACCATTTTCATTTGATCCTTTAAAGCTTAGCAGACCCCAATAGCTGCCACTGCTGGCTGTGTAACAGCCCCTGCTGTGGAAAAAGCAGATTTTAATAAAGATTCCAATTTTTTATCCACTGGATCTTTGAACATTTGAACATTATCTACTGGACATGTCAGTGATTTGTTCACAGAAGAGATGGCTGCATCCACCGTAGGAACATTCCATCTCTGGGTGAACTTTTCCTCCATGGGATAGATCACCGGAAACCTTTTAGGCGGAACAAATAGTTTATCAGGATGTTCCCAGTCCTGGTATATAAGTCCTTCCAATAATGGATGTATTGGAAAGGAGGAATTAACCTGGGGAGCTTTTAGCGACCCCAATGAGGAGACAGCAGTAGTTGATGGTTCAACAAGAGGCATTTTAAATGCAGATCGAACCATGTCAGTTAGGGTCTGGACCCACAATCTTTCAGTCTGTGATGCTGAAAATGGTTCATCTACTGTCGATTCCTCAAAAACAGAGCTAACCTCCTCCTGATCCCCTTCAGGTAGGTCGGTCCCTTCCTGGGACTGTTGCTCTGCCAACAGGCACTCTAATGGAGGTGATGGAGATCTGGCGCGCTTTCTTTCCTGTAGTGAAGAAGCGATCAATGCAGCCAATCTCTGCTCCAATCCCTCCAGAGTTGAGGAAAAACCTCCTCTGTTATATATGCAGGAGCAGGTGGACTGAGGACAGCCGCAGTACCTGGCACTCCCGGGGGTTCCTTATGGGTATTAACCTCTGATTTCTCAGGGGAGGAGGGTGCAGATGACTGCTCCAGATCCTCAGAGCCCGATGGAGACCCCCTACACTTCCTGAGAGGTATATCTCGGAGTTTTTTAGGCGGCATATTCCTTAGTTCAAAGCTGAGGTATTCCAGCCGCAATACACCCCTTACTGAAATAGTCTAATGCAATTTGCTGCTATGTACATCAGTGGGTGTCTACTAATGCGTCTTTCTGGGGATGCCTGTATCAACCGCCCGCTGTAAGCCCCTATACCATGCTACCAGCTCCTTTTCATGCTCTGTGTCCATAGCAAGCAGCGTGGACTGAGTCCTTTTATCTTGCTGGGATGCCCGCGCATGCGCAGAAGCGCTGGGCGCACAGAGCGCGTCATCCGCCAGGCTCCGCCCCCTTTTTTTAAGCTAAACCTTATAAAAAGCATGTGTGCGCGCGCGCGTGCACGTGTGCGCTCTTGGCGCCATGTAGGGAGAGGAGCCAGAGCCAGGGTCCCTGTTTTACGAGGACTCGGGGATGGAAGGAAACTACTTGGCAGCATGACAGAGGAATGCAGCTTCCCTGATAGAGAGCTCACCCATCTGCCTGGACTTTCACCATGGAAGGAATAGTCCCAAGAAAAAAGACGTTCCACAGCGGCCTCTAGTGGACAAACACAGGTACCGCACTTTTGTCTTTTTTTTTTTTTTTTAAAACCTCCTTTATGAAAAACATTTCCAGGTTTACAGTTTTTTTAAAACTTCCCTTATGAAAAAACATTTCTAGGATTTCTCAGGCATATACAGCTATTAGCGGGAATACCCTTTAGGTAACAGGCAGAAAGACATATTAGGCTTGGGGGTCCCCTCAATAGAACCAAGTTCCTGAGGGGCCCCCACTTACCTTTTCCCCGCCGCAGGACTTTGTTTGGTCCACAGAAGCCCAAACTTCACCTCTCACGGCAGGCATTGTACTAGACCTTCAGGGACCCGGGTTCCCAAGGATTCCACTCCCCTGGACCTGTATAGCACCCTGCACAGATGGCCTCTTGGTTTTGGGTATGACCAGAGCTCTGGATCCCAGGGTCCAGCCCTCCTAAGAGAGGCATTACAGGCAAAACCCTGCTCTTCTCTGCAAGGCCCGGGTACCGACTGTTTAGCTATGAAGCTTTTTTGGTCGGATCCGGAATAGCTTACTGAGGCCCAGAGAACCTGTACACAAGCCCAGATGAATACATGTTAACCTTGGCCAACACCTTAGACACTGGCAAAAAACTGAGGTACTCCCGGATGGGAGGGGCTTATATAGGGGAGGGTACTTCCTGTTTTGGAAGTTGCCAGTGCCAGCACCTGAAGGTACTTCTATATAACCCACATAGTAATGACTATGCTGCTCTGTGTCCCGTGATGTATGAACAAGAAAGTAACGCCTTCTAGCAAAAGATCTCGAGATACCGGAAGTCTGTGCTTGTGGGGCTTCATGATGCCCACAAGCAAAATTGAAAAGAGCAGGAAACGATTTTTTAAATGTTTATTTTGAACGAAAACGGACGGGGGATAATTTAAAGCACAGGATGAGTGAGTAGTAAACGTATGTAACCACATTGAATGAATAAAAAAAGATGGACCGCGCGCGGAACCTCCACTTTAAGAGCACTCCCTTGAAGTGCTCCTAATCTTAGCTCATTACCTGTATAGAAGACACCTGTGAGACAGAAATCGTTCTGATTAGGGGATCAAGTAATTATTTCACTCATTTAAAAAAAAAATCTTTATTTTTTTTTCCTGGATATTTTTGTTTTGTCCTCTCTTACTGTTAAAATAAACCTAAATTCTAGTCTGATCATTCCTTTGTCAGTGGGCAACGTACAAAATTAGCAGGGGATAAAATACTTTTTTTTCCCTCACTGTAATTATTCAGAGTTTGCCATGACAAACAAATTGAGCTCAGGTGCATCCTGTTTCCACTGATCATCCTTGAGTTGTTTCTACAACTTGATTGGAGTCCACATCTGGTAAATTCAGTTGATTGGACATGATTTGGAAAGGCGCGCACACACCTCTAAGGTCCCACACTTAACCGTGCATGTCAGAGCACAAACCAAGTCATGAAGTCTAAGGAATTGTCTGTAGACCTTCGACAGGATTGTATGGAGGCACAGATCTGGGGAAAGGTACAGAAATATTTCTGCAGCATTGAAGGTCCAAATGAAGCACAGTGGCCTCCATCATCCATATATGGAAGATGCTTGGAGCCACCAGGACTCTTCCTAGAGCGGGCCGCCCGACCAAACCAAGTGATCCGGGGAGAAGGGCCTTAATCAGGGACGTGACCAAGAACCCAATGGTCACTCTGACAGAGCTCCAGTGTTACTCTGTGGAGAGAGGAGAACCTTCCAGAACAGCCATCTCTGCAGCACTCCACCAATCAGGCCTGTATGGTAGAGGGGCCTGACGGAAGCCACTCCTCAGTAAGGGGCACATGACAGCTCGTCTGGAGTTGGCCAAAATGCACCTGAAGGACTCTAACCATGAGAAACTAAATTATCTGGTCTGATGAAACGGTTGAACTCTTTGGCCTGAATGGCCAACAGCCCTCCACTGATCTGGGCTTCATAGCAGAGTGGCTAGACGGAAGCCTCTCCATAGTGCAAAACACATGACAGCCTGCTTGGAGTTTGCAAAATAAAAGACAGTGTAAGGAACAAGTTCTCTGGTCTAATGAATCAAAGGTTGAACTGTTTGGCCTCAATTCTGTTATGTCTGGAGGAAACCAGGCACCACTCATCACCTGGCCAATACCATCCCTACAGTGAAGCATGGTGGTAGCAGCATGCTGTGGGGATTTTTTCCAGTGGCAGGGACTGGGAGACTAGTCCGGTTCGAGGGAAAGATGAATACAGCGTTGTACAGAGGCATCCTTAATGGAAACCTCAGACTGGGGCGAAGGTTCATCTTTCAACAGGACCACGACCCTAAACACACAGTCAAGATAACAAAGGCGTGGCTATCGGACAACTCTGTGAATGTCCTTTAGTGGCGAAGCCTGAGCCCAGACTTGAACCCGATTGGACATCTCTGGAGACATCTGAAAATGTCTGTGCACCGACACACACCATTCAACTTGATGGAGTTTGAGAGGCCCTGCAAAGAAGAATGGGTGAAACTGCCTAAAAATCGGTGTGCCAAGCTTGTAGCAGCATACGCAAAAAGACTTGCGGCTGTAATTGGTGCCATAGGTGCTTCAACAAAGTATTGAGAAAAGACTAGGAATACTTGCGTACATGTACCACCCCTGCTTCATCTCCTTGGCTTGCGCTTCATCGATTTTATTTAATACATTTTGCAAAGATTTCAAAAACTTCTTATTTCACCTTGTCATTATGGAGTATTGTTTGTAGAATTTTGAAGAAAATAATGAATACATTTTGGAATAAGGCTGTAACATAACATAAAATGTGGAAAAAGTGGAGCACTGTGAATACTTTCCAGATGCACTGTATACCTAGTTTTACTGGCAGGATCACCGGGTGAAAAAAAGAACCTAGAAAAGAAAACTAATGCAGCCATCACATCTAAGAATTGGTAAGGTGCAATATGTTGGATTTTGGGGTTAAAATGGCTTTAACTTTCCCCTGTGGTTTCGTTTTTTTTTCTTTTGTTTGTTCCCCATAGACACTGGGTTGTCTCAGAAATATGTTGTATCTATGGGCACCTTATCTTGGTGCATTTAAACTGTGAAGTCCTGCATGCTGGGGGATTTTAATTTTTTAATTTTTTTTTTTTGTTTGTTTTTTTTTTTTTTTAAATCTAAACATCTGTAGTTCTTTACACTTGTGTATTTTATTTACAGCGTTAAATTTGTGTAGCGGGTACTTGAATTTAGGGGGGAGCATCTGGGTGGTAGTATAACCCAGATGCACTGATCGTTGGGGAATTCAAGGTCCCCTTTGTGGTTCTTGGAGGACTCTGGTGGTGTGAGGTTCCCTGCGGCCTACAGGTGGCGTTGTCTCTAGGGTTGTCCCGATACCACTTTTTTAAGACCGAGTACAAGTACCGATACTTTTTTTCAAGTACTCGCCGATACCGATTACCGATACTTTTTTATAATGTCAAGTGACAGTTTTAAAGCACAATACAGATTAGGTGGCACTGCTATGCAGCACTGATAGGCGGCACTGATTAAGCAGCACTGATGAGCACTGATATGATTAGGTGGCACGGATATGCAGCAGTGATGAGTACTGACAGGTGGCGGGCACTTATGACTGGCACCGACATATGGCTGGCACTGACAGGGGGCTGGCACTGATAGATGGCAGTGATAGATGGTACTGAGTCAGCATATGCTCCTTACATTGGTGGTCAGTGAGAAGAATGCTCCTTACATTGGTGGTCAGTGGGAAGAATGCCCCTTACATTGGTGGTCAGTGAGAAGAATGTTCCTTACATTGGTGATCAGTGGGAAGAATGCCCCTAACATTGGTGGTCAGTGGGAAGAATGTCCCTTACATTGGTGATCAGTGGGAAGAATGTCCCTTACATTGGTGATCAGTGAGAAGAATGTCCCTTACATTGGTGATCAGTGAGAAGAATGTCCCTTACATTGGTGATCAGTGGGAAGAATGTCCCTTACATTGGTGATCAGTGGGAAGAATGTCCCTTACATTGGTTATCAGTGGGAAGAATGTCCCTTACATTGGTGATCAGTGGGAAGAATGTCCCTTACATTGGTGATCAGTGGGAAGAATGTCCCTTACATTGGTGATCAGTGAGAAGAATGTTCCTTACATTGGTGGTCAGTGAGAAGAATGCTCCTTACATTGGTGGTCAGTGGGAAGAATGCCCCTTACATTGGTGGTCAGTGAGAAGAATGTTCCTTACATTGGTGGTCAGTGAGAAGAATGTTCCTTACATTGGTGATCAGTGAGAAGAATGTCCCTTACATTGGTGATCAGTGGGAAGAATGTCCCTTACATTGGTGATCAGTGGGAAGAATGTTCCTTACATTGGTGATCAGTGGGAAGAATGTTCCTTACATTGGTGGTCAGTGAGAAGAATGCTCCTTACATTGGTGGTCAGTGGGAAGAATGCCCCTTACATTGGTGGTCAGTGAGAAGAATGCCCCTTACATTGGTGATCAGTGGGAAGAATGCCCCTAACATTGGTGATCAGTGGGAAGAATGCCCCTAACATTGGTGATCAGTGGGAAGAATGCCCCTAACATTGGTGGTCAGTGGGAAGAATGCCCCTAACATTGGTGGTCAGTGGGAATAATGCCTCTTACATTGGTGGTCAGTGGGAAGAATGCCTCTTACATTGGCAAAGGCACACCCCCACCCCCAGCTCTTCCCTCCCCCTGGGCCATTCTCAGTGGTTAATGTCTTTTTAAAAAACTCCCTCCCCTCCAGCATCGAAAAACAACAGGCAGGAGAGTCAGGGGGAGCACGTCGAGCAAAATAGCAGGGTGACCAGCAGAAAGACAGGCAAGGCAGGCAACCATTTGATCACAAGGGCGGAAGGAAAACAAATCTGTGTGCATGTCACAATGAAATTTTACTTACCCGCCTGAAGACACGCTCTGCTCTCCGCTCTGGTCTCCGCCCCCTCTCCGCTCTGGTCTCCGCCCCCCGCCTCGCTCTCCGCCCCGTCTGCGATCAGGTCTCCGCTCTGGTCTCCGCCCCCTGCTTCGCTCTCCGCCCCGTCTCCGCTCTGGTCTCCGCCCCCCGCCTCGCTCTCCGCCCCGTCTGCGATCTGGTCTCCGCTCTGGTCTCCGCCCCCTGCTTCGCTCTCCGCCCCATCTCCGCTCTGGTCTCCGCCCCCTGCTTCGCTCTCCGCCCCATCTCCGCTCTGGTCTCCGCCCCCTGCCCCGCTCTCCGCCCCCTCTGCACTCTGTTCTCCGCTCTGGTCTCTGCCCCCCGCCTCGCTCTCCGCCCCCTCTGTGCTTTGGTCTCCGCCCCCCGCCCCGCTCTCCGCCCCCTCTTCGCCCTCTCGGCGAAGTATCGGACAAGGCATCGGGAGCATTTGCGCGAGTACAAGTACTCGCGCAAATGCTTGGTATCGGTCCCGATACCGATACTAGTATCGGTATCGGGACAACCCTAGTTGTCTCCCTGGGCCGGAGCTGAACCCACACCGCAAGACTGCCTTTTTGTCCTCCCCTGGCGCTGGTACAGCAGGGCGGGGAACCTGCTGTGACGCAAAAGGGAGAGGGGATAAAGGGGGCAGGCGCCAGAGTTCCGGGGTTCGTTGGTGGTTGGTCGTGTGGGAGGAGTCGGAGGACTCTGCCGCACCCAGGCACCTTCAGCTTGGGTGTTGGCGTTCCAGGCCTAGGTGCCCTTGACCTGGCCGGAGCGGAGATGGAGTCCATCTCAGGCACCTTTAGCCTGGGGTGAGGTACTATGGCGGATGCCTGGGCCTCAGTACCTTCGACTGAGTTCCGCGAGGGTGGAGGAATCTGAGGGGGCCCTAACTCCTTGGGTGCCCGTGTCTGAGTTCGTGAGGACTGGTGTGCGGAACTTCTCTGAAGCGTCCGGCGCAGCATTGCTGGTGACAGAGAGGCCTCCGGTTTCTCCCTTGGATGGATTTCCTTCCCCTGACAGGGGCCGTGCTCACTTTCTAACTCACATAGTCAGTGGCAGTGACTATTTACCACTGGTGATACCACAGTGGTTAGCAACAGAAGGGAAAGGATTGTGCCTCGATCTACCCCCGTTACTACTAAGGAAAAGAAACTGTGTTTTTTGCGACAAGAAGAATAAAACTGTGTTGGACCTATTCACTGTGTGGAACTCTGGTTACTAGGAGCAAAGGAGTCAGGGACGAAGTACAGGACTTGACTCTAGGACACCTACACAAGGCCCAATTGTTCTGGCCTTCACCTCTCGGCTATGGAGGACATGGACCGTGGTGTATCTCATCCCTCTCCCCAGCACTAATACCCCTAGACCAGTGGTTCTCAACTCCAGTCCTCAGGGCCCACCAACAGGCCAGGTTTGCAAGATAACTGAAATGCATCACAGGTGATGTAATTTGCTGCTCGGGGATTGCAGTATTCTAGTCTGCATCTCACCAAGGTAATACTTAAAATCTGGCCTGTTAGTGGGTCCCGAGGACAGGAGTTGAGAACCACTGCCCTAGACGAAGAAAGACAAGCCGAGCATGAGAAGGGGAGAGAGGGGTGAGGCCGCTACATTTGTATTAAGTATTTGGCTGAAAAAATCCCACATGCTGTTTTGACCTGGTCATCCATTGGTTACTCTGGTATAGAGAGATTGCTATATGGGTCCATTTTCTATTTGAAATATTAAAATTTCAGTGGTTTTTTTTGTTTTTGTTTTTTCTGTCCCTAACTATTGATGACTGTACTGAAAATAGAAATTTCCCTTTTTAACTCTGCAGCTTTTACAAAACCTTGGTTTTGAGTGGACTGACTCTTTCATTACTCACTAATACCTCATTGAAAACTCTTAAAAGTAATGACGTCAATATTTTCTAACCAATTACTTGGTTAGAGGAATATTAAACTGAATGAGGGATATTGTATTCCAATTCCAGCTTTTATTTTGTCATTCTAACCTTCCGGACAGGTCCTAATGGGGGGGGGGGGGGGGGGGGGGGAATATTGGCGTGTTTGGTGATGGTTAAGTGAGATTTTGGCAGTCCTCATGGAATACTGAAGTAGATAAAATGTTTTGTTCTTTTAACCCACAAAGCCTCAGTGCAGAGTTGATCTGAATCAGGCTCCTGCCCAGAAATGGGACTCATTATGGAAAGCTTCTGAAATTCCCACTCTTAGAAGCATGTAGGGAAAGTTTTTATAAGGTCTGGCGTAAGGCCAGCTGTTGCAGTGAAATTTGAAACAGATTTTTCTAGCATTAGGTCATGTGAAACTTTGCTTGTTCTATGTAAAGGGTTTACTGGCGCTTTCCATTAGTAGGATCATCTTGGTTAATGTGCGGCTGGTCTGATTTGCGTATCCTTGAACTGGATCATTTGTACAACAAGCACGTTACTTGATGCTTTTTGCTTCTGACACATGATTAATAATTTACCAGGATTTTCTTTGTAATGAGAAAAAAGCCCCTGAAAGGTCACCTTTTCCTGAGATCCTTGTGATCAAATAAATTCCTCAAATATTTTCTGGAAAGCCGGCGTACACAGGTGACTTCTGATCATGGAAACCATTTCTATTGAACTGTCCTTCTAAAATTCTAGTTTCTTGGGTTACACACTGACCCTCTGTGGTTGTTTTTTTTTTTTTTTTTTTTTTACATTTTAGTTGCAGACCTGGAAGAAATAGGCTGATGAGTCCTCCTTACTTTTTTCCCCCTGTTATCTATGCTTGTTCAGCGCCGTGAAGCATATGCAGGGCTTGACAAATTTTGCTTTGAATCTGGGAGCCAAACTTTTTGTATTTTCCATAGCCAATGCTTTTAAAGCCCCCTATAGGTTATCAGTTTAGTGTTACGGAGAAGGTCTGGTGATAGAATTATTGCTTTCATTCTGGCGTGCATGGCAAAATGTAACATGTATTGCAATTGGATTTTCATACGTAGGCGCCCCAACGTGTGTATATGGGGGGGGGACCTCAAATTTTATTTAATTTTTTTGGGGGGGGATTTTGTGCTTGGTGTAACTTGAATTTTTTACACTTTAACCACTTCAGTTCCCTAAAGCAGTGGTCCCCAACCTTTTTGGCACCGGGGGACCGTTGCGTGGAAGAAAATTGTGCCAAGAACCGGGGGGGGGGGGGGGGGGGGGTCTCGATTTTTTGCGGGCAATGGCTGGTGTTAGCGCTTCAATCATCACGGCACCATGCTTAATATGGTGTCAGGGTGATTGAAGTGCATTATTTCTATTATTACATTGTAGTAATAATGAAATAGTTCAACTCATCATAATGTAGCATCAGTGGGAGCCCCGAGCGTGTCACGTGCCACTGTCGCTTGCTACCAGATGTGGATAGTCACTTGCCACGCTGCCTGTCACCAGATGCGGAATGTCACTTGCCACATCACCTGCCACAAGATGTGTAATGTCACTTGCCACATCACCTGCCACGCTTACTGCCACAAAATGTGGATTGTCACTTGCCACATCACCTGCCACGCTTACTGCCACAAGATGTGTAATGTCACTTGCCACATCACCTGCCACGCTACTGCCACAAGATGTGAAATGTCACTTGCCACATCACCTGCCACGCTTACTGCCACAAGATGTGTAATGTCACTTGCCACATCACCTGCCACGCTTACTGCCACAAGATGTGGATTGTCACTTGCCACATTACCTGCCACAAGATGTGAATTGTCGCTTGCCACGTTGCATGTCACCAGGTGCAGAGTGAGTGGAGCGCCCCTTGTGGTATATCAGGCAGACAGCTGAGGGGGTGAACTACAAGTTCCAGCACACCTCACCTGTACTCCCACACACAGCTTACCTGTCACTGATGACGTCACATCTCTGTGGGATCGCCCTCTGGATGTAGCAGGGTGTCTCCTTTCTCATGCTGCAGCCGGTCTCCTTCGGCTGTCACTTTCTGGCTCCACCTCTCTGCCATGCCTGATTAGCTGTCCGGGGGGGGCAGGCAATCTGCGCCGCTGAACAAGTTCTTACAGCGAGGAGCCGCAGGAGAGCGGTGATGCGGGGCGGGCAGTGTGAGATGATGTCATCTCTCTGCTCCCCGCCCCATCTCAGACACTGAGACAGAGCACTGACTTTGAGGGCGGAAAAGCTGTGATGCAGGGGGCGGAGAGAGATATCATCTCTGCTTGCCTGCCCGCTCGCTTCTTCCACCCACCCAGCGCTCTCATGCCGGCAGCCCAGCACAGCGTGTCTCTTGACGGCCACCCGCGGCCCAGCTGCAGAAGAGCCACGGCCCGGTAGTGGGCCGGGGACCGGGGTTGATGACCCCTGCCCTAAAGGATTTGCCCCATTCTTGACCAGGCCATTTTTTGCAATACAGCACTGCGTCGCTTTGACAATTGCGTGGCCGTGTAATGCGGGTACTCAAAATGTATGCCCCCCCAACAAATAGAGCTTTCTTTTGGTGGTGTTTGACCACCTCCTGCGGTTTTTAGTTTTTGCGCTATAAACAAAGACTATTTTTGGAATATTTTTTTTTTTTCCTCTTACCTTCCATGGACTGACGCAGCATCTTCAATCTTGACAAAGTGGGTTATGTTCCTGCTCATAGAAGACTAGGCAGAATGCTAGATGTTTTAACATATATTCCATTACCAGAGCTGAACAGCCCCGCCCAGGGGGCGGTCCCTCTGGACATAACCCTCCTACCTGCAGCCAGCAGCCTCAGTTTTTTTTTTCCTGCCTAGCAGAGGAGAGGACGTGGCTCTCTTCGGAGCCAGTCTCTTGAAGAAATATTTGTTCTTTTTTTGAACTTTTATTATTTTATTTTTTGTGATATCAACTGTCGGGCTGGGCAACAGGTTGGGTTGTTGCTATCCTCGTAGTCTTCCCAGTCCGACCATCGAGCGTGTGCTGATCCTCGCTCTGCGTGAGATCAGTCCACAGCATGCTCCAGGGGTGGCCGGTGAGCTTTTTGCTCCAAGGTCCACATGCGACTGAACAGTTTTTTGCTGTATCTTTCACGGTGGACCGGGCCGACAGCTACTCAGTACTGCACTGTGATAGACCTGTCAAAAACACACCAGTGGGTCCTAGCTGTACGGCGCGATTCTCCTCAGTCTCCTCACTGTTCACTCGTGCTAGAGCGGCACACAGGCAGCAGAACCGAGCGGTCCTGTCCGGGTTGGTGAGTCTCTTGGGTAACCCCCCACAGTCGGTGCAGCCGGAGGGTGGGCTTTTTTTCTCTCATTTGACCCTTTGAGGACAGCCTGATTAACTCTCCCGGTTGAGGGGACCCCTGCTTTTAAGGACCCTACTGATAGGTTGGAAGTGGTGAGCAGAGCCATGTTCACCATGCTGGGATCCGCGCTGTGTCCTCTTGTAGCGGCGACCCTGGTGTCTCAGACACTCACAGAATGGGTGAAGATTATGCACCAGACTGTGCAGGAACATAATCTTCCTCCGAAATGCATTACACTGGCAGACCAATTGGTACAGGGCCTGGTGTATGTGTGCGATGCCACTATGGACATTGCCCCCCTAATTTCTAGGGCCTCCGTGTCTGCGGTGGTTTTTGCGTCGCCTAATCTGGTTAAAGTGCTGGTCTGCTGACCTGGCCTCTAAGAAGCTCCTGATGGATTTGCCTTTCAAGGGCGGGAGACTATTTGGTGCTTCCATGGATGACATTATTAAAAATGTCACAGGGGTAAGAGCACCCTTCTTCCTCAGCCTACTAAGGCGAAGGAGCCGCGCCGTAAGCCGGGTCCTTCCCCACTCAGAAGAGGTTTTTCGTCGGTCAGATCCCGCTGGGAAATTCTCCCGGATGGACAAGGGTACGGATGGGGGACAGAAGCGTCCCTGGGTGCGCAAGCCGGCAAGCAAGCCTGCCACTGCATGAAGTCTTGCCCCCGCCCGACTCTGGGGTGGGGGGGGGGGACTTTGCAGGTTCACGGATCGGTGGACCTCCCAGGTCTCCGACCGGTGGGTATGCGAGGTGGTCACCTCAGGGTACAGGATAGTGTTCCTTTCCTGGCCACCAGACAGATTTTTTTTTCCCTCAAATCTCTCTCTCCTTCCGGCGCATCGGGCTGTTCTATTGGGGGCTGTGCAGGACTTGATGAGGTGCGGAGTAATTGTGCCGGTACCGTCAGAGGTTTCAGGGATTTTATTTGAATCAGTTTGGTCCCAAAGAAGGACGGAGTCCGTCCAATTCTGGACCTCAATGCCTTTTGTGAAGGTTTGAAAGTTCCGCATGGAATCCATTCCCTCGGTGATTGCTGCGCTCCACCCGGGGGATTTTCTGGCATCCTTGGACATAAGGATGCCTACTTGCATGTCCCAATCTGCGTGGGTCACCAGAGGTTTCTGCGCTTTGCGATAGGCGTAGACCACTATCAGTTTGTGGCTCTTCCCTTTGGCGTCAGCACCGCAGGTTTTCACCAAGGTGCTTGCCCCGATTCTAGCTTTGCTGAGACAGTGAGGCATTGCTATCGTGGGCTGTCTGGACGATCTTCTTCTGAGAGCAGACTCTGGCTCAGAATTGGAGGGAAAATGTGTTGATAGCCAGTTGGGCCTCCGAGAATTCTGGCTGGCTTCTGAACATTCAGAAGTAGGTCCTGGTTTCGACTCAGCGTCTGGAGTACCTAGGATTCATCCTGGACTCCTCGGAGGCGAGGGTATTTCTACCTTTAGACAAGTTGCAGACTCTTCAATCTGCGGTACGGGTGCTGACGTCACGCAAATGGTCGTCACTCCGTTTTGCATGAGGGTCCTGTGACTCGTGGCTTCTTTCGAGGCGGTACCGTATGCCCAATTCCACACTCGAGTCTTACAAAAGGAGATCCTATCTTGCTGGAACAAGTCTCCATTGTCACTGGATCGTCAGATCCAGGTGAGTCACCTGGTCAGGGCATCCCTGATGTGGTGGCTGAGATCCCCGGCCCTTCGGTCGGGGAAGTCGTTCCTTCCTGTCCAGTGGACAGTGATCACAAGGAACGCCAGTCTTTCGGGCTGGGGTGGAGTCTGGGGAGTTCTGTCAGCACAAGGGCTCTGGACGAGTCCCGTCTGCCCAGAGTTCAGGACATTGATTGGCAATCAGACTGTGCCTCTCCTCGTGGTCAAGGAGACTGCAGGGTTGCTCGGTCAGGATCCAATCGGACAATGCCACGGCGGTGGCCTATGTCAACCATCAGGGGGGAACTCTGAGCTCAGCTGCGGCGTCCGAGGTCATTCACATCCTAAGGTGGGCGGAAAGAAGCGTACCAGCTCTGTCAGCCGTTTACATTCCAGGAGTAGACAACTGGCAGGCGGACTATCTGAGCCGCCAGATGTTGGCCCAGGGGGAATGGTCCTTGCATCCGGAGGTGTTTCACCTCCTTTGCCGGAGGTGGGGCACGCTGGATGTGGACCTTTTGGCCTCTCGACTCAATCGCAAGGTGTCGAGATTCGTGGCCAGGTCCAGGGATCCCTGGGCGGACGCGTCAGACGCCCCGTGGGGTCGGTAAAGGCCGATTTATGCCTATCCCCTGCTGAAATTGCTTCCTCGACTCATCGCTCCAGATTGGCCTTGGCGTCTTTGGTACGCCGATCTTGTGCGCCTAGTGGCGGACATTCCATGGCGACTGCCTGTGCGGGAGGACCTTCTGTCTCAAGGTCCCATACTTCATCCTGCTTTTCAGTTGCTTTAACAGCATGGCTATTGAAAGCCAGGTGCTGAGAGACCGGGGTCTCTCGGATTCGGTCATCTCGACCATGCTGAGGGCAAGAAAATCTTCTAGGAAGATATACCACCGTACCTGAAGGGCCTACATCGCTATGTGCGAGGAGCTGGATTGGCGTATTCCGTTCCCAGGATCTTGCTGTTTTACAGCGTGCTGTGACCCAAAAGCTTGCCTTAAGCACCATTAAGGGTCAGATTTCAGCTTTGGCTATTTTCTTTCAGCGGGCCGCTAGCGGGCCATTCTTTGATTTGTACCTTCGTACAGGGGGTCCGACATGTGCTCCCCCCTATTAAACCACCTCTTCCTCCTTGGATTTTAATTTGGGGCTATCGGTTCTTCAGGAACCTCCTTTTAAAAACCTGAGAGAGATTCCTCTCAACTTTTATCTCAGAAGGTGGCTTTTCTAGTAGCCATTACTTCTGTCAGAAAGGTTTCTGAATTGGCAGCCTTGTCTTGCAAACCGCCATACTTGGTCCTCCATAAGGATAAGGCGGTGCTACGGCCGCAGCCGCCTCATCTCTCGAAGGTGGTCTCGGCCTTCCACCTTTAATGAGGAAATTTGTACTTCCGTCTTTTTTTTTTTTGTCCTCGTCCATTGCATCCCAGAGAGTTTGTGCTTCACCACGTTAGACGTGGTACGTGCTTTACGGGTGTACCTGTCTGCTACGGCTTCATTTCGGAAGTCTGACTCGCTGTTTGTGTCTAGTCCAAAAACAGGGCCAAGCGGTTTCGTCTCCCACCATTTCTCGGTGGATCAGGCAGACTGTCATACAGGCCTATGCCCTTAAGGGGTTGGCGCCTCCCTTTCCGGTTACGGCGCTTTCTACCAGGGAGATTGGTGCTTCCTGACATCAAGCGTGTGTTGCACAAGTGTGAAAGGCAGCGACCTCGTCGTCCGCACATACCTTTTTAAAGTTCTATAAGGTTGATGTGGCTGCATCTTCTTATGCTTCCTTCGGCCGCAAGGTTTTGCAGGCGGCTGTTGAATGTTGCACCTCCTCCGTTGAGGAGCTCTGCTTGTTTGGGGTGAAGTTTTTTTTTTTTCCCCCCCTTGATACTGTTCCCACCCCTCGTTCTTTGACACTGTTTTGGGACGTCCCACTTTGTCAAGATTGAAGATGCTGTGTCAGTCCATGGACGGTAAGAGAAAATAGGATTTTTTTTTGTACTCGCCGTAAAATCCTTCTCGGACGTCCATGGACTGACACAGCACCCACCCCTCCTTTTGTTGTGTTTGTACTGCTTTAATACGAACTGAGGCTGCTGGCTGCAGGTAGGAGGGTTATGTTCGAAGGGACCGCCCCCTGGGCGGGACTGTTCAGCTCCTGGTAATGGAATGCATGTTAAAACATCTAACATTCTGCCCAGTCTTCTCCTATGAACAGGAACATAACCCACTTTGTCAAGATTGAAGATTCTGTGTCAGTCCATGGACGTCAGAGAAAAAGATTTTACGGGGAGTACAAAAAATCCTATAGTTTTTGCTATAATAAATATCCAAAAATGTCTTCATCAGTTTAGGCCAATATATATTCTTCTACATATTTTTGGTAAAAAAATCGCATTAAGCATCTAATGATTGGTTTGCACAAAAGTTATAGTGTCTACAAAATAGGGGATAGATTTATGGCTTTTTTATTTACTAGTAATGACGGATCTTCACTTTCCCACCTCTGATCTGTTTAGCAGGTATACAGGTGACTATTCTCCTGTAATATGATTTCATTCTGATTTTTCTCATCTGTTGTTTCCAAGCAGTGTGTAAACAGAGCAGTAAGTGGGACAAAGTGCTTTACTCAGACATTCCATTCACGCTGCCAAATGATGTGTGGTTCTGCTGTTTACACTAATCCCCATGGATCATATAAAAGTGCTCTCAGGCCTCGTATTTCACTGGTTTATATATTTCGGTTCTGAATTTTTCAGGAACTCTTGAATAGGACATCAGTCTCACTAGGGCATAGGATACTTCCTGGGTAATATTCACAAAGTTTCAGAAATTTGGGACATGTTGGCTGCAACCTAATTCGACTTCTATAAAGTGCACTTATCTTGGCCTAAATCAGAGTGAATTACGATATTAGAATAGGTGGAATTTTACTGGCCTGCAATAATTGAGGCAGTTTTAAGTGCAAACCCGGCAGTAACTCGCCTAAACCTATAACTGCCCTGTATTGTGAGTGCTGACACCTGAGCAGCAGAGTCGGCAGATTTGTTGTCTGGTAGGACGAATTTTGATCAGTGTGTGGCGGCTATCCCTGTTCAACAGAAGTCCATTTAATTGACTTCTCTTGAACGGAGGAAAACTTTTGGCAACTGTAGCCAATAAGCCCTGTATATTGAAACGGTAGGATCTTCTGTCAGAATGTAATATCCAGACGGGGTCGGATTTCTCCATATACCTAGTTTGTGTGGATGGAGGAATGTTTTTGTTCAGCCTGCTTATTGTACGATACAAAACTACCATTTTGTGGCAAACCTCATTTTATATATTCACTACTCCACTGGGCCATGTTCACTTATGTGTCGGGACTTCAGATCTAGTTTGAGTCAATTTGTGCCCCATATTCACCAATGTTTCAGGATTGCAAAACTGGTCCGCATTCACTGATTTGTCAGGATTGCAGACCTGGTTCACTGTGTCAGGAAAACTGTGTTGGCATTTCCAGAAGTTTTAGTTTAGTGTTTCCTTGTGTGTAATCTTGTTTGATGTGGTAGTTTCAGAGAAAATGAAAAACAACATTCTTGTTATCTGTAGGTCTAAAAGCTATGGGGGTGCTGTAGGTCTAAAAGCTATGGGGGTGCCCCAGCTTAAATGATAAAATGCTATTGTTTCTAAACTGTCAAAAATGCTGTAATGTTATAATGTAAATGTTTACATTGTAACTTTTAAAAATACTTGATTAAAGCTATTGGTATGTCTACTGCCCATATAAACCACGTTTTAAAAAAATGTTTTAATTTTTTTGCTTCCAGATTGCCCAGAAATATGACCCACAGGTGGAGGAGGATCTGCGACTCTGGATAGAGGAGGTGACTGGCATGAGGATTGGTGACAACTTCCAGGTGGGCCTGAGAGATGGCGTCATTCTATGCCAGTAAGTGTGCTTGCTCTATCATTCTTATATCCTGTAAGAAGTATAGTGTGTGGGCTGTCATTAAAAGTGCTGATTCGCCTGTCGTGCTGATCAGTGCAGTTAGTGCTTTCGGAGTCCCTGACCCAGACTTGGTTTACTTGTTGCACGCTTGAAGATGAGCCATGGATGGGTCTCTCAGCATGACAACGACCCAAAACATACAGCCAATGCAACAAAGGAGTGGCTCAAGAAGAAGCACATAAAGGTCATGGAGTGGCCTAGCCAGTTTTCAGACCTTAATCCTATAGAAAATTTATGGAGGAAGCTGAAACTTCGAGTTGCCAAGTGACAGCCAAGAAAATCCTAAAGTGATTGTAAAGTCTCGTTTGTTGTTTTTAGGCAAAAAAAAATGTCATGTCATACCTGCCTGCTCTGTGCAGTGGTTTTGCATAGAGCAGCCTCATTCACCCTCTTTCTCAGGTCCTCCTTCGGCTCTCCTGGCCCCTCCACCCTGATGAGTGCCTTCACAGCAAGCAGCTTTGGAGGCAGGCGAGCTGCAGCTCCGTGTCAATTCAGACACGGGGCCCTGACTAGGCCCCACCCCTTCTTTCTCCTCCTTAGTGGCTCACTGACTTTGACAGTAGTGAGAGCCAATGGCGCTCTGCTGCTTTCTTAGCCACCAATGAGGAGGAATCTCGGGCAGCTGAGTCGATGGATTGAGGGGGGCTGCTGCACACAGTTTTTTTTATCTTCATGCCTAGAATGCATTAAGGTGGATGTAAACCCTCACATATACACAGTGAAGTGAACAGCCGCCCTCAGGTGATATAGAGATGAAATCTCCCTACATAAGTTTTACATGTATATCTGCTGTCTTCAGGCTGGATAGAGGGTGGTGGTAGAGCTGTGTAAATCTCACTTGCAAGTGCCCAGAATTATGAACTCTTTGACAGGTGAACAAATAAAAACATGTATTTTAAAAGGGTGTTTAGCTGCTCTGCTGGAGTTGTGGTTTGAATTTACAGAGACAGAAATTGTACTTTGACTAATTACATGTGTCCATATCACATTTTTGCCACAGGCAAGTATGTTCGGCAGAGGGTAGCAGGATGAGCAGCAATGTGTTCATAGCAACCAGTCCTGTGTTTTTGCTTTCTTCCTTGGACTAGGAAAGTCATGTACTATTTGATAGATCTACACAGATGTATAGATGAGCAAAGATTTTCAGAAAAACATTTGTAATACATGATCAAAGGTTATAAAACTAGCAAGCAAAATTCAATAAAAAAAAAAAAATGCTACCACTATGGCATTGAAAAATGTGACTCAAAATATTTTTCATTAGGACTAAATTCTAAAAACATGTTGCACTTGATATTAGAAAGTGATCACTAGGTGTCTGAAGGCCTGACATACCTTTTTATAGAACCAACCCCCCCCCCCCCCAGGTACCCTATCAGTTGGGGAGCTCTCTTATGCAGATTTTGACCAGCTCCAGTCATATAGAGCTCAGCCCCCTCTGTTCTTTTTGGTCTCAACAATGATTACCAGCTTATTGTGAGGTTTAGACCCCTTTCACAAAGGGGCGGTTTGCAGGCGCTATTGCACTAAAAATAGCGCCTGCAAACCGACCTGAAACAGCGGCTGCTGTGTCTCTAGTGTAAAAGCCTGATGGCTTTCACACTGGTGCGGTGCGCTAGCAGGACCGCTCCAAAAGTCCTGCTAGCCGCATCTTTGGAGCAGTGTTTACCGCTGCTGCCCATTGAAAACAATGCGACACCGCGGCAATATCGCCGGCAATGCTCCCCTGCAGAGGTGCATTGCCGGCGGTATTAACCCCTTTTTCGGACACTAGCGGGGGGTAAAACCGCACTGCTAACGCCCGAATACCGCCGCAAATCCAACGGTAAAGTGCCACTAAAAATAGCGGTGCTTTACCGCCACCGCACCTCCCGCCCCAGTGTGAAATGGGCCTTAGAGTTAACCTGAGCGCTCAGTAGATCGAAAGGATTCATATAGTAGAGCTCTAAATTTTAGGTTATCCCCTGTGCATGATGAGGTATATCAATGAACATACAGTGCATCCGGAAAGTATTCAGCTCTTCACTTTTTCCACATTTTGTTATGTTACAGCCTTATTCCAAAATGGATTAAATTGATTGATTATTTTCCTCAAAATTCTACAAACAATACCCCATAATGACAACCTGAAAGAAGTTGGTTTGAAATCTTTGCAAATTTCTAAAACAAAATAAAAAATCCCATGTACAAAAGTATTCACAGCCTTTTGCCTTGACACTCAACATTGAGCTCAGGTGCATCCTGTTTCCATTAGTCATTCTTGAGATGTTTCTACAACTTGATTGGCATCCACCTGGGGTAAAATTCAGTTGAGACAGGATTGTATTGATGTACAGAAAAATTTCTGCAGCATTGAAGGCCCCAATAAACACAGTGGACTCATCTGTAAATGGGAGAAGTTTGGAACCACCAAGACTCTTCCTAGAGCGGGCTGCCCCAGCCATACTGAGCGATTGGGGGAGAAGGGCCTTAGTCAGGGAGGTGAACAAGAACCTGATGGTCCCTCTGACAGAGCTCCAGCATTTCTCTATGGAGAGAGGAGAACCTTCCAGAAGAACAACCATCTCTGCAGCACTCCACCAATCAGGCCTGTATGGCAGAGTGGCCAGACAGAAGCCAATCCTCAGTAAAAGGCACATGACAGCCCACCTGGAGTTTGTCAAAATGCACCTGAAGGACTCTGACCATGAGAAACAAAATTCTCTGGTCTGATGAAACAGATTGAACTATTCGGCCTGAATTGCAACCCTCATGTCTGGAGGAAACAAGGCACCACTCATAACCTGACCAATGCCATCCCTACAGTTAAGCATGGTGGTGACAGCATCATGTTGGGATGTTTTTCTGCTGCAGGAACTGTGAAACTAGTCAGGATCGAGGGAAAGAGAAATACAGTAATGTACAGAGACATCCTTGATGAAAACCTGCTCCCGGACCTCACGCTGGGGCGAAGGTTCATCTTCCAACAGGAAGCACACAGCCAAGATGACGAGGGAGTAAGATACGGGACAACTCTGTGAATGTCCTCGAGTGACCCAGACTTGAACCCATTTGAACATCCTCTAAAGAGATTTGAAACTGTCTGTGCACCGACACTCCCTATTCAACCTGATAGAGCTTGAGAGATCCTGCAAAGAATGGGAGAAACTGCCCAAAAATAGGTGTGCCAAGCTTGTAGCATCATACTTAAAGACTTGAGGCTGTGATTTGGGTCCAAAGGTGCTTCAACAAAGTATTGCGCAAAGGCTGTGAATACTTGTGTACATGTACCACCTCTGCCTCCTCTCATTGGCTTGCGCTTCATCCATATTCCTGTGTACCAAGCCTCGTTTTGGGATCAATGTTCCCCGAGCGGATGACGTCGCGCTTGGGCGCTTCCACCTGCCGGTCCACATAGTGGTTCACCCAGCTTCTGATCTGCTCCTCTCCTTCCCACGGCTGCCTCGCTGTCCACCACCGGTGCTCCAGCCTGACTGTCTGCTCCATCTACCCGGCTCTACATTCATCCTCTCCCTCGTCACATTGAAGGTTGTTTTGCTTATAAGTGGTCCAGCACCGCTCCATACAACAAGTTTATATCTCGCTGCTTAAGGTACTGCCACAATGGTTTCCATGTTGGTCAAGCATTCCATCCATGTGAGAAGAGTTTTTTAATTGTTGGTTTCTACCATTCCAAATCATTGTTTTGTTTTAATAAACTTCATGTTTTTTACCAAATTGGCATCAGAGATTTTCAAGTGACTTTATTTTTAATACATTTGCAAAGCTATTTCATTCAAACTTCTTTCACGTTGTCATTATGGGATATTGTTTGTAGAATTTTGAGGGGAAAAAATGAATTTAATCCATACTGGAATAAGATTGTAACACAGGGGTCTCCAAACTTTCTAAAACAGGGCCAGTTTACTGCCCTTTAGTAGGGCCGGGCAGTGGCCAGTGGGAGTAGAAAATATCAATGGAAGGAATAGTGCCCCACCGTTGGTGTCAGTGGGAGATGCAGTGCCCCAAGGGCTGGATAGTCAAGCAAAGGGCCAAATCCGGCCCCCTGGCCGCATTTTGGAGACCACTGCTGTAACTTAACAAAATGTGAAAAAAGAGGTGCTGTGAATATTTTCCGGATGCACTGTAAAGAAATTTCTGTGTGCTAAAGTTCATGATCTTCTGGTTTAGGGTTTTTAAGATGACCACTGGGTCCGCTTTAAACCCAATAAACCCAGACCCTGTTCTATCTAATGGTAGATGCATCCATTTTACAGAAAAAACATTGAGCGCATACCATTCACCTTCCTACATCTGTAAAATGTTGCAAAAGTTTTTAAAAAGCAAATCTTTTATTTTGGGTGGAGTTTAATAGGTTTACCTCTGATCAGGTGATTGATCTGCTATTGCTGCTGCCTCTGAACTGACAGGTTTTATCGGTAGGTCTGAGGCCGCTTTCACACTGAAGCGCTGGATGCTCTGGCGGTATAGCGCCGCTATACCATCGTTTTGCAGGCGGTATAGCTGCGCTGTCCCATTGATTTCAATGGGCAGCAGTGGTAAAGGAGCGGTATACACACCGCTCCTTCACTGCCTCAAAGATGCTGCTTGCAGGACTTTTTTTTTCTCGTCCTGCCAGTGCATCGCCTCAGTGTGAAAGCACTCTTGCTTTCCCTTCGTGACGGCAAGAGTTTTTTAGGTGCTATTTTTAGCGCAAAACACCTGGAAAAACTCCTCGGTGTGAAAGGGGCCTTAAAGAAGAATTTTGTCCCTAACTTTGCACCAAACCACGCTCTCCGTTTTTACTTTTCTAATATTGTTAAATGCAAACTGACAGCACTCAAGTGTTTGAAAGTGTACACACTTAATGATTACTTGGCATCCAAAGTTCATTCCAGTATTTAACATAGGAATGCACATATGAAGATAATATCTACAGCCTTGAAAAACTTTCCAGACTTGGAATTCCTTGTGCAACCATATAGAACAAATCAAAAGCACACTGGCATTGATATTTTCAAAAGTATTTATTAAAAAGTATATCTTCTCATAAAAGTTAACCACGCACTAAACCTAAATCCATCCTTAGCGAGACTTGCTCTTGATGCAAAATATACAATTGTCGAACCCATTTAGCAACACGTAATTGCAAAAGTGCATCATGGCTTAACATTTAAGGGCAAACCTCCTTCCTCTGAACATGATACTTTTATTAAAGTTTTTACATGATCGGGGGGGGGGGGGGGGAGTGATTATTTCTAGCACCTATAAAAATAACATGAAAAATCCAACTGGCTGGTTGTTCCCAAGTTGATCGATCAACTTTGGTACAATCAGCATGCCCACACATGATTCGAACTGTCTATGGTTGGCTTTAGAACAGCAGTTCAGTACATTTTGTTAATTCCTTTTTCCCCTCTAGTCTCATTAACAGATTACAACCAGGCGCAGTAAGGAAAGTAAATGATGCAAAAATAAACTGGCACAAGGTAAGGGCTGTGGGCACATTTCTTAGACTGTGTAGTTATGATATCATGTAAATGTGTCTTGATGTTGTGATGTGCATCTGATTGTTCTACAGCTGGAAAACATTGGAAACTTTATTAAAGCCATGCAGGAATATGGGATGAAGCCACATGACATTTTTGAAGCAAATGACCTATTTGAGAATGGAAATATGACCCAAGTTCAGTCGTCTTTGATATCCCTGGCTGGTTTGGTATGTACCTCTCTGCAATTTTATGAATTAAATATAGGTACAGAAAAAAGTACCCGTGTGTGTTTTTTGTTTTCACATTTAAGTAAAGCTTGAGGGAGAGAGTAGAAGAAAAATTAAAAATGTATTGACATCTCAAATCGAATGCCAAATTGGCTGCGATTGCCAGCAATAGCATTGTCCGAATCGCCGCACCGATTCCCAAAAGTAGTTCCTGTACTGCTTTTGGCGACTTTGGGGGTTTTGTATAGACATCTGTGCAGGAACCCGCACACATGTTATGCATTGCCGGGTTGAAATCGTGCGAGTTCAGCTGAACTCGCACGATTTCGATCCCGCAGCAGTGTGACCCTAGTCTTAAGGACAGTTTTTAAAACGGACAAATCCAATAAGGCACTCACATAGTAGCACAGATTGGCTGGCCGCACTTGCACAGTAAGACATTTGCATGTCTCCTACATAGCACAGGCTGCAACGTGACCAGGGAAACTAGCATGGTGAATCTGGCACTAGGGTATCAGGACTAGGTGAACAAGACTGCCTTATTTCAAGAGGCAGTCTTCCCTCCACAAATTGTGGCAGAAAACCGGCTGTGGTTTTCAGGCAACATCCGGCTTCTCACTCCTTACTTCAGCTGTGTCCTCAGGACCTTCGTGTCCAAGGAGAAATTCTCAGCTGTTTTTCCACTGTGTTGGAGCAGCTGGAAGATATCATCATCCTAGCACCCTTTATCAATAAAGAGGAAGTGGAGAAGGCAGTGTCTGAGGATTTGGACTCCTCCAACGTGGATGAATCCTGTGAAGAGGACACCCAGGAACAACCCTATTTGCACCACTGGACCAGTTGCACCCTCAGGATGTCATTGCTCCTGTTCAAGAACCAGAAAGTTAGGCATCATCAATCCTAGTCACTAAGTGGGATTGGTTAAATCAAGTTTTTAGTCCTGAGGGCTGTGACAGAGCACAACCAAGCCAGAAGTTGGACCTTTTAGAGACTGTTGACTTCCCACTCCTTGGTCACAGCCTTTGTGCAAAGGGTGGCTCACATTGTTCATTTGTACACTCACTGCTAACTCTGTGGGACATGCATTCTACTTGAAAAGCAGGGATTCTCCCTTTGCTGTGAAGTCTCACTCCAGCAGAAGTGTTGGTGCTTCATAGGCGTTTCAACATCAGGCCTTCATTTCCCAGGCCTGTAAGGAGGTTTTTTGCTAATTCAATGATATTCAAGATGTGGTGGACGTTGACATCAGTTGCAAAGTCCTTTAAAGCGGAGGTCCACCCTAAAAAAAAAAAAAAAAAATAGCCAAAAAGGCTAAAAAAAATATTTTTTTTTTATACTTACCATAAATGGCTGGTACAAGGCAGATCGTCCTAATCTGCATTTTTCTCATCCTCGGTGAGGTTCTGCGTTCTCCTCGCGTTGCCTCCTGGGAAATGGAGGCACACTGCCTTCTGGGACACACGGGACGGTGTGCCCATTCACAAAGGTGCGCAACTCGGGCATGTGCAGTAGGAAACAGGCAGTGAAGCCACAAGGCTTCACTGCTTTTTTCCCTTAGTGAGGATGGCGGCGCCGGGACCCAGTCCGAGGGACGGATCGGCCTTGGACGGCCGAGATCGCGGGCAACCTGGACAGGTAAGTGTCCTTATTATAAACCTATTGAAGCCAGAAAGTTGTCTAACTGGCATTTTCAAATGGTGAATGACAGGCTGCACATTTCTTATAATACAGAGTTTCCTGTAATGTATTAAACTGCAGTATGGTTACACATGAAATATCCCCCAGTACCAGATATTGGATTGTCAGTGTTGGGTGACGTCCGTTATAGAATACCATGTACTGTGCTTTTTAAATCGACAATGATTAGCTCCGTTTTTTGTCTTTCTGTGGAGTTGGTATGTGTGTGCATGTGACAAATGTTCTGATTTATTGAGCTTGCAGGAAGATGTCTGCAGTGACATTTCCTCTTGGACTGTCTCCTGCTGTCAGCCAGACCGCCTCCCACCTATTGCTGTTTGTCTGAAGAATTCATGGTTTCCCCCCTTGTGTTTTAGGGGGGTGAGACGCCCCAGTCATTACGAAACCATATAGGTGTCACTACAACATTATAATTTTATTGGCTTTAAATGACAAAAATACTTATTTTCAGTCTGAGCCTTTTATATAGTAATGTTTTGAATCTTTAGTAGCTTTTGAAGCAGTTGGCACTATATCCACAAGATTCAGTAATGAAATGAGGGCTTGTCTGCTCAAAACCTTGACTTCAGCTTTTTGTGGATGCCTGCAGATTTGTCTGCCACCTTTTTCTTATTTAATTCTGGTCAAACACTAGCAAAAAAAAAGTTTTTGTCTGATTTAATGGGCAAAAAATAGAAAATGAGTTTGAACTTTTCAGAGCTGAAAAAATCCAAGAAACAGGTTGGAAAATTATGACAAACATTAATTTGATGGGTTAATGTGTTTCACACCTGTTTAAAACAACTGTTTGTGTTTTGTCACATATGTGCAGTGCAATGCAATCATTTATGTCCATTGAACGATTTGTGTTCCCAATTCGGTCATTACATGATGGCACTCGCATTTGCTCTCACCACCAAGTGTTATTTATTTTTTTCGAAAATGGGTTAACGATTTTTTGACTTGTGTATGTCTAGTATCAGACGAGCAGTACAATTTTTTTTTTGGGGGGGTCAATGTTGAATGACTGATACTGGTTAATATCCATTATCGTGCGATATTCTATTTAGGATTTCAAGAAATCTTCTCTATGTACCATAGATTACTGGCTATTACTTTTCTCATCCAGGAAAGGCTCTTCAGTCTCCTGCTTTCAGTTTGTATAAGTCCCCAATTACTTGAATTTGGGCATAGATTCCTGTTGGGCTACTTTCACACTGTAGCCGCGTTGGCGGTAAAGCAGCGCTTTATCGTTTTAGCGTCGTTTTTCATCCACTAGCGGGGCGCTTTTAACCCCTGCTAGCGGCTGAAGAAATGGTTAAAACCGCCCATGTTGCGGTGCTTCCGAATCGCTTTTCAGGTGCTTCCGAAGCACTGCCTATTCATTCCAATGGGCAGGGGCACTGTATACAGCGCTCCTACACCACTGCAAAGATGCTGTTTGCACAATTTGTTTTTTTACCTGTCCTGCAAGCGCACCTCTCCAGTGTGAAAGCACTCTAGCTTTCACACTGGGGAGGCATGAGTGGCAGGTTTCAGGTGCTTTACAGGCGCTATTTTTAGCGCCAAAATGCCTGAAAACTGCCTCAGTGTAAAAGGGGTCCAAGTTTTACCCACAATTTAGCCAACTAGCCAATACGATTGCATTGCTGAGCAAGCAAGGCACACTCGTTCGACAGGAGAGCAAGATTAAGTGCCAGTAAGCAGATTTTGCTTAAAGCAGTGTTCCGGCCTAAAAAAAACGAATTAAAAGCCAACAGCTACACACTGCAGCTGCTGGTTTTTAATAATAGGACACTTGCCTCGACGGTCCCTCGATGTCAGCACCACAGCTGATGTTTCCATCAGCTGTCGTGTGCTGCCGCCGCCATTGCGGGTAAGGGAACCCGGCAGCTTAGCCATTCGGCTTCACGCCGGGAACCCTACTGCGCATGTGCGAGGCCCCGCTCCTCTCTCTCCTATTGGCCCAGAGAGGAGGAGGGAGCCCCGCGGTGACATCACAGGCCACGGCCTGGACTCCCGGAAGTGGGAAAGGTTGCCAGTCAAAGATGGGTATCCTGTCCCGTCCCCTCCCCACCCCCCACCGAAAGTTGCCAATTGTGGCACCGGAGGGGGGCGGGGAAATCCGATGAGCGGAAGTTCTACGCTAGGGTGGAACTCCGCTTTAAGTTGATATAAGGCAAAACACAATTTCAGATCAGGCACCGAAGAGGATTTTTTTTAACTATTTACATTTTTTAAATATTCATAATGGTTCACTTTTTAATAAAGAATTATGCTTAGAAGGAAAAAAGCACACTATGCTATAACTAGTTCTAGTGATATCAAACCTACTGGAATACCCTAGCCTAGACATGCATCTTCTAGGTTCTTCCCATATTTATATATGCAGGTTTTCTCTCCCCTATTGGATTAATAGGCTGGAAACAGAGGTATGGGACTGCACATTCCCTTTAGCCAATATTGATTTTGTTTTCTGTTTTAAATTTAGCATTGTATGTGAAGGGAAATGAACATTCATCCATTCAATGAACTGTCTCATGCTATATGCCTAGATTTACATAACTTGGTGATTATCAGCAAGTCTCTGTAGAGGTTTAGCTTGATTTTTCTTCTTTTTTTTTTTTTTCTTTTTTCTTTTTCCAGGCAAAAACAAAATGCTTTCCCACCACAGTAGACATTGGTGTCAAATATGCAGAAAAGCAGAAGAGACAGTTTAATGACGATAAGCTAAAAGCTGGACAGAGCGTTATTGGTTTACAGGTAACGGGTTATTCCCAACTGCAAGAGAAAAGCAGGCTTTCATTTGTACAGGGTGTTTTTGTCAGTTACATTATTTTGGCCTGATTGACTCTACTCATCCACACGTGGCTCATGTGATCTCCGCCTAACCTTGGTCACTGGTGCTGATATGTGTTAAGCTGTGAGAAATGTGAATTGTCCGATATGCA
The DNA here is from genome assembly GCA_029206835.1 of Rana muscosa. Taxonomy (NCBI): domain Eukaryota; kingdom Metazoa; phylum Chordata; class Amphibia; order Anura; family Ranidae; genus Rana; species Rana muscosa. The sequence continues at coordinate 164,046,825 of CM055120.1, forward strand.
AAGTGAGACGGAAACCAGATTACCAGGGCTTTACTGCACACCGCTACCTTGTGCATAATAGTGTTAAATAAAACTCTTAAAAGGCCTGGAGTCCTATGTGTGTTATAGAGAAGGGAGTATATACAGTGGATATAAAAAGTCTACACACCCTTTTAAAACGTCAGGTTTCTTTGATGTAAATGACAAAGATAAATCATTTCAGAACTTTTTCCACCTTTTTTCATGTGACCTATAAACTGTACAACTCAATTGAAAAATAAACTGAAATCTTTTGGGGGAGGGAAGTAAAACTAAAATGTGGTTGCATAAGTGTGCACACCCTCTTATAACTGGGGATGTAGCTGTGTTCAGAATTAAGCAATCACATTCAAACTCATGTTGAATAGGAGTCGGTGGACACCTGCCATCATATAACCACTTGCTGACGGCTGGACATCTAAAGACGTCCTGGGCTTTGGGGGGGGGGGGGTATATCTGAATGTGGCCTGCAGATACAGGCATCATTCAGATATTGGTGTTTTCAGCTGGCGATTCCCTACACCGTAAGAATGATCATTGCGGCTGGTCAGCCGCTTGATCGTTCTTACAGGCGGCGAGAGGGGACGTCCCCCTCCCGCTGCCCTTTGGTGCTTCTACCGACTCGCCACTGCGATCGGTGAGTCGGAGAAGGGATCCGCCGGATGTCCACCAGATGGTCGCCAGAGTCTCTATGATCGTCGGAGGCCGGGCGCGATGTTATAATGTCACGCCTGGCCTCTGCATTCAAAAAAACGGCGCCGCCTCGGCTGGGAAGCCATGATCGTTTTTTTGGATTCTAGGCTTCCGAGCCTAGTGGTGAGATGTCTGACCCCATATCTCACTGTAAAGAGGTCCGGGCATGCCATATTCCTATTACAAGGGATGTTTACATTCCTTGTAATAGGAATAAAAGTGATCAAAAATTTTTTTTTTAAAGTGTCAAATTTAAAAATGTTTAAGTAAAATGAACAATAAAAAAAAAAATGCCCCTGTCCCATGTGCTCGCATGCAGAAGCGAACGCATACGTAAGTCCCACCCACATATGGAAATGGTGTTGAAACCACACATGAGGTGTCGCCGCGAACGTTGGAGTGAGAGCAATAATTCTAGCCCTCCTTTGTAACTCAAAACATGTAACCAGTAAAAAAATGTAAAGCATCGCCTACGGGGATTTTTAAGTACCGAAGTTTGGCGCCATTCCACGAGCGTGTGCAATTTTGAAGCGTGACATGTTGGGTATCTATTTACTCGGTGTAACTTCATCTTTCACATTATGCAAACCAATTAGGCTAACTTTACTGTTTGTCCCCCCCCCCCCCCCAAAAAAAAAACGCGTTTGAAAAATTTGCTGCGCAAATACCGTGCGAGATAAAAAGTTGCAATGACCACCATTGTATTCTCTAGGGTCTCTGCTAAAAAACATATATAATGTAGGAAAGAATGTCAGAATTGGCCTGGGTGGCAAGTGGTTAAAGTGCCTCTTATTAACACCAAATAAAGTTCAGCTGTTCTAGTAGGTCTTGAACAAAAACAACAATGACTAGCACAAACACAATGTAACCATAAATGCTTATAGCCCTATAATTAAGCACATGTAAGCATGGGCAACAGTAAAAAGTCCTTAGGTCAGATCAACTAGGATGGATCCATAAATCCAGTATTAGAATAGTGGTGGCAGCTGTCCTCCGATAAGCCAACTCTGTGGGGTAGAAACAGGAAGAGACCAAGCAGGAAGTGCCACCTGAGTGTAGTATTAAAACAAGCAGTTTAATGTAGGAATAAAAACACTCACAAGATGCAAGTATAAATCAAGCTCATCTGGTGCGGGGAGGCGCTCTCATTCATCCCACAGACATCACCCTGCTTCCAGAGGACACTGGAGGTGTGGAGAAGCTGGATGGCGTTCTGGAACCACAGGAAAGCCGAAAGAACTGTGGAGCGCAGGGCGGATATGATGTCACGGGAGGCAATCGAGAGACACACAGAAGGCACACAGGCTATAGAAGAAAACTGGTCAGGGCGGCTGCCAAGAGGCCTACAGCAACATTAAAGGAGCTGCAAGAATATCTGGCAAGTACTGGCTGTGTGGTACACGTGACAACAATCTCCCGTATTCTACATTTGTCTGGGCTATGGGGGTAGAGAGGTAAGACAGAAGCCTTTTCTTATGAAGAAAAACATCTAAGCCAGGCTAATTTTGTTTTTTTTTGCAAAAACACATCTGAAGTCTCCCAAAAGCATGTGGGAAAATGTGTTCTGGTCTGATGAAACCAAGGTTGAACTTTTTGGCCATAATTCCAAAAGATATGTTTGGCGTAAAAAAAAATGCACATCACCAAAAGAACACCATACTCAGTGAAGCATGGTGGTGGTAGCATCATACTTTGGGGGTTTTTCTTCGGCTGGGGCCTCTTAGTCAAGGTATAGAAAATTATGAACCGTTGCAAATACCGGTCCATATTGGCAAAAAACTTTCAGGCTTCTGCTAGAAAGCTCAACATGAAGAGGACTTCATCTTTCAGCATGACGACTGAAAGCATACATCCAAATCAACAAAGGAATGGCTTCACCAGAGGCTTAAAGTTTTTTTGGAATGGCCCAGCCAGAGCCCAGACCCGACTCCGATTTGAAAATCTGTGTGGTGATCTGAAGAGGGCTGTGCAAAGGAGATGCCCTCGCTAACTGACAGATTTGGAGTGTTTTTGCAAAGAATGGGCAAATATTGGCAAGTCAAGATGTGCCATGCTGATGGACTGCTACCCAAAAAGACCGAGTGCTGAAATATAATCCAAAGATGCTTCAACAAAGTATTAGTTTAAGGATGTGCACACTTATGCAACCATATTTTTTTTTTTATTGAGTTGTACAGTTTTATAGGTCACATTAAAGGTGGAAAAAGTTCTGAAATTATTTATCTTTGTCTCTTCTTTTTTTTTTACATCACAGAAACCTGACATTTTAACGGGTGTGTGTACACTTTTTATATCCACTGTAGATATTCCATCCTATTGCCACAGTCCTAAAGACTACGTTTTTTTCATGAAAATGTGTGTAAATTGTATTTATTTTGTTACTTGTAATGGTGTGTTACATTTGTTATCTATTTTGTTTCTAGGCTTCTGGGAGGAGACCCAAATGATCAGTAAACCTAGCTGTGCAGTTTTTCACTACCTACTGGGGCTCCTTTTTTTTGGAAAAAGTGAACTTGGCCTTTAAGTCTTAAAGTTGAGCAGCACCTCTGTAACACAAAAAGCCAATCTTTATTTCTTTGTTAACCACTTCGGCCCCGGAAGATTTTACCCCCTTCCTGACCAGAGCACTTTTTAAATTTTTTTGCACTGAGTCGCTTTAACTGACAATTGCATGATCATGCAATGCTGTACCCAAACAAAATTAGCATGTCTCCCCCCCCCCCCCCCCCCCACAAATAGAGCTTTCTTTTGGTGCTATTTGATCACCTCGGTTTTTATTTTTTGCGCTATAAACAAAAAAAGCGACCATTTTGAAAAATGTTTTTACTTTTTGCTATAATATCCCCAAAAATGTTGTTTTTTTTTTTTAGTATTCCTCTACATATATTTGATAATCGCAAGCGTATATTGATTGGTTTGCGCAAAAGTTATAGCGTCTACAAACTGGGAAAGATTTATGGCGTTTTTTATTTAATTTTTTTTACTAGTAATGGCGGTGATCTGCAAAATTTTTATTTTTTGCGGTATTGCGACAGGCAGATCGGAGACTTTTGACACCTTTTTGGGACCATTGGCATTTATAGAGCAATCCGTGCTATAAATATGCACTGATTACTGTATAAATATTACTGGCGGGGAAGGGGTTAACACTAGGGGGCGATCAAGGTGTTAAATGTGTCTTCCCTCACTATGTTCTGTGTTGGGAGAGGAGTGACGACAGATCGCTGTTTCTACTTTGTAGAAACACACAATCTGTCTTCTCTCCTCTGACAGCATGGGGATTTGTGTTTTTACACACAAATCCCTGTGCTGGCGCTCGTGCACATGAACGTGCCCGCCGGCCACTCGCATTGGGTGGCTCTCCTGGGCAAAGCCGTATATGTATGTGATTTCGCCTAGGACAGCCATTCTGCCGCAGTATATCTGAGTGAGCTGGTCGGGAACCGGTTAAAAAACAGAACAATGTAATGCTGTGCTGTAGCGTGATAATGTGCTTCAACCTTTCCTGGGTCTTCTCAAATGTGTATTTTGTTTTTAAACAAATTTGAAAGACTTGGTAAGTCCTCAATAACATGGGTGCTGGCAACAGTACTGCATTAATGAGGCTTTTTTCTGTGCCTGCATCCACCCGGGGTGCACGGAGGCAGCATATGAAAGTGGATGCAGTCAGAATTTGACAGGTGTGCAGGTGTGTGGCTCCAAAAGCAGACAATGTGTGTTTGTAGTGCATTCACTTTTGCATAACTGTCAAATTTTGACAGGCAGTTGTCAGGGCAGCCCTTGGGTCTGTATTCAGTTAGTAGTCTTGCCTGCACCCAGCCAAAAAATTTAACAAAGAAGTGGGACTTTAAATATGCCACCGAGAGTGAATGTTTGAAAAACTAATAGAATATCATTAATAACATTTTATTACAAAGAGTAATGTATAAAACTACCAGAGTATAGTATACAATAGAAAGCAATTGTAAAAGCATGAAATGAGGTTGTTACAATAAAGTGAACGGCTTATGCATTTCATGGGATTTCCCACGATCTACACCTTTTTATGAATAATCCACAATCATTAGGAATAAGCAAAATGCATAAAATATATAATCCAAAATGTATTGTTTATCAAAATATATTTTCCTATCCAGCAGAGGGGAAAGAAGGGAGTATAACTGCGGTGGCTGGTCCGGAAGTGGTTAAAGTGATTGTAAAGTCTCTTGTCTGTTAAAAAAATAAATAAAAATAAAATGAAACTTGTCGCCTCTTCTCAGGTGCCTCATCGCTGCTCCTGGCCCCTCCCTCCTGTCGAGTGCCCCCACACCAAGCAGCTTTCTATGGGGGCACCTGAGCTGCGCTGCAGCTCCTGTGTCCATTCAGACACGGAGCTGTGGTTCCGCCCGCCCCTCAATCTCTAATCTCCCAATGGCGCCGCTGTTGTGTCTCAGCCACTCAGGGGATGGCCGAGGGACTCGTGGACATCGCTGATGGGGATTGAGCATAGACTGCATTAAGATTAAAAACCTTCTGCCTTTACAACCTCTTTAAGTAAGCAGACTCCCACATGGGCATATATTAAGAAGGGGGTAGAAATGCCAAAGGATGAATAAAACTTTCCACAATAGTAGAATGTATAGCCAGTATTCCAAAGAAGTAAACCTGAGACCAGCAGGCAATGTTTGATGTTAAATATGGTGCTCGGGGTGCCCCAGTGGCCGCCCCCGCACCGTTCTATGCTCCCCGGGGTGTTGGGACAGGCTCCTCCCCAGCTCTCCTGTTAGCACCCACAATGCTATGCGAACCGAAGCTTCTGCAAGTCAGAAGTTGTCGCCCTGGTCCCGAAGCAATGTTGTACATTAGGCCTGATGTGGGACCAGAAATTGTCACAACGGTCAATAAATAGACCACATGTTCACAGTTGACAAAATGCCTGGGTTTGAATCTACTTTGGTTTGATAATCACTAGTTTTTCCCATCAAAAAAACAATAAGGGACTTTGCCTCATTTGAGTCCCCGGCCTCGTACACACGACCGAGTTTCTCGGCAAGAACCAGCAAGAAACTCTCGGCAAGACATCTCTGCCAGAAAAATTCGTTCGTGTGTATGGTTTCTCGTCAAGAAAACCGACAAGTAATCTCGACGAGAAAATAGAGAACCTGCTCTCTATTTTCTCGTCGAGATTCTCGTCGGCATGTTTCTCGACGAGAAAAGTGAGTGTGTGTACACTTGCCTGTCCTCCCGGAAGCCCGCGCATGTTCGAAATGAATTCGATGCATGCACGGTAGCTTCCTAGGCATAGGTAGGGTATACCAAGATGGCGGCGACGGCATCGAATGTGACGAGCGCATGCTCGTCGTAGTCGATGACGTCACCGCGTACGCTCCATTCAAAGAACCGCAGGTTCTTTGAATCGAGCGTCTGTACACTCGGCCGGGACAAGTTTCTTGTCCAAGAATCTCGTCGAAAAAAAACGACATGTTTTTTTCGACGAGAATCTCGGCCGTGTGTACGAGGCTCCCCTCCCCATTCTGGGAGCTATGCATGTACCACAGCTGTGGTAAGTGTGAGGAAGGTCTTTAACCCTCTCCCCTACGCTTAATTCCCCTCCCCCTCTTCATTTCTTCCCTCTTCTTCTTTTATCAATAGTTTTCTACATTACTTTTTTTGTATTAAGATTTGATGATTTTGCAATATTCTGTTGGTTTTTCATGCATACACTTGTTGCATTTTTTTGGCAGATGTTATCAGATAATGATCTCGGCAGTGTAAATGTATGTAATTTGTCTACCTGACGCACCACACTTTGATCAACTTGTTCACATTATATACTGCCTGCACTTGGCTCGGAGGGGCATGTAGGTGCAAAAGCAAATCCCACGTTCATGCAGTACTGTTGCCAGTACCCATGTGAAATGAGGCGACAATGTTGAAACCTTTTTTTAATGCTTGCCTCTGAAGGAATGAAATATGGCATGTTATGTTGGTGCTTGTCATGGTGGTGTTTTTGTTTTTTTTTTTTAAATGTGAAAGGCCTCCATAATGTGCAAGAGTTCATAGATTGTTCACCATGAGGCAGCCTTTGGGAAATCTGTTTCTGGATGAGCTGATCAAATTAGTTTTATTGAATGTGGAAGTACACCTGGCAGAATTTTTTTAATTTTTTTTGCTTCCGTAGATGGGAACAAACAAATGTGCAAGCCAAGCAGGAATGACAGCCTACGGTACAAGACGACATTTGTATGATCCAAAGATGCAGACTGATAAACCATTTGACCAGACGACAATCAGTTTACAGATGGGAACAAACAAAGGTGCCAGCCAGGTAAATGGCCCAATCAGCGCCAATAATTACATGCACAATATATTGCCATTTATTTCATTGATGCCAGGTAATGTGTGCATGTTGTATAGAACTGATATTCCTTTTTTAATGGTTGAGCTTAAAGTGATACTAAAGTCTCCTTTTTTATTAAATTTTTTTACGTTAAAAATAACCTGCCTGGATTCTCTTTGGGTCCCTTGCCGGCTCTCCTGGCCCCTCCCTTTCTGTTCCCCAACAGCATGCAGCTTGCTATGGAGGCAGCTGAGCCACAGCTCTGTGTGTCCATTCAGACACGGAGCCGTGGCCTTGATCCGCCCCCTTTCTCTCCTCATTGGCTGGCTGACAGCAGCGGGAGCCAATTGCGCCCCGCTGCTGTCTCAGCCAATGAGTCCCGGGCAGCCGAGACACTCCTACAACATCGCTGGAAAGAGATGAGGCTCAGGTAAGTATTGGGGGGGCTGGAGCACACAGAAGGCGTATCTTGTTGCATTGGGATAAAAAAAACTTCTGCCTTTACTACCACTTTTTTTAAAGGTACCATTTTGTCTTAAGGATTTAATCACAGAATTTTTTTATATTGATAATGTACATTATACTGCAGTAGAATCAATCACAGTACTACTTGTATTCACCACAATGGGGAAAGTAAATCCTATTCTATAAAACATATTCTCATGCTTTAACCACTTCAATACAGAGCACTTTACCCCCTTCCTGCCCAGGCCAATTTTCAGCTTTCAGCGCGGTCACACTTTGAATGACAATTGCTCGGTCATGCTGCACTGTACCCAATTTTATTTTATTTCTTCCACACAAATGGAGTTTTCTTTTACTTTTAGTGGCATATAATCACTGCTGGGTTTTTTATATTGTGCTAAAGAAACGGAAAACGGGCCGAAATTCTTTTGGGGGAAAAAAAGTTTCTTCTTCACTGATGAGGCTGCACTGAGGGGCGCTGATGCGCAGGCACAGACTGGCCTCACTGCTGGGCACAGACTGGCCTCACTGCTGGGCACAGTTGGGTCTGCACTGATTAGTACCCTGATTATCTATCTCCCCTGTAATATGAAGAGATGTCGCTGATTGGCTCGTCTATTCTCACACTGTCAGTGTGGGGCAAGGTGAGCCGATGAACTGCATTTCCTTGTTTTACATGTGAACAGTTATGATAGGACACAGCTAATTACATGGGTAAAGAGCTGCATCATTGGCTCTTTACTGAGATCGGGGTTGCGCCGTGTCCCGGTGACAGAGTGCCCGCGATCGCCGTGCTGTGCCCTGGGAACGTCATGCAACGTTGCCGCAGTCTCAGAACAACGGAGCATCCCGTCGGCTGTCATTGGTTTATACGGTGGGCGAGAGGTAGTTGCGATACATAGAGCTCAGTAGTAGAGTAAGTTAATAGACCTGTGTGTGGCTTAATCTGCTAGTATCCAGCAAAACGAAAGTATTTGTTTTATATAGAGGAACTTTATCTTTCTACTAAATGTATTGAATGTGGCAGAAAGCAATTCGGCTTTGTAAATTTACAACTGCACCCACCCTTGAACCAGCCAAAGCTTCTAAGGTGTGAATAAATGGTGCAAGTTATTGGGGACAACTGTGGACCCCATGAAATTCTGCTTCTGTGCTTTCTGTAGCATGCTGCCTCCAATGGCAACAACGCGTTTAACTAATTTAACACATCTCATTTCAAAACCTTGTAGGTGTTTATGTAGATCTTCAAATTCCACATGCTTTCAGGTTCCACATGAGATCAGTTTTAGGCCGTGTGTGTGTGTGTGTGTGTGTGTGTGTGTGTGTGTGTCTAAATGTTGACCTATGTGTCCATGCACACAAACTTTCAGAGGCGTTTGGAGGCATAAGCATTTAAGGTCAGTAGAATGAAAGGACAGCCTGTGCATCCAGGAGCAGAGGCTGTTGAGCTGTAAAAACGCAAAATGACAAACTCTGTAACAAGCCTTTAGCCACGTTTGGTGGTTTTTACATATAGGGAGTGTTTTTTACGGAAAACCACGGATAAATCCTAATCAAAAATGCAGCTAACAGTGCATTTTTAACGCTGCTTTTTCCCGGCAGCAGCGCTGGGGTTTTTTAAACGTCCTTTGTGCATGAGGCCTTATGCTGCTTTTTGCATGGACTTGCCTGGAAATGTGGCAGCTCTGACAGAGTAGGTTGGCCGTAAGAATGTCTAGCAGTGAACACTTAAAGTGATTGTAAAGCTTTGAATATTTTTGTTTTTATTAAAATAAACATGTCATGCTTACCTACTCAGCAGCCCCAATCCTCCTCCTGGTGCCACATAGAGCATTGCTTTTTACGGGGGTACTTGTGCGCGCTTCTTCCACCAATGGCTTCCGCTGCTATGAATCTGCCCAGTGAGGAGAAAGCAGAGAGTGCCGCTGTTCTCGCGCACGGCGTTGGATCGAAATAGGGCTCAGTTAAGTAGGGGGGAGATCCTGTGTGACACCGATTTTTACCATCATGCATAGAATGCAAACTTTTAGGCTCCTTTTCACACTTGTGTGACCTGAGTTGTGCATTTTTGCAGTGACTTTGACATGACTTGAAGCAAAGCCTGTGTAATCTTGAGGTCTATGGACCTCATGTCGCAACAAAGTCAGACCAAAGTAGTGCAGGGACTACTTTGAAGTCGCAAATATATGAACTGTACTCATTGGAAATCATGGGGTATGATTTGTCATGCAACTTTGCAGTCCCAAGTCGCAGGACAAGTTGCACAAGTGTGAAAGAAGCCTTAGAGCTACTTTAAGCAAACATTTGTATGAAAATTCTCCACACATTTGATGACCTGGCAAGTGTCGTTTTGAAAAAACTTAAAAAAATAAATACAAATATTTGGTTTTAACACTTGATTTCGGAAGGAATGCAATTCCATGAACAAAAAACACTGTTAGAAATTTGTGCGTTTTGAGAAATTTTCTATCCTGCACCTTCATATTTTCTCGTCACTATGGTCAAGAACGAACCTTAATTTAACTCCACTAATGTTTAGAATATCAGACGAAAGTTCTTAAAACCAAAAAGTTCCATTGAAATTCTACTCGTGTATAGCCATCTTTAGTGTAAGATGTGGCTTCACACCATACTCTGTGTGGTGCCTTGTTGTGGCATTCATTCTAAATTAATAGGCTACCTTAACCACTTGACCTCAGGAAGGTTTTACCCCCTTTTATGACCAGGGTATTTTTTGCTGTTCAGGACTGTTCTTGCTGTAAGTGGCAATTACATGCAATCTAACACTACACAAATGAAACTTGTATAATTTTTTCACAGAAACAGCTTTCCTTTTGATATTTGATCACCACCGGGTTTCTTATATTTATTATATAAATAGAAAAAGACAAATAAAAAAAAAAGTTTTCTACTTTCTGTTATAAAACATATCCAATAAAAAAAAATTCTTCATAAATTCAGGCTAACATGTATTCTGCTACATGTATTTGGTAAAAAAAAAGTGTTATCAGTTTGTGTGAAAGTTACAGCATCTACTGGAATTTTCACAGCTATAGATGCTGTACTGTAATACTTTACACAGACACTGTACATTAGTATCTGGCTGGGAAGTGGTTATAATCTAGGGGCAATCAAGGTCAACACCGAGCCTAACAATGTGTAATGTGTAATGTGTGCTGCTTTTTCTTTTTGATCTGCCCGTTATTTTCTCCCTGCTTTTTAGGGAGAAGAAAGTGCCAGATCACTGTTCCCTGTACAGAGTTCTGTGTGTGTGTGTAATTGGACACAGCCGATCAGCTGACTTTAGCCAAAATCATTGGTTGAAATCGGCTACCAAACTCGTGCTGTGTCCAATCACGGCAGGGGGCCAGAAGGACGTCACGTGCACGTATGTGATTGTGTCTGTACCTGCTGCCTGCTAGCAGTATATTTACTTTGAGCGGTCGGCAGATAATGCAACACAAGTTGACCAACAAACCGCTGTATGTTAACTTACCGCAATGGAACGGTCCGGTATAATTTGGGCCTGATCTTTTACAGTACAAAAGTTGTGAGAATATTATGTATTCTTTCGATAATGTGGAGATATCTGAAAAGCTATGGAAGTGTGAATACAGAATAATCTGCAATACTATGGCCTTTTTGTTTGTTTCTTTACTAGGCTGGTATGTCGGCACCAGGAACAAGACGAGACATCTATGATCAGAAAGGAATTCTTCAGCCCATCGACAACTCCACAATCTCACTACAAATGGGCACCAATAAAGTGGCGTCTCAGAAAGGAATGAGCGTATATGGCCTTGGTCGGCAAGTGTATGACCCCAAATACTGCGCCGCCCCCACAGAACCAATCATACACAATGGCAGCCAAGGGACCGGCACAAATGGCTCAGAGATCAGCGACAGCGACTATCAGGCAGAATACCCTGAAGAATACACAGGAGAGTACCCAGACGACTACCCTAGAGATTACCATGGCCAGTACAGTGACCAGGGCATAGATTACTAGGTCTATACAGTCTCCTCAGTATTAGTTCTTATTTTATTCAATGAAGACCAAGCTAGCCTTGTGTAATTTTTTTTTTTTCTGTCTTCCTTAAACACTACTATGCTTTAATATGGAAAAAGAAACAAATTGCCTTATGTACATTCCTTATTTCCTCTCTGCCTTGTATCCCTAGTTGCCTTCTAGTGCTGAGATTGAGGTTACCCGGCAGCATTACCAGGAACTGCATATGAAGTAAAAGGAAAACTGTGAATATGGAAGGGGAGATTTGTACAGTCAGTTAAGGACTATGCATTTTACTGCTATACATATCATGTTGCATCCTAGGTTCACAAGTCTACATAAGTCCTTGTATTTTTTTTAATTGCCAATGGCTAAGGTAACATTTTTAACTAGCTGAGAACGTTTTCTATTTCCATAGTGTATTTTAGGTGGTTTTAAGTGATGTAGGCAGTAGCCATGATGTGAAGTGAGAGCATTTGCTTTGGCTAAATGTTTTTTTTACAAAATGGCTGCCTTGACTAGATGGTGTGTACTTAACAGATACACTTTAACTATTAGTTGCCTTAGCAGAGCTCTGATCTGCTTTTTTTTATTTTCCTGCCCTTGGGGACCACATGTATAGCTAAACTGCGCAGGAAGAAAATGCTGGAATAATGTTCCCAGTAGTTTGCAATTTTTCTAGGTGGGGAGATAACCGAATGGATAAAAGTTTACAGACACCAGTCTTGTTTTATAGCTGTGCTGTCAGAGAGGTGCGATTTATATTTTGGTGGTAGTGATAATGTCCTTTTGTGACCGGCTTTCCTGTTTGTCTGAGGCTTTGCGTGCAGCAGATTGGTGACTGTTCAGTGAAAATAGTGGTTAGGGGAAGACGTGGATAAATAAAACTGGAAGTAAGGAAAATCTGCAGTGAGTGGCTCTTAAAGTCATCCTACATGGTGGTTTGGGGATTGCTATTGTACTTTCTCGGTCTTCATTTGAACTGTGCTGTACCTCCCAAGGACCCATTCCCACCACTGCATTGGTAAATTTTCTACGTGCTGCATTAGTCCTGCGAGGTTCTAATTCAGTAAGTTGAATACAAAGTTTTATAAAAATGGTAGCATCCATTTCTACTGTAAATGTTAGTGAGACTGATCCCTAGAAAATAAATATCCATCAAGTATACAGTGTGTGCTGCAATCACGTCTCTAAATTTCATACTGCAAGGCTACTTTCTGTTTCCATGTCTCTGACTGTGCATATGGAGTCTGGAGGAAGGATCTTACATTTATGGCTAGTTGAATGGATTTCTCTAGCAGGAGGCCTCTCTAGCTTTGTTCTGGTATTACTGGAAGAACTGTTTAATATACTTGCTGTATGTTGGCGTTTCCTAGCCCTCTTACCAGTAAGTGGAGTTTTGCCGCCAGTCAGATGTGGTATGTAGCCAGAAGTGGGGTTCTCCTTTTTGGGGAATAAATTGTGACACATTACAAAAACTTTAGTTCAAGCTTCATACACCAACATGTTTAGGATGTCCAGCTGAACCTTAGTAAAAGGTTAACGACCCAACTGAAAACCTTTTTTAAAAACAAAGTGCTGTTCCGGCTGACGTAGCATGACTGTCATCAGTTTTCATTGAAGCTAGTGACGACATGAAGGAATCAAACAATGGTTCAACCCGTAAAATGACTGCCTGCCTGCAATTTATGTTGGTGAGTGGCTAGTAACTACAAAAACAACTTGTGATTTTATAGTTATAAAGGCAGGCTTTTATCTTTAGGTAAAGACAACAATTTTTTTTTTAGTGGCAGTTTATTGGTGTCTTTAAATTCAATAGAAGACTTGTGATATTTGCTAGGATTCCTTGGTTAAAATGTTTAACCTATATGAAAAGTCAACCCACACAGCAGAGCAGCCAGTGGTTGCAGGCCATCGCATTAGGTGCTCCAGCAAGGTCAGTAACAGTTTAATGTGTTATGCACATAATCGTTTTACCTGTGTACACAACATTCCAGCATGAAAATGGTAAATCATGTTCTAACTTGGCCTGGCAGGAAGATTTGAGGGTTATGACAGGTGAAGGGACCACATGTTCAGAGATGCAGAAAGTGTATCATTTAATATTCCCGTGCTGCTGGCAGGAAAATGCTGTGCTTTGTAATCTGCCCTGCAATGTTTAGTTGTCTTATGAAGGGAGCATGTACACAGTCTGGACCATGCGGATGTCTTATCTCCATTGCTCCAAGGTCCTGCAGCCAGTCATGTTGTAGACACCCATTGGGCATAAAAGGATTTTAATGACAGTGCATTTACAGTTGTCTGTGCCATAATGTACCCATGTAGATGTGCTTAGTTTCTTTTATGTGTATTTATTGCCACATTTCTCAGCATAAACCGATCCCATTGTATTTTTTTATAAATAAATTTTGATATTTTTTTTTTTCTTTGGAGATCTCAAACTGTCTCGGTTTCATTTTGTTTCTGCATTTTGGTTGATTCAACAGCTTACCTGTTTTGTAAAGGCCCAAAATATAAAAACCATGAGGGTTAAAGATGGGGATAAAAAAAAAATCACCATTTATTTGGGGGGGAAAAAAAACAAAGCAAGCTGACAGGTATAATTTGAAATGGGGGAAGAATAGTTTGCCAAGCAAGTAGCAAAGCCCAGAGAATTGTCCAAGATCCATGGATGAACAGATTCTGGTTAAAGCAGAGCTCCACTCACAAAGGGAAAGCTCTACTTGTTTGCATCCTCCACTACCACATTTGGCACTTTTTGGGGGTGAGCGGGTACCCACTCCCGCCTCAGATCGCAGCAGCTCAGATCCCCCCTTCCCCCACACAAGGTGCAGCATGACTTGCGCAGTAGGAAACAGGCTGTAAAGCTGCATGGCTTAACTTCCTGTTTCCTTACTAGAGATGCCAGCGCCTGCACCCAAAGCCTGATTGAAGAATCAGTTCGGGTGAGGACATCGCTGGATCCTCGGACAAGTGTCCTTATATTAAAAGTCAGCACCTGACTTAATTTTTTGGTGGGAACCTAGAGCTCCTATTTAAGCAGGAAATGACAAAAAGCTGCTCCTATATGGGCTTTCTCCTCAATAAAAATAGAGTATGCCAGCTTAAAGTAACCCAGTTGGGGGGGGGGGGGGATATTTTGGCTAGTAAAAATGCTTTTGGACTTTATAAATAAGCTGTGCATTTTAGTGCAAGGAACATATTTTTGATCTGAGGAATGTAAGGCTCATTTCTGAAAAAAATACAATATTACTTCTTGATGTAAGACAGTGATCTTTCAAATACATGGCTAGGTTCATTTCTAACCTACTTCACTTATTGAGCTGATCACACCGTTTTGGCTTCTGATTTTTATAAGATGTCGCACAGAGCAGTGCGTAGGTTGTCAGAAAAGCAGGTGATACGAAAATCACATATGAAATGGCTTTAGCTATCCACATTTGGAGAGCGCCATTTCATAAAGATGGTGTGAGGCACATTACCTTATTGAATTGAGCAACTCCCTCACCATCTATATAAGAAAAAAGAGGGAGAGGGGTCTTGTGTCATCGTACTGTACTCCAGGAACTTGGACAGAACATAGGCTAGATATTTGTAGACCCTGGATTATAGGCTGGTACCTTCATTCTTCTTTAACCCTTTCCATACAGGGCTTTTTATACCACTTTCATACCGGGCCTATTCTGGCACTTCTCGCCTACATGTACAAATCATGATTCTTTTGCTAGAAAATTACTCAGAACCCCCAAACATTATATATGTTTTTTTTTTGTTTTTTTTTAGCAGACACCCTAGGGAATAAAATGACAGTCGTCTTTTTATCTTGCACGGTATTTGCGCAATCATTTTTCAAACACCTTTTTTTGGGGGGGAAAAAATGGTTTCATGAATTAAAAAATAACAAAACGGTAAAGTTAGCCCAATTTATTTTGTAAAATATGAAATTATGTTACGCCGAGTAAATAGATACCTAACATGTCACGCTTTAAAATTGAGATCAAGGATAAGGGGTTGGGACTTTATATGAGGCAATACCTATGATTAACCTCCATCCCTGGACATATTGAAAAAAGAAAGCAGTGGGACTTTATACGAAGCAATAATACTGAGTAATACTGAGTAGAATGAATCAATCAATGTACACATTGTTTATTAAATACAATTGGCATATATACACTGTAAATTGGATAATAAAAGAAAACCTTAAATTGTAATCATTGGTCTAAATAGCAATAGATTGCACAATTAATAACAGTACATAATTGTTACAACATAATACACATAGTAATAGACCAAGGTATATATCCCAGTGTGTAATAGTAATAACGTATAGATATAAAAACAATGGTAGAAGAATTCATTGGAATGTAATAAAATAAAATAAAAAACAAAAACGGATAAAAAATAGTATTGGTAGGACCGACACTGACGTTGCATCATAGGAAAGCTTGACGCGTTTCGTGGTAGCATGACCACTCATCAGAAGCAAGATGCAGGGTATGGGAATATCTAAAATAAAAAATTATTAATGCAATGACTAACATGGTAAGGTAGTCAGAATAGGGTATGTAGTAAGTAAAGTGAAGAGGGGAAACTAAAACAGATTCCAAACACTCTCACCTGGTATTTTTAAAATAAAATGGAAGATGGTAACGATATTCAAGGCGTGCATTGGATCAGGCGTCCCCCCGGGAGCTGAGGAGATATAAACCCTGGGCACGGCGGTAAATGCAAAGCAGCCAATAGGAAAGTGAATGTGAAGGCTCCAGTTAGAAGCTAGGGTCTGCATAGTGAAAATTTAGTATTGTTTGCATTGTAGGTATTCCAGAATATCTGTAACAATAATAAAAAAAAAAAAGTAAAATAACAATCAGCTAATTATGCAGCTAATAAACTGGAGAAGGTAGCCAGACACCAGGTGAACAAAAAGAAAGTGAAAGCGTGCACAAAAGTGCACAGGCATGAACATAAAAAGTGCAAAGCAAGATGTGCTATCAACTAGGTGTATAGGGCACTGGAGAAAGAAAAAACCGAATGGTGACCAAAAAATAGATAGGATGATGCACGAAGTACCTGAGAGGTATGAAGGGGGGAAGTTGAGGGAAAGTAAAAGGGGTGTGAGGAGAGTGAAAAAAGAGGATGACCGCAGTGCAAGATGGAGATATATACCAGCCGTGGATCGAGGGTGATCTCCAACGTTACGTCGAGTGCAGCAAGGGAGGGCAACGCCATCGCATGAGCAGTAACACGCTCAGCGCACTGGCGCTGGAAACCTCCCTCATGGTGCATGCAGTGTAATAAACGTGTAGGTGCTGCGGCGTCATGAATGACGTCACACGCACACCACGTGGGCGTGGCGTCGACTCACAGCGAGCAAGTGCCCCGCCCCCCCAATGGGGAGGGGAGAGGGAAAGCTCGGTGTGTGTCGCAGCTCCCGGGAGATTCGATAAACAACCCAGCCCAGCTATCAAAGATAGCCCCTGAAGGGTATATCAATAAAAAAAGAGGGAACAGTCACAGATAGTAAAGAGGATAAACGGGTATAGTAAGTGCTTCCATCCCTAATAATTGAGATCAAGGATAAGGGGTTGGGACTTTATATGAGGCAATACCTATGATTAACCTCCATCCCTGGACATATTGAAAAAAGAAAGCAGTGGGACTTTATACGAAGCAATAATACTGAGTAGAATGAATCAATCAATGTACACATTGTTTATTAAATACAATTGGCATATATACACTGTAAATTGGATAATAAAAGAAAACATTAAATTGTAATCATTGGTCTAAATAGCAATAGATTGCACAATTAATAACAGTACATAATTGTTACAACATAATACACATAGTAATAGACCAAGGTATATATACCAGTGTGTAATAGTAATAACGTATAGATATAAAAACACTATGCAGACCCTAGCTTCTAACTGGAGCCTTCACATTCACTTTCCTATTGGCTGCTTTGCACTTACCGCCGTGCCCAGGGTTTATATCTCCTCAGCTCCCGGGGGGACGCCTGATCCAATGCACGCCTTGAATATCGTTACCATCTACCATTTTATTTTAAAAATACCAGGTGAGAGTGTTTGGAATCTGTTTTAGTTTCCCCTCTTCACTTTACTTACTACATACCCTATTCTGACTACCTTACCAGTCATTGTCATTGTCATTGCATTAATAATTTTTTATTTTAGATATTCCCATACCCTGCATCTTGCTTCTGATGAGTGGTCATGCTACCACGAAACGCGTCGAGCTTTCCTATGATGCAACGTCAGTGTCGGTCCTACCAATACTATTTTTTATCCGTTTTTGTTTTTTATTTTATTTTATTACATTCCAATGAATTCTTCTACCATTGTTTTTATATCTATACGTTATTACTATTACACACTGGGATATATACCTTGGTCTATTACTATGTGTATTATGTTGTAACAATTATGTACTGTTATTAATTGTGCAATCTATTGCTATTTAGACCAATGATTACAATTTAATGTTTTCTTTTATTATCCAATTTACAGTGTATATATGCCAATTTGTATTTAATAAACAATGTGTACATTGATTGATTCATTCTACTCAGTATTACTCAGTATTATTGCTTCGTATAAAGTCCCACTGCTTTCTTTTTTCAACGCTTTAAAATTGCGCACACTTATGGAATGGTGCCAAACTTTGGTACTTAAAAATCTCCATAGGCGAAGCTTTGAAAATTTTTACAGGTTACCTAGAGTTACAGAGGAGGTCTTGTGCTAGAATTGTTGCACGCGCTCTAACGCACGCGGCGATACCTCACATATGTGGTTTGAACAGCGTCTACATATGTGGGCGGGACTTGCGTGTGCGTTCGCTTCTGAGCGTGAGCTATTGGGGACAGGGGCGTTTTTTTTTTGTTTGTTTTACACTTTTTTTTTTATCACTTTTATTCCTATTACAAGGAATGTAAACATCCCTTGTAATAGGAATGTGTGTGACAGGTCCTCTTAATGGAGAGATGCGGGGTCAATAAGACCCCACATCTCTCCTCCAGGCTGGAAAGCATGAGATTGTGAAAAATATTTCACCGATCATATTTCTCCGGGCCCCCGATGGCACGGGAGAGCCTGGAGAAGCACTGGATGGCGGCGGGAGGGGAGAGGAGAGGGGGATGTCCCCTCCCGCCGCCTATAAGAACGAACAAGTGACGTAACTGCCGCTATGATCATCCTTATGGTGTGCAGAATCGCCGGCTGAAGACAAGGATATCTGAATGATGCCTCTAGCTGCAGGCATCATTCAGATATCCCCCCTTAAACCGAGGACGTCATACGACGTCCACAAGGAGGGAGAGAGGGTTCCTGCCGGCGTCATTTTACAACGACACGTTATGGAAGTGGTTAATCCTTACAACTGGAACATCCAAGATCATGGGCAACATGGCAAACAGACCAACAAAACTGTTCAAGAAGGCCTAGAGAGCAGCCTGTGCCATATTATGCCTAAACTGGCATCAGAAGACGCTGGAACAGCCACCTGGTTGTTGTGCTTATCAAGGGACAGTTTGCCCGCACAATATTAATTGAGTAATTTTTAACGAAAGATATTTTTGAATACAAGTCAATCTATATGACATAGTCTATAATGTGAAACTTATTCATGGAGACCTTTGATCATACAAAATAGCTACATTTATTGGTTGACAAAAAGCAAATATTTACATGAAATTAAAATACCAATTGCGTGACATGAACGACTTAAAAATCAAAAGTACCCGCAAAATGGGTATACAGTCCCTTTGACATAATGCTGTCATGATAAATTCTCAATGGGTTCAACGACCTTGTATAATTGACAATGAAACCGAACATCTGTATTTCACACATCTAACCGTTACTATACTGCAGGTAAGTGGTTAACAATATGAAATAAATTGGACGTTTGTTTTGTCACTAAGATTGGAACTATGCGAAAAGAAAATATAATGAAAAATTGAATCTTTATAAAAAACATCTACCAGTTGTTAATGAGAATAAATCATAATTGCACAATATTCAATACTACTTTATTTTTTACAACAATAAATTCTAAATAAAATCAAAAATTACATAATTACCCATTCCAACATGTCTATTTCCTACTGGCAAGTGACCAGAGTTGAGATGGCTGCCGTGGCTTTCAGGTATAGGGTGTCTAGTAATCTTCATGAGTGTAAAAATATGTCTTCATGCATGGGTGTCAGTCTGTTTGAGAGTGTGGATCTCCTAGTGTGCCCCTCAAGGTGGGTCCCTGACTGTGTCTCCCTGTCCTGTGGAAGTGAGTCTGTGAATCTGAGTCTAATTTTTCTTTCCTTAAGTATTGTCTCTGGACAATAAGATTATAAAAATTATACTAAGTTCTGCCCAAAGGAAGTGTCTCCAACTCATTGGTGGCTGCAGATATGGGAGTTGCTGTCCAAAAGAGTCTGGATTCTATAGGCTGACAACTTAATGATTAACTGTTCTCTGGACTTTGAGATCCTCAAGTAATATCACTTTCAACCACCGGGGCCTCACATGTATTGTGAGATCAACTCTATTAAGTTGATTTATTGTATTTTCTGAATTTGTGTAAGTTTATATAATGCTGGGAAGACTATATATTTTTATCTTCTGGTATACATAACATACGATTAATATACTTTTTGATTCATTCACATAACATGGTTTTATATTTTTGTCTAAAAAGATATCTATAAGCTGGTTTTTCTAACATGACACAAGTTATGTATATTTTTTATAAATGGCACCTAAAAATAATTATCTATATATTTTGAATACGTGTTAATCTCTAAGCACAGGTTCACACTGGGCTGCGAGAGTGAAGCTGTGCGAGTTCAGCTGAATGATTTCACTCTCGCTGGCAGTCCCGATTTCAGCCACGATTACAAAGACATCTGTGCAGGTTTCTGCACAGATGTCAATGTAAATCGCGGGCTGAAATCGCAAAAAGTAGTACAGAAACTACTTTTTGAAATCTGTGCAGCGTCGCACCGATTAGGACGGTGCCATTGCTGGCAAATTGCATGTCAAAATGCACCAGTGTGAACCAGGGCTAAACGTCTGTTAGGGCTCTTTCACACGGAGGTCCGTTCAGGTCCGCCTGTCAGTTTTTTAGGCGGACCTGAAACGGATCCTCCATGTACCCCTATGGAAGCACGGATGTCAGCGGAGACATGTCCGCTGACATCCGCTCCGCCAAAGTGTGACGGAGGAAAACCCTATTTTTCCTTCCGTCGGCGGAGCGGATCGGATGACAACGGACTCTACGGTCCGTCGTCATCCGATTCCCCATAGGGGAGAGCGGCGCTCTGACAGGGCAGTCCCTGCACAGTGTGCGGGGACCGCCCAGTCATCCGTCGGCTCAGCGGGGATCAACGGAGCGATCCCCGCTGAGCAAGCGGAGCTTCACGGGGCGGATCTGCACGGATCCGCCCCGTGTGAAAGGACCCTAACTTTATATTCTTATAATCACAATTTGATGTTTTTCATACTGCTGAATTAACGCTTTAAAACACTTCTATTTATAAAATCACACTTGTGTATCTATATTTCTTTTTCTAACAAAGTCCCTAGGTCAACAGATAATAAAATCATACTGTTCCCTATTACCTAAGATGTCATTAATAATCTAAACATAATTTTTCATTTATTCCATATCAACATATATTCTTACTTTTAATATCATGTGTATTTATAATGCAACATGTATATAGGTGTTTTCTTAAAATGTCTGAAGTGGCATATGCCTCACTTATGGTCATATATCTATATAGATATCCAAAAATCCAAGTTTTGTATAAATTTTTCTTATGTTTCTCTGGTTGTTAAAATCGGACGTTGGTTGTAGAATTAACCAGGTGTTTATGATGCCATTATTTGGGGAACAAGCTGAGTAAACTGGTTGCTCTACTTAGAGGGGCAATCTTACCCTCTAAAACAATAGGAATATTTGCTCTAGTTTTAACTTAGTCACAGGTAACTTCTCAGGCTTATCCATCTATTTGCATTGCTTTTCTGAGTCCATTCGACAATGGCATATAGTAAATTTTCTGGTTTCTGTGACAAGGGACCCTATTGTCCAGGAAAATCACTGTCCCAACATCTGCTTGTAAAAATTACAGATAGGTGATTCATTGAACATTGGAAAACATGAGGTCCTTTAGTCCACCATTCTCGTTTTAACTGGCTTCAAGAGAAATAGTTCAAGTTAAGCGAATCTCATATTTTTGCCAGTAAATTTTTAAATGTATTATTATTAATGAAATCAAAACATGGTAAAATGTAACAATTCTATGAACAGAAGCCCACGTGGCAGCCTTGGAAATCTGAGAAAAAGATGCTAACAGATCTGCCAGAATGTGCATTGACAAGGATGGAATGCACCCTATCCATTAGAATATATAGGCTTCAACAATGCTTTGTCTAATCCACCTATGCCCCCCCCCCGCCATGATCTTTGCACATGTGCTCAGTTATGACACCAGTCATTGGATGATTTGACAGTTTGGTTGAGAGCACAACCAATGGTAGTGTTTCATTTACGGCGCGTGCCACAAATGTACGTTTTTATGGATGGGTTTACTTCCGCTTTAATGTGAGTCCAGGTAAAGTTCCCCAAAACTTTGAGTCGACCAATTTTGGAAGCGGTAGAAAAAGCGTCAGTGGCTTTGGTGCAGCCAAGTCTTGATAAAACAATCCAGAGAAAGGGGGGGGGGGGGGGGAAACCTCCATAAAAGAAGATAGTAGAGGTCTGAGAGACGCTTATTGCTGAAGAACACTAGGAAAAAACTGAAGCTAGCTGAGAATGGCCCATCAGGTGTGCTATCATCTGAAGGTAGCTGCATATAACCCAGTTGTAAACAAAGATGCCTGTGTCCTGTACAATCTGGAAACTTGAACTGCAAAAACAGAAGGGGAGACTTTGGGGGTCAGCAATGGTTTCTGAAACTGCCATTTGCCTGGCTGCCATGGCAATTTCTCTGGCTTTAAGACCCCTTTCACACTGGAGCCGTTTTTCAGGCGCTTTAGCACTAAAAATGGCACCTGTAAAGCACCTGAAAAAGCCTAATCTGCGATCACAGTGTGAAAGCCAGAGTGCTTTCACACTGGGGCGCTGCGCTGCCAGGATATCAAAAAAGTCCTGCAAGCAGCTTCCTTGAGGCGCTTTACCAGTGGTGTATACGCTGCTTTTCGGGCGCTTTTAACCCTTTATTTGGCTGCTGGCGGGGGTTAAAAGCGCTTCAAAAGTTACGGTAAAGCGCCTCTTAAACTCACGCCACTTTACCATTGATGCCCCCACACTTGCAGTGTGAAAGGGCTCATACTTTTGACACCCTGACCACCTTTAATTCTGACTAAGTTTGATTTCACTTCACTTGCTCTGTGCTTGATTTAGACTGGTGAATCAGAAAGTTGAAGCCAGACTGCCAGGTGACGAGCGGTTTCAAAAGCATTAATGTTGCCCCCCATATTCTGTTAAAAGGTGAATTTCAGACATCAATAAAATAAGATATACAGTGGGTCAAAAAAGTATTTAGTCAGCCACCAATTGTGCAAGTTCTACCACTTAAAAAGATGAGAGAGGCCTGTAATTGTCATCATAGGTATACCTCAACTATGAGAGACAAAATGTGGAAACAAATCCAGACAATCACATTGTCTGTCTGATTTGGAAATAATTTATTTGCAAATTATGGTGGAAAATAAGTATTTGTTCAATATCAAAAGTTCATCTCAATACTTTGTTATATATCCTTTGTTGGCAATGACAGAGGTCAAATGTTTTCTGTAAGTCTTCACAAGGTTGTCGCACACTTTTGCTGGTATGTTGGCCCATTCCTCCATGCAGATCTCCTCTAGAGCAGTGATGTTTTGGGGCTGTCGCTGGACAGATTTTTTTTTAATATTACATATTTCCCATCACTTTCTGCTGTGTCGCTGGAACAGGAAATGAAGGGAAATCTCCCCTACAGGATGCAGACAGCCAAAAAAAAAAAACCCTAGACAGGGGAGATCAATCATTTCCTACTCGATCTAAAAATAGTTGACTTTTAATACACTTTAAAGTATTTTTTACCTATTTATTATTTTAGTTTTGGGTAGACCTATAGCAAAGGGTTTAAACCCCATCAGGTTCTTTTTTTGCCGTCCATGTTCCATTAGAGAAATGTGCTTTACTTCCTGTCCAAAAGTGCAACAGGAAGTTACTGAAAATGTTCCAACCTGAGGGCAATTCCCCTTTTCGATAGCTGTCCTTGGAAGAGGTGTCATCAGAAGGATTTACGTCACCCCTTCTGGGGCCAACACTAAAATGTTGGATTTCCTCTCCTTACCTGTTGTTGTTATGGTAACAATGGTCATCGGGGACATATGGAGGAAAAAATAAAGGTTTGGGACTTTATATGACGCACAAGGCGTGTTAGGCCAAGTACTTCCATCCCTGGGCAATGGGGGGGGGGGGAAGGGTTGGGACTTAATATGAAGCATGCAGCCAAGGAGATCCCATGGCAGGAATGTGTCTGGCAGGTACATAGTGGGTTAGAACTGTATAGGTTACATAAAGGCATATTGCATATTAACCAAATACAATAAATATTAATTTCATACAAAATATTAATAACATGGTAGTATAGTAACATGTTCATATTGTAAACATAAAAAAAAAAACCTCATTATTGCACATCTCCACCATGTAGTTACATAGTTAGTCAGGTTGAAAAAAAGACAAGTCCCTCTAGTTCAACCATAATAAAAAATCAAATCAAACAATCCTATACCCACAGCTGATCCAGAGGAAGGCGAAAAACCCTTCCTCTGTGGTAAACCAAACTTATTTGATTGGTATAATCCAGTAAAGTATTGGTAACAATCTTGCAGTGTAAAGGGGGGGGGTGTCTAATAGCTCGACACGTTTTGTGGCTTCTGACACTCTTCAGGAGCAGATGTAGAATTGGTGTCTATAAAAAAATGTATTAAAAAAAAAAAATACAAAAAATTTAAAGATTGTAAAAGTGAGTCTGTCTATAGGAGTAAAAGGGAATGGGAAAAAAAAAATACATATATTTTCATGCAACAGTATAGTGAGTTCTAACTCACTATATACCTGCCAGTAGAGCTGCATGATTAATCGTTAGAAGTAGGGTTGTCCCGATACCGATACTAGTATCGGTACCGATACAGAGCATTTGCGCAAGTACTTGTACTCACACAAATGCTCCCGATGCCTAACCCGATACCTGGTCGGCGGAGTTTGTGAGCGGAGAGGGCGGGCAGAGTTTGCGAGCGGAGAGGGCGGGGGGAGTCTGTGAGCGACGAAGGCGGGCGGAGTTTGTGAGCGGCGAGGGCGGGCAGAGTTTGCGAGCGGAGAGGGAGGGCGGAGTGGGCGGGACACATCCGTAGGCTGAGTCAGTGGGGCGGAGAGCGAGTCCTCAGCTAGGTAAGCTGGAAGTGTGCAGGGCGCAGCCGCATCAGGATTGGGTGACTGTCAGCTTGGACATCCCGACGCCCATCTTGGTACACCCTGCACTTGGCCACAGTAAGCCAGCAGCGGACATCTTGTTACACCCAGCCCAAATAGTTTGGGCTGGGTGTAACAAGATGTCTGCTGTTACTTACTGATGCTGAGTGCAGGGTGTACCAAGATGGCCGTTGCAGCATAACATTTCAAAATCTTTTCCTCATGTCATTTATTGCAGCATTTCAGTGCCTGCCCATAAGTGCCGACTATCAGTGCCATCCATCAGTGCCCATAAGTGCCGTCAGTGCCGCCCATCAGTGCCAGCCACCTGTCAGTGCCAGTCATCAGTGCCAGCCACCTGTCAGTGCCATCAGTGTCCATAAGTGCCAACTATCAGTGCAATCCATCAGTGCCCATAAGTGCCATTAGTGCCGCCCATCAGTGCCAGCCATCAGTCAGTGCCACCTATCAGTGCCCATAAGTGCCGCCTATCAGTGCCATCTTTCAGTGCCCATCAGTCAAACTGTCACATGACATTAAAAAAGTATCGGTATCGGCGAGTACATGAAAAAAAGTATCGGTACTTGTACTCGGTCCTAAAAAAGTGGTATCGGGACAACCCTAGTTAGAAGTTCGCAATCTCGATTCACTCCCTCCCCCCCCCACGCTCTCCAGGCTGGATTTGCACGATTTTCTGATCACCCCGCTGGATCCACGGAACCAGCGTGGAATGCAAATGGCGGATATAGGAACTGACGTCAGTCATCAGAGAGCGTGATGCGGCGCAGCACCACTGGATGTCGATGATGCATTGGCGGTACCACTACACCTCTCGGCCGGCGGGAAACCTAACACACAGCCCAGTGGTGTGTGCACACCAGCAGCATGATCCGATGACTCCAAAACACAGTGAGTGAGCTACCTTGTGCCTTACTACTACATGTATTATGAACACCAGTGACCACAGTGCGTCAGCTACCCCAGGCCCAGACCTTGCAGATGACCGTCAAGCTATTAAAGGGGGGCATGTGAGCCGAGGAGTGGACTTAAAATACCGGCAACCGCTGTCCCTTATTATGAATATTACCACAGTCAGCTACCCAGAGTCTGGGGTAGCTGACTGTGGCAATATTCATAATATGGGTAGCTGACTCAGACTGTGGTAATATTCATAATATATTATAAGGGACAGTGGTTGCCGGTATTTTCAGTCCACTCCTCATGCCCCCCTTTAATAGCCTTTTGAGAATCGTGATCTTCATTCTAAGCAAAATAATCTAATTTTTCCCCAGAAACCTGCCAGACACATTCTTGCTGTGGTATCTCCCTGGCTGCATGCTTCATATAAAGTCCCAACCCTTCCCCTCATTGCCCAGTACATGGGGACAGAAACTGCAATAAAAATGTAAAACCCATCCCCACTTTTCAAAACTAAAAAAAAAAAAAGCTTTGTCTAGATATACACTTTTGTTAACTAAAATGTATTCAATTTTGAAAAAGTGGAAGGGGACCAGAAGGACAGCTCTGCAATAATAGTATTATTAAAAAAAAAAAAAAGGTACTAAATTATACCAGAAATAAAATGCATGGTGGATTTTATAATTCACAATGAGATAAGAGACCTTGGCCTTAAAACAGGTGATGTTCCAGCCTTGGCTCCTTCAGGCACTTTCATTATGTATTCTGTGGGATTCGGTATGGATCATTCCAGGCCTGCCTTTTCTGCTCCAGTAACTTGCCACAAATACATATCCAATGGTGGGCGGAATGCTGACAGGAACATTGCCTTTATATCACTGTGCTGTCTGAGGCTTCTGTCTAATCAGGCTGTCTCAGGCGACCTACTGTCCTGTTGGGAAAAGATAGTTACTCAAGATTCAGAGTCTTCTGAGCTCCTGCATATTTGTACTGAATTCAGTGGCCACTGCAGTGCCTAATGCTAGGGAGATGCTGATGCTTACCACATCCTTACACCTAAATGAATACATTCCTGGTATGTAAGGAATTTCTTGTGCAAATACAGCAGGTTTATATAAAAATAAAGGTCTGTATCAGATTTAGCCAAACGTGCTCTAATGGTATGCGTCCATCAGGAAGCTTGGCAAGCTTTTACTAATGGAAAATGTATGGAATGAATTTGTTTATTCAAAGAAAAAGCTCCTCAGAGAAATCCATGATAACTATAGCTTTATAAAAGAATCAGGTATGTTTCTAGTTGGAAATAACCAAACCTTGGAAGGCATATTCATTTAGGAGACTGTCTAACAGCTAAAGATGTCAGATTTTCATCCAGGCACTAACCCCCCCCCCCCCCCCCACTGCTAAAATCTCCTTATTGCCAGTAATCTGGTGCTCTGGGAACTCCACCTTCCGCGCTTTTAAATGTACAGGCTGTGCATTCCCAAGCCCACGCCATAAAGACCTAAGCCCAGAGTCACATGACCATGACCAGATGCTGCTGTTCAACCAAGAAGCTATAAAGTGGTTTTAAATCTTTACCTATACTGGCCTCAGGTGTTAACACAGATTAAACAAATCCTTCTGCATACATTGTACCTATTTATCTGCAGCAATTTATCCTGTGCATCCTTGTAACACTCAAATGAAAGAGATTTTTTACAAACTCAACGCAGGGGGCAAGGAGCTGCAATTACACTCTGTACAAGGGCTCTGAAAACTGATTGGAGGGGGGGGGGGTGTCCCCCCCCCACCTTTGCACAGCATACAGGATTAGAGATATGGCTGGAGATCCTCATCAACCTATGGTGTCAGGAAAACTATGTCAGAACTGACTAATGCAGATAGCACAGGAACAAGGCAGCAGAGAGAAATTACATTTAGGCGGCATTCACACCTGGGCATTTTGAATCGTGACTATTTTATTTCTTTATATATTATTATTTCTTCATACATTTTCAAAAATATCAGTAAAGTAGAAAAAAGATACACATTCTAAAAACAATTTATACACATTTCCCCCCATTCCCGTTTCTTGCCCCTCTCCCTTTTACCTCTTTTGTCTCCTCCTCTCCTCTCCCATATCCCCAGCATTTCAGCATATTTCTTTGCACTTTTAGACTCCATCTTTTCCATATGTTGTAAAATTTTCCTATCTCATCCTCTCTGCTACTGCACAGGTGTTCCATTGTGTATATATAGATATATATTCTACTCTCTAAACCCAATCCTTTATGGTAGGGCTTTTGAGTTCCTGACACTTTTTTGGTATTGCTTCTTTATATTGTTTTATTGTATTTTCTGTACTATTGAATAAACAGACCCTCGGGTCCTCAGGAAAATCTATACCTGTGATCTCTCATATTTGTTCCAACACCTTCTGCCAATATTCCTGTATTTTTGGGCATTTCCACCATAGGTGGGCCATGGTTCCACAGAGATGGTTTTTCTGGTTGAAATTGTTCTGGCGATTCTGCCTGCAATGTCAGAACGCTCTGCTAAAATTACAAATCACAGCGTGATTTTCAAATGCCATTCATTGTAATGGCACCTAAAAACATGGTGGTGTTCTGCCGCGATAAATCACGCTGCAATCCACATTGCATTAAGCTTGTTGCCCAAAAATGGATCAGGAGCTACTTTCGGGTGACAAGCTTTGCGCGATGCGGTTTGCCGTTTGCACTTTGGATAGAGGCAAGTAAACACTATAGAAATATGTGCTTTGTTCGATTTTATGTCAGGTTTTACAAGCACTTTTAGGCCCCTTTCACACTGAGGTGTTGAAAAAACACTCAAAAATGATGGGATTTTGTACCACGATTTTACCGTTCGCGCTAAAAATAGCGCAAACGCGGTAAAACCGCATACACGTTAGCGCTATTTTTTAAAATAACGCTTATGCGTTTTTACCGCGGTTCTCATTCATTTCAATGGGGATAGGCATTTTTACAGCGCTATTTTATGCGCCCTAAAGTTGCTCTAAAAAAGCGGTTTGCAGGATTTTTTCCAATGCCCAGCCAGCATAACGCCTCAGTGTGAAAGCCCCCAGGGCTTTCACATTGAGAATGCTGGGGCAGGATTATTTCAGGCGTTATTACAGCGCTAATGAGCAAGGAAGGGAAGGATGCAGCGCTATTTTTAGCGTGAAAACGCTGTAAAAACGCCTCAGTGTGAAAGGGGCCTTAAGGTAAGCTGCGGCGCTTTCTGACTGTTGGACAGAATTGGATTTTTTTTGTGAACTGACTTCCCTTTTTGTTTTTACAGTAAGCATTGCTATATACAGTAAGGTGATTGAATAAATACTTGATTTTCCACAGATTAGTACTCTAGCATTCACGCCTCTAACAACCAACAGAAGAAAGGCAATTTTTTCTTTACACCGCGATTGGGAATCACAACATTTATTGTAAAGTGTACCTGTGGTCTCCCAGCACATACTTGTAGGATACGCTCCTTGACACAATACAAAACTCCAAAAAAATATATACTGGTCAAACATTTTATATCATACATCTTTTATGAAATATAAAAATAGAATGATTTTCACTGTGTTACATAATGTGAAAAGCACATAAAACACAGGCTCTGCACACATGTCAAATAGTTCTCAATAGTAATATTTAAAAATATGGGTATATCTTAAAGAAAATGATGAACAGCAATATAAAGATGGCAAGTGCAAAAAGCTTTTTTTATAGTGTATATTGCAATTTAATAAACAGCACACCCTATAGTTTGGTGTAGAGTGTAAAAGGCACTGTAGAATTCTGGATGAAATGACATTGGACACAGTCCTTCGGGCTCAAGGATCCACAGACGAGGTTTGTGGCTAGGCCTCTCCCAAATGCCAGAAGCAGCAGCTGTTTTAGGTAATGTACCGGCAAGGTAAGAGGGTTTGTCATCCACCATATTTCTTTAGCTTACTGTTTTTAAAGAGAACATGTCAGGCACTCAGTCCGCTCTTGCAATTGGTCGCAGCTCAGTTCCATCCTCTCCGTTCTGCAGTGGCCTGTTCTTAATCGCCTCTGGGTCACTGCTACTTTGGTGTATTAATGTCTGTGAAACAACAAGATATATTATAAAAGTGCAGTTCAATAAATGTTGCACAAATCCAACACAAATTAGAACAGGCATAAACAGCACAAAGCAGGTTTATATAAAGGCATATTAAAATGTATTTGATTGGAGCTAGGGTTACCATCATATGTTAAAGTGATACTAAACACACCCTGTTCATTTTACATTATTCTTTGGATGATGGCACTGTAATTATTTTAATAAAAAAAAAAAAATCTAAGTACCTTTTTCCTAATCGATATACAGCTGTCACATCACCCAGTACAGCAGGATAAACCAGATTTGGTTTTGTTTTTTTGCAGAATACAGAAAACGAATCTCTTGGTGACTCAGTATGAACAGCAGGCAATACACCATTTATTAATAGTTTTTAATGATGTGGGTTTAATGACAGTTTAAGGTCAAAACTGAACAGTGTCCAAAAGTGTGTCTTCTAAACTAAGGGGCCTGGCTTTATTAGGAGACATGATTTGTCAATACATTTAAAAGTCCATAAGCTGGCCATTAACATCGTTTTTTTTACTTTGTTCAGGGAGTGGGCTGTAAATAAATTAACAAACAAAAAAACCAGAATCTCCCCCCACCAGGATATTGTATTGTGTCAGAATACACTGATGTGTGATCAGAGGCTTACCAGTGTAAGCCCTAGTTAACACCAGTAGTCACACTACTTCAGAGCGTTTTCAAAGCCGCAGATCAGTGCGATTTGCACCTCCAATTTCATTGCAGCATGCTACTTTTTTTTAACAGAAGTCTATGCAAGTCTCAATGAAATGGTTAAAAACAAGTAGTGCTGGAACCTTTTTCAAAGTTTCAGTGACCTACAGTTCCATTGGTGGCAATGAGGTGTGATTAGTCATGCAATTTGGAACTGTCAAATCGCACCAATGTGAACGAGGGCTAAAACAAACAACTTCTGATGACTAGGAGAGCCCACACACTGATTGCAATTTGGCTGCTCCCTCCTGGACCTTCTGAATTTCAGTCACCCAGCTTTAAACTTTGGAAGACAGACCAAGTTCATTGTAGATTCATATCTCACCACAGAATGTTTGAATATTTACTCACCAGAGGCTGATCTCTATGGAGAAGACATTTTAGAATGGAGATATCTGGGAAAGTGGCAAAATGCCTTTCAATGATTTTCTATTACTCTGTCACAAAATTGGATAAGAGCAGTCCAATGATAATCCTTCTTTAACCTAGAATAACTCAGTTTGTAACAAGTAGTACCAAGAGCATGAACATAAACACAGAGGCATGGGACCTATCTCTCTGAAGGAACTCCTAGAAAATCATTTTCTGTGAGTAAAAAACTTCTACCTTCTTCCTCGTCCATTGAGAGAAAAAAGGAATTAAGATACTGTCGGGGTGACCAAAAGCCGTCCAACTAAGGGGTGGATACCAGAGCAACAATGGTTAATAGGCCCAAGTGAGCAGAACTTTGGACTGCTTGCCTGAAGGACTGTCGCCCAAATCTGATACCTGTCGAGATCTACTTGATGCTCAAGAACAAAAAAGAAAGGTCACCACCAGAGGGAAGGGAAGGGAACACAGACCTGGATCAAGCAAGAATCTGACAAACCAGAACCCTACGAAAACAGGTAGAACAACAAATTCTCATGCAGGGAAAAAAAACAAAAACGTATGTGGTCATGAAAAAAGTAGATAAACCCTGGAAGGAACAGGTCCAAAGAGTACCAAAGACAAAACAAGTTCAGGTGCGAAAAACCTGCAGGTCTACATGGGAAAGCTCAAAGCCTTTACATCACTGACTCTAAAGGATCAAAGAGACGAAAGAGGTTGTCTGGTCAGACAACAAATCTTTTTAGATTTACAAGGGAAAACCCTGGAAGAGCTAAAATACAACAGCCTACCACGGATGTGAATTGACTCCTAAGACAGTCAGAGAACTTGGGCTAGATCCCACAAAGTCAATATAACTGAAGGATAAGGGGCATGGGAGATACCCCCACAAGGGGGTAGCCCTAAATTGATGAGCTAGAAGCCACCAGATAAAACCGATGACAAAGCTCATACATTTCCCTGTCACCACTGGGGAATTTCAGAAGATCCTGTTTATAAACGGTCTTGCTATAGGTCTAAGAAATTGCCTGATCCCTGAGATCAAGAGAACTGTCAACAGTCATGGAGCAAGAGATATAAATCTCAGCAGAACGTTCACCTGAGTAATAGGAGGGCAAGAGAAGGCCTCCAATGAAACTTACTCAAGAGGCTACAAATCAGCCAACAAAGGAAGACCTATCCCCACATGGACAGGTACCACAAAGTCATCAATACATACTTTGTTCCTGTAGGTCAGTGGTTCTCAACTCCTGTCCTCAGGACCCACTAACAGGCCAGATTTTAAGTATTACCTTGGTGAGATGCAGACTAGAATACTGCAATCCCTGAGCAGCAAATTATATCACCTGTGATGCATTTCAGTTATCTTGCAAACCTGGCCTGTTGGTGGGCCCTGAGGACTGGAGTTGAGAACCACTGCTGTAGGTGGACACCAGCAGCAGGAAACGAATGTGCAACTCCAGCTGACCATTCAGGGAGGCCCAGATTCTCCAGCAACAATTTTCACTTACCAAGCAGAATTGGAGGCGCACCTAAGTATGTTAACCTCTCCTCTACATCCACAGTCTACCAGATGAGAGGAACCGTTTCCCAAGGTTGTAAACCTCAAGGCTGTGGATCTTTGTAGCCAGGGACTAAGCTGGTTAACTTAGTCACACACAGGTAACAGTTTCCAATGCTGAAATCTGATGAAACCATAACTGGCCAGATCTTGCAGCTGTTAGGCTTTTCAGGAAGATGTCGAATATGTACAGGTGAAACTCGAAAAATTCGAATATCGTGCAAAAGTTGATTTATTTCACTAATGCAACTTAAAAGGTGAAACTATTATATGAGATAGACTCATTACATGCAAAGCAAGATAGTTCAAGCAGTGATTTGTCATAATTGTCATGATTGTGGCTTACAGCTCATGAAAACCCCAAATCCACAATCTCAGAAAATTAGAATATTGTGAAAAGGTGCAATATTCTAGGCTCAAAGTTTCCCACTCTAATCAGCTAATTAAGCCACAACACCTGCAAAGGGTTCCGGATGGTCTCTCAGTCTGGTTCAGTAGGACTCAAAATCATGGGAAAGACTAATGACCTGACAGTTGTGCAAAAAAACATCATTGACACCCTCCATAAGGAGGGAAAGCCTCAAAATGCAAAAGAAGTTGGATGTTCCCAAAGTGCTGTATCAAAGCACATTAATAGAAAAATATGTGGAAGGGAAAAGTGTGGAAGAAAAAGGTGCACAAGCAGCAGGGATGACCGCAGCCTGGAGAGGATTGTCAAGAAAAGGCCATTCAAGTGTTGGGGACTTTCACAAGGAGTGGACTGAGGCTGGAGTCAGTGCATCAAGAGCCACCACACACAGACGGATCCTGGACATGGGCTTCAAATGCCGTATTCCTCTTGTATCCACTCCTGAACAACAAACAACGTCAGAAGCGTCTTACCTGGGCTAAAGAAAAACAGACCTGGTCTGTTGCTCAGTGGTCCAAAGTCCTCTTTTCTGATGAGAGCAAATTTTGCATCTCATTTGGAAACCAAGGACCCAGAGTATGGAGGAAGAATGGAGAGGCACACACCGCAAGATGCTTGAAGTCCAGTGTGAAGTTTCCACAGTCTGTGTTGATTTGGAGAGCCATGTCATCTGCTGGTGTTGGTCCACTGTGCTTCATTAATTCCTGGGTCAACACAGCCGTCTACCAGGAGATTTTGGAGCACTTCATGCTTCCTTCTGCAGACGAGCTCTATGGGGATGCTGACTTCATTTTCCAGCAGGACTTGGCACCTGCCCACACTGCCAAAAGCACCAAAACCTGGTTCAATGACCGTGGGATTACTGTGCTTGATTGGCCAGCAAACTCGCCTGACCTGAACCCCATAGAGAATCTATGGGGCATTGCCAAGAGAAAGATGAGAGACATGAAACCTAACAATGCAGAAGAGCTAAAGGCCGCTATTGAAGCATCCTGGTCTTCCATAACACCTTAGCAGTGCCACAGGCTGATAGCTTCCATGCCACGCTGCATTGAGGCAGTAATTGCTGCAAAAGGGGCCCAAACCAAGTACATATGTATGCTTATACTTTTCAGAGGTCCCATATTGTTCTATGTACAATCCTTGTTTTATTGATTGCATGTAATATTCAAATTTTCTGAGATTGTGGATTTGGGGTTTTCATGAGCTGTAACCCATAATCATCACAATTATATGACAAATCACGGCTTGAACTATCTTGCTTTGCATGTAATGAGTCTATCTCATAAATTAGTTTCACCTTTTAAGTTGCATTAGTGAAATAAATGAACTTTTGCACGATATTCAAATTTTTTCGAGTTTCACCTGTAGTTCCACAAAGCTGACTCACTGATCTTCTGAGCATTCCACAATGGGGATGCCAGTAAAAGGCACTAGACTGAACACAGAAGCCTATGCCCAAGAAGTATTAGGTGTGCATGGGCAACAGTGAGTATCCAGGACTTTATCCAGGCATTGAACAGTCAAAACTGATCCCAGTCAACCTAGTAGGTCAGGAGACAAAGAGAAGGGAATTGGGACTTTGAATGAGGCTATTGCCTGGTTAAGTAAAAATATGTTTGAACATGTTTTAATTACATATTTAAATATAAATGCATTACAAAAGTACATATTGTGTATAAAGGAATAACACATAATATGGATGCACATGACAAAATTGTCATAAATTATTGAATGTACATAACAATCAATAACAGTATAAAAATAAATTGTACATAACTGTATGAATTCATATATATACACATATGTTGGCTTTAAACTACCTCAGCTTCTGGGATAGACTACCCTTCTGGCCCTGGTCCTGCCCCTACCCATACTACATACTATTGTACTCTGATGTATGCAAGTACCTAGGACTGACAAACTTGTCCTTTTCTGTTGTGCCTATTCTAACATTAAATATAATTACATATTGTTCTTTATAGATACCCTATAGCATCCGCCCTTGAGGAAGTGTTCATACACGAAACGCGTCGGGATTCAGGATGTAGCTATATGCCTCAATAGGACTATATCTAGATATAATGTCTACTCAGTTATACTATATTACAATATTTTTTTACTTAAATTAATCAACAGTTTTTAGTCCTGCCAAGCCAACATATGTGTATGTACCATATATACTCGAGTATAAGCCAACCCGAATATAAGCCGAGGCACCTAATTTTACCACAAAAACTGGGAAAACGTATTGACTCGAGTATAAGCCTAGGGTGTGCCTCACTTTGCCTCACTGTGTCCATGACTAGACTGACGTTTAACATGGGAGTCTATGGAAGGGGTGCCCGGGTTTGAAAAATCGGTGCTTCCTGGCTGTAAGTCCCCTGAACAAGTAACTTTGCAAACTTGTAGAGGAAGAGTGGGGCTACATGTGTGCCAAGTTTGGGGTCCAGAGGACCTACGACCGGCCGGTACCGGGTCCCCAAAGTCACCAGAGAAATTACCATTTAACATGGGAGTCTATGGAAGGGGTGCCTGGTTTGAAAAATCGGTGCTCCCCGGCCAT
Source organism: Rana muscosa (assembly GCA_029206835.1). Taxonomy (NCBI): domain Eukaryota; kingdom Metazoa; phylum Chordata; class Amphibia; order Anura; family Ranidae; genus Rana; species Rana muscosa. The sequence goes on from CM055120.1 coordinate 164,082,470, forward strand.
AAGTCCCCCGGACAAGAAACTTTGCACACTTGTAGAGAAAGAGTGAGGCTATATGTGTGCAAAGTTTGGGGTTCAGGGGACCTACGGCCGGCCGGTACCGGCTCCCCAAAGTCCGGGAGTTCAGGCGCAAAAAGATGGACTCGAGTATAAGCCGAGGGGGGCATTTTCAGCACAAAAAATTGTGCTTAAAAACTCGGCTTATACTCGAGTATATATGGTATATATATATATATATATATATGAATTCATACAGTTATGTACAATTATTTTTATACTGTTATTGACTATGTTATGTACATTCAATAATTTGACAATTTTGTCATGTGTGCATCCATATTATGTGTTATTACTTTATACACAATATGTACTTGTGTAATGCATTTATATTTAAATATGTCATTAAAACATGTTCAAATATATTTTTACCTAACCAATCAATAGCCTCATGTAAAGTCCCAATTCCATTCTTTTTGTCTATTCAGACTAGGGATGGAGACACACATGTGCTTCATTTAAAGTCCCGAAACTCCCCACTTTTTCTATAGTTGGTCAGGAGGACCCACTGGAGAAGGATTCCAAGGGGTACCATTAAAGTGCACATTTCCCTACATTCATTAAAATCATATCAGCTCTGCATGCTGATATAAAAACACCTCACATTCATTAGTTAAACATTTTTCCTTTTACTTCCAATGAGTGATTTTCCACTTTCTGGTTGATTGAGGCATTGGTCTGTGTACCTGGCCTCAAAGCTTCATCACCATTTATAAAGGTGCCTTTATTGTAATTTTTAGGATAAGGGTGAAGTTGTTCTTTACGGGCTTTTCATATCCTGAGGATAGGATATTTTCCTGGGAGAAAGAGTGGTTGCCTGGATGGGACACAGTTTCAAAGATGGAGTTGACATGTTCTGGAGCAAGGGGTTCAGGGGTGAAAGGAGCACAGGGAGACCTGGAAATGGGCCTCAATATGTGCTGCAGCGCAGGAGTGGCCAGCTTGGGGGGGGGGGGGGCGCCAGGGGCAAAGCATTAGCCTGCGAGTCTAAAGGGGGGATTCTCTGCACCTGAATTCCTGAGAGGCAAACTACAGAACAACCTGTCAGGGTACATAATCACTTTTATGCTAAAGGCTTTACAAAGGGCGTAGCTGGGTTCTGACTTGGAGCCTTATGGGCTGCCAGAGAGTCAGTCTCCTAAGGCACAGGGGGCACCTACAGAATAAGTAGGTGAGAGAGAAGGTTCAATGACCTCTCCCTAGGTTTCCTAAGTTGAGGCAGGAGAATACTCTGGCCTTCCATTGAGTCCTCGATGATTTTATCAAGTGTAAAACCAAAGAGACCTGTCCCCTGAAAGGCCAATCGAGTCATATTCTCTTTGGATATGGCATCAACGTTCCAACACTTTAACCAGAGTGCTCTGTGCATCTGTATAGAATACAGACCCATGTGGGACAGAAGCACCTTAACCAGAGTGCTCTGTGCATCTGTATAGAATACAGACCCATGTGGGACAGAAGCACCTTAACCAGAGTGCTCTGTGCATCTGTATAGAATACAGACCCATGTGGAACAGAAGCATGCAATATGCTTGTAACAAAACATGCAATATGCTTGTAACAAAGTAATCACAGCTGAAATATAAGGCTCCAGACATCTTTTCCACATGCTCAATTAAGAAGGGGTCTACAGCAGAGGCAGATAGATTCTTTTGAGGGATCTAACCTATTCTGCCACAGATTGACAAATTAAAGTCACAGCCAGTACAGGAAGAAGGACAGAACCTGTCAGAGGGATTCCAACCGTCTTCCAGTAGAATCCTTAAAGGTAAGCACACCTTCCAACTTTCTAGTGATTTTCCTGTTAAGGTGGGACACTGGCAGATTCGCAGTGGGTATACACCAATGTTTAACAAATTCTCTCTCAAAGGGGAACATATCCAACACACTCTCAGGTGGGACTGAAGACTCATCCATGTGCATCCAGCCTGCATAGTGGAACACCTTGAATAGTGAGTGTCATAGAAAGGTCTCTGCAGCTCCGAAGCTGGACAGCAGGATGATTCTCCAAATGCAGCATAGTACATGCTGTAACAATAAGAGACAAAAAAAAACCCCTTGCAATTCAAAGGTGATGGCAGGAGACTGTGGTGCCTTTAAAAATAGTCTCTTTAGAGATAAATTGTTTGGACTTTGAATCTGAGTCAGAGGTGGTCACAGTGATCAGTGGCCCAGCCTGACCTTAGGCCTCAATACAGTCAGAGGGCAACAGGGTGTGCTAAAAGCATCTGAGGTCAGTATCCACTTGGAATTTCGACGATTCTGACCACAAAGTCTTGAATGACAGCAGCAAAGGTCTCTGACGACAGGGTTAGTAATTTGGCCTTATTGGATGGAGCTGAGGGAGATTCCAGTAATGCAGACCTTAACTACAGGGTCACTAAATTCAAGATTACAGACATTCAGTGGATACCAAGTAGATACCCCTGAATTGGTTTATAGGATATGGATTTGGAGCCTCCGGATTGTCACCTTTTTAACCACATGGCAGTGATGCAGCTTGGCCCAAAGTGTTATACAGGGCCTCATCACAAACCCAGGCAGCAGGTGATGGTGAGGGTCAGTCGTCCAGAGGAGACCAGGTCACTGTAGGTGGGCAGAAGAAACAGACTGGAGATTGGAATTTCAACACTCTACCCAGCTGATGGTGTCAGCATGCAGTCATTCTGAATTAACCCCAGACTGCGATAACCCTGGTGGTAATATGAAATTTCAAAAGGTGTCCAGCAGTACAAATAATGAGGTTGCTCCCAGTGCTTCAGTCTAATTGGCCTAGTCAACAGCGTTAGTTTACAGAGAAAGGGCAATCCATGGCTCTGGACCTAAAAAGCGTTCTGCCGCTACACAAAGGTCTGGAAAGCGCCAAAGCAGGTACCAGTGTCCAAAGGTCGCATTTCAGACCTAGCCCCACATGTCCAGTCCAGAGGGGTTTGGCACTCTGAAGACAGGCCTAATAAAGGCCAGTCCAGACAGCTGCTACATAGAGACTAGCTCAAGCAGCAATGTAGTGAGGAATCTTGACCGAAATCTTCAAAAGAAGAATCCAAAGAAATATTGAAGAAAAAAACAAGCCTAGCAAAATATAGTAGATGCCAATCCTCCCAGAGCACTAACACAAATTGGAGGCATGCTGGATAGAGGAGGGGTTATACTGGGGCTGGCATCATTTTTTTTGTCTTTTCAGTGTCCAATCCTCCAGCAGGCAGCAGTATAACTAGACAGTATATGAATTTCTGTGTACCTCAATAGATTAGAAAGACGTTAGGCTACACACCATCAGGGGTACATGATACACACTTGGGAAACACTGCCATAGAGAACCATTGTATTTTTTATTCTGCCAAAATACCATTCTTTGCCAGCAGTGGAAGTTGCAGTTGAAATCTTTAAAATTGAAAACCTCTGCCTTGAGCACACCTGACAGCAAGAAAAAGACCCCTGAATACAACAGCAATTACCAATATTACTGTACATTTTCATTATTGATATTTACAAGCTTCTGTGTAACCAGAAAAACTTAGATCTTCCATCACATTGTTATTAATATGGCGAGCTATGATTTGGGTAATCTCATTAAGCGTAAGGACTTTGCTACAATAACTCACTGATGCCTTCATAAATACAAAATGTAAGTGCCTCATAATACAGTATTATATTTTTCATATTAAACACAAATAATCCCTTAAAATTTCCAGCTGTACAGTATGATTCTGTTTATATTTCTAGCTCTGGCAGAACGCCACTAGTCTCTTGTAATGGTGGAGGACACATTTTTGTACTTTGATTCCAGGAACAGGTAGGCTGGATTTGGCCACAGTCAGCAAGTTTAATCAGAACAACATCCCCCAGCTATAATGAAACATGGTTCACTACTCCTCTGCTAATTTGCTGTAATTAGGAATGAAACATCTCCTTGGCAAAAAAAGTTTGTAATGCAGTTGGAGAGGTTTCTGCTGATGCATTGTAAAATCTGCTAATCATCTGTTCTTCATGTGGTTTGTTCTCCAGTCTCGGGAAGACTGTGGAGACCCTCTGGCCCCATTTTTACTGGCCAGCAGGGGGTGTCACCTTTTAATCTGCTTTCTAGACCCCCTGCCCATGTGCTGGGTACATTTTCTAACATTTATTTGTTGCCTTCGAACAGGGAAAATCTCTGTATCGGCGTAACATGTGTTTGACTGACTGAGGGAGGAAACGGAGAGGCTGTGAAAGACAAAATCACCAAAAGTAAAGGTGTCCTTTAAGTATCAATAGGCCCAAGAGTTGCACACAATAATGCTTACTCACCGTCAACTCCTGATCCATGAAGTAGGGGTTTTCAGATGAGCCATCATTGGTCTCAATGTCTATTGCGTAACACAGCAACAGACTATGTACAACGCTTTCAAACAGGGATAAGAAACTGTGGGCAACTAGGTAAGCAAAGAAAGCAACCAACAGCAGCGGGATGACCCAAACATGCAGTTCTCGATGGTAATTAAAGGCCATTAGTCCTCCAAATACTGTGAAACACACAACAAAGACCTAGGGGAAAGACAAAAAAAAGTTAAACACACATCCAAATCACAAATATGCCTTTTGGTAGACAAACTGTAACTGTAAGGCTAAAGCAGGTCATAGATGGATCCAAATTCAACCAGCTCAGCAGGGACCAGCTGAATTTTCGATCCATTTATAGCAGTTTGACAGAAGTTGACCGTTAGGTTGGCTTCTGTTAAACGGGGAATATGTTGAATCTATTTGATCCACCAAAAATTAGTCCATGAGATTTCTCTTCACTTCCTTTCCCAGGAAATCATTCCAAAGAGATGGGATATTCCCGCTTAAAAGAGGTTCATTCACGGGAAGATTTTCCTTTGTCTCCTATTCTTCTCATCACTTTCAGTATAAGAGACAATGGACATCAGGAGCGAGTAGGAGGGCGAATCTCCACACCAGGGACACAGATGGCAATAAAAACCTGACAGAGCTTAGAACTCTTCCACATATTTAAAATAAAAATACATTTTACATACTGGATATATATATATATACACTCAACGCCCATTTTTATTGGGTACACCTTGCTAGTACCGGGTTGGACCCCCTTTTGCCTGCAGAACTGCCTTAAAGCGGAGTTCCACCCAAATTTGGAACTTCCGCTTAATCCACTCCTCGCCCCCTTACATGCCACATTTAGCATGTCATTTTTTTTGGGGGGGGGGGGGGGAGTGGGGGCTTCAGTAGGAGTGGGACTTCCTGTCCCACTTCCTCCTTCCGCCCTGGGGCCGCCTAGGCGATACGTCATATCGCCTTTTGGTGGCCCCTCCCTGTAGGCGATCACCTGGGATGTGACAGGTCCCAGGCGATCGCCTGTCCACTCAGAGAGCGCTGTGCGAAGTGAGTGCATGCGCAGTGAGTGCCTGGCCGTGAAGCCGAAAGCGGTCACGGCCGGGTGCCCACACTATGAAGGGGGGGAGAGGAGCGGAGCTCCGGGCGGTGCCTCTCTGGACAGTGGAACAGGTAAGTGTCTGTTTATTAAAAGCCAGCAGCTACACTTTTTGTAGCTGCTGACTTTTAATAAACATAAAAAAAAGGCTGGAACTTCCCTTTAATTCTTGGTGGCATAGACTCAACAAGGTGTTGGAAACATTCCTCAGAGATTTTGGTTCATATTGACATGACAGCATCACGCAGTTGATGCAGATTTGTCGGCTGCACATCCATGATGCAAATCTCCCGTTCCACCACATCCCAAACGTGCTCCATTGGATTGAGATCTGGTGACCGTGGAGGCCATTGGAGTACAGTGACCTCATTGTCATGTTCAAGAAACCATTTTAAGATAGTTTGAGCTTTGTGACATGGTGCAATATGTTGCTGGAAGTAGCCATCAGAAGATGGGTACACTTTAGTCATAAAGGGATGGGCATGGTCAGCAACATAGTTAGTAAGGTTGAATAAAGACACCAGTCCATCCAGTTCAACCTGAGTGAGTGTGGGTGGGTGTCTCCAATTCTCCCTATCCCTGTACATTGTGTCTCATTAAGATGCTCATCTATTATATTATTATTTATTTAAGGTACCCATATAGCGCCGTCAATTTACACAGCGTTCCACACATACATCGCACACTCACATTGGTCCCTACCCTCAATATTCAGATGCCTGTGGCATTTAAACGATGCTCAATTGGTACTATGGGGCCCAAAGTGTGCCAAGAAAATATCCCCCACACCACCACCAGCCTGAACCGTTGATACAAGGCAGGATGGATCCATGCGCTTTCAGGTTGTTTACGCCAAATTCTGACCCTACCATCTGAATGTTGCAGCTGAAGACTCAAGACTCATCAGACCAGGCAAAGCTGTCTTAAATCTTCTATTATCCAATTTTGGCGAGCTTGTGCGAATTGTAGCCTCAGTTTCCTGTCCTTAGCTGACAGGAGTAGTTTAGGAGTGTAGCAGGGACTGACTTGATTAGTAGACAAAACACCCAATCCCTATTCAATATAGATTGTGTGTGTAGTCCTCTATGGGACTTTTTAGGGTGAAGTCTACAAGTTTCAAATTTTATCAAAAAATATATATTTATTGCTGTAATACAAAATATCAAAGAGATAAAAATACATATACAATTTGGATGTACACAAACACAACTCAAACTATAGAGCAACAAAGTAACAACGTTACAAAAGACCATAAACCACTGTGAGGGTCCCGATTCCTGTGGGAGGGCCCAGGGTGCCCGATGCGTTTCGAGGCTATGGGTTTATATAGCGCCTCTTCTTCAGGGGCTAGTGGTGATAGGTGTTGTGGTCGTAAATCATATATGCTAACTGTTGTTGCCTATGAAGTTTGGTGTGGATACATCCTTGTTTAAAATAACAGAGATTGATGCTCACTGCTCCGGATGAAAGGAGAACGCAGGGGGGTCACAACACGGGGGACCGTGCATCGAACTATGCCCGGGGCAGGGCAACAAAGGGCGCCTGTACTCAAAACAGCAGGTAATTTATGCTGCTGATCCCATCTGCTGTATCTCAACCCAGGTTTTGGAGTGGATTTGTGTCGCATGGGCTCCACAGAGAAAAAGGTATTCCCCTAAGAAGAGGGAAGGGGAACAAAATGGAATCTTTTCTCCTGTAGGGAACAATGTAGACACATCCACTCCCAAGTCAGCAATGTGCAAATTACAGGCGCCCTTTGTTGCCCTGCCCCGGGCATAGTTCGATGCAATTTTTTGATAAAATTTGAAACTTGTAGACTTCACCCTAAAAAGTCCCATAGAGGACTACACACACACAATCTTAGCTGACAGGAGTGGCATCTGGTGTGGTCTACTGCTGCTGTAGCCCGTCTGCTTTGAGGTTCCATTTGTTGCGCAATCAGAGATGGTATTCTGCATACCTTGGTTGCAATGAGTGGTTATTTGAGTTACTGTTGCCTTTCATCATTTCGAAACAGTCTGTCCATTCCCCTCTTTTCCCTAGATATTTTCCCTTTTTCGGACCATTCTCCTTAAACCCTAGAGATGGTCGTGCGTGAAAATCCCAGTAGATCGGCAGTTTTTGGTGCCCTTCTGGCATCAACAACTATGCCACATTCAAAGTCACTTTAAATCCCCTTTCCTATTAATTCATATGCTCGGTTTGAACTTCAGCAAGTCTTCTTCACCACGTCCAGATGCCTAAATGCATTGAGCTGCTGCCATGTGAATGGCTGATTAGCAATTTGTGTTACCAAGCAATTGAACAGGTGTACCTAATAAAGTGGCCGGTGAGTGCATATGCAAAACACTTAATAATTGTGGACTACAACAGCTGATTATTTAATAGAAAGTGCGCGAGTATAAAAATAGCGTGCTAACAGCAGACATATGTTTTAGTACATGTCAGCATAGATAAATTGCAAAGTGCTCCATCAAACTGACTTGAATAGGGAAAAAGAAGAACAGCACAGCAGGCAGGTTTATTTTCCAAATGTGTCCCAGTGCAGATGATTGGTGTACGCAACTGACACAGAATAGCAAATCTATGCATTCTACTTGAGTGGAGTGCATTATGGAGCCTATATGAACCAGCCCTGAAGAATGCTGATCACAAGCCCCATTTTCTGTCTGATTTTGAACTAGTCTGCATGCATAACATCCATTACAAAGATCTGTAACAGACTGCAGCAAAGGTTATCTGGGGTTTTCAGAATTATTTTGCCAACAAATACAAAAGCTGAGCAGGAAAAATCATTTAGAGCACTGCAGCCAGGTGGGAACACAATCTGTCTCCGTATAACCCAAATGGGAAACCACATTTAATAAATGGCTGGACCACAGTAAACAGAAATATGTTTTGCTGTTATGGGGAGACACTTTACACATCATCGTCTCTGCATTGCTTTGCTGAATAAGCCTGCGCTGAATGGCTGGTTAAAGTGCAAGGGAGAAACCTCATCTCTCTCCTCTGGAATAAAGCAGTAGTAAACCGTGTTGTAAGAAAAAACGAAATGAAAAACCCAACCCACCGGCTGCTAAATATCTCCAAAATGGTGCACGTTTAGGAGATACAGGTACAGTGCCTTGAAAAAAATAAAAACCCCCCCTTGAAATTTTCCACATTTTGTCATGTTACAACCAAAAACGTAAATGTATTTTATTGGGATTTTATGTGATAAACAAGCACATAATTGTGAAGTGGAAGGAAAATGATAAATGGTTTTCCAATTTTTTTACAAATAAATATCTGAAAAGTTTGGTGTGCATTTGTATTCAGCCCCCTTTACGCTAATACCCCTAACCAATGGTGTCCCTAGGGGGGGCCAGAGGGGGCCCTGACCCCCCCCCAACATTATGCTGTGCCCCCCCAAAAAATGTTTTTATTGCATTTTTTGTATTTTGCTCGGGCCGCCGCTGGAGTAACAGTCTATCCTGAGAGGGAGAGCGTCCCCAGTTAGCTCCTGCGGGGGATTCCTGCCCTCTGCTCGCTGACACTGCATAATGCGAACGCTCACACAACCACAGCCGCCTGATCTGCTCCTTCCCCTGCATCCTCATTGGCACGGAGAAGAGCGAGTTGCAGGAAGGACTCCACGAGCACTGGGGGGGGGGGGGGGGGCCCAAGCCTTCATCTCAGTTACTGAAAAAACAGACCGATTTCTCCCAGGAGAACCAGCCTGTAAATTCCGAGAGTGGTGACTGCAAGCTGAGCCGAGTGTCAGTCTATGACACTCTTTCACAGCCCAGCGAGTCCAGCCACCCCTCCCTCACATACAAGCAGGGAGGAATACAGCTCCTCCTCCTCCTTCCAGTCCTGCCCCCACTATCCCGGCATGCTGTATCTGAAGAGAGGGGATGTGTGGGCAGGAAATATGAAATTCAGCAGAATTCCTGGCTGTGTGTGAATGATTCCTGAGATTCTAGCCTGGACCGTGGGTAACTGTGTGCACTGCAGACTGCAGTACACTGTTATCACTGAACTGCATTATCTCCACCCCTTCTCTCCCCCATCTGTCTCCCTCCCCCTCTCCTGTTCTTTCAAGACATTCACAATTTACTTTCACTTTCAGTTAGGCAGGTAATATACGGTGCAAATTTCTTTCCTGCATCCACAGATTGCAGGAAAGAAACTTGCATGATTCCCCCATCAACAGACAGTGGCGACAGGGGAATATCCCCCCTGCTCAGCAATTTTATTCTCCCGACAAACAGTGATAATTACTAGTGGCTATAGCAACCAATAGTGATAATCATAAGAGAATCTGCTCATTACCGGTTCAAATCTCAGCCAGTTCCTGCTGAACCAGTTGAGATTTAAACCCATACATTGATCACTTTTTTTCATTCAACTATTAAGTTGAATGAAAAAAAAAGGAAATTATCCAATTCCCCCATCTACACATTATAGGTGGATGGGGGAATCCTCCCAGTGTGGACCAGTGCTGGAACAACCAGAGTTGCTGTCCTGTCCCGGCTATTCACATCGCTGGTCTCTGTCTCCATGGCAGTGGGGGCAGCACATTGGAACCCAGTGCTGGTTACTTTATGGGGCTGATGTACAGGAGGGCCAGCACAATTTGTTGTTAGAGATGGGCTTGGCATGTTCACAACTCCACATGCCAGAGCCTGCCAGGAAGCCCACACTGCACAGCGCTAATCACAGGCAGTGAGACATTTCCCGGTCTGCAGCTGCACAGATCAGGAAATGTCTCACTGGCTGTGATTAGCACTGTGGAGTGTCGGCTTCCTGGCGGGAGATCGGGCATGTGGGATTTCAAACACACTCGAGCCCATCTCTATTGGTTGTAGACAGTTGAGCTCCCTGCAGGTTGCTTAGCAGCAGTGGAGCCTTCTCGGACATGCTGATCGGGATGCAATCCAGGTGATGCTCCTAGTCAAATCCTAGTGTTAAATATCAGTGATTTTATTGATCAAAGCCCACACTTTACAGGCATAGAGCCCACATGGCTGCTGAACATACGGTTGATTATATATATGTGGTTGTATTCTTGATGCTAATAAATACTGTGTTTATTAGATCTGACTGGGAGCATCACCTGGATCAAATCCCGATCAGCATGTCAACAGAGAAGGTTATACAGCATTACTGCTGCTAGGTGACCAGCTGGGGGCTCGGCTCTCTATAACCAATAGTGCCAGCCTTCCCCTGCATGCACCCATAATGTCACCAGCACTAGGTCCTAATAGACTGCCGCCGCTGCCAAGGAGACAGATGCCAGACCAGCGCTGTCAATATCAGGGACAGGACAGCTGGGGAACCCCACAGTGGCAGAACACCAGGGCCCGGTGGCAAGACAACCTTTGCAACCCTGATAGTTCTCCCACTGCTTTGGACCTTTATTATTTTCTTGGTGTGCTGGTGACATATATCTCTTGTTTTCTGCCACCCTGGGGGCCCCAGTATAGTATGAAGGGAGCTCACTGCAGAACATGTGAAAGGGCCTGTTGTGGGATCGTAGTAAAGGGCCCCAGGATATATAATAATTGCATTTTATAGTTGGCCCCCCTACTTTTGTCCCTGTCTCCCCATGTGCCCCCCCTAAATATGAAAGCTGGAAACGCCATAAATATGAAAGCTGGAAACGCCACTGCCCCTAACTAAAATCTAGTGGAACCCATTGCCTTCACAGAAGTCACCTAATTAGTAAATAAAGTTCACCTGTGTGTAATTTAATCTCATTATGAATACAGCTGTTCTGTGAAGCCCTCAGAGGTTTGTTAGAGAACCTTAGTGAACAAACAGCATCATGAAGGCCAAGGAACACACCAGACAGGTCAGGGATAAAGTTGTGGAGAAGTATAAAGCAGGGTTAGGCTATAAAAAAAATATCCCAAGCTTTGAACATCTCACAGACCATTGTTCAATCCATCATCTGAAAATAGAAAGAGTATGGCACAACAGCCAACCTACCAAGACATGGCCATCCACCTATACTGAAAGGCCGGGCAAGGAGAGCATTAATCAGAGAGGCAGCCAAGAGGCCCATGGTAACTCTGGAGGAGCTGAAAAATCCACAGCCCAGATGGGAGAATCTGTCCACAGGGCAACTATTAGTCGTGCACTCCACAACTCTGGCTTTTATGGGAGAGTGGCAAGAAGAAAGCCATAAGAAGTCCTGTCAGCAGTCTGCGAGAAGCCATGTGGGGGACACAGCAAACACATGGAAGAAGGTGCTCTGGTCGTATGAGACCAAAATGTTACTTATTGGCTTAAACGAAAAACTGCTATGTTTTGCGTAAAAACTTACACTGCACATCACCCTGAACACACCATCCCCACCGTCAAACATGGTGGTGTATCATGCATTCATGCATCATGTTGTGGATATGCTTTTCTTCAGCAGGGACAGGGAAGCTGGTCAGAGTGGATGGGAAGATGGATGGGGCCAAATACAGGGCAATCTTAGAAGAAAACCTGTTATGCCGCGTACACACGATCGGAAATTCCGACAACAAATGTCCGATGTGAGCTTTTTGTCGGAAATTCCAACCGTGTGTAGGCTCCATCGAACATTTGCCGTCGGAATTTCCGACCACAAAAATTTGAGAGCTGGTTCTCATATTTTCCAACAAGAAAAGTTCTTGTCGGAAATTCCGAACGCCTGTATGCAATTCTGACGCACAAAAAAACACGCATGCTCAGAAGCAGAAGATCCGAACTGCCTATTGAACTTCATTGATCTTGGCTCGTCGTACGTCTTGTACGTCACCGCGTTCTTGACGTTCGGAATTTCCGACAAGATTTGTGTGACCGTGTGTATGCAACACAAGTTTGAGCAAACATTCCGTCGGAAAAAAATCCACGGTTTTGTTGGTCGGAATTCCCGATCTTGTGTACGCGGCATTATGCCGCGTACACGCGACCGTTTTTCTTGATGTGAAAAATGCAATTTTTTAAATTGATCATTAAAAGCGATCGTGTGTAGGCACCAGAGCATTTTTAACGACGTGAAAAATAGCCTGAAAAAAATTAGAACCTGCTCTATTTTTTCAACGTCGTTCTTTTTAACGTCGTGAAAAACGATTGTATGTATGTTTTTACGAGGGGAAAAAAACGCGCATGCTCAGAATTAAGTATGAGACGGGAGCGCTTGTTCTGGTAAAACTAGCGTTTGTAATGGAGATAGCACATTCGTCACGCTGTAACGGACTGAAAAGCACGAAGTGTGAAAAGCGCGAATCGTCTCTCACCAAACTTCATTAACACGAGGATCAGCAAAAGCGTCCCAAAGGGTGGCGCCATTCGAATGAAACTTCCCCTTTCGTATGTGTTGTACATCACCGCGCTTTGCTTGAGCATTTTTTTCTAATAAACGTGTGTATGCAAGGCAGGCTTGAGAGGAAACACGAAAAATCACAGAGAAAAACTTTGTTTTTTTCCATGACATGAATAACGGTCGTGTGTACGCGGCATTAGAGTCTATAAAAGACTTGAGACTGGGGCAGAGGTTCACCTTCCAACAGGACAACGACCCTAAACATATATCCAAAGCTACAATGGAATGGTTTAGAATCTTTAGATCAAGGCATATTCATATGTTAGAATGGCCCACTCATAGTCCAGACCTAAATCCAATTGGAAATCTGTGGCAAGACTTGAAAATTGCTGTTCACAGACGCTCTCCATGCACGCCACACTTTTCAAATATTTGTTTGTAAAAAAGTTTGAAAACCATTTATCATTTTCCTTCCATTTCACAATTACTCTGTGTTGGTCTATTACATAAAATCCCAATTAAAAAACATTTTTGGCTGTAACATGACAAAATGTAGAAAATTTCAAGGGGTATAAATACTTTTTCAAAGCATTGTAAGCCTTCTTATAGGTAGACAAAGTGGATAAAAAGCAGAAATTACTACCGCTTTAATCTTCAAGTTTTTAGCTGCGTGGCCTTCCTCTCCTTGCATTCCGTTATGTGCAAATTTTCGAACTCTGAGGTTTGGGGTGGTGATTTAGGACATACCAAGGGCTATAACAGCCACTCTAAGAACTTGACACATGTGCAGGCGGACTGCCAAAATACTCTATGGCAATTCCTATTGGCACCCCACTTGTGCTTGGCTCCCTAATTAGGATTTTACAGATCATAGAATGAACTGTGGGCAGGACATCACATAAAAAAATATTTGCCAATCAATGGGCTTACAGGACCTATAAGCACCATTTTTAGGCTGGTTTCACACAGACGGTCTCCGTAATCCGACTGTCATCCAATCCGATGGATGGATGGGGAATGGATCCCCTATCCGTCTGTTTTTGGCGGACAGGTTCGGATTAGATTCCGGCGGGTGTCAGCGGACACATGTCCACGGACATCCGCCGCTCCATAGAGAGCAATGGCTGGTCCAATCAGGTCCACCTGAAAACTGACTGTCCATGTGAAACCAGGCTTAAACTGCATTTTTGTAAACATGTCCCAATCAAGTTGAATTAGTTCTGTGCGAATGGAAAAACAAATGTTATAAAGCTATTTTCTCTCCAGGCCAAATGGTATTCTTCATACAGAAATAGAGCATATTAAAAAATTACAAGCGATGAAGCTGATGTTCATATTTAAAGTGGTTCTAAAGCCTTAAAGTGGAACTAAACCCCCCTATCCTTTTCATCCAAGGAAGCGAACATCTTGGCCTCTGTTTGATCTGCAACTGCCGAGATGCTGCACATGTGATCAGTTATGACACCAGCCATTTGATGGTTTGACAGTTTGGTTGAGATCACAAGCATTCCTGGCATGTAACTTTTTTGAAACTGTTAAATCTAAGGATTTAGTTCCACAGGTGTTTTTAACCTTAATGCATTCTCTGTATTAGGCCCCTTTCAAACGGGACGGATCCCAGCTGAGCCGGCGGATGACAGGGCGGTCCCCGCACAATGTGCAGGGACCGCCCTGTCAGATCTGTCCGTGTTCATCCGATCCGCTCTGCAGACGGATAGAAAAATAGGATTTTCCTCTGTCTGCAGAATCGGGGGATTGCGGACCCGGAGGAGATCGGGTGTCAGCGGATATTCATCCGCTGACACCCGCGATATCATAGGGACCAATGTACGTCCCTTTTTCATCCGTAAACGGATGGATGAAAAAGCGGACATACAGTCCGCTAGTGAGAAAGGGGCCTTAAGGTAACAAAACCTTTTCTGAAGATGATTCTCCACCCTCCACCCCCCTCCCCCCCTCCCCTTATACTTACCTGAGCCCAATCTTGATGCAGCGCTGTGGCTCTCCCTCCTCACAGTGAAGATTGATAGCAGCGGGAGGTATTGGCTCCTGCTGCTGTCAATCAGATCCAATAATGAGGGGGCGGGGCATAGTCACTCTGTCTGTGTCTATGGACACAGACAGTGGGGCTCGGGGGCGGGTCCACAAAAGTACCTCCCCTGCTGGGGAGGGGGGGGAACTCAGTATAGGGGAGCTGCCAGGAGCACTCCCGGGGGACCCCAGAAGAGGATGATCGGGGCTGTTCTGTGCAAAACCATTGCACAGAGCAGGTAAGTATGACATTTGTTTTTTAAGTGGTCTATTATAACTTTAATTACCGTAATCCTCAGCTCCATCTAGTGGCCATAATGCAGTATTTTCCTGGTCCACTCTATTCTGTATGAAGAACAACATTTGACTTAAAGAGGAATTAGCCTAATAACCTTTGTTTTTCCTCTCATTTACACTGAACACATGTATATGCAGTTTTACAGGACAAATAACTGTTGGCGCTATATAAATCCTGTATAATAATAATAAAAATAGCTCTGCAATTTATTTATTTTTTAATAAATACATACCTAAGACATTAATCTGTGTCTTTTTATATAAACTCACATTAATGACCAATACCTTTGCTGCCATGGGTAGCTCCTCCATTATAGATATTGTATGAAACCTACAGGAAAGTAGTCTATAATAGAAAAGCTATAGACTTATAAGTGCCTAAGGCAGTATGTCCACATTCCCAAATAATATGACACGCACCATGATGGACACCATACCAAGCATTGTTGAAAATATGTTACCTTTCCGAGAAAAACAAGGAATACCGCAGAGCATTTCAGTGATGAGACACAGGGGGGAGTTTTCGCCATAAGACTGTAGGCTTCCTTGGCGGAGGTACAGAATGGGGTTCCATTAATTACAGTCGCTGTGTACGCATTCTAGAAGTTGAAGAGATGAGGAGAGATTTGTTGAAAGTGAAATTTTCCCAAACAGTGAACATAAACAGAGGAGTTTTGTTTGCGTAACCCTTGTCTGCGTTCTCAGTGTGCCATAAATATATGCCTTTCAGATCCTACCACCAACCTCATCAAGTTTACACTGCCATGCCTTGATATTATATTTAGAGATGAAAGAATTCTACATTCAATCAGCAAAGCAATTTTACTTATTTTCATTGAGCAGTCTGCGCTGTGCTCTTGCAGTCATCTTTACAGGACGCCCACTCCTAGGGAGAGTAGCAGCAGTGCTGAACTTTCTCCATTTATAGACAATTTGTCTTATCGTGGACTGATGAACAGCAAGGCTTTTGGAGATACTTTTATAACCCTTTCCAGCTTTATGAAAGTCAACAATTCTTAATCGTAGGTCTTCTGAGAGCTCTTTTGTCCGAGGCATCATTCACACATCAGGCAATGCTTTGTGAAAAGCAAACCCTGAACTGGTGTGGGTTTTTTATAGGGCAGGGCAGCTGTAACCAACACCTCCAATCTCATCTCATTGATTGACACCTCACTCCAATTAGCTCTTGGAGATCTCATTAGTCTAAGGGTTCACATACTTTTTCAACCTGCACTGTGAATGTTTACATGGTGTGTTCAATAAAAACATGGTAATCTTTAATTCTTTGTGTGTTATTAGTTTAAGCAGACTGTCATTGTCTATTGTTGTGACTTAGATGAAGATCAGATCACATTTTATGACCAATTTGTGCAGAAATCCACATCATTCCAAAAGGGTTCACATACTTTTTTTGCAACTGTACATACACATAGACATTAGATATATATGTGGTATAAAAATTATTTCACGTGACTTTACTCTATATAATATAGCTGAAATCAGATCCTCTCATCTATTATTTTATTCAATTATAGCATTAGCTTAATGTTGCTCTCTTTTACTTTTAGATTAAGAAATAAAAAAAAAAAAAAAATAAAGTTTTATTGCTCAGATAGGTATATTATCTATATCAGTAATCGTTAACTTGTGATCTGCCAGACCTGTGTGTGGCTCAAGATAATTCCACTTCTTCGAATGTAGCCCAGAAAGGTCAAAAGGTTGGACACCCCTATCATAAAAGGGATAGTAAATACATTTTTTCAAAATCGCATCAATATTTGGATCAAATGAGTCAAGAGATCCAAATATTGCATGCCATGTTGTTCAGTTAACTGAGCTCTTAGTGCCATCTAGTGGAAACATGTGATATTTTTAATTTTAAATCAATGAAAAACATTTGTCCAGCTGGGGAAATAGCCTAATAACAAACTATTTTCCCCATTTACTTTGAAAGAATGTACATGCCCTTTCACTGGGCAAATTGCTATGAAATTTTGTTTTATGCATACACCCCTACGTGTCTTTACCAACCCCTTCCAATACATCAACTTGCGCTGGGTCTATATAGACCAATATGTGCATAAAAGCTATGATTATCTGAATAATAAAAAGGAAAATAAAGTGCATTTATTCGGCATGCAGGAGCTTTAAAAAAAAAAAAAATCACCAAAAATCTGACTACTGTGACAGTATACATGTCATTTGACCCCGGGATCTGTGCGTAAAATCTGCAAAAAGCCATGAGCCTATCACATGGGCAGAAAGTTACATTTCTGAGGGCTGTCTGCGCACTTGTGTTTAGAAGGCATAGACCCTTCCCTTCATAAACCAACAATAGAAAATTCCCAGCTACCAGAAAAATTGTTGCAAGGAATTGAAAAGGCCACGACTCTATGGCAGACCTGATCGGGGGAGTGATAACAGCACACAGGAGCTGAGATTTGAATCTTTGTAAATGTGGATGGAAGTTTGAGTTATAAGGACTTAACAAACCATGAGGTTCTTCCACAGAAAACATTGTGGTTTTTAAAGATGTGTTATATGGCCATTTTATATACAAACTGTACTCAGTGGAAACATTCCACATTCTGTCTTTAATGTCATATTTTAGGGAGTTAATACTGGTCTAGCAAAGGTCAAACCAACTGCATGGGAAAAATGCTTCTCATTAATATTCAATAACAAGTTCTCATTTGTACATTTTTTAGGAAAATGCTAATCTTCCAGTCCTCCTCTAACATATTTTAGCAATGCTATTTTCACATGCTTTTAAAAGCTTGGAGTAAACATATTAGGATTAAGGTTCACAAATAATGGTTCAATACCAGTGGAATACTAGTATAAAAATATTTATTTCCCCTCTCTTCACCTTCTTACTAACCCTCATTTTTGCAATAATGCCCTCTCTCCTCAAACTTTCATTTCTTTACTCCTCCTCTCCACCCCACAGCCCATACATATCACACTTCTGCCCTCTCAACATTACTGCACTTATCTCCTGCTCTTCCTGAGCCCACACAATGTCACCACTTTTAAATGACTGGGGCATTTGCCCTGGTATAAATCCTGCCCCCACCTCACCTCCCTCATCCTCCTACTAATCCGAACTTAGCCCTGGTTCACACTGGTGCGATTTGACATGCGATTTGGCATGTCAAATCGCATGTCAAAACGACAGTATTTGCCGCAAATTGCCGGCAATGGCACCGTCCTAATCAGTGCGACGCCGCATCTGCGGCGCTGCATCGATTTCAAAAAGTAGTTTCTGTACTACTTTTTGTGATTTTGGCCCACAATTTACATTGACATCTGTGCAGAAACCTGCACAGATGTCTCTGTAATCGCGGCCGAAATCGGGACTGACCAGTGGGAGTGAAATCGTGCGAGTTCAGCTGAACTAGCACGGCTTCAATCTCGCAGCCCAGTGTGAACCTGGGCTTATTGGGATATCACACCAAACCCTGGCCATCCACCGTCTAACTCGTTCTCCCAGAACCTGCAGTCTGCAGATTGTGTATTCTCACCTATTCTCCTTTGCTGAATCCACTGATTTGTATATTATTCCCCAGACCTGTCAGCTTGGAGATGGAGATGGCAGCAATCACTGTATATACTCGAGTATAAGCCGACTCGAATATAAGCCGGGGCACCTAATTTTACCACAAAAAAATGGGAAAACTTATTGACTCGAGTATAAGCCTAGGGTGTCCATCTGCATACCTCACTGTGCCCATGTGCATGCCTCACTGTGTCCATGAATAGCCTGACGTTTAACATGGGAGTCTATGGAAGGGGTGCCCGGCTTTGAAAAATCGGTGCACCCTGGCCGTAGGTCCCCCAGACAACAAACTTGTAGAGGAGAAATGGGGCTACATGTGTGCCAAGTTTCGGGTCCAGAGGACCTGCGACCGGCCGGTACCGGGTCCCCAAAGTCACCAGAGAAATTACCGTTTAATATGTGAGTCTATGGAAGGGGTGCCCAGCTTTGGAAAATCGGTGCTCCACGGCCGTAGGTCCCCCAGACAACAAACTTTGTACACTTGTAGAGGAAGAGTATGGCTATATTTATGCCAGGTTTGGGGTCCAGGGGACGTACGGCCGGCCGGTACCGTGTCCCCAAATTCCGGGAGATCAGGCGCAAAAAGGTGACTCGAGTATAAGCCGAGGGGGGCATTTTCAGCACACAAAAAATGTGCTGAAAAACTCGGCTTACACTCGATTATATACGGTACCTCCACATTTGAAGTGAAAGGGGGTTGTGAAGAAATTAGGTCTATGAAGTGTGGGTATTTGTGAAGAGTGGGGGTAGGGGAATTTGTAAAGAGTGGGGGGGGTGTAAAGAGGTGAATTGGGTGGGGGGGGGGTCATGAAGAGGTGAGAGCTATGAAGAGTTGTATGGGGGGTTGTGAAAAGGTGAGAGCTATGAAGAGTTGGGTGAAGGGTTGTGAAGAAGCGAGAGCTATGAAGAGTTGGGTGGGGGGTTGTGAAAAGGTGAGAGCTATGAAGAGTGGGGGGGGGGATTTGTGAAGAGTGGAGTGGGGGTTGTGAAGAGGTGAGAGCTATGAAGAGTAGGGGGGGGGGTTGTGAAGAGAAGAGCGTTGTAAAGAGTGGGGGGCGGGGGGGGGGAATTTGCGAAGAGTGGAAAATGCAAAAAGATGTGCATTTATAATTTTTTTTATGAAAAGTGAATTTAAAGCTACAAAACGCTTAATCAAAAATCCCATTGTTTTAACCTGACTAACTATGTAACCTCCCTGGCGGTATGATTCTGTCTGGAATTATGTACCAAAAGCGGTACAATTATTTTGCATGGAAATTTGGTGTTATATATTGTAGACCTGCAATTCTTAGGAATAACTCACTTAAACCTGACCAAACCAGAGTCTAGTAGACATCCCGGGTATGATAAAGTTTGAAACACAAAATCATAAAATTATAATATAATAAATAACTATAAATAAATTATAACAAATAGTAATGTAATTATAATAAAAATTATTCAATAATGTAATCAAATCAAAAACACAGAAATTTGCTCAGTTGCAGAATTGTCGCTGTCATTAGATTTAGTGTTTGATGACGAATTTCCCCACAAATCGCTATCGCTCAATTCTGCAATTGATTCTAATTTATTATCGCTGTTTTCTAGCTGGTCTAAAACCACTTTTGACATAAAGGGACACTTTTTGGTTGCTATGGACAATCTCCAGTTTCCAGGCAGAAAGAACAGTTTTTATTATATAAACAGGACACTGGACAGACCACTAGGGACAAAGGGGATGTGTAATTATTTGATACAGTACTGTAATCTGTGAGATTACAGTATACTGTATCTATACTGTGTTTTTCACTTTTTGAATTTGGCGCCGAACTCCACCCCCGTGCGCCGCAACGTCGCAGGGAACGGAGCTTGGCACTCGGCAGTGTGGATCGAGCGAGACACGGCTCGCACACACTGAGGGGAGACATCGCAGGGAACAAGATCTTCCCCTGGATACTGCGATGCAGCCCGAGTCTGGCTTGGGGTTACCGCTCTTAGCATTAAAAACTCACCCCGAGCCTGACTCGGGAATACCGCCAAGGGGGTTAAATAGTGTTTGTTCACACCCGAGTGCTCATTTGTACTTCGATAGACGCCTGTACAGGAGCTTCTTTTAGGGAAGGTTTTAGTGTTTTTGGCCTCAAAGACTTCAATAGGAGCACCTGAAAAAATGACCAAATTAGTGTTATGCTCGTTTTTTACGCACTCCCATATTAAAAAAGTCTATGGAGCAAAAAATGAGTTTCTGCCCCAAAGAAGCTCCTCTATGGCACATCGCTCCTAAAATGCACAGAAAATGCACAAAATATGCCTCACCTGAATAGGTTATGCTCAAGTGTGAATTTAGCCAAATAGACATAGTGTAACAAGTTCATTACTCTTTCAAATATACTTTTCTTTTCAAATACATTGAAATATTTTGAATAATATTAGAAATAACTTTGAATATTTCGTTGCAGCTGCTACATACAGATGGCCGAATGTTCATGTCAATTGCTGTTTATTCTGTTTTCAAAAAAACCTCAGTTTAACCCTTAAAGCTAAACTCCAGGCAACTAAAAAATGATCCCTTGCAGTGGGATTGTGCCTGCACTGCAAGGGTTTAAACATTTTTGGCCCCATAGACTTCAATGGGAATGGCTGAAATTGCTTGATTCAAGCATTTTTTAGCCTGCAACTGATCTCCTTCTTTATTTTTTGTTCAAAAATAGCAAACATGTTAATTACCTGCTCTGTGCAATGGTTTTGCACAGAGCAGCCCAGATCCTCCTTTTTTTGGGTCCCTCTTCAACCCTCCTGGCCCCTCCCTCTTGCGGAGTTCCCCCACAGCAAGCGGCCCCACTCCCCTCTCTCCTCATTGGCTCACTGACTTTGATTGATAGCAGTGGGAGCCAATATCGCCCGCTGTGTGTCCCAGCCAATCAAGAGGGAGAGTCCGGGACAGTCAAGTCTCTCA
This sequence comes from Rana muscosa, assembly GCA_029206835.1. Taxonomy (NCBI): domain Eukaryota; kingdom Metazoa; phylum Chordata; class Amphibia; order Anura; family Ranidae; genus Rana; species Rana muscosa. The sequence continues at coordinate 164,104,056 of CM055120.1, forward strand.
TGCAATATGGCTGGATCGAGATGGGGCTCAGGTAAGTATTAGGGGGGCTGCTGCACACAGAAGAACACATAGAATGCATTAAGATAAAAAACTTCTGCATTAAGAACCACTTTAAGAGCAGGTGTACTAAGAAGAGGGGGTCAACAATCAATTACAATTAAAACATGTTACGTGGTTTCTGTTGTTCAGGTACTAATATATAGATTATTGTATATACATTTTTTGCAAAGTGACTAATTTGTTAAATTCTTTACCCGTTACATATGTAAAGTCCTTTATATCTGGCACTATGGAGACTATTATCTTCTAATCAAATTACAGATTATCCTCTTGACACTAGTCAATATTTTCCAGTGACATCAATAAAACATATGGCAGATGGAGATAAAATCCTTCTTGAGCTCTTAATGCTCTCATATAAATATTTACCCATTGAAAAATGTTGCAAATGATATTATATTCTGTTTCTAAAACACGTAGCTGGCTGGCCCAGTTGTTCCAATTGGCAGAATTCTCAGAGTATGGCGATTAACAGGAATACAGACCCTGCTTTGAAGATGCTGAAACATGTTCCTAGTATAGAAACCAGATCACAGCATCTCCAGCTACAGAGCGGCTGAAGGAAATTTAATACACTTCAGATATTTATAGAGCTTACTAATCAATGCATGCCACAGATCTCTCATCCGTTCAATAATAACTACTCTCTGCAATCTAAATATATTACAAATATTTTATAAATTAGGTGAGAGAACAAGTGAAGTATAGAAGCCCATGTGTTACAATGGCCCAACTGTTCTCCTAGATGGGGAAAAAAAAACTATGGGAACTTGTGTAACTATGCAACCCTTTCTGATAATCTCTATAAGCATCAAAGGGATGGAGCTATGAACTTTCTGTGTGAGCCACATAGAAATAAAGGACTGAGAAATTCAGAAATGATAATAGTTTTAATCAGTGCAAACAATAAACACTTCAAAATTGTAAGAAATAAATTAATTTGCTATGTGTACTAAGGAAGCAATTATTGTGGGGACAACCCTTATCATTGTGCAGTGGTCCATCTGTACCCTCTTGCTGAATGGTCGTGGTAACAGTACTACAGAGGTACTTATATAGAGGAGTAAAATATCAGGTGAAAGGAGGGGAGATCCTTGGAATGACTTCTTGATAATGTTGAGGGAGGCCTGCAACACAGAAGGAGCTCATAGTATAAGTTCTTCATTTGGATCCAGTTGGCAGGCACTGTCCCTGCAAAAAAATATTGTGCATAACCTGCACTAAATACGTGAATAATTATTTGTTTGACATCTGCTAGCACAGGCCCATAAAAAACAGTATATATAAAAAAGCTGCTGCGCATATCAACATAAATGATAAACTGTGTATGTGCAATAAAGTTTTGTTATATGCCCCTGACGAGGTCAAACGTATGACGAAACACGGTGGGTGGGACCAGATGTGGCGTCACTGTGCTTATCGGCCATTCCTTATCGTCTTTTATGGCCATCGCTGCAGCCCTTTCTATTTTAAATATGCTCGTTTTTATCATGGATCATGTGAGTGTACTCGTTTGTTTTTAATAAATTTGTCTGTATACAGTATCACGCTATGAGCCTTTATGTTTTTTATATATATACACATATACACATATACACACACACACACACACACACACCCCGGGAAAGACAGTTTGATCCAGAGTATGCTGGGATCGTCACTATTCATGTGTAAGTGTTTGGGAAGCCTCTCTCTAAAGCTTGTTTAGCTTTTCCATGAGTTTGGCGTCCGATATGCTCTGGTAAGCATCCATTCTTATTAATTGGTGTTGATTCACGGAAAAGTCTTGGGAAGTTGGCCTTTCCTTTTGCATGCATCTACAAACATAGTTTTCTTGGAATATATTACTGGGACACTGGATACAATTTAAGATTTTTTTCTTCTTTTTATTTTATATATTTTTGCACATGTATGGACTCTCACAATGAACCATTTATTATTTAGACACGCTCTTTTGTTGTTCTTCTTATACATTTGTATTACTTTTGTTTAAATACCTTATGTCATACATAGTTCTGTACTGTGGCGTTGTGATTCAGTGATCAAAATACAATCTTAACCAGTCCAGCCCATGTTCTGACGGCTGGGGATTGTCTGCACAAGTTGTCAAGCTATTTTTTTTTTTTTAAAGCAATAAGTATTGTAGGCTGATTTGTAGTCACAATATTTATACATCTTTAAATACTAATTACGAAGGACATTTAGCAATCATGTGCCCATGAACTTCCTATCTTGTCCTGTCCCTAACCAAACCTTCAATAAAGTAAATATACCATGGCTCCTTTCAACAAACTCCAGTTAGAATGTTCTGCTATATTTTCTCCTATATGTGTCTATAAGTCTATATAAACATTTTTGGACATGGGTTTAGCATACTCTATTTAGTCATGCAAGAGTTGCTTTATTTTGCATTTGCCTGACAAAGATTGGACTAAAGGTATTACATTTATAGCTTTACCAAAAAGTGAGAATAGCAGACTTTCTTTTAGTTCGAATAGTTGGGTGCAGACTAGACAAGAGGACCTCAATCTATCTGGTTAACCACTTCAATACAGGGCTTTTATACCACCTCAATACGGGGCCTATTCTGGCACTTCTCTCCTACATGTACAAATCATCATTCTTTTGCTAGAAAATTACTCAGAACCCCCAAACATTATATATGTTTTTTTTTAGCAGACACCCTAGGGAATAAAATGACAGTCATCGCAACTTTTTATCTTGCACGGTATTTGCGCAATTATTTATCAAACGACTTTTTTTGAAAAAAAAAATGGTTTCATGAATTATTGCACACGCTCTAATGCACGCGGCGATACCTCACATGTGTGGTTTGAACAGCGTTTACATATGTGGGCGGGACTTACGCGTGCGTTCGCTTCTGAGCGCGAGCTACCAGGGACAGGGGCGTTTAAAAAAAATTTTTATTATTTATTTTTTTATTTTCCTTTTTTACCCTTTTTTTTTACATTTTTTTTTTTGATCACTTTTATTCCTATTACAAGGAATGTAAACATCCCTTGTAATAGGAATGGTGTATGACAGGTCCTCTTTATGGAGAGATGCAGGGTAAATAAGACCCCACATCTCTCCTCCAGGCTGGAAAGCATGAGATTGGGAAAAATAAATCACGGATCTCATGCTTTGTTTACTTCCGGGTACCGGGCCTCCGACGGTCATAGAGAAGACTAGTGACCATGTGGTCACCGGAAATCTCTATGCTCGTCATCCGGCGCCGGACGATTCTTTCTCTGGGGCACCCGATGGCACGGGAGAGCCCGGAGAAGCACCGGATGGCGGCGGGAGGGGGGATGTCGCCTATAAGAACGATCAAGCGGCGGAACTGCCGCTATGATCGTTCTTATCGTGCACAGAATCGCCGGCATGACAGAATGATATCTGAAAGATGCCTGCAGCTGCAGGCATCTTTCAGATATCCCCCCACAAAGCCCAGGATGTCATATGATGCCCACCCAGAATGAGAGATCCCATCTGTGGGCATCATTTGACTATGGCTGGGTATTGAAGTGGTTAAATAAAAAACTTCAAAGACAAAAAGCTTGTTATAACTTGAGTTTTGACACTTTTTTTCATTCAAATATGTCATTTTTTTATTTATGTACTGTAACTTCACTGAATTTAGTTCCCCTAGGCTGCACCCTATAGGTCTACATTAGCAGTTAGCCCATTACAACCTGGCATAAATATCTGGTGATTTTTTTCCTGTGGGTACATCTCTTGCTGCACTTAGATTTTACAACTTTTTTATTTACCAGTGATCGATTATGAACACTAGACTCCATACATTGTTAAGGACCAAATGCAGAACCCAGTGCCTATAGGTCACAATCTATATTTACATTACTTTTTAAAATATAAAATTAAATAATTTGTAGGTTGGATGAAAGGTTTTGTGCAGTATAACACTTTTTGTCATTAGACACTACATGTCGCTGACATTTTTTATAAAAGGTCAACATCAGATCAAAAAGAGGAATAACTGAGAATAGAGGGAAAGAGGGATTTTGTTCCAATTTGGTTCCATAGTTGGGAATTATGGTAGCATGGTGCTCTTTCCTCACATTTTAACTCTGCCGATGTATTAAGTTGAAGACAGGCCAGAATACAGAGTTTATGGCAACAGACATACTTCAGGCTGAAGTTTGGGGCTGGGCAAGCTGCCATAATTTCCTATCCTGATCTGTTGTGTGTGGCAGATTCTAATGGGAAGGACGAGCACTGAACTAATTAAAGTAAATCCAAACCTAATCACTAGATTCTCATATGAGCTTCATCATGTAAATAAAATTTAACAATTTTTTTCAATCTTTTCAAATACAGGCAGTCCCCGAGTTATGAACACCCGAGTTACGAACGTCACCTACTTACGAACGGACCTCAATGCCGGCCACTTGTGCTCCATGCTGGTCCTGGATACCTCCGAGCAGCTATCTTGCAGCGCCGGACACATCCCACACTACAGTACTACATGTACTGCATGGCCAGAAGAGCCCCAGATAACATAACTGCATGCCCAATAGCACCGGAACATCCCACATCCCTGCACAGGCTGAAGTTACACTTAAAAATGCACTGTTCTGACTTACACACAAATTCCACTTAAAGTGGAAGTAAACCCCCCTATCATTTTCAGGCAAGGAAACTGCCATCTTGGCCTCTGTTTAATCTTCACCTGCCATGATGCTGCACATGTGATCGGTTATGACACCAGCCATTGGATGGTTTGACAGTTTGGTTGAGAGTACAACCAACGTGACAGTTTGCATTCCCGGCATGCCGGGAATGTAACTGCTTTTTGAAACTGTTAAATCGATGGGTTTACTTCCGCTTTAAGAACAAACCCACAGTCCCTATTGTGTTAGTAACCCAGGGACCACCTGTATGCAATTTTCATTAACCTCTCGTCAACCCTGTAATGCATATACAGGTGATACTCGAAAAATTGGAATATTGTGCAAAAGTTCATTTATTTCATGAATGCAACTTAAAAGGTGAAACTAATATATGACATAGACTCATTACATGCAAAGCAAGATAGTTCAAGCCGTTATTTGTCATAATTGTGATGATTATGGCTTACAGCGTATGAAAACCCCAAATCCACAATCTCAGAAAATTTGAATATTGTGAAAAGGTGCAATATTCTAGGCTCAAAGTGTGCCACTCTAATCAGCTAATTAGGCCATAACACCTGCAAAGGGTTCCTGAGCCTTTAAATGGTCTTTCAGTCTGGTTCAGTAGGAATCACAATTATGGGAAAGACTGCTGACCTGACAGTTGTGCAGAAAACCATCATTGACACCCTCCATGGAAAGCCTCAAAAGGTAATTGCAAAAGAAGTTGGATGTTCCCAAAGTGCTGTATCAAAGCACATTAATAGAAAGTTATGTGGAAGGGAAAAGTGTGGAAGAAAAAGGTGCACAAGCAGCAGGGATGACCGCAGCCTGGAGAGGATTGTCAGAAAAAGGCCATTCAAAAGTGTTTGGGACTTTCACAAGGAGTGGACCGAGGCTGGAGTCAGTGCATCAAGAGCCACCACACACAGACGGATCCTGGACATGGGCTTCAAATGTCGTATTCCTTTTGTCAAGCCACTCCTGAACAACAAACAATGTCAGAAGCGTCTTACCTGGGCCAAAGAAAAACAGACCTGGTCTGTTGCTCAGTGAGCCAAAGTCCTCTTTTCTGATGAGAGCAAATTTTGCATCTCATTTGGAAACCAAGGACCCAGAGTATGGAGGAAGAATGAAGAGGCACACACTGCAAGATGCTTGAAGTCCAGTGTGAGGTTTCCACAGTCTGTGTTAATTTGGGGAGCCATGTCATCTGCTGGTGTTGGTCCACTGTGCTTCATTAAGTCCAGGGTCAACACAGCCGTCTACCAGGAGATTTTGGAGCACTTCATGCTTCCTTCCACAGACAAGCTCTATGGGGTTGCTGACTTAATTTTCCAGCAGGACTTGCCACCTGCCCACACTGCCAAAAGCACCAAAACCTGGTTCAATGACCGTGGGATTACTGTGCTTGATTGGCCAGCAAACTTGCCTGACCTGAACCCCATAGAGAATCTATGGGGCATTGCCAAGAGAAAGATGAGAGACATGAGACCGAACAATGCAGAAGAGCTGAAGGCCGCTATTGAAGCATCCTGGTCTTCCATAACACCTCAGCAGTGCCACAGGCTGATAGCTTCCATGTCATGCCACATTGAGGCAGTAATTGCTGAAAAAGGGGCCCAAACTAAGTACTGAGTACATATGCATGCTTATACTTTTCAGAGGTCCCATATTGTTCTATGTACAATCCTTCTTTTATTGATTGCATGTAATATTCTAATTTTCTGAGATTGTGGATTTGTTTTTTTTTATGAGCTGTAAGCCATAATCATCACAATTATGACAAATCTTGCTTTGCATGTAATGAGTCTGTCTCGTATATTAGTTTCACCTTTTAAGTTGCATTAGTGAAATAAATTAACTTTTGCACGATATTCAAATTTTTCAAGTTTCACCAGTATTTACTGCTACACGAGTCACATAAAGAAGGGATGCAGCTTATTTTTTTAAAATGCCTAAGCCATTCAAAACAGAAGTTTGCGGTCTGAAGCTACTTAGCTAAATAAGGTAGAATACATTCTGAATTGTTTAAGGAGGAGTAGGTGTTATTACAAACTATTTTCAGGTTTTAAAGCCACAAATCATTCTTCCATGTCATATTTCTTCTTCAGGGTATAATTTAGGGCTGTATGGCATATTTCTTGTACTGCTAGAAGTATTGTATATCATATTTTCTGTATGGTGCTGGCAGTAACTAAAGGCTGCATGCCATTTCTTGCAATTTCCTAGAATCATTTTACATTCTTCGGAAAAAGTCAGCACTCTTGACAATCAGCATTGAAGACATAATGCCTCGATTTATTCAAGTGATATTAAGCAGCTAATTTTAGCAATACAGGTCCTTCTCAAAAAATTTGCATATTGTGAAAAGTTCATTATTTTCTGTAATGTACTGATAAACATTAGACTTTCATATATTTTAGATTCATTACACACAACTGAAGTAGTTCAAGCCTTTTCTTGTTTTAATATTGATGATTTTGGCATACAGCTCATGACAACCCAAAATTCCTATCTCAAAAAATTAGCATATCATGAAAAGGTTCTCTAAACGAGCTATTAACCTAATCATCTGAATCAACTAATTAACTCTAAACACCTGCAAAAGATTCCTGAGGCTTTTAAAAACTCCCAGCCTGGTTCATTACTCAAAACCGCAATCATGGGTAAGACTGCCGACCTGACTGCTGTCCAGAAGGCCATCATTGACACCCTCAAGCAAGAGGGTAAGACACAGAAAGAAATTTCTGAACAAATAGGCTGTTCCCAGAGTGCTGTATCAAGGCACCTCAGTGGGAAGTCTGTGGGAAGGAAAAAGTGTGGCAGAAAACGCTGCACAACGAGAAGAGGTGACCGGACCCTGAAGAAGATTGTGGAGAAGGACCGATTCCAGACCTTGGAGGACCTGCGGAAGCAGTGGACTGAGTCTGGAGTAGAAAAATCCAGAGCCACCGTGAACAGGCGTGTGCAGGAAATGGGCTACAGGTGCCGCATTCCCCAGGTCAAGCCACTTTTGAACCAGAAACAGCGGCAGAAGCGCCTGACCTGGGCTACAGAGAAGCAGCACTGGACTGTTGCTCAGTGGTCCAAAGTACTTTTTTCGGATGAAAAGCAAATTTTGCATGTCATTCGGAAATCAAGGTGCCAGAGTCTGGAGGAAGACTGGGGAGAGGGAAATGCCAAAATGCCTGAAGTCCAGTGTCAAGTACCCACAGTCAGTGATGGTCTGGGGTGCCATGTCAGCTGCTGGTGTTGGTCCACTGTGTTTTATCAAGGGCAGGGTCAATGCAGCTAGCTATCAGGAGATTTTGGAGCACTTCATGCTTCCATCTGCTGAAAAGCTTTATGGAGATGAAGATTTCATTTTTCAGCACGACCTGGCACCTGCTCACAGTGCCAAAACCACTGGTAAATGGTTTACTGACCATGGTATTACTGTGCTCAATTAGCCTGCCAACTCTCCTGACCTGAACCCCATAGAGAATCTGTGGGATATTGGGAAGAGAAAGTTGAGAGACGCAAGACCCAACACTCTGGATGAGCTTAAGGCCGCTATTGAAGCATCCTGGGCCTCCATAACACCTCAGCAGTGCCACAGGCTGGTTGCCTCCATGCCACGCCGCATTGAAGCAGTCATTTCTGCCAAAGGATTCCCGACCAAGTATTGAGTGCATAACTGAACATAATTATTTGAAGGTTGACTTTTTTTGTATTAAAAACACTTTCCTTTTATTGGTCGGATGAAATATGCTAATTTTTTGAGATAGGAATTTTGGGTTGTCATGAGCTGTATGCCAAAATCATCAATATTAAAACAAGAAAAGGCTTGAACTACCTCAGTTGTGTGTAATGAATCTAAAATATATGAAAGTCTAATGTTTATCAGTACATTACAGAAAATAATGAACTTTATCACAATATGCTAATTTTTTGAGAAGGACCTGTATATCTCCACAATAATTCCACATGGAATGTACAGAACGAAAGATCATAAAATATCCTACCTTGTACTATGTAGCTATAATCTACCTGTAATTCAGCACACATTCTTCACCTTATATATTGGTCTTGTACATATTTTCTTCATTTATCATAATTTTACAGAAATCAAAAATATTGTTTTTTTATTTAGGTAGCTATACATTGTTTGTGTTTTTTTGTTAAGCCAGTGTGTGGAGCTCTAATCTCCTTTTCACATGGATAGCTATTTCAGCTATGCTAAAAAAAAAAAAAAAAAAAAAAAGTTACATAGCTAGGTAAGTTAAGCAGAATAAATACACGGATCAAAATTTTGCCTGTTCAGCAGAGACTGGCCAAATTTCGAATTCATGTATGGGCAGGCTAGCCTGTTGGGTTCTTCCCAATCAATTGGCCACTGGCTATAGCCGGGAGCACCGGTCAGTGTATTCTGATGGCAGGGAAGGCTCCCCACTGTTGGAATACAATGAAACAGCGGGAAGAATTCCCCCATCTACATTGAGTTTGTAGATGGGGGAATAAGATCTTTTTTTTGTTCAACCCACGGGTTAAAGGGTAAAAAAGAATAATGTATAGCCAGCCTAAGTCTGAGGGATGTCTCATCCCTTTTGAGGTGACTCAGTCCAAAGTTTTAATCTAATGGAGCCCAAAAGCTCCCTGTGGTATCATACCGCGTACACACAACCGTTTTTAATGTCATTAAAAAAAACAACGTTTTTCTCAACGCAATTCTTCTCAAGCCTGCCTTGCCTACACACTATCATGAAAAAAAATGCTCGAGCAAAGCGCGGTGACATACGAAATGTACGACGGCACTATAAAGGGGAAGTTCCATTCGGATGGCGCCACCCTTTGGGCTGCTTTTGCGGATTCTCGTGTTAGTAAAGTTTGGTGAGAGACGATTCCTGCTTTTCAGCCTCGTGCTCTTCAGTCCGTTACAGCGTGACGAATGTGCTATCTCCATTACGAACGCTAGTTTTACCAGAACGAGTGCTCCCATCTCATCACTTGCTTATGAGCATGCGCATTTTTTTCACGTCGTTAAAGCCTACACACGGCCGTTTTTCATGACGAGAAAAACGACGAGAAAAATTAGAGCATGTTCCAAATTTTTAATGCCCATTTTTCACGTCGTGAAAAATGCTCTGGAGCCCATACACGATCGTTTTTAATGACCAAATTAAAAAATGGCATTTTTCTCGTCATGAAAAACGGTCATGTGTACGCGGCATCAGATTCATATTTAGGAGGTACCTTTGCTGGCTACTGCAGGGGCAGATCAACATCTGCCAATGGTGCCCTTAGTTCTAGTACTGCCTACTGATGCTGTAGATTCATATCAGCCTGACTGTAGCCCACCCCTTTTAAAAACAAGCCTGCAAAGCTCACAGGTCACAGTAAGTAGTACAGCTTGTTCACTTTTTCCTCAGCTTGTTAACTGGACAATAATGTGAGCTGCAGTCCAATGATTGGGTCACCCATGTGCCCTCATTGCATTGTACAGCAATGTGCAAAGTGAAAGAGCAGTGTGATACTATAGAGAGGATTACAGGCACCTAGAATAAAGACAACATTTAGGAACTTACATTGGCGGCATTTAAAATACATTGAATATAATGAATATACAAATTATGACTGCATTAACTGGTGTTTTTATTTGCTTGTAGCTTAACTTTAAAGTGTTACTAAACCCACAACAGTAAAATCAGTCTGTATATGCAGTAAAGCATGAATGTTATACTCACTGTGGAACCTAAGGGGTTCAGTCTCTGCATTGTGTAAAAAGGCGGTTTGGTCCTGTCTTTTTTGCTCCTCCCCTTCTTTCACAGTCCCCAAACCATCTCTTGATAGAACAGAGCCTTAGGGGCAAGCTGCACATGCTCAGTTTGGTGTGTATCGCTAGAGAGTATTTTTTTCCTTAGGAGCGTGCATGTGATAAGCACAGGGCCAATCAGCACTGCCTAGACCGAGGGTCAAGGGTCCTGCAGGCTCATAGGACAATCAGGGGAAAATGAAAACTCCTCCTACAAGCTTTAACCAGACACTGATAGAAGTCACAAGACTGCTATATACTGCTGATGAGAAAATGTACTTAGCAAATTAGATTTACTAAAAACTATTGCATTTCCGTGCTCTGTGTACTGTGGGAGACCAGATATAGTGAATGCAGGCTCCTGGGTTTAGTAACACTTTAAATCAGATTTCTACTTTAGAGCACATTTATAAAGCAGTAAATGTGATGTGTACCAAAAATTCACTGCAATTAAAACCACCAGGAAGATACACCTGCAGTAAATTTCATATTCATTGCTCTATAATTATACCACTTAGTTTTTGCCAAATATTGTTATACTTTGTATGCAAGTATATAATTATTTCAAAATGTAGGAAATAAATGATAGTATATACCTATATGTAAATTATATTACCACCTATATATTAATTATATTACCCATCAAAATTGAGATGTTACATCATGCCCTGGTGTGGATCCCTAGGAAATATTTTAGGCAATTTGAATCTGCAATGACCTAATTTCTATGGGGAACACAAAGGCCTAGGTTTAGGCTGACAATACTGCAAAGACCATGGACTGAAGGTGGACTGGCATGCCCAAATTTATTTGCGTATTACCTTGCCGCCCTGCTTTTTCATGCCCACAACTGGTTGCTAGCTGATGAGACCAAAGCTGCTGAAGTGCTTGAGGCAGCGCAGCTGGGCTCTTATGAAGCCCTACGTAATATACTACATAGAGGCCGGTCGGCCTTATTCCCGTTTACTCAGTCTATGAGAGCTGTTATTAAGGCTTAGCAACTTCAGCATCCGGTATCCTCGAATACTTTTTCACCTCATACACCATTATGGCAGAATCCCTCCCTAAAGCAATTTTCCTTGTTTCCTGACTCTATTGTATGGCCTCTAAGGGGATTAAATATCTTAGCCAACTTTGTTAAGGGGGGTGCTCCAGGCATTCGACTCCCTAAAAGAGAAATACGCCCTCCCTAACTCATATTTGTTCAGATACCTTCAGTTACGACATGCCTTAAAGCTGCAATTTGGCAATCAGCCTATAACTTTTACCCCGTCCGGAATTCAATCCCTAATACGTGAGGATATTCTAGAAAAACACTCTTCCATATACAAGACCCTTCAACCCACCGTTCACGATGGCCTTGACAAATTATTAGCGTGTTGGCGAGCAGAGGTGCCAGAGTTAGATTCAAAGGACTGGGAGGATGTTTGGGACTATCCTATGCAAAGCTTGGTCTCAGCCAGAGACAGGCAAATACAATTTAAGATTCTTCACAGAGTTTATCTAACGCCTCAAAGGTTACATAAAATGTATCCCTCACACTCCTCACAATGTTGGCGATGTATGCGTTCCTGCATGTGTTTTGGGAGTGTCCGGGTATAAAATTATGTATCTGCTCAGTTACCACCATTGCTGTACCATTATTTATTGACGTTTGTATTTTAGGTTTTGTTCATATACTGGCCACCTCTAGGGCCATGAGAACTCTCATAGGCTGCTTATTGTTTTACGCACGTAAGTCTATACTTCTTAAATGGAAATCTGCTCAGGCACCTACCTTAGATGGTTGGAAGACTGTTGTCAACAAAATGGTCCCACTGTATACATTTACTTATGAATCTAGGGGATGCCCAAATATTTTTTCCAAGGTATAGGATAGTTGAACGGAATCCAGGGATACTGTCGGGTCATTGGTACCGCCTCTATAGAATGATCTGTTTTGCTATTGTGTACCTTTATGGTTCGATCCTGTGCACTGGGAGACTGTCCTACGATGTTTACTTGGTACACTCCAGCTACCTTGAATTGATCATCCTAGGCCTTGGTTACCAAACACCCATTGTTTTTATTGTTTTTTTTTTTGTTTTCAACTTATTATTTTTTATTTCCAAGCCTGGGAATGCCCAATAGGCTTTGTTGTTTAACAGTTACCTAATATTCTTAATAAAAAGAATTTTAAAAATTTTAAAATGGAAAGTGGAACTATAGGCAAAACTTAATTTTTAATTTTTGTAAGGGAGGGTTATAACTCCTGTGATATTTTTTTTTCACCATCTGTGTCCCATTTCAGAGATTTCCCTTCACTTCCTGTCCCATAGCCAAATAGGAAGTGAGAGGAAATCCCTGCAAATTAAGGGAATCCCTTGGGAACTCCCAGGTCCCCATTGGAAGATTTCCACTCTATTGCTTTTCAGGGGACAGCCCAAAATTTGGGATTTTCTTTACTTCACTTTCAATGGTAAATGGTAAACAGGATAAATAGAGAGGGTGAACCTTCTTAATGGGGGCACAGACGTCAATAAGATCTGACAGGTGTTCTACTCCCTCTCCACTCTATCCAATGCTAAAAAGAAAAAAAGAAAAAGTTTTGCCTTTAGTTATACTTTGAGTCTTACAGTGCCCGGCATAAATGAGTACACCCCTTTTGAAAAGTAAAATTTTAATCAATCTCTCAATGAACTCAAGAACAATTTCCAAAATGTTGTCAAAACTGAGTGTTATAGAGCATTTGTTTAGCTTATTACATAAAAGTAAGGTTAATACTATAACTTAGATTACAAAATCTTCAGTTTTACTCAAATTTGTTGATGCAAAAATGAATACACCCACAACAAAAAATACTACATCTAGTAGTTTGTATGACCTCCATGATCTGTAAGGACAGCACCAAGTCTTCTAGGCATGGAATGAACAAGTTGGTGACAGTGCAACATCTCTTTTTTTCCATGTTTGAAGAAAGAGCCTGGATGCTGGATGGAGAGTGATGCTCAACTTGTCTCTTCAGAATTACCCATAGGTGGCCAAGGAGACATACTTGGGCACTGAATCACTTTCACCCTGTTCTTCAGAAATGCAACGGCGGCCTTAGATGTGCATTTTGGATCATTATCATGTTGGAAAAGTGCATGACGACCAAGAGCAGTACATCTGTGAATTCATTATACCATCAATGAAGTGCAGTTCCAACACCAACAGCACTCATGCAGCCCCACAGAAGGACACTTCCACCACCATGTTTCACTGTAGGCACCATGCATTCTCCTTTGTACTCCTCACCTTTGCGACACCATCTAGTTTTGAAGCCATCAGTTCCAAAAACATTGATCTTGGTCCCATCACTCCAGAGTACAGAGTCCCAGTAGTCCTCTTTTTCAGCATGGGCCCTGGCAAATTCTAGGAGAGGCTTCATTCGTGGACGACACTCATGCATGCCATTCCTTTGCAGTGTATCCCATATTGTGTCACAGAAAACAATCACCCCATTTTGGCTTTCTACTTCTTTAGCTAACTGCAGTGAACTTGCATGGCAATTTTCTTCAACCCGTCTCATCAGAAGACGCTCCTGTCGAGCTGTTAACTTCCGTGGACGGCCTGGATGTCTCTGTGAGATGGTTGCAGTTCCATTTTTGTATCACTTTTGCTACAGTATTCTGACTGATAAGTAAAGCTTTGCTGATCTTCTTCTAGTCTTTACCTTTCTTGTGTAAAGAAATTATTTCTTTAAGGCTTCTTCTTCCATGTAGTGTCATTGCTAAAAGCATGAATTGGGAGGGTGTTTCCTTTGTTAAGTAACACCCTTTTGTAATCAGCTGTCTGCTGGACACATGTTTAATGAATAATTGGACTCACCTGAAGTTAAATTCATGTTAATTAGGATGTTGTTGTCTAAAATGTAGCTTTGCTTCTAAGACTTTCATTGGGGTGCATTCATTTTTGAATGAATTTGTTAGGAAACATACTCCATAATATGGCCCGCATTTGTGAGAGTATTTTGTAGTATAGTGTCCAATAAAAATGTTGATTCTGAAAGGAAAGTAAAGGTTTTCTGACAAATATGTTGGGGTGTACTAATTTATGCTCAGCATTGTACAACTCTGAGTTTTCAAATGATTTAAGCAATATTTGTCTTTACAGATAAAGTGTTTGTCTTTAAATTAAGATTTAGGGGTCTATTTATTTACAAAAGGTTTGTTGTGCAAATGCCTTGGTGTCCACACAGCCGCCTTAAATAATGTGTCGAATATGTGTATTTCCTATGAGTGTCAGGACCATCTAGTAGCCATAAAGCAGTATTTTCTTGACTGAGGTATATCTAAAAAAAATACCACATTATGGACACTATACAGAGCAGACGGTCATAGGAAATACACATACTGGACACGTAACAGAGATTACTATTGATGGCAGTGCAAATGCTGAGGCATTTGCACATTGAATTCGCACATTGAATTTTTTGTATAAATAAATAGACCCCTTAAGCCCTGTACACATGATCAAATTTCCTATGGATTTTAAACCGATGGATTTTTCCCATCGGAAATCCGATGAAGCCGACTTCCATCAGTCTTACCTACACACCATCAGTCAAAAAACTGATCATCCCAAACGCTGTGATGTAAAACACTCCAACGAGCCAAGAAAAATTAAGTTCTATGCTTCTGAGCATGCGTCGACTTGATTCTGAGCATGCATGTTTTTTTTATCCGATGGAGTTCCCCACAGATGATAGTAATTTGCTATCGTTTTTTTTCCATCAGATAAATTTAAAACGTTCTATTTTTTTAACACCGATGGAAAAAAAGACTGATGGGGCCCACACACGATCGGTTTGTCCAATGAAAACAGTCCATCGGACTGTTTTCATCGGTAAAACCGATCATGTGTACAGGGCTTTACAGATGGCAGGTACAATCGAAGGACCATTGACACTTGTGTTCCCATAATAATCAAAAGTGTGGATGTAAAATCATTGTCTTCCAGTAAATTAGCAATGAATCATTTCATGTAATCCAGAGGCCTAACAATGAAAAAATGTTTTCAATGTACTATAAAGTACTCTTCATGTCTGTCAGAAGTAATGAGCAACTTCTGCTGTACAAGAGGGGAAAACACACAACACTGCCAAGTATTGATCACAGAGTTCAGCAGCATTCCGCTCTTCTTTCTTAATCCCGCTCATTATATGCACGCACTGAACAGAATTACAGTTTAGCAAGACACCATTGTATGCTTGACATTACCAGCGATTAAATGTCAGAAGTTTAGGAAATGCTGAGGCGCAGAGCCATGCTCTTCCCTGCATAGTTTTTTCTTTTTTGGACACAGCTTGCTGGCCTGGAATAATCATGCCTTTGTGTGACCGATGAATTCAGTGCACAGTTTAAAGACTTGCTGTAACAATATGAGTCACACCAAGAAAATGGTGACCATGGCAATGCAGACGTGAAAAACAACCAATGACTGATCAGAATCACTTGACATGGCAAGCTCTACGCCGGGTTAAGTCACATAGGTGAAGGTAACATTTGGATCAACCCTTTACATTCAACAAAAGCATTTATATTTGGAAAGAAAAAATAAAGGAACTGTTTCCCATATAAATCAGTTATTTGCTTTGATCCCAAACTTTGCACTGGTGGTTGCCATCATCATCATCACCACTTTCTATATATCCAAAGCTCACCATTGCTGTCCTTTATATCTACCAACAAGTATGTAGTGCAAGAGCCAGCCTGATGGGCTACACGTTGTATTGATAGTTTGGGTGCGTTCTCATATAGGAGTTTTGGGAGATCTAGGTTTGATTGTAAAGAGATTGTAACATGCATGGGGTTACTAGTCTAATTTATCAATATGAGCAAAAGAAACATTCAAATTCTAGCCTGCAGGTGGAGAATATAAGCCTGAATGTGATTTTTGGCAATGGGGCAAGGCGGATAACCAATTTAGCACATTATGATTATTTTTATTAAAGACTCCTAAAAATGTAAACAGGGACTATGATTTCAGTAAAAGGCCTCGTACACATGCTCAGGATATATGCAGTACAGACCATGTGTGGCTTCTGATCTGTGATCTGCATGGTTTATGAACATTCCAAAGAAAGGAGGCCCATCAAGAAGAAAAATTAAAGTTGGTAATTTTGACGCTACAAAGTTCAACTCATTCATTAGGGGGGAGTTTATTGTGTATCAGGAATGTGGGATGGGCACCCCTTTTGACACTAGTGAGTTTGAGGAGAAATAACCATTTGGCTGGGTACATTTGCAGTTCTTTGAATAAATAATTTAAAATATAACTGTACTTTTAATATGGTTACACTTACTGGAAACACCCCCCCCCCAATCCCCCCTTTCTCCCACTAGTGTCTTACCTGCCCAAAGTCCAATGAGATATTGGCTATGCAGCCGCTTGTTTTTTTGAAATCTTCATTCAGACCTTTGAGATCTAATACTCCAAACTGAGCCCTGAGTATAAACTCTCCAAAGGATTGAATGGAGAGTGCGGTGCTCATGGACAGGCCCAGAAAATGGCTGTGCAATGCCAAGAAGGCCAAACAACCAACATTGGATCAGGGACAGGTGATTATAAGACTGGCAGAAAGGCCTGAGGACGGGTTTAGCAAAATAAGTGTAAGTTCCTTATTTTGTAAAGCAAAGATCAGTAATGAAGCAGAAATTATGTGCAAGGTACAATAGCCTTTTAGAATCACAATTGACCTTAATTCCTACTCCTCTGGAGTGATATTTATCATATCTTACACACACCTTAACTACTTGCCAACCAGCCACCGTCATTATACTGCGGCAGGTCGGCTCGTTCCCGCAAATCACCGTAGGTGTACGTCGGCTCCTTTAAGAGCCATAGCAGGCGTGCATGCCCACTGCACGGCAAGGGACCCATTGCGTGTGGCCGGCAGCTGCGATGTCCGCCACCACCCGCAATCGCGGGAAAGAGGGCCAGAACGGGGATCTGTCAATGTAAACAGACAGATCCCCATTCTGACAGGGGAGAAGAGCGAGCGATCTGCTGTTCCTAATGATTAGGAACAGCGATCTCTCTTCTCCTCCAGTCAGTCCCATCCTCCCACAGTTAGAAACACCTCCCAGGAAACACATTTAACCCCTTGATCGCCCCCTAGTGTTAGCCCCTCCCCTGCCAGTGACATTTACACAGTAATCAGTGAATTTTTATAGCACTGATCGCTGTATATATGTCAATGGTCCCAAAAAAGGGTCGAAAGTGTCCGATCTGTCTGCCGCAATGTTGCAGTCCGACTAAAAATCATAGATCGCCGCCATTACTAGTAAAAAAAATATATAATAAAAATGCAAATAATCTATCACCTATTTTGTAGACGCTATAACTTTTGCGCAAACTAACCAATATACGCTTATTGCGATTTTTTTTACCAAAAATATATAGAATACATATTGGCTTAAACTGAATTTTTTTGGGGGGTATTATAGTCAAAAGTAAAAAATATTGTATTTTTTTCAAAATTGTCACTCTTTTTTTGTTTATAGCGCAAAAAATAAAAACAGCAGAGGTGATTAAATACCACCAAAAGAAAGCTCTATTTGTGGAAAAAAAACATTAATTTTGTTTGGGTACAGCATCACACGGCCACGTTATTGTCAGTTAAAGCGACGCAGTGCCATATCGCAAAAAATTGCCTTGTTATTAAGGGGTCATTAAGGGGTCTGTAAGTGGTTAAAATCTGAATTTTTTTGGTCATAAAATTACTTAAACCCCTGAGAAGAATATACATTTTCTGAATGCAGAGGCCCTGTAGAATAAAAATATGGCAGTTGCAATTTTTTATGTTACAGTATATATTTGTGCCACTGTTTATTAAATCTATATTATCAGGAAAAATACACTAAAATTAATTTTTATTGCACACAAACACAATTTAACTCTAGTTCTGGGAGGACGTACCGATACATCTTCCCAGAAGTGGGGCACGCAGTAGCATGATCTGTGACTGCCATGTCTACCGGACAACGGTAGTGGATCACCAATCATAGTACCGGATCAAAGTTACAGTAGTAAACAAGGCCGTCATTCATGATGCCTCGCATACTACTGTGTGATCTCTGATTAGTCACAGCGATCACATGTTCGAAGAAATGAAGATTAGGACAGCTGCACTCCAATCCAACTTGGCTTTATTTGAAAAGTAAAAGTGAACAGGCACTACATGTCACAGCAATGAGCCAACTTCAGGACAGCTAACGCGTTTCACACTTAGAAGCTTACACTCATAGCTATGAGTAAGCACTTCTAAGTGTGAAACGCGTTGGCTGTCCTGAAGTTTGTTCGTTGCTGTGACATGTAGTGCCTGTTCACTTTTACTTTTGAAATAAAGCCAAGTTGGATTATAGTGCGGCTGTCCTAATCTTCATTTCTTCGAATTGCCTTGTGCATTGCCAGCACCCTTGGTTCCTGGAGAGGTGATCTTTGTTGGAGTGGACCTGTTTGGAGCGGCAATTTTTGTCTCGTAGCGATCACATGTTACCAGGGCCAATCACTGATTGCTTATACAGTGATCATCACTGTAATAAGCAGACTGTAAAAAAATAAAATAAAATCACTCCCAAGAGTAGTACAGTATAGTGTTAATTTTGGCAGCAAATTTCGATTTAGTTTTAGTCTTAGAATTAGGACTAAAATGGCGTTTTAGTCCCATTTTAGTCTTCTTAAAAGGGTTTTAGTCTTAGTCTTTGACCAAAATGCCATTTTAGTTTTAGTCCCATTTTAGTCATTGTATTTTAGTCTAATATAATCACTTTAGTCAACTAAAATGGAATGTGGACAGTACACAGCCCCCACCCTCTGCACAATACACAGCCCATCACAACACACAGACCCCCACAGTACACAAAACACAGCCCCCACCCTCTGCACAATACAAAGCCCCCCACAGTACACAGCACAGCCCCCACCCTCTGCACAATACAAAGCCCCCAACAGTACACAGCACAGCCCCCACCCTCTGCACAATACAAAGCCCCCACAATACACAGCCCTCCTGCATTCCCAGGAGACCCCCAGTCTCCTGGGACAGCACTGCCAGCGTACTCTAAACTTTAAAGTTAAGAATAAATCACTGCCAGCCCCTTCTCATACACAGCTCCTCCTGTGTCACTCTCATTGTAAATCAAAGTCTCTAAATTTACCACATAGCTTCGTTCTTGCATGGACCCGGCCATATGGCTGCTCTCCTCTGAAGATTCATGGGTGGTCATGTGACCGCTCTCTTCCTCCAATCTAAAGCAACACTCGGAGGAGGAGGAGTAGGAGGAGGAGAGCAGCCAACAAGAACAAAGCTATTAAGGTTAGAAACTTCAGCTTACAATGAGTGACACAGGAGGCGGAGCAGTATAGGAGAAGGGGCTGGCAATGATTTTTTCCTAATGATAGACTTTGCTGGCAGTGCTGTCCAAGAGCCAGGAGAGGCGGGGCGGCTGGCTTGACCACCCCCCAATGTGTGGCACCCGGGGGCGGACCGCTTGATCCCTGCCCCCTATTGGTAAAAAACAAATATTGGCGTATTACACGCACACTCTGTGTTATACACCGATATATATAGTAAATTCATGAGGGTAAACATCCCTCCTTGCCATTAACATCCCGTTTTCGTTCCTTAAAGAAAACTGATTCTATTTTCGTCATAGTTTTCGTCAGTTGACGAAAATGTGTCATACTTTTAGTTTAGTTTTCGTCACTGTAAAAAAGCCTCTGAGGAAAATTCTGACGAAAACGTTTTCGTTGACGAAATTAACACTGGTACTACAGTACGATGATCATGTAACACTGATTCGCTGCTCTGATATCACTGTATGTCAGTCAGTGTCACCAGCCATTTTCTCTGATCACTGCCACAGCAGTACAATGTCACCAGAACAGTGCTGCCAGTTAGTATCCCTAATCACCGCCGCACCAGTCAGTGTCCCTAATCACCGCAGTCTACTCAGTGTCCCTAATCACCACCACAACTGTCAGTGTCCCTAATGACTGACATCCAATCACAGTGTCTCTACTCACTGCAGCACCAGTCACATTGTCCCTAATCACTGCCACACTAGTTACAGCATCTATTATCACTCTCACACCAGTGCAGTGTTGCTTTTGCCTGCTGCCTGGACCGATCTTTTGCCTGTTTGCTGACCATGTCTCTTGCCTGTGGCTGACCCATCTGCACATCCTGCTTACTATGTTCCTGCGAGACACTAGGCAAGTGAACATGTCATTCCTGGGGGCAGTCCATGTACCAGTAAGCTAGGCTTATAAAAACACAACACTACATTCCCTGGCACTTCATATAGGCGATGACCATTACAGTACATTGATTTTGAGGTCAGAAAATCGAAGTATGCCTATGCTGCATGTGTGGAAATAGCTTTAATAAATTGCCAACTTTGTGGAAAAAAAAAAAAAGTTTTAATGTCCTTTCTGCATTTTCCAAAAACTTGTGGCAATAAAATGAAGTCTTCAAAAGACTCACCATGCCTCTTACAAAATACCTCAGGGTATCTACTGTCCAAAATGGGGTAATTTTGCGGGTGTTTCTACTGTCCTGGAGCTCCAGGGCCTCCAAAAATGTGATAGGTAGTCAGGAAATTGGAGGCAAAATTTATGCCTCTAGAATGCCCGAATGTGATTCTTTGGATTTTGGGCCCTTCTATATGGCTAGGCTGTGAAAAAATCTCACATATGTGATATCACCATATAGCAGAATGTGTTTTGGGGTGTAATTATAAGAATGCCCTATGATGTGTGTTAGAAAGATCTTATTAATTGACAACTGTGTAAAAAAAAAAAAATTACTTTGATTTTCTTTCCTGCACTTTCTTAAAACTTGTGGTTAACTATGACATTTTCAAAAGACTCACTAAGCCTTTCAGAAAATACCTTGGAGTGTTTGCTTTCCAAAATGGGGTCATTTTGTGGGTTTCCACTGTTCTGACGCCTTAAAAGCCAAAAGGTGTGGGGGACGTGACCAGATGTGAACCGAGGCGGACGCTTTTACCTGGAGCCCAGGGATCCTAATAATCATCCTTTCCTTTTCTTGCGAGTACAAGCCCGGGGACGGCGACTCTCACTCCTGTGGCTTCCCTGGCACATCCGCAGCATGCCCTAACATCCTACACACACACACACACACACACACACACACACACACACACACACACACACACACGTGGCCCGGCGCCATCTTGCTGGGATGACAGGAAGAGCAGCTGAAGATTCTCTCCTCCAGCTTGCCGGTCCTCTTATACTGTAGCTCTGATGCCAACTCGAAGCTGCTCACAGAGACGTTCAAAGCATACCCAGCCCCATCCTCCCCTACACTGTGGTCTGAAGCTGAACTACTAAATAAGTTGAAAGTACTGCTGACTGAAATGAGGATGGAGACTGCTGGGGCTTCTTCTGCAACACTGCCACCCCCAGTGACCCAGGATGGAACAGAGGTGATGCTTGCAGCCATAGAGCAAAGAAAAACCTCCTTATTAGTGCATGTAGATCACCTGGCGGAGGAGTGCAATCTCATTCGGAGCGATCTGGATAAGATCAGGGGTAGGCTGACCGAGTCCGAAACCCGCATCTCTGCCACAGAGGATCTTACTGCCACCCACACCTCTAATTTGGAGGATATGCAACGCTTGTTGGCTGCCCTAGTAGCCAAATCACATGACACCGAAAATTGTCTGAGGCGCAATAACGTTAAAGTCCTGGGTCTCCCTGAGGGCGATGCACCAGCGGAGTATGCAGTTCTTTTTTAAGAACCTATTGGGTCTCACTGAAGTGTCTGTAACTTATGTGGTAGAGCGTGCTCATCATGTTCCTACTGGTAGCTATATTCCAGGTAAAAATCCTTGTCCATTCCTGGTCAGATTTCTCAATTACCACTATCGGAACAAAGTCCTTTCCGAAGCAAGGGAACATCCTACGCTGCCTTATGGCAATACAGCCGTTTTCCTGTTTCCCGACTTCTCGGTGGAGATACAGAGGAAGAGGAAGACCTTCAATGATGTCCGTCGCCACCTTCGAGAGAAGATCATTAAGTATAGTGTGCTCTATCCCAGCCGCCTCCGGATTCAACACTCCGGTTGTTGGATACAGTTGCATCGTTTATAGAAGAGGACCTTGTTGACATGTTTTGGGACTTGAAACTGACTAGCTCGTTTTTTTGAGGTAATAGCTAGTTGCAATGATGTTTCTGCAGTTTAGTGTTACATGGCAACCATGTGTATTTGTCTTACATTGGCTCATTTTCACGATTACATTGTATTTGGTCTTGTGGCGTAGCATGTTGTGTGGCATGGCGGCCCCATTTACTGACCCTCCCTGGCAGTGCCTCCTTTTTCATTTTTAAATCTAATCCTTGCGTAATTTCTACAATTAAGTATGGCACTTAATCTGGTTTCATGGAATGTGCGGGGGCTTAATAATAAATGTAAACGTGCCCTCATGTTCAAGTACCTCAGCACACACAAACCACACATCCTGTTTCTACAGGAGACCCATTTACTGGGCAGTAAGATCTTGTCCCTCCATAGGGCCTGGGTCCGGCAGGCCTTCAATGCAACATACTCCAGTTACGCCATGGGGGTTGCCATCCTACTCAACAAATCTTTCCTATAGGGTAATCCATGTCTCTTTAGACCCTGGAGGCCGATATATTATCCTGTTGGTAAACTGTGTACACTTAGCTCTCATTAACGTGCATGTCCCACCTCCCTTCTCTCCTGCTATCCTGTACACTATTCAGGGGAGTCTGGCGACCCTCCAGGTCGCCAGGTCAATCTTGGCTGGGGACTTAAATTCTATCCCAGAGCCAGCCCTGGATTCCTTGAATCCTCAAAAGAACTCTTCCTTAGACCTTGCGCATTGGGCCTAAACCTTTGATGTTTTCAAGGTCTGGCAATTAAAAACATCCCCAGGATAACACGTACTCCCATTTCTCCTCTACCCATTGATCTGGCCTATTTCGCCCTCCCCTCGCCCTATCCTGCTAGATACCTTGCAGAGGCTCTCCCTGCCAGGCATTTTGGCTGACGAAAGCTCTAGAGCTGGATAAAACACTTTCTATCCCCAAAAAAGAACAGGCCATCCAGGTTCTTCCTCCCAAGACACTCGGCCCTGACGGGGTTATCAGGTGATTGGTACAAACTTTATGTTAAAGAAAAGCAATTATCTGCAGCCAACACTGAAGAGAGTACATCTAGACAGGACATGGCTAAAAAGGGTTGGAGGGGGATCAACTAAAGCTGGCCATACATGGATCAAAATTCTGAATTTTGAGCCGTGTATGGGCAGGCTGGTTTTATAGAAGATGATTTACGGACAGGCTATACAATCAGCCTGTGGGGTTTTCGCCTCTGGATTAGCGCTGCAGGCTATAGCCGGCATCGCTTATCGGTGCATTCTGATGGAAGGGAAGTGTCCCTAGTGTCAGAATCCAATGATAATGTGGGATGGTGGAATCCGGTAAATTTTTTTTTTCAGTTCAACCCACTGGTTGAATGAAATAATGATTCATCTATGGGCTGCTTTGGAGGATACATAAAAGGTTAATACCGAGTTTTAAAAATAAGAAGATTGAAGAAATACAGCCCCAGTTCCAAAAAAGTTGGGACACTATAAAATCATCATCAAATGTTTAAACTGAGAAACTGTACCACTTTTAAGAAAAAAATAAAATAAGGTCTTTTTGTTGATGGCAGCAACACATGTCAAAAAAAGGTTGGGCCGAGTTTATCACGGTGTAAAATCTCCTCTTTTGTAAATGTCTGGGAACTGAGGAGACCAGTTGCTGGTGCTTTGGGAGAGGAATGTTGTCCCATTCTTGCCTGATATAGGATTCTAACAGCTCAAAAGTCCTGGGTGGTCTTTGTTGTATTTTTAATTTCAAGATGTGCCAAATATTCTCAATTGGTGAAAGGTCTGGACTGCAGGCAGGCCAGTTAGTTCCCAGACTCTTCTACTATGGAGCCATGCTATTGTCATAGATGCAGTATCTGGTTTAACATTGTCCTGCTAAAATATACAAGGCCTTCCCTGAAAAAGATGTGGTCTGAATGGGAGTATATGCTGCTCAAAAACCTGGTTATATCTTTCAGCATTGATGGTGCCTTTCCAGATGTGAAAGCTGCCCATTATATATGCACTAATGCACCACTATACCATCAGAGATGCAGGCTTTTAAACTGAGCACTGATAACAAGCTGAAAGGTCCCACTCCACTACATCGCAGGACAAGGGGACCTTGAGCCACACATTCCACAGCATCACAAAACATGTGGACCATGAACTGTGCATTGCGTACTCCATAGCATCGCAGGACATGGGGACCATGAACTGTGCACTATAGCACACTGCAGGAAAGTGGAGATTTTTCCATGTGCTGATAAGCTGTCCATACACATGCTCTGATCTAACAGTTACCTGCTAACGTCTAGCCAATCCTGCTTGCTTAAAAGAGAAGTATGTTTTCTTTTGATTCATACTTGCCTATGTGGATGCAGCATCAGACCGATGCTGCAGCTGTCCCCAGCTGTCTCTGCACTGAGAACCTAGCCCCGAACATCGGCGATGGCTCGGTTTTCACAGCCCCCAAGAGGAGAGCTGCTGACTGTCAATAAGCGTTTCTCCTCTTTACTTCTCCACGCTCACTGGAGTGCTGAGCTGGGGAGAGGCAGGGAGCTGGCGGATCCAGACTTGGAAGTCGGGATGACGCGCTGCCTCGACTGATGGCAGTGACGTCAGCGGAGAGCAGACTTCAGACCGCTCTCCGCTGAAAACGGGTCACAGGAGTGCAAAACTAATTGCACTCCTGTGACCCTTAGGAGAAGCCCAGCCTATAAAGCTCAGGCTGGACTTCTCCTTTAATCCCTCCTGTGCTAGAGTCTTTCACAAAACCACCTGTTACCCATACCAAAAAACAGTATCGGGTTATCATTGATAGACAAATTCACTGGATAATAATTATTAGTAGACTAAATACTACAAAAGGTGCTTAATACTTCCTATAGGCTACATTGGGCTCTGTCCTGTAGCCGATCCAACTCCGGACAAAAAAAAAAGTTCAGGCAAAGTCAGTCTACAACAGCTCTGCCTAAACATGATGCTCTTTATGGGAACCAAGAATATGACCTTATCTCGGCAGTGGGCAGACACTTACCAACAAGACCAAACCGAGACAAAGTATTAAAAAAGCTTATGCTAAGTTTGTTATAGAGCACCAGGCTAGTAAGATATGCAAGGTATATTATTAGAAAATAGGTCCACTTTAATACAACTAGTTTATATGCACTAAGTCATGCTGCCATAAGGCAATCCATTCAGTGCGTGTTACCCCAACATTTGATAATCCTGATATGTGTCTGTCGTACTGTGTACTGGTATTAAGAAAAAAAATTTTCTCTTTGCATCGATTCTTTTGTGTGAAATACCTGGTGATCCTGCCAGTCCTCCTGCTTTTCTATTTTAAACTGACCACACCAGGTCATAGAAGCTCATCCATCCCAGCATGGTCAGTTTTATTTTTTGCATTCTACTTGGGAGCACCGCCTGCCTGTACTTCAATGGTCAGATCTGTGCTGACACACTGTTCACTGAGAAGATCAGTAAATCACGTCATGACATGATGAGCTCTCCTCTGTACATACTGTATACCTCCGTTACTTAACACTCCATGTTTACAGGTACACTCAATACTTCTCTCATTTAACCCTGCCACTATAGACGAGGTAACTAAATGTTTTTCTAATGCCCACCTAACCACCTGGCCCCTAGACCGTGTTCCCTCACAATATACCTCTCTCTCCCTCTCCCCCTCTCTCTCTCTCCCCCTCTCTCTCTCTCGTCATCTCCATACTTAAAAATCCCACCAATCTTAACAACCTATGACCTATCCCCTTTACCTTCAAACTTTTTGGTGTACAACCGACTGGGCTACCACTCACTGAGAATAACCTACTCGACCCTATAAAGTCTGGATTTCATCCGCAACACTCCACAGAAACTGCTCTCTTAAAACTCACAAACTATTTACTATTTTCTAAATCCAACGGTCACTATTCTGTACGCCTACTCTTGGACCTCTCTGCTGCCTTTGATACAGTTGGTCACCCCTCCTCCAAAAAAAAAAAAAACTCTACCTCTTTTAGTCTCTGTGACTGTAATCTTCATTGCTTCTCATCCTCCCTATCCAACCACCTCATCAGTGTCACCTACAATTCTACCTCCTCCTCTCCTCGTCCTTTTTTTCCCTCTGGATCCCCCAGAGGTCTGTTCTTGGACCTTTCCTATTCTCAATCTACACCTCCTTCCTGGGTCAGCCTCCCAATACTATTTCTATGCTGATGACATCCAAATCTCTCTACCCCTCAGCAGGGCCAAGGCTACCACTAGGCAAACTAAGCAGCCGCCTAGGGCGCACTGCTGCCTAGGGGCGCCCGGCTGCTGGTTTCCCTCCACGTCTGCATGCTCTGCAGGCTGCAGCATGTAACAAACTCAGTCTCATGCAGCTGCTCCATCTGTCCAGTAGTGTAATTGGAGGCCGATGCTTTCTTTATAGCGCCTTCTGTCACATGGGCAGGGCAAAGGGGGTGGGGTCAGGGGGGGAGCCAATTGGGGTGGCAAAATTAGGTTTCTCCTAGTGTGTCAAAAAAGCACCAGCCCTGCCCCTCAGCTCACTCCATCAGTCTCCTCACGCATTACTAATTTACTGACAGACATATCTGGATGTGACACCACTTCCTCAAACTCAATCTATCCAAAACCAAGCTCTTTCTCCCTCCACATGCCACTTCCCCTGACTTCTCTGTCAAGATTGACACAAAAATCCAACCGTCCCTGCATGCCAGGTTGCTGGGTGTAATCTTGGACTCTGAAATCTACTTTCATCCCACATCCAAATGACAAAAACTTGCCACCTCAACTTATGCAACATCTCCAAAATACGCCCCTTCTTAACTAAAGACACCACAAGGCTTCTAACTCACCCCCTAGTCATCTCTCACCACAACTATTTCAACTCCCTCTTCATTGTATTACCTTTACATAGGCTATCCCCCCTTTTAGTCCACCATGAATAATGCAGCCACACTCATCCATCTTACCAACTGTTCAGTATCCTACACCCCTCTCTGCCAATCCCTACACTGCCTTCCGCTCACCCAACAAGATAATATTCAAAATACTAACAACTTACAAAGCCATCCACAACTCTGCCCTCAGCTACAGCTCTAACCTCAAAATATCAACTAAATCGTTCCTTCCATGACCCCCTGCTCTCTAGCTCTCTTGTCATCTCTTGCCATGCTTGTCTCAAGATTGACACTAAATTGACAGTGCTATATAAGTACCTGCAATAAATACATAATGCAGCAGGACTGACTAAATCATCCATCAAGTAAATCCACCACAGACTGGCTTCAGAAAAAGAAAATGCATATTTTGGAGTGGCCCAGTCAAAGCCCAGACCTTAACCCCATAGAGATGCTGTGGAATAACCTCAAGAGAGCCGTTCACATCAGACATCCTACAAATGTGTCTGAGCTGAAGTAGTTTTGTACACTGGAATGGTAAAAACAAATTCCTCCTGAACGTGGTGCAGGTCTGATCCAGAACTACCAAAAGCTTTTGCTTTAACCACTTGACCTCCAGGAGTTTTACCCCACTTTATGACCAGGCAAATTTTTGCTAAACGGCACTGCGTTACTTCAACTGACAATTGCGTGGTTGTGCGACACTGTACCCAAATAAAATGTATGTTCTTTTTTCCCACAAATAGCGCTATCTTTTGGTGGTATTTGATCACCACTGCACTTATTTTATTTTTTTGCGCTATAAACACTGCTGCCAAAGGAGGTTTGACCAGCTATAAACGAAGGATGAGCTCTGGCGTGTTTGCATCGTAGTCGGTACTGCGCTAATCAGAGCCATGGAGACATTTCCCGATCTCTGCAGCTGAGCATCGGGACAATGTCTCCCTGGCTGTGATTAGTGCAGCGCAGTGCCGACTTCCTGGCGGGCTCTGATGGGCTCTGCACGTGTACGATGCGGACACGCCAGAGCTTATCCTTACTATAAACTCCAAGGGTTCACCAAATGTTTCCTCCAGCACTGTGAATTTTTAATGGGTGTGTTCAATAAAGACACAATAAATTAGAATTGTTTGTGTGTTATCAGCTAAAGCAAATTGTGTTTGTCAATTGTTGTGACTTAGATAAGAATCAGATCACATTTTATGGCAAATTAGTAACCAGCCATTCCAAGGGGTTCACATACTTTTCATTGCCACTGCATCTGTTGTACCTATAGAAGCAATACAATTCAATGCAACACATGTAGACGTAAGCCCTTTACGGCTGTTTTGAACAGTAGCCTCATGTTAAACACACAGTTCAGGGTGAGGGTTTTCCGCCTTTAGAACAGTCGCATAACAAAAAAAGTGTGTGCACAAGGTCTTGAATACACGGTCCATTTAGCTAATACAGAAAGCTGAACATGGGTCATGCTACATGTTCACCAATGCTGAGCCAACAGGACTGCACTTATCATGCTTTTCATACACGCTCACAGCATGAAATATTTACTCTGTTTATTAGCTCCAGCAAGTCAACTTGATAATGACATTTGTCATAATATTCCAACAAAACCTAATGACAGAAAATTACTCCACTCCAGTGATAAACAAGAATTGCAAAACAACACCTCAATCAGCAAAACCATACACGGCTTCCAGCTCAAGTTGGCAAAGCAGATTTTTAAAAGTAAACTAGTTATTTGTGCATGGCAGACCACACGTGAATATGACTTTCCCAGGTGCCCAGTAATAACACCACCATGATTGTAAGCAGGTCAATTATACTGTAATACATTGCATCCAGTGGCAAAACTACCGCCATAGCGAGACACGCGGCCGCTATAGGGCCCGCAACCGAGAGGGGCCCGTGGGGAGGAGGAGGAATGCATACTGCCGGGGGGCGAGCACCGCCCGCACGGTCCCCCAGCCAGGGGAAGTGAGGAGAGGAAGAGGCGAGCTGTGCGTACAAGCAGAGAGCTGTAATAGCTTTCATTTGAATGTCCTTGTCCTGTGTTCCCGGGGCTCACCGTCACATAGCCCCACCTCTTGGCCCGGCGCCTTTCATAGACAGAACGCCGGTCCAATGCGGGACATGTGACGTCATCAAAGGCGCCGGGCCAAGAGGTGGGGCTATGTGACGGTGAGCCCCGGGAACGCAGGACATTCAAATGAAAGCTATTACAGCTCTCTGCTTGTACGCACAGCGAGCCTCTTCCTCTCCTCACTTCCCCTGGCTGGGGGACCGTGCAGGCGGTGCTCGCCCCCCACTCTGAGGCAGCTCCATGCTCGCCAATAGCCATTTGAGGGCTGCAGTATGCATTCCTCATCCTCCCGGTAGTTCCGCCACTGGCTCGCCTCTTCCACTGCACAGGTGAGGCTACATTGTGCACGGGTCATGCTGCATTGGGCACAGGTGAGGCTGCATTGGGCACAGGTGAGGCTGCATTGGGCACAGGAGAGGCTGCATTGGGCACGGGTCATGCTGCATTGGGCACGGGTCATGCTGCATTGGGCACGGGTCATGCTGCATTGGGCACGGGTCATGCTGCATTGGGCACGGGTCATGCTGCATTGGGCACGGGTCATGCTGCATTGGGCACGGGTCATGCTGCATTGGGCATAGTGAGGCTGCATTGGGCACGGGTCACGCTGCATTGGGCATGGGTGAGGCTGCATTGGGCACGGGTGAGGCTGCATTGGGCACGGGTGAGGCTGCATTGGGCACGGGTGAGGCTGCATTGGGCACGGGTGAGGCTGCATTGGGCAGGGGTCACGCTGCATTGGGCACAGGTGAGGCTGCATTGGGCACAGGTGAGGCTGTATTGGGCATGGGCAGGCTACGCTGCATTGGGCACAGGTGAGGCTGCGTTGGGCACAGGCCACACTGCATTGGGCACAGGTGAGGCTGCATTGGGCACTGGAGACGCTGCATTGGGCACAGGCCACACTGCATTGGGCACAGGTGAGGCTGCATTGGGCACTGGACACGCTGCATTGGGCACAGGCCACGCTGCATTGGGCACAGGTGAGGCAGTATTGGGCACAGGCAGACCACGCTGCATTGGGCACAGGTGAGGATTATTGAAGCGCTAACACCAGGTGTTTGGAGTATCTTTATCTGTTGATTAAACTTTCTGGAATACATATATTGCTATTGTGGTGTAGGATCTGGGTTCTTTCTTTCTTTCTTTCTTTAATCTCAGACTCGAACCACACGCCCTTTAAACCACGCCCACTATTTAATTTAAGTCCGCCATTTTTTTGTGGGGGGGGGGGGGGGCCCATACAACCTTTTGCTATGGGGCCCTGTGATTTCTAGTTACGCCCCTAATTGCATCTTACCAGTCCTTAAATGTGACAGCTGCATTTGTTTTTTATACTTAATTTTCACTTGATGATCCAGTCTATAGCACACTTAGATGCGGTTCACACAGGGGCAATTCAGTGCAATGGAACCGTTCTAATCGGAGCGAATCAAGTAGCTCCGCCTTAGAAAAATGTACCTGAACTACTTGGGGGCGACTTCTAAGTGGCTTGCATAGACTTCCATTACAGAAGTAGTTTGCAAGCCACGCTGAGGTCGCGCTATGCGGGCGGCTTCAGAGTTGGGCAACTTTGAAGCCACCCCAGTGTGAACCGAGGCTTACCATCTTAGAATGTCTCTACGCTGGAAGGAGCCGCAACAGAGACACCTTTGGACAGCAGCATTGCCAGTTTGGGGAGAGGGTTGTATTAGACTAATAAATTGAAGTTGAACTTCACTTAAAGTGGTTTTAACCACTTCCTGCCCAGCGTATTGTAATATGACATCCGCAGGAACCTCTTGTCCCTCCGGGCGGACGTCATATGACGTCCAGGCACTCCCGACCGTCTAGGGCTCGCACGCGCCCACGATGGCCGCCATGTAAACACACAGATTATGTCCTGTCAGCGGTGAGGAGACCGATGGGGAGTTCCTAGTACAGAGGAACACACATCGGTCTCCTCCCCTTGTGAGTACCCCCCCTCTACAGTTAGAATCACTCACTAGGGAACATATTTAACCCCTTCAGCGCCCCCTAGTGTTAACCCCTTCCCTGCCAGTCACATTTATACAGTAATCAGTGCAGTTTTATAGCACTAATCGGTGAATAAATGTGAATGGTCCCAAAAACGTGTCAAAAGTGTCCGATATGTCCGTCGCAATGTCACGGTCACAATAAAAAAATCGCAGATCGCCGCCATTACTAGTAAAAAAATACAAATAAATTAAAATGCCATAATTCTATCTCCTATTTTGTAGATGCTAGAACTTTCACGCAAACCGATCAAATGCGCTTATTGCGATTTTTTTTTTACCAAAAATATGTAGAAGAATACATATCGGCCTAAACTGAGGAACAAATAGGATTTTTTGTACTCACTGTAAAATCATTTTCTCTGTCGTCCATGGACGAACACAGCTCCATAAATCTTGACATGTGGGTTATGTTCCTGTTTATAGGAGAGGACTGGGCAGAACATGTTAGTTATCTTAAAACATGTAACTTTAACAGAGTTGAACAGCACCGCCCAGGGGGCGGTCCCTCCGTACATAACCCTCCGCCCTGCACTCAGCAGCCTCAGTTCGTAGAAAAGCAATACAAACTAAAAAAGGAGGGGTGGGTGCTGTGTCCGTCCATGGACGACAGAGAAAAGGATTTTACGGTGAGTACAAAAAAATCCTATTTTCTCTTTTCGTCCATGGACGGACACAGCTCCATAAATCTTGACATGTGGGAAGTCCCCAAGCAGTGTCAAAAAAAATGAGGGGTGTGAATAGCAATCAAAAGAAGACTTAACTTCACCCCAAAGAAACAGAGCTCCTCAACGGAGGAGTTGCAACCTCAAACAGCCGCCTGCAAAACCTTGCGGCCAAAGGAAGCATCCGAAGATGCACTCACATCAACCTTGTAATACTTTGAGAAAGTGTGAACAGACAACCAGGTCGCCGTCTTACACACCTGTGAGACAGATGCTAAATGTCGGAAAGCCCCGGAGGCACCAATTGCCCTGGTTGAATGCGCCGTGACAGGAAAGGGAGGTGCCCGCCCCTTAAGGGCATAGGCCTGGATGACGGTCTGCCTGACCCACCTAGAAAATGGTGGCTGACGAGACAGCCAGGCCCTTCTGTGGACCAGACACCGACACGAACAGTGAGTCAGAACTCCGGAACGGAGCAGTAGTAGACAAGTACACCCATAGGGCACGTACCATGTCAAAAGTATGTAGCGCAGCCTCCTTGGGATGCGACGGCCGAGGACACATGGATGGAAGGACAAAGTCCTTGTGTAGGTGAAAAGCCAAAACTACCTTAGGAAGGAATGAAGGCTGCGAGCGTAGTACCGCTTTATCCTTATGGAGGACCAAGTAAGGTGACTTGCAAGACAAGGCCGCCAATTCAGAAACCCTCCTGACCGGAGTAATGGCAACTAGAAAGGCATCTTTCTGAGAAAGTGTTGAGAGGAATCTCCCTGATGCTCTCAAAGGGAGGCTCCTGGAGTACCTAGAGCGCCAGATTCAAGTCCCTCGGAGGAAGCGATGGTCCAATCGGGGGAATCACGTGCCGGACCCCCTGTACAAACGTACTTACCAGTGAGTGAGCCGCCAGGGATCGTTGGAAGAAGACAGCCAAGGCTGGAATCTGTCCCCTAATAGTGCTTAAAGTGGTTGTAAACCCACTTTATAAACAAAGACCTACAGGTAAGCCTAAATTAAGGCTTACCTGTAGGTGCATGAAATATCTCCTTAACCCACACGGTTAAGGAGATTTTTGCATTTAAAAGCGGTGACGCTGACGTCACGCGCATGCGCATGGGGTTAACCCCATTCACAAATTCGGCTAGGTCGCAACATTCGACGACGTAGCCGAATTCGACGGCTCACGCGCGCATGCGCGGAGTCACGTCTTCGCCGCTCCGGCCAATCACAGCGCCGGAGCGGCGATGTGATTGGCTGCAGCGGCGATACCCGGAAGTAACATTCCGGCTATCGCCGCAGCGATGGATGCGGCTAGAGGAGGGACACGGACGACTTCGGGGGCCCTGATCTAAGGTAAGTGGTACATAATGAGCTAGTATGCTAGTCATACTAGCTCATTATAGCTTTGTCTTGCAGGTTAGTTAAAAAAAAAAAAAACTCAACAGGGTTTACAACCACTTTAAGGCAAGTTTCAGATCCACTCGCGCTGTAAGAACAGCAGGATCCTAAAAAACCGAATATGCCCATGGGCGCCAAGCCATCTCTACACACATAGAGATGCCTTCCAAGTGCGATGGTAGATAGTCCGGGAAGAAGATTTCCGGGCCCTCAACATGGTGGAGATTACCGAATCTGACAGACCACGGTCCCTTAGTACCTGGCTTTCAATAGCCAGGCCGGTAAAGCCAGCGACTGTAAAGCAGGATGAAGTATGGGACCTTAAGACAGAAGGTCCTCCCGCATTGGCAGCCGCCAGAGAGCATCTGCTATCAGTCTCACAAAGTCGGCGTACCAGGGATGCCAGGGCCAGGCTGGGGCGATTAGAATCACCAGAACCCCCTCAGCCTCCATTCTGCGGAGCAGACGAGGAAAAAATTTAATTGGGAGAAAGGCATAAATTTAATTGATACTGATCCCATGGAGCCACAAACACGTCTGATGCCTCTGCCCAGGGATCCCTGGACCTGGCCACAAACCTCGACACCTTGCGATTGAGTCGAGAGACCAGGAGATCCACAACTGGTGTGCCCCATTTCTGACAAAGGAGATGAAACACCTCCGGGTGTAACGACCATTCCCTTTGGTCCAGCATCTGGCGACTCACATAGTCCCGCCTGCCAGTTTCTACACCCGGAAAGTAAACAGCCGATAGAGCCGGCACGCTCCTTTTGGCCCATCTTAGGATGTGAGCGACTTCCGACGCTGCGGCCGAGCTCCTTGTTCCTCCCTGATGGTTGACAGAAGCCACCACCATGGCGTTGTCCGACTGGATCTTGACCGGACGCCCTTGAAGTCTCTGTGACCACTTGGAGAGGCACAGTCTGATCGCTCGAAGTTCGAGGACATTGATCGGCAGGCGAAATTCGTCCAGAGTCCAGCAACCCTAGGCCGACTAGACCCCACAAACTCCCCCCCCCAACCTGTGAGGCTGGCGTCCGTCGTGATCACAGTTCAATGGAAAGGAAGGAACGACCTCCCGAACTGAAGAGTCGGGGATCTCAGTCACCCTCTCAGGGAAGACTTGACCAGGTGACTTACCTGAATCCAGAGACAATGGAGATCTGTTCCATTTGGACAGGATCTCCTTCTGAAATACTCGAGTGTGGAATTGGGCATACGGTACTGCCTCGAAGAAGGCCACCATGAGGCCCAGAACTTGCATGCAAAAACGGAGAGACGACCATTTGCGGGATGCTAACAATTTCACCGCCGTCTGGAGCATCTGCAACTGCTCCAAAGGAAGGAAGACCTTCGCCTCCAAGGAGTCCAGGATCAAACCTAGGTACTCCAGACGCTGAGTTGGTACCAACACCTACTTCTGTATGTTCAGTACCCAACCAATTTCCCAGAGGGTCTGACTGGCTATAGACATGTCCTCCTCTAATTCTGAGCCAGAAGCAGCTCCCAGAAAATCATCCAAGTAGCCCACGATAGCAATGCCTCGCTGTCTCAGCAAGGCCAGATCGGGGCGAGCACCTTGTTAAAAACTTTTGGTGCCGACGCTATGCCAAACCGCAAAGCGCAGAAAACTCTGATGGCTGTTGCAGATGGGGACATGCAAGTATGCGTCCTTGATGTCCAGGGACGATCTGTTTGGTGGACAAGAAAGAAACTATCTTGTACCCCGAAGTGACCACCTCGCAGACCTACTGGTCAGAGAATAGGGAGGTCCACCGAGCTGTAAACTCGCTAAGCCGTCCCCCCACCCTTGAGTCGGGCGGGGGCAAAATTTCCTGCGGTAGCAGGTTTGTTAGCCGGCTTGTTCGGCTTCCGCACCCAGGGATGCTTCTGTCCCCCAGCCGGAGCCTGGTCAGTCTGGGAGGATCTCTCACTGACGAAAATACCGCTTCTGTGCGGAATAGCAGGGCCCCGGCCAACGGCGCGGATCCTTCCCCTTAGAGGACTGCGGGAGAAGTGTGCTCTTACCTCCAGTGACATCCTTAATAATGTCATCCAGCGAGGTACCAAAAAGCCTCTAAAAGACAATCTGCCAGAGCTCTCTTGGATGCTTGGTCAGCGGACCAGCATTACAGCCAAATCAGGTGGCGCAGTACCCCAGCAGATACAGAGGCTCTGGAAACCATTTTACATACACACACTGAGTATGTATTAGTGTATATGTTTGTACTGTGGCGCCAAAGGCGCGCATGTCTTTGGAGTGTGGGAGGAAACCGAAGTACCCGGAGGAAACCCACGCAGACACAGGGAGAACATGCAAACTCCAGGCAGGTGGTGACGGGGTCCGGGTGCGAACCAGTGACCCCCTTGCTGCCAGGTTAGGGAGATAACCACTACACCACTGTGCTGCCCTCCATTCAGTGAATGTCTGAGACACCAAAGTAGCAGCCAATATAGGTCGCAATGCTGAACCCAGCATGGTGAACCTGGAGCAGGTCACCGCTTCGGACCTCCTATCAGTAGGGTCCTTAAGAATAATGGACCGCCATGTGCTGGGGGACCACAAAAGGACCTCTGCGGCCATTCCCATTCCTTATCTATGAACTTATCAAAGAAAGTAACATAAGGAAAAACTGTCACAAAGCGGTCAGATTTGTGTGACCCAAAGGAGACAGACTCCTCTGCGGAAGTCCCAGATGCATCTACCAGCTGAGAAGTGCACTCATAAGTGCCCTGTCTAGCATTCCGCAGAAGATGGCGGGGGGAGTGGGTGCTTTTTTACCCCCCTTACGCCCGCACGCCATTTCTACCCTGGCAACAAATGATTCCAGGACTGACGACAGCGTATCCATGGAAACCGCAGGTGCAGGGGCACCATTAGCTGCCTCCAGCAATTCAGGGGAAGAAAGGTCACATACTGACTCCATGAACACCCACTGACAGCCCTCAGGGACCAAGTGAAAAACACTTAAGAGTCCACCCTCCTTGCTGCACTGACCAGGGGGGGGTAACCCAGGGGACTCACCACCCAGAGGGAGACTGCTGCCTGCCTTGTATACACAGCGTGTGTGTGAGATGAAAAAACTGAGGAGAATGAGCAGTACGCCGTTCAGAAAGCCAGTGCTAGAGGCCAAAACCCACACCAAAATGGCCGCCAGACGCCTCAGATAAAAAGGGCGCGGACCACAAGAAAATGGCCGCCCACAATACCGACCTGCGCCACAGCGCGGCCACGTCAAAATGGCCGCCAATGGGAATTTTAATAGAGAAAAAAGCACACTAAAAATGGCATCGGTGCAGCAAAAAATGGTGCCCGAGCCCCGGGATGTGGACGAGAAGGCTGTGCAGAGACTTCCCAGGAGACAGACCCCCCTCACAGAAGCGGACCCCAGCGCCCCACGGTCCGCCACAGGGACACAGAGCCCCCCCACAGGTACACCCCGGTCGCAGCGGGCCCTAGGGCAGGAGGGGAAAGGGCGACAGAGTGCAGGGAAAGGGAGGACAGGAGAACCCCTTAATCCTGGGAATGCCCAGCTGTTCCATCCTGCCGAGACAGGAGGAACTGTACTTACCTGTCCTTGCGAGGACATGCTGGCGCGTCCCTGACAGACCCACAACCGATGGTACGGAGTAGCTGTCGGCCCGGTCCACTCTAAATGAGACAGCAAGCAGCCCAGTCATATGTGGACCCCGGAGCAGGTGCTCACCAGCCCCCCCTGGAGCCATGGGGTGGGGTACGTCATGGCAGAACCAGCGCGAAGCTAAGGACTGGCACGCTCGATGGCCGGAACAGGGAAGACTACAAGAATCTATAATATC
The DNA here is from genome assembly GCA_029206835.1 of Rana muscosa. NCBI lineage: Eukaryota > Metazoa > Chordata > Amphibia > Anura > Ranidae > Rana > Rana muscosa. The sequence continues at coordinate 164,141,581 of CM055120.1, forward strand.
CAGCCTGTCGCCGGCAGTTGATAGAAGATATCACAAAAAAATAAATAAAAAATTCTTCAGGACTCTGGGCCCAAAAGGGAGCCACGTCCTTCTCCTCTGCTAGACAGGAAAAAACTGAAGGCTGCTGACTGCAGGGTTATGTACGGACGGACCGCGGGGGGCGGGGCTGTTTAACTGTTAAAGTTACATGTTTTAAGATAACTAACATGTTCTGCCTAGTCCTCTCCTATGAACAGGAACATAACCCACATGTCAAGATTTATGGAGCTGTGTCCGTCCATGGACGAAGAGAGAAAAATTGTTTTTTTTAAATAAATTGTGATATTTATTAAATCAAAAAGTAAAAGATAGTGTTATTTTCAAAATTGTCACTCTTCTTTTGTTTATAGCGCAAAAAATAAAAACCGCAGAGGTGATCAAATACCACCAAATGAAAGCTCTATTTGTGGGGAAAAAAACAAAGATTTCATTTGGGTACAGTGTTGCATGACCGCGCAATTGTCATTCAAAGTGCGACAGCGCTGAAAACTAAACATTGGACTGGACAGGAAGGGGGTGAAAATGCCCTGTATTGAAGTGGTTAAACCTCAGACATCAAATATGAGCAAAGCATATCCCTCTATAGTGTATACTTGTCCCTATTAAGAGCACTAAATGTCATTTCTTTCTTTTGCTTTGTTCCTCTGCTATCAACATGAATCACTTCTGACAAGTTTTGCTGACACAGAGAAAAATTGTGACAGGAAAGGGACCTCCAACAGATTGACGGTCTCAGCTCTGTTCATATGAGCTGTGTGAAGGGGGGTGTGTCTCTTCCCTCCAATCAGCTCTCAGAGCTTTCCCCACTGAGCTCTGCAGAGTGTAACTTCAGCTCTTCATCCCCTTTTTTCCCCTTTTTTCTGAACTTTTAGACAAGCTTTAAAAGTTCAGAACTTTGAATGGATAAAGAGAAGAGATGGGCAGCAGATAAATAGGTACAACTTATGTAGGAGGCTTAGTTTCATCTCTGTGTATCACCTTAGGCCAGTCACTTCCCTGGGTATATGTGAGGGTTTTCAACCACTGTAACATTTCATACGCAGGTACATCAGTTTTTTTCCTTTTGGGATAATGAATGAACATGAATAAAAGCTGACCATTGTAAGCGCCCCTGTCAGTGTTAAATGGTTGATGTTTTTATTTTTACCTGGTAATCCTGCAAACAACACTTCATGTCCCTGGATGGATACACGCACTCCTCCACTGTATTTATAAAGGGAGCCATGACTGTCACCCAGGCTGGACTTCAAACATATCTGTCTTTGTTCATATCCATTACATATGGGGTGATAGATTTAGTAGTTTACACAGAAAAGAACTTTGTTTCTGCTTCCAGTTCCAGTGACAAATGACACTGAGTGGAATTTATCAAAACTGTAGCTGCCAGAATCTTGGGTAGATGTACATCAGCTTCTATCTTTTATTTTCAAAGCATAAAAGAACAAGCTGATGATAGAAGCTGACTGGTTGCCATGCAAAGCTGCCCCAGTTTTCATAATCCCTCCTGTGTATTGCTGGCAAAATCAACAGGTATTTTCTGTAATTGCTGCAAAGATTCTTATGCCGCGTACACACGATCATTTTTCCCGTCGGGAAAAATTACATTTTTTTTTAACAAGAAAAACGACCGTGTGTGGGTTTTTTGTCATTTTTCCCGTTGGGAAAAACGGCATTAATCACGACGAGAATAATTAGAACATGCTCTAATTTTTCTCGTCGTGATTCCCGTCGTTTTTTTTCCGCGGCAGTTTTCCCATAGGGAAACACTGCCACGGAGCCCACACACAGTCGTTTTTCTCGACCAAAAAAAAAAATGTCGGGAAAAACGGACGTGTGTAGGGAACCAAGCCGTTCCCTCGTTTTTCCCGTCGATTTTCTCGACGGTGTTTTCACCGTCGAGAAAATCGATCGTGTGTACGCGGCATTAGGCTGAAAAATGAAAACGAATGCAGCCACTACATTGAAGGACTGGTAAGCTGCAATATATTTCCCCCTTTGTTTTGGGGGGATTTTATAACTTTACATTCATTTAAAATAAATAAAAAACAGACGTATGTTGTTCATTTTCTGTTGAGGATTTTATTGACATCACATGCTCTGTGCCCACACCCACAACTTCTAGTGAAAGTGTCACCATTTCAAGATGTTTAGAGACCGGCACTACAACAAAGCAGGTGGATATATTTATTGGACTTTTAAAACTACAGGCAGAATCTGACTAGTTGTGATGAAATCTTGGGAAACATGGTAATAAATCGCACAAACAATAGAGATCAATATCCAGTAATTCCATATTTCAGGTATAACCAGTTGGGAATTGTAGGTTTTCATGTTAGCTGTCATTATGCGGTCACTAAATAAAGTAATTCTACTATGTTTTACAGTGTTAAAATGCTATGTTACACACTCTCACCTGAAACCGCCTTACACATTTAGGCTCGGTTCACACTGGGGCAGCTTCAAAATCGCCCGACTTTGAAGCCTCAACGCACAGTGTGACTTCAGCGCAGCTTGCAAACACCTTCTTTAATAGAAGCCAATGCAAGCTGCTCTGAAGTCGCCCCCAAGTAGTGCAGGAACCTTTTTCTGAGTCGGTTCCACTGCACTGAATGGAGCGTGACTTGTCAGGCGACTAAGTCGCCCCAGTGTAAGCCGGGCCTTACAGTTTACATTTGATCCTGCGCAGGTTTTTTAGGTTTTCCCACTTCCAAAAAAAAAATAAAAAATTAAGGAGGATCTATAATTTTTATTATAGGTGTATTTTAAATGATAGAGACAGAATATATACAGGTCCTTCTCAAAAAATTAGCATATTGTGATAAAGTTCATTATTTTCTGTAATGTACTGATAAACATTAGACTTTCATATATTTTAGATTCATTACACACAACTAAAGTAGTTCAAGCCTTTTCTTGTTTTAATATTGATGATTTTGGCATACAGCTCATGAAAACCCCAAAATCCCATCTCAAAAAATTAGCATATTTCATCCGACCAATAAAAGAAAAGTGTTTTTAATACAAAAAAAGTCAACCTTCAAATAATTATGTTCAGTTATGCACTCAATACTTGGTCGGGAATCCTTTTGCAGAAATGACTGCTTCAATGCGGCGTGGCATGGAGGCAACCAGCCTGTGGCACTGCTGAGGTGTTATGGATGCCCAGGATGCTTCGATAGCGGCCTTAAGCTCATCCAGAGTGTTGGGTCTTGCGTCTCTCAACTTTCTCTTCCCAATATCCCACAGATTCTCTATGGGGTTCAGGTCAGGAGAGTTGGCAGGCCAATTGAGCACAGTAATACCATGGTCAGTAAACCATTTACCAGTGGTTTTGGCACTGTGAGCAGGTGCCAGGTCGTGCTGAAAAATGATATCTTCATCTCCATAAAGCTTTTCAGCAGATGGAAGCATGAAGTGCTCCAAAATCTCCTGATAGCTAGCTGCATTGACCCTGCCCTTGATAAAACACAGTGGACCAACACCAGCAGCTGACATGGCACCCCAGACCATCACTGACTGTGGGTACTTGACACTGGACTTCAGGCATTTTGGCATTTCCCTCTCCCCAGTCTTCCTCCAGACTCTGGCACCTTGATTTCCGAATGACATGCAAAATTTGCTTTCATCCGAAAAAAGTACTTTGGACCACTGAGCAACAGTCCAGTGCTGCTTCTCTGTAGCCCAGGTCAGGCGCTTCTGCCGCTGTTTCTGGTTCAAAAGTGGCTTGACCTGGGGAATGCGGCACCTGTAGCCCATTTCCTGCACACGCCTGTTCACGGTGGCTCTGGATGTTTCTACTCCAGACTCAGTCCACTGCTTCCGCAGGTCCTCCAAGGTCTGGAATCGGTCCTTCTCCACAATCTTCTTCAGGGTCCGGTCACCTCTTCTCGTTGTGCAGCGTTTTCTGCCACACTTTTTCCTTCCCACAGACTTCCCACTGAGGTGCCTTGATACAGCACTCTGGGAACAGCCTATTCGTTCACAAATTTCTTTCTGTGTCTTACCCTCTTGCTTGAGGGTGTCAATGATGGCCTTCTGGACAGCAGTCAGGTCGGCAGTCTTACCCATGATTGCGGTTTTGAGTAATGAACCAGGCTGGGAGTTTTTAAAAGCCTCAGGAATCTTTTGCAGGTGTTTAGAGTTAATTAGTTGATTCAGATGATTAGGTTAATAGCTCGTTTAGAGAACCTTTTCATGATATGCTAATTTTTTGAGATAGGAATTTTGGGTTGTCATGAGCTGTATGCCAAAATCATCAATATTAAAACAAGAAAAGGCTTGAACTACTTCCGTTGTGTGTAATGAATCTAAAATATATGAAAGTCTAATGTTTATCAGTACATTACAGAAAATAATGAACTTTATCACAATATGCTAATTTTTTGAGAAGGACCTGTACTGTACCATCCCATTCCTCCTACAATGAAGGAAGGAAGTAGTATTTATATCAATTACATTTTATGAATGAATGAATGAATGAATCAGCAGCAGATCAATGCAAGGGATTTTACTTGAATACTGAATTGAATTTTTTTTATTTAGGCCTCATGCCCACGGACGTTTTTACAGCCGCGTTTTTGAGCGTTTTTTACAGCTTAAAAACGCCTGTCCATGTTAGTCTATAGCTTCATGCCCACCTAGATGTTTTTGAGCTGCAAATAGCATAGACGTTTTTAAGCTGTAAAAAAAAAACAGAACCAGTGCGTTCCTCAGCGTCGGCGTTAGGCATAAAAAAACGCGCAAAAACGCAGCGATCGCGTTTTTAAGCTCCGACGCTTTTTTTTAATAAATAAAAATTATACAATAACATGGACAGGCGTTTTTAAGATGTAAAAGACGCAGCTGTAAAAACGTCCGTGGGTATGAGGCCTTATTTTTTTCTTTCATCTCCCTCCCATTCTGCACAACTGATCTCCAATCTTTCTCTATGACCAGTTTATTATTCCCTCATCTTGCACATTAACCTCCTTATCTCCATTCTCCTGCTCTATGCGACCTGTACATTAACCCCTTCACCTCCTCCTCCTCTCATACATTATTGAATCTAGTACACCATTAACCAAGCTCTGTGTTTTAACCACCTCAATGCCAGCATCAGAGGCGTAACTAGAACCTTCAGGGCCCCGGTGCAAGAAACCATGGAGGGCCCCCCTGACCTCCGGCCAGGGCCCTTCCCACTGATCCCAGGGGCAGCAGGACCTGGATAGAAGGGGGAACAAATCCTCTTTATTTTCCTCCTGCTGCCACTGAATGTCTATTGGGGGGAGAGGAGGAGAAGCAGACTTTTGGTGGCGGCAGGAGAAAAATGGAGGGGATTTGTTACTCTAAATGCACCCCATCCAGGTGTTTAGGGGCAACATGTGCGCTATTGCAAAAGTTACGCCCCTGGAATAAGTGGCCGCGGTGGTGGTGGGGGGTGGGATCAGTGGTGGTTGGGGAGGGATAGGATCAGTGGCATCGATGGTGGTAGGGGATGGGATGAGTGGCAGCAGTGGGGGGTGGGATCAGTGGCAGCAGTGGTAGTTGGGTGGGGATGGGATCAGTGGCAGCAGTGGTGGTGGGGTGGGCATCAAGGGCAGTAGTGGTGGTGATGTGGGGGCATCAGTGGCAGTAGTGGTGGTGATGTGGGGGGCATCAGTGGCAGTGATGTGGGGGGCATCAGTGGCAGTAGTGGTGGTGATGTGGGGGGGGGGATCAGTGGCAGTAGTGGTGGTGATGTGGGGGCATCAGTGACAGTAGTGGTGGTGGGCATCAGTGGCAGTAATGGTGGTGATGTGGGGGGGGGAATTGGTGGCAGTGTTGATTTAGAGGGATGGGTGCCACTCACTTGCAGATCTCTTGGTTCCCCCTCCTTGCTAGGTCTTCCTTGGGCGAGCAGAGAGGATGGGCGGGGCTTGTGAGTACCAGTTTTTGCAGGCGGAGTCTGAGAAGATGGGCCGGAGTGGGCGGGGACTGTGCCCGTGAGTGCGGGCGGAGAGGATGGGCGGAGCGGGTAGAGAGGATGGGCGGAGCAGGCGGGTACTGTGCCTTGAGTGCGGGAGGAGAGGATGGGCGGAGCGGGCGGGGACTGTGCCGTGAGTGCGAGAAGAGAGGATGGGCTGAGTGGGTGGGGATTTCAGTGTGCCCGCGAGTGCGGGCGGGCGGGTAAATTACCAGTGTCCTATCTCCCGGTCGGCGGCGGGCCCCCCTACAGTGGCGGAACTCAGGGGCCCGGTCGCAAGTGAGACTGGTGTGACCCTGATAAATCCGCCACTGGCCAGCATGTTTCTTTATTAGAAAAAAAATTGTGGCATAAATCAGACCACCTTGCGGTGTCTACCTTTAAATAAGGGTCATTTTGGGGGTTGTCCTTGAATTTTTATTTGATTTGGTTTATAAAGTAAAGGAAACAAGTTTTTTTCAAAATGTTTGGTTTTTCCTTTTAATAGTAAAAAACAAAAATTTTTGGATTATGAAATACCACCAAAGGAAAGCTCTATCTTAAAAATTATATAAAATTTATTTAGGTACAGTACTGCATGAACAAGTAATTGTCAGCCAAACTATTACAGCAGTGAAAAATTGCCTGGTAATGTTGAATTGGATACATTCATAACAACATCAATGCTTATTATTATTCCGTCCTTATACAAACATTACTTGTGTAGCACCCTCTACCATAGGTAGAGGTGTAGTGTTTGAGGTTCTGTCAGCGCAGGTAAATTTAAACAGGCCTAATGCTGCAAGCTAGGCCTGTTTGTTTTTGATCTGGGGGCAGGGAGTGGTTAGTGTTGCAGTGGATGTGACTGACATGTGCTTCAGCTCTTGGGCGCCTCCCCTGCTTTCAGTGAGAATGTTCTGGAAGAGGGGCAGGGCTGAGAGATGGAGTGGCATTAAGTACATGTGAGGAGCCCTGACCAATCCCCAACTAGGATTGGCAGGGGGCAGGCCTCCTACTTATACTCACAGTCAGCCTGCTGGGGGGTTGTTGTCGGCTGGGTGAAGTGAAGAATGAAGTGTTAGACTGCAGCAGGAGGCCCCATCCCCATCTTGGGGGGGGGTGCCCTGCCTCAGCGGAGGAGCCTCATCCTTACACGGTCATGAAGAGGTGTCCTGGAACAGCAGTTGGAGAAGCAGTCGGTACACATGTCCGGGTAAATTCTTCATCAAGGACTCGGTGCAGGAGGAGATCGGTGAGTGAGGCACAGTAGATATCTGGAGAAGGCATGTCAGGGAAGCTGGGTGCGAGGCCAGAGGAGAGACTGTGGGGTTTTGTGTCAAGTCGTTGCAGTCGGAGGACTCAGGATTTGCAAGTCGGACGGACTGGCTGGGATCAGTAGTCCACCAAGCATGTATTTCTGCTAAAGTAACTAGGCCGCCAAGTAGGGGTACTGCAAGCCCCTGGCCTATCACAATTCAACAAGTTCAGCAATAACTAGGGATTATTCAGAGTGATGTCTAGTACAGTTCAAGATGATGGGGCAGAAAGACTAACACTGTGACAGGGAAGTTTGTGTAGGAGGAGAAGAGTCCTGGGAGTAACAGTCTGCAGGAGTTTGTGCAGAGGAGAAATGTAAAGTCTGTCAAGGTTAGAGTCCATCAGTTTTCTAAGTGCTCTATTCAAGAATATGAAAAGTGCAACTACTATAACAATTCTTTAAGTTTAATCAGCAAAGTCACTATGACCATTCCAGTTTAAAGCACAACTGCTATTACATGGCAAATGTAATCTGTTCTATGGGCATCCCATACCCTTTCCCCAACCAAGTTATAACCAAGTTATATCCCCCAAACAGAACAAAAACAAAACCACGCAAATGACTGATCATTGTCTACTGGAGAGTGATGTATGAAAGTGTGGCAGCGGGCTGAATATGTGTGGATGTTAGTAACTCGTAGCAATCACCCGCTACACTTGCATTGTTTTTTATGTTCCTTTTTCATGTTTTTTTGTCAGTTGTGTGTAATCGTCTTTTCTTCTGATCGTGTGAAATAATGAAGGGGTTGGTTAACCACAATGTGCATGATTTGACAACTCTTTTTCAAACCCTCCTACATTATTCTGTACACATTTTTGTAAGGATTCATTTTCTCTTTAAATGAGATGTCAGGTATTCAGGGATGAAGACAGACCGCAAATACTTTACCTGATTCAAGCACTTCAGCCATTTTTCATAGATCCAAAAGCAACCAAAACAGCACTTTGACGTACACCTGGTGCATGCATTGTCCTGGAAACAAATAGAAATCAACATTTATTTACATCATTCAGCACAGCATGCTACAAAAGACACAAATGTCTTCATGACAAATACTAGCAGGGGCAATTTTTTCACACCCTTTTCCTGCCATGGTGTAACTGCTTTGAAAGTAGAGATAATGAAGTGAATGTCTTTCCCACCAAGCAGAACATGCTTCTTTGGAAGGAAAACAACTGGTTCGACAGCTGCGAGAATCTGCAGAGCAATAACCTCTGTGATCTCGCCAAACAGGAAATAGCATTGCCATCTATTAAACCAGAAATTCAATAATAGTGCCGTCCCTTCATTCAAAAGCAGATCACAAATTCTGTACTAATGTTTTCTCTGGTAAAACAAGAACAAATAAGGGTGTATTTATGAAAAAAAAAAAGCATAGCTGTTGTCCATTAAATCTGCATGAGAACATATCTGAACAAATAAGGCAAAATCAAATGTTCTCAGGCTATAGTCTCTGCAGATTGAGAATATGTATAGGTATGCATAATAAGTATGCTCCTTGTTTCCATCTAGTGGGCAGAATGTGGTATTTTCTGCATTCACACATTTGATCTGAAGAAATTAAGCCTGAAGCCCTGTACACACGGCCAAGAATCTCGTCAGGAAACAAACGTTGTTTTTCCTGACGAGATTCTTGACAAGAATCTTGTCTCGGCCGAGTGTACACACGTACCTTTCAAAAGCCGTTCTTTTGAATGGCACGAACGCGGTGACGTCATCAACTACGACGAGCGTGCGCTCCTCACATTCGATGCCGTCGCCGCAATCTTGCTACACCCTACCTATGCCTAGGAAGTCATTTTGCGCATGCGTCAAAGTCATTTCGAGCATGCGCGGGTTTCCACGGCGACAGGTAAGTGTACACACACTCGGGTTTCTCGTCGGGAAACAGGCCAACGAGAATCCCGACGAGAAAAAAGAAATCAGGTCTTCTTTTTTTCTTGTCGAGATTCTGGTCAGTTTTCCTGATGAGAAACCTGAAAGCCTCGTACACACGGCCGGTTTTCTCGGCAAGAAAGCTCTGCAAGCAGTTTTCTTGTTGGTTCTTGCCAAGAAAACTGGCCGTGTGTACGAGGCTTCAGAACATTTGATTTTCCCCTTTTGCATAGAATGAATTTAAACAAAGTTTAGATGGAAGAAAAGCTGCCCATTTTTTAATTTTTTATTAAATACACCCCTTAGCAATATTGATGCAGGAACACTGCCTGCCTGCCGAGTATCTCTATTTTCCATTTCTGCATCTCATGTACACACCCAGGTGCCTTGCTAGGTAAATTCCCATAGCTGATGTTTTATTCTGTTTGATCCTGAATGACTTTAAATATTACATAGTGAATATGCAATCCAAGTTCCAGCCAAGTCTCCCCAATCGCTGTAGCCTTACCCACCTACCTTATTCTAAAACACGAGAGGGAGACTGCATATCATCAAAATCCTGCAACAAAAGACTGCAATCCTCCCCAGAGACACTGCAAAAAGCCTTATAAATAGAACCGATATGACTGCAGAACCTAATTGTTTTACTTATTATTTGCTGCAGCTGGGTTAAAATACCCTGTGCTAGCAACATGCTGGAAAGCCGGTGTGCAGCTCAACACAATGCACAGTAGTCTGAGTCTCCAGATGATTGAGGAACCCCCTGCTAGCGCTCCAATGAACCCCGCTCATGCTGCATTACTATAGTAAAACCTGAAGCCTAGATTAGATGACATACACTGTTGCATTGCATTTAGATTTATGCAGCATTTTTAATAAATCAAATCCTTGTACATTTAAATACATTTTACACTTATGTAATTACAAAGTGTTTTGATAAAGATGTCATGTTGGCTAGACCAGCCGAGTTGGGTGCCGAAGCCCAGGAGCTCGCCTCCGCTCTTGTGCTGCACACTGATTAAGAAAGTGGGTTGCATACCAGCGACTTGGAAAGATCTAGTGAGTTTAATGAGAAAGCACTAAAGACAATCAGCACACACAGGCAACTGCACGTGATCTCAAGTGGGAGATTGCCTCTGTGTGCCGCTTGTCCTTACTGCTTGTTCATTAAGCTCACTGGATGTTTCTGCATTTATGGTGTGCAGCCTGGTTCTCTCTTAAAACTGTGTCATGTTGGCTAGGTGTAATTTTTCTAAAAAATATCTGCATGTGGCTTTTTTGGCTTGAGACTGTTGTGATCTCTACTGTGCATGATACTATACAAGAGGAATAAAACAAGCTAAAGTTAGGCCAAGAAAAAATAAAAAAATTGAATATTTTGTAAGTACCGTATATACTCGAGTATAAGCCGAGTTTTTCAGCCCTTTTTTTAGGGCTGAAAGTATACCCCTCGGCTTATACTCGAGTCAGTACCTGAAAATCATGAAATTCCGCGGCTGGCGTCCATTGTTTAAATCTAGCGCCTTTCTCCCTGTCCCTTCCGCGATAGGCGTTTCCAGCAAACACTTGTGTTGAGTGTTGCGCCTATCACGGAGGTCCTCTTGTCCGACGTCCGTGATTGGCGGAGCACTGAACACAGTGCCTGCTGGGAAACGGAGTCCGACAATGAGAGGACCTCCGTGATAGGCGCAACACTCAACACAGTGTTTGCTGGAAGCGCCTATCATGGAAGGGACAGGGAGAACGGCGCGAGATTTGAACAATGGACGCCGGCCGCGGAATTACAAGATTTTAAAGGTACACTGACTCAGGCACAGGGAGGCTGCAATGGACACAGTAAGGGGGCACAGTGAGGTGAAAATGGGCAGTGAGGTGGCACAGTGAGATGGCAATGGGCACAGTAAGGGGGCACAGTGAGGTGAAAATGGGCAGTGAGGTGGCACAGTGAGATGGCAATGGGCACAGTAAGGGGGCACAGTGAGGTGGCAATGGGCAGTGAGGTGGCAATGTGCACAGTGAGGTGGCAGAGTGAGATGGCAATGGGCACAGTAAGGTTGGGCAATTGGCACAGTGAGGTGGCAATGGGCACATTTCCTCCCCTCGGCTTATACTCAAGTCAATACGTTCTCCCCGTTTTTTGTGGTAAAAGTAGGTACCTCGGCTTATACTCGGGTCGGCTTATACTCGAGTATATACGGTAATCCTTTTTCGATTATAAAAATTTAAGATTGAATATGAAGACTAAGAGCAAAACATATTCTCATTAAACTTGTACTGAGAAATGATGTTGGAGAAAAAGTGAGAATCTAACTGGTAGCTTTGAGGCAATGCAGACAGTTCACTTAGACCGTTTAATTACTGGCCCTTTTTTGATGCTAGGGGGGTAAACAGCAGGAATCCCGTTCGAAAAATCTTTATAAAGCCGGCCATAGACCGCTGCAAGAAAAAAAAAAATCACAACTGTTAAGGACAGTACTGGAGTTGCTTTGTGGGGCCAGGATGGAAGTTTCCCCTCTGGTAGACAATATTAGACACTCTGGGATGGGGGGTATTGCCTATCTCTGAACACTGGCATTTATTATCAGCTGAACTTGACCAATTTATCTTTTTCAACCTATTTAAATAGTGACCATGTATTTCATTAACTTGTCTCTAATAGAATAAGTCTTATGCCGCGTACACACGACCGTATTTCATGGCGAGAAAAATGCAATTTTTTTTTATTTGGTCATTAAAAACGATTGTGTGTGGGCTCCAGAGCATTTTCCGCGACGTGAAAAATGGCCATTAAAAATTTGGAACATGCTCTATTTTTTCTCGTTATTTTTCACGTCGTCGTTTTTCTCGTCGTGAAAAAAGGGCATGTGTAGGCTTTAACGACATGAAAAAATGCGCATGCTCAGAAGCAAGTTATGAGACGGGAGCGCTCGTTCTGGTAAAACTAGCGTTCGTAATGGAGATGGCACATTCGTCACGCTGTAACGGACTGAAGAGCACGAGGCTGAAAAGCGCGAATCGTCTCTCACCAAACTTTACTAATACGAGGATCAGCAAAAGCAGCCCAAAGGGTGGCGCCATCCGAATGGAACTTCCCCTTTATAGTGCCGTCGTACATTGCGTACGTCACCGCGCTTTGTTCGAGCATTTTTTTTCACGATCGTGTGTATGCAAGGCAGGCTTGAGAAGAATCACGTCGAGAAAAACGTTGTTTTTTCAATGACATTAAAAACCGTCGTGTGTACGCGGCCTCACTATAGAATAGATTACATTTTCCTGTTCTGCAGAAAGGAGTCCCCCATTATTACATTTTCTGTAGAACGATGCCCTTATACATAATACAATATTGCCAACCATCATTTCCTGTGTTGCCATACAACTTTCATCTTGAATAGTCTATTAACCCTTGCTCCATATTTCCGAATGACAAAGACAAATGGCATTCCAAAGTCATTCTATTCAGAAACAGTTATGTTTTAAAATTTTCTACATCTTTCTTTCTCCACTCCAGTCTTCAAACACTTCTAATAGGTCATACTAATAAAATTTTCTCTATTTACGCTTTCATTGGAATATTGGAGAATTGCCTCAACTATCTTATTGCTAAGGGGGAGTTTGGGCTTTAATAATATTGACTGGCAATTAAAGAATGGCAAATATAAGACAAAGCAAGGGAAAGAATATAAAAGAGGAACATTTAGAAATCACCTGTTTTGTCATCTAGCAACTCTGAATCCAGCATCTAGGTATTTAAAAGTCACAAAGAAGGCCAGAACTATAACAGTCATGAACTAGACACTGGGGGTTATTTACGAAAGACAAATCCACTTTGCAAAGTGCACTTGAAATTGCACTGAAAGTGCCCTTGGAAGTGCAGTCGCTGTAGATCCGAGGGGGACATGAAAGGAAAATAAAAAACAGCATTTTAGCTTGCTCATGATTGGATAATAAAATCAGCAGAGCTTCCCCTCATTTCAGATCTACCCCTCAGATTTACAGCGACTACACTTCCAAGTGCACTTTCAGTGCAATTTAAAGTGCACTTTGCACTTGTAGTGCAAAGTAGATTTGCCTTTCATAAATAACCCCCAGTGTCTTATGTGCAGATTATGCAATAAAGAGATTAGTATAACAAGTAACAATCATTTAAAAAAAAAACTGTCAAGAGATGCACTGTACCTGTAACGAGACAACTTATATATACGGTTTTTAAGAGCTGTACGATTACCGTATATACTCGAGTATAAGCCGACCCGAATATAAGGCAAGGCACCTACTTTTACCACGAAAAAAAAAAAGGGAAAATGTATTGACTCTTGAGTATAAGCCTAGGGTGAGAATGCAGCAGCTACTGTAAGTGGAAAAGAGGGTCAACAATGCCCATTTGCAGCTTCAATGTGCCCATTTGCATGCCTCAGCCTCACTGTGTCCATCTGCATGCCTCAGCCTCACTGTACCTTGATCGGCGTTGTGTCCATCTACCGTTGTGCCGGCGTTATCTCCTGGCGCTGTGCCCATCTGCAGCCTTATTATCTCCCGGCGCTGTGATACATTCAGTCTAGTCATGGGCCATGCAGTGTAACAAAGCACCGCCTCGTCCTCGTCCGTGACGGAACACTGACTTGGTTTCCCAGCAGTGAGTCAGTGTTCAGCCTATCACGGACGAGGACGAGGAGGCGCTTTGTTACACTGCATGGCCGCCGACTAGACTGAATGTATCACAGCGCCGGGAGATAAGGCTGCAGATGGGCACAGCGCAGAGAGGACTCGAATATAAGCCGAGGGGGGCATTTTCAGCACAAAAAAAATGTGCTGAAAAACTCGGCTTATACGGTAATCGTTAAGAATCGAGATCGCAATCCTACCCTCCTCGCGATCTTAAAGAGGAAGTAAACCCTCTTTTTTTCTGAAAAAAACAAAAACCCTGCAAGAGAAAGGCATAATGAGCTAGTATGCATAGCATACTAGCTCATTATGAATGACTTACCTGAGATGGAAGCCCCCAAATCGCTCCTTGTTCCCCTCCGCCATGTTGCCTACGAGTCCCTTCCGTGTATCGCCGCTCCGGCGCTGTGACTGGCCGAAGCGGCGATGACGTCACTCCCGCGCATGCGCACGGGACTGGCATTATCCCATTGATAAAACCGGCACGCTCAGTGCGCCTGTGCCGTTGGTGCGGCGCTCATGCACCATAGACATCGGTGCAGTCCTTTCTGCAAATATCTCCTTAACCGTGTAGGTTAAGGAGATATTTCTTGCACCTACAGGCAAGCCTTAATATAGGCTTACCTGTAGGTGCAAGTGGTCAGAGAGGGTTTAAAACCACTTTAACAAAGCATTTTCCCGATTTTATGCAGAGTTCTCTGCTCAAGCCGACAAAAACAAAAAAATAGTCAGTCTGCCAAGTTTCACAACATTCCTCAGCAGCTGAGCCAACTATAAACATTGTAACGTTTTATTCTTTAGATCAAAGAAATGAACTTTGGTCTGTAAATGAGGGAAGTTTAACCACTTAAAGACTAAACCTTTTTCTGACACTTGTTGGTTTCAAGTTAAAATATTTTTTTTGCTAGAAAATTACTTATAACCCCCAAACATTATATATATATATATATATATATTTAGCAGAGGACCTAGAGCAGTGTTTCTCAACTCCAGTCTTCAGGATTTCCCTCAGATGAAACGGCTGTGATAATTACTAAGGCAGTGAAACTGATCAAATCACCTGTGCAAAATAATGGAAAGCCTAAAAACATGACCTGTTGGTGCCTAAAGCCCCGTACACACGGTCGGACTTCCATCAGACTTTTCTGTGTTTTTTTGTCCGAACGGAGTTGGTCGGGAACACCCATAGCAGACACACGCTCTGACTTTTCTGCAAACTTTCCCAGAACTTCTTCCAACATCGCGTGGTTTTTCTGCTCTTTTGTGCTCTTTACCCCCACCCTTTGGTCAACTTCTGCTATTGTTGGTTGATTTTAATATTAGTTGTTTTGTCCATTGGACAAAAGTCCGATGGTTTTCTGTACACACGGTCGGACTTTGCTCCATCAGACTTTTGTTGGGCAAAAGTTTGTCCGTTTGCAGACCCAACTTTTGTCCGATGAAAACAAGAAAAAAGCAAAAATAGTTTGGAGCGTACATACGGTCGGATTGTTGGTCCAACTTGCGCAAAATGAAATTTGTTGACCAAAAGTCCGACCGTGTGTACGGGGCTTTAGAGAATAAAATGGTGGTTGTTGCAATACTTTATGTCACGCTGTATTTGCGCAGCGGTCTTTCAGCCCCGGAAGATTCTACCCCCTTCCTGACTAGAACACTTTTTACAATTTGTCACTGCGTCGCTTTAACTGACAATTGCGCGGTCCTGAGACTCTGTACCCAAACAAAATTTGCGTCCTTTTATTTCCACAAATAGAGCTTTTTTTTGGTGGTATTTGATCACCTCTGCAGTTTTTTATTTTTTGCACTATAAACAAAAAGAACAGCGACAATTTTGAAAAAAAAACACAATATCTTTAACTTTTTGCTATAACAAATATCCCACATTTTAAAAAAACAAACTATTTTTTTCTCAGTTTAGGCCTATATGTATTCTACATATTTTTGATTAAAAAAAAAAACGTAATAAGCGTATATTGATTGGTTTGCGCAAAAGTTATAGCGTCTACAAAATAGGGGATAGAATTATGGCATTTTTATTACTATTTTTTTTTTTTACTAGTAATGGCGACGATCTGCGATTTTTATCGGGACTGCAATATTATGGTGGACACATTGGACACTTTTGACACATTTTTGAGACTATTGACAATCTCCCCTAAGAGAATCGGGATCTGTGTTTACACACACAGATCCCGGTCCTCGCTGTCTCACGAGCGATCGCGGGTGCCTGGCGGTCATCGCAGCTGCCGGGCACTCGCATCGGTTCCGGGGGCGAACAGCGAGCGCGTGCCTCCGGCGGCGCGAACTCGCCCCTAGTGGCCAGAGGGCGAAGCGACGTAACAACTACGCATCGGCCTAAACTGAGGAAAAAATTTGTCTTTTTATATATTTTTTGGGGATCTTTAATATAGCTAAAAATGAAAAAATATTGCTTTTTTTTCAAAATTGTCGCTCTATTTTTGTTTATAGCGCAAAAAATTAAAAACGCAGGAGGTGATCAAGTACCACCAAAAGAAAGCACTATTTGTGGGAAAAAAAGGACGTCAATTTTGTTCAAGAGCCACGTCGGACAACCGCGCAATTGTCAATTAAAGCGGCGCAGTGCCGAATCGTAAAAAGTGGCCCAGTCATTTGGCAGCCAAATCCTCCGGGGCTGAAGTGGTTAAAAGATTTAGAGGCAGGAAAAAAAAAAAAAAAAAAAACAACATCACTTGTGCATTCTCAAGAGGAGCGTTTTGGCTGAAAAAGTGCCAAAATGCACTGAGCGTTTATTCATTTTAGTGCACAGAATAAATTAATTTTCTGGCCAATGAAATGAATGAAACGCCTAAACGCATTTGCAAAAATGTAATCTAGGCATGTTTTTGAAGCTGCTTTTCTCCTGCCAGGAGAAGAGCATTTAGAAGATCCCCAGTGTGCATGGGCCCTTAAAGCGGAGTTCCGCCGAATTTTTTTTTTTTTTTTAAAGTCAGCAGCTACAAATACTGCAGCTGCTGTCTTTTCAAAACATGGACACTTGCCTGTCC
This sequence comes from Rana muscosa, assembly GCA_029206835.1. Classification (NCBI taxonomy): domain Eukaryota; kingdom Metazoa; phylum Chordata; class Amphibia; order Anura; family Ranidae; genus Rana; species Rana muscosa. The sequence goes on from CM055120.1 coordinate 164,158,421, forward strand.
AGGGCGCCTGCGATGTCCTCACCCAAAGCCGATCTGTCCCTCGGCTCTCGGGTGGAGGCGTCGCCATCTTCGGTAAGGGAATCAGGAAGTGGTGCGCAATCTCACTGGTCCCTGCTGTCTTCTGGGACCTCTGTGTCTCCCAGAAGACAGCGGGGACGGACGGAGGAGGGGCCTGACATGGCGTAGATATCCATGGATACTGCGGCTATCTATGCCCGTAAGTGGGAGGTATCTGTTCCCCCCTCCCCACTGAAAGGTGCCAATGTGATACCGGAGGGGGGGATCCAAAAAGCGGAAGTTCCACTTTAGGGTGGAACTTCGCTTTAATATTTGCCTGGAGTTTAGTTTTAAAGACAAGTATTTTTCATTACTGTTTTTTGTTCATGCATAATGTAGTAATAAAGATGTAAACCTACTGAATAAAAAAGGGGTTGTTTAAAAAGACACGGTAGGTTTTCCAGCAAGAATTGAGGACAAAAAGCATGAACAAGTCCTTTCATGTCATTTTGGTAATGCTACTCATTTTTACGTAATGTATGAAGATCTGGAAATAACTTCTTTTTTTTTTTGGTAAGAGACTCTTTTGTCTTTTTTTTTGCACTGCTAAACAAGCCTGCCACACACATCTTCAGGGGTGAAAAGTCCAAAGCAGCTTTAATGAAAATAAGTTTAGCCAAGTTCTGAAATTCTAATACATTATTTGGATTATCCTTTAGGCCTCATGCACCCTGGACGTTTTGCCAACTCTCTTAGAGTCCTTTCCTCTTGGCAGCAACGATTTGGCAGAAAAAACACTTGTAATGTGTTTGGGTGCCTCAAGTGCTTGGGTGTTAACATTAATTATCATTCTACCCAATGAAATGAATTAACGCGCGTTTAGACGCATTTACACGCGTCAAGGATTTTTTTTGCCAAAATACCACTGTTCTTGGACAAACTAGCTGTGGATTTTTTTTCTGTTCCTAAACTACTTTAAAAATTAACTCCACTTTTGTTGAGAAAAAAAAACATTTCCCTCTGGGTGATCTATGTCAGTGTTTCTCAACTCCAGTCCTCAAGGCGCCCCAACAGGTCATGTTTTCAGGATTTCCCTCAGACAATACGGCTGTGGTAATTACTAAGGCAGTGAAACTGATCAAATCAAAAATAATGGAAAGCCTGAAAACATGACCTGTTGGGGCGCCTTGAGGACTGGAGTTGAGAAACACTGATCTATGTACATTGCCGGAATTTTAACAAAGTTTGTTTCAGATTCCTACCTTTTGTCCTTCAGAAGGAATAGCTATTTGTTTGTGTCCATGTGTGAATCTGTATGGGAGTGGTTTTAAAATTATCAGTCAGCTGCTGCACCTGTAGGGCTCTAATGAGGAAGGCTGCAGGGTCTGTATCCCTTTAGACGTGATTTCCCTTTGAGCGTATCACACCAAAAAATAACCACTTGCTTACTGAGCACATATACCCCCTTCCTGCCCAGGCGAAATTTCAGCTTTCGGCACTGCATCGCTTTAACTGACAATTGCGCGGTCGTGCGACGTGGTTCCCAAACAAAATTGACGTCCTTTTTTTCCCACAAATAGAGATTTCTCTTGGTGGTATTTGATCACCTCTGCGATTTTTATTTTTTGCGCTATAAACAAAAATAGAGCGACAATTTTGAAAAAAATACAATATTTTTTACTATTTGCTATAATAAATATCCCATTTAAAAAAAAAAAAAACATTTATTTTCCTTAGTTTAGGCCGATACGTATTCTTCTACATATTTTTGGTAAAAAAAAAAAAATTGCAATAAGCGTATAGTGATTGGTTTGCGCAAAAGTTATAGCGCCTACAAAATAGGGGATAGAATTATGATTTTTTTTTTTATTATTTTCTTTTTACTAGTAATGGCGGCGATCTGCAATTTTTATTGGGACTGGGACATTTTGGCGGACACATCGGACACTTTTGACACATTTTTGGGACTGTTCACATTTATACAGCGATTAGTGCTATAAATATGCACTGATTACTGTATAAATGTGACTGGCAGGGAAGGGGTTAACACTAGGGGGCGAGGAAGGGGTTAAATGTGTTCCCTAGGAGTGATTACTACTGTGGGGGGAGGGTACTGACTGGGGGAGGAGACCGATCTGTGTCCCTATGTACAAGGGACACACCATCGGTCTCCTCTCCCTGACAGGACATGGATCTGTGTGTTTACACACACAGATCCACGTCCTTGTCTGTGTACCGGCCGATCGCGGGTACCTGGTGGACATCGCGGCCGCCAGGCACGCGCATCGGCATCTCAGTGACGCGCCGGGCGCGCCCCCCAGTGGCCGGAGGAGCCGAGGCCGTCTATTGACGGCCTCCCGGATTTCTAGAGCCACCTTGTGGCCGTCATTTGTATATGGCCCGGGCTCCAAGAAGTAACATTTTGTTGCAAGGGATGCTCAAAATCTGATTTGTATCTTAGTGTAGACTTCTCGAAAAATCAGAAAGCCAATCACACAAGCAAGAAAGGACATTTCTGGGGGGTGTTCTGCGTCTATGTACAGGACGCCTTCAAGTAGACATATTGGATTGCTATTTTCAGAAAATTACAGATGATACATATCATAGATATGATTTGTGTTGCATTGTGTACGCTATATGATTATTTTTTTTCATTTGCTATTCCCCCCCCCCCCCCCACGAAAGTAAAGTTACCCTTAAATTGCCTGTGTGCATGGATGGACATGTAGGCTAACATGCGTTTAGAGGCAGGAAAAAAAATAAACGCCAGACACCCCTCGGAGCAGCAGAAATAAACACTCCTGCCGGTTTGTATGATTAACTAGCAAGATATAATATTTTGTCTAATGTTTATTTGCATAGTTACAAAGCAACATTTCATATAGCGTGAATCCCAAACCAAATTCTGCTTTTACTGGACGGCTGATTCATGCATTAAAACAGTCATTACTATTCTTAAAGCAGAACTTAGGCTCCGTTCACATCTAGGCGTTGCTATTTTACAGGCGTTTTTCGGCCACGTTATCAGCGTTTTTGTACAGGCGTTTTGAAGTTCAAAAGGTCACCAATGTAAGGCTGCATTCACACCTGAGCGTTTTACGAGCTGAAAACGCTCAACTCAAAAGTTTCAAAACGCCCAACAAGCAAAACCCCATTCATGTTCACATCTGAGTGTTCTGTCGCCTGAAGCTCAAAAACATACACAAGCTTCTTTTTTGGCAGATTACAGGCATTATACCGCTTTTACATTGGTGAGCTTTTAACCTTGAAAACACCTTTACAAAAACGCTACAAAATTCAGCAAAAACGCCCGAAAAAAATGCCTGGACAAACGCCCTAAAAAACTTCTGAAAACGATACGCTCAGGTGTGAATGCAGCCTAAAAGCAGTAAAACGCCTGGAATCTGCCAAAAAAGAAGCTCATGTACTTTGAGTGATGGGCATTTTGCTTTAGGCGACAGAACGCTCAGATGTGAACAGGAGCTATTGAAATGAATGGGATTTGTCTTGGGCGTTTTTAGGCTGCATTCACACTACATTGTTTTAACCACTTAAGCCCCGGACCAATACGCAGCATAAAGACCTAGCCCCTTTTTGCGATTCGGCACTGCGTCGCTTTAACTGACAATTGCGCGGTCGTGCAACATGGCTCCCAAACAAAATAATGTCCTTTTTCCCCCACAAATGGAGCTTTCTTTTGGTGGTATTTGATCACCTCTGCGGTTTTTATTTTTTGCGCTATAAACAAAAATAGAGCCACAATTTTGAAAAAAATTACATATTTTTTACTTTTTGCTATAATAAATATCCCCAAAAAATATATAAAAAAACATTTTTTTTCCTCAGTTTAGGCCAATACATATTCTTCTACATATTTTTGGTATAAAAAAAAAAAATCGCAATAGGCGTTTATTGATTGGTTTGCGCAAAAATTATAGCGTTTACAAAATAGGGGATAGTTTTATGGCATTTTTATAAAAAAATTTTTTTACTAGTAATGGCGGCGATCAGCGATTTTTTTCATGACTGCGACATTATGGCGGACACATCGGACACTTTTGACACATTTTTGGGACCATTGTCATTTTTACAGCGATCAGTGCTATAAAAATGCACTGGTTACTGTAAAAATTACACTGGCAGTGAAGGGGTTAACCACTAGGGGCGCTGTAGGGGTTAAGTGTGCCTAGGGGCGTGTTTATAACTGAGGGGGGGCGTGGCTACGAGTGACACGTCACCGATCTCCGCTCTGATTACACAGAGCGGAGATCGGGGACAGTGTCAGCAGGCGAGCGGGGAGATGTTATGTTTACACTAACATCTCCCCACTCTATCCCTCCGTGAGATGATCGCGGGGATCCCTGCAGCGATCGAGTCCGCGGGACCCGCAGTCCGACTCACTGGGATGACTGCAGGGTGGCGAGCGTGCCGCCGGCGGCGCGCGCGCGACCACACGGCAGGCAGCTAAAGGGGACGTATAGGTACGTGATTGATTCTGCCGACGTATATATGCCGTGAGCGATCCTTAAGTAGTTAAATTGCGGTCAGATTTGCCACGAATCTGGCCACGATTTGACAGCACCGATGTGTGAATGACAAACACGGGACTCGCATTTGAGATGCTAATTATTTGAATGACACTTAAAATCGCGGTGCAGGTCAGCCGCAATTGTCACGTCACAATCCACATCGCGGGACGCATGTCGCCCCAAAGTAGCTCCTGAACTTTTTTTGAGCTTCGTGCTTCCTGCAATGCGGATTGCCGTGCTTGCAACGCAAATTATTGCGTGACAATCGTAGCAGACCCGCACCGCGATTTGAGGCATCTCAAAGGCGAGACCCGCGATTTGTCATTCACACATCGGCGCTGTTAAATTGCGGGCAGATTGACGGCAAATCTGCCCGTGATTCAAAATGCTGTAGTGTGAATGCAGCCCAAAGGCTAGGTTTCCACTATTGCGACCCCCAAAGTCGTGCGATTTACAGTGCGACTGTGCTATGCGATTTTTGATGCAATGTCATGCGACTGCTAAGAACAAGTTGCACTGAAGTTGGAACAAAGTAGTACAAAAAACTTTTTTTGGAGTCGCTGCGACTTGAGTCGCACCAATTAGAACAGGGACCATTGAAATACATGGATTTTGACTTGTCATGCGACTTCACATGTGTCAAGTCGCACAACAACTCACAGTAGTGGAAACAGAGCCTTAGGAGCTGAGGCTTAGAGCAGAAAAGCGCCCAAAAATGCCTAGATGTGAACGAAGCCTAAACTCCGCGGGATACTCACCTCCAACTTCCAGTAATGTAGTGGTTACAGCTCTTGCTGGCTGCTGTCATCCTATCCCTGGGGTTCTTCTGCATGCAGGATTTTTCTCATCTTGATTGGACAGCGGAGAATGACGTGATCCCACACATACATGTGAAAGTCAGATATTCTGCCACAGCCGCCATGTGCATTTAATAGCAGAGCAGGCAGGCAATTGTGCATACCATGTCTCTTCTGCAATAAAAAGCTGCCTGATTGTATTTTTTCAAATTAGGTTTAGTTCCACTTTAACTTAAGACTTTCATTAAATGGCCAAGTTCTAGTCTGGAACTACTAGTTTGGGCACTTGCACACATAACAGGTCCTACATGAGGGCCCTAATAATCCTTAGGATAACATTATGCATATGCCTCATACCTCCTGACAGGTTCTAGGTGGAATAATACATACCATGTTGTCAGAACGTTCAATTGTTGGCCGAATGTAACCTGGCTATTTGTTCCCCTGTTCCTCCCCCCCCCCTTTTTTTTTCTTTTTGTCTCTTTTTTCTTCCCGTTTTGTTATTCTCCTGTTTTGTAACTACTTAATAAAAAAATATTGTAAAGTAAATGGCCAAGTTCTAGTTACTGAGGAATGATGAAGTGAGAGAAGGATGTGAGTGAGTGTGTTTGTAGGGGAGAATTTAGTCTGTGAGGGAGGTAAGTGGAGTGATGCAGTAGGTGGGTCGAAGAAAAAAAAAAAAAGATATAGAAAGGAAAGGTAGGAGGAAACAGATGGGGAAAAAGGGGGAGATAAAAAAAAAAAAAAGTTTACTTAGCCTGGGTACGGTATATATGCAAACACAGACATCGCATGTGATTCGCACCGCATTGCTGTGCCGGTCACATGCGATGTCTGTGCAATGCAAATTCAGCCACACAGTTGAATGGCTGAACTCGGATTGGATTTGCACGAAAAAGGTGCAGGAGCCTATTTTTTCCCGCACTGGAATCGGATCGCATGGGTGTTCACACCCATGCGATCCGATTCCTGTCCGAATTCACAGTTCGCACTGCGATCCGATCTGGGGGTGTCATTAACTTTATATTGACACCCGCAGCGGTTCGCAGAGGGCAGTGTGAACTGCCTGCGAGGGAGATGTGATGCGGGAAACGGCACTGGAACTGCACCAGTTCCCGCACCGGTTCGCGCACCGCATATGTGTGAACCAGGGGAGGGAAAAAGTGACAAAATGTTACCAATTTTTTTTTTAAAGTATGGATTCACACCCAGATATGCAATATAAGGCTGCATACAGTATAACAAAGGAAAATAGAACTGAAATCTTGATGTGTTTTTATTCCTTCAAGAAATAATAGTACGTCCAGCATGCAACTTTGCCTCTGTGCAGGAGTTTCCTGTAATACAGACTGGCCACGGCTGCTCTCTCCTTGTGCAGGGTGACTGGTCTTGTATCCACCCCCTTCGGCAGTTTTTTTTTTTTTTGCAGCCTGTAGTGGGTGGAGCCTGCAAAGTCACTCCCACAGCTCCGTACTGGCTATGTACAGCACAGTAATGATGTCACTGCTATCTTTACAAGATAATAACAGTGTTTGCAAAGGCATTTGGCGCACATTACGTTTATTTATATCCCTTTAATAAAAGTTTTTGTGTCTGGAGTTCAACTTTAAAATGAACCTGTCACAAAAAAATTAAATAAATAAAAGTCACTTAGCTAGTCTTTTAAAATCAGGGTCCACCTGGATGTCTGGACCGGCCAGCCGCTCTCGCCCCCTTCACAGCCCCGCGTTCCACCAGCTCTGCAAACTGAATACTGAGCATTGAGTGATCAGTGGTCTTTGATCGATCACTTCCAGGTGTAGAGCCGGCGGGGGAAAGCTGCAGCTGGGATTGATGCTGCAGCCATCTAGGCGAGCAGGATTTATTTTTTTTCTATTCTAAAAAATGGCTGTTCTGCATTCACAGGAATTGAATCATATGATGGCACAAATCTGCAAAAACTGCCCTTTGGGATTTGTTTCAAGTCTCAGAAGGACAAGATTCTAAATTTATATATTAAAGTGTCTGCAAAAGTTCTACTTTCTACACCCTTTCATGTGTAATGGTCAGGTTCCCAATTACTGAACAATAGCAATAAAATTGCCAACTAAAAAAATAGCATAAATACAATTTTTCTTCCTTTTTGACACAGCAATCCTGGTCCTCAGCCAATGGCGCGTACACACGATCGGAAATTCAGACAACAAAACCGTGGATTTTTTTTTCCGACAGAATGTTGGCTCAAACTTGTGTTGCATACACACGGTCACACAAATCTTTTCGGAAATTCTGACCGTCAAGAACGCGGTGACGTACGATGAGCCGAGATCAATGAAGTTCAATAGGCAGTTCAGCTCTTCTGCTGGATTCTGAGCATGCGTGTTTTTTTGCGCGTCGGAATTGCATACAGACGATCGGAATTTCTGACAAGAACTTTTTCCGTCGGAAAAATAGAGAACCTGCTCTCAATCTTTTGTTGGCGGAAATTCCGACAGCAAATGTCCGATGGAGCCTACACATGGTTGGAATTTCTGACCAAAAGCTCACATCGAACATTTCTTATCGGAATTTCCGATCGAGTGTACGCGGCATTAGTATTGCTCAAAGCTTTAAGTGGTAACAAAAGCCACAGTAGGTCACGATTCTGTGTGTTTTATAATGCAAAATAATGAGTCTCTGTGCAGGAGCCAGTGTCAGTTCCTCACCAATACCCCAGCTCTGTCTCCCCCCATTGTTGCTACTGGTCATTCCCCTCCTGTTTTCTACATTCTACATTTAATACTGTATAATAAAAAGTAATGTAAAGGGCAGGAAATGTAAGTTGTGTTTTGCATTCATAAAGACACTTTAGCTATATGAACTCATAAGATCGATACAGATAGATACAGTGGGGATCGAAAGTTTGGGCACCCCAGGTAAAAATGTGTATTAATGTGCATAACGAAGCCAAGGAAAGATGAAAAAATCTCCAAATGGCATCAAATTACAGATTAGACATTCTTATAATATGTCAAAAAAAGTTAGATTTTATTTCCATCATTTACACTTTCAAAATTACAGAAAACAAAAAAATGGCGTCTACAAAAGTTTGGGCACCCTGCAGAATTCATAGCATGCACTGCCCCCTTTGCAAAGCTGAGACCTGCCAGTGTCATGGATTGTTCTCAATCATTGTCTGGGAAGACCAGATGATGTCAATCTCAAAGGTTTTAAATGGCCAGATTCATCTGACCTTGCCCCAACCATCAGCACCATGGGTTCTTCTAAGCAGTTGTCTAGAAAACGGAAACTGAAAATAGTTGACGCTCACAAAGCTGGAGAAGGCTATAAGAGATAGCAAAGCGTTTTCAGATGTCAATATCCTCTGTTCGGAATGTAATTAAGAAATGGCAGTCATCAGGAACAGTGGAAGTTAAAGCAAGATCTGGAAGACCAAGAAAAATATCAGACAGAACAGCTCGCAGGTTTGTGAGAAAAGCAATTCAAAACCCACGTTTGACTGCACGATCCCTCCAGAAAGATCTGGCAGACACTGGAGTTGTGGTACACTATTCCACTATAAAGAGATACTTGTACAAATATGGTCTTCATGGAAGAGTCATCAGAAGAAAACCTCTTCTACGTCCTCACCACAAAAATCAGCGTTTGAACTTTGCAAATGAACATATAGACAAGCCTGAGGCATTTTGGAAACAAGTTCTGTGGACCGATGAGATTAAAATATAACTTTTAGGCCGGAATGAGCAAAGGTACGTTTGGAGAAGAAATGGCACAGAATTTAATGAAAAGAACCTCTGTCCAACTGTTAAGCATGGGGGTGGATCAATCATGATTTGGGGTTGTATTGCAGCCAGTGGCACAGGGAACATTTCACGAGTAGAAGGAAAAATGGATTCAAAAAAATTTCAGCAAATTTTGGATGGTAACTTGATGCCATCTGTGAAAAAGCTGAAGTTAAAGAGAGGATGGCTTCTACAAATGGATAATGATCCTAAACACACCTCAAAATCCACGGGGGATTACATCAAGAGGCATAAACTGAAGGTTTTGCCATGGCCTTCACAATCTCCTGACCTCAACATTATTGAAAACCTATGGATAGACCTTAAAAGAGCAGTGCGTGACAGAAAGCCCAGAAATCTCAAAGAACTGGAAGACTTTTGTAAGGAAGAATGGGCAAAGATACCTCAAACAAGAATTGAAAGACTCTTGGCTGGCTACAAAAAGTGTTTACAAGCTGTGATACTTGCCAAAGGGGGCAGTACAAGATATTAACTCTGCAGGGTGCCCAAACTTTTGCAGACGCCATTTTTTTGTTTTCTGTAATTTTGAAAGTGTAAATGATGGAAATAAAATCTAACTTTTTTTGACATATTATAAGAATGTCTAATCTGTAATTTGATGCTATTGAGATTTTTCCATCTTTCCTTGGCTTCGTTATGCACATTAATACACATTTTTACCTGGGGTGCCCAAACTTTCGATGCCCACCGTAGATATATATATATATATATATATATATATATAATAAAACAAAACAAAAAACGAAAAAACTACTAGCATGACCCATAATGTAAATGCAGTATGCCAAATCGGCAAGCATATTTGGCAGCAGATACATATTCCACATGGGGATCCAATTTTGCTAGTTATATAACAACCTTGGCACCATGACACCACAATTGGACAGCATCACATGGTGCTAGCCAGGGACATCACCTTTTACAACACTTAAACTAAGAAAAAGTTTTATAGAAATACATATTTATGGTAGAGCCATGAAGCATTAAAAAGCGTTGCTCCCATATAAAAAAAAAGAAACAAGGCTTAAAGACAAGGAACACTGGCAGCTCAATGTAAAAATACTTCCAATGGAAAGTATGATATGGTTTTTTTTATTGCTTCAAAAGGGAAACCGTATTATTATACATTAGTCACTACAAAGGCCACAGCCACTCTTGCCAAGAAAACATTGGATGAATAAAAAATGATCTTTTTATTACTTTGACAGGATTGGCGGAGCCATCTTTGGTAACATATGTGAATTCAAGCCAAATTAGAAAACGTAAAGAGGGAAACAAGTAGATAAACCGAGTTGAGTCACTGATACTAAAAGATGTAATAACAGCAAAACTAAATAATAGAATGCGAACGTGCTTGGCCAGCACTTTTGGCTGCTAAGACATTATCATCACTCTTTTTATTACTGCAGTTGGGGGACATCCTCTGCACATCATTCTACTGTACTTAAAATTAAATTAACTCCATTTCCTGCAGTCTGAAAATCTATTATCACTCCATAGTCAGGAATACCCAAAGTCTCAGAGGAAGTTCCATCCTACGGACAGAGGTTAAAAAGAATTCTTGTTACTGTGTTGGTTTCCGAAAAGTCTGGTAAAAACAACCTTGGAATTAGAATGATTATCTCTCATAATGGATTTATGCCAAAACATAAATCAGGAGAGTGGGGAAAAAACAAATATGTACAATAATATCCTTAAAACACAGGGTTTGGAGTTTTTTGTAATTGACAGCTTGATATCAATCCCAGATCTGATTGTATCCATTTTTTTTAAAGATATGCAAAACATGGAACACATACGGGTTGATTTACTAAAACTGGAGAGTGCAAAATCTGGTGCAGCCATGCATGGTAGCCAATCAGCTTCTAACTTTTTCAATTAAAGTGGAAGTAAAGTCTGTGTGTTTAAAATCTGCTGACAGACAGGGTTTTTATTACAGAAGAGACCATAGAGGTCTCTTCTCTCATAGGTGTCTCCCCTGCCTGTCAGCAGGTAATGTGATACGAGTCACAAATGTGCAGCTCAGATCACATTTATGGCCCACTCTGTGTACCATGCGCGGGAGTGACATCAACACAGCCCGGCAACTCAAGCAGGGGAAAAAAGGAAACCTGGAAGAAACACTGGAGGAAGATGAAAGTGCCGGGGGAGCCAAGAGAGCTCTCTGCTGGAGGGCTCCGTTTGCAGGCAAAGTCTGTCATAATGTACTAGTATGCAGTGCATACTAGTACATTAGGACTTAAATCTGCTTTTTTTAGGACTAGACATTATTACCACTTTAAGCTTTGACAAAAAAAAAAAAACTGGAAGCTGATTGGTTTCTATGCAGAGCTGCACCGGATTTTGCACTCTCAAGTTTTAATAAATCAACCCCAAAGTAGTGAATCTGATTATAGTTGTAAAGATCTTTCTTTTGCTTTGGTCTTCGGCGATATGTATTAACCTTGCCCAGTGCAAAATTATGAAGCCAAGCTGCAGCCAAAAAGTGCTTTTCAGTTTTGGATAGACTGGGTGAGGGTTAAAATTTCAGGGTTTCATGGCAAGTATGACTTTAAAAAAAAAAAAAAAAGTTGAAGAAGGGAAGGCCCCCGAAAAGGAAAAGAGCATCAAAAAGTTCCCTTATCCTTTAAGTATGTTATGTACTTTTGAGCAGATTATGATAAACCTCTAAATACCTTGACACATTCACTTTTGGAAAAACTAAACTGATTGCCTCAAGCAATATCTAAATCCAATTACATTTCCTAAACATTCTCTGACAAATCAGATTACAATCAAATTATTATAAACGGCTAATCTTTGTATAATTATGAAAACACCAAGGTAATGTGTTTTCTCCAGATTTTGTCAAAAAGACGTGTAAAACTGTCAGCAGTCGTAGAACTAAAGCCAAACTATTAATATTCAATTAACAGTACAAATTGTACATAACAGATCACTTCAGATTGATGAGAATTATTTTTGTACTCTCAGGGAACATCTATTCACCCTTCCTAGCCAATAAATCCAATGATTCAGACTTCTAGATTACAGACACTGAAGCCTTGTACAAACGATCGGATTTCCTATGGTTTTTAAACCGATGGATTTTTCCATCGGAAAACCGATGAAGCTGACTTCCATCAGTTTTGCCTACCCACCATCAGTCAAAAAACCGATCGTTCCAAACGCGGTGACGTAAAATACTCAGATGAGCCGAGAAAAATTAAGTTCAATGCTTCTGAGCATGCGTCGACTTGATTCTGAGCATGCGTGGGTTTTTTAACCGATGGACTTGCCCATAGACGATCGGAATTTGCCATCGGAAAAATTTAAAACAAACATGTTCTATTTTTTGACACCAATGGAAAAAAGACCGATGGGGCCCATACACGATCGGTTTGTCTGGTGAAAAAAATCCATTGGACTGTTTTCATCGGTAAAACCGATCGTGTGTACGCGGCTTCAGACATTACTTAGGTAAGGCAAGACATTAAAATTTGCCATTTAGAACAATGCAAGGTAAACACTTGGTGCTTCCATTTTCCCCTGCATCTGCTCTGCCATGGACCAATCCAACTTTACAAAATCTCTAGGGCTATCAGTAGTCTTCAGTAGTGTTTTTTCAGAAAAATCTCCAATTTGCAATCTGAATGCCCAGCTCAATCTGCTAGACAGAAAGCTATAAAACGTGATTACGGTAAAGTGCTTGTACTTTCTGAAATGACCATATTGGTAATATTTTCTGGATACTTTACAGTGGTGGCCCGTCCATTAGGGGCACCCAGGCGCCGCCCCCTCTCTCCAGGCCACCCCCCAACATGGTAATGGATAGATTTATACATAGCACCCCCTATTTATGCGTCTGGCCTCTTTCGAGTCACCGGGCACATGAATTACAGCGGCAGGGGATTTTTTTGAAGCACCTGATTAGAGCCATAGGCTCTAATAGGCTTCAAAATTGGGTGGGCTTGGGTCGCAGAGCACCCAGGTGTGTTGCAACAGCGAATGAATATTCGCTGTTGAAACACTGATCCTCAATCCGGCCAATCAGAAGCGGGTGTGAGACCCGTTTTCCGATTGGCCAAAAAAAAAAGGACTCCCGATTGGCAGCCGCGGAGGGAAGAAATGAAAGCCACCTTCGTGGAGAGCAAGAGAACAAGAGGCTGCCATTAATGGAGAACGGAAGGCCGCCGCCAAGCAGGGGGAAGTCGCCAGTTTGTAAAGAGCCTCCACTGCCCAGTTATAGTCACTTTACCTGTGTTCCCCCATCACTCCTGCCTCCACTGCAGCCAGAAAAAATACCCAAGACTTCCAGGTATTGGGGAGCAGGAGACCTTCCATGTGACTGCGCTCTGGTCTAGCAGTCAATACCTAGATACAGGCAAGGCAAGCTGAGAATAACTGGAGCAGGAGGGGCCATTTACAAACACACTCTGCGCTGCACGGGCAAAGTGAAAAGTGTCTAAATTACCGTATTTATCGGCGTATAACACGCACCCTAACTTTAAGAGGGAAGTTTCAGGGAAAAAAAACCTTTCCACAGCCCCCTGCGTATAACACGCAGGCACAGTTTACCCTCTATTTTCAGGGTAAAAAAGTGAGTGTTATACGCCAATAAATACAGTAATCTTTGATATGCTCTTCACGTTTTTACATGAATACTCGTTCACATTTTTTATACAAATTTTGAGATATCAGCCACATGAGGAGTGCATTCTTTTCAATGTTATGGCTGACTCATTGAAACCACAGTACACCATGGTGTACAGCTAATAGGTTCAGTAAATACTTCTTCTAGTAAATCCATCATATCAGCTTATAACAGGCAACTAAATCTATATAAAACAGATATCAGTACATTTCTAAAAACCATAATGAATTACCTGTAAAAACATTTATGCATAATTAGATTAGATTGAGTATAGGATTGTGCATAAAGGATTGTATAATTTTTTTCCCCCTTCTATTAGTCGAACTGGATGCACTTTTTTCAACCAGACTAAATGTGTAACCTACCAGCATGTCTTTGAAGTATGGTAGGAAACCAAAGAACTCAGAGGAAACCCTTGCAAGCACAGAGAGAACATGCAAACTCCAAGCAGGGAGTGTCATGGTTGGGTTTTGAACCAGTGACCCTAGTTTTGCCAAAAGGAGGTGCTAGCCACTTAGCCACCCCTATGTTAACAAACTTGAGAAACACTAACCTGTGTTGACCCGACATCATATTCACAATCCCCATTCATAACTAAAGGCTTGTTTCCTCCCCACCAGAAGCTCTGCTAGTTCCACGGCACAGCAAACCTGTACAGGATCACACACTCTGTAGTTTCTGTCCTCAAATTAACAATGCTATCAGGAGATAGATAATGGCAGGTTCTAGTGCCAGACAGGAGCTGGCTGTTTACCGTTTTTTTTTTATTTGTGCGCATTTAAATCCAAACAACAGAGTTAGGCTTTTTCCTCCTTTTTTATTTCTAACATGCATAGCACACGAATACTACTCACAACAACCAAATACTGCAAATTTGCCGAGAACAGAATTGAAATCTATAAAGAACAAATTAAACAAATCTTTTAGGAAAATTCCAACCAAAACCTGCATGTAGAAATTATTATTAATGGACTTTTGATCATTCACTTTGACTGGACTTTTCACCCGAAAACATTGCAATTTCCACCCAAATGGCACACTCAGTGCTTTAAATTGGTTGTAAACCCTGGGAAAAAAAAAAAAAAAAAACCTGCAAGACAAAGGCATAATGAGCTAGTATGCATTACATACTAGCTCATTATGAAATTCTTACCTTAGGACAAAGCTGTTGCAGTGGTCCCCGTACACCAATGTGACGGGCGACATGTCTCCGGAATGTTACTCCTGGAATCGCGGGCTATAACAGCAATAACATCGCCGGAGCCGCGATGACTTCACTGGAGCAAATGAGCCGCCGGCAACAGCACAGCAGCCGAAGAAACGGCGATGTACAAGCCATTTATTCAGTGCGCATGTGCCATTGACGTTGACACATGCGTATATACAGTGAATATCTCCTAAACTATGCAAATTTAGGAGAAATTCACGGTACCTACAGGTAAGCCTTATTATAGGCTTACCTGTAGGCAAAAGTGGTTGTAAAGGGTTTACAACCACTAACAGTACACTTAAAGGATAACTCAACCCAAAAAAAAAAAGTGTAAAATATTTGAGGCATACCAGTCCTTAAATGTGGTGGCTGCATTCGTTTTTCTTACAGAATTTTTTTTTAAAATTCACTCTCAAACCTTTTCATTGGAGTCAATTGAGGATCACAGGAGGCCTTTCTCTCCTTCAGGTTATATTGTCGCCTTCAAGAAGTCTGGACACTGTCAAACAAAAAAATTGTAGGCCAGCCCAGGATAATTACTGCCAGCATACCTCGGTTTGTAGCAAAGCAGTACCAAGAATATGATCATCACAGAGGGGTGGGACCTATGTCCTTGTATGGACACAAAGAAAAGGAGGAGTAAAAAAGTATTTTTGCTTTCTCTTCTATTCAGGAAAACAGCAACTTTTTCACCCCGAGGACGTCCTGACAGCCATTACGACATGAGATCCCAGGCACCCAGGAGAGACAGCTTAATCACACAGGTAAGGGACACATGGCCATGGTAAGGCAGCAAGTTCCCAAACATTTATTTAGAGCTGCCTGAATCACATCTACTAGACAGCTGGCAGTCAGGAGAAAAATGAAAACAACTCCTGGCTGCTATGGCAGCCGGGAGTTTGTTTGCATGCTGGTACGGACGCCACCACAATACTTATGGCAGTGGCAGCAAATTATATAAAACCTGGGGAATTGTGTGTGTATTGCAGTGATGTACTGCATGTGTTCTTTTTTTATTTTGACTTGACATACGTAAACTAAACATCCCAGCAACCCTGACAGATAACAAAATCACGTGGCAGTGTATGAGTGGTCTCTCCCAGGTAGAGTTTCAGAGGAATAATGAATAATAGTACTGTCCACAAGTAGTAGTGAATCACATTTAACTGAAATTGTTTAAAGACATTTCCCTACTCATCCAAGTAGTTTTCTCAGTTCAAATCACTGTTGGAAACATACCCCAGCATTTCTCTGCCTCAAATGGCTAATGTACAAACTGTATATTATTGAAGTGGCTCTCAATTTGTAAACACTATTGGGTAAACGCTACAACAATAAAAAAAAATTGCTTACTAAAAAAAAACAAAAAAAAAAACAAACCATTTTGCTTTTCTTATAAATATTTTTTTTTTCACATTCGCACCCTGCATGGCATATTAGACCTAATTTGCATGGGTGTACTTAAAAGGGGAGTTCCAGACTTTTTTTATGTTTATTAAAAGTCAGCAGCTACAAAAAGTGTAGCTGCTGGCTTTTAATAAACAGACACTTACCTGCTCCACTGTCCAGCGACGCGGCCGAACGGAGCTTTGCTCCTCTCCCCCCCCCCTTCTCCGCTGGCGCCTCCATTCCTACCGTGGGCACCCGGCCGTGACAGCTTTTGACTTCACGGCCGGGCACTCACTGCGCATGCACGAGCGGCGCAATCTGAGTGGACAGGCGATCGCCTGGGACCTGTCACGTGTCCCAGGAGACCGCCTACAGGGAGGGACCGGCCTTAGGCGATATGACGTGTCGCCTAAGCGGTCCCTGGGCGGAAGTAGGACAGAAAGTCCCACTCCTACTGAAGGCCCCACTCCCCCCCAAAAAAAATTACATGCCAGATGTGGCATGTAAGGGGGCGAGGAGTGGTTTAAGCGGAAGTACCAATTTTGGGTGGAACTCTGCTTTAAGCATACATCTGTGCAACGAGCCATGTTGGTTCACACAGGATGCACAGGGGTTTATTCCATCAGCGTGCAGGCAGTCCCATTCATGATTATTGGGATGCTTTGGCTGCACAGACACAGTTGCTGGTCCCAATTTGACAGCCATGCAGGTGCATGTCCCCGAACACACACGGTCTGCATTTGGAGACCTGTACCTGCACAGCTGTAAACTTGGGATCAGCGGCTGTGTCTCTGCAGCCAAGCATCTCAATAGACATGAATGGGACTGTCTGCATGCTGATGGAATTAGCACTTGTGCATTCCATGGGGGCAAACACGGCCCATCACACAGATGTACGCTTAAGTACAACCATGTGAACAAGGACTTCGGCTTGCACAGCTTTTCACTTGTTTGTTTACCAAATTTATACAAACAGTTAGACCCCTTTCACACTGGGGCGTTTTTCAGGCGCTTTTGGGCTAAAAATAGCGCCCTTAAAGCGGCTCCCCTCTAGTCTCAGTGTGAAAGCCAGAGGGCTTTCACACTGAGGCACTGCACTGGCAGGACATTAAAAAAACTCCTGCAAGCAGCATCTTTGGAGCTGAAATGAATGGGCAGCGCGGCCGAACCGCCGGCAAAGGACCGCTGTAGCGGCGCTTTGCGGGTGGTTTTAACCCTTTTTCGGCTGCTAGCGAGGGTTAAAAGCGCCCCGCTATCAGCTGAATACCTCTGCAAAAACAACGGTAAAGCGCTGCAAAAAATAACGGCGCTTTGGCGCCGCCGCCCCCCACGCCCCAGTGTGAAAGCAGCCTTAACACCAAAAATGTACAGGTTTCATCAATGCTCACCTTTTTATATAGTAGCTGAGACAAATACATTACAAGAATTCTTGGGATTTTCAAAAGGGCCAGCAAGAAGGAACCCATAATCGCTGTTCCAAGATGGTACCAGAACAGAACGGACAATGAAGACAGGATAGGGTGCTTGACTTTTGTTTTATCTCTGTAAATAATAAGCAGACACAGTACATAAAATCCCATGAAATTGAAAATTAACACTAGCATTCTTATCTCCATGCATTGTTTTAAAGGCATTCAAACAACATACAGCTGAGCTGGTACATTCTTTTAATGTTCTCAATAAAACCAACCATCCTTTAGATGGTGTAGAACAATAATTGATGTTCTGTAAGGGAAAGAGATGTTTATTATGTGTACAAGTGTAAGCTAGATGGGGTGGAAATTTCTGATTTGGGTTCCTCCATGCAGAAACACAAGGGGTCTGACCTCCAAAGACCTTCTTGTAATCAAGGGAAACCTAATGCAGCTGTTATTTACATTACTACATGGACTGGAGGACAGCCAGTAAAATGCACAATTTCCAAGATCATGTGGTCATACCAGAATAAATTGTACAGTAAGTACCATATATACTCGAGTATAAGCCGAGTTTTTCAGCACTTTTTTAAAGCTGAAAAAGCCCCCCTTCGGCTTATACTCGAGTCTCCCGCTGTGTCATGCTGTCTTAACTGTATTCCAACCGGGTGTACTGCGCATGCGCGTCCACGAGAACGTCTTTCTTGGTGTGTGATAGGGGATTGTCGTGTTCGTTAAACGAAGGCTGCGCAGGCGCGGTGGCTAGTGGAGTTGGTGTATTTGATGGATTGACGACGTGCGGCAGAAAGACACATGCGCATTACACATGGTTGGAGAATTTTATAAGTTGGAACTTTTGACAGAAGACCGCCGACTGCAGTTGCGGGAGATCAAAAGGTACAAGAGGCTGCAGATGGGCACAGTGAGGCTGCAGGTGGGCACTGATGAGACAGGTGGGCACAGTGAGGCTGCAGATGGGCACACCGCTAACGCCTCAAAAGTGCTCAGCTTTTATGGGCAGTTTTTAAGCGCCTCAGTGTGAAAGGGCTCTTACCGTAAAATCCCTTTCTGAGTTCATGGGTGGACACAGCACTTCTTAATCTTGACAGTAAGGTCTATGGCGCCATCTACAGGAGAAGGACACTAGGCAGAAAAAGAACTCACCACTGCCTAAATGCAGTCCTAACCCTGCCCGTGAACTCAATGTCAGCTGTGTCCCACGATCGGGTCACAGAACTGAAGAACGGGGAGACGTTAGTGTAAACACAACATCTCCCCGTTCTGCCCAGTGACATGCCACTGATCGTCTGTTCCCTGTCATCGGGAACAGCGATCAGTGACGTGTCATGGCAAGCCACGCCCTCTAACAGTTAGAATCACACATTAGGTCACACTTAACCCCTTCAGTGCCCCCTACAGGTTAACCCCTTCACTGCCAGTGTAATTTTTACAGTAATCAGTGCATTTTTATAGCACTGATCGCTGTAAAAATGACAATGGTCCCAAAATGGCGTCAAAAGTGTCCGATGTGTCCGCCATAATGTCGCAGTCACGATAAAAATCGCTGATCGCCGCCATTACTAGTAAAAAAAAAAAAATTAATAAAAATGCCATAAAACTACCCCCTATTTTGTAGACGCTATAACTTTTGCGCAAAGCAAACGCTTATTGCAATTTTTTTTTTTACCAAAAATATGTAGAAGAATACGTATCAGCCTAAACTGAGGTTTTTTTTTTTATTTATATATTTTTTGGGGATATTTATTATAGCAAAAAAATTATAGCAAAAGGTAAAAAATATTGCAGTGTTTTCAAAATTGTCGCTCTATTTTTGTTTATAGCGCAAAAACGAAAAACCGCAGAGGTGATCAAATACCACCAAAAGAAAGCTCTATTTGTGGGAAAAAAAGGACTTCAATTTTGTTTGGGAGCTGCATCGCACGACCGCGCAACTGTCAGTTAAAGCGACGCAGTGCCGAATCGCAAAAAGTGGCCTGGTCTTTGGCCAGCAAAATGGTCCGGGGCTGAAGTGGTTAAAGTGGTTGTAAGCCTCAGACCTGAAATATGAACAAACCATATCCCTCTATAGTGTTCACTTGTCTCAATCCTGAGCAGTAAGTGACATTTTTGCCTGCTGCTTCGTTCCTCTTCTATCAGCCTGAATCACTTCTGACAAGTTTCCCTGACACCAAGAGAAAAATGGTGACAGGGGAGGGACCTCCAGCTGATTGACGGCCCCAGGTCTGTTTGCTGTATGAAGAGAGGCGTTTCCCTTCCTCCCAATCAGCTCTCAGTGTTCTCCACATTGAGCTCTGCAGGGTGTAACTCCAGCCCTCTGCTTCTTTTTTTTTCTGAATGCCCAGACAAGCTTTATAAATTCTGGAATTTGAATGGATGTAGAAAAGAGAAGACTGCAGACAAAACGGGCACAAATTATGTAGGAGGATTTGTTTAATCTTGGCGTATCACCTGAGGTCATACACTTCCCTGGGTAAATGGAAGGGTTTACAACCCCTTTAAAGTACTTTTCCATTGAAATCTGCAGGTAGCTAAAGTTTTCGAAAATGTAAAAAAAAAAATTCAAACTTCTTTTTATAACAAATTTCTTAGATCTGCACATAGTTTAAGATGCAATCACACCTGAACAGAGCATGAGTAGAGCATGCTTCTGGTGATTTCGGAGTGTTTTATTCAGACGTTTTACAAGCGTTTGTGCACGTGTATCAAGCTTCAGCAGTTTCCTGGAGAAGAATTCTTCAGGTGTAAAAATGCACATAAAACATGCGTATAGCTCGCTTACAGGTGTTCCTATTTAAGTCTATGGGATCCAAAACGCCTGAATACGCTAAAAAAGAAAAAACATGTACTTTTTCAAGCATAGGGCGTAGACAGAGCTTAGGGCAAATGAGTTTACAAGTGGGAACAGGCAGTAAGAATAATTGTATTCTGCATAGGAAGGCATAGTAAGGCATGTTTTCTCCTTTGTAGAAAGACACGATCTGTCCTTCTCTCCTCAGACAGCATGGGGATTTGTGCGTTTACACACACACAAACCCCCGTGCTCCCGCTCGTGCACGCGATCGTATATGTACATTATTTTGCCCAGGAGAGCCATTCTGCCGCAATATATCTGCGTGAGTCGGTCGGGAACCAGTTAAGCTGAACTTTTCGCCCGCTAGCGAGGCGCTTTAAACCCCAAAGAAGGCGGTTTTTCCAGGCGCTTCGGAAGCGCTGCCTATTCATTTTAAATGGGCAGGGGCGTTTTAGGAGCACTGTATACAGCGATCCCAAACCGCCCCAAAAGATGCTGCTTGCAGGACTTTTTCCAACGTCCGGCAAGCGCACCACCCCAGTGTGAAAGCACTCTGGCTTTCACACTCCGGCGGCATGGGAGGTGGTTTTCAGGTGCTTTACAGGCGCTATTTCTAGCGCTAAAACGCCTGAAAACTGCCTCAGTGTGAAAAGGGCTCTAAGAGCGCTAGCTACTTAGCTATACTGCTACAAAATTCTTCTCTTCTTGCCACTTCAATTCAAGTTTATAAAGTGCCCGACATAGTTTGCAAAAAAACTTAAAATACATAACATGAGTTTAGAAAACTAAAGCTATATTTTTTTCCCCCAAAGTAACATTTTTCACTTTGAATTGCTTAGTAGAAAACACAAAAAGTAAAGGCCACGGGATACCGCCTAGGCATCACAGGTCTAATTCAGCACGTCCCTAAAATACTTAATTTGAATTATTTAAATAGTATGTTACAAACTGCCACACCCCCCTAAAATAAGCGCAATTCTTCACAACATACCGATGTAAGAATCGTGAAACAGTCGCTCCAGAAATGACAATATGCTGACACGTAAGGAAGAATTCACTGGTCCATATAAGACCAAATAAGTGATACCACCACATATATCGAATTCCAGCCAGAGGTTTAAATTCCACTTGCCCATCTGATGATACCTGGGCACTGCCTGGAAAGACAGAGATGTTTAGTAGAAATACATAACGATGGATAGTCATAATATAATAGCATAATACACAACATACAAGTTGCAGCAGACATGTCTGCTCTGCAGTGTGACGTTTTATGACCTTGAACTGAAACATTATTGGGTTGACAAACTTTCAAGAAACTGTCTAAGTGAATGAATGAAAGGTTTCTGGTTCTTTATGCAGCTCTTGTTATTTAGGGTAACTGGACAGTTTTTCTGCTTATTTACACTTTGTACTGTAGCCTTGTACAATAGATTGTACCTGCCATGTACTATTCAATCATTTGCTATGACAATGTTTAAAATGATCGTCTGCAGAGAAAGATTTTTCATTAGTGCTGAATGTCGCAATATCTTTTCTGGTCCCTAAATGTTCATTAAGACTAGGTTCACACTAGAACACGGTGTCGGAAACCCATGATCCGTGAGCGTTTCCGGCACCACAGTTGCGTTCTGAAGCGCGTGTCAATAAGTTAACGACACCCCAAACGCAGGTCACAAACGCAGTGCGTTTGCCCACACTGGATCTTATGGTACAAAAGTACCATGCAACCTGGTTGCAGTGCATTTCCAAAAGTAGTGCATGCAGTGCAATTTGAGCCTGATTAAAATTGAATGGACCCAAATTGCACAGCACTGAATCGCATGGGAATTGCACAGGAATGCGCTGCACATTCCTGTGTGATTCATAGTGTGAACGGAGCTAAATCTTTCCAAAGTTGGCATGTCCATGGCCAGCTTTAAAAGGGATGCCCAAGTGACTATGCAATATATATATATATATATAGCCCTGCTCTCTCTCTCCTGTGAAATGTCTAGTTAAAGTGGTTGTTAAAATGGTAGTAAACCCTTGAATGTTATTTTTACATACAGGTAAGCTAACAATAAAGCCTACCTGTAGGTAAAATGGATATCTCCTAAACGTACACCATTTAGGAAACATTCTTGCGAGCAGCAGCCTGTGATGTCACCGGCGAATGCGCTCTGAAGGAACGGCATACACATATTGCAGTTCCTTCAGAGCTGTGTGCCGTGGCTGAGACTCCCGCCTGCATGCGTGGGCGTGACATCATCACAGCTTGGCAAATCAGACACCCAGAGCCCCCGAACCCGGAAGGAAGACCAGGTAAAGATGGAAGCCTCTGCAGCGGTGACAGCACGCCACTGGAGGGCTTTGTTTTAGGTTGTCTTTCATAATGTGCTAGTGTGCGGTGCATACTAGAACATTATGATTTCGCCTTGCAGGTGGAAATTTTTTATTTTTTTTAGTACAGAGTTTATTACTGCTTACGTTTAGTTGAAAACAGAAAAAAAAAAAAACACATTGTTGAATAGTTATTTAATAAATCCATGTTTGTATTAGTATAAAAAAAAAATAGGATTTTTTGTACTCACCGTAAAATCCTTTTCTCTGACATCCATGGACTGACACGGTGTCTCTTTACACTTTACACGTGGGTTATGTCCCTGCTTGCAGAAGACCTAGGCAGAATGTGAAATGTTATACATACATTCTAAAAGCCAGAGCTGAACAGCCCCACCCAGGGGGCGGTCCCTCCGGACATAACCCTCCCACTACAGTCAGCAGACTTCAGTTCGTAACAAAGCAGTACAAACTTAAAAGGAAGGGTGGGTGCCGTGTCAGTCCATGGATGTCAGAGAAAAGGATTTTACGGTGAGTACAAAAAATCCTATTTTCTCTTACCATCCATGGACTGACACGGTGTCTCTTTACACTTTACACGTGGGATGTCCCAAAGCAGTGTCAAGAGGGATGGGAGCAGTATAAATGGAAAAACCAAAACTTCACTCCAGTAAGGCAGAGCTCCTCAACGGAGGAGTCACAACTTTAAACAGCGGCCTGCAGCACCCTGCGGCCTAAGGAAGCATCCGAAGATGCAGCCACATTAACCTTATAAAACTTAAAACAGACGACCAGGTCGCCACCTTGCACACTTGTGCAACCGACGCTTGATGTCGGGAAACCCAGGAAGCACCAATTGCCCTGGTGGAATGCGCCGTAACCGGAAAGGGAGGCGCCCGCCCTTTGAGAGCATAGGCTTGAATGACGGTTTGTCTGATTCCCCTAAAATGATGGCAGACTAAACCGCTTGGCCCTGTTATGGACCAGAGACAGTCACAAACAGTGAGTCGGACTTCCGAATAGAAGCAGTAGCAGACAGGTACACCCGTAAGGCTCATACCACCTCCAATATGTGCAGCGCAAACTCTCTGGGATGCGATGGGTGAGGACACAAGGACGGGAGGGCAATGTCCTCATGTAGGTGAAAGGTCGACACCACCTTTGGCAAAAAAGGAAGGTCGCGGATGCAACACAGCCTTATCCTTATGGATGAACAAATATGGCGACTTGCAGGACAAAGCCGCCAACTCAGACACTCGTCAAACAGAAGTGATTGCCACTAAAAAGGCCACCTTCTGAGACAAGACAAGAGGGGAATATCCCGGATATTCCCAAAAGGAGGTTCCTGGAGGACCGAGAGCACCAAATTCAGATCCCACGGTGGGAGAGGAGGCTTGACAGGAGGGAGCACATGGCGAACCCCCAACACAAGGTGCTAACCAAGAAAAAAGACCCGCTAGAGGTCGCTGAAAGAAGACGGCCAAGGCCGAAATCTGATCCTTTAAGGTACTCAAAGCAAGCTTTTGGGTCACTCCACACTGCAGAGGACGCAGGATTCTGGGGACGGAATACGTCCGAGGACGCCATACATCCGAGGACGCCAGTCCAGCGCTTCGCACATGGCGATATAAGCTTTTCAGGCACGGTGATAGATGTGCCTGGAGGAAGACTTCCGTGTCCTTAACATGGTCAAAATGACCGAGTCCGAGAGACCTCGGTCCCTCAACACCTGGCTTTTAACAGCCCTGCCGTTAAAGCCAGAGACTGTAAGCCGGATGAAACATAGGACCTTGAGACTGAAGGTCCATCCTCATCGGCAACCGCCAGGGAACGTCCGCGACGAGACGTGCCAGATCAGCGTACCAGTGATGCTGAGGCCAATCCGGAACAATTAGGATCGCCGGAGTTTATATCAGGCGATAAGGACCCTATGGGGCCACCAACGCATTTGAGGCATCGCCCAAGGATCCCTGGATCTGGCCACAACCTCGACCCTTGCGATTGAGTCGAGAGGCCATCAGGTCCACATCCGGCGTGCCCCACCGTCGGTAAAGGAGTTGAAATATGCAAGGACCACTCTTCTTAGTCCGGTGTCTGGCGATTGGCGACTCAGTCCGCCTGCCCATGGTCTATGCCCAGAATGTAAAATGGCCTACAGAGCTGGCACGTTTCTTCTGGCCCACTTCAGGATACGGACTACCTCGGAAGCCGCAGCTGAGCTCCGAGTTCCCCCTTGATGGTTTACATACGCCACCGCCGTGGCGGTGTCTGACTGGCTCCTGATGGAGCGACCCTGTACTCTCTCCGACCTGAGGAGAGACACAGTCCGATGGCCCGTATTTCCAGAACAGTGATTGGTAAACGTGCTCGTCCGGAGTCCAAGGCCTGAGCCGACAGGACTCCACCCCAGCCCGTCAGGCTGGTGTCCGTCGTGAGTACCGTCCATTGGATGGGAGGGGAATGACTTTCCGGACCGAAGAGCCGAGGATCTCAACCACCATGTCAGGGGCGCCCTGACCAGGTGAATCACCTGGATCTGAAGATCCAAGGACAACGGGGATTTGTCCCAGGTGGACAAGATCTCCTTCTGCAATGCCCTGGTGTGTGATTGGGCATACGGAACGGCCGCGAAGGAGGCCACCACGAGTCTTGGGACTCTCATGCAAAAAACGTATTGACAACCATTTTTGGGATGTCAGCACCCGCACCGCAGACTGAAGTGTCAGCAACTTCTCCAGAGGTAGGATACCTTTGCCTCCAAGGAGTCCAGAATCAGAACTAGATACTCCAGACACCGAGTCGGGACCAGGACTGACTCCTGAATGTTCAGGAACCACCCGAGTCCCTGAGGGTCTAATTGACGATAGTCACCTTTCCTCTAAGTCTGATCCACTTTCTGCTCTTAGCAGAAGATCGTCCAGATAGCCCATGACAGCAATACCTCGCTGTAACAGAAGGCTAGAACCGGAGCAAGCACCTTGGTGAACACCCTTGGTGCCGAGGCTAGGCCGAAAGGAAGAGCCACAATCGATAGTGGACTTCGCTGAACGCAAAGCGCAGAAACTTCTGGTGACTTGCGCAGATCGGAACATGCAAGTAGGCGTCCTTGAAGTCCAAGGACGCCAGAAGAAAATCCCTTTGGTGGAGTGTAGCGATCACCGTGCGAATGGATTCCATGCGGAATTTCTGCATCTTCTCGAAGGCATTCAGGGCCTTGAGGTCCAGGATAGGTCGAACCACGTCCTATTTTTGGGACGACAAACAGATTCAAGTAGAATCCCTGAAAACTCTCCTGTGACGGAACCGGCACAATCACTCCGGACCTGATCAAATCCTGTACAGCCCCCAAGAGGGCTGCCCGACAGGTAGGAAGGAGAGGAAGATTTGAGGGAAAGAATCTGTCTGGGGGCCAGGATCGGAATACTATCCTGTATCCTGAGGTGACCACCTCGCACACCCACCAGTCGGAGATTCGGGACCTGCGAAGTCGTCCCCCCACCCCAGAGTCGGGCGGAGGCAAGACTTCACGCGGAGGCGGGCTTGGGAGCCGCTTGTTCGGCTTACGCACCCAGGAGCACTTGTGCCCACCAGCGGCACTGCCGTCAGTCTGAGAGGGCCTACCCGTGGACTGACTGACGAAAAAACCCCGTTTTGCTGGAAAGGAAGGCCCCTGTTTGCGGCGGGCCTCCTCACCCTTGCTAGTCTAAGGAAGAAGAGTGCTTTTACCTCCCATGACATCCATGACGATGTCATCCAGAGCAGCACCGAAAGGTCTACCACCTTTTAAATGGTAGATCCGTCAGGAGCTTCCTAAGGCTAGGTCAGCAGACCAGCACTTCAACCAGATAAGACGACGCGATACCACCGCCGAGACAGAGGCCCTGGATATTAAAGGGGCCGCGTCCAACGTGGCATCGCACACATAAACCAGGCCCTGAACCAGTTGGTGGGCCAAAGCAACTGTGTCTGGAGGAAGATTATGCTCCTGTACAGCTAGGTGCAACATTTTTGCCCAACCTGTAAGTGTTTAAGACACAAGGGTCGCCGCTACCACAGGCCGTAGGGCGGATCCCAACAAGGCAAACATGGCTCTGCTCACCACTTCTGACCTCCTGTCAGTGGGGTCCTCAAATGCAGGAGTCCCCTCCATCGGGAGAGTGATGGCCTTGTTCAACCGGGCGACTGGAGGGTCGACCCTGGGGGAGAAGCCCACTTTTTAAGTAGGGCATCTTCAAGGGGTATCTGATAGACAAACGCCGCGGGACCATAAAAAAATTCTTCTGCGGCTTTTCCCAGACCTTATCAATGAGCTGGTCAAAGAAAGTACATATGGAAAAACCTCTTTAGAAGGCCTGGCCTTAAAAGAACCAAAGGAGACTGTATCCGCCTGAGGTTCTGCATCCGCAGCATTTTAGCTTGAGAGTGTCCCTCACCACAGTCATGAGTACACTAACAAGCGCCCTGTCATTTACTGACTCAGAACTGGAGTTTTCCTCATAAGGAATGTCCTTTTCAAAACCATCCAATACATTCAGAACTAGGGTCCTGAGCGGTAGTGGCTAGGCCCATATCTGAATCAGCGCACTGACCTCATGAATTAAAGTGGGGAGAGGGCGCTTTTTTGCTCCCTTCCTGGTCAGAAATGATTCCAGGACTGCCCACAACTGGTCCCTAGGGACCGCAGGTGCTGAAGCACTGCCTGTTGTCCACTGACATTTAGGGGAAGCTGGTGACAGAGACTCCATATTGCCCCCCTCTGAGACTCCTCAGATAAAAAGTCCACCCACAGGCTGTGCTGACTGAGGAGGGGGCGCCCAGGGGGCTCACCAAACCGGACCAGGGACCGCTCAGTTCCGCTGTCTGTACCGCGCTGTGTCAGCGCTGGTGAGCTGTGAGGAGATTGTGAGGAGATTTGCGCTGTTACAGCAGCGCTAGAGGCCAAAACTAGTGCTGAAGAGCGCGCGGGCTACAAGAAAATGGCCGCCACACTTCACTGAGGCGATCCGCGGCAAGATGGCCGCCATGACTCAGCAAAAGTGAAAAAAACAGCACACACACAGCGCCACTCGGCGCTCAGGCCCCAAAATACACAAAAAGGCCCCAAGCATATCTGCAGACTAGCATTAGCCCCTCCAATAACAGTGTGACCCCCAGGCATCCCACACAGCACAGTGCCAGCAATGGTGACAGAGAGTGACAATGAAATACAGGGGGAGACAGGGAAAATCCCCCACAGAGAAACACACAGCCTTTTGTACTCACCTGCAGGCAGGAGAGACTACTTACCCGTCCCCTGAGGGACCCACTGGTGTGTTTCTGACAGGACTATCACAGTGCAGTACTGAGTAGCTGTCGGCCCGGCCCACCGCGAAAGATACAGTCAGTCAGGAACTGTTCAGTCTTGAGAGGACCGTGGGAGCATGAAAGCAAACCCGGCCACCCCTGGAGTCATGGGGCCTGTCGTGAACTGAGTCTCACGCACACAAGGCGAGGATCAGCACGCTCGATGGTCGGACAGGGAAGCCTACAAGGATATCTTGTACCCAACCTGTTGCCCAGCCGACAGTTGATAGAAAATTCTCAAAAATAAAATAAAAAAGAATTCCAGAAAAGGAATAAAAATAGGTCAGGAGACTGGCTCCTGAGAGAGCCATGTCTTCTCCTTCTGCTAGGCAGAAAAAACTGAAGTCTGCTGACTGTAGTGGGAGGGTTATGTCCGGAGGGACCGCCCCCTGGGTGGGGCCGTTCAGCTCTGGCTTTTAGAATGTATGTATAACATTTCACATTCTGCCTAGGTCTTCTCCTGCAAGCAGGGACATAACCCACGTGTAAAGTGTAAAGAGACACCGTGTCAGTCCATGGATGGTAAGAGAAAAAGAAGTGCAAGTCACATGGCCACTGTACATTCCTGAGCAAATTATGGACCTACTGGTGGGGAGAAGTTTTGGCTTCTTAGGGAAGCCCTTGTCAATCAAAGGAGGAGGGATAAGAGGAATAGACAGAGGGGGTTATTCTGATCATGGAAGATATTTAGCTGTATTTAGCTGTGGCATGACCAGGGATGTAAACTGACCATGCTAGCAGCTTTCATGCTTATCGTGGTCACTTTACTATCAGGAAAAGGGCAAAAGCAGGATTAACCAGGTAATCCAGAGGAACTTCAAGCACAAATACAATGGTGACATGAACAATGCTTTTTTTTATTTTTAAGGCTACAAACACTTGGAGGCGGTCATACATGGATCAAAACTCAGCATGTTCAGCAGGGACCAACCGAATTTGATCCATGTATGGGCAGGTTGGTAGTATACAAGTCGATCTATCAATTGACTTGTGTACAACCAGCTTATTTTAAAATTCTCTCTCAATTGGAGACACCGGCTACGGCCGGAGGTGTTGATCAGTGTATTCTGATGGCGAGGAAGTCTCCCCACTGTCAGAATACAAAGACTCAGCAGGAGGGATCCTCCCATACACATTTAGAGTGTGAATGGTGGAATCGAGCCACTTTCTTTTGTTCAACCTGCTAGTTGAATAAAAAATAACCACACACAGGGCTTTTTTTCAGCTGGAACTTGGTGGAACTCGGTTCCACCACCTCTGGCTCAGGCCCTCTGCTTCCTGATCACCTCTATCGCTTGTAAACACAGAAGTCTGGCTTCTGTGTTTACAAGGGACAGTTGGTCTCCCAGTGGCTCCCACTGAGTGCAAGATGGGGGCAAGGGAGATGCAGGTGCCCAGGGTACAGTGCAGAGGCCGACACCCCCACTGGATGATCTCCCTGCATCCTGCCTCTTTAAGACCCTCCCACAGTTAGTCAAATTTGACCACACCAACAATTTGATGCAGTTTGGAGGGTGTGTGCGTGGGGGTTTTTGGGGGTTGTGGTTGAGTTCCTGTACCTATTTTCTGTGAAAAAAAGCCCTGACCACACATATATGTCCAGCCTTAGACAGAGGACAGCACACAAACTGATGTGACAGGTAGAATGTAAAGCATCATCATTTTTGTCTAAATGCAAAAAAGCCACTACTCCATTTTTATTAAATATTGGCAACTATGCCCTTCATCTTTTGGGGTTCAGTATATAAAGACACCTGAGGGATTGTGTTTACATCTCCGACTGCCCTCCAGAGTCTATGGCCAGTTTTCTTTCTTTCAGTATTATCAATGCAGATCATCAATACCATTCTTTGCATCTTATTGGAGAAAGGGGTTACCTTTTTAAAGGCTATTTCTACCTTTAGCAATATGTTATATGATACACCTGTATTTAGGGTGTAATATGTAAAATTTTGCCAAGCACCCCAATCCTTACCCCTTGTGTCCACCCTTTTGATAACAGGCAGGGGTTCCCCTTCCCCGTAGCTGTGACTTTTAAGAATGGTGCAGGTATGCAGAGTTTCGCCTTCACTGCCACGTCACTCATTGAAAGCTTATACATCTCAGAAAGATGTAGGAAGAGTCTGCAGGAGCTCGACACTGCACCTACGATCCGCTAAACATGTGTGCAATATTTTATAGGCTCCTGTGTAAAAGATTAAATGCATTTTTTTTAACCTAGAAAACGTGAATTTTTGAACTACTGTCCTAGTTACAAATGTTTCAATAGACTAGTAGTGAGAAAACTCCATGGACCGATACATTTTTTTTTTAAGAAGAGTAGGCAAAGACTACCATCCCTATCAGTTTGTTAGTGCCGTCTGTGTCCCTATTGCAGATTTCCCTCACTTCCAGTCTGGTAAAATCGCTGTAACCAGGATAGAATTCACATGAAACTCTCGCTAACTGAACCCATTCTAGCAGTAACCCTTCCCCACCTTATCCAAAGCTAAAAAGAAAAATAGTTCGGACATGCACTTTAAAGTTAATATACTGTAGTTAATGATCTCCTAATAGCCACTACTACCGTACATATATACTGTAGTTCCACAAATACTTTATTGAAAGAAAACAAGTACATAAGGGCCCAAGGGACATGACAAATTTTACAGTAACACAAAGAGGAATACTGAAAATAAGTTTTGTTAAGGCATATCAGCAAAAAGAAACGTACAGTCAAATCTGCCTATTGGAGGTCAGAGAAGACAGGCTAGGTATAGGCAACAAATACGACTTTCAGAGTTTAGAGCAATGGCTGAAAGCAACAAATTGTGCCTATTGAGCCGAAATCCCAGTGCTATAGGAGGTGCTTTATGGGAAGCATGAGGCTCAAAGCAAAATAGTATATGTAAGGAAAAATAGAGGGCACATTGCAGTCACAAATGCGACTTGTCAGGGAGTACATGTATAGAACATATACTAGCACTGTACCTTTTTATTTTCATTTTCTCTACGATACACGCAAAGCCCTCAGAATGTAGGATAATGACTACCACAGCACTACATATTTCTGTTTTTAATGCTATAGTTAAAGAATATGTAAACCCAACATTACATATTTCTGATATGTTCCTGCTGTGCCATGTACTTGTATGAAAAAGTAACCTGTTCTCTTTGTATTGCTTCCTTTCTGTGAAATCCCTGGTGCTCCTGCAAGTCCCTCTGCTTTCCTATTAAATACTGACTACGCTAGACATGAGACCACAGTGTGGTCAGTTTTCTAGCTGTGCTGGGAAATGAGCCTGCTCTCCTCCAATCAGACTTGTCCTGACACACCCACTCCGTACAACCTTTTACTTGGAAGCTTAGTGTATTGTTGTTTTTCATCTCCCATGAAGCTGAGAGGGAATGCGATCTTTGATTAAAAAAAAGATAAAATAAATAAATAAGTATTTTTTTCCCCATCTATGCACAAATGTTTTGACTTTCATTTCAATTTTAAACAATGCGTTGTTTTACAAGGTGATCATTTACAATCACTTTAACGTTTACGTGACCACATATTACAGCTTTCTTGTTTTAAGGGTTTTTCTGTGTTAACTGTGTAGTGGTCTACTGCGTGGGACTCTTCTATATAATACCACAGAAGCCTAGTTCGCTCATCATCCATTTCATGTTTACAGCAATGGCCAAGCAGATCCTTTTTAACAAGGCTTGCGTTTTCCTGCCTTCAAACCCATGCTATAAAATGTTGCATAAGTGACATCTAGTGGTAAAGAAACACAGCTGCAGTATCGTTATGGGACTTCTAATACTGTATATGGGTAATGTATAGTGGTAAAGAAACATGGCTGCAATACAGTTATGGGACATCTAATACATGGGTTATGTAATCTGGAGCGCTATGCCATAAATTAGATAAACATACCGTATATACTCAAGTATAAGCCGAGTTTTTCAGGAAATGTTTTTGTGCTGAAAATGCCCCCCTCAGCTTATACTCGAGTCTATGTCCATCTTCAACTTTGTGCGCCTGATTCCGGCCAGCCGTAGGTCCCCTGGACCCCAACCTTGGTACACATGTAGCCCCACTCTTCCGCTATAAGTGTGCAAAGTTTGTTGTCCGGGGGATCTACGGCCAGGGAGCAACGATTTTTCAAAGAAGGGGCACCCCTTCCATAGACTCCCATGTTAAACGGTCATTTCTCCGGTGATTTTGGGCACCCGGTACCGGCTGGCAATAGGTCCCCTGGGCACACATGTAGCCTCACTTCTTTTTTTTTTAACATTTCAAGTTTATTGAGAACAGATAGAAATGAAATACAAAGCATGACTTTCGTAGATGCAACTGCATTTGTGATAAACATGTGCATACTGAAAGCAAATCATAGTGAATTAGAATATCGGTGACCACTAAATAAATCTCCGGATGTTGAACTAGCACGTATGCCAAGTAAAGTACCAATCAAAGTACCATCCCACGAGTCATTGTAGCCACCAAAGGAGGTGGGCAACGTGAGATATTGGAAGTGTTTACGTGTGTGCTAGGTCATGGTCGACTTGCAACAATTCTCAATAGCATCTGTATTCTCAGCAGGAACATAAACAGCATAGTGGATATTGTATTTAAAACAAAAAAAAAAGGAGTAACTGAAAAGAAGGAAAAGGGGGATGGCCAGGGCCCTGGCCAGTAAGAAAAGGTAGAGGTAAAGGAAAAGAACCGGCTCCAGAGGTGTCGCTGCACACCAGTGTAGGGAGACAGAGGCGAGGGGCACTCAAAGTACCCCTACCCTGCCTCCATGTGGGGGGGTGTCGGTAGGTGGGTCAGGTATGATTTCCGCATAGGCAGCCGAGTATCTGAACATCAGCCAGGGTTGCCAAGTAGTGCGGAATTTCTCAACAGCATCAGTGGTTTGAGTCAGTTTCCTCCATTTCATAGACATCCGAAACCCTTTTCAGCCATTCAGCAATGGACGGGACCCTCTGTGATCTCCAGTACAGTGGGATCAGGGACTTAGCCGCATTGAGCAAATGTCTCGTTAAGGACTTTTTGTATCTCCTCAGAGATACATTCGTGACGTGAAGCAGGCAAGTGGCCGCGTTCAACAAAATTTTTGTTTCTGTGATTTGTAAGATTAACTGCTTAACCTCGTCCCAAAATTGAGTGATCCGTGGGCATTGCCACCATATGTGGAGCAAAGTGCCCATGCCTTGGTGACATCTCCAGCAGGTAGCTGGAATCTGAGGGTTCCATCCATGCATCTTGGCTGGGGTATTGTACCAATGTGTCATCAGTTTGCATGCCGTTTCCTGCGTTTTAGTACTTATAGAGCATTTTAGGAGTCAATATGCAGGCATTCCTCCACTGCCCAGGGGAAATCTCCATCCGAAGCTCCTCCGCCCATCTCACTCTGAGTTTATCCGTAGTCGTGTGTTTCAAATCTTGTAGCCAAGCGTAGCTCAATGAGGTGGATCTCATGGTTGTGTCTCCCGACTCGCAGATTGATTCGAAGGGTGCAAGGGGTCTGTATAGTTTGCCTTTGTTCCTGTCAAGCCCACTTCCCAGGTAGCTACGCAGTTGGAAGTAGGCCCAAAGGGGCATGTGGGGTATCTGAGCATCAGTCTTAAGCTCCGTCCAAGTCTTCACACCCCCCTCCGTAAGGCACTCGCCCATTAAACAGAGGATTTTGTTGAGTCTGGGGGTGGAATTGGGGGTTATTCAAGCCTGGGATGAAGTTCGGGTTATCTTTTAGTGGTGTCAAGGGGCTCGGTTGTGAGGAGAAGTGTAGGTTTTGGGTTAGATTATAAAAGATTCTCAGCATGCAGCCCATAAGGGGGTGTTGTCTGAGACTGAGCGGAAGGCTACTCCAGGGAATCCACGGGGAGAACCTCAATGGAATAGGGCATAAAGCATCTTCCAGGGAGACCCAGTCCTTGGCTGAACTATGGCAGTGCCAGTCAATAATTCTCGTCAGGTGGGTGGCTTGGTGGTAAGATCTAAAGTCCGGGATCCCCATTCCTCCCTGTGCCTTAGGTTTCATCAGAAACGAAAAACTAATCCTGGGCTTTAGAGAATTCCATAAGAATCTCAGAAGGACGGTCTTAAGTGAAGTAAAAAAGGAAGCTGGTATCTGGATTGGAAGAGCATGTAGGAGGTAGAGCAGTCTGGGGAGGACAGTCATTTTAATTATGGCCGCTCGACCAAACCATGAGAAGTATCCCGACTGCCATCTGAGTAGGTCTTCCCTAACCTTCGCAAGAAACTCAGGGAAATTACTGCTAAACATGTCCCCTAGTCTGGGGGTGAGCCAGATCCCCAAATATTTTAGGGCTTTCACTTCCCATCTGAAGGGGGCGGCTGCCTTCACTTGTTCTAGCAAACGTCCAGGAAGTGAGACATTCAGGGCTTCTGACTTGGAGTAGTTTACCTTTAGGTTAGAAACATAGCCATATGTAGCAAATTCTTGCATCAAGTTTGGCAAGGAAATTAGTGGGTTGGATAAAAAGAAAAGTAAATCATCCGCATATGCGGCTACTTTGTACTCCTTGGACGACACTCTGAAGCCCCGAATGTCTGTGTTTGCCCTGACAATTCTAAGGAAAGGCTCAAGAGTCAAAATGAATAGGAGGGGGGACAGGGGTCAGCCCTGTCTCGTGCCGTTCGTTATCCGGACTACCTCCGAGAGGGATCCATTAATTTTTAATCTAGCCGTTGGGGAATCGTAGAGAGCAGAGATCCTGGCCATCATGCGAGGCCCCAGGCCTATCTTTGAGCAAGTAGCGAGCATGAAGTCCCAGGCCACACGGTCGAAGGCCTTCTCCGCATCCGTGGACAGGAGAAGGCCCTCAATTTTCCCCGTGGAAGCCGCATGGGTCAATAGTGTTGCTTTGATCACGTTGTCCTTAGCCTCTCGCCCAGGCATGAAACCCACCTGATCCAAGTCAATTAGGCTCGATAGCATGGGGCTCAATCTGGAGGCCAGGATCTTTGCGTATAGTTTGACGTCTAAGTTTAATAGTGAAATCGGGCGGTAGCTAGCACACTCTGCTGGGTCCTTGCCCTGTTTGTGAATGACCGTGATATGGGCCGAAAGAAAGTCCGACGCGATCTGTTTGGGTTCGGATAGTGAGTTCAACGCTGTCGTGAGCGGGGTCACTAAGAGTCGGGAGAAAGTTTTATAGTAAATGGAGGTGTATCCATCCGGGCCTGGGCTTTTGCCTGACTTCAACTGTTTTTAATAGCAAGTTCGACCTCAGCCGAAGTGATTGGTTCCTCTAGGAGAGCAATGTCCGGATCAGAGAGAGCCGGCATTCCGCTTTTAGTTAGATAGGGAGCGATAGGGCACAGATTATCAGAAACTATCTCCCCCTTTTTGTGTTGGGAAGGCAGGTTGTATAGCTTCGTATAGAAGTCATGGAAGTGTTGTGCTATCGTCTCCGTGGCAACGTCTATCTTGCCCTCAGGGCCCCTAATGCCAGAAATCAGATTTCTGGAATTCCGCTCTCTCAAAGCTCTCGCTAGGCTCTTACTAGATTTGTCCCCAAACTCATAGTAGATCCGTTTTTGAAAGAACAAATGTCTCCTTGCTGTATTGTCAAAAAGCTGTTGTAGGCTTTTCCTGAGAACTAGGTCGGCCGCCGTGGTTGTACACAGGGACTGTTTGTGGAGGCATTCTAACCGTTTTATTTTTTTCGTTAGTGTGATTATTTGTTCCTCCCTTTCTTTCTTGCGCATTGCTCCCAGTTTAATGAGTTCCCCTCTCAAGGTGCATTTGTGGGCCTCCCATATTATGAGCGGATCCATGTTTGGGGTGGAGTTCCGCTGAAAGAAGTCTTTAATGTATGCGGTCAAATTCGTTGATAGGTTTGGGTCAGTCAAAAGGGATGCGTTTAATCGCCATGTCTGTGCCTCACTTCTTATCTACAAGTGTGCAAAGTTTGTTGTTCAGGGGACCTACGGCCGGGGAGCACCGATTTTTCAAAACTAGGCACCCCTTCCATAGACTCCCATGTTAAACGTCAGTCTAGTCACACAGCGCCGGAGATCAGGTAGGGAGATTGGTCACAGTGAGGCATGGGCACAGTAAGGCACAGTGAGGCATGGACACACTGAGGCATGCACATGGACACAGTGAGGCAAAGTGAGGCACAGTGAGGCATGCAGATGGACACCCTAGGCTTATACTCGAGTCAATAAGTTTTCCCAGTTTTTTGTGGTAAAATTAGGTGCCTTGGCTTATACTCGAGTATATAAGGTAATCTGCTACTTTTAAAATGATATTGCATTAGCCTGTCTATAACACTAAAGCAATAACACAACCCAACAAAACTACAGCTACAGTAAAAACTACCTACAATGCACCCAACACAGGCAGCTATTTCTCTCCCGACTTTATTTTGCACTTGCACGACTGCGTGTTCATGATACCAAGATGAAATAAAGATGCACGGCTACCTGTACACGATACAAACATTAAATAATGATAAACTAAGTCATGTAGGATTGTCAAACTTTTTCTACTCTCTAGTTAAGGGGAGGTTTAGAAATCAGTACCAGACACAAGATGATTTGGGGGGTCAGCGTTTTGCAGAAAAGTGGTGAAGCATCACCTCAACCACTTCAGCCCCGGACCATTTGGCTGCCAAATGACCGGGCCACTTTTTGCGATTCGGCACTGCGTAAGTTTAATTGACAATTGCGCGGTCGTGCGATGTGGCTCCCAAACAAAATTTACGTCCTTTTTTCCCCCACAAATAGAGCTTTCTTTTGGTGATATTTGATCACCTCTGCGGTTTTTATTTTTTGCGCTAAAAACAAAAATAGAGCGACAATTTAGAAAAAAATATATTTTGTACTTTTTGCTAAAATAAATATGCCCATTTTTTTTTTAAAAAAAAACAATTTTTTTCTCAGTTTAGGCCGATACGTATTCTTCTACATATTTTTGGTAAAAAAAAAAAAAAAAAAAAATCGCAAATAGTGTTTATTGATTGGTTTGCGCAAATGTTATAGCGCCTACAAAATAGGGGGTAGTTCTATGGCATTTTTATTATAATTTTTTTTTTTTGGTGGCAATCTGCAATTTTTATCGTAACTGCGACATTATGGCGGACACATCGGACACTTTTGACGCTATTTTGGGACCATCCACATTTCTACAGCGATCACTGCTATAAAAATGCACTGATTACTGTATAAATGTGACTGGCAGGGAAAGGGTTAACCAGTAGGGGACGGGGAAGGGGTTAAGTGTGTCCTAGGGAGTGATTCTGTTAGGGGGCGTGGCTACGAGTGACACGTCACTGATCGTTGCTCCCGATGAGAGGGAGCAGACGATCAGTGGTGTGTCACTAGGCAGAACAGGGAGATGCTTGTTTACAAAAGGTATCCCCCCGTTCTGCTGTTCCATGACCCGATCGCGGGACACCGCCCGCTGGGGGGCAGGTTCAATGCCCATGCCATTCTGCCGACGTAAATGTGCATGAGGCGGTTGGCAAGCAGTTAATAGGCCTTTTCATTTTTTTTTTTTTTTTCACCTGGTGATCCTTCCAGTAACATATCTCCTGTCCCAGGAACCTTCACTCGCTGTCTTATATCTATGAAAGCATGGTCACCCTAGAATATAAAGTATGTTAGAAGTCCAGACACCTCCCCCTCTCCAAAAAAGTGAGGAGGTGTTCTGTAGTTTGCGGAGAGAACTGAGAACACAGAATAACAGCCATTTGTGCACCTATGGAACAGATATAATTAAAATCTTTCAATGGTATACATTGCCTTGAAAAAGTATTCATACCCCTTGACATTTTCCACATTTTGTCATGTTACAACCAAAAACGTAAATGTATTTTATTGGGATTTTATGTGATAGACCATCAAAAAGTGGCACATAATTGTGAAGTGGAAGTAAAATGATAAATGTTTTTCAAAATTCTTTACAAATATGTGAAAAGTGTGGCGTGCCTTTGTATTCAGCCCCCCAATACATTGAAGAACCGCCTTTCACTGCAATTACAGCTGAAAGTCTTTTTGGGAATGTCTCTACCAGCTTTGCATATCCAGAAAGTGACCTTCTTCGCAAAATAGCTCAAGCTCTGTCAGATTGGATGGAGAGCTTCTGTGAACAGCAATTTTGTTAACTAAGGTTCTCTAACAAACCTGAGGGCTTCACAGAACAGCTGTATTTATACTAAGATTAAATTACACACAGGTGGACTCTATTTACTAATTAGGTGAGTTCCTGTGGACAATTTGTTCCACTAGATTTTAGTTAGGGATATCAGAGTGAAGGGGGCTGAATACAAATGCACGACACACTTTTCAGATATTTATTCGTAAAAAATTTTTTTTAAAAACCATTAATCGTTTTCCTTCCACTTCACAATTATGTGCCACTTTGTGTTGGTCTATCACATAAAATCCCAATAAAATACATTTACGTTTTTTGGTTATAACATGACAAAATGTGGAAAATTTCAAGGGGTATGAATACTTTTTCAAGGCACTGTATTTCACAGAGCAGGGGACAAATATTAGGGTTTACTATTCACTTTAGGACAAACCATTTACACAATTATTGTGATTGACTGAGTAGTGGCGTCCTTTGGGAATTACTACTGCAACAGTTTTTTTTTTCATTATGCAGTAAAGGAAAATGACAAGAAAGCATTCAGCAGCAGTTTTAAAGCATCCTGCATAAATGCATTCTGAGTAAAGATTCCTATCTGTACAGTTATAAAAATTATAGAAGAAAATAAACTCCTGTTGTATACTGTGGACCGTTGCAATCTCTTTGCTGTGCAATGCAATATGTGCACAAAACTGTTGCCCTTTGTACATTATACTAGACTACAAAATTCTATACGCTGTATTGTACATTCAAACCACTAGGAATTATTTTAGAAATTTTGTGTTTTAAGACCTTTTAACAAACAGGCACACTTAATATTTTCATGCATACATTTATTAAAAAATGCTGGTTAAAATTAGCATTTTTGACGCAATTTGTGAATACTGTTTTTATTGGTTAAGTTGTGAAAGAACTCATATGTAATATGCCGCGTACACACGATCAGAAATTCCAACAGCAAAAGTCCGATGTGAGCTTTTGGTCAGAAATTCCGACCGTGTTTGGACTTTTGCTTTTGGAATTTCCGCGAGCAAAAGATTGAGAGCAGGTTCTCAATTTTTCCTACGGAAAAAGTTCCTATCGTCTGTAGCAATTCAGACACGCAAAATTCCTACGCATGCTCGGAAACAATTCAACGCATGCTCGGAAGCATTGAACTTAATTTTCTCGGCTAGTCGTAGTGTGGTATGTCACCACGTTCTTGATGGTCGAAAGTTTAGAGAACTTTTGTGTGACCGTATGTATGCAAGCCAAGCTTGAGCCGAATTCCGTCAGAAAAAACATCCAAGGTTTTTCCGACGGAAATTCTGATCGTGTGTACGTGGCAATAGGTTAGCACGTTCTAGATTTATATTAAAATGTTGCTATTGCTAAAATCAGTCACTGAATAAATTGTCTCGCTGCAAAAAAAATATATAAAAATCCCTTTTTTTTTTTTTTTTTTTTAACAGCTTACCTGTAAAATCCTTTTCTTGGAGTACATCACGGGACACAGAGCGACTTAGTCATTACTAATGGGTTATATAGTTTACCTTCAGGTGCTGGCACTGGCAACTTCCAAAACCGGAAGTACCCTCCCCTATATAAGCCCCTCCCATCCGGGAGCACCTCAGTTTTGTAGCAAAGCAATAAGTGTCCCAAAAAGAGGGGTGGGAGCTCTGTGTCCCGTGATGTACTCCAAGAAAAGGATTTTACAGGTAAGCTGTTATAAAAATCCCTTTTTCTTTTTCGTACATCACGGGACACAGAGCGGCATAGTCATTACTATGTGGGATGTCCTAAAGCAATGCCCAATGAGGGGGGGATACACCATACATAAGCTGAGCGCTATCAGACATGAGGATCTTTTGCGGCCTGCAACACACTGCGCCCAAAGGCGACATCCTCCTGACTTCTAACGTCCACCTGGTAGAACCTAGTAAACGTGTGTACTGAAGACCATGTTGCGGCCTTACAGACTTGAGCCAGGGAGGCCTGGTGATGCACTGCCCATGAAGTTCCAACTGCTCTTGTGGAGTGCGCCCTAACTTTGAACGGAGGCGGTCTCCTTCTCAAGCCATAGGCTTGTATTATGACCTGTCGAATCCACTTGGCTAAAGTAGATTTTGATGCTGCCTGACCCTTTCTGGGGCCTTCGGCAGAACAAACAAAGTATCCGTTCTACGAATCTGAGCAGTGGCTTTTAGATAAGCTTTAACTGCTCTTACTACATCCAAAGAATGCAATAACTTTTCCTCTACCGAACTAGGTTTGGGGAAAAAGGAAGGAAGAACCACATCTTGGTTCAAATGAAACCTCGATACCACCTTAGGAAGAAAGGCTGGATGAGGACGTAACACTACTCTGTCCTTATGGACAACCAGATATGGCTCCTTACAGGACAAGGCGGCTAATTCCGATACTCTTTTAGCCGAACAAATGGCTACCAAGAAAATCAATTTCCTGGTGAGAAGAACCAAGGAAATGTGCTGCAATGGTTCAAATGGTTGTTTCTGTAGAACCGACAGAACCAGGTTTAAGTCCCATGGACATATGGGAATACTAACCGGAGGGCTAATACGCATCACTCCTTGTATGAAAGCTTTGACTAGTGAATGCGAAGCCAAGGGCCTTTGAAAAAATATTGACAAGGCCGAAATCTGACCCTTGATAGTACTCAAGGCCAGCTTCCTATCCACAGCCCACTGTAGGAAGTCCAGAATCCTACCTATTACGTACTTACGTGGATGCCATCTCTTGGCCTCACACCACGCGATGTACGCCTTCCAGATCCTATAAATAGATCTGCCTGGATACCGGCTTCCTGGCATTGAACATGGTAGATACCACAGGATTAGAGAGACCTCTCTTTTTTAGAATGTGGGCTTCAATAGCCAGGCCGTCAAACCTAGGGCTGGTAAGGAAGGGTGGTATATCGGTCCTTGCGAAAGCAGGTCCGGACGATGTGGGAGGGTCCAAGGACTACCCACTGACATTTTTACAATCTCCGCGTACCATGCCCTTCGGGGCCACGCTGGAGCCACCAGAATCACCGGTTTCTTTTCTACCCGGATTCTGCGGATTAATCGCGGTAACAATTGTGGCGGTGGGAATGCATATATCAGCTTGAACTGATCCCAGGGGAACACTAGGGCATCCGAGCCGCAAGCTAGGGGATCCCTTGTGCGAGACACAAATCTGTCCACCTTTGCGTTGAATCTGGATGCTAGCAGATCTACATCCGGTGTTCCCCACCGCTGGCATATTGCCTGGAAAACCTCGGGGTGAAGAGACCATTCCCCCGGGCATAATTGCTGGCGACTTAAAAAGTCCGCTCTCCAATTTTCCACTCCTGGGATGAAAACCGCGGATACGGCTGGGACATATCTTTCTGCCCATTCCAGGATGCAAATCGCTTCCCTCTGGG
This sequence comes from Rana muscosa, assembly GCA_029206835.1. Taxonomy (NCBI): domain Eukaryota; kingdom Metazoa; phylum Chordata; class Amphibia; order Anura; family Ranidae; genus Rana; species Rana muscosa. The sequence continues at coordinate 164,200,162 of CM055120.1, forward strand.
CTGCATGACTCCTGGTGCCACCCTGGTGATTGATATATGCCACTGCTGTGGCATTGTCTGATTGAATTCTGACAGGGGACCCTTGGAGTTTGGATGTCCATGCTACTAGGGCATACCGGGCTGCTCGTATCTCTAAGAGATTGATGGGCAGGGCCTTCTCTGCTTCTGACCACTTGCCCTGGAGAGACCATTGCTCCAGTACTGCCCCCCAGCCTATGAGGCTGGCATCTGTAGTGACCACCTTCCAAGAAACCGGACTGAAGGGTTTCCCTTTTTCCAGATTCTGGGGCACCAACCACCAATGGAGGCTCTTGCGAACGGAAGGGGACAGGGACATTGGTAAGTCTAAAGCCTGAACTTTTTTGTTCCAGGCTGACAGTATGGCCCTCTGCAAGTTCCTTGAATGGAATTGACCGTAGGGTACTGCTTCGAATGAAGCCACCATTTTTCCCAGCAGCCTCATGCACAGGCGTATGGATGGTTTTCTTTTTGTACCCACTAAGTGGGTCAAATCTTTCAAAGACGACACCTTCTCTGGAGGTAAGAAAATCTTTCTCTGATTTGAATCCAGCCTTAGCCCCAAGTATTCCAGACTTTTGACTGGTCTTAGAGCTGACTTGTCTCGGTTGATAATCCAACCGTGATATTCCAGATACTTGATTGTCTCGTGAATAGCTACTTCCAGTTTTTCCACTGAGTGGTCTATTAGTAGCAGGTCGTCTAAATATGCCATTATCGTTACACCCCGTGTTCTTAGATTGGCCAAATAGTGGGGCCAGAATTTTTGTGAACACTCGTGGTGCTGTGGCCAGACCGAAAGGTAAGGCTCTGAACTGAAAATGGCGCCCTTCTACTACAAAGCGTAGAAATTTCTGGTGGGCCGGAAAGATGGGAATATGCAGATAAGCATCCTTTATGTCGATCGAGGCTAACCATTCCTGCCCTTGTAGGGCGGTGGCCACCGATCGGATCGACTCCATCCGAAAAGTCCTGATATGTAGGAACTTGTTTAGCCCTTTTAGATTTAATATGGGCCTCACGTCCCCATTTGGTTTGGGGACTGTGAAAAGGTTCGAGTAAAACCCGAACCCGCTTTCTTCCAAGGGAACCTTCATGATTACACCTTGGAGCAATAGTTGTTCTAGTGCCAGAAGGAGGGATCCTCTCTTCTGGGGATCGCCTGGCACGTTTGACCTCATAAAATGGGCAGGAGGAGTGTCTTTTAACTCCAGCTTGTATCCCAGACTTACTGCGGAGATCACCCATCTGTCTCTGATGGTGTCCCGCCAGGTCTCTGTGAACAACTGAAGTCTTCCCCCCACCCGATTGAGTGGGGGCAACCCTTCATGACTTGGGGGGAGGTTTTGTACCTCTCTTGACCCAGGGTTTCTTGTTACCCTGGGATTGTCCCTGATTTCTGCCCCCTGGATTTGACCACGGAGGCCGTCGGAACTGTTTCACAGCCGATGTGCCAGGGACTGGAGAAGTAGGCCTCTTAAAAGAAGGACTTCTACCCTTGTTCTTAACCGGCAAGAGTGTACTTTTACCGGCAGAAATTTTCTGGATATACTTGTCCAGATCTTCTCCAAATAAGCGTTCTCCATGAAATGGGAAGCTAATCAGCAATTTCTTACAGGGAGCTTCAGCAGACCAGTTTTTGAGCCATAGAAGCCTACGCATATGTACTACAGACAGCGTAAAGCGGGAGGCCTGTTGGATTGTATCCTTTATGGCGTCCACCGCAAAACACAAGGCTCTAGGTAGGTCAGCTAGGGCAAGAGCCTGCTGATCTGGTAAGTCCCTTAAGACTTGTTTCAACTGATCTTTCACTGCTTGGCAGACTCCAAATCGCTGCTACTGCAGGTTGCGTCACCATGCTTGCTGTAGAGAAAGCAGATTTTAGTAAAGACTCCAATTTTTTATCTATTGGGTCTTTGAACATTGGAACATTATCTACTGGACATGTCAGTGATTTATTCACACAAGAGATGGCTGCGTCCACTGTAGGGACCCTCCATTTTTTTATGAACTTATCCTCCATGGGATAGATCACTGGAAATCTCTTGGGGGGAGTAAATATTTTATCAGGATGCTCCCAATCCTGGTAAATAAGCCCTTCCAATAAAGGGTGGATTGGGAAGGAACAGGCAGCCTGGGGAGCTTTCAGCGACCCCAGCGAGGAAACCGTAGTGGTTGATGGTTCCGCCAGAGGCATTTTAAATGCTGATCGGACCATGTTAGTCAGAGACTGAACCCATAATCTTTCAGCCTGAGATGCTGAGAAAGGTTTTTCCACTGTTGATTCCTCTATAACCGAATCAACCTCATTCTGATCCCCTTCAGGTAGGTCGATCTCTGTGTGGGACTGTTCCTCCACTAACAGGCACTCTGAAGGAGGAGACGGAGATCGGACGCGCTTTCCCTGTGACAGGGAAGCAGCGATCAATGCTGTTAATCTCTCTTCCAATCCTCCCAGAGTTGAGGAAAAAACCTCCTCTGTTATATATACAGGAGCAGGTGGACTGGGGACAGCCGCAGCACCAGGTACTCCTGCAGGGTTCCTACGGCTACTGACCTCTGAATTTTCAGGGGAGATTGGTGCAGTACAAGCATGCCCAAAATCCTCAGAGCCCGATGGAGACCCCTTTGGCTTCCTGGAAGACTTATTTCCGGAGCGTCTGGACGACATATCCTTTAAGCACAAAGCTGAGGTATTCCCGTCATACAGCAATTTTGCTGGTAATAGTCTAACACAGTTGCTGCTATATACCAGCTGGTGTCCACTAAAGTGTCTTTCTATGGGGATGCCTGCATCAACCGCCTCTGTGTGCCACCGTTTGTTGCTAGCTCTGCTTGCATCCAGCTGACACTTGTACTGTGTCTTTTATCCATGCTGGGACGCCTGCACATGCGCAGAAGCGCCGCGGCGCGCATCGAGCGTCATCCACCCGCCCCTTTCCTTTCCTTTCATAGGAGGCGCGTGCACGCGCCCGTGCGCCTTTGGCGCTCTTTTTTGAAACCAAGCAGGGACTAGGAGCCAGGGCCCTTTTTGCCGGAGGGCCTGTGCGGTGGATGAGCGCAGCAACAGGGCAGAGGAAGTGGATTCCCACAGAGAAACTTACCAACTGCCTGGATCTTTTGACTTAAAAAAACCAAAGATCCACATGACAAGAAAAATGGACCACAGCGGCCTCTAGTGGTTTAACACAGGTACCGCGGTCTCCTTTTTTTCTTGACTACTATTAAAATTTTACATTTTACAGTAGTTACAGGCATACACAGATATCAGCGGGAATACCGTTAGGTAACAGACAGAAAGACAAATTAGGCTTGGGGGTCCCCCAATAGAACCAAGTTCCTGGGGGCCCCCACTTACCTGTTCTCCGCCGCAGGACTTTGTTTGGTCCACAGAAGCCCAAACTTCACCTATCACGGCAGGCATTGTATTTAAACCTTCAGGGACCGGGTTCCCAAGGATTTCACTCCCCTGGACCTGTATAGCACCCTGCACAGACAACATCTTGGTCGTGGGTATGACCAGAGCTCTGGATCCCAGGGTCCAGCCCTCCTAAGAGAGGCATTACAGGCAAAACCTTGCTCTTCTGTTGCAAGGCCCGGGTACCGACCGTTTAGCTATGAAGCTTTTTTGGTCGGATCCGGAACAGCTTACTAAGGCCCGTAAAAGAACCTGTACGCAAGCCCAGTGAAAACACATGTTACTCTTTGGCCAACACCTTAGACACTGGCAAAAAACTGAGGTGCTCCCGGATGGGAGGGGCTTATATAGGGGAGGGTACTTCCGGTTTTGGAAGTTGCCAGTGCCAGCACCTGAAGGTATCTATATAACCCATTAGTAATGGCTAAGTCGCTCTGTGTCCCGTGATGTACGAAAAAGAAAAAGGAAATAAATACTTACTAGGGTTGAGCGGACCCGAACTGTAAAGTTCGGGTCCGTACTGAACTTTTGGGTTTTGGGGTCCCGGACCCGAACAATTGACTGTATGTTCGGGTTCGGGTCCGGTGTTCGGCAATATGCATGTAAAGTCGCGCTTGTTTCCCGTGCTTAGAACTGTCCCTGCACAAAGTGTCATTTCTGAAGGAAAAAAAGTCATTTAAAACTCACTCAAGGCTATTAATGAATTGTCGGCTCCCGTCAATACATAGAAAAGACATTGATAAAAAAAAAAAGCGTGGGGGTTCCCCCAAATTCAATTACCAGGCCCTTCAGGTCTGGTATGGATATTAAGGGGAACCCTGCCGCAAATAAAAAAAAAAATTGCGTGCGGTTCCCCCAAATATCCATACCAGGCCCTTCAGGTCTGGTATGGAATTTAAGGGGAACTCCACCCCAAATAAAAAAAAATGGCGTGGAGTACCCCCAAAAATCCAGACCAGACCCTTTATCTGAGCACGCAACCTGGAAGGCCGCAGGAAAAGAGGGGGGGACGAGAGAGCGCCCCCCCCCTTCCTGAACCGTACCAGGCAACATGCCCTCAACATGGGGAGGATGTCCCCATGTTGATGGGGAAAAGGGCCTCATCCCCACAACCCTTGCCCGGTGGTTGTGGGGGTCTGCGGGCGGGGGGCTTATTGGAATCTGGAAGACCCCTTTAACAAAGGGGACCCCCAGATCCTGCCCCCCCATGTGAATTGGTAATGGGGTACATTGTACCCCTACCATTTCACAAAGAAAGTGTAAAAAAAATTGTAAAAAAAAAATAATACACAGACACCATTGGGAAAGTCCTTTATTAAAAATAAAAAAATAAAAAAAACATTCCAGCGATGAAATCCAGTGTCCCGCGGCGATCCCAATGTCCAGCGCTGTCCAGACGAAATGTCATTGGCTGAGCCTGTGCGGACCTGATGGGAAACTTCCTCGGCAGTGTATTAAATGAATAGACCCGCCCCTTCTAAAGTTCCCCATCAGGTCCGCTCAGCCAATGACATAGGTGTAAGGCTGAGGACCTGATGCGGAACGTGAGAAGGGGCGGGTCGATTCATGTATTACACTGTGGAGGAAGTTCCCCATTAGGTCCGCCCCCGCCTACGTCATTGGATGAGCGGACCTGATGGGGAACTTCCTCCAGTATAATAAATGAATAGACCAGCCCCTTCTCACGTTCCGCATCTGGTCCTCAGCCTTACACCTATGTCATTGGCTGAGCGGACCTGATGGGGAACTTTAGAAGGGGCGGGTCTATTCATTTAATACACTGCCGAGGAAGTTCCCCATAAGGTCCGCTCAGGCTCAGCCAATGACATTTCGTCTGGACAGTGCTGGACATCGGGATCGCCGCAGGACACTGGATTTCATCGCTGGAATGTTTTTTATTTTTAATAAAGGACTTTCCCAATGGTGTTTGTGTATTTTTTTTTACAATTTTTTACACTTTCTTTGTGAAATGGTAGGGGTACAATGTACCCTATTACCAATTCACATAGGGGGGGCCAGGATCTGGGAGTCCCCTTTGTTAAAGGGGTATTCCAGATTCCGATAAGCCCCCCGCCCGCAAACCCCCACAACCACCGGGCAAGGTTTGTGGGGATGAGGCCCTTGTCCCCATCAACATGGAGACATCCTCCCCATGTTGAGGGCATGTGGCCTGGTACGGTTCAGGAGGGGGGGGGCGCTTTCTCGCCCCCCCTCTTTTCCTGCGGCCTGCCAGGTTGCGTGCTTGGATAAGGGTCTGGTGTGGATTTTTAGGGGGACTCCATGGCATTTTTTTTTTAAATTTGGGGTGGAGTTCCCCTTAAAATCCATACCAGACTTGAAGGGCCTGGTATGGATATGTAGGGGAACCGCACGCATTTCTTTTTTTAATTTGCGGCGGGGTTCTCCTTAATATCCATACCAGACCTGAAGGGCCTGGTAATTGAATTTGGGGGAACCCCCACGCTTTTTTTTTATTTTTTATCAATGACTTTTCTATGTATTGCCGGGAGCCGACAATTAATTATAGCCGCGAGTGAGTTTTAAATTACTTTTTTTCCTTCAGAAATGACACTTTGTGCAGGGACAGTTCTAAGCACAGGAAACAAGCGCGAATAGTCCTCAGAAGTTCGGGTCCCTATTGACTTCAATGGGGTTCGGGGGCAAGTTCGGTCCCGAACTCGAACTTTTTTCCGAAGTTCAGCCGAACCCGAACATCCAGGTGTCCGCTCAACTCTAATACTTACCTCTTCCACTGCCTACACTACCAAACACCACAAAAAAAAAAAATTGCCTCTTAAGAAACAACACTTTTGATACATTACATCACTTTTCTGTGTGATTTATGGACCCGATTTACTCTTGAGGATCCATGCCTCCACGCTTTGCGCTATTGGGTATCTGTTGACCTTGTTAAGTAAAGGGTGTTGTTTGTTTTTTAACTATTTTGTAATAAAGATATATAATTTTATAATTTACTGCCTTGTGTTATGACCGCAAAGTCTGCAATTTTTGATAGAGTTTTTACTCTTCAACCTTTTCATACAACACTTTTGGAAGTGTTGGATTACTGGCTTCTCTTTGTATTCAGTTGTTTATCCTGCTGACGTGTCGACGTGACGGCGACGCAAAGCTGGTGTATGCTGGGATGTGGTGGCCATCTTGCTGGTGGGGACTGCTGGAAATTTTCCAAACAAACATGTTTTTTACTCTTGGAATTTATCTATCTCCTTTTATTTATAATAAATGTTACCCGACATACTGCACCATGAGGTTTATTTCTTTATACCTACATGGGATGGATTAATCTGCGGTGATCATTGTTGGAGCATTTTGATAAGAGGGTTTTAATTGAGACTCGTTATATCTGTACCCTGGTTTGCTGTCCCTGACCTGGATGTGTGGAGATTGAGGAGCTTTCCATATCATTTAACTGCTTATGTGGCCTTTGTAATGAGGGTCCACCAAGGAGGGTTAGTCTCCTTTCACGCTACTGCGACTTCAAAGTCGCGTGATTTTGCCCTGATTTCAGGGAATGCCTGTGTAAGTCGCATCAAAATCGGACCAAAGTAGTGCAGGGACTCAAGTCGTACGAATATGAATGGTTGTCATTGGAAATAATGGGAAACGACTTGTCATGCTATTTTGCCATCACAAATCGTGGGACAAGTCGTATAAGTGTGAAAGGGGCCTAAGCGGCAGTGTGATCGGGTACTGTGAAGGTTTCTTCCTTTTTTAACTTCTGCTAACTACCTTGTGAATTGTGTAGAACACTATCCTTTGGATTATCCTTTTCTATGGGCTTGCTTCACAAGTGCTGCACCTTACTTATAAGGTTTATCCCGCTAACCCCTGCATCACAACAGGACATGGTCAGGAGGGGTAAGTACGAACACTCCTCTTTGCAGGGAAATCATTTATTTGGTGTTTTGTTTTAGTGACAGAGATACTTCAAGACAGGCTTCTTGTTTTTTTTACATGATGCTTCCAAGTGATGCAGATATTTTATCACAGCAGAAAGGAGAGTAATATAACATGTTCTACCTGAGATGTGTCATTTGAAAGCATCTGGCACATCAGAGCTAGTGATGAGCTCAGGCATGTTTGGTCTAGGATCTAAACACATATGTGCAAGCCCGCCAGAAAGCTGCTGCCTGTACCAGGCCAATCTTCTGAATACACGCCTACAAGAGGTCTTTAGATTGTAAGCTCCATGAGCAGGGCCCTGTTATTTCTTCTGTATTGAACTGTGTTGTAATTGTACGGTCTATAGCTATATTGTAAAGCACTGCGCAAACTGTTGGCGCTATATAAAACCTGTATAATAATAATAATGAATATGTGTGGCAGATGATTGGCTCATATAGGTGACAGCTTCCTGGTGTGCTCGAACACGTGGGTTCAGATCCTAGTCTGAACACCCCCGAGTTTATTACTGATCACAGCACTTGCCCTATGTTCTTTTTCCCTCCATACTGTGTTAGTTGGTAGGTCCCAGGAAAGTACTTGGACTGAGCAGGAAACTAAAGGATCACTAAAGAAAAAAGTTTTCTTTAAAAAAAATAACAAACATGTTATACTTACCTCCGCTGTGCAGCTCGTTTTGCACAGAGTGGCCCCGATCCACGTCTTCTGGGGTCCCTCGGTGGCTGTCTCGGCTCCTCCCCGCAATCACTCACCACCTATATGCGAGCGAGCTCGCATGGTGGTGAGTGATTGCAGACGCGCTCCAGTGATACAGCCAGCGGCTATTGCCGCTCACTGTATCACTCGGCCCCGCCCTCGGCACGCCGCGTCATTGGATGTGATTGACAGTAGCGCAAGCCAATGGCTGCTTTCAATTAATCCACTGTAACCAATCAACGGCCAGGCTAAGCGGCGAAGAGGGTGTCGGGGGGCAAGCGCGGGACTTTCGAAGGGTCAGGTAAGCTAAACGGGGGGCCAAGGGGAGTCGGTATTGTCAGATGTTTTTTCACCTTAATGCATAGAATGCATTAAGGTGAAAAAAACTTTTACCTTTACAACCCCTTAAGCACTGGACATGTATGGAATGAGTGAAGGATTACAGTGTAGATGACAGTGTAGCCACCAAATAACATTGACATAAACATGTACATACACACATGGACTTACCTGAAGTGCCCATACTAAGCAGCACAGCCACCCATAGTATCCAGTAGAAGAGGAGAATGAGAAAAGTCCAGAGAGGCTGCACCAGCAGGAATGGGATCTGGCTGATAAAGCTGCTTGCAACTTTAAAGAGCTGAATGGTCATTTGGATCCTTGTTCTCATTACAAAAATTAGGATCAACAGGATGATCTAAAAACAGAAATAACACAAAAAATCCAAGATCTCTGTAGAACAGTCTTATCCTAAGCAATAAACTACAGGCATATTTGGTAAATAGTTGGCCAAATACTGAAGCCATGGGCGGATTTTCTGTTGATTCACAAACACTTTGGAGAACTGTGAAGGGGGTCTTTTACCTAATTACATTGGTTATAGGAGGACCTGCACCAGTGAGCTGCAAAAGGGTAAAGCGGCCACTGTACCAGTCCAAATCAGTTCACCCAATGGCAAATCCACAGAGCATAGCAATCAAATCTGTGTTCAGACACGCCAATATATTCATCAATACAGATGTGTTTTTAATCTGGATTGTAGTATGTTATGTTATTAGAGCACATTTTAATTAGAATTTCATGGAAGCAATTGAGACATTTAGGAACCATGCACGGTTCCTTCATCAGGACAGATGAAGCTGAACATAATCAAGGGTAGTGCTTCCCTGACTGGACCGGCTAGTGAAGTCCACAGAGTGGAAATCACATGAAAGAAGGCTTTAAAGCCTCATGCACACTGGGCATTTAACACCTGTGCAGGATTTTCTGGAGTTTTCATGCAGGTAGTAGGCACAGGCACACTGTCCAGCCTGGTCCCCGGTAGCCCGTAAAATTCTATAAGAGGATGAAAGCTGCTGCGGCTGGACAGTTCACCAAGTTGTACTAATGTTTAGGGCAGTATGCACCCAGGGACAAATGTCGGGAGTGCAGACTTCTGACCCATTGTCCCTTGGTGCATACGGTCCTAAACATTAGTACTACTTGGTACACCATCCAGCCCTGTCCAGCTGCAGCAGCTTTCAGCTTTCAAACGTTTTATAGGCTGCCAGCAGCAGGCCTGGCTGGTGCATGCTTGTGCCTTCCTCCTGCACAAAAATGCCAGATTCTCATGCACAGGGGCTAAATGCCCAGTATACATGAGGTCTAAAAGGGCGGACAGTTAATTTGTGCTTTCTATTAGCAACTGGAAGCTGCAGAAAGTCAGCGTGAAGTACCAAAGGATCTTTAGGTGAGCTGGAGCCTACATTATTTCAAGTAAACCTAAGGAAAAAAATAAAAAATCTGCACTTGTCAACCTTTTTCTAAAAATGCTAATTGCCTGGCTGCAATGTTGATACATTGGCTTTCATAGCAAGTCTTGGATGCAGAACAAGTGTGCAGATACAAAGTCAGAAGAATCATTTCTTCTTATGTACATTGTTCCTGATCAGCGACTTAATGAAATGAAGCAAGAGGACCAGTATGAAAATCAAATTACTAGTATTTTCACAAGGAGAGTAAGCAATGTGAGCGTCGATATTTCTGTCACATGTTTCCTTTAAACTATATGTAAAACGCTCACAAAATGGCATTTACTTTGGTAAAGCATTGCTTTGTTACAAATAATTGCCATCTCTGTATCCATGTTGTATCTACTACGTTCATGGACTAAAGTGATGACTGCATGGCATTTCTCATGGCAGGTTTCCTGATGGTGACACGTGCAAATAAGTGTCCCGTGCGTCCCTATACCTTTGAAGAAGGGTGGGCTCCCTCCAGGCACACCTGCCCTTATCTATCCAACTGCTATATATATGTTCCAATTTGGGAGACACTTAAAATTATAGTGTTAGGACTGCAGTAAACTGGGGTGACTTAACGTGGTCACTGCGGCTTACACATATGTTTGCAAATGTGCAAGTAAACACCTTGTTTTAAACGTGAACTGATAGACAGGGTCAATTCGGTTTTGTTGCAGGCTAGCTGGTAAGTGAGCTGGGAATTTGTTTGTTTTTAATTCCTGATGGTGGCAACAGGGACCTGAGGAAAGAGGCTACGCCCATTGAAATGCATTGTCCTGACAACCACAAAGCGTCCCCTGTCAGTCTGTTCCATCAGAAGCTCCCCCTGGATTACGTGGTGGAGGCTTCCACCGCCTCGTCCTGACCGGCCAGCACCTGGAGTCAGTGAGTGGCTTGCTTGCAGCCTGTCGGCAGCTGCGTGGTGAGCCATTGCTTGTGGAGGTACTCATCCATTCATTCTGTGGACGATCCATCTATCTTGGCGCTCAGATGTGACCCTGTTCAGGGTTCCATAAAAAGGAGGATTCTAGACGCTTATGTTCTATCTACATTTGCAAGTGTATTGATTTTCTTTATCAAATAAACCAACGTTAGTTGCACCATGAGCCTGTGCGCTCATATCTCCCTTTATGTTTCTGCAACAGTGGACCATGCCTGTGCAATGTGTGTATAAACAGCCGCTTATATGGGTTGAAGGCTTAACACTTAAAAACGCAAACAGACTATTCACTTTCTAGGGGAATTTGCTTCAGAGCCTAGTGAAAGAGGTAAAGCTCTGCTGACTTTCATCATCCAATTGGGTTCAAGCTAAATGTCAGTTTTTAAATTTCCTTGCACATGGTTGAGTATTCTTTGCAAAGTGAAACTTCAGCACATTCACTAAGCTCTGGAGCAAATTAATTTGCAAAGTGCAATTTCTCTTGCAAAGTAATCAGCCTATTTGCCTTTAGCAAATCAATCCATTAGAAACCTGCGTGACAGGATGACAATGCAGGAGTACACGTGGGACCAATGCAGGAGTACACGTGGGACCAATGTAGGAGTACACTTGGGACACGGAAAGCAGAGTCATGCTACAGTAGGTATTTCCTAAACAAGAACCTTTATTGCAGAATTACCAGGTATAATTTTAATGAGACCTGCAGATTTTAAAATATTATAAAACGACTTTTGGATTAGCATGTTAAGGTATATATATATATATATATTGTTTTAGCGATTGGGTTTCATATACTTTAAAGTTTAAAAAAGTCAGCAGCTCAAGCTTATTTAAAATTGCTGGCTCAGTATGTCAGAGTTATCCCCTGATCAATTTCTACACTAACAGTGCACACGTTCTAAGCCATAAGGATGGTATTGGAAACATTTATTGCTATTTTGCTGCTGGGTTTAAGCACTTCAATTTTGCTTGAATTTAACATTTGTACATAAAGCATCCTTGCCCAGACGTGGACCATTTAGGACACATTTCATGCATGAGCTACCTCTGAACATGGTTCAAGTAAGGCCATGTCAAACACACTCAGTGCATACACACATTAAGCAGTAGAGGCAGCAAAGCGGATTTTATCATGACAAACGGTGACTTGTAACCCTGCAAGTCAGAAAAGCAATCCATTACTGCCCTCTAGCAGCAAGTTCAAGTACATACTTACAGATGCCAATGTAGATACTATAGAGAATCCAAGTAGAAACTTTGCATTTTCCTTCTCAGTCTCCAGCTGATAACTAATGCCATTAATATGATCAGAATACAGCCACCACAGTACTCCAGAGACGACTAAATAAAGAAGAATACAAGAAAATGCTAAGTACACAATGCAAATAACAGCAGGTTATAACTGTATCACACTCATTAAGTGTTCAGTGCTAAGCCCTTTTTCATATTACATTCTTCTTATTCTTAGATAAAGCCCTTAACAGGCCAAGGGAAGAGGAGACGGGGGATGAAGAAGTTGTAAACTTTACTTTGAATAAAAAGGTTAATGAACACAGACATAGCAATGTGCTCCTTACTGGTGTGATGAAGGGGGAGCATAATGCTGCATACACACGATCGGTTTTTCGAATGAAAAAAGACCGATGGACTTTTTTCAATCGGAAAAAACGATCGTGTATGGGCCCCATCTGTCTTTTTTCCATCGGTATAAAAAAATAGAACATGTTTTAAATTTTACCGATGGAAAAAAAACCGATAGCAAATTCCTATTGTCTGTGGGGAACTCCATCGGAGAAAAAACCCACGCATGCTCAGAATCAAGTCGACGCATGTTTAGAAGCATTGAACTTCATTTTTCTCAGCTCTTCGGAGTGTTTTACGTCACAGCGTTTGGGACGGTCGGATTTTTGACTGATGGTGTGTAGGCAAGACTGATGAAAGTCAGCTTCATCGGATTTCCGATGGTAAAATCCATCGGTTTTTATTCCATCGGAAATCCGATCGTGTGTACAGGGCATAAGACCTCCACAGAGAGCTGTCATAGTGTATAACTGGATGGAACCCTGACAGGTGATGTATAGTTTACAAAGATGGCCATGGCTAGCAATGCTAGGGGGTGTTTTTCAAATTGATTTCTCAGCAAAATAAAACATGGAGACATGGGTGGCTGGGCGAGTTTGCTTTGAATATTAAAAATAAAATTAAAAAAGCGTTTTTGGATTGTGGTGCAATACAATACAAAGCCTGAATACAACAAAGTTTTGCTTTAACTTCTTCAGACAAGCCAGTTAAACTTCATACGTTTCATGACTAGTATTAGGCTGGGTTCACACTTGTGAGGTGCGAATTTCAGCTCTGTTATCTCTGCAAGGAGATAAGAGAGCTGTTCAGCGTTTTGTGTGCGGTGGAACATGCAAACTTGCTGACCTGGGAGAGGGGGGGGGGGGGGGAGAAGTGTAGTGAGCATTGAAAAAAGTCCTGTTCAGAACGGAAGACATCTGCGAATCAGATGCGTGGCCATAGAAGATAATGGACCTGAATTCGCACCTGAGCAGCACCGCAATGTCTAGAAAACGCACACTTTTTTTGGTAATGCGCAGTGCGAATGCATCGCACATATGTGAACCAGCCTCATTGAAAATAATGTGTTTTTTAATGTTATGCGAATTGGATGCGGTATAAGCCGCAACCAATTCGCATAGGTGTGAACCCAGCCTCATAAAATGATAAAATAAAAAAAAATCTATTTTCTCTCTCATCTATTGAGACACACAGAAATCTAAGCCATCCAAAAGCAGCCCAACTGAAGGGTGGGCAACAGTACTACCACTGTGCTGTCTAACTGCTAACAGGCCTAACACAAAAAACAAAACTGTGAACTGCATACAGCTGAAAGAGCCCCCTGAAGGACCTCTCACATTCAAAGCTGGCATAAAATGCCGAAACATCGACCTGATAAACTAGGAAATTATGGAAACAGAAGACCAAGTGTCAACCTTTGCAAACCGGAGAAACAGAGGCCCGACACTGAAATGTCCAAGAAGCACTAATGGCCTCAGAGGAGGGAGCCTTAACTGAAAAAGGGGAACCTTAAGACCATAAGCTTGCATGATGGTCTGTCTGAGCCACCTAGAAAAGGTTGAACTAGAAACCAGGGCAGACTTTGACCTATCTAAAATAAAAAAAATAAAAAAGAAGATCCTAATTAAGGTGAAATGCAGAGACAATCTTGAGAATGGAAGGCCCATCTTGTCCCGATGTATGCCGAAAAAGGTTTCCTTACAGGATAAGGCTGCCAGTTCAGATACCCATCTAGCCGAGGCGATAGCAACAAGAAATACTACCTTGTGGGTCACTGCAGAGAGCGAGGTCTTCGATAGGTTCGAATGGGGGGTTACAAAGCCCCAGAAGGACTAAATTCATATCCAATGGATGTAGTGGGGATTTGACTCAGTAAACAAGGGGAGAACCCTTGCACAAAGGTCTTGATCAGAGAGTGGGAAGCCAGTGGTCTCTGGAAATGAATGACAAAAGCAGAGATCTAGCTCTTGAGGGTACTAAAAGCCAAATGGTGGTCCAGACCCAACTGCAGGAAAGAAGGGATCTGTCCCATCGAGGAATATCTGAAGTGAAAGCCTCTAGCCTCACACACAAAGTCAATGATAGACTTTGAGGGAAGAAGACTTTTTAGATACAGATAAGACCCTCATTAATAACCTGTCTCTCAGAACCCGGGCTTTACCCGCCAGGCCATCAAAGCCAGCGACCAAGAAGAAGAATATTAAATCGTCCACCTGGGACAGAATATCGGGTGGCCAATCAAAGTGCGAGATGTTTTACAAATCTGGTGTGGCACAGGTCATGGAACACCTCTATATGAAAAGACCACTCTCCTGGGTCAAGATGCTGTCGGCCGAGGAAATATGCCTGCCAATTGTTCAAATTAGGAATGTACACAGCAGAAAGAGCTGGAACATGTTGTTCTGCCAGAACAGATTTGCTCTACCTCTTATGGCACTTCCTATTGATCCCTGCTGATTGACTTATGCCACTGCCGTGGCACTGTCTTATTGAATCCAGAGTGCATGACCTGTTGGTCAAACAGAAAAATCACACAACACTCCAGGATGTTTACTGGGAGACAAGAATCCACCATCAACCAAGTCACCTGCACCAACAGAGTTTGCAGGACCCTTCCCCCACAACCCCTGTCAAGACAGAGCCTCTATATTCCAAGGCCAATGAAGGCTGAAACTCTTTGGTGGAAAGCTCATCATTCAGCGACTTGAGCATTTTAATTTGGCATCAGACCAAGTTCTTACAGCCAAAGGCCAAGCCTGCAGACAGATCGGATACTGAATCGGGGTTTACATCCTCTGTGTTCAGGGTCAGATAAGTTGGGCAATCTGAAACATAATGTTTTGCATAACTATAGTGAAACCCTCCTCAAAGAGGGGAGCAGGTTCTGCAGGACCCAGCAGATTTAAAAAAGGACACCTAGAAAGGTATACATGGCTCCACACAATGTGCGTCAGCACCATCAAGGGGTACACTGCAAGCAGACCCACAGATTGTGCTGGGGACGCCTAAAACAACAAGACTGTCCCCCCTGAGTCTAGAATGAGACACAGTTGCAGCCACAGGTACAGTAAGCAACATGTAGTCTCAAGGTAAATAGACCTCAAGTACTCAAAAAACCTGGACAGTTGGTAGGTAGCTTGCGGACAACGCTTAAAACCAAAATGATGGAGGTAACCAAGCGTCTCTGCAGGGGAGTAGCAGGAACACATCAGGGATCAAAGTTCCATGTGGCTGCTGCAGAACAGTGCTAATTTTGAAGTCAAATTTCGATTTAGTTTTAGTTATAGTCTTTTAGTCGTATTTTAGCCATCTGTATTGTTTTTGTTTTAGTCGACTAAAATCTAATGTATTTATCTAAACTGTAATGCATTAATTAAGCATTTCTCTAGAATTTTCAAACTCATTCTATACTCCTGGAGTAAAAATCTAATTGTAGTACTACAAATAATAACCTGACACAGATTTAGCCGTTCTATAACGTCTTTAAAAATAAAACCAAGTTTCATTACAAGAATATAGTTTTTTTCTTTACAGAAATGCAACTTTAAAATATAAAAAGTCCATCCCTCAAATTTTTGTTCGTTGATAATTTTCGTCAATTTGGAGTAATTTTCGTTTAGTTTTCGTCACTGGAAGCAAGCCGCTGACGAAAATTCTGATGAAAATATTTTAGTCAACAAAATCAATACTGCTGCAAAATCAGCAGCGGGGAGATGCTTATGACTTATAAAGCACTCTGCAGATAACTTCATCAAAAGCATACAAACGGTGCTCAAATATCACTTCTAGGCTCACCCACTAATGTCCAACCTAGCAAAATCTGGACACAGTGAGACAAAAAGTCGAGAATGAGGACAACTGTGCCAGGTAAGCACAGCGAAGGAGTAAGGAGACCTTCTGCAGCAACATGGAGATAAATCTTGATTGAAGATTGTTGCGCGAAAAAAACGAATCAGACAAGCTGAGACCCCCATCCTCTTAAGACACTAGCTACAACTGAGGCATGCTGGTAGAAGGTTTTACCCTAGGCTGGCCTACAGTTTTTTGTTTGCCAAAGTCTAATCATCCTGTAGGCAATAGTATTAACCCACAAAATATGGGGCGTTTAAGACTGCCAATAAATGTATTGTACAATCGGAAGCAACAAGTCTCCGACATAGCCTTGCTTAAATAAAATTGATATTTATTACAAATTTTATATAAAACCCTGCTATTAAAGAGTGTTGTACATAATGCTAACCACATCTATACAAATAACCTCCTAGTAATAGCACCAGTCAATTCACTACCTGTAAAGGAGTAGTGGGTACTATGCGGGTGCTGACTCCTTAACAGCCAGGAGGACGCTGTCACATCAAGCAGTGGTAGCAATACAACTGCTAAATGTTTTGTTTCACACTGCAGCTTGAGCTTCGATAAGCCAGACACTTATTCATTCAGCCATCTCAACAAGATTCTCTACACAGACAGTATACAGTGCAGAAGTCTTAATCTTATTATTTCCCCTGCTGGTCAAATGTGTTAGGCCCCATGCACACGAGACGCTGTTATTTGCTGTTGAACGCGCGTTCAGAGGCAGTTGGACGCTTTTTTCAACTGCTCCTGAACCCATTCAATGTTATCCTATGTGTCCATGCACACACTCTCGTTTTTTGGCGTTTACAAGCAGTTGCGTTTAACCTCGTTTTTCCAGAAGCAAAAAAATGGGTTCAGACGCAAACGTTTTCCACGTTTCAGACGCTAAACGCTGCTAAACGCGGCTAAACGCGGTACCGGCGTTTTGCCGCGTTTGCGTTTATAAGCGTTTTTAAAGGTGACCTATTTTTTAACATTAGAAATCTCAAAAATGATGGCAAATGATGAAAAACTATTAAAAAATATAAAAGAAAACTGTAATTGCTTGCATTGCATTGTGGACAATCCACAACTTGTGGCAGGTAACGTGGCAAGTGGACAATCAACAACTTGTGTCAGGTGATGTGGCCAGGTGACGTGGCCAGGTGACGTGGCAAGTGGACAATCCACAGCTTGTGGCAGGTGACGTGGCAGGTGACGTGGCCAGGTGACGTGGCCAGGTGACGTGGCCAGGTGACGTGGCCAGGTGACGTGGCCAGGTGACGTGGCAAGTGGACAATCCACAACTTGTGGCAGGTGACGTGGCAGGTGACGTGGCCAGGTGACGTGGCAAGTGGACAATCCACAACTTGTGGCAGGTGACGTGGCCAGGTGACGTGGCCAGGTGATGTGGCCAGGTGATGTGGCCAGGTGACGTGGCAAGTGGACAATCCACAACTTGTGGCAGGTGACGTGGCCAGGTGACGTGGCCAGGTGATGTGGCCAGGTGATGTGGCCAGGTGATGTGGCCAGGTGACGTGGCAAGTGGACAATCCACAACTTGTGGCAGGTGACGTGGCCAGGTGACGTGGCCAGGTGATGTGGCCAGGTGACGTGGCAGGTGACGTGGCAAGTGGACAATCCACAACTTGTGGCAGGTGACGTGGCCAGGTGACGTGGCCAGGTGACGTGCCAGGTGACGTGGCAAGTGGACAATCCACAACTTGTGGCAGGTGACGTGGCCAGGTGACGTGGCCAGGTGACGTGGCAAGTGGACAATCCACAACTTGTGGCAGGTGACGTGGCTAGGTGACGTGGCCAGGTGATGTGGCCAGGTGACGTGGCAGGTGACGTGGCAAGTGGACAATCCACAACTTGTGGCAGGTGACGTGGCCAGCTGACGTGGCAGGTAACGTGGCCAGGTGACGTGGCAGGTAACATGGCCAGGTGACGTGGCAAGTGGACAATCCACAACTTGTGGCAGGTGACGTGGCACGTGATGTGGCCAGGTGACGTGGCAAGTGGACAATCCACAACTTGTGGCAGGTGACGTGGCCAGGTGACGTGGCAAGTGGACAATCCACAACTTGTGGCAGATGATGTGGCAAGTGATACGCTAAATACAAGTACACTGCTGCTCTCTCAGCTGCTGCTACTCACTCTGGTCTCACAAACTGGCTGAAATGGTTAAAATTTACTGTTTTTTGAGCTTAGGGAGGGTCTATGATGAAACGCTTATAAACGCAAACGCGGTAAAACGCCGCTAATCGCCGCTAAACGCGGCCGCAAACGCGGCAAAACGCGCGTTTATAAACGCCGGTTTCAGCGTTTAAAAACGTGTGTTCAGCAGAGTTTGCACCTGCGTCTCGTGTGCATGGGGCCTTAGGCTGTTTTCTCTGCTGGTGAATTTTAATTCTTTTGGTCAAATGCTCTGATATATTTCTATTACGATCTAAAATTAGGCAATTTGCCTAAGAAGGAAACCATTACACACACTACAAACATTCCGGGTATTATTCGTTACACTTGCATGAATGTTAATTTTTTTTATTTTTATTTTTTTAAATAGACCCCTCAAAGTCAACATTTAGTTTTTTTTGCTATTCTTGTGTCCCTAAATGAAGGAGAAAGAAAGTTACTCATACCCAAACATTAGACGTTATGTATTTTTATTATAAAAAGGTACTTACATAGTAGCCCAAACATAAGCAAAGTTACAAAGATGTGGACCATGAGAGTGCTGATATACCGAAATGATATGACCATCACTACAGATAAAGCTGTTGAAAGACAAATTATTAATCATTATTCACACTATAAATATATTTTAAAAGATTAAAAACAAAATATAGTGTAGCAAAACAAAATCTATACATTTTGTGAGATGAATGAAATACTGATAGCAAAACTTGCTATGTAGGGGGTTAAGCCCAGTACACACGGGCCAAAAATTAGTCAGTTCAGGAGAAAACAGCTGAGTTTAGGTCTAAGTGTACAGTACGGATGGGCTTGGGCGTGTTCGCAACCACACATTCCCACGCCCGTCAGGAAGCTTACACTGTGCAGCGCTAATCACAGGCAGTGAGACATTTCCTGATCTGTGGCTGCAGAGACCGGGAAACGTCTTACTGTGTGTGATTAGCGCTGCACAGTGTAAGCTTCTTGGCAGGCTCGGGCATGTGGGGTTGCGAACACCCCTGAGATACCATTCTTAGTGTACAGATGTCTGTTCAACTGAAGCTGGTGCAATGACTGGCTTCTGTTGAATGGGCATGATGAAAAACCATCATTCAATCAGTGCTTGCAGCCAATGGCTGTAAGCACCAATCATTGTAATCTCACAGGAAGAGGGTTGTCCCCCTGTCAGAATACAATGTGTCAGTGGGAGAGATCCCACATCCACATCGCTTGTGTCGATGCGGGGATCTGTCAGTTTTTTGTTCATTCAACCCGGTGGTTGATCGAAAAAAAAACAAAAAAAAACCTGTGTACCTATCTTTAGTTAGTTTAGTGTAAATCCGTTGTTTTTCCTGACGAGATTCCTGGCAAGCTTTTCTTGCCAAGCCCTGTGTACTTTCGCACATTCAAAATAACCGCTGTTCTTTTAAATGGCAAGAACGCGGTGAAGTCATCGACTACGACGAGCATGCGCTCCTCACATTCGATGCCGTCGCCGCCATCTTGCTTCACCCTACACTACCCTTGTAAGATACCGCGCATGCGTCGAAGTCTCATCGAGCATGTGCGGGCTTACCTGGGGACAGGTAAGCATGTAGCCTCGTACACACGCACGGCTTTCTCGTCGGGAAACAGGTCGACGAGAATCCCTACGAGAAAATAGAGAGCTGGTTCTCTATTTTTCTCGTCGAGATTCCCGGCAGTTTTCCCGACGAGAAACCATACACACGAATGGTTTTCTCGGCAAAAAGCTCTCCCAGCAGTTTTCTTGCCGAGAAAACCGGTCGTGTGTACGAGGCTTTAGTGTTCCATACTTGGAATTCTTTTTTTAAATTAGGTGCAACAGTTTGGGAGTTGAAGAGAACCTATAATCAAAAAGAGAAGATTTGTCCTATAGGAAACTAGAATGGTTAAAGTGTATGTTGAGACAAAACTTTTTTTTAACATTTTGTGTGGGAAGATTTGAACCTACTGTCGGGTTTTCACTGCTATTTGGGTTCTTCAATACATTTTTTTCTTTGTGCCCATGGTTTTACCAGACAGGTAGTGAGAGAAAAAACAGGGACACAGACAGCAGATTGGGTCCTAGCTTTTCCAAAAATAAAAATAAAAAAATCACACTGCAAAGAATCATTGAACAAAAAAGTTGCGCTCATCTCAAAATGAAAAAAAAAAAAAAACTTAAAATCCTTAATGTGAGATGATACACTCTGTGCATAAAAAATGTCCTTATGTCTTTCAAGTGATGAAAAAAAGAGAGAAGACGGTTCAAAAATTGTGCAGAAAATTAATCCTCATGATAAATCTGTAGAAATCCAAACACAGCTGATTGGACAGGTCTACCTTCTGGTTCTGGTTGGTTTGGATATCCCACTGTGAATTTGACCACACTGGAGGACCCATCCTACCACCAGAGCGTCCCAGAGGCTTCCTGGTTTACTATACCCTGCCTGCCTGTCTGACCATTCTGGAAATAGGTGGTCCCTACCATCTGGTGTCATGGAGATTTTTCTATACGCAATGCGTAATCCATATCTCCTGCGCTTTAAGCGCCCTTTCAACCTAATGGTATAATGCATCTTGGTATCATCACTCTGTTTCCCGCATATCCCCAAGTAAACAGACATGACCACCATGCTTACATCCTCAGCTTGGCCAACTGTCTTGGAGCCTGGGATGAATCTTTATTTATATAACAATAGAACTTGGTGGCTTCACGAATTGGCCAATCAAGCATAGACAAGCAAGAGGGGTTATACAACAACCAATGAACAATGACTAGGGGAGTCTTATGGGCGTGTCTGGGCAGGGACAGTGTACATTGGGGCAAAAAAGTATTTAGTCAGCCACCAATTGTGCAAGTTCTCCCACTTAAAAAGATGAGAGAGGCCTGTAATTGTCATAATAGGTATATCTCAACTATGAGAGACAAAATGTGGAAACAAATCCAGACAGACAATCACATTGTCTGATTTGGAAAGAATTTATTTGCAAATTATGGTGGAAAAATAGGATTTTTTACTCACCGTAAAATCCTTTTCTCTGAGTCCATGGACCGACACAGCTTCTCTATTGACAAAGTGGGTATTATCCGTTAATTAGGAGTGACTAGGCAGAAAAACTTGTAAAAAGTGTTGCATCACACCTTCTACAGCACCGCCCAGGGGGCGGACCCTCTGGGTATAACCTCTCAGTCTGCATCTTCGCAGATCAGTTTGTCAAAAAGCAATACAAACTTAAAAGGAGGGGTGGGTGCTGTGTCGGTCCATGGACTCAGAGAAAAGGATTTTACGGTGAATAAAAAAAATCCTATTTACTCTTTCGTCCATGGACCGACACAGCTTCTCTATTGACAAAGTGGGACGTCCCAAAGCAGTGTCAGAGAAAAAACGAGGGGTGGTAACAGCATAAAAATAAACTTGACCCCAAACACAAAACAGCACTCCTCCAACGGAAGAGCTGCAACTCTAAACAGCCGCTTGTAAAACCTTGCGGCCGAAAGAGGCATCCGAAGATGCACCTACATAAATTTTGTAGAATTTTGTGAAAGTGTGAGCGGACGACCAAGTCGCCGCTTTACATAATTGGGAAACAGACGCTTGATGTCGGAAAGCCCAAGAGGCACCTATTGCCCTGGTCGAATGCGCCGTGACCGGGAAGGAGGGCGCTTGACCATTTAAGGCGTAAGCCTGGATTACTATCTGTCGGATCCACCTAGAGATGGTGGCCGATGAGACTGCTTGGCCCTTTTTGGGACCAGCCACCGAAACAAACAGTGAGTCTGACTTCCGGAACAGGGAAGTAGCAGATAGGTATACTCTCAAAGCTCGGACAACGTCCAAGGAATGCAACGCCGACTCCTTAGGATTCGATGGCTGAGGACACAAGGATGGAAGTACAATGTCTTTGTTGAGATAAAAAGCCGAAACGACCTTTGAAAGGAAGGCTGCGGCCACAGCACCACCTTATCCTTGTGGAAAATCAAATTGGGAGCCTTGCAGGACAAGGCTGCCAGCTCAGAGACTCGTCTAACTGACGTAACAGCCACCAAAAAGACCACTTTCTGAGAAAGTGTCAACAGGGGAATATCTCTAATCTTCTCAAACGGTGCCTTCTGAAGCACCGAGAGGACCAGGTTCAAGTCCCACGGAGGTAACGGGGGACGGACCGGAGGGGCCACATGTCGAACCCCTTCCACAAATGTACTCACGAGAGAGTGAGTCGCCAGGGGTCGCTGAAAAAAGACAGCCAGGGCAGATATCTGTCCCTTAATCATACTTAGGGCAAGCCTTTGGTCCACCCCATACTGTAAAAACAGCAGGATTCTGGAAACCAAATAGGTACGCGGATGCCATTTCATTTCCTCACACATGGAGATGTAGGCCTTCCAAGTGCGGTGATAAACCTTCTTAGAGGACGGTTTTCGAGCACTTCTCATAGTAGAAATTACTGAGTCTGACAGGCCCCGGTCTCTCAGTACCTGGTTCTCAACAGCCATGCCGTTAAAGCCAATGACTGTAAAGCAGGATGGAGTATGGGACCTTGCGATAGCAGGTCCTTCTGTAGTGGTAGGCGCCAGGGGACGTCTGCTACCAGACGTACTAGATCGGCGTACCAAGGACGCTGAGGCCAATCTGGAGCGATTAGGATCATTGGAATTCCCTCTGCCTCCACTCTGCGGAGCAGAAGAGGAAGAAGCCTTAAGGGAGGGAAGGCATAGATTAGCCGATACTGATCCCACGATGCTACCAACGCGTCCGTTGCGTCTGCCCATGGGTCTCTTGACCGGGCCACAAACCTCAATACCTTCCGATTGAGGCGGGAAGCCAGAAGATCTACGTCTGGTGTGCCCCATCTTTGGCAGAGGAGTTGGAACACCTCTGGGTGTAAGGACCATTCTCCCTGGTCCAGCATCTGGCGGCTCAGGTAGTCCGGCTGCCAGTTTTCCACACCCGGAATGTACAAGGCCGACAGTGCCGGTACGCTCCTCTCTGCCCACTTCAGGATGCGAGCGATCTCCGATGCTGCAGCTGAGCTTCTTGTTCCTCCTTGATGATTGACATATGCCACTGCTGTGGTGTTGTCTGACTGGATCCTGACTGGACGCCCTTGCAGCCTCTGAGACCATTTGAAGAGGCACAGCCTGATCGCACGGATTACCAGGGCATTGATCGGCAGGAGGGCTTCCTCTGGGGTCCAGCGACCTTGCGCCGACTGAACACCCCAGACTCCCCCCCAACCTGTAAGGCTGGCGTCCGTCGTGATCACTATCCAGTAAACCGGAAGAAATGACTTCCCGGCCATTAGAGCCGGTGCTGTCAGCCACCATACCAGGGATCTCCTGACTAGGTGGCTCACTCGGATTTGATAATCCAGAGATGATGGACATCTGTTCCATCTGGACAGAACTTCCTTCTGTAACACTCGAGTGTGGTATTGAGCATATGGGACCGCCTCGAAGGAGGCTACCATGAGGCCCAACACTCGCATGCAAAAAACGGAGTGACGACCAATTCCTGGAAGTCAGCTGCCGTACTGCAGCCCAGAGGGTCTGCAACTTCTCCACATGGAGGAATACCTTTGCCTCTGAAGAATCCAGAATCAACCCCAGGTACACTAGGCGTTGAGTGGGCACCAATACTGACTTTTGCGTGTTTAGTATCCAACCACAGTCTCGAAGAGTCTGACAGGTAATGGACACGCTTACCTCTAATTCTGAGCTTGTAGGGGCCTTCAGCAGAAGGTCGTATAAGTAGCCTGTGATAGCGATACCCCGCTGTCTTAGAAGTGCCAAAATCGGAGCGAGCACCTTGGTGAACGTCCTGGGTGCTGAGGCAAGGCCCAACGGGAGGGCCACAAACTGGTAGTGGTCCTTCCCGATAGCAAATCGCAGAAACCTCTGGTGTCTGGAGTATATGGGGACATGCAGGTATGCGTCCTTGAAGTCCAAGGAGGCCAGAAAGTCCCCCGGATGGAGAGCCGTGACTACAGATCGAACCGACTCCATCCGAAATCTTTGTACTTTCACAAAGCAATTGAGGGCTCTGAGATCCAAGATTGGCCGAACCCCCTCCTTCTCCGGCACAATGAACAGATTTGAGTAAAAACCCTGACCCCGTTCCTGTTCTGGAACTGGAATAACTACCCCGCGTTCCAGTAGACCCTGGACCGCCCCATACAGGGCCTCCCGACGGGTCGGTAGTAGCTGGAGATTGGAGGTGATGAATCTGTCCGGTGGACAAGAGAGAAATTCTATCTTGTAGCCTGAGGAGATTACTTCGCAAACCCACCTGTCGGAGACTAGAGCAGTCCACTGAGTCGCGAATTTGCGAAGACGTCCCCCCACCCGAGAGCTGGGTGGGGCGGACCTTCATGTGGATGCAGATTTGTCCGCAGGCTTGTTGGGTCTGCGGGACCAAGGACGCTTTTGTCCTTGGGCAGGCGCTTTATCGGCCTGGGGTCTTTTCCCTGTCGCCCTAGGGGGACCAAAAAACCGCTTGCGTGCAGTAAAGGAGGGCCCTTGCCCTTGGCATGGCCCCTTACCCTTGCTAATTTGGGGAAGCAAAGTGCCTTTACCTCCTGTGGCATCCTTGATGATGTCATCCAGAGAGCCCCAAAAAGTCTGTCGCCCTTAAAGGCAGATCCAACAGGGCTTTCTTGGAAGTCTGGTCCGCAGACCAGCCTTTTAGCCAGATCAGGCGGCGTATTGCTACTGCATAAACCAAAGTTTTAGACAGCAGGGGAATAGTATTCATGTCTGACTCGCAGACAAACCTAAGGCCCTGGACCAACTGGTCGGCCAATGTTATCTCATCAGGAGGAGCATCTCACTCCTTAACCCCTGGAGTAGCAATCTTGCCCATTCAGTAAGTGTGTGAGACACTAGGGCCCCCGCCAATGCCGGGCGTACTGCCGAGCCTACCACTGAGTATAGGTAGCAAGCGAGTGCTTCAGCCTTCTTATCCACAGGGTCCTTAAAAACAGGAGCCCCTTCTACAGGAATTGTGGTGGCTCTATTAAGTCTGGACACCGGAGGGTCCACTATAGGGGGGGAGAGGTCCATTTCTTCAGAAAAAACTCTCCTCAAAGGGGTACCGTAATGCAAACCTCTTTGGGCTGTAAAGACCCTCAGTGGGTTCTCCCATTCCTTGTATAAGAGTTTATCAAAAGACACACAAGGGAACACCTTAGCAGTGCGGGCAGGTCTATGAAACCCAAGTGGACCGGAGTCTCTGGTGCTTCTGCAGTATTTTCCAATTTTAGCATATCCCGCACTGCAGTAATAAGGTCAGATACCAAAGCCGTCTCGCGTACTGACCTGGACTTGGAGTCATCCTCAGTGTCCGGTCATGGTCTGCAGTCTCTGATGTGTCAGAATCTGGGCCCGAGCCGTAGCTGGACCTGGTTCTGCACCAGAATTATCCCCAGAAGCTTGCAGGGGACGGGGCGTTTACTACCCCCTGTATTCCCGTGTGCTGCTTCCACCCTGGCAGCAAACGCCTCTAGGATTGCCGTCATAGCGTTCATAGACACCTCAGGGGCACCAGCTGCTAAATCTGGTGTTTCAGGGGAGAAGACATCTGGCTCAGATGCCATGCTGACCACGCGCTGACACTCACAGGGCTCCAGGCAAGATATCAATAGGCCACCCTCCTGCGCTGCAGAGATGCTGGGTCACCCAGAGGACTCACCACCCTGGACCGGTACTGCTATGCTGCCGTGTGCTGCGCCTGTGAGGCTGTCCCACTGCTGCTGTGTCAGTCTGCTTCTTTTATCAGCATTTCCTGTGTGAATTTTCGCACCAGTGTAATGCACCCTAGAGGCCGGAGGCTCTCGCAAAATGGTTGCCAAAAACGTCTGTATGGAAGATAATGTGGGCTCTAAGAAAATGGCCGCCGACCGAAGATAGAGGTCAAGCAGCCATAGCCCACAAAAAGATGGCCGCCGAACGGCAATATATGCATACAGGGTGGACAACACGGACTTTCAACTCCCTCCAAAGGTTTTCTATGGGGTTGAGATCTGGAGACTGGCTAGGTCACTCCAGGACCTTGAAATGCTTCTCATGAAGCCACTCCTTCGTTGCCCGGGCGGTGTGTTTGGGATCATTGTCATGCTGAAAGACCCAGCCACGTTTCATCTTCAATGCCCTTGCTGATGGGAGGAGGTTTGCACTCAAAATCTCACGATACATGGCCCCATTCATTCTTTCATGTACATGGATCAGTCGTCCTGTTCCCTTTGCAGAGAAACAGCCCCAAAGCATGATGTTGCCACCCCCATGCTTCACAGTAGGTATGGTGTTCTTTGGTTGAAACTCAGCATTCTCTCTCCTCCAAATACGACGAGTTGTGTTTGTACCAAACAGTTCTACTTTGCTTTCATCTGACCATATGACATTCTCCCAATCCTCTTCTGGATCATCCAAATGCTCTCTAGCAAACCTCAGACGGGCCCGAACATGTACTGGCTTAAGCAGGGGGACACGTCTGGCACTGCAGGATCTGAGTCCCTGGCGGCGTAGTGTGTGTTACTGATGGTAGTCTTTGTTACGTTGGTCCCAGCTCTCTGCAGGTCATTCACTAGGTCCCCCCGTGTGGTTCTGGGATTTTTGTTCACCGTTCTTGTGATCATTTTGACCCCACGGGGTGAGATCTTGCGCGGAGCCCCAGATTGAGGGAGATTATCAGTGGTCTTGTATGTCTTCCATGTTCTAATTATTGCTCCCACAGTTGATTTCTTCACACCAAGCTGCTTGCCCATTGCATATTCAGTCTTCCCAGCCTGGTGCAGGTCTACAATTTTGTTTCTGGTGTCCTTCGACAGCTCTTTGGTCTTCACCATAGTGGAGTTTGGAGTGTGACTGTTTGAGGTTGTGGACAGGTGTCTTTTATACTAATAAGTTCAAACAGGTGCCATTAATACAGGTAATGAGTGGAGGACAGAGGAGCCTCTTAAAAGAAGAAGATGCAGGTCTGTGAGCCAGAAATCTTGCTTGTTTGTAGGTGACCAAATACTTATTTTCCACCATAATTTGCAAA
Source organism: Rana muscosa (assembly GCA_029206835.1). NCBI lineage: Eukaryota > Metazoa > Chordata > Amphibia > Anura > Ranidae > Rana > Rana muscosa. The sequence goes on from CM055120.1 coordinate 164,227,573, forward strand.
TAAATTCTTTCCAAATCAGACAATATGATTGTCTGGATTTGTTTCCACATTTTGTCTCTCATAGTTGAGGTATACCTATGATGACAATTACAGGCCTCTCTCATCTTTTTAAGTGGGAGAACTTGCACAATTGGTGGCTGACTAAATACTTTTTTGCCCCACTGTATATGATTTCCCTCCCCCTGTACCTGTAAGCCATGCTCTCCAGTAAACAGGAAGCCGCATGGCTTGAAATCATGGACCATAACAATTCAAAGGCTCTCGTTTTTACCGTTGGCGTGAATCCTTATTCTGCGTTGTTCAGAGAACAACGCATACCCGATTATACTACTGTTCCTGTGGATGGGAGATTATATGCAGGGGCACGCCACGGCCCCCCCGAATGTGTTGATCAGGCATACCGGGGTGACACGAGCGTACATCCACTCATAACCGATAAAGCCTTTGCAGAGTGAACACCCCCCCCCCCAGATGAACGTCTGTGCATCGCACAGGGGCCCCTTCGCTGGCGGACATATCCCCACTCTGCAAACACCTCTCTGCAACCTCAGGAAATTTTCCACTACCAGACGGGACTCAACCAGCGTCAGTCTGCCCCAGTCAGCTAACACTGGGAGACACTGACAATACATATCAAATACATCTTCATAAAATTTCCACAACACTGGTAAGCGTCCCTGATCACAGGGTGTGGGGGTGCCACAGAAGGCTCTGCATGATTTTTTGGTGGAGGAATCCCTGTCCAATCAGCTTTGTTTGGATTTCTACACATTTATCATGAGGATTAATTTTCTGCACAAATTTGAACAGAACTGTCTTCTCTCTTTTTTTTTAATCACTTGAAAGATATAAGGACGACATTTTTTTATGCACAGAGTGTATCATGTCTAATTAAGGATTTTAGGTTTCTTTTAGAGATTAGCGCGACTTTGTTTAATGTAGGTTTATAGCACATGGTTTGTCGCTACAGTCTGTCATTATATGTACTTATTCACTAAGCTACTTTAGCGTGGTATACTACTTTTTATTGATTTACTGCAAAGAATTGCATGTGATTTGAACAGGAATGTAGTACGATTCCTGTCCGAATCACATTCCCCAACCGCTCCTGTGTGAACCCAAGCTTTTCATAGTTACCTCAGCCTGGGTTCACACAGGAGCAGTGTGGGAAACCGCATGGGTTTCAGACAGGAATCGCATGCGATTCTTGGCAGTGCGATTCAAGCCCATTCATTCTGTATGGGCTCAAATCGGACCGCAATAGGCATCGGTACTCGGCATCATCAAATACTTGAGTACAAGTACTCGCTGATAAAAACAAACCTGGTATCGATGCAACCCCAATTAATACGACACCAAACTCCAGTTGGGAAAAAAAAAAAAAAAACTCAAAAAAAGGTACCTAGAATTTGCTCTCAGCCTCCTCCAGTTCTCTAAATATTTTTTTTTCTTCCCACGGTTCCCAGCTTCCTGCTTGAGGGTGGCTACATTAATTCTTCATGGTACCACTGCATGTAGGAATTTAGCCAGCACCTCTTGCTCGCTCCTAAAAATGGACTTTGGGATTTGTAGTGTGAATAGAGCAGTGCAAATGACTGCAACTAACGTGCACTGCAAGTTATAACAACTGGAATGCTCTGTTCACACCTGAGCATACTGGAGTCGCAGGCGGAATCGCTTACATTTCCAGAATCGCGGCAAAACATGGGACGTGTTTGCGATGCCATTACTTCTTAATGGCACCCCAAATGCGGGGCTCGTTTGTTGAGCAATAAAACACGTTAAAATCGCAGCAAAAAAAAAACGCACCGCCAAACGCTCCTGGCTTGGTTTCAAAATTTGGTACATGAGCTTCTTTGAAGCGTTTTTGGAGTGGAGGGAGGCCCATTCAAATAAATGGTGCTGCTCCAAAAATGCACCACAAAAAAAATCTTTGTTGCTGCAGGGTGTGAACGGAGCCAAAGTGAGGGGGAAAGGAGAGGTTTGGGAACTCAGAGGAGTTTACCAAGAGGCAGAAAAAACACATTAAGAAAAGATTTCATGAAAAATAAATTACAGAGCTTTTAAGTAGTGGATGTGTATGGATTATTTTTGGAAAATAAGAATATTGTTTAGTGTCACTTTAATTCTCCACTCTTTGATCCTTAAGTTTTTATAAAAAAAAATTGTTTTAGTGACATACATCATCACTTTTAATAAATACGCTGTCTCTCTGCCTTTGTAAATGTGGTCACGTGTTGTAATCTGATTGTATTACTGACAATGTACTGCAGTAGCCTACTTACAAAAAGTATATAAATTGTAATCCAATTAATTATATTACAGATCAGACTCTTGGACTTCATATTTAGATTGTAATGTGTGGTCAAATTAAAAATCAACTCAGGTAGGGTTTTTTGTTTTTTTTTTAAGAAAGAAGACACCAAAACAGAAAAGGAGCACATGGCAGACACCGTGGGGGGAGTACAGACCTTGTATCATAGGAGGAGACCAAACTACAGGGTAAGGCTGCCATAATGTGCAAGGCAGCTGTGCAAAGCATAGCAAATGCTCCAGGGACACTCTGTGAATTTAGTTATGCCTTAGGAGTGTTTTTTTTTTTTTTTATATACCAACTTGTTTTTTTGTCATCTTGGCTATGTCCAAAAGTTTCCTTTTTTTCAACAAGCTATAGAAAACTGAATCACATTTTTATTTTACAAATACTGTAAGTCTTTTTGTGTAAAGCACAGTGCAACTATAGCCTGAATGTACTAAAAGGTGGTTAAAGTGTCATTGCAGCCAAAACATTTTCAGTTCTGGGAAAAGTAGAGAAGGGTATGTGCTTTTGATCTTTGAAGAGCGATCCATGATCAGATCACTCTTCAGAGACCATTTAGGCCCCTTTCACACTTGTGCGACTTGTTAGTGCAAAGTCACATGACAAGTCGTACCCCATAATTTCCAATGAATACTATTCATATATGTGCGACTTCAAGTCGCACAGACTTCAAAGTAGTCCCTGTACTACTTTGGTCTGACTTTGATGCAAGGTAAGGTCCTTAGATCTCAAGATTACACAGGCATTCTCTGAAATCATGGTAAAATTTCGGCAAAATCACAGCTGCGAAATTACAGTAAAATCGTGCGACTTTCAAGACGTGGCAGTGTAAAAAGGGCCTTAACGGGTGGTGAGGAGGCATTGCACAATATGCTTTGACCCCTTGAACCCCACACTAGTGTGCTGCCCCCGCATGCACTGCAGGTGGTTGTGGGGTGCTTGCAGAGCAGCCCCATTCACTTGAATGGGCCGTGCTTGGGGGGCACTTTGACCTCCAAAAGCAGCCGGGGTATGATACCTGCTACAGATATGAAGATATGAAGATATGAAACAAAGTATTGAGTTCCCAGCCACAGCGGCTAGGAGGAGCAGTTGGGAAGGCAGTAAAAACGTGGCTTAAATCGCTGAGTTTTACTGCCCCTCAACCACTAATGTAAATGAGCCCCCTGTCAGATTTCTACTACCGTTTGTGGTTCTGTGGGGGAAAGTCCCCTTCAATTGCTATCCTAGTAACAGCTTTGTCTTTGGGACAGAGTGAGATGGCAGCAAAAGCTTAAAGAGGGTCATATGCTTTTCCACTTATTTTTTTTTAAAAATGCATAGAGTTACCGTAACCGGATATGGATCTATTAAGAGAATTAGAAAACAAAAATTTGTTCCATACCTACTGCAAGGATGCTCAACCCTATGACATTATCTCTTCCAGCCATAATCCCACTAAGGACACGATGAAACAAGTCCACCTCATTAACCACATCGATGAGAACCGAGGCAAAGTGATTGTAACAGTCAGGGTTCTGAGGGACGCATCGGTTGAAAAGTGGGAAAGATTTGCTGTGGGACCACCAGAGAGAGAGAGAGAGAGAGAGAGAGAGAGAGAGAGAGAAAGGGAGAGAGAGAGAGAGAGAGAGAGAGAGAGAGAAAGGGAGAGAGAGAGAGAGAGAGAGAGAGAAAGGGAGAGAGAGAGAAAGGGAGAGAGAGAGAGAGAGAGAAAGGGAGAGAGAGAGAGAGAGAGAGAAAGGGAGAGAGAGAGAGAGAGAGAGAGAAAGGGAGAGAGAGAGAAAGGGAGAGAGAGAGAGAGAGAGAGAGAGAGAGAGAGAGAGAGAGAGAGAGAAAGGGAGAGAGAAAGGGAGAGAGAAAGGGAGAGAGAAAGGGAGAGAGAAAGGGAGAGAGAAAGGGAGAGAGAAAGGGAGAGAGAAAGGGAGAGAGAAAGGGAGAGAGAAAGGGAGAGAGAAAGGGAGAGAGAAAGGGAGAGAGAAAGGGAGAGAGAAAGGGAGAGAGAAAGGGAGAGAGAAAGGGAGATTTAGTGGGCTTCACAATACAACTATTTTCATTTTTGTTCTACAAAATACTAAGTGCACAAAAGCTTTTATTAGTGACAACACATACTGTATGTAATACGTGTGATAACACAGTTGCAGCATAATTCAGCCCATAGGAATGCATTACATAAAACACCTTGTGCATGTAACCACCAGCACCAGTGTGCACACACGTATGAACGTATTACACCCATACACATGCATAAGTACATGGTTCCATGTGCACAGCGTTTTCTGTAATGCATTCCTATGGGGAAAAAAAACATTACAGCTTTGGTTCCAGGGCTCCACAACAACAGAGGTATAACACTGTATGCCTATACACTGTATTTTAAGGCAGTGTGCAAAAGGCCTAAAAAGCTCAACTCCAGCCAATCTTTTCTTTCTCATTTTGGACAGACTAGGTAAGGATTATGCTCCATACACACGATCGTTTTTCATGCCGTTAAAAATGCCATTTTTAAAAATGGGCATTAAAACCGATCGTGTGTATGCTCCAGAGCATTTTTAACGACGTGAAAAACGGCCATTAAAAATTTCGAACATGCTCTATTTTTTCACGTCATTTTTCATGTCGTTTTTTTTAACGACGTGAAAAACGATAGTGTGTATGCTTTTACGAGGTGAAAAAAAACGCACATGCTCAGAATCAAGTATGAGACGGGAGCGCTCGTTCTGGTAAAACTAGCGTTCGTAATGGAGATAGCACATTCGTCACGCTGTAACGGACTGAAAAGCACGAGGCTGAAAAGCGCGAATCGTCGCTCAACAAACTTTACCAACATGAAGGGTGGCGCCATCCGAACGGAACTTCCCCTTTATAGTGCCGTCATACGTGTTGTACGTCACTGCGCTTTGCTTGAACTTTTTTTAAATGATCGTGTGTACGCAAGACAGGCTTGAGAGAAAACATGAAAAAAAAACGACGAGAAAAACGTTGGTTTAAAAAAATGGCATGAAAAACGATCGTGTGTACGCCGCATTAGAGTCAGGTTTGTATACTTCTGTGTGTCCCCACTGGGGTTATTTTCCTTTCCCCTGTGTCAGTGACACCTTGCCATTGTGATAAGAGTGTCTCTTCAGCAGGAAGTATGGAAAAAACCTCCCCAGCAGGAAAACAGACAGCAGTAAATGCCTGGCAGATGCTCCAGCCCCACACTATCCACAACTAACAGAAATGTGGCGGGGAGCTGCGCTTTCGAATTTATAAAAGTAAAAGTACTGCCTAAGAGCAGGAATCGTCACATCTCTGCCCCTACCGGCCACAGATTTTTGGCTGGACAGGAGTTAATTGCTATACCGGGATATCTCCAAAATCTATTTTCGGAGATATGGTACTCTGCAAGGTATATCCGTAAAATAGGCACATAACGTTTACTTTGGTACATATAAATGAGAGTCGCATGGGGTTATCAAATTAATTGTGGCTCCTGTAGCTCAAACTTATATTATAAATCGGATGGTATTCACATCTAAAAGGGATATCAATGATGCTCTTTTGAGCACCTTGAATTTCTTTATGGGGATCACAAATGAATCCTGGTATCCTGAATATAAAACAGTGTAGTGTATTCTGATATTTTAATTTCACTTTCTTTAGCAAGTTAAGTCCTTATATAAGTTGCCTGGAAAGTTGTTTAAAATGTCTTATGACAGTATCTGTCTTAACCCTTTTAAATTACCGTATATACTCGAATATAAGCCGAGTTTTCAGCACATTTTTTTGTGCTGAAAATGCCCCCCTCGGCTTATACTCGAGTCACCCTTTTGCACCTGATCTCCCGGACTTTGGGAAAAAGTGACCGGCCAGCCATAGGTCCCCTGGACTTGGCACACATGTAGCCCCACTCTTCCTCTACAAGTGTGCAAAGTTTGTTGTCCGGGGGACCTACGGCCGGGGAGCACCGATTTTTAAAAGCCGGGCAACCCTTCCATACACTCCCATGTTAAACGGTAATTTCTCTGATAAATTTGGGGACCCGGTACTGGCTGGCCTTAGGTCCCCTGGACCCGAAACTTGGCACACATGTAGCCCCACTCCTCCTCTACAAGTGTGCAAAGTTTTCGGTCTGGGGGACCACCGATTTTTCAAAGCCGGGCACCCCTTCCATATACTCCCATGTTAAACGTAAGTCTAGTCATGGGCACAGTGAGGCATGGGCACAGTGAGGCATGGACATGGACACAGTGAGGCATGCAGATGGACACCCTAGGCTTATACTCGAGTCAATACGTTTTCCCAGTTTTTTGTGGTAAAATTAGGTGCCTCGGCTTATATTCGGATCGGCTTATACTCGAGTATATACGGTAAGTCCAATAATAGTATGAGTGGATGAGAAAGGCTGACAGTATAGTTGATGTGAACTGTAAATATTTACCAAAATGCCCCCAGTCTCCAGGTTAAAAATCTTGCATATTACAAACTAGGTTCTTCTATGAGACACCTTCAACATTGGAAGCACAGTGAAGGGGCTTTAGATTAAAGGATATCTTTAAGTACTGATGCATATGATTAAAGCCAGACAATCTCCCATCCTGGTTTGCTGTAGGGTCCATTAAACACTATGAGCGTAACAAAATGTCATAAGAACCCTTCATTCAGGTGAGAACCACTGCAATGTCCGTCTAAAGCGCCACCTACTGTAGCTGTCAAAGTGGAGTGCCACTACTGACAACAAACCACTGGGAGGCGATATACCCCACTGCCTTCCCAAAATACCACATCCCTTTCCCTTGCTGCATCTGGACCAGTGACAACTGTTTAAATGTGGAATTCCCCTTACTTTGGAGAGAATTATTTTCACTTCCTGTTGTGTTGCTGGGACAGGAAGTAGAGAGGAACTGCCCCAATAGGGCACAGATAATAAGCAGATTTTAAACACTTCACTACTCTACTGAAAAAAAAAAAAAAAAAAAGGCTATAGATATAGTTTAAATATACAGTTGTGCTCAGAAGTTTGCATACCCAGGCAACAATTGTGAAATTTTGGCATTGATATTGAAAAAATATGACTGCTCGTGCCAAAAAAATGTTTTTTTTTTTAATTTAAAGGTAGAACTTTAGGCAAAACTTTTATTTTCATTTTGGATAGAGCAAAGGGTTATAACCCCTTTCAGTTTTTCTTTCTTCCCCCTATTGTTTCTTCAGATTCGGCGACCCGTCAGAATGTGCAACGGAAGTCTGACTGGTTAGATGTTGAATTTTAAAAGCAGCGGCAAGCCTGCTGATCTCACAGGTTTGCTAATCTGACAGAAGTTCGCTGCTTTTACAATTCAACATCTAAACATTCAGACGGAGTTCTAAGTACCGTATTTCACTATATAAACTCACTTTACTGTTAAAAATAAGTGTAAAATGCAAAACTCCGGTGGGTGTAAGAAGATGTCGGCTTTTCCCCTTCTCAGTGTATCCTTACTGTGGAGGAGTTCGGGGTGTAGCAAGATGGCGGCGACAGAAGGTCACTTCCGTTACACATTCTGACAGGTCACCTAATCTGACGAAACACCATCTGTGTGCCACTGTGGAGATTTCTTGTCACTTCCTGTCCCGTAGCCAAACAGGAAGTGTGAGGAAATCCCTGGAAATTAGGGTAATTCCTTGGAGACCCCCAGGTCACCAGATGTAGTGTCCCCATTGGAAGATTTCCCAAAATTTTGAATTTTCGTTTACTTTTACTTTCAATGAGGATTGTAAACAAGACAAATACAGAGAGAGAATTTTCTTAACGGGGGGCACAGACAGCAATAAAAACCTCACAGGTGTTCTAATACTTCTCCATTCTATCCAAAACTGGAAAAAAACAAAATGTGCCTTTAGTTATACTTTAAAGTGGTTGTAAACTCTGGTACACCACTTTTACCTACAGGTAAGACTATGAAAAGGCTTACCTGTAGATACCATGAATATCTCCTAAACTTGCAGTTATGGAGATATTCAGTATATGCGCTGCTGCTGACGTCATCGGCGCATGCGCACTGAAGAAACGGCTCGCTGGTGCCGCTTCTTTAGGACTCGCGCCATGACCGGCAGCTCCTGCGCGCATCGCAGCTCCGGTCAATCACAGCACTGGAGCCGCGAGCCCGGAAGTTTTTTTTCCTAGGTTTACAACCTCTTTAAGGGTAGTGATCATATGACGACATTTGTTATCACATAAGTTGTTTGGCTCCTTTTTAATTCATAACAACAAACAACAGGAATCACCCAAATGGCCCTGATCAAAAGTTTCTATCCCCTGGAATGTTTGGCCTTGGTACAGACACACAAGGTGACACGCACAGGTTAAATTGCCACTTAAAGGTTACACCTATGGCTTTTAAAATTGCGATTAGTGTCTGTGTATAAATAGTCAATGGGTTTGTTAGTTTTCAGGTGGATGCATTGAGCAGGCAAGAAACTGAGCCATTGGGAGTATAAAAGAACTATCAAAAGACCTGCATAACAAGGTAATGGAAAAGAATATAAAAATAAATCAAAAACCTTGAATATGACAGTAGTGTTCAATCACTTATTAGGAGCACAATACAACGATAATTGAACAAAAATTTGCTACATGGTCAAGTTGCCAGAAGAAGCCTTTACTGCGTCAATGCCACAAAAAAAGCCTGGCTACAATATGCCCGACAACACCTTGACATGCCTTACCAGTTTTTTTTGTAGCATTGGCACCGTAAAGGCTTCTCTCCGGCAACGCGACCATGCAGCTCATTTTAGTTAAAGTATCGTCATATTGTGCTCCTTGAAATAACCACACCGTTTTTTTCCTGAGCAGTCTATATTTTTCATGAGGTTACCCGTTACCTTCTTTGTATCCCAAACAATTCTTCTGGCAGTTGTGCCTGCAATCTTTCTTGATCTACCTGACCTTGGCTTGGTATCAAGAGATCCCCGAATTTTCCACTTTTTAATAAGTAATTGAACAGTACTGACTGGCATGTTGAAGGCATTGGATATCTCTTTCCAGTGCCTCGTTACGCAGGTCTTTTGGCAGTTCTTTTCTGCCCCCTGTGGCTCAGTATCAGTCTGCTCAGTGCATTCATGCAAGAGCTAAAAAACGAATTGATAATTTATACACAGACACTAATTGTAATATAAAAAGCCAGGGATGTGGGAAATTAACCTTTAATTGCCTTTTTAATCTGTGTGCGTCACCTTGTGTGTCTGTACCAAGGCCGAACATTCCAGGGTATGAAACTTTTGATCAGGATGAGTAATTTCTGTCATCATTATGATTTAAAAAAGGAGCCAAACAACTATGTGATAATAAATGGCTTCATATGATCTAAATAAAAGTTTTTTTGGCATGATCAGTCATAATTAAAAAATTCAATGCCAAAATTTCATGAGCACAAGTGTGATTAATGTGGAGCATTAAAAAAGAAAAGAATACATTTATTTAGTAACGTAAAAAGCAATTGTGATCGCATTTTTACTGATCCAAGGAGTGAGGCCTCGTACACACGACCGATTTTCTCGTCGTAAAAAACACGTCGTTTTTTTCGACGAGATTCTTGTTAAGCTTGTCGATTTTCTCGTCAAGCTTTCTATGCGTACACACTGTCATTTCCCAATTTCCTCGTGGTTCTCTGCGCTCACGTCCAGCACGTACGACGGCACTATAAAGGGGAAGATCTTTTTTCTTGGCGCCACCCCTTGGGCTGCTTTTGCTGATCTCGTGTTACCGTGTGTGAAGTAAAAGTTTGGGAAGAGACGATTCGCACTTTTCAGTCTTCGTGCTTTCAGTTCGTTTTAGCGTGACGAATGTGCTATCTCCTTTACGAAGGCTTGTTTTACCAGAAGATGCGCTCCCGTCTCATAGTTGCTTGTGAGCATGCGCGCTTTTGGAAGAGTCGTAAAAGCATACACACGAACCATTTTCTCGTCACAAAACAGGCCGACGAGAAACACGACGAGGAAATCTGGACTCCTGACGAGAAAATAGAGAGCAGGTTCTCTATTTTCTTGTCGAGATTCTCGTCAAGTTTCTCGTCGTAAAACCATACACACGAACGTTTTTCTAGACAAAAAAACTCTCGCGGCACTTTTCTTGACTGTTTACGACGAGAAAATCGGTCGTGTGTACGAGGCCTAATTTTAAAACTGGTTTAGCCCTCTGAACACCATCATTCTTTTTGTAATACAATGTTTTCACCCTTTTTTCATCCTTTTTAGCACCTCAGTACTGCTGATCTCCCCCAGTCTCTTTCAGTAACTTCTGGTCTTTACACAATTGATTCACCAATAGCGCACATCCTTTCTCTGGATCTGCTTCTTGATAGTGACCAAAGTAGACCACACCTGCCCAATATGTCTTAGCATGGCCCTTTGTAGTCTCCACTAAGGTCTTATGCATACTGGGCCTTTAGCCCCAATGTATGAGGCTCCAGAGTTAAACTGAGGCTGGAGGGCACAAGCACACCACCCAGCCAAGCTGCCAGCAGTCTGTCAATTTAGAGTCTAAATGCTGATGCAGCTGGCCGGTTTAACTAGTGGTGTGTACATTTAGGGCAGTATGCTTCCAGCGAAAAATGCCTGAAATGCAAGCAGTCTGTGTTCCAGGCAATTGTCCCTGAGCACATACTCGGGGCTGGTGCAAGGATTTTTGACACCCCAGGCAAAACCTCATTTTGCCGCCCCTGGCTCCGCCCCCTTTGCCCGAGCATCGGTGTGACAGAAGCCGGCACTAGAAGAAGCATGCGGCTGTAGTAGAGAGCACTGATCATAGAGGCGAGCAGGGGATGTTTGCTTCCGTTCCATCAGGACATGTCCTCCAGTGCTGCGCCTCTATAATGACACTACAGAGTGGCTGCCTGAGTAACATGCAGCAGAGGCATCCCCTACATCTCCCTAGATATGCACGCTCTATCCCAGCAGAGCCCACTAGACGTTATAGGCATTTTATAATACAGCACCGAAAACTTACATGGCGCGGAGACTGAGAGTAGGGAAACCAGCAGCCAGGTGCCCTAGGCGGCCGCCTTGTTTGCCTAGTGGTAGCACTGGCCCTGCACATACGGTCCTAAATAGAAGAACTGCTTAGTGAACCACCCAGCTCCGTACATCCGCAGCAGCTGTCAAGACTTTATAGATTTTCACAGGCTGCAAGCAGTGGGGCTGGAAGGTGCGCATGTCCCCTCCAGCCACAGCTAATTAGGATCATAGAACGAAGGATAGGCAGATGATTGATAGGTCTGCCCCCTCCATTCATAGATTACGTTTCTCTCAGGTAAGCCAACAGCTTCTATGAATACAGCAGCTGGGCGGAAATGGCATGCAAAGTCAGTCTCTCACGATGAGTGCCTGTGACAGCCCCTTAGTTCTATTAACCAAAAGATTATGTTGGTGGAGTGGAGGAACATCGGGGGAGGACGATTTCAGCAAAAGCAGGAGACAGCAGCACAAGATACACACCTTAGGTACACTTAGGCCATAAATGTTAAAGCATACTGTATATAAGAGGTTAGTAATTGGGTTTAGATTTACTTTATCACAGTAAACATGTGCTGAGTTGACACTAGAAGTGGTTTTGTGCAGCAAATGCATCCTCCGTCACAGACACCAACCATGTATCTGTTAAAATCGATTGTTTTTAAAAGTAGTTATATGCAAGTCATTGCATTGTACCATAATACACTGACTACAGTTATGTCTGCTGCTTTTCTTGTGATCTGTATTTAACCATCAAAATGAAAGAACACGTCATTAGCAAAATAAATGGACTGCCATTGCTACACCTTCTCAGACAAAGAACAAGTATGCAGCTAGTGAAGCGATGGCTTCTGATCGGTATACTAGTTAGGGGCAAGTAAGTATTACAGCAACAATGAAAGTCTGGAAATCAGGCAAGTAGAATTAATATGAGATCCACAATAGTGTACACCAGGGGTGTCTAACCTTTTGACCTTCCTGGGCCACATTTGAAGAGTATTTGTCTTGGGCCACACATAAAATACATGTAGCGGGTGGTTACATTTAGGGGAAGCATCTGAGTGGTAACTAGGCTCAGATGCACTAATTGTTAGGTTTCATGGACCATTTCTGTCCCTGGGAGATGGTACTGGTGTGTAGTTCCCTGGGGCCTATAGGTGGCACTGTTGCCATAGGCCGGGTTGAACCGCAGTACAGGGTTGTGCCTTTTTTTGTCCCCTCGGGGAACCTGCTGTGCCTGTCGGGAGAGGATATAAAAGGGGGCGGCCATCTTCCAGAGGGGTCGGTTCCCCACTCAGGCACCTTAGGCCTGAGTGCGTGTGTGTCGCCTCCGGGTGCCCTAGTCCCGGAGGCCTGGTCGGGTTGTCTCCGGGTGCCCTAGGCCCGGAGACGGAGCTGCTGTTCCATCCCAGACACCTTCAGTCTGGGATGAGGTACTTTGGAGAAAGACCCAGAGCCCAGCAGCCTTCGGCTGGGATCTGCCAGGGACCGAGGCTCCCAGGGATCTGCCTTGCGAGGGGACACGTATCCAGGACGAGGAGGCCAGGGACCCAGCGCAGAGTCGTGGTGACAGATGGGGCCTCTGGTAACTGTCCGGAGGGATGTTCTTGTCCTAAAAAGGGGCCGAGTTACTAAAGGAAGGAAGTGCGTGTTCTTTATGTCACAGTGGCAGAGACACTACGCACACAAGGTCAGTGGCAGTAGCTTTCATCTTTTTCACCCGGTCAGTGGCAGTGACCAACTTCATGGTCTGTGGCAGAGACCGTGCGCCAAGCCTGTTCGTGCTGATCAGAACAGGAGAAACCCAAATTCAAGTTTGTGCCTGGACCTCCTCCCACCTTATCTGACCTGTGTCTTGTCCCAACCTGTCTGCTCTCAAAGAGACTGTTTATTGTGCTGAAAAGAATAAATAAGAGTTGGACCTTTCAGTTGGTGTGGACAGTTGCTTACTGGGGAGAACTAAAGGCTTGTTTCTGACTACCACAGAAACGAGGTCAGCACTAGAGCTTTTTAAACACTGGCTGCAAGCAGGCCCGAGAAACTAACACCGCTCAACCTCCCCATTCAGGAGGGTACGGGCTTGTGGTGCGGTGTGCCTCATTCTTTCCTGCGGAGAAGCCAAGCAGAAGAAAAGCAGGTAAAGTCTGGGGTTGGTGCGCTACATACACAAACAATAAAGCTGGGCACACACTATCTGAACATCGGCCGGTTCAGCAGAAACCAGCCGACTTTCGGCAAGCCTGTACAGATGCCTGTCCGACAGAAGTCGGTCTTACAACCGGCTTCCGTTGAACGGGCATGCTGGGAAACCAGCATCCGACCAGCAGGGGGGCAGTCACCCTGTCAGAACACAATAGCGCAACAGGGCAGATTGCCGCGCTAACGTCTCTTATGTTAGTACAGCGGTCAGTTTTTTTTCGTTCAGCCCAATCAGCTCTTGGGTGCTGCCGCCACCATTTCTTGTAACAGAAACTGGCAGTGAAGCCTTGCGGCTTCACAGCCGGTTCCCTACGGCACATGCGCAAAGCACGCTGCATGTTGTGAATGGCCCGGCGGCAGGGGAAGGAGGAGGAGGGGGGCTAAACTTCAGAGTGACTTTGCCGTGGCAAAATCAGCTGGAGGTGGGAGCAGGTACCTGTCAAAAACAGGTATTCGCCCCCCCCCCCCTAAAGGTGCCAAATGTGGAGGGGGCAAATAAGTGGAGCTTCCCCTTTTGGGTGGAGTTTTGCTTTAGCAATAGCTGATAAGAAGAAAAAAATTGGGCTTATTGGTGAGAATGGGTCCTTAAATCCCGCTTGTACAGCTTTTTAATGGTTTCTTCTGCTTGCTTAACCCAGCTGCCTATTAAAGCAAATGACTGGAGGTGACTATCCTGGGAACCATTAAAAACTATTTGCATATAAATGGAATTCCTGTCTTCACAGTGGAGAGAAAATTTGATGGATCTGCATGCTAGAAAATAGCTATACAGTATTGTCATAGCACAAAGAGAACAGAAAAAAACTGTTCTAAGTTGGAAATAAAACCATTATAACTGTTGTAAATTTTCATTTAGTGGGTAGACTTATCCTTAACAGTTTATGTAACCCAACAATCCTGCATGTTTTTTGGCTTCATTCACATGGGCACAACTAAACATACGCCTGTGCGAAGGGCCATCTTTGCCTGCATGGGCTGCACAGATGCTCTGTACATCCGTGTGCAGGCAGTCCCGTTCATGTCTATTGGGATACAGCGGCTGCATGTATTTAGCTGCTGATCCCATTTTGACAGCAGTGTGTGTCACTGAAAGCACACTGTCTGCTTTCGGGGACACACACAAGCACCGCTGTCAAAATGGGAACAGCGGCTGTGTCCATGCAGCCACTGTGTTCCAATAGACATCAGTGGGACTGCCTGAATGGCCCTATGGACAGGTGTATGGATGGGTGTATGGATAGGTACATCCATGTGAATGAGGCATTTTTGTAGTTTATCCCACAATAAAGGCTGACTTTATTATAATTTAGCAATAGGTGCGCAACAGTCTTCTGGCTGAAAATACAACTGTCAGATCTTTACAGCCTTTCACTAAAATTTCATATATTCAACGTGATTAAGTAAATTTTAAAATGTCATTTTTTATATTTTAAAATCTAAAAAATATTCATTAACCACTTCAAGACTGTTTCACCCCCTTCCTGCCCAGGCCATTTTTTTTTTCAGCGCTGTCACATTTTGAATGACCATTACCATTCGACACTGTACTCAAATAAAATGTTATATAATTTTTTGAGACGGATAGAACTTTATTTTGGTGGCATTTAATCACCGCTGGGTTTTTCATTTTTGCTATATAAAAAAGGAAAAAAGACCAACGTTTTTTGTTTTTGTTTTTTAAAAGGGAAAAAAATAAGTTTTGTAAGTTTGTTATAAAATTTTGCAAATAATCTTACTTCAGAAATTTAGACCAAACTGTATTTCTGCTACATTTAGTGACAAACATAACCAAATAAGGGGGCTCATCACCACCTATTAGATGTTCTCTGAAGAGCAATCTGAACTCTTCAGAAAGATCTGCAAGTGTGAATGAGCCCTATGGTGACATTGTACTGCTCTGGCCAATGATTGGACACGCTGTATTCTGCAATGGCATACTGTGTCTCTGATCACTAACCAGAGCAGTACAATGTCACCAGTGCTTTGGTGACAGTAATCCTGATTTATATATATTGTTTTACTTCAGCCGATCACTGGGAGAGTAGAGACTTTAAAGGCTGCAAGCAATGCAGCCCTTTGTTTATTTGTGTGATCATTGTGATTGGTCATAGCGATCACATGGTACAAGGCCAATGGGATCATAGATCGGCCGGAGAACAAGCGGCCAGAACAGGGGGAAGTACTGGTATGTCCTCCTGAATCGACGCTTGTCCTGCCTGGCCACTATATATTTACGACTGGGAGGGACAAGCGTGGTTAAATTAATATCTGCTTATACTACCATAAAAAGTCCTTGTTCAGGCACTTCCTTTTATGACGTCACAAAGCAAGGTCCCAGACTCCCAACTATGTTCCTGTGTTGTCACCCCATCACATACACGCCGAATGCAAATTACAAATGGACACACCAAAACACATTGTGCAGAATACACATGCACAATGTATATAGCCATAAATTGGCTGCAAAGAGGCTGCAGGAGCTCAGCAACACAGAGAAGTAATAAAGCATGAAAAACAAAAGTGAAAACAGCAAAAAAAACAAAAAAATAGCAAATACACAATGCTGGTAGTGAGGTCAATTTTTTTTAAATCCGTTGACAGGCATGGTTTTTATAACAGAAGAGACCCTAGAGGTCCCTTCTGTCATAAATGTCCCTCTTGGCTGTCAGCGGCAATGCAATCTGAGTGCGCACATGCGCAGCTCAGATGGCGTTTACAGCCTGCTCTGCGTGCCGCGGCAATGTGACTCCCGTGCGCATGCGTGGGAATGATGTAATCACGGCACAGACATTCAAGTGGCTGAAGATATGAAACCCGGAACAATACCTGGCGAAGAGGGAAGCATTGACGGAGAGGTGACAGCGCTGTGCTGGAGGACTCTGTTTGCAGGTACATCTGTCATAATGTACTTGTATGTGGTGCATACTAGTACATTATGACTAAAACCTGCAGGGGGGGCCATTTTTTTACTTTTTATTCTGTGGACTTTACTACCACTTTAACTTATGTCATTCAGTTTGGGTTTAGGTGTACTTTAACAGAGAAACAAAACATATCTCACCTTGGTGATACTGGCAGTACAGGACACCATTCTGAAGCCATGGGATGATTTGTGTATTCTGTGTAGTTCAGTTTATATACACATAGGTGAGAGCCTGATTAATGATATAGAAAAGTCAGCTTATTATTTGACTATAACAAAATCATTAGAGTAGTAGCAATCATTTTTTATGGCCATTCTATAAAGTGGAAAAATGGAGGCATGACAAGTCAAATTGTATAGAAAATGTTTCCCTGGGACATTAGAAAAACATAACTGTCCACTTCTACAAAATAACCCTGTACAATAAAAGTGTTTTTCCATTTTCTGTAGCCAGTAAGCCACTATTAAGGTTCTTTCGGATGGGAGGCAGTGTATACTGCTCTCTAAAATGTGAACTGTGGTGGACTGCTTTTCAGAGGGCGGCAGAGCAGCGGCTCACATTGATCTTAAAGAGGATCTTTTAAAAAAAATAAGTCAGCAGCTACAAATACTTTTGGGCCTGAACTTCCTGGGGAATCGGCTCAGCACATTGACCGGAAGTGGGAGCGCGTAGGTTCATAGTCGCCACCCCCCCCCTCAAAAAAATATTCCAAAAGCATTAGAGGAGGGGGGGGAAGCATACAGCACTACATCCCTTTTAGGGTGAAGTTTCACTTTAATGGTTTGTGTTTGACAGGCCAAGCTAAAATTGCTGCATCCAAACGCAGCCTCCCTGCCCCAACATGTGTACAGTCCCTCCCAGATCTAATCAAATGATTTCGCTGGGCAACTGGGGGGGGTGTAAATCCTTGCCTCAACTACCTGTTTTTACTGCCCTCTGGCCATCTGTGTGAGAATCCCCTAAGAACAGAATTAAAAGAGGCTACAGACCTACATTTCTATGGACTTCTTCATGGGTAACACACACAGAACATACCGTATATACTCGAGTATAAGCCGACCCGAATATAAGCCGAGGCACCTAATTTTACCACAAAAACTGGGAAAATGTATTGACTCGAGTATAAGCCGAGGGTGTGCCTCACTTTGCCTCATTGTGTCCATGCCTCACTGTGTCCATGGCTAGTCTGACGTTTAACATGGGAGTCTATGGAAGGGGTGCCCGGCTTTAAAAAAAAAAAAAAAATCGGTGCTCCCCGGCCATAAGTCCCCCGGACAAGAAACTTTGTAAACTTGTAGGTGAAGAGTGGGGCTACATGTGTGCCAAGTTCGGGGTCCAGAGGACCTACGACCGGCCGGTACCAGGTCCCCAAATTCACCAGAGAAATTACCGTTTAACATGGGAGTCTATGGAAGGGGTGCCCAGTTTTGAAAAATCGCTGCTCCCTGGCCGTAGGTCCCCCGGACAAGAAACTTGTAGAGGAAGAGTGGGGCGACATGTGTGCCGAGTTTGGGGTCCAGGGGACCTACGGCCGACCGGTACCGGCTCCCCAAAGTCCGGGAGATCAGGCGCAAAAAGGTGACTCGAGTATAAGCCGAGGGGGGCATTTTCAGCACAAAAAATTGTGCTTAAAAACTCAGCTTATACTCGAGTATATACGGTAATTACTTTATTAATTTAATATTTAATCAAATCATCCATCAATAAAAAATAGAAATCCAACTTAAAGCTGAACTCCAAGCAGATACAAATAACAATGCTGTTTCGTTCATCATTAAATGCATTTATAAATGTAATTTATGTAAGTTTCCGAATTGGTGGTGACATCCGCCTCCTTGCACAGCAGCATTCACAGAGGAAGATGCCAGCCAAAGCAGCTAATCCGTCTCTTCTACATGCACCTGAACGTACAGGAAACATGCAGGACCAATTGAGTAGAAAGATAACTTCACCAGTGCTCTGCTGCTCCTGACTGTTCAGTCAGGCTGGGGTGCATAACCCATCGTTCATGACCAAGCTGTACTGCTGCTACATCAGAGGCCAATCTGGTTGTGTTTGGCAAAGGCTTCTGGATTACAAAACTGGATAAACAAAAATAACTACTTTGGCAGGTCTCCCCTCCATCACTGGACATAGAAAGGAGAAGCAGCATACTGATGAGGTAATCTCTCTGACAATCTGTTCCCCCCTGCCATCAGCATGCTCTCTGTACTGAAACACACTTGATTGGCTTCTTGTGCTGCTTACCCCTCCCTCTCACTGAGCTCTGCTGTACAGGTACTTCAAGAAGCGTATACCAAGTTAAATTCAGGTAGTTACACTCCTTGCATTTAAATAAAAATGTAACAATGCATACAGAGCTGCATCAATTTGTGTCTTTTATATCTGCAAGGCAGCAGTAGAGAGTTTATGTGTGAGACAAATACATATGCTCAGGACATAACGATCATTGCAGGGTACATAAAAATATTCTAAGGCTGGCCAAAGATAGAATAAATTTCTTTCCTGCAACCACGGGTTGCAGGAAAGAAATTCACTTGATTCCCCCATCAACACAGACAATGCCGACAGGGGAATCTCTCTCACCAAGCCATAGTGTTCCACAGTGATTAATGCTAGCGGCAAGAGCGGCTAAGATTAAAGCGGAAGTAAACCCAACGATTTAATAGTTTCAAAAAACAGCATGCCGGAAATGCTAACTGTCACATTGGTTGCGCTCTCAACCAAACTATCACACCATCCAATGTCTGGTGTCATAACTGATCACATGTGCAGCATCGTGGCAGTTGAAGATTAAACAGAGGCCAAGATGGCAGCTTCCTTGGCTGAAAATTATAGGAGGGTTTACTTCCACTTTAAAAGGAGATCTTAAATCCCATTAAAAGTGAAACTTACTCTCCCCTTTCAGGAAAATGTAATTACAATTTTATTTTTTCAGGGGAAATACTTTTTTCTGGAAAGTGCAGCCACTGCTCCTGCCTAGAGGAGAATATTCCAAGCAACCCAAAGCCTTTAAGGTTACAAATGTCATGCATCCCAGGAGGCTTTGGGGCTACATAGAACACACTGCGCATGTGCAGAGGAGCATCATCGGGGGCCAGCTGCTAGGACTTGGAAGAGACATGGCAGGACCCTACATGCGACAGCCTACAGCAGATTACATGAGGACACTACTAGATTCGCAAGTATCGGTTTTGAAGACAACCCAGAAAGCCAAGAGAGGGAAAAACAACAACAGGACGGTGAAGTGTCTCTTTAAAGGCCCCTTTCACACTGAGGCGTTGAAAAAACGCAAAAAAGAAAATGAGATTTTTTTCCTGCGATGTCGCGGTAAAAAATAGTGCTAACTCCTATGCGTTTTACCGTGTTTGCAGTAAAATAGCGCTAACGCCTATGTGTTTTACCGCGTTTTTACTACGTTTGCGGTAAAAATAGCGCTAACGCCTATGCGTTTTTACCGCGTTCGCGGTAAAATAGCGCTAATGCCTATGTGTTTTACCGCGTCACTCATTCATTTCAATGGAGATAGGCGTTTTTACAGCGCTATTTTTAGCGCCCTAAAGATGCTCCAAAAAAGCTGTTTGCAGGATTTTTTCCAACGCACAGCCAGCAAAACGCCTCAGTGTGAAAGCCCTCAGGGTTTTCACATTGAGAATGATGGGGCAGGATTATTTCAGGCATTTTTACAGCACTATTTTTACAGCGAAAACGCGGTAAAAACGCCTCAGTGTGAAAGGGACCTAACCGCTTCAGGTCGGGAAGATTTTACCCCCTTCATGACCAGGCCATTTTTTTACATTTAGCATTGCGCTATTTTAACTGGCAATTGCACAGTCATTCAACGCTGTACTCAGATTAAAAAAAAAAATTATTCACGCAAATAGAGCTTTCTTTTGGTGGCAATTGATTACAACCGGTTTTTATTTTATTTGTGGCAATATAAACAAACAAAAAAAAAAAAAACAGAAAATGTTGAAAAAAAAAAAAGAAGAAAACAAAACAAAAATCAATATTTTTTACTTTCTGCTAAAAAAACATATCCAATAAAAGATAATGTAAAAAAACGCATTTCTTCATACATTTTGGCCAAAATGTATTCTGCTACATGTTTTTGATTTAAAAAATCCCAATAAGTGTATATTGATTGATTTGCATGAAAGTTATAGCGTCTACGAAGGTATATACAGCAGCAGGTAAAATAAGTATTGAACACTCCACCATTTTTCTAGATAAATATATTTCTAAAGGTGCTAGTAACATAAGATTTTCACCACATCGGTAACAACCCATGCATGCAATTCATACATACAAAGAAACCAAAACAAATACGTTCAGAAATTAAGTTATTTGTAATAAAAACAACCAAAAACACCAGCGCTAAAACGGTGGCAGAGGGTGATAGTCCAAACTGTGACGGGGAGGCAAAAAGTCAATAGAGAAGTTTCACTGAGCCCAGTGCAGCTGAAATACCATAGCTGGAACTAGGATATACAAAGAAACACACAAACTTCCAGCGCTCAATGGGCAGGAAAAAGCAGACTGTTTCTGTAGCTGATAGAACGATATTTTATGGAAGTCTAAATAAAACTTAAGGGGACAGTTGAAGAAATAATTCACTGAGTAAAACACAGGAGGAGACTCTGCATATAGTCAAAATCACCTGACATCCATTGCAACAAGAAGCCGACGCCAGTCCGTTCTGATCAGCAAATCTTCCTGTCAGCACAGAGAATGGGAAAAAGGGGTGGCTGCCAGACTGGCTGATAACATGGGGATCAGAGGTGAGACTATCCGGTGAGCCTGTGGGGGATTCTGCAACGGGTGGAAGACAGAAGCGATAGTCACAGGAGAGGCAGCCAGGTACCACGCCAGGCAGTGACATCAGACCAGCTGAGACACTGGCGGGGATTAGAAAGCAATCCTCCCCCTTGTCAGTGCAAATTATTATCACCTGGTTCAGTCTTAACTGATGGCCTATAAAAAAGGTGTTTCATTACCAAGATGTCACACAAGAAACATCTCATGATGGGTAAAAGAAAAGAGCTCTCTCAAGACCTTCGCAACCTTATTGTTGCAAAACATATGGATGGCATTGGTTACAGAAGAATTTCTAAACATCTGAATGTTCCAGTGAGCACTGTTGGGGCCATAATCTGGAAGTGGAAAGAACAACATTTTACCATAAACCAGCTATGACCAGGTGCTCCTCGCAAGATTTCTGACAGAGGGGTGAAAAGAATTATCAGATGGAGTTGTCCAAGAGCCAAGGACCACTTGTGGAGAGCTTTCTGAAAGACCTGGAATTAGCAGATACAATTGTTTTAAAGAAAACAATAAGTAATGCATCCAACCACAATGGCCTGTATGCACGCTCACCATGCAAGACTCCATCGCTGAAGAAAAAGCATGTTGAAGCTCATTTAAAGTTTGCTGCACAATATTTAGACAAGCCTGTGAAATACTGGGGGAATATAGTCTGGTCAGATGAGACCAAAATGTAACTCTTTTGATGCCATAATACACACCATGTTTGGAGGCCGAATGGCACTGCACATCACCCCGAAAACACCCCCATACCAACAGTGAAGTTTGGAGGTGGGAACATCATGGCGTGGGGCTGTTTTTCAGCATACGGTACTGGCAAACTTCATGTCATTGAAGAATGAACGAAAAAAATGTACCAAGACATTCTTGATAAAAATCTGCTCCCATCTACCAGGATGATGAAGATAAAATGAGGGTGGGCATTTCAGCAGGACAATGATCCCAATCACAAAGTCAAGGAAACTCAATTGGTTTCAAAGAAAGAAAATAAAGGTGCTAGAATGGCCCAGCCAATCACCTGACTTGGATCCAATAGAAAATCTATGGAAAGAACTAAAGATCAGAGTTCATAGAAGAGGTCCACGGAACCTTCAAGATTTAAAGTCTGTTCATGTGGAAGAATGGGCCAAAATCACACCTAAGTAATTCATGTGACTAGTTTCTCCATACAGGAGTCGTCTTGAAGCTGTCATTAGCAACAAAAGGATTTTGTACGAAGTATTAAATACATTTCAATTAGCGTGTTCAATACTTTTCCCTGTGTCATTACATTTTATTACACATAACTTCATTTCAGAACTCATATGTTTTGGTTTCTTTATATGTATGGATTACATGGGTTGTTACCTATAGAAATAGATTTACCTAGAAAAATGGTGACGTGTTGAATACTTATTTTACCCACTGTATACTGAAATTTTTATATATTTTTTTCGATTACTAATAGTGACAATTAACACCTTATAATGGGACTGCGATAGTGCAGCGGACAATCTAACACTAACTGACGCTAGGGGGGGACTGACTAACTGCCACTGACATCACCAGTGACATGAATACAGTGATAATACAATACACTGTCAAAGTACTAATGGCAATGGCTGGGAAGGGGGTAACATCTAGGGCAATCAAGGGGTTAAATATGTGCCTAACTATGTGTAATGTGTGTACAGTGTGCTTCTTTTACTAACTGATATTTCAGTTAAAGCAGAGATGAGACTGACAGATCACTCCCTCCTTACAGACCTCTGTGTTGTTTACTGCAGGGGAGAGGAGGGAGAGGCAAAAAAAGGGGTTGGCTATGGGAGCCTATAGGTGACATCATGGCTCCTGGAATCCAAAGCCGCTGTTGAGCGCTCACAGAGCTGCAGGAATAAGTGACTGGACAAGATACTTGCCTATCTGGACAAGATAGGCAAGTATACCAATCTGTTTTATACAGGTTAGACAGAATAGGTAAGAGTAGGGGAGAGGGAACATTTTAAAGTGGACCTTTAGTAATTTTTTCAACTTTCCATATATTAAATCTTCTGCCCTTGTTGGATAGTAAAACCTTTTTTTTTCAGGCCAGTAAATTTTTTACCTTATACAGCCCACTTCCTGTTAATTGTCCGATAAAAAGCCTAGGATGACATCATGCACAGCTCTCTCTCTCTCTCTCTCTCTCACACACTCTCATCAGAGTTTGCCAGGAAGGGAGGAGGAATAAGTCATAAGAGGGCCAATGAGAGCTGCAGGGCTTCAGAGCTGGAGGTGTGCCTCCGTAAATCCAGGAAGTGAACAGACAGCAGCTTCAGCTGCCCACAGCTAAAATGGTTGCAGCCAGACTCTGTGGAGGGAGATTTCTGCAGCATATTTGGCAAGTACAGAATCACAGTATATATAAAATAATATGCAGAGTGGTTGGAGGGAAGCTTCAGAATGGCAAATATGTTTTTATTACAAATTATGTGAGCAGACTGCAGTTCCACTTTAACAGCATAGTACTTCCCCATGTCATTCCTTTATTCTTTGTAAGGCAATACTCCTAATAAAAGTATTACCGCTGCAGTGATCCCTCCCCCCTTGGCTGCATCTTATTAAATAGGAGCAGGATAGCAGGATCATGTGACCTCATTTTAAAAGACGATTTTTAAGTACTTTCACTATTCATTTTTATAAGTAAAGGTTTTCAGTTCCCTACTGAACCATGTGTTTAGTCTGGAGCCCTGACATCTGCTTCAACATGAAAAAAAATATCTCCAAGGCTAGTCCCACTTAAATAATTGATGTTACACCCATTTGAAATGACTGGGGAAGCTTTAATTTTGGACAGACACATCATTCTGTCATCTACCAGCTGCTGTCTGTTTTTACACTTTTTCCTGTCATCCTAACCCTAAATGAAATGGGATTTCAGGCAAAAAAAGAAAAAAAAAATCCCCTTACCTTTTATTTCTTTATGTATAATTCAAATTTACCCGTTCATCCTGCCACGTCACACCTCTCATCCCCATTTCTGTTGCCGACTATATTGTTTTGCTGAATAGAAATTATATTTCTTATTAGCGTTGTCGGCCCTCCACATTTATTATCTATGCAGAATCATCCTGCACAGCGGATGCTTCCATGCGCTCCCACAAAAGTTCATGCGCGCTGCTGGCAAGATGAAGCAATGTAATTCTATGTCAGTCACAATGATGTAGACCTGCCGCCAGTGGCGTCGCTAGGGGGTGCCAAAAGCCCAGAGTGTCTTAGCGGGTGGTGGGTGCAGTTTTTTGAGAAAAGAGAAAGGACAGCCAGCAGCGGCGGCAGCCTTTTTTACCTTCTGTGTAAACCGGCCGCCCACTGCACTGTTACCTGCACGCTGCAGAGTGATATGCCTGAGGGCAGCAGCAAGAGAACGGCCGTGGTGCTGGATTACTCCTTGCATCTAACCGGCGTGGCGACGCCCACTAGTCTGCTGCCTCCAGAGTCATGCTGTGATTATGCCTGAGGGCAGCAGGAGAATAGAAGAATGACCGTGGCTGGGGTAAAAGAGTTAAGGTACTAAGGAGGTGCTTCTGGTCTCTCTCTCTCGCATTACTGCAATAATAACCAGACCAAGTTCATTCGGTACTATTAACTATGCCCTCTAATAGATGTAAAAAAGCAATACAATTGGTGCTGATTTTATTGCTTTAGTATAGAATCAAAATACAAAGCAAATATTGACTGTGCATATCATCTTCCTACCCAAGAAAATATGTAAAAAGTTTAAAATTTACTCCAAATATTTAGCCTTACAACAGCCACATGTCAACAGCCAAAACTGATCAAATCAACCATCTCAAAATCAAACTGAAAAATTTCCCAAGGAATTGAAAAAATAGGATTTTTATAACAGCTTACCTGTAAAATCCTTTTCTTGGAGTACATCACGGGACACAGAGCGACATAGTCATTACTAATGGGTTATATAGATACCGTCAGGTGCTGGCACTGGCAACTTCCAAAACCGGAAGTACCCTCCCCTATATAAGCCCCTCCCATCCGGGAGCACCTCAGTTTTGTAGCAAAGCAATAAGTGTCCCCAAAGAGGGGCGGGAGCTCTGTGTCCCGTGATGTACTCCAAGAAAAGGATTTTACAGGTAAGCTGTTATAAAAATCCTATTTTCTTTCTCGTACATCACGGGACACAGAGCGACATAGTCATTACTAATGGGATGTCCTAAAGCAATGCCAAATGAGGGGGGGGGATACACCACATATAAGCTGAGCGCTATCAGACATGAGGATCTTTTGCGGCCTGCAACACACTGCGCCCAAAGGCGACATCCTCCTGACTTCTAACGTCCACCTGGTAGAACCTAGTAAACGTGTGAACTGAAGACCATGTTGCGGCCTTACAGATTTGAGCCAGGGAGGCCTGGTGATGCACTGCCCATGAAGTTCCAACTGCTCTCGTGGAGTGCGCTCTAACTTTGAACGGAGGCGGTCTCCTTCTCAAGCCATAAGCTTGCATAATGACCTGTCGAATCCACCTGGCTAAAGTAGATTTTGACGCTGCCTGACCCTTTCTGGGGCCTTCCGGCAGAATAAACAAAGTATCCGTTCTGCGAATCTGAGCAGTGGCTTTTAGATAAGCTTTAACTGCTCTTACTACATCCAAAGAATGCAATAACTTTTCCTCTACCGAAGTAGGTTTGGGGAAAAAAGAAGGAAGAACCACATCTTGGTTCAAATGAAAACTCGATACCACCTTAGGAAGAAAGGCTGGATGAGGACGTAACACTACTCTGTCCTTATGGATAACCAGATATGGCTCCTTACAGGACATAGCTGCTAATTCCGATACTCTTTTAGCCGAACAAATGGCTACTAGAAAAATCAATTTCCTGGTGAGAAGCACCAAGGAAATATGCTGTAATGGTTCAAATGGTTGTTTCTGTAGAACCGACAGAACCAAGTTTAGATCCCATGGACATATGGGAATATTAACCGGAGGACTAATACGCATCACTCCTTGTATAAAGGCTTTGACTAGTGAATGCGAAGCCAGGGGCCTTTGAAAAAATATTGACAAGGCCGAAATCTGACCCTTGATAGTACTCAAGGCAAGCTTCCTATCTACAGCCCACTGTAGGAAGTCCAGAATCCTACCTATTACGTACTTATGTGGATGCCATTTCTTGGCCTCACACCACGCGATGTACGCCTTCCAGATTCTATAGTAGATCTGCCTGGATACCGGCTTCCTGGCATTGATCATGGTAGATACCACAGCATTAGAGAGCCCTCTCTTTTTTAGAATGTGGGCTTCAATAGCCAGGCCGTCAAACCTAGGGCTGGTAAGGAAGGGTGGTATATCGGTCCTTGCGAAAGCAGGTCCGGACGACGTGGGAGAGTCCAAGGACTCCCCACTGAAATTTTACAATCTCCGCGTACCACGCTCTTCGGGGCCACGCTGGAGCCACCGGAATCACTGGTTTCTTTTCTACCCTGATTCTGCGGAGTAATCGAGGTAACCATTGTGGCGGTGTGAATGCATATATCAGCTTGAACTGATCCCAAGGGAACACTAGGGCATCCGAGCCGCAAGCTAGGGGATCCCTTGTCCGAGAGACAAACCTGTCCCCCTTTGCGTTGAATCTGGATGCTAGAAGATCTACATCCGATGTTCCCCACCGCTGACATATTGTCCAGAAAACCTCGGGGTGAAGGGACCCTTCCTCTGGGCCTAATTGCTGGCGACTTAGAAAGTCCGCCTTCCAATTCTCCACTCCTAGAATGAATACCGCAGATATGGCTGGGACATATTTTTCTGCCCATTTCAGGATGTAATTTACTTCCCTCTGGGCTGCACGACTCCTGGTGCCCCCCTGATGATTGATATATGCCACTGCTGTGGCATTGTCTGATTGAATTCTGACAGGGGACCCTTGGAGTTTGGATGTCCATGCTACTAGGGCATACCGGGCTGCTCGTATCTCTAAGAGATTGATGGGCAGGGCCTTTTCTGCATCCGACCATCTGCCCTGGAGAGACTATTGCTCCAGTACTGCTCCCCAGCCTATAAGGCTGGCATCTGTAGTGACCACCTTCCAAGAAATCGGACTGAAGGATTTCCTTTTTTCCAGATTCTGGGGAACCAACCACCAACGGAGGCTCTTGCGAACGGAAGGGGACAAGGACATTGTAAGTCTAGGGCCTGAACTTTTTTGTTCCAGGCTGACAGTATGGCCCCTTGCAAATTCCTTGAATGGAATTTACCGTAGGGTACTGCTTCGAATGATGCCACCATTTTTCCCAGCAGCCTCATATACAGGCGTATGGACGGCTGTCTTTTTTGTACCCACTAAGTGGATCAAATCTTTCAAAGACAACACCTTTCCTCGAGGCAAGAATATTTTTCTCTGGCCTGAATCCAACCTTAGCCCCCAGTATTCCAGACTTTTGACTGGTTTTTAGGGCTGACTTGTCTCGGTTGATAATCCAACCGTGAGATTCCAGATACTTGATTGTCTTGTGAACGACCACGTCTAGTTTTTTCACTGAGTGGTCTATCAGCAACAAGTCATCCAGATATGCCATTATCATTACACCTTGTGTTCTTAGATTGGCCAATAAAGGGCCAGAATTTTTGTAAACACTCGTGGTGCTGTGGCCAAACCGAAGGGTAAGGCTCTGAACTGAAAATGGCGCCCTTCTACTGCAAAGCGTAGAAATTTTTGGTGGACTGGAAAGATGGGAATGTGCAAATAAGCATCTTTGATGTCGATCGCGGCTAACCAATCCTCCCCTTGTAGGGCAGTGGCCACCGATCGGATCGACTCCATCGGAAAGTCCTGATATACAGGAATTTGTATAGCCCTTTTAGAATATGGGCCTCCCGTCCGCGTTTGCTTCGGGACTGTAAAGAGGTTTGAGTAAAACCCGAACCCTCATTCTTCCAGGGGAACCTCCATAATTACTCCTTGGAGCAATAGTTGTTCTAGTGCCAACAGGAGGGACTCTCTCTTCCGGGGATCCCTTGGCACGTTTGACCTCAAAAATGGGAAGGAGGAGAGTCTTTTAACTCCAAACTGTATCCCAAACCTACTGCAGAGAGCACCTATCTGTCTTGATCGTGTCCCGCCAGGTCTCTTGCGAACAACTGGAGTCCTCCCCCCACCCGACTGAGTGGGGGCTTCAATGAATTTAACTTTGGGGGAGGTTTTGTACCTCCCCTGACCCAGGGTTTCTCATTACCCTGCTACTGTCCCTGTTTTTTACCCCCGGGATTTGACCGAGGAGGCCGTCGGAACTGTTACACAGCCGATGTCCCAGGGACTGGAGAAGCAGGCCTCTTAAAGAGGGACCTCTAACTCTGTTTTTAACCGGCAAGAGCGTATTTTTACCGCTGGAAATTTTCTGGATATATTTGTCCAGGTTTTCCCTGAATAAGCGTTCACCATGAAATGGGACGCTAACCAGCCATTCTTTACAGGGAGCTTCAGCAGACCAGTTTTTGAGCCATAGGAGCCTACGCATATGTACTATAGACAGCGTAAGGCGGGAGGCCTGATGGACTGAATCCTTTATGGCGTCAACCGCAAAGCCTAAGGCTCTAGGTAGATCAGCTAGGGCAAAGCCTGCTGATCTGTCAAGTCCCTCAAGACCTGTTTCAACTGATCCTTCACTGCTTAGCAGACCCCAATAGCTGCTACTGCTGGTTGTATCACCAAGCAGATTTTCATAAGGACTCCAATCTTTTATCTATTGGGTTCTTGAACATTTGGACATTATCCACTGGACATGTCAGTGATTTATACATACAAGAGATGGCTGCGTCCACTGTAGGGACCTTCCATTTTTTTTTATTTTTTTTTTGATGAACTTATCCTCCATGGGATAGACCACCGGAAATCTCTTGGGGGAATAAATATTTTCTCAGGACGTTCCCAATCCTGGTAAATGAGCCCTTTCAGTAAAGGGTGAAGTGGAAAAGAACAAACAGTCTGGGGGCTTCTAGCGACCCCAACGAGGATACAGTAGTGGTTGATGGTTCCGCAAGGTGCATTTTTAAATGCTGATCGGACCGTGTTAGTCAGAGACTGAACCCATAATCTTTCAGCTTGAGATGCTGAGAAAAGGTTCCCCCACTGTTGATTCCTCTATAACAGAATCAACCTCATCCTGATCCCCTTCAGGCAGGTCGATCCCTGTATGGGACTGTTGCTCTGCTAACAGGCACTCTGAAGGAGGAGACGGAGATCGGGCGTGCTTTCCCTGACAGGGAGGCAGCGATAAATGTTGACAATCTCTCTCTAATCCTCCCAGAGCTGAGGAAAAAACCTCCTCTGTTACATACACAGGAGCAGGTGAACTGAGGACAGCCACAGTACCAAGTACCCCTGCGGGGTCTCTACGGTCACTTACCTCTGAACTTCAGGGGAGACTGGTGCAGCAGAAGTATGCCCAAGATCCTCCGAGCCCGATGAGACCCCCTTCGCTTCCTGGAAGATTCAGTTCCGGAGCTTCTGGACGGCATATTCCTAAGCCTAAAGCTGAGGTATTCCAGCCGTAATACACCACTTTTACTGAGAATAGTCTAGCACAATTGCTGCTATATCACAGTTGGTGTCTACTAATGTGCCTTTCTAGGGGATGCCTGTATCAACCGCTTGCTGTATGCCCTTTTTTTTTTTTTTAAATGTTGCCAGCTCTGTCTCTGTACTTCAAGCTCACCACACAAAACTGTGGTTTTTACATGCTGGGACGCCCGCACATGCGCAGAAGCGCTGCGGCGCACACAGAGCGTCATCCCCCAGGCTCCGCCCCCTTTCCTGGCTCACCTCTATATATAGCGGCCACGTGCGCCTTCGGCGCTAATTTTGAAAAATGGAGACTAGGGACAAGAGCCAGGGCCCCTCTTTGCCGCAGGCCGGGGGATGGACGAGCATTGCAACATGGCAGAGGAAGCAGTTTCCCATAAGAGAACTCACCATCTGCCTGGACTTGCTCTGCTGAGAAGAAACTAGTCCACATGACAAGAAAACATTCCACAGCGGCCTCTAGTGGACAAACACAGGTACCGCAGTCTAATATCTTAAATATATATAAAAAAATATTTTTTTTTCTTGACCACCATTAAAAATTATTACATTTTTTTAGTAGTTACAGGCATGCACAGAATTTTGCGGGAATACCATTAGGTAACAGACAGAAAGACAAATTAGGCTTGGGGGTCCCCCAATAGAACCAAGTTCCTGGGGGCCCCCACTTACCTGTTCCCCGCCGCAGGACTTTGTTTGGTCCACAAAAGCCCAAACTTCACCTATCACGGCAGGCATTGTAATCAAACCTTCAGGGACCGGGTTCCCAAGGATTCCACTCCCCTGGACCTGTATAGCACCCTGCACAGAAAACATCTTGGTCGTGGGTATGACCAGAGCTCTGGATCCCAGGGTCCAGCTCTCCTAAGAGAAGCATTACAGGCAAAACCTTGCTCTTCTCTGCAAGGCCCGGGTACCGACCGTTTAGCTATGAAGCTTTTTTGGTCGGATCCGGAATAGCTTACTGAGGCCCAAAAGAACCTGTACGCAAGCTCAGTGAAAAACACATGTTTCTTCTTGGCCAACACCTTAGACACTGGCAAAAAACTGAGGTGCTCCCGGATGGGAGGGGCTTATATAGGGGAGGGTACTTCCGGTTTTGGAAGTTGCCAGTGCCAGCACCTGACGGTATCTATATAACCCATTAGTAATGACTATGTCGCTCTGTGTCCCGTGATGTACGAGAAAGAAAAGGGTTTTTCCAGGGGCGGCCTGTCCATTAAGGGCACACAGGCACCGCCCCCTCTATCAGCCACCCCCCTAGAATGTATGTAGAATGGATAGATTCATACATAGCATAAATCTATCCATGGCCGCCGTGGCCACCCCCTATTCCGGCGTCCGGCCCCTTTTCGAATTACAGCGGCGGGGGTATTTTTCCTTAAGCCCCTGATTAGCGCCATAAGCTCCAATAGGCTTAATTAAAAAAAAAAAGAAAAAAGGTGGACTCGGAGCGCAGAGCATTGTGCTCAGAGACCACCCAGGTGTGTTAGAAAAGCAAATTAATATTTGCGTATGACTCTCTTTACTTCGCTGCTATGGGCTCTAGCCCCAGATCTTTTGTAGACCTAGCAACGTCCCTGCCTGCCGCCATGCTAAGCCCGATATTTTCCCATTGTAAATGACAGCTGCTGAATGTAAACAGACAATTGGTTACCAGTCATTTAGTGGCGGTAGCACTACAGTGCATGCTAGACTAGCATTAGTTAGCTGCAGTGGCACAGCGATAGTGATATCACCACTATTAGGTTTGTAATTTTTGATCAATGGTGTTTCCCAGCATCCCTGGTCTGTTTGTTTACAATCAACAGGCACCTGAGGATCTGTCCATTGTGAAGGGTGTAGCAGCAGGATGGTATCATCAGGCAAAGCAGGTCATCTTGTTGGGGGGGGGTCTAAATCGAAGCGAGGCTGATCGTATGTACGTCACTGGACGACGACGACAGAGAGAGAGAGAGAGAGAGAGAGAGAGAGAGAGAGAGAGAGAGAGAGAGAGAGAGAGAGAGAGAGAGAGAGAGAGAGAGAGAGAGAGAGAGAGAGAGAGAGAGAGAGAGAGAGAGAGATTTTCCCTACTGGCAGTGTTCAGAGATTACTCTGGATTTTAACATGGAAACCTAGGTGTTGAGCTTCAAGCCCACCGGCCACTCAGAGTTTTGATAACCCAAGTCATTTCTGGTCACTTAGGGCATTTAATAGGAGATTTTACTACTTGGAATACTAGAACATGTATAAACATTGCTATATGTCATATTGGGTAATTTGAGAAAGTTAACCTTTATTTTCCATCATTCTATCCAGGTTTGTAGTAAACCACAATCATTTGAGTGTCCTTACAGCAGTATTCTGTACAGTGTTTCCAACCTACCAGACTGAAATTTACTGACACAACACCCAAAATGTTATGAATATAATATAATATATATATATATATATATATATATATATATATATATATATATATATATATATATATATATATACATACACACACACATACATACATACATACATACATATATATATATATATATATATATATATACACACACACACACACACACACACACACACACACATACATATATATATATATATATATATATATATATATATATATACACATATACATATAGATAGATAGGAGAGAATACATGAAGATAAAAAACCTGCCTTTACGACCAGTTTAAGGTCTAAATTTAGAAGTCAGGTTAAGTGTTAAAGTTAAATGTTAGGGCTCAATAAGGTGCCAACAGCTGGGTTACAGGCTACATCTTTGAGCAGGGTAAGTATTAGAAAGAAAAGTGGTAATGGTGTTAGGCCCCATGCACACGAGACGCTGTTATTTGCTGTTAAACGCACGTTCAGAGGCAGTTGGACACTTTTTTCAACTGCTCCTGAACCCATTCAATGTTATCCTATGTGTCCATGCACACAGTCTCGTTTATTGCCGTTTTTAGGCAGTTGCGTTTAACCTCGTTTTTCCAGAAGCAAAAAAATGGGTTCAGACGCAAAAGTTTTCCACGTTTCAGACGCAAAACGCGGCTAAACGCCGCTAAACGCGGCAAAACGCGGTACCGGCGTTTTGCCGCGATTTCGTTTATTAGCGTTTTTAAAGGTGACCTATTTTTTTACATTAGAAATCTCAAAAATGATGGCAAATGATGAAAAACCATCAAAAAAATATGAAAAAAAACTGTAATTGCTTGCATTGCACTGTAGACAATCCACAACTTGTGGCAGGTGACGTGGCAAGTGGACAATCCACAACTTGTGGCAGGTGATGTTGCCAGGTGACGTGGCAGGTGGAAATCCACAAATTGTGGCAGGTGACGTGGCCAGGTGAGGTGGCAGGTGGAAAGCCACAAATTGTGGCAGGTGACGTGGCCAGGTGAGGTGGCCAGGTGACATGGCAGGTGACGTGGCAAGTGGACAATCCACAACTTGTGGCAGGTGACGTGGCCAGGTGACGTGGCATGTGACGTGGCCAGGTGACATGGCAGGTGACGTGGCAAGTGGACAATCCACAACTTGTGGCCAGGTGACGTGGCAGGTGGAAATCCACAAATTGTGGCAGGTGACGTGGCCAGGTGACGTGGCAAGTGGACAATGCACAACTTGTGGCAGGTGACGTGGCCAGGTGACGTGGCCAGGTGATGTGGCAGGTGACGTGGCAAGTGAACATTCCACAACTTCTGGCAGGTGACGTGGCAGGTGACATGGCCAGGTGACGTGGCCAGGTGATGTGGCCAGTGGACAATCCACAACTTGTGGCCAGGTGACGTGGCAGGTGACGTGGCAAGTGGACAATTCACAACTTGTGGCAGGTGACGTGGCCAGGTGACGTATCAGGTGACGTGGCAAGTGGACAATCCACAGCTTGTGGCAGATGATGTGGCAAGTGCTACGCTAAATACAAGTACACTGCTGCTCTCTCAGCTGCTGGTCTCCCAAAATGGCTGAAATGGTTAAATAATAATGCTTTTTGAGCTTAGGGAGGGTCTTATGATGTTTCTTAACTAAACGCCTATAGACGCAAACGCGGTAAAACGCCGCTAAAATCGCGGCAAAACGGGCGTTTTTAAACGCCGGTTTTAGCCTTTAAAAACGTGTGTTCAGCAGAGTTTGCACCGGCGTCTCGTGTGCATGGGGCCTTAGGGTCACTTCAAATGTTAGCTCAGTTTTGAACAGTTTAGGGAGTTTTGGATCTTCACTTCATGGAGTTTAAGGCCCCTTTCACACTTGTGCGACTTCAAAGTCGCGCAATTTTACGATTCGCGGCCGCGATTTCAAGGAATGCCTGTGTAAGTGGCATCAAAATCAGACCAAAGTAGTGCAGGGACTACTTTGAAGTCGGAATGACTTGAAGTCGTACTAATAGGAATGGTTGTCATTGGGAATCATGGGAAACAACTTGTCATGCTACTTTGCCATCACAAATCGTGGGACAAGTCGTATAAGTCTGAAAGGGGCTTAAAACGAATGTTCCACCAAATCACATGCATGCAGGATGTATATTGCTTTTTTAGAGTAAAATATGTCAGACGTGAGCCCCTGTTGCTATTTAATATAAAAGAAAAGTTGCTGCAGCCCAGAGTGCAGGGATTCATTTTATTCTGACATACATGGACTTTTACTTGCCACACAACCGAAAAACCTCACATTTACTTACAAAATCACCCAAAATTCCATGAAGAATTAACAGATGTCCAAGCCTATAAATGTTCAATCCCCATTGAATGAGACACATTCCCCTATGACTTCTTCCACTTCTATCCCAAACAACATTTATAAAAACACTATTTACATAAACCTTAGTACATTTGAATCATAATGACCAGAATAATCTCTGCTTACCATTATTCTTAGCAAAGTGCTGCAGGTCCTGCAACGTTGTCAGCTTTTCCTGGGGGCAACTTCTTACACACAGTGCAGTGGAATTGATCTTCAGGTTTTTGAATTTCAAGTTGCATGAATTCAAAAAGAAAACATGTCTGTAAAAAGATACAAGCATTCATATGATCTATATTTTTCTGAGGTTACCATCCCGTCCAGATTAATATACATTAATCCAAATTTCCACCAAAAGCTATTCCACTGATGTACTAGATCAGTGGTCTCCAAACTGTGGCCCGGGGGCCAGATGTGGCTCTTGCTTGCTTTTATCTGGCCGTTGGGGCACTATTCCATCCACTGACACCAATAATTTGACATGTGTCCTCCAATTATTCACTGATAACTGGCCATATGTCCTCCCACTGACCCCAATAAAAGGGGTACAATTCCTCCCAATGACAGCAGCAATTCTTCCCACTATATGATGTTTATATTTCCATTGCATATGTTCCTGGATCGGGCTCAAAAGTAATGGGTGCTGCAGCAATATCCAGCTGGAAACTGGAGCAACCATAGATCAAAGTTCATATTTGCCAGCACACCACTGATCACAAATGTCGTCCGGAAGGCTATTTTTATTGAAGAATGATCACATCACAGAAAGGTGCAACATTTCGGAAGCCATGCAGGACCCCTTTGTCAGGCATCATCACAAGCCCGACGAAGGGGTCCTGCGCGGCTCCAAATCGTTGCACCTTTTTTTCTGTTATGTGATCATTCTTCAATAAAAATAGCCTTCCGAGGGACATTTGTGATCCCTGGTGTTCCGGCAAATATGAACGTTGACAATTTTTCCCACTGACACCAACGATGGGACACTATTCCTTCTATTGACACCAACAATTGGACATATGTCCTCCCATTAACAAAATTCCTCCTAATGACACCAATGATTGAGCACTATTCCTACCACTAACACAACAATGGGGCAATATTCATTCCACCAATACCAATGATGGGGCACTATTCCTTTCACTGACATCAACAATGGGGCACTATTCTTTCCACTGACACCAACGATGGGACATTGTTTACTCCCATTGACACCAGGACATTCTCTAATCCCATTGGCTTCAGTCCAGCCCTCCTACAGTCTGAAGGACAGTATACTGGTCCTTTGTTTAGAAAGTTTAGAGGCCCCTGTACTAGATGGATGCTTGGGGCTAGGGTTGTCAAAAACAACCCCCCCCCCACCCTCCCAAAAAAATAAAAAAAATGTGTAAAAGATCAGGGGATGTGTTGTTCCTCCAGTGATCTCCCAATTTTGTTGTGCACAAAAATTCTGTTTGGGGTCAGAAGATTCTCTCTTGGAAACGATGTGAAGGAACACTATGGTGCTCAATATTCACAATAAAGCCATAACATTGAGAATATTGCTGAGCAGCCAATTCCAGACGACGTCCCTTAGTGACGAAACACATAAGTGTGCTTGCAGATTTGACGTCATCACGCCTCTCCATATGGAGATACACAGACACGGAGCAAAACAAGCAGTGGAAGCCTCGAGGAGACGCCGCGCTCCTACATGATCACTAACCACGCATTTTAAACAACTATTCTGTAAGTGCAATACTTTTATGGCAAATTAAAATTTTGTATACAGTATTACGCTATGGAGTTTTTTCGTAAGTATCTTCCTGAGACACCAGATACCGTTTACATCTCTGTTACCCAGCTATCAGCAGTGGGTCTATAGGGAGACCTTAAACCCCTGTGCCTGGAGTGACCGCCGTGATAGCGGTCATATTGTTAGGGTAAGGAGACTTTACTGTTTCTTGGGTGCCTCACTGGTGGATGAAGATTCTTTTATCACAAGCTTTCTTTGCACCATTATGGAATAATCCTTTAAGGACTGACCAGTTATAAGATTAATCATTCATGTCCAGGATTTATCTGTCAGCTCATCAATATTTGTTATATTGGGACTATTTCTATTCACTCATATTTTCTTTTTCACAGTTGGGAATCACTATATATGATTATCATTGTGTTTGTATATGCCAGCTGCAGTCATATGTGATGTTGGATTTTCTATTCACAATTTGGAGTCGCTGTTTTTTGGTATATTTCAACAGTATTTTTCAGATTCTTTTGATCTATACCCACACTGTATTATTATTATACACTATATGAGGTTTATCAATGTATGATTTATTTTATTTTGTTCAACACTTAGCGCTATACCTATTACCACATATTTTCTGAGTTTTGTATCCAAATTTTGGTACTGGCAGCTATTTTACTCACATTCACTGTGTAGGTTTTTTCATTAATAATCACTTATTATCTAGCGCAGCGTTTCCTGTTTTTTTTTTTTTTTTTTTTTATTTATGGCTGGCCTAGCCTTAGAAAACAATAGCCATGTGCATCATGCACCACAGACACACATTACTCTTTGTGGTCAGCCCAGCAATGGTTAAATGTTATACAATGTCAACACTGCTGGTTTTTGGGTAGACTGAGGCAGTAGGAAGAGTTAATGTGCACTTTCAGTCAATAGTCATACAGTGGCGTTTGCTGAGAAGGTCAAGTGTGGTGGGATCATGGTTGCTTTATATCGCACAGAATTCCCTTTAAAGTTGTGATTCGTTTTGTACGTATTACTTTATAAAAACAAAACAACTACCTGCATTGCTACTGGCAAACGATTAGCCTTTCCTTTCACTTTCTGACCTGTCCCATCACAATGAAAAGAATAAACTGCTGATAACTTGTGCGATTGCAACACCAACAATTCTTCTATGCAAATCTATACAAGAGCCTTAAAAAACAGACCTATAGCTAAAAACAGCTATAGTTCAAAAATTGCATGTTAAGAAAATCTTTTACATATAATCTACAGGTAGATCCTCAAAAGGTGACATTAAAAAAAAAAAAAAAATTATTGGGATTTTTGTGCACGCCTTTTTTTTTTCTTGGAGGCCATTGAGGGATACAGGAAATACTAAACCATTGGGTTAACCCTCCTGTATAACCATTGGGTTATACAGGAGGGTTGGACAATGACAAACAAGAAAACCGTAGACCAGCCCTGGATAACCCCTCCTGCTGCCAGCATGCTTCAGTTTTGTAGCAAAGCAGTACTGAGAGCATAATCAGAAACACAAAAGCGTGGACCCCAGGAAAAGGATTTTATGGGGAGTATAAAAAAAATCCTAATTTTCTCACACATTAGGGGACACAGAAAGTCTGACTTTCAGGAAATCAAAAAGCAGTCCAACCGAGGGATAGGCAACACAGCAGTAAAGAACTGGGGACTGACCGCCTTTAGTTCAAAGAGCTGCAGGGAGTACCTTCTGTCCACAGCTGGAATCAGATGAGGCTGCAATGTCCACCTGATAGAACTTAGAGAACCTGTGAACCGAAGAAGAGATGGCAGTCTTGAAAATCTGGGAAACAGTTGCTTGATACCAAAAAGCCCATCAAGCTCTAACATACAGTATCTAATAAAGTTCACCTTCACAAGAAAAAGTGGAACCCAATGATGGAACCATACATTTGGATGATGGTCTGCCTGAGTCACCTAGAGATGGTGGAACAAGTAGCCTGTGTACCCTTACAGGGGTCATTCAGGATCACAAAAGTCTTCTTGAAACAAGCAGTGACAGAGATATATCATGTCCAGATAATGGAGGGAAATTTCCATTTGCTGAACCAGACGAAGGGATGGAAAAATAATGTCCTGACTGAGGCAGAAATGACCTTAAGCAAGAAGGATCTATTGGGCCCCAGCACCAGCTTGTCCCTATGCAGAACCTAAAAGGGTTGCTTGCAGGATAAGGCTGCCAGTTCAGACAATTTTGCAGCGGTTTCTTGATACAAGAACAAAACACCTGGTGCGTGAGAGTAGAGAGGAGCAATAGGTTTAAATAGTGTTTCTTAGAGCACAGGGAGAGTCCAATTTAGATCCCATGGATGTACATGGGAGACCCCCCTATGCAAAGGTCTTAATGAAAGCATGAGAAGCCAACAGTCTCGGAAACAAAATTATGATTGATGAACACCACTGCCTTGGCACTGTCCAATACAGTAGAGACAAACAAACTGCCAAAAGATTCAGGATGTTTGGATTGGGGCAATTTTCATGTAGAATAAAAAGTTTGCGATATGGCAGACTTTGAGTGCCAGATTTGCGGGTGGACAGAAAGCCAAGCTAGGAGATTCTCAATGTGACGTTTAGTGCGGAGACAAGACTGTTTCTGAATTCATAGAAATGGAGAAGACTTTACAGCTTGCTCCTTGCGTTTCTTCCACTGAGGAATATAGGCACTCTTGCAAACAGTAGCAGTAGACGACAACCCTTGAAAGCCATAGGATTAAAATATTTTTTATACAAATGTTCCACCAGCTAGAGCAGAGCTCTAGCAAGGGCTTCAAACCATTTATTGGTTGAATCTTTAAAGAAATGCACATCTTGCACTGGAACAATAAATGCCTCGCTAAGGCAGGACGCTGCAAGGTCCACAGTGAGAATAGATCACTTCTGCACAAAATCCTCAAAAAAACTGATTCAATGCTAATATACATTTTGAGGGAGCAAATGGCTTATTATGCTGTTTCTGATATCCAAAACAAAAACTGTTAAAAAAAAAAAATGGGTGCAAAACTAATTTGCTGCCCCAGGAGTTTTAAACAACCCAAGATTGGAAAAAGCACTTCCATTTAACATTGCATTAGTATTACCTGATAGAATAAACACCATGATTACTGGGAGGAAGCCAGTCATAAATTAGTCTGAATAATGACTGTAGTTAAAATAAAATACAATACGAAAATATAATAATTACAGTAAGGCTTGTATTTAAAATGCTTTGGATCCTAGAGATAAGGCACCCTCGTGATAATTGGTGGATTTACCTAGCCAATATGCTTTTGTAGTTACAGACCACAGTGGCAAATGGGAGCTCACCTGATCATGAATATGGTTACAAAGAGGGCCCTTTACACATTTGTATTATGAACGAGGTGAATGTTCGAACACCAATGGGTTTCCTTTATTCAAAGTATGAGAAACATGGTGTGGGCTAGGGTACAACCGCTCAGGTTTTTTTCCTTGATTCTTCAACTATAATTTGTCAAGTGGATACATTCTAATTTGCTGCTGCCAAGCAATACAGATGGCTCTTTCTATCAAATACCAACATTGTACGACCTTGGGCCGCGGCCAAGCTGACAAGAGGGCTTCCCTTGCGGCTCTGGTCCAAGCACCCCCGAAGGTGGTGACAGAGGTAAAAGGCTCAAACAAGTATGGATGCCGTAGCCGACTGCCAGGGACAAGACGTCAGGGTGAACCAGGTCATACACGGTGGGCTGAAGCACAGCCAGGTAGCAGGCGGAGGTCAGTACCAGGGAGGCATGCAGAGCAAGATCCAGTAACAGACCAAGGTCAGTAACAGGAAAACAGGCAGAGAGTAGTCAGAGGCAAGCCGAGGTTGGTATCCAAAATCCATAGAAGAAGGTCAGGAACTACCTAGACCAGCAACAGAAGATCAGTCATCATAAGCAGGAACAAAAGTCCAGGGAAAGCTGAAGAACATCCAGTGGTTAGCACACACCAAGGTTTCCTTTAAATAGGCAGCTTGGCAACGACATGCGTGTTGGCGCACACAGATGCGCCTACATGTCAGTGCATGTTGGATATTAGTCCTTGCTCGTCTGTGTGCTGGTACATGTGCACGAGCATTAGCTGCACGGGAATGAGCATTGCCTTCATAAGATGGAGCATTTGCTGTAGTATTCGCATTAGAATTAGCTGTGCGAGTATTGGTCCTCTGACAACGACCCATGGTATATGAGACTTTTACCCTAGAAAAGTGGCATTCTGTTTTTTACACCATTAGGATACTGAAACAAGTTCACAAAATGTTTATGAAATAGTATCTACAGATGTAAAGCATCAATCTTACGTTTTAATGAATGCAACAATACTCTTCTTACATTTTTCCCTAACTGTAAGTAGGTAATCCTAGTGACCACTCCCTTACTACACAGTAATCCCCTCCATTATTTGTGTACACCCCCACCAAGGCATTAGTCACGGAGTCAAGCCTACCCTAGTACAAACTTTACTAAGAGTTTGCCACATCTCACTTTAAACAGAGATGACCTCTTTCCGGAATTCACATAACATAAGGGATGCTGGCTCAATGGAAGTTGACCCAAGAATAAAAGAGGCGATTCCAATACGTACTTTCTGTTAGTCATATCTTTTCCAGAAAAAGGAGCGTTCGGAATGGGAGAGTTTCTTCTCCCACACACATTTCCATAACTATCATAACCAAATACAAGTCTCTCTGCAGCTCCAGCCGTTAAGGAATATCCACTGATGAACATCTGCAAAAGATCAAGAAAACACTCTTACTATCGGTTCTTTAAATGCAGAGTCCCATCTTATACCAAGTTACTTTCAAACAATACAGTGTTTAAACTACTACTCTGTGATGTATTAGGTTTTAAACAAACAAAGCCATAAAAGGATTATAAGATTAAATAAACACCAAAGATCTTTTGTTGATGTTATCTTCAGCCTTGACTGTCCTCCACTCCCATAGGAGCATGAGAAATACTATAATAAATATGTCACTTGTGGGCAGCACTTATTAATTGCTGGTGATTAAGAGAAAATATGTTCAAAAATGGGGTCACAATGCAAAACTCTGAGGAATTTGCACAGCTCGACAAAAGCTGCCTACCCACCAATGGTAGGAAAAGCAAATATTACATTTGTGTCCACACCCCTCCTCTCCCCCAGTGCAGCCTACCATGTAAAATATTTACTTTCGTCCCAGGTCCAGTGATTTTGTGTGTGTGGCCGCACTGGGCACCGCACAGACTTTGTGAGGACATTTTCCAAGCAGAGCTACACAGTGATTATTCGTAGGAACTGGAAGAAAGGTAAGTATTTTACATGGCAAGCTGCACTCGGTGTAAAAATAATGTTAAAGGCTAACTTCACTTTAATGGGGAAAAAAATAGCAAATAAAAAAATATATAGCGTATACAATTGCAACACAAGTCATATTGTCATTGAATGTTATTAAAAATTACCTTTCCTTTTCAATCTGCAGCACTCAAATTTTCTGCAAAGTGCAATGCAATATGGCTACCTGGAGGCATCCTATACACAGATGGTATACAGAACGCCCCCCAGAAATGTAATTTCCTGCTTGTGCGATTGGCTCAATGATTTTCCGTGAAGTCTGCACTAAGATACAAGTCAGATTTTGGGCATCCCCTGCAACAAAAATTCCATTTTGTTGAGATACTCCCAAAGGGAAATCACATCTACAGGGATGCAGCCCTTACCAATTTCCTCATTAGAGCCCTGCTGGTGCAGCAGCTTATTGATGATTATAAAACCACTCCCATACAGATTTACTCTGAACATGGACACAAACAGATATTTCTTCAGAATAACAAGATGCTTGAGAAAGGAGTGCCACTGTTCCCCACCAATAGCAAGCGTGCTCTGAAACGCGTCGCATGTTGATGACGACATAGCCCGGCGCCGCGCTTTGTTGTGCTGACCAAGCCTCGTTCTGGCTGCGGATCACACGGCCGTATCTCCTCATTACATCCCGGAAGCCAGACGAATGCCATCAGCCACAGCGCAGCCAGCTATCCAGCCCTGACGTCTCACCCCTCTCATCTACCCATCGGAACCCATACCAACGCTAGATGGACTGTTTTCTCCTGTTTTTGGTATGAATGAACTGGGTCCTAGAAGTATACCTTGCTGTGCTCTGCCATCCCACGCTTTCCTGCCAAGGATCAATTGTGATGCCAGCTCAGATGGACTTGCTGTGACCTGCAGTCCCACCCCCACTCTTCTACCCAGCTGTGAATCGTGAATACAACTCTTCATTCCCTCATGTGAGTGATTATTGCGGTTTATTAAATGTTTTATTGATACTTTCTCAGAGGCGCCCCTCTCCTTGTTTTACATATAGGAATAAAAAGGACTATGGCACTCATCTACATAGGCATGTCTTGAACTCCCTGAGACCTCTGTGAGATCTATTCTGTAGTTGAGTAATACATCTGGGTTCCATGCCTGTACCTGAACATGGAGCAGCAGGACACTGATGAGATCATCATTCTGCTCTCTCCTCCTCCTATAAGCACGTGTGCACCATTTCCTAGTGTTCCCTCTCCTCTTCCTGTCTAAGTGTGGCTGTGCAGAGGATTACACATTTGTGATATCAAGACAGATTTCAGTATCTTTGCCAGCTGTATGTGTTAGTACAAAATCAATAACTGCACTAAATGGTGGCTTTTTATATCTTCCAGAACTTTGGCTTTAAGTTTAAAATAAGAATGGCTAAGTAAAATAGCAACTCTCCAAGAAGTAATATGAGGGAGTTAATAAAGGGCTTGCCTTTTCCAAGATGACCAAATGGAAAAGACAAACATTGTACACTTGCAAAAGTGTAGCTAATGGAGAAAAACAGACTACTGAATCATATATGGAAAAAGCTGCTCATACATATTAAAGTAGAACTGGAGAAAATAAATTCCCACCAAAGAAGATGAGATCGTTTTTATGAATTCACAATGTTAGCAATGTACCGATTACATATCTTTTCTGTTTCAACTGTTGATTTAATATCTGGTAAATACAAAGTTTTGTCAGACAAGAAACGATAACTGAATGGTTACTGTCATAACTGAACCAGCTGAATTTTGATCCATGTCGCTTTAGTCTGCTCCACTATGTGGTTCAATGTCACCACTGCCCTGGATCTTCCTTTGTTTCTACACCCATTCTCTCATTGCAAAAACTCATTTACACTTTTGGTTTGGGGGCATAAACAAACACGATTCAGTCATGTTTTTACCGCCCACCCTCTTTAACCACTTAAGCCCCGGACCATTTCGGGCCATTAGGACCAGGCCTGTTTTTGGGATTCGGCACTGCGCTGCTTTAACTGTAAATTGTGCGGACATGCAATGTTGTACCCAAATGAAATTTGTGTCCTTTTCTTCCCACAAATAGAGCTTTCTTTTAATGGTATTTGATTGCCTCTGCGATTTTTATTTTTTGCGATATAAACAGAAAAAGACCGAATTTTTTTAAAAAAAATGATATTTTCTACTTTTTGTTATAAGAAAAATCGAATAAACTCAATTTTAGTCATACATTTAGGCCAAAATGTATTCAGCCACATGTCTTTAGTAAAAAAAAAAAAAAAGTCAATAAGCGTATATTTATTGGTTTGCGCAAAAGTTATAGCGTTTACAAACTAGGGTACATTTTCTAAAATTTACACAGCTTTAAATTTATGACTGCCTATCTCATTTCTTGAGGTGCT
This sequence comes from Rana muscosa, assembly GCA_029206835.1. Taxonomy (NCBI): domain Eukaryota; kingdom Metazoa; phylum Chordata; class Amphibia; order Anura; family Ranidae; genus Rana; species Rana muscosa. The sequence goes on from CM055120.1 coordinate 164,271,566, forward strand.
AAAATGGCAGGGCAGTACAAAACCCCCCCAAATGACCCCATTTTGGAAAGTAGACACCCCAAGGAAATTGCTGAGAGGCATGTTGAGCCCATTGAATATTTTTTTTTTTGTCCCAAGTGATTGAATAATGACAAATAAAAAAAAAATTACAAAAAGTTGTCACTAAATGATATATTGCTCACACATGCCATGGTTATATGTGGAATTGCACCCCAAAATACATTCTGCTGCTTCTCCTGAGTACGGGGATACCACATGTGTGGGACTTTTTAGGAGCCTAGCCACGTACGGGACCCCGGAAACCAAGCACCGCCTTCAGGATTTCTAAGGGCGCAAATTTTTGATTTCACTCCTCACTACCTATCACAGTTTCGAAGGCCATAAAATGCCAAAATAGCACAACCCCCCCCCCAAATGACCCCATTTTGGAAAGTAGACACCCCAAGCTATTTGCTGAGAGGCATGTTGAGTCCATGGAATATTTTATATTTTGCCACAGGTTGCGGGAATATGACAAACTTTTTTTTTTTTTGCACAAAGTTGTCACTAAATGATATATTGCTCACACATGCCATGGGCATATGTGAAATTACACCCCAAAATACATTCTGCTGCTTCTCCTGAGTACGGGGATACCACATGTGTGGGACTTTTTGGGAGCCTAGCCGCGTACGGGACCCCAAAAACCAAGCACCGCCTTCAAGGTTTCTAAGGGCATAAATTTTTGATTTCGCTCCTCACTACCTATCACAGTTTTGAAGGCCAGAAAATGCCAAGATGGCACAAAACCCCCCCAAATGACCCCATTTTGGAAAGTAGACACCCCAAGCTATTTGCTGAGAGGCATGTTGAGCCCATTGAATATTTTTTTTTTTTTGTCCCAAGTGATTGAATAATGACAAAAATAAAAAATAAATAAAAAAAATGTACAAAAAGTTGTCACTAAATGATATATTGCTCACACATGCCATGGTTATATGTGAAATTACACCCCAAAATACATTCTGCTGCTTCTCCTGAGTACGGGGATACCACATGTGTGGGACTTTTTGGGAGCCTAGCCGCGTACGGGACCCCAAAAACCAAGCACCGCCTTCAAGGTTTCTAAGGGCATACATTTTTGATTTCACTCCTCACTACCTATCACAGTTTTGAAGGCCATAAAATGTCAAAATAGCCCAAAACCCCCACAAATGACCCCATTTTGGAAAGTAGACACCCCAAGCTATTTGCTGAGAGGCATGGTGAGTATTTTACAGCTCTCATTTGTTTTTGAAAATTAAGAAAGACATTTTTTTTTCTTTTTTTTTTTCTTTTTTTACATTTTCAAAACTTTGTGACAAAAAGCGAGATCTGCAAAATACTCAACATACCTCTCAGCAAATAGCTTGGGGTGTCTACTTTCTAAAATGGGGTCATTTGGGGGGGTTTGTGCCATCTGGGCATTCCATGGCCTCCGAAACTGTGATAGGCAGTGAGGAGTGAAATCAAAAATTTACACCCATAGAAATCCTGAAGGCGGTGCTTGGTTTTTGGGGTCCCGTACGCGACTAGGCTCCCAAAAAGTCCCACACATGTGGTATCCCCGTACTCAGGAGAAGCAGCAGAATGTATTTTGGGGTGTAATTCCACATATGCCCATGGCATGTTTGAGCAATATATAATTTAGTGACAACTTTTTGTACATTTTTTTTTTTTGGTCATTATTCAATCACTTGGGACAAAAAAAAAAAAAATTCAATGGGCTCAACATGCCTCTCAGCAAATAGCTTGAGGTGTCTACTTTACAAAATGGGGTCATTTGGGGGGGTTTTGAACTGTCCTGGCATTTTATGCACAACATTAGGAAGCTTATGTCACACATCATCCACTCTTCTAACCACTTGAAGTCAAAGCCCTTTCTGACACTTTTTGTTTACATGAAAAAAAATTTTTTTTTTTGCAAGAAAATTATGTTGAACCCCCAAACATTATATATTTTTTTAAAGCAAAGGCCCTACAGATTAAAATAGTGGGTGTTGCATTTTTTTTTTCCACACAGTATTTGCGCAGCGATTTTTCAAACGCATTTTTTGGGGGAAAAAACACACTTTTTTTATTTTTAATGCACTAAAAAACACTATATTGCCCAAATGTTTGATGAAATAAAAAAGATGATCATAGGCCGAGTACATGGATACCAAACACGACATGCTTTAAAATTGCGCACAAACGCGCAGCGGCGACAAACTACATTCATTTTTAAAAGCATTTAAAAGCCTTTACAGGTTACCACGTTAGATTTACAGAGGAGGTCTACTGCTAAAATGACTGCCCTCGATCTGACCTTCGCGGTGATACCTCACATGCATGATGCAATTGCTGTTTACATATGACGCTAGACCGACGCTTGTGTTCACCTTTGCGCAAGAGAAGGGGGGGACAGCGGTGCTTTTTTTTTTTTTTTTTTTTATTATTTATTTGGCTTTTTTATTTTATTTTTAAACTGTGCCTTCCATATTTTATTTTTTTACCATTTTTATCGTTATCTCAGGGAATGTAAATATCCCCTATGATAGCAATAAGTAGTGACAGGTACTCTTTTTTTTGAAAAAAATTGGGGGGTTAGACCCTAGATCTTTCCTCTGCCCTCAAAGCATCTGACCACACCAAGATCGGTGTGATAAAATGCTTTCCCAATTTCCCAATGGCGCTTTTTATATCCGGGGGGGGGGGGGGGACATTCCCTCCCACTGCTTGTAAAAGCAGTCTAGAGGCTAAGTATCTGCTAGAATTGCTTTTACATGAAAGCCGGCTGCTGGCTGAAAAGAATGATACCAAGATGATACCTAAACCCGCAGGCATCATTCTGGTATAAACATTCAAAGTCCAGCAACATACCAGTACGTTGCTGGTCCTTGTTGGACATGTATTGTAATCTTTTTTTTCATACAGCCTATTGGCTGAACGAAAAAAAGAGATTGATTGGTGGGTATGCCCACCATTAGAATACCGCCCTTCATACACCCTCTTCTAATGATGGGCATATATGCCGAAGCATGGGGGCATCCTCCCGCAAAAAAGTTATGCCGCGTACACACGGTCAAGCCTTCGTCGGAATTTCGACCGTATGTACGCGGCATAAAAGGTTATGCCGCGTACACACGGTCTGACTTTTCCACGGGCAAGCCTCCGTTGGAATTTCGACCGTATATACGCGGCATTAGGAGCAAAATCGCTCCTCCGCCCCTGCTGCCCCCATGCTTCGGCATATATGCTCTTTTCTTTATCGTACACCACGGGACACAGAGCTAGTCATTACATAATGGGTTAAGGGTCACCAGCGGTGATTGGACACTGGCACAACCAATGGAAGACAGTTCCCCTCCATATAACCCCTCCCATCAGGGAAGTACCTCAGTTTTTTCGCCAGTGTCGAAAGGTGTTGGACGCGTTAGGAGGTGCTAAAGGAAAGCTCTACCAAAGAGACCCTCTGGGGGTAAAAGAGCTATGCTTTCGGATCCATCCAAGACGCCTACAAATGAGCTGAATCTGGATGGGATCCGGGCCTCATCCATGAGGCGTCGCCTGTAATGTCTCTCTTCGGAGGACTGGGCTCTAAGATCCAGCACTTTCGCTATTTCGCTATAAAGTCCTGGTAAGAGTCTTGTACAAGGCCCAGGGGAGAGGTATCCTTTAAATAGGAACCCATATCCCTGAAGGTTGGCACACATAGCCCACCGTGAAGGGTGAAGTTTGGTATCTGTCTGAAATCTTTCAGCAGAAAAACCTGCGGCGTGGATAAGGTGAGATTAGAAGGTCCATAACTAAGTTGGGACCTTTTTCAAAAAGTGGATGTCTTCTTTTTTTCCACCACTGGGGGAGTAAAGAGCTGAATATACTCACCTCACTCTGTTCAGTGTCGGCTTCGGCGAAGTACACTGCTCGTCACCTCCGCTGCTGAGCTTGCTGGGGCACCCCGATCCTCCTTTCGGTGGCCGACCAGACACCTGCAGATGCAGGTAAGTGGGAACAAGGGCTGATGAGAGTCCTCTCTCACTATGGCCACCGCCATAGCGCTAAGGGCCGCGCGCGCGGGAGCGCGCTTTATCGGAGGGGGGGGCGAAGGCGTGCGCGGGCACGTGGCGCGCGCAGGCACAGAAACGGCGCCAAATTTAAAAGACTGTCAGTGTGAGAAGCACTGCAGCAGCAAGCAAGCTCGTTAGTTCTCTTGTTCCTGGCAGAGAAACACAGCAGCTATACAGGGACGTAAGACTCCATGTGGTTGGATTGGGTACTTCCTAGAAGACATCCATGTTATGCATAGTTATGTGTTAAAAGTTGCATACTTAATGTATTTGCTAAACTGAACACGGTAGTATATGCATTTAGGTACCTTGTATTTTGTCTAAACAGTAAGCCTTCCAGGGGAAGTAATACGGACAAAAAGAGATAAGAAAGCACCACCGCCTGAGAGGAGGCTCTAACTGTGCTGACTCGGTACCTTTCTCTCCTGTGTTGCTAAATGCACCTGTTCAGGATGAGCCATTACCTCTGTCAGGTATGGCGGCTTCCTCAGTGAAGCCTGGGCCTGTATATGTCACTGAGGACACTTTATCAGCTGCCCTAAATAATCTGGAGGAAAAAATTGCTACCTTAATCGCTAAGTCCTCTAAAAAGGGACAATAAGCGAAGCAGGTCTCTTCCAGTATTGGACCTCCCTTCAGAAGTACCTGAGGGAGGAGGATGAGGAGGAGGAGGCTACATCAGCAGAGGATGAGGAGCCAGATTTTAAGGTCACAGGTACAATGCTATAGCAGTGCATTTAAGTTAACCTCTGCGGAGGTAACGGAATTACCTGTCTCCTCCCTAGGGTCATTAAGATCCCTGCAAGGTGCATGCTCCTTCCCGGTTCATCCGTTACTAGAGGATCTAATATACGCAAACTGGCAACATCCAGATAAGCGTTTCTCACCTCCAAAAAGGTTTAACATTCTTTATCCTATGGGGAAATTTTTTTTTTTAAAGAAATGGAGCCTGCCTGCGGTAGTTGCGGCTATTTCTTGTGTAAATAAAAACCTGACATGTCCGGTGGATAATGTACAAGGGTTTAAAAGATCCTTCTGAGAGGAAGTTGAAATCCTCCTTCCTTTTGGCCGGCTCAATTACCCAACCTGCAGTAGCAGCAGTCGGTATGGGTCAGGTCATCAGCCAACAGGTAAAGCAGGGGCTGAAGGAACTGCCTTCAGAGCAAGCTAGAAATTGGGAAAATTTGCCTAAAGCCTTATGCTTCACAGTGGATGCCATGAGAGATTCTATCATACAGGCATCACGCCTTACACTCCAGCTGGTACAGATGCGCAGAGTACTTTGGCTTAAGCATTGGTCAGCGGAAACCCCATGCAAAAAGCTGTTGGCAAGTTCCCGTTCCATGGCGAACGCCTATTTGGGGAAGATTTAGAAAAATATATACAGAAGATATCAAGTGGTAAAACGACTTTTACCTGAGAGAAAGAAAAACAAGAGATCTTGTTTTAAATGCTCTCTCTCCCCAGCTCCCGGGAAATCTGACTCCAACCAGTGGCGGCGGCCTGTTTTAGCCGCCCACAAAAGCCAAGGGGCAAGCTCAGAAGAACAAGAAGCCGTGGGGTGCAAGAGCTAATAAGCAAGCCCCCAAAGCCTCTCAGTGAAGGGGCGCCCCCGCTCGGCCGAGTGGGAGGAAGGCTTTGTCAGTTCTGAGCGACTTGGTGGTCAGAAATCCAGGACAATTGGGTAGTATCCACAATATCCTCAGGGTACAAACTGGAATTTCGAGAGATCCCACCTTCTCAATTCCGAGGTTCAAGACTCTCCAAGGATCCACAAAAAAGAGAATCCTTCTTCAAAGGTTTGAATCACTTAATGGCTCAAGGGGTAGTTACAGACGTACCCCAAAAAGAGCGAGGTTCAGGTTTTTACTCAAACCTCTTTGTGATTCCAAAGCCAAATGGAGATGTCAGACCCATCCTGGATCTAAAATCCCTAAATCGGTTCCTGAACGATCGCCATTTTCGAATGGAAACGATCCGATGCCGCCACTTTAAAGGGCGGAAAATTCATGGCGCCCATAGATATCAAGGACGCACATTTACACATACCCATCCTCCCCGCTCACCAAAGATTCCTAAGGTTTGCGGTAGAAGATCGCCACTTTCAATTTGTGGCTCTGCCGTTTGGTGTAGCCACCGCGCCCATAGTATTCACAAAGGTGCTAGCTCCTCTGTTAGCAAACCTAAGAACACGGGGCATTGCGGTAACAGCCTATCTGGACGATCTACTAGTAATAGATCAGTCAAAGGAGGGATTGGGTCACGCTGTACACACTACAGTAGGATACCTGGAGCATTTAGGATGGATTATAAATTTACAAAAATCCTCTCTCCAGGCCCAAAGAAGGATAGTGTACCTGGGCATGATCATAGATACAGCCCAAAACGGGGTATACCTGCCAGAACCGAAGATACAGTCTCTGAAAGACCTGATCCACAAGGTCAAAGCAAACAAGAGGCCGTCTATTCGCCTTTGCATGAGACTATTGGGAAAGATGGTAGCCTCCTTCGAGGCGGTCCCTTACGCCCAGTTTCATTCGAGACTACTTCAAGGCAATATTTTAGCTTCCTGGAACAGGAAGAGCCAAGCTCTGGATATACCCATGCGCCTGTCCTCACAAGTACGCCACAGCTTCGATTGGTGGCTAGAAGCCAGGAATTTACGGAAGGGAAAGTCCTTCCTCCCAGTGGCCTGGAAGGTGGTATCTAGGGATGCCAGCCTATCGGGCTGGGGTGCAGTATTCGAGGAGGCTTCTACCCAGGGAACCTGGGCCAAGACTCAGGGGATCCTGCCCATCAATGTGCTAGAGATCCGGGCGGTATATCTAGCCCTCAAAACCTGGACATACAGGTTACAGGGCTACCCAGTTCGGGTTCAATCCGACAATGCTACTGCAGTAGCTTACATCAATCACCAAGGAGGCACCCGCAGTCGGGCAGCCCAAAGAGAGGTGAACCGGATCCTGGCATGGGCAGAAGAGCATGTACCTTGCCTTTCTGCAATCTTCATTCCAGGGATAGAAAATTGGCAAGCAGACTACCTGAGTCGTCAGCAGCTGCTACCAGGAGAGTGGTCTCTTCACCCCGAGATCTTTCAGGCCATATGTCTGAGATGGGGAAACCCAGATGTAGACCTGCTAGCTGCCAGGTTCAACAAGAAATTGGACAACTTTGTGTCCAGAACGAGAGATCCTCTAGCCTACGGGACAGACGCTCTAATAATACAGACGCTCTAATAACTCCATGGAATCAGTTCTCACTGATCTATGCATTCCCTCCGATCCCTCTTCTACAAAGACTGCTTCGCAGGATCAAGGAGGAGGGAATACCAGTAATCCTAGTGGCCCCAAACTGGCCCAGGAGGCCTTGGTACGCCGAGATTGTAAAAATGGCGATAGGAAGGCCCTGGAAGTTTCCACTTCGACACGACCTGCTGTCACAGGGTCAAGTATTCCACCCTTCCTTACAAAGGCTAAAGTTGACGGCCTGGCTGCTGAGACCCACATTTTTAAAAAGAGAGGGGTCTCTGGTCCGGCTCTTTCTACGCTCATTAATGCTAGAAAGCCAGCCTCCAGACTCATCTATCAGAGAGTCTGGAGAGCATACGTTTCCTGGTGTGAATCCAGATGTTGGAATCCTCAGAAGTATGAAATAAGTAGGATTCTTGCTTTTTGCCAGTTAGGAGTGGATATGAATTTAGCCCTTAGCACCATCAAAGGGCAAATATCGGCTCTATCAGTCTTCTTTCAGAGACCATTGGCATCTCACTCCCTAGTTCGGACATTCATTCAGGGGGTACTGAGGATAAATCCTCCAGTTAGGACTCCCTTGTGTCCATGGGATTTGAATTTGGTATTGTCAGTGTTGCAAAAGCAACCTTTTGAACCTATTCGCCATATTCCTTTAATTATATTGAGTAGGAAGTTGGCCTTTCTGATTGCTATAGCTTCTGCTAGGAGAGTATCAGAGCTAGCAGCTCTTTCTTGTAAAGAGCCTTATCTAATTTGTCACAAGGACAAAATCGTACTACGACCCCATCCGGCTTTTCTACCTAAGGTGGTGTCGGCTTTTCACTTGAATCAAGACATTGTTCTGCCTTCCTTTTTTCCAAACCCGCGGACGGCGGGGGAAAAATTATTACACTCTCTAGATCTACTGAGAGCGGTAAAGGTGTATCTGCAAGCAACCGCTCAGATACGTAAAACAGAGGTTTTGTTTATTTTACCAGATGGGCCCAAGAAGGGCCAAGCGGTATCAAAATCCACCATTTCCAGGTGGATTAGACAAGTAATTATTCAAGCTTATGGTTTAAAGAACAGGACTCCTCCTTTTCCTGTTAAGGCGCACTCTACCAGGGCGATAGGTGCTTCATGGGCAGTGCACCACCAGGCTTCGATGGCTCAGATCTGTAAAGCTGCAACTTGGTCTTCAGTCCATACATTTTCCAAATTCTATCAAATAGATGTGAAAGGACATGAGGATTCCGCCTTTGGGCGAAGTGTGCTGCAGGCAGCAGTATAGGGCTTCTGGTCCGCAAGCGGCCTGTTTTGATCTGTGTCTCCCCCCCTTCATATGAGCATTGCTCTGGGACGTCCCATTATGTAATGACTGGCTCTGTGTCCCGTGGTGTACGATAAAGAAAATAGGATTTTTATAACAGCTTACCTGTAAAATCCTTTTCTTGGAGTACACCACGGGACACAGAGGTCCCACCCTTCTTATGGGAACCTTACTGCTTTGCTACAAAACTGAGGTACTTCCCTGATGGGAGGGGTTATATGGAGGGGAACTGTCTTCCATTGGTTGTGCCAGTGTCCAATCACCGCTGGTGACCCTTAACCCATTATGTAATGACTAGCTCTGTGTCCCGTGGTGTACTCCAAGAAAAGGATTTTACAGGTAAGCTGTTATAAAAATCCTATTTTTTTTAACTGTGGTGGTGAAATCACCTCCTACAGCGTTGGAGTCACGGCTGTCAAGATAAACAGATCCGCGCTGCAACTGAATGGCGTACCTGCTAAGCAAATGGTGGTTAACATTAAAACAAAGTAACATTACAGTACAACAGTAAGACCTTACCATGCCATACCTGCAAAGCAAATACCAAAACAAAACCTAGTAAAAAATAAAAAAATGTTTTAAACGCAACCTGTGCCTAAAATATATATATGCCGAAGCATGGGGGCATCCTCCCGCAAAAAAGTTATGCCGCGTACACACGGTCGGAATTTTCCACGGGCAGGCCTCCGTCGGAATTTCGACCGTATGTACGCGGCATTAGGAGCAAAATCGCTCCTCCGCCCCTGCTGCCCCCATGCTTCGGCATATATGCTCTTTTTTTTAACTGTGGTGTCACGGCTTTATGTATCGTGGGAGCAAACGCTGTTGCTGTCAAGATAAATAATTCCGCGCTGCAGTTGAATGGCGCACCTGAAAACAAAAAATTACATACCTGAAAAGCAAGCATGATAAAACATTGCAGAATAGAATACAGTAAAAAAGAGCAGAACAATAGAGAGAAAATAGAGAGAGAGAGAGAGAACAATAAAACGACAACTATTTTTGGTTTTTTTATTTTATATTTTTTTTGTGTTTTGTTTTTTACGTTTTTTTTTTCTTTTTTACACTTTTTTTTGTAACTTTACAACTGTAAATGGTTCGGGTCTCTCAAAATGTAATGGCATCTTGGGAGACCCTGTGTAAGTGTGTCCTTGTCTGTGAAATGCTGTACCCTACGCTAAAACTTCACTTTTGAGTGGTAGCGTTCAAAACATTCACCTTGGACTGGTTGATATTGATGGTTGCTATGGACTGGTTGCTATGGACAGTTGCTACGGATTGGTTGTTATGGACGGTTGCTATGGATTGGTTGCCATGGACAGTTGCTATGGACTGGATGCTATGGATAGTTGCTATGGATGGTTGCTATGGACAGTTGCTATGGACGGTTGCTATGGACTGGTTGCAATGGATGGTTGCTATGGACAGTTGCTATGGATGGTTGCTATGGACGGTTGCTATGGACGGTTGCTATGGACGGTTGCTATGGACGGTTGCTATGGACGGTTGCTATGGACTGGTTGCTATGGACTGGTTGATATGGATCAGGCCTGTCTCTGCGAACGCTGCAGTTATGTGTGTTGTGTTTGGTAAGTGACAGTGATCGATCGATACTGCACTTGGGTGGGCTGGGCTGGGCGGAGGGGCTAAACGCAGGCGCTAGCAGGTATCTGGGCTGATCCCGCTAACACTGCGTTTTTGGGAACCCTAAACCGCTGGGGATGCTAGTATAGATCTGATCAGATACTATACCACTAAGGGGGGTGTATGCTTTGCGCGTGGGTGTTAGCGTTACTGGCACTAACCTAACACTGCCTGGGGCGACGCAGACCCTCTCTGGCGCTAAAACCTAATTGATCTCACCCGCCGGGCGATCAGGGGGGTTAAACCTTTATTGGGTTATATACGGCGGGTGCCCTGATGCTATAAAAAGCAAACTAATCAACCAGCGTCACCCGTAACCTTTATATGGTGATCACTGGTGAAAGGGTTAACTAGGGGCAATCAGGGGGTTAAAACCTTTATTAGGTTAAATATGGGGGTACCTGACACTATATAAAAACCTGACGGGTAACCTAAATAACTAAATAACTTACTGGCTAACCAGTGACACCAGTGACGCTTATACGGCGATCACTGGTGAAAGGGTTAACTCTAGGGGCAATCAGGGGGTTAAAATAATATATGGGGGTACCTGACACTAATAAAAACCTGCGGCGAACCTAAAAAAAAATAACTGCCTATCTAAAACACCAGCGACACGAATACAGCGATCGGAAAAACAATCGCTTAGTGACGCTGAAGTTAGGGGGTGAAAGGGTTACCTGGGGGGTGATCAAGGGGTTAAACCTTTATTAGGGGGGGTTAGGGGGCTACCCTGGACCTAAAGGGGCCTAATCCTAACTGCCCTGCAACTTTTTACAATCACAGATGACACTAAATGCAGTGATCAGTAAAATAAATGATCACTGCAATCAGTGACACTGTGATTGGGGGCTTTGGGGTGACCTGGGGGGTGATTTGTGTGCCTATGTGTACCTACGTGTCAGTGGACTGTTGGTGCACTAACCTGCTTCTTCTGTCCTCGGCGCCGGGAACGAAAAGACCGCAGCGAGGGAGATGACATCACTTCCTCCAGCCTGTATTTACATTTCAGGCAGGAGGAAGCAATTTCATTCGCCGGGAGCGATCGCGAGGGGGGGGGGGGGCGGAATCGAGTGGCCGCCCCCTCATGCCTGATCACTCCCGAACACTTAACGGCCGCTCACTGCAGTGAAGGGGGGTCCGGATGGACCCCCCAACTGCACAAAGGCGATCACGTAGATCTACGTGATTCTGCCTGTCTGTGCCATTCTGCTGACGTAAATCGGCGGTGGGCGGTCGTTAAGTGGTTAATGTGGTACAGAACAACAACATAAATCACAAGCGCTAGAATAGGTGGGTAGGTGTGAAAAAAAACTCAAAATTGTCAAGAGGTGCAAGAAAAATCAAAAAAGGAGGACATGGATCCAGAGCAGCAGATAAAATTTGTACGCGGAAGTACAAAATATAAAACATTCAACCACTATAATCCAGCGCTCAGGGACCATACATAAAAACACGTGAACGCTCTTAATTAGAATTAAAAAACTGTGTCCATTTATTAATCACAATTCAGCAGAATCCAATCCCAGATGGGCGGAAAACAGATGTAATGTTAACTCCAGTCAAAAATTGCAATAGTCTTAACTTGGAGGGCCCTCCAACATGAGGGACGCGAAACCGGGAATGTCACGGTCCCAGTTTCGCGTCCCTCATGTGACATTCCCAGTTTCGCGTCCCTCATGTTGGAGGGCCCTCCACATGTCGGCCTGCATGTCCTAGTCATCTAAAAGGGTACTGTGCCCACACTGCTTTTATGCCACAGGAGCATTGAGCCATGCTGAATTTTTTTTAACCCTTTCTTGCTCTATGGATATTAACGCAAGTTAAGACTATTGGAATTTTTGACTGGAGTTAACATTACATCTGTTTTCCGCCCATCTGGGAATGGATACTTCTAAATTGTGATTAATAAATGGACACAGTTTTTTCATTCTAATTAAGAGCATTCACGTGTTTTTATGTATGGTCCATGAGCGCTGGATTATAGTGGTTGAATGCTCTTTAAAGTGGTAATAAAGTATTTTCTGATATTTTTACCTACAGGTAATAATAAAAGGTTACCTTTAGGTAAAAGGAATGTCTCCTAAACGTGCACCATTTAGGAGATATTCCACAGAGCAGCAGCTGGTGATGTCACCGGCGCATGGGCTCTGAAGAAACGACACGCAGTGCCGTTCCTTCAGAGGTCTGTACCAAAAAAAAAACGTGACTCCCGTGCGCATGTGCAGGAGCGATGTCATAGCAGCTCAGCCAGTCAGATGGCCAGAACCGGATCAAGACCGGGTGAAGATGGAAGCCCTGTCAGCTGTGACGGCACGCCGCTGGAGGGTTTCGTTTTAAGGCAAGTCTTTCCTAATGTGCCAATATGCAATACATACTAGCACATTAGGACACTGCCTTGCCTGATGTTTTTTTTTTAGCTCACCCAGTCACCAGCCGTACTTCAGTGTAGGATAAAAACCAGCAGACTCTCTATTCAAGCACATGTAACAACAGATATACAACTCAGAGACACTCCCCCCAACCCTTGGATTCAGGGCGGGGTAAACTGTCCAATAACAACAGACACACAGGTCAGGTGAATTCAAACTTCTCATCAGTAAACAGTCTTATCAGCAGGGAAAGCTGTTGGGGGAATCCCCCCTCCTCTCTCTGCCCTGCCCCCGGTCTATGAAATAATCTTACAAGTGTCTAGCAGTCTTAAAGGTGAAGGATATTGCTCACAAACATTAATGTCCCAAGTGAAAAGATCCCCTTTCACTTGTTCAGCACAAACCACACACACACAGACAGGAAATGCTGAGTCCGGTGTGGTTGTACAGAGATTGGGTTAGGCAGACCCAACTGGAGTTCTTAGTCATCCTGTGCCCTGAATGGACACGGAGGGGCCATGGGAGCTGGACCAGGAGCCTCCAGTGCTCTCCCAGGCAAGCTGAGCCGCACAAACCCCCCACCCAAAAGTGACTCCTGACACACTATGGCCCCTTTCACACTGGGGCGTTTTTCATGCGGTTTAGCGCTAATATTAGCGCTATTATACCGCATGAAAAATTTGTGCCCTGTATTCTTCAATGTGAAAGCCCGAAGGCTTTCACACTGAAGCGGTGCGCTAGCAGGACCGCTCCAAAAAGTCCTGCTAGCCGCTTCTTTACAGCGGTGAAGGAGCGGTGTGTTCACCGCTCCTTTACCATGGCTGCCCATTGAAATCAATGGGACAGCGCGGTAATACCGCCCGCAAACCGCGGCAATAGCCGCGGTTTGCGGGCGGTATTAACCCTTTTTTGGCCGCTAGCGGGGGTTAAATTCACTCCCCTAGCGGCCACATACCGCGGTAAGGACGACGGTATAGCAGCGCTGAAAATCGCGCTGCTATACCGCCACCGCACCTGCCCGCCCCAGTGTGAAAGGGGCCTATCAGTTTAAGCTGCACAGCTTTGCAGCCACAGAAAAATTGGTCCTCCCTGACGAGACCCATTCAGAGGCCTGCCAAACTTCTCTGAAAAGCAAAAGGGATATGGGGAAGCAAATACTGTGACTTGAAAAAGTATTAATATCCCTGAAACTTTACACATTTTGTCACGTTACAACCAAAAACATAAATGTATTTTATGGGGATTTTATGTGATAAACCAAAACAAACCGGCACATAATTGTGAAGTGGAAGGAAAATGATAAATGGTTTTCAATATTTTTTACAAATAAATATGCATTTGTATTCAGCCCCCTTTACTCCGATACCCCCAAATGAAATCTAGTGGAACCAATTGCCTTTAGGAGTCACCCAATTCGTAAATAGTGTCCACCTGAGTGTAATTTAATCTCAGTATAAATACAGCTGTTCTGTGAAGCCCTCAGGGGTTTGTTAGAGAACCTTGGTGAACAAATAGCATCATGAAGGCCAAGGAACACACCAGACAGGTCAGGAGTAAAATGGTGGAGAAGTTTAAAGCAGGGTTTGTTTATAAAAAAAAAATATCCCAAGCTTTGAACATCTCACAGAGCACTGTTCAAATCATAATCTGAAAATGGAAAGAGTGTGGCACAACTGCAAACCTACCAAGACAAGGGCATCCACCTAAACTGACAGGCCGGGCAAGTAGAGCATTAATCAGAGAAGCAGCCAAGAGGCCCATGGTAACTCTGAAGGAGCTGCAGAGCTCCACAGCTCAGGTGGGAGAATCTGTCCACAGGACAACTATTCCCATTTTACAAATCTGGCCTTTATGGAAGAGTGGCAAAAAGAATGCCATTGTTGAAAGAAAGCCATAAGAAGTCCAGTTTGCAGTTTGTGAGAAGCCATGTGGGGGACACAGTAAACATGTGGAAGAAGGTGATCTGGTCAGATGAGACCAAAATTTAGCTTTTTGGCCTAGCAAATAAAAAAATAAAAATAAAAAACGCTATGTGTGGCAAAAACTAACACTGCACGTCACCCTGAACACACCAACATGGTGGTGGCAGCATCATGTTGTCGGGATGCTTTTCTTCAGCAGGGACAGGTAAGCTGGTCAGAGTTGATGGGAAGATGGATGGAGCCAAATACAGGGTAATCTTAGAATAGAACCTGTTAGAGTCTGAAAAAAACTTGACTGAGGCAGAGGTTCACCTTCCAGCAGGACAATGACCCTAAACATACAGCCAGAGCTACAATGGAATGGTTTAGATCAAAGCATATTCATGTGTTAGAAATGCCCAGTCAAAGTCCAGACCTAAATCCAATTGAGAATCTGTGGCAAGACTTGAAAAATTGCTGTTCACAGACGCTCTCCATCCAATCTGACAAAGCTTGAGCTATTTTGGAAAGAATTAGGCAAAAATGTCACTCTCTAGATATGCAAAGCTGGTAGAGACATCCCCAAAAAGACTTGCGGCTGTAATTGCAGTGAAAAAGTGGTTGTAGAAAGCATTAACTCAGGTGGGCTGAATACAAATGCACGCCACACTTTTCACATATTTATTTGTAAAACATTTTGAAAACTATTTATCATTTTCCTTTCACTTCACAATTATGTGCCACTTTGTGTTGCTCTATCACATAAAATCCCAATAAAATACATTTACGTTTTTGGTTGAAAATTTCAATTGGTATGAATACTTTAAAGGCACTGTATTATTGGCCAAATGCAAGAGAATAAAAAATGAAAACCTGGGCAATAATCATTTGTATTCAGTCAGCAGGTAAAACTATAGTTTTCTTTCACATAATTGACAATTAAAAAAAAGCCCCTTATCAAAATGTCCAAGTCTAAGGTTTCTATCCAGACAATGTGAAATGCAAAGCATGCTTCTGTGCCCACTCTTTAGATAACCTCCTTTGTCATGTATTAAATTTGTAAAACAAAAGAATGTATATATACTGTAAATAGTGAACTGTTTTAAAAACGTATTTCGATCCCTGGATCGCTTACCTACAGGCTCCTTGAGGGCGTGGCGGGTTCGTGGGAGGGGACCCGGAGTGAAGGGACACACCCAACTCTGATCTTTTCTGATCCCCCACCCTTTCCCCTTCTTTTTTACTCCCCCCCCCCCCCTTCTTTATTTTTGAATTGTTTTGTTCTCAGCTCTGTACTGTTATGTGGAAAAAAAATTGGTAGGATGCTGCCAGGAGATAGTAGTCTCCCCAACTACGCTACATTCTTGATTACTATATTATAGTGATGTTTACTGGGTGGGGGAACACTGATTTTATCGGATGCTGCATCCTTGTTGTAATTATTTCATAACAATTATTTTAACATTTGTATGAGGACTTAAACTTGTAGTAAAAAACATTGAAACCAAAAAAAAATAAAAAATTATTTTGAAAAAACCAGATAGGAAATCTGTGTTAATAGAAATATTTGGAATGCTTGTCAGACATCTCCTTTTAAAAAATGATTGTTGACTGTCTGTAATGGATTATTCAAAGCTTTCAATACTTTCAAGCCACGGATCAGAAGTCCTGACTTGCTGTATATTTGCCAGGCCAGTAACCCAAAGAGTACAGAAGCCAGGAACATTGACTTACTGACAGTGTTCAATAGCACAGGAAGCGAGAAAAACCTGCCATGTGGGGACGCAGGCTACATAAAATCTTTACTCTAATCAACTCCATCTTACAAAAAAAAAAAATAGTATTTTTGTACTCACCGTAAAATCCGTTTCTCTGACATCCATGGACTGACACAGCTTCTAATACTGAAACACGTGGGTATATGCCCCTGCTTGCAGGAGAAGATCTAGGCAGAATGTTAGATGTTACAATATACATTCTAAAAAAAAACAGAGCTGAACAGCCCCGCCCAGGGGGCGGTCCCTCTGGACATAACCCTCCTACCTGCAGCCAGCAGCCTCAGTTCATAACAAAGCAGTACAAATCTTAAAAGAAGGGTGTGTGCTGTGTCAGTCCATGGACGTCAGAGAAACTGATTTTACGGTGAGTACAAAAATCCTATTTTCTCTTATCGTCCATGGACTGACACAGCTTCTAATACTGAAACACGTGGGACGTCCCAAAGCAGTATCAGAAAGAGGGTGGGAGCAGTAGTAAAGGTAAAACAAAAAACTTCACTCCAAACAAGGCAGAGCTCCTCAATGGAGGAGTTTCAACTTTAAACAGCCGCTTGCAACACCTTGAAAAGAAGCATCCGAAGATGCAGCCACATAAACCTTATAGAACTTAGAAAAGGTATGAATGGACGACCATGTCGCCGCCTTGCACACTTGTGCAACCGACCCTTAAGGGCATAGGCCTGTATGACGGTCTGTCTGATCCACCTAGAAATGGTGGCAGACGACACCGCTTGGCCCTGTTTTGGACCAGAGACAGACACAAACAGTGAGTCAGACTTCCGAATGGAAACAGTAGCAGACAGGTACACCCGTAAGGCTCGTACCACATCCAATGTGTGAAGCACAAACTCTCAGGGATGCAATGGGTGAGGACACAAGGATGGAAGAACAATGTCCTCATTAAGGTGAAAGGCCGAGACCACCTTTTGAAAGGAAAGACGGTCGTGGGCACAACACCGCCTTATCCTTATGGAGGACCAAGTAAGGCGATATGCAGGACAAGGCCGCCAACTCAGACACCCATCTAGCTGAAGTAATGGCCACTAAGAAAGTCACCTTCTGGGACAAGGTCAAGAGAAGAATCCCTCTGATATTTTCAAAAGGGATGTTCTTGGAGAACTGAGAGCACCAAATTCAGATCCCAAGGAGGGAGAGGAGGCTTGACAGGGGGGGGGGGGGGGGGATCACATAGCGAACCCCCTGCACAAAAGGTGCTAATCAAGGAATGGCCCGCTAGCAGTCGTTGAAAAAGACAGCCCGGGCCGAAATCTGACCCTCGATGGTACGCAAGGCCAGCTTTTGGGACACACCACGCTGTAAGAACAGCAAAATACTGGGAACGGAATACGTCCGTGGACGCCAATCAAGCTCCTCGCACATAGTGATGTAAGCCTTCCTGGTACGGTGATGGATCTTTCTGGAGGAAGAAGATTTCCGTGCCCACAACATAGATGAGATGACCGAATCCGAGAGACCTCGGTCCCTCAGCACCTGGCTTTCAACAGCCATGACATTAAAGCCAAGGACTGTAAATCAGGATGAAGTATGGGACCATGAGACAGAAGGTCCACCCACAGAGGCAGTCGCCAAGGAACGTCTGCGACTAGCCGCACTAGATCGGCGTACCAATGTCGCCATTCCGGAGCAATGAGGATCACCAGAATGGCCTCGGCCCCTTTCTACGAAGCAGGCGAGACAACAACAGTAGCAGAGGGTAAGCATACATCGGGCGATACTGCCCCCACGGGGCCACCAACACGTCTGACGCGTCTGCCCAGGGATCCCTGGACCTGGCCACGAATCTTGACACCTTGCGAGTGAGTTGAGAGGCCAGAAGGTCCACATCCGGTGCCCCACCTCCGGTAAAGGAGATGAAAACACCTCCGGATGCAAGGACCGTTCCCCTGGAATGCAAACGGCCGACAGGACTGTCCAGCAGCGGGATGGGTATGATAATCCCAAAGAGACCCCGCAATATATCATGGAATGGGGGCCCCGGCTTACGGGGTGCCTCAATTGTTGGCCAAAGAAAGGCAACCTGACAGAGCTTCCCTAGAAACTCGGTCAGTGGACCAGTAACTCAACCTCTACAGGTGGCGCAAAAACCACCCCGGGCACAGAGACCCTAGAGGCTAAAGTAGTTGTAGTGCACCTGCTGGTCAACTGATAGATGAAGCAGAGGCTTTTGCACAGTCATTGAGCTTCAGAAACGCCAGAGACGCAGCCACTAACGGGCGTAATGCTAACCTCAGCATGGCGAACACAGTCCAAGCCATCGCTTCTGATCACCACCGAAGGGCAGGTGACCCCCCTGGAAAGTGGTACCCCTGATACCAGGGATCCTTATGACAATGCTCCATCCAGCAGCTACTTCATTTATAAGTGCTGATTGTACAAACACATAGTTTATACTGTGTATTGCGTCCAAACGCGCAATTGGAGCGTGGGAGGAAACCCACTCAGCCACAAAGAGCATAGTACAACCACATACGGTGTATGTAGTTTAGTATGTGTGGAGAAACATATTAAACACGTTTATACTGTGCCAGCAACGTAGGCGCGCACATCATTGGGGCGTGGGCGGAAACCAGCCACACAGACTGTGTACACACCGTGTAGGCATGTTAGCATGCGAATAAACAAATTGCACATGTTTATGCTGTGCATAGCGCTGAAAATGCGCACATCATTGGAGCGTGGGGGGGAAAACCGGAGCACCCGGATGAAACCCACGCTGACTGCATATGCATACCGTGTAGGTACTATAGTATGTGTTATAAACATTTTGAACATGTTTATGTGTGCATAGCGACCGAAGGCGCGCACACCGTTGGCGCGTGGGAGGAAACCGGAGTACCCGGAGGAACCCCACGCAGACCCAGAGAATACAATACATACATCTACCGTGAATGTATTTAGTGTTGTGTACAAACATAATGTGTATGTTTATACTGTGTATGGCACCAAAGGCGCGCACGTCATTGTAGTGTGGGCGGAAACTGGAGGAAACCCACGCAGACTGCACACACATACCGTGTAGGTATGTTAGCATGTGAATAATCAAATCGCACAAGTTTAGGCTGTGCATAGCGCCGAAAGCGCCCATACCATTGGAGTGTGGGAGGGAACCGGAGTACCTGGAGGAAATCCACACAGACTGCATACACACACCGCGTAGGTATTATAGTATGCGTGATAAACATATGGAACATGTTTAAACTGTGCAGAGAGCCAAAAGGCGCACATACAATTAGAGCGTGGGAGGAAACCGGAACACCCGGAAGAAACCCATGCAGACAGCACACAGATACCATGTAGGAATGATAGCATGTGAAATAAACATATTGCACATGTTTATGCTGTGCATTACCATTGGAGTGTGGGAGGAAACCGGAGTACCCGGAGGAAACCCACGCAGACTGCATACACATACTGTAGGTATTTATAGTATGTGCAATAAACATATTGAACATGTTTATACTGTGCAGAATGCCGAAGCACACATACCATGAGAGCGTGGGAGGAAACCGGAGCATCCGGAGGAAACCCACGCCGACCCAGAGAGTATAATACATACATACATATACTGTGAATGTATTTAGAGTCGTGTATGTTTATATCGTGTATGGCACTGAACGCACAGCATTGGAACGTGGGGGGAAACCCACGCAGACACAGAGACTAACAACACATATATACACTGTGAATGTATCCAGTGTAGAGTTATAAGATAAGTTTAAATTATGGCATTGAGGCGCATAATCTTCTCTGTATCGTTCCAACCTGCTTAAATGTGCTGCCGAAGCAAGCATGCAGGTAAAAGGTAACCTCTGACACCCCAGACCGTGGTCATGTCAGAGCTCAGAGCGTTCCCCAGGAAATGGCGGGAAACCACAGGTGCAGAGACCCTGTTGTTGCCTCAGAGACATCACACAGAAGGCTCACAGGGACTAGAGAAATAAATGAATAAAGTCCCCCCCCACCATGCTGCACCGACCAGGGGGGGGCACTGTGTACCACTGTATCATCCAGGCTGCTCTCGACGCAGCGTGTGAGGAAACAGTGAGGAAGCTGTGTAAAAGAAAAGCTTGAAAAGAACCAAAGGTGACAGCGTCCACCTGAGGTGCCACAGCATCCAGCTTGAGAGTGTCCCTCACAGCATCAATGAGTTCACTTACAAGCGCCTTGTCATTTACTGACCCAGAACTGGAGTCTTCCTCACAAGGAATGTCCTGTTCAAAAACATTAAAATATTCAGAGCTAAGGTCCTGAGCAGCAGCAGCTAGGCCCATATCTGAATCAGAGCACTCCCCATGTGGAGATTGTGTGGGGAGAGGACGCTTTATAGCTCCCTTACGCTCGCACACTGCTTCCATCCTGACAAGAACTGTTTCCAGGACTGCCGATAACTGGTCCATAGGGACCGCAGGTGCTGGAGCACTGCCTGTTGCCTCTGGCAAGAGTGGAGAAGCAGGTGAACCAGACTCCATAACTCGCCACCCTCTGAGACCTTAATGCACAAAGTGAATAAAAGTCCACCCACTGGCTGCGCTGACTGAGGAGGGGATACCCAGAGGACTCACCAACCCAGGGGCGGGGACCGCTCAGTTCTGCTGCCTGTACCACACTGTACCAGCGCGAATGAGCCGTGAGGAGATTCGCGCCGCTGCAGCAGCGAGAGGCCAAAGTAAAGTGCAAAGCGCGCGCGGCTTCAAGAAAATGGCCGCCGGCCGAATTTAACTGCGCCATCGATCCGCGGCAAGATGGCCACCGTGTGCACAGTAAAACACTACAGACAAGGCGCCGAATGGCGCCTAGGCCCAACACACACAAAAAGTCCCCCAGCTCCATGCAGACAGTCATGAGCCCCCTCCGCCAGGCCAGAGTGACCCCCATGCATCCCCACACAGCACAGCACCAGCTAAGGGTGCAGTGAGCAGCATAACAAGGGGGAGACAGGGAAAATCCCCCATACAGAGAAACACACAGCATGTACTCACCTGTAATCAGGAGAGACTACTTACCCGTCCCAGAGGGACCCACTGGTGTGTTTCTGACAGACCTATCACAGAGTAGTACTGAGTAGCTGTCGGCCCGGTCCACCGCGAAAGATACAGCAGGCACTGTTCAATCTTGTGAGGACCGCGGAGCATAAAAGCCCACCGGCCACCCCTGGAGTCGTGGGGCATGTCGTGAACTTAGTCTCACGCACACAAGGCAAGGATCAGCATGCTCGATGGTCGGACAGGGAAGACTACGAGGATACCTTGTACCCAACCTATTTCCCAGCCGACAGTTGATTGAAGATCTCAAAAATAAAATTCTCAAAGGAATAAAAATCTTCCAGGAGACTGGCTCCTGAGAGAGCCACGTCTTCTCCTTCTGCTAGGCAGAAAAAAAAACTGAGGCTGCTGGCTGCAGGTAGGAGGGTTATGTCCGGAGGGACCGCCCCCTGGGCGGGGCTGCTTAGCTCTGGTTTTTTAGAATGTATGTTGTAACATCTAACATTCTGCCTAGATCTTCTCCTGCAAGCAGGGACATATACCCACGTGTTTCAGTATTAGAAGCTGTGCAAGTCCATGGACGATAAGAGAAAAGAGAATTTATTGTTGGCTGTGTCCCCTTTGTACACACACTGCCTGTCTTGGTGACTACAGGAAGTGGGGTGAAATTCTTAAATACAGGGCTAAGCACAGCAAAAAAAAAAAAAAAGAAAGAAGTTGAGAATCAATTCCAAAACATGGCTGCGGTTGTTCATATTAGTTTGCTTTATTATATAGCTACTTCCAAAAATAATACGATTCAGTTCCAAGTTAGTGTCTACACTCCATGAACAAGCACCACGCTGCTGGTGTGTTTAAATAGTTAACTGAGGCTGTGTCAGCCTGTGAATGGGGTATCTATTTAAAGAGATGAAGTAATGGGATATATTTGTTTAACTTAACACAAGCAGGGGGAATTTATCACCTCTTGCCATGAGCATGCCCAGCTTATTTCATATCTTTAGCAGACACACTCCGTAAGCATACGGGAATATCATAACAATCATTTTCTGGATAACTAAATACAAGAAAATAAACTGAAAAATACTAAAAACAAATGGGTTTGTAGATTACCAAAAATAGAGATGGTTGAACTTTCATTATGTGCGCCTGCAAAGTAAGCTCTGATAACACTTGTATGGGGCATTCTCTCTCGGGAGGGTTATTAAAGTTGTTGCAAACCCTTCCATATACCCAGTGAAGGGACTGGCCCCAGGTGATACACAGAAATGAAACAAATCCTCCTACATAAGTTGTACCTGTTTATCTGCAGCAATCTCTTCTCTACATCCAAAGAGTTCAGGGAGGAGAACTCAGAGCAGATTGGAAGGAAAGGACACCCCCCCCCCCCCTTCACACAGCACACAGAAACAGGGATGAAGCTGTCAGTCAGCCGGAGGTCCCTCCCCTGGCACCTTTTTTCTTTTGGTGTCAGAAAAACTTGTCAGAAGTGATTAATGCTGATGGCAGAGGAAGGAGGCAGCAGAAAGAAATGACACTTTGTGCTCTGGACTGACACAAGTACACATTATAGAGGGATATGCTTTGTTCATATTTCATGTCAGAGGTTTACAACCGCTTTAAGGCCACTTTCACACTGAGGCGCATTACAGGTGCTAGAGCGCTAAGAAATAGCACCTACAAAGCTTGACGGCTTTCACACTGGAGCGGAGCGTTTGTGGGTCATTAAAAAGAGTCCTGCAAGCAGCATCTTTGAGGCGCTTTAGGAGCGGTGTAAAAGCACCCTGCTAGAGGCCGAAAAGCGCCGCTAAAAATAGCAGCGCTTTGCCCCCAAAGCCCCAGTGTGAAAGTGCCTTTAAAATAATTTAAGTGCATCTCTAGGCTAAACTCTTTTTTTAACCCCTTCCTGCCAACTGCACGCATATATGTGGCGTGGCCTCACAGAAGTGTTTTGTTTTTTGTGGGGCCAGATATATGCGTATCTTTCTTTCTACTGGGAGCACAGCGCACTCCCAGCACAGAGATCTGGCTCTCACCAGGAGCCCCGATTCCACCTGATCGCTGTGATAGCCTCTGATTGGCCATCACAGTGATCAGTCACTGTGAGCCTGCCCCTGTGTTTACTTCCTCTTCTGAATAGAGAAGAAGATACGTTGCATCTTACTCTGCTTGAAAGAGATGAAGCTGTAAATGAAAAGAAAAAAAAAAAAAGTGTGTAAATTTTTATTTATTTTTTAAATCTAGTATTGGTGTCAGTGTGTTTTAGACAGGATAGTAAAAAAAAAAATGCAAAATGCGCGCCATTGTTTCTGGGCCCTACTACGAATATAAACAACTGACATACACATATGTGGTATCACTGCGAATGTCAAGAGCAGGTTGTTCTTTGGTGGTGAGTTATGGTAATAGCAAGAAATATACAGCTACATTTAAAGAATTTTTTTTTTTTTACTAATAAAAAATAAAAACCCCTAGATATCCGTTACCATTCACCATCCAAAGAAAGCCCAATCTGTCCTAAAAAAAACTAAAACATAAAAAGGTATAATCCACCTGGATACACAAAGTAGTTGTGATGATATGTACAATTCTACTAACACATGTCAAAGTTACGAAATTGTGCTTAGGCGTTAACATTTGTTTTACCCTTAGGGCTACGTTTTGAATAGAGTGGGGAAGGCTTAGATACGCTTACAAGTTTTTATTGCTGTCTCTGCCCCCATTGGGGAGATCCATCCTCTATTTGTGCTGGTGACCATTGTCCTCAGTCTATCCAGAATTTTACCTGCTCCAGGGACAAATCGTCTAAAAAAGGGGATTCCCCTCACTTTGAGAGACGTCCTCTTACCTACTGTTGCATCTTTGGGACAGGGAACCACCAATATCCTGGCAGGGGTTTTACCCCATTTCTACTCTATGTACAACTAAAAAAAGGCCATACATACACTTCAAAAAAAGGTAAAAGTTAAGCCCTGTACACACGATCGGTTTTACCGATGAAAACAGTTCGATGGACTTTTTTCATCGGACAAACCCATCGTGTATGGGCCCCATCGGTCTTTTTTCCATCGGTGATTAAAAATAGAACATGTTTTAAATTTATCCGATGGAAAAAAAAACGATAGCAAATTCCGATCGTCTGTGTGAAACTCCATCGGAGAAAAAACCCACGCATGCTCAGAATCAAGTCGACGCATTCTCAGAAGCATTGAACTTAATTACTCGGAGTGTTTTACGTCACGCCGTTTCGGACGGTCAAATTTTTGACTGATGGAAGTCGGCTTCATCGGAAATCCGGTGGAAAAATCCATCGGATTTTATTCCATCGGAAATCCGATTGTGTGTACAGGGCTTTAGAGGTAGAGAGCAAAAAAATAAATAAGTATTTAAGGCCCCTTTCACATGGGGCGGATCCCGTTGACAGACTCTGCTTGCTCAGCGAGGATCGCTCTGCTGATCTCCGCTGACCAGGTGGATAAAAGGTAAGTCTTCGCTTACTGTGCTGAGATAGACCTGTCAAACTCACGCTCTGCTCTATGGGGAGATCGGATGAAAACGGATCATCTGCCCGTTTTCATCCGATCTGATCCTCAGACGGATGGAAAATAGGACCACCATCCGCTTGGATTTGTCGAACAGGATCGAATCGGATAACAGCGGCTGTCAGTGGACATGTTCTGCTGACATCCGCAGCTCCATAGGAGTGAATGCATGGTTCGATCAGGTCCACCTGAAAATCTGACAGGCGAACCTGATCGGACAGCCTGTGTGAAAAATGGCCTAAAATTAAAAAGATGCATCTTTTTTGTCCATTAAAGTGATTGTAAACCCAGAATAAAATAAAAATAAAATAAAAACCTGCAAGACAAAGCCATAATGAGCTAGTATGACTAGCATACTAGCTCATTATGCGTTACTTACCTTAGATCCAACCCCCTGAAGCTGTCCTCGTCTCCCCCTCCAGCCGCAGACATCGCTCCGGAAGGTTACTTCTGGTTATCGCCGCTGAGATTGGCTGTAGCGGCGAAAAAGTCACTCCGCACATGTGAGCCGTAACAGCCGACATTATCGATTCATAAAACCAGCATTTACAGTGCGCCTGCGCCGATGTCTACGGCGCGCATGCGCCGTAGACATCGGTGTACTATTTTTGGCAAATATCTCCTAAACCGTGTAGGTTTAGGAGATATTGCAAACACCTACAGGTAAGCCTTAATCTAGGCTTACCTGTAGGTGCAACTAACCCCAGAGTGTTTACAACCACTTTAAATAACAAACACTCTAAAAATAAAAGCAAAAACTTTCAGTGCAAAAGGCAATGAAAACAGGCAAAGAGAAATAACTTATAACTGTCCACTAAGCAGGGCCAATGGATTCTTGACTGGCTGTAGCACTTTAACTGACACAATGGCGTTTACGTCTGCTATGTGACAAATGCCAATCCAATACAGTACAGTTATTAAGGTAGCTGAGAACACTTAGTTACTTGAAAACAATGACTTACCAAACCTGAGCAGAAAAGAAAAAAAAGCACCAGCCACGGAATATCTGTGCACTTCCTGTACAGTGAAGGCCTCCATTGTCTTGGTGTGGGATTTTCACCTGACACCTGAAAACAGAGAATTCACATAGTAAGGATAAGAGGCAATTATGACGCTAGGTGACACAATACATCTGTGAAATTTCCATCTGCAATGATGGGGAAATAATAACTACACAATAGCTCAACAAGTTATTATTTATTCATTACAGGCTGTTACACTCACGCTTTACATACTACTCATGGTAATTCCACTTTTGTAGAAGCAAATAAAAAAAATATAGAATATATACAATTGCTACACAACCATATTGTACCTTAGACACTTGACCTCCAGGCCATTTCTGACACTTTTGTTTACACACATACAGTATATTTTTTAAAGCAGATGCCCTAGAGAATAAAATGGTGGGTTTTGCAAATTTGTTTTATATCACATGGTATTTGCGCAGCAGTTTTTCAATCTGGAAAAAAATACACTTTTTTAAAAATTTTAATGCAAAAAAAATATGTAACCAAATTTTTGGGTAAAATAGTGGTGGTGTTAAGATGGTGTTATGCTGAGTAAATGGATACCAAACATGTCACGCTTTAAAATCGCGCATGCCCATGCAATGGCGACAAACATACATTTTACTACCCATAGGTGATGCTTTAAAAGCCTTTACAGGTTACCATTTAAGATTTACAGGAGGAGGTCTAGAGCTAGAATTACTGCCCATGATCTGATGTTTGCGGTGATACCTCACACGCGTGGGGCAATCGCCGTTTGTATGTGTGTGGGACTGGCGCGCGCCTTTGCGCGAAAGCACGGGGGCACTATACATTTTTTATTTTTACACTGTTACTTTACTTTTTTTTTTTTTTTTTTATTACTTTTATTGGTGTCACAAAAATGTAAACATCCTTGTGACAGCAATAGGCATGCGACAGGTACTCTAAATGGAGAGATCTGGGACTCCAAATCCCATTTCTGCCCTTAAAATGGTTGTAAACCCACTCCACTAAAAAAACAAAACAAAAAAAACAACCCTGCAAGACAAAAGGCATAATGAGCTAGTATGCATAGCACCGGCTTTGTCCGGCTGTCCAGTCGGCGGATGCGCCAGCTGGTTGCTCGGGTCTCCCGGTGGGATGGGAGAGCCTGAGTAAGCCTTGTAGGGTGGTGGGAGGGGGAGGGAACGTCCCCTCCCGCTGCTTGTAAAAGCAATGCCGCGGCTAGTCTCTGTAGCTGCAGGCATCATCCCAGTATAACTGCTTGAAGTCCAGCAACGTACGGGTATGTGGCTGGTTGGCAAGTGGTTCTAAAGGTAGAAGGCTTTTTTACCTTAATGCATTCTATGAGGCTTGCTATTGGGGGCACTTGACAGCGGGAAGGAACCAGGACTGCTGGTGGGGGACCTAAAAAGAAGAGGATTGGAGTTGCTCTGTGCAAAACCATTGTAAGTATAACAAGTTTGTTACTTTTTTTTTTTTTTTTAAATTAGAACCTTTAGAATCACTTTAACTCAGATCCGTTTCCTCTACAGCACAGTTGTCAAACACAAAGCCCTCCAGGCCATTTCATGTGGCCCTCGCACCTCTGCAGCTGCAGGAGAGCTCTGGTCCTCCTCCAGACCCTTAATTTCTGCTTTCAAGCAATGCATCCAGCTTCGTCCCAGCAGCAGCAGCATAAAGGGGGGGGGGGTGCACTGTGATGCAAGGGAGAGTGGGAGGACTCAATTTCTGATGGTGGGGTGGTTCTTGACATCCAATGTAAGGGGATGCGCTGGACATCTAATCTTACAGATACAACAGGCCCTTTTGAGGGCAATAAATGCTGATGCGGCCCACGATAAAATTGAGTTTGACACCCTTGCTCCACAGGATCTCATATTGCTCATGTTGAGACTGCTGTCAGAAATGTGAACCAAAATGTTTGCTATACAAAAAACATCAGAAGAAATAAGAGGCCAGCAAGCACCAGCCATATATTTCTCACTTCTGACAACTGGTTCTATTTCACAGAAATATCCTGCTGCCCCGACAACCAGCATCTGCATGAGCAAGTAAAAACCTTGAACTTGGCACTGGTAGGAACCTGGTCTGAGAACTGTCAAGGCTAGGATTCCCAGACCCCATGTAAATAAACTGGACGGAGACAGGCCAAAGCATTTACTAGCAGGAGCTGAAT
Organism: Rana muscosa; assembly: GCA_029206835.1. Taxonomy (NCBI): domain Eukaryota; kingdom Metazoa; phylum Chordata; class Amphibia; order Anura; family Ranidae; genus Rana; species Rana muscosa. Next base: position 164,299,604 of record CM055120.1, read on the forward strand.
GTGTGAAAATTTAATTTGCATACATTCCAAATCTTTTATCCAACGTTTCCAATATCCCCTTTTGCAGAAGCTATACATTATGACAGATCTCAAAGGCCTCTTTACACTTTATATGGTCAGTCGTGTATTAAAGGGGAACTATGTTCAGAGCACACACTTTAGTAGTATTAAACCCAAAAGCAAACATTTGCAGCTTACCAGTTCTTACATGTCATGGTTGCATTAGTCTCCATTTTTTGGTCTCTTTTTCTTCTGTTTTCATCTGGTGATCCAGCCAGCAAGGCTGTTTTTCACAAGCTCAAGCTCTCCAGCAGAATGTATCAGTTTACATGGATGAGACAAACCACTAAAGGGGTTGCAAGGTTGTAAACCCTCAAGGTTTTTTCACCTTAATGCATTCTATGCATTAAGGTGAACCCCGCGTGACAACCCCCCCCCCCTGCTTTTGTAATGAAAAAGCACAGATAAGATGTGTGAAACGCGCCTACGTGACCAACACCTGGTGTTTTTTGACCGTCTGCAATAAAAGGCATTTTTAGGAAACTTTGGATGTGCAGCCATTTCTAATTTTTCTCAAGTTTTTACGGAGGCAGGCCGGGGCTAGCACGCCTACTTGGTTCCAATCAAGGTATAGCACATACCAGGAGCATCGGATTCCTTTTAAAACGGGGAAGGTGACGTGGCAAGTGACATTTCGCATCTGGTGGTAGACAACATGGCAGGTGACGTGGCAAATGACAATCCACATCTGGTGGAAGGCAACATGGCAGGTGGCGTGGCAAGTGACATTCCGCATCTGGTGGCAGGCGACGTGGCAAGTGACACACTCAGGGCTCCCACTAATTCAGCATTATGGTGAGTTGAACTATTCCATTTATTACTACAATGTAATAGAAATAATGCTCTGACAAATTGCCCACGAAAAATAGCTTACCCCCGGAGGGCAACGGAACGCAAAAAAATTGGTTCAGGACCGATGTTCAGAGGCATTTGAAACGCCAAATACCTGTAACAGCTTGTAAACACGGTAACTCGAGTTTAGCAGTCTTTTGTTTTCAGACGTTTTTCATTTTAACAAAAAAAAAATAAAAAAAATGTTTAAACACTCCTAAACGCAAACACAAAGTCCCGTGTACATGAAGCCTAATGCCGTGTACACACGGTCGGAATTTCCGATGAAAAAAGTCAGACGGAATTTTTTCATCGGATATTCCGACCGTGTGTATGCCCCATCTGACTTTTTCCGTCGGAAATTCCGACAGAGTTAGAAAGAGAACATGTTCTCTTTTTCTCAGATGGAAAACATTTCTATCAGAAATTCATTCGTCTGTATGGCACTCCGACGGAGAAAAAACCACGCATGCTCAGAATCAAGTCGACACATGCTCAGAAGCATTGAACTTAATTTTTCTCGGCTCATCATAGTGTTGTACGTCACCGCGTTCTTGACGGTCGGAATTTGGTGTGACAGTGTGTATGCATGACAGCTTGAACGGAATTCCGTGTGTACAAGGCATAAAGTCTTGCTTGTATTGTCTAACAGTGTATGGACCCATCTACAAGCTCACACAGACAACAAGCAACAATAATTCATTTCAGAACAGAGCAGAAGCACAGGCCCAGCAGTGTACACACACACACACACACACACACACACACACACACACACACATTCTCATATGAATGCAGTTTAAGAGTTGGGAATATTGTTTTCGTCTTTTTATGTCAGCTTATATAACATGTGAGGATAGGCCGATTTTTTATCAGTGCCGGGGAGAATGTAACAGTTTACTAGCAGGTTTTTGGGCACATGCCCACAAGAGATGAGCCAGTGACTGCCCAGCCAGAGTAAAAATATTTGAAGCCTGTGAAATGTTTGTCTGTGCTGGCTCTCTGCCGGCTGCCGCATAAGGAAAACCACACAAGAAAAGAAAACACTGCTCTGCCTGCTTAAAGCTGAACCTTAATCTGCTTAGATTTCATCTCCCCTGGTTCCTCCTTCCCTCCTCATCAACATGTTGGTACAATTTTTAATAAAACTTTTGAATTTTTTGTACAAATCTTATTTTAGACTCAGTGATTTCACTGGGTCACTGTGCTTCCCTTTGCAGTGGAGGCAGATCATGACTGGTGGGAGTGGCCAGCAGGGTGCTGTACACCCCATCGGCAAAACATCACAGCACCCTGTCCCAGTACTCTTCTCAAGAACAATCAGCATTGATGCAAATAGTGGGCTGGCTCTTGGGAGGAGTTAAAGTGGCTGTAAACCCCATTCATGAAATTTGATCTAAGGGTTTACTTATCTCTCTCCAAAGCTCTTAGTGCCGTTTCTCTCTGGGGCTTCATTTCTGTTATCAGCATGATAACTTCTGACAAAAGTTCTCCGACAAACGAGATAACAGCAGCTGAAAAATTGTGTCAGTGAGGGGGCTTAGGGATAGATAAGCAGAGAGCTTGTCCATTCAGACTACAGCTCTGCATGTTCCTTCCTTCCTCTGCCTATGTGGAGGGGGGGTGTGTGCCTTTCCTCCAATCAGCTCTCACACAGTGTAGGCCTAGACTTCCCGCCCACTGCTGAAAGAGGAAGAAAGATTTTGAACATGATCTGCACTTTTCAAAGAGTGTAAAAAGGGGAAGACAACAGATATATCTAAAACTTGTGTAGGGTGATTTTTTTTATCCCTGTGTATCATCTGAGGCCATTCACTTCACTTGGTATATGTGAGGGTTTACAACCACTTTAAAGCGGACCCTCACCTTCCCCGCGGTACTCTCCTCCTCACCATAACGCCCCACCAACAACCCCCCCCCCCCCCCCCCCCGGTCGATATTGAATTTTTTTTTTTTTTTACTTCTTTCTTTTTTACTTAAAAGGTTTGGACCCCCCCCCCCAACGTCCGGAATTCTTCTACTCAAATGATGCTGTGCCTCCTGGGATGGATGACGTTCAGTCCCATTAAGTACGGAGGAGGGGGGACGGGCCTAGCAGCACCTGTACCCGGAAGCTGTCACAGGCAATATGACGGTGTCAGACTTGTCGATGAACAGCTGCAGAGAGGAGGATCCCAGCAGCTCAACTTTGGATCTGCTGGCTGGCGAGTATCCGTACTGCGCAGAATACAGTAAAAAATAAGTGGGGGGGGGGGGGGCAAAGTTCCTCTTCCAAGTAAATATCCAAATGCCTTGTCAGATGGATGACAGTCTTGAATGGGTGTTCTTAGGAAGGTTGCATTTGTCCACATGTGGTGCTGAGCCTCCATAATTGAAAGAACTGAAATGGGTGGGCCAGAAACAGTGGAGAATGGGGAGAATAGGGCTAGATCACATGTGTCAAACACAAGGCTCATGGGCCGGCCCACCAGACCATTTCATGTGGCCCTCACACCTCTCCCCCTTCGTCTCTGCCCCCACCTTGTCTCAGCTCTCAGCAGCAGAGAGGAGAACAGAACTCCTCTGCCAGAAATCTATGCTTCTCCGGGCAGCTGCGGAGAGGCTCATTTCTGAAACCCCCCCCCCCCCCCCCCCCCAAGTCTCAGCAGTCGGCAGCGGAGAGGACAGAATTCTTACAGATCTTGCACCTCCTCGTCTCAGCCACCTCTGGTCTCAGTATTATTCAGCTGATTCCAGTTCTCCTGTGGTCCTCCTCCTGACCCTCCACTTTCTGCTCCCCAGCTCCACCCCTAGCTTCTTCCCAACAGCAGCACAAAGTAAAGGGGGGGGTGCACTGTGATGTAAGGGAGGGTGGAGGATGCTTGACTTCTGATGGTGAGAGGGCTCTTCACATCTGATATAAAAGGGGGGGTGGGGTTCTCTGGACATATAGTCTTACTGATGCAACCGGCCCTTGAGGGCAACCATAATGCTGATGCTGCCCCAAATGAAATGGAGTTTGACACCAATGGGCTAGATTAGAGGTCTCCAAACTTTCTAAAAAAAGGGCCAGTTTACTGTCCTCTAGACTTTATGGGGGCCGGACTGTGGCCATTGAGAGGAATAGTGCCCTATTGCCCATGTCAGTTTAAGGAATAGTGCCCCATCATTGGTGCAAGTAGTAGGAATATTGCCCCATTGTTGGCATCAGTGGAAGACAAAGTTCCAAGGGCCGAATAAAGGCAAGCAAAGGGCCGCAGTTTGGAGACCTTTGGACTAGATGATGATGGATGTCCTCCAGCTGGGAAAAGAGTCAGGATTTATGTAACCAGCTGGAGCTTCTAATATACACTGGGAGAAGATAACAGCATACAGATAAATCAAAGTAAGCAATTTTAGTAAATGAGAGGATCCTGCACAACTGTGCTACACCGCAGGTAAGGCTGGAGTTTAGCTTTAAATAACTAAAATACTGCCGTGTGCCTACATAAACAAGGTGGCAATGAAAAAGGACAACTTTATTTTTGGCACTTTCTTTACAAACCCCACAACTGCCTCATCAAAATAAACCACTGTATTATGAATAGATTTTAATTACTGGGCAATATGACATCATACAAGTACTAAAGCTCAGACCACACAGTCTGGCTACAAGGTGATTGTGGCTATTTCAGGTCATTAGAGCATGCACAGAGGCCACGGAGAAAAATTACCTTCTAAAAATGCAAGCTGCCTGGCTGTCATAAAGACTCTTTTCATCCATGTCCTTAAAGGAGAAGTATAGCCAATGCTTCTTTAGCTGTACTTCCATGGATCACAAGAGTGCAATTAGTTTTGCACTCCTGTGACCCGGTTTCAGCAGAGAGCTGGCTGATGTCCTCTCTCTGCTAATGTCACAGATTTCAGTCCAGGCACCACGTCATCCTGACAATGGAAGTCGGGATCCGCCAGGTGCCTGGACTAACACCCCGCTCAGACTCTCAGTGAGCCGCTGAAAGTCTGAGCCGGCAGCTCCTCCACAGCTCAGCGCTCCAGTGAGTGAGGAGGAGGCAGAGCGGAGAGCTGCTGATTGACAATCAGCAGCACTCTGCTCAGGGAGCGGTCAGAACCGAGTGATCGTGATGTTCGATCGCTCGGTTCTTAGTGCAGAGGTGCCAGCAGACAGATGCAGCATCAGACCGATGCTGCATCCACCAAGGGAAGTATAAATCAGGAAAACAAAAACAAACACATACTTCTCTTTTAAGATACTGAACAATTCTGCATAGAAGGACTTCTGAGGTTTGTCTGACTCCCGATTTGAATATTTCATTTAAATTAGAATCTCAGAAAGTATTGAAGCCAGTGTGTCAGCATAACAGCCAGATAGGCAAATAGTATTTTCAGAACAGGGTCGCCAATGACAGACCTGATATTTATCTTGTGATGGGTTTACCTTAAAGCATAACTCCAACCAAGATAACATAAAAACTAAGAGCCTATTAAAAGATGAAATAACAACACTTGCTTTTGCTGCAATAGCTAGCTTTAATCCAGAGATATCAACGCAATGATTTTTTTTAGCTGCTAGTTGTGCTCAAGCTGATGGCCAGCCTTATTCAACTCACTTCCACTGAGCCCAGGTTCTCCTGGATCCACCCTAGCCTGTAACAAGAGCAGAAACACAGTGATGAGCTCATCTCTCTGTCAATCTGCTTTCTCCTCCTATCAGTATATTTTTTGTAAGGACATTAACTAATTGGCTCCTTGTACCGATTTTTCCCCTCATACGCCAGCTTTGCTGTACAGGGACTACAGGGATCAGCCATAACTATATGACTACGGACAGGTTAAGTGAATAACATTATCTCATTACAGTGGCATCGGAAAGTCAGTGGGAAAATTTAGGCAATGGGTAAACATGTTGTCCCTGAAGTTGATGAGTTGAAAGCCGAAAAAATGGGCATTGCAGTCTGTTGTGTATGGGGCTATATAGCCGCAGACTGCTCATGTTGCCTATGCTGCCCCTTGTCCACAGCCCAAGGTGCCTACAATTGGCATGTGAGCATCAGAACTGGACCATGGAGCAATGGAAGAAGGTGGCCTGGTCGGATAAATTAGGTTTTCTTTTACATCATGTGGATTGTCGGGATCTACCTGGGGAAGAGATGGCACCAGGATGCATTATGGGAAGAAGACAAGCCGGTGGAAGCAGTGTGATGCTTTGGACAATGTTCTGCTGGGAAACCTTGGGTCCTGCCATTATGTGGACGCTACTTGGACATATACCACCTACCTAAACATTGTTGCTGATCAAGTATATACCTTTAATGGAAACAGTATTCCCTGATGGCAGTGGCCTCTTTCAGCAGTATAAAGCTTCCTGCCACACTGCAAAAATGAGTCAAGAACGGCATTAGGTGTCTGAGGTGTTGACTTGGCCTCCAATTGAGCATCTTTGAGATGTGCTGGAAACACAAGTCCGATACATTGAGGCCCTACCTGGCAACTTACAGGACTTAAAGGATCTATTACTGACGGCTTGGTGGCAGATACCACAGCATACCTTCAGAGATCTAGTGGTCCAATGCTCATCAGGTCAGAACTGTATTGGCAGCAAAAGGAGGATGTACTCAATATGAGGTGGGTGGACATAAAGTTATGGCAGATCGATATACTGTATATTAATTATTACAGAGCTGCATTAACTAGTCATTTTATATCGGCTTGAATGTAAGCCTAAAATGGTCCTGCTAATAGGAAAAAATATTCCAGGTAGAAACACCTTATAAAAGAACAATCTGAATATTTACTCTACCTAAAATATTTGATCCTAGTATTACAGTTGTATCACATAGTATTGCACCTAAAATTTTTTTTATATATGTAGCGATACCCTCAACTTAAGAGAGCCGCAAGTTTTGATTTGGGCCCTGAGTACAGCTTCCCCAACCCCCCGGCAATCTGCTCTACCCGCTCTGGCACAGTTAACCCACAGGAATTTCACATAAACAATCACTTATGCTTTAAATGTGGGTGTGTGGATTGATAACTCAGACTCATAGACAATGTTGTAAATGATAACTGACTTTACTGCTAGTGGTAAGATAAAAGGAGATAACATGCATGTAACATTTGAGTTCACAACACATAAGCAGGTCCCTGCAGTTATAAATCACAATACTGTGTGCGTGTGTACCAGCAATGGAAAGGGGACGGAACGCCACGTGGGGCGACCGTTACCTAAACACCCTGTGGTGTGATAACTAACTTATAACTATCTAACGGATCAGGCCTGATCCCTAACCATGAAACTCAGTCTTAGAAGAAACACAAATCTTCACCGGCACAGGATCTGTAAAGGCGGTGCACTTGAAGTATTTAAAACCATGTATTTGTAATCCAATAGGGGGGGGTAATTCTCCCTCACCGGAGGTGTTAGGCCTCGGAAGTCTAGTAGGCACAAAGTATAAAAGTAACAGTTTAAAGATGAGCTTTCGCTCGCTCACCACTCCGGAACACTTCCCTCAGTCCGGAACTTCCACCGGCTGTGTCAGTCCTCGTCCACAGCGGCTTCTGCGATCGGATCCCCGATCCAGATAACTTTAGAAGAGATGAGTCTGAATGCCACCCAGGCTCGCAAAGGGGGTGGAAGGCTCTTTGGTTCGCTCCACAGGCCCCAGGCTTCAGGCCTGGAACAGCACAGATCCGCACAGGTGTATCTCTCTCTGTCTCCCCGTGTCCAAAGAGAAAGAGCTAGGCCTCGCCCCCTCCTTATATTCCTTCCCCCATGAGTCTGTGGGGCATAACTCAAAACATCCTGGGACCCAGTGGGGTTCTGGGAACAGTAGTTCTGTCCTCTGCTTCTGTTAACAAAAAAACGTCTCTTTCCTCCTTCCTCCCGACTCCCCTCTCTCTGGAATTTCCTGTCTCTGATTAAAGGGGAACACCCCGCTATATATATATATATATATATATATATATATACACATATATACACACACACACACACACACACACACCGGTACTAATCCTTAGAGTGAGTGTAAAATCTAAATTGTTTTTTTTCCCTAAAAAAATATATCAAACATGTTATACTTACCTGCCCTGTTGCAGTGGATTTGCACAGAGCAGCCCAGATCCTCCTCTTCTCAGCCAAGCCACAGCTCCCTGTGTCCATTCAGACACGGAGCCCTGACCCGGCCCCACCCCCTCTCTCCCCTAATTGCTGTCCATCAACGTCAGCTAGCCAATGTCGCCGCTGCTATGTCTCAGTCAATCAGGAGGGAGATTCTAGGATGGCTGAGACACTCGTGGACATCGCTGGATAGAGATGGGGCTCAGGTAAGTATTAGGGGGGCTGCTGCATACAGAAGGCTTTTTATCTTTTTTTTTTTTTTAACAGAAAAGGTTTTTATTTCGAAAAAATAGGATAATACAACAGTGACAGAATAAAGTCTCAGACATAATACAGAGTTAGTAGGCAAAAAGTGAGCTTAGCTGTACAATCAGAGAAAAATATTCGGGGGAACACTCAGGAACATATAATGACAGGGTCCTTACATCATACTATGAACCAGGGGTACAGTAGGAGTTACAACAGGACTACTCCACCCAGGGGTTCCCCACCCCCCCAACACGGGGGGGAGGGGAGGGGGAAAGAGGGGGAAGACAGCAGGAAAAGGGGGGTCGGGGAAGGGGAGGAGGAGGGAAAAAAGGGGGGGAAAGCAGGATGAGAGGGGAGGCCGGAGGCGAAGGAAGAGGGGAGAGGGGGGAAGGGCGGAGGAGGAGAAGGGAAAGAAGTCAGGAGACATCACAGAGTTCATCAGCTCCACTACCAGGTTCTTCATCGTTTGTGGCCAGGTGTCATGTGCCCATGAGGCCATCACCCCACCCGTCCAACCAGGAGGACCAGATCTTGTCAAACTTTACCGGGCAGTTCCTACTCTCATACGTAATCTTGTAAAGTGGCAGCACCCTATTAACCGTAGCCTCCCAGGAGGCCCCAGAGGGGACCTCTGTACTCCTCCATTTTAAAAGGATTTCTCTCCTGGCGTAGAACAGTAAGAAGGTTACACAGAGTTTGGTGTATCTACTCCCTTCCATGTCTCCCAGGAAACTAAGCAGAAAGAGCTTAGGATCCGGTATCAGGTCTATGCCACCAATCCTCCCCACGGTCTCTGCTACCTCCTGCCAGTAAGGCTGGATCCTTGGGCAGGTCCAGACCATATGGAAGAAGGAGCCCTCATCCCTTCCACATCTTCCGCATAGCGGGCTCAAGGAGGGATAGATGCTGGCCAGTCTTTGTGGAGTGTAGTATGCTCTATGTAGGAATTTGAGCTGTATGAAACGGTCCCTGGACGCAATCATGGACGGAATATAGGAGGAAACCAGTTCCTCCCAGGTGTCCTCATCTAGGTCGGGAATGTCTTCCCTCCATTTATGGAGGAGAGGAATTGTGTTGGCGTCGTAGGCTATCGTAAGGTATAGATAAAGGGTGGAGAGGAGCCTCTCCATCGTTCCAGACATGAGTCTTCTCTCAACTCGATCCGACTCAAGGATAATTGGCTCCGGAAATTGCGCGTTAATGGCATGCTTGAGTTGCCAATATCGAAAGAAAAAAGATGAGGGGAGTCGATGGGTTCGTTTCAGACTCGAGAACGCCGCAACTTTCCCGTCCACCATAACATGTTTGAGTTTTACAACCCCGTGTTTAGCCCAGGCTGCCGGGTCAGGTACTGCATTGAGTTGGGGGAGCAAGGGATTGCCCCACAACGGGGTGTTTGGGGAGTGCGTAAGGGGTTTGATCCGAGGCCCTGGAGGTCTGCCACACCCTAATGGTAGTCTTCATTGGTTCGGTCACTCGGGGATGTGCCCTGGGTCCCCTGAAAACCAGGTTGGAAAGAGCTGCATATGACCCAAGGAGAGCAGCCTCGAGGGTGACAGCAGGGTTCTGCTCCGGCTGGGAGAACCACCACCGCACCGTGACCAGGACCGCCGCCCAGTAGTATAGGAGGAAATTTGGAAGGGCCAAACCTCCCGCAGACAAGGGGAGATAGAGGGACCGTCGAGCCACCCTAGGGGGGCGCCCTGCCCAAATAAAGGAGGACACTACACTGTCAATTTTTTTAAAGAAAGAACGGGGAATAGGAGTGGGGGTCTGTCTAAAGAAGTACAGGAACTTGGGGAGATAGATCATTTTAATTAAATTTCCCCTCCCTACTGGGGAGAGAGGAAGACTACGCCAGCCAGCGCAACTCCGTATTAGCTGTTCCAACAGGGGGAATAGGTTCCTAGTCAAATATTCTTTCAGCTTGGGGCCTATTTTTACCCCCAAGTATGTGAACGTCTCCACCCAGGTCAGTGGCGTGTGGGAGGGGGTCAATGGTACCGACGCCTGGAGGGGGAATAACACTGATTTGTCCCAGTTGATACGGATCCCTGAGTATTGGGCGAAAGTGTCAAATTGTGCCAGGGCAGAGTCCAGGGAGGTGGAGCTATCCGCTAAATAAAGGAGGGAATCATCGGCATATAACGAAAGTTTTTCCTCCAAGGAACCTACACGAATGCCCTTGATCGAGGGGTCTCCTCTAATATGTGCGGCAAGTGGCTCCATGGCCAGGGCAAAAAGGGATGGGGATAGTGGGCATCCCTGCCGGGTCCCCCTCTCTAGGAGGAAAGGGCCCGACAGCGTGCTGTTAGTACGGATGCGGGCCTTGGGATGTGCATAAAGCATTTGTATCCACTTCAGGTAGTTCGGGCCAAACCCGTACCTGGAAAGCACCGACCATAGGTAGCCCCACTCGACCGAGTCGAAAGCCTTCTCCGCGTCGAGTGAGGCCACCACTCCTGGGGCATCTGGGTCAGCACTCGCTATATGCGTGTGCAACCTACGGATGTTAATGTCAGTACCCCTCCCTGGCATAAATCCTGTCTGGTCGGGGTGGACCAGAGCTGTGATTACCGAAGTAAGGCGGTTCGCTAGAATTTTCGCCAAGACCTTGGCGTCTACATTTAGGAGGGAAATGGGGCGATACGAGGAGCACTGCAGGGGGTCTTTGCCCGGAAGGCTTTTTATCTTAATGCATTAAGATAAAAAAAAAAAACTTCTGCCTTTACCACTTTAAAGTGATTCTAAAAGTAAAGGTTTATTTTATTTTTAATAACAAACATGATGATCCTTCCAGTAACACACTTTCTGTCCTAGGGTGGCTCCACTCTGGATAAAGAAGCAACAGAGACACCTTTGGACCGTAGCATTGTCAGTCTGGGGAGAGTGTTAAGACCAGCAGAGTTATATGGACTTGACTAACAAACTAAAACCAAACTCCAGCCAACACCTTTAAAAGCGGTAGTAAACCGCAGTTGATGAAAAACAAAAAAATCCGCAAGGCAATGTCATAATGTGCTAGTATACTAGCACATCATGAGAGACTAACCGTACCTTAGAACAAAGCCCTCCAGCGCCGCACTGTCACCCTTAAGAGGGCTTCCATCTTCCCCCAGTCTTCCTTCTGGGTTTGCATCCTCCGGCTACATAAGTTGCCGGGGCGACGTCACTTCCACGCGTGCGCACGTGAACTGCCGTTTATGGCACGGGCTCTGAAGGTCCGGCACTGTATGCCGGACCTTCAGAGAGCATGCACCAGTAATGTCACTCTTATTATCTCCTAAACTGTGCCAAATTTAGGAGATATTCACAGTACCTAGAGGTAAGCCTTACTATAGGCTTACCTCTAGGTACAAGTGGTGAAACAGAGTTTACTACCAATTTAAGCAGTTACAGAAACAATTTTTTTTGCCCCCAAGTAGTACAGGAACCTTTTTTGGTCAGGCGGCCAAGTCTGAACTGGGACTTACAAGCCAGGACAGTACAAATACCCCCCAAATGACCCCTTTTTGGAAAGTATACGTTCCAAGGTATTTAGTATGAGGCATTTTGAGTTTTTTAAAGTATTTTTTTCCCACAATTCTATGCAAAAATATTTTTTTTAACAAAGTTGTCATATTAAACAGATATTTCTCACACACATCATATGCATACTTGCAACTACACCCCAAAATACATTCTGCTACTCCTCATGAGTATGGTGATACCACATGTAAGACTTTTTCACAGCCTGGCCACATACAGAGGCCCAGCATGCAGGGAGCACCAGCAGATGTTCTAGGAGCATAAATTACACATTTAAATTTCTTGACTACCTCTTACACTTTTGAAGGCCCTGGAGCACCGGGACAATGGAAACGCACAAAAAAATTAGCCCATTTTGGAAAACAAACAACCCAACGTATAATCTATGAGGCATAATGAGTCTTTTGAACATGTCATTTTTTTCCACAAGTTCTTGGCGATACCACATGTGAGAGAGCTTTCCACAGCCTGGTCACATACAGAAGCCCAATATGCAGGGAGCATCATCAGGTGTTCGAAGGGCATACATTTCAAATCTAATTTGACCACCTATTACACTTTTGTGAGACACTGATGGGCACTGTAGTGGCATAGATGTGGCACGGATGAGAACTGATGTGGCACGGATGAGTACTGATGCGGCATGAATATGGCACGGATGAGTACTGATGTGGCACAGATGAGCCATGGATGGGCACAGATCAGCGCTGTGGGCTTTTCAGATCTAGCCCACAGCGCTACTGCACCTGGCTCTCTCCTCTCCTCACACGCTGTACCGATCGGTGCGAGGAGAGGGAAGGAGCTGGACCTGACATGCTCCGGTTTGTTGACAACTGATTGCTCTGTCATTGGACTGAGCGATCACGTGGTAAAGAGCCGGTGTCATTGGCCCTTTACCCCGTTCCATCACGTGCCGGGTCCTGAAAACCCGACGGTCATGGACATTCCTGGGTGCGCACCCCATGGGGCATCATTGGGACATCAATGTACGCCCTCCCAAAGTTATCCGACCGCGCTGTAGCCAGCATTCGGCTACAGCTCCATCGGTAAGTGGTTAAGCCAGGTACACACGTATCGAAATTCAGCCAGTTCCTGCTGAACTATCAGAACTTCAGCCCATGTGTAGCCCTTTCATTTCAACAAAAGCCCAGTGTTGATCAGTGTATTCTAACTGGGGGAGTACCCGCTATCAGAATACAATAGCACAGTGGGGGAGGTCCCTTCATCCACATCACTTGTGTGGATGCAGGACTCTTGAGTTTTGTTTTGTTTTTTTAACCTGTTGGTTGAACGAAAAACAGAACCCAAATGTTTTTTTTTTTAGATTTACTAAAACTGGTGCAGCTCTGCATAGAAACCAATCAGCTTCCAGGTTTTTTTTGGTCAAAGCTTAGAGGAAGTAAAGCGCGGCCTTTTTTTTTCCCCTGACCTGCAAAGTAAAGCCATAATGTGCTAGTATGCATCACATGATGTGAAACTTACTGCAAAGGACACCCTCCTTGTCACCGCTGGAGGCAGCATCCATCTTCACCCGTCTTCATTCAGGATCCGCGAACTCCGGCTGTGTGACTGGCCGGAGCCACGTGACGTCAACTCCGCAAATGCGTACGGGAGCCGCCGGTCACGGCACAGGGCTCCGAAGAAACAGCACGGGTGGCCGTTCCTTCAGAGCACATGCGCCGATGACGTCATCAGCTGCATATACAGTAAATATCTCCTAAACGGCGCACGTTTAGGATATATTTACAGTACCTATAGGTAAGCCTTACTTTAGGTACAAAGAATCAATGGAAGTTTACTTCCACTTTAATTGAACAAGCTGAACATAGAAGCCGATTGGTTACCATGCACAGCTACACCAGATTTTGCACACTCCAGTTCTAGTAAATGTGTAAGTAAGTGTGTGTAGCCAGCTTTATAATCATACAACCTTCACAACCCTATCCAAAAAACGGGAAAAAAAAAACTTCTAAATGAGCCCTATAGGAATTTGGTGGGTGCTTGGCAGAAGACCAAACTGCCGCCGAAAGACTGTTCAGGCACAGTGTGAGCAATCCCTAGATATAACACCCATTACAGGAGACCTGTAGCCTGACACTGTATTAACACTAAAGCCAACACCACCTGATCTTTGGCTACCAGGAAATCTAGGGTATTGCAAGTCATTACAGACTGCACAGAGATAAATATGAAAGCTGCCACTGGTGCTCATTGCTTTTATAAATGCTATTTGTCTGGCATCAAGTTATATTTTGGCCCATTACACAAGCAGTGCCTGAATCCTGGTTAGTGGTGCTGAATAACGTGGTATCTTGCTAATCCTATCATCTCACTGCAAGTCTTTTGGACACGGTCTGCCAGAATGAAAACAAAACAACACATCAGCAGTCACTAAATACATTAAAGTGTTACTAAACCAGTAATATGAAAATAGTTAATCTGCCCCCCCCCCCCACAGTGCCCACAGCTTACAAATCTTTTTAGATTAAAATACTGCCACTATATACCTTTTTGGATGATCGTTATACCACGGTATATTTTCACTGCAGCCTGTATACAAGCCCACATGTGTGATGTCAATATCATGTGATCTGGCTAGCTCTGAGAACAAGAAACTTTTCTCTCCAGCATAAAAGACACAACTGAGCATGTGCAGGTCGGCTACCCTGCCTGTGTTAGCTGGCTTTCCCCAGATAGACAGACAGTGCAGGAGGGGAGGATCTGTGCATACAGGATAAAACTGTTTTTTTACACAATGCAGAGGATTAACCCCCTAAGTTCCACAGTGAGTATAACAAGCATGCTAAGCTGCATATACAGACTGAATTTACTGTTGTGGGTTTAGTAACAATTACAATGCTACTGGAAGCCGGGAACTACACAATCTAGGCAAGAAACAGAAGGATTCTATAAACAGTATCTATTTTTTTCACAGAAAGGCTTGTGGTTTGTCTAAAATTACACTGAGGTTTAGGTGGTTAGTTTCGATGGTAAAAGTGCCCCTGGAGATATTCTTTAAAGCAGACTTTGCATAAAATGACTAATAAAGAAGCTCAGTGAAAAGCATAAAAACACACTTTTTTTTAATCAGGGGTTAATCGACTCACAGAGAAGGATTAATCATTACCAAAATAGTAAAGTGAACCTGTAATATGTGGTTTGCCTGGACTAAGCAAACAAAAAGTAGATCTAAAGAATACCTGCCATCCAAACCTTCCGGTCTCATGCATTCCGGACCTTCATCCCAGAATAGACAGGGCCCTAAAATACCAGCACCACTCCGTACAACATTCAGCCTCGTCCAGCCATAGCCTGCTGTAGACTTTGACAAGCTGCCTGCAGCGGGGCTGGATCCTGCACCTGCATGCTAAAACACCAGGAGGGACGCACTGCAGCTGGACGGCCTCATCTCCAATGTTGTACATTGCCACAATGCACACTAACACAGGTTACATGCATTGGCATGTTGCAGTACCATTCCTTTTAAATGGCATCTCAAGGCAACGATGCTCCAACAAGTGTTGCACGCACCACAAGTTACAGCAATGCACTACCATCCAAAAGAATGCTGCATGTACATTTTTTGCCCACTCTGGTAAATTAAGGGAATACACATAACGCAAGAGGAATGGCAAAGTGCAAATGGGCCCCTAAGGTATATAAGTACCTGAAATAAAGAATAAATAAATAAGGTAAGCTGACAAGTAAGCTAGTTAGCATGCCTGGTACATACAATAAAGAGCTTCCTGATCAAACCACACTATGTCAATGATTTAAAAATAATCAAACAAAAAATATTTCTGCAGACCAAACCCTTCTCATTTACTGAGCAAAAGTAAACACGGCCATTAACTTAAACAAATGTTTAAACAATCCTCACTCATCTGCAATCAGAAGTTCGGTTTTTTCAGGTTACTATACAATATACTGTATACAGTAGCTAATGTGAGAATTTAGTAGAACTCAATTATAGCTGCATTTATTGCACAAAATCTTCGGCCGGGTTCATGCACCCGTCCGTGTGTACCTGTCGCGGGTGCGTCCATACAGCCGATGCGTATTCATTCACTTTATATAGGTTACTTACATGCAATTCTGCGCTATCACAAAAACGAAACAAATGGCTCATCATGCTATACAGGACTCAGCGCCAATGTGACTGAGCCTATAAAAGGAAAACTACCGAAAAACGGTTACGGTAACCTCGGATGGACCAGCCGCCGCAGTTATACTGCGGTTACTTTGGCTCCCCTGGGCGAAACGACATTACCTTACATCGCTTCGTCTTTTGGCCACTAGAGGCCTCGCTGCTGGAGCCGATGCGAGTGCGCGATGACCGCCGGGCACCCGCGATCACTCGTGACAGAGCGAGAACCGGGATCTGTGTGTGTGTAAACACACAGATCCTGGTTCTCTCAGGGGAGAGGAGACTGGTCGTGTGTTCAAAATGAGAAGGGGTGTACTTGCTCAGCAACAACGTTTAGGTAGGTGGTATGTGTCAAACAACATCCACATTAATGGCAGGACCCAAGGTTTCCCAGCAAAACATCCAAATGTCCAAAGCATCACACTGCCTCTGCTGGCTTGCCTTCTTCCCATACTGATGCAGTCTCTTCCCCAGGTAAGCAATGCATGTGCACCTAACCATCCAGATGATGTAAAATAAAATGTGATTCACCAGACCTTCTTCTTTTGCTCTCTGATCCAATTTTGATGCTCACGTGCCCATGGGTAGGTGCTTTTTACTGTGAAAGCAATCAACGTGGGCACCATGACCAGACTGCAGCTACACAGCCCTATACACAACAAACTGAAATGCCTATTTTTTTTGCTTTCAACACATCAAGTTCTGGGACAGCATGTTTACTCACTGCCTAATATATCCCACTGATTTCAGATGCCTCTGTAATGAGATAATCAATGTTATTACTTAACCTGTCAGTGGTCATAAAGTTATGGCTGATCAGTGTATGATCTCCTCTAGATCTACTGACAACTATATCATGTCGTTTTGGTAATCGTAAAGTGTTACTACTGTACAGGCTCATGTAAAAAAAATGCCACAAAGCAGATAGCTGATAAATAAAATACATAAGTAGATAGGAAATTCATAAATAATAATTAGAATGTACATTTGATTTACTGCTGGGAATACAGTAGCTCAGTTCCACAGCTTCTGGACAAGAGTGCCCAGCCTTCCTCAGGGCTCCTTTATACTTGCAGTCAGGGGGTGGTAAAAATAGGTAGCTGAACTGAATTTTTACTGTCCTATGACCGCTCCCCCCTAAGCTACAAAAGGCAGCCAGACTGGGTGGTACACATGCCACAGCAAAAATTATACGTCCTATTGCATTGGGCAGATTATGACACCACTGAACATGACCCGTTCATGCAATGCATAAGGTTACGTCACGGTAATTCAGGCTTTACAGTTTCAAAACAGGTAGTGAGGAGGCAATATGTTGTCTTTCAAACACCTCTGAAGGGTGATCCACAACAGATCACTCTTCAAAGGGGTGGCAAGGTTTGGCGCAAGTGAAAAAATGTGAGATTAGCATGCAAAAAAATAAATCATTCGTCCGATAATCTTATCGTGTGTACCAGGCATTAACCATTAGAGACTACATGTCCCATGATTCACATAGCACAATTATCTATGATAAGGCAAGGGTGGGCGGTCTGGAGGGAAGTTTGCTGGAGCCGCTGTCACTTGTGAATGTTGTGGGTGGAGATTTTATCAGTGGGAAGTTTACACTGCTTGTATGTGGGCATGTACTCCTGTAGCATGTCTAAGGATTGCGCCGAGGATGGTGGCTACATATCCACATACAGGTCCTTCTCAAAAAATTAGCATATTGTGATAAAGTTCATTATTTTCTGTAATGTACTGATAAACATTAGACTTTCATATATTTTAGATTCATTACACACAACTGAAGTAGTTCAAGCCTTTTCTTGTTTTAATATTGATGATTTTGGCATACAGCTCATGAAAACCCAAAAATCCTATCTCAAAAAATTAGCATATTTCATCCGACCAATAAAAGAAAAGTGTTTTTAATACAAAAAAAGTCAACCTTCAAATAATTATGTTCAGTTATGCACTCAATACTTGGTCGGGAATCCTTTTGCAGAAATGACTGCTTCAATGCGGCGTGGCATGGAGGCAACCAGCCTGTGGCACTGCTGAGGTGTTATGGAGGCCCAGGATGCTTCGATAGCGGCCTTAAGCTCATCCAGAGTGTTGGGTCTTGCGTCTCCCAACTTTCTCTTCCCAATATCCCACAGATTCTCTATGGGGTTCAGGTCAGGAGAGTTGGCAGGCCAATTGAGCACAGTAATACCATGGTCAGTAAACCATTTACCAGTGGTTTTGGCACTGTGAGCAGGTGCCAGGTCGTGCTGAAAAATGAAATCTTCATCTCCATAAAGCTTTTCAGCAGATGGAAGCATGAAGTGCTCCAAAATCTCCTGATAGCTAGCTGCATTGACCCTGCCCTTGATAAAACACAGTGGACCAACACCAGCAGCTGACATGGCACCCCAGACCATCACTGACTGTGGGTACTTGACACTGGACTTCAGGCATTTTGGCATTTCCCTCTCCCCAGTCTTCCTCCAGACTCTGGCACCTTGATTTCTGAATGACATGCAAAATTTGCTTTCATCCGAAAAAAGTACTTTGGACCACTGAGCAACAGTCCAGTGCTGCTTCTCTGTAGCCCAGGTCAGGCGCTTCTGCCGCTGTTTCTGGTTCAAAAGTGGCTTGACCTGGGGAATGCGGCACCTGTAGCCCATTTCCTGCACACGCCTGTTCACAGTGGCTCTGGATGTTTCTACTCCAGACTCAGTCCACTGCTTCCGCAGGTCCTCCAAGGTCTGGAATCGGTCCTTCTCCACAATCTTCTTCAGGGTCCGGTCACCTCTTCTCGTTGTGCAGCGTTTTCTGCCACACTTTTTCCTTCCCACAGACTTCCCACTGAGGTGCCTTGATACAGCACTCTGGGAACAGCCTATTCGTTCACAAATTTCTTTCTGTGTCTTACCCTCTTGCTTGAGGGTGTCAATGATGGCCTTCTGGACAGCAGTCAGGTCGGCAGTCTTACCCATGATTGCGGTTTTGAGTAATGAACCAGGCTGGGAGTTTTTAAAAGCCTCAGGAATCTTTTGCAGGTATTTAGAGTTAATTAGTTGATTCAGATGATTAGGTTAATAGCTCGTTTAGAGAACCTTTTCATGATATGCTAATTTTTTGAGATAGGAATTTTGGGTTGTCATGAGCTGTATGCCAAAATCATCAATATTAAAACAAGAAAAGGCTTGAACTACTTCAAGTTGTGTTTAACGAATCTAAAATATATGAAAGTCTAATGTTTATCAGTACATTACAGAAAATAATGAACTTTATCACAATATGCTAATTTTTTGAGAAGGACCTGTACAGTGGGATATAGGATGACCATAGCCACTCACACAATGGAAGTTTCAGCAGCACAGTCTCAAAATCTAAACTAAAGCAAAAGGCACAACTTTTATTCTTTTTGGATAGAGAAAAGCTTGTCATACTGAAGGCCGACTGGGTTTTTTGTTGTTCACACAAAAGAGAGGTAGATGGAGGAATCCTCCCCACTGAGACATTGTATTCTGACAGCAGGACTCTCCACTGTCAGAATACACTGACTAGTAGCTGTTGAATGAGAAAACATTTCCAACATTCCTGGTTAACAGAAGTGGATCCACATTTGTGGATGTGCAGCCGTACATTCATGTCATCAATATAAAAAACAGAATATGATATTTTTTATTAGGCTTGGTGTCACTTTAAAATATTAGTTCACCTTTTCAGAAAAGATGTGACCTAACGGCGTACATCCTTCCCACCCCGCTGGTCAGCGCCATCACAATGAATTAATGTGGTCTCTCCCGGGAGCCCTGTACACAGAAGAGGGAGAAGAGCGGGAATTTCAAATCCCCGAACAGGCTAAGGGGATGTTAACAGTTCAGGGTCGCCAGAGGTAAGTACAGTGGGGACTGGCGGGGTGTGACATTCTTTATGAAAAGGTAAACTAACGCTTTACAGATAATTAAACAAGAACTGTAATCTGATCGTAGTGTGTATGGTCATCCTATGGACACATGGACCAATCCTTAGAGGAGGAAACATACAAATTGTATTTCTTCTTTTGGACTGTAATAATGCTGGAAGAGGGGTGTCTAATCACTCCCTACACAAACAGAAGATGGACATTAGAGGGTCTGATCATCAGCTCTATCTGATCTGGGATCTCCTATACAGTACAGGACACTGGATCCCCTATACCAGTGTTTCTCAACTCCAGTCCTCAAGGCACCCCAACAGGTCATGTTTTCAGGCTTCCCATTATTTTGCACAAGTGATTTGATCAGTTTCACTGCCTTAGTAACTACCACAGCTGTTTTATCTGAGGGAAATCCTGAAAATATGACCAGTTGGGGTGCCTTGAGGACTGGGAGTTGAGAAACACTGCCCTATACAGTACAGGCTACGGGACACGGGATCTCCCATGCAGTACAGAACACGGGATCTGGGATCTCCCATACAGTACAGGACACGGGATCCCCCATACAGTACAGGACACGGGATCCCCCATACAATACAGGACACGGGATCTCCCATGCAATACAGGACACGGGATCCAGGATCCCCCATACAGTACATGGGATCCCCCATGCAGTACAGGACACGGGATCCCCCATGCAGTACAGGACACGGGATCCCCCATACAGTACACGGGATCCCCCATACAGTACAGCACATGGGATCTCCCATGCAATACAGGACACAGGATCCAGGATCCCCCATACAGTACATGGGATCCCCCATGCAGTACAGGACACGGGATCCCCCATACAGTACAGGACACGGGATCCCCCATACAGTACAGGACACGGGATCCCCCATACAGTACAGCACACGGGATCCCCCATACAGTACAGCACACGGGATCCCCCATACAGTACAGCACACGGGATCCCCCATACAGCACAGCACACGGGATCCCCCATACAGCACACGGGATCCCCCATACAGCACACGGGATCCCCCATACAGCACACGGGATCCCCCATACTGTACAGCACACGGGATCTCCCATACAGTACAGCACACGGGATCTCCCATACAGCACAGGACACTGAATCTCCCATACAGTACAGCACACGGGATCTCCCATACTGTACAGGATCCCCCATACAGCACAGGACACTGGATCTCCCATACAGTACAGCACACGGGATCTCCCATACAGTACAGCACACGGGATCCCCCATACAGTACAGCACACGGGATCCCCCATACAGTACAGCACACGGGATCCCCCATACTGTACAGGATCCCCCATACAGCACAGGACACTGGATCTCCCATACAGTACAGCACACGGGATCTCCCATACTGTACAGGATCCCCCATACAGCACAGGACACTGGATCTCCCATACAGTACAGCACACGGGATCCCCCATACAGTACAGCACACGGGATCCCCCATACAGTACAGCACACGGGATCTCCCATACTGTACAGGATCCCCCATACAGCACAGGACACTGGATCTCCCATACAGTACAGCACACGGGATCCCCCATACAGTACAGCACACGGGATCTCCCATACTGTACAGGATCCCCCATACAGCACAGGACACTGGATCTCCCATACAGTACATGACATGGAAGCAGGGTTGTCAACTTTCAGTAAATTTACGAACAGTTTGTAAAATCTGTACTTTTTGCATCTGTCCTTCAATGTCCATTACGGACATGTAGGTTGCATGTCCGTAACTGATATTCATGGACAGATGCAACAATTATGGATTTTACAAACTGTTTGTAAATTTACTGAAAGTTGGCAACCCTGCATGGGATCTGGAGTAATGTGGACAGGAGGTCAGCAGGTGCCAGGTTGGATGAGGTGGGTGTGATGACCCATCAATGAAGGGTATATATAAAGGACATACAGGCATGCCACTTGTTACCTGATACTCCCCACAGCACGACATTACTGAGGATCACCGGAGCACCGGGGAGGGGGGCATGCCGGGTCTTCACTGCTCCTCCTGTAACACACAAGACAAGGACGGGTTACTTACAGCACCGGGGTGCCCTGCTATGTGCCAAGTACCTACCGTAACTTGGACCCAGCTATGTACTTACCGTGTTTTTTACCCAGCCGGGTGAAGTTGACAAGAAGCAGGTAGAAGGTCCCGGGAACGCGCTCAGGAATCCCGGGGTTACGCGCACGTGGGGGGGCGGAGTCCCGGTAATCCGGCCAGGTGAGGAACTCCCGTCACAGCGGGGCAAGACTCTTCTGCTGCACGTCTCCGACACTGCCGCCGTGCACGAGCAAGACGCGCCCTCCCGCTGTCCTCAGGAGAGCAGGAGTGTGCTGTCCCGACCGTGGGTCCCCTCCATAAAACTTAGAGATACCACACCCTCTATATAACCGAGATATACCCTCTATAGTAGAGTCTATACACCCTCCATGTAACTGGGATACATCCTCTATAAAGCCTCCTACACGCAGTGGATACATCCTGAACACACACGTCTGGTGCCAGGAATGAGGTGACCTGAGAGACGTTTTTAGAATGGCGGTGAGGGGATATAAATAGAACGTGTTGTGCACAAACTATTCTCTCCCACTTCTGAGGAGAGTAGAGAAGGGAAACCACCTCTGTCAGGAGTTTACTAAGACATGACTTCCTATCCCAGGAACACACCAGGAAGTGAGAGGAAAAATCTTCCAGATTAAATTAACACCCACAATGCTAGGCAGCCTAGAAGTCCTGCAGAGATTCCACATCCCAAAAACACTTAATCAGTGACATCGGCATCAGGGGCTTCATCGCTGCTGGACTGATTCATTTTGATAAATGTCAGACGGTCCATGGAGTCTGTGGACAGACGCGTTCTATTATCAGTAACAAAACCTCCAGCAGCACTGAATGGCCGTTCGGAAAGCACACTGGATGCAGGACAGCCCAGCAGCTCAATTGCATACTGGGCAAGTTCTGGCCAGTGGTCTATTCTCATGACCCAGTAAGCCAGTGGATCGTCGACTGGAAAGCTCTCCATCTCTGTTTTCTCCCCTAGATAATCATCCACCATGCAATGCAGATTCTGCCGATGGGATGTGGAAGCCTACAGCCCTGGGCTGCGAGGACTAAAAAAATTGTAAAATGCATCACTTAGGAAGCCACCTTCTCCACCGCTCATCTCTTGACCGACAGACGCCTCAAAACTATGTTTTCCACAACACTTAACCTACCAGAGTTGGGAAAAGCGTTAGATAAACTCCTTAAGGTGTCCTTCAGAGATTTCATCTTCTGCACTCTCTGTGGGGATGGGATGAGTTCTGAGACTTTCCCCTTGTAACTATCGTCAAGGAGGGTTGCCAACCAATAGTGATCCTTCTCCTTTACGCCACATATTCTTGGGTCCTTTCGCAGTTTTCGAAGAATGAGGGAGCCCATGCACCGCAAATTTGCGGAGGCATAAGAAGCAGACTCCGCGGGGTCACTGAGGATTATAGTATCTGGAACTGCCTCCTTCCAGCCACATACTACTCCCAAGGGTTCTGGGGATGGAAAACCATCTCTTACTGTTTGACGTATGTCTTCCTCTGCTTCAATGCCTCCAAAACTGCCAGAATTCTCCTTCTCCTCGACCTCTGTCTCCTCTTGTGTGTTCTGTGTCGTAGGAACAATGGTGTCTGCATAAAGTGGGCCTTGAGAGGAAAGGAAGTCCTCCTCTTCCTCCCACTGCTCAGCCTCAAGTGCCCTGTCCATAATGCCACACAGAGTCTGCTCCATCAGGAACACAACAGGGATTTATGTCACTGATGCATGCATTGTCACGGCTCACCATACTTGTGGCCTCCTCAAATGGTGACAGTACAGTGCATATATCCTTTATGAGCAGCCATTGGTGTGGGGGAAAAAAAGCTGAGCTGGCCTGAGCCTGTCGTTGTGCCATACTCACACAGGTACTCGTTGACGGCCCTCTGCTGCATGTGCAGCTGCTGCAGCAATGCCAAGGTCGAATTCCACCTGGTGGGCATGTCATAAATCAGGCAGTTTATGGGCAGGTGGAATTCCTGCTGAATTTCAGCCAACTGAGTTGTGGGTGTGTATGACCACCTGAAGAGAAATTTGCCGGCTATAGTTTACAGCTGGTGTTGTGCTACTGGCAGATGTGCTGCAAGGACCTGGGACACCCTGCACTATACCATCATCCTTATCAGTGGAGGGTACTGAGAGGTCATGAGGTAGAGCGGGGGCAGATTGATGTGAGTAAAGAGGAGGAACAGAATTGCGCCCCTTTTGTGTGGCTTTCAGGTGCTCTTGCCAATGGGCTGGTGTTTTTGCCACGCTTGGTGTGTTTGAAACAAAGTTTGCAAATTGCAACAGTGTGATCGGCTGCACATGTGCTAAAAACCGCCCAGACAGCTGAGCTGTGGGAAGTGGGCTTGGGAGATAACAGCTCCACAATGTGATGGAATAGGGTGGCTGCTCTCTACTCTTCCGTGATGGCTGCCTCATTGAGGTTGTGCCTCACCCTCACTTTCCCCCTCTGCGCTATTCGGCACCAAAGTCACGTCAGTGACCTCATCATCATCTCCTCCATCCTCATTACCACTGGAGACAACTTGGCAATGTGCTGCGGCTGGGGGAACATGACAGCCAATTTGTGTACCAGTGTTCTTCCCTCTCTGTAGGCTCATGTTCCTACCTTTCTCAACCTCAGAACTAACATCTGAATCAAGTAATGGCTGTGCAGCGTCAAGGGGCAAGTGGCTGATGCTGTGTTCAAATAGCTCAGCTGTCTCCTCCATGCCTGATGCTGGGGCTATGGCATAAATAGCTGTGGACAGAGAGGCAGGTTTAGCCACTCTGGCAGCTGTAGTGGACAGCACACTAGACTCTGCTTGGGTGACGGAGGATGAGGATGGTTCAGTAAGCCAGTCCACCATCTCCTATACAGCATTAAACTTGCAGTAATGCTCTGAACTATATTGCATTAAATGGAAGGTAACGCACTGAAATATACGGTGTTAAACTTGCAGTAATGCACTGAAACTTACTGTGTTAAACGTGCACTAACGCACAGAAATATACTGTGTTAAATGGCACATAATGCACTGAAATACACAGCGTTAAACTTGCAGTAACGCACTGAAATATACGGCGTAAACTTGCAGTAACTCACTGAAATATACTGCATTAAAGGAAGGTAACACACTGAAATATACAATGTTAAACTTGCAGTAATGCACTGAAATATAATGCGTTAATCTTGGAGTAACGCACTGAAATATACAGTGTTAAACTTGCAGTAATGCATTGAAACAATACTAAGCTAAGCAGTGAAATAACTTCTCCACAGGGTGTGGAATCCTTGCAAGAAGATCTGAACAAATTAATGTGGTCAGCAACTACAAGTCAAATAAGGTTTAATGTAGAAAAATGTAAAATACCGGTAATGCACTGGGGTGGCAAAAATATGAATGCAATCTATACACTAGGGGGAGAACCTCTGGGGGAATGTAGGATGGAATAGGACCTGGGGGTCCTAGTAGATGATAGGCTCAGCAATGGCATGCAATACCAAGCTGCTGCTAAAAAAGCAAACAGAACATTGGCATACATTAATAAAAGGGATTAACTCCAGGGATAAAGCGATAATTCTCCCACTCTGGTCTGGCCGCACCTAGAGTATGCTGTCCAGTTCTGGGCACCAGTCCTTAGGAAGGATGTACTGGAAATGGAGCTAGTAAAAAAAGAAGGGCAACAAAGCTAATAAAGGGTCTGGAGGACATTAGTTATGAAGAAAGGTTGCGAGCACTGAACATATTCTCTATGGAGAAGAGACGCTTGAGAGGGGATGGAGGATGAGGATGGTTTAGTAAGCCAGTCCACCATCTCCTATACAGCATTAAACGTGCAGTAATGCTCTGAACTATATTGCATTAAATGGAAGGTAACGCACTGAAATATACGGTATTAAACTTGCAGTAATGCACTGAAATTTACTGTGTTAAATGTGCACTAACGCACAGAAATATACTGTGTTAAATGGCACATAACGCACTGAGTGGGAAAAGACACAGCAGAAGCAGGTTGAGATCCATTTAGCCATCTAAAGTGTTCAAACTGCAAACTTCGCACAGCAGTTGAATACCACATATAGGAGGCACTGGCTAGTATCAGAGCCAGATACACACAGGTTACCTTCGCCACAAACTTTAGGACCAGAGAAATAATTCTAGCACTAGACCTCCTCTGTAACTCTAAACATGTAACCTGTAAAGAATTTTAAAGCGTCGCCTATGGAGATTTTTAAGTACCGAAGTTTGGCACCATTCCACGAGTGTGTGCAATTTTAAAGCGTGACATGTTAGGTATCTATTTACTTGGCGTAACATCATCTTTCATAGTATACAAAAAAATCGGGCTAACTAGTGTTTTTTTTTTTATATTCATGAAACTGTTTTTTCCCCCAAAAAACGCCTTTGAAAAATTGCTGCGTAAATATTGTGAAACATAAAAAGTTGCAACAACCACCATTTTATTTTCTAGGGTGTCTGCCAAAAATATATATGTAATGTTTGGGGGTTCTGAGTAATTTGTGGATTCTAGCAATAAAATTATGATTTTTACATGTAGGAGAGAAGTGTCAGAATTGGCCTGGGCGGCAAGTGGTTAATTACCATAAGCAAGTAATATACAAATAATTATTATATATTGTGTTTAAGGTAATTTACTATATTTTAAAAAACTTTACTCAAGCAGGTGGTTTACCGGACAAATTACTTGTTATAATTTCCAACCAGTAATTTCACAGTAAATAGATAAATAATAAATTATTATAACATATAGCATAATAATATGTATATGATTTAGCTTTATTAAAACAGTACCTTTTCAGCAGCAGCAGATTCTCATTCTCCCTCTTAACTATGTGAGAAAAACATGGGATTGTTGGTAAATCTTATACCCATAAACCCATGCTTTTTCCTTCTAGTTAAAGCTGAGCTCCACCCTAAAGTGGAACTTCTGCTCATCGGATTCCTCCCCCCCTCCGGTGTCACATTTGGCACCTTTCAGGGGGGAGGCGGGTGCAGATACCTAAGACAGGTATTTTCACCATCTTCCTGGAATACACACTGCAGGTAGACTGCGGGCAGTGCGTCACTTCCCGTTCCCCTTCGTTGTGTTCTGGGAAACACACGGCTCCCAGAACACAGCGGGGACCAGTGAAAGATGCGCAGCGCTGCTCACCCATGCGCAGTAGGGAACCGGGAAGTGAAGCCGCAACGCTTCACTTCCTGATTCCCTCACCCATGATGGCGGTGGGGACAGCCTAGAGACGAGCGAATGCTCGTCTTCTGCTACTGACATCGCTGGACTCCAGGAAAGGTAAGTGTCCTAATATTAAAAGTCAGCAGCTGCAGTATTTGTAGCTGCTGGCTTTTAATATTTTTTTACGGCGGAGCTCCGCTTTAAGAGGGCTGGGTTGGAAGGGAACATGTGTCTTTTAGACACATGCCGCCTTCTATGACACAGCAGTGAGAGGACAGCCTCCACTGCAGCATTTTTATCATAAACGACATAAACACTGGGACGAGCGATCGCGGGTGCCCGGCGGTCATCGCTCCCGCCATGCACTCGCATTGGCTCCGGCGGCGAGCAGCGGGCACGCGCGCACCACTATTGGCCACAATGGGAAGTGACATAAGGTAACATTGATTTGCCCAGCCGAGCCAACCTGTCGCAGTAACACTGCGGCGGCTGATCAGCAAGAGGTTAGTTTGGAGGAAACTGTTTTATCAGTTTCCTCTATGATTGGTAAAATCCAGTTGAGAACCTGAAGCCTGGAGATTTTGCAGTGATCTGGATGGGATGAAATCTTCAATCCTGGGACCAGGATTTAGGGCTAGCCAGCACACTGATTGTTCAGTGTGCGTGGGTCTGAAGCCATGTACACACGATCGGATTTCCTATGGTTTTTAAACCAATGGATTTTTCCATTGGAAAACCGATGAAGCTGACTTCCATCTGTCTTGCCTACACACCATCAGTCAAAAAACTGACCGTTCCAAACGCGGTGACGTAAAACACTCCGATGAGCCGAAAAAAATGAAGTTCAATGCTTCTGAGCATGAGTCGACTTGATTCTGAGCATGCGTGGGTTTTTTATCCGATGGAGTTCCCCACAGACGATAGTAATTTGCTATCGGTTTTTTAACCATCGGATAAATTTAAAACATGTTCTATTTTTAAACACTGATAGAAAAAAGACCGACGGGGCCCATAGACGATCGGTTTGTCCGATGAAAAAAGTCCATCGGACTGTTTTCATCGGTAAAGCCTATCGTGTGTACACGGCTTGATAGTAGTGTCAGGACTAGGGTTCTGGGCTCCACCCTCTCGAGGAGTGCAGGCGAGCAAGGGAGAAGCGTGCATGTCTGCACAGTATAGTCGGACAGAGGGCCCAAGCCTGTAGGCTGGTGCAGAAAGGAAGCTCTGAAAGACAGCAGAGGTACAGAGTGTGTACAGAACAAGGACTCTGTTATATGGCCAAGAGGGCCGAAGCACAAAGTCTGAGCAGCAGTGCTGACCCAAGAGCCAGGTGGCTTTTTTTATTTCTAAATACATCATTGCTGTAAAGTTGAAACCCCTGAATGGGATATCTGGATGGACTGTTTATTTCTCTTGTTTAACCCTTTCCATACAGGGCTTTTTTTTACCACTTCCATACCGGGCCTATTCTGGCACTTCTCTCCTACATGTACAAATCATCATTCTTTTGCTAGAAAATTACTCAGAACCCCCAAACATTATATATGTTTTTTTTAGCAGACACCCTAGGGAATAAAATGACGGTCATTGCAACTTTTTATCTTGCACGGTATTTGCGCAAAAAATTTTCAAACGCCTTTTTTTGGGAAAAAAAATGGTTTCATGAATTAAAAAATAACAAAACAGTAAAGTTAGCCCAATTTTTTTGTAAAATATGAAAGCTTATGTTACGCCGAGTAAATAGATACCTTACATGTCACGCTTTAAAATTGCGCACACTCATGGAATGGTGCCAAACTTCGGTACTTAAAAATCTCCATAGGCGACGCTTTGAAAATGTTTACAGGTTACCAAGTTAGAGTTACAGGGGAGGTCTAGTGCTAGAATTGTTGCACGTGCTCTAACGCACACGGCGATACCTCACATATGTGGTTTGAACGGCGTTTACATATGTGGGCGGGACTTGCGTGTGCGTTCGCTTCTGAGTGCGAGGTATTGGGGACAGGGGTGTTTTAAATTGTTTTTTTATTATTATTATTTTTTATTTTACTTTTTTTTTTACACTTTTTTTTCCCTTTTTTTTTTTTGATCACTTTTATTCCTATTACAAGGAATGTAAACATCCCTTATAATAGGAATGTGTGTGACAGGTCCTCTTTATGGAGAGATGCGGGGTCAATAAGACCCCACATCTCTCCTCCAGGCTGGAAAGCATGGGATCGTGAAAAAAAGTTCACAGATTTCATGCTTACTAGCCGCAATGGCGGCTTTGTTTACTTCTGAGGACCCAGGCGTGACGTCATCACATCGCGCCCGGGCCTCCGACGGTCATAGAGATGACTGGTAACCATCTGGTCACCAGTCATCTCTATGCTCCTCGTCATGTGACCACCGTCGCCGGACGATTCTTTCTCCGGGCCCCCGATGGCACGGGAGAGCCCGGAGACGCACCGGATGGCGGTGGGAGGGGGCGATGTCCCCTCCCGCCGCCTATAAGAATGATCAAGCGTCAGAACCGCCGCTATGATCATTCTTATGGTGCGCAGAATCGCCGGCTGAAGACAAGGATATCTGAATGATGCCTCTAGCTGCAGGCATCAGATGTCCCCCCTCAAACCCAGGACGTCATATGACGTTCACCCGGAGGGAGAGAGGGTTCCTGCCTGCGTCATTTTACAATGACCCGGTATGGAAGTGGTTAATAAAAGTGGGACAATAAGCCCTTAAACGGCATATCTGGCGTGGACTCAGCTCACTGGAAAGCTCTACACTTAAGCTAAATATCCCCCAAACTTTTCACTAGTAATGGTGGCAATCAGCGACTTATAGTGGCACTGCGATATTGTGGCGGACAATCGCACACTAACTAACACTTTTGACACTTTACAGGAACCAATGACACTAATACAGTGATCAGTGCTAAAAATATGCTGGCATTGTACTAATGACACTGGCTGGGAAGGGGTTAAACATCTAGGGCGATCAAAGGGTTGACTTGTGTGCCTAGCCAGTGTTTCTGTGTACTGTATGTGCTGCTTTTACTAGGGAAAAGATGAATTTTATTCCCTGCTTTGTAGGGACACAAAATCCATCCCTTCCCTCTTGTCAGAACGGAGATATGCCTTGTTTACATAGGCAGATCTCCCTTCTGTGTGTTTTACCGATGATCAGCGGGTGCCGGAGGACATCCAGTGCCTGCCACCTGCAGATCGGCTTCTCCTGTGATTAATCACAGCAGAAGCAGCCCACTGGTGGCACACGCATGCCCCCTGTAGGCAGAAGTGCAGAATCACGTATATATTTGTGATCATGCACAGGAGGGTCGCCCTGTAGCATAGGGTGGGCTGGAAGTGGTTAAAGTCCAACTCTTGAAAGTTATCCCTTACAGCAGTGTTTCTCAAACTTTTTTCATTCAAGGCACCCTTTAAAATTTTAGACAATCTCGAGGCACCCTCCAAAATTATGGACAGTCTTGAGGCGCCCCATTCTAATTAATAATTAACTAATATTCTAATAGTTTTACATAATGAAGCAACATCAATAAACGTAAGACACCCAACCTTAGAGGTGATGTATTTCAAAGCAAATAGGTTTTTGAAAACTGGTACTGGCTAGTATGCCAATGTTTCTCTTCTCCATCTCTTAGCTAATGAGATCCCAAAGCTGATGGAGAGAGGCAAGGGAGGGTCAAACAAGAATGATATTCAGGCAACTGACATCCTCCTTATCAACTGATGATGCCATTGGTCATAAGGAGGTTGGCAGCTGGGTGGTTGTATTGGTGTACAATGAAAACCTGTGGCTTTGTGTAACCAAAAGGCAGGTTTGATCCATCCGGTGACTTGTATACAATTTTGGGGCAATTTTTAGGCATTTTGCCAATGCACCCCTGATGAAACCTCAAGGCACCCCAGGGTGCCTGGGCACCCTGGTTAAAAAAGGCTTCCTTACAGTGAGGCTGCACCTGCATTATAAGGGTTAATTGCTTGTTAAAGTCAAGGGCACTAGGTAAAGTAGATTTACTTACCCGATTCTTTGCTTCTCCATGCTGCTGGAATGGTCATCAAAGTGTCTTCTCCCCTTTGCACCAGCTGTCCAAAGTTCTGACGTCATTAAGACCAATGCAGGGTCCACAGCCCTACATTGGACGTGATAATGTTGAGGGACAGTCTACCTCTGGAGCGTGGAGGAGGATTTTTTGTGTAGGATCAGGTAAGTAAAAGCACTTTTAGTCTCCCCTAGACTGAACAAGCAACTAAGTCTTGCAGTGTGGGTGCAGTCCCATAGTCCCACTGCAAAGGGATTGTTTTTACGTTTTGTGGAGTTGAGTTTTTCGGTCTATTTACACCAGCCAATGCGTTACAACATAACAGCTGGTGTGCGGTGTCATGCAGTGCAATCTGGGCACATCACACCCCCTTTTCTATTTTTTGGTGAACTTTATTGAAGTATCACACAGTGGCATTTCATTAAGTTCTATCAGCTGCTGTGCGGGGCGAGGTGGGGAATTGCCTCGCACTGCGTTGCTTGAAAATACAGCCTCCTGTCCTTTTTTTCAGTGCACGCCGCTGCAATGCAGGATTGTAGGGATGCACCAATACCATTTTTTTTAGTATGAGTACCAATACTTTGTTTTTAGTACTCACCAATACCAGTTACCGATACCTACCGCAACTGTCTTGTTTACACTTCAACTGTCAGCAATGATACAAAGAATTGAAAAATAATTTTCAAATGAAATTATTTCTTTTTTGTTTTAATTTTGCACTTTTTTCAATGTGAAATGTGTAAATGTATGTTAAAGGTGTAAAAAATATTAACGAACAAAGCAAACAAAAACAAACAAAGTTATAATTAATAATAGTTTAGTTTATAAAATAGAAGTGAGCAAAAAAAATCATCAGGAAAATAATAGTTAATTGGAGAAGGAGAATAAGGAGTTAATTAGAGCTGAATAAGGGTTAATAAGGGGTTAAACATAGGAATATTTAATAATAAAAAAAAAAATTATTTTTTACTTGACAGGTTGCTTTAAACGGACTTCATCTGTAGATCGAAGTTCATACCTTTCATCTGTAGATGAATAAACAGAGAGATACAAAATGAAACAATGTTTCTTTTTAACTTTCCGTTTTGTTGTTGATAAACATTGTTTAGCATTGCTTTTTTTTGACAGCTCCAATTATCAGGACTTTGTTTACACTTCAGCTGTCAAAGGGGAACCCCACTGACAGCTGAATGAGTCATCGGTTGTTAAGGACGCGGCGGCCTCGATCCTTAAAGCTTGCCACCTTTTTTTGTTGTTGTTTACATTTCAGCTGTCAGTGGGGAAATCCAGCCGTCATAGTAAATGTGGGACAGCTTATGGATTCACGGCCCGGCGCGCACTCCAAATCTTCTGGGACCGGTGTTGTGTCCCAGAAGATCGCTGGCAGGAAGGGGCTGCCTAGGGCGAGAGGAGGAGTCGCTTAGGCAGCCAAAAATAGGAAGGAGGAAGTCTGACAACGCTGCAGATCACATGAGCCCATCAAACCACCATGAATGATCTCAGAAGCTTCTCAAACGCATTTCAAATGCAAGCAGAATGTACTTGAAAGCAAAACACACTTGGCCATAAAAATGTGCCAAAAGCCCAATCGACACAGACTCTTAAAGAGTAACTAAATCCACAACAGTAAAATCATTCTGTATATGCAGTAAATCATGCTTGTTGTACTCACTGTGGAAACTAAGGCGTTAATCCTCCGCATTATGTAAAAAGGCTGTTTGATCCTGTGAGCACTTGGGAGCTCTCTGCACATGCTCAGTTTGGTGTGTATTGCTAGAGAGTTTTTTTGTTGGGGGGGAGGGGGTGATGCATGTGATCAGCACAGGGCCAATTAGCACTGTCCAGACAGAGGGTCAGGAGTCCTGCAGCCTCATAGAACAGTCAGAGGAGAATGAAAGCTCCTCCTACAAGTTTTAACCAGACACTGATAGAAGTCACATGACTGCTATATACTGCTGACGGGAAATGGTATTTAGCAGTTTATATTTACCAAAATAATTACATTTCCATGTTCTGTGTACTGTGGGAGACCAGATATAGTGAATGCAGGGTCCTGCGTTTAGTAACACTTTAAAGGGGAATTGAAGTCCACTGCACTCACCTCTTTCTTAGTGATGCAACATCTGTAAGCTCGCTTGTCACTGTTAAAGTGTTACTAAAGTCTTATTTTTTATTTTTATAAAATAACAAACATGTTATACTTACCTGCTCTGGGCAGTGGTATTGCACAGAGTGGCCCAGATCCTCCTCTTCTAGGCCCCTGTTGGCACCGTGACTAAAGATGGATGGACATTTCTCCTTTTTTTTTTCAATAAAGGAATTGTCCAAAACTGTCTCCTGTCATTGTTACTATTTTTGGTGAATGGGTAGGGGTACAATGTACCCCATACCCATTCACATAGGGGGGCCGGGATCTGAGGGCCCCCTTGTTAAAGGGGGCTTCTATATTTCGATAAGCCCCCCACACACAGACCCCAACAACCATTGGGCAAGGGTTGTGGGGATGAGGCCCTTGTTACCATCAACATAGGGACAAGGTGCTTTGGGGGGGACCCCAAAGCACCCTCCCCATGTTGAGGGCATGTGGCCTGGTACAGTTCAGGAGGGGAGCACGCTCTCTCATCCCCCCTTTTCCTGCGGCCTGCCAGATTGTGTGCTCGGATAAGGGTCTGGTATGGATTTTGGGGGGACCCCCACGCTTTTTTTTTTTATTTTGTCGCATGGTTCCCCTTAAAATCAATACCAGACCTGAAGGGCCTGGTATGGATTTTGGGGCGGGGGGGTAGGACCCACTCCTGTTTTTTAATGATTTTTTTTTTATGTATACAGTATGGATAGGCAAACATTGACATGCATCAGGATGCAATATATAGGTGCTGCATTTTGGAAAGATATGTATTGACTTGCATGTCAAAATACATGTCAATGCACCCATGATGCAAACAAATTACAACACAATGCATTTGTGTGAAATGGTTCTGTTAAACATGGGCTCTAACTTTTGCATGTATTTTCCATGCGCTGGAACATGTAGTAAAATGCCTGATAAAATATCCAGTGTGAAGGAGCCCTTAAAAAGCTTTTCTGAAAATGTAAAAGATCAAACCAGGGAACAAAATATGCTTCAAATGCTAATGTCTGCAATGACAAACATCCCCTGTTGCTGTTTACAGTATGATCACTTGCTGAATTGGCAGAATCCACACACAGCTTAACTCTTCACACAGTTGAATCCAGAATACCTCAGGTAAGTACTGAGAAATGCAGGAAAAAGTGTGCAGTACAGAGGATACATTTCCAGTCCTTTGAAATGTAAGAAGATAATGACTTTCCCAGCTCCATCATTATTTGGAAAGTGAAACTCAGCTCAGCTCAGCAGCAGAAAGGGTAGTGCCTAGCTACAGACTGTACCAAATAGCACCACATATTATGGGGAACAGTGTTAAGGCTGACTTTTTTACAACAATTGTCCGATGGACGTGTTTTTATCGGACTATACGACCGTGTGTATGCTCCATCGGACAATTGTTTTCGGTTTTTCATCGGACATCGTGTGTATGCAGAACAGGTTCACGGCCAACGCCCATTCGGATCAAAATCCACAGAAAAGTCCGATGGAAGTCCGATCGTGTGTATGAGGCTTAACATACCAAGGGTCAAAGGCGTGCACAGGGGGTGTGCCAGGTATGCCTGGGCATACCCTAATCAGTATGTGCGGTGCCGATTCCTCCTACTGTCTGGGCTTCCCCCCTCTTGTTGAGCCCACTGCCCTGTAGTGCTGCTTGGTTCCCTCCTCCCCTCTCCCCCCAGCTGCTGCAAGAGATGTTTCAGGATGGTTAGCGGGGGAAGAGGCTAGTGAATACAGTACATCCGGAAAGTATTCACAGCATTTCACTTTTTCCACATTTTGTTATGTTACAGCCTTATTCCAAAATGGTTCAAATTCATTATTTTCCTCAAAATTCTACAAACAATACCCCATAATGACGATGTGAAAGAAGTTTGTTTGAAATCTTTGCAAATGTATTAAAAATAAAAAATGTAAAAAATCACATGTACATTAATATTTACAGCCTTTGCTCAATATTTCGGTGAAGCACCTTTGGCACCAATTACAGCCACAAGTCTTTTTGAGTATGATGCTATAAGCTTAGCACACCTATTTTTGGTCAGTTTCTCCCATTCTTCTTTGCAGGACCTCTCAAGCTCCATCAGGTTGGATGGGGAGGGTCGGTGCACAGCCATTTTCAAATCCTCCCAGAGATGTTGTTAATTGGGTTCAATTCTGGGCTCTGGCTGGGCCACTCAATGACATTCACAGAGTTGTCCCCAGAGGCGTACTAAGGGGGGGCGAGGGGGGCGAGCCACACCCAGGTACCACACACTAGGGGGGTGTCAGACCGGCACCCCCCCGCGATTGTGCAGTACACCCGCCCGTGGTGGCAGCGCCGCGGGTTTAGGCAGCGCCACACTGACAGGCAGGGAGAGCTCAGAGGCGAGCTAGCTACAGTGGGGAGAAGGAAGGGGTGTGCGGGGGGTGGTGCAGGGTGACACCGCTGCACCTACCATCCCCTCCTCTCCTCTTGCGGCCGCGGGCTGCTTTTCTGTGTTGCGATCCCAGATGTCACAGCACGTCGAGCAGCAGAGTGAAGCCGCCTCCCCCTCCTCTCTGTTTATGTGTAAACAGGGGGAGGGGACCTGCTGTGCATGTGCCGCTGCGCTGATCTGAGGTACTGAAGGGGGGCTACACTGAACAGGGGGGCTACACTGAACGAGGGGGGCTATACTGAACCAAGGGGGCTACACTGAACGAGGGGGGCTATACTGAACAAGGGGGGGCTACACTGAACGAGGGGGGCTACACTGAACGAGGGGGGGCTACACTGAATGAGGGGGGCTATACTGAACAAGGGGGGGCTACACTGAATGAGGGGGGCTACACTGAACAAGGGGGGCTACACTGAATGAGGGGGGCTACACTGAATGAGGGGGGCTACATTGAACGGGGGGGCTATGCTGAACGAGGGGGGCTACACTGAATGGGGGGCTGCACTGAATGGGGGGGCTACACTGAAGGGGGCTACACTGAACGGGGGTCTGCACTGAACGGGGGGGGGTCTGCATTGAAGGGGTGGATACACTGAAGGGGGTCTGTGTAACATGCAGGGGGTCCAGAGATGCAGGGTGCTGTGTAATGTAAAGGGGTCCAGAGATGCAGGGTGCTGTGTAATGTAAAGGGGTCCAGAGATGCAGGGTGCTGTGTAATGTAAAGGGGCCCAGAGATGCAGGGTGCTGTGTAATGTAAAGGGGTCCAGAGATGCAAGGTGCTGTGTAATGTAAAGGGGTCCAGAGGTGGAGGGTGCAGTGTAGTGTAAAGGGGTCCAGAGGTGCAGTGTAATGTAAAGGGTCCAGAGGTGCGGTGCTGTGTAATGTAAAGGGGTCCAGAGGTGCGGTGCTGTGTAATGTAAAGGGGTCCAGAGATGCAGGGTGCTGTGTAATGTAAAGGGGCCCAGAGGTGGAGGGTGCTGTGTAATGTAAAGGGGTCCAGAGGTGCAGGGGACTGTGTAATGTAAAGGGGTCCAGTGATGCAGGGTGCTGTGTAATGTAAAGGGGTCCAGTGATGCAGGGTGATGTGTAATGTAAGGAGGTCTAGAGATGCAGGGTGATGTGTAATGTAAAGGGGTCCAGAGATGCAAGGTGCTGTGTAATGTAAAGGGGTCCAGAGGTGGAGGGTGCAGTGTAGTGTAAAGGGGTCCAGAGTTGCAGTGTAATGTAAAGGGTCCAGAGGTGCGGTGCTGTGTAATGTAAAGGGGTCCAGAGGTGCGGTGCTGTGTAATGTAAAGGGGTCCAGAGATGCAGGGTGCTGTGTAATGTAAAGGGGCCCAGAGGTGGAGGGTGCAGTGTAGTGTAAAGGGGTCCAATGGTGCAGGGTGCAGTGTAATGTAAAGGGTCCAGAGGTGCGGTGCTGTGTAATGTAAAGGGGTCCAGAGATGCAGGGTGCTGTGTAATGTAAAGGGGTCCAGAGATGCAGGGTGCTGTGTAATGTAAAGGGGTCCAGAGATGCAGGGTGATCTGTAATGTAAAGGGGTCCAGAGGTGCAGGGGACTGTGTAATGTAAAGGGGTCCAGTGATGCAGGGTGCTGTGTAATGTAAAGGGGTCCAGTGATGCAGGGTGCTGTGTAATGTAAAGGGGTCCAGAGATGCAGGGTGATGTGTAATGTAAAGAGGTCTAGAGATGCAGGGTGATGTGTAATGTAAAGGGGTCCAGAGATGCAGGGTGATCTGTAATGTAAAGGGGTCCAGAGGTGCAGGGGACTGTGTAATGTAAAGGGGTCCAGTGATGCAGGGTGCTGTGTAATGTAAAGGGGTCCAGTGATGCAGGGGGCTGTGTAATGTAAAGGGGTCCAGAGATGCAGGGTGATGTGTAATGTAAAGAGGTCTAGAGATGCAGGGTGATGTGTAATGTAAAGGGGTCCAGAGATGCAAGGTGCTGTGTAATGTAAAGGGGTCCAGAGGTGCAGGGGACTGTGTAATGTAAAGGGGTCCAGTGATGCAGGGTGCTGTGTAATGTAAAGGGGTCCAGTGATGCAGGGTGATGAGTAATGTAAGGAGGTCTAGAGATGCAGGGTGATGTGTAATGTAAAGGGGTCCAGAGATGCAAGGTGCTGTGTAATGTAAAGGGGTCCAGAGGTGGAGGGTGCAGTGTAGTGTAAAGGGGTCCAGAGTTGCAGTGTAATGTAAAGGGTCCAGAGGTGCGGTGCTGTGTAATGTAAAGGGGTCCAGAGGTGCGGTGCTGTGTAATGTAAAGGGGTCCAGAGATGCAGGGTGCTGTGTAATGTAAAGGGGCCCAGAGGTGGAGGGTGCAGTGTAGTGTAAAGGGGTCCAATGGTGCAGGGTGCAGTGTAATGTAAAGGGTCCAGAGGTGCGGTGCTGTGTAATGTAAAGGGGTCCAGAGATGCAGGGTGTTGTGTAATGTAAAGGGGTCCAGAGATGCAGGGTGCTGTGTAATGTAAAGGGGTCCAGAGATGCAGGGTGATGTGTAATGTAAAGGGGTCCAGTGATGCAGGGTGCTGTGTAATGTAAAGGGGTCCAGAGATGCAGGGTGCTGTGTAATGTAAAGGGGTCCAGAGATGCAGGGTGATGTGTAATGTAAAGGGGTCCAGTGATGCAGGGTGCTGTGTAATGTAAAGGGGTCCAGAGGTGCAGGGTGCTGTGTAATGTAAAGGGGTCCAGAGATGCAGGGTGCTGTGTAATGTAAAGGGGTCCAGAGATGCAGGGTGATCTGTAATGTAAAGGGGTCCAGTGATGAAGGGTGCTGTGTAATGTAAAGGGGTCCAGAGATGCAGGGTGATGTGTAATGTAAAGGGGTCCAGAGATGCAGGGTGATGTGTAATGTAACGGGGTCCAGAGGTGCAAGGGACTGTGTAATGTAAAGGGGTCCAGAGATGCAGGGTGCTGTGTAATGTAAAGGGGTCCAGTGATGCAGGGTGCTGTGTAATGTAAATGGGTCCAGTGATGCAGGGTGCTGTGTAATGTAAAGGGGTCCAGAGGTGCGGTGCTGTGTAATGTAAAGGGGTCCAGTGATGCAGGGTGCTGTGTAATGTAAATGGGTCCAGTGATGCAGGGTGCTGTGTAATGTAAAGGGGTCCAGTGATGCAGGGTGCTGTGTAATGTAAAGGGGTCCAGAGATGCAGTTGTGGAGAGGGGGTACACAGTAGTGACAAAGAGATATTGAAGGATGCAGAGGTATGCCGGGGGCACAGTGGGGAGTTTTTACATTTTAATGTGGGGGGGGGGTGCCAGATATAGGATCCGCCCCAGGTGCCAAATGCTCTAGGTATGCCCCTGGTTGTCCCGTAGCCACTCCTTTGTTATCTTGGCTGTGTGCTTAGGGTCATTGTCCTCTTGGAAGATGAACCTTTGCCCCAGCCTGAGGTCCAGAGCGCTCTGGAGCAGGTTTTCATCAAGGATGTCTCTGTACATTGTTGTATTTATATATCCTTCAATCCTGACAAGTCTCCCAGTTCCTGCTGCTGCAAAAAACATCCCCACAGCATAATGCTGCCACCACCATGCTTCACTGTAGGGATGGTATTGGTCATGTGATGAGCAGTGCCTGGTTTCCTCCAGACGTGACGCTTGCCATTCAGGCCAGAGTTCAATCTTTGTTTCATCAGGCCAGAGAATTTTGTTTCTCATGGTCTGAGATTCCTTCAGGTGCTTTTTGACAAACTCCAGGCGGGCTGCCATGTGCCTTTTACTGAGGAGTGGATTCCGTCTGGCCACTCTGCCATACAGGCCTGATTGGTGGAGTGCTGCAGAGATGGTTGTTCTTCTGGAAGGTTCTCTCCACAGAGAAATACTGGATCTCTGTCAGAGTGACCATCAGGTTCTTGGTCACCTCCCTGACTAAGGCCCTTCTCCCCTGATTGGCCGGGTGGCCCGCTCTAGGAAGAGTCCCGGTGGTTCCAAACTTCTTCCATTTACGGATAATGGAGGCCACTGTGCTCATTGAGTCCTTCAATGCTGCAGAAATGATTCTGTACCTTTC
Source organism: Rana muscosa (assembly GCA_029206835.1). Classification (NCBI taxonomy): domain Eukaryota; kingdom Metazoa; phylum Chordata; class Amphibia; order Anura; family Ranidae; genus Rana; species Rana muscosa. The sequence continues at coordinate 164,339,307 of CM055120.1, forward strand.
CCCAGATCTGTGCTTCGAAAAAAAATGACCACCTGCCGCCACTGGCTTTCCTTGTTCTAGTACTATATTTTCTACAGGAGTCATTTTTACAGAATTAAATTGCTCCCCTCATGCTAATATAAAGCAAGCAGTAAAGCCAGGATATTCTTAAATTTACTTTGTATGCCAAGTTTCCAACATAATAATGGAGAGATGCCTGCTCAATGAGACAACTTTTCAGGCACAGGAACACTGCTGCAGGCTAAGTTTAAAATACACTATGACCGACAGATGAAGGTGTAAGACACTACTCGGTTAATCATTAATATAATTCAACAAAAGGTCAAAGTTATTCTATGTAAATAGGCTTGTCATGGTAATTGGCTCAAAAAGTGTTATCTGTTTATAACATCAGAGCACCAGGTAAATGTGTAATGCACAGGGGATCTGGTGCTTGGGATCATGTTAAAGTAAGAATGCAGCAATTGTTGCACAATTCATTTTATTGCACTGGAAATAACTTTGGACTGTTTTTTGTACACAAAGCGAATGTCAGATTTAGGAGTCCCACAATTCACTTTATAAGTGCAGTGTATAAATGAATGATATTTACGGATATTGTTTGATTAGCACTTATATTGGTAATAATTGCTAGGGGTTCTTATTAATTTAACAATTTTTTAATTTACATTTTTGGTGGGGAAATGTAATGAATTGTGTATGATTAACCACATGGCCTCCGGAAGATTTACCCCCCTTCATGACCAGGCCATTTTTTGCGATACAGCGCTGCCTTACTTAACTGACAATTCTGCAGTCATGCGACACTGTACCAAAATAAAATTTCTGTCCTTTGTTCCCACAAATAGAGCTTTCTTTTGGTGGTATTTGATAACACCTGCATTTTAATTTTTTTTGCACTATAAACAAAAAAAGACTGACAATTAAAAACAAAAAAAAAAACAATTTCCTGACATGCTCCATGGCAGCATACGTGTGGGTTGGCCCCGCCTCCATAACTACCCAATAGGACCCCCTCCCTATAAATTTTGTCTCTGGGCTCTCAGCCGTGTTCCTTTTTTGTCCTCCTCCGAAGGACTATATGTTTAGTTCTCCTACCTGAAGACGATTGTTCCTACGATCAAGATCGGCCGACGATATGGTGTCTCATCCCTCCGATAAGCCTTGACTGTGAAGCAGGGTATGGAGTGTATGGCAGAGTAGCGCTGAAGAGCTGGATGATATCTTCCATTGGAGAGATGAGCGCGCACACAGGCCTGATTACCTAGCAGTGTGCAGGTGGCCATTATCTGCTGCAAGCCCGGTGTGTGTATGGATGCGATGTCCCTGGCCGAATCGATCGTAGATGGTGGTGGTAAGCCTGTATCGCCTTCATGGCAGCAGTGTTTATGTGTGTCGTTTTGTCTATGCATATGCCTTTGTTATTTCTCCCAGTGTCATTTCATGCCTGATAGCGACTGGTTCCCTGTGCGTTCCAGCCGCTGCTCCCTCTTCCTGGTTCATTCGCGGTCTGCGCATGCACGACCCGGAGCGAAAACGAGGCCTGGTTCGCGCATGCGCGCAAGAATCGCGGGCCTGGCGCAGCCGTGACATCACGCGGCGCCAAATTTAAAGCCTGGTGAAGCCTGCAGAACGCTGGGAATGATCGTGGGCATAGCGGCGACTTCCCTGAGCACCTGCAGAAGCCTTCTTGGGTAAGTGCTCATTCAGAAGGGTCTGAATTTTTCACTTGTTCCTTTTTGCTGAAATCTGATTGTTTGCTGTTGCCACCTGCAGTGTTTCCCTGAAGTATCATGGACTCTTCACTGCCTCCCGGTGGCCAACCCTCTTGCAGCAGGTAAGATTGGAAAATTTTTCCTTTTATTCTGCCTGCTGAGGGGGGTGGAAGAGAGTGGAGTGTAGGGCATTATTGTGACTTTGTGTCTTTTCTCTCTCTCTCTCTATGCTTGTCTTTCCCTGTTTCAGCCCTTCTAGGTCTGAACAACAGAGTAGTTCCCGCAGACGCAGCGGGTCCTCTAAATCACACCAACGGCACTCCCCTTCTGGCTCTAGACACCATGATTCTTCCAGATCCGGACGTCCCAGTAGAGACACTCCTCACCCCCCCTCATCTCACAGCAAGAGGTCAGAGAGACCATGTTGGGGGTGCAGGGCTCCGGTTCCTGCCAGCAAGTCCCTTTGTGACCATTGTTTTACAAAAGCAGCCAATGAGAGAGAAGGTGCAGATAAACACCTGGAAGCATTGGTTAAGTGGGTCGTAAACGAGTCGCTACAAGAGAAAGATGCTAGAATGCAGCATGATTCTCCTCCAGACCCACTGATTCCCTCGTTAGAACAGGGACAGGTGCATGAGACTCTGGAAATCTCTCAACCCAGCCATCCCTCAGCTCCTCCCTCAGAAAGTGGTTCGGAAGTGGATGATCCTGGGATGGGATTTGATTATGCCTTAGTTCCTGCTTTAGTGAAAGCAGTTAGAGAAGTTCTGAATTGGGAAGATCCAGTTATATCTCCCCCCAAACAAAGGAAACTTTTTAAACAGCTCAGTAAGGAGCGACATTATTACCCGTTTGTCACGGAAGTGGGTGCCATTATCCCAGAAGAATGGGGTAAAATGGACAAGAAAAGTTCTATGCAGTCAAAAATTGCAAAATTATATCCTTTTAAGGAAGAAGAGGTAAAACACCTTGCTTCAGCTCCCATGGTTGATGCAGCTTTAATGCGTTTGGTTAGATATGTAACCCTTCCTCTGGAAGATACAGTCTCATTCAAAGATCCTCTAGAGAGACGGATTGACTCAGACCTGAAGCGAATCTATCTGACAGCAGGTTCAGTCTGTAAACCAATTTTGGCTTTAGCAGCTATCTCAAAAGCTCTAGAAGCATGGTCAGACAATGTGGATGATTCCCTCAGAAGCATCTCTGAAGAAATGGCGAAAAGCTCTCCTATTCAGGAAATCAGGCTAGCATCTGCCTTTTTGGGGGAGGCCTCTATTGATGTTATTCGCCTAGTGGCACGAGTAATGTTGTCAGCGGTTACCGCACGCCGTGCTTTATGGCTCCGTCCCTGGTCGGCGGATCCAGCTTCAAAGCAAGCTTGGTGCCGCATTCCTTTTGAGGGCTCCTCGCTCTTTGGCAATAAACTTGATAATGCCATTTCCCGGGCCACGGGTGGTAAGTCGGGGTTCCTCCCTCAAGACAGGCGTTTGCAAAACCAGAAACGCACCTTTTCGAGGGCACAGAATACAGATCGTGCAAGAGAAGCACGCAGCTACAGACCCGGTCGTGAATTTTCGAGGCCCTGGAAATCCAGACAGTCCTCTTTCAGGAAACCAACTAAAAGTACTCCGTCCGGTAGTCAGGAGTCTACGAAGTCTTTTTGAAATTGGGCCCGTTCAAACATGTCAGGTGGGGGCACGTCTCCTCCACTTTTAGCATGTTTGGGCGGCCTCAATTCAAGATTTTTGGACCATCAAGACGGTCTCTTCAGGCCACACGTGGGTCTTCAACAGCACCCCCAGGCTCAGATACATACCCACAAGTCTTCCAAGTGCAGAAGAAAAGAAACAAGTCTTACTAAATTACGTAAGCTCTTTGTTAACTCAAGGCGCAGCCATTACTGTTCCAGAGGGCGAACGAGGAGAAGGCATGTACTCCCCGTTGTTCATGGTACAGAAAAAGAACGGTACCTGGAGACCAGTAATAGACCTAACGCATCTCAACCGATTTATTCGGAAGGAAAGATTCAAAATGGAGTCACTATTGACAATCCAGCAGTCAGTCCATCCAGGAGATTGGTTAGTGTCAATAGATCTGAAGGACGCATATTTTCACGTCCCAGTAGCTGCAGACTATCAAAAGTACCTCCGCTTTGCTGTAGGCGATCAACACTTACAGTTCACCTGCCTACCTTTTGGTCTCACGACATCACCTCGGGTGTTCTCCAAGGTTCTGTTAGCCATTGTGGCTCTGCTCCGAGTGAAAGGAGTTCGTCTTCATCACTACCTAGACGACCTCTTACTTCTAGCTCAAAACAGATGTCAACTCTTGGAACACAAGAATCTAGTAATAGCCACTCTCCAAGAATTCGGGTGGCTCCTGAATTTGGAGAAGAGTCATCTCATTCCAACACCGTCCCTTGTGTTTCTAGGTGCCCTCTTCAACACAATAGACGGCACCATTTCATTGCCCGAGGAAAAGATTGCAACAATCCGGGACAGGATCCGCGCAACACTTGCTTCCTCTCACCTGTCTGCTCTGCAATGCCTGAAGGTAATTGGCACCATGACAGCCACCATCCCTATGGTAAGGTGGGCTCAGTGGCACACTCGCCCATTCCAGAAGGGGTTCCTCCAGCAATGGGACTCCCCCAGCAAGAGTCAACGCATCAGACTCACTTCATCCATGAGAGAATCTCTTCTTTGGTGGCTTCAGGGGAAGAATCTCCGCAACTGTCACACAATCCGTCCCATCACTTGGATTACTGTAACTTCGGATGCCAGCAATCAGGGGTGGGGCGCTCATTGCCTGACGGAAATAGCCCAGGGCAGGTGGAACACACCGTCCCAAAGAATTGTGTTCAACATACTGGAGTTGCGGGCTGCCTTCCAGGCGCTCATGTCCTTCCATCATCTGTTGACAGACACTTCTGTGATGCTCAGGATGGACAACACAACCGCAGTTGCTTACATAAGGAAGCAGGGTGGTACCCGCAGCCGGTCCTTACTCCGGGAAGTAGAACCAATCATGACCTGGGCCCAGAAGTACCTATGCAACATCTCTGCAGTGTACATTCCAGGGGTCCAGAACGTTCAAGCGGACTTTCTGTCACAAACTCAAATGAACAACAACGAATGGTCTCTACACATAGAGGTATTCAATTGGCTTCTAACTCTGGGAGTGTCTCCAGAAGTGGATCTGTTTGCGTCCCCATGCAACCACAAGTTGACCAAGTATTAATCGAGGTCTCGGGATCCCCAAGCCTACGGGATAGATGCTCTCACAGATCGGTGGAGATTCAGCCAGGCTTATGCCTTTCCTCCAGTTCCTGTGATACTTCAATTCCTTCACAGACTCAGAGTGGAGAGAGTAGAAATCATAGCAGTAATTCCGTTTTGGCCCAACAGGCCATGGTTTTCCCTCTTGACGTCTCTCAGTTATCGGGACTCAATCCCTCTACCCCTCAGACCAGATCTCCTGTCTCAGGGCACAACGTTGCACCCATGCCCAGCTCATCTGCACCTCAGGGTATGGTTCTTGAGAGCGGAAGGCTGGAAGCCTTAGGATGTCCAGAAGAAGCCATGTCGACTCTCCTTAACGCTAGAAGAAATAGCACCAACAGAGTTTATGAGCGTATCTGGTCAAAATTTACAGACCATATGTCTTCCAGGGCTAATTCCTGTAATTCTCCAGAAGTCCAGGATGTACTTAGTTTCTTACAAACAGGTTTGGATTTGCCTTTATCAGTAAGCTCTCTTCGAGTTCAAATCTCAGCCATTTCAGCATTCACTGGAATCTCTTGGGCCAATCATTCCCTGATTCGCCAGTTCTTTAAGGGTGCGGTCAGACTTAGACCACAGAGAAAACCGAGGTTCCCCAAATGGGACCTGCCTCTTGTACTGGACTATCTTACCACACTCTCAGCACAGATCCTGAAAAACCTCTTTCGGTAAAAGATCTTACTCTCAAAACCGTCTTCCTAGTAGCGGTCACTTCAGCCAAAAGAGTGTCTGATATCAGAAACTTGGGTTCGAAAGAGCCTTTCCTGACCTTTTTTCCAGATAGAGCAGTATTAATTCCCATGCTGGGTTCAAACCCGAAAGTTACATCGATCTTTCATGAAAATCAGGAAATTGTAATACCCACTTTTGGAACTTCTGAAGGTCAAGATGTTCATCCCCTTGATGTGGGCCACACATTAAGTCAATACCTGGAAATGACAGAGTCTTTCAGACAAACAGATTTTCTTTTCATTTTTCTTCATGGAAAGAACAGAGGAAAAAGGGCCTCAATCAGATCTATTGCGGCATGGATAGTTCAGACCATCCAAAGAGCTTACAAAGCAAAAGGTTTGGCTCCTCCGGAGGCAGTAACTGCGCACTCAACCCGGAGCATCTCAACTTCTTGGGCAGCCTCTCGTCATGTCGCACCTGACGTTATATGCAGAGCGGCCTCTTGGTCGTCTATTAATACTTTTGTTTCCCACTATTGTGTCGAACCAGCTGCCTTATCATCACTGAATTTTGGTTTACAAGTTCTGTCGGTTGACAGTGTTAAATAAATGTATTTCTTGCCTCAGCATTTTGCCCGCCCGGGTGTGTTTGGCGAGTTATTTCCCACACGTATGCTGCCATGGAGCATGTCAGGAAAACGGAAAATTTATTATCAAATACTTACCGTAATTTTCCTTTCCTGATAGGCTCCATGGCAGCAGGAGTCCCTCCCAATGCTTGGAGTAGGCTAGTTACGGAACACGGCTGAGAGCCCAGAGCCAAAATTTATAGGGAGGGGGTCCTATTGGGTAGTTATGGAGGCGGGGCCAACCCACACGTATGCTGCCATGGAGCCTATCAGGAAAGGAAAATTACGGTAAGTATTTGATAATAAATTTTCCGTTATTTATTACTTTCTGCTATAAAACATATCCAATAAAAAAAAATACAATTTCTTCATAAATTTAGGCCAATATGTATTCTGCTACATATGTTTGGTAAACAAGTATAGCATCTACAAATTATGGGATATTTCTATTTATTTCTATTTATTTATTTTACTAGTAATGTCGGCAATCAGTGACTGTGGTATTGCGGCGGACATTCGGACGCTAACTGACACTTTTGACTCTTTTTGCAGACCAGTGACATAACAGTGATCAGTGCTAAAAAATATGCACTGACACTGTACTGGCTGGGAAGGGGTTAACAAAGGGCTTAAGCGGTTAACGTCAGGGGCAATCAAAAAGTTGAATGTGTGCCTAGCCAGTGTTTTTCTAAAGTATGGGAGATGCTTTTACTAGGGGAAAGCATGGATTTGCAGAGATACAGGATCCATGCCTTCCCTCCTGTCAAAAAAGCGATCTGCCTTGTTTACATGATCATCCACAGGTGTCGGCGGACATCGAGTCTGCGGTACCCGCCGCTGGGCTCCCGCTGTGTGTGATGACAGCAGGAGGGAGCCGCTAGCGGCGTGCATGCATGCCCCCTACCCGGAAGAGCAGAATCACGTGTATATACAGTTGTGCTCAAAAGCAGGGCCGCCATCAGGAATTTTGGGGCCCCTTACACAGCTTCAGGCATTAGCCCCCTGGAGCAGAGCAGAACCGGGGGGGGTGCTGCTGCCGCGAATTGAGAAGCGGGGGGGCGCCACAAATTGAGAAGCGGGGGGGTGCTGCCGCCGCAAATTGTTGAGGTCGGGGGGCTTTGGGTGCTGAAGAACACCAAAAAAAAGGGGGGTTGCCATCCAGGGCCTCTGGGGACCTCCGGGCCCCTTACAAAAAAATAAAATAAATAAATAAATAAATATTATAAAAAAAAAAACCAGGGAGTTGACATTCGGGGCCCTGGGGAACTCCGAGCCCCTGGGGACCTCTGGGCCCCTTACAAAGAAATAAATTAAAAAAAAGAATAAGTTAAAAAAGGGGGGGGCATCCGGGCCCCTGGGGACCTCCGGGCCCCTTACAGGTGTACTGCCTGTAACCCCCTGATGGTGGCCCTGCTCATAAGTTTACATACCCAGGCAGAATTTATGATTTTTTGGACATTTTTCAGAGAATATGAATGATAACACAAACTTTTTTTTCACTCATGGTTAGCGTTTGGCTGAAGCCATTTATTATCAATCAACTGTGTTTACTCTTTTTAAATCATAATGGCAACAGAAACTACCCAAATTACCCTGATCAATAGTTTACATACCCCAGTTCTTAATACTGTGTATTGCCCCCTTTAACATCAATGATAGCTTGAAGTCTTTTGTGGTATTTGTGGATGAGGCTCTTTATCTTCTCAGATGGTAAAGCTGTCCATTCCTCTGGGCAAAAAGCCTCCAGTTCCTTTAAATTCTTGGGCTGTCTTGCATGAACTGTACGATTGAGATCTCCTCAGAGTGGCTCAATGATATTGAAGCCAGGAGACTGAGATGGCCACTTCAGAACCTTCGCTTTATTCTGCTGTAGCCAATGACAGGTCGGCTTGGCCTTGTGTTTTGGATCATTGTCATGTTGGAATGTCCAAGTACGTCCCATGCGCAGCTTCCTGGCTGATGAATGCAAATGTTCCTCCGGTATTTTTTGATAACATACTGCATTCATCTTGCCATCAATTTTGACCATATTTCCTGTGCCTTTGTAGCTCACACATCCCCAAAACATTCGCAATCCACCTCTGTGTTTCACAGTAGGAATGGTGTACCTTTCATCATAGGCCTTATTGACTCCTCTCCAAATGTAGCGTTTATGGTTGTGGCCAAAAAGCAAAATTTTGGTCTCATCACTCCAAATGACTTTGTGCCAGAAGGTTTGAGGCTTGTCTCTGTGCTGTTTGGCATATTGTAAGCGGAATACTTTGTGGCATTTGCATAGTAATGGCTTTCTTCTGGTGACTCGACCATGCAGCCCATTTTTCTTCAAGTGCCTCCTTATTGTACATCTTAAAACAGCCACACCGCATGTTTTCAGAGAGTCCTGTATTTCACCTGAAGTTATTTGTGGGTTTTTCTTTGCATCCCGAACAATTTTCCTGGCAGTTGTGGCTGAAACTTTAGTTGGTCCACCTGACCGTGGTTTGGCTTCAACAGAATCCCTAATTTTCCACTTCTTGATTAGAGTTTGAACACTGCTGAATGGCATTCTCCATTCCTTGGATATCTTTATATATCCCTTTCCTGTTTTATGCAGTTCAACTACCTTTTCCCGCAGATCCTTTGACAATTCTTTTGCTTTCCCCATGATTTAGAATCCAAAAACGTCAGTGCAGCACTGGATGAAAGATGCAAGGGGCTCTCAGAAACTCATTGACCTTTTATACATACACACTAATTACAAGCAAACAGATCACAGGTGAGGATGGTTACCTTTAATATGCATTCAAACCCCTTTGTGTCAACTTGTGTGTTTGTTATCAGGCCGAAATCACAAGGGTATGTAAACTTTTGATCAGGGTCATTTGGGTAGTTTCTGTTGCCATTATGATTTAAAAAGAGTAAATGGCTTTAGCCAAACACTAACCATGAGCGCAAGAAAAGTTTTTGTGTTATCATTCATATTGACTGAAAAATGGCCAAGAAATCATAAATTCTGCCAGGGTGGAAAGATGTCAGCCAAACAGTGATTGCATCCAGACATTAAAGAAAACCTCCCATGACTGCACATATGAACTAATCTGAATATTTCCTATTATAAACTATTATAGTTATGGTGGCTTACCTATAAAAGATATTTGACCCCTAATTTAACTATGCTTACTTTGGGGTTCACACTTGGGGTTGCCACTGCATCCCTTTAAACCCGAACACATATGAATTACACAGGTTCTGAGGCTAAATAAATGCAGATAAGGCACCAAGTGAGTTTAATTACCACCTTTAATCTGCCACAGAACTTGTGTAATTCATATGTGTTCGGTTTTTAAGGGATGAGGTGGCAGCCCTATTCACACTTAACCACTTGATTACTGGGCACTTAAACCCCCTTCCTGCCCAGACCAATTTTCAGCTTTCAGCACTGTCGCGCTTTGAATGACAATTGCGCGGTCGTGTGATGTGGCTCCCAAACAAAATTGACGTCCTGTTTTTCCCACAAATGGAGCTTTCTTTTGGTGGTATTTGATCATCTCTGCGGTTTATATTTTTTGCGCTATAAACAAAAAAAGAGCGACAATTTGAAAAAAACACAATATTTTTTACTTTTTGCTATAATAAATATCCGAATTTTTAATTTTTTTTATATTTTTTTTCTCAGTTTAGGCCGATACGTATTCTTCTACATATTTTTAAGTTATAGCGTCTACAAAATAGGGCATAGTTTTATAGCATTTTTATTAATATATTTTTTTTTTACTAGTAATGGCGGCGATCACCGATTTTTATTGTGACTGCGACATTATGGCGGACACATCGGACACTTTTGACACCATTTTGGGACCATTGTCATTTTGACAGCGATCAGTGCTATAAAAATGCATTGGTTACTGTAAAAAATTACACTGGCAGTGAAGGGGTTAACCACTAGGGGCGCTGAAGGGGTTAAGTGTTCCTAAGGGAGTGATTCTAACTATGGGGGGAGGGGACTGACTGGGGGAGGTGACCAATGGTTGTTCCTATGTACAAGGGACACACAATCGGTCTCCTCTCCCTGACAGGGACGTGGATCTCTGTGTTTACACACAGAGATCCACGTCCCTGGCTCTGTAAAATCCGATCGCGGGTACCTGGCGGACATTGCGGCCGCCAGGCACGCGCATCGGCACCCCCGTGACACGGCGGGCACAGAAGTTCCCCGATGCGCGCTCGGGAGCGCACGTGGGGAACGAGGAAAGGGGAGGATGTCAATTGACGGCCTCCCGGCATTCTAGGTCCGCGCTGTAGCCATCATTCGGCTATAGCGCGGGCCTCTAGTGCTTAAGTAGAGTCAGGGGTTTCCTGAAGGCTGATAGTTGGTGCCCTGGCAACCTAATGCCTAAAACCACCACCACCCACCTTCCACTCACCTCTCCAATGCTCTCCCACCGCTTCTTTCTCCATGGCCGCCATTGAAAAAATACCCAGTGTTTCTAGGTATAGAAAGCATGTGACTTTCTCTCATGATAAACTGCTGCAGTCTAGCAGGCACTGTTACATGGTGGAGGGCATGACATCACTGATTTCCCTAAGCTACCACATTAGCCAACACTAGACCAGCCAATATACACATTACATTCTAAGACCAGAACCTGGCTACAGCTCAAGCCACATCGTTTTTCAAAGACGATGGTGTGTCTCCTTTCAGCCTTAATCAATGTATTGCTAAGTTAAAAAGGGGATGCCCATGAAAAATTTAAATCCTAGATATGATTTGAAAAGCTAAAACAAGTAATGTTGGTTTTTCTTATATGCCATTATAAAAACTTTATTCTCCCTCCCTCTATCTTATAGAGCTCTAAAGTGATATACTGTAAATATACTATATATAAATATCTATCTATATATATATATTCATATATATATGTGTAGCGGGGTCTTCAAAGTTAGTGGGATACACCTGGGGGTAGAGAGACCCAGGTGTGTAATTATGTCAGGGATTAGACCTTTTTTTGTTATTCGTGGAGGATTGGGTGGTGCAATATTCTCCTTGGCCTGTGGGTGGCGGGGTACCTACAGGCTCGAGGTAGAATCACTACCACAGTGTTACCCTTTTTGTCCCTTCCTGGAGATGGTACGGCTGGGGCGGGGAACCTGCCGTGGTGTCGATGGGAGGAGATAAAAGGGGGAGACGCCCTCGCCACGAGGTCTTTTTGGGGGATCATCTCTTGACGTACCCAGGCGCCCTCGGCCTGGGTGCGGGCGGTTCAAGGTTCCGGCCTGGGCACCCTAGGCCTGGCCGGAATGAAGCTGGAGTTGGAGTCCATCCCAGGCACCTTCAGCCTGGGGTGAGGTACTTTGTAGAAGGCCTGGGACCTGGTGACTTTGACCGGGTCCCGCGAGGGTGAAGTGATTCCAGGGTGCCCCTTGCGAGGGGACCCGCATCTGAGGTGAGGAGGCTGGGGAGGTCACCCGTCTGGAGACTCCGGAGCAGCGTCAACCCGGTGACGGACGGGCCTCCGGTAACTCCCTTGGAGGGTCATCTTCCCCTGATAGGGGCCGCAGCGCAGCAAAGTTGTTCTAATCAAGACTCCTGCAACCCCTGGTCATAGCACAGGGGGTGTAGGGACTACAATCCAGATAGTGCCTCGGCCTGCTCATCCCACCGTATCCTGCCATATATTGTTTGTTGTGGAGCTACGAAATAAAACTAACAGTTGGACTGTGATCGGTGTATGGACTCTGTTGATGGGAGCAAAGGGAGATTCCAGCATAGCAGGGCTAAGTTCCGCAACCCAATGCACATTTGGCCCGAGGAAGATGTTGATACTGGCCTTCACCTCACCCACAGCCATGGGGAGGACATGGGCCATAGCGCACCTCACTCTCGAAACCCAGGTACCCCTAGACAAGAGTTTTCAGACAACCGATAAACATGTGAAGGGGGTGAGGCCGCTACACGTGGGGGCTCGTGAGTCCGGGATGAAATGTGTATTGATCCTAAGGGTTGGAACGGCTGTGTCTGGACTTTGCTGCCCGGAGGAGGTCCGAGCAGGTCGGCCATGTGATTGGCCAAAGTGCATCCCTGCTCGGAGTTGTGGACATGACCCTAAGTCGGGAAAGGCCCACGCGGAGGAGCGTAAAAAGGGAGAGGTCCAGCCGTGTGAAGTACTACATGTGGGGACTGTTAATGCACTGCGCCACGAGGCACCCCATGACTGCGCAATTCGTGGGAGGAGACTGAAGGAAGCCCGCGAAAACGTGCAAGTCGTGGGAGGAGTCTGGCCACGTGTGGAGATACACGTGGAGACTCCGGCGCGAGGTGAGCGCGTGATGGAACAGCAGGTGGTCGGGATGGCCTCAAGCTCCCCGTGGATGCCGGTACCTTACCCCACGAAAATGACTGCATTTGCTGCGCCCATTACAGACACGGGGATAAGGCTCAGGCCCCGAGGACAGTTGGCTCTGTATTCATGCAGAGACACGGAGGCCCTCGGTGTGATCTGTCCCGGATGCTCAGGACTGGTGGTCCAACTGAAGCCGTTCGGGCGATGTGAAGCGTGCAAAGAATTTCTTTTTGAGGTCGAATCATCCACAGTAAGGCCCCGGGCCCTTCGCCTCAACTGCATCACAGGAACCGCCACTCCGGAGGGAGAGATCCAGGCCTTTGCGGAGGTCCCCGTGCGCGCTGACCAGGGCGATGGGACTGCCCAATCAGAGACTGAGAGAGGAAAATCCGAGGACGCTGCTTCGGTCACTACAGACTCCCTGCTCCCACCTCCGAAGAGGAAAGTCGGCCTGGTACAGGCATCCTATGGTCGTGGTCGAGCTTCACCCCGCCGCTTGCCTGGCCTGGATGGCGCCAGTAGAGAAGAGAGTCCCGGACATCCCAGTTCTTCAGAAGGTCCAGGTGAGCCAGGGGCTGGGACTGTGGTGTTGGTTGGAGGTGTCGGGGGTCCACAGTCGGTGGAGCCCGCAAGGGAGGGTAGCCTTCCGTCTACTAGAGACTACCTTCCCGCTGAGATGTATGACACCTCCGACCTAGAGTCATTGTCAGACTGTGGGGATGACGGAGAGATAGACGAACTGTTTCACCGAAAGGGCTGGGACAGACGCCCGCTACCTGTGCTGAGTAAACCGCAGGATTCCCCCATGTCCATAGAAGACAGTACGCTCCGGGCGCAGGCCCCGGAGTTCCCGAGGAAATCTAGTCCTCGGGCCAACTTTCCTCATTCAACTACATCACCCGCTCTGATGGTGGGGATGCAGCGTGCTTCGTTGCGGGAACCAAAGACAAAGCAACCCGAGATGCTGAAGGTACCTCGGCACCCGGAGGCCATCGTGCAGCCAGGAGAAGGTGAGCGAGATGTGATGCCGCCTCTAGCCAGGTTGCAGAGACTTTTCTCCCAGAGAGTCGCCCGTGAATATGGGTGGGAGTACCCCTACTTGCCTCAGGACTTATTGTATGAAGTCGAGGTCCTGCGACCAAGGTGGTATGACGAGTTTGTATGGGAAAAGCTTAAAGTACCCCATGCCAGGCGATACCTGTCATGTTCGCCGCCTGTGTCTAAAAAGTTCAAGGACTGCAGAGCTGATTGGAGACTTGGGCGCCATATTCATGCCGATAAGGTGCTCATCTGCAGGAAAGAAGGAGAGGATGTCGAGTATTCGGTGGAAGTGTTTGACGGGCACCTGAAGCCCCTGTTTCTGCCGGATCCAAGGTTCTACTTATAGGAGAAGTGAGCTCCTATCTTGTTGCTGTTGAAACTTTCTGGAAGAGACATTCCCAGACGCCTAGAACTGTGCCCTACTTTTGTTTTGATTTGGGCTTTTCTTCTACTCACTGGAGACTTGGGAGCTGTTGTTTTTTTTTCTCCCTTTTCTTCATGTGCCAAAGGCAGAGACTTTTGGGGTAGAGACAGAGTAGGAAAGCAGGAAGAATGAAGATCTCACCAGGTGGCAGTGTGGTGCAACGGTTGTTTGAAATGTTACACATGCATTACTTACTTATTGGAGTGAGTGGGTCTCTCGGCTGACGGACCCACTCATGCCAAGTTAACACAGAGTGTTAGGATGTGTTTTTTTTTGTTTCCCTTCTGCAGGAGATTCGTCGGTCAAGACTACTGAGTATGGGGTGGTTCTTAGACAGTGATGGGAGGGATTGTATATGTGTACATGACAGATGTTTTATACAAAAGTTTTAATGTTTTATAGTTCCCTTTCCCTGGAGCAGGTCTTGGCACACACAGTATCCAAAATTTGAGGGATAGCCTCTGGGGCCCACTTCATGTCACCACTTCTTGGGAGACATGGGTGTGCACCTGACGCTGGGGACCAGCGTCAAATCCACAAGGGGGAGTGTGTAGCGGGGTCTTCAAAGTTAGTGGGATACACCTGGGGGTAGAGAGACCCAGGTGTGTAATTATGTCAGGGATTAGACCTTTTTTGTTATTCGTGGAGGATTGGGTGGTGCAATATTCTCCTTGGCCTGTGGGTGGCGGGGTACCTACAGGCTCGAGGTAGAATCACTACCACAGTGTTACCCTTTTTGTCCCTTCCTGGAGATGGTACGGCTGGGGCGGGGAACCCGCCGTGGTGTCGATGGGAGGAGATAAAAGGGGGAGACGCCCTCGCCACGAGGTCTTTTTGGGGGATCATCTCTTGACGTACCCAGGCGCCCTCGGCCTGGGTGCGGGCGGTTCAAGGTTCCGGCCTGGGCACCCTAGGCCTGGCCGGAATGAAGCTGGAGTTGGAGTCCATCCCAGGCACCTTCAGCCTGGGGTGAGGTACTTTGTAGAAGGCCTGGGACCTGGTGACTTTGACCGGGTCCCGCGAGGGTGAAGTGATTCCAGGGTGCCCCTTGCGAGGGGACCCGCATCTGAGGTGAGGAGGCTGGGGAGGTCACCCGTCTGGAGACTCCGGAGCAGCGTCAACCCGGTGACGGACGGGCCTCCGGTAACTCCCTTGGAGGGTCATCTTCCCCTGATAGGGGCCGCAGCGAAGTTGTTCTAATCAAGACTCCTGCAACCCCTGGTCATAGCACAGGGGGTGTAGGGACTACAATCCGGATAGT
Organism: Rana muscosa; assembly: GCA_029206835.1. NCBI lineage: Eukaryota > Metazoa > Chordata > Amphibia > Anura > Ranidae > Rana > Rana muscosa. Next base: position 164,354,649 of record CM055120.1, read on the forward strand.
GCCTCGGCCTGCTCATCCCACCGTATCCTGCCATATATTGTTTGTTGTGGAGCTACGAAATAAAACTAACAGTTGGACTGTGATCGGTGTATGGACTCTGTTGATGGGAGCAAAGGGAGATTCCAGCATAGCAGGGCTAAGTTCCGCAACCCAATGCACATTTGGCCCGAGGAAGATGTTGATACTGGCCTTCACCTCACCCACAGCCATGGGGAGGACATGGGCCGTAGCGCACCTCACTCTCGAAACCCAGGTACCCCTAGACAAGAGTTTTCGGACAACCGATAAACATGTGAAGGGGGTGAGGCCGCTACATATATATAGATAGATATATATACGCATGCACTATATATGTTTTGTTTATATATTCATTATAGTCTAAATTGAAGCCTAGCTGTCAGTGATATACAGTATGTCACAAAAGTGAGTACACCCATCACATTTTTTGTAAATATTTTATTCTATCTTTTCATGTGACAACACTGAAGAAATTACACTTTGCTACAATGTAAAGTAGTGAGTGTACAGCTTGTATAACGGTGTAAATTTGCTGTCCCCTCAAAATAATTTGACACACAGCCATTAATGTCTAAACCGCTGGCAATAAAAAGTGAGTACACCCCTAAGTGAAAATGTCCAAATTGGGCCCAAAGTGTCAATATTATGTGTGGCCACCATTATTTTCCAGGACTGCCTTAACCCTCTTGGGCATGGCGTTCACCAGAACGTCACAGGTTGCCACTGGAGTCCTCTCCCACTCCCCCATGACGACATCACAGAGCTGGTGGATGTTAGAGACCTTCCGCTCCTCCACCTTCCGTTTTGAGGATGCCCCACAGATACTCAATAGGGTTTAGGTCTGGAGACATGCTTGGTCAGTCCCATCACCTTTACCTTCAGCTTCTTTAGCAAGGCAGTGGTCGTCTTGGATGTGCTTTTGTGGTTGTTATGTTCAAATACTGCCCTGTTGCCCAGTCTCTCAAGGGAGGGGATCATGCTCTGCTTCAGTATGTCACAGTACATGTTGGCATTCATGGTTTCCTCAATGAACTGTGTGCGTGTCCCCTACCCGGAAGAGCCGAGTCACGTGTGTGTGTATATATACATATATATATATATATATATATATATACGAGATCTGGTGCACAGGTGCCACCCTGTAGCAGTAAAACTGCTATGAGGGGTACCTGAAGTAGTTGACACTAAAAAAAAGTAGTAGTAGACACTAAGAAAAAGCACTTTATTCACATACTGATTGAACAAATTGAGTAAATAATTACAGTAGCTGGGTGGAAAGATGTCAGCCAAACAGTGATTGCATCCAATTAGATGCAGCCACTATTGAGGCATGCAGGCAGCTGTGGTAGCCGGGTGTCTCAATACATTAGCCAGAAGGGAAGATTTCTCTGTCCAGTGAAATTTTTGGACTGACTTTCTGGCAATGCGCCCTGGCTTCTCTGACTACTTGCTTTGGCTGTCAAACCCTAGTTTCTGCTTCTGACCCTGGGGTCAATTCACTAAGAAATACATTTTATTTGCATTCATTTTGAGTTAAAATAAGGTCATGGATCTACCACTTAAGGGTTAATAGTGCAGACTGATTTCAGTGATTGGCAACAGGCTGCCTTATTTAAACACCTCAGCAGCACTGCGTCTTCGCTGTCTGATCTGCAGTTCATACCTGTTCCCGTGACTTCCTGTTCCTGTGATCTGATCTGTTTGCTGTGTGTGACCCGGCTTGTTTCAGTACGATTGATCTCTGTTATCCTGATCCCGGCCTGCCTTGTAACCACGCTCAGCTCTACACGGCTTGATATCCTGTTGCCGAACTTTGCCTGTATCCTGACCATTCTCTGCCTGTCGTCTATACCTACATCTGATCGTCTGTTACCAAACCCGGCTTGTCTGACTATGTATTCAGTGTCTCCCCAGCCCTGCACCTGCCAGCCTGCTTCCTGTTTCCTGCTGCACCAGTTGAACTGACAAGACCAAAGACGAACCAGACACCCATACACCACCAGGCTCTTGCGGCCACTGTTGCAACATCGGTGGCCCTTGAGCCGGGGTTGTACGAGAAAGCCTTCCCACTGCACGTCAGGCTCATCCGGCATGTACGTAACAGTATCAGACAGCCATGTCTGAGCCTGCAAGTGGGAAGTCGGCCATGGATGATATCTGTCAGCACCTTGCAGCCCTTACCCAAGCAGTCAAATCTCTACAGGAGGGTTATACGCAACTGGAACAACGTGCACAGACTCTAGCTACACCAGCAAGCACTGCTGCGCCTTCTGCCGCTGGGACTGCCACTGCAGCAACCTCAGTGGTGATGCTGCCCCTGAAACCAGAGTTCCAGCTCCAGAGAGATTTTTAGGTGAACGGGGAAAATTTCGATCCTTCCGCAACGCATGTGAACTGTACTTCACCCTGCAACCTCAAACTTTCTCCCTTGAAACCACCAAAGTAGGATTCATTTTATCACTGCTTCAGGGTGAGCCCCAGTCCTGGGCTCATCGGATGTTGGAAATGAGCGATGTACTGTTACAGTCCATGTTCACCTTCTTTGGCGCGATGGACGAATTATACGACGACCCGCAACGAACCACCACAGCAGAGGCTGTCCTTTATGCACTCCAGCAAGGCCGCAGAACGGCCGAAGATCATGTTACAGACTTTAGAGGCTGGAGTGCAGATACACAGTGGAATGACGCAGCCCTGCGACACCAGTTCCGCTTGTGGTTATCAGAAGGTCTGAATAACGAAATGGCATGTGTCAGAGTCCCAAATACCCTGGAGGCCCTTATTACACTGGCCATTCAAATTGACCATTGGCTCCATGAGCGACCATCCATAGCATCAGCCCAGCAGCCACGTCCAGTCTGGATGATGCCCCGGATCCCAGCTCCTACTCACTCCACACCTGTTAGCTTCACTCCAGTTCAGCCCGCTCCTGTTACTTCTGCCACCGAAGCATCAGACCCTATGCAAATCGGCCTAATACGCCCCTCTCTGTCTCCGGAGGAACGGCTGCACCGACGACAGAATAACCTCTGCCTATACTGTGGGGAAGCGGGCCACTATGTACGTTCCTGTCCAACCAAGACACGTAAGTGGCGGATGATTTCTTCAGTTAATAATTTTTCTTCATCTACCAATGCCACCAACCTAACCCTTCCCATCTCTTTCCAACTGCTAGAAAGGTAAGTGGCAGTTACCGCGATCATTGATTCCGGGGCCTGCAGTTGCTTCATCGATCTTACCTTTGCAACACAACAACGCATCCCCTTGAGACCTAAAGCACAAGGACTTTCTGTTTTTCTAGCTGACGGGTCATGTATCAAGTCTGGACCTGTGACCCAAGAGACATTTCCCTTACCCGTGTTGGCTTCCTCCCAACATAAGGAAATCCTAAACCTTGATGTCATCACTTCCCCGCTATTCCCTGTTATTCTGGGCCTACCCTGGCTGCAGGCGCATAATCCGCAAGTTGACTGGGTCACAGGGAGAATCAACTTCCACTCAGCCTATTAACAGGAGCACTGCCTACCAAGGTCCCCAGCTTCTTCTACAACACTATTTTGTGTGGACTCTGAGTCTGAGGTGCAGCAAGTCGTACCTGAACCCTACCATGAGTTCCTGGATGTCTTTAGTAAGTGAGGGGCTGACATTCTTCCCCCGCATCGGCCATACGACTGCCCAATTAAATTGCTTCCAGGGTCTGAAATCCCTTTCGGTAGAATCTTCCCCCTCGCTGGACGAGAACAGGAGGCACTAAAAGAGTATATCCAAGAAAACTTGAAAAAGGGGTTCATCAGACCCTCTACCTCCCGAGCAGGAGCAGGAATATTTTTCGTTGAGAAAAAGGACCACTCCCTACGACCTTGTGTGGACTATCGGGAGCTCAACAAAATTACAGTTAAAAACCGATATCCTCTCCCTCTAGTACCCAAACTATTTCAGAGATTAAGGTCGGCAACCATTTTCACCAAACTAGATCTACGGGGGGCTGACAATTTAGTCCGCATCCGTCAAGGGGATGAGTGGAAGACGGCCTTTTCGCATCTGATTTGGCCACTATGAATACCTAGTGATGCCCTTTGGACTATGCAATGCCCTGGTTACTTTCCAACACTTTGTCAATGATATATTCTGAGACTTCCTGGATATATTTTTGATTGTTTACCTAGATGACATCCTGATTTTTTCCATTTCTCTAGACTCTCATCGAGGTCATGTCAAAAGGGTGCTGAGCCGGTTCCGCCAACACGGACTATATGCTAAAGGTGAAAAATGTGCATTTGAACAAAGCAGCATCCAATTTCTGGGACTGATAATCTCACCTAAAGGGATCAAGATGGACTCTGAAAAGGTCTCTGCTATCTTAGACTGGCCTGCACCTACCGAAAAGAAGGGGGTGCAGCGCTTCGTAGGATTTGCCAACTTTTACAGGAGGTTCATTAAGGGCTTTTCCGCTATCATAACCCCTATCTCACAGCTGACTAGACAGAACCTTTGCTTCCATTGGATACGTGAGGCACAAGCCGCATTTGAAACCTTGAAGGGACTGTTTACTTCAGTACCTGTTCTTGGTCACCCGGACCCGTCTCTGCCGTATACACTAGAAGTAGACGCATCTGAAGTCGCTATTGAAGCAGTCATCTCCCAATGCCAAGGCCCTAAGGATCTGATGCATCCAGTAGCCTTTTTCTCCCGCAGGCTCTCTCCAGCAGAGAGAAACTATGACGTTGGGGACCGAGAATTACCGGACAATCAGGCGGCTTTAGAAGAGTGGAGATACCTCCTGGAGGGAGCAGCGCATCCCATATTGGTCTATACTGACCACAAAAATCTTGAGTACTTGAGGACTGCTTAACATCTAAAGCCACGTCAAGCACGTTGGGCCCTGTTATTTTCCCGGTTGGTGTTCCACATTACCTACCGGCTGGGCTCGAAGAATGTCAAACCAGATGCACTGTCTCGTATGTTCGATGACCCCAAGGAACCACCAGTGGCAGATACCATCTTGTCTGAAAATAACTTCTTAATTTTACAGGGCAACCTCCTCAACTGAATGAAGCAGGCTTCAACAAACGTTCCTAGCCCTTCAGGGGTCACGCTGACACTCCGGGAAGGATTGCTGTTTAGCGGAAGCAAGGTATTTGTGCCTGAATGTTAACGTATAACCATTTTGGGTCTGTCTCATGATCATCCCCTAGCAGGTCATTTTGGGGTCCACAAGACGCTTGATCTCTTGAAACGCACATTTTGGTGGCTGGACCTGGAAGAAACCTGTAAGATCTACGTGAATTCCGGTGCAATCTGCAACCGCAGCAAGGGTACAAAGAACCAAGCTTGGGGTCTACTTTGGCCACTGCCAGTCCCTGACAGACCATGGAGAATAATAGCCATGGATTTTGTTGTGGAACTTCCCCCATCGGAAGGATGCACAGCCATCTTTGTGATAGTGGACCGACTGTCCAAAATGGCCCATTTCTTGCCTCTGAAGAGTACTCCCTCGGCCATGGAGACGGCTCAAGTGTTTATCAGAGAGATTGTGAGGCTTCACGGAGTCCCTATGAACATTGTCTCCGATCGGGGGGTTCAGTTCACTTCCAGATTCTGTAAAACTCTGTGTGAAGCCCTTAAAATCGAAAGATCTTTGTCCTTCGCCTACCATCCCCAGACATATGGACAGACAGAGAGGACCAATCAGACGTTGGAACAGTATATCCAATGCTTCACCACTTTTGTCCAGGATGACTGGGTATCGCTGCTGCCACTGGCGGAGTTCGCCTACAATAATGCCACTCACTCGGCCACAGGTCAGTCACCCTTCTTTGCAAATTATGGTTTTCACCCATCCTTCTTGCCTGACTTTATTCCAGAGACCACAGTTCCTGCTGTCTAAGACACAGTGGATTTCCTAAACCGCAACAATAAGTTGCTTCAAGAAGCGGTTACCAAGGCACAAGCATCAAGCAAGATGGCTTTTGACAGGAAAAGGAGGGGTAAACTAATTCTCGACCCAGGAGACCAGGTATGGTCGTCTACTATGAATCTCAGGTTGGCGTGTCCCTCAAAGAAACTGGCACCTAAATTTGTGGGACCATTCCCAGTCAAGAGGAAACTTAATGAGGTTGCTTATGAATTATCTTTACCTGATTCACTTAAGATACATCCTGTCTTCCATGTTTCTCTCTTGAAACCCGCAGTCCCTGACTCTTTTCCATATAAGGTATCCAGGCCACCAGAACCTGTGACCATCAATGACGAAGAGGAGTACGAGGTAGAGGCTATCATAGACTGTAGGAGAAGAAGGAATCAGGTACAGTACCTGGTTAAGTGGAAAGGTTATGACCCGGAAGATAACTCTTGGGAGGTTGAACAGGATGTGCATGCCAGAGACTTGGTTAATGCCTTTTTACGCAGAAATCCACAGAAGAGAGACCTGTTGGGCACCCGGAGGTTGCCCGCAAGGGGGGGCAATGTCATGGATCTGCCACCTAAGGGTTAATAGTGCAGACTGATTTCAGTGATTGGCAACAGGCTGCCTTATTTAAACACCTCAGCAGCACTGTGTCTTTGCTGTCTGATCTGCAGTTCATACCTGTTCCCGTGACTTCCTGTTCCTGTGATCTGATCTGTTTCCTGTGTTTGACCCGACTTGTTTGACTACGATTGATCTCTTTTATCCTGATCCCGGCCTGCCTTGTAACCACGCTCAGCTCTACACGGCTTGATATCCTGCCGTGTAGATATTGATATCCACCGCAACACCCAGCATTAGAGCGGGAGGAAGCGACGTGTCAACATCGAGAAGGAGAAGTGGGAAGAAGATGCCGACAGCGACGGGAAGACCGGCCCCTCCACTAGCAAAAGAGCTGGAAGAAGATAGTGGAGGGGCTGGCAGAAGGACAACGGAGAGCCGGACGAGACGACGGGAAGACCGGGCCTCTCCGCTAGCAAAAGAGCTGGAAGAAGATAGCGGAGGCCCGGCGGAAGAAAGAACCGGAGAGCGAGAGAAGAACCGGAGAGCGGGAGAAGAAGAAAGCGATGGAGAAGACCGGGCCTCGCTAGCAAAAGAGCTGAAAGAAGATAGCGGAGGCCCAGGAGAAGAAAGAACTGGAGAGCGCGGAGACCCCCGGAGCTGTGCAATAAATTAATTAAAAAAGCTGTGTGTGTTTTTTATTGACATTTTTTTTCCACCAGGTGAATGGGTAGGGGTACGATGTACCCCATACTCATTCACATAGGGTGGGGGGCCGGGATCTGGGGGCCCCCTTATTAAAGGGGGCTCCCGGATTCCGATAAGCCCCCCGCCCGCAGACCCCGACAACCAACGGCCAGGGTTGTCGGGAAGAGGCCCTGTCCTCATCAACATGGGGACAGGGTGCTTTGGGGTGGGGGGCCGCAGGTCACCCCCCCTGCCCCAGAGCACCAAACCCCCCATGTTAAGGGCATGCGGCCTGGTACGGTTCAGGAGGGAGGGGGGGCCGCTCTCTATTCCCCCCTCTTCCCCTGCGGCCTGCCAGGTTGCGTGCTCGGATAAGGGTCTGGTTTGGATTTTGGGGGGGCCCCCATGCCATTTTTTCGGCGTAGGGGTTCCCCTTCAAATCCAGACCAGACCCAAGGGCCTGGTATGCTCCTGGAGGGGGAACCCATGCCGGTTTTTTATTTAAAATTTGGCCTGGAGTTTCCCCTCAAGAGCAGCACAGCACAAGTCGCATGCCAAAGTCGGATCATGCAAGACTGCGGTCTGATTTTGATCCGACTTCAATGATAGTCAATGGGCTGAAGTCGGATCAAAGTCGGACCAAAGTAGTACAGGGAGCATTCTCAAAGTCGGACCGACATGTGTCGGACCAGTTAAGACGGCTCCCATAGGGAAACATTGATTTTCACACGCCATGCGACATGAGCTCCCAATGTCGGAGCGTTTGTCGCCCCAGTGTGAACCCGGCCTAAGGCCTCCTGCACACAGGGCATTTTTACCGTCGCTTTTAGGAGCATTAGGTGTTTTCTTTCTTTTTTTTTTGTAGCTTAAAAACTTTTCTCCTTATTATTCCACAGTCCATGCACACACAGGCTTTTAGGAGCTGTACGTGGCATAGGTGTTTTCAAGCTGCAAAAAAAAACAACCCAGGGCCAGCATGTTCTGAGGATGGCGTTACAGCTGTAAAAACGCTTGACGCGGCTAAACATGACTTAATGCATTTAACGCTGTGTACAGCGTTAAGCTACGTTTAGCCACGTCAAGCGTTTTTAAGCTGTAAATATGTGATTGGTCACTGTAATATCAGGAAAACCAGGAAATTTTTGTCTGTACATTACACAAGAGTCCTTTGCTCAGCCGTGTGGTTGTGTGAGGAGAAGATGGCTGCTCAGATTTCTCATTCTGAACTCATATCTGCAATGGAGGCCCATGCAGACCACCGAAAAAAAACTTTTTGTAATTGTAGCAGGCAGCCTCACCCTCTCTCTCTTCTTTAGTGGATACTTTGGCTTCGGTCTAGGGGTACTTTGAAGGGGAGAGCGAGGTGCGCCACGGCCCATGGCCTCTAGATTACTGCGTGTAGAGGTGAAGGCCAGAGTCAGATTACACCCGGGCTGTGTATACGTTCAGAGCCAAGTCTGTTCTGCTGATAACCCCCTTTGCTCCCAGTAATTGGAGTACCACACACTGAAAAGGTCCAACACTTATTTATTCCATAACGGCAAACAAATAGTCCTTTGCGAGCAGACAGTTTGAGACCCATAGAACAGTTCAGTATTGGTGGGGAGTAGGTCAAGGCACAATCCTCAAAGAAACTAAACGGTTGCTAAGCACAGTGGCTGTTGAATGGACTTTTTGGCTTCAGAGTCTCTTCCAGCGACTCTAGAGAACAGGAACTGGAGTTACCTTCGCTACATTGTAGCCCCTGTCAGGGGGAAGACATCCCTCCAAGGGAGTTACCAGAGGCCCCGCCGTCCCTGGATTAATGCTGTACCGGACTATCCGGAACGGTTACACTCCCCAGCCTCCTCGCCTCAGATACGGGTCCCAACACCTTAGGGCCCCTCGGACTCCTTCACCCTCGCGGAACCCAGTCAAAGTTACTGGGCCCCAGGCCTTGTCCATAGTACCTCACCCCAGGCTTAAGGTGCCTGGGATGGACTCCATCCCTCGCTCCGGCCAGGTCAAGGACACCTGGGCCCGGATCTCCGGAACGCCAGCACCCAGGCCGAAGGTGCCTGGGTGCGGCTGCGTCCTCCAACTCTGAACCCCGAGGTCAGGGCGTCCGCCCCTTTTATCTCCTCTCCCTTTGCGTCACAGTGGGTTCCCCGCCCCGCTGCACCGGTGCCAGGAAAGGACAAAAAGTCACAGTCTTTTGTTGCAGGTTCAACTCCGGCCCAGGGCGACACCGCCACCTGCAGGCCACAGGGAACCTTGCACCACCAGAGTCCTCCAAGAACCACAAAAGGGATCCTCAGATTCCTTAACAATTAGTACATCTGGGTTAACTAACCCAGATGCTCCCCCCTAAATTTAAATACCCGCTACTCTCTCCCCCCTGTAATTTGACACTGGTCCCCAGTGTCTGGTCCAAACCCACACCCACAAAGGTGGTGTATGAGCTCCGCCCAGAGACTAAACCATACAAATTAGCCCTGAATTGTGCCAAGACCTAGAATGGGAAAGGGAAAATATAAAACAGTAGAACTATAAAACTTTCAATAAAACACTTCTGACATTTACACATGCACCATCCTCCCTCTGGCTATCTAATGACCACCCATTCTCAGCAGCCTTGACAGACGAATCTCCTGCAGAACGGAAAAAAACAACATCCTAACACAATATGTGTTTTCTTGGAATGAACGGGCCTGTCCTTGAAAAGGCCCATTCGCTCCGATGAGTATGGTGATGCAAGTGTAAAAAAAAAAAACAGTCGTTGCGCAGCACTGCCACCTGGTGACAGTGCCACGGTAATGACACTTGACCAAATCCTCCAGACAACTTTCTTTTCTTCTTTTCTCTGTGTCTACACTAACTACACCCCAAAGTCATTATCTTCTTTGCAGTGCAGGGAGAAAGAGGGAGAACAAACAGTAACAGCTCCCATTTCTCCAAAAGAGTAAAACGCCCAAATAAAAAAAAAATAGGGCACAGTCCTTGTGTTCCGGCAAGTTCAGCAATGAACAATAATAGAGCACACAGGAATCTTTTCCTCCTAAAGGTAGAACTTTGGGTGCGGCAGGAACAGGGGCTTCAGGTGCTTATCGAAAGTCTCCACATTATACTCAATGTTCTCTCCGTCCTTGCGACAAATAAGCATCCTGTCTGCATGGATGTGCCGACCCAACATCCACTCCGCTTTGCAGTCCTTGAACTTCTTGGACACGGGGGATGAGCATGAAAGATATCGGCGAGCATCGGGCACTTTGAGCTTTTCCCAGCCAAACTCATCATACCATCGCTGCCGCAGAACCTCCACTTCAAAAAGCAAGTCCCGGGGTAGATATGGGTACTCCCACCCATATTCACGGGCAACTCTCTGACAGAAGAGCCGCGGTAGCCGGGCCAGAGGTGGCATGGTCTCCTTCCCCAGGCTGGACTATGGACTCTGGATGCCGAGGTACTTTAACTACCTCCATTGGCTTGGACTTGGGAGCCCACAGCAATGAACGATGCGTTCCCGTCACCGGAACGGATGAAACAGTAGGCGATTCACAGGATGGGAGGGTAGGCAAGAGACCAGATTCCTCCCCGGCCTCCGGGACCTCCACCCTGGGTGTACTATCCCCTGTAGACATGGGCAGATTCCTTGGTGCACGGAGCGCGGGTATCGGCATCTTGTCCCAACCCTTGCGGTGAAAGACCTCGTCAATCTTGCCATCATCGCCAGCATTTGACAGCGACTCTAGGTCGGAGGTGTCATACATTTCCGCGGGCAGGTAATTCCCAACAATGGACTCCCGACACCTCAAACCACACTTACAGTCCCAACCCCTGGCTCACCTGGGCCTTCAGAAGAACAGGGATGTCCAGAGCTCTTCCCGCCGTATCCATCCAGGCCAGGCAAGCGGCGGGGCGAAGCTCTTCCACGACCATAGGTTGCCTGTACAAGGCCGACTTTCCTCTTCGGAGGTGGGAGCAGGGAGCTTGTGGTGACCGAAGCAGCATCCTCAGATTTTTCAATCTCAGTCTCTGTTTGGGCACTCTCTTTGCCCTGGTCAGCACGCACAGAAATCTCCGCAAAGGCCTGGATCTCCCCTTCCGGAGTGGCGGAACCTGTGAGGCAGTTGAGGTGGAAGGCCTGGGGCCTTTCTGTGAATGGTTCCACCTCAAAAAGAAACTCCTTGCAGGCCTCACATCGCCCGAATGGCTTCAAGCTGACCACCAGTCCCGAGCAGCCGGGACAGATCACACCGAGGGCCTCTATGTCTCTGCATACATACAGAGCCAAACGCCCTCGGGGCCTGAGTCTTATTCCTGTATCCGTTATGGAAGCAGCAAAGGAAGTCATCTTCGTGGGGTAAGGAACTGAAATCCACGGGGTGCTTGAGGTCATCCCGACTGTCTGCTGCTCCATTGCGCACTGACCAACACGCGCCAGAATCCCCACGTGACTACTTCCACATGGCCAGACTCCTCCCACAGTCTGCACTTCTTCGCGGGCTTTCCCTTCTCCCCGCCCACGAACTGCGCAGCTATGGTGTGCCTCGTGGCGCGCCTACCAACATGGCCGACCTACTCGGAACTCCACCGGGCAGCAAAGTCCAAACACAGACGTTCCCAGCTCCATACACGAAACACACATCCCGGACTTACGAGCCCCCACATGTAGCGGCCTCACCCTCTCTCTCTTCTTTAGTGGATACTTTGGCTTCGGTCTAGGGGTACTTTGAAGGGGAGAGCGAGGTGCGCCATGGCCCATGTCCTCTAGTTTACTGCGTGTAGGTGAAGGCCAGAATCAGATTACACCCGGGCTGTGTATACGTTCAGAGCCAAGTCTGTTCTGCTGATAACCCCCTTTGCTCCCAGTAATTGGAGTACCACACACTGAAAAGGTCCAACACTTATTTATTCTATAACGGCAAACAAATAGTCCTTTGCGAGCAGACAGTTTGAGACCCATAGAACAGTTCAGTATTGGTGGGAAGTAGGTCAAGGCACAATCCTCAAAGAAACTAAACCGTTCAGGTTTCACCAACGGTTGCTCAGCACAGTGGCTGATAAATTGACTTTTTGGCTTAAGAGTCTCTTCCAGCGACTCTAATGAACAGGAACTGGAGTTACCTTCGCTACGTTGCAGCCCCTGTCAGGGGGAAGACATCCCTCCAAGGGAGTTACCAGAGGCCCCGCCGTCACCGGATTAATGCTGTACCAGACTATCCGGAATGGTTACACTCCCCGGCCTCCTCGCCTCAGATACGGGTCCCAACACCTTAGGGCCCCTCGGACTCCTCCACCCTCACCCAGTCGAAGTTACTGGGCCCCAGGCCTTGTCCATAGTACCTCACCCCAGGCTTAAGGTGCCTGGGATGGACTCCATCCCTCGCTCAGGCCAGGTCAAGGGCACCTGGGCCCGGATCTCCGGAATGCCAGCACCCAGGCTGAAGGTGCCTGGGTGCGACCGCGTCCTCCAACTCTGAACCCCGAGGTCAGGGCGTCCGCCCCTTTTATCTCCTCTCCCTTTGCATCACAGCGGGTTCCCCGCTGCGCTGCACCGGTGCCAGGAAAGGACAAAAAGGCACAGTCTTGCGGTGCAGGTTCAACTCCGGCCCAGGGCGACAACGCCACCTGCAGGCCACAGGGAACCTTGCACCACCAGAGTCCTCCAAGAACCACAAAAGGGATCCTCAGATTCCTTAACAATTAGTACATCTGGGTTAACTAACCCAGATGCCCCCCCCCAAATTTAAATACCCGCTACATAATTAAAGTGCAGCGATTCTGAGTGCGGAGGCTTCTTTACCCTGACGTGTTTGCCGTCAAGGGCACCTATGCAATTGGGGAACTGTGTTTTCTCCCAAAACTCGTTGGCAACAACTTCCCAAAGGTCTTCAGTAGGCTCCGACATTACCACTACCTTCAACTCTTCCCATACAGTATTGCAGCACAGGTTTCCCTTGTTACCTTGGCCACCATGGAGATGCCAAGGAGGAAGTAGTGATGCAGACACAAAGGTTTGTCCTGTAGCAAGCAACCTAAAATAACAGAAACATTTAAAATTTAAAATATCATCACACAAATAAAAGATTATCACCATTTAAAATATAGTAGACATAAAGAAAAAAATTATAAAAAGAAAAAAAAGAGAAAAATGTAGCTAAATTCAAATGATTACATAAAAATAATTTTTATATCTTTATTTTATTTTGTCCACTGTTGTGGCTCAATGCTGTGCCCGCAGCAGGTGGTAAGCGGAAATCTAGTTGCTATGGGCCCCATGCTTAGACGCCCGGGGTGCTGGGTTAGGGCTTGGGGTTAGAGTTAGGGGTTAGGGGCAGGATTAGGGTTTTCTCTCGAATGTCAGAAGGCTTGGCTTTAAAGGTCAGGAAATTTTGCTTCATAACCTCCCTTACTCTATCCAAAATGAAAAAAAAAAAAAAAAAAAAAACGGTTTTCCCGAAAGTTCTACTTTAATGATTTATCTCTTTTTTTGTAGTATTTTTCTCACATTTTGTGATATTTTACTTTGACAAATTGACTCTTTAATTATCTCATGTGATATTTTTGAAAAATGGGTCACGTGACATTCATATCGCATGCAGTAACCTTTAGTGAATTGACCCCAATGTGTCCAGATCCCTCAAAATAATGTCCTTTGACAAACCTTTTGAAGATGAAGTGTGAAACCTGCTGTATATCATTCTTTCAATAAAGCTGATCCTGTGTCTGTTGCTCTCTCTCTGGTCTACTGTATGTCTCTAAAATTTGATGCCACATGGAAAATATGGACAGTTACACTATTATTCCACAAAAGACAGTTTACTGTCTGGGGTTAAAGCCAATCCATTTAAATTATTCTAACCAGAGCATCAGAGCAGAACACAAGCATTAAAAGTAAAGTAACACATTACAAGTATAAAATACTGGCTATGTCAGTATAATAACCTCCCAATAACCTCTTATTAGCAATCATTGGTTTAAGTTTTTAATAAGAAGAGCCAACATTGTAAAAGTTCTAAAGTGTGAGGTGAATGGCTGTATGTTACAAGTTTCATGGCCTTGTGTAACCCCATGGTCCTGCCAAACACTAATCTTGAGCATTGTACCCTTTCCAGCCAGCACTGGAGATGGGAGAGAGTTGTTGGCTTTTTGGTTCAGGGATAAACTACGCTGAAGACATTAAAGAAAACCTCCCATGACTGCACATACTGTATGAACTAATTTGAATATTTCCTATTATAAATTATTATAGTTATGTTGGCTTACCTATAAAAGATATTTAACCCCTAATTTAACTATGCTCACACTTAAAGTGGAAGTAAACCCTCCTATCATTTTCAGGCAAGGAAGCTGCCATCTTGGCCTCTGTTTAATCTTCAACTGCCATGATGCTGCACATGTGATCAGTTATGACACCAGCCATTGGATGGTTTGACAGTTTGGTTGAGAGCACAACCAACGTGACAGTTGGCATGCCGGGAATGTAACTGCTTTTTGAAACTGTTAAATCGATGGGTTTACTTCCACTTTAAGTAGAGTCAGAGGTTTCCTGAAGGCTGATAGTTAGTGCCCTGGCAACCTAATGCCTAAAACCACCCCACCTACCTTTCACTCACCTCACCAGTGCTCTCCCACCACTCCTTTCTCCATTGCCGCCATTGAAAAAATGCCCAGTGTTTCTGGGTATAGAAAGCATGTGACTTTCTCCCATGATAAATTGCTGCAGTCTAGCAGGCACTGCTACATGGCGGAGGGCATGACATCACTGCTTTCCCTAAGCTACCACATTAGCCAACACTAGACCAGCCAATATACACATTACATTCTAAGACCAGAACCTGGATACAGCTCAAGCCACATCGTTTTTCAAAGACGGCGGTGCATCTCCTTTCAGCCTTAATCAATGTATTGCTAAGTTTAAAAGGGGATGCCCATGAAAAATGTAAATCCTAGATATGATTTGAAAAGCTGAAGCAAGTAATATTGTTTTTTGTTATATGCCATTTAACTTTATTCTCCCTCCCTCTGTCTTATAGAGCTCTAAAGTGATATACTGTAAATATACTATATATATATATATATATATATATATATATATAATACATACACACACACACTATATATGTTTTGTTTATATAAACGTTATAGTCTAAATTAGCTGTTAGTGATATACAGTATCTCACAAAAGTGAGTACACCCCTCACATTTTTGTAAATATATTTTATTATATCTTTTCATGTGACAACACTGAAGAAATGACACTTTGCTACAATGTAAAGTAGTGAGTGTACAGCTTGTACAACAGTGTAAATTTGCTGTCCCCTCAAAATAACTCAACACACAGCCATTAATGTCTAAACTGCTGGCAACAAAAGCGAGTACACCCCTAAGTGAAAATGTCCAAATTGTACAAATTGGGCCCAAAGTGTCAATATTTTGTGTCGCCACCATTATTTTTCAGCACTGCCTTAACCCTCTTGGGCATGGAGTTCACCAGAGCTTCACAGGTTACAGGTTGCCACTGGAGTCCTCTTCCACTCCTTCGTGACGAAATGACGGTGCTGGTGGATGTTAGAGACCTTCTGCTCCTCCACCTTCCGTTTGAGGATGCCTCACAGATGCTTAATAGATTTAGGTCTGGAGACATGCTTGGCCAGTCCCATCACCTTTACCCTCAGCTTCTTTAGCAAGGTAGTGGTCGTCTTGGAGGTGTGTTTGCGGTCGTTATGTTGGAATACTGCCCTGCAGCACAATCTCCAAAGGGAGGGGATCATACTCTGCTTCAGTATGTCACAGTACATGTTGGCATTCATGGTACCCTCAATGAACTGTAGCTCCCCAGTGCTGGCAGCACTCATGCAGCCCCAGACCATGACACTTCCACCACCATGCTTGACTGTAGGCAAGACACACTTGTCTATGTACTCCTCACCTGGTTGCCACCACACGCTTGACACCATCTGAACCAAATAAGTTTAACTTGGTTTCATCAGACCACAGGACATGGTTCTAATAATCCATGTCCGTAGTCTGCTTGTCTTCAGCAAACTGTTTGCAGGCTTTCTTGTGCATCATCTTTAGAAGAGGCTTCTTTCTGGAAGGACAGCCATGCAGACCAATTTGATGCAGTGTGCAGCGTATGGTCTGAGCACTGACAGGCTGACCCCCCACCCCTTCAACCCCTGCAGCAATGCTGGCAGCACTCATACGTCTATTTCCCAAAGACAACCTCTTGATATGACGCTGAGCATGTGCACTCAACTTCTTTGGTCGACCATGGTAAGGTCTGTTCTGAATGGAACCTGTCCTGTTCAATCACTGTATGGTCTTGGCCACCGTGCTGCAGCTCAGTTTCAGGGTCTTGGCAATCTTCTTATAGCCTAGACCATCTTTATGTAGAGCAACAATTCTTTTTTTCAGATCCTCAGAGTTCTTTGCGCCATGTTGAACTTCCAGTAACCAGTATGAGAGAGTGAGAGCTATAACACAAAATTTAACACACCTACTCCCCATTCACACCTGAGACTATGAAGAGCCAATCATCCTGGACCAACATTGGAGGACCCAGTGATTTTCAAATGTATGACTCAAGTCCGGGGGGGTCCCCCACCGTGTGGCGGCGTGATCACGCTAGAGTGGCAATAACGTCAGTGTGTTGGGACGTTGTGATGTCATTTCCGGTGTGGCAGCCATCTTAGAATGCCGGAACCACGTGGCTTTTTAGCAGAGCAGGCATTTTTCATCTTTAGAGGTAATTTGCAATGTAGGAGGAGGTACTTCCAGCTTGTGTACTCAATGGGGAAAGGACCCCACCAACCACCCAGGATAATAACTGTCTGTGGATGGTTAATTGTTCTGGCAATGGGCGATGGTAGGTGGTCTTGGGAGGCCCAGGGACTATATATATAGGGGTGGGGTTAATGGGGGCCTTGTCCTGATATGTTGGATGGTATCTGACAACATTTTTCTTGTGCAAAGGTGATGGATTAGCCATGTAAGCAATGTGCACCATGGCTATGCACTTTTTTCTTAGCAACCCTATGGGAATAGCTGCAGAGGGAGTATGTATTGATTTCTTGCTTCACCTCTTCTTACAGCCTGGCCTTTTCAGGCTTTACACACTATGGAAATGGGGCAGCTGTTTTTCTAAATCTTGTTGCCTTGCTTGGACTTTTGATATGAGCCGTTTAACCTTTAGAGTGATGGTTATGAATCTTGGTATAGGGAATCCTTTTTCTTTTAGATTTTAGTTTTCTGAAAACCTATCTGTTCACCAGTCCACTGGCAGTAAGTACCTTTAAGATTATGTTAGGTCCAATATACTTGGATATATATGTCAAGGTTTTGTGTAGGCTAGTTATATATGCTTTTGACCATCTAGAACTAGGCTGAGTGTCCCATCCCATCCCCTATGGTTGTTTTTTTTTTATGCCTCCACGCAGCTTGAGATGATCCAACCTTTCCTCTCGACATGTGTTGTTTGTTTTTGTAAGTACCGTAGTTGTTTTTTGCTATTTTAATTTAATTTTGTTTTTTTCCCAGAGGGGAAATGGTGGGTTCAATAAAATTGTTAAGTTACATACCTTTGCATGTTCATATTTGTTCATTTGTATGTTTTTTTCACCTTTTAAAAATAAGTGATCCTTGATTGAATATACTGTTACATGTGTGAATACGCTAATTTGAAGAAGTGGTGTTCAAACAGGAAACTCATTATTGGAGAAGTACTCTTAACAGTAATCGTTCTATACGAGATGATTTTGTCTGTGTAAATTATATGGAGATACCAGCAGGCAACGGTTTTTCTTCTAGTATTTTCTTGGGTGTGTGACCCCCTGGTATAAGATATTCTTATTTTGACTCCCATTGCTCCTGCTGGTAGCCCCACCATATATAGAGATATGTTTTTTGTTTTTTTTTGCATGGTAGCCAATCAGCTTCTAACTTCTGCTTGTTCAATTAAGACTTGACAATAAAACCTGGAAGCTGATTGGTTTC
Source organism: Rana muscosa (assembly GCA_029206835.1). NCBI lineage: Eukaryota > Metazoa > Chordata > Amphibia > Anura > Ranidae > Rana > Rana muscosa. The sequence goes on from CM055120.1 coordinate 164,372,800, forward strand.
TATGCAGAACTGCACCAGATTTTGCACTCTCCAGTTTTAGTAAATTTCCTCCACAATGACGTGTGATCAGAGAACCTTAGTGGTTCCTTTATGAAAAAGAGCAGAGGATTCTTTCTGGTTTATCACCAAATTTTTGAAACAGTCAATAGATATACAAAAAATCCTTGACCAACATTGCTATTGGCCATGGAGGACCCAGTGATTTCGAAATTTATAATACTTTACTGTCAAATACCTATAAAATACCCAGACTTTTGCTGCTGTTTAAATGACAGTAGGACTACTGAATATAAAAAATTCTGCACACAAATTGCAACATGGAGTTTATTGTATATTTATTCTGTTGTCAGTGTGTTGGATATTGTTTTGTGAAACAAAACATCCATTTTAAGGTACAGATCTCTAATCACGTAGTCTCTGATGATTTACATTCCCTTGTACAAGCTCAAAATGTTCTCTTTAAGTGTGTAGCTCATATTTAAGTGCTGCACAGAATATTTAAAAATGTCAGAGGGAGGAATGTAATAAGTCTATTAGAAAGCAAATGGATATACATGTTAAAAACAAAATTTTCAATGGGACTACACGATTAAAGAAACTTTGGCTCCTACCTATAGGAGAAGGGAAGTCGTGTTTTTTATTTTTTATTTATTCTATTATGCATTTTATAGCTATTTTGTATTTTGATATTTTAGATTTGGATATGATATACCGTAATTATTATTTAATAAGCTTTAATTCTTTTGTATCTGTTACTTGTTGATCTCTGCTTTGGCTGTATTTCTTATTTGTTTTGGGTATATTTTTGGTCTTGATGCATACTGGCGCAACTACACAAATATATATATTTTTCTTATCCTTCTGGTTTACTTGGTATTTTGTATTTTTTTTTTTTTTTATTTAGAATTTTGACTACTTCGATTTTTTTTCTTCCATAAATATCTTTCTATTTTGCCCCTTTTTCTGTTTCATATTTAACATTTTTATTTCACTGTGCTAAGGCACTTTGTTTCCCTTTCTTTTTCCTCTATGCCTGGTTCAAACTGGGAACAAAATAACAATCATGGAAGATTTATTTGCATGATGTTGCAGAATGCCAAAGTGTACACGTGTACATTCTAGGATGTCATCTTGTGGCATCTTGTGGCATCTTGGGATGCATTTAAGAGCTGCTGAGCTCATCTTTTTGGGTGCTGCCTCTACTCTTAAGAAAGCCACCAAGCAGGTGACAAAATGCCTTGTGGTTGATGCAGTATACTCCTTCAGCCATTCCTCTAAGGGCCTTCTCACCCATGCTGTGCAATATCCAACTTTTGCACTTCGACTGGGTGATGGATGGGCTATATGATATATTCTATGCTACATGTTAGCAAATGCTAACAATATTTTAACTAAAACCCTGGTGCATTGAGGAGTGTTTACAATCCTAAGCATTCAAAGCATTTTTTTCAAGTTCTCAAGCTTTTGACCTTTTGAGGTTTGGCATGTTTAAAAGTTATTTCTCAACACATTCTTCAAATATTACAGAGCAACTTCTCTCAGATGTGTGTGTACATTCTGTGCCCTTTGTGAAGTTGGTGACACATACCTCTGAATTACTTCATAGTCTTTTTGGATCTAAGAGTTATATGTGAAGCTTTCTGCTCTTGGTCTTGGATATACTATGCTGTGATATTCCTGTAATTCTACTATTGAAACTACATTCTCTATATACAGTATCTTCCGCATGGGATTATGGCTGACTACACTGTTCATCATGCTTGATGCCATTCTCCATGGATAGCCATGTGTCTGACTTCATGCTGTTTTTTTTTGCTGGCCATTTGCTTTGCTTGCCTGATATTGCAGTTTGGGAAGCAAAAGACATATATTTGTTTGCTACTCACCTATATGAGTCATACAGTAGATTATAGAAGTTCTTTGATGACATAGCATTGGTAATACTGAACTTCAGGGTAACGCTGTATCCTGGCCTAGGGCAGAACTTTGCAGGGGGGCAGCACGGAAAGAGTCCCCGCCGGCTTGCTGTACACTGTTAGTGTAACGCAAGCTGCTTCTAATTTTGACTGTCCTATCATCCTGGACCACAAACCTTCCTCACTGTGCTATATGTTTTCTGCTGCACCATTGGCATGGGTATATCTTCTTAGTCCTCTCCATCAAATTATCAGAAATTTGTGCTTAAAGTAGAACTATAGGCAACACTTTTTTTTCATTTTGGATAGAGTAATGGAGGGTGATTGCCCCTGTCAGTTTATTTTTTACCATCCCTGTCCCATTGCAGAGATTTCCCTTCACTTCTTGCCCCATAGCCAAACAGGAAGTGAGAGGAAATCTATGCAAATTAAGGGAATCCAATGCCCCCCCCCCAGGCCCTAATAACTAGTGTCCCCACTCAAAAATTTCAGGGCGGGCCTTAAACAGAAAGGGGTGTGGCCTTGACAGGAAGGAGTGGGTCATATTTAAATTAGGGGGTCACGAGTTTAGTTAGGCCTAGGGCAGCACAAAACCTAAATACACTACTGCTTCAGGGGTTAGGATTCTCTTTAAAGACATGCATAAAAGGATAACAAGACTATACTTCTAACTTCTTGAAGCCGTAGTAAACTCCACATTTTTATTTTTACCCACGGGTAAGCTTATAAAAAAGCATACCTGTAGGTAAAATTTATATCTTTTAAACGTGTACCCATTAGGAGATATTTTAGCAAGCAGCAGCCTGTCACATCACCGGCACATGCGTTCTGAAGGAACGACATCTCCGTGCTGTTCCTTCAGAGCTGTGTGCCATGGCCAAGACTCCCGTGCGCATGTGCGGTAGTGATGTCACCGCGGCTTGGCCATTCAAGCGGCCGCAGCCCGCAAACCCAGAAGGAAGACTGGATGAAGATAAAAGCCTCTGCGGCAGTGACAGCGTGATGCTGGAGGGCTTTGTTTCATGATAAGTCTTTCATAATGTGCTAGTATGTGGTGCATACGAGCACATTATGATATTGCCTTGCAGGAGAAAACTTTTTTCCCCCAAGATTTTACTACCACTTTAAAAGTTTTTCAAGCACATGTAAAGTAACATACTTTACTTGTTTGTATTTTGAATACATTGGTCAAGCACGCTCTGACACCTTTGCTTCAATAGTGCTATGTGCTGGGTATTAAGTGTGCCCCTGTACCTTTAAGGGGGGTGGGCTCCTTCCAGGCTCACTTGCCCCCTACCTATCCATAATAAATTCATGTGTTTCCATTGTGGAGACTCTCAGCAGTTAGAGTTAGGATTGCAGAAGACAGGGTGCCTTGACGGGGCCTGTAGCTTAAGCATTTGTATTTGCAAATGTGTGCAGACTAAACCCCTGTTCTTAAAGTGGAGATCCACCCGAAATTTGTTTTTTAAAAGCCAGCAGCTACAAATACTGCAGCTGCTGACTTTTAATAAATGGACACTTACCTGTCCAGCGCGCCCCCGATGTTGGCAGCCGAGGCCAAACAATCGCTCGTCTCTCGACTGCCCCCGCCGCCATCCTCGGTGAGGGAATCAGGAAGTGAAGCATTGCGGCTTAACTGCCCAGTTTCCTACTGCGCATGTGCGAGCCGCGCTGCGCGCCCTCACTGGTCCCTGCTGTCTCCTGGGACCATGTGTGTTTCCCAGAAGACAGCGGGAGGGGGGACGGGAAGTGGAGTGACTCCCGTGGGAGTCTATTCCCGGAAGTGTGTGCAAATACCTGTATTATACAGGTATCTGCACCCCCTCCCCCCTGAAAGGTGCCAAATGTGACACCGGAGGGGGGGAGGGTTCCGAAAAGCGGAGGTTCACTTTTTGTGTGGACCTCCGCTTTAATGCATTTTGTTAGACAGGTCAATTTGGTTGGTCGCTGGCTGGTTGGTAAGTTTAAGCTTGGAAAATCTCTTTGTATTTGTTTGACATACGTCGCCCTTCCAGGGCTCCTTGCTACAAAGACCATTTATAGGTGGGGGCAGTGGCCACTTGTTTGTAAAGTAACATACTTACCTGCTTATGTTTAAAAGTTCATAGATAATATAAGATTATTGATACTGTATATAGTAAGGGTGAATACCATCTTTAATTTTATTGATATAAGGATGATGGTATTACATTTCTAATTATCCCTATAACTTTTAAACTGTTAAAACAGTTTAAACAGTTTTTTTTAAGGCATACATAAATTTCAACATACTGACTTGCTTATGTGGATTTTAGAGGCACCTTCATGTGTAAGTCATATAACTTTTAGTGACTTTTTTTTCTACATGCGGAACTAGATAGATTGTTTCGGTTGATGTAAGGCGGGGGGTCAGCAACCACCTGTAGAACGCAGACAGATGACTGGTAGATCGCGGTCTGGGCTTGCTGACCCACTATTCCAGAGCATCAAACAGAGTTCAACGCAGAGGGACTACATGTAAAGTTGGAACTGTTGTTAAAAAAAAAAAAAGAAAAAAGTTGGAACTGTAGTAGGGAGCAAGAGCCACATATGCCGATGCCTCCTCTGTACTGGCTCCTGTCCCATGCGGAGTGATACCAACTTCACTCCACCTCTTATCCCTGCTAGAGTGATGCCAGCAGCAAGAAAGAAGAGATCTTCAGGTCAGTGTAAAGCAATACACTGGGCATAATAGTAATATGCCCCATACACACGATCGTTTTTCATGCCGTTAAAAATGCAATTTTTAAAAATGGGCATTAAAACCTATCGTGTGTATGCTCCAGAGCATTTTTAACGACGTGAAAAACGGGCATTAAAAATTTCGAACATGCTCTATTTTTTCACGTCGTTTTTCATGTCATTTTTTTTAACGACGTGAAAAACGATAGTGTGTATGCTTTAACGACGTGAAAAAAACGCGCATGCTCAGAATCAAGTATGAGACGGGAGCGCTCGTTCTGGTAAAACTAGCGTTTGTAATGGAGATAGCACATTCATCACACAGTAACGGACTGAAAAGCACGAGGCTGAAAAGCGCGAATCGTCGCTCAACAAACTTTACTAACATGAAGGGTGGCGCCATTTGAACGGAACTTCCCCTTTATAGTGCCGTCGTACGTGCTGTACGTCACTGCGCTTTGCTCGAGCGTTTTTTTTAATGATCGTGTGTACGCAAGACAGGCTTGAGAGGAAACATGAAAAAAAAACGACAAGAAAAACGTCGGTTTAAAAAATGGCATGAAAAATGATCGTGTGTATGGGGCATAAGGTGGCTTACACACTGATGTGCTGTGGTTTACCCACACTACAGGTGCAGTGCAGTGTACCTGCAGCTTTCCTGCGGGTTTGCTGCGCTTAGCGATAGACTTCTACTATATGCTGTGGGTTTGGTGCGCTTTCAGAAAGTGCATCACGCCTACAGGATATAATACAAATTGCAGATGCACTGCGCTGCACCTGTGGACTGTTGTGGGTAAACTGCAGCACATCAGTGTGAAAACAGCTAAGGGTGCCGCTGCTGAATGCAACTAAGCCCTGGTTCACACTGGTGTGATTTGACATGTGATTTGACATGTCAAATCATATGTCAAATCGGCGATATTTGCCGCAAATTGCGGGCAATGGCACTATCCTAATCGATGCGACGCCGCATCTGCGGCGCTGCACCGATTTCAAAAAGTAGTTTCTGTACTACTTTTTGCGATTTCGGCCGCGATTTACATTGACATCTGTGTCAGATGTCTTTGTAATTGCAGCTAAAATTGGGACTGCCAGCGAGAGTGAAATCGTGCGAGTTCAGCTGAACTCGCACGGCTTCACTCCCGCAGCCCCAGTGTGAACCTGGGCTTATGGCTCTTTTATAAGTGCAGCAGACACTGCTGCTCCTCTGAAAGTGATCTGAGTGTGTTTGACAGGTGGTGAGGAGGTGAGGAGGTGATATGTTGCCTTGTTACCACCTGATTTGAACGTATGATTTCCATGTTTGCGATACAGTAGTACAGCAATTAGAGGTTTAAATCAAGTGTGAGGAGGTGACACTGTGCCCGGTGATTTTTGACTTTTCCCATGTTGTTTAGGTATTTTTAAACAAGGTAGTCCTATGGCTACAACTCTTAGCATTTCAAATAAAGATTTATTTTTTGTTTTTTTTGTATATTGTATTTTGAATTTATTTTTTGAAGACACTCTAAGCTTTTCTCCTTTGATTTTATTATGAAGTCAGGGCATTCCTGAATTGATTAGATTTATATATTGATTTAATTTATAAAAGCTAACTCCCCCCTCTGTGTTCACCATGAAGAAGGGCAGCCGCTTGCCCGGCATGGGCTCCATTCAGAGAACACTGTGCATTTTCTCATTGAATGCAAAGCACTCTTTGATTGGATGAGGTGGAGAAGCAGTGTGGTGACATCACAATCTCCAGCTCATCCAATCTAGAATGCTTTGCATTCACTAATTAAATTCAAAGTGTTCTATGAATGGCTCCAATGCTGAGCAAGTGATCCCCTGTGTTCATCATGCAGCAGGGTAGCCACTTTGCACAGGACCCAGAAGCTAGAAGTAATAACTGTTGTAACAATGCCTACTTCAGTCATTTTCAGCTTCCAAAGGGATTTATCAGGTAGGATACACAATGAGTATTGGAGGCACAGAAGACAGCAGCATTGTCAGTCTGGGGAGGGGGGGTTAAATGTATTACCAGATTTGAAAAGAGTAATTGAAGCCAAACTCCAACTCACACTTAATCAATTGCAGCAATTTTTTTTTTACTTTTTAGATAAAGGTTTTGTATGAATAAATAAAAGCTCATCACTTTAACCACACCTGCCAATGTTAAATGTATTGTCTCATCTATGGGGGCACACTCAGAAGAGCAGGAGAACATCTGTGGGAGACCCCAGAAAAAGAGGTAAGAGACCACTCTGTGCATTATCCTTGCATAGAGCAGGTAAGTATAACATCATTTTTTATTTTATGAAAAAACAAAACAAAAAAACAACATAACCTTTAGTATCACTTTAAGTTTTACTTTTTTAACGGTACTTTAAGGTTATAATCAATTAGGTCCACTAGATGGCACTATATTCAAGACTTCGCACCACACAATACCACATACGATGACGTTTTACCCTGTAATGATGAGAGCATCAAAACTACAAGAGCATAATGGGCTGATATGTTATTTAATGATGTGTTAACCCCTACCATAATTTGTAATAAATAATTGTTTTTATACTGTGTTGTTTTTCCAATTTGCAATTATAGTAATTTATTCCCTATACCTACTAAAATTATGGAATTTGCCCAAACCAGATATTAAAGAATCCAGGAAGAAAATGTTAGAAGCTGTCATTGCTGACCATCTGGAAATGCTAGGTGTCTGGCTGTCTCTGGACTCAACACGTTCTGAGTCACTGACCAACAACAGACGACACACAGCAACCAAAGTCAGAATGATTTCAAAACTCTTAAGCTTCGTACACACGGCCGAGAATCTCGTCAGGAAAAAACACGTCGTTTTTCTTGACGAGATTCTTGGACAAGAAACTTGTCCCGGCCGAGTGTACACACGCTCCTTTCAAAGAACCCGCGGTTCTTTGAATAGAGCGAACGCGGTGACGTAATCGACTACGACGAGCGTGCGCTCGTCACATTCGATGCCGTCGCCGCCATCTTGCTACACCCTACCTATGCCTAGGAAGCTACCGCGCATGTGTCGAAGTCATTTTGAGCATGCGCGGGCTTCCCGGAGGACAGGTAAGTGTACACACACACACTTTTCTCGTCGAGAAACATGCTATGAGTAAGCACTATTTAAAAGTGTGAAACGCGTCAGCTGTTCCTTTGCTTTGCTGTGACTTGTAGTGCCATTTGTTTGATGCCATTTTAAATAAAAGCCACCGAAAGGTTTTTGGAGTGCGGCAGTCCATTTTTTCATTATTTTATTTTTCAACTGCCTAGTGCATCGCCAGCACCCTCGATTTCTTGACTACTGAGTGATCAGCGGAATCCACCCACCTGGAGCGGCAATCTTTCTTTCTACCTCAACCTGAAGGGTGAACAAACAGGTCTATTTGTAGGGTACCACACTAAGTGGATACAAAGGTAGAGCTGAAGGTGGAACACTCTAATGGTTAAACCCAGGGCCGGTACAAGGGGGGGGCGGAAGGGGCGGATGCCCTGGGAGGGACCATTTACTGGAGGAAGGGGGGCGCAGTAGAAGTGCTGGTGTACTGGCCGCGCTACATAGATGATAACAGCATGTGCCGAGTGCGCTCCTGCACCCGGCACAAGCCTGAGACCAGTCCCGCCCTGCCCCTCACTTCTCTATCGGGCAAAGTAATCTCACAAGCGAGAGAACACCTGTCAGCTCCTGCAGTGATTTCTTCCCCCCTCCCTCTCCTCGCTGACTCCAATGTTAATGCGAGTAGCGCTCGCACAGCCAGGCCGCCCATCTGCTCCCAATTGAAGCATAGACTGGGTCTCCTGCTTGTCATAATGACTGCAGCAGACCCAGTTAATGAAGCGAGCATCGCTCCCGCCCCCCAGCCCGCCCCTGTCTGTATGTTTAGAAAGCTATGCTGGCAAAACTCACAGCACAGCACGGAGATGCAGGATGATGTCATACCAGTGACCATAGGGAGGGATCTGTGCAGTCACATGCCAGTTCTTATCCAATCATGCTACTCCAGCCCCTCCCCTTTCTCCAGCCGCCAGATTTGGACAACTTTAAGCAGCAGTTCCAGAGGAGGAGGAAGTGGCCAAAATGACCCCTCTGCTCCACAGTGAGTTTTTTTCCTTTGCTTCAGGAGTAGAAAGCAGCAGCAGCAGCATGGATAGTCAGTGATAGGGAGAGGGGCAGCAGAGAGAGAGAGAGGGGAACAGGATCCAAGGAAGACCTGCTCTTACAGTCTGTTCATGTTCATCCTGACACCGGGCTGTGAAAGATCTTCATAATCAGAGGGACAGAACACAGACTTACATTCCTTTAACCACTTAACAACCACCTGCCGACAAATAACGTCGACAAGGTGGTTGCTTAACTCTGGGAGGACGTTATATAACGTCCTCCCAGAATCGCGCTCCCGCGCGCCCCCTGGGGCGCGCACACGGGAAACTCCGTGACCGCCGGGTCCAGAGGACCCGGCGGATCACGAATCGCAGTAAATCGCCGCTGATAGCGGCCGTTTACCACGTGATCGCTCCGTCAAATGAATCACTTGTAAACAGACCGGCGTCATTTGATCGGTACAGTGTGAGAGGGGAGGGGGAGGGAGCGGATGGCAGCAGCAGCACTGTGGGCTGGATCTGTGACAATTGCAGTCACAGATCCAGCCATCCATCCATCCCTGCTCAGCCATCCCTGTGCTATACCCTGACAATACTCTGCAATACACCCTGCCAATACTCTGCAAAATACCCTGGTGCAATACTCTGCAATACCCTGGTGCAATACTCTGCAATACCCTGGTGCAATACTCTGCAATACCCTGCGAAATACTCTGCAATACCCTGCGAAATACTCTGCAATACCCTGCAAAATACTCTGCAATACCCTGCAAAATACTCTGCAATACCCTGGTGCAATACTCTGCAATACCCTGGTGCAATACTCTGCAATACCCTGGTGCAATACTCTGCAATACCCTGCACAATACTCTGCAATACCCTGCAAAATACTCTGCAATACCCTGCAAAATACTCTGCAATACCCTGCAAAATACTCTGCAATACCCTGCGCAATACTCTGCAAAATTCTCTGCAATACCCTGCACAATACTCTGCAATACCCTGCACAATACTCTGCAATACCCTGCACAATACTCTGCAATACCCTCCACAATACTCTGCAATACCCTCCACAATACTCTGCAATACCCTCCACAATACCCTGTGCAATACCCTCCACAATACCCTGTGCAATACACCGCAATACCCTGCCATAGTCCGCAATACTCCGCAATGCCCTGCAATACTCCGCAATGCCCGGCAATACTCCGCAATGCCCGGCAATACTCTGCAATAACCACTTCCCGCCCTCCGGCCGTCATATGACGTCCTTGACTTTGTGCGGGGATATCTGAATGATGGGAGCAGCTACAGGCATCATTCAGATATTAGCTTTTTCAGCCGGCGATTCCCTACACCATAAGAACAATCATAGCGGCTGTTCCGCCGCTTGATCATTCTTACGGGAGGCGAGAGGGGATGTCCCCCCCCCCGCCGCCCTCCGGTGCTTCTACCGACTCACCGCTACGATCAAAGCCAGGATTGTTGTTTTTTTTTTTTTTTTTTTTTTCAGGCTTCCCAGCCTAGAGGTGAGATGTGGGGTCTTATTGACACCCCCCCCCCATATCTCACTGTAAAGAGGACCTGTCATGCCATATTCCTATTACAAGGGATGTTTACGTTCCTTGTAATAGGTATAAAAGTGATCAAAAAAATGTTTAGGGTGGAAAAACATGTCAAACTAAAATAAATAAAGTAAAATGAAGAATAAATTTTTTTTTTTTTTTTAAAGCGCCCCTGTCCCCGTGAGCTCGCATACAGAAGCGAACGCATACGTAAGTCCCGCCCACATATGAAAACGGTTTTCAAACCACACATGTGAGGTATCGTTGCGAACGTTAGAGCGAGAGCAATAATTTTGGCCCTAGACCTCCTCTGTAACTCAAAACATGTAACCAGTAAAAATATTTAAAGCGTCGCCTATGGGGATTTTTTAAGTAGCGAAGTTTGGCGCCATTCCACGAGTGTGTGCAATTTTTAAGGGCGACATGTTAGGTATCTATTTACTCGGCGTAACTTCATCTTTCACATTATGCAAAAACATTGGGCTAACTTTACTGTTTTTTTTTTTTTTAAGCACAAAACATTTTTTTTCCGTAAAAAACGCTTTAAAAAAATTGCTGCGCAAATATCGTGCGAGATAAAAAGTTGCAACAACCACCATTATATTCTCTAAGGTCTTTGCTAAAAAAACATATATAATGTTTTGGGGTTCTATGTAATTTTCTAGCAAACAAATGATGATTTTTACATGTAGGAGAGAAATGTCAGAATTGGCCTGGGTGCTCCAGAACGCCTGAAGGTGCTCCCTGCATGTTGGGCCTCTGTATGTGGCCACGCTGTGTAAAAGTCTCACACATGTGGTATCGCCATACTCGGGAGTAATAGCAGAATGTGTTTTGGGGTGTAATTTGTGGAATGCATATGCTGTGTGTGAGAAATAACCTGCTAATATGACAATTTTGTGAAAAAAAAAAAGAGAAAAAAAAAATCTTGATTTTGCAAAGAATTGTGGGAAAAAATGACAACTTCAAAAAACTCACAATGCCTCTTTCTGAATACCTTGGAATGTCTTCTTTCCAAAAAGGGGTCATTTGGGGGGTATTTGTACTTTTCTGGCATGTTAGGGTCTCAAGAATTGAGATAGGCCGTCAGTACTTCAGGTGTGATCAATTTTCAGATATTGGCACCATAGCTTGTGGACTCTATAACTTTCACAAAGACCAAATAATATACACCAATTTGTACTTATTTTTACCAAAGATATGTAGCAGTATAAATTTTGGCCAAAATTTATGAAGAAAAAATAGTAATTTGCAAAATTTTATAACAGAAACGAAAAAAAAATCATTTTTTTACAAAATTTTCAGTCTTTTTTCTCTTATAGCGCAAAAAATAAAAAACCCAACAGTGATTAAATACCACCAAAAGAAAGCTCTATTTGTGTGAAAAAAAGGACAAAAATTTCATATGGGTACAGTGTTGTATGACTGAGTAATTGTCATTCAAAATGTGAGAGCACCGAAAGCTGAAAATTGGTCTGGTTATTAAGGGGGTTTAAGTGCCCAGTGGTCAAGTGGTTAAACCAGCAGAAATCATGTTACTTACATTAGATCTCTACCTGGGAGAAAATAATGCAAGGTCTGTGTGTTCTGTCTCTCTGCTTCACCTTAAAGCCTTAGGGCTTATTTACACTCGTTTTGCTTTCTGAAGAGCAATCCACATGCAGATCACTCTTTAGAAAGCATTAGACAGGCAGTGAGGAGGTGTTGTATCACTGCCTCACCACTTGCTTCAACCTCTTTATCCCCCACACTTGTGTATTGCACACACTCGTGGGGCTGTTGCAGAACATCCTCATTCAGTTGAAGGGGTTGTACACAGTGGGTGGAAGCACCTGCCAAAAGCACTAAACATGGCTGCAATATGTGTACACCCCCAGCCACTGCCTGTATGCAGCTAACGGGAGTAGCGGGGGGGATAAAAACTTGGTTCAACTGCAGCGTTTAACAGCCCCCCTCACCACTTGTGTTAATGAGTTCTAACATTGCTGGTGTGGTTCCACAATAAGACAATAAAAATATCACATTACTCTCGACTTTTGTGTGTGTGTGTATATATATATATATATATGTATATGTATGTATGTATGTGTGGTATATATATATGTGTGTATGTGTGTGTATGTATATGTATGTATGTATGTATGTGTATATATATATATATATATATATATATACCACACATACACAAGGCCGCCATCAGGGGGGTACAGGCAGTACACCTGTAAGGGGCCCGGAGGTCCCCAGGGGCCCGGATGGCCCCCCTTCTTTTTTTTGTAAGGGGCCCAGAGGTCCCCAGGGGCCCGGAGTTCCCCAGGGCCCCGAATGTCAACCCCCCTTTTTTGTATTTTTTTTTTTATAATTTTTTTTATTATTCATTTTTTTATTAAAATTTTTTTAATTTATTTATTTTATTTTATTTTATTTATTTTTTTGTAAGGGGCCCAGAGGTGCCCAGGGCCCCGGATGAAAACCTCCCTTTTTTTATTTATTTTTTATAAAAATAAATTATTATATATTTTTTTATTAATTTTTTATTTATTTATTTTATTTATTTATTTATTTTTTTGTAAGGTCCCCAGAGGCCCGGAGGTCCCCATGGCCCCGGATGGAAACCTCCCTCTTTTTTTTTTTTTTTAATTATTTTTTTTTTGTAAGGGGCCCTGCACATACATACACACTCTAAGTTTATTTATTATCAGTGATATGATTTACTGGTAAAAATTATTAGTGCCCCCAAGTTTTGACTGTGACATCTTATGTGCCCCCACTATATATTGTTCCTAGAGTCACCTCTGCGCCCGACAGGTGATTCCTAGTCCCGGCCGGCGGAACTTCACCGAGAGACCGGCCAGGAGGTGGGAATCGGAAACCGCCACCAACACTGACTCGTTCTTTACACCGGGGGGGGGGGGCGCAGTTTGCCATCTTCGCCCTGGGCACCGAATGACCTTGTCCCAGCACTGGTTAAACCTGTAAGGATTGCACTAGATATTTAGGTGTTCCAATTATGACAATGAATAATGTGTAAGGTACCCAAGACAACATATCTAAATAAAAGCAAGAACCTCTGTCTAATGGCCCGTACACACGATCCGAATATCGGACGAAAACGGTAGTCCGAGGAAGAATCGTACGATTTTCGGATCGTATGTACACTACTTTCGAGAGCCGATCACGACAGTTCATCCGATATTATTCAATCGGACATGCACGAAAATTTTCCTCGTACGATACCAGATCGTACGATTTTCGTTTAGTCAGTACAGTTGTCGTCCGAAAATACAATACAAATACATTACAACACATGACATCACTTCCAATTTTTTTTTTCTGTCGTACGAGAATTTTCGTGACTTTAGTACCCTATTCAATTTCTACTTGCGACTATTAAGCGAAAAAAGTCATACGATCTGTCGTACGATATTCAGATCGTGTGTACGGGCCATAAGGCTACTCACTATAAAAATAATAAGTGACAGTGAACGGCGATACAGGTTGTATAAACAAAATGATACTTAAATCCTGAGGTGTAAAAGAACAACAATATTCATTCAATGATTGTCCATGAAGGCTAAAAGCCGTTGCAAATAGCTAAAAATCAGCTGCAGTGACCACACACACATAGAATTAATGTGTCAAGATAAATGTCCTTAACCGCTTCAGCCCCGGACCATTTGGATGGTCAAAGACCAGGCCACTTTTTGCGATACGGCACTGCGTCGCTTTAACTAACAATTGCACGGTCGTGCGACGTGGCTCCTAAACAAAATCAACGTCCTTTTTTCCCCACAAATAGAGCTTTCTTTTGGTGGTATTTGATCACTTCTGCGGGTTTTATTTTTTGCGCTATAAACAAAAAAAGAGCGTCAATTTTGAAAAAAATTTAATATTTTTTACTTTTTGCTATAATAAATATCCCCAAAAAATATATAAAAAAACATTTTTTTTCCACAGTTTAGTCCGATACGTATTCTTCTACATATTTTTGGTAAAAAAAACCCCCAATAAGCGTTTATTGATTCGTTTGCGCAAAAGTTATAGCGTCTACAAAATAGGGGATAGTTTTATGGCATTTTTATTAATATTTTTTTTTTTACTAGTTATGGTGGAGATCAGCGACATTATGGCGGACACATCGGACACTTTTGACACCATTTTGGGACCATTGTCATTTTTACAGCGATCAGTGCTATAAAAATGCACTGTTTACTGTAAAAATTACACTGGCAGTAAAGGGGTTAACCACTAGGTGGCGCTGCAGGGTTTAAGTGTTTCCTAGGGAGTGATTCTTACTGTTAGGGGGCATGGCTACACGTGACACGTCACTGATGACCGTTCTCCATCACGGGGAATGGTCATCAGTGGCAGTGTCACTAGGCAGAATAGGGGAATGCCTTGTTTACAAAGGCATTCCCCTGTTCTGCTCTTGCCGACCGCAATCGTGGGCCATCCGGGAACATTGAGTTCCCCGGACCCGCGGCCGCACTTGCCGGGCGACAAATTTAAAGGGACGTAACTGTGCGCCCATCTGCCTGCCTGTCCCATTCTGCCGACGTACTTCGGCGTGCGGTGGTCGGCAAGTGGTTAAGGTAAAATCCAACGTGTGATCCACATCCAAATGACAAAATTGTATATAAACGGCAGTGTTCAAAGTGATTTCCAAGAACTTCCAAAGTGAAGTGGTGCTTGTATTAGGGCATATGATAGGTGACATCCGTGCTCCCCCTCACAGATCCCCACTCACCAGCTCCAGTTACCCCTGCAGGGGTGTTTCGCATAAAAGGTCAAGTCCTTTTGTCTCCATGCGGTAGGTCCTCACGATCGAAAGAACATCAATCTTTCCACACCCGCTCGGTATCCACGGAATTAGGCAATGGTAGTTGACACTGATCGTTCCTCATAGAGATAGAGACATAGACGCTCCCATAAGTGTGTTACCAAAAATAACTTGATTTATTTAAAAAAGGGTAAAAACATGCAATAAAAAACACACCTGTTATACAGACAGCTTCACACCAATTAGGAAGCGGCAGTGTGAAGGACCAGAGCATGGGTTTCTTGGCTTGCGTATCACCTGCAATCCACCCAATGCTCTAGACCGGAAGTGACGTATTGTGTGTGGCTTCATCTTACGTGTTTCGTCATAGGACGTCGTCTGAGGCGGTATATTATTTACTTCTTTCACACAGGTACCCAGGGGACAGCCTGTCAAACTCTCCCATGTAAGTGAAAATAACAATGCAATTTGGTCTAGACATGTGCACAACATAAAAATTCATTTAGTTTGGTTTTGTTTCTGTTAGTTTCCGTTGATTCGTAACGATTCGTAATTTTGTAAGACGTGGGTTATCGTATTCGGACTCTTTCGTATTTCCGTAAGGGTTATTTTTCCGTTGATTTGTTTTTCCGAAATTCGTATTTTTCGTTATATTTTATATTCGGCCGCGTTCGTATTTTCGTAAGAACTATATTTTCGTTGATTGGCAATGATTCGTATTTCCGTGTCTAATTTCCGTTGATTGGAAAATTAGAATACATTTTCCGTTTATTCTAAACACTACTTGTCGTCATTTTGTAATTCGTACTTTCGTGAGATTGACCGGCTCATTTATTCGTACTTTCGTATCATTGTTTTCGTAGATTCGTAATCGGGGCATAATTCGTAATATAGAAACTAGATTCTAGACAGAGTATGATTAAGAAACAAAGAATTTCTCTCTCACAAGTCACAGCTTAACTCACAAATCCACCAAAACAGTGCCACCTACCCAACCACACCCTATCTGGACTCTGGATGGAATGCACTGCAGTCTAACACAGAAAAACACACCATGGAATAAGAAACAAGCTCATTGGGGGAAGGCACAACCTCTTCAGGGGAAGGGACAAGCTTATTGGCCAACGTCCAGAAATATTTCAGAACTAACAAATTCGTTGTTTTGATTTCCGTTTTCCGAATATTCGTAATTGATTTTTTTTTTTTCGTTCATTTTGATTTTCGTTATTTTGAATCTTTGTTCGGTATTTTCGTTGTTTTGATTTTTCGTTTTCCGAATATTCGTAATTTCGAGTTTTCATTCATTTTGATTTTCGTTATTTTGAATCTTTGTTCGGTATTTTCGTTTTTCATATTCGTTCTTTTCGATAATTAGTTTTTCGTTGGTAATTTTAGTAAACCATTCGTTCATTCGTATGTTTACGAATTAACGAATATAACGAATTTTGACGAATAACGAATTCGTAACTAAACAAATTGCACATGTCTAATTTGGTCCATTGCGCTACCGAACACCTGCAAACCTCCTTTCACCATTACTTTTCAGGCGGGAGGTAAACACCGCTACTAAGGTAAATGGAGCCTAAGAAAGCATGGAAGACAATGGATCAGAACAAGAGCCAGGCAACTATTTTTTTTCTGAAGTAAAGGTAGCCTACATATTATTAGTAAAAAAAAAAAAAAACGTTATTATTAAAAGTTAAAAATGGACACATATACAGTACATTTTTATTAGCAAGCCTGTATGGTCATAATTATTTGTAACTGAAAATTCACAGTTTTCATAGACCTAATCATGACTGGTTTCAGCATTGCATAATGTGGGAATAGATCAGAAACTTGAAGAAATTTGATTTTTGTAAAACATAGGAGGATGTTTATAAAACATAAGGTTTCATACGTGTTGTTTTCCTCTAAAACCTTAGCGTACAATCCTTTATACCATGCTTAGTCTTGTAATAATCCTAAATAATTTGATATTCAATAGCATTTTAATTATATTAAATAATACCTTGTGGTTCTGCCATGAAGGTCCATTTTCAGGCACTTCCTGTTATTAGGTGACTACGCTCTGTACCTATTTCCCAGTTGTGCTCCTGTATAATCATTCTGTCAAGTTGGATCTGTTGGATACTGCAAGAGGCTGTTTCAACACCGTGACAGACCTAACCAAGATAGGGGCTTCCAGAGAGGACTAGGAGCAAGCCTCTTACCCACTGACTATGGTCCAGGGAGAGAGCAGATCATTCTCTAATGATGGACCACCACTTAATGACACTGGAGGAGAAGGAGGTGGCCGGACTTCTCCTCAAAACGGTTTTGAGGGATATAAACAATATCCCTCAAGAAATCTATGACATTAATTCTACTGTATAAGAATGATGGAACATTGTATGAGCTTTGCCTCAGACTATTGTAGGTAGGAGACGAACAGTCTGCTTCTGGGGTCTCCTGCTAATGTCTGTTTAATAAGGTGTTCTGTGTTTATACTTAGAATAATGTGCATTGGCGTGGGCACAGGGTGTGCTGGGTGTGCCTGGGCACATCCTAATCATCCTGTGTAGTGCTGATTCCCCCTGCTTCCCAGTATCCCCTGTCACCGTCCTGTGGTGCTGCCAGCTTCCTTTCTCTCCTCTCCCACCAACTGCTGTTTCAGGATGGATGAATGAATGAACACAGTGAGTGATCTGTACCGATCGCTCTCGTGTTTATTTTTAACTGAAGCATAGTAAGCTATTTACTATGTTTCAGTTTGTGAATGAACAGGAAGTCACTCAGCACAGAACATTTCCCATTTGTTCACTGTCCAGTGGAGCTAAGGCTGCAGATAAAGGGACTGGGGAATCTCTGTCCTCAGTCCCTTTTTCTCTGTTTAGACTCTTGATATTTCACCAAAGCCCCACAACGGGGCTCCTAAAAAATTGTAAAAAAAATTATCGAAAATAATATTGTAAAAAATAAAATTGTAAAAAAATAATATAAAAAAAAACTGCCACCACCAATCTCTGCTCTGCTGACACTGTCCACCGCTCTGCTGATTAACCACTCATGTGTTTGTGCTCTGGGGGTGCACACTCGAATGCAATAGGCTGCGCACACCAATGACAATGTGCAATGTACTCTGCTTTACCCTTGTTGCCAGGCAGTCTGTTCACCTGGGCTGGTTTAAGGGCGGCGTTAATTAGCATGTTAATTATATCATTGTCAACTAGTTTTTGCTAGAGGAGGTAGGAGTAGCCATGAGTCAGCCCTACCTTATTATCTAACCCATTTTGTGATGTTTTGGGTAAATATTTGGGTTATTGTGTATGCAGGGGACTGACATACTTTTCAAATGTATAAAAAGCCTGTATCCTTGTCCAATAAAACATTCCATGTTCCTACTAGCTAGTGTCCGCTAGTGTTGTACGTTTGGCTATAATATCTGATCTCTGATGTTCAGATTGGAGGAGGCTGTATACTGACGGGCGCACTCAAGGTTCCGTCACAAACACACTTTAAAAAGCGAAATACCTTCCAACTGTCCCAGATTCTGCAATACTGTCCTTGAATTTCCACAAAATCCTGTTGTCCTGTGAATCTGGAAACCAATTCCAGCACTTGGCTCCACTAACCTACCTGGCAAGGGCATGCTAGTGCTGAGCACCCAGGGCACATGCCCTACACCTTCTGCGGGGTGCCCTGGGTCCCTGACACCAGGATCGCCACTCTGCAGCAGCTGGCATCTTTTCCAGCTGACTGCCTGTCACAATAATAAAGGGTCTGAGCTGAGGGAAGCTTCTCCTAGACTCCTCCTCAGCTCTGATATGTCTCATGAAACAACAGGAGGAACCTGAGAGGAAGGACTTCCCCTTGCATTGAGCCAATGCCGTATCTTAGATCTGTAATGTTCATCAAGGGCGATTTGCTCTGGGGAAAAACAATGTTGGAGGGTAACAAAGATTTCTGCTTGGAGTGGAGGATTAATGAGGGGTTGTCTACGGGCCAAGGTGTTAATTAGCTAACTGTTTATTTAGTACTGCTGTTTGATAAGATCACTGTTAGCTGTTCATTAGATGTACTGTTAGATGTACTGATGATATTACTGTTTAAAGTTTGCATTGTATAGGATAATGTGATCAAGCTCTTATCTCATTTTGTGTGGTATAAATTCTGTGTGAACTTACAATAAAGAGTTCCAGTTTACACCTAAGCTAGTGTCGACTAGTTCTTGGGTGCAGTTCCCATCTATAATACCTGGTTCCTGGTTCCAGTGTGGAAGAAGCTTTATCTTGGCGAAGGCATCCAGGCAGGGGGCCAGGCACTCCGTCAGCCAAAAGCTTTATATACCAAAATTCAGCAAACACCTGATGTTACATTACAAATGAGGATGACAATTTGGCCTAGACAAACCAGTGTTAAAAGAAATCCAGCAATTACAGTGTAAGTGTAAAGCTACTTGAAGACTTTATTGATTTGACCACTAGATGGTGGATGAACTTGCTGCCGAATGTTTCTACTGGCAAAGGATCTTCAACATGCTTGTTTGCTTAACGTTTGTGCATTTGGACATTTGGATAGGGCAGCTTATAAAGTCCAGGCAGACATCCTCAGCTGACCAAATGATTATCCCAAGCTGGCCAAATGACCGACCCTGAGAAAACATGGGGAGTAGGATATAAGCCTTACCCATTACAAAAAATGGAGAGTCTAAAGTACATCTAAAGCCTTTAGTTTTTTTCCTATAAAAGTGATAAACAGTTGTTTTCAATGGAAGTTGGCATGTTAAATGTTTTAAAAGAAATTAAACATCTCTTTTGAATGGTAATGCAACTGGGAAGAATCATTTCTTATGCCCCCTGCTAGATAGGGCTGAAGGGGTGGGATGAGACTGAATGGGTCTTTTACTGCATTTCTCCAGACTCCTGCAGATACAGAAGTGTGAAATCAATCTAAAGGGATGTGGGAGGAACTAGGAATGGCTATTCAGTAGGTGCCAATTTCTAAGCAGCTACAGCCACCAATAGAATTACTATGCTGTAGTGATTTGACTGCAGAAAGAAAACATTGTCACCGGTGGCGGCCCGTCCAATAGGGGAACACGGGTGCCGCCCCCCTATCCATGCATCCAACCCCTAATCTACATGCAGGGCGCCGGACACATGGATTCCAATAGGGGGGGTTTGAAGCACATGATTAGAGTCAGGGGCTCTAGTAAGCTTCAATAAAGGGTGGGCTTGGGGCGCAGAGCACTGAGCTCCGAGCCCACCCAGTTGCGCGACAATAGCGAATGAATATTCACTGTTGTTACACTGATCCTCCTCCTGGCCAATCAGTAAGCGGGTCCTGAGACCTGATTGGCTGAAAGGACAGACGATCCTATTGGACGCCTAGGGGAAGGAGGGAAGAGACGCACGGCGGAAGCCGCCATGATGCTGAGGAGGAGGAGATGCGATAGAAGCCACCATCACCCGTAGGAGCACTGCCCGCCCGCAACCTACATGGGGCAAGTGCGGGGCTGGATGACCGACCGCGAGACCCAGCAGGGAGGGGTTGAAACCTGACAGAAATACAGTGCTGCCATTGCTGACCTCCTGTAAAGTATACTACCCGATACATCTCTGGCTTTGAGTTATTTACTTACAACAAGTAGGGATGAGCTCCGGTGTGTTAAATACTAGTCCAAACCCACCTGAGCTATCCTGCTAGGAAACTGCCACTGCACAAAGCCAATCATAAGCGGCCAAGGCATTTATGCCCCTTGTATATGTGCAGCTAAAGGGTGGGAAAAGCCTTGCCTGCTTATTATTGGCGATGTGCAGGGACAGCTTCCTGGTGAGATATCTCAGGTGGGTTTGAATTAGGATCCAAACATGAAGGAGCTCATCCCTAATAACAAGCATGCATATTAGAAAGCCAAATGAAATCAGAAAACCTAAACTGCATGCTTGTTTTAGGTCAGTGGCTCAGGCCTGGTTCACACTGGTCCGACAAATGCTCCGACATTGGGAGCTCATGTCGCATGACGTGTGAAAATCAATGTTTCCCTATGGGAGCCGTCTTAACTGGTCTGACACATGTCGGTCCGACTTTGAGAATGCTCCCTGTACTACTTTGGTCCGACTTTGATCCGACTTCAGCCCATTGACTATCATTGAAGTCGGATCAAAGTCGGACCGCAGTCTTGCATGATCCGACTTTGCCATGCGACTTGTGCTCTGCTGCTCTTGAGGGGGAACTCCACACCAAATAAAAAAAACAAAAAACGGCATGGGTTCCCCCTCCAGGGGCATACCAGGCCCTTGGGTTTGGTCTGGCTTTGAAGGGGAACCCCCTACGCCGAAAAAACGGCAAGGGGGTCCCCCCAAAATCCAAACCAGACCCTTATCCGAGCACGCAACCTGGCAGGCCGCAGGGGAAGAGGGGGAGGACGAGAGAGCGCCCCCTCCCTCCTGAACCGTACCAGGCCGCATGCCCTCAACATGGGGGGTTTGGTGCTCTGGGGCAGGGGGGCGACCTGCGGCCCCCCCCACCCCAGAGCACCCTGCCCCCATGTTGATGAGGACAGGGCCTCTTCCCGACAACCCTGGCCGTTGGTTGTCGGGGTCTGCGGGCGGGGGGCTTATCGGAATCCGGGAGCCCCCCCTTGATAAGGGGGCCCCCAGATCCCGGCCCCCCCACCCTATGTGAATGAGTATGGGGTACATCGTACCCCTACCCATTCACCTGGTGGAAAAATAATGTCAAGAAAAAACACAACACAGCTTTTTAAATTAATTTATTGCACAACTCCGGGGTCTTCTTCCGACTTCGGGGGTCTCCGCGCTCTCCGGTTCTTTCTTCTTCCGGGCCTCCGCTATCTTCTTCCAGCTCTTTTGCTAGCGGGGCCCGGTCTTCTCCGTCGCCTTCTTCTTCTCCCGCTCTCCGGTTCTTCTCCCGCTCTCCGGTTCTTTCTTCCGCCGGGCCTCCGCTAACTTCTTTTAGCTCTTTTGCTAGCGGAGGCCCGGTCTTCCCGTCGTCTTGTCCGGCTCTCCGTTGTCCTTCTGCCGGCCCCTCCACTAACTTCTTGTAGCTCTTTTGCTAGTGGAGGGGCCGGTCTTCCCGTCACCGTCGCCGTCTTCTTCTCTCTTCTCCTTCTCGATGTTGACGCGTCGCTTCCTCCCGCTGTAATACTGGCTGTTCGCTCCGCTCCGCATTAATATAGGCTTCTCATGACGTCACAGTCACATGCTCCGGTGGCCCCGGAGCATGTGACTGTGACGTCATGGGAGCATGTGACTGTGACGTCATGAGAAGCCTATATTAATGCGGAGCGGAGCGAACAGCCAGTATTACAGCGGGAGCAAGCGACGCATTAACATCGAGAAGGAGAAGAGAGAAGAAGACGGCGACGGCGACGGGAAGACCGGCCCCTCCACTAGCAAAAGAGCTACAAGAAGTTAGTGGAGGGGCTGGCAGAAGGACAACGGAGAGCCGGACGAGACGACGGGAAGACCGGGCCTCCGCTAGCAAAAGAGCTAAAAGAAGTTAGCGGAGGCCCGGCGGAAGAAAGAACCGGAGAGCGGGAGAAGAACCGGAGAGCAGGAGAAGAAGAAGGCGACGGAGAAGACCGGGCCCCGCTAGCAAAAGAGCTGGAAGAAGATAGCGGAGGCCCGGCAGAAGAAAGAACCGGAGAGCGTGGAGGCCCCCGAAGTCGGAAGAAGACCCCGGAGCTGTGCAATAAATTAATTTAAAAAGCTGTGTTGTGTTTTTTCTTGACATTTTTTTTCCACCAGGTGAATGGGTAGGGGTACGATGTACCCCATACTCATTCACATAGGGTCTGGGGGCCGGGATCTGGGGGCCCCCTTATCAAGGGGGGGCTCCCGGATTCCGATAAGCCCCCTGCCCACAGACCCCGACAACCATCGGCCAGGGTTGTCGGGAAGAGGCCCTGTCCTCATCAACATGGGGGCAGGGTGCTCTGGGGTGGGGGGCCGCAGGTCGCCCCCCTGCCCCAGAGCACCAAACCCCCCATGTTGAGGGCATGCGGCCTTGTACGGTTCAGGAGGGAGGGGGGCGCTCTCTCATCCCCCCCTCTTCCCCTGCGGCCTGCCAGGTTGCGTGCTCGGATAAGGGTCTGGTTTGGATTTTGGGGGGGCCCCCACGCCGTTTTTTCGGCATAGGGGTTCTACTTCAAATCCAGACCAGACCCAAGGGCCTGGTATGCTCCTGGAGGGAGAACCCATGCCGGTTTTTTATTTAAAATTTGGCCTGGAGTTCCCCCACAAGATTCATACCAAACACAGTGCCTGCCATTGGCGGGGATCCAAGTCGGATCCCCGTTCATTGAAAGTCGGACATATGTCGGCTTCATGTCGCAGGGCAAAGTCGGATCCAAAGTAGGACAGATGTCGTGTCGCACTAGTGTGAACCCAGCCCTAAAGTACTAAAGCCATTATATTACCATGCCAGCCAGGTTATTCATACGTTCATGAGATATTGGTAATTAGAGATGTTATATTTTGTCATTACAGGTTTGTGATATGCATAGAAGCATTTTTTTATCATATACACTTACTACCTTTATGCTAATGTAGCGCCCTCCTCACTCCCCTCTTTCTCTCGTCTCGTCTTTCTCTTGTCTAGGGGTATCTTAGAGGGGAGGGAGCGGGGACACCACGCCTAGCTTCCACCACATGTGTCAGTGCGGTAAAAGCAACGTTCTTATATTACCTTCGGGTCAGTGCTGTGCACCTGGATCATCCCTCCAAGAGTCACCTTGAACAATGTCTGCTAGGAAATGAGCCCCACACCATTAAAGTTCAACACTCCTTTATTCTTCTGCGAATGAACACAATCAGTTGAACTCCCTTGGTTAACAGAACAGGAAAGGAGGTGTGGATGCGAATAGGCCCAGACACAATTTGGTTCTCCACTTTCCTTCCTGAAAGTGGGTTACGGTCTCCGCACGAGGGGGAATCTCCTTCCAGGCGGTCTCCGACGAGAGGCTCACCTGTCACCGGCAATATGCTGCACCGGGTCTTCAAGTGAGGAGCTCCCCCCGGTCCATTGCGCCTTCCGGATTTGGGTACCCACTCCCAGGGTTCCCTAGGATCTCCTTCCCTCGCGGAACTCAGTGTTGGGCACTGAGCTCCGGACCTCCATCCGAGTACCTCACCCCAGGCTAAAGGTGCCTGGAATGGAACACGACCTCCGGATGTCCTCTAGGCCTAGGCCACCCAGAGGACCGACACGAACCACCGTCCACAAGCTGAAGGTGCCTGGGACTCCCACCCCGTGACAAAGATGGCCGGCCCCTTTATACCCTCTCCCAGCAAGCACAGCAGGTTCCCCGCCCCACCATACCGCTGCCGAGGGAGGACAAAAAGGAGGCACTGCACACAGCAATGATTCAACCCCAGCCCAGGGCAACAGCGCCACCCACAGAGCCGCAGGGAATTACACTGATGTCTCTGCCAAGTTCAAATTTGCACCCGGGAAAGTACATACCCGCTACACTAATAAATTATTTGATTTTCAGTGAATGCAGACAAGTAGGTGAGAGATTCAGTCCAGAGGCGTCAGCAAAGCATGTACTATAAGCCTTTCATATGACCTTGTTCAAGTTCATACAGTCCCAGTCTGTGTTGCCTGCTGGTGATTCTAATCATATGAACACTATATGAGTCTGACCTTTTCCAATACACGTTCATTGTATGACAGGGAGACTGAATAATTTCTTAGCCCTTCACTCGAACTTGGTCTGATACAATAGGATCACAAGGTGAGACTTTTTTTTTAAACCACTGGTAATGGTAAATATTTAACTAGCTGAACTGAGTTCTGTGTATCAAGTCAGAGGTTTGTGAGTGTCATTTAAACATTTTAAAGCTCTTAAATTAATCATTGAACAAATGTCTTATATACCTGGATATGATCCAAAACTTGATAGAGCCACCCCATACATGCACTATGCACAGAAGCATTAGGTGCAGCTGCCTGTCCCACCTTCTTGCTATTTATCCTGAAGCCTTAAAGTGGTTGTAAACTCTCCAAAAAAAAAACAACAACCTGCAAGACAAAGGCATAATGAGTTAGTATGCATCGCATACTAGCTCATTATGAAATACTTACCTTAGATCGAACCTGTTGCAGCGGTCCCCCTACACTGATGTACACGGTGAGTTATTTCCGGGTTCGCGGCCTCCGGTGCTGTGATTGGCCAGAGCCGCGATGGCGTCACTCCCGCGCATGCCCGCGGGAGCCGCCGGTCACGACACAGCTACTGAGCGAGCTGTTTTTTCAGTGCGCATGTGTATACAGTGAATATCTCCTAAACGGTGCAAGTTTAGGAAATATTCATGGTACCTACAGGTAAGCCTTATTATAGACTTACCTGTAGGTAGTGATGAGCCGAACACCCCCGGGTTCGGTTCGCACCAGAACCCGCGAACGGACCGAAAGTTCGCACGAACATTAGAACCCTATTAAATACAATGGATGCGAACGTTCGGATTCTAAAGTGCTAATTATAACGACTATTATCCATGTTATTGTCCTAAACAGAGTTTGGGAACCCGGGTTCTGCACCAGGGGACATGTATCAATGCAAAAAGAAGTGTTAAAAACGGACGTTTTCCGGGAGCAGTCATTTTAATGATGCATAAAGTGAAAAAAAAAAGGCAAATATTCCTTTAAATATTGTACCTGGGGGGTGTCTAAAGTATGCCTGTGAAGTGCCACGTGTTTCCCGTGTTTAGAACTGTCCCTGCACAAAATGACACTTCTAAAGGAAAAAAAGCCATTTAAAACTGCTTGCGGCTTTAATGTAATGTCTGGTCCCGGTAATATGGATGAAAATCTTTAAGAAAAATGGCATAGCTACCCCATCAACCCCCCCCCCCCCCCCTACCCCAGCCCATTACCAGCCCCTTTGGGTCTTGTATGGATATTAAGGGGAACCCCGCACACAAAATAAAAAAGGCCCTATATACTCTGAACAGCCGTATACAGGCGGTGCATACAAGACAGGGACTGTAGGTTTGTTCTTATGTAGAATCTGTTTGTAATTTTGAACAGCTACATTGTTTAAGTGTAGCTCCAGGCCAAATACCTATTTTTAAGCTTTTTGGAAAACATAGGGAAGGGTTATCACCCCTGTAACATTTTTTTTGCTGTCTGTGCCCCTGTTCAGAACATTTCACCTCACTTTGCGTCCCAATGACAACTGTTTTTGAAATGTGGTGTTTTTATTGAAACAAGGATTGGTGATAAAGCATCAGTAGAGAGGAGACACCTTTCTCCCATATTAATTCTTACAGGAGAGAATTTTCCTTCCAAGGGGTAGATTTCCTCTCACTTCCTGTTGTCTTCTTGCGTTTGCAAGTAGTAGTCGTTTGTAAGTTGGATGTTTGAAAGTAGGGACCTGCCGTATATACTCTGCAGAAATAGGCCCCTTAGTTGTTGGTGTTGGCACAACACTGTAAGCACTCACAGTTACTCTTGGTGGGTGCTGGAACGCCCTGCTGTCAACTATTATATCAGGAATTGTAATAACATATAATTGTTGAACAGTGGTAGTAAAAATTGGGCCTTTGATGGTGGTGCTGGTGCCACAACACTGTAAGGCCTGACAGTTACTCTTGGTGGGCACAGCAATGGGCCCTGCTGTGAATTATTAGATCAATAATTATAATTGCATGCCCCTGTTGAACAGGGGCTGAAAAATTGGGCCTTTGGTGGTGGTGGTGGTGGTGGTGGTGTTGACACAACACTGTAAGGTCTGACAGTTACTCTTGGTGGGCGCAGCAATGGGCCCTGCTGTGAATTATTAGATCAATAATTATAATTGCATGCCCCTGTTGAACAGGGGCTGAAAAATTGGGCCTTTGGTGGTGGTGGTGGTGGTGGTGGTGTTGACACAACACTGTAAGGCCTGACAGTTACTCTTGGTGGGCGCAGCAATGGGCCCTGCTGTGAATTATTAGATCAATAATTATAATTGCATGCCCCTGTTGAACAGGGGCTGAAAAATTGGGCCTTAGGCACTGGTGGCACAACACTGCAACCCCTCACAGATACTGTACTTGGAGCACAGCAATGAGGCCTGTTGCAAAGTATTGCATCAAAAATTGTAATTACACGCCCCTGTTAAACAGGGGCTGAAAAATTGGGCCTTAGCCACTGGTGGCGGCACCCATAAACCAAAATGATCTTCCAAGCTATCATCATTAACCACTTAACAACCACCTGCCGCCGAATAACGGCGGCAAGGTGGTTGCTTAACTCTGGGAGGACGTTATATAACGTCCTCCCTTAGAATCGTTCCTGCGCGCGCGCGGGCGCGCACACGCAAACGACTGTGCTCGCCGGGTCCACCGGACCCGTAGCAACACAGATCGGGGTGAATGGCCAATGACAGCGGCCTTTTACCACGTGATCGCGCCGTCCAATGACGGCGCGATCACAATGTAAACAAACCAGGGTCAGCAGCAGTTCATCTCTCTCCTCACCTCACACCGATGCAGCGTGAGAGGAGAGGAGAGACATCAGTGCAACCCTGTGCCACACAGTGAGTTTTTACTACTTTTAGCTGTGCCCAGCAGTGCCCAGCAGTGCCCAACAGTGCCCCAAAAGTGCCCCAAAAGTGCAAAAAGTGCCATCTGTGCCACATCTGTGCCACATCTGTGCCACCTGTGCCACCTGTGCCACACCAGTGTCACACCAGTGCCACCAGAGCCACATCAGTGTCACCAGTGCCACACCAGTGCCACACCAGTGCCACATCAGTGCCACACTAGTGCCACCTGTGCCCATCAGTGTCACCTGTGCCCATCAGTGCTCATCTGCGCCACTGCAGTGCCACATCAGTGCCGCCTGTGCCCACCAGTGCCACCAGTGCCGCCTGTGCCCACCAGTGCCGCCTGTGCCCACCAGTGCCACCAGTGCCCACCAGAGCCACACCAGTGCCCACCAGAGCCACACCTTCATTCCTCTCAGAGCAGGTTTCAGAGAGGACTGAAGGTATAGTGGGGTTGGAGATCCCAGCTGATGCGGTGCAAGAAGAGGTCAGCTTTGTTCTTTGGTGTGGGTCTTTAAGGTAGGCTTGCCAACGAGCTGCATGGCAGGTCATTATATGTCTGATCAAGCATGTGGTGCCCAAGCGGCTGATGTTTTGGCCACGCGATATACGCTTGAGACATATGTTGCAAACAGCAGCTGTGCGATCTGATGCACTCGCCTCAAAAAAGGCCCACACCAAAGAACTTTTTGAATGACGGGCAGAGGCAGCGCCCTGCACAGGCGGAGCTCTGCGGTGTGATTCCGTCGGTGTGCTGCCCATACGCTGGCCACCCAAGGGCATCCTGCCTCGTTGGAGATGTGCCTCCTCCTCATCCTCCTCCTCCTCCTCCTCTCTCCTATTAGGCAGCCACGTGGAGTCAGTGACCTCATCATCCCCTCCCTCCTCATCACTGGAGCCAATCTGGCAGTATGCTGCAGCTGCTGGAGCATGACTGCCAGATTGGTGTCCTTCTTGAGCATCCCCTCTCTCTGCTCTCACGCTACTGCCTTCCTCTATCTGGGTATCATCATCAGATCCTTTGAAACGCTGGGCATCCTCCTGGAGCATGTACCCAACACTGTGCTCAAACAGTTCGGGGGACTCCTCAGGAGGAGGACATGGTGGGTCTAGGGAAGGATTGACTAATGAAGATAATGATACCAGAGAAGAGGACGCTTTGGCAGCTGCTTTGCCAGTACCCTGAGCCTGGGTGAGAGAGGATGAGGAGGATGAGGTGGGCTTGGTCATCCACTCTACCAAGTCTTCGGCATGATGTGGCTCAACATGTCCAGCTGCCGAAAAGAAGGACAAGCGTGTCCCATGGCCATGTGCTGATGACAATGCACCGTGTCCACGACCAGCACTGTTGCCCCCAGACACAGAGCCTGCTTGCCCTCTTTTTTTGCCTCCTGACTGTCTGCCTCTCCTTGTTTGCCTTCCAGACATTTTAATGGATGGCCTGCAGGGAGATGGGAAAAACAGCAATAAGGGCTACCTTCAGGTGTATACTGTGCAGGAGGCTTAGCAACAATGAAACTGACACTGTCCCCTGCCTATCCTTCTCTGTCCCTAAACACAAGGATTTGCAATATGCTTCAGCAAGATTGGTTTAGCACAGAATAGCACACTGTCAGTTTCACTCACTGTCCTACTCTGTCCCTACAAACAAGATTTAGCACAGAATAGCACACTGATAGTTTCCACGAGTGTCCTTCTCTGTCCCTAAACTCAAGGATTTCAAATATGGTTCAGCAAGATTGGTTTAGAACAGAATAGCACACTGTCAGTTTCACTCACTGTCCTACTCTGTC
Source organism: Rana muscosa (assembly GCA_029206835.1). Taxonomy (NCBI): domain Eukaryota; kingdom Metazoa; phylum Chordata; class Amphibia; order Anura; family Ranidae; genus Rana; species Rana muscosa. The sequence goes on from CM055120.1 coordinate 164,402,205, forward strand.
CCTACAAACAAGATTTAGCACAGAATAGCACACTGATAGTTTCCACGAGTGTCCTTCTCTGTCCCTAAACTCAAGGATTTCAAATATGGTTCAGCAAGATTGGTTTAGAACAGAATAGCACACTGTCAGTTTCACTCACTGTCCTACTCTGTCCCTACAAACAAGATTTAGCACAGAATAGCACACTGACACTTTCCCTCACTGTACCTCTCTGTCCCTAAACTCAAGGATTTCACATATGGTTCAGCAAGATTGGTTTAGAACAGAATAGCACACTGTCAGTTTCACTCACTGTACCTCTCTGTCCCTACAAACAAGATTTAGCACAGAATAGCACACTGATAGTTTCCACGAGTGTCCTTCTCTGTCCCTAAACTCAAGGATTTCAAATATGGTTCAGCAAGATTGGTTTAGAACAGAATAGCACACTGTCAGTTTCACTCACTGTCCTACTCTGTCCCTACAAACAAGATTTAGCACAGAATAGCACACTGATAGTTTCCACGAGTGTCCTTCTCTGTCCCTAAACTCAAGGATTTCAAATATGGTTCAGCAAGATTGGTTTAGAACAGAATAGCACACTGTCAGTTTCACTCACTGTCCTACTCTGTCCCTACAAACAAGATTTAGCACAGAATAGCACACTGATAGTTTCCACGAGTGTCCTTCTCTGTCCCTAAACTCAAGGATTTCAAATATGGTTCAGCAAGATTGGTTTAGAACAGAATAGCACACTGTCAGTTTCACTCACTGTCCTACTCTGTCCCTACAAACAAGATTTAGCACAGAATAGCACACTGATAGTTTCCACGAGTGTCCTTCTCTGTCCCTAAACTCAAGGATTTCAAATATGGTTCAGCAAGATTGGTTTAGAACAGAATAGCACACTGTCAGTTTCACTCACTGTCCTACTCTGTCCCTACAAACAAGATTTAGCACAGAATAGCACACTGATAGTTTCCACGAGTGTCCTTCTCTGTCCCTAAACTCAAGGATTTCAAATATGGTTCAGCAAGATTGGTTTAGAACAGAATAGCACACTGTCAGTTTCACTCACTGTCCTACTCTGTCCCTACAAACAAGATTTAGCACAGAATAGCACACTGACACTTTCCCTCACTGTACCTCTCTGTCCCTAAACTCAAGGATTTCAAATATGGTTCAGCAAGATTGGTTTAGAACAGAATAGCACACTGTCAGTTTCACTCACTGTACCTCTCTGTCCCTACAAACAAGATTTAGCACAGAATAGCACACTGATAGTTTCCACGAGTGTCCTTCTCTGTCCCTAAACTCAAGGATTTCAAATATGGTTCAGCAAGATTGGTTTAGAACAGAATAGCACACTGTCAGTTTCACTCACTGTCCTACTCTGTCCCTACAAACAAGATTTAGCACAGAATAGCACACTGATAGTTTCCACGAGTGTCCTTCTCTGTCCCTAAACTCAAGGATTTCAAATATGGTTCAGCAAGATTGGTTTAGAACAGAATAGCACACTGTCAGTTTCACTCACTGTCCTACTCTGTCCCTACAAACAAGATTTAGCACAGAATAGCACACTGATAGTTTCCACGAGTGTCCTTCTCTGTCCCTAAACTCAAGGATTTCAAATATGGTTCAGCAAGATTGGTTTAGAACAGAATAGCACACTGTCAGTTTCACTCACTGTCCTACTCTGTCCCTACAAACAAGATTTAGCACAGAATAGCACTGTATCTCTCTGTCCCTAAACTCAAGGATTTCAAATATGGTTCGGCAAGATTGGTTTAGAACAGAATAGCACACTGTCAGTTTCACTCACTGTACCTCTCTGTCCCTACAAACAAGGTTTAGCACTAGGGATGAGCTCGGTGTTCGAGTCGAACATACGTTCGACTCGAACATCGGCTGTTCGATCGTTCGCCGAACAACGAACGATTTGGGCCGTTCACGCCTAATTCGCGGCCCACAATGCACTACGCCATCGCAGTGTCATCCAGGCGCTGTGATTGGGCAAGCATGCACTGTGACCCCGCATGCTTGGCCAATCACAGCGCCGGCAGCGAGGAGAGCAATGATTGGCCACAGGCAGGATGCCTGTGGCCAATTATTGCTGAGGGTGTTTAGTACACGCCCCACACTATAAAAGGCCGCCAGCACGGCGGCCTAGTGTAGTGTGTTCCGGAGCAGGGAAAGAGAAGCATAGGCAGGGACAGTGACATTTTTTTTTCTTGCTTAACCTGGATTCCTTTAGTTTAGGGAAAGAGAAGGATAGGTAGGGAGAGTGTCAGTGTGTTTTACTGTGCTAATCCTTGTTTGTAGGGACAGGGAAGGACAGTGAGGGAAATTCTCCTTGTGCTATACTGTGCTAAAGCATTCATCATCAACCATCTTTAAAAAAACATTTTTTATAGGGACAGAAAACTATAGGTAGGGAGAGTGTCAGTGTGTTTTACTGTGCTAATCCTTGTTTGTAGGGACAGGGAAGGACAGTGAGGGAAATTCTCCTTGTGCTATACTGTGCTAAAGCATTCATCATCAACCATCTTTAAAAAAACATTTTTTATAGGGACAGAAAACTATAGGTAGGGAGAGTGTCAGTGTGTTTTACTGTGCTAATCCTTGTTTGTAGGGACAGGGAAGGACAGTGAGGGAAATTCTCCTTGTGCTATACTGTGCTAAAGCATTCATCATCAACCATCTTTAAAAAAACATTTTTTATAGGGACAGAAAACTATAGGTAGGGAGAGTGTCAGTGTGTTTTACTGTGCTAATCCTTGTTTGTAGGGACAGGGAAGGACAGTGAGGGAAATTCTCCTTGTGCTATACTGTGCTAAAGCATTCATCATCAACCATCTTTAAAAAAACATTTTTTATAGGGACAGAAAACTATAGGTAGGGAGAGTGTCAGTGTGTTTTACTGTGCTAATCCTTGTTTGTAGGGACAGGGAAGGACAGTGAGGGAAATTCTCCTTGTGCTATACTGTGCTAAAGCATTCATCATCAACCATCTTTAAAAAAACATTTTTTATAGGGACAGAAAACTATAGGTAGGGAGAGTGTCAGTGTGTTTTACTGTGCTAATCCTTGTTTGTAGGGACAGGGAAGGACAGTGAGGGAAATTCTCCTTGTGCTATACTGTGCTAAAGCATTCATCATCAACCATCTTTAAAAAAACATTTTTTATAGGGACAGAAAACTATAGGTAGGGAGAGTGTCAGTGTGTTTTACTGTGCTAATCCTTGTTTGTACGGACAGGGAAGGACAGTGAGGGAAATTCTCCTTGTGCTATACTGTGCTAAAGCATTCATCATCAACCATCTTTAAAAAAACATTTTTTATAGGGACAGAAAACTATAGGTAGGGAGAGTGTCAGTGTGTTTTACTGTGCTAATCCTTGTTTGTAGGGACAGGGAAGGACAGTGAGGGAAATTCTCCTTGTGCTATACTGTGCTAAAGCATTCATCATCAACCATCTTTAAAAAAACATTTTTTATAGGGACAGAAAACTATAGGTAGGGAGAGTGTCAGTGTGTTTTACTGTGCTAATCCTTGTTTGTAGGGACAGGGAAGGACAGTGAGGGAAATTCTCCTTGTGCTATACTGTGCTAAAGCATTCATCATCAACCATCTTTAAAAAAACATTTTTTATAGGGACAGAAAACTATAGGTAGGGAGAGTGTCAGTGTGTTTTACTGTGCTAATCCTTGTTTGTAGGGACAGGGAAGGACAGTGAGGGAAATTCTCCTTGTGCTATACTGTGCTAAAGCATTCATCATCAACCATCTTTAAAAAAACATTTTTTATAGGGACAGAAAACTATAGGTAGGGAGAGTGTCAGTGTGTTTTACTGTGCTAATCCTTGTTTGTAGGGACAGGGAAGGACAGTGAGGGAAATTCTCCTTGTGCTATACTGTGCTAAAGCATTCATCATCAACCATCTTTAAAAAAACATTTTTTATAGGGACAGAAAACTATAGGTAGGGAGAGTGTCAGTGTGTTTTACTGTGCTAATCCTTGTTTGTAGGGACAGGGAAGGACAGTGAGGGAAATTCTCCTTGTGCTATACTGTGCTAAAGCATTCATCATCAACCATCTTTAAAAAAACATTTTTTATAGGGACAGAAAACTATAGGTAGGGAGAGTGTCAGTGTGTTTTACTGTGCTAATCCTTGTTTGTACGGACAGGGAAGGACAGTGAGGGAAATTCTCCTTGTGCTATACTGTGCTAAAGCATTCATCATCAACCATCTTTAAAAAAAAATTTTTTATAGGGACAGAAAACTATAGGTAGGGAGAGTGTCAGTGTGTTTTACTGTGCTAATCCTTGTTTGTAGGGACAGGGAAGGACAGTGAGGGAAATTCTCCTTGTGCTATACTGTGCTAAAGCATTCATCATCAACCATCTTTAAAAAAACATTTTTTATAGGGACAGAAAACTATAGGTAGGGAGAGTGTCAGTGTGTTTTACTGTGCTAATCCTTGTTTGTAGGGACAGGGAAGGACAGTGAGGGAAATTCTCCTTGTGCTATACTGTGCTAAAGCATTCCTCATCAACCATCTTTGAAATCCTTGTTTTTTGGACAGTCAGGGAAATTGTCATTGTGCTATTCTGTGCGAAAGCAATCATCCTCAACCATATTTAGAAATCCTTAAGTAAAGGGACAGAGAAGGACACCTGAAGGTAGCCCTTATTGCTTTTTTCCCATCTCCCTGCAGGCCATCCATTAGAATGTCTGGAAGGCAAACAAGGAGAGGCAGACAGTCAGGAAGCAATAAAAGAGGGCAAGCAGGCTCTGTGTCTGGGGGCAACAGTGCTGGTCGTGGACGCGGTGCATTGTCATCAGCACATGGCCATGGGACACGCTTGTCCTTCTTTTCCGCAGCTGGACATGTTGAGCCACATCATGCCGAAGACTTGGTAGAGTGGATGACCAAGCCCTCCTCCTCCTCCTCATCCTCTCTCACCCAGGCTCAGTGTACTGGCAAAGCAGCTGCCAAAGCGTCCTCTTCCCTGGTATCAATGTCAGACTCATCATCAGTCACTCCTTCCCTAGACCCACCATGTCCTCCTCCTGAGGAGTCCCCCGAACTGTTTGAGCACAGTGTTGGGTACATGCTCCAGGAGGATGCCCAGCGTTTCGAAGGGTCTGATGATGAAACCCAGCTACAGGAAGGCAGTAGCGTGAGAGCAGACAGAGGGGATGCTCAAGAAGGACACCAATCTGGCAGTCATGTTCCAGCAGCTGCAGCATACTGCCAGATTGGCTCCAGTGATGAGGAGGGAGGGGATGATGAGGTCACTGACTCCACGTAGGTGCCTAATAGGAGAGAGGAGGAGGAGGAGGATGAGGAGGAGGCACATCTCCAACGAGGCAGGATGCCCTTTGGTGGCCAGCGTAAGGGCAGTACACCGACGGAATCACACCGCAGAGCTCCGCCTGTGCAGGGCGCTGCCTCTGCCCGTCATTCAAAAAGTTCTTTGGTGTGGGCCTTTTTTGAGGCTAGTGCATCAGATCGCACAGCTGCTGTTTGCAACATATGTCTCAAGCGTATATCGCGTGGCCAAAACATCAGCCGCTTGGGTACCACATGCCTGACCAGACATATGTTGACCTGCCATGCAGCTCGTTGGCAAGCCTACCTCAAAGACCCACACCAAAGAACAAAGCGGACCTCTCCTTGCACCGCATCAGCTGGGATCTCCAACCCCACTATAACTTCAGTCCTCTCTGAAACATGCACTGAGAGGAATGAAGGTGTAGAATTAGGTGTGTCACAGCCAAGTACTTGCGGCCACTCTGCTAGCAGTACACCGACGTCCGATTCTAGCAGGCAAATTTCCCTGCCCCAGCTGCTGGACCGTCGAAAGAAGTTCACTCCCAGCCATCCACATGCCCAGCGGTTGAATGCTAGCTTGGCTAAATTGCTAGCGCTTCAACTGCTGCCTTTTCAGTTGGTAGACTCGGCCCCCTTCCGTGAGTTTGTGCAATGTGCGGTTCCTCAGTGGCAGGTTCCCAAACGCCACTTTTTCTCACGGAAGGCTATTCCGGCTCTCTACCGGCATGTGGAAGGCAATGTCTTGGCCTCGCTGGACAGGGCGGTCAGCGGTAAGGTGCATATTACCGCTGACTCATGGTCCAGCAGGCATGGACAGGGACGTTACCTTTCTTTCACGGCCCATTGGGTCACTCTTTTGGCAGCTGGGAAGGATGCAGGACAAGGTGCAGTAGTGTTGGAGGTTGTTCCACCGCCACGCCTCCAAAATGCTACTACTGGTTGTGACACACCTCTCTCCTCCACCCCCTCCTCTTCTTCTTCCTCCATGGCCTCTTCCTGTGGTTTGTCCTCGGAACCAGCGGTGCTCCGTAGGCGTTCAAGGGGCTACGCAAGTACGCAGGCAAAAAGATGCCATGCCGTGCTTGCGCTGGTGTGTTTGGGGGACAGAAGCCACACTGGGGCAGAGGTCCTGTCTGCTCTGCAGGGCCAGGCCGAGAGGTGGTTGACGCCACGCCAGCTTAAGCCAGGAATGGTGGTTTGCGACAATGGCACCAACCTCCTCCACGCCCTCCGACAGGGACAACTGACCCATGTGCCCTGTGTGGCTCACGTCCTTAACCTGGTGGTGCAGCGGTTCTTGGGCAGGTACCCGGGCTTACAGGATGTCCTGAGGCAGGCCAGGAAAGTCTGTGTGCATTTCCGCAGATCTTATAATGCCAGTGCTCGCCTGGCTGAGCTGCAAAAGGAGTTGAACCTGCCCAAGAACCGCCTTATATGTGACATGGCCACCAGGTGGAACTCAACGTTGGCCATGCTGCAGCGGCTGCACACGCAGCAGAGGGCCATCAATGAGTACCTGTGCGACTACGGCACCAGGACAGGGTCAGGGGAGCTTGGTTTTTTTTCTCCACGCCAGTGGGGCATGATCAGGGATGCATGCACTGTCCTGGCACCATTTGAGGAGGCCACGAGGATGGTGAGCAGTGACAGTGCATGCATCAGTGACACTGTACCTCTTGTCCACCTGTTGGAGCACACGCTGCGTGGAATAATGGACAGGGCACTTGAGGCAGAACAGAGGCAGGAAGAGGAGGACTTCCTTGCCTCTCAAGGCCCCCTTTACCCAGACAGTGTTCCTTCTGTCCCACCCATCGCACAGGAAGAGGAGGAGGAGGAGGAGGAGGAGGAGGAGGAGGAGGATTGTGTCAGCATGGAGGTGGAGGCTGGCACTCAGCATCATCAGCAGCAGTCTTTTAGGGATGATTTACAGTCCCAAGAAACCAGTGGACTTGTACGTGGCTGGGAGGAGGTGGCTGCGGATCATGTCGTCCTTAGTGACCCAGAGGACTCCGGACCGAATGCCTCAGCTAACCTACGCTGCATGGCCTCCCTGATCCTGCAAAGTCTGCAGAAGGATCCTCGTATTCTTCGGATCAAGGAGAGGGACCATTACTGGCTGGCCACTCTCCTTGATCCACGGTACAAGGGTAAGGTTGCGGACCTTATGTTACCGTCGCAGAGGGAGCAGAGGATGAGACAACTCCGGGAGGCCTTGCAGAAAGGTCTGTGCAACGCGTTCCCAGAGACTGGGAGGTTACAAACTCCGGGTCCTGGACAACGAGTTGCTGAGGCTTCGGCCAGTCAAAGAAGGAGCGGTGGGGAAGGTGGCCTTCTGACCGATGCGTTCAGACAATTCTTTAGTCCGCAGCCCCAAAGTATGATCGGTTCCAGCAACCATCGCCAGCGTCTGATAAACATGGTGCAGGAATATCTAGGGGCAAGGTCAGACTTGGACACCTTCCCCACCGAAAATCCTCTGGCTTACTGGGTCTTGAGGATGGATCACTGGCCAGAGCTTGCACAGTATGCAATTGAGCTACTGGCCTGTCCTGCATCCAGCGTTCTTTCGGAACGCACATTCAGTGCTGCTGGAGGATTTGTCACGGATCACAGGGTGCGCCTGTCCACCGACTCGGTTGATCGACTGACTTTCATCAAGATGAACCAGTCTTGGATCACCACCAGCTACCACACACCTGATGCTGATATAACAGACTAATTGATTTTAACATGTCACATCCCTTCAAGACTGATGCTGATGCTGAGTGCCTGTGCTGTTATGTTGACTGGCTATCCTCCTCCTCCGAGTCCTCAATGATACGATTGATGATGATAGCTTGGAAGATCATTTTTGTTTATGGGTGCCGCCACCAGTGGCTAAGGCCCAATTTTTCAGCCCCTGTTTAACAGGGGCGTGTAATTACAATTTTTGAAGCAATACTTTGCAACAGGGCTCATTGCTGTGCTCCAAGTACAGTATCTGTGAGGGGTTGCAGTGTTGTGCCACCAGTGCCTAAGGCCCAATTTTTCAGCCCCTGTTCAACAGGGGCATGTAATTACAATTCTTGATCTAATAATTCACAGCAGGGCCCATTGCTGCACCCACCAAGAGTAACTCTGAGGGCTTACAGTGTTGTGGCAACGCCACCACTACCACCACCACGAAAGGCCCAATTTTTCAGCCCCTGTTCAAAAGGGGCATGTAATTACAATTCTTGATCTAATAATTCACAGCAGGGCCCATTCCTGCACCCACCAAGAGTAACTCTGAGGGCTTACAGTGTTGTGGCAACACCACCACCACCACCACGAAAGGCCCAATTTTTCAGCCCCTGTTCAACAGGGGCATGCAATTACAATTCTTGATCTAATAATTCACAGCAGGGCCCATTGCTGCACCCACCAAGAGTAACTGTCAGGGCTTACAGTGTTGTGGCACCAGCACCACCATCAAAGGCCCAATTTTTACTACCACTGTTCAACAATTATATGTAATTACAATTCCTGATATAATAGTTGACAGCAGGGCGTTCCAGCACCAACCAAGAGTAACTGTGAGTGCTTACAGTGTTGTGCCAACACCAACAACTAAGGGGCCTATTTCTGCAGAGTATATACGGCAGGTCCCTACTTTCAAACATCCAACTTACAAACGACTCCTACTTGCAAACGCAAGAAGACAACAGGAAGTGAGAGGAAATCTACCCCTAGGAAGGAAAATTCTCTCCTGTAAGAATTAATGTGGGAGAAAGGTGTCTCCTCTGTACTGATGCTTTATCACCAATCCTTGTTTCAAGAAAAACACCACATTTCAAAAACAGTTGTCATTGGGACGGAAAGTGAGGTGAAATGTTCTGAACAGGGGCACAGACAGCAAAACAAATGTTACAGGGGTGATAACCCTTACCTATGTTTTCCAAAAAGTTTAAAAATAGATTTTTGGGCTGGAGCTACACTTAAACAATGTACCTGTTCAAAATTACAAACAGATTCTACATAAGAACAAACCTACAGTCCCTGTCTTGTATGCACCGCCTGTATACGGCTGTTCAGAGTATATAGGGCCTTTTTTATTTTGTGTGCGGTGTTCCCCTTAATATCCATACAAGACCCAAAGGGGCTGGTAATGGGCTGGGGTAGGGGGGGGGGGGGTCATGGGGTAGCTATGCCATTTTTCTTAAAGATTTTCATCCATATTACCGGGACCAGACATTACATTAAAGCCGCAAGCAGTTTTAAATGGCTTTTTTTTCCTTTAGAAGTGTCATTTTGTGCAGGGACAGTTCTAAACACGGGAAACACGTGGCACTTCACAGGCATACTTTAGACACCCCCCAGGTACGATATTTAAAGGAATATTTGACTTTTTTTTTTTCACTTTATGCATCATTAAAATGACTGCTCCCGAAAAACGACCGTTTTTAAAACTTCTTTTTGCATTGATACATGTCCCCTGGTGCAGAACCCGGGTTCCCAAACCCTTTTTAGGACAATAACATGCATAATAGTCGTTATAATTAGCACTTTAGAATTCGAACGTTCGCATCCATTGTATTTAATAGGGTTCTAATGTTCGTACGAACTTTCGGTCCGTTCGCGGGTTCTGGTGCGAACCGAACCCGGGGGTGTTCGGCTCATCACTATTTAGCACAGAATAACACACTGACACTCTCCCTACCTATCCTTATTAGTCCCTAAACACAAGGAATCCAGGATTAGTAAAGGAAAAAAAATGACACTGTCCCTGCCTATGCTTCTCTTTCCCTGCTCCGGAACACACTACACAAGGCCGCCGCGCTGGCGGCCTTTTATAGTGTGGGGCGTGTACTAAACCCCCTCAAGAATAATTGGCCACAGGCATCTTGCCTGTGGCCAATCATTGCTCTCCTCGCTGCCGGCGCTGTGATTGGCCAAGCATGCGGGGTCACAGTGCATGCTTGGCCAATCACAGCGCCTGGATGACACTGCGATGGCGTAGTGCATTGTGGGCCGTTCGCGTCACTCGAATTTGGCGCGAACGGCCCAAATCGTTCGATCTTCGTCGAACGATCGAACAGCCGATGTTCGAGTCGAACGTATGTTCGACTCGAACACGACGCTCATCCCTACCTGTAGGTAAAAGTGGTAGTACAGGGTTTACAACCACGTTAAGTAAACTAATATGGGGGTCACCATTGCTGATCTTCTTCTGAAAGTGGCAGGGGCTTAGATTTTAGCAGCCTCAGTGCAGCCTTCTTACTTTTTTCAGGTTTGGCAGGTTTACTTTAAAGTATACAAGAAAAAATTGCGCAAAAAATTAGCATCTGTGACTTTAAACAATGAATAGATGAAAAAATAGTGATCAAAATTTGATCAAAAATAAAAAATAAATTGATCCAAAATGAAATAAATTAAACTCACACAAAGTGTTAAAAACTGAATGTGAAACCAACATGTGCAGTGAATGTGACATACACACCTATCATAAACCAGCATACATTGTCACATATGAAGTGAGATAGTATAGGATATATGGCACACCATATAAAAAACAAAATGTAATACACCTAATGTGTAACCAAATTAATTAGTGAACAAAGTTGTGTGTTTTCTCACTGTGTTTTCTAGTGTTTAAAACCAAATGATTGGAATCACAACTGGGTCCAATGCAACTACATAAAGGAAGTAAATTAGTCCCAATGCATAAAACAGCACACACAAGTTGAAAGATCTTCCTAAGGGTTAGCACTGGTAACTGGTAATCCTGGGCTCAAATATGTAAATCTTGATACAGGGAGTAAATGCAGCTGGATGGCCCCTTACCGAAAAAATTTGACTCCTATGACGGGAGTCAAACTCGCGTTGTAAGCCCCAACGGTATCAGCTGTTTCTCCTTCGGTCGGTGCACCTGCTTGCCTGCTCAGACCGTATTTTTTCATCTATTCACGGTTTAAAGTCACAGGTGCTAATTTTTTGCGCAACTTTTTCTTGTATACTATATTGTTTTGGAATTTGTATTTAATTCTTTAGAGTTTGCTGCACTTAATTTAGTATTACACAACTTTTTAGAACAAGCGCAGAATTTTTTCTTTTACAGGTTTACTTTAAAAGCTGACTTTTAGGGCCCTTTCACGTGTACGGATTCCATGATGATCCATGTTTAAACATCAACTTTCCCAGCGGGGATCGCTCCGTTGACCCCCGCTGAGCCGGCGGATGACCAGCCTGTCTCTGCACACTGTACAGAGATGGACCAGTCAGATCTCCGCTCTCCTCTATGGAAGGATCGGATGAACACAGACCGTCTCTCCGTGTTCATCCGATCCGATCCGCAGACGGATAGAAAAATAGGATTTTCCTCCGTCATCAGAAACGGAGCATAGCAGAGACTGATGAGAACGGATGTTAGCGGATGTTTATCCATAGGGATACATGTATGTCAGTTTTTCATTTGAAAACGCATTGATGAAAAACGGACATATGGTCCGCACGTGTGAAAGTGCCCTAAGGCTTAATGTACACGGGACATTTTTTGTTGGAGATACAACAAACTTTCAGCTTAGCTTATTTGACTGCAGTTTAGAAAAAGGACACAAGATGTCGCTAATGCTCAGTGACATGCTATGTATTTCTCTATGATGTGTTGTATTTCCTGTATACAGTGATGTACTTGTTGGTTTATTTTTCCTGTCTGTGTTCTTCTTACCATGTGAGGTGACATATTTGTTCCAATAAAGAAGCAAGTTCCTGTTAATCCACAATGTCTGATCTGAATTGACTCCGCTGCACCTATCAATTGTACTTTGCAACAATTTTTACAACCTCTCCTGAACGATTTAACTTGACAGATAGTAACCCATGTTTAAAACGTCCGTTTTGCCTCGTTTACATGCCACGTTTAGTGCCATTTGGCCATGTTTGCGTTTAGAAGCGTTTCTAAAAAAAAAAAAAAACAACAAAATAGTTACAGTATATATATATATATATATATATATATATATATATATAAATATATTTTTTAAATGGCCAATGAAAAATGCCTGTAAACGAAACACGGGCCAAACGCAGTGTTTGTCGCTTGAAATGCCTCTAAACTCAGCTTCTAAACCCATTTTTTTTCTTTCCAAAAGAAGCCTCTAAACTAAGGTGACCAGATTTTTAAAATAAAATCCAGGGACATATTTTTTTTTTACTAGTAATTGTGGTAATCAGCGACTCTCTGCCCGTCGCCCGCCTCACAGCCTGTCAAGTCTTACTCTCCAGGCTCCGGCTACTACTGGGTGGGGAGCGGAGGAAGATCACTCCACCAGGGAAGGCAAGGATATAAGCAGGCAGGCGGTGGGCTGGGACTTGAGCCAAGGCAGAAGAACATGCGAGCGGAGCTGAATGGGCATGCACCCAAAACTGAAGAAATATTTCCTCTACTCTGACCAGCACATGATCATCAGAAAGGGGCACAGATAATGGAAAGAAATACACCCCCCCAAGCTAGGAGAAGCGGCGGAGCAGGGAAGGGGGGGGGGGTTATTCTGATTTTTTTTTTTATTCTGCACTAACTGTCTTTGAAATTGCCCCAGACCCTGTTCAAATCCAATCCGGGGACAAAACCGGGGACAGACCTGGTCCGGGGACAGTGTCCTCAATTCGGGGACTGTCCCCTGAAACCGGGGATGTCTGGTCACCCTACTCTAAACTCAACTGCCTAGAAACGACTGTAAACGACCCTGTGTACATGTACTGATAAGATTACATAGAGGAGAGTTGAGGAGCAGTTGAAAAAAATGCCCAACTGCATCCTAAACGTCCGTTTACCAGCAGCAGTGTACATGAGGCCTTAGCGTTGGGTGCTGATTAAAGAGTGTGTGCTTTTAGGACTTTTCATTCTTACTTGTTTCTGCACCTTGGTCAAAAAGTTGATTGTAAGGCGTGCCTCTGCTGCTAAAAAGAAGTTTCACAAATGGGTACCTCCAGCCTGTAAACAGTGTGTTTACATCCTCTCATCCTACTGCAGCTTCTATACATGACCTCAGGCAGGACATAGGGTGACCTTACAGTCTGACATTTGTATTCTGACAAGAGATATGCAAGTAAATAATAAAAAACAAGTAATCTCCGAGAATTAAGGTTGCATTAGGAATGGAGATTCAGTATATTACAGAAATATGTCTTTAGTTTAAACTACTGCAGTCTGGAAGTGATATAAGCTGCTAACGTGCCTTCTAACCCTCTAGTGTCCACTCATTCTGGTGGAATACATCTTTAACATGGTTTCACTTTAAAGGTATTATTAATTATTTAGTTATGATTGATGTATTTGTGGCTGGCCCAAATATGATAATTGCTGTAGCTAACATTTTAACATGTGAGATTTCATAAAAATAGAATTAAAAATTTCCAGTGGATAGTGTCCTGCCTATAGACTTGTTATTGCCATATCAAATACCTCCACCCAATATAACAGCAGTTCTAAGTGTAGTTTTCAACACGGAAGGTAGGGTGGAAATTCCAAGCCCATCCTTACTTGTCACCAGTTAAAGGAAATGACATACATGGCACCCAACTGTCTCTGTTGTGAAGAACCAGTATCTCTTCATGTCTCTGTCTTTCGCCACTTCCTTGCATTCTGTATCCCTTTTTAGGTGTGAGATATAAATGCATAAAAAGAGATGTAACAATTAGATTTAAAGAACTTCACTGCAATAAATGATATCTACTGTAAATGAACTACATTGCCTAAAGAAACATTTAGAAACTGTTGGTGGCCACTCCTCCTGCTTACTATGGTATGAACTGTCAAAGATAGGAGCCTACTTTCCTGTGAGATATTTTCGCATGAGCTGTCGTGGTCGGCTTTTGAAAACTGTGTTCTAACAATCATATTATTGGGCAATCGCTTGGAAAGCAATATCTTTCCTCAATATTTATCATTGTGTGTACTAGGCTTTAAAGTGGAGTTCCACCTGTAGCGCTACCCCCAGTTAAGAGAGCCGCTGGTTTGATTTCGGGCCCTGTATACAGCACCGCCAACCCCCAGCAATCTTACTCGACCCACTCTGGCACAGTTAGTCTAGGGTTATATTTGTACCACATTCAATTGTATTGCATGAAATAATCTCTAAACAGTAAGACAACACACTGAAGTGAGAGATCAGATATAACAAGTTTTCTCCGCAGCTGCTGGCAGGCAATGTAGTTACCAAGCTGTTTACTTTTTCCTATGGCCTTGAAAAACCCACTAATCAGGCTTTTGGTAAGCTCCCACCACTCCGACTTACTGCTGCAGAAATCCAGGATGGTTACCTGAGCCTGAAAAAATCCTCAAAAGATTGTCTTACCTCCTCGTCATCCAGCAGAGCCGAATTCATCCTCCAAATACCCTTTCCTTTAGGTGGCATATCTGAAGCATTGAGAATAACAGACAGCATAAGGTGATCAGAGAACTCCACCATACGACACTCAGAAGCCGAAAAGGCAGAGTCCCCCTTAAAAAAAAACCTGTCTATCCTGCTCTCACAACTGCCTTGCTTAAATGTGTACCCCGTGCTGTCTAGGCAACGCTTAATATGCGCATCTTCCAGACCTGCTTCCCTGGCTATCGTATTAAGAAAGATGCTATCATATCTCAGGCTGTCAGTGGAGCCTTTCCTGTCTTTGGGCCTAGTAACTGTGTTAAAATCACCTCCAAAGACAACTTGCCGAGATGTAAAAAGGAAAGGCCTAATCTTTGTAAAGAGGCATTTCCTCTCCCATCTAGTTTGTGGTCCATAAATATTTACTAAACGTAGATCATGCCCCTTCACAGAGACGTCCAAGACCATACACCTTCCAATCTCTACCTCGATAACCCGCCGACACGTTACCATGCCAGTAAAAAGTACTGCAACTCCGCTGTAAGGCTCGGCCGCAAGAGACCAGAAGGAGGGCCCACGCCTCCACTCCCTCTTTGCCAGGTGGACATCGGCAAGGCTATTTAGCCGGGTCTCTTGCAAAAATAAAACATCAGCATCCATCTCGCTGAGCAAAAATAAGGCCATGTTACGAGCCCCTACAGATTTTATGCTGGCAACATTAATGGTTGCCACCTTTATCGGAGTGGGAACTGCCATCAGGATGATTGAGGTAGGCGTTTCTTAGCCTGAGCTCCCTCCCCCTTTACTGGAGACCTTGACCTCTTTAGGGAACACTCTACCTCATCTTCCTCCATCTGAGACATGGAATTAGAAGACTCCTCCTCCCCCTCAGATAAGGAACCAAACTTGTTTCCCAGAGGTAGATCATCTACCTCTAAAGATGAAACCGATGAGGCAGAGGTCAGGACTACCTTATTCCTCCTTCTGCCCACCTTGGTCCACTCTCCCTCTTCCCCTGAAGCATCACCCTGAAAGGCCTCATCTACATCATTAGCAGTGGTAACTTCCCCCTTCTTCCCCTTAGAACCTCCACTAGAGTCCTTACGTTGCCTCAGGGAAGGCCCAGGTGAAGCTGCCACCTCAGATCGGCATGAATCTGCCCCTTTGGCAGCCTCAGCCAATCTGGATGACTTCTTTTACATTTGGAACACTGGGCACCTGAAACACTGGGGAAGAACACACAACAGAAGTAGACACTGACACAGTAGGGAGCACAGACTGGGGAGCAGACATAAGAGGGGTCACACTTTTTCAGATTGGGAAACTGACACCTGGGGGGCCCTCAGGACTAGCTGAAACAGCTCCACCAACCCCTTGCTGCCCCCCACGTTCCTCCTCCTCCATCCTCAGCAGTTCTTCCACCACCTCTGGCTGATTATGGAGGGCTTCAGGGCAAAGGCTATAGGGGTGACCTAACTTGTTACAAAGATTACAACGAATACTATTGCAGTCCTTTGCAACATGCCCTGAGCCCTGACAGAGGGAACATTTCTGCACAGAACATGAGCTTGAAAAATGCCCCTTTTCACCACAGCGATGACACAGCTTTGGTTGCCCTGCATAAAAGGTAATAATCCTGTCACGGCCTATAAAGGCAGACAAAGGGATATGCTTAACAACATTACCCGTGACATGCAGTTTTACTAACACTGTCCATCCTCCTGTCCATATCCCCCTGTCATCTACAACTTTCCTCAAGGGGGCTTGGACATCCGCATATCTCCCCAACCACACCACCAGATCCACAGCAGGAATGGACTCATTACGCACTAGAATGGTTATGTTCTTGTATAATGGCTGGCGGGAGACTACTTTAGGTGACAAACCTGCCCATCTTGGGGACTCCTTACACCTCTGCTCATACCTCTCCCAAAAGACATCTAAACCTTCCGCCTTGACAAAGGAGAGGTCATACTCATATGACCCAACTGGGCTGATAAGGGCAAAAATCTCCTCCGCTTTAAAACCCATCCCCAAAATACGGTCCACCACATCTCTCCTATTTGGGGGGGGGGGCCTTCTCCAGTCCACCTCAATTGGACCACATTGCGGCATTTAAAGTAGCTACCAGATGGTGTCAGATTGGCCTGACCTTTACTCACATTACTCCTAGTGACCGCAGAATAACTGACTCTACTCACTCCAGGGACAGGTGCAGCCAGTGCTGCAGCATGGGAAATAACCACACTCCTTGCAACATCCGGCACATCACTTTTAGTAACAGACCCTTCTTTAGATAAAGTATTAACAACATTATTGTCAGGAACAGATGGAGCAGAGACTTCTGACACAGAAATGTCATGTACATTACCCTTGGTAATTCTTACTTCATTACCAGTATCTAAAGAGTTACCAGCAGTAGAGATGCCTTTATCAGCACTCTTCACAGCAGTCTGCATTGGCTGGCTGTACACAGGTGGAAATCTCAGCCAGGAGATGAGCTTGCTTTCCGCTGCCCTCTTCTGCACCATCCATAGGAACTACACCTCCATTACATTGTATAGGCAAGTCATGAACAAAAAACTCTTTTCCTGTCGCATCTTCATGGCAGCATACACCTTTGGGTTGTGGCTCCGCCCTCACAACCTGATAGGACCGTTTAACTATTAAGCCCAGAGAGGGCCCCCGCCCAGGTATTCTCTTATTTTTCCTCACCTAAGACCTGACAAGGACAGCAAAGATGAAGAACCCCCTTACCGCTTCGCCCCAGCCAGGCTCAGCCTCTCCTGGGTGGAAGTCCTATCCTGTACAGCCTCTAAATGAGCTATATGGAAGGAACCCCACTCTGATGGTCTCAGGGGCATGTACCAGTTTCTTTCTTACAAACCTTAAACAGGTTTATGATACAGCGACCTCCAGCTCTTCTGTGCACCCTTTTTCACTAACCTAAACCTTGTAGTCCCACAAGTATCCCGGCCGATAACTGCCAGCTCTTCACAGACCTTAATCAGGTCTCTATAGTGGCCTCCAGCTCTCCTGGGTGTCTGTATAAAATCTGGCTTTCTGCGCTGTAGTTCCATAGCAATAGAGGTATTCCCCAGGCTCTCCTATGTAATTTCCTGTGTATGCCAGTTTCCAAGATGGCGCCGACTCGCTCACGACGCTACATAGCATGTGCGGTCATGACGTCATCACTGGGAGACAGCAGTTTTAAACCAAATCCTTTCTGATGTTTTTTCTCTTGAACACTGCACCTGTCAACAGCGTTTTTTTGGTGGGATAGATTGCACTGCTGTCTCTTCCTTAAGGTAAGCTTCTTAAAATCTATTTCCTTACTGGGTCTCACCTATTCCTACTACCTGCACACTCATACCACTATCTGTTTTAGGGAACTAAAGAGGTTAGACTATATCACTCCTCATGGAGGTCGCTGCCCCGGTAGACCATCACCAGCCTAATAGGTAAGGGGGGAAGAAAAATTGGTAAGTAGTGAAGATTGAAAAAGAGAGCCTGGCACTAATGCTGTCTAAATTGGACAGCCCTATCAGGTCGGCCAGATCGTCGGATTCAAGACGACAAGAGCCATCTAGAAGGAGCCCAAGCCATAGACAAAGCCGCTCAGATCGCGGTAGAAGTCGCTCACGCACAAGACGAAGTCGCTCAAGTCGCAGAAGGAGCCGTTCAAAATCCTATTCACGGCACAGACACTCCTACAGGAGGTCTCCTTCACGCAGACGCTCTCCTCCCCCTCAGCATTCCCGTCCATCAGGGAGTTCATGCTGGGTTTGCGGTGCCATAGCACTTCCGGACAAGCTGGCCTGTCGCACATGCTTGGACGAAGCAACTAGAGAGAGAGAGCCAAGCAGAGAACCGGCTATATTTACATCCCTGCAAATCGCAGAGTCAGAAACAAGCAGATCAGTGCAAGGCACTTCACCTGCGACTCCCTCCACATCTAAAAAGTCAGACCCCCTATCTGACAATGAGGACTTGGAGGTATCCACTGGGTTTGACTTTGCACTTATAGAACCCTTCATAAAGTCAGTGAAGGAAGCCATAGAATGGGAAGAGGAAAAAAAAACTCTGCAAAAAGCGAAGAAATACTTTCGGAATCTCAAAAAAGAACCAGAAACCTTCCCATTTATAGAAGAACTGGAGGAATTAATTAAAGACGAACAGCAAAAACCTGAGAAGAAGACCAGTCTCAGCAATAGACTTGCCAAGCTATACCCATTAGAGGAATCCAGTGCCAATCCACTAGTAACTCCACCAGTGGTAGACTCCTCCCTGATGCGCCTAGCCCGGCACGCAACTCTTCCAATAGAAGATGCGACTACATTCAAGGATGTATTGGACAGAAAGATCGATTTGGATCTTAAGAGAGCCTACCTATCCGCAGGTGGTGCCTGTAGACCCGCAATAACATTAGCAGCAGTGGGAAGGGCTATCTCAAGTTGGTCCTCCAACGCCGAGACGTTGGTAGCAGAAGGAGTAGAGCAAGAGCGAGTAATCTCAGCTCTCCAGGAACTCAGCCTTGCAGGCGACTTTGTCGTAAAAGCCTCGGTAGACATGATTAAGTCAACATCCAGAGCAATGTTAAGCTCAGTGATGGCCAGGAGGGCACTCTGGCTAAAACCATGGTCAGCAGACCCCTCCTCAAAATCCAACTGGTGTAAAATCCCATTTGACGGCACAAACCTCTTCGGAGAAAAACTGGACTCGGCCATTTCAAAAGTCACCGGCGGGAAGTCTGGACTCATTCCTTCAGACAGAAGGCCTAGACAACAAAGGGCACCCACATTCAGACGGAACCTCCCAGATAGATACAGGGAAGCAAAGTCCTACAAGCCTGGCAGGGAGTACAGAAAAATTTGGAAGAATCCACAATCTTCCTTCCTAAAAATCCAAAAGTCTAAGACCCCTACCCCGGGGGAACAGAAGTCTTTTTGAAGATACGTCCGCTCAACCAGCCGTAGTAGGAGCCAGACTAAAGGAATTCAAGCAGGTTTGGGCGGAGATAATAAGAGACCCATGGACAGTGGCTACTGTCCAAGATGGACACAAATGGAGGTTCAAGAATCGACCTCCCAGAGACCAATTCATCAGAACCAGAATTCCAACATCCCGAGAAAAGAAACTCATATTGGCAGAATACGTTCAGGATCTAATCCAAAAACAGGCCATAGTGGAAGTCCCACCTCCACAAAGAGGAAAAGGTTTCTACTCCTCTCTGTTCTTGGTAAAGAAAAAGACTGGGGATCTGCGTCCCGTCCTAGACCTAAAAAGTCTCAATCGCTCAATCCTGGTGGAGACTTTCAAGATAGAAAGTCTACAATCAATCCTCTATGCCATAAATGTAGGCGATTGGATGCTCTCTGTGGATTTAAAGGATGCTTACCTGCATGTTCCCATTCACGCAGCATTCCAAAAATGTCTCCGCTTTTCGGTAAATCACCAACATTTTCAGTTCCAAAGTCTCCCGTTCGGGATCTCTACCGCTCCCAGAACATTTACCAAGGTCCTGCTACCAGTGATAGCTCTACTAAGGGAGCAAGGATTAAGAGTCCACCACTATCTGGACGACATCCTACTGCTGGCAGACAACCAAGAGTCTCTTCTACTCCACCGAGACACTTTAACAACCACCTTGCAAAAATTTGGGTGGCTGATAAATTGGAAGAAAAGCAATCTCCAACCCACTCAGAGAATGGTCTTCCTGGGGGCAGAACTGGATACCAAACTCAACACCATAGAACTCCCCCGAGAGAAAATTCCCATCATAATCCAGAGGGCAAAGAGATTACTCTTATCCAACACACTCCCAGCCAGAGAATGTCTCAGCATCATGGGGTCGCTATCAGCAACCATTCCTATGGTCCAATAGGCCCAGTGGAACACAAGACCTCTCCAAATGTCATTTCTGACACAGTGGAACGGGGTGTCGATGTCCCAACGAATCACCATCCAAAACAAGGTCAAACAATCACTATGGTGGTGGACCCGGTTGCACAACCTAAAAAGGTAAAAACACATAGTCACCCCTCCCCAGGAGGTGATTACTTCAGATGCCAGCAGGGAAGGCTGGGGAGCACACTACCAGCAACTCGCAGTTCAAGGCCGTTGGTTTTTCGAGACACAGGACGTAGTATCGAACATCCTGGAGATGAAAGCAGCATTCCAAGCGCTACTAGCCTTCAGTCCTCTCCTGAAAGGGAAAGAAGTCCTGTTGAGGATGGACAACAAGGTGGCAGTTGCCTATATCAACAGGCAAGGCAGCACCAAAAGCCGATCCATGATGCAGGAAGTCCGCCCAGTCCTCGAATGGGCGCAAGTGAACCTGTCGCGGTTAACGGCGTTATATGTCCCAGGAACGCAGAACCAGCTGGCCGACGCGCTAAGCAGAAGCTTCGTTTCCAACAACGAATGGGCTCTGAGTCACCAAGCTTTTTCCCTCATAGCAAGAACTTGGGGCATGCCAGATATAGACCTGGCAGCAACTCCAGACAATGCGAAGTGCCGGAGGTAACTGACAAGAATCCCCTGCCCTTCAGCGGAGGGGACAGACTGTCTACAATACGAGTGGAACTTCCATCTGGGTTACATCTTCCCCCGGACACCTCTCATACCGAGATTCCTTCTCAGGCTCAAGAGGTCATCTTCCACAGTGATAACAATCCTTCCATTTTGGCCGAGACGACCATGGTTCACCACTCTCCTTCAGCTGAATACAGCAAAACCTTTACCGCTTCCACCAGCAGCGGACCTACTCTCCCAGGGACAACTTCTTCATCCATCACCGGAAAGAATGCACCTGACAGCCTGGAGATTGAAAGGGCTAGGTTCTTAAACCAAGGCTGCTCCCAAAAAGTAGTAGATACTCTTCTTCAAGCCAGAAGATACACCACCAACAATACCTATAAGAGGATCTGGGATAAGTTTCTCTCAGTAGCACAGCAACAAAACTGGAACCTATCTTCTCCAACAGTTGCTCAAATCCTTGAGTTTCTCCAGTTAGGCCTAGAGAAAGGTCTCGGGTCAAGCACTTTAAAAGTTCACGTGTCAGCATTATCAGCTATGACAGGAGTCAAGTGGGCACAAGAGCCACTAGTCATTCAGTTCCAGAGGGCATGCCTAAAGTTAAAGCCTCCCAGAAAACCTTCCTTCCCAACTTGGGATCTTTCGGTCGTACTAGAAGCTCTATCACAAGAACCATTTTTTCCATTAGAACACATCTCCTTGTGGGACTTAACACTCAAAGTCACTTTCTTAATCGCAATAACATCAGCCAAAAGAGTTTTAGAGATGCAAGCTTTATTGGCGAAAGAACCATACTTGATTGTCTACCCGGACAAAGTAGTCCTAAGACCATCCGATCGGTTTATTCCGAAGGTGTCATCCTCCTTCCACTTCAATCAGGAGATTAACCTTCCTGCTCTCTCCACAGAACAAGGGGATCCACATCCACTGGATGTAAGAACTAACATCCTAACCTACCTGTCAACAACAAACGACCTTAGGAAGTCGGAAAACCTCCTGGTTATCCCACACGGCTTTAGAAGAGGTCAAGCAGCAACCTCTCGCACCATCGCAGCATGGCTGGTGAAGATTATCAAAAAGGCTTATTCTCTGAGTAAAACGCAGATACCCGAGGGCTTAAAGGCACACTCTACAAGGGCAATGGCGTCCTCCTGGGCGGCCTACTGCAGAGTGTCCTTGGAAACTATTTGCCGAGCAGCGACCTGGTCCTCAAGGAATACCTTTATTTCTCATTACAAGGTGGACTCTGCCAGATTATCCACGGCAGAATTCGGACGAGCAATTATTCAGTCCAACACCTCTATTCCATGTAAATAAATATCTTTATACTCAGACCCACCCAGTCTGCGAGTTATTCACCCAAAGGTGTATGCTGCCATGATGCGACAGGAAAATGGAAAATTTTATACTCACCTTTCCGTAATTTTCCTTTCCTGTCGCATCTTCATGGCAGCATACAGATGCCCACCCGTCTGAGGTGAGGTGTATATATATACTAGAATACCTGGGCGGGGGCCCTCTCTGGGCTTAATAGTTAAACGGTCCTATCAGGTTGTGAGGGCGGAGCCACAACCCAAAGGTGTATGCTGCCATGAAGATGCGACAGTAAAGGAAAATTACGGAAAGGTGAGTATACAATTTTCCATTTTTCTGTCACCCGTTGTTTCAAAGGTTTTGGGGGGACATCATCCTCTTATATGAAGTTCAGCATACCTGCTCCCTCCACAGGCTCAGATGGATCATCTTACTCCATAGCCTCCTGCTGCGGTGGTAAGGGCACAGAACTTCCTTGTCCTGATGACATACTGCCAGTCAAAACACCTGATTGCTGATCACCCGCAACCTGTATGCCAGAGCTTTCTCTGCTTTCTGCAGGCATACTGATACTCGGCTCGGGATGCAAAGATTTTCCAGCGTGCTGGCCAGAAACACAGTCCGAGCCCACAGAAACTTTTTTGCTTTGCACTGACCTTGGCTTCTCGCACTCTGGTGATGCCTGCCCTCCACTGGCCTCTATGGCCCCTCTGTGCTTTGCATGGAAGCGATCATCGTTGCCATACTTCTCCTTGAAAGCACCGCTGGTTTCTTTCAGTGTGGCCACCAGCAGACTCTGCTTTTCCACTTTGGCCTCCAAAGCCATTAATTCAGGCCGCATCTGTTTCCTCTTGGAACTGTGAAGCCGGTCACTTGCAATTTTTTTATGCTTGAAGTCAAACTTCAACTTCGCCAGTACTTCTTCCTCCTTGGCGATTCTCGCAATCCTAGCACAAACCTTCTTTCTGTAGGTTGCCAGGCTTTCGCCTTTAACTGGGCCATTTCCCAGGTCCCCAAACACTGGTATGGGAGGACCAGTACTCTGGCCATCCGGGGGATCCTCCCCTGGGTCCACCCCAGGTTCCTGCATCCACCCTGGGTATAGGGAGTAATCAAGCTCCCTGGATCAGTAGGCCTCACTGGAGCTCAGGAGATCAGCAGTAGTGCAGCCACACCCTTTGCAGCTATAACAGCTTCAACTCTTCTGGGTAGACATGTGCAATTCGTTTAGTTACGAATTTGTTATTTTCGTTGATTCGTAAACATACGTGCAGCGGGTATGTACTTTCCTGGGTGTAATTTTGAATTTGGCAGAGACATCAGTGATGTGTAATTCCCTGCAGCCCAGTGGGTGGCGCTGTCGCCCTGGGCTGGGGTTGAATCATTGCTGTGTGCCGTCCTCCTTTTTGTCCTCCCTCGGCAGCGGTATGGTGGGGCGGGGAACCCGCCGTGCTTGCTGGGAGAGGGTATAAAGGGGCCGGCCATCTTTGTCACGGGGTGGACGTCCCAGGCACCTTCAGCTTGCGGACGGTGGGTCGTGTTGCTCCTCTGGGTGGCTTAGGCCTAGAGGAGAGCGGAGGTCGAGTTCCATCCCAGGCACCTTTAGCCTGGGGTGCGGTACTTGGATGGAGGTCCGGAGCTCAGTGCCCAACACTGAGTTCCGCGAGGGAAGGAGATCCTAGGGTGCCCAGGGATTGGGTACCCGAATCCGGAAGGCGCCATGGACCGGGGGGAGCTCCTCATTTGAAGACCCGGTGCAGCATATTGCCGGTGACAAGTGAGTCTCTCGTCGGAGACGGCCTGGAAGGAAATCTACCCTCGTGCGGAGACCAGGACACACTTCTAGGAAGGGAAGTGGCAGCTTACATTGTGTCTGGGCCTGTTCGCATCCACACCTCCTTTTCTGTGCTGTTCTATCAAGGGAGTTCAACTGTTTGTGTTCAGACAAGAAGAATAAAGGAGTGTTGAACTTTAATGGTGTGGAGCTTATTTTCTGACAGACATGGTTCGCGGTGACTCTTGGAGGGAGGATCCAGGTGCACAACACTGACCCGAAGGTAATAGTGAACTGTTGCTTATACCGCACTAACATCTGTGGTGGAAGCCAGGCGTAGTGTCCCTGCTCCCTCCCCTCTAAGATACCCCTAGACAAGAGAAAGACGAGACCAAGAGGGGAGTGTGAGGAGCAGCCGCTACACGTGGGGGCTCGGGTCCGGTATAGTGTTTGTGCACCACAGTATCGAACGTGTCTGTTG
This sequence comes from Rana muscosa, assembly GCA_029206835.1. NCBI lineage: Eukaryota > Metazoa > Chordata > Amphibia > Anura > Ranidae > Rana > Rana muscosa. The sequence goes on from CM055120.1 coordinate 164,426,962, forward strand.
GAAGAGTTAAGCGAACAGGCAGGCCTTCATTGGCCGAAGTGCATCCCTGCTCGAAGTCGTGGACATGACCCAAAGAAGGGAAAGGCCCGCGCAGAAGAGTGGAAAGAGGGGGAAGTTCAGCCGTGTGAAGTACTACACGTGGGGGCTTCTATTGCACTGTGCCACCAGGCACACCCCCACCGCTTAGTTCGTGGGCGTGACTCAAACAGAAAAGAAGAAAAGCCTGCGAACTGGAGCAAAGGGGAGGAGTCCAATACGTGTGAAGGACTACACGTGGGACGTTGGCGCAAAAACTTTGCAGTGTGCGATGGATCAGCAACAGGTCGCCATGTTCGGACACACCTCGTGGATTCCAGTTCATCGTTCCACCACGACTTTGACCGCTGCTGCTCCAGTAACGGATACGGGGATCCGACTAAAGCCAAGGGGTCGATTCGCCCTGTACTCGTGCATGGACGTTGAGGCCCTGGGTGTGATTTGTCCCGGGTGTTCGGGACTGGTGTGCCAGTTGAAGCCGTTCGGACGCTGTGAGGCCTGTGGGGAGTTCCTGTTCGAAGTGGATCCGGCGGTGGAGAGGCCGAGAACCATTTACCCCGGCCGGGCTTCTGGCAACATCACTCAAAGAGGAGGAATCACTGCTGTGAGAGTCACCCCTGCGCACACTGCAACGACCGCGGAGGAGGTTGTAAAACCCCAACGGGAGAAATCCGAGGATGCTGACTCGGTCACCACTGTCTCGCAGCGTCCGCCACCGAAGAGGAAGACCGGCATGGTAGCCCCGACCAGCGGTTGTGGTGGACCATCTCGCCCACTTATGCCCGGCCCAGATGAATCCGTCGACCAGAGTTCCGGACGTCCCGCTTCAAGTAAAGGCTGAGGTAAGCCAGGCGGGGAGACTTGGTATGTGGGCGGAGGTGTCGGGAAGTCATGGCCTAGCGAATCCGCGGCAGGTGGTGGCTCAGTTTCTACAACCGGCTACATACCCGCGGAGGAGTGTGACACCTCCAACCTGGAGTCGCTCTCGGACATGGGAGACGACGTGGCAATAGACGATTTGTTTGCTGAGAAGGGCTGGGACAAAGTACCGCTTGCTTCATCTCGGAGGATCAGAGATCCACCCATGTCTACAGGGGAAAGCACACCCCGGGTGGAGGCATCAGCGCCTGAAGAAAGGTCCCGTCCCCAGTCTGCTTCTACATCCCCGGTGCCATCTGTACCGAAGGCCGGGGTAAAGAGACTGTTGCTGCGGGCCCCTATGCCCCGATCAGATGTGATTAAGGTCCCTCGACACCCGGACTCGATAGTGTTGCCTGGCGAAGGAGACAAAGCTACCATGCCTCCTCTGGCAAGATTACAACGCCTATTTGGGCAGAAGGTTGCTGCGGAGTACGGATGGGAGTATCCATACTTATCGAAGGACTTACTCTACGAGGTGGAAGTGTGTCGGGAGCGCTGGTACAATGACTTTGTGTGGACCCACATTCAGGTTCCCCATGCCCGCAGGTACCTGGCATGCTCTTCGAAGGCCTCCCAGCGATTCAAAGACTGCAAGGCAGAATGGATGTTAGGACGGCTCATCCATGCAGATAAAGTGTTGATCCGAAGAAAGGAAGGAGAAGATGTGGAGTATCATCTGGAGACCATGGATCAGCACTTGAAACCACTTGTTCTGCCGCATCCCCGTTTTTACCTGTAGGAGAAAAGAGACTCCGTTCTTATCATGCTGCTGAACTTTCTGGGGCCCGTTGCTTTGTACCCAGAAGAATGAGGAACTGTTCCTGTTTGTTCTTCACTTTTCCAGCAAAGAGAATACTGACTCTGGGGTAGATAGGGCCGAAAGAAAAGAGGAAAGTTCCACGGGTGCAGTTACCGCGATGCTGTCACCAGGTGGCAGTGTTGCACAACGTTTAAACACTTGTCACACACTCACTTGGAGAAAAGGGATTTCTTCCTGGAGAAGTCTCTTTTCCATTACACGAATACAGGTGTCAGGGTTATGTGTGTTAATCTTTTCTTTTTCCCTCTGCAGGAGAACATCCCATCAAGTTTACTGAGGATGGGGTGGGTCTTAGTCAGGATGGGTGGGAAAGTCAAATGTGAATATGTGATTCAAAGTTATGGATCAATACTGTTGTTTCTCTTCTGTCTTTATTCCCTTTCTTTACAGGGCTCAGACACAATGTTTTAACAGGATAGTTTACAAAGTTTTTATATATTTTTTTGTGTATCCAATTGTTAGTCTGTCTCTGGACTGAATCATGTCAGCTGTTTAGGGCATGGTTTACTCCAGACACTGGGGACCAGTGTCAAAGGACCGAGGGGAGAGTGTAGCGGGTATGTACTTTCCCGGGTGTAATTTTGAATTTGGCAGAGACATCAGTGATGTGTAATTCCCTGCAGCCCAGTGGGTGGCGCTGTCGCCCTGGGCTGGGGTTGAATCATTGCTGTGTGCGTCCTCCTTTTTGTCCTCCCTCGGCAGCGGTATGGTGGGGCGGGGAACCCGCCGTGCTTGCTGGGAGAGGGTATAAAGGGGGCCGGCCATCTTTGTCACGGGGAGGACGTCCCAGGCACCTTCAGCTTGCGGACGGTGGGTTGTGTCGCTCCTCTGGGTGGCTTAGGCCTAGAGGACAGCGGAGGTCGAGTTCCATCCCAGGCACCTTTAGCCTGGGGTGAGGTACTTGGATGGAGGTCCGGAGCTCAGTGCCCAACACTGAGTTCCGCGAGGGAAGGAGATCCTAGGGTACCCAGGGATTGGGTACCCGAATCCGGAAGGCGCCATGGACCGGGGGGAGCTCCTCATTTGAAGACCCGGTGCAGCATATTGCCGGTGACAAGTGAGTCTCTCATCGGAGACGGCCTGGAAGGAAATCTACCCTCGTGCGGAGACCAGGACACACTTCTAGGAAGGGAAGTGGCAGCTTACATTGTGTCTGGGCCTGTTCGCATCCACACCTCCTTTTCTGTTCTGTTCTATCAAGGGAGTTCAACTGTTTGTGTTCAGACAAGAAGAATAAAGGAGTGTTGAACTTTAATGGTGTGGAGCTCATTTTCTGACAGACATTGTTCACGGTGACTCTTGGAGGGAGGATCCAGGTGCACAACACTGACCCAAAGGTAATACTGAACTGTTGCTTATACCGCACTAACATCTGTGGTGGAAGCTAGGCGTAGTGTCCCCGCTCCCTCCCCTCTAAGATACCCCTAGACAAGAGAAAGATGAGACCAAGAGGGGAGTGTGAGGAGCAGCCGCTACATACGAATAAACGAACGGTTTGATAAAATTACAAACGAAGAACGAATTATCGAAAAGAACGAATATGGAAAACAACGACAATACGAATTTAGTAAATTTTAAAATACGAAAAAGTAAAAAACGAAAACATAGAAACAACGAAAATACCGAACAAAGATCAAAAAATAACGAATATCAAAATGAACGAAAACGCGAAATTACAAATATTCGGAAAACGTAAAACAAAACAACGAAAATAACTAACAAAGATCCATATTAACGAAAATCAAAATGAACGAAAAAAAAATGACGAATCTTCGGAAAACGGAAATCAAAACAACAAAAATTTGAAAAAAATTAAATTCTATTTTGTCAGTTCTGAATTAGTTTTGGACGTTGGCCAATAAGCTTGTCCCTTCCCCTGAAGAGGTTGTCTCTTCCCGCAATGAGCTTGTTTCTTATTCCCTTGTGTGTTTTAGACTGCAGTGCATTCCATCCACAGTCCAGATAGGTTGTGGTTGGGTAGGTGGCACTGTTTTGTTGGATTTGTGAGTAAAGTTGTGACTTGTGAGAGAGAAATTCTTTGTTTCTTAAGCATACTCTGTCTAGATTCTAATTTCTATATTTGTATTTTGTAATATCTCTGACATATTTTTGTTTTCTCCTATTCTGACACATTATGTAAAATTATGAATTATGCCCCGATTACTAATCTACGAAAACAATGTTATGAAAGTACGAATAAATGAGCCGGTCAATCTCACGAAAGTACGAGTAGTGTTTTGAATAAACGGAAAATGTATTCTAACGAAAGTACGAATGTAATTAAATCTACAAAAGTACAATTTGCCAATCAATGGAAATTAGACACGAAAATACGAATCATTGCAAATCAAGGAAAATATAGTTCTTACGAAAATACGAACGCGGCCGAATATAAAATATAACGTAAATACGAATTTCGAATCAACGAAAATTAGACTAACGGAAAAACGAATCAATGGAAAAAGGACCCTTACGGAAATACGAAAGAGTCCGAATACGATAACCCACATCTTAGGAAATTACGAATCAATACGAATCAATGGAAACGCACAGAAACGAAACCAAACTAAACAAATTTTTATGTTGTGTACATGTCTACTTCTGGGAAGGCTGTCCACAAGGTCTATGGGAATGTTTGACCATTCTTCCAGAAGCACATATGTGAGGTCAGGCACTGATGTGGATGAGAAGGCCTGGCTCGCAGTCTCCACTCTAATTCATGCCAAAGGTGTTCTATTGGGTTAAGGTCAGGACACTGTGCAGGCCAGTCAATTTCCTCCACCCCAAACTAACTCATTCATGTCTTTATGGACCTTGATTTGTAGCTGATGTATATGATACCAGCAAATACATTGGGCTCTCTGAATAAGATTAGAATAATTTGAATTCCTGGGTGTATCAGAAAGATATTCTGTACTAAAAATGTGATTTGCCAGCGTTTTTTAACAGAACATGAGATTTAATAATGCAGTAGCTGTTCTTTGCAATAATTTATCCAAATGTAGTGCTCATGGCACTGGGGAACTTCACAACAATGATAGACGATTTGGCCAATATTAGACAGAACTAACTGTTTTTTTTATCTGTAGTAGTCAGAATAAATTGATATTTTTCTGTAAATTTATGCTCATCCAAAGATTTACTGTATCTGCCAGGGGGTGGGGTGTCTAGGTGCTCTTCTCCTCCTCAAATTCTATTAAAATACATTTCATCGGATAATTGTGCAGCCTGCCATTCTTGACTTCTCCTTAACAGAATGTCAGTAGCCTAGCTGTCATTCTGATGCCTTCTAAACCATGGATTTGGAACAAGAATAAGGTGTTCTGAGACTTTTCTGACACTAATTTACAGCATGCATGTTCCAAACCTGTTATTCAAAAATAATTGAAATCAGGCACAGCCAGGCAGCATGCATTTTCAGGTGGAGGACAGAAACCCCCTATACTCTTCTTATGACAGGTGTACTTTTACATTCATGTAAGGCAATCATAACGTGCATGTTAACCACTTCAGCCAGACTATTTGGCTGCCAAATGACCGGGCCACTTTTTGAGATTCGGCACTGCATCGCTTGCACTGATAATTGCGCGGTCGTGCGACATGGCTCGAAAAACTGTGTACTGTGTAAATGTGACTGTCAGTGAAGGGGGTTAACCACTAGGGGGCTAGGAAGGGGTTAAGTGTGTCCTAGGGATGTGTTCTAACTGTGTGGGGGTGGGGCTTACTGTGACACGACACTGATCGATGCTCCCGATGAGAGGGAGCAGACGATCAGTGTCCTGTCACTAGGCAGAACAGAGAGATGCCTTGTTTACAAAGGCATCCCCCCGTTCTGCCGTTCCGTGACCCGATCGCGGCAGATTCAAAGCAACATATATATACGTTGCTTTGCCTGCCCGTGCCATTCTGCCGACGTATAAGTGCGTTAGGCAGTCGGCAAGCGGTTAAAGCGGAGTTCCACCCTAAAAATTAACTCCTGGGAAATGATGACACTCATTTCCCAGGAGTCTCTGGGCATTACTGTGCCTAAAAATCGCCCAGCATGCACCTCTCCCTGAAAACCAGGAAACCATGTGAAGCCCAGTTCCTTTTTCTTCCTGGTTTTCAGGGAGAGGTGCATGCTGGGCGATTTTATCCACATATGATGGATACGGCCACAACATGAGCTGGAGGATATCTTTTTAAGTGTTTACCTTAAAAACACCTCTGTGTTTTTAAGGCAAGTGTTTGCAATGATTTCTGGAACAATTGGGGAGCTATTAATATGTTTTAGGGACTATTTAATGTGATTAATTTTAGCTTGTGTAGCGGGCACATACTTTTAAATCTGGTGAAGACATCAGTGATGTCTAGTTCCCTGCGGCCCAGCAGGTGGCGCTGTCACTTTGGGCCAGGGTTGAACCATCGCTGCAGTGCCGTACCCTTTGTGACCTCTCGCAGTAGTTGTACGGTGGGGCGGGGAACCCGCTGTGCTTGCTGGGAGAGGGTATAAAGGGCGGACATTTTCGCCACGAGGTTCGAGTCCCAGGCACCTTCAGCCTGAGGGCTGCTGTCCGCGGTCGATGTCCAGGTGGCCTAGGCCTGGACACTTGGAGTTCGTGTTCCATCCCAGACACATTCAGTCTGGGGTGAGGTACTCAGCCGGAGGCCTGGGGCCCAGTACCTTCCGCTGGGTCCCGCGAGGGAGGGATTGTCCTAGGGGGCCCCAGGAGTGGGGCACCCGAATCCAGAGGCATAAGGGACCAGAGGAGGGACTCATCCGAAGATCTGGTGCAGCTAGAGTTGCCACCTCATCCCTTTAAACCCGAACACATATGAATTACACCGGTTCTGAGGCTAATTAAAGGCAGATAAGGCACCAAGTGAGTTTAATTACTGCCTTAATCAGCCACAGAACCTGTGTAATTAATATGTGTTCGGGTTTAAAGGGATGAGGTGGCAACCCTAGGTGCAGCATATTGTCAGTGCCGGGTGAACCTCTGGAGACCGCCCGGAGGGATATCTTTACCGAACAGGGGCCAAGTTCAGAGAGAAAGGTGGTTCATGTTCAATGACCGGTGGCAGCGGTCCAACTATTCAACTCAGGTCAGTAGCAGAGACCTGCTATTAGGCCTGTGGCAGGGGCCTCAACAGTTCACCCGGTCGGTGGCAGCGACCAAAACTCACGGTCGGTGGCAGGGACTGTGCGCCAGGCCTATTCGCTAGCAAAGGGATAGGAGAGTTCATTTGTGCCTGGGCCTACTCGTACCCACACCCCTGTCTGTCTGTTACTGAAAGTTCATCTGATTGTGTTCACCCTGAAAGTAGAGAAATAAAGGAGTGTTGGACTTTTGATTGGTGTGGGACTCTATTATTGGCAGACACATCTCCATGGAACAACTGAGGCTTCGTACGCAATGAACAGACCCGGAGGTAATTCAACTAACTTTGTTCAACCCTCATACACATACGAGGGGAGAGTTTGGCGTAATGTTCCTGTACTCTCGTCTCCCAGGTACCCCTAGACACCAGCCGCTCAAACGAGAAGAAACCAAGAGGGAGAGTGAGGGGTATAGGCGCTACACTTGCAAAAAAATTATGCCCGAAACCCCGCTTTAAGGTAGAAAGAAACAATCATTCTGCAGACTGTGCCTGCTTTAATATTTTTTATTTTATTGATATTTTTTTTTTTTTTTTTTTTATGGTTGAACTGGATGGACTTCTGTCTTTTTTCAACCTGACTAACTATGTAACTATGTAACCCAACAACCAACTACCATCCAATGCCTATAGCAAGCTTTAAAGGCTCCTGTGATCTTTTGGCTATACTGGCATTATGCCAGGAGGTACTACTTAGTAACAATGCAGCATGCTGCACGTTCTGACAGGTGTCAGCATCAGCAGCAATGCTGTTTATAGTGTTTCCTCCTTGTCATAACACAGACATTTGACTCCCAACCTTTGTAATATCTTCTATCGTTAGGCCTGTGGGTGTGAAGCTCAGTAACAAGGTCCACGTTTACTGATTTCCATAAATATCCATGCACCTAAAGTTTGGAATGTCAGGCATTTGTATGCTATCTGGGATTTGTCTCAACCTTTGATTAGTGTGCTTATTCGTACTGACATGTTCTGATAACTCCTTCTTCAGGACTCCCATAATACAGATACAATCTTTCAGACTGTCACTCATTTACATCTGTATTGCCTATTCTGTATGCATTTATGAATGTACTTTCATGAGGAATAATGTTCATAAATAATATCATAATCATATAGGTAAAAAAAAAATATATATATATATATATATATATATATATATATATATATATATTATTACAAAACAATGAATTTCTACTTCTATCTTCCATTAGTCATATAAAAAAAAAAAAAAAAAGGAATTAAAGCTGTACTCCAGGCAAAATTGTTTTACAAATCTCCCTTTACTTTCTGAAAGAAGTCACCAAGACAGAAAGTGAGGACAAATCTCTTTGCTTCATGGAGCTGAGTAAGAAGTCCCTCTGAGAAGTGTCCCCAATATGAGGAGACCATCAACTGCAAGTACTTCAGATCCATTTACAAAAAGCTGAGCTTTAAAACACATGACATTAACCCCTTTGCGCCCAGAGGCGTATCTAGTGAAAATGGCGCCTATGGCAAGCACTGAAACTGCGCCCTTGTCAAAACATAAATGCGTCCTTACCAGCACCCATAAATGCAGTAACATCAGCACCCATAATTGCAGTAATATCAGCACCCATAGAAGCGGTAATAGCACACATAAATGCAATAATATCAGCACCCATAAATGCGGTAACAGCACCCATAAATGCAGTAATATCAGCACCCATAAAAGCGGCCTTACCAGCACCCATAAATGCAGTAATATCAGCACCCATAAATGCGGCCTTAGCAGCACCCATAAATGCAGTAATATCAGCACCCATAAATGTAGTAACATCAGCACCCATAAAAGCGGCCTTAGCAGCACCCATAATTGCAGTAATATAAGCACCCATAAATGCAATAACATCAGCACCCATAAATGCAGTAACACCAGCACCCATAAATGCGGCCTTACCAGCACTCATAAATGCAGCCTTACCAGCACCCATAAATGCAGCAGCCTTACCAGCACCCATAAATGCAGCAGCCTTACCAGCACCCATAAATGCAGCCTTACCAGCACCCATAAATGCAGCCTTACCAGCACCCATAAATGCAGCCTTACCAGCACCCATAAATGCAGCCTTACCAACACCCATAAATGCAGCCTTACCAGCACCCATAAATGCAGCCTTACCAGCACCCATAAATGCAGCCTTACCAACACCCATAAATGCAGCCTTACCAGCACCCATAAATGCGGAGGAATCGTGCGATGTATGGGCACTTAGCAGGAGGGAGAGAGACAGAGAGCGGCCTCCATGGGGGCGGATCATGAGATGTACGGGCAGATGTACGGGCACAGCACTGGGCAGAAAGGCAGAGTGGAACGGAACATCAGAGATAGTGATGAGCCGAACACCCCCGGGTTCGGTTCGCACCAGAACCCGCGAACGGACCGAAAGTTCGTACGAACATTAGAACCCTATTAAATACAATGGATGCGAACGTTCGAATTCTAAAGTGCTAATTATAACAACTATTATGCATGTTATTGTCCTAAAAAGGGTTTGGGAACCCGGGTTCTGCACCAGGGGACATGTATCAATGCAAAAAGAAGTTTTAAAAACGGTCGTTTTTCGGGAGCAGTCATTTTAATGATGCATAAAGTGAAAAAAAAAAAGTCAAATATTCCTTTAAATATCGTACCTGGGGGGTGTCTAAAGTATGCCTGTGAAGTGCCACGTGTTTCCCGTGTTTAGAACTGTCCCTGCACAAAATGACACTTCTAAAGGAAAAAAAAGCCATTTAAAACTGCTTGCGGCTTTAATGTAATGTCTGGTCCCGGTAATATGGATGAAAATCTTTAAGAAAAATGGCATAGCTACCCCATGACCCCCCCCCCTACCCCAGCCCATTACCAGCCCCTTTGGGTCTTGTATGGATATTAAGGGGAACCCCGCACATAAAATAAAAAAGGCCCTATATACTCTGAACAGCCGTATACAGGCGGTGCATACAAGACAGGGACTGTATGTTTGTTCTTATGTAGAATGTGTTTGTAATTTTGAACAGGTACATTGTTTAAGTGTAGCTCCAGCCCAAAAATCTATTTTTAAACTTTTTGGAAAACATAGGTAAGGGTTATCACCCCTGTAACATTTGTTTTGCTGTCTGTGCCCCTGTTCAGAACATTTCACCTCACTTTCCGTCCCAATGACAACTGTTTTTGAAATGTGGTGTTTTTCTTGAAACAAGGATTGCTGATAAAGCATCAGTACAGAGGAGACACCTTTCTCCCATATTAATTCTTACAGGAGAGAATTTTCCTTCCTAGGGGTAGATTTCCTCTCACTTCCTGTTGTCTTCTTGCGTTTGCAAGTAGGAGTCGTTTGTAAGTTGGATGTTTGAAAGTAGGGACCTGCCGTATATAATCTGCAGAAATAGGCCCCTTAGTTGGTGTTGGCACAACACTGTAAGCACTCACAGTTACTCTTGGTTGGTGCTGGAACGCCCTGCTGTCAACTATTATATCAGGAATTGTAATTACATATAATTGTTGAACAGTGGTAGTAAAAATTGGGCCTTTGATGGTGGTGCTGGTGCCACAACACTGTAAGCCCTGACAGTTACTCTTGGTGGGTGCAGCAATGGGCCCTGCTGTGAATTATTAGATCAAGAATTGTAATTGCATGCCCCTGTTGAACAGGGGCTGAAAAATTGGGCCTTTCGTGGTGGTGGTGGTGGTGGTGGTGTTGTCACAACACTGTAAGCCCTCAGAGTTACTCTTGCTTGGTGGGTGCAGGAATGGGCCCTGCTGTGAATTATTAGATCAATAATTGTAATTACATGCCCCTGTTGAACAGGGGCTGAAAAATTGGGCCTTAGGCACTGGTGGCACAACACTGCAACCCCTCACAGATACTGTACTTGGAGCACAGCAATGAGCCCTGTTGCAAAGTATTGCTTCAAAAATTGTAATGACACGCCCCTGTTAAACAGGGGCTGAAAAATTGGGCCTTAGGCACTGGTGGCACAACACTCCAACCCCTCACACATACTGTACTTGGAGCACAGCAATGAGCCCTGTTGCAAAGTATTGCTTCAAAAATTGTAATTACACGCCCCTGTTAAACAGGGGCTGAAAAATTGGGCCTTAGCCACTGGTGGCGGCACCCATAAACAAAAATGATCTTCCAAGCTATCATCATCAATCGTATCATTGAGGACTCGGAGGAGGAGGATAGCCAGTCAACATAACAGCACAGGCACTCAGCATCAGCATCAGTCTTGAAGGGATGTGACATGTTAAAATCAATTAGTCTGTTATATCAGCATCAGGTGTGTGGTAGCTGGTGGTGATCCAAGACTGGTTCATCTTGATGAAAGTCAGTCGATCAACCGAGTCGGTGGACAGGCGCACCCTGTGATCCGTGACAAATCCTCCAGCAGCACTGAATGTGCGTTCCGAAAGAACGCTGGATGCAGGACAGGCCAGTAGCTCAATTGCATACTGTGCAAGCTCTGGCCAGTGATCCATCCTCAAGACCCAGTAAGCCAGAGGATTTTCGGTGGGGAAGGTGTCCAAGTCTGACCTTGCCCCTAGATATTCCTGCACCATGTTTATCAGACGCTGGCGATGGTTGCTGGAACCGATCATACTTTGGGGCTGCGGACTAAAGAATTGTCTGAACGCATCGGTCAGACGGCCACCTTCCCCACCGCTCCTTCTTTGACTGGCCGAAGCCTCAGCAACTCGTTGTCCAGGACCAGGAGTTTGTAACCTCCCAGTCTCTGGGAACGCGTTGCACAGACCTTTCTGCAAGGCCTCCCGGAGTTGTCTCATCCTCTGCTCCCTCTGCGACGGTAACATAAGGTCCACAACCTTACCCTTGTACCGTGGATCAAGGAGAGTGGCCAGCCAGTAATGGTCCCTCTCCTTGATCCGAAGAATACGAGGATCCTTCCGCAGACTTTGCAGGATCAGGGAGGCCATGCAGCGTAGGTTTGCTGAGGCATTCGCTCCGGAGTCCTCTGGGTCACTAAGGACGACATGATCCGCAGTCACCTCCTCCCAGCCACGTACAAGTCCACTGGTTTCTTGGGACTGTAAATCATCCCTAAAAGACTGCTGCTGATGATGCTGAGTGCCAGCCTCCACCTCCATGCTGACACAATCCTCCTCCTCCTCCTCCTCCTCCTCCTCTTCCTGTGCCATGGGTGGGACAGAAGGAACACTGTCTGGGTAAAGGGGGCCTTGAGAGGCAAGGAAGTCCTCCTCTTCCTGCCTCTGTTCTGCCTCAAGTGCCCTGTCCATTATTCCACGCAGCGTGTGCTCCAACAGGTGGACAAGAGGTACAGTGTCACTGATGCATGCACTGTCACTGCTCACCATCCTCGTGGCCTCCTCAAATGGTGCCAGGACAGTGCATGCATCCCTGATCATACCCCACTGGCGTGGAGAAAAAAAACCAAGCTCCCCTGACCCTGTCCTGGTGCCGTAGTCGCACAGGTACTCATTGATGGCCCTCTGCTGCGTGTGCAGCCGCTGCAGCATGGCCAACGTTGAGTTCCACCTGGTGGGCATGTCACATATAAGGCGGTTCTTGGGCAGGTTCAACTCCTTTTGCAGCTCAGCCAGGCGAGCACTGGCATTATAAGATCTGCGGAAATGCACACAGACTTTCCTGGCCTGCCTCAGGACATCCTGTAAGCCCGGGTACCTGCCCAAGAAACGCTGCACCACCAGGTTAAGGACGTGAGCCACACAGGGCACATGGGTCAGTTGTCCCTGTCGAAGGGCGGAGAGGAGGTTGGTGCCATTGTCGCAAACCACCATTCCTGGCTTAAGCTGGCGTGGCGTCAACCACCTCTCGGCCTGGCCCTGCAGAGCAGACAGGACCTCTGCCCCAGTGTGGCTTCTGTCCCCCAAACACACCAGCGCAAGCACGGCATGGCATCTTTTTGCCTGCGTACTTGCGTAGCCCCGTGAACGGCTACGGAGCACCGCTGGTTCATAGGACAAACCACAGGAAGAGGCCATGGAGGAAGAAGAAGAGGAGGGGGTGGAGGAGAGAGGTGTGTCACAACCAGTAGTAGCATTTTGGAGGCGTGGCGGTGGGACAACCTCCAACACTACTGCACCTTGTCCTGCATCCTTCCCAGCTGCCAAAAGAGTGACCCAATGGGCCGTGAAAGAAAGGTAACGTCCCTGTCCATGCCTGCTGGACCATGAGTCAGCGGTAATATGCACCTTACCGCTGACCGCCCTGTCCAGCGAGGCTAAGACATTGCCTTCCACATGCCGGTAGAGAGCCGGAATAGCCTTCCGTGAGAAAAAGTGGCGTTTGGGAACCTGCCACTGAGGAACCGCACATTGCACAAACTCACGGAAGGGGGCCGAGTCTACCAACTGAAAAGGCAGCAGTTGAAGCGCTAGCAATTTAGCCAAGCTAGCATTCAACCGCTGGGCATGTGGATGGCTGGGAGTGAACTTCTTTCGACGGTCCAGCAGCTGGGGCAGGGAAATTTGCCTGCTAGAATCGGACGTCTGTGTACTGCTAGCAGAGTGGCCGCAAGTACTTGGCTGTGACACACCTAATTCTACACCTTCATTCCTCTCAGTGCATGTTTCAGAGAGGACTGAAGTTATAGTGGGGTTGGAGATCCCAGCTGATGCGGTGCAAGGAGAGGTCCTCTTTGTTCTTTGGTGTGGGTCTTTGAGGTAGGCTTGCCAACGAGCTGCATGGCAGGTCAACATATGTCTGGTCAGGCATGTGGTACCCAAGCGGCTGATGTTTTGGCCACGCGATATACGCTTGAGACATATGTTGCAAACAGCAGCTGTGCGATCTGATGCACTAGCCTCAAAAAAGGCCCACACCAAGGAACTTTTTGAATGACGGGCAGAGGCAGCGCCCTGCACAGGCGGAGCTCTGCGGTGTGATTCCGTCGGTGTACTGCCCTTACGCTGGCCACCAAAGGGCATCCTGCCTCGTTGGAGATGTGCCTCCTCCTCATCCTCCTCCTCCTCCTCTCTCCTATTAGGCACCCATGTGGAGTCAGTGACCTCATCATCCCCTCCCTCCTCATCACTGGAGCCAATCTGGCAGTATGCTGCAGCTGCTGGAACATGACTGCCAGATTGGTGTCCTTCTTGAGCATCCCCTCTGTCTGCTCTCACCCTACTGCCTTCCTGTAGCTGGGTTTCATCATCAGACCCTTCGAAACGCTGGGCATCCTCCTGGAGCATGTACCCAACACTGTGCTCAAACAGTTCGGGGGACTCCTCAGGAGGAGGACATGGTGGGTCTAGGGAAGGAGTGACTGATGATGAGTCTGACATTGATACCAGGGAAGAGGACGCTTTGGCAGCTGCTTTGCCAGTACCCTGAGCCTGGGTGAGAGAGGATGAGGAGGAGGAGGAGGGCTTGGTCATCCACTCTACCAAGTCTTCGGCATGATGTGGCTCAACATGTCCAGCTGCCGAAAAGAAGGACAAGCGTGTCCCATGGCCATGTGCTGATGACAATGCACCGCGTCCACGACCAGCACTGTTGCCCCCAGACACAGAGCCTGCTTGCCCTCTTTTATTGCCTCCTGACTGTCTGCCTCTCCTTGTTTGCCTTCCAGACATTCTAATAGATGGCCTGCAGGGAGATGGGAAAAAAGCAATAAGGGCTACCTTCAGGTGTCCTTCTCTGTCCCTTTACTTAAGGATTTCTAAATATGGTTCAGGATGATTGTTTTTGCACAGAATAGCACAACGACAATTTCCCTGACTGTCCAAAAAACAAGGATTTCAAAGATGGTTGATGAGGAATGCTTTAGCACACTATAGCACAAGGAGAATTCACTCACTGTCCTTCCCAGTCCCTAGAAACAAGGACTTGCACAGTGAAAGAAACTGACACTCTCCCTACCTACAGTTTTCTGTCTCTAGAAAAAATGTTTTTTTTAAGCACACTATAGCACAAGGAGAATTCACTCACTGTCCTTCCCAGTCCCTAGAAACAAGGACTTGCACAGTGAAAGAAACTGACACTCTCCCTACCTACAGTTTTCTGTCCCTAGAAAAAATGTTTTTTTTAAGCACACTATAGCACAAGGAGAATTCACTCACTGTCCTTCCCAGTCCCTAGAAACAAGGACTTGCACAGTGAAAGAAACTGACACTCTCCCTACCTACAGTTTTCTGTCCCTAGAAAAAATGTTTTTTTTAAGCACACTATAGCACAAGGAGAATTCACTCACTGTCCTTCCCAGTCCCTAGAAACAAGGACTTGCACAGTGAAAGAAACTGACACTCTCCCTACCTAGAGTTTTCTGTCCCTAGAAAAAATGTTTTTTTTAAGCACACTATAGCACAAGGAGAATTCACTCACTGTCCTTCCCAGTCCCTAGAAACAAGGACTTGCACAGTGAAAGAAACTGACACTCTCCCTACCTAGAGTTTTCTGTCCCTAGAAAAAATGTTTTTTTTAAGCACACTATAGCACAAGGAGAATTCACTCACTGTCCTTCCCAGTGCCTAGAAACAAGGACTTGCACAGTGAAAGAAACTGACACTCTCCCTACCTAGAGTTTTCTGTCCCTAGAAAAAATGTTTTTTTTAAGCACACTATAGCACAAGGAGAATTCACTCACTGTCCTTTCCAGTCCCTGGAAACAAGGACTTGCACAGTGAAAGAAACTGACACTCTCCCTACCTACAGTTTTCTGTCCCTAGAAAAAATGTTTTTTTTAAGCACACTATAGCACAAGGAGAATTCACTCACTGTCCTTCCCAGTCCCTAGAAACAAGGACTTGCACAGTGAAAGAAACTGACACTCTCCCTACCTAGAGTTTTCTGTCCCTAGAAAAAATGTTTTTTTTAAGCACACTATAGCACAAGGAGAATTCACTCACTGTCCTTCCCAGTCCCTAGAAACAAGGACTTGCACAGTGAAAGAAACTGACACTCTCCCTACCTAGAGTTTTCTGTCCCTAGAAAAAATGTTTTTTTTAAGCACACTATAGCACAAGGAGAATTCACTCACTGTCCTTCCCAGTCCCTGGAAACAAGGACTTGCACAGTGAAAGAAACTGACACTCTCCCTACCTACAGTTTTCTGTCCCTAGAAAAAATGTTTTTTTTAAGCACACTATAGCACAAGGAGAATTCACTCACTGTCCTTCCCAGTCCCTAGAAACAAGGACTTGCACAGTGAAAGAAACTGACACTCTCCCTACCTAGAGTTTTCTGTCCCTAGAAAAAATGTTTTTTTTAAGCACACTATAGCACAAGGAGAATTCACTCACTGTCCTTCCCAGTCCCTAGAAACAAGGACTTGCACAGTGAAAGAAACTGACACTCTCCCTACCTAGAGTTTTCTGTCCCTAGAAAAAATGTTTTTTTTAAGCACACTATAGCACAAGGAGAATTCACTCACTGTCCTTCCCAGTCCCTAGAAACAAGGACTTGCACAGTGAAAGAAACTGACACTCTCCCTACCTACAGTTTTCTGTCCCTAGAAAAAATGTTTTTTTTAAGCACACTATAGCACAAGGAGAATTCACTCACTGTCCTTCCCAGTCCCTAGAAACAAGGACTTGCACAGTGAAAGAAACTGACACTCTCCCTACCTACAGTTTTCTGTCCCTAGAAAAAATGTTTTTTTAAGCACACTATAGCACAAGGAGAATTCACTCACTGTCCTTCCCAGTCCCTAGAAACAAGGACTTGCACAGTGAAAGAAACTGACACTCTCCCTACCTACAGTTTTCTGTCCCTAGAAAAAATGTTTTTTTTTAAGCACACTATAGCACAAGCACAAAACACACTGACACTCTCCCTACCTATCCTTCTCTTTCCCTAAACTAAAGGAATCCAGGTTAAGCAAGAAAGAAATAAAAGTCACTGTCCCTGCCTATGCTGCTCTTTCCCTGCTCCGGAACACACTACACTAGGCCGCCGTGCTGGCGGCCTTTTATAGTGTGGGGCGTGTACTAAACACCCTCAGCAATAATTGGCCACAGGCATCCTGCCTGTGGCCAATCATTGCTCTCCTCGCTGCCGGCGCTGTGATTGGCCAAGCATGCGGGGTCACAGTGCATGCTTGGCCAATCACAGCGCCTGGATGACACTGCGATGGCGTAGTGCATTGTGGGCCGTTCGCGTCACTCGAATTTGGCGCGAACGGCCCAAATCGTTCGATCTTCGTCGAACGATCGAACAGCCGATGTTCGAGTCGAACGTATGTTCGACTCGAACACGAAGCTCATCCCTAATCAGAGACAGTGACTGCGCGCAGTGGTACACAGACAGGTCACACTCACTGGCAGTGGCACTGTGATGATCAGGGACACGCAGCGGTGCAGGGGATGTTTCCTCATAATGGATACAGTCCTCCGCCACTGCTGCGCCAGCGCCTCTGACACTGTACAGAGGGAGAGAGGGCGTAGGATCGCCAGCGGCCCTGTCTGCTTAGCACACACGCACAATCGCACATGATGTTGACTTTAAGGCCTCTTTTACACTGGGGCGGTGGGGGGGCGTCGTTTACCGTTATTTTTGCGGCGCTATTCAGCCGCTAGCAGGGCTCTTTTAACCCCTGCTAGCGGCCGAGAAAAGGTGTAAAAAAAACACCTGCAAAGCGCCGCTTTGATTTCAATGGGCAGGGGCGCTTTAGGAGCCACTCCTACAGCGCCTCAAAGATGCTGCTTGCAGGACATTTTTTAACCACTTAAGCCCCGGACCATTTCGGGCCATTAGGACCAAGCCTGTTTTTGGGATTCGGCACTGCGCTGCTTTAACTGTAAATTGTGCGGACATGCAATGTTGTACCCAAATGAAATTTGCGTCCTTTTCTTCCCACAAATAGAGCTTTCTTTTAATGGTATTTGATTGCCTCTGCGATTTTTATTTTTTGCGATATAAATGGAAAAAGAACGAAAATTTTGAAAAAAAAAGATATTTTCTACTTTTTGTTATAAGAAAAATCGAATAAACTCAATTTTAGTCATACATTTAGGCCAAAATGTATTCAGCCACATGTCTTTAGTAAAAAAAATGTCAATAAGCGTATATTTATTGGTTTGCGCAAAAGTTATAGCGTTTACAAACTAGGGTACATTTTCTGAAATTTACACAGCTTTAAATTTATGACTGCCTATCTCATTTCTTGAGGTGCTAAAATGACAGGGCAGTACAAAACCCCCCCAAATGACCCCATTTTGGAAAGTAGACACCCCAAGGAAATTGCTGAGAGGCATGTTGAGCCCATTGAATATTTTTTTTTTTGTCCCAAGTGATTGAATAATGACAAAAAAAAAAAAAAAAATTACAAAAAGTTGTCACTAAATGATATATTGCTCACACATGCCATGGTTATATGTGGAATTGCACCCCAAAATACATTCTGCTGCTTCTCCTGAGTACGGGGATACCACATGTGTGGGACTTTTTAGGAGCCTAGCCACGTACGGGACCCC
This sequence comes from Rana muscosa, assembly GCA_029206835.1. Taxonomy (NCBI): domain Eukaryota; kingdom Metazoa; phylum Chordata; class Amphibia; order Anura; family Ranidae; genus Rana; species Rana muscosa. Next base: position 164,445,297 of record CM055120.1, read on the forward strand.
GGAAACCAAGCACCGCCTTCAGGATTTCTAAGGGCGTACATTTTTGATTTCACTCCTCACTACCTATCACAGTTTCGAAGGCCATAAAATGCCAAGATGGCACAAAACCCCCCCAAATGACCCCATTTTGGAAAGTAGACACCCCAAGCTATTTGCTGAGAGGCATGTTGACCCCATTGAATATTTTTTTTTTTTTGTCCCAAATGATTGAATAATGACAAAAAGAAAAAAAAAAATGTACAAAAAGTTGTCACTAAATGATATATTGCTCACACATGCCATGGTTATATGTGGAATTGCACCCCAAAATACATTCTGCTGCTTTTCCTGAGTACGGGGATACCACATGTGTGGGACTTTTTGGGAGCCTAGCCGCGTACAGGGCCCCAAAAACCAAGCACTGCGAACGCTGCAGTTATGTGTGTTGTGTTTGGTAAGTGACAGTGATCGATCGATACTGCACTTGGGTGGGCTGGGCTGGGCTGGGCTGGGCGGAGGGGCTAAACGCAGGCGCTAGCAGGTATCTGGGCTGATCCCGCTAACACTGCGTTTTTGGGAACCCTAAACCGCTGGGGATGCTAGTATAGATCTGATCAGATACTATACCACTAAGGGGGGTGTATGCTTTGCGCGTGGGTGTTAGCGTTACTGTCACTAACCTAACACTGCCTGGGGCGACGCAGACCCTCTCTGGCGCTAAAACCTAATTGATCTCACCCGCCGGGCGATCAGGGGGGTTAAACCTTTATTGGGTTATATACGGCGGGTGCCCTGATGCTATAAAAAGCAAACTAATCAACCAGCATCACCCGTAACCTTTATATGGTGATCACTGGTGAAAGGGTTAACTAGGGGCAATCAGGGGGTTAAAACCTTTATTAGGTTAAATATGGGGGTACCTGACACTATATAAAAACCTGACGGGTAACCTAAATAACTAAATAACTTACTGGCTAACCAGTGACACCAGTGACGCTTATACGGCGATCACTGGTGAAAGGGTTAACTCTAGGGGCAATCAGGGGGTTAAAATAATATATGGGGGTACCTGACACTAATAAAAACCTGCGGCGAACCTAAAAAAAAATAACTGCCTATCTAAAACACCAGCGACACGAATACAGCGATCGGAAAAACAATCGCTTAGTGACGCTGAAGTTAGGGGGTGAAAGGGTTACCTGGGGGGTGATCAAGGGGTTAAACCTTTATTAGGGGGGGTTAGGGGGCTACCCTGGACCTAAAGGGGCCTAATCCTAACTGCCCTGCAACTTTTTACAATCACAGATGACACTAAATGCAGTGATCAGTAAAATAAATGATCACTGCAATCAGTGACACTGTGATTGGGGGCTTTGGGGTGACCTGGGGGTGACTGGGGGGTGATTTGTGTGCCTATGTGTACCTAAGTGTCAGTGGACTGTTGGTGCACTAACCTGCTTCTTCTCTGCTCGGCGCCGGGAACGGAAAGACCGCGGCGAGGGAGATGACATCACTTCCTCCAGCCTTGTTTACATCACATGGCGGAGGAAGCATTTTCATTGGCCGGGAGCGATCGCGAGGGGGGGGGCGGAATCGAGCGCCCCCCCCTCATGCCTGATCGCTCCCGAACACTTAACGGCCGCTCACTGCAGTGAAGGGGGGTCCGGATGGACCCCCCAACTGCACAAAGGCGATCACGTAGATCTACGTGATTCTGCCTGTCCGTGCCATTCTGCCGACGTAAATCGGCGGTGGGCGGTCGTTAAGTGGTTAATGCCCTGCTAGCGCACCGCTCCAGTGTGAAAGCCCTCGGGGCTTTCACACTGGAGTGAATGGAGCCGCTCTTTCAAGGCGCTTTGCAGGCGCTATTTTTAGCGTTATAGCGACTGCAAAGCCCCTCAGTGAGAAAGGGGTCTTAGGCTGCTTTCACACTGAGGTGCTTTGCAGGTGCTACAGCGCTACAAAATTGTGCCTGAAAAGCGCCCTGAAAGAGCCTCTTTTCTCACTCCAATGTGAAAGCCCAAGGGTTTTTACACTGGAGCGGTGCGCTGGCAGGACGCTCAAAAAAGTCCTGCTAGCCGCATCTTTGAGGCGCTGTAGGAACGGTGTACACACTGCTTCTAAAGTGCCCCTGCCCATTAAAATCAATGGGCAGCGCCACCAAACCGCCAGCAAAGCGCCGCTGCAGTGGCGCTTTGCGGGCGGTTTTAACCCTTTTTGGGCCGCTAGTGGTGCGCTGGCAGGACGCTCAAAAAAGTCCTGGCAGCCGCATCTTTAAGGCGTCCCGCTAGCGACAGTGCTTTACCGCCGACGGCGCAGCGCCCCAGTGTGAAAATAGCCTAAGTCATCATGTGCCAGGCACAGGCCCAAACAGAAGCAAGCAGCCAATCAAACATAGTGCTTGCTCAATATGGATTAAATAAATTGTAATTATGCATAGCCATAGATATCATAAATAAAGTGATTTGTGCAACAACAGGTACTACTTGCACAAATCACTTTATTTATGATAACTATGGCTATGCATAATTACTATTTATTTAATCCATATTGAGCAAGCAGGCACTACAGTATACATGATTGGCTGCTTGGCAGTTGGGCTGGCCTGGCACACATCATTAACACTGACTGACTTGCAGTTTACTTTTAGTAAAGGGTTAAGCTACCCATATGAAGGAGACATTACTCATCTTATTTATGTCAGAGACAGAGATTCATACATGGGGTCATTATATACACAGTGAAAACTTTCTCTAATAAAAAAATGCTTTATTCATAATGTACACTGACTTGTTGTGACTAGTACCTGCTTAAAGTTGCTGCCTGGCTTGGGGGTTCGGGTTCCTGAGTCCAATTGTCCAAAAACAACTTGTCAGTTCAGTTGAAGTTCTCCTCCTCAGCGACGGCAACCTCTCCTCACGTGACGTCACCGACCCGCTCGCGCTCGGGGAGAAGATGGAATCAGCGCAGAGGAGGAAAGCTCCGCCTCTGCCAGTTAGCCGAATGGCTGGAGACGCAGCAGTGGACGGTCCCACTCATCCACAAGCATGGGGGCGCCTGCGCCTCTCACTCACCCACACACTGTTATCCAGCCAAGTAAGTGTACTTACAAGTGAACTGCCATGCCGCCGCCGGGGGCTATAGTGCGGGAGGCGGCCCGCAGGAGGACAGGTGCGGGTGGGAATTTTTTTCTTTTTAGTTTATTTTGCCGCCCCCCCCAGGGCGCCCATGGCACTTGCCATGGAGTGCCATACCCTGGATACGCCACTGTTTGCGCCTAAAGCCTCGTACACACGGCCGAGATTCTCGTCGAAAAAAACATGTCGTTTTTTTCGACGAGATTCTTGGACAAGAAACTTGTCCCGGCCGAGTGTACACACGCTCGATTCAAAGAACCCGCGGTTCTTTGAATGGAGCGTACGCGGTGACGTCATCGACTACGACGAGCATGCGCTCTTCACATTCGATGCCGTCGCCGCCATCTTGGTATACCCTACCTATGCCTAGGAAGCTACCGCGCATGCGTCGAATTCATTTCGAACATGCGCGGGCTTCCGGGAGGACAGGTAAGTGTACACACACTCGCTTTTCTCGTCGAGAAACATGCCGACGAGAATCTCGACGAGAAAATAGAGAGCAGGTTCTCTATTTTCTCGTCGAGATTACTTGTCGGTTTTCTTGATGAGAAACCATACACACGAACGAGTTTCTCGGCAAGACATCTCTGCCAGCAAGTTTCTTGCTCGTTCTTGCCGAGAAACGTGGTCGTGTGTACGAGGCCTAAGGGTAAAACTAATCTAAATGCCTGAGCCCAATTTTTGCAATTTTGACATGTGTTTGTAAAACTGTACATATCACAACTACTTTGTGCATCCAGGTGGAATATACCACATTTTTTTCAGGACAATTTGGGCTTCCATTTGGTGGTAAATAGTAATGAATATTTCCTGATATTTTTTTTATTATTAACCACTTGCCTACCGCAATGCCGGGCGGACGTCATATGACGTCTTTGTCTTCCCGGCATTGTGGCGCGCGCGTGGACCCAATGCGCGTGCCCGGTTGTCGCGATGGCAGCCGGGCATCCGCAATTGCTCTTCACAGAGCAGGGACGTGGATCTGTGTGTGTAAACACACAGATCCACGTCCTGTCAGGGGAGAGAAGAACTGACTGTATGTTCCTTGTATATAGGAACAACGATCGGTTTGCTCCTCTCATCAGTACCCTCCCCCCACAGTTACAATCACTCCCTAGGACACACAATTAACCCCTTGATCGTCCCTTAGTGTTAACCCCTTCCCTGCCAGTCACATTTATACCGTAATCAGTGCATATTTATAGCACTGATCGCTGTATAAATGTGAATGGTCCCAAAATTGTGTCAAAAGTGTCCGATATGTCCGTCGCAATGTCACAGTCATGATAAAAATCACAGATTGCCGCCATTAGTAGTAAAAAAAAAAAAAGAATAATAAAAAGGACATAAATCTATCCCCTATTTTGTAGACGCTATAACTTTTGCGTAAACCAATCAATATACACTTATTTCGATTTTTTTTACTAAAAATATGTAGAATACATATCGGCCTAAACTGAGGAAAACATTTTTTTTTTTTGTTTTAAATTGGGATATTTATTATAGCAAAAAGTAAAAAATATTGTGTTTTTTTCAAAATTGTCGGTCTTTTTTTGTTTATAGCGCATGTAGCGGGCATGCACTTTCCCTGTGTATTTAAAACTGGCAGAGACACCAGTAATGTGCAGTTCCCTGCAGCCCAGCGGTTGGCGCTGTCGCCTTGGGCTGGGGTTGAACCATTGCTGTGTGCCGTTCCCTTTTTTGTCCTTCCTCGGCAGTGGTATGATGGGGCGGGGAACCCGCCGTGCTTGCTGGGAGAGGGTATAAAGGGGCCGGCCATCTTTGTCACGGGGTCGAGTCCCGGGCACCTTCAGCCTGAGGGCGGTGGTTCGTGTCGGTCCTCTAAGCGGCCTAGGCCTAGAGGACGTTCGGAGGTCGTGTTCCATCCCAGGCACCTTTAGCCTTGGGTGAGGTACTCAGATGGAGGTCTGGAGCTCAGTGCCCAACACTGAGTTCCGCGAGGGAAGGAGATCCTAGGGAACCCCGGGAGTGGGTACCCGAATCCAGAGGCGTAATGGACCGGGAGGGGGTACTTGCTTGAAGACCTGGTGCAGCATATTGCCAGTGACGGGTGAGCCTCCACCGGAGACCGCCTGGAAGGATATTTCCCCTCGATCGGAGACCGCAACCCACTTTCAGGAAGGAAAGTGGAGAGTTCATTGTGTCTGGGCCTACTCGTATCCACACCCCTCTGTCTGTTCTACTCGTTGAGGGAGTCCAACTGTCTGTGCATTACTCTGTTATCGGAAGAATAAAGGAGTGTTGGACTTTAATGGTGTGGGGCTCATTTTCTGGCAGACATTGTTCAAGGAAACCACCAGGAGGAGGCTCCAGATGCAAAACACCGACCCGAAGGTAAAAGAGGATTGCCGCTCACTGTACATACATCTGCAGTGGGAACTTGGCGTGGTGACCCCGCTCTCTCTCCTTTAAGGTACCCCCTAGACAAGAGACAGACAAGCTGATATAAGAGTGGGAGAGAGGAGGCCGCTACACGCAAAAAATTAAAAATGCTCCAAATACCACCAAAATAAAGCTCTATTTGTGGGAAACATGATCAAAATTAAATTTGGATACAAAGTCGCACGACCGCACAATTGTCATTCAAAGTGTGACAGCGCTGAAAGCTGAAAATTGGCCTGGGCAGGAAGGTGGTGAAAATGCCCTGTATTGAAGTGGTTAAAGGAAAACTGGCCCAAAATAGTAAAAAATAAATAAAATAAAAATATTTTTTTAAATTTTACTGTATTTCTTGCTACTACCATAACCTACCACCAAAGAACAACCCAAAATAAATTCTTATGCTCCTGACGATCACAGTAATACCACATACGTGTATGTTAGTTGTTGTTTGTACTTGTACAGCCCAGAAAAAATTGTGGACATTTTGCTCTTTCTTATCCTACCTAAAACACACTGAGACTGACAGTAACTGACACTGATACTAATTAAAAAAATCCTGTTAAAAAAATACTGACCCTGACCTTGAACCAAACACTAACCCTGGCGCTGACCTAAATCAAACCTTGATCAAGGTATTTCTTTTATTTTTATTTTTTTAATTATTATTATTTATTAATTTCTCCAGACACTTTTTTTTCTATCTCTGCAGGGGCAGAGAAAGATACAATGTATCTCTCTCCTCCATCTACAGAGACAGAAAACACAGGGGCAGGCTTCACAGTGACTGATCACTGTAATAGCCAATCAGAGGCTATCACAGCGATCATGTGACCCGGAATCGGACGTTTCGGGTCCCGATTGTTAGAACGGGGCTCGGGGCTTTCGGGGAAAGGGAGATGAGCAAATATGCGGCCCTATGGAAAAAAAGCCCAGTCCAGTGGGGCTGCCTACTTGCGTATGGTCGTCGTGAAGGGGTTAAGAAAAATATGTGGGGTGTCATTGATCCCCCCTTTCTGAAAATGTTAGGATAGTCATCATCAGAAGGAGCCATTTACAATTACAGCCTATGCATTTCTCTCATGACAGTTTAATTTTGAAACTACTATATAGTGTAAGTCCTTATTCAAAAGGCAAGTATACTATTGTTATGATAATGATGACAAAACAGGTGAGAATTTTTCCTGTGATGTAATTAAATGGAGCAGAGTTCTCATGATGCAAGAGTTAACTATTTGAAAAAAATAAAATAAAATGGCAGAAGGTTCTAGTAAAGAGAATAGCCTCGTACACACGGCCGGTTTTCTCGGCATGAAACGACAAGAAAACTGCTGGGAGAGCTTTCTTGCCGAGAAAACCATGCGGGTGTACAAGGCATTGAGGTTTCTCGTCGGGAAATCTGCCCAGAATCTCAACGAGAAAAATAGAGATCCTGCTCTCTATTTTCTCGTCGGGATTCTTGTCGGCCTGTTTCCCGATGAGTAACCCGAGCGTGTCTATACTTACCTGCCTCCATGGAAACGCGTGCATGCTCGAAATGACTTTGACGCATGCGCGGTAGCTTCCAAGGCATAGGTAGGGTGAAGCAAGATAGTGGCGATGGCATCGATTGTGACGAGCGCATGCTCGTCGTAGTCGATGACGTCACCGCGTTCGTGCCATTCAAAAGAACGGCGGTTCTTTTGAATCGTACATGTGTACACTCGGCCGGCAAGAAAACTTGCCAGGAATCTCGTCAGGAAAACCGACTGTTTTTTTCCTGACGAGAATCTCGGCCGTGTGTACTAGGCTACAGCCATAACTTTAAAGGATGCTTATAGTGAGGAAGTACAAAAGACTGACATTCCTGACCTCTCTTAGAGTATTAGTTCCCTGGCTATTATAATGATCCAGTGACTTTAGTACTTTCTAAGTCACTGCTTTAAAACAAGTAAGTAGATCAGGATTATGACCTTTACTCTGATTTTCCTGGTCCACAAAGCATTAAAAGCAGAGAAGGTAAGCTACCACCTTTCCCAAGAGGAGCTAAAACATAGCAACCTCTGTATTGCTTCCCAAGAATTGTTCCCAATTCTCTAAAGAAACTAGACTGACCATTTACTTGGTGGTTGTGGAAGAAATACTCAGAAGAGTGTCAAATTAGAGATCTGCTTATCTACAGATAGTCCTAAAGAAGAACACCAGGCAAAACATTTAAAGGGTAACTCCACTTTAGTGGGGGAAAAAAAATAGCAAATAAAGAAAAGATAATATAGCATATAGAATTGCGACACAAATAATATTGTAATTGAACGTTATTAAAAATGATCTTTCCTTTTTAATCTGAAGCTGCTGTAATGTTATGATAATGCAACGTAATATGGCTACCTGGAGGTGTTCTGTAAACAGAATATGTACAGAATACCCCTCAGAAACATAATTTTCTGCTTGTGTGATTGGCTCCCTGATTTTCCCAGAGGTCTGCAATAAGATGCAAGTCAGATTTCCGGCATCCCCTGGAAGAAAAATTTCATATATCGGGAGATACTCCCAATTAAATAGGAACACGTCTAAAGGGATGCAGGCCCAGCAGCTTTCCTCATTAGTGCCCTGCAGCTGCCACAGCTGATTGAAAATTATGAAACCACTCCCATTAGATTCAGTTTCCCACAGGGGCACAGAGAAACACACATCTGCAACAAAGATTATTAAAATCCTTGCAATGAACAAATATCACCCAAGAGGGAATGTTTTTTTCTAAACAAAAGTGGAGTTAAACTTTAATTTGGATAGAATAAAGTCTGGTACACACGGGCCGAATATCGGCTGGTATTGGCCGGTTCAACAGAAACCGGCCAACATTTGGCCCATGTGTACAGCAGAAGCCAGCCTAATGACCAGCTTTTATTGAATGGCCATTCTGGAAAACCAGCATCCAAACAGCGCTGGCAGCCAATGGTTGCCAGCGCTGATCACTGGGTTCTGGCGGGGGGCAGTTCCCCTGTCAGTAAACACTCAGATAGCAAGGATAACTTGCCACAAATTGTAAGTCTTGTTAACTTGCTGCACATTTTTACTGGCAAGTTTTACACTTGCAGAGCACTTGAAGCACAAGTTCTTGTTGACACGTTTCCAATTTGTAGCAAATTTGCGTGGCAAGTCTCTTGCAAGAACAAAGTTGCAGTGGTGAGTCTACAGCAAGAGCTCTCACAAGTCACAGTGACCCCTGTGGTGGGATGACTATAGCACAACATAACTGAACCAGAACTTGCAGCAGACTTGCAGGATGTTTTCAAAGAAAGATGCACTGGAGTCATAGGCGAGGTGTGCCTGGGCACACCCTAATCACCCATGTGGTGCACATTCCCCCTGTTTTGACCCCTGATATTTCACCAAACCCCCCTAACGGGGCTCCTAAAAAGATTTGAAAAATAAATAATTAAAAAACAAAAATTGTAAAATATAATACAAAGTAAAATAATAATAATAACAAAAAAACGACTGAAACCAATCTCTGCCCTACATACACCATCCACTGCTCTACTGACACCTGTATATATAAGCATACACACACACCCATGTGTGTTTGAGCTTTGGGGTGCACACCCTAATGCAATAGGCTGCGCACACCTGTGACTCAGGGGCAGATCCAGAGTCTAGTCTCGGGAGGGGCACTACCAGAAAAATTTTGCGGGCAATTTGTCGGGGCAATGGCTGGTGTTGGCGCTTCAATCATCACGGCGCCATGGTTGTTATGGTGTCAGGATGATTGAAGCTCATTATTACTATTATTACATTGTAGTATAAAATTAAATAGTTCAACTCACCATAATGCAGAATCAGTGGGAGCCCTGAGCGTGTCACTTGCCACCGTTGCCTGCCACTAGATGCGGATTGTCACTTGCCATGTCACTTGCCACATCCCCTGCCACCAGATGTGGATTGTCATTTGCCACCATTTCCTGCCACAAGATGCGGATTGTCACTTGCCATGTTACTTGTCACATCCCCTGCCACCAGATGTGGATTGTCATTTGCCAATGTCGCCTGTCACAAGATGCGGATTGTCACTTGCCAGTGACTGTGTCCCAGGGTAAGGGCGGGCAGGGAGAGATGATGTCAGAAAGCCACAACCCATCAGAATATGCAACCATCTTGGTACACCCACACTTGTCCACAGTAAGCCTAGAGTTAGAAGTTGGCAAGCGGACATCTTTATACACCCACCGGAGTCTTACTTTTCAAAGTTATTTTTAACAGTAAACTCAGCTTATATAGTGAAATATAAGTTGAGTTTACTGTTAAAAATAACTGTGAAAAGCAAGACTCCGGTGGGTGTATAAAGATGTCCGCTTGCCGACTTCTAACTCTAGGCTTACTGTGGACAAGTGCGGGTGTGCCAAGATGGGAGCGACGCAACGTCACTTCAGTTGCATATTCAGATGGGTAGCGGCGGCTACCTGACAGAACACCTGCCTGCTTGCTCAGTGACACGCCAGCCCGCTCACCAGCCTTACCGCCCAGCATGATTGCTCACTCACCAGCCTGCCCATCCTCTCGCTCACCCGCTCATTATTTTTTCGGGGGGAGCAATTGCCCTGTTGCCCCCCCCCTGGATCCGCCCGTGCTGTGACTGGAGTCATGCAAAGAAATTGTGCAACAATCTTGTGAAGCCTGGCAAGTCTAGCAATAGCTTAGCAAGTCATTTTCAAACTTGCAGCTCAATTGCTTGCCATCTGGGCAATAGCTCAGCGGAAAAGATTGCTGTACTAATATAACTTGTGTTAGTACAGCGATCTGTCAGTTTATTTTTCATTCAGCCCCCTGGGTTGAACTAAAAAGAAAACTTACTGTGCGTACCTGGCTTTAGGAGGAGTTGGAACCTCTGTCATATTTGTCTGAAAGATGGATTTTACTAAGTGTGTAATTCCGATTTATTTTCTTTAATTCTGCACTGACTGTCTTTGAAATTGCCCCAGCCCCTGTTCAAATCCAATCCGGGGACAAAACCAGGGACAGACATGGTCCGGGGACAGTGTCCTCAATCCGGGGACTGTCCCCTGAAACCGGGGATGTCTGGTCACCCTAGATTTTACTGCAGTCTGTTTCCCCATTTCCAATGAGCTTTACATTACTTCTAGGGGTTACAGAAGCTTCTTTAAACTTTCCTGGACCCCCTACTTAGCTTCTATATTTTGTGGGGTTTTTTCATAGAAGAAAAAGACAGTGAAAAAACAAATAAAAATGTGACAGTACACAAATAATGATCAAACACCCCCAAAAATGAAATACTACAAAAATACAAAGAACGGCCAAAGTTCTAATAAACTGATCTACCTAATTACACCCAAAAACACCTTCTAAAAAAATGGAAAAAAAGGAGAAGATTTTTCCCAGCTGAATGAGTGAATTTAGTAGTTTTCACTTTGACAAAATTTCACAGATGGCAAACCCGTAATTTCACAGAAAAATGACTCGCTTATTCATACTGTACACATAATTCTGCTTGGAAACATGGTATGTAGAGGGAGAGCTCCTACAGAAGCGTCATTGGAGAATGTGAGACAGCCGTGTTTTCTTTCGTTGTCTCATTCCCTGAGAACAGACAGGAAGCAGATGCTATTTAAGCTAAAACCTTTCCTTGATGAGATTAATCTAGGCAGATTATACGTTTATCCTATGGAAACAATGATCAGGATCTGGCATTCTGATTCTCACTTGCATTTCACTTTGCTGTCGTCTATCTAGGTGTGCCCTCTAACAGTCTATAAATAAAAGCCTTAAGAAAAATGTAGCAAGATTTTGTTAGGCACATTCCTGTTTAACATGTCATTTAATCTGCGTTGCTGAATTCAAAATAGGGCTGAATGTCCAGAACTGCAGACATTGGCATGTGTAAACAAGTAAGTACACCCCATGAAGACTGTTGAATTTTTCAACATATTTTTCCAGGAACAATCTGATCTTTGTTCAAACAGTGCTTACAGATAAAAGTGATGCGCTTCAAGAAATGACACATAAAAATTAAATGGTGTTTTCATAATCGAAATCGGTGGTCTTTAAACTGCGGCCCAGGGGCCAGATATGGCCCTTTGCTTGCTTTTATATGGCCCTTGGTGCACTATTTCATCCACTGACACCAACAATGGGGCATAATTCACTGACCCCAATGAAGGGGAACAATTCCTCCCAATGAACCAATAATGGGGCAAAATTCCTCCCAATGACACCAACGATAGGGCACAATTCCTCCCACTGACACCAAAGATGGGGCATTGTTTTTTTCCATTGACATCGAGACCTTTTCTACTCCCAATGGCCATAGTCCGGCCCCACAAAAGTCTTACGAACAATAAAATGGCCCATTGTTTAGAAAGTTTGGAGACTCCAGATCTAAATAAATAAAAATACAGATGTATCATTTGGGAAAAGTACTCCCCTATACTTACCATCAGTTTAAATCCTGAAAATCAGAATCCAGTAATCCCAAAATAAAATTAGAATCCAGCATTCCAAAGGTTAGAACCTCCGTAGGAAATTTGCATGTAAAACGTGTCTTATTAAAACCTCAGATACAGTATCTAGGGTCTGGTGTTGTCTTTGCTATTGCAGTGTGTGGTGTCATCCTACCAAGTTTAACCACTTTCTTACTGGGCACTTAAACCCCCCTCCTGCCCAGACCAATTTTCAGCTTTCAGCGTTGACGCATCTTTGAATGACAATTGCGCGGTCATACAACACTGTACCCAAATGACATTTTTATCATTTTTTTCCCACAAATAGAGCTTTCTTTTGGTGGTATCTGATTACCTCTGCGGTTTTTATTTTTTGCGCTATAAACAAAAAAGGAGCGACAATTTTGAAAAAAAAAAAAAAACACAATATTTTTTACTTTTTGCTATAATAAATATCCCAATTTTTTTTTACATTTTGTTTTCTTTTAGTTTAGTCCGATACGTATTCTTCTACATATTTTTGGTAAAAAAAATCGCAATAAGCGTTTATTGATTGGTTTGCGCAAAAGTTATAGCGCCTACAAAATAGGGGATAGATTTATGACATTTTTATTTTTTATTTTTTTCCACTAGTAATATCAGTGATCTGCAATTTTTGTCAGGACTGCGATATTGCGGCGGACACATCGGACACTTTTGACACTATTTTGGGACCATTCACATTTATACAGCGAACAGTGCTATAAAAATGCACTCACTTCTGTATAAATGTGATTGGCAGTGAAGGGGTTAACCACTAGGGGGTGGGAAGGGGTTAAATATGTTCCCTCATGAGTGATTCTTACTGTGGGGGGAGGGGACTGACTGGGGGAGGTGACCGATGGTTGTCCCTATATACAAGGGACACACCATCAGTCTCCTCTCCCTAGCAGGAAGTGGATCTCTGTGTTTACACACAGAGATCCACGTCCCCGTCTCTGTGACAGCCGATCGCGGTTACCTGGCGGACATCGCGGCCACCAGGCACGCGCATCGACACCCGCGTGACACAGCGGGCACAGCTCTTCCGCAATGCGCGCCGCCGTGGCCGCACATTGCGGAAGTAAACAAGAGAACGTCCTGGGAACGTCCACCCGGCAGTTCAGGTCCGCGCTGCAGCCGTCTTTCGGCTATAACGCGGATCTGAAGTTGTTAAAGGGTAACTCCTCTTTCGTGGGGAAAAAAATAGCAAATAAAGAAAAAATATTATAGCACATATTGTAATTGAATGTTATTAAAAATTACCTTTCCTTTTCAATCTGTAGCCACTGTAATTTTCTGAGAATGCAATGCAATATGGCTACCTGGAGTTGTTCTGTACACAGAATGTTTACTGAGCACTCCCTAGAAACATTAATTCCTGCTGGTGGGATTGGCTCACCAATTTTCCCAGAAGTCTGCCTAAAATACAAGTCAGATTCCAGGCATCCCCTGCAACAAAAATGACATTTTTGGAGAGATACTTTTAATAGGAACATGTCTAAAGGGATGCAGGCCCAGCAGATTTTCTCATTAGTGCCCTGCAGCTGCACATCTGACAGTTAGTTATGAAACCACTCCCATTAGACCCACTGAGAACAGAGACACAGACAAACACACATGGATTTCTTCAAAATAACAAAAGGTAGGAATCTGCAACAACGTTTGTTATAATCCTTGCAATGTACATAGATCACCAAGAGGGGAATGTTTTTTTTTCCTCAACAAAAGTGGAGTTACGCTTTAAAAGACCTCTCTGAAACCCTAAAAAAAGAAGGTTGTGGATGCCTATATGTCTGCTAAAGGATTTAAAAAGATCACCTAATTATTTGAAATCAATCATTTCGTTGTAAACATAATAATCTACAAGTGGCAAAGATTTCTAGTAAATGCTAACCTGGATGGACCAGCAAATTTGGTTAATGAGCTGACTGATGCTAAACGAAGTCTCCAAGAACCCTGACTTTTAATTGTAGGATCTGCAAGTAACTCTTGCAACAATTGGTGTCATAGTGTATGCATCTGCAATTAGAAAAATATTACATTTGCTGTCCGAAAAGAACATTAGAGTAGGACAATATGCCATTTAACATGTAGGCAAAGACCAGGCAATACAGAACAATGTGTTGTGGACAAATACATTTAAGATAGAGTTGTTTGTCCACAATAACAGAATAGGAGAAGAGCCCCTTACCAACTATGAAGCATGATGGTAGAAATGGTATCGTTTGTGGTTGCTTTGCTGCTTCAGGGTCTGAGGAGCTCGCAGTCAAGTCAAGATAAATAAACATAGTATTTCAGAAAAAAATAATTTACATTATTGTTTGTCACAGGAGCCTGCAAAGCATTGCACCTGCGATCAGTGACTCGTGGGTACACTGCAAGGCTCCTGCAAACTCCTCCTCCAGCTCTCTGCCTATACCTCTGTATAGGCTTTCAGTTGCAAAGCTGGAGGAAGTGTCAATTGACCATGGCTGATTACTGCACTCATATTGAGAATTACAGGTCTATCTACCACAGTGACAGACAGAACTTGTAGTTTAATCATTCACAGATCTCTGTGAATGAATAATGTGGCTGTGCAGCTGCAGGGTTGCACAGCCATGCCAATTTCAAACTTGACAGGTGCTGTGGGGGAAAAGAACCCCCACACACTGTTTGTGGCGCGCACTTTGTAGGTGGGAAGTTTGCTTAGCAACATGTTACATGTTATACTCTAAATACAGTAAAACAGATTCCAGCATTATAATGTAACTACAAAATGCAATGACACAGCAGTGATTAGTCACAAATTGTGGAATTTATACTGCTTGTAAAACCATGGTCACTGATTAATAGTCATTTGTAACATGTTGATTTGTTCTTCTATTGGCTTTTTAATATACCCATATGGGTTTGTCTGGCACTGATACAGATAGAACAGACTGCCAAATTTGATTATGTTTCTAAGAAATTGAATCTTGTAACATGCCAGGTTAAATTTTTAAATAAAATAAATATTACTAAAAGACAAGATATACAGTATGTATACATTCCATACTATTTGTAGCCAGGTGCCTTTACTAAGAATAGAGAGTGAGAGAAACACTGGCTGCAGCTGCTGTCTGTAGCTATTGCCCTGTGGTTCTCATCTGGTTAACAGCTATATCAGCAAGAGGATGGGGCTGCTGAACAAGAAGTGTTCAATAAACGAAGTCAGGCAGCGCTGCACTGAGGGAACTGTAGTCCAGAGGAGAGAGACTCTACTGTAATAAAGAACGTTTGAACTGCATTTCCCAGAGAGAGATTGCCAGAAGGAGGGGAAAAGGCTGCATTTTCTCAGGCTGTACAGGACACAGCTTCCTTTTGCCATGAGGGAGACCGGAGAGTGCACATAAGAGTAATCTGAGTGCAGAGCAGAGAGTGGACTAAATTACTAGAAACTGAGCCCTTTAGGAACTGACCATACAGCCATCTAGAAGCCTTATTGCTGCCTGCAGGTTTGACTGGGACTATTCTCACATGCACCAATCATACAACTGGATCCCATCGCTAGTCGGCTGAAGAGTTAGGACTAAAGACTGCCCTTTACAGCTGCTATACAGAGACCTTCACCTATTGCTTATGCTAAGAGGTACTTCTTAGGGATCATTGCACCATATCCTAGCTATTCTTCTAGTTATAGTATTAATATTCACATTGCAGTTAATGCTTATATGCATTGTTTATTGCTGACTTTTCTGATTCATGAGCTAATTTCAGTCTAGAGGTACAGAACCCTATTCTAAGTCACCTTGGCATAGTGACTACACTGTTTAGGGGACTGTGGGGGAGATTTACTAAAGCCGATGAACACAGAATCTGGTGTAGCTGTGCGTAGTAACCAATCAGCTGCTAACTTCAGCTTGTTCAATTAAGCTTTGACAATAAAACCTGGAAGCTAATTGGTTACATGCACCACTGCACCAGATTCTGTGTTCACCAGCTATAGTAAATCTCCCCCACTGTCTGAATCTATCTATTGTGTGATCATGTATGCTCAAACCACCATTTATTCTAATACAAATTAAATCATTGAGTTAATTTACCACTAAGGCCTCATGCACACTGGGCGTTTTGCTAACTTTCCCAGTCTCCTTTCCTCTTGGCAGCAGCGTTTTGGCAGAAGAAATGCTTGATGCTTTTAAACATGTGTAGCATGTTTAGGTGTGTTAAGCACTTGGGCGTTAATTGATTTAATTGGCCAGAATAATACTTTATTCTGTCCATTAAAATGCGCCTAGAGTTAACACTTGTTTGGACGTGTTTAAACGCGTTTAGGAAAGTCAGACATTTTTTCTGCCGAAATGTCGCTGCTTCTGGATGCACTGGCTGTGGGTTTTTTTTTTTCTGCCTCTGAACTCCCCTACCTATAAACGCCTCTAAACGCATGGACACATAGGCTTACACGCAGGGGTGTTTAGAGGCAGGAAAAAAATTCCAAACCCTCCTAAGAGCAGCAGAAAAATGTCCAGTGAGCATGAGACATAAATGGTCTTGTGTCTATTTCATGGTGCTAATTCACAGTCAAGTTAAAGGTATCTATACTCGTGTTCTTATAAGAGCTTGCAGTAACTTTCATTCAAAGTGGTGTGTCAGAGGGGCTGAGCGGGTTTTTGGAGTCGAGGCGCAGAACAGAGAACCCAAATTACAAGCAGCTCCTGCGGGGATAGGTCTACATATTTTTAACCACTTGCCGACCGCCGCACGAACATTTACGTTGGCAGAATGGCACGGACAGGCAAATGGACGTATATATACGTCCCTTTAAATTTGCCGCCTCGTGGGCACGCGCGCACGCCCCTGCTGCAAGCTCCGTGACCGCGGGACCCGCGATGGTGTCACGGAGCTGCAGAACGGGGGAATGCCTGTGTAAACAAGGCATCTCCCTGTTCTGCCTCGTGACAGGACACTCATCTTCTGCTCTCTGTCATCGGGACATTTTCACACAGTTAGAATCACTCCCTAGGACACACTTAACCCTTCCTAGGGGTTAACCCCTTCCCGGCCAGTGTCATTCACACAGTAATCAGTGCATTTTTATAGCGCTGATCGCTGTGTAAATGACAATGGTCCCAAAATAGCATCAAAAGTATCCCATGTGTCCGCCATAATGTTGCAGTCACAATAAAAATCACTGAACGCCGCAATTACTAATAAAAAAAAAAATTAATAAAAATGCCATAAAACTATCCCCTATTTTGTAGACGCTATATCTTTTGCGCAAACCAATCAATAAGTGCTTATTGCAATTTTTTTTTACCAAAAATATGTAGAAGAATACGTATCGGCCTAAACTGAGGAAAAATGTTTTTTTATAGATTTTTTGGGGATGTTTATTATAGCAAAAGTAAAAAATATTGCTTTTTTTTCAAAATTGTCGCTCAATTTTTGTTTATAGCGCAAAAAATAAAAACCGCAGAGGTGATCAAATACCACCAAAAGAAAGCTCTATTTGTGGGAAAAAAGGGACATCAATTTTGTTTGGGAGCCACGTCGCACGACCGCGCAATTGTCAGTTAAAGCGACGCAGTGCCGAATCGCAAAAAAGTGGCCAGGTCATTTGGCAGCCAAATTCTCCGGGGCTGAAGTGGTTAATGATAATAAAATTATGAAGTTAAATTGTTTAGTCTAGTGCCATTCAGTTATAATAATTATACATCGTCAGTTTTAAATTAGAAATTTAAGTTTTGCTCTGGGGAGCTGAAATGGCCTATTTATACAGCAGCAATGGCAGAACCCCCCCCCCCCCCCCCATATTTATCTCAATATGGGTTTAACTAAATTAACTTTTAAGGTCCATATTAACCCAAACTGAATGGCATTTATTCTATGGGGCCAAAATCACACTGGAATTGCACTAAAATAGTATAGGAACCTTTTGCAAAATTGCGCCGCGCTGAGTCGCATAAATGTGAATGCGATTCTGTGTGACTCATGTCATATATGAAATCGCACCAGTGTGAACCAGGCCTTAATCAGCTTTCACTTTTCACTTTATCATATAAATAAAAATTCTAAGGGATCTCCATTGTCAGAAAAACTAGTTTATTGGTCACTTGTTATTCTCCAGTTTAATTGCATCAGCCCAACTGTGTGGTATCTAACCATCTATTTAAATGTGTAGGAATTTGTCATCATTAATGCAAGTGTGGTCATTGTGAGGCTCATTTGATATGTGGGGTATACACTGTAGCCATGTTCTCAGCTGCAGCTGTTTTCTCTATCCTGACATGAAAACTGATACTTTTTCATCTCCCACTGATATTATTGGATGGCTCCCACCTACAGTAACAGGGTGACAACCTGCCTCCATTCACACCGGTGCGACTTGTCATACCCAAGTCGTACCCTATTATCGGCAATGGAACTGTTCATATCGGTACGATGCTGACTTTGCGGTCCCGCACCGATTTGAAAAAGTAGTTCCTGCACTACTTTTGCCGATTTCAGGTGTGACTTGCATATACATCTGTGCACAGATGTCAGCCAAGTCGCACCTAAAATCGCTCTGACATGCAGCTTTAAAATCGTGCAAATTCAAGTGAATTTGCACAATTTTAAAGCCGCATTCAGTGTGAACGAGGTCTAAACAAAAGAAGTTTTCAGGTTATATTATATTTTCAAATTCCTAATTTTTTATTTATTTTTTAACAAGAAATCAAATTCCTAATTTTAGCATCACTGTGACAATCCGGTAACTTGTAGTCTGGCCGAGATGTACGATAACCGTTAAAACAAATGAACTGGTTACCTGTAGATTTGTCCTCTCTTAGACTGCATTCACACCTGAGTGTAGCGGTTCGAGCGTTTTTACTGTCGTTTTTACCGGCGTTTTGTCGCGCGAATTTGCGCCCGTCGAAACGCTCGTTGTCCCGCTAAACGCTTGAATCGAGCGTTTCCATTACATTCTATGACTCCTAAAACGCCCAAATCTGCCCGATTCGCGCGACAAAAAAGGGTCCGGAACTTGTTTGAGCTTCAGGCGTTCGGCTTCAGGCGTTTTGGAGTGGAGATGTGAACCATCTCCATAGAGAATAATGTTTTTTTCCCCCTCTAGCGTTTTGTAGCTTCAGGCTTCAGGCTACAAAACGCTCAGGTGTGAATGCAGCCTTAGAGCCGGTTCACACAGGGGCAACACGACTCTTTGGAGGCGACCTGGAAGCGACCTGAGCCTGCACCACAGCGCGACATGGGGCGACTTAAAAGTCGCCTCCAGGACAGGAGGCATTCCAGTGGCCAATCAACCTTGAATCAGCTCTGTGGGAGGGAGGGGGGAGGGAGGGGTTTGCCTGAGAAAACTATTTTCTCTTCCTGGAAAGTTGCTTCTATTAAGACAGTGATCCGTCTTCTGAGGCGACTTCCATTGAAATCAATGGGTACAAGTTGCCTACAAGTCGGATTGAAGTCGTACAGGAACCTTTTTTGAAGTCGGAGCGACTGCAGTCGTGTACATTAAGACGGCTCCATTCACTTCCATTAGTTTTAAAAAACAGCGCGACTTGGGGCGACTTGAAGTCGCCTCCCGAGTCGCCTCTGTGTGAACCGGCTCTTAAAGTATATAGTAGAACTATTTACATACAATATATCTGCTATTTAGGTACAGCAGTTTATTCCAATCTCAATGTTTATGCTCTATGAAAATAGATGGGCAGCTCATCCACATGAAAGTGTCTAAATTTGAAGCATTTATTGCTCGGTCCGCCCTACGCGTTTCGTGCCCCGAGACAAAGTGACCTATCACGAAACGCGTAGGGCGGACCGAGCGGCGTGGTGACGTCATCCCCTTTCTGCTCGATCTCCTAGGACGGGTTTACTCGTCAGTGTCTGGCCGGCGCCGCAAGTTCAAGGCTGTTTCCTTACAACACTGCTGTAAGTGTGTTTTTTTATTTTTATACAATAAACCCCAAAGATTTTACACCAGCGAGCTATCCCTCTCCTTTTTTACTTGGTGTCATACTGCCTTTTTGCTGTGGAAGTTCGTTTGAAGAGTTGGTTATAGGAGTCTATATCATCCAATTGGGAGTACTTGCATGCAGTTTGAGGTCCTCCGTAACAGGGGACCAATACAATCTGGTAAGCTGCTGACCTTTTTTTTTTGGTGGTGGATATCACTCTTCAGACAAGCACGGTGGAACTTTGGACTTTGTTTATACACGGGTGTTTTCACTCCAGCATTCATTTTTTGGATTGATTTATTTGTGCACATTTAGATTGACGCCTTGTGCATCATCTTACAATATATTATTTGCATGGTTTATAAATTTATCACGTTTATATTTATCACCATTTATTGGTTATGTTAATTATGTTTTTAGGTTTGTTTTTTACCAATTGATATATTACTAATAAGGGTCTTATGCACTATATACTGTTCAATTTCTAAATTTAATAGGTTTAGCGCCACTATATATATTTTTCTTCCTATGTTTAGGTGTGTCAAGCACTTGGGCGTTAATTGATTTAATGCGGGTTTTTGGAGTCGAGGCGCAGAACAGAGAACCCAAATTACAAGCAGCTCCTGCGGGGATAGGGCTACATATTTTTAACCACTTGCTGACCGCCGCACGAACATTTACGTCGGCAGAATGGCATGGACAGGCAAATGGGCGTATATATACGTCCCTTTAAATTTGCCACTGCGTGGGCGCGCGCACGCCCCTGCTGCAAGCTTCGTGACCGCGGGACCCGTGGACTCTATGTCTGCCGGTGTCCCGCGATGGTGTCACGGAGCGGCAGAACGGGGGGATGCCTGTGTAAACAAGGCATCTCCCTGTTCTGCCTAGTGACAGGACACTCATCTTCTGCTCCCTGTGATCGGGACATTTTCACACAGTTAGAATCACTCCCTAGGACACACTTAACCCTTCCTAGGGGTTAACTCCTTCCCTGCCAGTGTCATTTACACAGTAATCAGTGCATTTTTATAGCACTGGTCGCTGTGTAAATGACAATGGTCCCAAAATAGCATCAAAAGTGTCCCATGTGTCCGCCATAATGTCGCAGTCACGATAAAAATCGCTGATCGCCACCATTACTAATAAAAAAAAAATATTAATAAAAATGCCTTAAAACTATCCCATATTTTGTAGACGCTATAACTTTTGCGCCAACCAATCAATAAGTGCTTATTGCAATTTTTTTTTTACCAAAAATATGCAGAAGAATACGTATCGGCCTAAACTGAGGAAAAATGTTTTTTTATATATTTTTTGGGGATATTTATTATAGCAAAAGTAAAAGATATTGCTTTTTTTTTTCAAAATTGTTGCTCTATTTTTGTTTATAGCGCAAAAAATAAAAACCACAGAGGTGATCAAATACTACCAAAAGAAAGCTCTATTTGTGGGGAAAAAAGGACGTCAATTTTGTTTGGGAGCCACGTCGCACGATCGCACAATTGTCAGTTAAAGCGATGCAGTGCCGAATCGCAAAAAGTGGCCCGGTCATTTGGCAGCCAAATTCTCCGGGGCTGAAGTGGTTAATGATAATAAAATTATGAAGTTAAATTGTTTAGTCTAGTGCCATTCAATTATAATAATTATACATCGTCAGTTTTAAATGAGAAATTTAAGTTTTGCTCTGGGGAGCTGAAATGGCCTATTCATACCTTCCTTTAATTAAAGTGATTTTTCACTTGTACCAAGAGAACATTTCTGGATTCAGTGCAGCCTTTCATGGAAGCTAAGGTTGCTGATCTCTTCTTTTGGAAATGCTGTGTGACTGGCTGCCAAACTGATCCTCTTGTTTCAGTACTTTGGGTTAATGACCTGGGAGGGACATATGTGCAGATGAAGACTTTTAACTTTTCTGAGCGTTCTTTGGAGGTTTTATGTGGGGTTTATTTTGTGTTCAGAGACTTAATTTAGGTGGGTTTATGGTAACAGCCAGACTAAGGTTTTCAGGAGCAGGTCAGCAGCAATGGCAGAACCCCCCCCCCCCATATTTATCTCAATATAGGTTTAACTAAATTAACTTTTAAGGTCCATATTAACCCAAACTGAATGGCATTTATTCTATGGGGCCAAAATCACACTGGAATTGCACTAAAATAGTATAGGAACGTTTTGCAAAATTGCGCCGCGCTGAGTCGCATAAATGTGAATGCGATTCTGTGTGACTCATGTCATATATGAAATCGCACCAGTGTGAACCAGGCCTTAATCAGCTTTCACTTTTCACTTTATCATATAAATAAAAATTCTAAGGGATCTCCATTGTCAGAAAAACGAGTTTATTGGTCACTAGAAAAGCCCGGAGCAAGGAATGCAATGAATGGGTGGAGGGCGAACATGACTAGGGAAACAGGGACTTATGTGAAGGATTAGGGGATTGGTGGGGTAAGGCTGAGGAAGATGGGATAAGATTGGTGGGTTAATTTGTGTGGGAGGGGGCATTGAAGGTATAAAGGAAGACTCCGCCCCCTCCCCGGATAACATGCGGCGCAGAGAAAGTTCAGGATGGCAGACTTGGAGCAGCTCCTGGCCCAATTGCGGGCAGAAACAGCAGTGCGAGGCCCACGGTGGGCCCAGGAACATTTAGGGCCTTTGCTCGGGCGTCCGGTGGAGGAAGAGGTTAATGGGGGGAGAGTGTCAGCGCGAGCTCGGCAGTCAAAACCGCCGGAGCGCTTCTCTCCTGACCTCTCCTCCGGAGCTCGCAGACACATAGGGAATCCCCATTCGCGGGCCCCTTCGGGTCCTCCCGCGAAGCGAGCTGCTGTCGCCGGGTTGGACGCCGGAAGGAATCCCCAGCAGAGTCGGAGCTCCGCGGGCGGCCGTTCCGGGAGTTCCGGAGCGGCCACCAGGCCCGCACGGCGATTGGAGTCGGAGGCAGCGGGCCCCGCCCCCAGAGTGATGTCACCGGGGACGGCGCCTCGGCGTGGGAGATCCAGTGTGGCGGTGGCCGGGCCTTCCACTGCGGCGGCCGGGGACCTTGCGGCGGAGGAGCAGAAGGAAGAGGCAGCGGATGTCGGCGACAGGGCTGGACGGAGCCCCCCCGGCCTGGGCAAGGCAACGAAAAAATCGGTGGGCGGGTCCAGAACACGAAGAAGGAGTCGGTGGGGAGCGGGACCCTCGGCATCCAGGGATCCTTCTCCTGGAGGGCTTGCATCGGGAGCTGAAGGGGAGGAGCAACGGTCGGACGGTGCATGGTCGGAATCGGAGGTGGAACGTGAGCCTCTCGGGAGGTCAGCATCGATGGAGGCGGGACGGTCGGCTGGTGGGTCGCTTCCTAGGCAGCCCGGTAAGTTTGTTTTTCCTTTATCTTCACTGGGTCAGTCACAGGTGTTGGGTGCTGGGGGCTGCAGTGGTAGGGGTGATGCTGGGACGTCAGTGTGGGGGTGCTCAGCTGGGGATGGTGACTTGGCAGACCGGGGTCAGAGGTCGGTAGTAGGGATGGATACAAGTATGAGGGGGTTTTTAGCAGGGATCAAGGAATTGGTGGACAGGTTTGAAAATTCAGCAGGTGGGGCGCCATGCCCGGCAGAGGCATGGGTTTCCCCGGTGGGGGGGGATGGCAGGAGCGGGGTGGCAGGGGCAGCGGTGGTGGTGCCACAGCAGGGGGGGACGGACAGTCCTCCGCTAAGGAAGGAGGGGGTTGATACGCCTGCGGCAGTGGGGGAGACGGGCAGGCAGGACCTGGTGAGGTTGGCTGACGCGGCGATGTGCGAGGTCTATATCTTTATATCCAGGAGCATGGAAGCAGGGGTGTCGGTATCCGCGCTGGATAAAAAGGTTGCTGGGTTGGCATTTTTGTTTAAATGGCAAGGTTTGCCTGATTTTACGAAAGACTTCTGGGTTCGACAAGCGCTCAAAGGTTATAGGCGGGTTAGGCCGTTAAAAGACACCAGACGCCCTGTGTCCTTTGGGGTCCTGAGGGGGGTGTTGGCTAAGCTACCGGAGGTTTGCACCTCGGAATAAGAGGCTGCCTTGTTCCGAGTGGCATTTTCCTTGGCATTTTTTGGGGCGTTCAGGATTGGCGAGCTGGTTAGCTCGTCTAAGAAAGTGCACGGGGGGATTGGGGCTAATGAAGTGCGTTGCCAGGAGGACAGAGTGTCCTTGTGGTTACGTAGATCAAAAAACGGATCAAAAAGGGAGGGGCAAGAGAGTTCAGATCTTTTCGTTGCCGGGCTCACCGCTTTGTCCGGTTGGGGCCGTTCAGGGTTTTCTGGCGGTACGCCCAGGGAACGTGGGGTCCTTTCTGATACATGCGGATGGGTGTCCGTTGTCCAGGTTTCAGTTCATATCGGTTTTCCGAAAATGTTTGGGGTGCCTAGGTTTAGAGGCGAAAGAATTTTCGTCACATTCGTTCAGAATTGGGGCGGCTACGGAAGCGGCTCGAAGTGGGTTGGATAGTGAGTCGGTCAAGCGCATTGGGAGATGGGAATCGAGGAGATTTCGATCTTACATTCGCCCTCACTTAGTGGTAGGGGTGTGAGGAGAATAGGAGTAAGGGTATGAGGAGAGTAGGAGTGGGGCTGATTGGAGTTTATAAAAAAAAAAAAAAAAAAAGGAAATAAAATAATGAGGTTACGTTGACAGGCTTGGCTGTGGTTACGGTGGATACATGTTTTTCTCTCTTTCAGGTGTGGCGCCGGCGTTGGTCTGGATACTGGGGCACTCTTACGTGTACAGGGGGGGTAAGAGGGCTGAGGCAAGACCGGAAGGTCGGCAATTGGGGTTTCCAAGGCAGGAGGCCCGGATTCGCTGGCTGGGAATTCCGGGAATGTTATGGAGTAGGACGGTTCCAGAAGTGCATCGTTATGCGCGACTGGACCGCCCACCTGACGTTTTAATTTTGCACGTAGGTGGGAATGACTTAGGTGTTAGATCTATGCTGGATGTGACGAAGGATATCAAATTTGATATTCTTCGTCTTCGTATGGCATTCCCGGAAATGGTGATAGTGTGGTCCGACATGGTGGCTCGTACTTCATGGAGGACAGCTAGATCCATAGAAGGCATCAATAGGGCGCGGAGGAAAGTTAATCGGGATGTGGCCAGGTTCATGGTTAGGAATGGGGGTTTGGTGATACGTCATTTTGAGCTGGAGTTGGAGACATGGCGGTACCTTCGGGGTGATGGGGTACACCTCAGTGATGTGGGTATAGACCTATGGGCGTTAGGGTTACAGGATGGTATACAGAGGGCTCTCAGGGTGTGGAGGGGCACCCAATTGTAAAGGCTTTTACATTCGGGTGCTGTGGCGGGTGTCTGTTCTTTGCAGGGGAAGGATGATACCTCGGAAAGAAGGGTTCAGGACCTGTCGTTGGTATGGGTCCTGACGGTGGGCTTACAGTTAACGGAGGTTTAGCTTGAAGCATTGGGATGGTGCACTGCGGTCATGGTTGTCTCTGAGCCAGCATGTCGGCTTGAGGCCTATTAGCGGATTTTGAGAAGTACCGCAGTGCAATAATAGACACAAATGTTAATAGAGGTTCCTGCAGAGATCGACACCAGTAATTTACTGAGGGTCCTTTAGGACAGAGTTTATGGTTACTGTTAAAAAAAGTTATACAGCGTTTTAATAAATAAGGCTGCTACGGCCTATATATATTTCTCCAACTCCTGGTGTGGTCTCGTTTACTTAGTCATAAGTAAGATAGTAAATAAGGGGTGTATAATAAGGACATCTGTTATACGATAGTCATGTTATTCTCCAGTTTAATTGCATCAGCCCAACTGTGTGGTATCTAACCATCTATTTAAATGTGTAGGAATTTATCATCATTAATGCAAGTGTGGTCATTGTGAGGCTCATTTGATATGTGGGGTATACACTGTAGCCATGTTCTCAGCTGCAGCTGTTTTCTCTATCCTGACATGAAAACTGATACTTTTTCATCTCCCACTGATATTATTGGATGGCTCCCACCTACAGTAACAGGGTGACAACCTGCCTCCATTCACACCGGTGCGACTTGTCATACCCAAGTCGTACCCTATTATCGGCAATGGAACTGTTCATATCGGTACGATGCTGACTTTGCGGTCCCGCACCGATTTGAAAAAGTAGTTCCTGCACTACTTTTGCCGATTTCAGGTGTGACTTGCATATACATCTGTGCACAGATGTCAGCCAAGTCGCACCTAAAATCGCTCTGACATGCAGCTTTAAAATCGTGCAAATTCAAGTGAATTTGCACAATTTTAAAGCCGCATTCAGTGTGAACGAGGTCTAAACAAAAGAAGTTTTCAGGTTATATTATATTTTCAAATTCCTAATTTTTTATTTATTTTTTAACAAGAAATCAAATTCCTAATTTTAGCATCACTGTGACAATGCGGTAACTTGTAGTCTGGCCGAGATGTACGATAACCGTTAAAACAAATGAACTGGTTACCTGTAGATTTGTCCTCTCTTAGACTGCATTCACACCTGAGCGTAGCGCTTCGAGCGTTTTTACTGTCGTTTTTACCGGCGTTTTGTCGCGCGAATTTGCGCCCGTCGAAACGCTCGTTGTCGCGCTAAGCGCTTGAATCGAGCGTTTCCATTACATTCTATGACTCCTAAAATGCCAAAATCTGCCCGAGTCGCGTGACAAAAAAGGGTCCGGAACTTGTTTGAGCTTCAGGCGTTCAGCTTCAGGCGTTTTGGAGTGGAGATGTGAACCATCTCCATAGAGAATTAATTTTTTTTTCACCCTCTAGCATTTTGAAGCTTCAGGCTTCAGGCTACAAAACGCTCAGGTGTGAATGCAGCCTTAGAGCCGGTTCACACAGGGGCAACACGACTCTTTGGAGGCGACCTGGAAGCGACCTGAGCCTGCACCACAGCGCGACATGGGGCGACTTACAAGTCGCCTCCAGGACAGGAGGCATTCCAGTGGCCAATCAACCTTGAATCAGCTCTGTGGGAGGGAGGGGTTTGCCTGAGAAATGTATGTTCTCTTCCTGGAAAGTTGCTTCTGTTAAGACAGTGATCCGACTTCTGAGGCAACTTCCATTGAAATCAATGGGTACAAGTTGCCTATAAGTCGGATTGAAGTCGTACAGGAACCTTTTTTGAAGTCGGAGCGACTGCAGTCGTGTACATTAAGACGGCTCCATTCACTTCCATTAGTTTTAAAAACAGCACGACTTGGGGCGACTTGAAGTCGCCTCCCGAGTCGCCTCTGTGTGAACCGGCTCTTAAAGTATATAGTAGAACTATTTACATACAATATATCTGTTATTTAGGTACAGCAGTTTATTCCAATCTCAATGTTTATGCTCTATGAAAATAGATGGGCAGCTCATCCACATGAAAGTGTCTAAATTTGAAGCATTTATTGCTTTAAACACCTCACTGATCATCATGGTATATCAGATAGTTTTTTTGTTTTTTTTTGCTAAGTGTATTAGACTTTAACCTCCCTGGCGGTCTGATTATGTCAGAGAGAGGCTCCTGCAAACTCCTCCTCCAGCTCTCTGCCTAAACCTCTGTATAGGCTTTCAGTTGCAAAGCTGGAGGAAGTGTCAATAGACCATGGCTGATTACTGCACTCATATTGAGAATTACAGGTCTATCTACCACAGTGACAGACAGAACTTGTAGTTTAATCATTCACAGATCTCTGTGAATGAATAATGTGGCTGTGCAGCTGCAGGGTTGCACAGCCATGCCGATTTCAAACTTGACAGGTGCTGTGGGGGATAAGAACCCCCACACACTGTTTGTGGCGCGCACTTTGTAGGTGGGAAGTTTGCTTAGCAACATGTTACATGTTATACTCTAAATACAGTAAAACAGATTCCAGCATTATAATGTAACTACAAAATGCAATGACACAGCAGTGATTAGTCACAAATTGTGGAATTTATACTGCTTGTAAAACCATGGTCACTGATTAATAGTCATTTGTAACATGTTGATTTGTTCTTCTATTGGCTTTTTAATATACCCATATGGGTTTGTCTGGCACTGATACAGATAGAACAGACTGCCAAATTTGATTATGTTTCTAAGAAATTGAATCTTGTAACATGCCAGGTTAAATTTTTAAATAAAATAAATATTACTAAAAGACAAGATATACAGTATGTATACATTCCATATTATTTGTAGCCAGGTGCCTTTACTAAGAATAGAGAGTGAGAGAAACACTGGCTGCAGCTGCTGTCTGTAGCTATTGCCCTGTGGTTCTCATCTGGTTAACAGCTATATCAGCAAGAGGATGGGGCTGCTGAACAGGAAGTGTTCAATAAACTAAGTCAAGCAGCACTGCACTGAGGGAACTGTAGTCCAGAGGAGAGAGACTCTACTGTAACAAAGAACATTTGAACTGCATTTCCCAGAGAGAGATTGCCAGGAGGAGCGGAAAAGGCTGCATTTTCTCAGGCTGTACAGGACACAGCTTCCTTTTGCCATGAGGGAGACCGGAGAGTGCACATAAGAGTAATCTGAGTGCAGAGCAGAGAGTGGACTAAATTACTAGAAACTGAGCCCTTTAGGAACTGACCATACAGCCATCTAGAAGCCTTATTGCTGCCTGCAGGTTTGACTGGGACTATTCTCACATGCACCAATCATACAACTGGATCCCATCGCTAGTCGGCTGAAGAGTTAGGACTAAAGACTGCCCTTTACAGCTGCTATACAGAGACCTTCACCTATTGCTGCTTATGCTAAGAGGTACTTCTTAGGGATCATTGCACCATATCCTAGCTATTCTTCTAGTTATAGTATTAATATTCACATTGCAGTTAATGCTTATATGCATTGTTTATTGCTGACTTTTCTGATTCATGAGCTAATTTCAGTCTAGAGGTACAGGACCCTATTCTAAGTTACCTTGGCATAGTGACTACACTGTTTAGGGGACTGTGGGGGAGATTTACTAAAGCCGATGAACACAGAATCTGGTGTAGCTGTGCGTAGTAACCAATCAGCTGCTAACTTCAGCTTGTTCAATTAAGCTTTGACAATAAAACCTAGAAGCTGATTGGTTACATGCACCGCTGCACCAGATTCTGTGTTCACCACCTTTAGTAAATCTCCCCCACTGTCTGAATCTATCTATTGTGTGATCATTTATGCTCAAACCACCATTTATTCTAATACAAATTAAATCATTGAGTTAATTTACCACTAAGGCCTCATGCACACTGGGCGTTTTGCTAACTTTCTCAGACTCCTTTCCTCTTGGCAGCAGCGTTTTGGCAGAAGAAATGCTTGATGCTTTTAAAAATGTGAAGCATGTTTAGGTGTGTCAAGCACTTGGGCGTTAATTGATTTAATGCGGGTTTTTGGAGTCGAGGCGCAGAACAGAGAACCCAAATTACAAGCAGCTCCTGCGGGGATAGGGCTACATATTTTTAACCACTTGCCGACCGCCGCACGAACATTTATGTCGGCAGAATGGCATGGACAGGCAAATGGACGTATATATACGTCCCTTTAAATTTGCCACCGCGTGGGCGCGCGCACGCCCCTGCTGCAAGCTTCGTGACCGCGGGACCCGTGGACTCTATGTCTGCCGGTGTCCCGCGATGGTGTCACGGAGTGGCAGAACGGGGGGATGCCTGTGTAAACAAGGCATCTCCCTGTTCTGCCTTGTGACAGGACACTCATCTTCTGCTCCCTGTCATCGGGACATTTTCACACAGTTAGAATCACTCCCTAGGACACACTTAACCCTTCCTAGGGGTTAACTCCTTCCCTGCCAGTGTCATTTACACAGTAATCAGTGCATTTTTATAGCACTGGTCGCTGTGTAAATGACAATGGTCCCAAAATAGCATCAAAAGTGTCCCATGTGTCCGCCATAATGTCGCAGTCACGATAAAAATTGCTGATCGCCGCCATTACTAATAAAAAAAAAATATTGATAAAAATGCCATAAAACTATCCCCTATTTTGTAGACGCTATAACTTTTGCGCAAACCAATCAATAAGTGCTTATTGCAATTTTTTTTTACCAAAAATATGTAGAATACGTATCGGCCTAAACTGAGGAAAAATGTTTTTTTATATATTTTTTGGGGATATTTATTATAGCAAAAGTAAAAGATATTGCTTTTTTTAAAAAAAATTGTTGCTCTATTTTTGTTTATAGCGCAAAAAATAAAAACCACAGAGGTGATCAAATACCACCAAAAGAAAGCTCTATTTGTGGGGAAAAACGCACGTCAATTTTGTTTGGGAGCCACGTCGCACGACCGCGCAATTGTCAGTTAAAGCGATGCAGTGCCGAATCGCAAAAAGTGGCCCGGTCATTTGGCAGCCAAATTCTCCGGGGCTGAAGTGGTTAATGATAATAAAATTATGAAGTTAAATTGTTTAGTCTAGTGCCATTCAATTATAATAATACATCGTCAGTTTTAAATGAGAAATTTAAGTTTTGCTCTGGGGAGCTGAAATGGCCTATTCATACCTTCTAATAATTAAAGTGATTTTTCACTTGTACCAAGAGAAAATTTCTGGTTTCAGTGCAGCCTTTCATGGAAGCTAAGGTTGCTGATCTCTTCTTTTGGAAATGTTGTGTGACTGGCTGCCAAACTGATCCTCTTGTTTCAGTACTTTGGGTTAATGACCTGGGAGGGACATATGTGCAGATGAAGACTTTTAACTTTTCTGAGCGTTCTTTGGAGGTTTTATGTGGGGTTTATTTTGTGTTCAGAGACTTAATTGAAGTGGGTTTATGGTAACAGCCAGACTAAGGTTTTCAAGAGCAGGTCAGCAGCAATGGCAGAACCCCCCCCCCCCCCATATTTATCTCAATATAGGTTTAACTAAATTAACTTTTAAGGTCCATATTAACCCAAACTGAATGGCATTTATTCTATGGGGCCAAAATCACACTGGAATTGCACTAAAATAGTATAGGAACCTTTTGCAAAATTGCGCCGTGCTGAGTCGCATAAATGTGAATGCGATTCTGTGTGACTCATGTCATATATGAAATCGCACCAGTGTGAACCAGGCCTTAATCAGCTTTCACTTTTCACTTTATCATATAAATAAAAATTCTAAGGGATCTCCATTGTCAGAAAAACTAGTTTATTGGTCACTTGTTATTCTCCAGTTTAATTGCATCAGCCCAACTGTGTGGTATCTAACCATCTATTTAAATGTGTAGGAATTTATCATCATTAATGCAAGTGTGGTCATTGTGAGGCTCATTTGATATGTGGGGTATACACTGTAGCCATGTTCTCAGCTGCAGCTGTTTTCTCTATCCTGACATGAAAACTGATACTTTTTCATCTCCCACTGATATTATTGGATGGCTCCCACCTACAGTAACAGGGTGACAACCTGCCTCCATTCACACCGGTGCGACTTGTCATACCCAAGTCGTACCCTATTATCCGCAATGGAACTGTTCATATCGGTACGATGCTGACTTTGCGGTCCCGCACCGATTTGAAAAAGTAGTTCCTGCACTACTTTTGCCGATTTCAGGTGTGACTTGCATATACATCTGTGCACAAATGTCAGCCAAGTCGCACCTAAAATTGTGTTCTGGGAGACACTCGGCTCCCAGAACACAACAGGGACCAGTGAGAACGGCGCAGCGCGGCTCGCGCATGCGCTGTAGGGAACCGGGCAGTGAAGCTGCAACGCTTCACTTCCTGGTTCCCTCACCGAGGATGGCGGTGGGGGCAGCAGAGTGACGAGTGATTGCTCGTCCTCTGACGTCGCTGGACTCCAGGACAGGTAAGTGTCCTAATATCAAAAGTCAGCAGCTGCAGTATTTGTAGCTGCTGGCTTTTAATACTTTTTTTTCATGGGAGCTCCGCTTTAAATCTGTCCAAACAAGAGTCCAGTAGACATCCCGGGTATGATAAAGTTTGAAACACGAAATCATAAATTATAATATAATAAATAACTATAAATATAAAAAAATAATAATATAATAATAATACATTTTATTCAATAATGTAATCAAATCAAAAACACTGAAATTTGTCCAAACAAGGGTGCAATACTACTAGTCACTGTAATACTAGACACTGCATATTGGTTAAGTAAACATCACAGGTATGAAAATTTTTGAAACATGGGACTGCACAAAGTCCGACGTCACAATCAAAACAATGGAAAGCGTCCCTCTACTTCAAAAGTGGTTTTAGACCAGCTAGAAAACAGCGATAGTGAATTAGAATCACTCGCAGCATTTAATGATAGTGATTTGTAGGGAAATTCATCAGCAGACACTGAAAGTAACAACAGCGACAATTCTGCGACTGAGCTCAGTACTGCATGAACCGTACCACAGTCAATAGAGCACCAAGTTCGCACATCACTGATCTCAGTCACAGAATCATCGCTGTAATCACTTTCTGTGTCTGATGACAAATTGCCCCACAAATCTCTATCGCTTAATTCTGCAAGTGATTCTAATTCACTATCGCTGTTTTCTAGCTGGTCTAAAACCACTTTTGACGTAGAAGGACGCTTTCCATTGTTCTGATTGTGATGTCGGACTTTTTGCAGTCCCATGTTTCAAAAATTTTCATACCCGGGATGTTTACTAAACCAATACGCAGTGTCTAGTATACAGCGACGTTCTCGAGTTTCCAGGCAGAATGAATGATAAAAGTGCAGGCAGGGCACTGGACAAAGCACTAGGGACAAAACGGAGGTGAAATGATTTGATACAGTAATGTAATCTACAGATTATAATGTATTGTGTGGGTTATGTTTTTTGTACTTTTTTGAATTTCTCGCAGGGCTCCGCCCCCATGCGTTGCAACGCTTGCAGGGAACCGAGCCTGGAACACATAGGGCAGAGGATCCGGCCAGAGGATACAGCGGGAGGACATCGCAGGATCCTAGGGACAAGGTAAGTACCTGTACATGGATATGTGGTGTAATCCCAAGTGTGGCTCGGGGTTACCGCTTTTGGTACTGAGGATTAACCCCGAGCCACACTGGGGATTACCACTAGGGTAAGGTGACCAGATTTTTAAAATAAAATCCGGGGACATTTTTTTTTTTTACTAGTATTGATGGCAATCAGTG
This sequence comes from Rana muscosa, assembly GCA_029206835.1. Lineage (NCBI taxonomy): Eukaryota > Metazoa > Chordata > Amphibia > Anura > Ranidae > Rana > Rana muscosa. Next base: position 164,478,229 of record CM055120.1, read on the forward strand.
ACTCTCTGCCCGCCGCCGCCCGCCTCACAGACTGTCAAGTCTTACTCTCCGGGCCCCCGGCTACTACTGGGTGGGGAGCGGAGGAAGATCACTCCACCAGGAAAGGCAAGGAGATAAGCAGGCAGGCGACGGGCTGGGACTTGAGCCAAGGCAGAAGAACATGCGAGCGGAGCTGAATGGGCATGCGCCCGAAACTTAAGAAATATTCCCTCCGCTCCTACCAGCACATGATCATCAGAAAGGGGCACAGATAATTGAAAAAAATACCCACCCCCCCCCTAAGCTAGTAGGAGCGGCAGAGCGGGGTGTGCAATTCAGATTTTTTTTTTTTTAATTCTGCACTGACTCTTTGAAATTGCCCCAGCCCCTGTTCAAATCCAATCCGGGGACAAATTTGGTCTGGGGACAGTGTCCTCAATCCGGGGACTGTCCCCTGAAACTGGGGATGTCTGGTCACCCTACACTAGGGAGGTAATGGGCTGCCTGCATGCAGTGCCTAGATTCTAGACACACGGGGGGAGATTTTACTAAAACTGGAGCACTCAGAATTTGGTGCAGCTGTGCATGGTAGCCAATCAGCTTCTAACTTCAGCTTGTTCATTTACACTTTGACAATAAAACCCGGAAGCCGATTGGTTTCTATGCAGAGTTGCACCAGATTTTGCACTCTCCAGTTTTGGTAGATATCCCCCACTGTAAAAAACTTCTCATTCATGGTATGCAGACCTTAGCGCCCGTGTGAACGAAGCTTAATGCCTTGTACACACGATTGGATTTCTGATGGAATAAAATGAAATTCATCGGAAATTCCGATCGTGCGTGGGCCCCATCTGATTTTTTTTCCATTGGAGTAAAAAAATAGAACATGTTTTAAAATTTTCCGATGGGAAAAAAATACGATGGGAAATTCCGATCGTCTGTGTGGAATTCTATCGGAGAAAAATCCACGCATGCACAGAATCAAGTCGACGCATGCTCGGAAGCATTGAACTTAATTTTTCTCGGCTCGTCGTAGTGTTTTACGTCACCGTGTTTTGGACGGTCGGAATTTAGTCTGACAATGTGTATGCAAGACTGATGGAAGTCAGCTTCATCGGAATTCCGACGAAAAATTCCATCGGATTTTACTCCATCGGAAATCCGATCGTGTGTACCAGGCATTAAGCCTGGTACACACTACAGTTTTTTTTTTTTTGTGCAACCCCGCGGGGTTGCACAAAAAAGGAAAACCTGACAGCTCCGATCGGGAGCCACAGTACTAACCATACGAGGTTTGTTCAGCGATCTCCCCCGCTGAGCTGTTGTGTTCTGACAGGGGGTCAGCCACCCTGTCAGGACACTCCAATCAGCGCTCTCTGCCATTGGCTGAGAGCGCTGACCGGGAGTTGGTTGGCTGCTGGTTTTCCAGCATGCATGTCTGGCAGAATCCAGCCGAGCAGTCTGGCTTCTTTTGGACAGACCGACATACACACGAGCAGAATGTTGGCCGGTATTTTTTGTACCAGAAAATGTCTCCCGACATTCTGCCTGTGTGTACAGGGCTCATTGTTCATACCAGAGGATTAAATAATGATAACAATAGGTTCCTTGGTTGTAATTTTTCATGTCTCCATACAGCTTTTTTTGGTCAGCAACATACACTTCACAAATTGTAGCTTTGGCATCTTTGTACGCCTTGAAAACAACATGGAATTAGTTGAAATTATTATTTTGTTTCCGTGGTTTAGCTGGAGAATATGTGGTACAGTCAAAGCAAGTAAAAGTTCCCAGGAGTGGGCTAAAATAGACTTCCAAACATTCAATCAATACACTATGTAAACCATAAAAAACATTTGTGTCAGCTGCCCGTAATTATGGTACTGCTTCAAGAAACACAAAGAATATAAACATGTGAGTTTTCTCTTTGGAGAGTATAATGATGCTTCTGAAAAAAATCAATTGCTAAGCAATGCCAATTTTTTTTTATATTTAACTAATCTGTTTAAGAGTTTAAAGTGACATTATGTTTTTATAAATTTTTTGTATGGGAGATTGTGGGGGGAGGGGAAGGGGGATTGAATGTATTGTTGGAAAATGGAAAATGGTTTAATAAAGATATGAAATAAAAAAAAAGAAGATATAAAAAAAAATCAAAAAAAAAAACGAACTGCTTGTATGCTTCGGTGACCCTAAAAGAAGAAATAAAAAAATGAAACAGTTAATAAAGAAGACAATTCTGGTGTTGGCAAAAACCTCATTATGGTTAAACTATTATTTACCCAGTACATTTATAATAAAAAAAAGAAAAATCTCCTTTAATTCTACTTTAAGGTCTTATGGTATTTTGGTCTTATTTATTAAATTGACTGATGTCTGTAGTTTTCTTGAATCCATCCATGGTATAAGTTTACAAAGCATCCATATACCCAGTGCTACCATAGACTCTATTGTCGCGTACACACGATTGGACATTCAGACAACAAAACCGTGGATTTTTTTTGGACGGATGTTCACTCAAACTTGTCTTGCATACACACGGAACCACAAATGTTGTCGGAAATTCCGATCGCCAAGAACGCGGTCACGTACAGCACGTACGACGGCACAGTAAAAGGGAAGTTCAATACCAATGCGTCACCCTTTGGGCTCCTTCTGCTAATCTTGTGTTAGTAGAAGTTTTGGTGCGAGACAATTCGCGCTTTTCAGCCTCGTGCTTTTCTGTCCGTGTTTGCAGCGTGACGAATGTGCTATCTCCATTACAAACGCTAGTTTTACCAGATCGAGTGCTTCCGTCTCGTACTTGATTCAGAGCATGCGTGGAATTTTGTGCGTCGGAATTGTCTACACGGAATTTACGGGAACGGATTTTGTTGTCGGAAAATTTGAGATCCAGCTCTCAAATTTTTGTTGTCGGAAATTCCGACAGCAAATGTCCGATGGAGCCTACACACGGTCGGAATTTCTGACAACAAGCGGGTTGAGAAACAGGGGGGGGGGGTGCAAGTGACCTCTCTCCTCTCATCTCTCCTCCCCTCCTCTGCAGAGGCCCCCCTTACATCAGAGTCCGCACAGAGGCCCCCTCTTACATCAGAGTCCGCACAGAGCCCCCTCTTACATCAGAGTCAGCACAGAGCCCCCTCTTACATCAGAGTCCACACAGAGGCCCCCTCTTACATCAGAGTCCGCACAGAGCCCCCTCTTACATCAGAGTCCGCACAGAGCCCCCTCTTACATCAGAGTCTGCACAGAGGCCCCCTCTTACATCAGAGCCCGCACAGAGGCCCCCCTTACATCAGAGTCTGCACAGAGCCCCCCTTACATCAGAGTCCGCACAGAGGCCTCCTCCTACATCAGAGCCTGCACAGAGGCCCCCTCTTACATCAGAGTCCGCACAGAGCCCCCTCTTACATCAGAGTTCACACAGAGCCCCCCTTACATCAGAGTCCACACAGAGCCCTTCCCTTACATCAGAGTCCGCACAGAGCCCCCCATTTACATCAGAGTCTGCACAGAGCCCCCCTTACATCAGAGTCCGCACAGAGCCCCCCCTTACATCAGAGTCCACACAGAGCTCCCCCTTACATCAGAGTCTGCACAGAGGCCACCCCCTTACATCAGAGTCCGCACAGAGGCCCCCCCTTATATTAGAGTCCGCACAGAGGCCTCCCTTACATCAGAGTCCGCACAGAATTTCCACTTACACTGTAAGGGGGAGCTCTGTGGACTCTAATGTAAACGGGAACCCTGATTTAAGGGGGGATCTGATGTAAGGGGTGTTCTGGGAAACTTGATTTAAGGGGCATGCTATGGACTCTGGTGTAAAGGGGGTCTCTGCTCACCAAAGCCTGCCCCCCCTCCCCTTTAACAAAGTCCACAGAGCAACCCTTTTTATACACTGGGAGGCAGGAGAGAGGGTGAGCTTACCAGGATGGAGGCTGAGGCGCCGGCTGTCTGCCGCTTTTCTGGGTTCAAACTTCCTGCCCAGTGCCCACACATGCCCGGGGAGTGTGAGCGGGGCAGACTCAGAAGGAGGAAGATCAGAGCTCTATCTCTCCTCGTGTCTGTGCAGAGAGGGATGTCAGTGCCGGTGTGTGTTAACAGAGTTCCAGTAGCCTGTGCAGAGACATCTCACCTCTCTCCCTCCCCTCCTCTGCCCCGCGGATTGAGGAGCAGGGGGGGGTTGCTACCGAAAGTCCTGACATCTTACCTCTCCCCCCTCCTCTCTCTTCTGCAGCGGAAGAGGGGGTGTGCCAGCGCGGCGGCGCCGCCCCTGCATCCACTGCCGCCCCGAGGCCTGGCCTCGGTGGCCTTGTGGAGAATCGAGGCCCTGGATAGACCTGTATGTAGAATTTTACTTTAGTGTTACAATAGAGAATATTTGCTGAGAAGTCATAAGGTGAACTCATACTTAATTCCACGTTGCTGTCAGTGTGGATATGATTTATTAAATGTAGCACTCGTATAGCAAATGTATTACACTTTTGTGAAAAGTAATTGCTTTCCAATTATCCTGTAAGATTCAAATTTAATGGGGTTGATTTACTAAAAAAAAAACACTAGAGACTGTTAACTTAGTAGGTGTGGGTTAATTTTGGAAACTCAATGTTCACTTAGCTTAGTGAATAAGATTGTACGGGCAAATTTTTTTCCCATTTTTCAGGCACATGATTAGGTAATCAAGCTAAAAACAGCTTCAATTTATTTGGTAAGCTACGAGAAGTTTAGTAACGCAATCTCCAAAAATTACAGTATATTCACACAAAGAAACTCCAATCTATCTACACTTTAATGGCATCCCAGTCTTAGTTTGTAGGGTTCAATATTGAGTTGGCCCACTCTTTGCAGCTATAACAGCTTCAACTCTTCTGGGAAGGCTGTCTACAAGGTTTAGGAGTGTGTCTATGGGAATGTTTGACCATTCTTCCAGAAGCGCATTTGTGAGGTCAGGCACTGATGTTGGTTAAGAAGTCCAGAGAGGCACGGAGCAGCGCCAAAGGTGTAGGTGGAGGGCCGGCATGACAGGGGTTAACGGGGGCGGAGCCTGTAGGACGTAGGGGGCAGCGTGAGGTTGCAGAGGGGAGGAGGAGAGAGAGTAAGGAGAGGAAAAGGAAGGGGAGGGGTCAGTCGCCACGAGGAGCGCAGGAGGAAAGCAGCTTCCCACCCTCCCGCCCTGTTTTTAAGGGTCATTTGTTTTACGGGGATGGGGGTTGTGGTGGCCGCAAAATGGCAGACATTGTGGTGGCGGTGGGGTGCAAAGTCCTGGCTAGGTCAGATGGGCACCTAGAAGGCATGGTTAGGGACCCGTCTGAGGGTACGGATTCCAGTTGGTATATGGGTACCTGCTAGTTGTCTCTGAGTCAGAGGTTTTAGCGGCTGGAGGCCTAGAAGTACTAGCAGGTACAGTGAGGGGTTATGCTGATTGGACCTTGTGCCCCCAGGGTGGTAAAAATACTGGAAGTTAGAAATAAAAGGTTAATGTGTTATGTTAATTATGGAGAGTTTTTTATATATATATTTATTTATATATATATTTTGGGTTATATATATATATTGGTTAATAAAAATGGCCTGTTGGCCAATTTACCCCATTCAAGTCTTGTGTGGTTATTAAGGGGAAGGGATGGGGTCATTGTTCAATAGTGGCAGACGTAGTTAATACCATAGTCATGGCTCACAGTCTCCCCTCTAATTCATCCCAAAGGTGTTTTATCAGGATGAGGTCAGGACTCTGTGCAGGCCAGTCAAGTTCCTCAACCCCAAACTCTGATCCCAACTTTGTAAGAACAGTTTGGGAATGGCCTCTTTCTGTTCCAACATGACTGAGCAGCAGTGCACAAACAAGGTCCATAAAGACAATGGGGGTTATTTACAAAAGGCAAATCCACTTTGCACTACAAGTGCACTGCAAGTGCACTTGAAAGTGCACTGGAAGTGCACTTGGAAGTGCAGTCACTGCAGATCCGAGGGGAAGATCTGAAATGAGCGGAAGCATTGATGATATTATCATTCAATCATGTGCAAGCTAAAATGCTGTTTTTTATTTTCCTTGCATGTCCCCCTCTGATCTACAGCGAATGCACTTTCAAGTGCATTTGCAGTGCACTTGTAGTGCAAAGTGGATTTGCCTTTAGTAAATAACCCCCAGTAAGTTTTAACCCAATATACAGTATGTGTGAACACCTATAATCGCCCTCAAGCTGCAATACAAGGACTCAGAGACCATTGCACAATTAATCACAGATATAGCCACAGAATAACTAAAAAGCTCACTGCCACTAAAGGAAACTGTTTCTAAAATGGATCCCTACTTAGTTTACTAGAATGACCACCTTAAAAGGACCTTGAAACCCTGCCAATGTCCTCAAAATCCATTAAAATATGAGGAGAGGATAAGTGGGAAGTTTGCCTGATGATTACTGGCGGTTGGTGTTTTTTGGGGGGGGGGGGCAAACAACCACCACCTCGGTTGGCCGGCAGCACTCGCATCCCCCCCTGTGGGCGGTCGGTCGGTCATCCAGCCCCGTATTTACCCCATCTAGGTCGCAGGGGGGCAGCGCTCCTACAGGCGGTGGGCAGCGGCTTCCACCGTGTTGCCTCCTCCTCTGCATCATGGCAGCTTCCACCATGCGTCTCCTCCCTCCTTGTCCTAGGCATCTAATAGGATCGCCTGTCCTTTCAGCCAATCGGGTGAAGGGTCACAAGACCCACTTCCTGATTGGTCAGGAGGAGGATCAGTGTGACAATAGCGAATATTCATTCGCTATTGTCACACAACTGGGTGGGCTCAGGGCGCAGTGCTCTGTGTCCCGAGCCCACCCTTTTTTGAAGCCTATGAGCGCCTCTGGCTCTAATCACGTGGGCCCTGCATGTAGATTAGGGAGTCTGACAAGTGCATGGGGGAGTGACGCCCATTAGCCCCTAATGGATGGGCCGCCACTGCCGATGATGGCTATCCTACGACTAAGAAATGCTTCACTCCTCCTCCAGCGCACCCCTTTAAGCCCTTTTTGTTTCCCTGCAGCTCCACCAAACAGGTATAGGTTGTTTTCTAAAAGAGTTTACCGTATTGTTATATGATCCTTTTTTATAAATAGAATTTTAATATTTCACTAGAATATCTCCCTGTGTATTTTGTATATACTATTTGTCACTCAGGAAAAGCAAATGTTCAGGCCCCTTCTGCCCTGGTTTATCCTCTAAATTCCAATAGTCAGCCACAAAGTACCCCCCTGAACCTTGCATAATGGTTATCTCATACCAATGAATGGGACCCATTATTGCAGCCTAGCTACAGCTGTGTTTTTTATGTTAATGCATGTAATTATAAACCTTTTAATTAACGTTTTGTTTCTGATAGAAAATAAGTGAATGTGATGCAGTACAGTACAGCTACATACAGTATACAGCTTTTCATTGAACTCTATCTATCTCATAAAAGACTCTAATAACAAAAATGTTTGTAAAGGTGGGAAGCTGGTACATTTCCAGCACTGTATAATGTGCCATCAAGGAAGAATGGCACGTAATCCTAGCCCACACACATTTTGACAGCTGCACATTTGGGAGGAGGGAAAATGCGTAGGAATGATAAATGTCTAGAATTACAGCACCTTGTGACAAAGGGGCCCGATGATGTAACACCAAGGGTCCTAATTACAGTTGAACCTTTGTTACCAGTTCATGAAGTAATTTGTTGTTGTTTAGCTGCGTAGAACATTAATCACCTGGACAGAAGATAATGATTCATGAAGATAAAGTTACAGGTGCCAGTACAAATCTGCAACATTCCAGCTCAACACTATTCTGCAGTGCCTTCATTTTTCTAAATGTATTATATATTTCCAAAAGTCACTGTTTTTTACATAGAGCCACAAGTGAGATCTGCACCCCAGTACACACAACTCACTCCCTTGTGTCCATGCTACCAGTGAGATCTGCACCCCAGTACACACAACTCACTCCCTCATGTCCATGCTACCAGTGAGATCTGCACCCCAGTACACACAACTCACTCCCTCATGTCTATACCACCAGTGAGATCTGCACCCCAGTACACACAACTCACTCCCTCATGTCTATACCACCAGTGAGATCTGCACCCCAGTACACACAACTCACTCCCTCATGTCCATGCTACCAGTGAGATCTGCACCCCAGTACACACAACTCACTCCCTCATGTCCATGCTACCAATGAGATCTGCACCCCAGTACACGCAACTCACTCCCTCGTGTCCATGCTACTGTAACGCCGAGCGCTCCGGGTGTCCCATCCTTCCCGGAGCGCTCACGGCGTCGGTTCCCCTGCAGCGCCCCGGTCAGCCCTCCTGGCCGTGGGCGCTGCTCTGTCACCGGCGGGGATGCGATCCACACGGCGGCACATCTCCGTCTGCGGATCGCATCCCATCCTACTCACCCTCCCCCTCCTGCTCCTTCCCGGCGCGCGCGGCCCCGCTGCGCTCTAGGGCGCGCGCGCGCCGGCCTTCTAAGATTTAAAGGACCAGCGCACCATTGATTGGTGCCTGGCCCAATTACTGTGTGCACACCCAAAACATATATAAACCCACTTCCCCTTCCTGTCCTTGCCAGATCTTGTTGTCCTAGTACCCTGTGGAAGTGTTTTGTGAGTTGCCTTGCCTGTGTATCTGACCTGCTGCCATTGTCTCTGACTACGAACCATTGCCGCCTGCCCTGACCCTCTGCTACGTCTGACCTTGCCTCTGCCTAGTCCTTTTGTACCGCGCCTATCTCAGCCGCCAGAGAGGTGGAGTCGCTACTGGAGGACACGACCTGGTTGCTACCGCCGCAGCAAGTCCATCCCGCTTTGCAGCGGGCTCTGGTGAAAACCGGTAGCTGCTTAGAACCAGTCCCTCAGTACGACCCGTGCCATCCCCTCTCTGGTACAGAGGATCCACCTCCTGTATTCCCACTAGCCGTCAGTCCGGCTCGTGACAGTAGATCCAGCCATGGATCCCGCTGACGTGCCGCTGCCTAGTCTCGCTGATCTCACTACCGTGGTTGCCCAGCAGTCACAATTGATTGCCCAACAAGGACAGCAGCTGTCGCGGTTGACCGCCATGATCCAGCAGTGTCTGCCGCCACAAGCTCCAGCATCTTCCCCTCCCCGAGCTGCCGCTACTACCTCGAAGATCCGCTTGTCTCTTCCGGAGAAATTTGACGGGGATCCTAGTAGGTGCCAGGGATTCTTGTCCCAATGTTCCCTGCATCTTGAGATGATGTCAGACCAGTTTTCCACAGAACGGTCTAAGGTGGCATTCGTGGTCTGTCTGTTGTCTGGGAAGGCCTTGGCCTGGGCCACGCCACTCTGGGACCACAATGACCCTGCTACAGCCACCGTTCAGTCCTTCCTCACTGAGGTTCGTAGCGTTTTTGAGGAACCAGGCCGAGCCTCATCCGCTGAAACCACCCTGCTTAACCTTGTCCAAGGAAACTCCTCTGTGGGCGAATATGTCATACAGTTCCGCACCCTGGCCTCAGAGCTAGCCTGGAATAATGAGGCTCTCTGCGCGACCTTCAAGAAAGGTTTATCCAGCCACATCAAGGATTGTCTGGCCGCACGAGAGATACCCTCCTCCCTGACGGAGCTCATCCACTTAGCTACCCGCATTGACATACGCTACGTTGAAAGACGCCAAGAGCTTCGCCAGGAGAAAGATCTTGTTCGCACCAGGCGTTATCCGCGCCTGGCTCCTCTCTTCCTGAATCCAACGCATCCTGATACTATGCCTTCCGTCGAGGAGGCCATGCAGGTGGACCGATCTCGCCTGACCCTACAAGAGAGGACTCGCCGTAGGAATGAGAACTTATGCCTTTATTGTGCGAGCTCTGAACATTTCCTAAAGGACTGCCCTATTCGTCCTCTACGTCAGGGAAACGCCCGCACCTAGTGAACGTGGGAGAGGCGTTACTAGGTGTGAATTCTTCCTCTCCACGCCTGACTATTCCTGTGCGGATTTCCCCTTCTGCTGGCTCCCCCTTCTTTGCGGTGGCCTTTCTGGACTCTGGTTCTGCAGGAAACTTTATTGAAGCCTCTTTCATCAGCAGGTTCAACGTTCCTGTTATCCGTCTCATCAAACCCTTCTTCATTTCCTCTGTAAATGGAGAAAATCTGGATTGTACCGTGCGTTACCGCACCGAACCCCTGCTCATGTCCGTTGGTGTTCTTCACCAAGAAAAAATTGAATTCTTTGTTTTGCCGAACTGTACTTCTGACATCCTTCTTGGCCTACCCTGGCTCCAGCGCCACTCTCCTACCCTCGACTGGACCACTGGGGACATCAAATCCTGGGGCTACTCCTGCCACAAGCATTGTCTTAAGTCTGTAACCCCCAGTCAAGTTCCCATCGCTACTCCTTTGCCCGGCCTTCCCAAGGCCTATCAGGACTTTTCTGATGTCTTTTGCAAAAAACAGGCGGAGGTCTTACCACCACATAGACCCTACGACTGCCCCATTGACTTGCTCCCAGGTACTACACCACCCCGTGGCAGAATTTACCCTCTCTCCTCTCCTGAAACCAAGGCCATGACTGATTACATACAGGAGAACCTCAAGAGAGGTTTTATTAGGAAATCATCTTCTCCAGCCGGAGCGGGGTTCTTCTTCGTTGCCAAGAAGGACGGATCACTACGCCCTTGCATAGACTATCGTGGTCTCAATAAAATCACTATTAAAAATCGCTACCCTCTGCCTCTCATCTCGGAGCTCTTTGACCGTCTGCGCGGAGCAAAAGTTTTTTCGAAATTGGACCTCAGGGGCGCTTATAACCTCATCAGAATCCGTGAAGGAGATGAATGGAAAACCGCATTTAACACCAGAGATGGTCACTTTGAATATCTCGTCATGCCTTTCGGACTTTGCAACGCTCCTGCAGTCTTACAGGATTTTGTCAATGAAATCTTTCGGGACTTACTGTATACCTGTGTGGTTGTCTATCTTGACGACATCCTAATCTTCTCTACCAACCTTGAGGAACATCGGCTCCATGTCCGGCAAGTGCTCCAGCGCCTCCGCGTAAATCATCTTTACGCTAAATTTGAAAAATGCCTTTTTGAGTGCAGCAGCCTTCCTTTCCTAGGTTATCTGGTCTCAGGACAAGGCCTTCAAATGAACCCTGACAAGCTCTCCGCAGTCTTGGATTGGCCACGCCCCTCTGGACTCCGTGCTATCCAACGCTTCCTTGGATTCGCCAACTACTATCGTCAGTTCATACCCCACTTCTCCACCATCGTTGCTCCTATAGGGGCACTGACTAAGAAAAACGCGAATCCAAGGTCCTGGCCGCCTCAAGCGGAAGAAGCCTTTACTCGCCTTAAGACCGCCTTCTCCTCTGCACCTGTCCTGTCTCGACCAGACCCCACAAAGCCGTTCTTCCTTGAAGTTGACGCCTCCTCGGTAGGAGCCGAAGCTGTTCTTCTTCAAAAAAACGCTAAAGGAAGAAACGTCACGTGTGTTTTTTTCTCTAAAACCTTCTCTCCTCCTGAAAAAAACTATTCCATAGGTGACCGTGAACTTTTGGCCATCAAGCTGGCATTAGAAGAGTGGAGACATCTCCTGGAAGGATCCCTTCACCCTATCTCCATCTACACTGACCATAAAAATTTGTCCTACCTTCAGTCCGCTCAGCGCTTAAATCCTCGCCAGGCCAGGTGGTCATTGTTCTTTGCCCGGTTCAATTTCCAGATCCATTTTCGTCCCGCAGACAAGAATGTCAGGGCTAATGCCATGTCCCGTTCCTCTGATGCCTCTGAAACCGGGACTCCCCCTCAACACATCGTACCCCCTGAGTGTCTGATTTCCTCTGCTCCTGCGTCTCTGATGCCAGTTCCTCCAGGAAAAACTTTCGTTCCTCCACGCCTTCGTCTCCAGATACTCAGGTGGGGCCATTCCTCCCATCTAGCCGGTCACGCTGGGATCAAAAAATCCATACAATTGATGGCCAGACACTATTGGTGGCCTACCCAGGAAAAAGATATGACTGACTTTGTACGGGCCTGCACTATCTGTGCACGTGACAAGACTCCACGCCAGAAGCCTGCGGGTCTTCTCCTTCCTCTACCTGTGCCTGAACAACCATGGTCCCACATTGCCATGGATTTCATCACGGACCTTCCTTTGTCTCATAGTAACACTGTCATCTGGGTGGTCGTTGACCGCTTTTCGAAAATGGCTCATTTTGTCCCGCTTCCTGGTCTGCCTACTGCACCTCAGTTGGCGAAGCATTTTTTTCTTCAAATTTTCCGTCTCCATGGGCTACCCTCACATATCGTCTCTGATAGAGGCGTTCAATTCATCTCAAAATTTTGGAGAGCTCTCTGTACTCAACTAAAGATTAAGTTGAATTTTTCTTCCGCTTATCACCCGCAATCCAATGGACAGGTGGAGAGAGTTAATCAGGTCCTTGGGGACTACTTACGACATTTTGTCTCCGCCCGTCAAGACGATTGGGTCGACCTATTACCCTGGGCAGAATTCTCATACAATTTCAAGAACTCTGAATCGTCCTCCAAATCACCTTTCTTTGTGGTCTACGGCCGTCACCCATTGCCCCCCCTCCCCATCCCCACTTCTTCTGGAGTTCCTACCGTGGATGAATTAACTCAAGACTTCACCTCTATCTGGAAAGAGACTCTAAAGTCGCTATCACTGGCCTCTGCCCGCATGAAGAGACATGCAGATAAAAAAAGAAGAATTCCTCCTGTCTATGTCCCGGGTGACAAAGTGTGGCTCTCCTCCAAATATGTTCGGTTTCGGGTACCTAGCTACAAGCTGGGCCCTCGTTACCTCGGACCTTTTAAAATCAAAAACCAAATCAATTCTGTCTCTTACAAACTCCATCTTCCTCCTTCTCTTCGTATCCCCAATTCTTTTCATGTGTCTCTTCTCAAACCCCTCATTCTTAACCGATTTTCCCCCAAGGTCACTGCTCCTGCTCCTGTCTCTGGTTCTTCCGATGTCTTCTCGGTAAAAGAAATCCTCGCCTCCAAGGTCATCCGAGGTAAAATATTTTTTTTCATTGATTGGGAGAACTGTGGTCCTGAAGAGAGATCCTGGGAGACTGAGGCCAACATTTTAGACAAGGAGCTCATCCGTAGATTCTTGGGTTCCAAGAAAAGGGGGAGACCTAAGGGGGGGGTACTGTAACGCCGAGCGCTCCGGGTGTCCCATCCTTCCCGGAGCGCTCACGGCGTCGGTTCCCCTGCAGCGCCCCGGTCAGCCCTCCTGGCCGTGGGCGCTGCTCTGTCACCGGCGGGGATGCAATCCACACGGCGGCACATCTCCATCCGCGGATCGCATCCCATCCTACTCACCCTCCCCCTCCTGCTCCTTCCTGGCGCGCGCTGCCCCGCTGCGCTCTAGGGCGCACGCGCGCCGGCCTTCTAAGTTTTAAAGGGCCAGCGCACCATTGATTGGTGCCTGGCCCAATTACTGTGTGCACACCCAAAACATATATAAACCCACTTCCCCTTCCTGTCCTTGCCGGATCTTGTTGTCCTAGTACCCTGTGGAAGTGTTTTGTGAGTTGCCTTGCCTGTGTATCTGACCTGCTGCCATTGTCTCTGACTACGAACCATTGCCGCCTGCCCTGACCCTCTGCTACGTCTGACCTTGCCTCTGCCTAGTCCTTTTGTACCGCGCCTATCTCAGCCGCCAGAGAGGTGGAGTCGCTACTGGAGGACACGACCTGGTTGCTACCGCCGCAGCAAGTCCATCCCGCTTTGCGGCGGGCTCTGGTGAAAACCGGTAGCTGCTTAGAACCGGTCCCTCAGTACGACCCGTGCCATCCCCTCTCTGGTACAGAGGATCCACCTCCTGTATTCCCACTAACCGTCAGTCCGGCTCGTGACAGGTACCAGTGAGATCTGCACCCCAGTACACACAACTCACTCCCTCATGTCTATACCACCAGTGAGATCTTCCCCCCAGTACACACAACTAACTCTCTCATGTCCATGCTACCAGTGAGATCTTCCCCCCAGTACACACAACTAACTCTCTCATGTCCATGCTACCAGTGAGATCTGCACCCCAGTACACACAACTCATTCCCTCATGTCTATACCACCAGTGAAATCTGCACCCCAGTACACACAACTCACTCCCTCATGTCCATGCCACCAGTGAGATCTTCACCCCAGTACACACAACTCACTCCCTCATGTCTATACCACCAGTGAGATCTGCACCCCAGTACAAACAACTCACTACCTCATGTCTATACCACCAGTAAGATCTGCACCCCAGTACACACAACTCATTCCCTCATGTCCATGCCACCATTGAGATCTGCACCCCAGTACTAGGGTGACCACGTGTCCCGGATTGCCCGGGACAGTCCCGCATTTTGCATGTCTGTCCCGGGTACCTTTATTCCAGGACAATACAGTGTCCCGGAATTAAACTGACACAGCCACCCCCCCCCGGGCCGATCTGATGGCCCCAAAAAAGTCTGCCACATCACTGCTTTACTCACTGACAGTACTTGTCCTGGCTGGGAATGCCTGGAGGAGCACAATCCCTGAACCCTGCTTGTGATTGGAGAAATCATAAATCCCGCCTCTTGTGTCCAATCACTGTGCTGTGATTCGTTACAGCACAAGCTGATTTTTGGGAAGGAGGGGTGTACCTGAATAGTAGTTTGGAAATGTGGTCACCCTACCCAGTACCAGTACACACAACGCACTCCCTCATGTCCATGCCACCAGTGAGATCTTCACCCCAGTACACACAACTAACTCCCTCATGTCCATGCCACAAGTGAGATCTGCACCCCAGTACACACAACTCACTCCCTCATGTCTATACCACCAGTGAGATCTGCACCCCAGTACACACAACTCACTTCCTCGTGTCTATGCCACCAGTAAGATCTGCACCCCAGTACACACAACTCACTCCCTCATGTCCATGCCACCAGTGAGATCTGCACTCCAGTAGACACAACTCACTCCCTCATGTCTATACCACCAGTGAGATCTGCACCCCAGTACACACAACTCACTCCCTCATGTCCATGCCACCAGTGAGATCTTCACCCCAGTACACACAACTAACTCCCTCATGTCCATGCCACCTGTGAGAGCTGCACCCCAGTACACACAATTAACTCCCTCATGTCCATGCCACCTGTGAGATCTGCACCCCAGTACACACAACTCACTCCCTCATGTCTATACCACCAGTGAGATCTGCACCCCAGTACACACAACTCACTCCCTCATGTCCATGTCACCAGTGAGATCTGCACCCCAGTACACACAACTCACTCCCTCATGTCCATGCTACCAGTGAGATCTGCACCAAAGTACACACAACTCACTCCCTCATGTCTATACCACCAGTGAGATCTGCACCCCAGTACACACAACTCACTCCCTCATGTCCATGTCACCAGTGAGATCTGCACCAAAGTACACACAACCCACTCCCTCATGTCCATGCTACCAGTGAGATCTGCACTCCAGCACACAGCTCACATCTGGCCTTCATGTCATCAGTAAAATCTGGACTCCAGTACACACAACTGACTCCCCTGTGCCCATGCCACCAGTGAGATCTACACTCCACCACACACAGCTCACATTTGTTCTCCATGCCACCAGCAAGATCTGCACTCAAGAACAAACAGCTCACTCCCCTGTTACTATGCCACTAGTGGGATCTACACTCCAGCAAACAGAGCTCACTCCCCTGTGTCTATGCCACCAGTGAGATCTGCACTCCAGCACACACAACTCAATCCTCTGTGTCCAGCCCACCAGTGGGATCTACACATCAGCACACACAGCTCACATCTAGTCTCCATATCACCAATAGGTTCCAGCACAAATCTTACATCTGGTCTCAATGTCACAGTTGGGATCTGCACTCTAACATGCATAGCTCACTTCCCTGTGTCCATGTCACCAATGAAACCTACACTTTAGCATGCACAGCCCACATCTAATCTCCAGGTCACCAATAGGATCTGCACTCCACACACAGCTTACACCCCTGTGCCTATGCTACCAGTGAGAGCTACACTCCAGCACATATCTCACATCTGGTTTCCATGTCACCAGTGGTATCTGCACTCTAGCACACACAGCTCACTCCCCTGCAGTGGCGGCCGGTCCATACGGGGCGCAGGGGCGCCGCCCCCTAATCCATGCGTCCGGCCCTTAATCTACATGCAGGGTGCCGGACGCATGGATTAAAATGTTTTTTTTTTTTTTAGAAGCACGTGATTAGAGCCAGAAGCTCTAATTTTCTTCAAAAAAAGTGTGGGCTTGAGGAGCAGAGCACTGCGCCCGAATCCCACTCAGTTGTGTGACAATAGCAAATTAATATTCACTTTTGTCTTCCTGATTCTCGTCCCGGCCAATCAGGAAGTGGGTCACCCTAAATCCCGTCACCCTATTGGCTGAGAGGAGAATCGATCCTATTGGCCACCGAGGAGGAGATGGGAGGAGACGCAGGGGAAGCCGCTGTGAAGCCCAGGAGGAGGAGAAGCAGGGTGAAGCTTCTGCCCGAAGGAAGCAAGGCCTAGATGAGATAAGTGCGGGGCTGGTGACCGACCGGGGGGGGGTGCCTGTTACCCTACCCGGCCCGAATATACCACCAGCCTCCACAGCTCCCCTGTGTCCTTGCCACCATAGAGATCTGCACTCCAGCACATACACTCCTCCATGTCAATGCCACCAGTATGATTTGTACTCCAGCACAAACAGCTTTTTATGCATTACAGTAAATACAGCTCACTATCATACTTCTCTGTTACATGCAATGCCTGTTACCTGAAATTCCTAACACCTCTTGTCACATGTAGTGCTTCATGTGCTTCTGCTACCTCGTGTCCCTATGAGACTATCCCCATCATTTCACCCTCTTTTCTAATGTGTCACAACACAGGGATTACTTATATTTTTCTATTACACACAGTGCCTCAGGCCTCTCTTTTACTCACAGTGTGTTTGATTTACTAAAGGGAGGGAGCACATTCACTTTGCACAGTGTAACTTCATCTAACTTAGTGAATGAGGTGAAGCTAACAGAAAATTTATTTTGTAAAGAATACCCAACATGCAAGGAAAATCATTGGTTTATATGCTGTATATATGTGTGTGTGTGTATATATATATTGTGAGGGGGCTAGCTCGGCAGCGGGTATGTGTGACCCCCGGGATGGGCTCCCCACCCAAAAACAGGCCCAGCAGACGGAGGTTGTGGTTTTCAAAATCAAAAAGGTGCGGTTTATTTTCTATTTACAGTGACAAAAACACAGCAAGGCAAAAAAAACATAAACAAAATAAATCCTGGTCAACTTGACCTCTGACTAAACTTACAGGTTTCCTAACTAACGACTGGGATCAGCCTAGTGCTGTCCTAGTCCCTGGTTTTAAATGTCCAAGCAAAATATAGCCACACAGGCTTTCTCTCACCGCACAGGGGTTCACTCTCCCTAGACAGTCCACACAGGTCTGCTTCCAGGCATGAGCTAACATCTAATGAAGCTGGGATTTCTTATAGAGGCCTAAATGAGCTGACAAGGTTCAGCTGATCTCATCAACTCCCTGTCTGCACGACGCCCAGCCCTCTCCTTAGAGGTATGAGTCATCCATGAGCCCACTAGCCTTATACAACTCTCCACCTAGTTGTATAAATCGGCGTAAAGCCTGAATCTGGGCGAAATATATCTACCCCCCTGGATGCAACCAGGTGACTTTACCTTCCTGCTGTCACATACCCCCCCCTCTTGTTTTAACCTCGGGGTTGGAACACCAGCAATCAGGCATTCATGTACTCGAGACAAAGCATCCACATTCCCCATTTGAACGCCAGGGCGATGCTTTACTGTGAAGTTGAATTCCTGGAGGGCCAGGAACCACCTATTCACTCTTCTATTTGTTTCCTTGTTTTGAGCCATCCACTTTAACGGAGCGTGATCCGTAACCATGTCAAAGTGCCTACCTAGCAGGTAGTACCGAAGGGAATCTAGAGCCCACTTCACCGCTAAACACTCCTTTTCAACGGTGGCGTAATTTACCTCATGGGACTTCAACTTCCTGCTGAGGTAAATGACTGGGTGCTCTTCCCCGTTCCAGACCTGGGACAATACTGCTCCTAACCCCACATCTGACGCATCACTTTGTACGACAAAGTCTTTAGAGAAGTCGGGTGAGTACAACACTGGCTGGCTACATAAGGCTTGTTTCAAGAATTGGAATGCTGCCTCAGCCTCGGGGGTCCATTTAATCATGACCGACCCTTTCCCCTTCGTCAGGTTGGTTAGGGGCACAGCCTTAGAAGCAAAGTGGGGAATGAATCGCCGATAATACCCAGCGATTCCCAGAAAGGCTCGTACCTGCTTCTTGCTGTTGGGACGTGGCCAACTCTGGATGGCCTCGACTTTGTTGAGTTGGGGTTTTATTACTCCCCTCCCAATGGTGTACCCAAGATATTTGGCCTCCTCCTGCCCAATGGTACACTTCTTGGGGTTAGCCGTAAACCCCGCTTCCCGAACAGAGTCCAGGACTGCTTGCACTTTTGGCAGATGTGAGGCCCAATCTGTGCTATGGACAATTACGTCATCCAGGTAAGCCGCAGCATACTTCCGATGGGGCCTCAGCATCTGGTCCATTTTCCGCTGGAATGTGGCCGGCGCATTCTGTAACCCGAACGGCATTCTTTTATATTGGAACGCCCCGTCTGGGGTTACAAATGCGGTTTTCTCTTTGGCCGACTTGGCCAGGGGGATTTGCCAATACCCTTTTGTGAGGTCAAGAGTCGTCATGTATCGGGCTGTTCCCAGCCGGTCGATCAACTCATCTATACGTGGCATGGGGTAGGTGTCAAATTTTGTAACTTTGTTCAACTGACGAAAATCGTTACAAAATCGCCAGCTCCCATCCGGTTTAGGCACCAACACAATGGGACTAGACCAATCACTTTGGGACTCCTCTATCACCCCTAAGTTCAGCATTTTCTGTACTTCCTCCCGTATTGCCTCCCGTCGAGCCTCTGGGATCCGATAGGGTTTTAACTTCACCCTTTCACCGGGCGGGGTAATGATGTCATGCTCTACCCCAGATGTTTGTCCCGGCAGCTCAGAGAATACCTCCTTGTTGCGAAGCACAAACTCCTTAACCTCCTGTTGTTGGGGTTGTGACAAGGTGGCTGCTATTCCAACCTCAGGAATCACGCAACCAGTTTGAGCTGGTGACCAAGTGTCTGCGACTAGGGACTCTCTATCCCTCCAGGCTTTCAACAGATTAACGTGATAGATCTGTTCGGGCTTTCGCCTTCCTGGTTGTCTGACCTTGTAATTCACTTCGCTCACTTTTTCCATTATCTCGTAGGGGCCTTGCCATTTGGCAAGGAATTTACTTTCAACCGTAGGGACAAGTACCAATATCCTATCCCCCGGGGAAAAGGTACGGGTCTTGGCTCCACGGTTGTACACTCTCTGCTGTGCCAACTGCGCTTGGGCCAAATGTTCCTTCACGATGGGCATTACCTGTGCAATTCGATCTTGCATCAGGGCGACATGCTCAATCACACTCCTGTGGGGAGAACTCTCACTTTCCCAAGTTTCCTTGGCAATATCCAACAGCCCTCTTGGGTGTCTCCCATACAGTAACTCAAAGGGGGAGAATCCCGTAGAGGATTGGGGCACCTCCCTAATAGCAAACATCAAATAAGGAAGTAAACAGTCCCAATCCTTTCCATCTCTATCCACCACTTTCTTCAACATTTGTTTTAGGGTTTTGTTGAATCTTTCAACCAGCCCATCGGTTTGGGGGTGATACACAGACGTACGCAATTGCGTCACTTTGAACAATTTACACAGCTCTTTCATAACCCGGGACATAAAGGGTGTACCTTGGTCCGTAAGCAGTTCTTTACAAATACCCACCCGGCTAAAAACAAGAGATAGCTCTTTGGCTATGGTTTTGGCCGAGGTATTTCTGAGAGGGATCGCTTCTGGATAACGGGTGGCATAGTCCATTATAACCAATATGTACTGGTGCCCCCTAGCGGACTTGATTATAGGACCTACCAAATCCATTGCGATTCTCTCAAACGGGACCTCAATGATGGGTAGAGGGACCAGCGGGCTACGGAAATGTGGCATCGGGGCCGACCTCTGACACACAGGGCAGGAGGAACAATAATTTTCTATGTCCTTCATCACCCCAGGCCAATAGAATCTCTGTAATACCCTCTCTCGGGTTTTCTCTGTCCCCAGATGACCTCCAAGAATGTGCCCATGGGCCAACTCCAACACCAACTTCCTGTAAGGTTTGGGCACCACAAGCTGCTCAACGGTTTCTTCTGCCCTTTTTGCCACCCGATACAGTAGGTCCTTCTCTACGCTGAAGTATGGGTAAGTGCCGGTATTATCTGGGTTCACTAACTCGCCATCTATTTTCACTACGTTTTCCCGTGCCTTTATTAGGGCGGGGTCTTTCAACTGTTCTGTGGCAAAGTTTTCCCTGTGAACCTCAAGATCAGAAAACTCCACAGACGGTAGGTTTTCGTCTGAGGAGGTGGGCTCCTCTCCAGTTATTTTTGTCAATAAACGACTCACCCCAAAGGACGCGGTATTAGTGGGACGGCTTTCCTCACTGGTCTGCGGACGTTGCTGCATTACTGCTTCCATCTGTTGTTGTAGTCTCTGCTCTTGCTTCTGCAACAGGTCTATGAAGCGGGCCTCAGATTGCTGTTGGGCTTGTTGCTGAGCCTCCAGACTTTGTTGTAAAGTTGCAAGGCTCTGTTGATGAGCTTGCTGCTGGGCTGCAAGGCTCCTTTGCAAACCTGCATTTGTCTGCTGTTGATTGGCATTTGCTAGAGCCAGCTGTTTCAGTATCTCCTCCATGCTGGCTTAAAAAAAAACTGCCACTGGTTCTCCACCAACTGTGAGGGGGCTAGCTCGGCAGCGGGTATGTGTGACCCCCGGGATGGGCTCCCCACCCAAAAACAGGCCCAGCAGACGGAGGTTGTGGTTTTCAAAATCAAAAAGGTGCGGTTTATTTTCTATTTACAGTGACAAAAACACAGCAAGGCAAAAAAAACATAAACAAAATAAATCCTGGTCAACTTGACCTCTGACTAAACTTACAGGTTTCCTAACTAACGACTGGGATCAGCCTAGTGCTGTCCTAGTCCCTGGTTTTAAATGTCCAAGCAAAATATAGCCACACAGGCTTTCTCTCACCGCACAGGGGTTCACTCTCCCTAGACAGTCCACACAGGTCTGCTTCCAGGCATGAGCTAACATCTAATGAAGCTGGGATTTCTTATAGAGGCCTAAATGAGCTGACAAGGTTCAGCTGATCTCATCAACTCCCTGTCTGCACGACGCCCAGCCCTCTCCTTAGAGGTATGAGTCATCCATGAGCCCACTAGCCTTATACAACTCTCCACCTAGTTGTATAAATCGGCGTAAAGCCTGAATCTGGGCGAAATATATCTACCCCCCTGGATGCAACCAGGTGACTTTACCTTCCTGCTGTCACAATATATATATATATATATATACACTGCACAAAAAAATTAAAGGAACGCTTTTGAATCAGAACTCCTGGGAACTCCTGGGATATTGATCTGATCAGTTAAGTAGCAGAGGGGGTTGTTAATCAGTTTCAGCTGCTTTGATGTTAATTGAAATTAACAACAGGTGCACTAGATGGGCAACAATGAGACAACCTCCAAAACAGGAATGTTTTTTTAGGTGGAGGTGTCTGACATTTTTTTTCCCTACTCATCTTTTCTGACTGTTTTTCACTAGTTTTGCAGTTGGCTAGGGTCAGTGTCACTACTGGTAGCACATGGCGATACTTGGACCCTATAAAGGTTGCACAGGCAGTCTAACTCCTTCAGGATGGCACATCAATACGTGTCATTGCCAGAAGGTTTGCAGTGTCTCCCAGCACAGTCTCAAGAGCATGGAGGAGATTCCAGAAGACAGGCAGTTACTCTGGGAGAGCTGGACAGACCCCTAGAAGGTCTTTAACCCATCAGCAGGACCGGTATCTGCTCCTTTGTGCAAGGAGGAACAGGATGAGCACTGCCAGAGCCCTACAAAATGACCTCCAGCAGGCCACTGGTGTGAATGTCTCTGACCAAACAATCAGAAACAGACTTTATTGGGGTGGCCTGAGGGCCCGACGTCCTCTAGTGTGCTCTGTGCTCACTGCCGGACACTGTGGAGCTTGATTGCCATTTTCCATTGAACACCAGAATTGGCAGGTCCGCCACTGATGCCTCATGCTTTTCACAGATGTGTGACAGACATAAAAGGGTCTGGAGAAGCCTCGGAGAACTTTATGCTGCCTGAAACATCGTTCAGCATGACCGGTTTGGTGGTGGGTCAGTGATGGTCTGGGGAGGCATATCCATGGAGGGACGCACAGACCTCTACAGGCTACACAATGGCACCCTGACTGCCATTAATTATCGGGATGAAATCCTTGCACCCATTGTCAGACCCTACGCTGGTGCAGTGGGTTCCTTCTGGTGCACGACAATGCCTGGCCTCATGTGGCGAGAGCATGCAGCCAGTTCCTGGAGGATGAAGAAATTGATACCATTGAATGGCCCCCACGCTCACCTGACCTAAATCCAAAAGAACACCTCTGGGATGTTTTGGTTCATCCGGTGCCACCAGGTTGCACCTCAGTCTGTTCAGGAGTTCAGTGATGCTCTGGTCCAGATCTGGGAGGAAATACCCCAGGACACCATTCGTCGTCTCATTAGGAGCATGCTCTGATGTTGTCAGGCATGCATACAAGCACTTGGGGGCCATACAAACTACTGAGGACCAATTTGAGTTGTTGCAATGAAATTTCAGCAAAATGGACTAGCTTGCTGCATAATTTTTTCACTTTGATTTTTGGGGTGTCTTTGAATTCAGCCCTCTGTAGGTGGATATTTTTAATTTACATCAAATGATGTGCCATCCTTTCATTCCTAACACATTACCCAGTCCATATCAGTATAGATATCCAGCATGAGATTTTGCCCCGTTGAGATCTGATGTGTTTTCAAAGTGTTCCTTTAATTTTTTTGAGCAGTGTATATATATATATATATATATATATATATATATATATATATATATATATACAGTATATATAGCAAATTATAGGTTGTAGAAAAGAACATAATCAAAATGTAAGGTGTAGTATTTTGCAATCCCCATATAAGGTAGGTAGAAGAAGTATGAAAGACAAAAGGGGTAAAATAGAAAGCATATCAGCTTGCAGTACTCTTACACAATCAATCTGAAACATACCCCAAATATTACATATGAATATCCCCTCACCACATAAACATATTTACTGCAAGCTCCCTTAAAATAATTTTAATGTCATTAAAGTGTTTTTCTAAGCAAAACGTTTTTCCCTAGTTTTGGATGTCGTAGGGAAGAGTTAGACCCTCTGTCGAGCTTTTATTGCTGAATGCGTCCGCATTGGTAAGATTCACCAATCTTTTTGTCCTAATGACTATTGGCATGGAAACATAAATTTTAAATGTTAGAGTTGTCCCTAAAACAAAAAGTTAAGCCCTGTACACACGAGGAAAACTGCCAAGAGAGCTTTTGGCCGGGAAAACCGGACGTGTGTATGCTTCCTCGCAGTTTTCCCGACAGGAAAACGGCCAGTAATCCCGGCAGGAAAATAGAGAACCTGCTTTCTATTTTCCTGTCGGGATTCCCGGCGGTTTTTTTTCCGCCAGATTTACTACTGCTTTCCTATGGGAAACACTGCGAGGCAGTGCTGATGGAGCACACACATGGCCGGGATTTCCCGGCCAAAGCTCTAATGGCAGTCAAAAGCTACCCAGCAGGTTCTCGGCTTTCCCCTCGGTTTTTCCGGTGGACTTTCTACCGCCGGGAAAACCGTACGTGTGTACAGGGCTTAAGGGGAGATCTTCCAATGGAGACACCTGTACCGGGGACAACTGTTGCAAGTTTCTGCTGCGTCTCTGAGACAGGAAATGAAGGTAAATTTCCCCTATAGTATTAAAACAGCAAAAAATAAACTGACGGGGGTTCAACTCTTCCCTACTTTCACCAAAACAAAAAAGTTTTAACCACACATAGACTTTATGTAAGCTGATACTTAAAGTGATTGTACACGATCACCGTGTAAAACAACCTGTTCAGTTTAAAATAGAAATGAAAGGCAAAACATTTTTGTATAGATATAAAAAAACATTATAAATACCTTTTTCCCCTTTTATATAAGTGATCACATTCCCTCTGTTCTCAGCTGTGTAAGAGCTGGGGGAGGAGAACCAGCAGCACACTGAGCTTGCCAGTGTATGGCTGTGCAGCGGAGACCTGAGGATGCTGTGAGGTTGGAAGCGACCAAAGACCTATGGCAGCGTCATACCATCTCCTGTATCCCCAAGACCAATCAATACAAGTAATTTGGCATTCCAGTCAAAAGCTGAAATATTACTTTTAGGTGGGCTGAACATTTAAATATAAACTACATATTGAAATGCTGCTTATTGGTGTTTGGATATATTGTTTAGGGTGTTTCATTTTTCCAAAGATGTGATTTTCATATGACTTTGCTTACGCCCCGAGTCTCAGTGATGTAAAAGATAGATATCCCAAATTTCAAGAAGATTGGATAATATTGGGTTGCACACATTGATCACTTTTATCACAAACTAGTGAAATTTTTAACATTGAACTAAGTGTACAAAAGAAGAAAAAAAAGATTCATATAAGAATAAACATTACAAAGCTATCGCTGAAATCAATAAGACAGTTATACTGGAAGACTTATCTCCATCATCACAAGCACCTAGTGATGCAGAGGCTGAGTTTTCACCTCCAGCAATGAAAAAATTACGCTCAAGTCCTAGATTAAAACCTCTTGATCATACACTCACGTCTACTTGGGATTGAGAACAGCTATCTATTCGACAAGCAAGTACTTCATTTATAGCAACTGCAAACTGTTGCAAAGTACGATTGATAGGTGCAGCGGAGTCAATTCTATGGCTTTCCTTCCGGGTGGTAGTTCTGTAAGTGTCCATGTTTTAGTGTCATGCATGGATTTTATCTCTTCCTCAGCAGCCTTTATCCATTTACTTGCTTCTTGTTCTGAAAGTTGAAATATGTCTTCCCAGTTTGCAGGTTCGTTGACACTGGCAGTACTTGCTTTGTATGAGAGACGTATAGGTGGTTTACCTTTGTTTTCTCTTGTTGAACATCTCGTTTTTGTGTCTGAGCCTACTTGTGTCTGCTCTTCAGTACTGGTTGAGTCTACACTCACTTCAACTGTTTGTTCGGAAGTTACAGAGATGGGCTGGTCAATGTCAGTTTTCTCGTCTATTCTTGCTTCTACTGTTGTCATTACATTGTCTCTTAAATCTTCAACAAAAGTTATGCTGTTGCTAATGGTAACCTTGTCTGTTTTGGGATTTAGGATTCTATAACCCTTGACATTGTCACTGTATCCAACAAAGATACCTTCAAACGCTCTGTTTTGGAGTTTGGTGCGTTTTTCTTCAGGTATGTAGATGAATGCTTTGCATCCAAAAACTCTTAGGTGTTTTACACTTGGCTTCTCATTGTGCCATAGTTCATATGGGGTTTTCTCCACTGTTCTGGAAAGAAGTCTGTTCTGCAAATATGTAGCTGTCATAGCTGCCTCACCCAGTATTTTTGTGGTAGTCCAGAGTCTATCAGCATATATCTGATCATTTCAGTCAGAGTTCTATTCTTTCTTTCAGCTACTCGATTCTGTTCTGGTGTATACGGGACTGTCATTTGATGTTCTATCCCATTCTGTTTTAAGTACTCTTGTATCTTACCTCCTGTGAATTCACCTCCATTATCGCTCCGAAATATGAGAGGCTTCCTCTGAAACTTGTTACTTGTCTTTATTATATAGTCTTGTAATTTGTCAAAAACTTCACTCTTGTGTTGCATTAGGTAGGTGACTGTGTATCTTGAATAGTCGTCTATGAAAGTCACTATGTACCTGTTGCCTCCAGGTGTTGGTGGGTTTAGGGGACCACAGACGTCACTGTGAACTAAGTCAAGTGATCTTGAAGCTCTCTTCTGACTGACTTTGGGAAGTGTTGCTCTTGTAGCTTTGGATTTAATGCAACATTCACATTTAACAGTAACTGAACAAGGGGATACTATCAGATCCCTTGTCAGCTTCCTCCTCTGTAGTTCCTGTATGCATTCTGGGTGTCTGTGACCTAGACGTCTGTGCCATATATGTATACAGTCACTGTGCTTGTGTGTACATAGTTTCACCTTTTCCTTCACTGTGTCGAGGTGATATAGATGATCAT
The DNA here is from genome assembly GCA_029206835.1 of Rana muscosa. Classification (NCBI taxonomy): domain Eukaryota; kingdom Metazoa; phylum Chordata; class Amphibia; order Anura; family Ranidae; genus Rana; species Rana muscosa. The sequence continues at coordinate 164,504,533 of CM055120.1, forward strand.
CCAGCTTGGCACTTGCTATTGTTTGTTTGCCGTTTAGAATAGAACACTTGTCACCTTGGAATTTTACAGTGAGTCCTCTGGCTGTTAGACGCTTCACAGATAAGAGTCCTCTTTAGTACAGTCTTTGTTTATGTGTCCCTGTTTGTGGCATCTGAAACCCACTCTGGTCTCTTTCCTTTGTAATCTTGCGTCTGTAGCTTTAAGAGCGGTGCTGGTGTCGGTTTCTGTGGATCTGTCTCAGGTCTTGTCTCCAGTGCATTGATTAGTGCAGTATATGTATCGGGAAAACTGCATAACAACATGGCTGCAATGTGACTGTCTGTTATATTCTCCCCAATTGATCTGAGTTGCGCAATCACTTCCAGCATTGCGTTTATATGCTCCTGCATGTCCTGTTCTCTGCCAAGTCTCATTTTGTAAAGTTTTCGCAGCAGAAACAGCTTGCTGTTTAAACTGGCTCTTTCATGCAGTCTTTTCAGTACATCCCACATGCCTTTCGCTGTGTCCTCATTGTGTATATGAATGAGCTGATCATCCTCCACTAGTAAGCTTATGGTGGCCCGTGCCTGTCTGTTTTTCTTGTCCCGGTCCTGAATATTATCCTGTGGCCTCTCTGTAGTGGTAACCTCCCACAAGTCATCTTTGGATAATAGCATTTCCACTTTAAACTTCCATAGCTGATAATTGTCATTGTTCAGCTTGGCCACTGAGAGTTTAAGCTCTGAGTTTCCGGACATTTTTTAAATGTTTTCAATTTTTTACTTGTCTATAGGAGATGTCACTGGAAAGCTTCCTTATGTCGATCTCAGCATCAGCCACACTGTCTTCCGTTCGAGGCTTTGTTCTGCCTGGGCCGCAGCTGGTCATAAGACTTTATCTGGACACTGGGCCCATAACCTGTTGCAAAGTACGATGGATAGTTGCAGCGGAGTCAATTCAGATCAGACGTTGTGTAGTAACAGGAACTGGCTTCTTTATTGGAACATAACCACACTAGCAAAGATGTCACTTCACATGGTAAGAAAAACACAGACAGGAAAAAGGAACCAACAAGTACATCACTGTATACAGGAAATACAACACATCATAGAGAAATACATAGCATAGCATATCACTGAACATTTGCGACATCTTGTGTCCTTTTTCTGAACTGCAGTCAAATAAGCTAAGCTGAAAGTTTGTTGTATCTCCAACACAAATAGCCTTGGCCACTATGTTTCAAAAATTTCCATATCTCCAGCTACCGTTTACCGAGCTCGGGCCATCAATAGAAGTAAAATGGCAAAGAAAATCGAAGAGTCACTCTTTGAAAATCCTCCTCATTTGGTCTTGCATTGGGATAGTAAACTGTTGCCCTCAGTTGCCCATGAGAATGTCAAAACTTTGGAAGATAGAGTTGCAGTTCTAGTGACTGGCAAAGATTTTGAGCATTTGCTTGGCATACCTGTGCCCTGAAAGGCACTGGTGAGCAGATGGCTGAAGAAGTTATTCGGGAAGTGGACCAATTTGGGCTACGTGACAATATAATCGGTATATCTTTTGATACTACAGCATCTAATACAGGACTGATCCAAGGGGCATGTACCAAAATTGAAAGGGAAATCGTTGTGGTTGGCTTGCTGTCATCACATCCATGAACTAATATTGAAAGGAGTGTTTGAGGATTGTTGTGGCATACCATCAAGTGGTCCTGACATCCAGAAAAAGGAAGTGAAACGATTAGAGGGTAAAAACATGTTTTTTGAAGGAAAAGACCTGAGCCATTTCGTTACTAATAAAACAAAGACGTTCTTTGAATTGTTTGGGATCCACAAAGTGACAGAATACTGCAGTGAATCTCTAAGAAGCCATGTGAACGCTCTTAAGGTTGTCAATGATACAGCAGAAAGAGGAATTGCTCTGATAAAAAAATATAACGAATCGGTCAGGGATGAACAACAAAAACAATTCTTGTTGAGGGTAGTCGAGCATCACAGAAAAGTCGTCACCAAGCGAACAAAACAAGGGATTGCATCGTTCAAAGTCGATTAATATAACACATGCTTTGCCTATCATATTACCTATTAATCTTAGTGTATAGTTTTAATAGTATTTTAAAGTGGAGGTTCCGCCGTTTTTTTTTTTTAAAAGCCAGCAGCTACAAATACTGCAGCTGCTGACTTTTAAAATATGGACACTTACCTGTCCAGCGTGCCCGTGATGTCGGTAGCTGAGGTCGAGCAATAGCTCGTCCCTCGGCTGCACCGCCGCCATCCTCAGTGAGGGAACCGGAAAGTAAAGCATTGCGGCTTCACTGACCGGTTCCCTACTGCGCATGCGCGAGTAGCGCGGCACGCCGTCACTGGTCCCCGCTCTCTCCTGGGAACAGTGTATTTCCCAGGTGACTGCGAGGTGGGGGTGCGGGAAGGGGCGTGACTGCCGCATGAGTCTATTCCCGGAAGTGGGTGCAAATACCTGTCTTAGACAGGTATCTGCACCCCCTCCCCCCTGAAAGGTGCCAAATGTGACACCGGAGGGGGGGGAGGGTTCTGAAAAGCGGAAGTTCCATTTTTGGGTGGAACTCCGCTTTAAGTTTGTGATTTCTAGTTTTCCCAATAAAAGTAATTAACATTGAAAAAATTCATTTTTTGCCTACTTTTACAAAACAGATCAAAGTGTGCAACCTTTAATTATCATCCAATCTTCTTGAAATTTAGCATATATATCTTTTACATCACTGAGACTCGGGGCGTAGGCAAAGTCTGCAAAAATTTTACAGTTTATTTTTTGCCTTAGAAAATGAAACACCCTAATATTGTTGTACTGTATATACTTGTTGACTAATTTGTGTCAGGGTCCCTTTAATGCGTTTGTAACTTGTTTTTCTGGCTCCTTTGAAACAATGATCACCCAGTAATCACGTCTTTATTCAGCAGCCTTTGTTCAGTTCACTTTTGAACATATCCAAGTTGATGTCATTAGATTTGAAGGAATTTGCTAAGCATTCATACCACAGTTGGCAGAAAAGCACTTTGACTTCATGTCTATTCTTAGAGTCACTTGGTGCAGCAGCTGAAAAATGCCATATGACAAATCAGTGGCAAATTCCAGAGCAAAAATGTGCCAAACAGATTGGTGGGCCTTACTTTGCTCTCTTACAGTAAGGGGACAAGACAGTCCTTATTCAAAGCCACCGCCAGTATTGAAGTGCTTCCCGTGTGAGAATGCTGCCACTTATCTTCCCAAATGTGTGCAAGTATTTTCAGTCCTTGAGAGAAATGAGAACAGGTCCCTGTGTTACCCAATAGATAGCAATCCAGATTGATAAACCAGGCATTTAAATATCCGTCAAGGAGACTTGTAAAAATTGTAACATTTTTATTCACAATATGTATGAGGTAAACAGGCCTGTATTAGTGCACACACAACAAAACCGTTGAGTGCTCTGAGTGATACTTTATTTTCACTCCTTGTTCAGTTTTTTTTAATTAGCTCTTAAAACCCCTTTTATCAAGTTGAAGCAGGAATGATTCACAAATGGTTAACAAAATGCCAAGACAACATCTGCAACTTAGACCACTGGTCTCCAAACTACGGCCCTGGGGCCAGATGTGGCCCTTTTCTTTTATCCCACCCTTGGAGGTCTATTCCATCCACTGACCCCAACAAAGGGGAACAGTTATTTCCAATGACACCAACGATGGAACATTATTCCTCCCAAGGACACTAACGATGGGACACAATTCCTCTCACTGACACCAATGGTAGGGCAATATTCCTCACATTGATCACAATGATGGATCACTATTCCTCCCAATGACACCAATTATGGGACACTATTTTTCTCACTGATACCAATAATGGGGTACTATTCCTCCCACAGATACCAATGATGGAGTACTATTCCTCCAAGTGACACCAATGATGGGGCACTATTCCTCCCACTGGTACCAATGATGGACCACTATTCCTCCCAATGACACCAATGATGGGGCACTGTTCCTCCCACTGATAACAATATTGGGTATTATTCCTCTCAATTACATCAATGATGGGGCACTATTCCTCTCACTGATATCAATGATGGAGTACCATTCCTCCCACTGATACCAATGATAGGTCATTATTCCTCCCACTGATCATAATGATGGACCACTATTCCTCCCAATGACACCAATGATGGGGCACTATTCCTCCCACTGATACCAATGATGGAGTACTATTCCTCCCAATGACACCAATAATGGGACACTGTTCCTCCCACTGATACCAATGATGGACCACTATTCCTCCCAATGACACCAATGATGGGACACTATTCCTCCCACTGATACCAATGATGGAGTACTATTCCTCCCAATGACACCAATGATGGGACACTTTTCTTCCCACTGATACCAATGATGGAGTACTATTCCTCCCAATGACACCAATAATGGGACACTATTCCTCCCACTGATACCAATAATGGGGTACTATACCTCCCACAGATACCAATGATGGGGTAGTATTCCTCCTAGTGACACCAATGATGGGGCGCTAATCCTCCCACTGGTACCAATGATGGACCACTATTCATCCCAATGACACCAATGATGGGGCACTGTTCCTCCCACTGATAACAATATTGGGGTACTATTCCTCCCAATGACACCAATGATGGGGCACTGTTCCTCCCACTGATAACAATATTGGGGTAGTATTCCTCCCAATGACATTAATGATGGGGCACTATTCCTCTCACTGATACCAATGATAGAGTACGATTCCTCCCACTGATACTGATGATGGGGCATTGTTTGCCCCCACTTACATAAGGACATTTTCTACTCCCAGTGACCATAGTTTTGCCCCCATAAAGTTGGAGATTCCTGACTTAGACAAAGAGGTTGATTTACTAAAGGAAAATAGGCTGTTCACTTTGGAAAGGAAGTTGCACTTTGCAGATAAATTTTCCCCAGAGCTTAGTGAACGTGGTGAAATTTTCACTTTGCAAAGAATACCCAATCATGTGCAAGTAAAATAAAAATCTGCATTTTTTCTTGATTGTGATTGGATGATGGAAGTCAGCAGAGCTTCACCTCATTCACTAAGCTCTGGGGAAAGTCATATTGCAAGGTCAACAGTCTATTTGCCTTTAGTAAATCAACCCCAATATCAGCCTGGATGTCACATCACTTCCTCAAACTCAATCTATCCAAAACTGAACTCATGATTTTTCCTCCCCCACGGGCCTCTGCCCCTGATCTCTCTGTCAAAATCAATAGCACTACTATCAGCCCGTCCCCGCATGCCAAGGTTCTAGGTATAACCCTGGACTCTGAACTATCCTTTTGGCCCCAAATCCAAACACTTTCCAAATCTTGGCGCCTCAACTTCCGTAACATCTCCAAAATACACCCCTTCCTAGCCAATGACACCACAAAACTCCTAGTTCACTCCATGGTCATCTCCCGCCTTGACTAGTGCAACTCCCTCCTCACAGGATTACCTTTACACAGGCTATCCAACCTTCAGTCCATCATGAATGCTGCTGCTGGGCTCATCCACCTTACCAACCGCTCAGTATCTGCTACCCCTCTCTGTCAATCCCTCCACTGGCTTCCACTCACCCAACAAATTAAGTTCAAAATTCTAATAACAACTTACAAAGCCATCCACGACTCGGCCCCCAGCTACATCACTAACCTAGTCTGAAAACACCAACCTACTCGTTCCCTTCGTTCCTCCCAAGACCTCCTGCTCTCTTATTCTCCTCATCACCTCCTCCCATGCTCGCCTCCAGGACTTTTCCAGAGCCTCTCCCATTCTCTGGAACTCCCTACCCCAATCTGTCTGCTAATCTCCTACTCTGCTTGCTGTACTTTTACTTTCTCCATCAGATTATTCCCCACAGCTATTACCTTTTGTATCACGTGACTCTCTCTTCTAGATTGTAAGCTCTAACGAGCAGAGCCCTCTGATTCCTCCTGTATTGAATTGTATTGTAACTGTACAATCTGTCCTCATGTTGTAAAGCTCTGCGCAAACTGTTGGCGCAATATAAATAATAATATAATAATAATAATAATAACTAACTATCTGTGACAATTAAACTGACCCTGGGGTAATCAAAGTGAGCCAGATTAGAAGTAGTGGGCTATGGAATTAAAAAAGTAGAGTCCCAAAGGTGAGAAGTTCCTTAAAAATATCTGATAGTTACTTCGAAATTGATTCAATGTGGATCTTAGGCCCCGTTCACACTGGTGTGATTTGTCATGCGATTTGACAGTTTCAAATCACATAACAAGTCACACCCCATTGTCAGCAATGAAATCGTTCAAATTGCTGCGACTCATGTGGCAGTGACTTTGAAAAAGGTTCCTGCATTACTTTTTGCCGATTTCATTGTGACTTGCATAGACTTCTGTTGTATAAAGTAGCAATCTGCAATAAAATTGGCAGTGCAAATCGCACTGATATGCAGCTTTGAAATCGATCTGAAGTAGTGTGATTTTGAAGCCCCATCGGCGTGAACGGGGCTTAAAGTGGTTCTGCAGAATGTAACTCCAGCTCTCCACCCCTTTTTTTTCTGATAGCTCATACAAGTTTTATAAATTCTAGTCTTTGAATGGCAGTAGAGAAGAGAAGACTGCAAATAAAAAGATATAACGTACAGTGGGTAAAATAAGTATTTAACACGTCATAATTTTTCTAGTTAAATATATTTCTTTATTTTCTTCAAATTTATTCTTTATTTAAGTTATCCAGCATACAGCAAACGGCCAATCTATTTGATCAGATACATCAATATAGTGAACACGAAACAAATCTATACAAAATCAAATATACAGCATTAATCATAATCAATATAAATGTATGGGCGGCCATATCGGAACGTCCTATAATCATAAATTATTCAAAACTTAAACTAATATTAAAAAAAGTCCACATTCTAAGCTCGATTAATCATTTCCATCCTGAATGCATGGGTAGCATAGTTTTCTTTAACACCTTTATAGGAAGACAAAACTTGGAAAATTGGAAAGAAAAAGTACAATAAGCAAAGAAAGAAAAAGAGGAGGATATATATTTCTAAAGGTGCTATTGAAATGAAATGTTCACCACATGTTGGTAACAACCCATGCAATCTACACATACAAAGAAACCAAAATAAATAAGTTTAGAAATTAAGTTATGCAGGGCCGGACTGGCCCACCGGGATATCGGGATATTTCCCGGTAGGCTGCCTGCCCTGGGGCTGCTTTGAGCTGTGGCTGACTGCAGCGCTCCCCTCCTCTCTCTCTCCTATGAGTCACACACAGCGCGCATCTCCCGCGGTGTGTGTGAGAGCTGAATGTGTCTGTGTTCGGCTGTCCTGTAGGGTCCCGCCCCCCTAGACCCGCTTGTGTGATATTAGATGGAACACTGATTGAATCAGTATTTCGCCTATCACACAAGCCTGTCTAGGGGGGCGGGACCTTCCTACAACACAGCCGACATGAGACTTGTAACATGCAGCCAGCACAGCACTGTGAGCTTCAGCTGCTGCCCGCACAGTAGCTTTCACCAGCTTCCGCGGCCCCTCCTTCTCCTCTCCCACATGAAAGGCAGACACTGGTCTTCATTTCAGCACTTTGTTCAGTTGCTGCTTCTCCCCCGAGAGAATCCCCTCCCACGTGGGCGGTACCAGAACTGCCTCTCCTTCCATAATCCTTGGAGAAATGGAGGTAAGTGAGAGGAGGGGGGGCCGAGTGAGACCAGGGGGAGGGGCCAGAAAACACAGTAGCAAGAAGGAATGGCATGGATCCTCAGAGGAAGGTAAGGTGCTTTATGTGTGACTGTACTACACTTATTACACAGCCTGCTGCATGTACATAATAGGGCCCATCTAGAGATAGAAGAGGGGTAGATGGATCAGAGAAGGGGACATAAGGACAGAGCAGGGGGAAAAGAGAGATGGGGGCGGTTAGAGATTACATAAGGGCAGACAGAGCAAAGGTGATGGGACAAAACAAGACATCAATGAAGCCCCTTTCACATGGGACAGACTCTGCTTTGCTCAGCAAGGCATCTGTCTGCTGACCGCTGAGCAGAGCAAGAGGATAACTAGTCCACGTCTGCTCCATTTATGCCAAGTGGACACACAGCCCACACTGCTCTATGGGCAGTCGGATATAAACGGAACGCCTGTCTGTTTATACCCGACTGGCATCCGTCCTGATCCACCCAGACAGAGGGTAATGGATCCCCCTTCAGTTTTTTTTTGTTGGGTCAGATTGGAGGAAGGCGGATGTAAATGGACAAAAGTCCCTTTACATCCACCGCTCCATAGAGGAGAATGGAGGACCGATCAGATCTGCCTGAAAAACTGACAGGTGGACCCGATTGGACCCTTCATGTGAAAGTGCCTAAAGTGCAATGTAGTAGATGTCAAGAATTATATATATATTGTGACAACGCATTTATAGTAGGAGCAGCCTTTCACCACTCTGCCTGGACAGGTACCAACCACAGCAACCCTGTGTATGCAAAGAATAAAACATACTGTATGCATTACCAGGACATACTGCGCTGCTTTATTAAAGTAATGTACTTACAGTAAACTTTACTAGGATAAAGCAACAAATTGTTTACTTGTCCCGGTATTGCTTTATTCTTTGCATTTACGTGGTTCACTGTGGTTGGTACCGGACAAAGCTACTATACCTGCAGTGTTGTTTTTTGAATGAAGTGGTTGTAAATATCCAGCAGATGACAAGTGCATGTGACCTCATAAATTAAGGAGTCCAATTTTTTTTGGTAAGCAAATGATATGTGCTTTGTTTTAGTGATGGTACACTGAAGTCCGAGCAAATAGTTTGCAGTGGATCTGCACAAGTTTATCACAGCACAATTGTGTTGGATTTTTTTGTGTGACATGTATGTTTTATGCTGATTATTTATTGTACCAGCACTTTGGAATGTACATATATTAATTGTTCTTGATGTCTATAGTATTTTATTGTGCTACACTTTTATATGATAGATGTTCTTTATTTCTTTCCACAGTGACAGCCTGCCAGAATAGCTGGAATCTGTGAGAGCAGCTCTGTATTCTACATTACTGTCCCTATACTGTACCCTCCTGCCCCCTGTACTGTGTCCACTTACCCTCCCTCTGTACTGTGCCCCCCTGCTCCCCCCTATACTGTACCCTCCTGCCCCCCATACTGTGTCCACTTACCCTCCCCTGTACTGTACTCTCCGGCTCCTCTACTGTACTCTCCTGATCCTGTACTGTACCCTCCTGCCCCCTGTGCTGTGTCCACTTACCCTCTTCCTGTACTGTACCCTCCTGCCCCCTGTACTGTGTCCACTTACCCTCCCCATGTACCCTCCTTATACAGTTAATTTTTTATCGCTTGAATAATTTTTCCTATTATGGGCGTGAGTGGGGCCTCATGTTTAAGTTTTGCCTAAGGCCTTACAAAGCCTAGAGCTGCCTCTGGATCCAGGCAAGTATGTATTGTAAGGCTGCAATCATGAACAGTAAGGCTACATTCATATGCTCAGCTGCATTCACGGGCATAGTAAAGCTGCATTCGATGGACAGTGAGGCTGCAATCATATGCTCAGTAAGGCTGCATTCATGGACAGTAAGGCTGCATTTATGGACAGTAAGGCTGCATTAATACACTCAGTAAGGCTGCATTCATGGACAGTAAGGCTGCATTCATACGCTCAGTAAGGCTGCATTCATGGACAGTAAGGCTGCATTCATGGACAGTAAGTCTGCATTCATACACTCAGTAAGGCTGCATTCATATGCACAGTGAGGCTGCATTCATACGCTCAGTAAGGCTGCATTCATGGACAGTAAGGCTGCATTCATATGCACAGTGAGGCTGCATTCATATGCACAGTGAGGCTGCATACATGGGCACAGTGAGGCTGCATTGATGGGCTCAATGAGGCTGCTTTCAAAGGCGCAGTGAGGCTGCATTCATGGGCACAGTGAGGTTGCATTCATGGGCACAGTGAGGCTGCATTGATGGGCACAGTGAGGCTACATTCATGGACACCGTAAAGCTGCATTTGATGGGCACATCGAGGCTGCAATGATGGGCACAGTAAGGCTGCATTGATGGGCACTGATGAGGCTGCATTGATCTCTTGTACCATGTCTCCAGTCTCTGACCATCTCTTGTACCATGTCTCCAGTCTCTGACCATCTCTTGTACCATGTCTCCAGGTCTCTGACCATCTCTTGTACCATGTCTCCAGTCTCTGACCATCTCTTGTACCATGTCTGCATTCTCTGACCATCTCCTGTACCATGTCTCCAGTCTCTGACCATCCCCTGTACCATGTCTCCAGTCTCCGACCATCTCCTGTATCATGTTTGCAGTCTCTGACCATCTCCTGTACCATGTCTCCAGTCTCTCACCATCTCCTGTACCATGTCTCCAGTCTCTGACCATCTCCTGTACCATGTCCGCAACCTCTAACCATCTCTTGTCTTATATCATGTCTGCAGTCTCTGAGGGAGTCTGGAGAGGAGTCAAGAGAGGGAGTGTTCCCGGGATGGGGGTCATGGGAGAAGTCAGGTGTGTGGACTGTGGAGAGGAGACTATAGGAAAACCAGAGCTGGAGCTGACTGACTGATCCCTGCACAGTGCACCTGAGAGGAGGTCAGTGACAGCGCCGCAAGGCCAGTCTGAGGTGGGGGGGGGTCACTGATGTAAGGGGGGTTCTGATATAAAGGTTTCCCCCTATATTAGTAAACCCACCCCCCTTACCTTAGTGTATTCTTTCTGCGGAAGGTGGTCTCTGGTCAACAGAGTCCCCCTCCCCCCACGTTCCCAGAGTTCCTGGGGTCCCCCTTGATGATTGACCACTTTTAGCACATTTAACTGGAATTTGCTTTTATATATATACAGTATATATATATATATATATATATATATATATATATTGTGAGGGGGTTAGCTCGGCAGCGGGTGTGTGTGACCCCCGGGATGGGCTCCCCACACAAAACAGGCCCAGCAAACGGAGGTTGTGGTTTTCAAAATCAAAAAGGTGCGGTTTATTTTCTATTTACAGTGACAAAACACAGCAAAGCAAAAGAAACATAAACAAAATAAATCCTGGTCAACTTGACCTCTGACTAAACATACAGGTTTCCTAACTAACAACTGGGATCAGCCTAGTGCTGTCCTAGTCCCTAAGTCCCTGGTTTTAAATGTCCAAGCAAATAGCCACACAGGCTTTGTCTCACCGCACAGGGGTTCACTCTCCCTAGACAGTCCACACAGGTCTGGTTCCAGGCATGAGCTAACACCTAATGAATCTGGGAGTTCTTATAGAGGCCTAAATGAGCTGACAAGCTTCAGCTGGTCTCATCAACTCCCTGTCTGCACGACGCCCCACACTCTCCCTAGAGGTATGAGTCATCCATGAGCCCACTAGCCTCAGCTGGGCTTATACAACTCTCCACCTAGTTGTATAAGTCGGCGTAAAGCCTGAATCTGGGCGAAATATATCTACCCCCCTGGATGCAACCAGGTGACTTTACCTTCCTGCTGTCACATACCCCCCCCCTCTTGTTTTAACCTCGGGGTTGGAACACCAGCAATCAGGCATTCATGTACTCGAGACAAAGCATCCACATTCCCCATTTGAACGCCAGGGCGATGCTTTACTGTGAAGTTGAATTCCTGGAGGGCCGGGAACCACCTATTCACTCTTCTATTTGTTTCCTTGTTTTGAGCCATCCATTTTAACGGAGCGTGATCCGTAACCATGTCAAAGTGCCTACCTAGCAGGTAGTACCGAAGGGAATCTAGAGCCCACTTCACCGCTAAACACTCCTTTTCAACGGTGGCGTAATTTACCTCATGGGACTTCAACTTCCTGCTGAGGTAAATGACTGGGTGCTCTTCCCCGTTCCAGACCTGGGACAATACTGCTCCTAACCCCACATCTGACGCATCACTTTGTACGACAAAGTCTTTAGAGAAGTCGGGTGAGTACAACACTGGCTGGCTACATAAGGCTTGTTTCAAGAATTGGAATGCTGCCTCAGCCTCGGGGGCCCATTTAATCATGACCGACCCTTTCCCCTTCGTCAGGTTGGTTAGGGGCACAGCCTTAGAAGCAAAGTGGGGAATGAATCGCCGATAATACCCAGCGATTCCCAGAAAGGCTCGTACCTGCTTCTTGCTGTTGGGACGTGGCCAACTCTGGATGGCCTCGACTTTGTTGAGTTGGGGTTTTATTACTCCCCTCCCAATGGTGTACCCAAGATATTTGGCCTCCTCCTGCCCAATGGTACACTTCTTGGGGTTAGCCGTAAACCCCGCTTCCCGAACAGAGTCCAGGACTGCTTGCACTTTTGGCAGATGTGAGGCCCAATCTGTGCTATGGACAATTACGTCATCCAGGTAAGCCGCAGCATACTTCCGATGGGGCCTCAGCATCTGGTCCATTTTCCGCTGGAATGTGGCCGGCGCATTCTGTAACCCGAACGGCATTCTTTTATATTGGAACGCCCCGTCCGGGGTTACAAATGCGGTTTTCTCTTTGGCCGACTTGGCCAGGGGGATTTGCCAATACCCTTTTGTGAGGTCAAGAGTCGTCATGTATCGGGCTGTTCCCAGCCGGTCGATCAACTCATCTATACGTGGCATGGGGTAGGTGTCAAATTTTGTAACTTTGTTCAACTGACGAAAATCGTTACAAAATCGCCAGCTCCCATCCGGTTTAGGCACCAACACAATGGGACTAGACCAATCACTTTGGGACTCCTCTATCACCCCTAAGTTCAGCATTTTCTGTACTTCCTCCCGTATTGCCTCCCATCGGGCCTCTGGGATCCGATAGGGTTTTAACTTCACCCTTTCACCGGGCGGGGTAATGATGTCATGCTCTACCCCAGATGTTTGTCCCGGCAGCTCAGAGAATACCTCCTTGTTGCGAAGCACAAACTCCTTAACCTCCTGTTGTTGGGGTTGTGACAAGGTGGCTGCTATTCCAACCTCAGGAATCACGCAACCAGTTTGAGCTGGTGACCAAGTGTCTGCGACTAGGGACTCTCTATCCCTCCAGGCTTTCAACAGATTAACGTGATAGATCTGTTCGGGCTTTCGCCTTCCTGGTTGTCTGACCTTGTAATTCACTTCGCTCACTTTTTCCATTATCTCATAGGGGCCTTGCCATTTGGCAAGGAATTTACTTTCAACCGTAGGGACAAGTACCAGTATCCTATCCCCCGGGGAAAAGGTACGGGTCTTGGCTCCACGGTTGTACACTCTCTATTGTGCTAACTGCGCTTGGGCCAAATGTTCCTTCACGATGGGCATTACCTGTGCAATTCGGTCTTGCATCAGGGCGACATGCGCAATCACACTCCTGTGGGGAGAACTCTCACTTTCCCAAGTTTCCTTGGCAATATCCAACAGCCCTCTTGGGTGTCTCCCATACAGTAACTCAAAGGGGGAGAATCCCGTAGAGGATTGGGGCACCTCCCTAATAGCAAACATCAGATAAGGAAGTAGACAGTCCCAATCCTTTCCATCTCTATCCACCACTTTCTTCAACATTTGTTTTAGGGTTTTGTTGAATCTTTCAACCAGCCCATCGGTTTGGGGGTGATACACAGATGTACGTAATTGCGTCACTTTGAACAATTTACACAGCTCCTTCATAACCCGGGACATAAAGGGTGTACCTTGGTCCGTAAGCAGTTCTTTACAAATACCCACCCGGCTAAACACAAGAGATAGCTCTTTGGCTATGGTTTTGGCCGAGGTATTTTGGAGAGGGATCGCTTCTGGATAGGGATGAGCTTCGTGTTCGAGTCGAACATACGTTCGACTCGAACATCGGCTGTTCGATCGTTCGACGAAGATCGAACGATTTGGGCCGTTCGCGCCAAATTCGAGTGACGCGAACGGCCCACAATGCACTACGCCATCGCAGTGTCATCCAGGCGCTGTGATTGGCCAAGCATGCACTGTGACCCCGCATGCTTGGCCAATCACAGCGCCGGCAGCGAGGAGAGCAATGATTGGCCACAGGCAGGATGCCTGTGGCCAATTATTGCTGAGGGTGTTTAGTACACGCCCCACACTATAAAAGGCCGCCAGCACGGCGGCCTAGTGTAGTGTGTTCCGGAGCAGGGATAGAGCAGCATAGGCAGGGACAGTGACTGTTATTTCTTTCTTGCTTAACCTGGATTCCTTTAGTTTAGGGAAAGAGAAGGATAGGTAGGGAGAGTGTCAGTGTGTTTTGTGCTTGTGCTATAGTGTGCTTAAAAAAAACATTTATTCTAGGGACAGAAAACTGTAGGTAGGGACAGTGTCAGTTTCTTTCACTCTGCAAGTCCTTGTTTCCAGGGACCTGGAAGTACAGTGAGTGAATTGTCCTTGTGCTATATTGTGCTTAAAAAAACATTTATTCTAGGGACAGAAAACTGTAGGTAGGGAGAGTGTCAGTTTCTTTCACTCTGCAAGTCCTTGTTTCCAGGGACCTGTAAGGACAGTGAGTGAATTGTCCTTGTGCTATATTGTGCTTAAAAAAAACATTTATTCTAGGGACAGAAAACTGTAGGTAGGGAGAGTGTCAGTTTATTTCACTCTGCAAGTCCTTGTTTCCAGGGACCTGGAAGGACAGTGACTGAATTGTCCTTGTGCTATATTGTGATTAAAAAAAACATTTATTCTAGGGACAGAAAACTGTAGGTAGGGAGAGTGTCAGTTTATTTCACTCTGCAAGTCCTTGTTTCCAGGGACCTGGAAGGACAGTGAGTGAATTGTCCTTGTGTTATATTGTGATTAAAAAAAACATTTTTTCTAGGGACAGAAAACTGTAGGTAGGGAGAGTGTTTTTTTTCTTTCACTCTGCAAGTCCTTGTTTCCAGGGACCTGGAAGGACAGTGAGTGAATTGTCCTTGTGCTATATTGTGCTTAAAAAAAACATTTATTCTAGGGACAGAAAACTGTAGGTAGGGAGAGTGTCAGTTTATTTCACTCTGCAAGTCCTTGTTTCCAGGGACCTGTAAGGACAGTGAGTGAATTGTCCTTGTGCTATATTGTGATTAAAAAAAACATTTATTCTAGGGACAGAAAACTGTAGGTAGGGAGAGTGTCAGTTTATTTCACTCTGCAAGTCCTTGTTTCCAGGGACCTGGAAGGACAGTGACTGAATTGTCCTTGTGCTATATTGTGATTAAAAAAAACATTTATTCTAGGGACAGAAAACTGTAGGTAGGGAGAGTGTCAGTTTATTTCACTCTGCAAGTCCTTGTTTCCAGGGACCTGGAAGGACAGTGAGTGAATTGTCCTTGTGTTATATTGTGATTAAAAAAAACATTTTTTCTAGGGACAGAAAACTGTAGGTAGGGAGAGTGTTTTTTTTCTTTCACTCTGCAAGTCCTTGTTTCCAGGGACCTGGAAGGACAGTGAGTGAATTCTCCTTGTGCTATATTGTGCTTAAAAAAAACATTTATTCTAGGGACAGAAAACTGTAGGTAGGGAGAGTGTCAGTTTATTTCACTCTGCAAGTCCTTGTTTCCAGGGACCTGTAAGGACAGTGAGTGAATTGTCCTTGTGCTATATTGTGATTAAAAAAAACATTTATTCTAGGGACAGAAAACTGTAGGTAGGGAGAGTGTCAGTTTATTTCACTCTGCAAGTCCTTGTTTCCAGGGACCTGGAAGGACAGTGACTGAATTGTCCTTGTGCTATATTGTGATTAAAAAAAACATTTATTCTAGGGACAGAAAACTGTAGGTAGGGAGAGTGTCAGTTTATTTCACTCTGCAAGTCCTTGTTTCCAGGGACCTGGAAGGACAGTGACTGAATTGTCCTTGTGCTATATTGTGATTAAAAAAAACATTTATTCTAGGGACAGAAAACTGTAGGTAGGGAGAGTGTCAGTTTATTTCACTCTGCAAGTCCTTGTTTCCAGGGACCTGGAAGGACAGTGAGTGAATTGTCCTTGTGTTATATTGTGATTAAAAAAAACATTTTTTCTAGGGACAGAAAACTGTAGGTAGGGAGAGTGTTTTTTTTCTTTCACTCTGCAAGTCCTTGTTTCCAGGGACCTGTAAGGACAGTGAGTGAATTGTCCTTGTGCTATATTGTGCTTAAAAAAAACATTTATTCTAGGGACAGAAAACTGTAGGTAGGGAGAGTGTCAGTTTATTTCACTCTGCAAGTCCTTGTTTCCAGGGACCTGGAAGGACAGTGAGTGAATTGTCCTTGTGTTATATTGTGATTAAAAAAAACATTTTTTCTAGGGACAGAAAACTGTAGGTAGGGAGAGTGTTTTTTTTCTTTCACTCTGCAAGTCCTTGTTTCCAGGGACCTGTAAGGACAGTGAGTGAATTGTCCTTGTGCTATATTGTGCTTAAAAAAAACATTTATTCTAGGGACAGAAAACTGTAGGTAGGGAGAGTGTCAGTTTATTTCACTCTGCAAGTCCTTGTTTCCAGGGACCTGGAAGGACAGTGACTGAATTGTCCTTGTGCTATATTGTGATTAAAAAAAACATTTATTCTAGGGACAGAAAACTGTAGGTAGGGAGAGTGTCAGTTTATTTCACTCTGCAAGTCCTTGTTTCCAGGGACCTGGAAGGACAGTGACTGAATTGTCCTTGTGCTATATTGTGATTAAAAAAAACATTTATTCTAGGGACAGAAAACTGTAGGTAGGGAGAGTGTCAGTTTATTTCACTCTGCAAGTCCTTGTTTCCAGGGACCTGGAAGGACAGTGACTGAATTGTCCTTGTGCTATATTGTGATTAAAAAAACATTTATTCTAGGGACAGAAAACTGTAGGTAGGGAGAGTGTCAGTTTATTTCACTCTGCAAGTCCTTGTTTCCAGGGACCTGGAAGGACAGTGACTGAATTGTCCTTGTGCTATATTGTGATTAAAAAAAACATTTATTCTAGGGACAGAAAACTGTAGGTAGGGAGAGTGTCAGTTTATTTCACTCTGCAAGTCCTTGTTTCCAGGGACCTGGAAGGACAGTGACTGAATTGTCCTTGTGCTATATTGTGATTAAAAAAAACATTTATTCTAGGGACAGAAAACTGTAGGTAGGGAGAGTGTCAGTTTATTTCACTCTGCAAGTCCTTGTTTCCAGGGACCTGGAAGGACAGTGAGTGAATTGTCCTTGTGTTATATTGTGATTAAAAAAAACATTTATTCTAGGGACAGAAAACTGTAGGTAGGGAGAGTGTCAGTTTATTTCACTCTGCAAGTCCTTGTTTCCAGGGACCTGGAAGGACAGTGACTGAATTGTCCTTGTGCTATATTGTGATTAAAAAAAACATTTATTCTAGGGACAGAAAACTGTAGGTAGGGAGAGTGTCAGTTTATTTCACTCTGCAAGTCCTTGTTTCCAGGGACCTGGAAGGACAGTGAGTGAATTGTCCTTGTGTTATATTGTGATTAAAAAAAACATTTTTTCTAGGGACAGAAAACTGTAGGTAGGGAGAGTGTTTTTTTTCTTTCACTCTGCAAGTCCTTGTTTCCAGGGACCTGTAAGGACAGTGAGTGAATTGTCCTTGTGCTATATTGTGCTTAAAAAAAACATTTATTCTAGGGACAGAAAACTGTAGGTAGGGAGAGTGTCAGTTTATTTCACTCTGCAAGTCCTTGTTTCCAGGGACCTGGAAGGACAGTGAGTGAATTGTCCTTGTGTTATATTGTGATTAAAAAAAACATTTTTTCTAGGGACAGAAAACTGTAGGTAGGGAGAGTGTTTTTTTTCTTTCACTCTGCAAGTCCTTGTTTCCAGGGACCTGTAAGGACAGTGAGTGAATTGTCCTTGTGCTATATTGTGCTTAAAAAAAACATTTATTCTAGGGACAGAAAACTGTAGGTAGGGAGAGTGTCAGTTTATTTCACTCTGCAAGTCCTTGTTTCCAGGGACCTGGAAGGACAGTGACTGAATTGTCCTTGTGCTATATTGTGATTAAAAAAAACATTTATTCTAGGGACAGAAAACTGTAGGTAGGGAGAGTGTCAGTTTATTTCACTCTGCAAGTCCTTGTTTCAAGGGACAGAGAAGGACACCTGAAGGTAGCCCTTATTGCTTTTTTCCCATCTCCCTGCAGGCCATCTATTAGAATGTCTGGAAGGCAAACAAGGAGAGGCAGACAGTCAGGAGGCAATAAAAGAGGGCAAGCAGGCTCTGTGTCTGGGGGCAACAGTGCTGGTCGTGGACGCGGTGCATTGTCATCAGCACATGGCCATGGGACACGCTTGTCCTTCTTTTCGGCAGCTGGACATGTTGAGCCACATCATGCCGAAGACTTGGTAGAGTGGATGACCAAGCCCTCCTCCTCCTCCTCATCCTCTCTCACCCAGGCTCAGGGTACTGGAAAAGCAGCTGCCAAAGCGTCGTCTTCCCTGGTATCAATGTCAGACAAATCATCAGTCACTCCTTCCCTAGACCCACCATGTCCTCCTCCTGAGGAGTCCCCCGAACTGTTTCAGCACAGTGTTGGGTACATGCTCCAGGAGGATGCCCAGCGTTTCGAAGGGTCTGATGATGAAACCCAGCTAGAGGAAGGCAGTAGCGTGAGAGCAGACAGAGGGGATGCTCAAGAAGGACACCAATCTGGCAGTCATGTTCCAGCAGCTGCAGCATACTGCCAGATTGGCTCCAGTGATGAGGAGGGAGGGGATGATGAGGTCACTGACTCCACGTGGGTGCCTAATAGGAGAGAGGAGGAGGAGGAGGATGAGGAGGAGGCACATCTCCAACGAGGCAGGATGCCCTTTGGTGGCCAGCGTAAGGGCAGTACACCGACGGAATCACACCGCAGAGCTCCGCCTGTGCAGGGCGCTGCCTCTGCCCGTCATTCAAAAAGTTCTTTGGTGTGGGCCTTTTTTGAGGCTAGTGCATCAGATCGCACAGCTGCTGTTTGCAACATATGTCTCAAGCGTATATCGCGTGGCCAAAACATCAGCCGCTTGGGTACCACATGCCTGACCAGACATATGTTGACCTGCCATGCAGCTCGTTGGCAAGCCTACCTCAAAGACCCACACCAAAGAACAAAGCGGACCTCTCCTTGCACCGCATCAGCTGGGATCTCCAACCCCACTATAACTTCAGTCCTCTCTGAAACATGCACTGAGAGGAATGAAGGTGTAGAATTAGGTGTGTCACAGCCAAGTACTTGCGCCCACTCTGCTAGCAGTACACCGACGTCCGATTCTAGCAGGCAAATTTCCCTGCCCCAGCTGCTGGACCGTCGAAAGAAGTTCACTCCCAGCCATCCACATGCCCAGCGGTTGAATGCTAGCTTGGCTAAATTGCTAGCGCTTCAACTGCTGCCTTTTCAGTTGGTAGACTCGGCCCCCTTCCGTGAGTTTGTGCAATGTGCAGTTCCTCAGTGGCAGGTTCCCAAACGCCACTTTTTCTCACGGAAGGCTATTCCGGCTCTCTACCGGCATGTGGAAGGCAATGTCTTGGCCTCGCTGGACAGGGCGGTCAGCGGTAAGGTGCATATTACCGCTGACTCATGGTCCAGCAGGCATGGACAGGGACGTTACCTTTCTTTCACGGCCCATTGGGTCACTCTTTTGGCAGCTGGGAAGGATTCAGGACAAGGTGCAGTAGTGTTGGAGGTTGTCCCACCGCCACGCCTCCAAAATGCTACTACTGGTTGTGACACACCTCTCTCCTCCACCCCCTCCTCTTCTTCTTCCTCCATGGCCTCTTCCTGTGGTTTGTCCTATGAACCAGCGGTGCTCCGTAGCCGTTCACGGGGCTACGCAAGTACGCAGGCAAAAAGATGCCATGCCGTGCTTGCGCTGGTGTGTTTGGGGGACAGAAGCCACACTGGGGCAGAGGTCCTGTCTGCTCTGCAGGGCCAGGCCGAGAGGTGGTTGACGCCACGCCAGCTTAAGCCAGGAATGGTGGTTTGCGACAATGGCACCAACCTCCTCTCCGCCCTCCGACAGGGACAACTGACCCATGTGCCCTGTGTGGCTCACGTCCTTAACCTGGTGGTGCAGCGCTTCTTGGGCAGGTACCCGGGCTTACAGGATGTCCTGAGGCAGGCCAGGAAAGTCTGTGTGCATTTCCGCAGATCTTATAATGCCAGTGCTCGCCTGGCTGAGCTGCAAAAGGAGTTGAACCTGCCCAAGAACCGCCTTATATGTGACATGCCCACCAGGTGGAACTCAACGTTGGCCATGCTGCAGCGGCTGCACACGCAGCAGAGGGCCATCAATGAGTACCTGTGCGACTACGGCACCAGGACAGGGTCAGGGGAGCTTGTTTTTTTTTCTCCACGCCAGTGGGGCATGATCAGGGATGCATGCACTGTCCTGGCACCATTTGAGGAGGCCACGAGGATGGTGAGCAGTGACAGTGCATGCATCAGTGACACTGTACCTCTTGTCCACCTGTTGGAGCACACGCTGCGTGGAATAATGGACAGGGCACTTGAGGCAGAACAGAGGCAGGAAGAGGAGGACTTCCTTGCCTCTCAAGGCCCCCTTTACCCAGACAGTGTTCCTTCTGTCCCACCCATCGCACAGGAAGAGGAGGAGGAGGAGGAGGAGGAGGAGGAGGAGGAGGATTGTGTCAGCATGGAGGTGGAGGCTGGCACTCAGCATCATCAGCAGCAGTCTTTTAGGGATGATTTACAGTCCCAAGAAACCAGTGGACTTGTACGTGGCTGGGAGGAGGTGGCTGCGGATCATGTCGTCCTTAGTGACCCAGAGGACTCCGGAGCGAATGCCTCAGCAAACCTACGCTGCATGGCCTCCCTGATCCTGCAAAGTCTGCGGAAGGATCCTCGTATTCTTCGGATCAAGGAGAGGGACCATTACTGGCTGGCCACTCTCCTTGATCCACGGTACAAGGGTAAGGTTGCGGACCTTATGTTACCGTCGCAGAGGGAGCAGAGGATGAGACAACTCCGGGAGGCCTTGCAGAAAGGTCTGTGCAACGCGTTCCCAGAGACTGGGAGGTTGCAAACTCCTGGTCCTGGACAACGAGTTGCTGAGGCTTCGGCCAGTCAAAGAAGGAGCGGTGGGGAAGGTGGCCGTCTGACCGATGCGTTCAGACAATTCTTTAGTCCGCAGCCCCAAAGTATGATCGGTTCCAGCAACCATCGCCAGCGTCTGATAAACATGGTGCAGGAATATCTAGGGGCAAGGTCAGACTTGGACACCTTCCCCACCGAAAATCCTCTGGCTTACTGGGTCTTGAGGATGGATCACTGGCCAGAGCTTGCACAGTATGCAATTGAGCTACTGGCCTGTCCTGCATCCAGCGTTCTTTCGGAACGCACATTCAGTGCTGCTGGAGGATTTGTCACGGATCACAGGGTGCGCCTGTCCACCGACTCGGTTGATCGACTGACTTTCATCAAGATGAACCAGTCTTGGATCACCACCAGCTACCACACACCTGATGCTGATATAACAGACTAATTGATTTTAACATGTCACATCCCTTCAAGACTGATGCTGATGCTGAGTGCCTGTGCTGTTATGTTGACTGGCTATCCTCCTCCTCCGAGTCCTCAATGATACGATTGATGATGATAGCTTGTAAGATCATTTTTGTTTATGGGTGCCGCCACCAGTGCCTAACGCCCAATTTTTCAGCCCCTGTTTAACAGGGGCGTGTAATTACAATTTTTGAAGCAATACTTTGCAACAGGGCTCATTGCTGTGCTCCAAGTACAGTATCTGTGAGGAGTTGCAGTGTTGTGCCACCAGTGCCTAACGCCCAATTTTTCAGCCCCTGTTTAACAGGGGCGTGTAATTACAATTTTTGAAGCAATACTTTGCAACAGGGCTCATTGCTGTGCTCCAAGTACAGTATCTGTGAGGAGTTGCAGTGTTGTGCCACCAGTGCCTAAGGCCCAATTTTTCAGCCCCTGTTTAACAGGGGCGTGTCATTACAATTTTTGAAGCAATACTTTGCAACAGGGCTCATTGGTGTGCTCCAAGTACAGTATCTGTGAGGAGTTGCAGTGTTGTGCCACCAGTGCCTAAGGCCCAATTTTTCAGCCCCTGTTTAACAGGGGCGTGTCATTACAATTTTTGAAGCAATACTTTGCAACAGGGCTCATTGCTGTGCTCCAAGTACAGTTGCTGTGAGGGGTTGCAGTGTTGTGCCACCAGTGCCTAAGGCCCAATTTTTCAGCCCCTGTTCAACAGGGGCATGTAATTACAATTCTTGATCTAATAATTCACAGCAGGGCCCATTGCTGCACCCACCAAGAGTAACTGTCAGGGCTTACAGTGTTGTGGCACCAGCACCACCATCAAAGGCCCAATTTTTACTACCACTGTTCAACAATTATATGTAATTAAAATTCCTGATATAATAGTTGACAGCAGGGCGTTCCAGCACCAACCAAGAGTAACTGTGAGTGCTTACAGTGTTGTGCCAACACCAACAACTAAGGGGCCTATTTCTGCAGAGTATATACGGCAGGTCCCTACTTTCAAACATCCAACTTACAAACGACTCCTACTTGCAAACGCAAGAAGACAACAGGAAGTGAGAGGAAATCTACCACTAGGAAGGAAAATTCTCTCCTGTAAGAATAAATATGGGAGAAAGGTGTCTCCTCTGTACTGATGCTTTATCAGCAATCCTTGTTTCAAGAAAAACACCACATTTCAAAAACAGTTGTCATTGGGACGGAAAGTGAGGTGAAATGTTCTGAACAGGGGCACAGACAGCAAAACAAATGTTACAGGGGTGATAACCCTTACCTATGTTTTCCAAAAAGTTTAAAAATAGATTTTTGGTCTGGAGCTACACTTCAACAATGTACCTGTTCAAAATTACAAACAGACTCTACATAAGAACAAACCTACAGTCCCTGTCTTGTATGCACCGCCTGTATAGGGCTGTTCAGAGTATATAGGGCCTTTTTTATTTTATGTGCGGGGTTCCCCTTAATATCCATACAAGACCCAAAGGGGCTGGTAATGGGCTGGGGTAGGGGGGGGGTCATGGGGTAGCTATGCCATTTTTCTTAAAGAATTTCATCCATATTACCGGGACCAGACATTACATTAAAGCCGCAAGCAGTTTTAAATGGCTTTTTTTTCCTTTAGAAGTGTCATTTTGTGCAGGGACAGTTCTAAACACGGGAAACACGTGGCACTTCACAGGCATACTTTAGACACCCCCCAGGTACGATATTTAAAGGAATATTTGACTTTTTTTTTTTCACTTTATGCATCATTAAAATGACTGCTCCCGAAAAACGACCGTTTTTAAAACTTCTTTTTGCATTGATACATGTCCCCTGGTGCAGAACCCGGGTTCCCAAACCCTTTTTAGGACAATAACATGCATAATAGTTGTTATAATTAGCACTTTAGAATTCGAACGTTCGCATCCATTGTATTTAATAGGGTTCTAATGTTCGTTCGAACTTTCGGTCCGTTCGCGGGTTCTGGTGCGAACCGAACCCGGGGGTGTTCGGCTCATCACTACTTCTGGATAACGGGTGGCATAGTCCATTATAACTAATATGTACTGGTGCCCCCTAGCGGACTTGATTATAGGCCCTACCAAATCCATGGCGATCCTCTCAAACGGGACCTCAATGATGGGTAGAGGGACCAGCGGGCTACGGAAATGTGGCATCGGGGCCGACCTCTGACACACAGGGCAGGAGGAACAATAATTTTCTATGTCCTTCATCACCCCCGGCCAATAGAATCTCTGTAATACCCTCTCTCGGGTTTTCTCTGTCCCCAGATGACCTCCAAGAATGTGCCCATGGGCCAACTCCAACACCAACTTCCTGTAAGGTTTGGGCACCACAAGCTGCTCAACGGTTTCTTCTGCCCTTTTTGCCACCCGATACAGTAGGTCCTTCTCTACGCTGAAGTATGGGTAAGTGCAGGTATTATCTGGGTTCACTAACTCGCCATCTATTTTCACTACGTTTTCCCGTGCCTTTATTAGGGCGGGGTCTTTCAACTGTTCTGTGGCAAAGTTTTCCCTGTGAACCTCAAGATCAGAAAACTCCACAGACGGTAGGTTTTCGTCTGAGGAGGTGGGCTCCTCTCCAGTTTCTTGAGTCTCCCCTGCCAATACTGATAAGGGAAATTCCGGAGAGTCCTCACCACTCTCAGGGGAGTTCTGGCTATCACATTCCTGGTACATAGGGGCACCAGTGGGGGGCTCAGGATCATCCCACAGTTCCCAGAACTTCGGAAAATCCCTTCCCACAATGGCGTCATGCGGTAACTGAGATACTAAGCCCACTGGATGAGAGAGGGTACCTTTGGGGGTCTCGAAACACACTGTAGTCACTGGATACTCTCGGGTGTCCCCATGCACACAAATAACAGCTACCTTGCTATTCCCAAAGACCTCTGTTTTAACTAACTCAGCCTTTATCAGGGTCACAAGGCTACCTGAATCCAGCAATACCACAACATTTCTACCATTAACACACATTTTGCATAAATGTTTCTCAGTTCCTCGAATGGCAGTGCATGCGACTGTCGCACACAGCGACTGACGTCTGCCCGTCAGAAAGTCACACTGCATGGGTTCCTCCACAACCGGGCAATTGGCTGCAATATGTCCCGCTTGCCGGCAGCGGTAGCAAACGATCCTTCTTGCCGCCTCTTGAGCCGCTGATTTCCCAGGCTGTTCTCGCCAAACTTGGGGTAGAGCTCCCACCCTCTCACTCTCTCCACCCTCACCCCTTGGAATCCTCTTATCCGCCCCTGGGGATGGTCTGGTCTTAGGGTGGAAAGTCCGAGTGTCTCTGGAAGAGGCCGTCAGGTTCTCTGTAGCCAAGTATTTCTCCACACGATCCACAAGACCATCGGCCGTCTCTGGGTCTCCATGGCTTACCCACTTTTGGATGGCAGTAGGAAGAGCTCTCAAAAACCGATCCATTACAACACGTTCCACAATCTTTGGTGCGGACAAAGTCTCTGGCTGTAGCCACTTTCTGCTCAGGTGAATGAGATCATACATTTGAGACCTGGGGGGTTTTCCAAGCTGGAAAGTCCAGTTATGCACACGCTGAGCCCGGACAGCCTGGGTGACACCCAGCCTTGCCAAAATTTCAGCTTTTAGCATCACATAGTCTTTTGCTTGGTTAGGCTCTAGGTCATAGTAAGCTTTCTGCGATTCACCAGTTAACAGAGGAGCCACCAGTCCAGCCCACTGCTCCTCAGGCCACTTTTCTCTTTCAGCGGTCCTTTCAAATGTGGTCAAAAATACCTCTGGATCATCCTCTCCAGTCATTTTTGTCAATAAACGACTCACCCCAAAGGACGCGGTATTAGTGGGACGGCTTTCCTCACTGGTCTGCGGACGTTGCTGCATTACTGCTTCCATTTGTTGTAGTCTCTGCTCTTGCTTCTGTAACAGGTCTATGAAGCGGGCCTCAGATTGCTGCTGGGCTTGTTGCTGAGCTTCCAGACTCTGTTGGTGAGCTTGCTGCTGGGCTGCAAGGCTCTGTTGATGAGCTTGCTGCTGGGCTGCAAGGCTCCTTTGCAAACCTGCATTTGTCTGCTGTTGATTGGCATTTGCTAGAGCCAGCTGTTTCAGTATCTCCTCCATGCTGGCTTAAAAAAAACTGCCACTGGTTCTCCACCAACTGTGAGGGGGTTAGCTCGGCAGCGGGTGTGTGTGACCCCCGGGATGGGCTCCCCACACAAAACAGGCCCAGCAAACGGAGGTTGTGGTTTTCAAAATCAAAAAGGTGCGGTTTATTTTCTATTTACAGTGACAAAACACAGCAAAGCAAAAGAAACATAAACAAAATAAATCCTGGTCAACTTGACCTCTGACTAAACATACAGGTTTCCTAACTAACAACTGGGATCAGCCTAGTGCTGTCCTAGTCCCTAAGTCCCTGGTTTTAAATGTCCAAGCAAATAGCCACACAGGCTTTGTCTCACCGCACAGGGGTTCACTCTCCCTAGACAGTCCACACAGGTCTGGTTCCAGGCATGAGCTAACACCTAATGAATCTGGGAGTTCTTATAGAGGCCTAAATGAGCTGACAAGCTTCAGCTGGTCTCATCAACTCCCTGTCTGCACGACGCCCCACACTCTCCCTAGAGGTATGAGTCATCCATGAGCCCACTAGCCTCAGCTGGGCTTATACAACTCTCCACCTAGTTGTATAAGTCGGCGTAAAGCCTGAATCTGGGCGAAATATATCTACCCCCCTGGATGCAACCAGGTGACTTTACCTTCCTGCTGTCACAATATATATATATATATATGAAGCCCTATGTGCTTTCATATCTGTCTTCTCTATATATAATACACTCTTCAAATGTGCTTTAAAATGCATGGTTTTGCCTTTCATGAACAAGAAAATAATGACGTTTGCTGTTGGGCCGGTATAAAAATGCTATGGGGCTGGTATGATTTTTTTTCCCAGGGCTGGTTTTTATTCCCAGTCCGGCCCTGAAGTTATGTGTAATAAAAACGATTGACACAGGGAAAAGGTTTTGGAAAGCCAAGACACGAGCTGAAATCTATCAGTAATTAGTAATCAATCTTGCCCCTTGTCAGTGCAAATTAATATAAGCTGGCTCAGTCTCAACTGATGGCCTATAAAAAGGTGTCTAATTACCAAGGTGTCACACAAGAAACATCTCATGATAGGTAAAAGCAAAAAGCTTTCTCAAGACCTTTGCAACCTTATTGTTGCAAAACATACTGATGGCATTGGTTACAGAAGGATTTCTAAACTTCTGAATGTTCCAGTGAGCACTATTGGAGTCATAATCCGGAAGTGGAAAGAACATAATTTCACCATAAACCAGCCACAACCAGGTGCTCCTCACAAGATTTCTGTCAGAAGTGAAAATAATTATCAGAAGAGTTGTTCAAGAGCAAAGGACCACTTGTGGAGAGCTTCAGAAAGACCTGGAATTAGCAGATACAATTGTTTCAAAGAAAGCAATAAGTAATGTACTCATCCACCATGGCATGTATGCACGCTCAACATGCAAGACTGCATTGCTGAAGAAAAAGCATGTTGAAGCTCATTCAAAGTTTGCTGCACCACACTTGGACAAGCCTGTGAAATACTGGGGGGATATAGTCTGGTCAGATGAGATGAAAATTGAACTCTATGGATGCCATATATACACCATGTTTGGAGGTCAAATGGCACTGCACATTACCCCAAAAACACCCCCCATACCAACAGTGAAGTTTGGAGGTGGGAACATCGTTGTGTGGTGCTGTTTTTCAGCATACAGTACTGGCAAACTTCATTTCATTGAAGGAAGGATGGATAGACCAAGACATTCTTGATAAAAATCTGCTACCATCTACCAGGATGATGAAGATGAAACGAGGATGGACATTTCAGCAAGACAATGATCCCAAACACAAAGCCAAGGATTGAGCCAAGGACTCAATTGGTTTCAAAGAAAGAAAGTAAAGCTGCTAGAATGGCCCAGCCAATCACCTGACTTGAATCCAATAGAAAATCTATGGAAAGAACTAAAGATCAGAGTTCATAGAAGAAGCCCACGGAACCTTCAAGATTTGAAGACTGTATGGAAGAATGGGCCAAAATCACATCTGAGCAATGCATGCGACTAGTTTCTCCATACAGGAGACGTCTTGAAGCTGTCATTATCAACAAAGGATTTTGTATGAAGTATTAAATACATTTCAGTTAGCATGTTCAATACCTTTTCCCTGTGGCATTCTATTTTATTACACATAACTTAATCTCTAAACTTATTTGTTTTGGTTACCGACATGTGGTGAATATTTCATGTCAATAGCACCTTTAGAAATGTAGTTACCTAGAAAAATGGTAACATGTTTGATAATTATTTTACCCGCTATGTGTAGGAGGATTTGTTTAATCTTTTGTGTATCACCTGAGGCCAGTCACTTCACTGGGTATGTGTAAGGGTTTACAACCACTTTAAGGTATGTTATGTATAGCGATACATAGCAATAGCAATCACAAACTAACAATCTATCAACAATTCAAATATCAAAAGATGCAACACACATTATATTGTTCCATGCTTGGAGATGGTGTTCAGGTTTTACCCCGGCAATCATGCCATACTGACAGGCTAGGTGGCTACCACCAAAACGAACCTATTTTATGTGTATGAGTGCTCTAAGAAACATTAGATTGCTAAAGTAAGCTTCTTGATTAGCAGGGGTTGGTTCTAATTTTATATAAAATCTTGCACCATGTGGGTGTAAAAATAAATAAAAAGATGAATTTGATAGGTTCATTTTGGTTATGAAACATTGCTCTTTGCCTTGTTAATGCTGGGTTCACACTGGTACGACAAACGCTCCGACATTGGGAGCTCATGTCGCATGACGTGTGAAAATCAATGTTTCCCTATGAGAGCCATCTTAACTGGTCCGACACAAGTTAGTCCGACTTTGAAAATGCTCCCTGTACTACTTTGGTCCGACTTTGAAAATGCTCCCTGCACTACTTTGGTCCGATTTTAATCCTACTTCAGCCCATTGAATCTCATTGAAGTCGGATCAAAGTCAGATCGCCGTCTTGACTGATCCGAATTTGGCATGCGACTTGTGCTTTGATGATCTTGAAGGTGAACTCTGCGCTAATTCAAAAAACAAAACGGCATTGGTTCCCCCTCCAGGAGCATGCCAGGCCCTTCGGTCTGGTATGGGTTTTAAGGGGAACCCCTACGCCCAAAAAAATGCGTGGGGGTCCCCCCAAAGTCCATACCAGACCCTTATCTGAGCACACAGCCCGGCAGGTGAGGAAAGGGGAGGGGGCGCTTGCTCGTAAACCCATGCCGTTAAAAAAATAAAAATAAATTGGAGTGGAGTTCCCCCTAAAGATTCATACCAGACAGAGTGCCAGGTATTGTCGGGGATTCAAGTCAGATCCCTGTTCATTGAAGTCGGACGCATGTCGGACTTCAAGTCGCAGGGCAAAGTCGGATCCAAAGTGGTACGACTTTCATGTCGTACCAGTGTGAACCCGGCCTAAATGTGCAAGATGTTCCATTCTCTGAAGCTGCAACATTTGCTTTGTAGTGGAAGAAGGAGGTTTCCTGTCCTCCACTCTTCACACGGAGTTGGAAGTCATAAACTGATTCTTTATTTTAACATCTTTTTTATTACTAATAGAGAGACCTCACAATGGACATGTATTAATAATTCACTTTCTCCTAGCAGGCTGATGTGTCAGATACTGGAAGGGCACAGTGGTTGGTCATGTAGAGAACAAGAGGCTGCAACAACAATAACAAAGAATTCAGAAGTTATTTATATAGAAAGAATGACAGGATGTGAAGGAGGGCGTCAGTACTGGACCTCTTCCCAAATACTTCTCCTGAGGTTATGGCTGTAAGTGGTGTGCTATGTCATTGTATCTGTTATCCAGAGTCTTAGTGCCTACTTCTACTTCAGTTATTTAAAGTGTACCTGTTACTGGAATATGTAGTATATTATGTGATAGAAGGCAACAGTGCTGGTACTTACTGGACTGATATAATTTCCCTTTAGTTGCAACTATGACATATGTATCCATATACCCTCAATACACAATAGGATGCCTGTGACCTCTTAAATCTGAACACCGGGTACAACAACTTTCATTTTAATGTAGCAGCTGACAGGGGCAGGAGCAGCTGCAGTTTCATTGGCGGAGATTTACTAAGGCCGGGTTCACACTTGTGCGACACGACAGCCGTCCTACTTTGGATCCGACTTTGCCCTGCGACATGAAGTCAACATATGTCCGACTTTCAAACGGGGATCCAACCTGGATCTTCGCCAATACCAGGCAGTGTGTTTGGTATGAATCCTGAGCGGGAACTCTAGGTCAAATTTTAAATAAAAAACCGGCATGGGTTCCCCCTCCAGGGGCATACCGGGCCCTTGGGTCTGGTCTGGATTTTAAGGGGAACCCCAACGCAGAAAAACGGCGTGGGGGTCCCCCCAAAATACAAACCAAATCCTTATCCGCACACGCAAGCTGGCAGGCCGCAGGGGAAGAGGGGGGGACGAGAGAGCGGCCCCCCTCCCCCCTGAACCGTACCAGGCCGCATGCCCTCAACATAGGGGGTTTGGTGCTTTGGGGCAGGGGGGCGACCTGTGGCCCCCCCACCCCAAAGCACCCTGCCCCCATGTTGATGAGGACAGGGCCTCTTCCCGACAACCCTGGCCGTTGGTTGTCGGGGTCTGCGGGCGGGGGACTTATCGGAATCCGGGAGCCCCCCTTTAATAAGGGGGCCCCTAGATCCCAGCCCCCCCACCCTATGTGAATGAGTATGGGGTACATCGTACCTCTACCCATTCACCTGGTGGAAAAAAATGTCAATAAAAAAAACACACACAGGTTGTTAAAGTAATTTATTGCACAACTCCGGGGCTCTCAGTGTGCAGAGAACTCAGAATAAGCAATTTCAGTGCATGAAATGAGCCTGTACAACTGTACCAGACTGAAGGTAAAGCTGGACATTGGCTCTAACCCAGAAGCTCTCAGCTTTGAGAACTTGTGGGTTCAGAGCTGTAAGTCTCAGGTAAGCAGAGCCGGGGAAACAGCAGAGCATGGATTCTCTTTTCTCAATCTGTTTTGGTAGAGTACAAAGGAGGCATTAGGGGTCTAACGGAAGGTAATAAACAATCTTCCAATTGTGACACCTGCTCTGATGATAACTAGGATACATATGGCACGAAACAAAACTGACAGGGGCACCAACTCTTTCACACTGAATACAAAATGAAAAAATGACTTATGGCTTGGCATACATTTCTCACCGCCTCCTGAGGACCCTTTAAATGGGCTTTAACCACTTCAGCCCCGGAAGAATTAGCTGCCCAATGACTGGGCCATTTTTTGCAATTCGGCACTGCGTCGCTTTAACTGACAATAGCGCGGTCGTGCGTGACGTCCCTTTTTTCCCACAAATAGAGCTTTCTTTTGGTGGTATTTGATCATCTCTACGATTTTTATTTTTTGCGCTATAAACAAAAAAAAGAGCGACAATTTTGAAAAAAACACAATATTTTGTACTTTTTGCTGTAATGAATAGCCCCAATTTTTTTTTTTAAAAAGCTAATTTTTCCTGAGTTTATATGTATTCTTCTACATATTTTTGGTAATAAAAATTGCAATAAGTGTATATTGAGTGGTTTGCGCAAAAGTTATAGCATCTACAAAATAGGGGATAGATTTATAGCATTTTTATTATTTATTTTTTTACTAGTAATGGCGGCGATCTGTGATTTTTATCGGGACTGCAACATTATGGCGGACACATCGAACACTTTTGACACATTTTTGGGACCATTGGCATTTATACAGGGATCAGTGCTATAAAAATACACTGTTTACTGTTAAAATGTCACTGGCAGGGAAGGGGTTAACCATACCTCCCAACTTATCTAATGTCCACTGCGGGACATTCATTCATATTTTTTCCCCTCCCGTTTTTTTTGTTGAGCGGGGGGGGGGGGGGCCGCGGGACAGTTACTTATTTTTATAGGGACGTGATTTTTTTTGTTGAGCCCCCTCCCGCCCGGCCGACATACCTGGTGATCGCAGCTGCTCTGAGTCCCGCCTCACCTCCCTGCCTGGCGCGCTGAATCTTACCTCCTCCTCCTTCCTCTGGCTCTGTGCGGGAATACAGTGTCCCGCGCGGGAACACGGGAAAAACCGTGCTATCCCGCTTAAAGGGACCGACCTACAGCTATGACGGTTTGCAGGATTGTGCCGACCTGCCACCATATAACGACGGCGGCTGGTCGGCAAATGGTTAATTCTAGGTGAAGCTTCTCTATTACTGACCAATTGATTGGCTCTCACAACGGTCACATGATCGGAAACCAATACCCCTTGCTTCTGATCAGAAGTCATGACAAAGAAGTGTCAGGGACAGCTCGCTCGGTCTGTTGGGCGTGTGCAGTGAGTGCGCTCTCAGCACGAAACCGCTGCCTGCCCTGGATACTTATATGCAGCAGCTGGACGTCAAGATCCACTTTTCCTGCTGCCGCAGGTATGCGTTAGGTGGCTGGCAGGAGGTTAACCATCATCTTGAATCCTAATGCCTCGTACACACGACCGGTTTTCCCGATGAGAAAACTGCCATTTTTTAGATTGGTTGGGAAAACCGGTCGTTTGTATGCTCCATAGCAGTTTTCCCGGCCAGAAAACTGACTGCAAAAAAATTAGAACCTGCTCTATTTTTCCCTGTTGTGTTTCCCGTCAGTCTTTTTCTCGTGTCGCGAAAACCGCTCGTGTGTATGCTTTTCCGAAGGGCAAAAAAATGCGCATGCTCAGAATCAAGTATGAGACGGGAGCGCTCGTTCTGGTAAAACTATCGTTCTTAATGGAGATAGCACATTTGTCACGCTGTAAATTATTGCCTTGTTTAATGCAGCGCATTATTTTCTTCTTTATAATGCTACAATAATGCACTTTTTTTGCTGCTGATATTCACACAGAGTTATAACAAACTTGTTTCTTTATTATTTCTCGGGATCTCATGAATACCGTATATACTCGAGTATAAGCCGAGATTTTCAGCCCTTTTTTTTGGGCTAAAAGTCCCCCCCTCGGCTTATACTCGAGTCAGCAAAAATTTTTACATTGAAAATAGTACCTGTAAAGACATTGCGGCTGTGGCGTCCATCTTTCGAATTCCGCGGTCTATTCCTGTTCCTTCAGTGATAGGCGGAGAGTGTCTGATGAGAATCGCCTATCACGATCATTCTCTCATCCTCAGTTTCCCAGCAGACGTCTGTGATTGGCGGAACACCCAACACAGTGTCTGCTGGGAAACTGAGGATGAGAGAATGATCGTGATAGGCGATTCTCATCAGACACTCTCCGCCTATCACGGAAGGAACAGGAAGAAACCGCGGAATTCGAACGATGGACGCCGCAGCCGCAACTTCTTTACAGGTACGATTTACAATGTAAAACAGTGAGGATAGGAGAACAGTGAGGATAGGAGAACAGTGAGGATAGGAGAACAGTGAGGATAGGAACAGTAAGGATGACCCTCGGCTTATACTCGAGTCAGTACGTTTTCCCAGTTTTTTGAGGCAACATTAGGTACCTCGGCTTATACTCGAGTCGGCTTATACTCGAGTATATACGGTAATCTTTTGTTTTTGAAAGCCAGATCTCCATAAGAATTTTTTTTTGTTTTTTTTATTATTAAAAAAAAAAAAATGTTAATGAAGATCTTAATTTTTGGTTATTATCTTTTAATTATTTTTTACTGATCTACATTTTTTTATTTTTTATTTTATTGTGTCAAGTTACCACAACAATATTATTATTTAGTATTATTTTCCCTCAAGAAGGTTGGTTGGTGTCCTTTGTTAATTTGACATTGTATTTTTGAAATGTCCCTGCTGTCAGATAAGGGTACTCACCGAGGCCGAGATGCAGAGAGCGGCTCACTCTTGCGACTAAGCGCATTCCCCCCCCCCCCCTGGAGATGGGACAGAGGGTGGATGGCACCAAGAGGCACAAGCTACCTGCAGGCAGGACAGGACTTGCGTGAAGGTTTCTGAGGGCTTGTGTAGACACTGACAGGTAGCAGAGCTCAGCTGGTGTTATTTAGCAGAAAGTCCAAAGCAGGCCGGGGGTCAAACACCAGAGAGGAGAGGAGTCCAAGACAAGCAAAAGGATCAAGATGCTGGATACTGGAGCATAGTTGCCAACAGTCACGGATTGGCCGGGACATTCCCGGGATTCAAACCCTTTTCCCGGCCAATCCGATTTTTCCCGTTTTCCCCGAATTTGGACGCCGCAGGCCACCGCCGCTAGAGGTCCACGGCTGGCGGAGACAATGTCTCCGCCGGCCGCCATGTTCAAGAAGACCAAAACACGGATGTAGTACAATAGAAAATAAAGCCGCTGCGGCGCCGCCCACACCCCGCACCTCCCCGGGGGTGGGCGGCGCCGCAGCAGCTTTATCTTCTATTGTACTACATCTGTGTTTTGGCTGGCCGGCAGGCCACCCCCCCGCCCCGCCCCGCTGCAGGTCTGTCTGTAATGGAAAGGGGCGGGGGTCGGCAGCGCCACAGTTTAATTTTTTTTTTTTCAGCCACACTGTCGGCTCCGCCTCTATTTTGTTCCCCTTCGGGGAAGGGGAAACAATAATGGCGGCCGAGACAGGAGACGCCTGTGGTTAAGGGGGGACTCCGCTGGGGATGCCTGTGGTAAGGGGGGACTCCGCTGGGAACGCCTGTGGTAAGGGAGGACTCCGCTGGGGACGGCTGAGGTAAGGGGGGACTCCGCTGGGGACGCCTGATGTAAGGGGGGACTCCGCTGGGGACGCCTGATGTAAGGGGGGACTCCGATGGGGACGCCTGATGTAAGGGGGGACTCCGATGGGGACGCCTGATGTAAGGGGGGACTCCGCTGGGGACGCCTGAGGTAAGGGGGGACTCCGATGGGGACGCCTGATGTAAGGGGGGACTCCGCTGGGGACGCCTGAGGTAAGGGGGGACTCCGCTGGGGACGCCTGATGTAAGGGGGGACTCCGCTGGGGACGCCTGAGGTAAGGGGGGACTCCGCTGGGGACGCCTGAGGTAAGGGGGGACTCCGCTGGGGACACTTGATGTAAGGGGGACTCCACTGGGGACGCCTGATGTAAGGGGGGACTCCGCTGGGGACACCTGATGTAAGGGGGGACTCCACTGGGGACGCCTGCATAGTTACCAACAGTCCCGAATTTCCCGGGACAATCATGATTTTTGGACCCTTGTCCACAAGTGTGGAGGGGGCTCTGCTGGGGAGGCACCTGATGCAAGGACGGACTGCTGGGGAGGCACCTGATGCAAGGACGGACTGCTGGGGAGGCACCTGATGCAAGGACGGACTGCTGGGGAGGCACCTGATGCAAGGACGGACTGCTGGGGAGGCACCTGATGCAAGGACGGACTGCTGGGGAGGCACCTGATGCAAGGACGGACTGCTGGGGAGGCACCTGATGCAAGGACGGACTGCTGGGGAGGCACCTGATGCAAGGACGGACTGCTGGGGAGGCCATCTGGTGGCAGGCGACGTGGCAGGTAACACGCTCAGGGCTTCCACTGATTCGGCATTATGGTGAGTTGAATGATTTCATTTTATATTACAATGTAAAAATAGAAATAATGCACTTCAATCATCCTGACACCGTAACAACCATGGTGCCGGGATGATTGAAGCGCCAACAGGTGTTTTGGAGTATCCTTATCTGCCAATTTTGTTACACATTACTATTGTGGTGTAGGATCTGGCTTCTTTCTTTCTATTTCTTTCTCTCTCTCACCTCGGACTCTAGCCACACCCCTTTGAACCACGCCCATTTAAACCACACCCACTATCGTGCGTAAACCACGCACATTTTTCGCGCGCCACATTTTTCACTCCAGCATGACACGCCTACAAACGAATGCCCCGCCCCCTGATTATAGCAAGGCTCCGCCTCAATACAAAAAAAGTGTCCCAGATGTTTTTTTTGCAATGTTGGCAACTATGCTGGAGACAATCTGGGTCACAGGCAGAAGGTCAGGTGCAGGAGACTGAAGGCAAGTCCGGGTCACAAGGCAGAGGGCCAAACACAGGAAAGAGCAGCAAAGTCCAATAAGCAAGCCAGGAGTCAGGTTTAGGAGAGATCAGGGTGGTCAAGGCAATCCGGGTCACAGCAGAAGATCAAACAGGCAGGAAACAGGAACTTGGATCACAGGAAGCTGAAAGACAAAACAGCAATTTGCTTGGGGATTTGCTCAGCTTTTATAGGCAGCCAGGATGCCATGTGACACGCTGAACAAATGGAAGCTATTTACTTCCTGACAGGCAGCCAGGATGTCATGTGACACGCTGAACAGATAGAAGCTGTTTACTTCCCTGACACCTGCCTACTCACTAGCAAACTCTCCTTTTTGATTAAAACACATGGTCAAGTATTTACTGTAAACAAAAATTCCATTTATTCTGGCTCATACTAACAAATTAAAGGTAAAGGCAATGCTGGAGATCCTGCTGCAATTTGTGCATCCTTTGGACCCCAGGACAATAAATAATATGAATCCAAAATTGAGATTTGTGGAGAAGCACATATAGTTGGGAGCACAATCTGGTCCTGGACTCCCAGAGGTCAGGAACAGCAGCAGGTGAGATATATGTCCACATGCTGTGACCCTACAACAGCCTGTGCCTTCTGTCAGACCATCCAGAAGCAAGGCCATCACTTCCTTGTCTTCCTTGTAACCTTCCCTCCAGCCTTCTCTGCAGTCTTCTCTGCAGCCTTCCTTACATGCTTCTTTGGAGGCTGTGTCTCTACAGGTGAGCTTGTGGCGGGAGGAGGAGGAGGAGGAGGATGGCCGACCTCTGCAATGTCCGTGGATTGTGTAAGCTGGCCCATCAACCCCCTGTTTATTATCTTTAAAATGAGGGTTTCACTCAGGAGACGTTGGCCCATCTCCATTTTAGACAATTTGTCTGCCATTAGGGTGCCATAGCCCTCTTCAGCGGTGGGGGGTCTCTGAGGGCCGCAGTAGCCTCCCTAATGAGGGAAAGTGTTTGCTCCTCCATGTGCCTACCCCTCTTGGCACTTCTGCTTTCAATGCGGAGGGGAGGTCTCTGGGATCTTGTGCTGGGCCTGGCCACCTCATGGCTGCCACTGGGCCCTGCCTCCTCTTGGCTGCCACTGGGCCCTGCCTCCTCCTGGCTGACACACACACCTGCTTCCTCCTGGCTGACACTAGGGTGCCCACATGTCCCGGATTGCCCGGGATCGTCCCTGATTGGAGATTTTTGTCCCGTGTCCCGGGCAGCTCATTCCGGGACAATACAGTCATCCCGGAATGAAAACAAATGAAAAAAACCAGTGACCAGTCCGCTCCGCCTGTCCGCCACCCCCACCACCTTATAAATTTTATCACACTGATCGATGATAACATAAACACAGGCTGCGGCTGCCACTGCCAGTCTGGTTGCTAGGTAGGGGCCGCTCCGCATCTAGCAACCAGTGACGTCAGCTGAGCTGGGGCCTGTCAGTGTGGGCAGTGAGTGCACCCGCCCGGCGCACACTACGCTGAGTCTGAGAGCAGCCAGCGCGCGCGCCTCCCTCCCCTCCGCATCCACCAGCCAGTCCAGAGCCAGCACAGAGTGAGTGACCGTGACGCTCATGCCAGGGACGGTGACCACTCAGAGAGAGCCACTCACACACTCACCTGTGCACAGCCAGCCCAGCCTGAGCGAGCCTCGTCGTCCAGACTAGTCCTCCTCCTCCAGTGACGAGTCGACCGACCAGAGCTAGCACAGAGAGTGAGTGATGCGGCTGACCTGATGCCAGTGACCAGACAGAGCCACTCTCCTGTGCAGCCAGCCAGCCAGCCAGAGCCTCGTCCAAGCCCTCCTCCAGCCAGACTCCTGCTCCTCCCGCCCACGTTGAGGTCCACAAGTTTGCAGTCATTGCCAGCAGCCAGTCTGACTTCCAGGACCAGGACAGGTTAGTGTACTCACTGTACTGTCTGTGTTATACTCACACTTTGTCCCCCTCCTTTCTGCTGCTGTCCCCCCCCTCCGTTCTGCTGCTGTCCCCCCCTCCGTTCTGCTGCTGTCCCCCTCCGTTTTTCCTCCGTGTCCCCCTCTGTTCAGCTGTCCTGTCCCCCTCCGTTCTGCTGTCCCCCTCCGTTCTGCTGTCCCTCTCCGTTCTTCCTCCGTGTCCCCCTCCATTCTGCTGTCTCCCTCCGTTCTTTCTCCGTGTCCCCCCTGTCCATCCCACGGTCCCCCTGTCCATCCCACGGTCCCCCTGTCCATCCTACGGTCCCCCCTGTCCATCCCACGGTCCCCCCTGTCCATCCCACGGTCCCCCCTGTCCATCCCACGGCCCCCCTGTCCATCCCACGGTCCCCCTGTCCATCCCACGGTCCCCCTGTCCATCCTACGGTCCCCCCTGTCCATCCCACGGTCCCCCCTGTCCATCCCACGGCCCCCCTGTCCATCCCACGGCCCCCCTGTCCATCCCACGGTCCTCCTGTCCATGCCACTGCCCCTCTGACTACTCTGCGGCCCCTCTGACCACTCTGCAGGCTCTACAGGGCTTAGGCAGGGAGTGAGCAAGCAGTAGTGGAATAGGGTAGCCATGAGGTGGGTGGTGTGCTCTGCTTTTCCTAACATTCACCTGGCATGGATTAATGGCCATCACTCCTCATGACTCTCTGCAGTGGGGCACTCTGGAGGTACTATCTGTGTGCCTCCAGAGTGCTCCCTTACTTCCTCCCCTTACTTTCTCCAGAGTGCCCCTTTACTTTCTCCAGAGTGCCCCTTAGTACAGTAGTACTAAGGGGGCACTCTGGAGGGGGATGTAAGGGGGCACTCCAGAGGATGTAAGGAGGCACTAAGGGGGCACCCTGGAGGATGTAAGGGGGCTCTGACTAAGTTAGTACCGCCAGACTGCCCCCTTAAATCCCCCTTACAACCTCTAGGGTGCCCCCTTAGTGCCTCCAGAGTGCCCCTTTACTTTCTCCAGAGTGCCCCTTTACATCCTTCGGAGTGCCCCACCACCAAAGTGGTATAGCAGTGGCTGACAGACTATCAGGAGGTGGTATTGCACTCCTCTTCCTCCTCTCTCCACTAACTACCCCCCGCCATACACTCCGCACTCCTCTCCTGTACATATTACCCCCCCGCCATACACTCCGCACTCCTCTCCTGTACATATTACCCACCGCCATACACTCCGCACTCCTCTCCTGTACATATTACCCCCCGCCATACATTTTGCACTCCTCTCTCTGTACATATTACCCCCCACCATACACTCCGCACTCCTCTCCTGTACATATTACCCCCCGCCATACACTCCACACTCCTCTCCTGTACATATTACCCCCCACCATACACTCCGCACTCCTCTCCTGTACATATTACCCCCCACCATACACTCCGCACTCCTCTCCTGTACATATTACCCCCCGCCATACACTCTGCATTCCCTATTTAACATTACCACATTCTGCACTATACAAGTCATCTCAGACTCTCTTTAACAACACCCCCTTTAAGCCAATATTTGGCACAATTTAAAACCTGTCCACCGTTCACCACGACGCGCTTTGCGCGCCATATTGTTGTTCCTGTTGATGCCTAGGGCCCACTTTTAAATCTTGCACAAGGGTCCGCTGATTTCATACGCCCCTGCCCCAAAAATCGGGAAAAGAAATGTCAAAAATCATATTTTCGGGGGGGGGGGGGTGTCCCTGAATGGCAGTTTAGAGATGTGGTCACCCTAGCTGACACTCACCCCTGCCTCCTCCTGGCTGACAATTTCTCCACCCTCATCCTGGCTGAGCTCTCCCTGTGTATAAAAAAGGGACATAGTTATATTTTTTGCTTCATCAATCACACACATTTTCCAGCTGTTGCAAATTGAATGCTAATAAATAGAAAAGACAATCATTCTGACCCCAGCATTTTTCCTTCTTGTCCCCATAATTTTTTGCAACTACTGTCTATTGATATGTCAAACACTTTTTGTTCAAACATTAAATTGTTAGCAATAGTAACAATTATTTTACATCATTACTTTTAGTACAATAACTATTTATCAAAATACTATACCGGGCTCCATATGTCCAAATCTGGTTCTTCCAGGAACTCAGGTTGTTCCTCCAAAGAATGCTCAGCTGGGGTGGAGGGAAGGGTGGAGGGTTGGCTGGAGGGAATGCTGGAGCGACGTCTGGAGGTAAGGGTAGAGAGTGATGGCCTCACTTCCAGATGGTCGTCCAGAAAGCTCAATTTGCTGTAGTACCACAGACTGGGGACATATATTTTGTCTGCTGCTGCTCCTGAGCTCTTGGATTCCAGGACCCTACCGCGCTCCTTTCTATATGTGCCCCTAATGGTCCCAATTTTGGTGTTTACCTCACGGATGGTTACTGTGGGGATCCATGTCTGCACAAATGCAAGCAGGGTCTCCAGTGCTGCCTGCCTTGCTCCTTTTTTTTTTATTTAGTGAATTTTTTGTTTCCCAAAGAGCAGGCAGCTCCCTCCACCTGTCCAGGAACTCCCCCATGAAATCTTTCTCTTTGAAACAATTAATTCTTTCTGCAAGTGAAAACACAAGCCAAAAATACTAATGTCAGTCAAGACTCTACTAATCTTTATCACTATATATAGGCCACAATCTCATCCACTGATGAGTCAAGTAAAAATGTTTTACCTTCGATCTCACGTCCTTTGCTTACTCCTTCGTCTGCACACTGAACGTAGTTACAACACATGCGTCTTTACTTTATATACACTGTGCATGCGTGAAACTCTGCACGCTTTGCCCGCCCCTGACGTTCATTCTAGGACTATCCCCGCCCCTTCTCGCTCGTCACAGTGGAAGACGACATGGCGGAGAGACATCA
This sequence comes from Rana muscosa, assembly GCA_029206835.1. Classification (NCBI taxonomy): domain Eukaryota; kingdom Metazoa; phylum Chordata; class Amphibia; order Anura; family Ranidae; genus Rana; species Rana muscosa. The sequence goes on from CM055120.1 coordinate 164,544,857, forward strand.
GGTGGCTGATATTACCTCAACCGAGGAGGAAACTCCGGAGGAACCCACGCCCCGATCCCGGAGATATAAGGCCTCGGACAAGGCTTTCGAGGAGATGGTGGAGATGGTGTCCATTTTGAGGAGGGAGGATTATGATGCAAAGCATTGTCCGTACAAAACACCAAATCTGCGCAAGGCCAAAATTATGTCCACAGTGGTGAAAGCTCTTCACCATAAATTCGGGTTGCGCAGATCAAAAGTGCAGCTCAGGAAACGGTGGTCTGACCTCAAGCTGAGGGAGCCGGATCAGTACAGGAGGGTAAAGAAAGTTATTGGAATTTTATTCGATTTTAATGTGCAAGGAGTAAAAGCTTTTGTGCTCAACAATGTGTGTCTTCTTTTATCTCAATGTTGCCAAAAACTTTTTAAGGTTATTTTTGGTGTTTACACGGACAATGGTGGGTATTTACTAAAGGAAAATACACATGGCACTACAAGTGCACTAGGAGAACCTAGGAGACAGATAAAAGAAATACAAGCAAAAAATACTATTCAAGATGTTTTCAGGAACATAAAATTATTTATTTTAAACACATCAAGATTCGTCTGGCATAGCAATGGCCCCCCTACTCATAAAATAGCCCACATATTATAGGCGCACATCACGGGCGCTTTAGGGGGGCAAGCCAGTACGGCCAGCTTCCAGGGCCGGCAATGGATTTTGGTCCTGTGGTGTGGCCTCAGGCCCAACAGAGGAAATATAATTTGGGGAATGTACCCTTAAATAATTGTGCAGCACACAGCATGTCATTACAACATGGTTCAGTTTATACTCCGCAAGGTTGATGGAGGTTAGAAACAGGCGGAACCGGCTGGCCATGATGCCAAACGCATTTTCCACCACTCTTATGGCTCCGGTAATTATACACCCTCCTCTCAGGGGTGAGGGTCTTTTGGGGAAATGGCCTCATAAGATGGGGACCAAGCGCAAAAGCCTCATCTGCAATAAAGACAAATGGTAGTCCCCCCACGTTGTCTGACGCAGGTGGCAATGCCAGGTCATCACTCTGTAGACATCGGGTGAACTCCGTCCTGGAAAAGACTCCGCCATCGGACATCCAGCCATTTTTCCCAACGTCCACATACAGAAATTCATAGTTCATCGACACCACCGCCATCATCACTATACTATGGAACCCTTTATAATTATAGTAATAGGCTCCCAAACGGGGTGGTGGGACGATGCGAACATGCTTCCCATCTATTGCCCCTCCACAGTTGGGAAAGTTCCACCGCTGGGCAAACTGGGATGCCACATTCTGCCATTCCTGTGGCGTAGAAGGGAACTGTGGAGTTAAACAATAATAAAAAATTTAAAAAAATTGACACAATAAGCATTGCAAGCAGATTTGACTAAAACATTATTGGCCAACATCAGTATTAACATTTATTTTAAGGAGTATTTTAAGAAAAAAATATAATGGACACTTATCAGATTCCTCACCCCCTCTGATGGCCCATTAAAATCATTTTAGGGGGGGTTCTAGATGAGTTGGGGACCTCACAAATCAAGGCTCTAGCACTCTGTCTGATTTTAATGAAAAGAAAAAAAATGACCTGAAAATCAGTAACGAGCAGACAAGAATGCACTGAAAAATCAGATACGAACTCACTACACGCACTGAAAGACAGATACGAACCCACAAGCACAAACTGAACACCAGAAAACTATCTTAAAAGCATGAAGACTGGAAAGCGCGAATCATCTCTCACCAAACTTTTACTAACACGAGGATCAGCAAAAGCAGCCCAAAGGGTGGTGCCATTTGAATGAAACGTCCCCTTTATAGTGCCGTCGTATGTGTTGGACGTCACCGCACTTTGGTTGAGCGTTTTTTTTAATGAACGTGTGTATGCAAGGCAGGCTTGAGAGGAATCACGTCGGGAAAAACGTCGGGTTTTGGCATGTCAGGAAAACCGGTCGTGTGTACGAGGCATAACTCTTGATCATAACTAATCTTTAAACTTGTCAATCCTAGTCAGATTTAGAACTCTTAACTTTTACATTCTTATTGAATTACTTCATAACAAAAATGACTTCTACCAATCTCTAACTGTGACACTAACCCCAATCATCAATATTACTTTTATGTTTACGTTGATTTTTTAAAAATATATAGCTGTGGTCTGTTAGCCAGTAACCTATGCCATAACAAATTACAAGTTATAGGTTGACCCTGACACAAAATATGCCAATAAAGCTGGTCCTGAAGTACAAGTGATCCGGGAAACCCGAAAAGTAAATACGCAGTTCTGTTTACAGAGTGCATTTTCATTGGCATACCTTGCTTGAGAAAATGTACTTTGTATTTTACGTTCCGCTCTGATGATGACAGAAACCAGCAGACGGGATTTCTTTCTGCCGCAGGTATTCTCACATATTTCAGTTCCAAGTATTTAAAATATACACAGCCGATAATGTATATAATGTTTATTTCATAATATTGCACTGAATTCCTTCCCACCGGATGCTATGTTATAAAAATGTTTATTGAGTTTCCTTCTGGTTAATATTCTGAAGCAGTAAAATCTTCACGAGTAGCAAAACATGTCATCCTGATGTTGAATGAAAAAGACCACATTTAAATGGACCTGCTTTTAAATAATTTCTTCTTTATTGTCATACATGGCATACATAACAATGTATGAAACAGCAATCATACAGCTTGATGGAACGGTGGCAGCATTGGATGGCACAGTGGCAGCATTGGGAGCATTTGATGGCACTGTGGGAGCATTTGATGGCACAGTGACAGCATTGGATGGCACAGCGGTAGCATTTGATGGCACAGTGGCAGCGTTTGATGGGCACAGTGGCTGCAATTGATGAGCACAGTGGCTGCGTTTGATGGCACAGTGGCTGCATTTGATGGCACAGTGGCTGCGTTTGATAGCACAGTGAGGCTGCAATTGATGTTTTTTTTTTTTTCAATTTGTTTGCGCCCCCCCAAATAATTTTGAGCACCAGCCGCCACTGGCTGAACATGATCTTGATCCATCGATGTGCAGGAGAGCTCTCTCGCTCCCTATTGGCTCAGATACAGCAGCAGGAGCCATTGGCTCTCGCTGGTGTCAATCAGAGCCAGTGACAAGGAATAGGCACACAGAGTGGTGCTTGGGAGCAAACATGCAAGAGTGCCCCCATAGCAAGCGGCTTGCTATGGGAGCACTCCGTGGGGGGGGGGGGGAAGCCAGGAGTGCCGGCGGGGGCCCCCGGAAGAGACGAATCGGGGCTGCTCTGTGCAAAACCATTGCATAAAGCAGGTAAGTATAACATGTTTGTTATTTTAATTGAAAGAAAAATAAGCTTTACAATCACTTTAACCTCCCTGGCGGTATTCCCGAGTCTGGCTCGGGGTAAGGTTTTAGTACCATTAGCGGTAACCCCGAGCCAGACTCGGGCTGCATCGCAGGATACAGGGAGAGTTACTTACCTTGTTCCCTGGATCCTGCGATGTCTCCCCGCTGTGTGTGCGAGCTGTCTCCTCGCTCGATTCACACTGCCGAGTGCCGAGCTCCGTTCCCTGTGACGTTGTGGCGCACGTGGGCGGAGATCGGCGCCAAATTCAAAAAAGTAAAAACACAATACACATACAGTATACTGTAATCTTACTGATTACAGTATTGTATAAAAAATTACACATCTCCTTTGTCCCTAGTGGTCTGTCCAGTGCTCTGCATGCACTTTTATATTATAAATACATTTTTTTCTGCCTGGAATTTGGAGATTGTCCATAGCAACCAAAAAGTGTCCCTTTATGTCAAAAGTGGTTTTAGACCAGCTAGAAAACAGCGATAATAAATTAGAATCACTTGCAGAATTGAGCGATAGCGATTTGTGGGGAAATTCGTCATCAAACACTGAATCTAATGACAGCGACAATTCTGCAACTGAGAAAATTTCTGTGTTTTTGATTTGATTACATTATTGAATAATTTGTATTATTATTATATTATTATTTGTTATAATTATTTATAGTTATTTATTATATTATAATTTATGATTTTGTGTTTTTAAACTTTATCATACCCGGGATGTCTACTAGACTCTTGTTTGGATAGATTTAAGTGAGTTATTCCTAAGAATTGCAGGCCTACAATATAAAACGCCAAATTTCCATGCAAAATAATTGTACCGCATTCAGCACCTAAAATCTGACAGAATCATACCGCCAGGGAGGTTAAGCTTCTGTTTTCACTAGACGCAAACATCAACTAGACCTTTCTTGTACATATGGTGGGGAAATGTACAGATCTTGTTACTGCTTAGTGGGGGAAAAAAATTACTTAACTACAAATTAGCACATTTTCACTGTTTTTCGGCCAATGAAAATGGAATTAATAATTATTAAGCTTGCAGTGAATCCAAGGATAAATGATTTTTATGTTCTGCAACAGCTGATTTAAAAAAATAATGTAACTAACAGCTATTGGTCAGCCTCTTCATGATCTTCAATATGCTTTAATACTTTCTAAATTACATTACTGGTGTAATCAATAGCTATATCATGTGCAAATTTTGCTTGTCATGATGTAATAGTGCAATCTTAATTTCCTGGAAAATACTTGTAATCTCTTGTAACACCAGCTAGCTGTTATGTGTAAAAGAGATCAGCTGACATGGGCCAAGGTTATACCGTAAATGTGTATGTTCTAGACAGGAGATTTCCTGGATCTATTCTATAAAATGGATAATAAAACCAGAAAGAATTCCGTTAAGAGCATCTGTACTAAATGTAATGCATGTTACTATAATATTAAAATAATTAAACTAAACAATTACATTTCATGGTGTCTTCTGCTTGTCACAAATTCATTTTTTCCTGGGTTTGGTCATTCTTTTTCAGCTATCATAGTTGAATCAGGAAAAAAGATTCATATTCATACAGATCCTCCCCCTCCTGCAGGGTCTTTCTTGGCAAGGCCAGATAAGACACAGTGAGGGTAGTATTGCCGCACATGCTCAGTTTGTTCTCTATTGCTGGAAAGAGCATTTCCTGTTTGAGCTGATCTTTTCAGGTCACATGATATTGACATTACACATGTGGGTGTGTATACAGATCCTAAATGACAGCCCAGTCTCTCCCTCCTCCTCCATGCCCAGTAACTAAAAAAGAACACAGTGGGTGTGATGTCACATCTTGATTGATGGATGATCCGCCTCCCATAACAGCATGAGGACACGGGCTATAGTGGAGACCTCCTCCTACCTGAACACTCAGCACTCAGGCAAACCCTACACGCCACGATGCCTAAGCCTTTTTAGAAATGTTCAGATCTGTCACTAAGTCCAAAAAGAAATTTTCGCAGCAACTATCACCTTTGCACAAATTCATTTGTGGCAAGAAAACACTTTGGACTACAAGAGAAGGGAAATAGTAGGTAGCTACCTAGGCCAAACTACCTCCCCGCCCACCACGAAGGTGAGCTTCCAGTGTCATTGTTAATTGACCCTAGACTCAAAGCCACTGTTTTTTGCTATTGGTGTTTCCAGTGCTGTTTTATATTCTTTGTTCTAAGCATTGAACTTTTGCCACTGCCTGGGGCTACACAACTGTATTCAAATTTACAAAAAAAGAGCATTTTTGGGCAGAAAAGTACAAGTATAAAAATCTACAACATATTTACCAGGGTTAGTGTATCCTGTCTACATTTGACATGTGAAATCCTCAGTGTTCAAGCTGTTGTTACCATATCATTCCTGCTTTAGGATGACCACAACCAACTTGGTACCTTGGAGGAAAACTGCTACTGAGACCATTGCTAGATCGAATTCCAAACAATGGCCAAAATATTATGCGTTCTTTCAATATTCTGCTGTTCAAAGTTTCCACTGCTGGAGTTATTTTTACCCTTTCGAAGGGTTAAACTCCAGACAGATAAAAAAGCACCAGTTAATTGACCCTCCTAGGTAGGCTGCTAGGCAAGTTACGTTTTTGGCTGATGCTGTAATCAGAAGAACAGAAATTGTATGGTCTGTTCAGAGTTTCACGGGCTGGAAGTTTGATTGGTTCCCCCTGTTTCTAGAAGAAGTTTCTAGAGCTTTGGGAGGGAGAAATCAAATTACTGGCCTGGATATTAAGCAAGGCCCAGCCAGTCCTTGGAGGAGTGTGCCCAGTTGGTGGTTGGCATGCTGTTAAATAGTCTGTAGCACTGAGGAGATTGTGTTTTCTCCCTTCCGGAGGGAAGGATAAGTGAGTGTGTTTGTGTGTGTGTGTGTGATGGGGGCTGCTTTCCCCAGGTGCCCCCTGGAATGGGATGCTTTAAAAGATGCTGCAAAATATTCTGTGAGTAGAGCCTGCTTTCTGTGCCAAAGCTACTTTTTTATGGTCCCCAGCCGTGGACTTATAGACTTCTCCAGGTTAGCTATATCTGTTCTGCAAACCATCTCATGGTCTCCAGCCAGGAATCTGTAGACTGTTCCAGTTAAGCTATACCTGTTCTGCAAACCCTCTCATGGTTCCCAGCCATGAACCTATAGACTGTTCCAGTCTAGCTATACCTGTTCTGCATAATATCTCATGGTTCCCAGATGTGAGTGAAAGACTGTGTTCCTGCTGCTAAAAGAAAGAGAGTTGTCAACTGCAAAAGTTTTTTGGATTATTCCACATAAACCCAAATCCCCTCCCAAGTTTCTACAAGCAATACAATACAAAAAAAACAACAAACCCCTAGATTGTTCAATGAGCTGGAGTGAATGGACTGTTTAAGTGTGCCTGGCTGCTTCTGAACTGTTTTGGGAAAGAGCCCTTTTAATATAACCACTTCAGCCCCGGACCATTTTGGCTGGTTAAAGACCAGGCCCCTTTTTGCGATTCGGCACTGCTTCGCTTTAACTGACAATTGTGCAGTCGTGCGACGTGGCTCCCAAACAAAATTAACGTACTTTTTTTCACACAAATAGAGCTTTCTCTTGGTGGTATTTGATCACCTCTGCGGTTTTAATTTTTTGCGCTATAAACAAAAATAGAGCTATAATAAATATCCCCAAAAAATACATAAAAAAACATTTTTTTCCTCAGTTTAGGCCGATAAGTATTCTTCTACATATTTTTGGTAAAAAAAAAGAAATAAGCATTCATTGATTGGTTTGCACAAAAGTTATAGCGTTTAAAAATAGGGGATAGTTTTATGGCATTTTTATTATTTATTTATTTTTTACTAGTGATGGTGGCGATCAGTGATTTTTTTCGTGACTGCGACATTATGGCAGACACATCGGACACTTTTAACACATTTTTGGGACCATTGTCATTTTCACAGCGATCAGTGCTATAAAAATGCACTGATTACTGTAAAAATGACACTGGCAGTGAATGTGTTAACCACTAGGTGGCGCTGTAGGGGTTAAGTGTTCCCTGCATAGTGTTTCTTACTGTAGGGGGGATGGGCTCTCTGTCACATAACACTGATCTCCGCTCCGAGTACATGGAGCCGAGATGCGTGTCATTGTCACTAGGCTTGTCACATACACAAGCATCTCCCCGCTCTATACCTCCGTGATATGATCGCGGAAATCCCCGCGGCGATCGAGTCCGTGGGACCCGTGGTCCGACTCAGGGTGATGGCGGCAGGGTCGCGAGCGCGACCACACGGACAGGCACTTAAAGGAGACGTACAGGTACGTTGATATGCCTGTACGTGCCATTCTGCCGACGTATAAGTACAGGAGGCAGTCGGCAAGCGGTTAAGTGGCTCCTTCAGGGGTAGGACTACACATAATTTTACATAAAATTATTTTAGCATAATTGCCTGAATTTGTCTTGAGGTTGGCCTTTGTGTTCCCATGCATTGCAGCACTCAGCCTGGGAGAGGGAGGGAAGCAATAAGAGCCACTAAGACCTTGCATGTACATGTTTTGACTGGAGGAGAGCAGAGTGAGCAGAGTTGGCAACTTACCAGTATATGATGCTCCAGCAGGTTTCTAGATGACATTACTGTATTCCCTCAGTTTTCTTTAGAGAAAGTGGTGTCACCCACCTGGCTACTCTCTCTGCCAGAGGTGTATAAATCACTAATGTCAGTGGACAGAATTACAAATCCTTTTATCATAAAAGAGAGTTTATACATTTATTTCAACTGTGTGTAGCGCCCTCACCCCCTTCACCTGCCTTTGGTTCCTCGCAGGTAGAGAGGGCACACCACGCCACAAGCCCATACCCTCCTGTGTAAAGAGGTTGAGCGGTGTGGTTAGCGGGTCTCCACGGCCAGAAACCAGAATCCTCCAGAAAATGGTTCTCACCTCTACAATTGGCAGAGATAGGCCCTTGTTCCCCCCAGTGACTTGAATGTCCACACCAGCTGCAACTCCAACGTAGAGTTTATTTTCTCTTTGCAAATAACAGTCTCTGATAGATAAAGGTTGGAGCAAGAAGACAGGACAGCATAAGTTGTGGGAAAGGTCCAGGCACAAACGTAATACACTTCACTGCTTAGCTTCTCAAGCAGACTCAGCCCATATGGATAGTCTCCTTAGGTAGGGACTAGCAGCCAAATGGTACTCTAACTTAATCGCACAGTCTCTGCCACAGACTGGATGAACTTGGTCTCTGCCACAGACCTGGTGAACTTGACCTCTTTGTAAGGAGAAGACATCTCTCCAGAGAGTTACCGGGCCCCTTCCTTCACCGTGACTTCTCACCGGTCCCTCGGAACAGTTCCTCCCCCGGCCTCCTCATCTAAGATACGGGTCCCCTCGCAAGACGGCACCCTGAGATTCCTCGATCCTTGATGGGCCCCAGCCGAAGGTGCTAGGCCCAAGGCCTTTGCGGCAGTCCCAGGGCTAAAGGTGCCTGGGACCGATTCACCGACCTCCGCCCCTGGACCAAAGGTGCCCAGGGCGGACAGGAACAAAAACTCCTGGGAGTAGGACTCCCGATGACTGAAGAACCCCAAACAGGCAGCGTCTGCCCCTTTTATATGCTCTCCCAGCATGCACAGCAGGCATGCCACACCCACTGCACGGCTGCTGAGAGGGGACACACAAGGCACAGCACTGTATCAGCGGTTCAACCCTGGCCCACCATGGCAGTGCCATCTGCAGGCCACAGGGAACTATACACCGATACTCTCCCTGCGGACAAAAAATGGTTGATAGAATCCTGACAATTGGGGTGTTTGAGCATAACTACCACTCAAACGCTTCCCCTAAATTTAGGACCCCGCTACATGTGTATTTAGCTATTTGTCTGGAGTTAAGTGCTAAGATACATACGTCATTTTTGATGCTACGCTATTAAAGGGGTTGTAAAGGTTCGTTTTTTATTTTCTAAATAGGTTCCTTTAAGCTAGTGCATTGTTGGTTCACTTACCTTTTCCTTAGATTTCCCTTCTAAATAATTTTTTTTCTTTGTTTTCTTTGTCTGAATTTCTCACTTCTTGTTTCTCCTCACTAAACTTCACACCATCATCCGAGTGGTGTGGAGTCATCCAGAACAGCTTACTGAACAGCTTACTGAGGAGGAACAGGAAGTGAGAAATTCAGACAAAGAAAACAAAGAAAAAAAATAATTTAGAAGGGAAATCTAAGGAAAAGGTAAGTGAACGAACAATGCACTAGCTTAAAGGAACCTATTTAGAAAATAAAAAACGAACCTTTACAACCCCTTTCAGATTGCAATCTCTTTAGTGGAGTGGTTCTTGAGGTTATCACTTGTATTTGTTTTTTTTTTAAGGAAGTCATTCTTCAAACGTCTCCAATACAATTACATTAGAGCACACTAGTCAAAACAGCTCCACAAACATTGCATCCTTCCTGTCCATCATTCTTCCAAGTTGAATAAATTTGCTTGGCAATGGGTGCCCAAAACCAGTGCTGAGCTTTGTTTATGATACGATTGATGCCCTGGCTACCGACAATGGGATACAGTAGAGAGAGGTGCAATGCAATACTTCACACAGACTGCAGTGGAGATTTGGAAGATGGTTAGCAACCACCCTCTGCATGCTTGTGGACCATCAATGGTTTGTGGACCACTATATGTTGGAAATACGGCTTTAAGGGGGCCCTTTTTTATGCATCTCTTAAATTACCATATAATCCTGCACATATTTCTAATTCCCCAGCTACATTGTTCATCTAGTAAACTCTAATTTAGTATTATAAAATCTTTGCTTATTGAATCAAAGTCCATCAAAACAAGGCAGTGTCATAACAGATCAGAACACATGGTTATCCAAAAAAAAATATGTCACTATGAGAACATATTTCTGTCAGTATACATAAGTAAGGGAACATGGATATAATCTGTAACAAAGATATTTCCTTACAGAATCTCTAAACACGTCATATGTTTCTATGTCACAATACAGTCTGCAAGAACACATCAACTATTACACAGTTACCATATTGAGATGTCCATTAGAGGACAAAGATGATTACGTTTCAAGTGTCCAGCAGGTAGGGGGTGGGTTCTGGGCGTGGGACATACTTTGGGGAACACTAAGTGGCACGAAAATAGGTTAATATGTGTAATGTTATGCTGGGCTTGTTCTATTAGATGTATAGCAATACAATATATACAATACATGCTATAAGCACCTTTACCCTAAGGCCCCTTTCACACTGAGGCGTTGAAAAAACGCAAAAAAATTATAGGATTTTGCACCTCTATTTTACCGCGATTTTACCGCGATTTTACCTCGTTTTTACCGCAATCGCGGTAAAAATAGCGCTAACGCGTATGCGTTTTTACCGCGATTTTACCGCGTTCGCGCTAAAATTAGTGCGAACGCGGTAAAAACGCGGTAAAAACGCATAGGCGTTAGCGCTATTTTTTAACATAACGCTTATGCCTATGCGTTTTTACCGCATTTTTACCGCGTTTTTACCGCGAATCCCATTCATTTCAATGGGGATAGGCGTTTTTACAGCGCTATTTTATGCACCCTAAAGTTGCTCTAAAAAAGCTGTTTGCAGGATTTTTTTTCAACGCCCAGCCAGCAAAACGCCTCAATGTGAAAGCCCTCAGAGATTTCACATTGAGAATGCTGGGGCAGGATTATTTCAGGCGTTATTACAGCGCTATTTTTACCACGAAAACGCGGTAAAAACACCTCAGTGTGAAAGGGGCCTAACTGTCTCCAGATGCCAAGCACAACCACAGAGAAGATCATATTATAAGGGAATAGATTGTTATGAAGGGGCTTGCCAGTCTTCAAGGTGTAGGCCATAGAGCAGGGATATGCAATTAGCGGACCTCCAGCTGTTGCCAAACTACAAGTCCCATGAGGCATAGCGAGACTCTGACAGCAGCAAGCATGACACCCAGAGGCAGAGGCATGATGGGACTTGTAGTTTTGCAACAGCTGGAGGTCTGCTAATTGCATATCCCTGCCATAGAGGCTCTACATCATGGGGATAGTTTGTGGATAAGACAACTATCAATATCCGGTGATGTTAAAGGTCATGAGTGTGGGGGAGTGACATGAATTGCATGTGTTTTCTCTCTTGAGAGAAAGTGAACCCAAACGAATGCATATTTCACCGATGCTGAAGCTCCCTATCAACTGAAAAGCCTCTCTATCTAAGTGGATACAAAAGAGAGAAGAACATAGCCTGTGCAAGATCTTCTCTGTCAAACTAATTCTCAAGCCAGCAATGGCCCATGCATTGGTTGACCGATACCTTTTAAAATGGTAAATGGCTAGAAACATTTAGCGTATATAATCGAGTATAAGCCGAGTTTTTCAGCCCTTTTTTTAGGACTGAAAGTCCCCCCCTCGGCTTATACTCAAGTCAGTACCTGAAAATCTTCTTATTCCGCGGCCGGCGTCCATTGTTCAAATCTTGCGTCTTTCTTCTGGTCCCTTCCGCGATAGGCGTTTCCAGCAAACACTGTGTTGAGTGTTGCGCCTATCATGGACGTTCTCTTGTCCGACGTCCGTGATTGGCAGAACACTGAACACAGTGCCTGCTGAGAAACGGAGTCCGAGAATGAGAGGATCTCCGTGATAGGCGCAACACTCAACACAGTGTTTGCTGGAAACGCCTATCACGGAAGGGACCAGAAGAAAGCCGTGAGATTTAAACAATGGCCGCCGGCCGCCGAATAAGAAGATTTTCAGGTACACTGACTGACTCGGGCACAGGGAGGCTGCAATGAACACAGTAAGGTGGCAATGGGCACAGTGAGGTGGCAATGGGCACAGTGAGGTGGCACAGTGAGATGGTGAAAAATAGAAAAAAATATTGCGCTAAGTGTAAAAACTAAAAAACAAAAAACAAAGAGCAGCTACACAACAATGTGACAAAAATTGTAAACGTAATGGGAATAAAAAAGTAGCGCTGGTAATTAAGGAAAAAACAAATAAATGTCTCTCAAAATATAGTGAAAAATAAATGAATATCACACCAACCTAAAGGGATGTGTATGAGTTCACTATAAAATCCATAAAAAACAACAAATGTAATCGTGAAGGAAAAAGAAAAACATGTGCAGTGTCCGTCAAAATGACCCGTGAAGGCACAATACAAAGAAGGACATGTAGGCTGTAGGTCATCAAGGAAAAAACATCTTCCGACTATAGGAAACAGATTAAACACTCTTACCAGAGTCCGTGGATCTGCCTACCGTGGTAGCAGATCATATAAGCATGGGAAATCCAGCCACAGGACCAGTCGACTTGTCTGATGACTCCTAAGCTGTTGGAATCTTGGCCGTTACGACTCGACAATCCTCGGATCCGAACCTTGGATGGATATCCCCAATGGATACAACGAACCTGGACTCCTAGGGTATCACCCTGTTTCCAATTGGTATAAGAGAAATTCGACCACCAAAGACCCCCGAAGGGGGTAACTGAATGATGCAGAGTAACTCCAGGTAAAGCCTCTCCGAATCCCATGCAGGAAAGAAAGAGACAAGGCTCCAATGGTGCAGGTCAAAAAGGTAGTATACGGTTTTATTGGAATAAAACCACAAAAATTAACATAAAAAGTGATCACAGATAAGAATAAAACAAAGCAATATGGGGAGTGGCGTACCAAGCCCTACGCGTTTCGTCTACATAAGACTTCTACTGGGGCATCAACCGTTGACCCGCTTTACCTGGAGTTACTCTGCATCATTCAGTTACCCCCTTCGGGGGTCTTTGGTGGTCGAATTTCTCTTATACCAATTGGAAACAGGGTGATACCCTAGGAGTCCAGGTTCGTTGTATCCATTGGGGATATCCATCCAAGGTTCGGATCCGAGGATTGTCGAGTCGTAACGGCCAAGATTCCAACAGCTTAGGAGTCATCAGACAAGTCGACTGGTCCTGTGGCTGGATTTCCCATGCTTATATGATCTGCTACCACGGTAGGCAGATCCACGGACTCTGGTAAGAGTGTTTAATCTGTTTCCTATAGTCGGAAGATGTTTTTTCCTTGATGACCTACAGCCTACATGTCCTTCTTTGTATTGTGCCTTCACGGGTCATTTTGACGGACACTGCACATGTTTTTCTTTTTCCTTCACGATTACATATGTTGTTTTTTATGGATTTTATAGTGAACTCATACACATCCCTTTAGGTTGGTGTGATATTCATTTATTTTTCACTATATTTTGAGAGACATTTATTTGTTTTTTCCTTAATTACCGGCACAGTGAGATGGCAATTGGCACAGTAAGGTTGGGAAATTGGCACAGTGAGATGGCAATGGGCACATTTCCCCCCCTAGGCTTATACTCGAGTCAATAAGTTTTCCCAGTTTTTTGGGGTAAAAGTAGGTACCTCGGCTTATACTCGGGTCGGCTTATACTCGAGTATATACAGAATATACATGCAAAGGCTTCTCCCTGGCGCATACCTGAAGATTTATTTTCCTGAGCAAAATATGGCAGATGCCAGACATTGATGCTGGTTACTTCTGGTTACCACTATGGATGGTTAAATCAGTGGCAGAATAGGAAACCCACACCCAACATTACGAAATCATTCTACCCATGTATAAACTTCTTGGCCTATTCATTATTCAGAGCTCCTTTGTACAAGACCTGAACTTTTTACATTTTAAAATGACTCGGGTGTCAGAATCCTAAACTATATCTTTTATCCTTTGTATTTTCTGAATCATTAGAAGGTAGTTATTTGTACTATACACATTGATGAATGGTGTTTTCTCATTTCCTTGTCGTGACTTATTTTTAGATTTAAATTTATTTTTGGATATTATTTCCATGTGGTAAGAGGATTGTGCTGAGATTGTCTAGAGCTTGTGTTTATGCTGCTTGCAGACATAGAAGCAGCTGCAGCCTGGAGTCTGATATCTGAGCATGGAATGACTGTATGATCTTGGTTTCTGCCTGGTCATTGCTGGGACGCCTTTACGGACTCTCTAGGTGACAGCTGGCTCATTTCAGTCTCAGTTACATAAATCCAGTTCATAAAGGGATTAACATAACTTCAGTAAAACCACGTAGGATCATATTGTGAATCTGCTGTACCACATTACATTGCATCATAAATATGCAGTGAAAAATATAAACCATCTGGTGGTCTGAACAATATTATTTAGAGTTCAAATGTTTCTGGAAGGAGTACAGTCACCACCTGCTCTTGTCTATTGTGTCAGGGTTGAAGTATATGTTATAACTTTGAAGGAAGGAAATACCATTTTTACAATGTGCACTAAAGGTAGACATCATTCAAGTCATGGGAAAAACACGGTGCAGTGGTGCAGTCATCAGCACGCATGTAGCACGGTCCCCATGAGGACTGCTTGGATTTACCTGCTCCTCTGCATCACCATGACCCTGTGAACCTTCCAACCCACCTGACACTCTGGGTTTCCAACATCTTTTTCACAAGCACCTTTAAATGACACATCACACAAGTCAATATATTTATGTTAACTCAGCTTTTACTGAAGTAGCAAGTAGTATTAGTTTGTCAAGATGGGCAATAGATCAAACGAGTTCTGAATAACAGCACAGACTCGTAAAGGAATTTCCCCAAGACAGCTTAAGAACAGTTTAACAGTAGGAAGATGCAAGATACATATATTTACAATGGTATACCACCTGTAGCATGACCTGAAGGACAATGAATGATTAAAGCCCTGTACACACGATCGATTTTACCAATGAAAACAGTCCGATAGACTTTTTTCATCGGACAAACCGATCGTGTATGGGCCCCATCGGTCTTTTTTCCATCTGTGTTAAAAAATATAACATGTTTTAAATTTATCCGATGGAAAAAAAAACGATAGCAAATTACTATCGTCTGTGGGGAACTCCATAGGATAAAAAACCCACGCATGCTCAGAATCAAGTCGACGCATGCTCAGAAGCATAGAACTTCATTTTTCTTGGCTCATCGGAGTGTTTTACGTCACAACGTTTGGGACGATCGTTTTTTTGACTGATGGTGTGTAGGCAAGACTGATGGAAGTCAGCTTCATCGGATTTCCAATGGAAAAATCCATTGGTTTAAAATCCATAGGAAATCCGATCGTGTGTACAGGGCTTAGGTGTTTAATGCAAGTAGTTACTCTCTAAAGGGGAACCCCAGGCCGGCCTATTCAACCTTTAAATCCTAATGAGAGATCAGACAGAATAAGGATTATGTAGGGCCCTTTAATTAGTGACAACAGCAATGTCCGTGGTGCAGGCCTGATAGTCTTCACCGGCAGTTGGAGCTCATTAGATTATATCCAATAAAGCACAGTGATGAATGAACAGACTGACTGGCTTAAACAGGCCAATGTTATTCCTTGAAGTGGTTATAGGTAAAGGTGTCTGTGTACAGTGTTCAATTAGAAGTGCAGTAAAGTGTTCCAAAGGTAAAGGTGTCTGTACACAGTGTTCCAATATAGTAACCAGGGAAATATTGCAGAAGGTGGGCGTTTTCCCTCTCACCAACGACTGGTCTGAACTAGATGCCTTGAAGTCAGCGACCCGTGAAGAGACGTCCATCGATGGAGCTGCCAGAAATGACACACGGATGCGGAGGATGAACGAGCATGGTGTCGAGCTGCTGAGTTGGTGCCGTGAAGATGTCTGGTGAACAGTCACACAGATGGGCCCCACAGGCCAGGCTTGAGTTTCTTGATACCGCGTGGTAGGCTGCAACCTCTCTCTCTCTCTCCGTCCGTCACAAAGTGTTATTCCTTACACCAGGCCCAGGAAGAAGAGACCACGCGGCGGAACTCCTATCTCCTTTATAGTCTCTCCCAGAAGTCCCCTGGATGGTAGCAAAGATCCCTGGGATATGTAGTCCTGGTGTATAGTTATACAATGGAACTGCTGGCCACATAGACTACTAGTCCCACAATCCAGTGGGTTGGCATGCAAATATGTCACAGTCACCAGAGTCCAACATTAAAGGGATACAACTATAGATGATGAATGATGAGGAGAGCACATAATGTTACCCTATAGTCCGCCATAGCTACACACATAAGGGAAGAATTCATCTAATTTTATTATATTTGGTATATCTACTGCCCTTAAACAGTTTTAAGTTGTCCAACTGAAACGTCACCTCTCTTCAATGGAAGCTGGGCTGATCTGCAACCGATTTGTTATTAACAATGATACATGTAACTAGAGTGTGTGCCCCCCTATATTATTTAGAAAAACAATGGAAACAATCACTAGAGAGCGACATGTTTGTGCAAATCATGTCTTCAGACAATTAGATCTACCATCTCACCCAAACAATATTCAACTGTGTATTGCTGGGAAAATAGGCAGCCCATACACAAGCTTTTATTGGTAGAAAAAAAATCTAAAATGAATCACAAATTCTGCAAATGAAAGAACATGCTAAAATAGATCTAAACCCTAAGAGGGTGGTATTTAACCTGCTAAAGCACTGTGCTTCATAAGCAATTGCCATGGCTATTTCAAGTACTGTTTTTTTTAATACTTTTTTGCATCTCAGTGTTGCTGATCTTCTGTAGCTTCCTTAACCACTTGTCCACCGCCCACTGTCAATTGTCAATTGACGGCGGGCGGAGGATACTCTCGTTCTGGGAGGACGTCATATGACGTCCTCCCTTTAAAATGAGCTAGAAGGCGCGCCCGCCGCGTTCACAAGGCCCCGGTGCGCGTGCCCGGCGGCCGCGATTGCCGCCGGGCACCCGCGATTGCCCGGGAAACAAGCAGGAAAGTGGGTCTCTGTGTGTAAACACAGAGATCCACGTCCTGTGAGGGAGAGGGGACCGATGGTGTGTCCCTTGTACATAGGGACAACCATCAGTCACCTCCCCCAGTCAGTCCCCTCCCCCCACAGTAAGAACACATTGAGGGAACATATTTAACCCCTTCCCGCCCCCTAGTGGTTAACCCCTTCCCTGCCAATCACATTTATACAGTAATCAATGCATTTTTATAGCAGGGATCGCTGTATAAACGTGAATGGTCCCAAAAATGTGTCAAAAGTGTCCGATGTGTCCGCCGCAATATCGCAGTCACAATAAAAAATCGCAGATCGCCGCCATTACTAATAAAAAAATAAAAAAATAAAAATGCTATAAATCTAACCCCTATTTTGTACACGCTATAACTTTTGCGCAAACCAATCAATACGCGCTTATTGCGATTTTTTTTTTACCAAAAATATGTAGAAGAATACGTATCGGCCTAAACTGAGGAAAATTTTATTTAAAAAAAAATAAAAAAAATGGGTATTTATTATAGCAAAAAGTAAAAAATAGTGTTTTTTTCCAAACTGGACGCTCTTCTTTTGTTTAAAGCGCAAAAAATAAAAACCGCAGAGGTGATCAAATACCACCCAAAGAAAGCTCTATTTGTGGGAAAAAAAGGACACAAATTTTGTTTGGGAGCCACGTCGCACGACCGCGCAATTGTCATTCAAAGTGTGACAGCGCTGAAAGCTGAAAAATGGTTTGGGCAGGAAGGGGGTTTTCGTGCACAGTAGGGAGGTGGGTAAAGAGGAAGTAAACTCATGTAAAAAAAAAATAGCATACTGGCTCATTATGAATTACTTACCTCAGATTACAGCCCCCGAAGCCGTCCTCGTCTCCCCCTCCGGCCGCAGACATCTCTCCCGAGGTTACTTCCGGGTTTCGCGGCTCCGACGCTGTGATTGGGCAGAGCCGCGATAACGTCACTCCCGCGCATGCCCGGGGGAGACGCCGGTAATGGCACGCAGACTGATGCAGCGGCACATAGGTGCCATTGCGTCATTTTGCTCTAGTGCGCATGTGCCGATGTCATCGGCACATGCAGGGGACAGGGAATATCTCCTAAACCGTGCAGGTTTAGGAGATATCCTGGTTAGCTACAGATAATCCTTAATATAGGCTTACCTGTAGCATAAAGTTTAAAAATAGGGTTTACAACCACTTTAAACCACTTCCTGTCTACGTGCCTGTGCTCCAATGTTGGCTGCACATCATTGTTCAAGACTGGTTTGCTGATTGCAAAAACAGTGGACCACTCCTGCACAGTCTGTGTGTGTTTGCATGGTCGCTTGTAGCCTCTTTTGTGACAGGGTGACAACTCTAGTGACACTTGTCATCCAATAAAAGGAAGTGCCTTGGCAATTTTATGGGAAGAGCACCAGGCATTATTTTAAATCCCTTTAAAGATGTAGATTTAAAATGGTTAAAACAACTTTAGATTTTTTTTTTTATTCTCTTTATTAAAGTATTTCATAATACATATCAAACAAATACATTTATCACCTACCAAAGGTGAACTCTCACATTAGCCTCAACACAAAAATTCTTCTAAAACATATACAGAATAAATCAATAAGAGCTTCACATATACCCATTAAAACCAGTACTATGGTGTGGCATATATACCCATCCGCTCCATTTATCAAGAATCACTCCATAACTTATATTATATACTTTACTATAAAATAGAGGAAGGCTCCAATTAATCATTATCGATTCTCTTTAATGCACCTTATATATTAACTCGTTAAGGCAGGTACATGCTCTGCTAACCAACTAGACCATACCCTTTCATATTTCTTTGGACAGCCTCTATTAAAATACATATCGTTATACAATGGTGGTAGACTACTATTTACTAGATACTTCCAAAAGGCCAATAGAGGAGGGGCAGGCTTTCTATGAAAATTTAGTGATTGGGTTCACTGCACTTTAACTGGGAAAATGTAAAGTCTGCTTCATTTATAAATATGCTGCTTTTTGTTAGATGCTCATTTAATCCAATTTAATATGAGCTAATTATTAAAGAGAGTACATAGAATTGTATATTCGTAGACTTGTGTTTGATCATTCGTGGAAGAGCGAGTCTTGTGATGAAGTTCTTTATTTTCACTACATTTACACTAGAACTGTACAAATTTCCTTGGCTATTTTAATTATTTAATTAAAGCTATTAATGTAGCACTGTGTGCTGCTAAAAAACCCTCTTGCACTGGTTAGTCACAAAAGGGAGAAACATTTTTTTCTGTGGGCTGGATACTGGGATGTTGCGATGTGCCCTGCATTAAATGAGTGTTGGGTCCTTGTGCCTTTAGCCCTAATTTGGGAAAAAAGAAGGATGTGTTAACCTTGTATGAGCTTGGCAAGGTCACAATGTATATTTTTGATGGGTCCTGTCAGGTCCAAGGGTGGACAAATGTCTTGTCACATTTTCTTCTCAGTATGGGTAGGCTAACCTATATTCCATAAGGAAACCAATTACATAAATTAGCTGTTGACTAACCTACTGTTTACCCTCCTTTCCTTGGTAATCTATAAAAAGGCTAATAAATTCATCACTTTTATAATTGATGTTCTTAAACTTCAGAACTGAGAGGGTGAACTCCTGTTTTTATTCAGCGTGATGAAAAATTTACGTGAATAATACAGAAATGGTGTGAGAAGCTGAATGGATTGTGACATGCCAAGGGTGTGCCATGCTGTGCATGTCCATGATCTCTTAATAATAACTGTCTTCATATACCAGATTTGCATGTGACAGTACTGTGAAACTGTTGAAAGGCAGTAGGTAGGAAAGTCACAGTGCTGACTGAAAGTTGGTCTGTACTCTGCAATGTGTTTATTTTGGTGTGCTGCATACTTTCCTACTGATCGTCAGACTCCAGGTATTTCTAATAGACTTGTAAATATTGCCCAGTAGTGATGAGCCGAACACCCCCGGGTTCGGTTCGCACCAGAACCCGCGAACGGACCGGAAGTTCGAACGAACATTAGAACCCTATTAAATACAATGGATGCGAACGTTCGAATTCTAAAGTGCTAATTATAACAACTATTATGCATGTTATTGTCCTAAAAAGGGTTTGGGAACCCGGGTTCTGCACCAGGGGACATGTATCAATGCAAAAAGAAGTTTTAAAAACGGTCGTTTTTCGGGAGCAGTCATTTTAATGATGCATAAAGTGAAAAAAAAAAAGTCAAATATTCCTTTAAATATCGTACCTGGGGGGTGTCTAAAGTATGCCTGTGAAGTGCCACGTGTTTCCCGTGTTTAGAACTGTCCCTGCACAAAATGACACTTCTAAAGGAAAAAAAAAGCCATTTAAAACTGCTTGCGGCTTTAATGTAATGTCTGGTCCCGGTAATATGGATGAAATTCTTTAAGAAAAATGGCATAGCTACCCCATGACCCCCCCCCCCCTACCCCAGCCCATTACCAGCCCCTTTGGGTCTTGTATGGATATTAAGGGGAACCCCGCACATAAAATAAAAAAGGCCCTATATACTCTGAACAGCCGTATACAGGCGGTGCATACAAGACAGGGACTGTAGGTTTGTTCTTATGTAGAATCTGTTTGTAATTTTGAACAGGTACATTGTTGAAGTGTAGCTCCAGCCCAAAAATCTATTTTTAAACTTTTTGGAAAACATAGGTAAGGGTTATCACCCCTGTAACATTTGTTTTGCTGTCTGTGCCCCTGTTCAGAACATTTCACCTCACTTTCCGTCCCAATGACAACTGTTTTTGAAATGTGGTGTTTTTCTTGAAACAAGGATTGCTGATAAAGCATCAGTACAGAGGAGACACCTTTCTCCCATATTTATTCTTACAGGAGAGAATTTTCCTTCCTAGTGGTAGATTTCCTCTCACTTCCTGTTGTCTTCTTGTGTTTGCAAGTAGGAGTCGTTTGTAAGTTGGATGTTTGAAAGTAGGGACCTGCCGTATATACTCTGCAGAAATAGGCCCCTTAGTTGTTGGTGTTGGCACAACACTGTAAGCACTCACAGTTACTCTTGGTTGGTGCTGGAACGCCCTGCTGTCAACTATTATATCAGGAATTTTAATTACATATAATTGTTGAACAGTGGTAGTAAAAATTGGGCCTTTGATGGTGGTGCTGGTGCCACAACACTGTAAGCCCTGACAGTTACTCTTGGTGGGTGCAGCAATGGGCCCTGCTGTGAATTATTAGATCAAGAATTGTAATTACATGCCCCTGTTGAACAGGGGCTGAAAAATTGGGCCTTAGGCACTGGTGGCACAACACTGCAACCCCTCACAGATACTGTACTTGGAGCACAGCAATGAGCCCTGTTGCAAAGTATTGCTTCAAAAATTGTAATGACACGCCCCTGTTAAACAGGGGCTGAAAAATTGGGCCTTAGGCACTGGTGGCACAACACTGCAACTCCTCACAGATACTGTACTTGGAGCACAGCAATGAGCCCTGTTGCAAAGTATTGCTTCAAAAATTGTAATTACACGCCCCTGTTAAACAGGGGCTGAAAAATTGGGCGTTAGGCACTGGTGGCGGCACCCATAAACAAAAATGATCTTCCAAGCTATCATCATCAATCGTATCATTGAGGACTCGGAGGAGGAGGATAGGCAGTCAACATAACAGCACAGGCACTCAGCATCAGCATCAGTCTTGAAGGGATGTGACATTTTAAAATCAATTAGTCTGTTATATCAGCATCAGGTGTGTGGTAGCTGGTGGTGATCCAAGACTGGTTCATCTTGATGAAAGTCAGTCGATCAACCGAGTCGGTGGACAGGCGCACCCTGTGATCCGTGACAAATCCTCCAGCAGCACTGAATGTGCGTTCCGAAAGAACGCTGGATGCAGGACAGGCCAGTAGCTCAATTGCATACTGTGCAAGCTCTGGCCAGTGATCCATCCTCAAGACCCAGTAAGCCAGAGGATTTTCGGTGGGGAAGGTGTCCAAGTCTGACCTTGCCCCTAGATATTCCTGCACCATGTTTATCAGACGCTGGCGATGGTTGCTGGAACCAATCATACTTTGGGGCTGCGGACTAAAGAATTGTCTGAACGCATCGGTCAGACGGCCACCTTCCCCACCGCTCCTTCTTTGACTGGCCGAAGCCTCAGCAACTCGTTGTCCAGGACCAGGAGTTTGCAACCTCCCAGTCTCTGGGAACGCGTTGCACAGACCTTTCTGCAAGGCCTCCCGGAGTTGTCTCATCCTCTGCTCCCTCTGCGACGGTAACATAAGGTCCGCAACCTTACCCTTGTACCGTGGATCAAGGAGAGTGGCCAGCCAGTAATGGTCCCTCTCCTTGATCCGAAGAATACGAGGATCCTTCCGCAGACTTTGCAGGATCAGGGAGGCCATGCAGCGTAGGTTTGCTGAGGCATTCGCTCCGGAGTCCTCTGGGTCACTAAGGACGACATGATCCGCAGCCACCTCCTCCCAGCCACGTACAAGTCCACTGGTTTCTTGGGACTGTAAATCATCCCTAAAAGACTGCTGCTGATGATGCTGAGTGCCAGCCTCCACCTCCATGCTGACACAATCCTCCTCCTCCTCCTCCTCCTCCTCCTCTTCCTGTGCGATGGGTGGGACAGAAGGAACACTGTCTGGGTAAAGGGGGCCTTGAGAGGCAAGGAAGTCCTCCTCTTCCTGCCTCTGTTCTGCCTCAAGTGCCCTGTCCATTATTCCACGCAGCGTGTGCTCCAACAGGTGGACAAGAGGTACAGTGTCACTGATGCATGCACTGTCACTGCTCACCATCCTCGTGGCCTCCTCAAATGGTGCCAGGACAGTGCATGCATCCCTGATCATGCCCCACTGGCGTGGAGAAAAAAAACCAAGCTCCCCTGACCCTGTCCTGGTGCCGTAGTCGCACAGGTACTCATTGATGGCCCTCTGCTGCGTGTGCAGCCGCTGCAGCATGGCCAACATTGAGTTCCACCTGGTGGGCATGTCACATATAAGGCGGTTCTTGGGCAGGTTCAACTCCTTTTGCAGCTCAGCCAGGCGAGCACTGGCATTATAAGATCTGCGGAAATGCACACAGACTTTCCTGGCCTGCCTCAGGACATCCTGTAAGCCCGGGTACCTGCCCAAGAACCGCTGCACCACCAGGTTAAGGACGTGAGCCACACAGGGCACATGGGTCAGTTGTCCCTGTCGGAGGGCGGAGAGGAGGTTGGTGCCATTGTCGCAAACCACCATTCCTGGCTTAAGCTGGCGTGGCGTCAACCACCTCTCGGCCTGGCCCTGCAGAGCAGACAGGACCTCTGCCCCAGTGTGGCTTCTGTCCCCCAAACACACCAGCGCAAGCACGGCATGGCATCTTTTTGCCTGCGTACTTGCGTAGCCCCGTGAACGGCTACGGAGCACCGCTGGTTCATAGGACAAACCACAGGAAGAGGCCATGGAGGAAGAAGAAGAGGAGGGGGTGGAGGAGAGAGGTGTGTCACAACCAGTAGTAGCATTTTGGAGGCGTGGCGGTGGGACAACCTCCAACACTACTGCACCTTGTCCTGAATCCTTCCCAGCTGCCAAAAGAGTGACCCAATGGGCCGTGAAAGAAAGGTAACGTCCCTGTCCATGCCTGCTGGACCATGAGTCAGCGGTAATAT
This sequence comes from Rana muscosa, assembly GCA_029206835.1. Classification (NCBI taxonomy): domain Eukaryota; kingdom Metazoa; phylum Chordata; class Amphibia; order Anura; family Ranidae; genus Rana; species Rana muscosa. Next base: position 164,568,647 of record CM055120.1, read on the forward strand.
GCACCTTACCGCTGACCGCCCTGTCCAGCGAGGCCAAGACATTGCCTTCCACATGCCGGTAGAGAGCCGGAATAGCCTTCCGTGAGAAAAAGTGGCGTTTGGGAACCTGCCACTGAGGAACCGCACATTGCACAAACTCACGGAAGGGGGCCGAGTCTACCAACTGAAAAGGCAGCAGTTGAAGCGCTAGCAATTTAGCCAAGCTAGCATTCAACCGCTGGGCATGTGGATGGCTGGGAGTGAACTTCTTTCGACGGTCCAGCAGCTGGGGCAGGGAAATTTGCCTGCTAGAATCGGACGTCGGTGTACTGCTAGCAGAGTGGGCGCAAGTACTTGGCTGTGACACACCTAATTCTACACCTTCATTCCTCTCAGTGCATGTTTCAGAGAGGACTGAAGTTATAGTGGGGTTGGAGATCCCAGCTGATGCGGTGCAAGGAGAGGTCCGCTTTGTTCTTTGGTGTGGGTCTTTGAGGTAGGCTTGCCAACGAGCTGCATGGCAGGTCAACATATGTCTGGTCAGGCATGTGGTACCCAAGCGGCTGATGTTTTGGCCACGCGATATACGCTTGAGACATATGTTGCAAACAGCAGCTGTGCGATCTGATGCACTAGCCTCAAAAAAGGCCCACACCAAAGAACTTTTTGAATGACGGGCAGAGGCAGCGCCCTGCACAGGCGGAGCTCTGCGGTGTGATTCCGTCGGTGTACTGCCCTTACGCTGGCCACCAAAGGGCATCCTGCCTCGTTGGAGATGTGCCTCCTCCTCATCCTCCTCCTCCTCCTCTCTCCTATTAGGCACCCACGTGGAGTCATTGACCTCATCATCCCCTCCCTCCTCATCACTGGAGCCAATCTGGCAGTATGCTGCAGCTGCTGGAACATGACTGCCAGATTGGTGTCCTTCTTGAGCATCCCCTCTGTCTGCTCTCACGCTACTGCCTTCCTCTAGCTGGGTTTCATCATCAGACCCTTCGAAACGCTGGGCATCCTCCTGGAGCATGTACCCAACACTGTGCTGAAACAGTTCGGGGGACTCCTCAGGAGGAGGACATGGTGGGTCTAGGGAAGGAGTGACTGATGATTTGTCTGACATTGATACCAGGGAAGACGACGCTTTGGCAGCTGCTTTTCCAGTACCCTGAGCCTGGGTGAGAGAGGATGAGGAGGAGGAGGAGGGCTTGGTCATCCACTCTACCAAGTCTTCGGCATGATGTGGCTCAACATGTCCAGCTGCCGAAAAGAAGGACAAGCGTGTCCCATGGCCATGTGCTGATGACAATGCACCGCGTCCACGACCAGCACTGTTGCCCCCAGACACAGAGCCTGCTTGCCCTCTTTTATTGCCTCCTGACTGTCTGCCTCTCCTTGTTTGCCTTCCAGACATTCTAATAGATGGCCTGCAGGGAGATGGGAAAAAAGCAATAAGGGCTACCTTCAGGTGTCCTTCTCTGTCCCTGGAAACAAGGACTTGCAGAGTGAAAGAAAAAAAACACTCTCCCTACCTACAGTTTTCTGTCCCTAGAAAAAATGTTTTTTTTAATCACAATATAGCACAAGGAAAATTAACTCACTGTCCTTACAGGTCCCTGGAAACAAGGACTTGCAGAGTGAAAGAAAAAAAACACTCTCCCTACCTACAGTTTTCTGTCCCTAGAAAAAAATGTTTTTTTTAATCACAATATAGCAAAAGGACAATTCACTCACTGTCCTTCCAGGTCCCTGGAAACAAGGACTTGCAGAGTGAAAGAAACTGACACTGTCCCTACCTAGAGTTTTCTGTCCCTGGAATAAATGTTTTTTTCAGCACAATATAGCAAAAGGACAATTCACTCACTGTCCTTCCAGGTCCCTGGAAACAAGGACTTGCAGAGTGAAAGAAACTGACACTGTCCCTACCTAGAGTTTTCTGTCCCTAGAATAAATGTTTTTTTTAATCACAATATAGCACAAGGAAAATTAACTCACTGTCCTTACAGGTCCCTGGAAACAAGGACTTGCAGAGTGAAAGAAAAAAAACACTCTCCCTACCTACAGTTTTCTGTCCCTAGAAAAAAATGTTTTTTTTTATCACAATATAGCAAAAGGACAATTCACTCACTGTCCTTCCAGGTCCCTGGAAACAAGGACTTGCAGAGTGAAAGAAACTGACACTGTCCCTACCTAGAGTTTTCTGTCCCTGGAATAAATGTTTTTTTCAGCACAATATAGCACAAGGACAATTAACTCACTGTCCTTACAGGTCCCTGGAAACAAGGACTTGCAGAGTGAAAGAAAAAAAATACTCTCCCTACCTACAGTTTTCTGTCCCTAGAAAAAAATGTTTTTTTTAATCACAATATAGCAAAAGGACAATTCACTCACTGTCCTTCCAGGTCCCTGGAAACAAGGACTTGCAGAGTGAAAGAAACTGACACTGTCCCTACCTAGAGTTTTCTGTCCCTAGAATAAATGTTTTTTTTAATCACAATATAGCACAAGGAAAATTAACTCACTGTCCTTACAGGTCCCTGGAAACAAGGACTTGCAGAGTGAAAGAAAAAAAATACTCTCCCTACCTACAGTTTTCTGTCCCTAGAAAAAAATGTTTTTTTTAATCACAATATAGCAAAAGGACAATTCACTCACTGTCCTTCCAGGTCCCTGGAAACAAGGACTTGCAGAGTGAAAGAAACTGACACTGTCCCTACCTAGAGTTTTCTGTCCCTGGAATAAATGTTTTTTTCAGCACAATATAGCACAAGGACAATTAACTCACTGTCCTTACAGGTCCCTGGAAACAAGGACTTGCAGAGTGAAAGAAAAAAAATACTCTCCCTACCTACAGTTTTCTGTCCCTAGAAAAAAATGTTTTTTTTAATCACAATATAGCAAAAGGACAATTCACTCACTGTCCTTCCAGGTCCCTGGAAACAAGGACTTGCAGAGTGAAAGAAACTGACACTGTCCCTACCTAGAGTTTTCTGTCCCTAGAATAAATGTTTTTTTTAATCACAATATAGCAAAAGGACAATTCACTCACTGTCCTTCCAGGTCCCTGGAAACAAGGACTTGCAGAGTGAAAGAAACTGACACTGTCCCTACCTAGAGTTTTCTGTCCCTAGAATAAATGTTTTTTTTAATCACAATATAGCACAAGGAAAATTAACTCACTGTCCTTACAGGTCCCTGGAAACAAGGACTTGCAGAGTGAAAGAAAAAAAACACTCTCCCTACCTACAGTTTTCTGTCCCTAGAAAAAAATGTTTTTTTTAATCACAATATAGCAAAAGGACAATTCACTCACTGTCCTTCCAGGTCCCTGGAAACAAGGACTTGCAGAGTGAAAGAAACTGACACTGTCCCTACCTAGAGTTTTCTGTCCCTAGAATAAATGTTTTTTTTAATCACAATATAGCACAAGGAAAATTAACTCACTGTCCTTACAGGTCCCTGGAAACAAGGACTTGCAGAGTGAAAGAAAAAAAACACTCTCCCTACCTACAGTTTTCTGTCCCTAGAAAAAAATGTTTTTTTTTATCACAATATAGCAAAAGGACAATTCACTCACTGTCCTTCCAGGTCCCTGGAAACAAGGACTTGCAGAGTGAAAGAAACTGACACTGTCCCTACCTAGAGTTTTCTGTCCCTGGAATAAATGTTTTTTTCAGCACAATATAGCACAAGGACAATTAACTCACTGTCCTTACAGGTCCCTGGAAACAAGGACTTGCAGAGTGAAAGAAAAAAAATACTCTCCCTACCTACAGTTTTCTGTCCCTAGAAAAAAATGTTTTTTTTAATCACAATATAGCAAAAGGACAATTCACTCACTGTCCTTCCAGGTCCCTGGAAACAAGGACTTGCAGAGTGAAAGAAACTGACACTGTCCCTACCTAGAGTTTTCTGTCCCTAGAATAAATGTTTTTTTTAATCACAATATAGCACAAGGAAAATTAACTCACTGTCCTTACAGGTCCCTGGAAACAAGGACTTGCAGAGTGAAAGAAAAAAAATACTCTCCCTACCTACAGTTTTCTGTCCCTAGAAAAAAATGTTTTTTTTAATCACAATATAGCAAAAGGACAATTCACTCACTGTCCTTCCAGGTCCCTGGAAACAAGGACTTGCAGAGTGAAAGAAACTGACACTGTCCCTACCTAGAGTTTTCTGTCCCTGGAATAAATGTTTTTTTCAGCACAATATAGCACAAGGACAATTAACTCACTGTCCTTACAGGTCCCTGGAAACAAGGACTTGCAGAGTGAAAGAAAAAAAATACTCTCCCTACCTACAGTTTTCTGTCCCTAGAAAAAAATGTTTTTTTTAATCACAATATAGCAAAAGGACAATTCACTCACTGTCCTTCCAGGTCCCTGGAAACAAGGACTTGCAGAGTGAAAGAAACTGACACTGTCCCTACCTAGAGTTTTCTGTCCCTAGAATAAATGTTTTTTTTAATCACAATATAGCAAAAGGACAATTCACTCACTGTCCTTCCAGGTCCCTGGAAACAAGGACTTGCAGAGTGAAAGAAACTGACACTGTCCCTACCTAGAGTTTTCTGTCCCTAGAATAAATGTTTTTTTTAATCACAATATAGCACAAGGAAAATTAACTCACTGTCCTTACAGGTCCCTGGAAACAAGGACTTGCAGAGTGAAAGAAAAAAAACACTCTCCCTACCTACAGTTTTCTGTCCCTAGAAAAAAATGTTTTTTTTAATCACAATATAGCAAAAGGACAATTCACTCACTGTCCTTCCAGGTCCCTGGAAACAAGGACTTGCAGAGTGAAAGAAACTGACACTGTCCCTACCTAGAGTTTTCTGTCCCTGGAATAAATGTTTTTTTCAGCACAATATAGCACAAGGACAATTAACTCACTGTCCTTACAGGTCCCTGGAAACAAGGACTTGCAGAGTGAAAGAAAAAAAATACTCTCCCTACCTACAGTTTTCTGTCCCTAGAAAAAAATGTTTTTTTTAATCACAATATAGCAAAAGGACAATTCACTCACTGTCCTTCCAGGTCCCTGGAAACAAGGACTTGCAGAGTGAAAGAAACTGACACTGTCCCTACCTAGAGTTTTCTGTCCCTAGAATAAATGTTTTTTTTAATCACAATATAGCAAAAGGACAATTCACTCACTGTCCTTCCAGGTCCCTGGAAACAAGGACTTGCAGAGTGAAAGAAACTGACACTGTCCCTACCTAGAGTTTTCTGTCCCTAGAATAAATGTTTTTTTTAATCACAATATAGCAAAAGGACAATTCACTCACTGTCCTTCCAGGTCCCTGGAAACAAGGACTTGCAGAGTGAAAGAAACTGACACTGTCCCTACCTAGAGTTTTCTGTCCCTAGAATAAATGTTTTTTTTAATCACAATATAGCAAAAGGACAATTCACTCACTGTCCTTCCAGGTCCCTGGAAACAAGGACTTGCAGAGTGAAAGAAACTGACACTGTCCCTACCTAGAGTTTTCTGTCCCTAGAATAAATGTTTTTTTTTAAGCACACTATAGCAGAAGCACAAAACACACTGACACTCTCCCTACCTATCCTTCTCTTTCCCTAAACTAAAGGAATCCAGGTTAAGCAAGAAAGAAATAACAGTCACTGTCCCTGCCTATGCTACTCTATCCCTGCTCCGGAACACACTACACTAGGCCGCCGTGCTGGCGGCCTTTTATAGTGTGGGGCGTGTACTAAACACCCTCAGCAATAATTGGCCACAGGCATCCTGCCTGTGGCCAATCATTGCTCTCCTCGCTGCCGGCGCTGTGATTGGCCAAGCATGCGGGGTCACAGTGCATGCTTGGCCAATCACAGCGCCTGGATGACACTGCGATGGCGTAGTGCATTGTGGGCCGTTCGCGTCACTCGAATTTGGCGCGAACGGCCCAAATCGTTCGATCTTCGTCGAACGATCGAACAGCCAATGTTCGAGTCGAACGTATGTTCGACTCGAACACGAAGCTCATCCCTATTGCCCAGCATAGTTAGGTGACATTAAAGCGAAGGAGATTACAAAACTGTAACTGGAGATTGTATTGTGATATAATAAGGCAGTGGGTAGCTGAATAAATAAATAAATAAATGATTGAATGCTTTGTTTTATTCTGATCCTGATCATAATTGTATAAAATGGTTTTGGATATCTATGCCATATAGACTTGTACATTCCCATGGTACAGCTAGTCAGGCTGCAGCATTCTTTTTATTATTTAATTATTATTATTTATTAATAATTATTATTATTTAATTATGTTTTTTATATTATTTTAAAGTAATTTCTTATTTTTTTATTAAGGAGAAGAAGTGATCTGGACTGCCGCACTGTGGTTAAACGTTTTATTTAATGAAGAAAATTAAAATGCCAAAAAAATCCAAAAAAGAAATAAATAAACAATCCATCCAAAAACAGAGCTAGAGTAAGCATCACACCCTGATGTGAAACGCGTTAGCTGTCACCCTGCATGTCCCTTCACTTTCGATTGTTTTTGGATGGATTGTTTATTTATTTCTTTTTTGGATTTTTTTGGCATTTTAATTTTCTTCATTAAATAAAACGTTTAACCAGAGTGCGGCAGTCCAGATCACTTCTTCTCCTCAAGCATCAGAGCATAGCCAGCACCTGGAAGTGGAGCAGGGCGGGAGCTAATTGAAGGAACCTGGAACCTTCGAGCGGTACACTTTTCCCTCATTATTTTTTTATTACAGATAAAGATGTTCCCACAAGTATTGGATTCAAATGACCACCCAGCTTTCATGCAAAAATGCCTTTCTTCCATAAATGTTTCATGTATCGTTAGTATAGGGCCCTACAAAGTGTTGTGGCACCTGAAATTAGCAAGTTCCAACTGTTCAGCATCTGAAATCTGGGATTCAAAAAAACTTGTACATGAGTACTTTTTGGTTAATGATATGTATTTAAATACTGTGTATATGTCACTGATGTATTATGTATACGTATATAAGCTTTCAAGGTTTAATGTTAACCTTATAGCTTACCCATAACACTAATGCATAGCATTCCTACACTAATCCTGGTTAACTAGCCATATGGTTACTCATAAACATGATGACTTTTGCTAGATTTAGCTTAATCAGGTGACAAACACATATATGTTAGTGGTCTGCAAGTTGGCTGGCTACTGTTAAGGGAAACAAATGATTTGATAGGGTAAAAACCTATTCCAGTTGTGGCAACTTACTTCTCCACTTCCCTCCCCTCCTTATGGTAGCTGTTTGTAAACTCCTCCAATTATACCTTGATAAAGCACTCTATAGTACTTTAGTGATAGCTTGTCCTAATCAGATCAGAGATCAGATTGGCACAGTTTATCACCCTCTAAAATCTATATGCACCTTTACCGTACTAACCCTAATGTTTAGTAGCTAACCCAGGGCAGCCATCAGGAATTTTGGGGCCCCTTACACAGCTTCAGGCATGGCCCCCCTGAAACCGAGGCCGAGGAGAACCGGGGGGGGGGGGGTGCTGCCGCCACGAATTGAGAAGCAGGGGGTTTGGGTGCTGATGAACACAAAAAAAACAGAAGAACAATAAAACTAAAAAAAGTGGGGTTGCCATCCAGGGCCCTGGGTACCTCTGGGCCCCTTACAAAAAGAAAAAAATTATATAAGAAAGAAAAAAAAATTATTAAAAAAAAGGGAGGTTTCCATCCGGGGCCCTGGGGACCTCCGGGCCTCTGGGGACCTCTGGGCCCCTTACAAAATAAATAAATAAATAAAATTAAATAAATAAATAAAAAAAATGAATTAAATAAAAAAATGAATAATAAAAAATATATATAAAATATAAAATAAAAATCAGGGGTTGACATTCGGGGGCCCTGGGGAACTCCAGGCCCCTGGGGACCTCTGGGCCTATTACAAAAAAGGGGGGCCATCCGGGCCCCTGGGGACCTCCGGGCCCCTTACAGGTGTACTGCCTGTACCCCCCTGATGGCGGCCCTAAGCTAACCCCATCCCTAACCCTGCTAACACTCTCATCCTAAAGCTGGGTACACACTACAGTTTTTTTATCTATGCAAGGTTTGTAAAGCGATCTCCCTCGCTGAGCTATTGTGTTCTTACAGTTGGACAGCCATTGGCTGAGAGTGTTGATCGGGAGTCGGTCGGTCGGCTGCTGGTTTTCCAGCATGCACATCAGAACGGCCGGCTTCTGTCCGACAGAACGACATACAAATGTACCAAATTTCAACCGTTTTTTTTTTTTAACTGACCGTATTTTCCGATATTTGGCCATGTGTACGGGTCTTAACTCTCTGGCAAGTACCAAAACAGATTTATGCCATTGTGCAAGGTAAAAAGTAATCAGTGCCAAAAATATGGCAGATTCTTTTGTACAGTACACAGTATATCTGGACCAAAAGGAGCTATTCGAGGGTCTAAGTCCTGCAACATCAAGACCAAACTCTTCTGCTGTGATAGTAGTGGTAAATAGTGTGAAACTAATTTGCCTCATTGTTTTAGCCAGTATGCTAAAAGTATTGTTGATTTTTAGCAGTTCAATCAACACGTCAATAATTAGGATATGTTGAGCTTCATGAAGCGACTTTAAACTCTGCTGACCCTACCTTTTGGAGGAGGACCAAAAAAAATAGAACCAAGACATCATATGATTGACTCCAAGTACCCTTTTGTGCAAAAACACATACATTGAATGATTAGAAAACTGCCCTTAGATGTTAGGGGACTGTCAGATGTGCGGCCAGAATTCATCCATCTTCAGGGAAACCTTAGGGCTCTTCTGTGGTCCTCAAAATTGTAATGCCTGGTGATGCTTTTCCCGGGGGGGGGGGGGGATAGTAGTGATTGAAGCCGTTTTACATGGGATGTTATTTCACAGATAGAGAGAAAAAAATGAAAAATAAAAGCGTTTATTTTCAGTAAAAGGACATCTTTCAAGGACAACCAGCCAAAATACACAAAGTTTGTCTAGTTAGCACTTAATTAAAGATCTTTCATGGAATGTATTTACATTAGTATCTGGTGCGACAGCTGTCCCTGCGGAGTCAACTTTTGGAAACCTCTTGTGTTGTTTCAAAATAACACTCACTGTGCAGGTTTTAATGGTCCCTAAGTTCAAACATTTTACTAAATGTAGAATTGGATGACCTGGCTAAGGGCTTATGAGCGGATCTAAATGCAATGCTTTTTTTTGGGTACCCAAAGATGGGTTGACATCTTCAAGAGAATTACAAATGATCTTCCCTTGTCATTCAAGCACAAGGATGTGTTGGGCCTGATTGCTCCTTGTACTTCTGACAAGCAGAGGCCCTCATTATTACCAACAGAAAGGTCATAAGTGACTAATTATAGGAATAGGCGCACAAAAGTAGAATGGGATTGGGATTGTAATTATTGGACAGTTTTAGATGGACAGTTTTAGTATATATTACTATATTACACTTCTTCCTGTGCTGCATAAAGTTAGCGTAGACCTGAATGGGGGTCAATTCACCATTATAGTGAAGAAATATTTATCCAATAACTCATTGTTTTCCTTTGTCACAAGTCAGAAATGTACCACCAGTTCTAAGATTATAGCTAAAGTTTAGCTAAGATTTTTTTCCCCTCTACAGTTCTAGTCACATTACTTACCTGTAATGAAGTACAGTATATCCCACAATGCTCAGGCTGTAGGATACTATAGAAATCTTCTTTGTAGTGCTGCCTGTCCTCTTCCTGCTGCTGAACTCCTGGCACTGTGGGAGTTAACAGCTTCGGGTCAGTGAGCTCAGCAGCACTAAAGATGGTATACCAGGAACAAGATTCCTCCTGCCCTCTCCTCTATCATCGATTATGCTGCCTGGAACACGATCTGTGAATGGGGAGAGAATCATGTGACCAATCAGACTCTTCCACATTCACAGGTCCCGTTTACAAGCAGCAAAATCATTTAAAGAACTTTTACAAATAAAGGAGAGGTTAGGAGGGGGCTGTGTTCTCGTCAGATCATCTTTAGTGCTGCTGAGCCCAAGGAGACGCATAGCTGTTAATGCCCACAGCACTGGAGTTCAGCATCAGGAAGAGGACAGGCAGCCCTGCAAACACGATTTCTACAGAATCCAGCAGCCTGCACAGTGTGGGACATCCCTTATTACAGGTAAGTAATGTAATTAAAAATTAAAACCTGCACTCAGTGCCCAATAAAAATAAAAACAAAGCAATGAAGCCAAAAAACTATGAGAATGAGAATGAAAAATATGTGGCAAGTACGGTAATCACAGACAGCAGCACTTGTATCACAATACAAAAAGCACAAAGAAAAGCATGTTTCATTGTCTCTTTAAATATAAAGTGTCATTATAATACAAAGTCCAAGTGAAAAACAATATCACAAAAACTAAAATAGTTTGAGTGAAATATCTATAAAACACCAATTGTGTAAAATTCCAGTGTGGGGTGCCCTTGGACGACGGTGTGACAAAATTATTGAGCCTAGTATAAATGCCATCATGCTTGCTTGAAGGTGAAAGTTTGACATTGACATGCTGTTTTCTTATAAATATATTTGAGTGTCTTTCTTTTACAAATAAATGATTACTCAACATGCTACATTATGAAGTTCCTCTGCTTTATCCCCCATTCTATCATTCATCTGGTTTGAGCCTTATGGAGGTGTGAACGACTAAGACAGTGTGTACATTGACTGTGTAGAGCACTAGTGTATTTGAGCTTTACAAGACCTCCTATAATTTGGGGTCGTAGCATCTGGTAAGATGCTATTGTGTGTCATTGGAGGTGGTCACGCCGTAGTGAGATATTGAAGATTCACACTATTGATTTGATGGGTTTACATTTATTTGCGGAGGGAAACTATTCATGTTTTATATATATACACACTGGAATGTTACACAACTGGTGTTTTTTTTTTTATATTTCACTATTATCCGGGAGACAAAATGCGTAGGGAGAGGCTTACAGATGTGATGTCACCATGTTCGTCTGACCTGGCATTTTTTAACTATTTGCCTGTATTTCCAGTGCCAGAGTTGGTACATTACATTGTAAGTGCAATTGATTATGTTTTATTTTAATAAATGAGATGGGATGAGATGGTTTTACATGATGGAGATTTCCCTTTGCTTCCCTGTCTGAGATATTGTAAAATGAGGATGGTCTGAAGTTCGTGGAGTAAGAGGTGCTTTAGCAGAGGTGGTGACATCTTTGTGGTCAAAGGGATCCATTGGGTTGTTTCATGCCAGCATTAATTTTTATTCTGGTGAGTTTTAGCATTGACTGGTGAAAGATAACTCACACAGAAGTGGTGGATTCACATGATTTACTGTCACTTTTTTAGATAAATTTTATAGACGGTTTGTACAAAGCAGTTTGACCGCTTAGCAACCACCCACTGTAGATATATTGCGGCAGGGGGGTCGCTCTGCGCCATATCACGTACGTGATCTGACACTTCTGGGTCTGGGGCGCGCGGCGACCCTCTCCCGCTGTAATTGGACACAACAGGAGCAGGACCCGCCGATCGTTCAGGAGAAAGTCAGAATGGCGGTCTGCCTATGTAAACAAGGCAGATCGCTGTTCTGTGAGAGGAGAATGTGCTGATCCTTCTAAGCAGGAACACGGATCTTTACATTCCCTCAGACAAAGACCCCTACCACAGTTAGTAATCACTCCCAGGGAACACATTTAACCCTTTGATCGCTCCTGATGTTAACCCCCTTCCCTACCAGTGTCATTAGTACAGTAAAAGTGCATATTTTTTAGCATTGATCACTGTATTAATGTCACTGGTCCCCAAAAAGTGTAAAAAATGTCAGTTGGATGTCCAATTTTTCCGTTGAAATTTCGCAGTCCGGCAATAAGTTGCTGATCGCCGCCATTACTAGTAAAAAACAAAATAAGCCCAATTCTCCACCCAGCTGGAAAAGCCACCCATCACTCCCTGGGCATACCTACTGCTCGCCCACTATCTAAAATCCCTAGATAAAGACTCGCAGTGTCCGAGACTACTTACACCCTTTGAAAGGTTATGCACACAGACAACACCTCAATCCCACCTAATCTCTTCGACACACAATCTCATTTTTGCTGACATACAGGCCACCGAGAGCCTAGCCTGCAAAAATTAGGAGAAAGATCTCTCTATCTCACTCTCGGCAGAGAACTGGGAACAAATTTTCCTGAATATCCATAAAGGGTCGGCCAACGTCACTACTCAAGAAAATGGATACAAAATCCAATCCAGATGGTATCGAACCCCGACCCTCCTAAACAAATTTAACCTTGCTACGCCAGAAACCTGCTGGAGGTGCCACCAGGAAAAGGGCACTGCACTCCACATCTGGTGGTCCTGCACCTCCCTACAAACTTTTTGGAAAGAAGTCCGCCGCATCACTTCCCAGGTCACTTCCTACGATATAGAATCCACCATTCGACCCTACTACATAAATCTTATCACAAATCCCTAGCGATGCACATGATTAACGCAGCTAAACAGTGTATCCCGTCATACTGGAACTCAATGCAATTACCCACACTCAAAGAATGGTTTACCAGAATTCGTAAAGTCGCTGAAATGGAAAAACGTATTCACACAGCACGTGACACTCCAACAAAATTCGGTAAAATTTTTAATATTTACTTTTTTCTATAACATTTTTCTTGGCTCCAACATCGGCTGTGTGTCAGAAAATAATACCCGCCACCATGACAAACCCTTTACTTTAAATATATTTTCTGCTCAGGTGTATTCAGTGGAGGGCCGATAAGACAGGGAAATGGGGAAAATGCTGCTTGGGTTGCGCTTGAGTTTTGCTGTCTATCTAACTAAAATCCGTCCCTCTTTAGATTCATTCAGCTAGATGTGGAATTTGATCTCTTGTCAAAACACAGGACATTTACTGCATAGCAGTAAATAACTTAGCACAAATGCTGACTTCATCATACCACCTTCTATCTACAAGTGCTAAATATAATATATACATAGAATTCTTATATTTTCCAGACTAAAACAAAAACAAAGTTATAACATTTTTTTGGTTTTTACCAATTTTTTCAGGGGAAAATAAAGGATTTCAATTACCGTATATACTCGAGTATAAGCCGAGTTTTTCAGCACATTGTGCTGAAAATGCCCCCCTCGGCTTATACTCAAGTCACCTTTTTGCACCTGATCTCCCGGACTTTGGGCACACATGTAGTGTGCAAAGTTTGTTGTCCGGGGGACCTACGGCCGGGGAGCACCGATTTTTCAAATCCGGGCACCCTTTCCATAGACTCCCATGTTAAACGGTAATTTCTCCGGTGATTTTGGGGACCCGGTACCGGCCGGTCGTAGGTCCACTGGACCCAAAACTTGGCACACATGTAGCCCCACCTTTCCTCTACAAGTATGCAAAGTTTGTTGTTTGGGGGACCTATGCCCGGGGAGCATCGATTTTTCAAACCCGGGCACTCCTTCCATAGACTCCCATGTTAAACGTCAGTCTAGTCATGGACAAAGTGAGGCATGGGCACAGTGAGGCATGGGCACAGTGAGGCATGGACACAGTGAGGCATGCACATGGACACCCTTGGCTTATACTCGAGTCAATACGTTTTCCAATTTTTTGTGGTAAAATTAGGTGCCTCGGCTTATATTCGGGTTGGCTTATACTCGAGTATATACGGTATATACTTTCTCTAAACCCGGAACATGTAAAAATAAACAATACTAAAACATGCATAAACTTATGTGCAGTATAAAAGGATAAAATGCATGGTGGTTACATAAAAAAAAAAAAGTAAAAGCCAAACCCGCATTGTGGAGTGCCAGCAGATTGTACATGTAGAGGAAAGAAGAAAACGGTTACCATTGCTTATGGTTGTAAAGAGAATATTCTCCCATCATATATACACTATACATGACATAATTGAGCATGACATGATTTTTTTTTCCCAAGAATAAATCAACATTCCTTTCTCAATACATTCTTCTGTAGATTGGTGGCTTCCCCTACACTTTATTCCACGCACAAGACAATATGCTATACACAATGTACTAACAGAAATAAAAACTCTGTACTGTTTCCATAGCGACAATATTCAGCATTTGAAAATAACTGCATGCAGTCAACATGACTCACTTTAAATGCTCCATTTCACCAGTTATATATTTATTCTCATTTTTAATACAGCGTTTCACCTATCTAAACATAAACTTTAACAAGGCAGATTATCCTTTATTACTGTATATCGCCAACAACTTTAGCAACTTTTCTGTCATACTGTAATATGTTAAGTATGACATCACTTGCATCACTGAATAAGTTTATTTATTTATTTTTTTGTACAAAGTGATTTTATATATATTTTTTCTACTACAGTAATCATCTTAGAACAAGAAATAGATGACTCAAAGAGGAATGAGGAACTGCAAAGTAATTTTGTAAGGCTTCTTGTAAACTAACCTACACTGACAGCTCCTAAACTTGAGTTTAGGAGCTTATGGTAGGGTGACCAGACATCCCCGGTTTCAGGGGACAGTCCCCGGATTGAGGACACTGTCCCCGGATCAAGTCTGTCCCCGGTTTTGTCCCCGGATTGGATTTGAACAGGGGCTGGGGAAAATTCAAAGTCAGTGCAGAATTTTTTTTTTTTTAAAATATTCAGAATTACACACCCCTGCTCCATTGCACCTACTAGCTTAGGGGGGTGTATTTTTTCCATTATCTGTGCCCCTTTCTGATGATAATGTGATGGTCGGAGCGGAGGGACCATTTCTTCAGTTTCGGGCGCATGCCCACTCAGCTCCGCTCGCATGTTCTTCTGCCTTGGCTCAAGTCCCGGCCAGCCGCCTGCCTGTTTTATCTCCTTGCCTTCCTTGGCGGAGTGATCTTCCTCCACCCCCCACCCAGTAGTAGCCGGGCCCGGAGAGTAAGACTTGAGAGGCTATGAGGTGGGCAGGGGGCGACGGCAGTGACTGGCAGAGAGAGGCAGCTGAGCTCAGCTGACGGTGTCCAGCAGTAGGAACAGAGGGGAAGAGGATCCGATGGTGGGGCTGCCAGTGCCTTCAAGGCTTCAACACAGGAGTGCTTTGGAGGTGTCTGTGAATAGACTACATTGCACTGTGTCTGTCTCTCTGGCATCATGGATGGTATCATAACTCACAGGCAGCATGCACTCTATCATGGCTCTGGCTGGCTCTGTCACAGTGTGTCACATAACATGTCTGCTGGGTGCTGATTTTGGTAACTTATTGGTCATATGTATCAGCACCCAGCAGCCATGTTAAGTGACACACTGTGACAGAGCCATGATAGAGTGCCTGCTGCCTGTGAGTTATCATAATGCTGATGATGTTAACCAGTTGCTGATCGCCTGATAGCAGATTTACTACTACAGGACGGCCGCGCTGCGCAGGATCACGTATATACGTAATTCTGTATTTCTGGGTATGGGAGCCAATCAGTGGCTCAGGCGGACTCAATATCCACCGGTACCCGCTGATTGTTATGTTCAAAGACAGAACTGTGGTCTACCTATGTAAACAAGGCAGATTGCCGTTCTGTCAGTATGGAAGACATTGATCCTGTGTTCCTGCAAAGCAGGTACAGGTATCTATGCCTTCCCTTAGTAAAAGCACCTCCCCACAGTGAAAAAACACTTGTTAGGCACACATTTAACCCTTTGATTGCCCTAGATATTGTCCCCTTCCCAGCCAGTGTCATTAGTACAGTGACAGTGCATATTTTTAGCACTGATCACTTTATTAGTGTCACTGGTTCCCACAAAGTGTCATTAGTGTCCGATTTGTCCACCGCAATATCGCGGTTCCGCTATGAGTCGCTGATCGCCGCCATTATTTATAAAAAAAATGTCCCCGGATTTAATTTAAAAAATCTGGTCACCTTAGCTTATGGTGATTTTTTTGGACAAAGCTCTGAAACTCAACACAATAAAAGCCTATGGGGTTTATTTACTAAAACTGTAGAGTACAAAATCTGGTGCAGCTCTGCATAGAAAACCAATCAGCTTCCAGGTTTTTTGCCAAAGCTTAATTGAACACGCTAAAGCTGATGCACAGCTGCACCAGATTTTGCACGCTCCAGTTTTGGTAAATCAACCCCTATGTGTCAATGTACATAGGCTTTTAGCAGAGTTTAGGAGCTCCCACAGTATAGGATCGTTTTGACTACCGGCTGCGGTAAACGTAAAACGTGGCAAAATCACAGTGTTATTTTGCCGCGTTTTGCATTTTCCTGCAGCCGCGGTAAATGTAGGCTAGTGTACATGAAGCCTTAAAGTGGTTGTAAAGTCTCATTTTTTTACTTAGAAAAATAATAAACATGCAATACTTACCTGCTCTTTTGCAGTGGATTTGCACAGAGCAGCCCGGATCCTCCTCCTCTCGGGTGCCTCTTTGGTGCTCCTGGCCCTCGCTCCTGTTTAGTGCCCTGACAGCAAGAAGCTTGCTATGGGGGCACCTGAGCTGAGTCACAGCTCCCTGTGTCCATTCAGACACGGAGCCCTGCCCCGCCCCCTCTCTCCCCTGATTGGCTAGCTGACTTTGATTGTCAGTAGTGGGAGCCAATGGCGCCGCTGCTGTGTCTCAGCCAATCAGGAAGGAGACTCTCGGACGGCTGAGACACTCAGAGACATCGCTGGACAGAGAGGGAGCTCAGGTAAGTATTAGAGGGGCTGCTGCACACAGAAGGCATTTCATCTTAAAGGCAAAACCTTCTGCCTTTACAACCCCTTTAAAGTGGTTGTACACCTTGTACAACCACTTTTACCTACAGGTAAGCCTAGATTAAGGCTTACCTGTAGATGCTGGAAATATCTCCTAAACCTCCACGGTTTAGGAGATATTTACAATAGAGATGAGCGCCGATGTCTACGGCGCATGCGCCATAGACAACGGCGCAGGCGCAGCTTAGAAACGGCGATCTTGCCGTTTCTAAAAGAAGGTTGTGCCGTGACTGACGGCTCCCACGTGTAAATGTGAGGGAGTGATGTCACGCGACTCCAGCCAATCACAGAGCCAGAGTACGCGGCCCCGGAAGGAAGAGGGGTGAAGAATGGACGCTTCCTGCAACACCGGACAGCAGTGACATTGCGGGCTTCGGTTTCAGGTAAGTGACACATAGTGGGGTACTATGCAATGCATAGGAGCCTATTATGCTTTACCTTTGCAGGGAAATAAAGAGGAAGTAAAACCTATCAGGGTTTACTTCCTCTTTAAGCTGGCTAGTAGAATTTTGTTCAAATTTTTTTGTTTTATGGATGTTCGTCTAATATTCTAATCATTAGTAGGGTCAAACTGACGGTCTTTTTTGATTGTGTATGTAATTTTCATTTGGGAAAGTCTGTTTGTTCCAAAATTTAATGTTGACAGCACACAAAATTGAAGTACTTTTGAATGATAGTCATCAAGTCATCGAATGTACTGAGAATATTCATACTAATTTTCATATGAATTATTGTACCTGTGAATGAATGAATGAATGAATGAGTGACTTGTATAGCGCTACACATGTGAACTGAATCGCCTCTAGGCGCTTTTTGCAGCCAGTGTCTGCTTGGCTAGTGCGGTCATTTTACCCCGTAGGATCTCGACACGCTTAGTAGCGTATTGGCAGCTTTAAAGTGTATCTAAAGCTCAGACTTTTTTTTCGTTTTGGATAGTATGTGGAAAGGTTGAAAATGTTGTCAGGTTTAAATAAATGCACACCTATATAGTGCTTACCCCTGAGAGATATTGGCAAATTAGTCCATTAAAAGCCCTTGTGCCCAACACGCGGTCTGCTGGCCCTTCTACATGTGGCCCACTGGTTATTGGGCACCATTCAGATTGTAGAGTGCTGAGAACTCAGTTGCTCTCTGTAAGTCTGTGCACTTTTTGAGAGGCTGTACTGTGGGCGAATTATCTCCATCCACAGTACAAATAATATACTGGAGCATCACAGGAACATGCGATAGGTAATTGATCAACAATGGGGCAGGGATTAACACTTCCACTGCCATGACCACCAATACAGAAGAGGAGGATGGGGGGGGGCTAGTAATTTCACTGCCATGACACCCAATACAGGGGGGGTCAACACTTTCACGGCCATGACCACCAATACAGGGGGGATGGGGAGGTTAACACTTTCACTGAGATGACCACCAGTATGGAAGGGTTAACTTTCACTGCGAAGATCACCAATGCAGGGGGGGGGAGAGAGGTTACCTATTACTACCATGATCAACAATTAAGGGAGCGATGGGGGCGTTTAAAACTTTCACTGCCATGGCAACCAATGTGGGGGGTTACATTTCCTCTGGCCTGACCACCGCTGCAGATGGGGAGGGGGTTAACTTTTATTGCCATGACCACCAATACAGGGGGGGAGATGGGAGGGTCAAGTTGTTATAACGCCCAATGCAGGGGGGGGGGATAGGATGGTTAACTTTCACTGCCATAACCACCAATGTAGGAAGGGGGCGGGGGTTATGTTTCACGGCCACTGACTAGCAATGCAGGGTGGGCGGGGTTAGCTTTCACTGCCGCTGACCACCAATATGTGATAATGTTAACAGGACTGATATCAATGTTAGGAGTTATTATTGCGTCAACTAAAACCAATGCTTTGGGTTTATTGTACTTCAGCTTCTTCAGTGTGCATTGTAAAACACTGCAAAAAATGCAGCAGGACCAAAATCTTTGGGGGTTGAGCTGAGAAAAGCTGCTGCTATTGTGTGGTCCTCTGGAAGTGTCAGGGGCCACACTTCAGACTCTATAATTTTCCACTTGACCATCGATTTAGAGGCTAACTGCTATGTTAGTGAGCACTCTGAAATCATCGGACATCACAGTAGTCCACTACAGCTGTACTGGGAATGTCTAACCTCTGAACTGTGTCTGTTCTGTTAGTTTGGTTATTTTGAAATCTTCTTAGAGATCTCCTTAAAAGTGGCTAGGCATATTAATCTGCACTGGAATTGGAAATTTAGCCAAAACATATTTTTCATTTATGATAGAGTGGTTAATGATTCAAACCTTTGCCAGATTTTTTAGCCTATACTAGTTGGGGAGATTTCCTGTTGCTTTCTGTCTATGAGACAGGTGCAGGGGGGAAATCTCCCAATGGTTACACCTGTAGCGACCTCACCCCTCTCACCCCTTCTCATTCACGGCTTGTCTGTCTCGTCTAGGGGCTAGCACTGGGGGGGAGGGATGAGATACACCACGGCCCATGTCCTCCAATGTGTAGAGGTGAAATCCAGAACTATTGGGTTTTGTGTATGTGTCCTAGAGTCAAATCCTCTCCTCGGATTAACTCCCTTTGCTCCTAGTAACCAGAGTTTCACACACTTAAAGGGTCCAACTCGGATTTATTCTTCTCAACAAATAGTCATACAGCACAGACAGTTTGAGACCCATATAACACATCAGTCTTTGTGGGGAGTAGGCCAAGGCACAATTCTTTTAGATAGAGCTAACCACTGTGGTGTCACCAGTGGCGAATAGTCACTGCCACTGACTATATTGAACAGAACATGAATAACCTTCGCTAACGTAGCCCCTATCAGGGGAAGGACATCCGTCCAAGACAGTTACCGGAGGCCTCTCCGTCACCACCAATGCTGCGCTGGACTCTCCGGAGAAGTTCCGCTCACCGACCTCCTCGTCTCAGACACGGGCACCCAAGGAGTTAGGGCCCCTTCAGATTCCTCCACCCTCGCGGAACTCAGTCGAAGGTACTGAGCTCCAAGCTTCCGCCATAGTACCTCACCCCCGGCTAAAGGTGCCTGGGATGGACTCCATCTCCCGCTCCGGCCAGGTCAAGGGCACCTGGGCCCGGAACTCCGGAACATCAGCACCCAGGCTGAAGGTGCCTGGGCGCGGCTGCGTCCTCCGACTCTGAACCCAAGGTCAGGGCGTACGCCCCTTTTATCTCCTCTCCCTTTGCGTCACAGCAGGTTCCCCGCCCCGCTGTACCAGCACCAGGAAAGGACAAAAAGGGATGCAGTCTGCGTGAGTGTTCAGCTCCGGCCAGGGCGACAGCACCACCTGCAGGCCGCAGGGAACCTCACACCACCAGAGTCCTCCAAGAACCACAAAGAGGTCTCAGATTCCCTAACAATCAATGCATCTGGGTTACACTACCACCCAGATGCCTCCCCTAAATTCAAATACCCGCTACACACCTATCCTAATAACAACTGTGCTTGGAATTTTCCCATACTTCCTGTTCTGTAGCTGGGGCAGGAAGTAAAGGGAAATCTCTCCAGTGGGACCACAGACAGCAATTTCAGCCAACATACAGGCCAATGAGAGTGCCATAAAAGTCCAAGGTTTTTAATGATCAAATTGATTCATAACAGAAAAACTCAACACATTTGTGGGGCCAAATACACTCTCCCTTAATCGAAGCTTTGGGATTTTGACTGTGCTTAAATGGACCCATGTAACTAGACTCCAAGATGATCTACCTTGTAACTTAGTTGGAATTGTTTCAGGAGGGCAGGTTAAGCCAATGTTGTGAATGCAGCAACGGAGCAATTAAAACCTGACAAAGTTCTCACTTTCCCACACTCTATTCTAAGCAAACAAACAAACAAAAAAAATATGGCAGATATTTCACTTTAAATAAAGGCATCCTCTGAATAGTGGGTTCTGGACATTTGCCATGGAGTATGTTTAATTGTCTACACCTGGGTGGAGTAATACTTTCAATCTAAATAATATTTAGCTACCAAACCTAAAATAATACTTAGCTTAGTTGCATCTTTTGAAGGTAATGAAAGAGGTTCTGTCACTTCTCCACTCAGGGCAAAATGGCGCAGTCTATTCAAAGGCCACCCCTTGACCAACCTATGATTATACCTACTCCCAACATCTCTAGATTTGTGTTTGGAATTATTGTATTTGTATGGAAGGCATTGGTGACCACAAAGTACCCATAGAGGAGAATTTTGATAACTATGGCTTCTTGGCTCCCAAACAGTAGTCATTTATTGGGTAAAATCTTGTGCCATACATTATCATGCAACCCCCCCCCCATTCTCCAATGTAAAAAACCCTCTAGCAGTTTTTTGATTATACGTAAAATCACATAAGCCTTTGCAGTACCCCATCCAGAGAGGGACAACCAGTGATTTAGTGCTGGAGTCCAGGCCAATTTTTTTTTTACCCATTGCAGTCTTTTGGACCCAGAAAGACCCCACCAAGAGAAAACCGATGGTAAGTGCCCTTCTCACCCAGGCAGAGATGTGGGTACACAATAAAGGACCCTCCTCCTCTGTAGTAAAGTCCAGGGCTGGTGCAAGGATTTTTGACACCCTAGGTGAAACCTAATTTTGCCGCACCCAGTGGCTCCACCCCTGACCCCGCTACTTTTGCCCTGCCCATGTGACAGGAGGTGGCGCTATACAGAGAGCATCGGCTCTGCTTCCTCTAGTGCTGGCTCCAGTGCTGCACTGCGCCTCTAATTACACTACCAGTCGGACAGAGCAGCTGCCTGAGACTGAGTTAGTTACATGCTGCTACCTGCAGAGTATGCAGACGCGGAGGGAAACCAGTGGCCGGGCGCCCCTAGGCAGCAGTGCGCCCTAGGCGGTTGCCTAGTGGTAGCACCGGACCTGGTAAAGACATAGAAGTCTGCAGACCCTGCGTGTTGTGTGACTTTGAATTCAGGTCATTTAAAGGGGCTTCTAGATTATTTTTTGCTCTTTTTAACTCAGTGATTATTTGGAGTGGGTAAAGGGTGGGGTTGGGTGTGTTAACAGTCCAGAGATTGACAGGCATTTGTACTCTCAAGGTTGGAGTTTCTTTATTGATTTTGGGGGGTTGGGGAATTGTGTTTGGTCTACACTTTCTAGTTTCTGAAGATTGCATGAATACATACTCATGCAAGTTCCTGATTGATGCTACAATGGTACTACATTGTAAAAAGCAACAAAAACAGAAAAATGTGTGTTTGCAAAAAGACAAGAAGCCAGCTGAACGAGTCTTATTTTCCATTTGTTCGGAATGCTCCTGTTATTATAGACTTTTTGGAACAAAGCCTAGCGTTATACATACATTTTTGTATCTATTATTAAATTGGCGCTCTGCAATTTATCCTTCATCCCTTATTGATGTAATGGGCTATACAAACACAGGACATACTGTAAAACACAACCTACTGGAATCAGTGTGATGTAACACAAAAGTGAACGGGGAAATACAATATCTTTGTACTTAAGTCAAAGAGCTGACAGCTTGTTAAGATAGGAACTTGTGCTGTGTGTCATTGCTGCCTGTCAGGAAAGCCACCGGTTATGTGAGAGACTGCCTGTAGAGCACACCCTTCTCACATGAGCCTGCCTGGGCTGATCCATTCAGACTTGCTTCAACCCATTAAGAAACTCTCCACTTCTCTCCACATTAATAGATCTCTCTTGGAACCTGCAGCTGCTCTCTTCCTTTCCTTCAGTTGTGCTGCAGTTACTCTCCAGCTTGTCAGATCCTGAATGTTTTCTGTGTAACTTTACAGGATGGAAGAAGCAGAATTGCTGAAAGAAAGGCTCCTGGCCATTACAGTAAGTTCTTTTATTTTTTTATTTTTTTACACTATATAACATATCATTGAAAGTTGGATTCATGTTTGTATGATGAGTTATTATATTAACTTGCTGTAGCAGCTGTGAACATTTTTTAAGTGTTACACTGTTTACAGAGATATAACCATTAGCGTAACACAGCTAAAGAGTGACACCCTGGCCACTTTGTACTCCATTCAAGGGCACTGGGTCATACGATGACCCGGCATTGGGTGACACTTACATTGAAAGAATAAATGGCATGAAAAAAAAAATTAAAAATGTTCCTGAACTGTTAAAGATTTGGACTTGCAAGTGATTAAAAAAAAAAAAAAGTCTTCACACCTTATATGTTCATAAGATAAATGGTAATTCAGTATGTTTATGTCAGTATGTACCCTTAATTGTTGCAAAGACTAATACCCTGGCATATAGCCAACGACTGTCTATCGATACAACGGCTATTGTTGATATTGTATACTTTAAAAATCAGAATAAAAATACAGTAATTGAAAATAAAAATAAAAAAAAGTCTGTTATGCCGTGTACACACAATCGGTTTTACAGTCCGATGGACTTTTCTCATTGGACAAACCGATCGTGTATGGGCCCCATCAGTCTTTTTTCCATCGGTGAGAAAAAATAGAACATGTTTTAAATTTATCCGATGGGCAAAAAAAACGATAGCAAATTCCGATCGTCTGTGTGATCGTCCATCGGAGAAAAAACCCCCCGCATGCTCAGAATCAAGTCGACGCATGCTCAGAAGCATTGAACTCGGCTCGTCGGAGTGTTTTACGTCACAGCGTTTTGGGACGGTCGGTTTTTTGACTGATGGTGTGTAGGCAAGACTGATGGAAGTCAGCTTCATCGGATTTCATCGGATTTCCGATGGAAAAATCCATCGGATTAGAATCTTTACAAGTGTGCTTGGATATAATTTTCTAATTATATAGCATTGTGATATCTTAAAGCCCCTTTCACACTGGGCACGGGAGGTGCGCTGGCGCCGCTATTACGTAGTTTTTGCCGCGATATTCGGTTTTAACCCCACTAGCGGCCAAGAAAGGGTTAAAACCGCCCGCAATGCGCTGCTGAAGCAGCGCATTGCGGGCAGTATAGCCGCGCTGTCCCATTGATTTCAATGGGCAGCAGCGGTAAAGGAGCTGTAAACACACCACTCCTTCACCGCTCCAAAGATGCGGCTAGCAGGACTTTTGGAGCGGTCCTGCTAGCGCACCGCTTCAGTGTGAAAGCCTTTGGGCTTTCACATTGAAGACTGCAGGGCAGGATTTTTTGTAGGCATTTTTCAGACGCTATTTTTAGCACCAAAATGCCTGAAAAACGCCCTAGTGTAAAAGGGGCCTAAAAAAAAGAACTATGACTGTCCACAAAAATATAGCAACTTTCTAAAATTTTGGGAAGGTGCTAATTATTTTGCATATTTTACTGGGTTTGTCAGTGTCCAGATTTAGGACAAGTGCATTCGTCATTCATACAATCTCCTGAGCCAACCATGAAGTCATTAGTCCCCTGAGTGTTGGGGGTCCACTTGAAGGAGCCATTGAAAGAAACTGGTGCCAAAGCTAGTGGACTGGCCCAAAGCCCTCTTCAATTGTTGGTGACTGGGAAGTGCTTGGTTGGTGGTTGGATATGCACCCAGCACCCCGTTTGATGGTTGTGAATAACTATATGTTACAATTTGATATTATACCTTTGGGGACAGTTGTTATAAATAATCATATGCAAGGTTAAGAGTTTCCAAATCAAAGGAGCTTCCTGCTATAGAGTCAGAAAAAAAAGCACCAAATCTGCTGATACCTATTTCTTTGCAAATAAGGAATTACATTAGATATATAGTTTGATTTGCTATAGGCTGTTCGATTATTGCAAAGTAAAATGTTAACCAAGCTTCGTAAAGGTGAAAGCAGTAATAAATCAAAAAGCAAACATTTATTATATGGCACCTTTCCAATTCTTAAATGTAATGGCTTCATTCGTTTTTTTGTTTTTTTTTGGGCTTTCTTTCTTCTATTTTCACTTGGTGATCTGACCAGTACATCTGTTGTTTTTCAAAAGAACAAGCTCTCTTCCAGATGTATCAGTTTGCAGGGATGATACAAACCATTTAACGCTGGCAGGGGTGCCTACAGTGATCAGCTTTTATTTTTTTCATGTAAAATCTTTATTTCAAAAGGAAAAAACTGTTTGCTGTAACTGATTACAAAGTGTGAACCAGAGTTTGGTTTCAATGTAGCTAAATCTACTAGTACATTTAACACTCCCCTTCCCCCCAGACTGACAATGCTGCTGTCTGCTGTGCCCCCTGTGCATCTTCACCAGAGTGGGGGCACTATTATACAGGAGGTGTGTTACTAGCCAGATCACCAGGTGAAAACGGAGGGAAAAAAGCCTAAAAAAAGAAAACGAATGCAACCACCACATCTAATGATGGGTAGGCTGCAATATATTACCTGTTTGTTTTTTGGATTTTTACCGCTTGAAGCTGTTCACTGCAATCAACCAATCGCGTTGTAGAAAATATTCTGTTTTTTACATTTCCCCTTCACGCGATTAGATATTTAAAGTGAACACAAGTTCTTATTTTTGCTAGCATTTACTTTGCAAAGAGAATATACACTTTCTAAAATGAGCATTGGCTTTCCATGTAAACAGTTTCCATTGTTTTAGTGAATCAACCCCTCTGGGTGTTGAACAGGCTTTCATTGCACTATAAAAGATAAAAACAAGGTCCTGCACAATTTTTTCAGAGCAT
The DNA here is from genome assembly GCA_029206835.1 of Rana muscosa. Lineage (NCBI taxonomy): Eukaryota > Metazoa > Chordata > Amphibia > Anura > Ranidae > Rana > Rana muscosa. Next base: position 164,593,943 of record CM055120.1, read on the forward strand.
GTGCACCTGTATGCTGCGGCATACCTCCCAACTTTGTAAAGTCCCGGGGGGGGGGGGGCGGGACATTGGCAAAAAAAACGGGAATTGCCACAGAAGTTGTTGAGCGGAGGGGGGGGGGGGGGGGGGTGATGGTTGCCGCCTCCGGAACATTTAAAAAAAAAAAAAAAAGGACTTGCAAAAAAATAAATAAAAAAAAAGTAAAAAAAAATAAAGTTTAAGCGGGGGGGGGGTTTGGGGCGCGGCGGGGGCCGCCGATCGGGGGGGGGCATACTAGTGCGCCGATCGCGGGGGGGGAGGGGTCTTACCTGGTGATGTTGCTCCTCTTCTTCTCTTCATGTTTCCTGCTGTGCGGGAAACATAATAGTCTCGCGGGAGTGCGGGAAGGAGGAGCCTCTGCGGGTAAAACCCGCACAATCCGTGCCAGTTGGGAGGTATGTGCTGCGGTGTACTACAACATAAATGCATTGCAGTGCATTGTGGGTGTGCATTGGTGTGCAATTAACTTTAAATGGCAACACCCTGCACATCTACAATGTGTTGCAATGTGTTACAGTAACACATCTTTTAAGGCTTCCATGATGCATATTATGTGTGGTTAGGCAACTTCGGCCCTCCAGCTGTGGTGAAACTACAAATCCCATCATGCCTCTGCCTGATGTCATGTCTGTGATTGTCAGAGTCTTGCAATGTCTCATGGGACTTGTAGTTTCAAAACAGCTGGAGGGCCGAGGTTGCCTACCCCTAAAGTAAATCTACCTGTATCCACTTGTGGCACATTGGACAAGATACTGCAGATCATATGATTGTTAGAAGGTCACATGTGTTTGTTCTGCATGCTAATGATTTACATAGGTGGATGTTTTCTGACCACTGTCACCCAAATTCCCATTTCACAACTATTTCATGCAGACGTTTCTACAAATTTTAAAAGCAGAAGAAAAGTGTACACATCAACCATAGATTTACTAAAACTGGTGCAGTCAGAATCTGGTGCAGTTGTGCATGGTAGCCAATCAGCTTCTAACTTCAGCTTGTTGAATTAAGCTTTGACAATAAAACCTGGAAGCTGATTGGTTTCTATACAGAGTCGCACTACAGTAGGACTTGCACTCTCTAGCCATAGCGTCATCCTCTTCCAACATGAGAAAAATGGCAGACGTAGTGGTTGATTTGATCAAAACAACTTTCCTGCTTTCCTTTCCTACAGTTTTAATACTGGAGCCCAACAGGAAATAGGGCATTTGAAAAGAACAATGAAGAGGTGCAAAGTGCAGAAACTCCAAGCAACTATTTAAATCATAGTTTAATACCCAACGGAATTTTCAGTTTAAGCCCTGGTTCACACTGGTGCGATTTGACATGCGATTTGACATGTCAAATCGGCGAAATTTGCCGCAAATTGCGGGCAATGGCACCGTCCTAATCGGTGCGACGCCGCATCTGCAGCGCTGCACCGATTACAAAAAGTAGTTTCTGTACTACTTTTTGCGATTTCAGCCGCGATTTACATTGACATCTGTTTCAGATGTCTCTGAAATCGAGCTGAAATCGGGACTGACAGGCAGGAGTGAAATTGTGCGAGTTCAGCTGAACTCGCACGGCTCACTCCCGCAGCCCCAGTGTGAACCTGGGCTAAATAAGCTAAATAAGGATATTGATATCACCAGCGCTGGGATCAAAATGCAGGTGAAGCAGCTGTATATCAATCCCCATAGCAAGGGATATCACAATAATTCTCCAAACGTATACAGCGATGACCTGTAGCATCAATATATAAATCACCTAAAGTGCAAACATTCCGTATATACCTCATCTATATATACCAGTGCAATAAAATATTAAAAATGTGGTACCAAAAAGTCCATGTAGAAGACAAAATACCCCCCCACACGTGTGGGGCTTGTAAGGGAACTTAGTGAGAGAATCACAGAAGTATATAGAAACAAATCATAAATGTATTAAAGTGTTTAACATCTAATAGGAACATTTGTCACCATATAGGACCCAAGAATGACAATAAAAACAGTACAGTTGATATAATTTAGAAATGTAGATCTCCTTTTTTTTTTCGTCCAACGCGTTTCAGGGTCTTGGTATTAATCCCTTCATCAGGGAAATTTCTTTTAGGAGTGATCAATGTACATGACAATCTATAACAAAGCACAAAATAGGTTGAGCATATAGAACCAAGAGATTTTTTGCACAGCACTATAGCACTTTTTTCAGTTGTATAACAGATGGCTGTATATGGACACTTTATTGAGTGGTATATGGACTTTTTGGTAACATGTTTTTGATATTTTATTGTGCTGGTATATATAGATGAAGTATATACAGTATGTTTGCCCTTAAATCAGCTAAATACATTCTAGTTGCGTCAAAACAAAAGGAGTGCAAAGCTTAAACATTGGTTTTCTTTAAAAAGCAGTCATAGCTTGAGTAGAAAAGCCCGTCCTCTGCCTTGCTTCCAACCCTTGCTCTCTGTGGTGAAGCAGTGGTCTCTTTGAGGACACTCAACATGCCTTCTGCTGAGTCAGAGCTAATAGTCTCCAATCAGCAGGGAGCTAGAGTTTACTGATTGTGGAGTAATAGGTCCATAGCTCCCAACTGTCCCTGATTTCGAGGGACTGTCCCTGATTTGGAGCAATGTCCCTCTGTCCCTCATTCCTCCTCATTTGTAACTCATTTTGGTCTGATCTATATAGAAGTATATAAAATGCACTTTTTATGTATCAAAAAGTGTTTTCCAGCACTAAATCATTCATCTGATTTCTAAATTGCTGCATTGGTAATTTCTAAAAGCCAATATAAAGGAATAGTAGTGGTAAAAAAAGCACTGGAGTTAACCAATCTTGTTTTTTTACAATTCTCCTTTAGGCGGGTGTGGCAAAGGGGTGTGCCCTATGCCTGCATACTTTTGCTGATAGGTGTCCCTCATTCCCATCGTAAAAAGTTGGGCGGTATGTAGGTCTGACTTTGCAGGGGGTATGTTGGACCTCTGCAGAGAGCAAGGCTCCTTCTCTGGCTGGAAACTGTTTTTTCAACTCTGGATGTGGCTGTTTTTTTTTTTTTTTAAAGAACAAACAGTAAAACAATTTTTTTTGATAGAAACTGAAAGTTCATTTGGGCTTTAAAGTAAACAGTTATTAGATGGTTGCTATGGTTATTTTGCTTTGTGTGTCACCAATACTCATTGTGCTGCATTAATTAGCAAGCCCTGTCATCCATTCTGTTGTATGTTAATAATTATTGCTTCAGTTAGTGCTGCATATGGCCAGAAAGATTCAGTAATGTAGGACACTCAGCATTCATTTCTAATATACTGAAGAGAGTAGACTACTTGTATTGTTCATCACAGCAGGAGACCAAAATAATGGAGTCTTCAAGTGATAACGCCAGGGCCGTCTTAAAAGCATCATGGGCCCCTGGGCAAAGAAATGCACTGGGGCCCCTACCAGTTTGCCCCAATTTACACACCTACTTTCAAGAAATAAAGTATAAATAGTTGATAGAATTAAACATATATTCATTAGTACTTTGAATAAAATCGATTTTACAAAAGGAAAACATTCCATAAATCAAAGACTAGTCAACACAAAGGGCACAGTACAGGGGGGTCAGGAGGGCACAACACTGGGATCAGGAGGGCACAGTATGGGTTCTGGGACGCTTCCCGGGACACGACTTTATCGGGACAGTTTAGTAAAAAGCATGACTGTCCCAACAAATCCGGGACAGTTGGCAAGTATGATGTAATGCAAGATTATTGTGGGGCCCCCATGTCCTTGGGGCCCCTGGGCAGTGCCCAGGAGTGCCCTTGCATTAAGATGGCCCTGGATAACGCCAGCAGCAGAGACCGTGCAGATATCCTCTGCTCAAAGGCAAAAACTCCAGCCATCTAATGGAACTTGGGTGCTAGGTTTAAAGGAAACCATATTCACTCCAAGCACACCAAAAAAATGCAAAGCAGCGGCACGTCAGTGATGTACAAATGATCAAGGCTTTATTCTATCAATAACTTCAGACATCTGGAGACCACTCACTCTAATGCATTTTATCATATCAAGCTTCCTCTATCTCTAAGTCCGATACCTTGGAACATGTTAGGCCCTAACGCGTTTCACCACATTGGACTTTGTCTATGACTAGGTACGATGCAGTGAAACATATTAGAGTGGGTGGTCTCTAGGCAGGGGGCTATGGTTGTTCATTTGTACCTCACTAGTGTGTGGCTGCTTTGCCTTTTCCTGTGGCCAACACGAATGTACTGTTAACAATAATGTCTGGCTAGCGACTCTGCAATGGTGATGTTCAAAGTTGGAGAGCTCTTTAATGGATCGTACATGAATTTGAGTACAAAGATCAGTCCAACCTGTTTGTTTCATGGAGTGACCAGAATGGAAGCTAATGCAGACCCTAACATAAATCTGAAACTACTATATAGGCCCCTTTCACACGGAGGTCCGTTCAGGTCCGCCTGTCAGTTTTTTAGGCGGACCTGAAACGGATCCTCCATGTACCCCTATGGAGGCACGGATGTCAGCGGAGACATGTCCGCTGACATCCACTCCGCTCCGCCAAAGTGTGACGGAGGAAAACCCTATTTTTCCTTCCGTCGGCGGAGCGGATCGGATGACAACGGACTCTACGGTCCGTCGTCATCCGATTCCCCATAGGGGAGAGCGGCGCTCTGACAGGGCGGTCCCTGCACAGTGTGCGGGGACCGCCCAGTCATCCGTCGGCTCAGCGGGGATCAACGGAGCGATCCCCGCTGAGCAAGCGGAGCTTCACGGGGCGGATCTGCACGGATCCGCCCCGTGTGAAAGGACCCTTATACTAATAAGATCACTGTCACATGTGTATCTGTTGTGGGGCCCAGTGGGGACAGGATGGCTGGGCTTGGACAGGGTGGACATTGTAACAAAGATGAAGAATTCTATCAGACATATAATACAAGTATAGCAATACCCCCAGCTAAGAGGGCTGCTGGTATTATTTTCGGGCCTGTAACACTCTCCTGTCAACCCCCAGTAACTGGCTCTACCCTCCCTTGGCACAGCTATCGAGACTAAAGGATTGTGAGACCCGTATGCTATGGGTATCACAATACTGCAGATAACATACACAGTAATCACACCACACAAAATGTCTGCTTAATCACTAAGGCGTTTACTGAGCAAAATAAAGATCAGGTTAAGCAGTGGTACATCTATTAATGCAGAGCCCTGCAATAAGATTTAGTCAGCATATAAAACAGGTATACAATCCCCGCAATCCTATGTGCACCAATTAATAAACCCCACTTGCAAGCTTTCCCCTCGTGGGCAAGATGGCGCCCAGCAATGTCTCTACTCTATACGGTCAGGCCTGACTACTTAGTTCACAATGTTTCTGTAGAGAAGGATCTTTGCTAGCAATGGTGGTGCACTTTGTAGGTTATTTGTAATCCACAGGGTGTAAAACAATTAGCTGCTGGACATGCGACAAAGGATTCAACTAAGGCTGCACATCACACTGTCCCTCCGATGAGCAGCTCAACTTGATAATGATGGGCCCTAAGCAAAAGACACTGGGCCTAAAGAGTTACTTAAGAAATCTTCGAGCAAGTGCTCTCTCACCCAACCGAAACAGTCCGTGCGGCTGACTTCCACCACTGTGCGTCCCACGCACAGTCTCACGATACCCGGGGTCTCCGATCCTCCCGACAAGCCTTGGAAGGTAGATACTCAAGATGTCTCAGGGATTCTTCCATGAAGGGTAGAAGGCTCTTTGGATCCACAGGCCTAGTCCGGAACAGCAGACACAGCACAGAGTTCCACTTGCTAGGCCGGCGATGTCCAAAGAGACCCCCGTCCTGCTCCGCCCCTCCTTATATAGTCCAACCCCAGCAGACCTTGCGCCGGGCCCAAAGGAACTGTGGGTATCCCATTGCATACTGGGTAAGGTAGTCTCTAGGGCTACTTAAAGCAACACCCCGCTACACACATATCTAGGGTCACGCAAGGAAATTACTGACAAGTAAAAACTGGTACCGTATTCCAAAAAAACACATTGAGCAGTCTGCTGCTTCATATCTAAAAACCCTAAAAAACTATATATTCTCTCTAATGAATAAGAGAGTGCTTAACTTACACAACAGTTCAAATCAACACGTCAGTCTAAATTTCTGGAATTAGTAAGCTTCATGTGGGTGGAGTAGAAAAGACTGAGAAATGTTGACTAATTAATAATTTTGTGAATAGGGTTTCAGGTTAATGTAATTACTGTAATGATTTATATCATAAAAACCTGGATTTTAAATTGCTACATTTGCATTTGTTGCGTAATTTTGAGTATCAAATGTATATCGTAATTTATAAAGCTGTCAACAAGGATGTATAATGATACTCCTTAATTCCCGACTTCTGGCAATAGTGCTGGCTAGGTATGAAAACTGCAGAGGACAAGCTGTTGTCCAATCAAGATTTTTTTTTTCTATTCTTCAACCCACAAATGAAAAATGACAGCTAGTATCTTGTTGGCTATTATAAGTAGCAAAGCCACATTTAACATCTAAGGCCTACTGCTCTTTAAAGTGGTTGTAAACCCGTTTAAAAAAAAAAAAAAAACACCTGCAAGACAAAGCCATAATGAGCTAGTATGACTAGCATACTAGCTCATTATGTATCACCTACCTTAGATCAGGGCCCCCAAAGCCTTCCTCGTCTCCCCCTCCAGCCACAGCCATCGCTCCACAGATACCCGGAATGTTACTTCCAGGTTTCGCCACTCCGGCCAATCACAGCGCCGCTCCAGCGCTGTGATTGGCCGGAGCGGCGAAGACGTCACTCCGCGCATGCGCGCGGGAGCAGTCAAATCCAGCAAAGCCGGATTTGTGAATGGGGATTCTGACTGAATGCGCCGTAGACATCGGTGCATGTCTTTTTTTGCAAATATCTCCTAAACCGTGTAGGTTTAGGAGATATTTCTTGCACCTACAGGTAAGCCTTAATCTAGGCTTACTTGTAGGTGCAAGTTGCATAAGTGGGTTTACATCCACTTTAAAGTGTTACTAAACCCACAACAGTAAAATCAGTCTGTGTATGCATTAAAGCATGCTTGTTATACTCACTGTGGAACCTAAGGCGTTAAGCCTGTGCATTGTGTAAAAGGGCTGTCTTCTCTGATCCCCCACTTCTTCCACTGTCCCCGATCCATATCCTGATAAGACACAGCTTTTGGAGTCACTCTGCACATGCTCAGTTTGCTGTGTATTGCTCGAGATTTTTTTTTTTCTTGGGAGGGTGCATGTGATCAGCACAGGGCCAATCAGTACTGTCCAGACAGAGGGTCAGGGGTCCTGTAGCCTTATAGGACAGTCAGAGGAGAATGAAAACTCCTCCTACAAGCTTTCACCGGACATTGATAGAAGTCACAAGAATGCTATATACTGCTGGCGAGAAAAGGTATTTAGCATTTTACTATAAAAAATAATTGCATTTCCATGTGTACTGTGGGAGACCAGATATAGTGAAGGCAGGGTTCTGGGTTAAGTAACACTTTATGTGATATAGTCACCCTTTATCACAATGCCCTCTATGTATTTAAGTAACTATTCTGTATCCTCACTGAGATTTTTCAGAACAAACATACTGGAAGAATCTATATTGTTTCCATAATCCATTTCTCGTTGATAAATTGAGGTTTGCAGCTGAAGTATAAATGGGAAATAATATAATATTGAGTGTATTATCAGAAGTCTACATAAATCCTTCTAATGAGTTAATGAATAATTAAACAGTTTTAGCCATCAAGCAAGCTTTCTTCAAGCACTACCTGAGCCTGTTGAATGCTGAAAAAGCAAAGTGGAGCTATTTATTCAAGTTTGTGCCTGCTCTAATGGGACCATGAAAATCTTACATCTAATTGCCTTAATCCCTCTCAAGATGTTCTGTATAATGTTATAAGGAGGAGCCAGCTGGGATTTAAAGATACAACTTTTCACTACCAGGATAAGTTTCTCACTTCTTTTCAGCAATGTATTCAAAAGACACTAAACACAGGGCCTTATATATAAAAGGCTTCTGGAACTTCGGGTTGCTGTAGAAACAAACCTTGGTGTTAAAGCTTCGGTGGAGACACCTTTTTCCCATGATAACTCTAAAGCCTCGTACACACGATCCGATTGTTAGCAGGGGATTGTCTGATGACAGACTTTTGGCCTAAAATCCGACCGTTAGCACGCTCCTTCAGACAATTGTTGTCCAACTTTTGGCCAACAAATGTTGGATGGCAGGCTAGTAAATTTTCAGCGGACAACAGTCTGTCGTCAGATTTTCGTATCGTCTGTACACAAGTCCGTCACACAAAAGTTGAAAGTACAAACACGCATGCTCGGAATCAATGCTCACCAACATGCTTCCTGTTGTCTCCCTCCGTTTGTAAGCCAGATGTTTGTAACTAGGGGACCGCCTGTAGTAGTACAATCAGAATGTTAAACTGTAACACAGGAGACCAAGATATCTCATCAGACACCCCGGCAAAACATTTTAAGTTGAGGGCTTTACCAGTTCCTATCATGGGGATCTAATCCATTTACTCTGGTGCTGCCCCAAGTTGCATACGTACTGGACAGATATAGCGACCACCCTTAAAGTGGTTGTAAACCCTTACATACCACGTTAACCTACAGGTGAGCCTAGATTAAGGCTTACCTGTAGGTGCAACAAATATCTCCTAAACCTACACGGTTTAGGAGATATTTGCAAAAGAAAGGCATAGGCGCACTGACCGTGAGTCAGGAAGGCACCCGTGCGCATGCGCGGGAGTGACGTCACGCGGCTCCGGGCAGTCACAGCAGAGCCGGAGTTCGCAGCCCCCGGAAGAAGAGGGATGAAGATGGACGCTCGCTGCCATGGAGGAAAACCGTGACATCATGGGCTTCTACTACAGGTAAGTGTCACATAATGGGCTACCATGCGATGCATAGTAGCCCATTATGCTTTACAGGGAAAAGAAAGGGAAAGAAAGAGGAAGTAAAGCCATCAGGGTTTACTTCCTCTTTAATGGAGTGTTTCAAACCACTCTGCCTGTCGATTCCAAATGCAGTGAGTTTGGTATCCTAGGTGATTTACAGGTTAATAACAGGTTGATAACAGGAAGCTCTGAAGGGACAGCACGAGTATGTTGTCCCTTCAGAGCGCATGAGCTGGCGACGTCCCAGGCGGCATGCAGTGTGAATATCTCCTAAACCGTGCAAGTGTAGGAGATATTTACTGTACCTACAGGGAAGCCTTATTATAGGCTTATCTGTAGGTACAAGATCAAAAAATGGGTTTCCTTCCACTTCACTAGAGCTCTACTTGTTTTATTGAATTTACTTTCTCAATAAAAATTTATATTTTTGGGGAAAAAATGAGGCCTTGTAGGTTGTTCCCCATAGAGAACACAACTGCAAAGTCAATAATTTATTTTAAAGAAGGAACATGAACACTATTGACATTTTGTTTGCGCTGATTGTTGTATCATAAATAATAGCCTTTTTTTTTATGATTTTTATACTTTTTACCATCTCAATGTGGCAAATATCCTCAGCCTCTTTCAGCCACTTCCTGTCTACAAGCACTCACTCCAGCCACTTCCTGTCTACAAGCACTCACTCCAACCACTTCCTGTCTACAAGCACTCACTCCAGCCACTTCCTGTCTACAAGCACTCACTCCAGCCACTTCCTGTCTACAAGCACTCACTCCAGCCACTTCAGCTCCGAACTGGCTGCTTGATAATGACAACAGTGGACCCAATGTGTCAACGAGGCCAGTTGTAGTTACCACCAGCGAAGCATGTAACAGGATGACAACACATGAACACAATAGGGAGACAATTGTTTCCCTATTATAGGAGGTGCCTGAACAAAGAACTTTATAGCAGGAACAGTGGGTATTCTTTTAATAATAAAAACTGCAAACAACTATTGGAATCACAATAAATGTTAAAGTATAACTAAAGTCAAAATGTATTTTTCGTTTTGGATAGAGTGGAGAGGGATTAGAACTCCTGACAGTTTTTATTGCTGTCTGTGCCCCCCATTAGGGACACTTACCCCTCTCTATTTATCCAGTTTACCATTATCACTGAGAAAATTGAGTACTGTTCGTGATACTTTTTTTTATTTGCACTAACATACAATTTTTCAGGACAAGCTTTCAGGGTATTCCCCTTCTTCAAAAAAAATGCCTATAGTTCTACTTTAACCATTTCAGCCCCGGAGGATTTGGCTGCCAAATGACCAGAGCACTTTTTGCGATTCGGCACTGAGTCGCTTTAACTGACAATTGCACGGTCATGCGACGTGGCTCCCAAACAAAATTAACGTCCTTTTTTTCCCACAAATAGAACTTTCTTTTGGTGGTATTTGATCACCTCTGCGGTTTTTATTTTTTGCGCTATAAACAAAAATAGAGCGACAATTTTGAAAAAAAAAACAATATTTTTTACTTTTTGCTATAATAAATATCCCCCAAAAATATATAAAAAAACTAATTTTTTCCTCAGTTTAGGCCTATACAGTACGTATTTTTCTACATATTTTTGGTAAACGATTTTTATCGTGACTGCGACATTATGGCGGACACATCGGACACTTTTGACGCTATTTTGGGACCATTGTCATCTATACAACGATCAGTGCTATAAAAATGCACTGATTACTGTGTAAATTACACTGGCAGGGAAGGGGATAACCACTAGGGGGTGAGGAAGGGGTTAAGTGTGTCCTAGGGAGTGATTCTAACTGTGTGGGGGCTGGGCTACAAGTGACACAACACTGATCGCTGCTCCCGATGACAGGGAGCAGAAGATCAGTGTCCTGTCACAAGGCAGAACAGGGAGATGCCTTGTTTACACATGCACGTTCTGCAGCTCCGTGACACGATCGTGGACCACCGGCTGACATCAAGCTTGCAGCAGGGGCACCCACACGCCGTCAAATTTAAAGGGACGTACATGTACGCCCATTTGCCTGCCCTTGCCTTTCTGCCGACGTAAATGTTCGTGCGGCGGTCGGCAAGTGGTTAAAGCTTATATGAAGCTTTAGTGATTTGGTTGATATATACTTCAGAAATATTTAGATATGTATTTCTTAGATTGTTCCTAATAGAAATCAAGAAACTTTGCAAAGTGGCAGCAGAAAAGGGCCAAGTGGTTCATCAAGTCTGCCCATTTGTTTCTTTCTTTCTTTTTTTTTTTTTTTATTTGTCTAAGTATGTCCCAAGCATTTTCAAAGTCACTTACTGCTGACTAATTAATGATAACTCACATCCAATGAAGTCATTCTACTGGAGATGTGTGATGTTACACTGGCTATAATACATGCTTTACGCTTGTTAACATGAAGTTCCTTGTATGTGTTTCCACTTGTTGTCCTCATCATAGCGATAAACATGATATCTCCTTTCATTTCCTGATTTCACTGGAGCAATGATACCAGAGCAATGACAATTTGATACCTATGAGTAACGCAAAGTCCTACCATTTATTTTGCTGGAGATGTTCCAAGTAAAGCTATTTGTTCAAATATAACCCCTTTTCCATTCACAAAAAACTTTCCTGCATGGAAATTGGCTCCCAAAACTACCTGTTTGGCTCATTATTCCATAAAACGTCATCTAACACTTATAACTGTGTTTCTTGCCAAAGCTCTAACGGCATCCTATGAAATTCTACAAACGAAGGAAATCCACTAAGCACTATTTGTATATAACCTACTTCATTCTTGTCAGTGTTTAAGATGTATTGCCACACTCAGCAACAGATCATTTAGCATATACAGTAGCTATTGACAAATGGACAATACCACCCAAACATATAAACCATTGGACTTAACAGATTTACTTACATGAATATTGCAGTTACATTGAGCATCGCCCAAGGAAGCAACAAACTGTCCATCGCTGACAAAATCATGTTTTCATTCAGGCAAAAGTCTGTTTGAAAGTGGATGGAGCTTAAAGTGGTTGTAAACCTCAGACATGACATATACGAATAAAGCATATTCCGCTGTAGTGTTTACTTGTCTCAATTAAGATCACTAATGCCGCGTACACACGATCGGACAACAAAACCGTGGATATTTTTCCGACGGATTTTCGCTCAAACTTGCCTTGCATACACACGGTCACACAAATGTGGTTGGAAATTCCGAACGTCAAGAACGCGGTGACGTACAACACTACAACGAGCCGGTAAAAATTAAGTTCAATAATTCCGAGCATGCGTCAAATTGATTCCGAGCAAGCGTAGGATTTTTGTGCTTCGGAATTGGATACACACGATCGGAAATTCCGACCACAACTTTTGTGGTCGGAAAAATTGAGAACCAGCTCTCAATCATTTGTTGTCGGAAATTCCGACAGCAAATGTCCAATGGAGCCTACACACGGTCGGAATTTCCGTCAACAAGCTCCCATCTAACATTTGTTGTTCGAAATTCCGATCGTGTGTACGTGGCATAAGTATCACTTTTGTCTGCTGCTTCATTCCTCTGCAATCAGCATGAGTCACCTCCAACAAGTTTTCCCAACACCAAGAGAAAAATGGTGACAGGGGAGGGAGCTCCAGATGATTGACAGTCTCAGCTCTGTTCCTGTGTGCTGTGTGGATGGGCATGTGTCCCTTCCCTCCAATCAGCTCTCAGAGCTTTCCTCACTGAGCTCTGCAGAGTGTAACTTCAGCTCTCCACCTCCTTTTTTCTGACCTCTCAGACAAGCTTTATATTTAAGGACTTTGAACAGATGTAGAAAAGATTGGGCTGCAGACAGAAACAACTTATGTAGAAGTATTTGTTTCATCTCTGTGTATCACCTGAGGCCAGTCACTTCTCTGGGTATATGTAAGGGTTTACAACCACTTCATAGACAAAGGTTGTCAAGATGGTAGGTGGCTATAACAATTACACTCTAAAATTGCACCCTGTGCAGAGGTTTTCCTGTTCTGGGACAACAATCTAAGCACTAGACATGTGCACACTGAAATATTTCATTTCAGAATTTCGTTTTCGTTCGAAAAATAAATTTATTTAGTTACTCCCGAAATCCGTTTTTATCTATTTCGTTTTTCGTTAGAAATTGCATTCGTCTGAAAATCTGAATTAATTAAGGTCGAATCTGTCATTGAAGGCTTTTGGTGTCTGTCGAATGTTCAAAGAAGATTCAACAGAGCAGCGAAACTGTACGACGCTGCAATCATACATTTCCGGTCGAATGTTCCGCCTACAAGCTAGCTGTAGTAGAATTATAATGTTGTATGACTAGTAATAATTATATTTATTAATTATTATTACTAGTCAACCAACATTAGAATTTTTCTATAGCCTATGGGCAGAGTATTTGACTGGAAATGTACGATTGCAGCGTCGTACAGTTTATCTGCTCCGTCGAATCTTCTTAGAACTTTCAACAGACACCATAAGCCTTCAATGACAGATTTGACGTTTGTATGTTTTTCGATGCTTTGTCGAATCTTCGTCGTTCATGTTGAATTGTCAAGTTAGTTCTAGCTATTTTACTGCTCCTCCTCTTTGGTTACAATCAGCCAATAACATTCATCATCATCATTATTTTTATTTTACTTCCCCCTCCCAATTCCAGCAGCGATCTTTTCTCTCTATGTCGAATCTTTTCTCTCTATAATGTCAAATCTTTTCTCTCTATAATGTCGAATCTTTTCTCTCTATGTAGAATAATATTGGACTAATAGAGTTAAGGTTAGGCACATTCGACCACAGGTTCGATGGACACAGATTGTTATTGTCAGCCTCATGTCGAATCTCCTATCTATATCGAATTGTTGTTGCAACGAAAACGAAAATTAAGCATTTGTTTATGTCGGATCTTTCGGTTTTCGGATTCTGCATTTTCGTTTTCGTTTGTTAAAACGATAACGAAAATACCCGAAATTCAGACAAAAACGAATGCACATGTCTACTAAGCACCAGCATAATGAGAGTGATTGTCACTGGGGTAGGATAACTACTAGGTTAACTCTTTCCACAGACACAGTAGCTATCACCATGTGCTTTAATGATAATGCACACTGTGCACAGCATCTGCTGTTTCAATTATGGCCTTTTAAAATGAATGTCTGTATCACTCACTGCCATGCCCAGAGAGGCATGTAACAGAGTTTACAAATTGGTAGCTTTCTACAGATGCAAAGAACTTTTATTTCTGCTAACTGCATTCGGAGATTCAGTGTAAAATTTTTAAATAATTGTTTTAATGAAAGACAAGAAAAATTGTACGCAAAAATATTAACAGAAGAAAAAATATTACAAAACAGAGAATAAGGAACTGTAAAACAAAAAAGGTTAAAAGTAAACTATACTTAAAGCGGAGCTCCACCCAAAAGGGGGAAGCTCTGCTTATCTGTCTCCTCCCCCCATTGCCACATTTGGCACCTTTTGGGAGGAGGAGGGAACGGGTACCTGGTTTTGACAGGTACCCGCTCCCACTTCCGGTGATCTCGTCGCGTGCCCCCTCCTCCTTCCCCTGCTGCCGGGCCATTCTTAAAGTGCAGAGCGCTTCGCGCATGCGCAGTAGAGAACCGGCTGTGAAGCCACAAGGCTTCACTGACAAATTCCCTTACAGGCAATGGAGGCGGCAGCACCCGAGAGTTGATGGAAACATTGGCTGGGGTGCCGACATCGCTGGATTCCAGGACAGGTAAGTGTCCTAATATTAAAAGTCAGCAGCTACTGTATTTGTAGCTGCTGACTTTTATATTTTTTTGTGGGGGGCTGGACCTCTGTAAACAAGGTTTGCTTGGTCTTTAGTTCCATGCAGAATTCAGTTTGCTTGAAGAGTAAGTCCAATCTAATGTATCAGAGTCAGTGGTTTTAATGTTGAACAACAGTGCAGATATGCAAATTCAGCCATCTTTTCTTGTCCCTGGGGAGGGCATTTATAGAATTAACACAACCAAGCAAAGAGGGGTGTTCTGAAGCGGTATTGAAGTGTTATTAGGCTCCAGCCTACTATTCCAAATATACTTATATTTCCATTTGACGAGGTACCATCTGAAAATCAGAATGAAATTATGATTTAATAGACATAAAATATATGAATCCTATTTATGTCTCTCGTAGTTGGTGTAATGTGTCACATGAGCTTTCTGGACATTTACTTCTGGGTTACATCAACCATTTATGACTGGGCACATTAAGAGTCGTTGCTGACATTAATAGAGGAGGTTTATGACATATGCTTACAAGTCCCTCATCCCCCCCCTTTACTTACCTGAGCCCTCGAAAGTCCTGCGTCGTGAACACGCTGGCTTCTCGGCCCGGTCGTCTCGGCTGTTCTCGGCTGTTCTTGGCTCTTCATTGGAAATTGATAGCAGCGCAGCCATTGGCTCCCGCTGCTGTCAATCAAATCAATGATGCGGCGAGCCGGGGGGTGGGGCCGAGTGATACACTTGGTGGCTATGGCCTCCACTGTATCACACGGGAGCGCGCCCGTAAGCTTGTCCCCCTGGGAGAGAGCTTCCCAGAACGGGGGTTAGCTCTTGCAGGGAGGAGCCGAGACAGCCGACGAGGATCGAGGCCACTCTGTGCAACAAAACGGACTGCACAGTGGAGGTAAGTATGACATGTTTGTTATTTAAAAAAAAAAAAAGGAACCTTTACAACCCCTTTAAGCTGGCTGTGTTCTGTCACCTTCTCTGGCTGCCAACGGCATGAGATTTGAATCTGACTGTTTTTGTCACTGACTTGCAAAATCTGGAGAAATTATGGTAGCACTGTGTTCAATATGACTTCCCCATACTCTCCGCAACAGTTTGGGTTATCAGACTTTCCTATCTCACAGTGGCCTTTGTTGTACCCACAGAAACCCTAGTTACAATGTAATTTCTCATGTCTAAACCTGCCGATCATACTGAAATCATTTATACAGCCATACATTTTAAGGCAATCCATTCTATGTATGATTACTCTTTACATTTTAAGCAAAAGTAGAAAATAGTATTGCATTCATGTACCTGTAAGGATATAAATAAAAAGTATATCATATAACAGCACAAAGCTACATGCAATTTGTTTGTCTGAAAACAACTACATAAAAAAACGAATCTAGATGCCTGAGGCTTGTTTTGTTCTCTTGTTAGAAAGAAAACCATGACATTAATTAACCTTTGTTGTAACAAATGGTATTTTAAGAACTCATAAGACATACTGGGTTAAGTATTACTGCTGCTGAGGACTACATCTAAGCTATTCTACACTTGTTACAGTCTTAATAACCTTCAGATGTTTGCCATACAAGTGTAGGGTATGTTAGGCACAATTCTGTATGCTAGTAAAACTATCCTGGAGGAACATTTAGATGTAGAACTCAGTGGTGGCTGGTGCTCTAAATTTTTTGGGGGGGATCAAAAAAAAACTGAAAAATACTGAAAAAAAAACATCAATTGCAGCCTCACTATGCCATCAATTGCAGCCACTTTGTCTATAAAATGCAGCCACTGTGCCCCATAAAATGCAGCCACTGTGCCCATAAAATGCAGCCACTGTGCCCATCATATGCAGACTCTGTGCCCATCATACAGCCTCTGTGCCCATCATATGCAGCCTATGCCCATCATATGCAGCCTCTGTGCCCATCATATGCAGCCTGTTCCCATCATATGCAGCCTCTGTGCCCATCATTTGCAGCCTCTGTGCCCATCATATGCAGCTTATGCCCATCTAATGCAGCCACTCTGCCCATGATATGCAGCCTGTGCCCATCATATGCAGCCACTGTGCCCATCATATGCAGCCTGTGCCCATCATATGCAGCCTTTGTACCCATCATATACAGCCACTGTGCCCATCATATGCAACCTCTGTGTCCATCATATGTAGCCTCTGTGCCCATCATATGCAGCCTCTGTGACCCCCCTGCTCGCTGTCTGACCGGCACACACTTACCCCATCCTGGTGGCGGGCCAAGCAGCGGGGGACAGCGGCAAGCTCCTGTATCCACCATTGTTCTCTGTCCTCCCGTGTGTGTCGTCTTCTGTTCCATTAGGCATCCAATCAGGGCGCCTGTGCCTTCAGCCAGGTATTAGATCGGTGCCTCCTGATTGGCTGAGAGGCGGTTAAGTGTTAGCAAAGCAAATATTAATTTGCTTTCATTCATTCACCTTAGTGGACTGCGAGTGCAATGCTCTGGGCTCGCAGTCCACCTTTTTTGAAGCCTATTAGAGCCTATGGCCCTAATCAGGTGCTTTAAAAAAACACCCCTGCCGCTGGAATTCAATCGCCCGGCATCCGAAAAGGGGCCGTACACCTGAATAGGGGGTGGCTACAGCGGCCATGGATAGATTCATGCAATGCATGAATCTATCCATTCTACACAGAGGGGGATGGCGTGACAGAGGGGGCGCACCACCACTGGTAAAACTACAAGTAGTGAGACATTCATAAAAAAGTATGTTTCACATAAAACTTAATAAATGTTACAAGCTCAACAGAAACACAAAAATATCAGCTAGGTTCAGTTCTAGGTACACT
The DNA here is from genome assembly GCA_029206835.1 of Rana muscosa. Classification (NCBI taxonomy): domain Eukaryota; kingdom Metazoa; phylum Chordata; class Amphibia; order Anura; family Ranidae; genus Rana; species Rana muscosa. The sequence continues at coordinate 164,611,473 of CM055120.1, forward strand.
ATATTGTCAAAAGTATTGGGACACCTGACTTTCCAAGTACATGAATTTTAATGTCATCCCAGTCTTAGTCTGTAGGGTTAAATATTGAGTTGGCCAAACCTTTGCAGCTGAAACAGCTTCAACTCTTCTGGGAAGGCTGTCCACAAGGTTTAGGAGTGTGTCTATGGGAATGTTTGACCATTCTCCTAGAAGCGCATTTGGGAGGTCAGGCAATGATGTTGGACAAGAAGACCTGGCTTTCAGTCTCTGCTCCAATTCACGCCAAAGGTGTTCTATCGGGTTGAGGTCAGGACTCTGTGCAGGCCAGTCAAGTTCCTACACCCAAAACTCGCTCATTCATGTCTTTATGGACCATTTAAGTTCATATGCGTGTAAAGGCAGGCGTCACAATACTTTTGACAATATAGTGTATTAGGAGCCATCTAATGCTTGTCTATATCAAAGGTATTATACAATAAAAAAAATGTCATGGAAAAAAAATAATAATAATACATTTCATGGCAGTTGCTCTTTAAATAGTATCAGATAGATCATTCCTGGTTTATAAGGGATATGACACTTTTACAACATCACCATTGCTTCCTGCAATGTCTGATGCCCCATACACAAGACCGAGTTTTCCGATGGGAAAACTGCGATGAGAGCTTTTGGCCGGGAATCCAGGCCGTGTGTATGCTCCCTCGCAGTTTTTCCGACGGGAAAACTGCCAAAAACCACCTGCAAAAAAAAGAGAACCAGCTCTCTTTTTTCCCGTCGGGATTACCGACTGACTTTTTCCCGTCGGAAATCCAGGCGGTGTGTACGAGGCATTACTCATTGCACCCTAAGACCCCATTGTTGTCAGATTTTGTTTAGATTTACCAAAACCATGTAGTGCAAGGGCCTGCCTGATTGTATACAAATTCAAACTCTTAGGTTTGACCTCATATTATATGGTTTTGATATATCTAAAAGGAAAAAAATTCTACAGAAAGTTGTATAGTGTACAGTATATCTAGCTTTAGAGTAAAATAAAATAAAAACTTCCAGAACTTCGAGACTAGCTTGCCAGGTCTCCGCTAAGTGAATCTGTTGCTATGAAACCATTTCCTATGCTGAGTAATATTGTGGTGTGAGGTTGGAAGAGATACATAATGTATTTTATTTGGTACGTGAATTATAGAAAACAAATAAATAATTTATTCCCTATTATCTGATTTACAGATGTAAAGAGTAATGATAAAGTGGAAAGCACAGTAACCATAATAACCAATCAGATTTCACCATAAATCAGTTTAGAGCACTCAGTAGAAGGTGATTGGTTTCTGCAGGTTTGTGTTTTAGCCTTATTAAATAAGCCGAGGAGTCTGTGCAATGTTTTATCCTTTTATTAGAAGTCTATTAGAAATGAACAACAATTACCAGCAGTCAGTCTGCCCACCAGCCACTCTTCATTCATTTCTGTCTCTGCATAGTTCAGTTCAGTTCAGAAGAGACATACCTTTTTAACAACTATAATAAAAGAAGCAAGACCCACAAAATTACACATATAACTAACACAACGTGCCAGTGAGTGCCTTTTTTATTTAACATATACCTGTTTTGGCTTGCTATATAATGTTGGCTGCTACAAAGTCAAGCTCAGCCAACAAATGACCGACATTCAGGAGTAAAAAGAAAGTTGAAGTATAACTGATATAAATGTAAAATGGCCATTTAGCAATCTTCAGCAGTAACTTTCTGTTTAATCAATTATATTTATTCTCTATTGAGATAGAACGTGAAGGAAAATCCAAAGTTGTACAGTTGTCACTTGGACAGGAAATGTGGAAATTATTCAATAGGGACAACTGTCTGAATTTGTGGATAATTTAGCTTGCTTCCTGTTGTACCTTAAGAACAAAAAGTGAACGACCCCCCCCAATAGGATACAGGAAGGATAATAAACACCCAACAGAGGTTGCAACCATTCCCTACTGTATATAAAACTGAAGAAAACATTTTGGCATTTAATAAACTTTAATTAACGCTCATAACTATGTGTTATGTGGGATTTTAGCCGATCCATATCATAGTTCCAAAATAGCGTAACTGTAGAACATGGCCATAATAAATGTATTATGCTTAGTCATTATTAATGCAACTGAGAATTGCATGGAGAGCATAGGAAGGGTAGTTGTGTCTTTAGTAAACATAATGACTTTGTCAAGATGTCAAAGACACAAGATACATGGACATCAATAGGAAATTGTCACCACCTATGAAAATCGTCACCTTTATGCTAAATCAAGAGCCATTATCAACTTTGCTTAGGTACAATGATACAAATGCCTTCTTTTGCGTCTTCATACCAAAGCACAGTTAAGTGAGCAGTAGCAAGCTCCAGAGATCAGTTTCTCTAAACATATGATGCCGGCTTCATTATTTATCAGTCATATCATTCTAATGTCGCATACACACGATCACTTTTCTCGTCGGGAAAAATTTCATTTTTTCTCTTGGACGAGAAAAACGTCCGTGTGTAGGCTCTCCAGCATTTTTCCCCACGAGAAAAACGGCGAGAATCACGACGAGAAAAATTAGAACATGCTCTAATTTTTCTCGTCGCGAATCACGGCATTTTTTTCCTCGGCAGTTTTCCCATAGGGAAACATTGCTAGGGAGCCTACACACGGCCGGTTTTCTCGACCAAGAGAAAACATGTCGTGAAAAACGCCCGTGTGTAGGGGACCAAGCCGGTCCTCGTTTTGCCCGTCGGGTTTCACGGCGGTGTTTTCACCGCCGTGAAACTCGATCGTGTGTACACGGCATAAGTCAAAAGACATGTACTTGAGCATGGGGTTTTTCACCTTGTAGCAGCTATAAACATCTAACTAAGAATGCCATCAGAATTCCTGTGAGGTTGCAGCAGTGTCCGGTTATAATTCTTTAGCTCAGATCATGTTGCAGTAACATGCTTGGTGTCAAAAAACAAAACAAAACAATGGTCAGTAATGGGATAGGAGGATTTTCCTACTAGAACTGTTATTTTTGGTAGTGGTTGATTATAGATGGGCGATAATAAATCAAATGTTATTAGTCAAACCACCTTAGAGTGCCGATAGCAGGATTCCTATTGGTTGCCAATAGTCACTGTATACCATAGCTCTTAAGACATCTTGCATGAGGATGCAAATATTGTACTGGCAGTTCAAATTTTCTGGAACCCAAAATGACTTATGCCTCGTACACACGGCCGGGTTTTCCGACGGGAAAAAAGTCCGTCAGGAATCCTGACGGGAAAAAAGAGAGCTGGTTCTCTTTTTTTTGCCAGCGTTTTTTGGCAGTTTTCCCGTCGGAAAAACTGCAAGGGAGCATACACACGGCTGGGATTCCCGGCCAAAAGCTCTTTCCCGTCGGAAAACTCGGCCGCGTGTACGAGGCTATACACTATATATCCAGATGTTTGTGGACATGTAACCACCTAGATGAGCTTGTTGGACATCCCATTACAAAACCATGGGCATAAATCAGTAAATTGCCAGCCCATCCCAATGTTGCTATAGCAGCCTACATTCCTCTGGGAAGGCTTTCCACAAGATTTTGGAGTGTGTCCGTAGGAATTTGCCCCTATTTAGCCAAAAGAGGATTTGTGAAGTTAGCTAATGATCATGAACAAGTAGACCTAAATTGCCTAGTTCCAATTCATCACAAAGGTGCTCATTGGAGTTGAGGATAGAGCTCTTTACAGGTAGGTCACTCACGTTCCTCCAAACCAAATTTGGCTTTGTCCACAGGGGTTCAGTCATGTGACCACAAGATTGGAAGTTCACAATTGTCTAAAATGTCATTGTTTGCTATAGCTTTAACAGTACCTTTCACCGGAAACACTTAACAAACAATAAATAATTTGGGAGGGTGTTCAAACACTTTTGGCCATATCGTTGCAAGTTTGATGATCACCTGTCCACAAACATTTGGCCATATAGTGTATATATACCAATGGACTGTGTGCTAAAATGCCAAGCAATGAACCTTGAACATATAATGTTTAACATGTTTGGGCTGTGTATCTCTACCCTAAATGATAATAAATCAGAATGCCACTGTTAAAGCCAGTTTAACACAGGGATGGGCAGCATGCAGTCTTACATCATGCTGGAACCTGTTGTTGTTACCCAATCCTATCCTCTACTCGCCAACTGCTCTAGAGAACATCAGAGATAAAAACTTAAATTGTACCTCAAACAGACAGTTATGTAAATACAGGAGCTGAACACTATAACCTTGGAGATAGCTAGGTGCATAGGGACAACTGCTCTTGAGTACTGAATACTGTACTCTCCAAAATACAGGTGAAAGGAAATCATGGATCGACAGCCTATTCACCCTGCAACATTCCCTTCCCTCCAGCAGAGTCATGGTCTGCTTGAGTCACAGTTGTGTTTGTGTAAAACCAATGTAGAATAGTCAGTGCCGCTTAAGATATTAAAATGTCAACTTTTATTCATTCTTTTAAAAGAATTACAACACAATTACATGTTTCAAACTAGCGTCCTTACTCATGACAACTCATACTCACTATGGCTTCACTTTTCATAAAACAGTTTTTGGAGGTGATGGCTATTGTTCATTGATTCAACCTACTCTTACGTAGGTGCTTATCCTTTTAGCTGGGAGCAATATGCTATTCTTTAAAAATTAATTATAATCTCTCTGCTAACTAAACAAAACACAGCTGTACAAGGTCATTATCAGAGCCCAACATAGGAAAGTGACTAAGCTGCTGACAATGCCACCTGTGCTGAGATGAAACTGGGAAAGTCTGATTGAAATGTTATTGTAACGTCTTCATGCCTCCGTAATACCCTGCTCACACACACACATATACACAAACTAGAGTTACCATGGAATTGTCAGATGGATTTTTGTAACTACCTACACCCATGTCTGTAAATCTCCAATTGCATCAGTCGTCTTTGTGGGTGAGACACTGGAAAATTGGCCTGTTGGCTTTGGCACTCTCAGGAACAGCTGTGTTACCAGCATAAACTTGAATTACCAGTTGCTAGATCCTAGATTCACAGTCACTAGTGAGATGTCTCCTTAATCTACAGTTAACCCTCTATGTGGCGTAAATCAGTAAAAATAAAAAAATCACGTTTGAATTGATAGAAAATATATTTAATTGCTACATAAGCAATTTTTTAATTTATGGTCCTAAGGTTTTGGTATTTTTGTTCCTAAACCCTCAGTCTAAAAAAAGATATATAAATTACATTTTCTTAATGATATCCACTTTTGCCACTCTGCTGTGATCGCTGTGAAACCTGTGGTTAACATTCTAGCCCCTCACACAATAAAAGGGAGACCATGCTGCCTCTACATGCACTGTAAGGAGCCTCACCATTGTCGCCTTTCTATGTAAGTTCTGAAAGAAATATACCAGGGGACAAGTCCAGCATTGAATATATCACATCATTGGACAGCTTTGGCTTCGCCCATCACAGTATCACTAGGTCTTGCCCTACACTAGCCTTTGTCAATCTTTTCAACACACTGGAAACCTTGAACCAATTTTCCGGTCTCAGGGAACCCCTGGTAAAATTAAATTTATCTACAACTCATAATACATGAGTGTGATGGTCATAGGGAACAATACTTATTCCACTTTTGGTCATTGGGAAGAATTACCCCTTTACAGATAGCTCAAAAGATCAGTGGTGCTAGTGGGAACGTATCTGAGAGCAATTGCTCATTGCTCAAGGAATCCCTAGCAACCTCTGGAGTAGTGATGAGCCGAACACCCCCGGGTTCGGTTCGCACCAGAACCCGCGAACGGACCGAAAGTTCGTACGAACATTAGAACCCTATTAAATACAATGGATGCGAACGTTCGAATTCTAAAGTGCTAATTATAACAACTATTATGCATGTTATTGTCCTAAAAAGGGTTTGGGAACCCGGGTTGTGCACCAGGGGACATGTATCAATGCAAAAATAAGTTTTAAAAACGGTCGTTTTTCGGGAGCAGTCATTTTAATGATGCATAAAGTGAAAAAAAAAAGTCAAATATTCCTTTAAATATCGTACCTGGGGGGTGTCTAAAGTATGCCTGTGAAGTGCCACGTGTTTCCCGTGTTTAGAACTGTCCCTGCACAAAATGACACTTCTAAAGGAAAAAAAAGCCATTTAAAACTGCTTGCGGCTTTAATGTAATGTCTGGTCCCGGTAATATGGATGAAAATCTTTAAGAAAAATGGCATAGCTACCCCATGACCCCCCCCCCCTACCCCAGCCCATTACCAGCCCCTTTGGGTCTTGTATGGATATTAAGGGGAACCCCGCACATAAAATAAAAAAGGCCCTATATACTCTTAACAGCCGTATACAGGCGGTGCATACAAGACAGGGACTGTAGGTTTGTTCTTATGTAGAATCTGTTTGTAATTTTGAACAGGTACATTGTTTAAGTGTAGCTCCAGCCCAAAAATCTATTTTTAAACTTTTTGGAAAACATAGGTAAGGGTTATCACCCCTGTAACATTTGTTTTGCTGTCTGTGCCCCTGTTCAGAACATTTCACCTCACTTTCCGTCCCAATGACAACTGTTTTTGAAATGTGGTGTTTTTCTTGAAACAAGGATTGCTGATAAAGCATCAGTACAGAGGAGACACCTTTCTCCCATATTAATTCTTACAGGAGAGAATTTTCCTTCCAAGGGGTAGATTTCCTCTCACTTCCTGTTGTCTTCTTGCGTTTGCAAGTAGGAGTCGTTTGTAAGTTGGATGTTTGAAAGTAGGGACCTGCCGTATATACTCTGCAGAAATAGGCCCCTTAGTTGTTGGTGTTGGCACAACACTGTAAGCACTCACAGTTACTCTTGGTTGGTGCTGGAACGCCCTGCTGTCAACTATTATATCAGGAATTTTAATTACATATAATTGTTGAACAGTGGTAGTAAAAATTGGGCCTTTGATGGTGGTGCTGGTGCCACAACACTGTAAGCCCTGACAGTTACTCTTGGTGGGTGCAGCAATGGGCCCTGCTGTGAATTATTAGATCAAGAATTGTAATTGCATGCCCCTGTTGAACAGGGGCTGAAAAATTGGGCCTTTCGTGGTGGTGGTGTTGCCACAACACTGTAAGCCCTCAGAGTTACTCTTGGTGGGTGCAGGAATGGGCCCTGCTGTGAATTATTAGATCAAGAATTGTAATTGCATGCCCCTTTTGAACAGGGGCTGAAAAATTGGGCCTTTCGTGGTGGTGGTGGTGGTGGCGTTGCCACAACACTGTAAGCCCTCAGAGTTACTCTTGGTGGGTGCAGGAATGGGCCCTGCTGTGAATTATTAGATCAAGAATTGTAATTACATGCCCCTTTTGAACAGGGGCTGAAAAATTGGGCCTTTCGTGGTGGTGGTGGTGGTGGCGTTGCCACAACACTGTAAGCCCTCAGAGTTACTCTTGGTGGGTGCAGCAATGGGCCCTGCTGTGAATTATTAGATCAAGAATTGTAATTACATGCCCCTGTTGAACAGGGGCTGAAAAATTGGGCCTTAGGCACTGGTGGCACAACACTACAACCCCTCACAGATACTGTACTTGGAGCACAGCAATGAGCCCTGTTGCAAAGTATTGCTTCAAAAATTGTAATGACACGCCCCTGTTAAACAGGGGCTGAAAAATTGGGCCTTAGGCACTGGTGCCACAACACTCCAACCCCTCACAGATACTGTACTTGGAGCACAGCAATGAGCCCTATGGCAAATTATTGCTAAAAAAATTGTAATTACACGCCCCTGTAAAACAGGGGCTGAAAAATTGGGCCTTAGCCACTGGTGGCGGCACCCATAAACAAAAATGATCTTCCAAGCTATCATCATCAATCGTATCATTGAGGACTCGGAGGAGGAGGATAGCCAGTCAACATAACAGCACAGGCACTCAGCATCAGCATCAGTCTTGAAGGGATGTGACATGTTAAAATCAATTAGTCTGTTATATCAGCATCAGGTGTGTGGTAGCTGGTGGTGATCCAAGACTGGTTCATCTTGATGAAAGTCAGTCGATCAACCGAGTCGGTGGACAGGCGCACCCTGTGATCCGTGACAAATCCTCCAGCAGCACTGAATGTGCGTTCCGAAAGAACGCTGGATGCAGGACAGGCCAGTAGCTCAATTGCATACTGTGCAAGCTCTGGCCAGTGATCCATCCTCAAGACCCAGTAAGCCAGAGGATTTTCGGTGGGGAAGGTGTCCAAGTCTGACCTTGCCCCTAGATATTCCTGCACCATGTTTATCAGACGCTGGCGATGGTTGCTGGAACCGATCATACTTTGGGGCTGCGGACTAAAGAATTGTCTGAACGCATCGGTCAGACGGCCACCTTCCCCACCGCTCCTTCTTTGACTGGCCGAAGCCTCAGCAACTCGTTGTCCAGGACCAGGAGTTTGTAACCTCCCAGTCTCTGGGAACGCGTTGCACAGACCTTTCTGCAAGGCCTCCCGGAGTTGTCTCATCCTCTGCTCCCTCTGCGACGGTAACATAAGGTCCGCAACCTTACCCTTGTACCGTGGATCAAGGAGAGTGGCCAGCCAGTAATGGTCCCTCTCCTTGATCCGAAGAATACGAGGATCCTTCCGCAGACTTTGCAGGATCAGGGAGGCCATGCAGCGTAGGTTTGCTGAGGCATTCGCTCCGGAGTCCTCTGGGTCACTAAGGACGACATGATCCGCAGCCACCTCCTCCCAGCCACGTACAAGTCCACTGGTTTCTTGGGACAGTAAATCATCCCTAAAAGACTGCTGCTGATGATGCTGAGTGCCAGCCTCCACCTCCATGCTGACACAATCCTCCTCCTCCTCCTCCTCCTCCTCCTCCTCCTCCTCCTCTTCCTGTGCGATGGGTGGGACAGAAGGAACACTGTCTGGGTAAAGGGGGCCTTGAGAGGCAAGGAAGTCCTCCTCTTCCTGCCTCTGTTCTGCCTCAAGTGCCCTGTCCATTATTCCACGCAGCGTGTGCTCCAACAGGTGGACAAGAGGTACAGTGTCACTGATGCATGCACTGTCACTGCTCACCATCCTCGTGGCCTCCTCAAATGGTGCCAGGACAGTGCATGCATCCCTGATCATGCCCCACTGGCGTGGAGAAAAAAAAACAAGCTCCCCTGACCCTGTCCTGGTGCCGTAGTCGCACAGGTACTCATTGATGGCCCTCTGCTGCGTGTGCAGCCGCTGCAGCATGACCAACGTTGAGTTCCACCTGGTGGGCATGTCACATATAAGGCGGTTCTTGGGCAGGTTCAACTCCTTTTGCAGCTCAGCCAGGCGAGCACTGGCATTATAAGATCTGCGGAAATGCACACAGACTTTCCTGGCCTGCCTCAGGACATCCTGTAAGCCCGGGTACCTGCCCAAGAACCGCTGCACCACCAGGTTAAGGACGTGAGCCACACAGGGCACATGGGTCAGTTGTCCCTGTCGGAGGGCGGAGAGGAGGTTGGTGCCATTGTCGCAAACCACCATTCCTGGCTTAAGCTGGCGTGGCGTCAACCACCTCTCGGCCTGGCCCTGCAGAGCAGACAGGACCTCTGCCCCAGTGTGGCTTCTGTCCCCCAAACACACCAGCGCAAGCACGGCATGGCATCTTTTTGCCTGCGTACTTGCGTAGCCCCTTGAACGCCTACGGAGCACCGCTGGTTCCGAGGACAAACCACAGGAAGAGGCCATGGAGGAAGAAGAAGAGGAGGGGGTGGAGGAGAGAGGTGTGTCACAACCAGTAGTAGCTTTTTGGAGGCGTGGCAGTGGAACAACCTCCAACACTACTGCACCTTGTCCTGCATCCTTCCCAGCTGCCAAAAGAGTGACCCAATGGGCCGTGAAAGAAAGGTAACGTCCCTGTCCATGCCTGCTGGACCATGAGTCAGCGGTAATATGCACCTTACCGCTGACCGCCCTGTCCAGCGAGGCCAAGACATTGCCTTCCACATGCCGGTAGAGAGCCGGAATAGCCTTCCGTGAGAAAAAGTGGCGTTTGGGAACCTGCCACTGAGGAACCGCACATTGCACAAACTCACGGAAGGGGGCCGAGTCTACCAACTGAAAAGGCAGCAGTTGAAGCGCTAGCAATTTAGCCAAGCTAGCATTCAACCGCTGGGCATGTGGATGGCTGGGAGTGAACTTCTTTCGACGGTCCAGCAGCTGGGGCAGGGAAATTTGCCTGCTAGAATCGGACGTCGGTGTACTGCTAGCAGAGTGGCCGCAAGTACTTGGCTGTGACACACCTAATTCTACACCTTCATTCCTCTCAGTGCATGTTTCAGAGAGGACTGAAGTTATAGTGGGGTTGGAGATCCCAGCTGATGCGGTGCAAGGAGAGGTCCGCTTTGTTCTTTGGTGTGGGTCTTTGAGGTAGGCTTGCCAACGAGCTGCATGGCAGGTCAACATATGTCTGGTCAGGCATGTGGTACCCAAGCGGCTGATGTTTTGGCCACGCGATATACGCTTGAGACATATGTTGCAAACAGCAGCTGTGCGATCTGATGCACTAGCCTCAAAAAAGGCCCACACCAAAGAACTTTTTGAATGACGGGCAGAGGCAGCGCCCTGCACAGGCGGAGCTCTGCGGTGTGATTCCGTCGGTGTACTGCCCTTACGCTGGCCACCAAAGGGCATCCTGCCTCGTTGGAGATGTGCCTCCTCCTCATCCTCCTCCTCCTCCTCTCTCCTATTAGGCACCCACGTGGAGTCAGTGACCTCATCATCCCCTCCCTCCTCATCACTGGAGCCAATCTGGCAGTATGCTGCAGCTGCTGGAACATGACTGCCAGATTGGTGTCCTTCTTGAGCATCCCCTCTGTCTGCTCTCACGCTACTGCCTTCCTGTAGCTGGGTTTCATCATCAGACCCTTCGAAACGCTGGGCATCCTCCTGGAGCATGTACCCAACACTGTGCTCAAACAGTTCGGGGGACTCCTCAGGAGGAGGACATGGTGGGTCTAGGGAAGGAGTGACTGATGATGAGTCTGACATTGATACCAGGGAAGAGGACGCTTTGGCAGCTGCTTTGCCAGTACCCTGAGCCTGGGTGAGAGAGGATGAGGAGGAGGAGGAGGGCTTGGTCATCCACTCTACCAAGTCTTTGGCATGATGTGGCTCAACATGTCCAGCTGCGGAAAAGAAGGACAAGCGTGTCCCATGGCCATGTGCTGATGACAATGCACCGCGTCCACGACCAGCACTGTTGCCCCCAGACACAGAGCCTGCTTGCCCTCTTTTATTGCCTCCTGACTGTCTGCCTCTCCTTGTTTGCCTTCCAGACATTCTAATAGATGGCCTGCAGGGAGATGGGAAAAAAGCAATAAGGGCTACCTTCAGGTGTCCTTCTCTGTCCCTTTACTTAAGGATTTCTAAATATGGTTGAGGATGATTGCTTTTGCACAGAATAGCACAACGACAATTTCCCTGACTGTCCAAAAAACAAGGATTTCAAAGATGGTTGATGAGGAATGCTTTAGCACACTATAGCACAAGGAGAATTTCCCTCACTGTCCTTCCCTGTCCCTAGAAACAAGGATTATCACAGTGAAAGAAACTGACACTCTTCCTACCTATAGTTTTCTGTCCCTAGAAAAAATGTTTTTTTAAAGCACACTATAGCACAAGGAGAATTTCCCTCACTGTCCTTCCCTGTCCCTAGAAACAAGGATTATCACAGTGAAAGAAACTGACACTCTTCCTACCTATAGTTTTCTGTCCCTAGAATTTTTTTTCTTTTAAAGCACACTATAGCACAAGGAGAATTTCCCTCACTGTCCTTCCCTGTCCCTAGAAACAAGGATTATCACAGTGAAAGAAACTGACACTCTTCCTACCTATAGTTTTCTGTCCCTAGAAAAAATGTTTTTTTAAAGCACACTATAGCACAAGGAGAATTTCCCTCACTGTCCTTCCCTGTCCCTAGAAACAAGGATTATCACAGTGAAAGAAACTGACACTCTTCCTACCTATAGTTTTCTGTCCCTAGAAAAAATGGTTTTTTAAAGCACACTATAGCACAAGGAGAATTTCCCTCACTGTCCTTCCCTGTCCCTAGAAACAAGGATTATCACAGTGAAAGAAACTGACACTCTTCCTACCTATAGTTTTCTGTCCCTAGAAAAAATGTTTTTTTAAAGCACACTATAGCACAAGGAGAATTTCCCTCACTGTCCTTCCCTGTCCCTAGAAACAAGGATTATCACAGTGAAAGAAACTGACACTCTTCCTACCTATAGTTTTCTGTCCCTAGAAAAAATGTTTTTTTAAAGCACACTATAGCACAAGGAGAATTTCCCTCACTGTCCTTCCCTGTCCCTAGAAACAAGGATTATCACAGTGAAAGAAACTGACACTCTTCCTACCTATAGTTTTCTGTCCCTAGAAAAAATGTTTTTTTAAAGCACACTATAGCACAAGGAGAATTTCCCTCACTGTCCTTCCCTGTCCCTAGAAACAAGGATTATCACAGTGAAAGAAACTGACACTCTTCCTACCTATAGTTTTCTGTCCCTAGAAAAAATGTTTTTTTAAAGCACACTATAGCACAATGAGAATTTCCCTCACTGTCCTTCCCTGTCCCTAGAAACAAGGATTATCACAGTGAAAGAAACTGACACTCTTCCTACCTATAGTTTTCTGTCCCTAGAAAAAATGTTTTTTTAAAGCACACTATAGCACAAGGAGAATTTCCCTCACTGTCCTTCCCTGTCCCTAGAAACAAGGATTATCACAGTGAAAGAAACTGACACTCTTCCTACCTATAGTTTTCTGTCCCTAGAAAAAATGTTTTTTTAAAGCACACTATAGCACAAGGAGAATTTCCCTCACTGTCCTTCCCTGTCCCTAGAAACAAGGATTCGCACAGTAAAACACACTGACACTCTCCCTACCTATAGTTTTCTGTCCCTAGAAAAAATGTTTTTTTAAAGCACACTATAGCACAAGGAGAATTTCCCTCACTGTCCTTCCCTGTCCCTAGAAACAAGGATTCGCACAGTAAAACACACTGACACTCTCCCTACCTATAGTTTTCTGTCCCTAGAAAAAATGTTTTTTTAAAGCACACTATAGCACAAGGAGAATTTCCCTCACTGTCCTTCCCTGTCCCTAGAAACAAGGATTCGCACAGTAAAACACACTGACACTCTCCCTACCTATAGTTTTCTGTCCCTAGAAAAAATGTTTTTTTAAAGCACACTATAGCACAAGGAGAATTTCCCTCACTGTCCTTCCCTGTCCCTAGAAACAAGGATTCGCACAGTAAAACACACTGACACTCTCCCTACCTATCCTTCTCTTTCCCTAAACTAAAGGAATCCAGGTTAAGCAAGAAAAAATAAATGTCACTGTCCCTGCCTATGCTTCTCTTTCCCTGCTCCGGAACACACTACACTAGGCCGCCGTGCTGGCGGCCTTTTATAGTGTGGGGCGTGTACTAAACACCCTCAGCAATAATTGGCCACAGGCATCCTGCCTGTGGCCAATCATTGCTCTCCTCGCTGCCGGCGCTGTGATTGGCCAAGCATGCGGGGTCACAGTGCATGCTTGGCCAATCACAGCGCCTGGATGACACTGCGATGGCGTAGTGCATTGTGGGCCGTTCGCGTCACTCGAATTAGGCGCGAACGGCCCAAATCGTTCGATCTTCGTCGAACGATCGAACAGCCGATGTTCGAGTCGAACGTATGTTCGACTCGAACACCGAGCTCATCCCTACTCTGGAGGAACCCTGGTTGAGAAACCCTGCCCTACACAGTCACTACAGCACAGTACAAGCATATTTCTATGCAAGGATAGATGCAATGGACTCAAGAGATAAGCTTAAAAAGCTTAGGTAATGTTTTAGTTTTATAATTACCTGGTTATTTTACTATGGATTTGCAAAAAATTTGAACTTAGGGTTTATTACTGCTTTAAAAGTTATAATACTCATACCCCTTCTGCTCTACAGAAAAGTACTGGCAAAAAAATCAAGTAGGCAAACACTAATTTGGCCGCTGTGCTTAATAAATCCCCCAAAGTACACAAAAACATGAAGAAACTAAGAGATTCTAAGAGATTCTCCCAAAGTACAGCGCTAGTGCCCAAAGAATATTATATACATGTAGCGGACCCCTACGTAGGGGGGTCACTATTCTTAAATTTAGGGGTGACCTGAGCGGTAGTTGGCTCGGGTCTTCTAATTGTTTGGACTCTGCCTTGCTGCTGTCTCACCTGGTGTGCAGTTCCCCTTTAGGCGTATAGGTGGTGCTGTCACTTATACCCGGGGTTTAACCACAGGTGATGGAGTGGCTATTGGATGTCCTCTCTCGGCTACCGTACGGTGGGCGGTTCCGGCCTGCTGTGCATGCCGGGAGAGGGTATATAAGGGGCAGACGCCATTGTTCAGGAGGAGTAGTGTGCCCCTCTAAGGGGGGGAGGGGTGCGCCCAACTTTGACTAAGGAGTCTCGGGCACCTTCGGTCCAAGGCTGCGGAGTTCCAGGTAGGCTCAGTACCTTCAACTGGGTCTACAAGCCAGAAAGAAAACCCAGGGAGCACAGGTGAGGGCGACCGCTCTGACATAGAGGAAACCGGGGGAGGATCAGTCCCATAGAGGAGATGAGTAATACAAGATTGCTGTCTCGGGAGAGGCCTGGTGACCTGTCGGAGGGAAGGATTCCTTTCTTCGCAGACTGCCCTTGCAGAGTGTTGTTACTTAAGGAGGGATCTCCTTGACTTTGTCCTTGGAGGGGACTAAGTCACTGTTCGAGCTTCATGCCGGCTGCTAGAGCTATTGAGTGACTATCCGGGTGAGCTGTACCCACTCGGGACCGAGTGGCGACCAAGCCAAGAGTGTGCCTGAATCCATCCTATTCTGCTAACCCCTTTCTTCTCTTCAACTTTCTGGTTACTGAAGCAAAGAGAGAAAATAAACTCTTGTTGGAGTTGAAGTGGTGTGTGGACATTGACCTTCTTTGGGAAAGGTAAAGACTTGCCTCTATAATCTAGAGGGGAGAACCAGTGAAAGGAAGCAACTCGCTGCGGGACCCAAATACATAACACCGCCCGACCTCTAATCCAGAGGACGCGGGCATGTGGCATGGTGTGTCTGATCCCCCTAAAAGGAAGTTAAGGGGGAAAAGGATCTGTGTGCTACATACACTTATATATTTAAGAAACAATCAAAAGATTATTATTGTAAAGTGAAAAAAATGGAAAACAAATATAAATGAATCAAAAGTCCCATAAATAATTCAATGTGCCCAAAAAACGTCCCCACTAAACTGAGTGATGCTGTGTATATATTTAAAAAGTGAATTGTTAATTTCACACACCACCTGGACCATTTCTCAGGGAGCCATCCTCCGTTCCCCGCTCTGTTAATAGCTCAAAGCTCTCAGGTTGGATAGACAGATACATTCTCCAAAAAAAGAGGACTTCACATAATGTAAAACCGTAATCATAAATGATTAAAACAAAATCTACTCACAGATTGACAAAAGAATGCAGACCTATTCCAGCAGAGGAGGTATGCAGCTTGCAAATCCTAACCACTGACTAAGACACTGTATCCCACTGGCCACTTACCGTATATACTCGAGTATAAGCCGACTCGAGTATAAGCCGAGGTACCTAATGTTGCCCAAAAAACTGGGAAACCTTACTGACTCGAGTATAAGCCGATGCCTCACTGTCCACTGTTCCCTAGCTCGCTGTTCCCTATTTTACATTGTAAATAGTACCTGTAAAGAAGTTGCGGCTGCGGCGTCCATCGTTCAAATTCCGCGGCGTCCATCGTTCAAATTCCGCGGTCTCTTCCTGTTCCTTCCTTGATAGGCGATGCCTCACTGTCCACTGTTCCCTAGCTCGCTGTTCCCTATTTTACATTGTAAATAGTACCTGTAAAGAAGTTGCGGCTGCGGCGTCCATCGTTCAAATTCCGCGGCGTCCATCGTTCAAATTCCGCGGTCTCTTCCTGTTCCTTCCTTGATAGGCGATTCTCAGCAGACACTCTCCGCCTATCACGATCATTCTCTCATCCTCAGTTTTCCCAGCAGACACTGTGTTGGGTGTTCCGGCAATCACAGACCTCTGCTGGAAAACTGAGGATGAGAGAACGTTCGTGATAGGCGGAGAGTGTCTGATGAGATTCGCCTATCACGGAAGGAACAGGAAGAGGCCGCGGAATTTGAACGATGGACGCCGCGGAATTTGAACGATTGACGCTGCAGCCGCAACTTCTTTACAGGTACTATTTACAATGGAAAAATTTTGCTGACTCGAGTATAAGCCGAGGGGGGGACTTTCAGCCCCCAAAAAAGGGCTGAAAATCTCGGCTTATACTCGAGTATATACGGTAGCTCAATGCCACTCAGAGCCAAGTGGTGGTCCAGGTAATCTATTTGAAATAGACCCATGCTGTATTTGCCTTTCTGTGGCAAGATTGGCAAAAGTTTCTGGGTGCAGAGTGCATTTCTAAACTTTGGTGAAGGGAGCACATTGGAATGCCTTTATCTTTGGATTGAAGAGTCGCTGGGTGGATTGTCCAAAAAGTGATCTTTTGAATGATTTATGGATTATTTACATTGTACAAACAATTCACTTTTTAAATATAAACACAGTTTAGTGTGGATGTTTTTTGGACACATTGAATTATTTATAAAACTTTTGATTCATTTATATTGGTTTGCCATTTTTTTTTTCACTTCACAAAATTCATTTTTTTATTTTAATTTTTTTATATGAGTATATATTGTTTTTGTTTCTTTGCGTTTTTTGTGTGCTTTAAAAGTTACTATTGTTTAAATCAGTTGTTATATGATTTTCGAAAAGCTGATATAGAATTCAAATGTTGCCTCCTTGTGTAATTAACTCACTGCTTTCTTCATCATGTTTTGCTACTGGGGCTGATTATGTAAACAGGCAGACCCTACACTTAGGCTGGTTTCACACTGGGGCGGTGGGGGCGGTGGCGGTATAGCGCCGCTATTTTTAGCGGCGCTATACCGTCGGGATTGTTGAGCTATTCGGCCGCTAGCGGTGCGGTTTTAACCCCCGCTAGCGGCCAATAAAGGGTTAATACCACCCGCAAACCGCGGCTACAGCCGCGGTTTGCGGGCGGTATTACCGCGGTATCCCATGCAGTTCAATGGGAAGGAGCGGTGTAGGAGCGGTAAACACACCGCTCCAAAGATGCGGCTAGCAGCACTTTTTTTACCGTCCTGCTAGCGCACCGCTCCAGTGTGAAAGCCCTCAGGGCTTTCACATTGGAGAGAAAGGAGCCGCTGTTTAGGCTCGGTTTGCAGGCGCTATTTTTAGCAAAATAGCGCCTGCAAACCGCCCCAGTGTGAAAGGGGCCTTAGCACACAGAACGTTGAAGTCAGTGGCATGGGTGAAAAAAAAATGTTGAAGACACAGGCAATTTGTTTCCCAGATATTTGCGAAAAATGTGAAATCCAAGAAGATTAGTTATTGAGTTAAAATATAATATAGTGAATAAAGAATTTTAGGGCAAACAGAGTGCTGTCAGCGCTGCTGTAGAGTTAGTGGATTTTGCTAACTCTTCAGCACTTCTGACATGCCTTGTACACACGGTCGGATTTTCCATCTGGATAAACTCTGATGGATTTTCCTGACGGAATTCCATTCAAGCTGTCTTGCATACACACTGTCACACCAAATTCCGACCGTCAAGAATGCGGTGACCTACAACACTACGACGAGCCGAGAAAAATTAAGTTCAATGCTTCCGAGCATGCGTCGACTTGATTCTGAGCATGCGCTGTTTTTTCTCCGTCGAAGTTCCATACAGACTAATGGAATTTCCAATAGAAATTTTTTCCGTCTGAAAAAAAGAGAACATGTTCTCTTTCTAACTCCGATGGGGCATGCACGCGGTCGGAATATCCGATGAATAAATTCCATCTGACTTTTTTTTCTCGGAAATTCCAACCGTGTGTACGCGGCATAAGAAGCTGGTGTTTGATTTGTAACCCCTAACCAAATAAGTGGGCAGCCATTTACCACAAATGCACCATATGGTTATTTGCACTGCCTCATTAAATTAGAACATGTCCTGTTTCAGGTTTATAGTACAGTTTAACAAAGGATTTTCTTGCTACAGGAAGGAAGTTTCTTGTATGATGCCAAGTAATGTTACAGTACATTCTGTTGTTACTCAGTGCTGTTGGCCTGTTACATCTGAGAACATTCATCAAATATTTTGAATTATTGTGTTGCTTCAACTATTGTGGTACACAAAAAATGCAGTAATATATATATATCTATATATATATCTATATATCTATATATATATATAGATATATACATACAGTATATATGTGTGTGTATGCGTGTGTGCATTTCCATATTTCAATAGTTGTAAAAAAGCAGTAATTAAAGCAAGAGCAGGTAGAATATATATCGGGAGGAAGGGGGGAGAGAATATAAATATTTAAATTCTCTCTCACCCCATCCAGCTCCTCTTTCTAAATGTTTTCATATGTACATTATATTATGCATTGCACCCAACTGTCCCTTATTTGAGAAAGTCCTCTTCCTTTGTTCCTTCTTTAAATGTCCATCTTTTACATGTGATTTAGAAATCTGTTTAGAAAAATGTATCACCACAATTTAAATATTCTTAATGAATACCCTAGGGCACCAAGTGCATGTAGCACTGTTCCTGTTCTGACCCAATAAAAGCACATTTTTATGTCTGTGTGTGCTGGCTGTCAGCTCCACCCAAGGCTGAAGTCCAATTTATGGGCATTCCTATGGTGGAGTTACAGCACAGCACTGTAGCCACCACCCCCTCTCTTATCTTCCCATATAGCAAAATATAACAATAACATAGAGAATTAGATCACTCACTGTGGAGCAACACTCACCACACACACATGCTGTGTACCCTGATTTAGCTGTTGCTAGCCCTGCCTTCACTGACTGATCCTGTGCTATTATGAATGCAGTGGATGTTTACTAGAAGCCAACAGATCTCTCACACAGCCCTGCCAATGCTGACTGAACCCTTATTATTATTAGAACCAGTAGAAGCTGCAACTTAACCCCCACCCTACAGGATCTATTCATATCACTGAAGCCTTCAACCCCCCTAGAAAGCCAGCTGGAGGGGGAAGACAAACAGGGAAACACCACCATCTCTATGTAATTCCAGAGAACAGGTTGCTGCTGTGTGTGTATGACCGGTGCAGGTGAAGGTGGTGTTCATGCATACATCGCCCGGATAGGGAGGCTACTGAGAAACAGAGGATACATACTGTACACTTCCAAGTGACTCCAGAGTTGCTACTCCTATTGCAGCACTAGTAGCTAGATTTGCAGGAAGTTGCGTGAAGATAAGATGTAGTGGCAGGTGGTGTCCCAGAGCAAACACTCACAGCCAATCTCCAGAAATCATCTCTGTGAACCAGCTTGGCCGTAGATTGCATGATCTGAGAACACTGGCAGCCTGCAATGACTGTGCTGCTGATGATCATGCCTGGGTGTATGGCTGTTACCTGAGTAAGTTATATCAATAAAGACAAGCACATGGCAGCGAGGGTGAGATGTACATATGTTCCTGGCTATATGCAGAGTAAGGGCTGCACTCAAAGAAGTCAATCAGTGTGATTGATCTGCGGGCTCCTAGTAAACTTTCACTGCACTGTGCAGTGGATGTTTACTAGCAGCCCACAGATTGATTACACAGCCCCACCAGTGCTGACTAAGCGTTTACTATTGTGAGGGCAGAGGATGTTTACTAGCAGCCCACAGATTGATTACACAGCCCCACCAGTGCTGACTAATCGTTTACTATTGTGAGTGCAGAGGATGTTTACTAGCAGCCCACAGATTGATTACACAGCCCCACCAGTGCTGACTAATCGTTTACTATTGTGAGTGCAGAGGATGTTTACTAGCAGCCCACAGATTGATTACACAGCCCCACCAGTGCTGACTAATCGTTTACTATTGTGAGTGCAGTGGATGTTTACTGGCAGGCAGCAGATACTGTACATTACACAGCCCCACCAACTCTGACTGATACTTTAGGAGGGTTAAATAAGGGACAATCAGGAGTGTCTGTGTTATGACCTGAGCTGACCCCTCCCCCTGCTGTGGTGAATGAGAACGCTGATCTCCACTGTGTGCACCTGCTACCAGATATGAGCATTGTCAATCATACCTCATTATATATACAGTACCTCTTTTTCTGAGCAGTGTGGTTAAACTGCAGTGGCGGAAGGGGTCACACTGTTGACCACACTAGCTCAGCAATCACAGCATGGTTTAGAACCTAACTAAGTGCTATATCAAGTTTTTCATCCATCTTTCTGAGCATTGTAATGGTTAGTTTTAAAAGTAATAAATAAAGGAAAAGTAGTAGTAAATAAACCCTAGTGGGTTTAACTGATCATTCATATGTTTTAAATCCCAAACTTCTCGTGGTCCATGTCTATTGCCTAAATATTCAATCATACAGGATGTCCCTCTTTTGCATCTTAGAATTGTGGAATGTGTGTACAGTATATATATTTATATATATATATATATATATATATATATATATATATATACAGTATCTCACAAAAGTGAGTACACCCCTCATATTTTATTATATCTTTTCATGTGACAACACTGAAGAAATTACACTTTGCTACAATGTAAAGTAGTGAGTGTACAGCTTGTATAACGGTGTAAATTTGCTGTGCCCTCAAAATAATTTAGTACGCAGCCATTAATGTCTAAACCGCTGGCAACAAAAGTGAGTGCGACCCTACGTGAAAATGTCCAAATTTGACCCAAAGTGTCTATATTTTGTGTGGCAACCATTATTTTCCAGCACTGTCTGAACCCTCCTGGGCATGGAGTTCACCAGAGCTTCACAGGTTGCCACTGGAGTCCTCTTCCACTCCTCCATGGCGACATCACAGAGCTTGTGGATGTTAGAGACCTTGCGCTCCTCCACCTTCCATTTGAGGATGCCCCACAGATGCTCAATAGGGTTTAGGTCTGGAGACATGCTTGGCCAGTCCATCACCTTTACCTTCAGCTTCTTTAGCAAGGCAGTGGTTGTCTTGGAGGTGTGTTTGGGGTCGTTATCATGTTGGAATACTGCCCTGCGGCCCAGTCTCTGAAAGGAGGGGATCATGCGCTGCTTCAGTATGTCACAGTAAATGTTGGCATTCATGGTTCCCTCAATGAACTGTAGCTCCCCAGTGCTGGCAGCCCTCATTCAGCCCCAGACCATGATACTCCGACCACCATGCTTGACTGTAGGCGAGACACACTTGTCTTTGGACTTCAGCCTGGGGTGGAGCTGACAACCAGCACACAGAGACATAAAAATTTGCTTTTATTGGGTCAGAACAGGAACAGTGCTACATGCACTTGGTGCCCTAGGGTATTCAACAAGAATATTTAAATTGTGGTGATACATTTTTAAACAGTACATTTATCTAAACAGATTTCTAAATCACAGGTAAAGATTGGCCATTCAGTACACAGCCTGGTTGCTGCCACACATGCTTGACACCATCTGAATCAAATACCTTGATCTTGGTCTCATCAGACCACAGGACATGGTTCCAGTAATCCATGTCCTTAGTCTGCTTGTCTTCAGCAAACTGTTTGTGGGCTTTATTTTGCATCATCTTTAGAAGAGGCTTCCTTCTGGGACAACAGCCATGCAGACCAATTTGATGCAGTGTGCGGGGTATGGTCGGAGCACTGACAGGCTGACCCCCCACCCCTTCAACACCTGCAGCAATGCTGGCAGCACTGTATTTCCCAAAGACAACCTCTGGATATGACGCTGAGCATGTGCACTCAACTCCTTTGGTCGACCATGGCGAGGCCTGTTCTGAGAGTAACATGTCCTGTTAAACTGCTGTATGATCTTGGCCACTGTGCTGCAGCTCATTTTCAGGGTCTTAGCAATCTTCCTATAGCCTAGGCCATCTTTATGTAGAGCAACAATTTTTTTTTTCCAGATCCTCAGAGAGTTCTTTGCCATGAGGTGCCATGTTGAACTTCCAGTGACCAGTATGAGACAGTGAGAGTGATAACACCAAATTTAACACACCTGCTCCCCATTCACACCTGAGACCTTGTAATACTAACGAGTCACATGACTAGGGGGAGGGAAAATGGTTAATTGTGCCCAATTTGTAAATTTTCACTTAGGGGTGTACTCACTTTTGATGTCAGTGGTTTAGACATTAATGGCTGTGTGTTGTGTTATTATGACGGGACAGCAAATTTACACTGTTATACAAGCTGTACACTCACTACTTTACATTGTAGCAAAGTGTCATTTCTTCAGTGTTGTCACATGAAAAGATATAATAAAATATTAACAAAAATGTGAGGGGTGTACTCACTTTTGTGAGATACTGTATGTATGTATATATATATATATATATATATATATATATATATATATATATTAGTATATATTGTGAATATACAGTATATATATATATGTATTTGGTATGCCAACAATTATCTGTTTTTGTATGCAGAAATATGTCCCACTGCAAAAACTATAATCTTAAAGTGGTTGTATACCCTGTTTTTTAACTTTTACCTACAGGTAAGCCTATAATAAGGCTTACCTGTAGGTAAAAAGAATATCTCCTAAACCTCTACATGTTTTCCCCTGCCAGAATTATAGTGCAGATTCTCAAAATTAGGTGTTAGTTGTTGAATGGTACTAAATTACATACACAAAACAACATAAATATCTACTATGTGTTTTTGCAAAGGTTTCTGCATTTTTCAAACATGTGAAATCCCCAAGGTAAGTGCTTCCTGCATGCTCAACACGCAGGGCCGGCCCTACCATGGGACCCGATGGTACCTCGGTCCCAGGCGGCACTTTCAGGGGGGCGGCAAATTGCCGGCCACCATCAGGGGAATACAGACAGTATTAGTAATCCTGTAAGGGGCCCCAGCGTGCCAAGGGAGCGGGCACGGCCGGCCAAAATGAATCTGTCAAGCGCCGGCCGCTCCACCCGCTATATCGAAGGAAGCAGTGATAAGGGAGAGAGGCGAGCTGCGGGACGTCAGTATATCTCCCCCGCTCGCCCCCTCCTTTCTCCTGTCAGCAGTGGAGAGAGAGCGGCTCTCACCTGGTTTGCCGCTTAGTTCTTTGCCCAGTCTGTTTCCCTCCCGATTGGCTGCGCTGTGGCCAATCAAAAGAGACTAGAGTCTAGTGGAGCATCATGGGACATGCAGTCCCAGAAGATTGACTGCCCCATTGTTGTGCAAAGCCAGCAGCAGACTTCAGCCCCCAGCATGCACTCTGCTGGGAGAGAGAGTCTGGAACCCAGGAAGAAACTGATGGAGTGATTGCTACAGGACACAGGGAAAATAGAGGACTGTGCTGGGGGAAGCCAGAGAGGGAGCCACACTGTACCATTACAATCAGAGAGGAAGCCACGCTGTGCCCGCGTCATCAGAGAGAGAGCCACACTGTGCCCGCGCCATCAGAGAGAGAGCCACGCTGTGCCCGCGCCATCAGAGAGGGAGCCACGCTGTGCCCGCGCCATCAGAGAGGGAGCCACGCTGTGCCCGCGCCATCAGAGAGGGAGCCACGCTGTGCCCGCGCCATCAGAGAGGGAGCCACGCTGTGCCCGCGCCATCAGAGAGGGAGCCACGCTGTGCCCGCGCCATCAGAGAGGGAGCCACGCTGTGCCCGCGCCATCAGAGAGGGAGCCACGCTGTGCCCGTGCCATCAGAGAGGGAGCCATGCTGTGCCCATGCCAATCTGCAATGTGTGGCATCATGGCAAGTGACAATCCGAAACATGTGGCAAGTGACAATCTGCATCTGGTGGCAGGTGACGTGGCAAGTGACACACTCGGGGCTCCCACTGATTCTGCATTATGGTGAGTTGAACTATTTTATTTTATATAACAATGTAATAATAGAAATAATGCACTTTAATAATTTTTTTGTGATTAGGCACTGCATTGATTTAACTGACAATTGCGCGGTCGTGTGATGTTCTACCTAAACAAAATTTACGTCCTTTTTTCCCCACAAATAGAGATTTCTTTTGGTGGTATTTGATCACTTCTGCTGTTTTTATTTTTTGTGCTATAAACAAAAATATCGACAATTTTGAAAAAAAATATATATTTTTAACTTTTTGCTATAATAAATATCCAAAAAAAGAAACGATATGTATTCTTCTACATATGTTTGGTAAAAAAAACGCAATGTGTACTGTATATTGATTAGTTTGCGCAAAAGTTATAGCGTCTACAAAATAGAGGATAGATTTATGCCATTTTTATTATTATTATTATTATTATTATTATTTTTACTAGTAATGGCGGTGATCTGCGATTTTTAGCGAGACTGTGACATTGCGGTGGACAGATTGGACACTTGACACTTTTTGGGACCAGTAACATTTATACAGCGATCTGTCCTATAAAAATGCACTTATTACTGTGTAAATGTCACTGGAAGGAAAGGGGTTAAATGTGTTCCCTGGGGGGTGTTTCTAACTGGGGGGGATGGGACTGACTGGAGGAGGAGAGAGTTCTCTGTTCCTAATCACTAGGAACAGCATATCTCTCTCGTCTCCCCTGTCAGAATGGGGATCTGTCTGTTTACATTGACAGATCCCCGTTCTGGCTCTCTGGAGCGATTGCGTGTGGCCGGCTGACATCGCGGCCACCAGCCACGCACAGGTTCTTTTTGAACTCCTACATACATGTATAGAGCCATGCCAGGTCCTCTTTATACTCCTACATACATGTATAGAGCAGGGCTTGACAAATTTGCTTGGAATCTAGGAGCCAGCTAAAAAAGTTAGGAGTGCGCCCTGTCCCGCGGAGCTCGCGCGCAGAAGCGAACGCATACGTGAGTAGCGCCCGCATGTGAAAGTGGTGTTCAAACCACACATGTGAGGTATCGCCGCGATCGGTAGATTGAGAGCAATAATTCTAGCCCTAGAAATCCTCTGTAACTCAAAACATGCAACCTGTACAATTTTTTAAACGTCGCCTATGGAGATTTTAAAGGGTAAAAGTTAGTCACCATTCCACGAGCGGACGCAATTTTGAACCGTGACATGTTGGGTATCAATTTACTCGGCGTAACATTATCTTTCACAATATAAAAAAAAATTGGGCTAACTTTACTGTTGTCTTATTTTTTTATTTAAAAAAAAGTGTATTTTTTCCCAAAAAAGTGCGCTTGTAAGACCGCTGCGCAAATACGGTGTGACAGAAAGTATTGCAACAACTGCCATTTTATTCTCTAGGGTGTTAGAATAAAATATATATATAATGTTTGGGGGTTCTAATTAGAGGGAAGGAGATGGCAGTGAAAATAGACATGGAAACTCCATTAGCATTGCTGTTGTCTTGTCATACCAACGGCCACCACAAGATGGCGCTAGATCACAGAAGGAAGCATAGGCCTGCAGAAGGCCGCAAAGCCGCGGCCTCAATTACCGGCCGGCGCGGAGGGGGGGGGGCACGGAGACACAGGATACCCCAGCTGTACTGCCCCAGGCGCCAGGTCGCTAATTCTAGTCGCAATGGCGACCTGGCACCCGGGGTTTGTCTAGCCCTGGTATAGAGCCATGACAGGTCCTCTTTATACTCCTACATACATGTATAGTGCCATGACAGGTCCTCTTTATACTCCTATGCATGTATAGAGCCATGACAGGTCCTCTTTATACTCCTATATACATGTATAGAGACATGGCAGGTCCTCTTTATACTCCTATATACATGTATAGAGCCCTGACAGGTCCTTTTATACTCCTATATACATGTATAGAGACATGGCAGGTCCTCTTTATACTCATATATACATGTATAGAGCCCTGACAGGTCCTTTTATACTCCTATATACATGTATAGAGCGATGACAGGTCCTCTATATACTCCTTTACATGTATAGAGCAATGACAGGTCTACTTTAGTTATCATGATATAAAATAATGAATGTGGGGTATTTGGTGGGCGTGATTTTCTTTTGGGGGGGCAGCATTTCATTCTTGGTACCAGGCAGCACAATGTCTTGGGCCGGCACTGTCAACACAATTAGTTCTTGGTATTAGGTTTATGGAAATTAAAAGAATAAAAAAATATATATCCAAAATTGTCCTCTTACCTAGTACTAAGGAGACACTAACAAATAACCGCAATTCTCACATTAATCATAAAACCTAGCACAATGTACTAAATAACCGTAAGCTCAACTCTTACTCAATGAATTGTTAGTTTTAATTCCATTTCAACTATAAAGTTAATCCTGACCCTTAGAGTAGAACTATCGGCAAAACGTTAGAGTAGAGTAATGCCGCATACACACAGTCGGAATTTCCGACAAGAAAAGTTCGATGTGAGCTTTTGGTCGGAAATTCCGACCGTGTGTAGGCTCCATTGGACTTTTTCTGTCGGAATTTCCGACAACAAAAATTTGAGAGCTGGTTCTTAATTTTTCCGACAAGAAAAGTTCTTGTCGGAAATTTCCGATCGTCTGTATGCAATTCTGACGCACAAAAAAACATGCATGCTCGGAATCAAGCAGAAGGGCCGAACTGCCTATTGAACTTCATTGATCTCGCTTGTCGTACGTCTTGTACGTCACCGCGTTCTTGACGGTCGGAATTTTGTCTGACCGTGTGTATGCAACACAAGTTTGAGCCAACATTCCGTCAGAAAAAAATCCACAGTTTTCTTGTTGGATTTTCCGATCGTGTGTACGCGGCATAAGGGAGGATTATAACCCCTGTAAGGTTTATTTTTACCATCTGTGTCCCATTGCGGAGATTTCCCTTCACTTCCTGTCCCATAGCAAAACAGGAATTGAGAGGAAATCCCTGCTAATATAGGGAATTCCTTGGGGATCCCCAGGTCACCAGAACTAGTGACCCCATTGGAAGATTTCCCCTCTATTACTTTTCTGGTAATTGTATTTTTTATTTATTTTCACTTTCATTGATAATGGTAAACAGGGCAAATAGAGAGAATAAATCCCCGAATGGGGGCATAGACAGCAATAAAAATATGACATCTGTTCTAATCCATCTCCACTCTATCCAAAACTAAAAAAAAAAGTTTTGCCTTTAGTTATATGAAGCACTACCCCCGTAGGAGCTGCTGGTTTAAGTTTTGGGCTTTGCACGTTACCTCTAAGTTCGTTGTCAGGGGAATAAAGTCTGTAGAAACTGCAATGTCCACACACTATGTAAAACCTCCCACTGTTGGTTTTATTTTTGCTGCAGTAACTTGTAAAGAAAGTAGAAGGTATGAGAAGAGAGGGGAAGGTTCAGGTGCACGTCGTAGAACACACAAAAATGTCTAAAGTCATCCACCACTCTCACTGTTGAGTGGGTATTGCTCATCCGGATAGACCCCTCTCACCTGGCCTAGCAGCCGGGATGATGCACGAATCAGTATGAGAACAGTCTCTGCCACAGACCGTTTGAGAACAAATGTGGATAGCCAGGAATCCTCTGCCACAGGATTTCAGTCCCGAACTTCCAGCCGTGCAGTTAAAGAACCTTTAAGCCGATCCGGCGAACTGCTTGGCTTTTAAAGTAGTGGATCCCCTCTTATCAAAGTCACCAGGCCTGTCCCGAGACGTTCGCACTTTGCTGGTCTCCTCCAGGGCAGGTCCTCCCCCAGGTTCCTTCGCTAAGCAGCTTCCTTCCTCTTGGTGGACAGCTTGGGATCCCCTTTAGGATTGTAGGCCCCGGTCATCATAACAGGGCCTACTCGCTAGAGATGCAGCCTCGGGCCAATATGGCCCTGAGACCGAAACCACACACACATACCTCGCGCTAGGAGGGCGGCAAGGCGAACAAGAACCCTGCAAAATGGCGTCTGCCCATTAAGTATCCCTTAACATAGGGTGACCAGACATCCCCAGTTTCAGGGGACAGTCCCCGGATTGAGGACACTGTCCCTGGACCAAGTCTGTCCCCGGTTGTGTCCCCGGATTGGATTTGAACAGGGGCTGGGGCAAATTTCAAAGACAGTCAGTGCAGAATTAAAAATAAAATCTGAATTACACACCCCCGCTTCACCACTCCTACTAGCTTAGGTGGGTGTATTTTTTTCCATTATCTGCGCCCCTTTCTAATGATCATGTGCTGGTCGGAGCGGAGGGAATATTTCTTCAATTTCGGGTGCCCATTCAGCTCCGCTCACATGTTCTATTGCCTTGGCTCATGTCCCGGCCAGCCGCCTGCCTGCTTATCTCCTTGCCTTCCCTGGTGGAGTGATCTTCCTCCACTTCACACCCAGTAGTAGCCCGGAGAGTAAGACTTGACAGGCTGTGAGGCGGGGTGGCGGCGGCGATGGGCAGAGAGTCGCTGATTGCCGCCATTACTAGTAAAAAAAAAAAAAATGTCCCCGGATTTCATTTTAAAAATCTGGTCACCTTACCTTACCAGCATGCACAGCGGGGTACCACTCCCACTGAACCACTGCCGAGAAGGGACACCCAATACACCATGGTCTGCCTGCGTTCCAACATCGGTCTGAGGTGGTACCGCCACCTTCAGGCAACAAGGGAAAAACACTAACAGGCACCACCATAGCCAGAACAGAGGCAATTTAGATATAATCACATAAGTCTGAGCTCAACTATTGGCTCAGACACCCCCTTAATTTACAATAGCGCCCCAATCATCGGGGGCAGGGCGCTACATATATTTTAACTTTAACCATCTATCTTTTATCCTAACCTTAACTTATTTCTTAAAACGAACCTGTGCTTTGCCCATAAAGGGCAAAGCAACAGGTTCACATCAATCACCCTCCCCAGAAGCATGTTCTCACCTTATTATTTTTGCAGAAGCTGGGGATGTCTGCTGTGTAAACTACAATTTGTCATAGCTTACACTAGGCTATGGATTCTCCACATGTGACAGTGCTTGGGGATTCTCTATAGATGTCAAATACTGTATACATTTCTGTCCTCCTTGTAAACTGAACCTTTGACTAAAAAATGTAAAATTAACTATGGGAAAAACTTTTTTTTTTCATTTTTGATAGAGTAAGGGAGGATTAGAACCCCTGTTGGTTAATTTTTTTTCCATCTCTGCCGCATTGGGGACATCTACCTTCACTTCCTGTCCTATAGCCAAAACAGGACGTAAGAGGAAATCCCTGTAAATTAAGGAAATCCCTTGGGAGCCACTAGAACCAGTATCCACATTGGAAGATTTCCCCTCTATTTCTTTTTTGGGGACAACCAAAAATCTGGGACTTTCTTTTATTTTTACTTTTAATGCTAATGGTAAACTAAGGGCAAATAGAGAGGAGGGCGAATCTCCCTAATGGGGACACAGACAGAAATACAAACTGACAGACGGTCTAATCCCTCTCCACTCTATAAAAATCTAAATAAAAGTTTTGCCTTTAGTTATACTTTACTCATTTAATGTTTGTATAAATACATGTGATAGAATTTAGCTTGTTAAAAATGAAAAACTTTTCCTCTTTATACTTTATGATTATGTATATTTATGGGACAGTCCTTCAATTCCTTTTATCGAATTTTTGCATAAAAAAACAAATTCTCAGTAGGACCTTGGTTGGAACTTGGGAAATGCAGATTTTTATTTTTGGCATGCATGCATGCAAAAAAATGTGATCTGGCAGCATAGGCGTGCGCACAGGGTGTGCCAGGTGTGCCCAGGCACACCCTAGTCACCCTGTGCAGAACAGATTCCCCCTACTGACCTGGGTCCCCTTCCTTCCCTCCACAGCACTGCCGGCTTCCCCCCTCTCCCACCGGTTCTTGCTGTGGATGTCTTAGGATGAGTGGGGGAAGGGGCCAGTAAATATGCCATTTACCGGCCCCTTCCCTTTCTGAATGAACATCATGAGTGATCAGCAGAGTGTGTTTGAGCTTTGGGGTGCACACCCTAATGCCAAAGGCTGCGCACAACTATGTCTGGCAGTGTTGACCTTTGGCACAATTGTCGCTTATTTAACCCCCCTGAGCACAGACGACCAAGTAAAATACTTACCTTTTCCCCCATTCTAGTATTCTTGACTGTGTGGCTCATTATTGACGCTGCACACTGCACAGTCCTTTCAGCAAAACATCTCTGTTGTGCTCTTTTCTTGCTGTGCATGCACACCCATTTATTCCTTATGCCTGGTACACACAATGAGATTATCGGTCAAATGATTTTCTGTTTTTTTTTTTTTTTTGCATGCTAGTCTCGAAAATAAAGAGTTTACTAAAGTGACGAAATATCTCCTACGACAGAAAAAAAAATTGAAAGTGATGTAATGTGATTTAATGTATTTGTATTTTGTATTTTTGAGCAACAACTGTACTGGTTAGATCAAAAATTGTATGATCTGATATCGTTTGAGAAAAATTTTCGTGATATTATTGGTAATATCAGATGAACTGTCATGATTGGCTCTTGAAAGCTGTGTACTAATGACCAGATTATTGTACGATCACTTTAAAAGCGGTATTTTTCGTATGATTTATGATCGTGTGTACAGGCCATGAAGGTGACATGTACTCTACTGGATGACTGTGGGCCTTAATGAGTGTGTTTTACCTTTAGATATAAATGTGTGTGTTGGTGATTTATCTGAATAGACACTATTTCATAAATGTATTCATAGTTATGATGTGATTTTACAACAACTTTGCAAGATTTTTACATTTATACATTTAAAGCAATTAAAGTGATGGGGGAAGCCTCGTACACACGGCCGAGTTTCTCGTCGAAAAAAACACGTAGTTTTTTTCGACGAGATCCTTGGACAAGAAACTTGTCCTGGCCGAGTGTACAGACGCTCGATTCAAAGAACCCACGGTTCTTTGAATGGAGCGTATGCGGTGACGTCATCGACTACGACGAGCATGCGCTCGTCACATTCGATGCCGTCGCCGCCATCTTGGTATACCCTACCTATGCCTAGG
Source organism: Rana muscosa (assembly GCA_029206835.1). Classification (NCBI taxonomy): domain Eukaryota; kingdom Metazoa; phylum Chordata; class Amphibia; order Anura; family Ranidae; genus Rana; species Rana muscosa. The sequence continues at coordinate 164,642,387 of CM055120.1, forward strand.
AAGCTACCGCGCATGCGTCAAATTCATTTCGAACATGCGCGGGCTTCCCGGAGGACAGGTAAGTGTACACACACTCACTTTTCTCGTCGAGAAACAGGCTGACGAGAATCTCAACGAGAAAATAGAGAGCAGGTTCTCTATTTTCTCGTCGAGATTACTTGTCGGTTTTCTTGACGAGAAACCATACACACGAACAAATTTCTCGGCAAGACATCTCTGCCAGCAAGTTTCTTGCTGGTTCTTGCCGAGAAACTCGGTCGTGTGTACGAGGCCGGAGTCTCATTTTTTTTTCTATAAAAATAACAAACATGTAATGCTTACTTGCCCTGTTGCAGTGGATTTGCACAGAGCAGCCCGGATCCTCCTCTTCTCGGGTCCCTCTTCTGTGCTCCTAGCCCCTCCCTCCTGTTGAGTGCCCCCACAGCAAGCAGCTTGCTATGGGGGCACCCAAGCCGAGCTGGAGGTCAGTGTGCCAATTCAAACACAGAGCTACAGTTCTGCCCCACCCGCCCCTCTCCTGATTGGCTAACTGACTTTAATTGACAGCAGCAGGAGCCAATGAATAGAATGCATAGAATGCATTAAGACAGGGGTCTCAAACCTGCGGCCCTCCAGCTGTAGCGGAACTACAAGTCCCATCATGCCTCTGCCTATGGGAGTCATGCTTGTAACTGTTTAGCCTTGCAATGCCTCATGGGAATTGTAGTTCTGCAACAGCTGGAGGGCCACCAGTTTGAGACCCCTGCATTAAGATAAAAAAAAACTTCTGACTTTACAACCCCTTTAAGGTGGGGGGCACAATATTATTGATTACTGCTTTGTTTCTTTGAACACCTACTTAAAGGAATTAGGGGTTTATCTTTAACAAAGCTAGGCAACCAATAGACCCTCTGAAGTATATTGTAAGGATGGCCACAGGTGGGTAGGTAACTTCTAGAAAATGACAGGTGGGGAGACATCTGTCTGTCCTCTGTAAGATTATGACTTGTCATTTCTCATGCCATTCGCCCATTGACATTTTGAGATTTTCCACCTAGCCAGGAAATCTCTACTGTAAAAATGTACATTTCCAGCAGGTGATGTTCTCGTTATTGCTCCCTAAATAGCAATAGCATATCCCTAAATAAATAGCCTGTCCTGAAAGTGGAGTTCCAACCAAAAGTGGAACTTTCGTAACATTGGGCCATTATATACTGAAGGTGGGGTTGGGACTTTTATGACCATACCTTAGACTTTTCCATAAATTATTCATCCATTGATTTATATATATTTTTTGCTTCAGGATAAGAGGAAATTGCAAGAAGAAATTGCACAAAGACGCCTTAAAATCGAAGAAGGAAAATTAAAACTACATCATTTAAAGGTACAGCAAATTGCACTATATCAGTATTTGAAAATAGTTTCTTTGTATCTCCAAAATTTGCTTTTTTGCCCTTCCTTTTATGGATAAATATTATGTTATTTGACTTGATTGGCTTTATTATTATGTTGTGTGAGTTTATCTGCTTTCATTGATAAATATTATGTTATGTGGGTTTATCTTCTTTCATTTTTACATTTTGTTTTTCGTGTTTATCTGCTTTATTTTTATGGGTTTTTTTTGGATTACAGTTGTTTGGAGCATTTTAAAGCATTTAAAAATTACTGTGGAATTTAATATGAACTAAAACACCCACCCCCCCCCCCCACCCCCGCTGCCACAGATGCATGCTTACCTAATGCCACGTACACACGACCGTTTTTAATGTCATTGAAAAAAACAACGTTTTTCTCAACGTGATTCTTCTCAAGCCTGCCTTGCCTACACACGATCATGAAAAAAAAATGCTGAAGCAAAGCGCGGTGACGTACGAAATGTACAACGGCACTATAAAGGGGAAGTTCCATTCGGATGGCGCCACCCTTTGGGCTGCTTTTGCTGATCCTCGTGTTAGTAAAGTTTGGTGAGGGACGATTCGCGCTTTTCAGCCTCGTGCTCTTCAGTCCGTTACAGCGTGACGAATGTGCTATCTCCATTACGAATGCTAGTTTTACCAGAACGAGCGCTCCCGTCTCATCACTTGCTTCTGAGCATGCGCGTTTTTTTCACGTCGTTAAAGCCTACACACGGCCGTTTTTCATGACGAGAAAAATGACAACGTGAAAAAACTACAAGAAAAATTAGAGCATGTTCCAAATTTTTAATGGCCATTTTTCACGTCATGAAAAATGCTCTGGAGCCCACACACGATTGTTTTTTAATGACCAAATAAAAAATTGCATTTTTTTCATCATGAAAAACGGTCGTGTGTATGCGGCATTAGCCTCTTGTGATTGTTTACAAGTCTTGCTCTCCTGGCCACGTTTTTATTATAGCCCAAAAGGATTCTAAATGGTTTGTGTCCAGAGATCGAAAAAAAAATCCAGAAAAAATAGTTACACCAGTTACATCTATGATCCCTGATGAAAGTGGTTCTACAGGCTGAAGTTTTTTTACCTTCATGCATTCTATGCATGAAGGTAAAAAACCTTCTGTGTGCAGCATCCCTCCCAGCCCCCATAATCCTTACCTGAGCCCCCTCCGATCCAGCGATGTTCATGATAGCCTCGGCTGTATGGGCACTCTCCCTCCTCATTGGCTGAGACAGCAGTGGGAGCCAATTGGCTCCCACTGCTGTCAATCACAGCCAGTGAGCCAATGAGAAGAGAGCAGGGGCGGTGCTAAACCACAACACTATGTGTCTTATGGACGCATAGAGCAGCGGCTTGGAGACCAGCGTGCAGCGGTGGCCCCAGGGCAAGCTTTCTCTGGGGACACTGCTTGAGGGGGAGGAGCCAGGAGCTCTGGCGGGGGACCCGAAAAGAAGAGGATCGGAGCTGCTGGCCATTGACTGATGGCCATTTTAACATTTCTGTAGCCTCCGCAGTATCTTCATTTTTTTAATTTAGAATCTTTTAGTACCATTATAAATCAGTAAATAAAAACAGTCAGTGTGACATAACAGAACAAGATGCAAAAAAATATCTATTTAAAATGCATTCACACAGTGAATGGTAAGTAATTCAGTAGCTGCCTAAATACACTTATGCCGTGTACACACGATCGGTTTTACCGATGAAAACAGTCCGATGGACTTTTCTCATCGGACAAACCGATCGTGTATGGGCCCCATCGGTATTTTTTCCATCGGTGAGGAAAAATAGAACATGTTTTAAATTTATCCGATGGGAAAAAAAACGATAGCAAATTCCAATCGTCTGTGTGGAACTCCATCGGACAAAAAACCCACGCATGCTCAGAATCAAGTCGACGCATACTCAGAAGCATTGAACTTCATTTTTCTCGGCTTGTCTGAGTGTTTTTACGTCACGGCGTTTGGGACAGTCGGATTTTGGACTGATGGTGTGTAGACAAGACTGATGGAAGTCAGCTTCATCGGATTTCCGATGGAAAAATCCATCGGATTAGAATCCATAGGAAATCCGATCGTGTGTACAGGGCTTTAGGCCTTATACAAGCAGCTGCATAAATATAACGTGTTTTTGTTCTTGTTTTCCACAACAAAAAAATATTATTCTTCCAAAAAGATTGGATTGCTTTAGGAAAGTCAACTTGTACATTCTCATCAAACACTTCATCTTTGTCAGGCATGGAAGTGTTGTCTTCTTTGGCAATCAGAAATATTCATTAGCTCTAATCTGTCTGGCCTCCAAAGTAGGCTAGACATAATACCTTTAAATTTGTTTTTTGTGGAATATTATTATTATTATTGTATAGAATTTATATAGCGCCGACAGTTTACGCACATCTTGCGTAAACAACTTGAGGGTAGACAGTACAACTACAATACACTAATGAGTTACATGACACCTGGGAGGAAAAATGGCTAATTGGGCCCAATTTGGACATTTTCACTTAGGGGTGTACTCACTTTTGTTGCCAGCGGTTTAGACATTAATGGCTGTGTGTTGAGTTATTTTTAGGGGACAGAAAATTGACACTGTTATACAAGCTGAACACTCATTACTTTACATTGTAGCAAAGTGTAACTTCTTCAGTGTTGTCACATGAAAAGATAGAATAAAATATTTACAAATATGTGAGGGGTGTACTTACTTTTGTGAGATACTGAAAGTACTTGCCAACTATTATTATCTCTGCTATCACTGGGATTTAAACTGTCACAATCCGAGTTATCTGGTGAATGTCAGCACTAGCTGGAATGTACATCTTAGTTTTACATTCTGTTCTCATAGTCCAAAATTCCTTTATGACTGCAGATTATAATATTGTGAAGCCTGCACAGAATTATATAACTGCACATACCACAGAGATAGATTTGATTTACTTCTTTCAGTAGAGAACTGGGAACAATGGAGTGCATGCCATGTGGTCTGCTGAAAAATAAATACTGTGCAGGCACAGAAAAAAAGACATCCTTTGTGCAATAGCTATGTTTGCTCTGAAACACGTGCATTTGGTAAACAGAATGTGTTGAAATGCCTTTAAACAATGTTCATTCCAAACTTGGGTTACATCAGCCCGACACTTCAAGATAAAAAACAAAGCTTTGACCTTTAGGCCCAGTTCACACAGGGGCGACTCGTCAGGCGACTCGGTCGCCTGACGAGTCGCGTCCCACGCTGTTCAATGGAACCATTCTAATAGGAGCGACTCAGATTGCCCTGACTTAGAAAAAGGTTCCTGTACTACTTTTGGGGGCAACCCAAGGCGACCTGCATTGACTTCTATACAGAAGTCTTTATGCAAATCGCCTCGGCGGGCGTCTCAAGTCGTCTTGAGATCGCACCGCCGAGGTCGCCCCTGAAGTCGTGCCGCGTCGTGCCGCCCCTGTGTGAATGGGGCCTTAAGCAGCCAAGATGAATTTTGATTAAAGTGGCCATAGAGGAGACGAGAGTTGACCATTTTTACCTGATTGATTGGACAAGGGTGACAAACCTTTTACTCAGGGCCGTCTTTAACAGAGGGCAAAAGGGGCAGCTTCCCCAGGCCCAGTCATTGTTGTGGGGCCCCAAAACAGCTGCCCTTTGAGCCTGCACAAGCCCTCAGATAGTTGATAAGTGAATTCGGAAGGGCCCAAGAAAATGTTTGCCCAGAGTCCAATCAATATTAACCACTTAACATAATGGCACGCACAGGCAAATGGGCGTATATATACGTCCCCTTTAATTTGCAGCCGTGTGGTCGCGCGCGCGCCCCTGCCGCGTGCTCCGTGACCGCGCCCACGGGACCCGCAGACTCGATGTCCGCTGGTGTCCCGCGATCGTGTCACGGAGCTGAAGAACGGGGAGATGTTAGTGTAAACACGACATCTCCCCGTTCTGCCTAGTTACATGTCACTGATTGTCTGTTCCCTGTCATCGGGAACAGCGATCAGTGACGTGTCACGGCAAGCGATGCCCCTTAACAGTTAGAAGCACTCCCTAGGTCACACTTAACCCCTTCAGCGCCCCTACAGGTTAACCCCTTCACTGCCAGTGTAATTTTTACAGTAATCAGTGCATTTTTATAGCACTGATCGCTGTAAAAATGACAATGGTCCCAAAATGGTGTCAAAAGTGTCCGATGTGCTGATCGCCGCCATTACTAGTAAAAAAAAAAAAAAAATATTAATAAAAATGCCATAAAACTATCCCTATTTTGTAGACGCTATAACTTTTGCGCAAACCAATCAATAAACGCTTATTGCGATTTTTTTAATCAAAAATAAGTAGAAAAATACGTATCGGCCTAAACTGAGGAGAAAAAACTTTTTTTATATATTTTTTGGGGATATTTATTATAGCAAAAAGTAAAAAATATGGCATATTTTTCAAAATTGCCGCTCTATTTTGGTTTATAGCGCAAGAAATAAAAACCGCAGAGGTGATCAAATACCACCAAAACAAAGCTCTATTTGTGGGGAAAAAAGGACGTCAATTTTGTTTGGGAGCAACGTCACACGACTGCGCAATTGTCAGTTAAAGCGACGCAAAAAAGTGGCCTGGTCTTTGGCCAGCCAAATGGTCCGGGGCTGAAGTGGTTAAAGACGGCCCTGCTTTTACTTGCTCCTCTCTGATGTATGCCAGCACCAGCAGTGACTCTTCCTTGCTCCCTTCTCTTTGTGCTTCCCTATTCTACAGGCATAAATATGAATGCTTAGGCAACTCCAGTGTTCACATTTATGCCAACATCTGGCCAAATACCTCTACTTCCCACCGTTGGACCATGCCTCCATATCTCAGATTTCTGTGGCCAGCTTTAGCTGTTATAACATGTCACCTATCAAATTGTCCTTTCCATCAAATACAACATGCAAAATGCCCAACAAAGTATAACTTTCCAAAATGTTTAGATTTGGGTTAAATAAGGAAGGGTGGGTTAGAACCTCGGTCAGTTTTTCTTTAAATTGACGCCTAAACCTCCTTTAGGGAGCTATCCTTACTTCCTGTTTTGGTGACCAGTATCTGGAAGTAAGGGGTGATCTCTCCATTGGGGACACAGACAGCAATAAACAAGGGTTTTAGCTCTTCCCTAGTCTACTAAAAAGTATTATTTTTGCTATATATGCCCCAATTGTATTGGTATCACCTAATTTCCTGCTTTGTAAATACTATAACCTGGACAGGAATCGTAGGAAATCTATATAAATATAAAGAACTCAGAGACACTTGTAGAGACTCGTAGATACTCCCAGTCATATCGGGTGAGCGTGGCGCACGTTCAGAGCACCCAGAAGTGACGTCAACAGTTCCCCAGTGTTTCCGAGGTTCTCCAGGAAGTGCTGGGAACCATCAATGCCCCGCGGATAGGGTGACCACGTGTCCCGGATTGCCCGGGACAGTCCCGCATTTTGCAGGTCTGTCCCGGGCACATTCACGCCAGGACAATACAGTGTCCCGGAATGAAACTGACACAGCCACCCCCCCGGGGCCAATTGATGCCCCCAAAAAAGGCTACCACATCACCGCTTTACTGTCCGGGAATGCCTGGAGGAGCACAATCCCCACCCCCTGCTTGTGATTGGAGAAATCATAAATCCCCGCCTCTTGTGTCTGATCACTGTGCTGTGATTCGTTCGATTTTTGGCAAGGGGGGGGGGGGTGTCCCTGAATGGTAGTTTGCAAATGTGGTCACCCTACCCGCGGACCAATGGCCACATATACACCAGCGGTTTTACGCGGATGAGCACCAGACTCCTTAACGCTGGATATTGTTTTTAACATTGTGAGTGTCATTACACTTTTTTTACATTAAAACTGTGATCATACTAAAGTACACTTAGATGGAGCTGCTCATTTTGCTCTTTGTGTCACCTGATTAGGACTTTTTAACAGAAACAAACCCCACTGTAGTGTGCCATTAACCTGTGTTTTTTTGTGCCTCTTAAGGCCCGTACACACGATACAATTTTTTGGCCATAATTGTCTGGTGGACGTGTTGTGTCGGATAATCCAACCGTGTGTATGCTCCATCAGATTGTTGGCTGAATTAACGACAACAAATGTTGGCTGTTCATGCTCACCAACTGTTGGGCAATAAATCTGTTACGTCGGTTTATCCGATCGTGTGTACGCAAGTCCGTACAACTAAAATCCAAAGTACAAACACGCATGCTCGGAACCAATGCTAAACATCAGACAACAATAGATTAAAAAAAAAAAAATAGCATGCACTAATCCATTAGTTAGTTCAATAGCACCTACATCCCTGTATGAGAAAAAATTTAGAAAGCCCCGTATCCGGGGTAATAAATGGGATTTTAAAGGTGCTTATTGAAGTATATCGTTGTTCATATATGAAATACCAAAGAACAAAATAGATACAATAAAAACATTGATTTTATTCATGAATATATTGATTGTCAAATGTTAAAAAAGAGAGGAAGATATATGCAACACAGTGCACTCATTCCTTAGAAGTCACATGCTAACAGTCCTACATGTTTCGCCTGAGTTCAGGCTTCTTCAGGGCCGCACAGACTTTATATAATGTACTGAAAATACAAGGAGAACACATTTTAAATACATGTAATGGTATACCTTTGTATGTATGTATGTATGTAAGTCACATGCTACCAGTCCTACATGTTTCGCCTGAGTTCAGGCTTCTTCAGGGACGCACAGACTTTATATAATGTACTGAAAATACAAGGAGAACACATTTTAAATACATGTAATGGTATACCTTTGTATGTATGTATTTGAAATATGTTCTCCTTGTATTTTCAGTACATTATATAAAGTCTGTACGTCCCTGAAGAAGCCTGAACTCAGGCGAAACATGTAGGACTGGTAGCATGTGACTTCTAAGGAATGAGTGCACTGTGTTGCATATATCTTCCTCTCTTTTTTAACATTTGACAACCAATATATTCATGAATAAAATCAATGTTTTTATTGTATCTATTTTGTTCTTTGCTTTTTCATATATGAACAACGATATACTTCAATAAGCACCTTTAAAATCCCATTTATCACCCCGGATACGGGGCTTTCTACATCAGACAACAATAGCAGAAGTTGCCCAAAGTCCACGGCCAACGCCCTTTGGACCAAAATCCACTGAAAAGTCTGATGGAAGTCCGATCGTGTGTACGAGGCTCAAGTGTAGCAATATGGTTACAAATGGTTGTGGAACGGATCATCTGAGTTTTCATGATTTCTTATGGGAAAATTTGCTTTGATATGCAAATGCTTTGGATTACAAGCACATTTCAGAAACAAATTATCCTCTCAATCCAAGGTTTTACTGTATTTTTGATTGTGAGTTAGACTGTATTACTTTTGAAATTTCTAGCCAGAGCATTCTATATAAAGCATGGCATTGCCATAATGCCGTGGATGAGATAAAGTACTCAGCAAATCCATGAGCCAAGCTGTCCCTTATCAGCTATAGGAGCAAAGCTTAGCAAAAACTGGTGGCCAGTTTTATTATTTTCTGTTTGATAAGACTTTCTATCACCTATAGCAGGGATCCTCAAACTACGGCCCTCCAGCTGTTGCGGAACTACAAATCCCATGAGGCATTGCAAAACTCTGACATTCACAGACATGACTAGGCATGATGGGAATTGTAGTACCTGAACACCTGGAGGGCCGTAGTTTGAAGACCCCTGACCTATAGCTTTTCAAATGCCATGGGACCAAAGCTGACCCATTACTGATACAAAATTGTAAGTACTCCTGATCTGCCTCACCTAAAATGTAAGCAGCCTGGATTGCATGGTCTCTTGTCAGTAGCAATGTAGATTGTCTCATGTAATTTAGGAATGCAGAGAGTCTGTTGTTCTCCATTAGATAGATTTGAAGTCTGATAAGAGGGACAACAAGTCACAGCCACTATGCAGACGTACTAATCAGAAAGCACACTGTGCATATTGTGACAGCAGGAAGGTAAAGTCACCTGGTTGCATCCAGGGGGGTAGGTATATTTCTCCCAGATTCAGGCTTTATGCCGACTTATACAACTAGGGAGAGAGTTGATGAAGCCCAGCTGAGGCTAGTGGGCTCATGGATGATTCATACCTCTAGGGAGAGTGCTGGGCGTCGTGCAGGCAGGGAGTTGATGAGACCAGCTGAAGCTTGTCAGCTCGTTTAAGGCCTCTATAAAAACTCCCAGCTTCATTAGATGTTTGCTCATGCCTGGAACCAGACCTGTGTGGACTGTCTAGGGAGAGTGAACCCCTGTGCGGTGAGACAAAGCCTGTGTGGCTATTTGTTTGGACATTTACTAAACCAGGGACTTAGGGACTAGGACAGCACCAGGCTGATCCCAGTTGTTAGTTAGGGAAACCTGCATGTTTAGTCAGAGGTCAAGCTGACCAGGATTTATTTTGTTTATGTTTCTTTTTGCTTTGCTGTGTTTTTGTCACTGTAAATAGAGAAATAAACCGCACCTTTTGATCTTGAAAACCACAACCTCCATCTGCTGGGCCTGTTTTTGTGTGGGGAGCCCATCCAGGGGGTCACACACACCCGCTACCGAGCGAACCCCCTCACAGTTGGTGGAGAACCAGTGGCAGTTTTTTTTTAAGCCAGCATGGAGGAGATACTGAAACAGCTGGCTCTAGCAAATGCCAATCAACAGCAGACAAATGCAGGTTTGCAAAAGAGCTTCGCAGCCCAGCAACAAGCCCAGCAGCAATCTGAGGCCCGCTTCATAGACCTGTTGCAGAAGCAAGAGCAGAGACTACAACAACAGATGGAAGCAGTAATGCAGCAACGTCCGCAGACCAGTGAGGAAAGCCGTCCCACTAATACCGCGTCCTTTGGGGTGAGTCGTTTATTGACAAAAATGACTGGAGAGGATGATCCAGAGGTATTTTTGACCACATTTGAAAGGACTGCTGAAAGAGAAAAGTGGCCTGAGGAGCAGTGGGCTGGACTGGTGGCTCCTCTGTTAACTGGTGAATCGCAGAAAGCTTACTATGACCTAGAGCCTGACCAAGCAAAAGACTATGTGATGCTAAAAGCTGAAATATTGGCAAGGCTGGGTGTCACCCTGGCTGTCCGGGCTCAGCGTGTGCATAACTGGACTTTCCAGCTTGGAAAACCCCCCAGGTCTCAAATGTATGATCTCATTCACCTGAGCAGGAAGTGGCTACAGCCAGAGACTTTGTCCGCACCGGAGATTGTGGAACGTGTTGTGATGGATCGTTTCTTGAGAGCTCTTCCTACCGCCATTCAAAAGTGGGTAAGCCATGGAGACCCAGAAACGGCCGGTAAACTTGTGGATCGTGTAGAGAGATACTTGGCTGCAGAGAACCTGACGGCCTCTTCCAGAGACTCTCGGACTTTCCACCCTAAGACCAGACCATCCCCAGGGGCGGATAAGAGGATTCCAAGGGGTGAGGGTGGAGAGAGTGAGAGGGTGGGAGCTCTGCCCAGGGTTTGGCGAGAACAGCCTGGGAAGTCGGGGGCTCAAGAGGCAGCCAAAAGGATTGTTTGCTACCGCTGCCGGCAAACGGGACATATTGCAGCAAATTGCCCGGTTGTGGAGGAACCCATGCAATGTGACTTTCTGACGGACAGACGTCAGTCGCTGTGTGCGACAGTCGCATGCACTGCCATTCGGGGAACTGAGAAACATTTATGCAAAATGTGTATTAATGGTAGAAATGTTGTGGTATTACTGGATTCAGGTAGCCTTGTGACCCTGATAAAGGCTGAATTAGTTAAAACAGAGGTCTCTGGGAATAGCAAGGTAGCTGTTATTTGTGTGCATGGGGACACCCGAGAGTATCCAGTGACTACAGTATGTTTCAAGACCCCCAAAGGTACCCTCTCTCATCCAGTGGGGTTAGTATCTCAATTACCGCATGATGCCATTATGGGAAGGGATTTTCCGAAGTTCTGGGAACTGTGGGATGATCCTGAGCCCCCCACTGGTGCCCCTATGTACCAGGAAGGTGATAGCCAGAACTCCTCTGAGAGTGGTGAGGACTCTCCAGAATTTCCCTTGTCAGTATTGGCAGGCGAGACTCAAGAAACTGGAGAGGAGCCCACCTCCTCAGACGAAAACCTACCGTCTGTGGAGCTTTCTGATCTTGAGGTTCACAGGGAAAATTTTGCCACAGAACAGTTAAAGGACCCCGCCCTAATAAAGGCACGGGAAAACGTAGTGGAAATAGATGGCGAGTTAGTGAACCCAGATAATACCTGCACTTACCCATACTTCAGCGTAGAGAAGGACCTACTGTATCGGGTGGCAAAAAGGGCAGAAGAAACCGTTGAGCAGCTTGTGGTTCCCAAACCTTACAGGAAGTTGGTGTTGGAGTTGGCCCATGGGCACATTCTTGGAGGTCATCTGGGGACAGAGAAAACCCGAGAGAGGGTATTACAGAGATTCTATTGGCCTGGGGTGATGAAGGACATAGAAAATTATTGTTCCTCCTGCCCTGTGTGTCAGAGGTCGGCCCCGATGCCACATTTCCGTAGCCCGCTGGTCCCTCTACCCATCATTGAGGTCCCGTTTGAGAGGATCGCAATGGATTTGGTAGGTCCTATAATCAAGTCCGCTAGGGGGCACCAGTACATATTAGTTATAATGGACTATGCCACCCGTTATCCAGAAGCGATCCCTCTCCGAAATACCTCGGCCAAAACCATAGCCAAAGAGCTATCTCTTGTTTTTAGCCGGGTGGGTATTTGTAAAGAACTGCTTACGGACCAAGGTACACCCTTTATGTCCCGGGTTATGAAAGAGCTGTGTAAATTGTTTAAAGTGACGCAATTGCGTACGTCTGTGTATCACCCCCAAACCGATGGGCTGGTTGAAAGATTCAACAAAACCCTAAAACAAATGTTGAAGAAAGTGGTGGATAGAGATGGAAAGGATTGGGACTGTCTACTTCCTTATTTGATGTTTGCTATTAGGGAGGTGCCCCAATCCTCTACGGGATTCTCCCCCTTTGAGTTACTGTATGGGAGACACCCAAGAGGGCTGTTGGATATTGCCAAGGAAACTTGGGAAAGTGAGAGTTCTCCCCACAGGAGTGTGATTGAGCATGTCGCCCTGATGCAAGATCGAATTGCACAGGTAATGCCCATCGTGAAGGAACATTTGGCCCAAGCGCAGTTGGCACAGCAGAGAGTGTACAACCGTGGAGCCAAGACCCGTACCTTTTCCCCGGGGGATAGGATATTGGTACTTGTCCCTACGGTTGAAAGTAAATTCCTTGCCAAATGGCAAGGCCCCTACGAGATAATGGAAAAAGTGAGCGAAGTGAATTACAAGGTCAGACAACCAGGAAGGCGAAAGCCCGAACAGATCTATCACGTTAATCTGTTGAAAGCCTGGAGGGATAGAGAGTCCCTAGTCGCAGAAACTTGGTCACCAGCTCAAACTGGTTGCGTGATTCCGGAGGTTGGAATAGCAGCCCCCTTGTCACAACCCCAACAACAGGAGGTTAAGGAGTTTGTGCTTCGCAACAAGGAGGTGTTCTCTGAGCTGCCGGGACAAACATCTGGGGTAGAGCATGATATTATTACCCCGCCCGGTGAAAGGGTGAAGTTAAAACCCTATCGGATCCCAGAGGCCCGACGGGAGGCAATACGGGAGGAAGTACAGAAAATGCTGAACTTAGGGGTGATAGAGGAGTCCCAAAGTGATTGGTCTAGTCCCATTGTGTTGGTGCCTAAACCGGATGGGAGCTGGCGATTTTGTAGCGATTTTCGTCAGTTGAACAAAGTTACAAAATTTGACACCTACCCCATGCCACGTATAGATGAGTTGATCGACCGGCTGGGAACAGCCCGATACATGACGACTCTTGACCTCACAAAAGGGTATTGGCAAATTCCCCTGGCCAAGTCGGCCAAAGAGAAAACCGCATTTGTAACCCCAGACGGGGCATTCCAATATAAGAGAATGCCGTTCGGGTTACAGAATGCGCCGGCCACATTCCAGCGGAAAATGGACCAGATACTGAGGCCCCATCGGAAGTATGCTGCGGCTTACCTGGATGACGTAATTGTCCATAGCACAGATTGGGCCTCACATCTGCCAAAAGTGCAAGCAGTCCTAGACTCTATCCGGGAAGCGGGGTTTACGGCTAACCCCAAGAAGTGTACCATTGGGCAGGAGGAGGCCAAATATCTTGGGTACACCATTGGCAGGGGAGTAATAAAACCCCAACTCAACAAAGTCGAGGCCATCCAGAGTTGGCCACGTCCCAACAGCAAGAAGCAGGTACGAGCCTTTCTGGGAATCGCGGGTTATTATCGGCGCTTCATTCCCCACTTTGCTTCTAAGGCTGTGCCCCTAACCAACCTGACGAAAGGGAAAGGGTCGGTCATGATTAAATGGACCCCACGAGGCTGAGGCAGCGTTCCAATTCTTGAAACAAGCCTTATGTAGCCAGCCAGTGTTGTACTCACCCGACTTCTCTAAAGACTTTGTCGTACAAAGTGATGCGTCAGATGTGGGGTTAGGAGCAGTATTGTCCCAGGTCTGGAACGGGGAAGAGCACCCAGTCATTTACCTCAGCAGGAAGTTGAAGTCCCATGAGGTAAATTACACCACGGTTGAAAAGGAGTGTTTAGCGGTGAAGTGGGCTCTAGATTCCCTTCGGTACTATCTGCTAGGTAGGCACTTTGACATGGTTACGGATCACGCTCCGTTAAAGTGGATGGCTCAAAACAAGGAGACAAATAGAAGAGTAAATAGGTGGTTCCTGGCCCTACAGGAATTCAACTTCACAGTAAAGCATCGCCCTGGCGTTCAAATGGGGAATGTGGATGCTTTGTCTCGAGTACATGAATGCCTGATTGCTGGTGTTCCAACCCCAAGGTTAAAACAAGAGGGGGGGGGGGTATGTGACAGCAGGAAGGTAAAGTCACCTGGTTGCATCCAGGGGGGTAGGTATATTTCTCCCAGATTCAGGCTTTATGCCGACTTATACAACTAGGGAGAGAGTTGATGAAGCCCAGCTGAGGCTAGTGGGCTCATGGATGATTCATACCTCTAGGGAGAGTGCTGGGCGTCGTGCAGGCAGGGAGTTGATGAGACCAGCTGAAGCTTGTCAGCTCGTTTAAGGCCTCTATAAAAACTCCCAGCTTCATTAGATGTTTGCTCATGCCTGGAACCAGACCTGTGTGGACTGTCTAGGGAGAGTGAACCCCTGTGCGGTGAGACAAAGCCTGTGTGGCTATTTGTTTGGACATTTACTAAACCAGGGACTTAGGGACTAGGACAGCACCAGGCTGATCCCAGTTGTTAGTTAGGGAAACCTGCATGTTTAGTCAGAGGTCAAGCTGACCAGGATTTATTTTGTTTATGTTTCTTTTTGCTTTGCTGTGTTTTTGTCACTGTAAATAGAGAAATAAACCGCACCTTTTGATCTTGAAAACCACAACCTCCGTCTGCTGGGCCTGTTTTTGTGTGGGGAGCCCATCCAGGGGGTCACACAAACCCGCTACCGAGCGAACCCCCTCACAATATATAATAAGAAAATTTGGCTTGTGTATTTACAAGCTATCCACAGACACAAACATAAAAAGGTGAACTTTACCTAAATATTTTTTTTTTCTAAAGCTTTAGTTACATTAATTCCCTGTTATGTAGTATTTCCCTCTGTGCAGGCTGCTGAGTGCCCTGTCCTCTTCCTGCTGCTGAATTTCCCATGCTGTGAGGGTTAACAGTTCCAGGTCTCTGGGCTCAGCTCCACTAAAGATGATAGGGACAGACCCCATCTTTCCATCTCCTCCACTGAGAAAAATTCTTTCACTGAATAAACTGCCTGTAACACAGTCTGTGATTGGAAGAGAGAATCCTCTGACTGATCAGACTCCCCCCATTCACAGACCATGTTACAGACTGTGGAATCAGTGAAAGAAGTTTTCCCAATAGGGATGAGCTCAGGTGTGTTCGCATTGAACACGTACAGAGCCCGCCAAGGAAGTCGGCACCGCGCTGCGCTAATCACAGGCAGGGAGACATTGTCCCGATGCTCGGCTGCAGAGATCGGGAAATGTCTCCCTGCCTGTGATTAGCGCAGCACGGTTCCGACGGTGCCGACTTCCTTGGCGGGCTCTGTACGTGTTCAATGCGAACACGCCTGAGCTCATCCCTATTTCCCAATGTAGGAGAAGGCACAAGGAGGTGGGTCCCCATCAGATCATATTTAGTGGAGCTGAGCCCAGAGACCTGAAGCTGTTCACCCCCACAGCACCAGAAGTTCAGCAGCAAGAAGAGGACAGGGCAGCCTGGCAGTGAAGATTTCAACAGAATCCAGCAGCCTACACATTAAGAAACATACTATGTAACAGGTACGTAATGTAACTAAACCTGTAAAGAAAAAAAATGTTTTTTAGCTAAACTGCGGCTCCGTGTCCTCTCCTCCAGCACGGGGGCTTCCGCTGTGCGTCTCCTGTCTCCTCCTCCTAGGCGCTAGGCGTCTCACGACCAGTAGCGTCACTAGAGTTGGTGTCACCCGGTGCAAAAAAAAAATGGTGTCACCCCCCCACCAACTATAGTCCCCCCTCAGTACAGACCCCCCTCCACTAAGTATAGATCCCCCCTCCCTCAGTACAGACCCCTCCACTAAGTACAGACCCCCCTCCATCAATATAGACCCCCCTCTCTCAGTATAAACCGCCCCCTCAGTACAGACACCCCCACCTCAGTGCAGACCTCTCCATCAGTACAGACACCCCCACCTCAGTGCAGACCCCTCCATCAGTACAGACACCCCCACCTCAGTGCAGACCCCTCAATCAGTACAGATACCCCCACCTCAGTGCAGACCCCCCTCAGTGCAGACCCACAAGTGCAGACCCCCCCAGCAGTACAGACACCCCCCTCATTGCAGACCCCCCTCGGTGCAGACCCCCCTCATTTACAGACACCCCCCTCGGTGCAGACCCCCCTCAGTTACAGACACCCCCCCTCAGTTGCAGACCCCCCAGCAGTACAGACCCCCATCAGTACAGACACCCTGTCAGTGCAGACCCCCTAAGTTACAGACACCCCCTCAGTGCAGACCCCCCTCAGTGCAGACCCCCTCAGTTGCAGACCCCCCTCAGTTACAGACCCCCCTCAGTGCAGACCCCCTCAGTGCAGACCCCCCAATCAGTACAGACACCCCCACCTCAGTGCAGACCTGGCCCCTCAGCGCAGACCCCCCTCAGTGCAGACCCCCTCAGTACAGACACCCCAACCTCAGTGCAGACCCCCATCAGTACAGACACCCCCACCTTAGTGCAGACCCACCCCCTCAGTGCAGACCCCCCTCAGTGCAGACCCCCCCAGCAGTGCAGACCCCCCTCAGTTACAGACACCTCCCTCAGTGCAGACCCCCCTCAGTTACAGACACCCCCCTCAGTACAGACCCCCCTCAGTTGCAGACCCCCCAGCAGTACAGATCCCCCTCAGTAACAGACACACCCCCTCAGTGCAGACCCCCCTCAGTTACAGACACCCCCCTCAGTGCAGACCCCCCTCAGTTACAGACACCCCCCCCTCAGTGCAGACCCCCCTCCGTTACAGACACCCTCCCTCAGTGCAGGCCCCCCTCAGTTGCAGACCCCCCAGCAGTACAGACCCCACTCAGTACAGGCACCCCCATTAGTGCAGACCCCCCTCAGTTACAGACACCCCCCCTCAGTGCAGGCCCCTCTCAGTTGCAGACCCCCCAGCAGTACAGACCCCCCTCAGTACAGGCATCCCCATCAGTGCAGACCCCCTCAGTGCAGACCCCCCTCAGGTACAGACCCCCCCTCAGTGCAGACCCCCCTCAGTTACAGACGCCCCCCCCTCAGTGCAGACCCCCTCAGTTACAGACCCCCCCTCAGTTACAGACCCCCCTCAGTGCAGACTCCCCTTCAGTGCACACCCGCTTCAGTGCAGACCCCCCTCAGTACAGACACCCTCCCTGGTGCAGACCCCCACTAGTGCAGACCCCTCCCAGTAAAGACACACCCAACAGTACAGACACCCCCCTCAGTGCAGACCCCCCAGTATTAGACACCCCTCCCCCATCAGTATAGATGCCCCCTTACCTTACAGACCTCAGAACAGCAGATACACACAGCGGTGTGTGTCTCTCGAGCACGGGCTCCTCCTCCTCTGTGGATGTAAACAGAGAGGAGGGGGCGGCGGCTTCGTTCCGCTCAGCTGAGGGACACACCTGCGGCGCGAGGCACAAGGCAGCGGGTGGTGTTAGTGATGCCGCTACCCACGGGTGTCACCCCTCTGGCTGGTGTCACCCGGGTGCGGCCTGCACCCCCCGCACCTGCCTAGCAATGCTACTGCTCACGTCCCGCTTCCTGATTAGCGAGGAGGAGATTTCGTGTGAAAATAGGAAATGTTCATTTGCTATTGTCACACAACAGGGTGGGATCGTGGCGCAGTGCTCTGCACCCTGAGACCACCCTTTTTTGAAGCCTATTAGAGCCTCTGGCTCTAATCACGTGCTTCAAAAATAACCCCCCCCCCCCTCATTGGAATACATAGTCTGGTGCCCTGTATGTAGATCAGGGGGCTGGACGCATGGATAGGGGGGTCGGAGCCCGTGCGCCCCTAGTGGACAGGCCGCCACTGCTCCAGCAGCAATTTGGAGGTAGAGGGTGACAAACTAAACGTGGTATCTGATTGGCAACATTAGCTTTTAGCTTGTATAATAGAGCAATACATGTATACTTTAAAGCTAAATAAATCTGAACTCAAACTAAGTAAAAAGTTTAAGTGTTTTAGCTGGGATTTGTGATTTAGTATTAGAAAACAGGCAGTCTGGCCAGAGTACACAGACAAATCATTGACCTCCACTGCAGCAACAACAGCAGCCGAGCCTTGGTCAGGAACACATCTTGAGTCTGCTCATACAACAATGATGGAGTAGCAGCATACTGATGAGGTCATCTCTCTGCTCTCTCCTGCTGTCAGCATGCTCACTGATAGCAAACATGAACTGCAGCAGAACCTGACTGTCTTTTAGTGCTGGGGGTGTCCCTCTCCCAGTCTCAGCGGTGCTTTAAAAGGGAATACAGGGGAGTGATGTGAAGACAAATTCTGTACTTACACTAGCTGCATTTAAAATACATTAAACCATCCTAAAATTAATATAAACTCTAAAAATTATTGTTTTACATTTCTGCCATTTTAGCTTTGATATGATATTTAAAAAGTTAAATGAAGTCTAACAAAGCTCTCCATGACAACACAATGATTGCCCTGGTTCCTCCTAAAGTCACTTGTAAGTTTTGAATGAATTCATAGTTGCGGTGCAGTGGTGGGCACAAACAACAGTGGGCTTCTGTGCAGCAGTGCCTGAGTCAGCAGAGCAGCCGCCTACATGCCTGATATATACATAACTCTTTGCCTACCCTAATGGGCAAAAAAAAAAAGAAGATATTAAATAGAATCATGGAAACTTTGAAAGAACTCTTTGTAGTATCTACTGCAGATATTGGTATTATAATACATATGAAAAGGTTTTTATTATTACATTTTTAGAAAAAAGCCACGCGGGAAAAATGGCTGCTGGATGGATTAAATACAATGAGCCCAGAGGAACAGCAGGACATGCTGAGACAAAACCAAGAGGACCAGAATCAGATCAAAGACCTGGAACATACTATTGGCAGGTTTGTAATGTAGCAATAGTTGTTGGCTTTACTCAGAGCTGGTTCCCTGTTGATGCAAGCATTTGATGTTTTGTTTTTGGCAGGGATGGTTAAAAGAACGGTGCTAACAAAAATGCACCATTGCACATTTAGACAGCATTACGGCTGCTTTCTCACTCACGTTCACACGTCAGTTTTCAAAATAAAATAAAAAATAATTGTCTAATGATATAAATAGACAACATGTGACAGATGTTTAGCTGTTCTTCCAGTTTTTTTGTAATTTACAAAAATGTATTCACTTTCACACCTGAGCGTATTGCCATTCACACGTGCGCTCAGTGGCGGCCCGTCCATTAGGGGCACA
Organism: Rana muscosa; assembly: GCA_029206835.1. Taxonomy (NCBI): domain Eukaryota; kingdom Metazoa; phylum Chordata; class Amphibia; order Anura; family Ranidae; genus Rana; species Rana muscosa. The sequence goes on from CM055120.1 coordinate 164,661,798, forward strand.
GGGACGCCCCCCCTAATTAATGCGTCCGGCCCCTAATCTACATGCAGGGCACCAGACACATGGATTCCAATGTTTTTTATTTTACTTGTTTAGAAGCACATGATTAGAGCCGGAGGCTTCAAAAAGGGTGGGTTCAGGGCGCAGAGGACTGCGCCCTGAGCCCACCCAGTTGTGTGATATTAGCAAATTAATATTCACTAATGTCTTCCTGTTTCTCCTCCCGGCCAGTCAGAAAGTGGGTCCTGAGTCCCGATTAGCTGGGAGTCCTAAGACCTGATTGTCCGCGAGTCCTAACTCCTGATTAGTCGGGAGGAGAAGCGACCGCGGGGGGTAAGCCGCCACCAGAATGGGGTAAGTGCAGGTGCTGGCGGGGGGCCTGGTGGGCGACCAATCAAGTGGCGATCAATTGAGCGAGCGCCGGGAGGTGGTTTATGTGGTTGGCTGGCTGGCTGGGGGGGGCCACAGGCCGCCCCCCTAAGTAAATTGAGCACCAGCCGCCATTGCCTACGCTCATTCACACCTGAGCGTATCGATTTACTGGTGTTTTTTCTGGCGTTTTTTGCAGCTATTTACAAGGTCTTTAAAATCATTTTAGAGGCCTGTTACAAGCATTTTATAGCTTCAGGCATTTATTGCATAGTCAGTAGAAAGCACTAGGGGAATGAGATGGAGAGGGTGGCAAGCTGCTGTTTGAGCAGCGAGCGTCAAAAAGCTTATAAAACGCTCTAATACAGCATTTCTATTGAAGTCTATGGGACCAAAAACGCTTGTAATCGGCCGAAAAGAAACTCATGTACTTTTTTGAGCTTTGGGCGTTTTGCTTTAGGTGATAGAACACTCAGATGTGAACAATGCCATTGAAATTAATGGGATTTGGCTTGTTGAGCATTTTAGAGCTACAAGCTTCAAGCAGAAAATCGTTCAGGTGTGAATGAGGCCGATCTTTCAGGATTGCTGGGAAACACTAAAGAATAAAACACACTATCAGTTTTTTTGTCATTCATCGACAAAAAGATTCTGTATTAACAATCCGATGTTAGTACAGAGATCCCCCGCTGAGCTATTGTGCTTTAACAGGGGGACGCCTGGGAAAGCGGGGAACCCCACCCACCAGAACACACCAGTCAGCGGTCAGATGCTGATCGGCAGACCTTTTTCGGTCATGCCCCTTTGACAGAAGTCGTACGTTTGGCCACCTTCTGTCATAACAGCTGCCATACACACTGGCCGAATGATGGCTTCTATTGAACCGGCCAATACCCGATATTAGGCCTTTGTGTACAGGGCTTTAGGCTGCAAGTGAGCACCACAGTGCAGGATAATGCCACGTCCAAGACCTCATCTTGACGAAACACGTAGGTTGGGGCTTATAGGAAGTGACGTTATCCAGCACAGCAGTGCCCGCTTGCAGCCCTAGTGTGCAGCTGGATCCGGCACAGCTTAACCACTTAACGACCGCCCACCGCCGATTTACGTCGGCAGAATGGCACGGACAGGCAGAATCACGTAGATCTACGTGATCGCCTTTGTGCAGTTGGGGGGTCCATCCGGACCCCCCTTCACTGCAGTGAGCGGCCGTTAAGTGTTCGGGAGCGATCAGGCATGAGGGGGCGGCCGCTCGATTCCGCCCCCCCCCTCGCGATCGCTCCCGGCCAATGAAAATGCTTCCTCCGCCATGTGATGTAAACACAGGCTGGAGGAAGTGATGTCATCTCCCTCGCCGCGGTCTTTTTGTTCCCGGCGCCGAGCAGAGAAGAAGCAGGTTAGTGCTCCAACAGTCCACTGACACGTAGGTACACATAGGCACACAAATCACCCCCCAGTCACCCCCAGATCACCCCCCAGGTCACCCCAAAGCCCCCAATCACAGTGTCACTGATTGCAGTGATCATTTATTTTACTGATCACTGCATTTAGTGTCATCTGTGATTGTAAAAAGTTGCAGGGCAGTTAGGATTAGGCCCCTTTAGGTCCAGGGTAGCCCCCTAACCCCCCCTAATAAAGGTTTAACCCCTTGATCACCCCCCAGGTAACCCTTTCACCCCCTAACTTCAGCGTCACTAAGCGATTGTTTTTCCGATCGCTGTATTCGTGTCGCTGGTGTTTTAGATAGGCAGTTATTTTTTTTTAGGTTCGCCGCAGGTTTTTATTAGTGTCAGGTACCCCCATATATTATTTTAACCCCCTGATTGCCCCTAGAGTTAACCCTTTCACCAGTGATCGCCGTATAAGCGTCACTGGTGTCACTGGTTAGCCAGTAAGTTATCTAGTTATTTAGGTAACCCGTCAGGTTTTTATATAGCGTCGGGTACCCCCATATTTAACCTAATAAAGGTTTTAACCCCCTGATTGCCCCTAGTTAACCCTTTCACCAGTGATCACCATATAAAGGTTACAGGTGACGCTGGTTGATTAGTTTGCTTTTTATAGCATCAGGGCACCCGCCGTATATAACCCAATAAAGGTTTAACCCCCCTGATCGCCCGGCGGGTGAGATCAATTAGGTTTTAGCGCCAGAGAGGGTCTGCGTCGCCCCAGGCAGTGTTAAGTTAGTTCCAGTAACGCTAACACCCACGCGCAAAGCATACACCCCCCTTAGTGGTATAGTATCTGATCAGATCTATACTAGCATCCCCAGCGGTTTAGGGTTCCCAAAAACGCAGTGTTAGCGGGATCAGCCCAGATACCTGCTAGCGCCTGCGTTTAGCCCCTCCGCCCAGCCCAGCCCAGCCCAGCCCACCCAAGTGCAGTATCGATCGATCAGTGTCACTTACCAAACACAACACACATAACTGCAGCGTTCGCAGAGACAGGCCTGATCCCTGCGATCGCTAACAGTTTTTTTGTAGCGTTTGATATATTTGCTGACGACAGTCAGGTGCTTTTTTTCCTGTGAATCTTACTAGTGTACCCCTAAATTTAGAGCCCAAAATGGCAAGACGAAGGTACACTAGTAAAGAGGCCTACGAGATTCTGAGCATGACAGATAGTGAAGAGGAGGTCACGTATCTGTCAGATTCAGGCTCAGAATATCTTCCCGTAGAAGACAGTGACGTCAGCGGCCCCACGTCAGATAGCTCTGACGACGAAGTTGAGGTCCCTGCTAAGGTCAGGTGTACCCGATCCCGATCTTCTGAGGTTGTTGAGGAGCAAGAACCGCAGGTCTCTCGTATCATGGAGCAGAGTAGTACTAGCGCCGCTATTCCTTCTGGTGAACTGGCAAGCACCAGCGGCCTAGTACAGCCTGGACGTACATCCAGCACTGCAGTAACACTTGGTGACGTGGCGAGTCCCATAAGTGCAGTTCAAGCTGGCGAGGTGGCAAGCACAAGTAGTGTCCCGCTGCCACCAAGAAGACAAAGGCAGGCCCGTCGTGCCCATACTGCCCTTCCTGCAGAATTTGCCTATCCTGATTGGGTCCCCACCACTTCTGCAGAACCCGTACTTCCCCCATTCACTGCCCAACCCGGTATTCAGGTGGAAACAGCTGATTTTATTCCAATTGATTTTTATTCGCTGTTTTTCACGGAAGATCTCTATAGATCTATTGTGGACCAGAGTAATTTATATGCTGGTCAATTTATCGCCGCTAACCCCCAGTTGCCTAAAATTGCCAGAAATTGGAAACCAATTACGGTTTCCGAATTTAAGACCTTTCTGGGCCTTTCCCTCAACATGGGCACACATAAATTTCCGTCATTGCGTGCTTATTGGTCCACGCACCCAATTGACCACATGCCCGTGTTCTCTGCCTCCATGTCCAGGGCACGATACAAGCAGATTTTGCGGTTCATGCACTTCAACGACAATGAACTTTGTCGTCCACGTGGGGACCCTGAATACGACCGGCTCTATAAAATTCGGCCCCTCATAAACCACTTCAACGAACGTTTTGCAGCCTTGTTTACTCCCGATCAAGTTGTCTGCGTTGATGAGTCCCTGATTAAATTTTCTGGCCGCTTGTCTTTCAAGCAGTACCTTCCCAGCAAGCGTGCCAGATACGGGGTCAAGCTCTACAAGTTCTGTGACAGGGCAACAGGCTATGTAGTGAACTTTACGGTTTATGAGGGAAAAGACAGTCAGATTGAGTCGGTCAACTGCCCGGATTACATAGGGAGCGCTGGCAAGATAGTGTGGAACTTGGTGTCACCCTTATTCGGAAAGGGGTACCACTTGTATGTGGACAATTATTACACGAGCGTGCCACTGTTTAGTCACTTGTTTGATCATAAGATTGGAGCATGTGGCACCGTGCGACCTAATCGCCGGGGCTTTCCCCAGCGGCTTGTAGATGCCCGTCTTAGGCTGGGGGAGAGAGCCTGCTTGAAGTGTAATAACTTGCTCGCTATGAAGTGGAGGGACAATAAGAATGTTTTCCTTCTTACCTCCCTTCATGCAGACACGACAGTCCAAATTCGTACGGCGACTGGTGTTGTGGAGAAACCCCTCTGTGTCCACGAATATAACCAAAATATGGGAGGGGTGGACCTCAACGACCAGTTGATGGCGCCGTATCTAATTGACCGTAAGGCGAGACGCTGGTACAAAAAAGTGTCTCTATCATTATTCCAATTGGCTTTGCTGAACGCTCATGTGCTATACAGAGCTTCAGGCGGGACGTTATCTCTTCTAAAATTCCAGAATGAGATAGTCACAGAACTCCTGTATCCAGGCGGTTCTGCACCTCACCATCCCCAACCAAATGCAGTAAGCCGGCTGCATGAGAGGCATTATTCGTATGTCCTCCCGAGTACCCCTACCCAAAGCCACCCCCAAAAAAGATGTCGTGTCTGTAGCAAGCGCGGATTTAGGCGTGACACCCGTAGTTTTAGTCCACTCTGTCCTGACAAGCCTGGTCTTTGCCAAGGTGAATGTTTTGAACGCTACCACTCAAAAGTGAAGTTTTAGCGTAGGGTACAGCATTTCACAGACAAGGACACACTTACACAGGGTCTCCCAAGATGCCATTACATTTTGAGAGACCCGAACCATTACAGTTGTAAAGTTACAAAAAAAAGTGTAAAAAAGAAAAAAAAAACGTAAAAAACAAAACACAAAAAAAATATAAAATAAAAAAAACAAAAATAGTTGTCGTTTTATTGTTCTCTCTCTCTCTATTTTCTCTCTATTGTTCTGCTCTTTTTTACTGTATTCTATTCTGCAATGTTTTATCATGCTTGCTTTTCAGGTATGTAATTTTTTGTTTTCAGGTGCGCCATTCAACTGCAGCGCGGAATTATTTATCTTGACAGCAACAGCGTTTGCTCCCACGATACATAAAGCCGTGACTCCAGTGCTGTAGGAGGTGATTTCACCACCACAGTTAAAAAAAAGAGCATATATGCCGAAGCATGGGGGCAGCAGGGGCGGAGGAGCGATTTTGCTCCTAATGCCGCGTACATACGGTCGAAATTCCGACGGAGGCCTGCCCGTGGAAAATTCCGACCGTGTGTACGCGGCATAACTTTTTTGCGGGAGGATGCCCCCATGCTTCGGCATATATATATTTTAGGCACAGGTTGCGTTAAAACATTTTTTTATTTTTTACTAGGTTTTGTTTTGGTATTTGCTTTGCAGGTATGGCATGGTAAGGTCTTACTGTTGTACTGTAATGTTACTTTGTTTTAATGTTAACCACCATTTGCTTAGCAGGTACGCCATTCAGTTGCAGCGCGGATCTATTTATCTTGACAGCAACAGCGTTTGCTCCCACGATACATAAAGCCGTGACTCCAACGCTGTAGGAGGTGATTTCACCACCACAGTTAAAAAAAACAGCATATATGCCGAAGCATGGGGGCAGCAGGGGCGGAGGAGCGATTTTGCTCCTAATGCCGCGTACATACGGTCGAAATTCCGACGGAGGCCTGCCCGTGGAAAATTCCGACCGTGTGTACGCGGCATAACTTTTTTGCGGGAGGATGCCCCCATGCTTCGGCATATATATATTTTAGGCACAGGTTGCGTTAAAACATTTTTTTATTTTTTACTAGGTTTTGTTTTGGTATTTGCTTTGCAGGTATGGCATGGTAAGGTCTTACTGTTGTACTGTAATGTTACTTTGTTTTAATGTTAACCACCATTTGCTTAGCAGGTACGCCATTCAGTTGCAGCACGGATCTATTTATCTTGACAGCAACAGCGTTTGCTCCCACGATACATAAAGCCGTGACTCCAACGCTGTAGGAGGTGATTTCACCACCACAGTTAAAAAAAAGAGCATATATGCCGAAGCATGGGGGCAGCAGGGGCGGAGGAGCGATTTTGCTCCTAATGCCGCGTATATACGGTCGAAATTCCAACGGAGGCTTGCCCGTGGAAAAGTCCGACCGTGTGTACGCGGCATAACCTTTTATGCCGCGTACATACGGTCGAAATTCCGACGAAGGCTTGACCGTGTGTACGCGGCATAACTTTTTTGCGGGAGGATGCCCCCATGCTTCGGCATATATGCCCATCATTAGAAGTGGGTGGATGAAGGGAGGTATTCTAATGGTGGGCATACCCACCAATCAATCTCTTTTTTTCGTTCAGCCAATAGGCTGTATGAAAAAAAAGATTACAATACATGTCCAACAAGGACCAGCAACGTACTGGTATGTTGCTGGACTTTGAATGTTTATACCAGAATGATACCTGCGGGTTTAGGTATCATCTTGGTATCATTCTTTTCAGCCAGCGGCCGGCTTTCATGTAAAAGCAATTCTAGCAGATAATTAGCCTCTAGACTGCTTTTACAAGCAGTGGGAGGGAATGTCCCCGCCCCGGATATAAAAAGCGCCATTGGGAAATTGGGAAAGCATTTTATCACACCGATCTTGGTGTGGTCAGATGCTTTGAGGGCAGAGGAAAGATCTAGGGTCTAACCCCCCAATTTTTTTCAAAAAAAGAGTACCTGTCACTACCTATTGCTATCATAGGGGATATTTACATTCCCTGAGATAACGATAAAAATGGTAAAAAAATAAAATATGGAAGGCACAGTTTAAAAATAAAATAAAAAAGCCAAATAAATAATAAAAAAAAAAAAAAAAAAAAAAAAGCACCGCTGTCCCCCCCTGCTCTTGCGCAAAGGCAAACGCAAGCGTCGGTCTAGCGTCATATGTAAACAGCAATTGCATCATGCATGTGAGGTATCACCGCGAAGGTCAGATCGAGGGCAGTCATTTTAGCAGTAGACCTCCTCTGTAAATCTAACGTGGTAACCTGTAAAGGCTTTTAAATGCTTTTAAAAATGAATGTAGTTTGTCGCCGCTGCGCGTTTGTGCGCAATTTTAAAGCATGTCGTGTTTGGTATCCATGTACTCGGCCTATGATCATCTTTTTTATCTCATCAAACATTTGGGCAATATAGTGTTTTTTAGTGCATTAAAAATAAAAAAAGTGTGTTTTTCCCCCAAAAAATGCGTTTGAAAAATCGCTGCGCAAATACTGTGTGGAAAAAAAAAATGCAACACCCACTATTTTAATCTGTAGGGCCTTTGCTTTAAAAAAAAATATAATGTTTGGGGGTTCAACATAATTTTCTTGCAAAAAAAATTTTTTTTTCATGTAAACAAAAAGTGTCAGAAAGGGCTTTGTCTTCAAGTGGTTAGAAGAGTGGATGATGTGTGACATAAGCTTCCTAATGTTGTGCATAAAATGCCAGGACAGTTCAAAACCCCCCCAAATGACCCCATTTTGTAAAGTAGACACCTCAAGCTATTTGCTGAGAGGCATGTTGAGCCCATTGAATATTTTTTTTTTTTGTCCCAAGTGATTGAATAATGACCAAAAAAAAAAAAAAATGTACAAAAAGTTGTCACTAAATTATATATTGCTCAAACATGCCATGGGCATATGTGGAATTACACCCCAAAATACATTCTGTTGCTTCTCCTGAGTACGGGGATACCACATGTGTGGGACTTTTTGGGAGCCTAGTCGCGTACGGGACCCCAAAAACCAAGCACCGCCTTCAGGATTTCTATGGGTGTAAATTTTTGATTTCACTCCTCACTGCCTATCACAGTTTCGGAGGCCATGGAATGCCCAGATGGCACAAACCCCCCCAAATGACCCCATTTTGGAAAGTAGACACCCCAAGCTATTTGCTGAGAGGTATGTTGAGTATTTTGCAGATCTCGCTTTTTGTCACAAAGTTTTGAAAATGTAAAAAAAGAAAAAAAAAAAGAAAAAAAAATGTCTTTCTTAATTTTCAAAAACAAATGAGAGCTGTAAAATACTCACCATGCCTCTCAGCAAATAGCTTGGGGTGTCTACTTTCCAAAATGGGGTCATTTGTGGGGGTTTTGGGCTATTTTGACATTTTATGGCCTTCAAAACTGTGATAGGTAGTGAGGAGTGAAATCAAAAATTTATGCCCTTAGAAACCTTGAAGGCGGTGCTTGGTTTTTGGGGTCCCGTACGCGGCTAGGCTCCCAAAAAGTCCCACACATGTGGTATCCCCGTACTCAGGAGAAGCAGCAGAATGTATTTTGGGGTGTAATTTCACATATAACCATGGCATGTGTGAGCAATATATCATTTAGTGACAACTTTTTGTACATTTTTTTTTTTTCTTTTTGTCATTCAATCATTTGGGACAAAAAAAAAATATTCAATGGGCTCAACATGCCTCTCAGCAAATAGCTTGGGGTGTCTACTTTCCAAAATGGGGTCATTTGGGGGGGTTTTGTGCCATCTTGGCATTTTATGGCCTTCAAAACTGTGATAGGTAGTGAGGAGCGAAATCAAAAATTTATGCCCTTAGAAACCTTGAAGGCGGTGCTTGGTTTTTGGGGTCCCGTACGCGGCTAGGCTCCCAAAAAGTCCCACACATGTGGTATCCCCGTACTCAGGAGAAGCAGCAGAATGTATTTTGGGATGTAATTTCACATATGCCCATGGCATGTGTGAGCAATATATCATTTAGTGACAACTTTGTGCAAAAAAAAAAAAGTTTGTCATATTCCCGCAACCTGTGGCAAAATATAAAATATTCCATGGACTCAACATGCCTCTCAGCAAATAGCTTGGGGTGTCTACTTTCCAAAATGGGGTAATTTGGGGGGGTTTTGTGCTATTTTGGCATTTTATGGCCTTCGAAACTGTGATAGGTAGTGAGGAGTGAAATCAAAAATTTACGCTCTTAGAAATCCTGAAGGCGGTGCTTGGTTTTTGGGGCCCTGTACGCGGCTAGGCTCCCAAAAAGTCCCACACATGTGGTATCCCCGTACTCAGGAAAAGCAGCAGAATGTATTTTGGGGTGCAATTCCACATATAACCATGGCATGTGTGAGCAATATATCATTTAGTGACAACTTTTTGTACATTTTTTTTTTTTTTTTTTTGTCATTATTCAATCATTTGGGACAAAAAAAAAATATTCAATGGGGTCAACATGCCTCTCAGCAAATAGCTTGGGGTGTCTACTTTCCAAAATGGGGTCATTTGGGGGGGTTTTGTGCCATCTTGGCATTTTATGGCCTTCAAAACTGTGATAGGTAGTGAGGAGTGAAATCAAAAATTTATGCCCTTAGAAACCTTGAAGGCGGTGCTTGGTTTTTGGGGTCCCGTACGCGGCTAGGCTCCCAAAAAGTCCCACACATGTGGTATCCCCGTACTCAGGAGAAGCAGCAGAATGTATTTTGGGGTGTAATTTCACATATGCCCATGGCATGTGTGAGCAATATATCATTTAGTGACAACTTTGTGCAAAAAAAAAAAAGTTTGTCATATTCCCGCAACCTGTGGCAAAATATAAAATATTCCATGGACTCAACATGCCTCTCAGCAAATAGCTTGGGGTGTCTACTTTCCAAAATGGGGTAATTTGGGGGGGTTTTGTGCTATTTTGGCATTTTATGGCCTTCGAAACTGTGATAGGTAGTGAGGAGTGAAATCAAAAATTTACGCCCTTAGAAATCCTGAAGGCGGTGCTTGGTTTTTGGGGCCCTGTACGCGGCTAGGCTCCCAAAAAGTCCCACACATGTGGTATCCCCGTACTCAGGAAAAGCAGCAGAATGTATTTTGGGGTGTAATTTCACATATAACCATGGCATGTGTGAGCAATATATCATTTAGTGACAACTTTTTGTACATTTTTTTTTTTTCTTTTTGTCATTCAATCATTTGGGACAAAAAAAAAATATTCAATGGGCTCAACATGCCTCTCAGCAAATAGCTTGGGGTGTCTACTTTCCAAAATGGGGTCATTTGGGGGGGTTTTGTGCCATCTTGGCATTTTATGGCCTTCAAAACTGTGATAGGTAGTGAGGAGCGAAATCAAAAATTTATGCCCTTAGAAACCTTGAAGGCGGTGCTTGGTTTTTGGGGTCCCGTACGCGGCTAGGCTCCCAAAAAGTCCCACACATGTGGTATCCCCGTACTCAGGAGAAGCAGCAGAATGTATTTTGGGATGTAATTTCACATATGCCCATGGCATGTGTGAGCAATATATCATTTAGTGACAACTTTGTGCAAAAAAAAAAAAGTTTGTCATATTCCCGCAACCTGTGGCAAAATATAAAATATTCCATGGACTCAACATGCCTCTCAGCAAATAGCTTGGGGTGTCTACTTTCCAAAATGGGGTAATTTGGGGGGGTTTTGTGCTATTTTGGCATTTTATGGCCTTCGAAACTGTGATAGGTAGTGAGGAGTGAAATCAAAAATTTACGCTCTTAGAAATCCTGAAGGCGGTGCTTGGTTTTTGGGGCCCTGTACGCGGCTAGGCTCCCAAAAAGTCCCACACATGTGGTATCCCCGTACTCAGGAAAAGCAGCAGAATGTATTTTGGGGTGCAATTCCACATATAACCATGGCATGTGTGAGCAATATATCATTTAGTGACAACTTTTTGTACATTTTTTTTTTTTTTTTTTGTCATTATTCAATCATTTGGGACAAAAAAAAAATATTCAATGGGGTCAACATGCCTCTCAGCAAATAGCTTGGGGTGTCTACTTTCCAAAATGGGGTCATTTGGGGGGGTTTTGTGCCATCTTGGCATTTTATGGCCTTCAAAACTGTGATAGGTAGTGAGGAGTGAAATCAAAAATTTATGCCCTTAGAAACCTTGAAGGCGGTGCTTGGTTTTTGGGGTCCCGTACGCGGCTAGGCTCCCAAAAAGTCCCACACATGTGGTATCCCCGTACTCAGGAGAAGCAGCAGAATGTATTTTGGGGTGTAATTTCACATATGCCCATGGCATGTGTGAGCAATATATCATTTAGTGACAACTTTGTGCAAAAAAAAAAAAGTTTGTCATATTCCCGCAACCTGTGGCAAAATATAAAATATTCCATGGACTCAACATGCCTCTCAGCAAATAGCTTGGGGTGTCTACTTTCCAAAATGGGGTAATTTGGGGGGGTTTTGTGCTATTTTGGCATTTTATGGCCTTCGAAACTGTGATAGGTAGTGAGGAGTGAAATCAAAAATTTACGCCCTTAGAAATCCTGAAGGCGGTGCTTGGTTTTTGGGGCCCTGTACGCGGCTAGGCTCCCAAAAAGTCCCACACATGTGGTATCCCCGTACTCAGGAAAAGCAGCAGAATGTATTTTGGGGTGCAATTCCACATATAACCATGGCATGTGTGAGCAATATATCATTTAGTGACAACTTTTTGTACATTTTTTTTTTCTTTTTGTCATTATTCAATCATTTGGGACAAAAAAAAATATTCAATGGGGTCAACATGCCTCTCAGCAAATAGCTTGGGGTGTCTACTTTCCAAAATGGGGTCATTTGGGGGGGTTTTGTGCCATCTTGGCATTTTATGGCCTTCAAAACTGTGATAGGTAGTGAGGAGTGAAATCAAAAATTTATGCCCTTAGAAACCTTGAAGGCGGTGCTTGGTTTTTGGGGTCCCGTACGCGGCTAGGCTCCCAAAAAGTCCCACACATGTGGTATCCCCGTACTCAGGAGAAGCAGCAGAATGTATTTTGGGGTGTAATTTCACATATGCCCATGGCATGTGTGAGCAATATATCATTTAGTGACAACTTTGTGCAAAAAAAAAAAGGTTTGTCATATTCCCGCAACTTGTGGCAAAATATAAAATATTCCATGGACTGAACATGCCTCTCAGTAAATAGCTTGGGGTGTCTACTTTCCAAAATGAGGTCATTTGGGGGGTTTTGTGCTATTTTGGCATTTTATGGCCTTCGAAACTGTGATAGGTAGTAAGGAGTGAAATCAAAAATTTGCGCCCTTAGAAATCCTGAAGGCGGTGCTTGGTTTCCGGGGTCCCGTACGTGGCTAGGCTCCTAAAAAGTCCCACACATGTGGTATCCCCGTACTCAGGAGAAGCAGCAGAATGTATTTTGGGGTGCAATTCCACATATAACAATGGCATGTGTGAGCAATATATCATTTAGTGACAACTTTTTGTAATTTTTTTTTTGTCATTATTCAATCACTTGGGACAAAAAAAAAAATATTCAATGGGCTCAACATGCCTCTCAGCAATTTCCTTGGGGTGTCTACTTTCCAAAATGGGGTCATTTGGGGGGGTTTTGTACTGCCCTGCCATTTTAGCACCTCAAGAAATGAGATAGGCAGTCATAAATTTAAAGCTGTGTAAATTTCAGAAAATGTATCCTAGTTTGTAAACGCTATAACTTTTGCGCAAACCAATAAATATACGCTTATTGACATTTTTTTTACTAAAGACATGTGGCTGAATACATTTTGGCCTAAATGTATGACTAAAATTTAGTTTATTCGATTTTTCTTATAACAAAAAGTAGAAAATATAATTTTTTTTCAAAATTTTCGGTCTTTTTCTGTTTATATCGCAAAAAATAAAAATCGCAGAGGCAATCAAATACCATTAAAAGAAAGCTCTATTTGTGGGAAGAAAAGGACGCAAATTTCATTTGGGTACAACATTGCATGTCCGCACAATTTACAGTTAAAGCAGCGCAGTGCCGAATCCCAAAAACAGGCCTGGTCCTAATGGCCCGAAATGGTCCGGGGCTTAAGTGGTTAAAGATATATGCATTTTATTCCTTAGTGTAAGGAGTGGCACTTAAACCATGTAAGTGCAATGTATTGCTTTTAATGTTCTTAAAAATAGAGAGCGTTACACTATGGAGCCTTTGTTGATTTCCACCGGTATCCTCTTGAGTTTTAGAGAAATGGGAATACCATAAGAGATCATTTGTTTTGGAAGAGAGCTGGACCTGTAGAGTTTTGTGTTTTGGGCGAGATAAGACAGATCTGGTCATTGACTCTGGTGAGGTATTAGAGTGGAAGGTGGAGGATTCACAGGGGAGTGTGCACTTTGAACCAAGTTGCATTTCTGCAAGTGAAGATTTTGCACTTTATTGAAGCACTGGACACTTTCTAATGCACTGGGTACTTTAATAAGCTTTATTTATGATACGTGAAGTAGGATTCGTTTTCTATTACAAATTGCTTTGAGTTTGGAGTCTTATATTTATGTTTTGATATTTATTGATTTCAAATATGAATTTGGAGCACATATATTTTCTGACATATGAAATAAGATACTGACAGTGCTGTCATATATTTATCTTAATACCTGGGCAATGTCTATTTTGCAGTGGTGGCTGGTGCTCAAATTTTTTTGGGGGGGGCGCAAACAAGCTGAAAAAAAAAACATCAAGCGCAGCCACTGTGCCCATCAAGCGCAGCCACTGTGCCCATCAAGCGCAGCCACTGTGCCCATCAAGCGCAGCCACTGTGCCCATCAAGCGCAGCCACTGTGCCCATCAAACGCAGCCACTGTACCCATAAATTGCCGCCAATGTGCCATCAAATGCAGCTACTGTAATCATCAATTGCTGCCAATGTGCCCATCAATTGCCGCCACTGTGCCCAACAATTGCCGCCACTGTGCCCCATCAATTGCTGCCAGTGTGCCCCATCAATTTCTGCCAGTGTGCCCCATCAATTGCTGCCAGTGTGCCCCATCAATTGCTGGCAGTGTGCCCCATCAATTGCCGCCAGTGTGCCCCATCAATTGCCACCAGTGTGCCTCATCAATAGCCGCTACTGTGCCCCATCAAATGCTGCCAGTGTGCCCCCCCCCCCCCGCCCGGCACTTACCTGTCTCGGCGCTGTCCTCCACGCTCCAAGTCCTCATGTTTTCTCCCGTCCTCTGCTATGATTGATCGCCTGATAGGTGTCCAATCACAGTGCCTGTCACTTCAGCCAATCAGGTGACAGGGTAACCAGACCCGAGCATCCTGATTGGCTGAGAGGCGGGTCAGTTTTAGGGAAGCAATGTATTCACTTCCTTAACACAACACTGTGTAAACAGCTAACGCACAGCATTGCGCCTGCTGTTTACCAATTTGGAAGCCTATTAGAGCCTATGGCTCTAATCAGGACGCCTAATAGAGCCGACGGCTCTAATCAGGCACTTCCAAAAAAACGCTGCTGTAATTCAGGTGCCCGGCGGCTGACGAGGGGCCGGACACCTGAATAGGGGGCGGCAGCGGCGACAATAGATAGATTCATGCAATGCAATCTATTGGTGACAGACAGGTGCAGGAGAGAGGGGGCGGCGCTCCTGCACCCTTTATGGACACACCGCCACTGCTATTTTGTATGCGATTGATGTGCGATTTAATCAAAACAACTGAATCCACAATTAACTGAACTTAACTTTAAGGCTGCATTCACACCTGAGCGTTTTGTAGCCTGAAGCCTGAAGCTACAAAATGCTAGAGGGGAAAAAATCCATTATTCTCAATGGAGATGGTTCACATCTCCACTCTCATACGCCTGAAGCCGAACGCCTGAAGCTCAAACAAGTTCCGGACCCTTTTTGTCACGCGAATCGGGCAGATTTGGGCGTTTTAGGAGTCATAGAATGTAATGGAAACGCTTGATTCAAGCGTCTAGCACGACAATGAGCGTTTCCACGGGCGCAAATTTGCGCGATAAAACGCCGGTAAAAACGTCGGTAAAAACGCTTGAAACGCTACGCTCAGGTGTGAATGCAGTCTAAGTGGATGTAAACCCGATTCATGAAATTTGAGCTGGGCACATAAATCTGCAGTGTTTTTTTATCTCTCTTCAAAGAGCTATGTCTCCTAGCTCTCTCCTGACCCGTTCCTCTGTTATCAGCCTGATAACTCCTGACAAATTCTCTGACACATCAGATAAAAGCAGCCTGACATTTCTGTCAGGGGAGGTTACTATAAATAGATTAGCAGGGAGCTGGCGCTGTTACAAAACACCTCTGAGAGTCTCTGCCTATGATGAGAGGGGGTGTGTGCCTTTCCTCCAATCAGCAATTTTAGCTATCTTGCCTGTATGCCCAGATATCACACTCTGTGTTAAACAGGAAGAGAAAATCTCCTAACACGATCTGTACTTTCTAAACAGTATATAAATGTGAAGTCAGCAGATATACATGTACAACCTATGTAGGGAGATTTGGTTCATCCCTGTGTATCATCTGAGGCTGTTCACTTCACTGGGTATATGGAGGGTTTACATCCACTTTAACTTAACAATTAACTTGCCTCTGATTGATTTAGTCTCAATTTAAATTGGATTTGTTTTAAACTGAGTTGATCGACCAGGGTGGAAGATTTTTGATTGAGTACAGCAGCACTGAAATACTTTGTTCATGAATGCGATCGATCAGATTATGACATTACATCACAGAATCAGAGATGAGATCGATAATTTATGATCATAAGTAATGATCGTATCTTAACTACGAATTGAATGCGGCTTCCCCACGTCTGTTATATTGATCTTGAGTTCTTTTCGGAGGAGATTCATCGGAAAATAAATTGATCATTTCACGCAGCATGTATGGCCACCATAAGACAGATTGAATATCTTCATTAAAGTTTTTTTTTTTTTTTTTAATTAAGACTGTCAAAGAGACTAAACTGTACTATATAGCATGTTTAAAACATCATGGCTACCTTTTCCTTTAATAAGTAAGGTAGATACCCTTTGACACAATGACACAGATATTGTGCATACAGTAGCACAGTTGAGCTTTAAATAGAAGCAATTACTTAGAACAATGCCTTAACTGCTAATATGTGCTAAGCAGATTTCTTAGCATGGTTTTACTCATCTGATTAGAATACTCCTTTATGCTAGTTAAGGTCGTGCCCCTTCTTTGTTTCTCAGCTTTTCTTGTAGTTAGGCACGTTTCAGTACCTAGTAGGCCATAACTTATCTGTATGACTGCTGACAGAGGTCGCTCTCGCCTTGTTAGCCTGGCCATGTTATGGCACATTCTATGATTACTGATAAAGAGATGTTCTTTCTCAGCTGGGGTCACCCTCACATTTCCACTGAACATCTATTTATGGGACAAAATCTAGGCAAGAAGAAAAAAAAAAGGAATTCATAAATGTAATACTATAAATACTTGTATTAACCATGTTATTGGAATACAATGGGGTTGATTTACTAAAATTGGAGAGTGCAAAATCTGGTGCAGCTCTGCATAGAAACCAATCAGCTTCCAGTTTTTTTTTGTTGTCAAAGCTTAATTGAACAAGTTAGAAACTGATTGGCTACCATGCAGAGCTGCACCAGATTTTGCACTCTCTAGTTTTAGTAAATCAACCCCAATATATTTACAATAGCAGTCATATCAAATATTCTATAAAGATAACTGCACAAGTAAAATACTTTTAGGGTAACATCACCATACCAATTTTCCCATTCAAAGAATTGACACAAATTTGATAGTACAGTGGGACCTCGGAATACGAGCATAATTCGTGCCAGGAGAATGCTCGTAATCCAAAGTACTCGCATATCAAAGCGAGTTTCCCCAGTGAAGTCAATGGAAACAAAAATAATTAGTTCCGCATTGACTTCAATGGCATGCAATACCGCATGCGGCCAGAGGCAGGGGGGCGCCGGAGAGCCTCGAAAACGGCCGAAAAGGCCAGAGGAAAGACTCGTTCCTGAGATTTGCCGAGGTCAGCCGTGCTGTCCTCAGGCCTTTTTCCGTGCATTTCCGAACAACGCCGACGCGGTACTGCACACCGCTTTGGCCTGAATCGTGCTCGTTTTGCGAGACAACACTCGCAAACTGAGTTACAATTTTTAAAAATACAGTGCTCGTATTGCGAAACGCTCGTTAACCGCGTTACTCGCAATCCGAGGGTCAAACCTTGGTTTGAGAGTAACTTGGTTTGAGAGCGTTTTGCAAGACAAGCAAAGCTTTTTAATACATTTTGACTTGATATACAAGCGATCTCTTGATATAAGAGTAGTGTCACGTCACAACTAAGTATAAAAGAGAAGAAAGGCACCTCTAAGTGTAGCAATCTGGTTACATTTAATGAAGGTACAACATTTAGAAACTCACATGGTTGATGATTAAAACAGGCACATCTAAGTATGCAGGCATCTGGGGTAAAGCTGTCCACATACACCATCCCAACGTCATCTCTTCCACGCTGCACTCCACAAGCGATACAAGCCTTGTTTTCAGATCGCTCTACTGCAGGGTAGTCTTCCCGGTCACAATTGCAGACTGACAGCGGTGAGAGCCGCCGGCAGTGCGGGGGATGGTCTATCTATGTGGACAGCTTTACCCCGGATGCCTGTGCCATGCGCCTCTTTTAATCATCAACCATGTGAGTTGCTAAATGTAACCATATTGCTACACTTAGAGGCGCCTCTCTTCTCTTTTCTACACTGTAACTCCTGCTGGATTTTGCTGCTAATCCCCTTGTGGAGACTTCCATTTGTTGATGGACATTTTATGGTTACACATTGCTATGATCTTTTTATATGGACTATAAACTGAAGGACCTATGAATAAATGGTTGTGGAACGAATCATTTGATTTTTCATTATTTCTTATGGGGAAATTTGCTTTGATATACAAGTGCTTTGGATTACAAGCATGTTCCTGGAACGAATTATGCTCACAATCCAAGGTTTTTCTGTATATGCCCTCCATCTCATATGCTTGCCAACATGAAGGGGACGACAGTGACTTCTAGGAATCTTTTAGAACCTCCTGCCAAATGTTTTCTTTTTGCTGGCTGTCTCTGTAGAGTTGAACCCCATAGATGTCTTAAGGGCCGTATCCTGACCCAGAGAAATTTGTTTCTTGAAGCATGAGAAGGTGTATAGTTATGGTAATATGGTAGTATGTTCAAAAACATGGAGGCAACCTGAAGTTATCTTTTGGTGTACACTGAAGACTGATTAGTTAAATGGGGTTTATGCACCCTGTCCTATCCAAACAGTATCATTCTCCAGATCTTACATTGTGGTTATTCCCCATGTATCATTTATGTAGTGCAAAAGGGTTGAACTGCAGTGTAAGAGGCATTGATAAGTGCAGCTTGGGCCTTGTTTAAAGAAAGCTACATAGGTTCTGGTCAATTTTATTTTACTGTATTTTTTCACATTTCCAAAAATGTACACTGTTAATTTTGTATCACTTTTAGTAACAATATACTGTATTTTAACCACTTAAGCCCCAGACCATTTTGGCTGGTTAAAGACCAGGCCACTTTTTGCGATTCAGCACTGCGTCGCTTTAACTGACAATTGCGCGGTCGTGCGACGTGGCTCCCAAACATTGACGTCCTTCTTTTGCCACAAATAGAGCTTTCTTTTGGTGGTATTTGATCACCTCTGCAGTTTTTATTTTTTGCGCTAAAAACAAAAATGCAATATTTTAAAAAAAATGCAATATTTTTTACTTTTTGCTATAATAAATGTCCCCCAAAAATATATAAAAAAATATTTTTTCCTCAGTTTAGGCCGATACGTATTCTTCTACATATTTTTGGTAAAAAAAATCGCAATCAGTGTTTATTGATTGGTTTGCGCAAAAGTTATAGCGTTTACAAAATAGGGGATAGTTTTATGGCATTTTTATTATTTATTTTTTTTACTAGTAATGGCGGAGATCAGTGATTTTTTTCATGACTGCGACATTATGGAGGACACTTTTGATACATTTTTTGGACCATTGTCATTTTCACAGCGACAGTGCTATAAAAATGCACTGATTACTGTGAAAATGACACTGGCAGTGAAGGGGTTAACCACTAGGTGGCGCTGTAGGGGTTAAGTGTTCCCTGCATAGTGTTTCTTACTTTAGGGGGGATGGGCTGTGTGTCACATGACTACGATCTCCGCTCCGAGAACACGGAGCTGAGATCAGTGTCATTGTCACTAGGCAGAGCGGGGAGATGCTTGTTTACACAAGCATCTCCCCGCTCTATACCTCCGTGAGACGATCGTGGGGGTCCCTGAGGCGGTCGAGTCCGCGGGACCCGCGGTACGACTCACGGGGATGGCGGCAGGGTCGCGAGCGCGCCGCCGCCGGCGCGTGCGCGACCACAAGGACAGGCACTTAAAGGGGACGTACAGGTACGTTGATGTGCCTGTCCGTGCCATTCTGCCGACGTATATGTACAGGAGGCGGTCGGCAAGCGGTTAAATAAAGAGACGTGACCAGCTCTACAATTTGCAGACACAAAAATTTTATATATCTATTCTTGGATCTGGTTGCTATATTACTTTCCATTTTCAGGCTTTTCTTCCCTTTATTTTCTGATGCTCAGTTTGAACTTCAGCAAGTCATCGTCACCACGTCTAGATGCCTAAATGCATTGAGTTGCTGCCATGTAATTGACTGATTAGCAATTTGTGTTACCAAGCTATTGAACAGGTGTACCTAATAACGTGGCCGATGAGTGTACATTCCACATTAATAATTATGCTACGAAAATTACTATCTGCTGTAAATTACCTGCAGCATTGCTCCTGATTCTTCTTGCCGGAGGCAGCTATTTTGCTGAAGCCCAGAGCGCCTGCACAGCAGTAAATCATAAAGCGGAACTAAGCTCATCGATTTAACGGTTTAAAAAAACAGTTGAATTTCTGAAATCCTGGGATTGCTAACTGTCACATTTGCCTGTGTCCTCAACCAGACTGTCAAACCATCAAATGGCTGGTGTCATAAGAGATCACATGTGCAGCACCATGGCAATTGCAGATCAAACAGAAGCAGCTTCCTTGGCTGTAAAGAATAGGAGGGTTTAATTCCGGTTGAAGGCTGTCAGCAGATTGGCCTCTACAAACTCAGCAGTGCCTAAAAATGGAGAGCAACTGAGCATGTGCAGAGCAGGATGAGACAGAGTATTACTGGATATTAAACAGTAAAGACACTTATTTTTAATGTTTTACATAGCTATACCTGGAATAGGGGCCAGCCTGAAGTGATCTAGCAGGACTTAATTTTCTGACTAAAGTTCCACTTTAACTGCTTACCGACCGCCCGCCGTTTGACAGCGGCAGAATGGCTCCCCTGCGCAAATCGCCATAGCTTTACGGCGGGCGCTTTAAGGGGTATAGGGGCATCACTTAGGAGCCGATGCGTATGCTCGGCGCCCACGATATCCACCGGGCACCCGCGATTGCTCCTGACATGGGTGAGGAGACAGATCTGTTGTTCCTAATGCTTAGGAACAACAATCTCTCTTCTCCCCCAGTCAGTCCCATCCCCCTACAGTTAGAACACATACTGAGGGAACACATTTAACCCCTGCCCTGCCAGTGACATTTATACAGTAATCAGTGGCTATTTAGTCGCTGTATAAATGTCGCAGTCCCGATAAAAATCGCAGATCGCCGCCATTACTAGTAAATAATAAGCTGCGCAAACTGTTGGCGCTATATAAAACCTGTATAATAATAATATAATAATAATAATAATGCCATAAATCTATCCACTCTTTTGTAGAAGCTATAACTTTTGAGCAAACTAATCAATATACGCCTATTGCGATTTTTGTATGTAGAAGAATACATAGTTTTTTTTTTTGTTTTTTAGTTTTGGGATATTTATTATAGCAAAAAGTCAAAAATATTGTTTTTTTTCCAAAATTGTCGCTCTTCCTTTGTTTATATCGCAAAAAATAAAAACCGCAGAAGTGATCAAATATCTCTAAAAGAAATCTCTATTTGTGTGGGAAAAAACACATACATTTTGTTTGAAAAAAACATTGCACTAGGGTGCCCACGTGTCCTGGATTCCCCGGAACTGTCCCGCAATTGACATGTTTTCCCTGGGTCCCGGGCACCTTCATTCTGGGACAATACAATGTCCCAGAATGAAATAGAGGATACAGCCACCCCCTACTAACTAATAACTACATTTCCGGAACTGGTTGCTAGGGCCAGCGCTGCCTGGCATCTTGCAACCAGTGCCAATTTACTCTCAGACAGCGAGACCAGGAGCGAGGCCCACCCATCTTGGCACCTTCTCCTTCTCCGGCACCCAAGCAGCAGGAACTGGTGTGATCTTCACTCTCCAGATAGTGACGCCACTCTTTTTCTTCTACGCATGTGGCTCATGCAGAGAGAGTGACAGCATCACTGCATCTGGTGGCAGGCTATGGGTGGCAAGCGGCACTGCATCTGGTGGCAAGTGGCACATTCACATGACAAATAACCCGCCGCCAAATTCCCCATCAACCCCGAGACTACATTTCCCCCCGCCCCCCCCCCCCTCACCTTTTTTTGGGGAAGATGAGAGAGGGGGTGTGTCCCTGAATGGCAGTTTGGAAATGTGGTCACCCTACGTCGCACGCCTGCACAATTGTCAAAGCGATGCAGTGCCGTATCGCAAAAAAATGGCCTGGTCAGGAAGGGGGTAAATTCTTTTGTGGCTGAAGTGGTTAAAGCAGAACTAAACCTTATTTGTAGAGGACTGCGAGCAGGCAGCTCTTTATTGCAGAAGAAACATGCTATGTCTAATCTGCAATAACACACACCTACCTGCCTGTTCGCAGTCTTCTACTACAGTATATACACCCAGCTCAGCAGGCGTTCCCAGCGCGCTCCAGCTGTGTCCAAATAACTGAATCCTGTGTACATAAGTACATAGTTAGTCAGGTTGAAAAAAGACACAAGTCCATCTAGTTCAACCATAAAATGCCGCATGCGCGGGGTGATGTCACTGTAATCAGTAAATGTAGATGTTTTAACCAAGGAAACGTTTTAATTAAAAAAGATCAAACTATTGGTTGAGCTTTGTCATCCTACAACATATCAGACACAGCACTCATATTATTACTACCTTATTTGGAGTTATATAATCCTTCCAATGAAACATTGATTGCTGAGCAACTATAAAGTGCAATGACCTTTTCATCATCCACCCTATTTGTTAGCCTTTTATTGTTCTGTTTCATGTTTTCATGCAGTCAGAGTACACATTGTTCAGCATTGAGCACTGATTAACTCCTCCATGATATACAGCAGGCAGAGCAGAGCAAAGAGATGCCCATGTTGTATATATCTTGTGGCCACACACATTTCACATCAGTTTCTTTAACCACTTCAATACAGGGCACTTTCACCCCCTTCCTTCCCAGGCCAATTTTTAGCTTTCAGCGCTGTCACACTTTGAATGACAGTTGTGCGGTCGTGCGACGTTGTACCCACAAATAGAGCTTTCTTTGATGTGTTGTGAACAAGCAAGCTATCGCTTGTGAAACGCGTCTACCATTGCCTGTATCTGTCTGATCCTTTTGACAATAAAGATGACATCAAGATAAGTTGGAGTTCCAGTGTGCGACCAATTTCTTGTTTTATTTTTCTTTTGATGGTATTTGATCACCTCTGCGTTTTTAATTTTTTGCGCTATAAACAAAAAAACACAATATTTTTAACTTTTTGCTATAATAAGCATCCCAATTTAAAAAAAATAAAAAATTCCTCTGTTTAGGCCGATACATAGTCTTCTACATATTTTTGGTAAAAAAAAAATCGCAATAAGCGTATATTGATTTGCGCAAAAGTTATAGCGTCTAGAAAATAGAGGATGGATTTATGTCATTTTTATTATTATTTTTTTTACTACTAATGGCGGCGATCTGCGATTTTTTTTATCGTGACTGTGACATTGCGGCGGACATATGGGACACTTTTGACACTATTTTGGGACCATTCACAATTATACAGCGATCAGTGCTATAAATATGCATTGATTACTGTGTAAATGTGACTGGCAGAGAAGGGGTTAACACTAGGGGGCGATCAAGGGGTTGATTGTGTGTCCTAGGGAGTCATTCTAACTGTAGGGGGAGGGGACTGAAGAGAGGAGGAAACTGATCGTTGTTCCTATATACAAGGAACATGCGATCAGTTCTCCTCTCCCCTGACAGGACGTGGATCTGTGTGTTTACACACACAGATCCACGTCCCTGCTCTGTGATGAGCAATCACGGGGGCCCGGCGGCCATCGTGGGCGCCGGGCACGTGCACCGAGTACACAGTGATGCAGCGAGCACACGTGCGTGCCAGAATGGCGGGAAAACAAGGACATCATATGATGGACGCCTGCCATTTTACTATACGGCGGTAGGCAAGTAGTTAAAGTAGATCTAAAGCCAAAACCTAGTTTTAAGGAATGGTATAAAGCTGAACTCTAGGCAGATATATACACAAATAATACAGTTCTGTAATAACTAATACATCATTAAACATATTTTTAAATGCAACCAGGGCTGAACTGTAAAAACATATGTTCTTTATGCCCCATACACACGATCGTTTTTCATGCCGTCACAAATGCAATTTTTAAAAATGGGCATTAAAACCGATCGTGTGTAGGCTCCAGAGCATTTTTAACGACGTGAAAAACGGCCCTTAAAAATTTCGAACATGCTCTATTTTTTCATGTCGTTTTTCATGTCGTTTTTTTTAACGACGTGAAAAACGATAGTGTGTATGCTTTTACGAGGTGAAAAAAAACGTGCATGCTCAGAATCAAGTATGAGACGGGAGCGCTCGTTCTGGTAAAACTAGCATTCGTAATGGAGATAGCACATTCGTCACGCTGTAACAGACTGAAAAGCACGAGGCTGAAAAACGTGAATCGTCGCTCAACAAACTTTACTTACATGAAGGGTGGCGCCATCCGAACGGAACTTCCCCTTTATAGTGCCGTCGTACGTGTTGTACGTCACTGTGCTTTGCTTGAACATTTTTTAAAATGATCGTGTGTATGCAAGACAGGCTTGAGAGGAAACATGAAAAAAAACGACGAGAAAAACGTTGGTTTAAAAAATGGCATGAAAAACGATCGTGTGTACGCCGCATAAGGCTATTTTCTCTTCTGAACCAAAGTTCTTTTATTATGGGTAGCAGTAAAATACTGTCTTATGGCCAATAGATGGAGCTGAGGAGCACAGGAAAAACAAACACTGATCAGCCATACCCATATGACCACCCGCCTAAAATTGAGTAGGTCCCCCTTTTACTGCAAAAAACAGCCCCTTTTGCCACCAAAACAGCCCTGACCCGTCGAGGCATGGATGCCGCTAGACCTCTGAAGGTATGCTTGGTATCTGGCACCAAGCAGTCAGTAGCAGATCAAGTTCTTCAAGTTGTTAGGTGGGGCCTCCATGATTTGGACTTGTGTTTCTTACACATCCTACAGATGCCTGATTGGATAGAGATCTGGAGAATTTGGCGGTCAAGTCAACACCTCAAACTCGTTATTGTGTTCCGCAAACCATTCTTGGACCATTTTTGCAGTGTGGCAGGGTGCATTATCCTGCTGAAAGAGGCCACTGCCATCAGGGAATATTGTTTCCATGAAGGGGTATACTTGGTCAGCAATAATGTTTAGGTAGGTGGTACAAGTCAAGTAACATCAATGGTAGGACCCAAGGTTTTCCAGCAGAACATTGCCGAAGCATCGCACTGCCTCCCCTAGCTTGCCTTCTTCCAATACTGCATCCTGGTACCATCTCTTCCCCAGGTAAGCGATGCGCACCCCCCCCCCCCCCCGGCCATCCACATGGTGTAAAAGAAAACATGATTCATCAGACTGGCCACCTTCTTCCATTACTCTGAGGATCAGTTCTGATGTTCACAGACCCATTGCAGGTGCTTTTGGCTGTGGACGGGGGTCAGCATGGGCACCCTACTTAACCCCATACACAACAAACTGCGATGCCCATTTTTTCTGCTTTCAACACATCAACCTCAGGGAAACATGTTTACTTGCTGTCTAATATATCCCACCCACTTTCAGATGCCATTGTAACGAGATAAGAAATTATATTAACTTAAAAGAGAAGTATGGCCAAAGCAATTTTGCTGTACTTCTCCTGGGGTTTACAGGAGTTCAGTTCTTTCTGCACTTCTATGACCCACTTTCAGCCAACAGTGGGCTAAAGCCCGCTGTCAGCAGACGTCACAGGCTCTGAAAAGATCCCAACCATGTACTGTAGATGCCTGGACCGGCAGCTGGCTCAGCCTCTCAGTGATCTGCCCAGAGCCTGAGCCAGACACTCTCACCCCCTCCACAGCCCAGCACACCAGTGAGCGCTGGAGGGGCAGAGCAAAGAGTCATTGACTTACCGTCACCAGCTCTCTACAGCCTGCAGACCAAGAGCTGAGCGACCAGCAGTGTTTGATCGCTCAGTTCTCATAGAGCCAGCGGAGGACAGATGCAGCTTCAGATCGATGCTGCATCCACCTAGTTTATTTTTTTAAGCCCAAACATCTCTTTTAATCTGTCAGTGGTCATACATTTATGGCTGATGTATGTCATAGTAAGAAAATATATAATGTAACAATTTAAAGAGAGAAACAGTGGTCACTTTTATTTGTTAATTCCAGCCAGCAATGTCTAGATTTGTTACATTGTATCTCACTTTGTCTTTCCTCATGCTCATCGGCTACATCTAGTGGCCACAATGCAATATTTCACTACTTTAATTAGTTCAGAAGAGAAAATAGCCCAACGAACATCTGCTTCAGATTCCAAATGGATGAATGGCTATGCAAATTATTTTTCTTATAAATAGACCCCTAAGTGTTATATATATTAAGCACACATTTAGATATCTTTTATAGAAATAATAAGTTGTAAAGCTAATAACGTTAAAAAAATGTGTTTTGAAATGAAAAGCCTTACTCACAGTAGGCCTCACAGTCTCATGCCTCGTACACACGACCATTTTTCCTGACGGGATTCCAGTCAAGTCTGCCTTGCATACACATGGTCACACAAAAGACCGCTGAACTTTTGAATGTCAAGAACGCGGTGACGTCAAAGACTACGATGAGCCGATTAAATGACGTTCTATGCTTCCGCGCATGCGTTGAATTGTTTACGAGCATGTACGTTTTTTCCCCTCAGGAAACCACACAGACGACCGGTTTTCTCGGCAGGATTTTTTTCCTGACGGGAAAATAGAGAACAAGTTTTTTTTTTTTCCCCCACAGTTTTCCTGTCGGGAAAACTGCGATTGAGCATACACATGGCCGTTTTTCCTGGCGAAAAACTGTCATGGCAGTTTTCCTGCCGGGAAAACCGGTCGTGTGTACGAGGCATGAGAACTACGATTGTAAATGATAAAAGAGGGTTATTTGTATAGGCACCTTAACTTCGGACTCCATCTAAAAACCTTTTTATTTCCTTTGGAAAGTGTGGGAAAGGGTTAAAAAATGTTCTGTTCTGTAGAGATTGCCCTGACTTTTTGTCACAGTGATAGTGATTATTGATTCAGGAAGTAAGTGTGAATCATCCCAACAGGGAAACAGCACAGTAGAACTTAGAATTCTTTCTTTTTCTATTTAAAATGAAAAAAAAAGAAAAAAAGATGAGTTTGATTCACACTTTTATGGACACATTTACCTTAAAGAGGAACTGCAGTCTGCTCACATAATTTGTAATAAAAACATCTTTGCCATTCTGAAGCTTCCCTCCAACCACTTTGCATATTATTTTATATATACTGTGATTCTGTACAAATATGCTGGAGAAATCTTCCTCCACTGAGTCTGGCTGCATCCATTTTAACTGTGGGCAGCTGAAGCTGCTGCCTGTTCACTTCCTGGATTTACACAGACACCCAGAGGTACACCTCCATCTCTGCAGCTCTCATTGGCCCTCTTAATACTCATCCCCCTTCCCTTCCTGGCAAACTCTGACAAGAGTGAGACAGAGACCTGTACATGATGTCATAAGCCTAAGCTTTTTACCAGAAAAGAAACAGTAAGTGGGCTGTATAAGGTATTTCTGGCAGAAAAAACAGTTTTACTATCCAGAGTTAAAACAACAAGGGCAGAAGATTTAATAGATGGAAAGTTGAAAATATGACTGAAGTTCCGTTTTAAATTAAGTGCATCTACACACCACAATTTCTGTTCATTCCCATTGATATCTATTCTTAGGTGAAATATATACAGAGCCATCGACAGCAATAAATGGGGACCATGTCACACATAAGCTTAAGTCTAGGTTCACACCTATGCAGCTGCACTTGATGCTTTTTTCATATATGTTTTGCAGTGCTTTTAGCATTTAGTTTTTTTTGCATTTTTAAACCCTCTTTTATGCATTTTTCATTTTTTTTCTCTTTAAACACACTGTACATTGCTGGTTGCTAATGAGCGGCCACTGCGTCCTTAACAACCGATGACAGCTGATGACTCATCGGTTCTTGTGAAAGCAGAGGCTGGCTTCCTGGCCCACTCCTTAGCAACCAGCTATATACAGTATTTAAATGGAAAAATAGAAAATGCAACACACATCAAAAATGACATCACAAACACAACACTTGCGTTACTGGTGTGATTCCATTGAAGTCTATTACATGCTGCCTATCAGTGCCCATCAGTGCCACCTATCAGAGCTCATTGTGTGTTGCATGTCTGTGCTGCATATTAGTGCCTCCTCATTGTGCCATCTCATCAGTGTCCATCAGAGCAGTGCGGCCTCATCAGCGCCCATCAGTGCAGCCTCATCAGCGCCCATCAGTGCAGCCTCATCAGCGCCCATCAGTGCAGCCTCATCAGTGCCCATCAGTGCAGCCTCATCCGTGCCCATTAGTGCAGCCTCATCTGTGCCCATCAGAGCAGCCTCATCAGCGCACATCAGTGAAGGAGAAAAATTACCTATTTACAAAATTTTCTAACAGACACTAAGAGAAGAAAAAAAAAACAATCTTTTTTAGTTTTTTAGCAAAAAATAAAAAAAAAACCCCAGTGGTGATTAAATACCACCAAAAGAAAGCTCTATTTGTGTGAAAAAATTATAAAAATGTAATTTGGGTGCAGCATTGCATGGCCGCGTAATTGTCATTTAAAATGCGACAGCTCTGAAAGCTGAAAATTGGCCTGGGCAGGAAGGGGATGAAAGTGCCCTGTATTGAAGATTGAAGTTGTTAATCTAATCAAATGGCTTCCATATTTTCTGAGTCATTGATTCAGAACAAGTATTTTGTGGTTCTTAGAGAATCCTACTACTAAAATTTATTTTTGTTTATCTATACAGTATTACAGGTCAGTAAAGCACGGTGCAGGTTTCCATGATGCCGCGTACACACGATCGATTTTCTCGACGGTGAAAACACCGTCGAGAAAATCGACGGAAAAAACGAGGAACGGCTTGTTCCCCTACACACGGCCGGGTTCCCCGACATTTTTTCTCTTGGTCGAGAAAAACGACCTTGTGTAGGCTCCGCGGCAGTGTTTCCCTATGGGAAAACTGCCACGGAAAAAAATGCAGTGTATCACGACGAGAAAAATTAGAGCATGTTCTAATTTTTCTCGTCGTGATTAATGCCGTTTTTCTCATCAGGAAAAATGATCAAAAGCCCACACACAGTCGTTTTTCTCGTCAAAGAGAAAAAATTTAATTTTTCCCGACGAGAAAAATGGTCGTGTGTACGCGGCATAACTGTTTAACTTTATATAGCTGTTGCAGGGTCTTTGAAATTTGTTGGTCATTAGGTAATATTTCCATTCAATGTAATTGTTTTCTGACTATTAGCTTTTGATTATGGATTACAATTGAGATATTCATTCAAAGAGTAGTGAGCTTAATGGCCAAGACAAGAACTTTATGATACCACACATTGTTCAGTCAAAAGAAGCATATTTGTATATAACCACAGTGGCCACTATGATTGTGTTTTTAGCATTGATAATATTTGCAAGCCAAGTAATTCAGTCACTCCCTGTATATAGAAAAATGTACAAGAGTGATGCATGGGCCAAGCTATGTCCCTCAGTTGCATGGGTGGTTGGGGTTGGAACTGAAATCTCCCTCTTGGAGTTGAGTTGAGTCAAAGATTTTGGTTTCACAAAGAGATCAGTTTTGGATGGATCCTTCCTCCCTACAGTGTTTGCTTTACAGACTGAGTTCAGTCAGAAAAAGTGACCATCAATGAGAATCGTATAAACGAATTGGACAGATTGTGATTTCAGATTCAACAGTAGACATACAGTATCTTATGCCGCGTACACACGGTCGGAATTTCTGACAAGAAAAGTTTGATGTGAGCTTTTGGCTGGAAATTCCGACCGTGTGTAGGCTCCATCTGACTTTTTCTGTCGGAATTTCTGACAACAAAAATTTGAGAGCTGGTTCTCAATTTTTCCGACAACAAAAGTTGTTGTCGGAAATTCCGATCGTCTGTATGCAAAAAAGCACGCCTGCTCAGAATCAATTTGACGCATGCTCGGAATCATTGAACTTTATTTTTCTCGGCTCGTTGTAGTGTTGTACGTCACGGCGTTCTTGACGGTCGGAATTTTGTGTGACCGTGTGTATGCAACACAAGTTTGAGCCAACATTCCGTCGGAAAAAAAAACCACGGTTTTCTTGTCGGATTTTCCGATCGTGTGTACGCGGCATAACATTTGGTTTTTGGTTTTAGAAAATGGTTAACCCTTCCATGCTATTACATGAAGAGGACAGTCTCTGTCCTGGGTGAACGATTCCTAATTTAAGAAATACTAATTTAATGATTTCTGAGACTATAAGTTTATTTACATACTGTGTGGCATTAGCAAACATCCAATAGCTTGCAATCCATTACTCTTATGCAAAGGTCATCTTGCGCTATTATGGCTTAGTGTCAGAACTAATTGTGTTGTTCCTCTACTGTAAATCAACTAGAAGATATAAATCAAGGTGCAAATTGGAGCAGATGCTTCCATCCAGAAAAGTGGGTGTTTACTGTATGTCCGCAGGACCGCAGCTCCCGGCCAGACATTGAGACTCAGGGACTCTCAACTACCGTTGATAACATGTTGTACTTTTGGAAGTCTCGCAATGGGTGTTTAATAATACATTTATCCAAATGCCTGCTACATTAAACTGACATATGAAGGCAGCTAAATAAAATATTACTAAAAGGCCCATAGCAAAAAATATTATTATCTGGTAACCTGTATGGGGTTATTGCCCACAACGAAAGTATTCAGTAAAATAATTCAGTTTTGTATTCCACTTTGTTTTTTTTAATATCACTTAAAGGCCCATAGCAAAAAAAATTAAAAATTTCCCATACCTGTGTGGAGTTATTGCCCACAACAAAAGTATTCAGTATAAAAATTCCTTTTTGTATTTCACTTTTTTTTATATTTTTTTTTCCACATTTACATGCAGGCTCAAATGTCCAGCAAAAGTGACAGCTACCAGGGTCATAGCAAACCATATAACAGTGCTGGGGTGCTTATAACTGTCCGTTTTTATTCATTTGGTTTAAACCCTTTTTTAAAAAAATAAAATAATTCACCGCGTGACAACACTGCATGATTTCATTACAAAATGAAAGCGGAGGTTCCGCTGCGTTTTTTTTTTAAAATTTGGTTTTAGCATACTAATGTGTACTCACATTTTCGGTGTCTTCAAATAAACCCTCTCGGTTTTCGTTATATAGAACAACTTATATTCTGCTTTCCTGGACGTCTCCCTTTTGCTTGTGGGCATTGTGAAGCCCACAAGCAATCACTTCCTGGAAGCGGTGAATGCTCCTGTCCCAGCATTCACTGCTCGTTCACGGCGAGTAGCGCCGTAAACATATTGGTTGCCATCACAACGGGTGGCGTCATAGAAATAACACGCCCCGTTGTGATGGTATGCAGAAAAAAATGTGCAGCAAAGTCCCACACTGCATTGTGGCGCCGGGGAAAGGCTTAGAAAGGCCTACTCCCACGGGAGCTGAATCCCGGAAGTCTACATATTAAATGCTATTATACGGTAACTACGGTATATATGATTAAAAAAAATTATATGGCTTTTGATGAAGTATATAGTGGAATGATTGTGTTGGCATATAGATGATTTTTTGGGTGAACCTCCGCTTTAACAGTGTTTTCGCCCCAGTAACAGGATATGAAAAAACAACAATTCTACTGGCAGGATCAAAGGGTAATAAAAAAAATTCATGGAGGGATATAGAAAAAGAAAAGCCCCTGTGATATTGTTAGTGGCAGACTGCATCGTAAAAGACATTTTTGATATTTTCCAAAGTTCTATTTTAATTACAAAGTATTGTTTATGTTCATTTTTGCATGGCTGATTTCTCAGTCCTTTATTTTTTTAGTAATTTTTTTTTTCCATATAAATTTTTTCTTTAGTAGGCATAGATTTTGATAGCTATTGGATGCGTTCTCTAATGTGAGATAAGTGGTGGCGCATGTATCACTGATTTATCCTATAAAGCCAAAGCTTCTATAATCCTGCGATTTAGCAGGCTGATTGTTTCAGTCTCTGGCACTCATGAGGATTATACTCCTGGCTGTTTAATCTTTAACCAGAACTGTGCTTTCCTAGCTGAGGGTAACTGGTCAGCATGTGCTAAGGACCGTTATATTATGCTTTTTCAGTTGTGGGAGGAACAAGGCAGGTTTTGATTCCAGCCTTTATTGCTGTCCATTACTCTGGAGATGTTCCCATATACATGGGGTGAACTTCCTTTTCCCTCCTTTCTGGAGTCCAATCTTAACATATGGAAAATCCACAAGAGCACTAGTCACACCAGTATACATATACCAGCACTACATTCTAAATTAACAAAAAGGCTAAAGTTACTGATCTCATGCAAGGATCATGGTTGAATTGAGCATTCTAGTTCTAATATCTTAACAATAAAACTATGAATTTGGTCTTCACTGCTGGCTAATATCAAATGAAGAGAGATCATATCATGAATTGCCAGAATGATAGTTGTAGGCAGATTACCGTATATACTCGAGTATAAGCCGAGTTTTTCAGCACATTTTTTTTGTGCTGAAAATGCCCCCCTCGGCTTATACTCGAGTCACCTTTTTGCGCCTGTTCTCCCGGATTTGGGGACCCGGTACCGGCCGTCCATAGGTCCCCTGGACCCCAAACTTGGCACACATGTAGCCCCATTTCTCCTCTACAAGTGTGCGAAATTTGTCTGGGGGACCTACGGTTGGGGAGCACCGATTTTTCAAAGCCGGGCACCCCTTCCATAGACTCCCATGTTAAACGGCAGTCTAGTCATGGACACAGTGAGGCATGGGCACAGTGAGGCATGGGCACAGTGAGGCAAAGTGAGGCACAGTGAGGCATGCAGATGGACACCCTAGGCTTATACTTGAGTCAATACGTTTTCCCATTTTTTTGTGGTAAAATTAGGTGCCTCGGCTTATATTCGGGACGGTTTATACTCGAGTATTTACGGTATTTTTTTTTACATCTTCCGTGGTTGCATTAATGGTTCCATTCACACATTACATAAGTTTGGCATTAAATGGTCATGGGTTCATACATACTGTATGTTTTATGTATGTGGGAAGATCTGAATGCTTTTCCACGTCAAGACCTTCCAGGATCATCCATCACTAGTCAGAGACCCATTGTTTCCTACTTTAAAATATCTGGAAACAGCAATGCCATGGTATTGTTTTTAACCACTTCCCTTTTAGATTTAAACTGGTTAGCAGAAACTTCTGAATAAACAGTGAATAGCATTTTGTTTGTTGTGTCAAATATGGACCATTCAGTTGTGAAGGGAAATTCAAAATATTGAGTTGTCCCTGTAAAAGGAATAGAGGAGAAATCCTCCAATATGAACCCTTGGTCTGGGGACAACTATCTAAAAGGGGATTTTCCTTACTTTGGAGAAATTTCCTCTCAAGACAGGAAGTAAAGCTAAATCTCTCCAACAGAACACAAACAGCAAATAACCCTGACAGAGCTTTTAACTATCCTCCCATATGTAGCTCCCTCCTCACTC
Source organism: Rana muscosa (assembly GCA_029206835.1). Lineage (NCBI taxonomy): Eukaryota > Metazoa > Chordata > Amphibia > Anura > Ranidae > Rana > Rana muscosa. The sequence goes on from CM055120.1 coordinate 164,694,794, forward strand.
CCCTCTTTTTCTTCAGCTCGTCTGTCTCTTGTCTAGGGGTACCTTCAGAGGGGAAGGGAGCGGGGACACCACGCCTGGCCTTCACCACAGGTGTCAGTGTGGTATAAGCAAAGTTCTTTTACCTTCGGGTCAGTGCTGTGCACCTGGAGCCTCCACCGAGAGTTACCTTGAACAATGTCTGTCAGGAAATGAGCCCCACACCATTAAAGTTCAACACTCCTTTATTCCTCTCGAATGAACACAATCAGTTGAACTCCCTTGTAGAAACAGAACAGAAAAGGAGGTGTGGATGCGAGTAGGCCCAGACACAATGTGTTCTCCACTTTCCTCCCTGAAAGTGGGTTGCGGTCTCCGAGCGAGGGGGGGTTTCCTTCCAGGCGGTCTCCGATGAGAGGCTCACCCATCACTGGCAATATGCTGCACCAGGTCTTCGAGTGAGGAACTCCCCCGGTCCATTACGCCTTCCGGATTCGGGTACCCAATCCCTGGGTACCCTAGGATCTCCTTCCCTCGCGGAACTCAGTGTTGGGCACTGAGCTCCGGACCTCCATCCGAGTACCTCACCCCAGGCTAAAGGTGCCTGGGATGGAACACGACCTCCGGCTGTCCTCTAGGCCTAGGCCGCCTAGAGGACCGACACGAACCACCGCCCGCAGGCTGAAGGTGCCTGGGACTCCACCCCGTGACAAAGATGGCCGGCCTCTTTATACCCTCCCCCAGCAAGCACGGCGGGTTCCCCGCCCCACCATACCGCTGCCGAGGAAGGACAAAAAGGAGGCACGGCACACAGCAATGATTCAACCCCAGCCCAGGGCGACAGCGCCACCTGCTGGGCTGCAGGGAATTACACATCACTGATGTCTCTGCCAAGTTCAAACTACACCCGGGAAAGTACATACCCGCTACACATATATGACTTGCTAAGCTATTTCTAGATTTGCCAGGCTTCACAAGTTTGTTGCACATTTGCAGCAAGTCCGCATTGCATGACTCCAGATCAACTTTCTTTGCAAACATTCTGCAAGTCTGCTGCAAGTTCTAGTTCAGTTATGTTGTGCAATAGTCATCCCACCACAGGGGTCATTGTGACTCACAGAGCTTTAGCTGGAGACTCACCACTGCACATTTGCTCTAGCTAGAGTCTTGCCATGCAAATTTGCTGCAAATCTGAAAAGTGTCAACTAGAACTTGTGCTTCAAGTGCTCTACAAGTGTACAACTTGCCAGTGAAAATGTGCAGCAAGTTAACAAGACTTACAATTCAACACTGCCACAAATTTGTGGCAAGTTATCCTTGCTAAAAAGTCCAGATCCTGCGCTGAAGTAAAATATGAACAGCCTATTAAGTAAAGGAAGAGATGAGGTCCCCGCACCAGCTTCAGTGTGAAATATGTACCACACCACAGTGACAAATCAATCTCCTTACCAGAAAGAGAATATGTAAGAGCATATAACAATTCTGTCATCAACTCCAACATCAGGCTCAATGGATGGATGTATACTCTGGCAGCATCACAGGGCACACTGATATCCAACTCCTCTTCCAAACCAAATTAAACCAGTATATCCGATATCCAATTGGCTTATTACATTCCCCCAATCATAAAACCGGTATCACCAGAAAATGAAGAGAAACCACCACATAGTGAAGCCCGTAGGAAATAAATAGTCAAACTGTTTATTTGAGATTGTACTTACAAAACAGTAGTTAAAATGATCATTGGTTTGTATACAAGTAACGCCGCGGCTCAGAGTGTGCTTGCGTCTCGTGGGGGCCGCCTAACGTGTTTCCTCCAATAGAGCATCGTCAGAGGCGTGGCCTTCTGACACAAGCATGCCTATTTATGTTAATTCCGGATATTATGTCAACCGGAAATTGACGCTGGAACGCACAACGACGCTGTCATTGCGTCTCAACGTTGTGCTGCTGTTGGAGGGAAAATATCCAGAGCATCCTCTAATATCTAGACATCCGCTGTTCTCTGGAGTGACTGTGTTTGCTATATTTCCACTGTTCACTTTATTTACATAGCAGCGCTTTAGTATTATATCACAAAAAATCTCTAAAAGTATGTCCCTTGAATTGCTCTGTGGTCACCACTGCTTTCAGGCACATAACTTCATAGCAACAATTGCAACTTACATGTTATTTCAGAGAAAGGGGCCAAAAACGTTTTCTAAAGTATTAGGCCTCATGCCCACGGACGTTTTTACAGCCGCGTTTTTGAGCGTTTTTTACAGCTTAAAAACGCCTGTCCATGTTATTGTATAAATTTTTCGACCGTATTTTAAAAAAAACAAAAAAAAAACGCCGGAGCTCAAAAACGCGATTGCGTGTTTTTGCGCGTTTTTTAACGCTTCGCGTTTTTTATGCCTAACGCCGATGCCGCGGAACGCACTGGTCCTGGTTTTTTTTTTACAGCTTAAAAACGCCTATGCTATTTGCAGCTCAAAAACGCCTAGGTGGGCATGAAGCTATAGACTAACATGGACAGGCGTTTTTAAGCTGTAAAAAACGCACAGCAACGCAGCTGTAAAAACGTCCGTGCGCATGAGGCCTTATGCTACACAGTTATGTAAAGAAGTGTAAACTTCATCAACAGGAGAAGAGTTGTTCTCTAAGGGCAGCACAAAAGAAGCAAGACAGTCACATGTGTCCCAAAAACACCAGTTTACACCATGTCTGTGCTAGATGACACAGGTGCCTGAGGCAGTCAGATTGTGTGCATACAACCTCCTTCTGTATAAAGTGTTGCTACTAAAAATGGGTCAGGGCACTGCCTAAAATATTAAAAACACTTTTGGGTAGGGCTCTTTCCCTGCTGTGGGAAATAGTGTGGTTCAGAATTCTCTCTTATGTAAAACATAGATGAGTGATGGCAGGAAAAGTGGTCCATTAAGCCTGCCCTCTTGTCCTAAAGATGTTTAAATTCACTTACAGTTAATGACTTGCTACATCTGCTGGAAGTCTGCTCCAAGCATCTAATCTTTAAGTAATATAATATTTTCTGGGCTTAGTTTTTCTCCTGCTAGTCTGAGGTCATCTCAATGTTCTTGATCTTTTCTTCATACCAAAAATACTTACCTCCTGAATTCTTTTCACACCCTTAATGTATTTAAAGATTTTGGACTCACAGTGTTAGGAAAGGGATGCAAACAGGTAAAGTTTATACTGTATATAGTAGGACTGACTTGAGTACACAATTCCCAATGCATGTATAATAATCAAAGCTATTTCAAAGTAAATAACAGAGCAGGCTATAAGGCCCCTTTCACACTGGGGCGGGCAGGTGCGGTGGCGGTATAGCAGCGCGATTTTCAGCGCTGCTATACCGTTGTTCTTACCGCGGTATGCGGCCGCTAGGGGGGTGAATTTAACCCCCGCTAGCGGCCGTAAAAGGGTTAATACCGCCCGCAAACCGCGGCTATTGCCGCGGTTTGCGAGCGGTATTACCGCGGTGTCCCATTGATTTCAATGGGCAGCCGCGGTAAAGGAGCGGTGAACACACCGCTCCTTCACCGCTGTAAAGAAGCGGCTAGCAGGACTTTTGGAGCGGTCCTGCTAGCGCACCGCTTCAGTGTGAAAGCCTTCGGGCTTTCACATTGAAGGCTACAGGCACAAATTTTTCATGTGGTATAATAGCGCTAATATTAGCGCTAAACCGCATGAAAAACGCCCTAGTGTGAAAGGGGCCTTAGAGAAAAAATCTAAAAACACAAAATGTAATATCAAGATTATAGGTTATAAATTGGAAAACATAGTTATATAAAATAAATTCAGCCAGGCTGTGCAATAAATGTGCCTAAAGACCTAAAACAATTGTAAGAGCAAAACCTGCAAACATGTTGAAGTGAAGAATGATAAAAAAAAGATGCAGGATGAAGACATAGATAATACTGCTAGAAATTGAAGAAAGAATGGCCAAACCCCGCTTCGTAAGAGAACAGGAGAAGACATTTTTTTAAACACAAGAGTAGCCAATAAAAATGTGACACTTTCGAAAGATGTTACTTAACTGATTGCTGCCTGTCCACAGTACATTTACTGCAGCAGGGCGGCACAGCCAGGCTGGATCATGTACTAGTACACCATCCAGCCAAGAGGTGCGCAGCAGATTATGACTCCTGGTGCCAGGCTGTGGCAGGTGCAGCACTATGAAGTGCCTTTATGCGCTGTGGCATTAGAAGAATTCGATTTCTCTGATCTTTTAGTCCACACAAGACTATCTGTTACTCTATAATTCCTCTAGCGCCGTTCTATGGAAGCAGTAGGTTTAAAAAGCACACCAAACCTTTAAGATAACTTCTTTATTCACTTCAGCTTTTCTTCATATATAACACTGACAATTTAGCAGCAGGAAGCCCATGTACAAACACGTGTTGAATAAAGTATAACAAATGGCGGTTCAACTGTTCAATCTTGTAATTCTACATAAAATGGTAGATATATTTCTCTCTTCAGTATCTGTACTTTCACTTTAAAATACTTTAGACACTTTATGATCTATCTGGGACTTGCTATATAATGCTGTTTGCTCTGAAACTTGGTTTGAATCTGGTTTGATTCCTGGTTTGATTGCTGGTTTGATTGTTTGCAAACCTGGTTTGGTGGAACTATTTTGGCCACTTGCTTCCATAAAACTGAACTCTGATGGATCATGAACTGTTCATATTCACTCTCTCTGGTGTAATGAAATTATAGACATGTGATATGAGATTTCCTAGACAGAACATGAGTGTAATGCTGGCTGTGATTGGCCAGAGACATTTGCTCAGTGAGATTGGTTGTGATTGGCTAAAACTTCTGATGAGTCACAAAAGCTTAACTCTATGCTTTCTGGTTGCAATTCTGCTGTCATTAAAGTGGAAGTAAACCCTCTTATCATTTTCAGGCAAGGAAGCTGCCATCTTGGCCTCTGTTTAATCTTCAACTGCCATGATGCTGCACATGTGATCAGTTATGACACCAGCCATTGGATGGTTTGACAGTTTGGTTGAGAGCACAACCAATGTGGCAGTTAGCATTCCCGGCATGCCGGGAATGTAACTGCTTTTTGAAACTGTTAAATCGATGGGTTTACTTCCGCTTTAAGCTTACCTTTCTGCATATAGAAATGACTCTTAAAGGTATATGTTTTCTTTTCTTCTGTGAACACAATATACAACTGTTATATGACATCCACATATAAAGTCACAGTAAATAACTCTGCTTTTATCTCTCACAAATGAGCATATGCACTGTTTTAACATTATTAGCAGGTCTAGCTATATATGCATGTAAGCCACATTAGCAACCTAGGACAGGTCTTAGCTGGCCAGCTACACTCCCACCAAATTACCTATAATTCTATGTTCTCTATAGTAGGATTTGAACATGAATTTGGGGAATTTCCCATCAGGTTCTCAACTTCCAAGTGTCTTTTATCACTTTCAAGTATGTCATCTTGACACCTGGCAGCAGTGCTCAATGTTTGTACAACTTTTACTTCTGGATCACCCATAGACAATTCTGTGTAACCTTCACTGGGTATGATTTCCTTTTCCCAAAGGAACTCTGGACCGGTGAACCAGTTTGAATTTTTCAATTCTGTTACATTCAGGCCTCTTGAAGCATGATCTGCTGGGTTATGCTTTGTATCAATGTGATGCCAATGTTCCGGATTTGTTATTTCCCGAATTTTCTGAACTCTGTTGGCGACAAAGACATGGAATCTTCGAGCTTCGTTGTTTATGTATCCTAGGACAACTCACGAGTCTGTCCAAAAGTATTCTTCATCTATTTTTAACTCTAATTCTTCTCTCAGAAACTTGCTTACTGATGCTGAAACAACAGCTGCTGTCAGTTCAAGTCTTGGTACTGTCTGAATACTGGTAGGTGCAACTCTGGTCTTTCCCATAACCAGGGCACAGTGTATTTTTCCTTCTCCTATCACTCTGATGTAGGAGCACTGTCCATAACCATAACTACTGGCGTCTGAAAAGTGATGAAGTTCTATTTTCTTGTACTCTCCGAAATCATGAGATACAAAACATCTAGGTATCCGAACTTCTCTCAAATTTTTCAAGTCTTTTATCCAAGCCTCCCACCTTGGCCTCAAATCTTCAGGTATGGGTTCATCCCATCCCAACTTCCGTCTACATAATTCTTGTAGTATTTCTTTTGCTTTGAGGATTACTGGTGCCAAGAATCCCAATGGATCATATATAGAAGCCACTGCGGAAAGTATGGTACGTCTAGTTGCAACTTTTTCTTTTAAGGATGTTTCAAAGAAGAACTCGTCATTCTCTACATTCCATCCCAATCCAAGTACATTCTGAACTGGAAGATGATCATAATTGAGATCTACATTCTTCATTGTTGATGCACGTTCAGAGTCACTGATGGATTCCAGTACCTCTCTGTTGTTTGAGATTAATTTGTGAAGGCGCAGGTTTCCTCTTGCGCATAACTCTTGGCTTTCTTTCACTAGTTTGATTGCAGATTCTGAGGACTGTAAACTTATAAGACCATCATCTACGTAAAAGTTTTTCTTAAGAAAATTCGCTGCTGATGGACAATCCTTTTCATTTTTATTGGCCAGGTACTTCATACCATAATTGGCGCAACCTGGAGACGATGCTTCTCCAAACAAGTGTACTTTCATTCTGTATTCTGCTGGCTCTGTATCTGTATCTCCGTCCTCCCACCATAGAAATCTCAGGAAGTCTCTATCTTCATTCTTCACATGAAACTGGTGGAACATCTTTTCAACGTCACACATGACCGCTACGGGATACTTTCTGAATCTACAGAGTACTCCAGGCAGAGTGTTTGTAAGATCTGGTCCTTTTAGTAGATGATCGTTCAATGCAACACCATCATACTTTGCTGAGCAATCAAATACTACTCTAATCTTATCTGGTTTCTTTGGGTGGTAAACACCTTGATGTGGGATGTACCACACTTCTCCTTCTTTAGGTTGGTTATTAACTTTTTCTGCATGTCCTTCTTCAAGGATGCCTTCCATGAATTTCAAATAATCCTGCTTGAATTTGAGATCTCTTCCCATCCTTTTCTTCAAACATTTCAATCTCGCTAGGGCAAGATTTTTGTTATTTGGCAGACGAGGTCGTTCTCTAAAAGGTAAGGGCATTTCAAGATAACCTCGTTGATTCTGTTGAATACTTTCTTCTAGAATGTGTACGAACTTTATGTCTTCTTGGGATACACTCTTTTCTTTAGAACTTATGTCTGCAAAGTCAGATTCAAGGATCTTGATTACTGCCGCTGAACTTACAGCTGGTAACTCTTGGACAGATATTCGATGACACAATCCTGTCACCTGTCTGCTGTTTTCCTCCAACAACGCCCCATCCTAGATCAGTTTGAACAGCGTAGGGTTCACTCTTTCCTCCTGTGATTACCCTTCGTGGTACCAAAGCTTCGGGACAATCATAACCTATCAACAGTCCAACACCAAACTCCTTCAGCGGGGACATTTCATGAGATATGACAGATAGGTGCTCCCATTTATTGGCTGTTTCACAGGTAGGTATGCAATCTCAATCTAGAGGTATATCGTCTTTCGTATAAGCTGGAGGTAGATCCAATGTGAGGTTTGAATGAAGTCCTCTAACTCTCAATCCTTTGACCCTTTGACTGTTCACTAATGTGTCTCTCCCCATCATTGTGGTGAGTTTGAGCTTCACTGGTTCTGTAGCCACTTGTAATTTCTTGCAGATTTCTTGATCGATGAAGGTGACATCGCTTTGGGCATCCAGTAGTGCATAGGCATATACCTTCTTATTCTTCCTTTTAGGATTTGAAATGCACACTGGTACAACCATTGATGTGCCGTTGCTTTCCCTCACTCTGCAAGAGAATACCGATGCTTTCTTTTCTTCCTCAGCATCTTTAGCTATTGAGGATTTATCCTTTTTTGGACGTTCTTCATGTAGTGGTGTAGGATGGCGTCCTTTGCAAACGCTGCATGTGGCCCTTTTCTTACACTCCTTAGTAATATGGCCTTTCCGTAGGCACCCAAAACACAGTTGGTTAACAAGTACAAACTTTTTCTGAGGATTTGTCGGTTCTGTCTCTCTACTGATCCCAGTAGTAACTTTGAACTTGCTCTCGTAGGTATCTATACCTTTCTCTGTTGTGTCGGTTGCAAAGCTAGTTGCTCTTGCACGTCTTATATCCCTCGCAGGCCTTTCTTCTAAGGACTTTAAGGCGTAAGATCCTGTTACTGGATTACATACTATTCGTGCTTCCTAATTAACGAACTCAGAGAACTTTTCAAAACTTGGGAAGTCCTTACTTAGATCTAACTGTTCAGTCACATAGCGATTCCATCTAGAAGCCACTTCTTCAGGTAGCTTAGCTAGCATCCTGTGGTTTTCTAGATAGTCGTTCAGTACTTCTAGTCCTCGTACATGTGGGATGGCATTGCTGCATGCTTGCAGGAAGTCACCATGCTCTTGGAGTTTGAAATGTTCTTTAGGACCTATTTTAGGCCAGTTATTCAATTTCTCCCTAAAGGCTCTTTGTACTAAGAAAGGATGACCATATCTTGCGTTTAACTTTTCCCAAGCTTGCTTGTAGGCTTCTTCATCTGTTCTATAGAAGTTACCTTCAAGAACTTTCTTTGCATCTCCACCAACATATTTCTGAAGGTAGAATAACTTGTCAACTGGTCTGGAGCAATGATGCTCAATGATCATTTCAAAACTTGCCTTCCACTCTATGAACTTCAGTATGTCTCCTGAAAATACAGTAGGTTCTGGAATGGGAAGTCTTGCTGGGACTGTTCTTTGTCCTCTTGCTGGGACTGTTCCTTGTCCTTTTGCTGGGACAATAGTCGCAACATTCTCCTGATCATTGCAGTGACATCTAGGAACAGAATTATCCTGTTTTATTTTCTCACTTAGTTCTGAATTGGGTGAGTCTCTCTCTTCGTCTTTCTGAGCAGGGATGGAAGGGCAATGACTTTTTTCTTCATTAGATACTGGAGATTTCCTTCCATTCTCCTGGGCGTATGAAAGGAAGTAGGAGTCTGCATCTTCACTTAGAACAGATTTGGACTTATGATTACTATTCATGTCCTCTTCGTGTACTCTTAGTCTGGCTTCTATAATCTTGACTTCCTTCAGCCTTTCCATTTCTGCTACTCGTAGACGCTGCGCCTCGATTGCAGATTCCATCTCAATTTCTGCTCTCTTGACAGCAAGTTGTTCGACAAGTTCCTTTCTTTTGGCTATTAAAGTACTTGAGGACTCTGATATGTTACTGGCACTTCTGCTAGTGGAAGAAGTCCTACTTGTGATTGTGGTTCCTCCTAAGGACCTAGCATAGTCTCTCATAAAAAAGCTCATTCATTCTCTTTCTTGCCTTAACTTCATCATAGTTAGCTTCAGATGATAGTTCTCTCATGAGCTTTACTAAACCTTTAGTGACTGCAGTACATGTGTCCATGTTCCTTACAATATCCTGGGGAGGTGTCGTAGATGACCACAGGTTAACATATGCTGCCATAAGCTCTGCTTCAGATTCTTCTACCGTCTCTATCATATCACTCAAGTTTCCTTTTATACTTTCTTGCTTTAGCTTTCTACGAACATCTTTAATGTAGGATTTCCACTTATACATTCTGGTGAACTTTTTTCCTTTCAATACTGCTTCTTGCTCCAAATTTTCCAGCATCTTTAGGGTCGGTTTTCTAATACGTTCTGAACGTCTTAGTTCATCTGTTTGGGGCAAGACTAATGCTGCATCAGACTCTTCTACCTCAGACAGGTTCACTTGCTCTTCACCTTCTATCTTATCTATCTTTGTATCCTCAAACAGTGGCATAGAAATACTAGGCTTAGACATTTTACTTTAAGTGCTATAACAATCAATACGAATATTAAGAAGACTTTCACTTTAAATGCAATAGCAATAGGTGCAGGCAGTAAAAATGACTTTCTCTTTAAAATACTTTAGAGTCCGTGTACTACAACTGACCCTTGTTCTTTACTTACAGTCCTTTTACTTCTGAACACGAAAATGTCTCTTTCTTGTCAAGCCTATGTGCAATGATAGTAATAAAGGAAAGTTCTGACCTTATTCTGAAGAGCAGGATACTGTGATCTGTAGCTTGCTGGAACAAATAGTCTTAAAGGAGACTTGTCTTTGTTGATCTGATGCTCTACTCTGACGTGCGATGCTTTGCGCTGACGTGCGATGCTCTGTGCTGTCTTGCGATGCTTTGCGCTGACGTGCGATGCTTTGCGCTGACTTGCGATGCTTTTCGCTGACGTGCGATGCTTTGCGCTGTCTTGCGATGCTCTGCGCTGACTTGCGATGCTTTGCGCTGACGTGCGATGCTTTGCGCTGACGTGCGATGCTTTGCACTGTCTTGCGATGCTTTGCGCTGACGTGCAATGCTTTGCACTGACGTGCGATGCTTTGCGCTGACGTGCTATGCTTTGCGCTGACGTGCGATGCTTTGTGCTGCAGGCTTTGGGCCTAGTGGCGGGAAATAGCTGGCTGCAGTACGTGGCCTCTTTGTGGGTAGCGGTGCAGGCACTCTAACTCTGGACTTTGGCCTCCCACCATGCGTCTTTTTCTCTCTCTAGGGATCGCAGGAGGGTTGGCGCTCTCTCTGTGACTATCTTGCCTTTGCCGTTCTGCCACTTTAAGAGTCGGCTGCAGTTTGACTAAAACACACGTTCTATGGCCTCTATGGTAGCTACGCTGCTCAAATGCGCTCTTTACTGTGCAAGTTGAGGAGCACTATCGCTTCACCCTCAATGGGCTAATAGTTCCACTTTGGGCTAATAGTTCCACTTTGGGCTAAATAGTTCCACTTTGGGCTAAATAGTTCCACTTTGGGCTTAATAGTTCCACTGTGGCAGGCGCAGCACTATGAAGTGCCTTTATGCGCTGTGGCATTAGAAGAATTCGATTTCTCTGATCTTTTAGTCCACACAAGACTATCTGTTACTCTATAATTCCTCTAGCGCCGTTCTATGAAAGCAGTAGGTTTAAAGAGCACACCAAACCTTTAAGATAACTTCTTTATTCACTTCAGCTTTTCTTCATATATAACACTGACAATTTCGCAGCAGAAAGTCCATGTACAAACACGTGTTGAATAAAGTATAACAAATGTAGGTTCAACTGTTCAATCTTGTAATTCTACATAAAATGGTAGATATATTTCTCTCTTCAGTATCTGTACTTTCACTTTAAAATACTTTAGACACTTTATGATCTATCTGGGACTTGCTATATAATGCTGTTTGCTCTGAAACTTGGTTTGAATCTGGTTTGATTCCTGGTTTGATTGCTGGTTTGATTGTTTGCAAACCTGGTTTGGTGGAACTATTTTGGCCACTTGCTTCCATAAAACTGAACTCTGATGGATCATGAACTGTTCATATTCACTCTCTCTGGTGTAATGAAATTCTAGACATGTGATATGAGATTTCCTAGACAGAACATGAGTGTAATGCTGGCTGTGATTGGCCAGAGACATTTGCTCAGTGAGATTGGTTGTGATTGGCTAAAACTTCTGATGAGTCACAAAAGCTTAACTCTATGCTTTCTGGTTGCAATTCTGCTGTCATTAAGCTTACCTTTCTGCATATAGAAATGACTCTTAAAGGTATATGTTTTCTTTTCTTCTGTGAACACAATATACAACTGTTATATGACATCCACATATAAAGTCACAGTAAATAACTCTGCTTTTATCTCTCACAAATGAGCATATGCATTGCTTTAACATTATTAGCAGGTCTAGCTCTATATGCATGTAAGCCACATTAGCAACCTAGGACAGGTCTTAGCTGGCCAGCTACACAGGCCACTTTGAGCGACCAGGGGATCATGTTATCACTATGCGATTGCATGATCACAATGTCAACAAAGCTGTTATGAATGAATATAATTTATAACAGCTGTGATTCTTATAGTGATGCTGTGATTGTCCCACAGCTATCACATGGTACCTGGGCCAATCACAGCAACCTGTAGTATGTGATAGCTGTGGGCCAATCACAGCACACAATAGTAATCCCAGCTGTTATGAATGTAACTCATTCATGACCGTTCAAAACCTTACTGTTACAGTGATCATCACTGTAACAGCAATCAAAGTGTGAAAAAAATCTAATTATAATAAAAATTTAGAAAAAAAACTATTTTATTTAAAAAAAATGTTTTTATTTAATTTCTTCATTTTCCAAAAAGTTGTAACAACAAAAAATTTGAACTTCAAAAAACTCGCAATGCCTCTTACTAAATACCTCTTTCCAAAATATACAAATGTACAAATGTACAAATATACAGTGTGTGAAAAATAAATGATATAAATTTAATTTGCGTACAGTGTTCCATGACCGCACAATTGCCAGTTAAAATAGCACAGTGCGAAAAACTTGAAGAAATAGGAAGGAGATCTCAACAATTGAGTCTCTACTTATTCTAGGGTTTTACTGGTACCACGTTCTCTACTACAAGACACTTAAAAATAGTTAATTCCCTACCAAAAAGAGCTACTAGACCTTTAGAGGTACTACACCAAATCAAATTACATGTTTTGCAGGACAAAACCCGCTTCCTCAGGGAGAACTTGCATAAATCTCTGCTGTAGGGTAGCATTATATGTAACTTGTTCCCTAAACTTGAAGGCTCACAGGCACCATGCTGGAGAGGCAGTAGGACTAATTTGCTGGAGCTTGATTCTCTGGATGAATTCTGGGGGACCTTTTGCTTTTGGACGCTCGGGATAGTCTGAGAGATAGTTATGGACTATTGGGACCACCATTAATAATGCCTTTACATAGTAATTGGTGAAGTTGTACTGCCTCTCCAGCATGGCGGCTGCAATTCTTCAATTTTTGGCAACAAGTTACATGTAATGCTAACCTAGAGCAGAGATTTATGCAAGTTCTCCCTGAGGAAACAGGCGTTTGTCCTGCAAAACATGTCAGAGATTAAGAATTCTATGTGAGATCCTCTTGGTGATCAACTGGGAGCTCCAACAATATACTGGCATGATCTGTAATTGTATTGTGTTTTGAAACATTCATATTTTGTTAAAACCGCACCGCTAGCGGCCGAATATCGCGGTAAAACACGACGGTATAGGGTGCTGAAAATCGCGCCGCTATACCGTCACCGCATATGCCCGCCCCAGTGTGAAAGGGGCCTTACATCGAGGACATAAAGAGGATTCCCTGCGTTTCCACCTAAACTATTTTTCCGGGGTGTAGTATGATCTATGTGTAATAAAAAGTTGTGTTAATTTTTGAGTGGTTGACACCTTTGGGATTGCAGATAAGACCTCCGACCACTGAGCATCAGTCAGTGTTTTCAGGTCTCGTTCCCACTGTGCCCTGGCTGGCACCACTACCGAATCCTTAAATGTACTCTGCAATATCTCATATAATTTAGAAATAATTCCCATCCTTTGATCCCCTTTCTTCAACATTATTATTATTTTAGAGGTGTTAAGCTTAAGTACAGATGTACAGGCCTGAGTGTGAAAGACATGTCTAAGCTGAAGATACTGGAAGAACCTCTGTTTAGGAATCCTAAATTCCTCTGATATTTGCGCAAATGATTTTATATTATCATTCCTGAACAGTTGCTCCACACATCTCAGACACTGAGTAGCTTTCTTCTTGACGCCTGTTTCTGTCATTTTTCCTGCACAGCATAGGAAGCTGTGAATGAAAAAACTACAGTTCCTCTCGATGACTGTGGCAAAGGGACTGTAGCTCCAATTGGAGCACAAGTGTGGTGACATCAATGCACTAATGCCTTGTACACACGACCAGATTTTCCGATGGAAAAAGTCAGACGGCTCATTTCATCAGATATTCCGACCGTGTGTATGCCCCATCGGACTTTTTCCCTCGGAAATTCCGACGGACTTAGATAGAGAACATGTTCTCTTTTTTTTTCCGATGGACAAACATTTCTATCGGAAAATCCGTTTGTCTGTATGCAATTCCGATGGACTAAAAACCACACATGCTCAGAATCAAGCAGAATAGCCGAACTGCCTATTGAACTTCATTGATCTCGGCTCATTGTATGTCACCGCGTTTTTGACGGTCGGATTTTAGTGTGACCGTGTGTATGCAAGACAGCTTGAGCGGAATTCTGTCGGAACTCCGTCGGACTTTATTCCGACGGACAATCCGCTTGTGTGTACAGGGCATAAGACTGCTCTCACACTGCCCCCTGCATACAGGGCTTTTGATGCGCTTTCAGAAAATACACCAAAACTACAGAACATAATAGAAGTCTACGGCAAAGTGCAACTAAACTGCACTAAAACCGCCGGTAATAACAAGTTGCATTTTGAGAACACTAGTTGAGCACAGTTTTTATTGTAGATTTTCGAGGCTTTATTAGTTGTAGCATCAGTACAAGGTTCTGAGTAGTGATGAGCCGAACACCCCCGGGTTCGGTTCGCACCAGAACCCGCGAACGGACCGAAAGTTCGAACGAACATTAGAACCCTATTAAATACAATGGATGCGAACGTTCGAATTCTAAAGTGCTAATTATAACAACTATTATGCATGTTATTGTCCTAAAAAGGGTTTGGGAACCCGGGTTCTGCACCAGGGGACATGTATCAATGCAAAAAGAAGTTTTAAAAACGGTCGTTTTTCGGGAGCAGTCATTTTAATGATGCATAAAGTGAAAAAAAAAAAGTCAAATATTCCTTTAAATATCGTACCTGGGGGGTGTCTAAAGTATGCCTGTGAAGTGCCACGTGTTTCCCGTGTTTAGAACTGTCCCTGCACAAAATGACACTTCTAAAGGAAAAAAAAGCCATTTAAAACTGCTTGCGGCTTTAATGTAATGTCTGGTCCCGGTAATATGGATGAAATTCTTTAAGAAAAATGGCATAGCTACCCCATGACCCCCCCCCCCTACCCCAGCCCATTACCAGCCCCTTTGGGTCTTGTATGGATATTAAGGGGAACCCCGCACATAAAATAAAAAAGGCCCTATATACTCTGAACAGCCCTATACAGGCGGTGCATACAAGACAGGGACTGTAGGTTTGTTCTTATGTAGAGTCTGTTTGTAATTTTGAACAGGTACATTGTTGAAGTGTAGCTCCAGACCAAAAATCTATTTTTAAACTTTTTGGAAAACATAGGTAAGGGTTATCACCCCTGTAACATTTGTTTTGCTGTCTGTGCCCCTGTTCAGAACATTTCACCTCACTTTCCGTCCCAATGACAACTGTTTTTGAAATGTGGTGTTTTTCTTGAAACAAGGATTGCTGATAAAGCATCAGTACAGAGGAGACACCTTTCTCCCATATTTATTCTTACAGGAGAGAATTTTCCTTCCTAGTGGTAGATTTCCTCTCACTTCCTGTTGTCTTCTTGCGTTTGCAAGTAGGAGTCGTTTGTAAGTTGGATGTTTGAAAGTAGGGACCTGCCGTATATACTCTGCAGAAATAGGCCCCTTAGTTGTTGGTGTTGGCACAACACTGTAAGCACTCACAGTTACTCTTGGTTGGTGCTGGAACGCCCTGCTGTCAACTATTATATCAGGAATTTTAATTACATATAATTGTTGAACAGTGGTAGTAAAAATTGGGCCTTTGATGGTGGTGCTGGTGCCACAACACTGTAAGCCCTGACAGTTACTCTTGGTGGGTGCAGCAATGGGCCCTGCTGTGAATTATTAGATCAAGAATTGTAATTACATGCCCCTGTTGAACAGGGGCTGAAAAATTGTGCCTTAGGCACTGGTGGCACAACACTGCAACCCCTCACAGATACTGTACTTGGAGCACAGCAATGAGCCCTGTTGCAAAGTATTGCTTCAAAAATTGTAATGACACGCCCCTGTTAAACAGGGGCTGAAAAATTGGGCCTTAGGCACTGGTGGCACAACACTGCAACTCCTCACAGATACTGTACTTGGAGCACACCAATGAGCCCTGTTGCAAAGTATTGCTTCAAAAATTGTAATGACACGCCCCTGTTAAACAGGGGCTGAAAAATTGGGCCTTAGGCACTGGTGGCACAACACTGCAACTCCTCACAGATACTGTACTTGGAGCACAGCAATGAGCCCTGTTGCAAAGTATTGCTTCAAAAATTGTAATGACACGCCCCTGTTAAACAGGGGCTGAAAAATTGGGCCTTAGGCACTGGTGGCACAACACTGCAACTCCTCACAGATACTGTACTTGGAGCACACCAATGAGCCCTGTTGCAAAGTATTGCTTCAAAAATTGTAATGACACGCCCCTGTTAAACAGGGGCTGAAAAATTGGGCCTTAGGCACTGGTGGCACAACACTGCAACTCCTCACAGATACTGTACTTGGAGCACAGCAATGAGCCCTGTTGCAAAGTATTGCTTCAAAAATTGTAATGACACGCCCCTGTTAAACAGGGGCTGAAAAATTGGGCCTTAGGCACTGGTGGCACAACACTGCAACTCCTCACAGATACTGTACTTGGAGCACACCAATGAGCCCTGTTGCAAAGTATTGCTTCAAAAATTGTAATGACACGCCCCTGTTAAACAGGGGCTGAAAAATTGGGCCTTAGGCACTGGTGGCACAACACTGCAACTCCTCACAGATACTGTACTTGGAGCACAGCAATGAGCCCTGTTGCAAAGTATTGCTTCAAAAATTGTAATTACACGCCCCTGTTAAACAGGGGCTGAAAAATTGGGCGTTAGGCACTGGTGGCGGCACCCATAAACAAAAATGATCTTACAAGCTATCATCATCAATCGTATCATTGAGGACTCGGAGGAGGAGGATAGCCAGTCAACATAACAGCACAGGCACTCAGCATCAGCATCAGTCTTGAAGGGATGTGACATGTTAAAATCAATTAGTCTGTTATATCAGCATCAGGTGTGTGGTAGCTGGTGGTGATCCAAGACTGGTTCATCTTGATGAAAGTCAGTCGATCAACCGAGTCGGTGGACAGGCGCACCCTGTGATCCGTGACAAATCCTCCAGCAGCACTGAATGTGCGTTCCGAAAGAACGCTGGATGCAGGACAGGCCAGTAGCTCAATTGCATACTGTGCAAGCTCTGGCCAGTGATCCATCCTCAAGACCCAGTAAGCCAGAGGATTTTCGGTGGGGAAGGTGTCCAAGTCTGACCTTGCCCCTAGATATTCCTGCACCATGTTTATCAGACGCTGGCGATGGTTGCTGGAACCGATCATACTTTGGGGCTGCGGACTAAAGAATTGTCTGAACGCATCGGTCAGACGGCCACCTTCCCCACCGCTCCTTCTTTGACTGGCCGAAGCCTCAGCAACTCGTTGTCCAGGACCAGGAGTTTGCAACCTCCCAGTCTCTGGGAACGCGTTGCACAGACCTTTCTGCAAGGCCTCCCGGAGTTGTCTCATCCTCTGCTCCCTCTGCGACGGTAACATAAGGTCCGCAACCTTACCCTTGTACCGTGGATCAAGGAGAGTGGCCAGCCAGTAATGGTCCCTCTCCTTGATCCGAAGAATACGAGGATCCTTCCGCAGACTTTGCAGGATCAGGGAGGCCATGCAGCGTAGTTTTGCTGAGGCATTCGCTCCGGAGTCCTCTGGGTCACTAAGGACGACATGATCCGCAGCCACCTCCTCCCAGCCACGTACAAGTCCACTGGTTTCTTGGGACTGTAAATCATCCCTAAAAGACTGCTGCTGATGATGCTGAGTGCCAGCCTCCACCTCCATGCTGACACAATCCTCCTCCTCCTCCTCCTCCTCCTCCTCCTCCTCCTCTTCCTGTGCGATGGGTGGGACAGAAGGAACACTGTCTGGGTAAAGGGGGCCTTGAGAGGCAAGGAAGTCCTCCTCTTCCTGCCTCTGTTCTGCCTCAAGTGCCCTGTCCATTATTCCACGCAGCGTGTGCTCCAACAGGTGGACAAGAGGTACAGTGTCACTGATGCATGCACTGTCACTGCTCACCATCCTCGTGGCCTCCTCAAATGGTGCCAGGACAGTGCATGCATCCCTGATCATGCCCCACTGGCGTGGAGAAAAAAAACCAAGCTCCCCTGACCCTGTCCTGGTGCCGTAGTCGCACAGGTACTCATTGATGGCCCTCTGCTGCGTGTGCAGCCGCTGCAGCATGGCCAACGTTGAGTTCCACCTGGTGGGCATGTCACATATAAGGCGGTTCTTGGGCAGGTTCAACTCCTTTTGCAGCTCAGCCAGGCGAGCACTGGCATTATAAGATCTGCGGAAATGCACACAGACTTTCCTGGCCTGCCTCAGGACATCCTGTAAGCCCGGGTACCTGCCCAAGAAGCGCTGCACCACCAGGTTAAGGACGTGAGCCACACAGGGCACATGGGTCAGTTGTCCCTGTCGGAGGGCGGAGAGGAGGTTGGTGCCATTGTCGCAAACCACCATTCCTGGCTTAAGCTGGCGTGGCGTCAACCACCTCTCGGCCTGGCCCTGCAGAGCAGACAGGACCTCTGCCCCAGTGTGGCTTCTGTCCCCCAAACACACCAGCGCAAGCACGGCATGGCATCTTTTTGCCTGCGTACTTGCGTAGCCCCGTGAACGGCTACGGAGCACCGCTGGTTCATAGGACAAACCACAGGAAGAGGCCATGGAGGAAGAAGAAGAGGAGGGGGTGGAGGAGAGAGGTGTGTCACAACCAGTAGTAGCATTTTGGAGGCGTGGCGGTGGGACAACCTCCAACACTACTGCACCTTGTCCTGAATCCTTCCCAGCTGCCAAAAGAGTGACCCAATGGGCCGTGAAAGAAAGGTAACGTCCCTGTCCATGCCTGCTGGACCATGAGTCAGCGGTAATATGCACCTTACCGCTGACCGCCCTGTCCAGCGAGGCCAAGACATTGCCTTCCACATGCCGGTAGAGAGCCGGAATAGCCTTCCGTGAGAAAAAGTGGCGTTTGGGAACCTGCCACTGAGGAACTGCACATTGCACAAACTCACGGAAGGGGGCCGAGTCTACCAACTGAAAAGGCAGCAGTTGAAGCGCTAGCAATTTAGCCAAGCTAGCATTCAACCGCTGGGCATGTGGATGGCTGGGAGTGAACTTCTTTCGACGGTCCAGCAGCTGGGGCAGGGAAATTTGCCTGCTAGAATCGGACGTCGGTGTACTGCTAGCAGAGTGGGCGCAAGTACTTGGCTGTGACACACCTAATTCTACACCTTCATTCCTCTCAGTGCATGTTTCAGAGAGGACTGAAGTTATAGTGGGGTTGGAGATCCCAGCTGATGCGGTGCAAGGAGAGGTCCGCTTTGTTCTTTGGTGTGGGTCTTTGAGGTAGGCTTGCCAACGAGCTGCATGGCAGGTCAACATATGTCTGGTCAGGCATGTGGTACCCAAGCGGCTGATGTTTTGGCCACGCGATATACGCTTGAGACATATGTTGCAAACAGCAGCTGTGCGATCTGATGCACTAGCCTCAAAAAAGGCCCACACCAAAGAACTTTTTGAATGACGGGCAGAGGCAGCGCCCTGCACAGGCGGAGCTCTGCGGTGTGATTCCGTCGGTGTACTGCCCTTACGCTGGCCACCAAAGGGCATCCTGCCTCGTTGGAGATGTGCCTCCTCCTCATCCTCCTCCTCCTCCTCTCTCCTATTAGGCACCCACGTGGAGTCAGTGACCTCATCATCCCCTCCCTCCTCATCACTGGAGCCAATCTGGCAGTATGCTGCAGCTGCTGGAACATGACTGCCAGATTGGTGTCCTTCTTGAGCATCCCCTCTGTCTGCTCTCACGCTACTGCCTTCCTCTAGCTGGGTTTCATCATCAGACCCTTCGAAACGCTGGGCATCCTCCTGGAGCATGTACCCAACACTGTGCTGAAACAGTTCGGGGGACTCCTCAGGAGGAGGACATGGTGGGTCTAGGGAAGGAGTGACTGATGATTTGTCTGACATTGATACCAGGGAAGACGACGCTTTGGCAGCTGCTTTTCCAGTACCCTGAGCCTGGGTGAGAGAGGATGAGGAGGAGGAGGAGGGCTTGGTCATCCACTCTACCAAGTCTTCGGCATGATGTGGCTCAACATGTCCAGCTGCCGAAAAGAAGGACAAGCGTGTCCCATGGCCATGTGCTGATGACAATGCACCGCGTCCACGACCAGCACTGTTGCCCCCAGACACAGAGCCTGCTTGCCCTCTTTTATTGCCTCCTGACTGTCTGCCTCTCCTTGTTTGCCTTCCAGACATTCTAATAGATGGCCTGCAGGGAGATGGGAAAAAAGCAATAAGGGCTACCTTCAGGTGTCCTTCTCTGTCCCTTGAAACAAGGACTTTCACAGTGAAAGAAACTGACACTCTCCCTACCTACAGTTTTCTGTCCCTAGAAAAAATGTTTTTTTTAATCACAATATAGCACAAGGACAATTCACTCACTGTCCTTACAGGTCCCTGGAAACAAGGACTTGCAGAGTGAAATAAACTGACACTCTCCCTACCTACAGTTTTCTGTCCCTAGAATAAATGTTTTTTTTAAGCACAATATAGCACAAGGAGAATTCACTCACTGTCCTTCCAGGTCCCTGGAAACAAGGACTTGCAGAGTGAAATAAACTGACACTCTCCCTACCTACAGTTTTCTGTCCCTAGAATAAATGTTTTTTTTAAGCACAATATAGCACAAGGAGAATTCACTCACTGTCCTTCCAGGTCCCTGGAAACAAGGACTTGCAGAGTGAAAGAAAAAAAACACTCTCCCTACCTACAGTTTTCTGTCCCTAGAAAAAATGTTTTTTTTAATCACAATATAGCACAAGGACAATTCACTCACTGTCCTTCCAGGTCCCTGGAAACAAGGACTTGCAGAGTGAAATAAACTGACACTCTCCCTACCTACAGTTTTCTGTCCCTAGAATAAATGTTTTTTTTAAGCACAATATAGCACAAGGACAATTCACTCACTGTCCTTACAGGTCCCTGGAAACAAGGACTTGCAGAGTGAAAGAAAAAAAACACTCTCCCTACCTACAGTTTTCTGTCCCTAGAAAAAATGTTTTTTTTAATCACAATATAGCACAAGGACAATTCACTCACTGTCCTTCCAGGTCCCTGGAAACAAGGACTTGCAGAGTGAAATAAACTGACACTCTCCCTACCTACAGTTTTCTGTCCCTAGAATAAATGTTTTTTTTAAGCACAATATAGCACAAGGACAATTCACTCACTGTCCTTACAGGTCCCTGGAAACAAGGACTTGCAGAGTGAAAGAAAAAAAACACTCTCCCTACCTACAGTTTTCTGTCCCTAGAATAAATGTTTTTTTTAAGCACAATATAGCACAAGGAGAATTCACTCACTGTCCTTCCAGGTCCCTGGAAACAAGGACTTGCAGAGTGAAATAAACTGACACTCTCCCTACCTACAGTTTTCTGTCCCTAGAATAAATGTTTTTTTTAATCACAATATAGCACAAGGACAATTCACTCACTGTCCTTCCAGGTCCCTGGAAACAAGGACTTGCAGAGTGAAATAAACTGACACTCTCCCTACCTACAGTTTTCTGTCCCTAGAATAAATGTTTTTTTTAAGCACAATATAGCACAAGGACAATTCACTCACTGTCCTTACAGGTCCCTGGAAACAAGGACTTGCAGAGTGAAAGAAAAAAAACACTCTCCCTACCTACAGTTTTCTGTCCCTAGAAAAAATGTTTTTTTTAAGCACAATATAGCACAAGGACAATTCACTCACTGTCCTTACAGGTCTCTGGAAACAAGGACTTGCAGAGTGAAAGAAAAAAAACACTCTCCCTACCTACAGTTTTCTGTCCCTAGAAAAAATGTTTTTTTTAATCACAATATAGCACAAGGACAATTCACTCACTGTCCTTCCAGGTCCCTGGAAACAAGGACTTGCAGAGTGAAATAAACTGACACTCTCCCTACCTACAGTTTTCTGTCCCTAGAATAAATGTTTTTTTTAAGCACAATATAGCACAAGGACAATTCACTCACTGTCCTTACAGGTCCCTGGAAACAAGGACTTGCAGAGTGAAAGAAAAAAAACACTCTCCCTACCTACAGTTTTCTGTCCCTAGAAAAAATGTTTTTTTTAATCACAATATAGCACAAGGACAATTCACTCACTGTCCTTCCAGGTCCCTGGAAACAAGGACTTGCAGAGTGAAATAAACTGACACTCTCCCTACCTACAGTTTTCTGTCCCTAGAATAAATGTTTTTTTTAAGCACAATATAGCACAAGGACAATTCACTCACTGTCCTTACAGGTCCCTGGAAACAAGGACTTGCAGAGTGAAATAAACTGACACTCTCCCTACCTACAGTTTTCTGTCCCTAGAATAAATGTTTTTTTTAAGCACAATATAGCACAAGGAGAATTCACTCACTGTCCTTCCAGGTCCCTGGAAACAAGGACTTGCAGAGTGAAATAAACTGACACTCTCCCTACCTACAGTTTTCTGTCCCTAGAATAAATGTTTTTTTTAAGCACAATATAGCACAAGGAGAATTCACTCACTGTCCTTCCAGGTCCCTGGAAACAAGGACTTGCAGAGTGAAAGAAAAAAAACACTCTCCCTACCTACAGTTTTCTGTCCCTAGAAAAAATGTTTTTTTTAATCACAATATAGCACAAGGACAATTCACTCACTGTCCTTCCAGGTCCCTGGAAACAAGGACTTGCAGAGTGAAATAAACTGACACTCTCCCTACCTACAGTTTTCTGTCCCTAGAATAAATGTTTTTTTTAAGCACAATATAGCACAAGGACAATTCACTCACTGTCCTTACAGGTCCCTGGAAACAAGGACTTGCAGAGTGAAAGAAAAAAAACACTCTCCCTACCTACAGTTTTCTGTCCCTAGAAAAAATGTTTTTTTTAATCACAATATAGCACAAGGACAATTCACTCACTGTCCTTCCAGGTCCCTGGAAACAAGGACTTGCAGAGTGAAATAAACTGACACTCTCCCTACCTACAGTTTTCTGTCCCTAGAATAAATGTTTTTTTTAAGCACAATATAGCACAAGGACAATTCACTCACTGTCCTTACAGGTCCCTGGAAACAAGGACTTGCAGAGTGAAATAAACTGACACTCTCCCTACCTACAGTTTTCTGTCCCTAGAATAAATGTTTTTTTAAGCACAATATAGCACAAGGACAATTCACTCACTGTCCTTCCAGGTCCCTGGAAACAAGGACTTGCAGAGTGAAATAAACTGACACTCTCCCTACCTACAGTTTTCTGTCCCTAGAATAAATGTTTTTTTTAAGCACAATATAGCACAAGGACAATTCACTCACTGTCCTTACAGGTCCCTGGAAACAAGGACTTGCAGAGTGAAAGAAAAAAAACACTCTCCCTACCTACAGTTTTCTGTCCCTAGAAAAAATGTTTTTTTTAAGCACAATATAGCACAAGGACAATTCACTCACTGTCCTTACAGGTCCCTGGAAACAAGGACTTGCAGAGTGAAAGAAAAAAAACACTCTCCCTACCTACAGTTTTCTGTCCCTAGAAAAAATGTTTTTTTTAATCACAATATAGCACAAGGACAATTCACTCACTGTCCTTACAGGTCCCTGGAAACAAGGACTTGCAGAGTGAAAGAAACTGACACTGTCCCTACCTACAGTTTTCTGTCCCTAGAATAAATGTTTTTTTTAAGCACAATATAGCACAAGGAGAATTCACTCACTGTCCTTCCAGGTCCCTGGAAACAAGGACTTGCAGAGTGAAATAAACTGACACTCTCCCTACCTACAGTTTTCTGTCCCTAGAATAAATGTTTTTTTTAAGCACAATATAGCACAAGGACAATTCACTCACTGTCCTTACAGGTCCCTGGAAACAAGGACTTGCAGAGTGAAAGAAACTGACACTCTCCCTACCTACAGTTTTCTGTCCCTAGAATAAATGTTTTTTTAAGCACAATATAGCACAAGGACAATTCACTCACTGTCCTTCCAGGTCCCTGGAAACAAGGACTTGCAGAGTGAAAGAAACTGACACTGTCCCTACCTACAGTTTTCTGTCCCTAGAATAAATGTTTTTTTTAAGCACACTATAGCACAAGCACAAAACACACTGACACTCTCCCTACCTATCCTTCTCTTTCCCTAAACTAAAGGAATCCAGGTTAAGCAAGAAAGAAATAACAGTCACTGTCCCTGCCTATGCTGCTCTATCCCTGCTCCGGAACACACTACACTAGGCCGCCGTGCTGGCGGCCTTTTATAGTGTGGGGCGTGTACTAAACACCCTCAGCAATAATTGGCCACAGGCATCCTGCCTGTGGCCAATCATTGCTCTCCTCGCTGCCGGCGCTGTGATTGGCCAAGCATGCGGGGTCACAGTGCATGCTTGGCCAATCACAGCGCCTGGATGACACTGCGATGGCGTAGTGCATTGTGGGCCGTTCGCGTCACTCGAATTTGGCGCGAACGGCCCAAATCGTTCGATCTTCGTCGAACGATCGAACAGCCGATGTTCGAGTCGAACGTATGTTCGACTCGAACACGAAGCTCATCCCTAGTTCTGAGAACTGAGATACCTTAAACAAGCAGTGTTATTATTTATATCATTAGGATATAATTATAAAGACTCTTTTGCAATGAGTAGTTTGTTGTGAGAACAAACATATTCATGAACATACAAGGTTTGTCTGGTCTTGTTAGTAGCTTATGATCCTTGTTTCCTCAAACAGAACAATAGAATGCCTTTGTAGCCTTCTAAAGCTGTCCTGTTTAAAAGTGTGATCTTTGGTAGGGAGGTACAAATGCTTATGTATGAACAAGACAAACTGGGGTGTGTGCAGGGAAAATAAAATCATTCTACTGAGATGTTTTTTTGTGACTTTCCTGGTCACTGCCTCAGTTCATGCAGAGAAGTCACAAACTGTGTGACTACTCCCTTCTGTTACTATGTACTGACAGTTCTCCTGGTGAAAACAAGGCTCTTTCTGGGAGCCATGCTTCTCTTAGGAAAGGTTTTGGGATCTTGCTCTTAAAGAAGAGCTCCAGGCTTCCCCCAAAAAAGTCAGCAGCTACAAATACTGCAGATGCTAACTTTTAATACAAGGACACTTACCTGTCCAGGGATCCAGCGATGTTGTCCTCCAAGCTGATTCTTCAATCAACTTCAGGTGCAGGTCCCGGCATCTTTAGTAAGGGAAACAGGAAGTGAAGCCTTGCGGTTTCACAGCAGGTTCTCTACTGCACATGCATGAGCCGCGCTGCGACTTGTGAATGGTCCCATAGTCATCTGGGACCGGTGATGTGTCCCAGATGACTGCGGTGGAAGGAGAGGAGACCAAACTTCCGGCTCAGATTGCCGTGGCGATCTGAGCCGGAGGTGGGAGCGGGTACCTGTCAAAACCAGTGCCAAATGTGGCAACGGAGGGTGCAAACAAGCAAAATTTCCCCTTTTGGGTGGAGCTCCAGTACAATAAACCATAACAGTCCATCCAATATTGCTTTGATCATATTAGATCGCAACAATTTAATTTTAAGTTAATTTAACTGTAATAATAATTTAATTACAACTAATTTAATTACCATTGAAAATCTTAAATAGCTTTTAACTGTTGTGTTTACAATGTACTGTAGTTTTGAATAATATTACACATGCTATGTAACAAGGTGGGGAAATAAACCTACCAAATGTCCTCTAGTTACCTTTCTAATTTAATAGATTTTTCAGAAAATACAATAATACTCCAACATAACTTTATACAAAACCTTACGAGCTACCAATTTATATATCTAATGAGAGCTGCTGACACCTAACACATTTCCATATATAGAGTTGTGCTCATAATTTTACATACCCTGGCAGAATTTATGATTTCTTGCCCATTTTTCAGAGAATATGAATGATAACACAAAAACTTTTCTCAGCCGCCTGACAAGTCGCGTCCCGTTCTGTACAATGGAACCGTTCTAATAGGAGTGACTCAAGTCGCTCCGACTTAGAAAAAGGTTCCTGTACTACTTCAAGACGACTTCAGGGCGACTTCCATTGACTTCAATACAGAAGTAATTTTTGAAGTCACCTTTGAAGTCGTCTTCAGGTCGCCCGGCACAGTCGCGGGACAAGTCGTGCCGCCCCTGTGTGAATGAGCTCCAAGTGTTTGGCTGAAGCTATTTATTTTCAATCAACTGTGTTTACTGTTTTTAAATCATAATGGCAACAGAAACTACCCAAATGACCCTGATCAAAAGTTTACATACCCCAGTTCTTAACCTCCCTGGCGGTATTCCCGAGTGTGGCTCAGGGTGAATTTTCAGTACCAAAAGCGGTAACCCTGAGCCACATTCGGAATCGCATCGCAGGATCAAGGCAAAGTTACTTACCTTGTCTCCAGGATCCTGCGATGTCTCCCCGCTGTGTGTGCGAGCTGTGTCCTCCGCTCGATTGATCACAGTGCCGAGCCCCGTTCTCTGCAAGCATCGCGATGCACGGGGATGGAGCACGGCGCCAAATTCAAAAAGTTAAAAACACACAATACATACAGTACACTGTTATCTTACAGATTACATTACTGTATCACATTTTTTCACATCTCTTTTATCCCTAGTGGTTTGTCCAGCGCCCTGCATGCAGTTTTATATTATAAATACTGTTCTTTCTGCCTGGAAACTGGAGATTGTCCATAGCAACCAAAAAGTGTCCCTTTACATCAAAAGTGGTTTTAGACCAGCTAGAAAACAGCGATAGTGAATTAGAATCACTTGCAGAATAGAGCGATATCGATTTGTGGGGAAATTCGTCATCAAACATTGAAAGTAATGACAGCGACAATTCTGCAACTGGGCAAATTTCAGTGTTTTTGATTTTATTACATTATTGAAATTTTTTTATTATTATTATTTGTTATAAGTTATTTATAGTTATTTATTATATTATAATTTATGATTTAGTGTTTCAGACTTTATCATACCCGGGATGTCTACTAGACTCTTGTTTGGACAGATTTAAAGTGGCTGTAAAGGTTCAGTTTTTTTTTTTTTAAATAACAAACATGTCATTACCTCCACTGTGTAGTTTATTTTGCACAGAGTGGGCCCCGATCCTCCTGTTCTGGGGTCCCACAGTGGCTCTCGCGACTCCTCCCCGCATTAGCTAACCCCCTCTGGGAAGTTCTCTCCCAAGGGGGTTACCTTGCGGGCACGCTCCTGTGTCATACACTCGGTGTCCATAGCCTCTGAGTGTATGACTCGGCCCCGCCCCCAGTGACCGCATCATTGGATTTGATTGACAGCAGTGGGAGCCAATGGCTGCGCTGCTATCAATCTATCCAATCAACACAGAGACTCCGTGGAGAAGAGGATCCGCAGAGAAGGTGAACTGGCTCAGGTAAGTAAAACGAGGGGGCTGGGGGGTCCGTGATTGCCAGGTGTTTTTTCACCTTAATGCATAGGATGCATTAAGGTGAAAAAACACGAAACTTTACAACCCCTTTGTCATGGATATGCAGTAGTGTTTGTCTGTCAGCTTACCTTCCTTCCCATGTGTTCATCTTAGAGGCCAGAACCCTTTCACCTGGCTTCCTTTATAATCTCCTCCCAGCCTGACTCCACCCCAGGTCCTATCACAGAACACTATATTAACCTGTGCACTGCAAGCCTGCTTTGCTGATCAACGTGTTTGTTAGGCATTGTGTGTTTGGGTTCCTGCCTGCCGTGTGCTACGTCTGTCTCTCTGTTACATATTTGGCTTATCCCCGACTATCCCTGTCTGCTCGTGACCCTTGACCTTCGGCTCGTTCTTTCGTTATCCTTGTCTGCTTGTGGCCCCTGACCTTCAGCTTGTTATTAGTTTCTCTCATATCTTGTGCTGCTGCTTCCCCTCTTTTCCCCTTATCCTACGGGGCGTGAGCTAGGAAACTCCAGGGGCCGCGACCTGGTCCCAGCCTGCAGCATAACATCCTCACCACTAGAGGCTCTGGAGAAGACCTGTTGGGTCTTAGACTCCGCGCCCTGGGGAATCTTGGCTCTAGCTTCCGTTAGGATCCCGGTTGTGCTCCTCTGGTCCCGCTTTCCACAACCACCCAGTTTCCTATCCGCAGAAGCCAGCCATAGGGTTCACTACCTTGCGGTGCACTCCTGTCCCCCTACGGTGTGCATCTGTCACCTGGCCACAGGTGACCTTGACAGTTTGATCAGCCATGAACCCGGCTGACATCCCGCTTCCCGCGGATGATCCATTGCAGGGCATAGTTTGCAGACTTGAAACCCAGGAATCTAATCAGACTCAGGTGATGCGATTCCTCTAGGATCTGGCTTCTCGCTTCGAGCAGCTTCAGGCCTCCTTGGGAACCCCGAATCCGCAACCTCAAATACAACCAGCGGCTGCACCTATTGCACCAGTCGCAGCCACACACTCACTACAACTGCCAGCTCCGTCCCGTTTCTCTGGGGACTCCAAGGCTTGCAGGGGGTTCCTTAGCCAATGCACGATTCATTTTGAGCTCCAGCCCCAAAACTTCCTGTCTGATCGGGCTAAGGTAGCCTATATCATTTCCCTCCTCTCTGGTGAAGCTTTAGCCTGGGCAGCCCCTCTGTGGGAACTGAATGATCCAGTGGTTTCTAGCCTGTCTGGCTTCTTGAAACTTTTTCGGAATATCTTCGAAGAACCGGCTCGTGTCTCTTCAGCGGCCAGCGCCCTTTTACGTCTCCGCCAAGAGTCTGCTTCTGTGGGACAGTATGCCCTTCATTTCCGCATACTGTCGGCTGAGTTGAGCTGGAACAATGAAGCCTTAGTCGCAACCTTTTTGCATGGCCTGTCTGATAGAGTGAAGGATGAATTAGCAGGAAGAACCATCCCCACTGATCTGGCCGGCGTTATCTCCTTGTGTAACCAGATCGATATTCGCTTTCAGGAGAGGACCTTAGAAAAGCAACGCCAGTACTCCTTGGTTCTTAGTCAGCCTGAGCTCCCCTCTCTTCGACCCGTAGAGCATCTCCTACCAGCTGAGGAACCCATGCAGCTGGGTCGGACCAGGCCATCCCCCGAGGAACGTGCTAGGCGCAGAACTCTTGGTCTGTGTCTTTACTGTGGGGGCAAAGGTCATTTTCGTGACACTTGCTCTCTTTGTCCAGAAAAACGTTCGGGTCCACTTCATCTGGTAAGTGGAGTATTGGACCCAGAAATATCACCTTCCCCTTCTCGTCTTCTGCTTTCTGTGTTCCTTCATGTTGGTGCTTCTTCTCATTCGGTCTCAGCATATCTGGATTCCGGAGCCGCTGGTAACTTCATGGACTGGGAAATCGCATCGTCCATGAGACTTACTCTTTTGCCCCTCACCACGCCATTGGTGGTCTTGGCGATTTATGGTACTGTTCTCCCAGGGGGACCTATCCGCTTCCAGACCCTCCCTGTTAAGATGTCGGTAGGGACACTCCACCAGGAGTGGATATCCTTCCTTATCTTACCCAAGGCCTCAACGCCTATAATTTTGGGTCTCCCATGGTTACAGCTCCATTCTCCTCATGTGGACTGGACTACTGGACAGATCCTGGCTTGGGGTCCCTCCTGTTCCTCGTCCTGCCTACCCAAGGTTGCCCCCTGTGAACCTGAGCCGGTCATTCATTCCAGGTTGCATAACCATTTACATTTCTCTGTCCCTAACCACCCTTGGACGCACAGCCAGGCTACCTTGTCTACAAGTCCTGCAGTCGCTACATCTTGCGATGCGATTCAGGTAGTCGCTACACCTGACTCAGCTATTCACTCTGCCTCTGTACTAGTTATGCCAGTCCAGCCCATGCCCAGTGAGCCTCCTACTTTTTCTTGTTCAGGACATTCTGCTTGTCCTTCAGCTATTCAGATTGACTCCTGTGACATGTCACCTTCTAACCAACCTGACTTCAGGGTTCCACTGACATCTGCCCAGTCTGATGGTCCTGTGCAAGATGACCAGTTCCCCTTTAAGGGTCTAGGGGACCCTCCTCAGATTCCTGTTGATCCTCTCATGCCCTTGCTTATTCCTAGAGAGCCTTTGGTCCTCAATAGATCTTCTTGTCATCTCCCTACCTCGTTTTCGGTCTCTGAGGATAATTTTAAGTACGAGGTTAGACAAGTTCTGGATTCTCGGCTCTGCAGAGGCATTCTTCAGTACCTTGTGCATTGGAGAGGTTTTGGTCCTGAGGAGGCATCTTGGATCGCTGCATCTGAGGTCGCTGCACCTCATCTGTTGAGGAGGTTTCATCAGAGATTTCCCTTTAAGAGGGAGGGTACTGTCATGGATATGCAGTAGTGTTTGTCTGTCAGCTTACCTTCCTTCCCATGTGTTCATCTTAGAGGCTAGAACCCTTTCACCTGGCTTCCTTTATAATCTCCTCCCAGCCTGACTCCACCCCAGGTCCTATCACAGAACACTATATTAACCTGTGCACTGCAAGCCTGCTTTGCTGATCAACGTGTTTGTTAGGCATTGTGTGTTTGGGTTCCTGCCTGCCGTGTGCTACGTCTGTCTCTCTGTTACATATTTGGCTTGTCCCCGACTATCCCTGTCTGCTCGTGACCCTTGACCTTCGGCTCGTTCTTTCGTTATCCTTGTCTGCTTGTGGCCCCTGACCTTCAGCTTGTTATTCGTTTCTCTCATATCTTGTGCTGCTGCTTCCCCTCTTTTCCCCTTATCCTACGGGGATATCCTACGGGGCGTGAGCTAGGAAACTCCAGGGGCCGCGACCTGGTCCCAGCCTGCAGCATAACATCCTCACCACTAGAGGCTCTGGAGAAGACCTGTTGGGTCTTAGACTCCGCGCCCTGGGGAATCTTGGCTCTAGCTTCCGTTAGGATCCCGGTTGTGCTCCTCTGGTCCCGCTTTCCACAACCACCCAGTTTCCTATCCGCAGAAGCCAGCCATAGGGTTCACTACCTTGCGGTGCACTCCTGTCCCCCTACGGTGTGCATCTGTCACCTGGCCACAGGTGACCTTGACACCCTTTAAGTGTGTTATTCCTAAGAATTACAGGCCTACAATATAAAACGCCAAATTTCCATGCAAAACATTGTACTGCTTCGAGCATTAAAAATCTGACATAATCATACCGCCAGGGAGGTTAGCCCCCTTTAACATCAATGACAGCTTGAAGTCTTTTGTAGTATTTGTGGATGAGGCTCTTTATCTTCTTAGATGGTAAAGCTGCCCAATCCTCTTGGCAAAAAGCCTCCAGTTGCTGTAAATTCTTGGGCTGTCTTGCATGAACTGCACGTTTGAGATCTCCCCAAGGTGGCACAATGATATTGGAATCAGGAGACTGAGATGGCCACTCCGGAACCTTCACTTTATTCTGCTGTAGCCAATGACAGGTCGACTTGGCCTTGTTTTTTGGATCATTGACATGTTGGAATGTCCAAGTACGACCCATGCGCAGCTTCTTGGCTGACGAATGCAAATGTTCCACCAGTATTTTTTGATAACATACTGCATTCATCTTGCCATCAATTTTGACCAAATTTCCTGTGCCTTTGTAGCTCACACATCCCCAAAACATCAGTGGTCCACCTTTCTGTTTCACAGTAGGAATGGTGTACCTTTCATCATAGGCCTTGTTGACGCTTCTCAAAATGTAGAGTTTATGGTTGTGGCCAAAAAGCTCAATTTTGGTCTCATCACTCCAAATTACTTTGTGCCAGAAAGTTTGAGACTTGTCTCTGTGCTGTTTGGCATATTGTAAGTGGGATGTTTTGTGGCATTTGTGTAGTAATGGCTTTCTTCTGGTGACCCGACCATGCAGCCCATTTTTCTTCAAGTGCCTCCTTATTGTGCATCTTGAAACAGCCACACCACATGTTTTCATTGAGTCCTATATTTCACCTGAAGTTATTTGTGGGTTTTTCTTTGCATCCCGAACAATTTTCCTGGCAGTTGTGGCTGAAATTTTAGTTGGCCTACCTGACCGTGGTTTGGTTCAACAGAACCCCTCATTTTTCACTTCTTGATTAGACTTTGAACACTGTTGATTGGCATTCTCAATTCCTTGGATATCTTTTTATATCCCTTTCCTATTTTATACAGTTCAACTAACTTTTCCCGCAGATCCTTTGACAATTCCTTTGCTTTCCCCATGACTCAAAATCCAGAAACTTCAGTGCAGCACTGGATGAAAGATGCAAGGGTCTGTCAGGAGTCCAGAAAGTGAAACTCGTTGACCTTTTATACATACACACTAATTACAAGCAAACAGATCACAGGTGAGGATGGTTAACTTGAATAGCCATTTAAACCCCTTTGTGTCAACTTTTGTGCATGTTATTAGGCCAAAATCACCAGGGTGTGTAAACTTTTGATCAGGCTCAATTGGTTAGTTTCTGTTGCCATTATGATTCAAAAAGAGTAAATACAGTGGATTGATAATAAATGGCTTCAGCCAAACACTAACCATGAGTGAAAGAAATGTTTTTGTGTTATCATTCATATTCTCTGAAAAATGGGCAAGAAATCATACATTCTGCCAGGGTATGTTAACCTTTGAGCACAACTTTATATGTGCAACCTTCATAAATCAAAATATTGTGTCGCACTATTCAATTAAACACTCTTAATTGCGTTCTTAATTAGTGAATCAATTCCCCTGTGTATTAATTACACCATCTCCTATGTGCTCTTGGCTATGTTAACATTGGTGAAGTATTAGTAACAATCCCTGGCAATCATCTGATCCAAATAAACATATATGCCAATATATAAATCAAATAATAAGTAAAAAAGTATAAAAAAATACGGTATATTAAAGAAAAAAGTCCAAATAACAATATCACACAAATAGTCTTTCAAATAAGTGCCTTCTCCTCATACAAGTCTCCTCCTTGTGTGTATGCCCTTGTAGTGTTAATTACTATAATTGGCTCCTGCTCCCCCACCATCACATATTGGCTCACCTGATAGTGTGTGACTTTACTACTTAAGTACTTAAAGGACTTATAGGTATATCTCACAGGTTCTCCTTATTCCTCTGTATAGATCCCCTCATATCATGTCAGTGTTAGCCGTGGCCACAATAGAAAGGAAGAAAATCGGCACAATCGTGCTTAGAATGTTTAAAAAATGAAATACTTATATTTAAAACTCCATACCATTTACTCACATTTGTTAGGTGCTTCCAGCACACCATAGTACTCCTGCATAGTTAAAAATCATCTGTGTCCAAGTCACTGTAACACAACACCATCTCAGCAATATGTGTTAAGTATGCTCTCCTTCTGATACTCAGCGTTGTGACGTCAGTATGCCCCTCCCCTACACGTTACGCCACAGGGTCACGTGGCTTTCTTAGGGGGATTCCTCCAAAATAAAGCTTGTTCTAACCAATACAGGAGATGGATATTACAGGTTAATAATGCAGATATGTATATCAATGTAAGGATATAAAAACACAAGCGTAGAGGAGAGGTAGGGATCCTTCTAGGAGAGTAGGGAGCTCGGTAGATGTACTCATGGCGCTGCTTGTACTTCTATATCTTCCAAAGTTGTGGCATCATAATATGTTTAAACCGTACAGGAATGTACCTAACAAATCTTTAAATATGGAGGGAAGAAATGTATCTTACGTACTTGTTGTGTCAAGTTTATGACAGTGATAAATACAGTGTGCTCTAGGAGTGTGCTTTATCCAATTGATACTGATATGCAAACTTCGTCTGAGAGTCAAGTTCACTGCAGGTCTGTTTAGGCCAATCTCCAGGAATAGCAGGAATGCAAGAGCATTAAATATCAGAATTTAAAATATTTTGAATACATTTGTCTAGCACATTACAAGGGGATTCACTGCTATCTATTTACAGACTAGATCAAGAGATTGACAATCTTGAGATGCAAGAAACACAACTGTCTGCCAAGGAAGTACGGGTCTTACAGAGACTGAAGTCTGTGGAGAGAACTACAGAGGATATCATAAAGGTATGTAAAGGCTTACCAGTAATATGGTATGGTCAACCTAAGCTTTATGCCCAGGGTTACAATTCCAATTGTTTGCATAAAGCCAGAAAAATGCAGGAAATATTTCAAACATGAGCATCCATGGATGGAGGGGGTGGTAGGGCAAGGGGACTCTTAGCTCATAGAAAACGAAGGCGCCACCAAGTGAAAATATTTCAAGTATTGCCTTTCCCCTTGACCTCTCATCTTAATATGTGTGTAGCCAAGAGCCATGGTACCACATCATGTGCAGACATCACGTTAACTGCTCCATCCCAGCAGGAAGGGTATATTCACTGGGTCCATTTGATTGGCTGTTGCCCTCAATTAGAAGCCAAAGGAGGGTCTTGCCTACACAGATATAGGTATGTGGAAATGTGTGTCCATTCAGCTAAAAGAGCTTTTGTGAAGTCAGGTATAGATGTTGAATGAGAAACCCCTGGCTCACAATTGGTATTCCAATTCATCCCAAAGATGTTCAGTAGGGTTGAGGTCTTTACAAGCCAGTTGAGTTCCTTCTCACAAATTCATCAAAACATGTCTTTATGGCTGGCTTTGTGCACAGGGCCACAGTAATGTTGAAACAGGAAAAAAGTTTTTCCCATTTACAAAATGCCATTGTTCTGTATGCTGTAACATTAACAGTACCCTTCACTGAACACATGAACTAAAATATAGATGTTGCCGCAGCTTTTATATTATTTACATAATTTCCCAATCTGGATCCCTTTAGGGTATTTTATCAAAATTAATTATTTTCAGAGACTTGATTTGGAGAAACAAAATTTGCAGGATAAATTTGAGCTCCTACAGTACCCCAAAACTACATTTAGCAATTCACATGGATGATTAAAACAAGCACATCTAAATATGCAGGCATCCGGGGTAAAGCTGTCCACATAGAACATCCTTTGCACTGCCATCAACGTCATCCCTTCCACACTGCGCTCCACGAGTGCTTCAAGCCTCGCTTTCAGATAGCTCTACTGCAGGGTAGTCTTCCCTGTCACGATTGCAGACTGACAGCGGTGAGAGCCGGCAGTGTGGAGGACGGTCTATGTGGACAGCTTTACCCCGGATGCCTGCATAATTAGATGTGCCTCTTTTAATCATCAACCATGTGAGTTGCTAAATGTTGTACCTTCATTAAATGTAACCATATTGCTACACTTAGAGGCGCCTCTCTTCTCTTTTATACTCTGTAGCTCCTGTTGGATTTTGCTTCTAATCCCCTTGTGGAGGCTTCCATTTGTGGATGGACATTTTATGGTTGCACAACAGCAATGGTCACATTGCTATAATCTTTTTATTCTTACCTGTTGATGCTGCCAGTAAATCTGTAATTTTTCAACTTCCTTTAACAGACCAAGCTGTCCAGCAAAAGTGTCAGTTAGCTGGTTGAGACAAACCATTTACCACTGACAGGGGTGCTTACAATGGTCGGTGCATCTAACATTACCATCTCCCCAGATTGACAATGCCGCTATCTAAGGGTGTGTCCATATCTCCTCCATCCAGTGTGGAGACACCCTAATGCCCTGTACACACGATCGGATTTCCGATGGAATAAAATCTGATGAAATTTTCCGTCGGAATTCCGATGAAGCTGACTTCCATCAGTCTTGCATACACACCATCATACAAAATTCCGACCGTCCAAAACGCGGTGACGAGCCGAGAAAAATTAAGTTCAATGCTTCTGAGCATGCGTCGACTTGATTCTGAGCATGCGTGGGTTTTTTCTCCGTTGGAGTTCCACACAGACGATCGGAATTTCCTATCGTTTTTTTTTTCCATTCGTCAACCACTCACCGTCAAATGACGGGGGGCGGAAGACTCTGTTATTCTGGGTGGACGTCATATGGCGTTGCACCTTCCAAAGCCACTAGGGGGCACGCGCGCCTCCGGTGTCGTGCGCGCGTGCCCGCCACGTCACCGGGGACCTGATGCGCGTGCCCGGCGGCCACGATTGCCCAGTAACCGATCAGGATCGTGGATCTGTGTGTGTGAACACACAGATCCACGTCCTGTCAGGGAGAGGAGACCGATGGTGTGTCCCTTTTACATAGGGACAACCATCGGTCACCTCCCCCAGTCAGTCCCCTCCCCCCCACAGTAAGAATCACTTCCAGGGAACACATTTAACCCCTTCCTTGCCTCCTAGTGTTATCCCCTTCCCTGTCAGTCATGTTTATGCAGTAATCAATGCATTTTTATAGCACAGATCGCTGTATAAATGTGAATGATCTTAAAAATGTGTCAAAAGTGTCCAATGTGTCTGCCAAAATATCCCAGTCACGATGAAAATCCCTGATCGCCGCCATTACTAGTAAAAAAAAAAAATATTAAAAATGCTATAAATCTATCCCCTATTTTGTAGATGCTATAACTTTTGCGCAAACCAATCAATATACGCTTATTGCGATTTTTTTTTTACCAAAAATATGTAGAAGAATACGTATCAGCCTAAACTGAGGAAAATTAAAAAAATAAAAATGGATATTTATTATAGCAAAAAGTAAAAAATATTGTGTTTTTTTTCAAACTTGTCGCTCTTATTTTGTTTATAGCACAAAAAATAAAAACCGCAGAGGTGATCAAATACCACCAAAAGAAATCTCTATTTGTGGGATAAAAAGGACGCAAATTTTGTTTGGGTACAGCGTCGCACGACCGCACAATTGTCATTCAAAATGTGACAGTGCTGAAAAATGGCTTGGGCAGGAAGGGGATGAAAATGCCCTGTAGGCAAGTGGTTAAAACATGTTCTATTTTTTTACACCATTAGAAAAAAGTCCGATGGGGCCCACACATGATCGTTTTTTCCGATGAAAAAAGTCCATCTGACTTTTTTCATCGGAAAAAACGATCGTGTGTACAGGGCATAAGACACCCAATTGTGTTACTGGCAGGATCACCAGATGCAAATAAAAGAAAAAAAAGGCCTAAAAGAAAAAACAAATGCAACCACCACATCTAAGGACTAGCAAGCTGCAATATATAACTTTTTTGTTTTTGGGTTTAATACTGATTTAGTAAACTTAAAGTGGAAGTAAACCCTCCTATCTTTTTTAGGCAAGGAAGCTGCCATCTTGGCCTCTGTTTAATCTTCAACTGCCATGATGCTGCACATGTGATCAGTTATGACACCAGCCATTGGATGGTTTGACAGTTTGGTTGAGAGCACAACCAATGTGACAGTCGGCATTCCTGGCATGCCGGGAATGTAACTGGTTTTCGAACCTGTTAAATCGATGAGTTTACTTCTGCTTTAAAAAAAAGTACACAAAAAATATGATTTAATACAATTATACCTTTTTTTATTTCAAAATAAACATCACAATATAGAAGTTTTTTTGGTCATCTTTTTTTGTAAAATACATTTTTGCTTAAGAGAGTGAAACTGTTTGTGGACAGGGCTTAGATATACATTTTAATCTAGCTATCTTAATTATTGCAGGCCGTGAAAACAGAAGCTCGAGAAGGTATGTACATGGGTGGTATTCAGTAAATAATATTATTTGAAATGTATGAATGACATTTGTAAGCAGGTGCTTACAAATGTTGCTGCCTTTGTTAATTATCTTTTTGGGTTAAGTGTATTTTCAGCTGAATCAGTTTCACTATTTAGCTAATGTTGCCCAGCAGAAGTGGTGCTGCCTGGGAGGTAAGGGTTAACACTGCTGGACAGGTTTTCCCGGGCATTTCTGAGAGGTACTGCCCTCTGCTGGAAAAAAGATATACAATGGAAACTGTATCTAGTTCAGGGATTTTTGGTTGCTCTGGGTATAAAAAGGAGAGTGGTGATGGGAATGTAATTGCCCCTTGTGGGAGCCTAGTCAGTGTTCCAAGAGATGTGGACTTTGCTGTTAAATGGACTAATGGACTTTTTCTCTGTATACCTTATAGAGAAAAAGGGAGCACCAGGGACACATCTAAAAGGGCATTTAGAGGACTTTGTACAGGAATGTATATAGAAAAATTCCTTTGAGAACTGTTCACTTGTTATGTTTAACTACTTCAGTAAAAGAACTTTGATGGTACTTAAATTGCTTGGTCTGAAGTCGGTGCAAGCATGGTGAATCCAAGGAAAAGGGCTTAGCAAGGGATGGAGATGAGTTAGTGAAGATGCTGTATAATGGTCTAATGAGCAGAGAAGCTGTCCAGAGGAGGCTATATTGCCATTGCTAATGACTACAGTAACAATTGTGTGTGCATATGCAGCCAGCCAAAAGACAAGCGCGTGATGGAGGCCCTGGTAGTGAAGAAGCTTGGTGCTTAGGCTCCTTCCTTGACAACCAGTTCCCTTCATACTGGGAACAATCTCACGGCACAGGGCATTCCAGGGACCTAGCCTGGGAGTCATGGAGGAAGATGTAAGGAGGCCTCAGGAGATGGATAAGCACAGACAATGCACACTTGAGCTTCCTAGAATCCAAGTGAATAGGATTACTGGATAGGTCAGCGATACTGGCTTGGAAATGTTGCAAAATTTAGGTGTTCTGGAGTGTAATAAGGAATTGTGTCCATAGTGAACAAGATGAAGTGTTACAAACGTTACCCACAGATTACAAAGAGTTAACTGGAGTTTGGAGTACAAAGAGTTCTGGAGGACGAGCCTCGCTTTCAAGTTGGAGTGCCGCCTTAACTCTGTATCAGTGTGAAAGTTGGCCTCACCCAGCCATTGGGAGCATTAGTGAGAGCACTCTTCAGGTCCCACACTTGGGCGCAGTAAGCCCCACACATTGGATTGCTATTTTTTTTTTGGGCACAGTGATCTTAGGAGTGGTAAATGATAGTTTGAGCCCTCGATAAGGTAACTGCAGCACTGGATCAGTAAAATGTAAATAGTAAAGGATTGTCGCTACTTCCGACCAGCCCAGGTAAATAAACGATAAAGAGTGGCCTCGGCCTACATGTCTCCATCAAATAATAAACCCATCGGGGCTTAGTCACCCTATGGATTTCCTATTTACATTTACTAACCCCCTGGATTTGTTTTAGGACAAGCCTGCACCCCATGTTCTTGGACACAGGGATATGCTTTCCCCTTTACTTTGAGCAGTGTCTAAAGCAATCAAACAGGCTGCAGCACTGTATCACTTAACTCCCCACCCCATCTTAGCATTAGTAACCACTTGCTGCTAAATCACGTACATGTACGTGACTGGCTTCAAGTGGTTATCCAAGGATAATGGCTGCAGCACAGCATTTTTTTTCAGGAATTCTCTTTCATCTAAGAGCAATCCTAGTGGCTGATTAGCTGCTGGATTGCTTATACAGGTGGTGGGAGGGGACATCTCTCTGTGCCTTCTTGTGCGATCAGGTAGCCTGGTATCCGATCAGGCGGTGCCGCTGGGTTGTCACAGAGCTGGCTAAGGACCGGAAGGTCCAAGGTAATTTCTATGGTCTAGGACAGGGATATGCAATTAGCGGACCTCCAGCTGTTGCCGAACTACAAGTCCCATCATGCCTCTGCCTCTGGGTGTCATGCTTGATGCTGTCAGACTCTCGCTATGCCTCATGGGACTTGTAGTTTGGCAACAGCTGGAGGTCCGCTAATTGCATATCCCTGGTCTAGGAGATCAGAAGCGACGTCATTACGTCATTTCCTGGTGGGGCAGATGTAAACACTGCCATTTTTATTTTATCTCAAGCTTTCCAGGGTAGTGGAGAGATCTGGGGTCTTATAGATCCCAGGTGTCTCCATAAAGAGGTCATGCTATATTTTTATAACAAGGGATGTTTAATTTTTTTTGTGATAGGGATAAAAGTGATAACAAATATTAAAGAGACATCGTAAAAAAAAAAAATTAATAAAATAAACAACATTTTTTTTTTAAAGCGCCCCTGTCCCTCCCTGCTCGCGCGCAGACGAGAACTCAAAAGTAGGTTGCACACACATATGTAAACAGTGTTCACACCACACATGTGAGGTATCGCCGCAAATGTTATAGCAAGAAAAATAATTCTAGCACTAACCCTCTTCTGTAACTCTGAGCTGGTAACCTGTAAAAAATGTTTAACCACCTCACATCCCACGTATCGTCATATGATGTCCGCAGGAGGGATCTCCCATCCTGGGCAGGCGTCATATGAGGTCCTGGGCTTCCCTGCCATCGCCCAAAAGCCGGTGCGCGTGCGCGTGCCCGTCAGCCGCGATGTCCCCCGGGCACCCGCGATTGCGGGTAATAGAGCCAGGACCGTGGATCTGTGTGTGTAAACACAGATCCACGTGCTTTTAGAGTAGAGGAGACCGATGGTGTGTTCCCAGTACAGAGAAACACCGATCGGTCTCCTCCCCTTCTGAGTCCCAGCCCCCTACAGTTAGAATCACTCCCTAGGATACGCAGTTAACCCCTTGATCACCCCCTAGTGTTAACCCCTTCACTGCCAGTCGCATTTATACAGCGATCAGTGCATTTTTATAGCACTGATCGCTGTATAAATGTTAATGGTCCCAAAACAGTGTCAAAAGTATCCGATATGTCAGCCGCAACGTCGCAGTCACGATAAAAATCGCAGATCGCCGCCATTACTATAAAAAGGAAAAAAATGGCATAAATCTATTCCCTATTTTGTAGGCGCTATAACTTTTGCGCAAACCAATCAATATACGCTTATTGTGATTTTTTTTTACCAAAAATATGTAGAATAATACATAATAAACTAAGGAAAAAATTGAGGATTTTTTTTTTTTTTTAATTGGGATATTTATTATAGCAAAAAGTAAAACATATTGTCTTTTTTTTCAAACTTGTCACTTTTCTTTTGTTTATAGCGCAAAAAATAAAAACCGCAGAGGTGATCAAATACCACCAAAAGAAAGCTCTATTTGTGGGAAAAAAAGGACATCAATTTTGTTTGGGTACAACGTCGCACCACCACGCAATTGTCATTTAAAGTGCGACAGCGCTGAAAACTAAAAATTGCCCTGGGCAGGAAGGGGGTGAAAATGCCCTGTATTGAAGTGGTTAAAGCACGCTTATGGAGATTTTTATATTGTATCGTAGTTTGTTGCCATTCCACGAGAGTGTACAATTTTACAGCGTGACATGTTAGGTATCTAATTACACAGCATAACATCATCTTTTATATTTTACCAAAAAAGTGGGTTATATATTGAATTTTTTTTGCATTAAAATTCATTAAAGTGATTTTTTTTCCCAAAAAAATATCATTTCAAAGGTCGCTGCACAAATACTGTGTTTTATAAAAAAGTTGCAATGACCACCATTTTATTCTCTAGGCTATATGTATATATATATATATATATATATATATATATATATATATATATATATACACACACACAGTATCTCACAAAAGTAAGTACACCCCTCACATTTTTGTAAATATTTAATATATATTTTCTTGTGACAACACTGAAGAAATGACACTTTGCTACAATGTAAAGTAGTGAGTGTACAGCTTGTATAACAGTGTATATTTGCTATCCTCTCAAAATAACTCAACACACAGCCATTAATATCTAAACCGCTGGCAACAAAAATGAGTACACCCCTAAGTGAAAATGTCCGAATTGGTCCCAATTAGCCATTTTCCCTCGCCGGTGTCATGTGACTCATTAGTGTTACAAGGTCTCAGGTGTGAATGGGGAGCAGGTGTGTTAAATTTGGTGTTATCGCTCTCACTCTCTCATACTGGTCACTGGAAGTTCAACATGAACTAAAAAGGGGTCAGTTTGGGACTTTAAATGAGACATATGGGTCACATGTCTCCATCCCTAAATCTGCATAAAGAAAGGGGGGAGGGTTGGGACTTTAAATAAGGTGAGTACACATAGCTAGAAGATGAGTAGATATCAAAAACATGTTTTTATTGGTGAAACAAGGAACATGGCAAAATGACATGATACATGCAGCAATAAATAAAATTGTCAATCAGATATTACAGACCATATATAGAAACAACCATTAGACATTAGTGTACTCACCTCATTTAACACCTTCCTTACCGAGTCATTGTAAAATCACATCGGCAGGAACCCTCTCTCCCCCCTGTGTTTCCCGGCCGTCTAGGGGGTGTGCTCCCGCCGCATCGCTTAGGACCCGGTGCGCGTGCCCGGCAGCCGCGATGTCAGCTGGGCACCCGTGATTGCCCACGATCACAGCAGGACCGTGGATCAGAGGAGAGGAGACTGATGTGTGTTCCCAGTACAGAGGAACACAGATTGGTCTCATCCACTTGTGAGTCCCCTCCCCCTACAGTTAGAATCACTCCCTAGGGAACAAATTTAACCCCTTGATCTCCCCCTAGTGTTAACCCCTTCCCTGTCAGTCACATTTACACAGTAATCAGTGCAATTTTATAGCACTAATCGCTGTATAAATTTTGTGAATGGTCCCAAAAATGTTTCAAAAGTGTCTGATATGTCCGTCGCAATGTCACGGTCACAATAAAAATCGCAGATCGCCGCCATTACTAGTAAAAAAAATTAAAATGCCATAAATCTTTCCCCTATTTTGTAGACGCTATAACTTTTGCGCAAATCGATCAATATACGCTTATTGCGATTTTTTTTTACCGAAAATATGTAGAATACATATCGGCCTAAACTGAGGAAAAAAATCGTTTTAAAAAAAAAAAATTGATATTTATTAAATCAAAAAGTAAAAAATATTGTTTTTTTTTTTTTAAATTGTCGCTCTTCTTTTGTTTATAGCGCAAAAAATAAAAACCGCAGAGGTGATCAAATACCACCAAACGAAAGCTCTATTTGTGGGGGAAAAAAACATAAACATAAAGATTTTATTTGGTTTGCATGACCGCGCAATTGTCATTCAAAGTGCGACAGCGCTGAAAACTAAAAATTGGTCTGGGCAGGAAGGGGGTGAAAATGCCCTGTATTGAAGTGGTTAAAGTCCCAAAGCCCCCCTTTCTTTCAACATGGCACCTCATGGCAAAGGACGCTCTGAGGATCTGAAAAAATGATTGTTGTTCTACATAAAGATGGCCTACTCTAGGCTATAAGAAGATTGCCAAGACCCTGAAACTGAGCTGCAGCATGGTGGCCAAGACCATACAGCGGTTTACCAGGACAGGTTCCACTCAGAACAGGCCTCGCCATGGTTGACCAAAGAAATTGAGTGCACGTGCTTAGTGTCATATCCAGAGGTTGTGTTTGGGAAATAGACGTATGAGTGCTGCCAGCATTGCTGCAGAGGTTGAAGGGGTGGGGGTGTCAGCCTGTCAGTACTCAGACCATACGCCGCACACTGCATCAAATTGGTCTGCATGGCTGTCGTCCCAGATAGAAGCCTCTTCTAAAAATGATGCACAGGAAAGCCCACAAACAGTTTGCTGAAGACAAGCAGACTAAGGACATGGATTACTGGAACCATGTCCTGTGGTCTGATGAGACCAAGATAAACTTATTTGCTTCAGATGGTGTCAAGCGTGTGTGGCGGCAACCAGGTGAGGAGTACAAAGGCAGTGTGTCTCACCTACAGTCAAGCATGGTGGTGGGAGTGTCATGGTCTGGGGCTGTATGAGTGCTGCCGGCACTGGGGGGCTACAAAAAAGAACTCCAGTGGCAACCTGTGAAGCTCTGGTGATCTCCATGCCCAAGAGGGTTAAGGAAGTGCTGGAAAATAATGGTGGCCACACAAAATATTGACATTTTATGCCCAATTTGGTCATTTTCACTTAGGGGTGTACTCACTTTTGTTGCCAGTGGTTTAGACATTAATGGCTGTGTGTTGAGTTATTTTGAGGGGACAGAAAATTTACACTGTTATACAAGCTGTACACTCACTACTTTACATTGTAGCAAAGTGTCA
The DNA here is from genome assembly GCA_029206835.1 of Rana muscosa. NCBI lineage: Eukaryota > Metazoa > Chordata > Amphibia > Anura > Ranidae > Rana > Rana muscosa. Next base: position 164,738,479 of record CM055120.1, read on the forward strand.
TTTCTTCAGTTTTGTCACATGAAAAGATATAATAAAATATTTACAAAAATGTGAGGGGTGTACTTACTTTTGTGAGATAGTCTCTCTCTCTCTCTCTCTCTCTCTATATATATATACACACGTTTGGGGATTCCAAGTAATTTTCCAGCAAAAAAGTGCTGATTTTTAAACTGTAAACAAAATGCGTCAGCATAGGTCTGGTCTTCAAGTGGGTAACTTTCCTTTATTTGCTTATACAGTAGATTTGGAGATGAACGAGGGCTTGTTTTAAAGTGGTTTTACTTCTTGTTCAAAGTATGTATATACTTTAGCATGCATGATCTGGGCACAGGTCCATTTTAATAGTTTTAGAAGGAAGAAAGTCAATGGGGTCAGGTTAAGAATTAGGAATGGGATGGGTGTCAAGGCATTTTTTAGGGACATGGTTTAATTTTACCATGTTTTTGTCACCAAAGACTTGTAATTAGGCCCCTTTCACACTGGGGTGGGAGGTGCGCTATACCTTTGTTTTTACCGCGGTATGCGGCCGCTAGTGGGGTGAATTAAACCCCCGCTAGCGGCCGAAAAAGGGGTTAATACCGCCCGCAATGCGCCTCTGCAGAGGCGCATTGCGGGCGGTATTACCGCGGTCTCCCATTGCTTTCAATGGGCAGCAGCGGTAAAGGAGCGGTGAACACACCGCTCCTTCACCGCTGTAAAGATGCGGCTAGCAGGACTTTTGGAGCGGTCCTGCTAGCGCACCGCTTCAGTGTGAAAGCCTTTGGGCTTTCACACTGAAGACTGCAGGGCACGATTTTTTTCAGGCGGTATAGCAGCGCTATTATTAGCGCTAAACCGCCTAAAAAACAGGGCCTAACAGTTCTATATATGGAAGCCATGTGGGTAATTGTGACAGATCAAATATCAAATAAAGACTTATATAATCTCAGTTGTTCTTTCACAAGGCTACCCTGTACTATGGATTTCATTTTTTTTTTTTTATCAAGTTGTTAATTTCATGCCTAGATTTTACTGTCTATAACGCCTGCACTTTTATTGTTATATATGTTTTATTTTCTCAATAATGATTTCTTTCACAGAACCCATAAAGGATATATATGCTGGCATACCTGACCTACCACCTTCTTATAAGCCAAAATTTGGCAGAAAAATGGAAAGTTCCCATGTTGAGAATGGGGAAGAACCAAGAAAGGGTATCTTTATTTTATGTATCACTTTTTTGTTAATTACTTTTTGCTCTGCTAATGCCTTGTACACCTGATCGGAATTTCCGATGAAAAAAGTCAGACGGAATTTTTTCATCGGATATTCCGACCGTGTGTGTGTGTGCCCCATTGGACTTTTTTCCGTCGGAATTTAGAATTTAGAAAGAGAACAAGTTCTCTTTTTCCCCGACAAAAAGAATTCCGATCGGAAATTCCGATAGTCTGTATGGAACTCCGACGGAGAAAAAAACATGCATGCTCGGAATTAAGTCGACGCATGCTCGGAAGCATTGAACTTCATTTTTCTCGGCTCGTCGTAGTGTTGTAGGTCACCGCATTCTTGACGGTCGGAATTTGGTGTGACAGTGTGTATGCAAGACAGCTTGAACGGAATTCCATCGATAAAATCCATTGGAGTTTATCCCGACGGAAATTCCGATTGTTTGTACAAGGCATAACAGACATAAACTGGTACTTAAAAACTTACACTATCCACTGACTTGTCTACATAAGGTGCTTCGAAAGAGCTGCTTATGCAGGGTTTATTCATAGTATTAAAGCACGTTATTATGTTAATAGTGAAGAATTATTAGTATGAATAAATTTACTCTCTTAACCCCCTTCCCGCCTGCCCTGATGTCCCTTTAAATCTTTTGGAACAGTTCAAGGGTGGGAAGAAAGATTGGCACTGTCACAGTTTTTACATGATTGGAAGCTAGTCCCTCTGGCTACTGATCTGCAGCCAGACAAAACGCTGACTGTGAAAGCTCAGTCTTTGTGCTGACAGCATGCAGTGAACGCAGCACATAAACAATGGTCATCCAGCAACACATATTACCAAAAGTATTGGGACGCCTGCCTTTACATGCACATGAACTTTAAAGGCATCCCAGTCTAATGCCCCATACACACGATCGTTTTTCATGCCGTTAAAAATGCCATTTTTAAAAATGGGCATTAAAACCGATCGTGTGTATGCTCCAGAGCATTTTTAACGACGTGAAAAACGGGCATTAAAAATTTCGAACATGCTCTATTTTTTCACGTCGTTTTTCATGTCGTTTTTTTTAACGACGTGAAAAACGATAGTGTGTATGCTTTTACGAGGGGAAAAAAAACGCGCATGCTCAGAATCAAGTATGAGACGGGAGCGCTCGTTCTGGTAAAACTAGCGTTTGTAATGGAGATAGCACATTCGTCACGTTGTAACGGACTGAAAAGCACGAGGCTGAAAAGCGCAAATCGCTGCTCAACAAAGTTTACTAACATGAAGGGTGGCGCCATTCAAATGGAACTTCCCCTTTGTAGTGCCGTCGTACGTGTTGTACGTCATTGCGCTTTGCTTGAACGTTTTTTAAAATGATCGTGTGTACGCAAGACAGGCTTGAGAGGAAACATGAAAAAAAAAACTACGAGAAAAACGTCGGTTTAAAAAATGGCATGAAAAACGATCGTGTGTGCGCAGCATTAGTCCGCAGGGTTCAATATTGAGTTGGCCCACCCTTTGCAGCTATAACAGCTTCAACTCTTCTGGAAAGGCTGTACACAAGGTTTAGGAGTGTGTCTTTGGGGATGTTTGACCATTCTTCCAGAAGCGCATTTGTAAAGTCAGGTACTGATGTGGACGAGAAGTTCTGTCTCTACCCTAATTCATCCCAAAGGTGTTCTATTGGGTTGAGTGCTCTGCACAGAGTCCTGACCTCAACCCGATAGAACACCTTTGGGATGAATTAGAGCGGAGACTGCGAGCCAGGCCTTCTCGACAAACATCAGTGCCTGACCTCACAATTGCGCTTCTGAAAGAATGGTTAAACATTCCCATAGACACACTCATAAATCACCTAAAGAGCAAACATTTTACGTAGATATAATCTTTAGTTGAAACCCAAGTTGAATTCCAGGCTTTTGCATAGCAACTCTATCCAAAGTGCTTAATGATTGGAAGAGGTGGAGGGGCAGGGCGGTGACGCCATGATCTCCACATCATTCAATCAGAGAACGCTTTGGATTGTTTGAGAAAATGTAATGTGTTATCTATATGGCGCTTGTGCTGAGCAAGTGACCTTCTGTGTTCACTAAGCAGCAGGGCACCCACTTGAGATGAGACCCAAAAGCCAATGCCATCACTGTATTAGCTGTGCCTAGTGATTTCCAGCTTTATTCATAAGTTGTGATTTAAAAAAACAAAACAAAAACAGAATATTCTACATAAATAATGTATTTTCGTTCCAGCATTATTTGCCATGGAAATCAAAGTTGAAAAAGACACAAAGACTGGAAAGAACATAGTGTTATCCTCAATCCCGGTCCCCTCCAGTGAGTTTAAAGATACAGGCGTTAAAGTTTATGATGATGGCAGGAAGTCTGTGTTTGCTGTAAGCTCCGAAGGCAAGACAGATAAAAATGACATAAACAGTCTTGCTCCCATTGAAGTAGAGGAACTCTTGAGGAAAGCTACAGAGAAGAGCACACAGTCTCCCACAGAATACCATGAACCTGTGTTCTCCAACCCTTACAACAATTCCACCCTCCATAAAGGGCAGGTTCAACAAAATGTAAATGGTCACAACTCACCCGTCATTGTGAACCAGCAAAATGGTCACAGTCCAACAGTAGTGGAAGATATATTCCCAAAGATTCAACCTGTGCCAAAAGCCCCAGTTTATTCACAGCCAAAAGTTATCATGCAAAATGGACAATCAACCCATGTAGAACCACAACTAAAAGAAGATTACCATCAGGCAGTGTTTGTTAACTCAGAAGGATACACCGCCAAACACTCTACTGCTGCTAATATGGAAGATGACGTGCAAGTGCAACACAGTGTTGTCCATGCCACACCATGTTACATAGATGGCTCTGAGCCAGTTACTATGATTTTCATGGGCTACCAGCAAGCTGATGAAAATGAAAGCAGACCACTTACAGATTACGAGGGAGTCATTCGAGCAGAACTGGTCATCATTGATGATGACAACGACAAAGAAGAAGAAGAAGCAACTGTGGAAGGACTGATTAAGCAACCGGAAACCAAAGCAGAACCCATTTCTAATCCTCCTTTGCCAAATAACATTGCACATAAACTACCCAAACACAATGTCGCACTGCATGGTCCTCAACCCTACAAGAACTCAATATCCTTACAAGAACAAGAATCTAACCTGGGTCCTCATAACTATGTTCCTGTTTCCCAACAGATCACAGATGATGGAACTGAGGACCCATCATTAACAGGTGAGATACGAGTGAAGAAACGCAATTGCTGTTCTATAATGTAACATTCCTGCTTTGTTCTTACCAATTTGTACTAGCAGAACTATCATGCCAGTTTAATGTGGCTTCATTTTGAGTCATTTATTATTAGAGTTGCATGATTTATTAACTCAGGTGTTGCTAAATTTAGAAATCAAATTTCAAATATAGTAGAAAGAAGACTTGTTTATCAGTGAGTCACAACCACCAATCAGATTAAAATCTGCAATGGCAACTGACAGTTGGAAAGTGAACATTGCAATCTGGCTGATTCGTATGAGCAATTTAGCTCTTAAGCTGGCCATACACGGTTCGAATTTCGAAAGAATTTTCTTTCGAAATTTAATTTAAAGAATTTTCGTACAAATTTCGCACCATTAGTGGGCTGCAGCAACAGCCAATTTTCGTGCAGCAATCAAATTTGAGGAATCGGACATGTTGGAAATTTTTGGAAAAACAAACGATTTTCTAATCAATGATGGGAGAATCGTGCGAGAAATGTAATAGAAAAAAAAATGCGCATGTGCAAGAAAAGAAAATTCCCGGAGAGAAAAGAATATTCCCGGCAACGAAAATTATTTTCTGTAGTAACATGAAGGCTTGGTCGGCCGCATTTCGAAAATCAATGGTGGCATCATCGGGTTACAAATAAAACAAACTTTCTGATTTTGAAAAGAAAATTTGTTCGAAATTCGACCGTGTATGGCCTGCTTTATATGAGATTTACTGATAAACAAGGCCAAACATGTAGGACTTGTCGATTTTACCTCCTATTGACAGAACAACAGTCCATACTTGCACTTATGGCCCGTACACACGTTCCGAATATCGTACGAAAAATGTCGTCCGAGGAAGAATCGTATGATAATCGGATCGTTAGTACAGAGCTTTCGAAAGCCGATCATGACAGTTCATCCGATATTATTTTATCGGACATGCACGAAAATTTTCCTCGTACGATACCGGATCGTACGATTTTCGTTTAGTCAGTACAGTTGTCGTCCGAAAATACAATACAAATACATTACAACACATGACATCACTTCCGATTTTTTTTCTGTCGTACGAGAATTTTCGTGACTTTAATAACCTATTCAATTTCTACTTGCGACTATTAAGCGAAAAAAGTCGTACGATCCGTCGTACGATATTCGGATCGTGTGTGCGGGGCATTACTGCAACAACTCAGGGAAACCGGGCAGGACTTTTGTGCACACGAATAGCAGCCTACATATTTTATTCAATACTGAATCTTAGTTGCTTTTATTACCTATACAAGTCAATATGAATGCAAAAGCAACAAAAAGCAGTTCCAAGGCAACTCAGAAACTGGTCCATGTAGTTTAGGATCAACTTCTCAAGCAACTGAAGGACAAATTAAAGTAACTCAAACATTTGGCAACACATCGCAAAAGTACCTGACTTGCTTATAAGCGTGAAACTTTTGTATACATGTCCTGGTTTACATTAAAGGGGTTGTAAAGGTTCGTTTTTTATTTTCTAAATAGGTTCCTTTAAGCTAGTGCATTGTTGGTTCACTTACCTTTTCCTTTGATTTACCTTCTAAATGTTTTTTTTCTTTGTCTGAATTTCTCACTTCCTGTTTCTCCTCAGTAAACTTCACACCATCATCCGAGTGGTGTGGAGTCACCCAGAACAGCTTACTGAACAGCTTACTGAGGAGGAACAGGAAGTGAGAAATTCAGACAAAGAAAACAAAGAAAAAAAACATTTAGAAGGAAAATCTAAGGGAAAGGTAAGTGAACCAACAATGCACTAGCTTAAAGGAACCTATTTAGAAAATAAAAAACGAACCTTTACAACCCCTTTAACTTCTTATGGACCAGAGCTAGTTATGTGCCGTTATAACAAAGTGATTTTCAGAAGTCTTTTATGGAAGCTTGTTCTGAAAAAAATAGGATTTTTTACTCACCGTAAAATCTTTTTCTCTGAGTCCATGGACCGACACAGCTTCTCTATTGACAAAGTGGGTATTATCCGTTAATTAGGAGTGACTAGGCAGAAAAACTTGTAAAAAGTGTTGCATCACACCTTCTACAGTACCGCCCAGGGGGCGGACCCTCTGGGTATACCCTCTCAGTCTGCACATCGCAGATCAGTTCGTCAAAAAGCAGTACAAACTTAAAAGGAGGGGTGGGTGCTGTGTCGGTCCATGGACTCAGAGAAAAGGATTTTACGGTGAGTAAAAAATCCTATTTACTCTTTCGTCCATGGACCGACACAGCTTCTCTATTGACAAAGTGGGACGTCCCAAAGCAGTGTCAGAGAAAAAACGAGGGGTGGTAACAGCATAAAAACAAACTTCACCCCAAAACACAAAACAGCACTCCTCCAACGGAGGAGTTGCAACTCTAAACAGCCGCCTGCAAAACCTTGCGGCCGAAAGAGGCATCCGAAGATGCACCTACATCAACTTTGTAGAATTTTGTGAAAGTGTGAGCGGACGACCAAGTCGCCGCTTTACATAGTTGGGAAACAGACGCTTGATGTCGGAAAGCCCAAGAGGCACCTATTGCCCTGGTCGAATGCGCCGTGACAGGAAAGGGGGGCGCCTGACCCTTTAAGGCGTAAGCCTGGATTACTATCTGTCGGATCCACCTAGAGATGGTGGCCGATGAGACTGCTTGGCCCTTCTTGGGACCAGCCACCGAAACAAACAGTGAGTCTGACTTCCGGAACAGGGAAGTAGCAGATATGTATACTCTCAAAGCTCGGACAACGTCCAAGGAATGCAACGCCGACTCCTTAGGATTCGACGGCTGAGGACACAAGGATGGAAGTACAATGTCTTCGTTGAGATGAAAAGCCGAAACGACCTTCGGAAGAAAGGAAGGCTGCGGCCGCAGCACCACCTTATCCTTGTGGAAAATCAAATAGGGAGCCTTGCAGGACAAGGCTGCCAGCTCAGAGACTCGTCTAACTGACGTAACAGCCACCAAAAAGACCACCTTCTGAGAAAGTGTCAACAGGGGAATATCTCTAATATTCTCAAACGGTGCCTTCTGAAGCACCGAGAGGACCAGGTTCAAGTCCCATGGAGGTAACGGGGGGCGGACCGGAGGGGCCACATGTCGAACCCCCTGCACAAATGTACTCACGAGAGAGTGAGTCGCCAGGGGTCGCTGAAAAAAGACAGCCAGGGCAGATATCTGTCCCTTAATCGTACTTAGGGCAAGCCTTTGGTCTACCCCATGCTGTAAAAACAGCAGGATTCTGGAAACCAAATAGGTACGCGGATGCCATTTCATTTCCTCACACATGGAGATGTAGGCCCTCCAAGTGCGGTGATAGACCTTCCTAGAGGACGGTTTCCGAGCACTTCTCATAGTAGAAATTACTGAGTCTGACAGGCCCCGGTCTCTCAGTACCTGGTTCTCAACAGCCATGCCGTTAAAGCCAATGACTGTAAAGCAGGATGGAATATGGGACCTTGCGACAGCAGGTCCTTCCGTAGTGGTAGGCGCCAGGGGACGTCTGCTACCAGACGTACTAGATCGGCGTACCAAGGACGCTGAGGCCAATCTGGAGCGATTAGGATCATTGGAATTCCCTCTGCCTCCACTCTGCGGAGCAGAAGAGGAAGAAGCCTTAAGGGAGGGAAGGCATAGATTAGCCGATACTGGCCCCACGATGCTACCAACGCGTCCGTTGCGTCTGCCCATGGGTCTCTTGACCGGGCCACAAACCTCAATACCTTCCGATTGAGTCGGGAAGCCAGAAGATCTACGTCTGGTGTGCCCCATCTTTGGCAGAGGAGTTGGAACACCTCCGGGTGTAAGGACCATTCTCCCTGGTCCAGCATCTGGCGGCTCAGGTAGTCCGCCTGCCAGTTTTCCACACCCGGAATGTACACGGCCGACAGTGCCGGTACGCTCCTCTCTGCCCACTTCAGGATGCGAGCGATCTCCGATGCTGCAGCTGAGCTTCTTGTTCCTCCTTGATGATTGACATATGCCACTGCTGTGGCGTTGTCTGACTGGATCCTGACTGGACGCCCTTGCAGTCTCTGAGACCATTTGAAGAGGCACAGCTTGATCGCCCGGATCTCCAGGACATTGATCGGCAGGAGGGCTTCCTCTGGGGTCCAGCGACCTTGCGCCGACTGGACACCCCAGACTCCCCCCCAACCTGTAAGGCTGGCGTCCGTCGTGATCACTATCCAGTAAACCGGAAGAAATGACTTCCCGGCCATTAGAGCCGGTGCTGTCAGCCACCATACCAGGGATCTCCTGACTAGGTGGCTCACTCGGATTTGATAATCCAGAGATGAAGGGCATCTGTTCCATCTGGACAGAACTTCCCTCTGTAACACTCGAGTGTGGTATTGAGCATATGGGACCGCCTCGAAGGAGGCTACCATGAGGCCCAACACTCGCATGCAAAAACGGAGTGACGACCAATTCCTGGAAGTCAGCTGCCGTACTGCAGCCCGGAGGGTCTGCAACTTCTCCACAGGGAGGAATACCTTTGCCTCTGAGGAATCCAGAATCAACCCCAGGTACACTAGGCGTTGAGTGGGCACCAATACTGACTTTTGCGTGTTTAGTATCCAACCACAGTCTCGAAGAGTCTGACAGGTAATGGACACGCTTACCTCTAATTCTGAGCTTGAAGGGCCCTTCAGCAGAAGGTCGTCCAAGTAACCTGTGATAGCGATACCCCGCTGTCTTAGAAGTGCCAGAATCGGAGCGAGCACCTTGGTGAACGTCCTGGGTGCTGAGGCAAGGCCAAACGGGAGGGCCACAAACTGGTAGTGGTTCTTCCCGATAGCAAATCGCAGAAACCTCTGGTGTCTGGAGTATATGGGGACATGCAGGTATGCGTCCTTGATGTCCAAGGAGGCCAGAAAGTCCCCCGGATGGAGAGCCGTGACTACGGATCGAACCGACTCCATCCGAAATCTTTGTACCTTCACAAAGCAATTGAGGGCTCTGAGATCCAAGATTGGACGAACCCCCTCCTTCTTTGGCACAATGAACAGATTTGAGTAAAAACCCTGACCCCGTTCCTGTTCTGGAACTGGAATAACTACCCCGCGTTCCAGTAGACCCTGGACCGCCCCATACAGGGCCTCCCGACGGGTCGGTAGTAGCTGGAGATTGGAGGTGATGAATCTGTCTGGTGGACAAGAGAGAAATTCTATCTTGTAGCCTGAGGAGATTACTTCGCAAACCCACCTGTCGGAGACTAGAGCAGTCCACTGAGTCGCGAATTTGCGAAGACGTCCCCCCACCCGAGAGCTGGGTGGGGGCGGACCTTCATGTGGACGCAGATTTGTCCACAGGCTTGTTGGGTCTGCGGGACCAAGGACGCTTTTGTCCTTGGGCAGGCGCTTTATCGGCCTGGGGTCTTTTCCCTGTCGCCTTAAGAGGGCGAAAAAAAACGCTTACGTGCAGTAAAGGAGGGCCCTTGCCCTTGGCGTGGTCCCCTACCCTTGCTAGTTTGGGGAAGCAAAGTGCTTTTACCTCCTGTAGCATCCTTGATGATGTCATCCAGAGAAGCCCCAAAAAGTCTGTCGCCCTTAAAAGGCAGATCCAATAGGGCTTTCTTGGAAGTCTGGTCCGCAGACCAGCCCTTTAGCCAGATCAGGCGGCGTATTGCTACTGCATAAACCGAAGCTCTTGACAGCAGGGGAATAGTATCCATGTCTGACTCGCAGACAAACTTAAGGCCCTGGACCAACTGGTCGGCCAAAGTTATCTCATTAGGAGGAGCATCTCGCTCCTTTAACCCCTGGAGTAGCAATTTTGCCCATTCAGTAAGTGTCTGAGACACTAGGGCCCCCGCCAATGCCGGGCGTACTGCTGAGCCTACCACTGAGTATAGGTAGCGAGCGAGTGCTTCAGCCTTCTTATCCACAGGGTCCTTGAAAACAGGAGCCCCTTCTACTGGAATAGTGGTGGCTCTATTAAGTCTGGACACCGAAGGGTCCACTATAGGGGGAGAGGTCCATATCTTCAGAAAACTCTCCTCAAAGGGGTACCGTACTGCAAACCTCTTTGGGGCTGTAAAGACCCTCAGTGGGTTCTCCCATTCCTTGTATAAGAGTTTGTCAAAATAAGACACACAAGGGAACACCTTAGCAGTGCGGGCAGGTTTACGAAACCCAAAGGGGACTGGAGTATCTGCTACTTCTTCAGTCCTTTCCAACTTTAGCGTATCCCGCACTGCAGTAATAAGGTCAGATACCAAAGCCGTCTCGCGTACTGACCTGGACTTGGAGTCCTCCTCACTGTCCGATCGGTCACGGTCTGCAGTCTCTGATGCATCAGAATCTGGGCCATGAGCCGTAGCTGGACCTGGTTCTGCATCAGAAATATCCCCAGAAGATTGCAGGGGACGGGGGCGTTTATTACCCCCTGTATTCCCGTGTGCTGCTTCCACCCTGGCAGCAAACGCCTCTAGGATTGCCGACATAGCGTCCATAGACACCTCAGGGACACCAGCTGCTAAATCTGGTGTTTCAGGGGAGAAGACATCTGGCTCAGATGCCATGCTGACCACACGCTGACACTCACAGGGCTCCAGGCAAGATATCAATAGGCCACCCTCCTGCGCTGCAGAGATGCTGGGTTACCCAGAGGACTCACCACCCTGGATAGGTACTGCTATGCTGCGCCTATGATGCTGTCCCCTTGCTGCTGTGTCAGTCTGCTTCTTTTATCAGCACTTCCTGTGTGAATTTTCGTGCCAGTGTAATGCACCCTAGAGGCCGGAGGCTCTCGCAAAATGGTTGCCAAAACCGTCTGTATGGAAGATAATGTGGGCTCTAAGAAAATGGCCGCCGACAGAAGATAGAGGTCAGGCAGCCATAGCCCACAAAAAAGATGGCCGCCGAACGGCAATATCTGCATACAGGGTGGACAAACATGGCCGCCGATCACCTGATAGGGGCCAGTGGGTGTGGCCGAACTACAGGAAGATGGCCGCCAGGCAGTTACAAGAGGCCAAACTTGGCATGGACCACCTCAAAATGGCCGCCGACAGCATGGAGACACAGAAACACAGGTAAGCAAAAATGACATTTCTTTTAAATGTTAGTTACAGCCAGCCCCGCTCCAGTGGGACCCCCTAGGTGACCCCCAGCACCCAGCAACCTTTAGCTAGAAGCCCAGGGAGGAGGGAAAGGCAGGGAGAGAGGGAAGAAAGGGGCCACAACCACTTACTTGATCTCTCCAGGAATGTCCAGCTAAATCACCCAGCCGAGGCAGGGGAGTTTTACTTACCTATCCTGCATGTATTCTGCTGGAAGACATTCCAAACAGATCATCGTCCGCGCACGGAAGGTGACTGTTGGCCAGGCATGCTGTGATTGGACCCAGAAGGGACGATCATATGTATGCCCTGGAGCATGACGCTCACCGGACAGGCTGCTGCGACTCGGCCGTAAGGTCAGCCGAAGCTGAGCGGTCCGATGCAAGCCTTGGAGCGTAAGCTCACCGGCCAGGCTGCTGCGACTCGGCCGTAAGGTCAGCCGAAGCTGAGCGGTCCGATGCAGGCCCTGGAGCGTAGGCTCACCGGCCACCCGTGGAGCGACGGGCATGTCGTGGAAAACCCAGCGCGTAGCTAGGGTCGGCACACGCTCGATGGCCGAAACTGGGGAGACTACAAGGATCGAGGATCCAGCCTGTCACCCAGTCGGCAGTTGATCGAAGATCGCAGGAAACAACAAATGTAGCAAAAAAATAAAAAATATATATATCTTTTTTCCCCGGACCAATGAGCCCGAAGGGAGCCATGTCCTACTCCTTGCTAGACAGAAAAAAACTGATCTGCGATGTGCAGACTGAGAGGGTATACCCAGAGGGTCCGCCCCCTGGGCGGTACTGTAGAAGGTGTGATGCAACACTTTTTACAAGTTTTTCTGCCTAGTCACTCCTAATTAACGGATAATACCCACTTTGTCAATAGAGAAGCTGTGTCGGTCCATGGACGAAAGAGTAAATATAGTTGGCTAACATTGCCATAGTTTCCTTCTGAAAATGCTTGCTGCCTACTGTCAGCTGATCCAGCTGTCCTTGGTCTAAATTGCTTGCTCCAAGCCACTGATGTAAAGTATTGATTCTAGAGACAACCATGTGAGTAGCATTTTCAGAAGGAAATCAACATACGCAGCCTACATATTTATTTCATTATTAATGTCCTTGTTTTCTCTGCTTGCCCCTTGACACAAAGGGCATGGGGAGGTAATCTTTTTTTGATGAAGCAATGGGGCTTATTTACTAAAGGCAAATCCACTTTGCACTACAAGTGCAAACTACAAGTGAAAAGTGCACTTGAAATTGCACTGAAATGGCACTTGGAAGTGCAGTCGCTGTAGATCTGAGGGGGACATGCAAGGAAAATAAAAAACAGCATTTTAGCTTGCACATGATTGGATGATAAAATCAGCAGAGCTTCCCCTCATTTCAGATCTTCCCCTCAGATCTACAGCGACTGCACTTCCAAGTGCACTTTCAGTGCAATTTCAAGTGCACTTTGCACTTGTAGTTTGTACTTGTAGTGCAAAGTGGATTTGCCTTTAGTAAATAACCCCCATTGCTTCATCAAAAAAAGATTACCTACCCATGCCCTTTGTGTCAAGGGGCAAACAGAGAAAACAAGGACACTTGAAATTGCATGTCCCCCTCAGATCTACAGCGACTGCACTTCCAAGTGCACTTTCAGTGCAATTTCAAGTGCACTTTGCACTTGTAGTTTGCACTTGTAGTGCAAAGTGGATTTGCCTTTCGTAAATAACCCCCATTGTGTTTACGACACTGCTTGGTCAGATAACCGCTCTCTCATGAAAGCAATTATCAGTGTGGAGTACATGTCTTCAACTCTCAGGACATTTGCTGTAGAGACCTGTTCACAGCAAATATACAGCACACACTTCTTTTCACATTTTAACGTCTAAAATATTAAACACTCTCAGGGAACTGTTATATATATTTCTTAAACTTTCTTTTCTTAATGCAAGACATTTTCACAAGCGATAGAGAAACTATATTACCTTTGTAGACTACAAATAATATGACCGTTATTACTGTGATAAGCGATATACCATGGAAATGTATGCAATCTACAAGTGACGATTAATGATTGTTTATACTTATTTCCATTGACAAGTACTGTATATATTTCAGAATATTTACACATTTAACACATATCCTGAATTTTTTATGTAGGATGAATTACTTATGACAACGGCACAATCATTTGATTAGCCTTACGTGTAAATCTTAAGAATCTTACATTTTAACAATCAAAAGAATGATCCTATTCAAATCACTGTGAAACAGCCTTCTTTCAAGACGATATTAAAATTTTGTGCGGTTTAAATTTACAATATACAATTATTGTATTTTTATTTAAATAGGAAAATATTTTTAGGTATCTACCAAACCTATTACAACAGAATGAATAACGTCTACCCAAGTACGGTATTCAGTTTTTGGCAAACTTAAAAAGAAACACCATAGGGTTTGCTATGGCACTCAGGGACTCAGATGAGAAGATCTCTGACTTTAAGCCTACGTTCACACTAGCCTGCACGGTAAAATGCAGTGTTATATTTTTCAGGTCTGTACACCTGCTTCAGCCAGTAACCCCTTTCCACTCACAATTTGTATATTAGCTTTCTCTATACTGGCAATACGTGTAGAACCCCATTCCTCTTAAAAGCCAACAGCCGAAACTTTGGGGGTTATTTACGAAAGGCAAATCCACTTTGCACTGCAAGTGCAATCTACAAGTGCAAAGTGCACTTGAAATTGCCCTGAAAGTGCACTTGGAAGTGCAGTCGCTGTAAATCTGAGAGGTAGATCTGAAATGAGGGGAAGCTCTGCTGATTTTATTATCCAATCATGTGCAAGCTAAAATGCTGGGTTTTTTTTTTCCTTGCATGTCCCCCTCGGATCTACAGTGACTGCACTTTCAAGTGCCCTTTCAGTGCAATTTCAAGTGCACTTTGCACTTGTAGTTTGCACTTGTAGTGCAAAGTGGATTTGCCTTTAGTAAATATCCCCCATTGTGTGGCTGGTAGCTGTCAGCCCCAGGCTGTTACTGACCTGTGGCAAATATTTTTCGATTATGTGATCATTGTGTCAGCTATAACAGAGTAATCACATACAAGCTGAGACAGATTTCTGCATAGCCATAGCCCAGATCAGCAGGGCTTCTAGAGGCAGCGCACAGCCACTGACGCTCAAAGTGGAACTAAACCCTTTGATTTAACGGTTTCCCAAACAGTTACATTTAAGTCATGCTGTGAATGATAACGCTCACATTTGCTTATGGATTCAACCAAATTTTAAAGTCATCAAATGGCTAGCGTCATAACTGGGGTTTCCACCTCACCCCTTTAAAACCGAACACATTTTAATTACACAGTTTCTGCGGATAAGGCACTAAGTGAGTTTAATTATGACCTTAATCAGCCACAGAACCTGTGTAATTAACATGTGTTCGGTTTTAAAGGTATTAGGTGGTTGGCAACCCTAGTCATAACGAATCATATGTGCAGCATCTTGGCAACTGAACTGCAGATCAAATAGAGGCTACGATGGCAGCTTCCTTGTCTGTAAAGGATAAGAGGGTTTAGTTCCACTTTAAAGGATAGATTTACCTTTACCAGCATGTTACACCCATATTTAGGGCTTGTAATTACCAGCCTCCTCAACCCTAGAGCCCCTGTAACAGCGGGAAGGGGGGGGGGGATCTTCTCTCCCCAGCTGCTGTTACATTTAAATTGGTGCGACTGTAAATGATTAAACTACAAGTAATTTCTGCCACTGTGACAGATGCACTTGTAGTTCTCAATGGACTAAGCATGCGCCGATCAGCACCCTCTTATAGTCCATTGACACTTCCTGCAGCTCAGTACCTGTCTGCCCATACACTGGCAGAGAGGTATAGGTAGTGTCTGTATGAATCTGAGATAGCAACCACAATCCACTGTTCCTCAGGCTCCTGTGAAAAACTAAAATTAAATGCAAATTTTTTTACCTGCAAAATCATGTGTATTTATTTATAATGTTATTATCAGCCCCCCACAATTAAGGAATGAAAAGAGGGAAGACACTAAAGTCTATTGACGGGGGGGCAGGTTTAAAATGCTAGCTATCGGTGTGTTCCAGCTATCCCATTTTTGTTTTTCATGTATATAAACATGAAAACTTGAATGGGCAGAGCATGCCTTTTTATGGAAACATACTTTCTCAAATAGATCTTTCAGAAGCTGAATTGTGCCTGCAGAATTGACTGCAGTTTAATATATGGAGGAGTGTGGGAGGGAAGGGTGTACAAACAAGTGTGAAGTTTCATTTCAAAATGGATCTGATACTTGTGATGGCTGAGGCTCCTAACCAGGACTAGTGTCACATCTATATAAGTCCCACGTAACATCATGCACAGTCAGTAACTGCCGTGTACCTAACACCATTTCTGGAATACAGCCAATGCCATTGTCCTGCTAAGACAGGAACCTCTGCTAAGCTTGCTAACAACCACCCTGACAGATTAACTTTCGAGAAAAACAAAACAAAAGGAACATTCTGATATCTTATGCGATCACACTTTGGAAGTGCTTTTAACTTTCCATTTTTAAAATATCTCAACAGTTGGCAAGCCAGCTTTTTCCTTTTTTTAAATATAAATTACATAAAGAAAATATGGCTCTGATTCTGTTCTTTTTGTCTACAGCATTGAGGATTAGAATGGCCAAGCTGGGGAAAAAAGTGATATAAGACTCATAACTACATAAAGAGATATGGATGAAGAAGATCCCCAGAATTTTTGTGTATACTAGTTTTACATGGACTTTCTTCTTGTTCCTGCGACAGACAACCCATTCATGGTGCTCCAGTGGTTCAATGCTAGCTGGAGAGTCGCTGGTGTTCATCTCCTATACTTCAGCTTTCTGTCTATTGCTATGCAAGCTCATGTGTTTTTATATAGGAATATATTATTTTGTTTTGATAATGGAAGGCGATTCCTTATGTAACAAGGAAGATACATGCCGTCAACCTCATTTGTTATTGCATTTACTTAGTCATGTAAACAGAAGCAGATCCAGGCAAGATTTGTCTCAATTTTCCACCTATTCACAAGCTTGGTCTTACATCATGAAAGAATGCTGGCAAATTAAATATCAAACCTGCATCATAATCACACTAATTGAGAGTTACATAATTACCGGTGAATTATTCTTTTTGTGTGTGTCCGTGAAGCAGACAAGTACTGCACTGCCAGTGGTGATGGGTTCATGAACAATGCTGACTCCCGAATGCTGTCTGTTGTACTGCATCAGATTACTGTATATATTCAGACATAAAAGGTGCTAAGGCATCTGAAGTTCCAGCCACTTGACCCATGTAAAGGTTGGAAGGGCTCTTAAATGTTTTGGTCATACATGTACAGTATATTAGCATATCTGAAAACTCAAATGTTTAGTATTTAAGTTGAACAGGAAACGGATGCAACAGCATTGCACAGGAAACGGTGGCAACAGCTGTAGGATAACTGTATATATACTTGACAGATGCTTTTGTACAACCAGATGTTTTATTCTGTCTAGTTAATGTCTGAATGGATTTTGACAAGTCATGGGAATTGTTTTCATCCCGAATACTGTTTGATTATTGGCGTTAAAACAACTTTGTGAGCTACCATGACTACCATGAGATTTTCGAGAAGCCCATCATAAATTCTCAGGAGTACATTATTAAGTAACACATTTCAGTATTGTTTGTTTCTCACAAAATTTTCAAAATGCCCAAATAGTGATAAAGGAAAAACTACTACATAAAGTATTGTAGTACTGAAGGCAAAAAGTAAATGGATTATTCCATTTATTGCATTCCATTACTACCATGAGCATAATCTTTAGGGCAAAACTGGAATGTTGGTGGCTGTAGATCAATATAGCTGATAATCCCATTATCTTTACTGTAGCTACTGCTTTTATTGGCTTCCCATATAATATGATGTCACTGGAAAGACAAGTATCAAGGTGACCACACATAAGCGCAAATATTTTAGACCTTCTCTGACACATATAGATGCTACCCCTTTTTTTAGAGGAACTATAGACATGATGAGATTTAAGAAACCTTTGTGTGAAGGTCCACAACGGCTAGTGGATGCAGTTAAATGGGAATGTAGCCAAATGTAATGTAACTTGGCTATTTATAAACGAGAAGCAGAAGGGCTACATGACCCAACCTGCTTGTGTATCAACAGCTATCAGAAAGTATTTCTGATACCCGATGACTGTTACTCCTTTCTAAAATATTTTGAGACACCTTTCCAGTCAGGCATTGACCTCTTTTTTTTTTTTGATTGGTATGCCCACAGCCACGCACACAAATATATTGGTACCCAGCTAATTCATTAAATAAGAAGAAGACATTGGCTGCTGTACTGGTTTTTGCTTTAAAATTCAGCATAAATAGGCAGATTGTAGGTGAAATTAGTTTTGGTGTGTATCTAGCATGACAGGCATTCCACTTTCTCATGAGACAAGGAGATCAAAGTATAGTGGAAAATCTTTGGATGAACCCATCACTAAGACTCAGTCATTCCATGTTCTCCATGCAGTTGCATAGCAAACACTATTATTCCATGTACTGTATGAAACAACTTGCTCCAGACAATAATCATCAATATGGCAATGGGCATATATCATTACCATTCCTCTTATGTAACTATTACTGACTATAGACAGTTGCAATTGCAGAAGATATCACTTGATAATTAAATAAATTTTCTTTCTTTTGTTCTGCTTTCATATTTTAGCATCAGTGTTAAACCTTGTAAATGTAATGACTCAGTTTTCTTCTCACAAACTAATCCTAGCTCTCATATGGCATTCAGAATAGATTTCTCTTTTTACTTGGTTTAAATAAACAATAAAGCCTTATTGTCACAGAAGAACTCCAGACAAAACTCCTCATACATATTTATTGTGAATCACAATTTTCAAGATGCACCGTTGGAAGAAAAATAATCTCAACAGCCGGAGAGACAAACTTTTGATTGTACAAAATGTTGATTAATTCAACAGCAGATCCTCCTATATTCACAAGTGCCATTATGGAAAATATCCACCTTTCATCCAGGAAGTGACTTAACCTTGAGAGCAGGTATTTCTGCAATAAGTAATAAAAAACTGTTAGGCCGTTGCAAAACAGTACATTAACATAAGCCTGGCACTAAAGAAAGGTATTCAAATTGATCTAAAGTCAAAACTTTTTTTTGGTTTTGGATAGAGAGAAGATGGTTTAGAACACCTGTTAGTTTTTATTGCTATCTGTGTCCCTGTTAGAGAGATTCACCCTCGCTCTTTGTCCAATTGACAATTATCATTGAAAGTGAATGTAAAACAAAATCTCATATTTTGGGTTGGGTGGTCCCCAGAAAAGTAATAGATGGGAAATCTTCCAATAGGGACACTAGTTCTGGTGACCTAGGGGTCCCCAAGAAATTTATTTAATTTGCAGAGATTTCTCCTGTTTGGCTATGGGACAAGAAGTGAAGGTAAATCTTCTTAATGGGACAAGGATGGCAAAAATAAACCTTATAGGGGTATAACCCTCCATTGCCCTATCCAAAATGACAAAAAAAGTTTTTCCTATAGTTCTTGTTTAAGCTGATTTCTACTGGAGCTCTACAGTAAAAAGTAGACAACACAAAGTGCATGCAATTCTTATGTAGGCAGCTTCCAATTGCTGATGTACCATGATCATCAGCGGGTGCATTGGATAACTTGATTATTGACCAAGGTAGGAGATTTTGTTGCTAGTTCCAGGTGAAACTAGTTTCAGTGAATCAGCTACAAATGCTGTGACAAAGACTTTTAATTGACCACAATTATTCTCCACCAACAAAAATGCTAAGGAGAGTGATTATGTGAATAATTTTAACTGCTATTATACAGAAAGTACATGTTTATTTGCAAATTTTGACCCAGGCTGAATCCTCCTTACTGTTATTTATCCACAACCTTACTGCCTCCAACACCAGGATCTTTTAAACAAAGGTGGGATAAAATGACACTTGCCCAATACCAACAGAAAAGTAGATCCACTAAACCAGTGGTTTCCCACCTTTTTTTCCCACTTGGGTACCCCTTGGCAGCCTATTTGTATAAATTGTACTCCTCGTGGGGGTGGAGCCAATAGCAGTACAAATATCACATCACACTGAATGATGGATGTGACTAAATTGCACTAACAGTGGGAAGGACTTAAAGTGGAAGATAAAATGCCACTGTGTAGGTGTCAGTAAGAGGAAAAAATAGAGCTATGCTGGTGTAAGTGGGATCAAAGACAGAGGCTGGGGAATTCTTGGGGTGTACCATATTGAAGTGGTGCATCCAGTGTTATATTTGGGCCTGTTTGGGGTAGAGCCTGTGACACAGGATTATAATAAAAAGTGTGGAATGTGTCATAAAGTGCAAACTTTACCAAAAAATATGTTTTGAAATATTTAAATGAAAAAAAAAAAAGTAGTCCATGTACAGTATATACAAATCTTTGCTAGTGATAGCTTATAGGGATGTTAACACCTCTCAGTGATATACAAGTCTTTCTGAACTCTCCAACAAAATTCCTCAATGTGTCCCACCACCAATCCAATGCACTCACCAGAGCATATGGCTGCACAAATTCTAGGCGGCAACCTGGGCTCAGTGACATCATCCAAAAACAAACATTATGACCTTGGAGACAGTTCCTTTTAAAAGATGACCCTCTATAGATGGCAACGTCTGGACTCTTTCACCACTGAAAACAACAGATGTTTGGCAGGACTATGTGGAACAGATGCTCCCTACAAATAGAGTAAGAAAGTGTGTATATATATATATATATATATATATATATATATATATATAGTGTAATATTTAAAGAATATAGTGAAAAAATAAAAAATAAAAGTGAAATAAACATGAACAAAAATTCTCAACGGTGTGTACCACCAGCAATCCAATGCACTCACCAAATCAGATTGCTGCACAAAAATGTGAATAGCAAAAAGGCACAGTAGAAATCATCAGGTCCCAGCAATTCACACTTTAAGAATGATCGTTTTAAGGAAGATGTTCTCTCAATATGGCACCGACCAGGTATGTATCAGGTGGCAACATCCAAATGGATGGTGGGACACAGCTTTGGCCTCTGCCGCTTTTGCCTTCCTAAGTCATGCTTTGCAGGCATCCAGATCTAAACGGCGGTACTGCAAGATTCTTCTCTCCTTAGAAATGGTTTTCCAGGTACTTTCAGGAAATTGCGCAGAGGGGTAAAGAAATTGATTGAAGAAGAGTGAAGTCTCTCTCAGCAATTCCTAAATGCTTCTGAGTCTCTCCAACCTTGATGAGCGTTTGTCCATAAGGGGAGCTTGGTCCAAAGTCATTGGCAGTCTCATATACTGACCCAGTAATTCTCCATTTGTCACTCAAGAGGGGACTTTTCTGTCCAACTTCTCATACAAGAATTCTATAACCTGTGCACTAGGATTGGGCTGTAAGAGAACCTCTGTCTGGCGCATGATCTTCTCAGTCCAGTTCTTTGTATTGTCAGCTCTTGTCAATAGGTTCTCAAAGTGAACATCCAGCTCAGTCCTCTCAGCTTGACCAAGCTTCTCCTCTGTAAACTCCACAGGCCTGGTGAAAAAAATTCCAGCCATTTTCTTTTTTTGAGCACTGCACTTTTTATTATATATTTCATAGCAAAAGTTTGGGCATATTTACTAATAGTGCTAGCAGCCATTTTTTCCATGAAGGCTCCTCTTTTATTTTGTGACACTGGATTGCCTGGATTTTGGGTCTGCTGTGGGTTGGGAGGCTAGGCATTTCTTCACAATGGGTGTCTGGGCCATGGAGGATGTAGATGGAGCAAGGTTACAAGTCTGGTGGCTCACCTATATGTTGCAATTTAGGGAGGGTCGCAACAATGCTTTCAATGCTCCATGGAAAGTTTAGTGGAGTGGGTCTTATCTTAAGAAGGGAACTTAATGGACTGGGAGAGAAGGTGGGTCATGGCAATTCCCATGCTGCTCAGGACTCGGGTCTCACAGTCTTTGTTCTATGCTACTTCATTTTCACACCAGAGTGCAAAAGGCAACATCCACACTTAATACGGGAAAACAACATATCACTCCAGCAGGGACCAATTGGGGTGCTGACAGCTGCAACTATAGATTAAGTGGCAGAAAACATGGTCACAGACTTCCCCCTGCCACAGCCTTGTACTTCGTGGACCAAACAAACAGAATTAAAGCAGTTTTAAACCCAAAAGCAAACATTATATTGCAGCTTAACAATACTTAGCTGTGATGGCTACAAAAATTTTTTTTTAGGCTTTTTTTCTTCTTATTTCACCTGGTGATCTGGCCGGTAAGTATTTTATTTATTTTTTTGTAAGAACAAGCTCTCCTGCAGATGTATCAGTTTATAGAGACAAGACGATCGGTTTAACACTGGCAGGGGTGCTTTCAATGATCAGTTTTATTAAATTAATGTAAAACCTTTATCCTAAATAGAAAAAAATCTGTTTGCTGCAACTGAATAAAAAGTCCTAACTCGAGTTTGGCATCAATTTATTTGTGTATTTAAATCTGCTAGTACATTTACACTACCACCCACCCCATACTGACAATGCTGCTGTCTTATGTGCCCTCTGTGCTCCTTCATCGAGAGTTGGGACATTCTAATACAGGAGGTGTGTTACTGGCCAGATCACCAGGTGAAAACCCTAATAAAAAAAAAAAAAATGTATGGAGACACTGCATTTAATGATTGGTAAGCTGCAATACATTACATTTTTGGTTTAATAATGCTTTAAGTACCTGACACTGCCACAGCCCTTTTCTGCCATTAAAAAAAATGTTTTCAAGCAGTTGCTCAATATTCTGGGAGGGGGGTGGCAAACCAATGCCAAGCACCCCCCCCCCCCACCATGGGAGATGGATAGGAAGGGGGAGAATCCCCCCTTGCAGGAGATGGACGGGTAGGTGGCTATCACCCTTCCTGTGGGAGACGGACGATCAGAGGCTTCTTTACCTTAGGAGGCAGATGAGAAGGATCCATCCGGGGGTAGGGCTGCTGCTCCTCCTCGCTCCAGGGCCGTTGCTTCTCCTTCTTCGAACAGGAAGTGGGTCCTGAGACTCAATTGGCCGAGAGTCCTAAGACTATCTGGTCAATCGGGTTTCAGGACCCGCTTCCTGATTGGCCGGGGGGAGAATCAGGAAGACAATAGCAAATATTAATTCGCTTTTGTCACACAACTGGGTGGGCTTAGGGGCAGTGCTCTGAAGCAAACTAGAGCCTCAGGCTCTAATCAGGTGTCTCAAAAGAAAAAAAAGCCATAGAAATCCATGTGTCCAGCACCCTGCATGTAGATTAAGGGCCGGGTTCATAGATTAGGGGGGCGGAGCCCCTGCTTCCTGTATGGACAGGACGCCACTGTTTTCAAGTATCCTTTGGGGTACACCTACCCTAGGTTGGAAACCATGCATTAGAATACTTTTTTGTAAAATAGCCTGATTTTAAAAATTGAAAAAAAACTTTTTGAGCTTGTGCTATACAATGTTTCTCAACAAAGCCAGGTAACTTGTACACGCTACTATATTTCTGTTACTAATTTTATTATGCTTAACCGTGTTAAAAAGTTCTTTCTACCATGTACACTTTTTTTGTGATTTATCACAACTAACGGATCTTTTTTTTGCCAGTACTAGTCATGACCAGCACATATTATGTCAAATAAATGACTCATATTTATGTTGAAATATTGTTAAAAAGGACTGTGCCTTAATCTGTCGTGTATATGTTTTCTGTTGTGCTTGCCTCCTCCTACTTATTTGTGTTGTATCAGAGGAATAAATAGTGTAAGAGGGAACAATGGTGTATTTTTGGACATTAAGCTTCGACTTGTTTTAACCCTTAGCATACTGGATTTTTTTTTCGCTCTCTCTCTCTAATACAATTAAAGTGTAACTCCACTTTTGTTGAGAAAAAAACATTCCCCCCCTGGGTGATCTATGTGCATTGCAAGGATTATAACAACCTTTGTTGCAGATTCCTACCTTTCGTTATTCTGAAGATCCCTGTGCATTTGTTTGCGCCCATGTGGGAAAGTGATAATTATGAAACCACTCCCATTAGATTCAATCAGCTGTGGCACCTGCAGGGCACTAATGAGGAAAGCTGCTGGGCCTGCATCACTTTAGATGGGATTTCCTATTGGAAGTATGACCCCTGTCACACTGAGGCAGTTTTCAGGCATTTTAGTGCTAAAAATAGCGCCTGTAAACTGCCTCTCAAGCCTCCCCAGTGTAAGCCTGAGTGCTTTCACACGGGGGTGGTGCGCTTGCCGGACCGGGAAAAAAAGTCCTGCAAGCAGCATCTTTGGGGCGGTATAGGAGCGCCTTTATACACCGCTCCTACACTGCCCCTGCCCATTGGAATGAATGGGCAGCGCTTCCGAAGCACCTGTAAAGAGCTTCGGAAGCGGTGCAAAACGGGCGGTTTTAACCCTTTCTTCGGCCACTAGCAGGGGTTAAAAGCGCCCCGCTAGTGAGTCTAACAGCGTTTACCGCTAATGGACTCACCGCCCCAGTGTGAAAGCAGCCTATCTCACCGAAAATTATATTTTTGTTTCAGGGGATGCCTAAAAATCTGATTTGCGTCTTAGGCAGACTTCTGGGAAAATTGGTAAGCCAATCACACAAGCCGGAAATTATGTTTCTGGGGGGTGTTCAAGACACATTCTATGTACAGAACACCTCCAGGTAGCCATATTGCATTGCATTTTCAGCAAATTACAGCGGCTTCAGATTGAAAAGGAAAGGTAATTTATAATAACATTCAATTACAAATATGACTTGTGTCGCAATTGTATACGTTATATTATTTTTCTTTTTTTGCTATTTGTTTTTTCCCAACGAAAGTGGAGTTACCCTTTAAATGCTCCTGCAATTGTTAGCCAACGTGTATGTTAAGTCTTGCTGGGTTGGGAAAAATAATAATAATTCTGGAATACTTCCTTTGCTGGAGAAAGTGCTGTATCATGCTTCCTTTTGTGCTCATGTCTATAAAACAAATTTGAACTGTTGCCAGGCAGAATCAGTGGTCTGCTCCACCTCTTCAGAAGAGCCAGGTGCCTAGGGCTTCTGACATAAGTCAGCGCAGAATTGAACCTAGAGAAACTTTTTCTTCAGAAAAGGTAAATGTCAGCACTACTTCTAGGGCCCATTCACACCAGATGCAGGTGTATGCACTTTTGACTGCATTACCCCTGCATAGACAGTCCAAAATCCAGGTTATGCTATGGGCATACTTCACACCATTACAGTGCATTGAAAAAATTACAGCAAGCTGCATTGTTCCACATTGCAAACGTTCAAAAATGCATGTAAACACATGCAAGCGCATTGCAGATAAAAGCACAAAGCAAGAAAGAGGAAGGACGTGACCTCAAAAGGACAAACGTGGATGGAAGACATGCGCCAACTGTAAATGTGAATAAAAACTTGCAACAAATGCATGGAAATGTGCAGATTCTGGTGGGAATGGGCACTTACTTTTTAACCACCCAGTAAGGATGTTACCAATTGTTTTTAGGTCAATTATAATTACACTCTTCCTTGATTTTCCTCTGCTTGTTGAGCATGCCCACATTTTAAATTTTGCTTAAAAAGAAGAAGTGTGGGGTTGGTAAAACAAAAACAAACCTACATGCTCACCTCCATGCTGCAGCATCAGTGTCACACTGCAGGTTCTTTCTAAGACCATCAACTGAGCGAGCACATCAGAGATCACTCAGCTCTCGGTCTTCTTGCAGCAGACAGCAGTGACTGTCAGAACTCACTGGACTTCTAGGCCGGGCAGCCAGGCGATCGCAGTCTATTGCCCAGTCTCTGATCAACTCACTCTGGGTCACAGGAGAACAAAAGTAAATGTACTAAGAGAGTACAGCCAAGAAAGCTTTGATCATACTTCTTTGTAAATAACTGGTGTAACGGCTGCCCAAGTATGAAAGGGGTTAACGCCGTTTAAGATATTCCCTCTCTGGACACACATCCACTGCCGATCCTCCACAGTCAGGCGACCGCTTCCCATAGGATTAATCCTTCCAAACATAAGAGACAAGCACTCTGTATGAAGTTCCAAAACAGGTAATGAATTTATTACAAGCACATGGTAACACATTTCTCTTCAAAAACCCCTCCCTCCCATCCTTGGGGAACAGGGCGGGTTAAACTGTCCAATGACAATGGTCATACAGGTCAGGTGTGTTCAAACTTCTCTTTCAGTAAACAGTCTTAGCAGGAGGGGTGATTCCCCTCCTCACAGAAAGACACTTAAACATCCCATAATAGGCAGCCAGACGGTCTACCAAGCTCCAATCCACATCACCACAGTAGCAGACTTAATTAACACAAGCCACAATAGACAATAGAATGCAATCACACCCCATCACAGCAAATATTACACAACAGCCCACACACAATATACACCCAATATATACCATGTATATACAGCATTGAATATGACTATCACAGATCATGGTGGGGTTCTCATTCCCCCAGTGCCCCAAGTGACCCCTGTCACAACTGGCACATGGACGGAACCTGTATGTGCAAACTGGCTCTGGGAACCACTATTAAAACGTCTAAATTAGCGGTCTGCACAAATATATACCAGTTTACATATTTCTAGCCAACTTTTGCATAAAAATATATTCTTGGGAGATATATATATATATATATATATATTACAGTGCTCGCCGAAAGTGGCCCTTTGCTTGCCTGTATGCAGCCCTTGGGTTCCTCACAATGATATGATGCACTAATCCTCCCATAGGCACCAATGATGGGGCTCATTCCTTCCACTGACAGCAATACTGGAGCATTTTTCCTCTCACAAACACCAATGTGGAGACACCGATTCTCCAACTGACACCAATGAGGGGACCCCGATCCT
Organism: Rana muscosa; assembly: GCA_029206835.1. Classification (NCBI taxonomy): domain Eukaryota; kingdom Metazoa; phylum Chordata; class Amphibia; order Anura; family Ranidae; genus Rana; species Rana muscosa. Next base: position 164,764,924 of record CM055120.1, read on the forward strand.
CCAACTGACACCAATGAGGGGACACCGATCCTCCAACTGACACCAATGAGGGGACACCGATCCTCCAACTGACACCAATGAGGGGACACCGATCCGCCAACTGACACCAGTGTGGAGACACCGATCCTCCAACTGACACCAATGAGGGGACACCGATCCTCCAACTGACACCAATGAGGGGACACCGATCCTCCAACTGACACCAATGAGGGGACACCGATCCTCCAACTGACACCAATGAGGGGACACCGATCCTCCAACTGACACCAATGAGGGGACACGGATCCTCCAACTGACACCAATGTGGAGACACGGGTCCTCCAACTGACACCAATGTGGAGACACCGATCCTCCAACTGACATCAATGAGGGGACACCGATCCTCCCACTGACAATAATAAATAGACACGTATAATTCGTTTAGTTACGAATTTGTTTTTTTAACGAATTTAGACAAATTTGTTCATTCGGAAATATAGGAATTTCCGAATATTCAAGATTTGAAAATCGAAAATCTAAAAATAAGAATGAAAATCTGAAAATTCTAAAGTACAAAAATCTGAAAATTAGAACGTAAAATCAAAAACCCGAAAATTTTAAATAACTAACTAATAATAACTTAACTATTGCTAACTATTAAATTATAGGTATTGGAATTTCCTTTTAAATTTGGCTGTTATTTAACCTCCCGGGCGGTATTCCCGAGTCTGGCTCGTGGTAAGATTTCAGTACCTAAAGCGGTAACCCCGAGCCAGACTCGGGATCGCATCACAGGATACAGGGGAAGTTACTTAGCTTGTCCCTGGATCCTGCGATGTGTCCCCGCTGTGTGAGCGAGCCATCATCTCGCTCGATCCACACTGCCGTGTGCCGCCGAGCCCCGTTCCCCGCGACGTTGCGGCGCACGGGTCCGGAGTTCGGCGCCAAATTCAAAAAGTGAAACACACAATACACATACAGTGTACTGTAATCTTACAGATTACAGTACTGTATCAAATAATTAACACACCCCCATTGTCCCTAGTGGTCTGTCCTGTGTCCTGCATGCACTTTTATATAATAAAAACTGTTCTTTCTGCCTGGAAACTGGAGATTGTCCATAGCAACCAAAAAGTGTCCCTTTATGTCAAAAGTGGTTTTAGACCAGACCAGCTAGAAAACAGCGATAATAAATTAGAATCACTTGCAGAATTGAGCGATAGCGATTTGTGGGTAAATTCGTCATCAAACACTGAAAAACACTTTTATTATTATATTATTTGTTATAATTATTTTATAGTTATTTATTATATTATAATTTATGATTTTGTTTTTTGAACTTTATCATACCCGGGATGTCTACTAGACTCTTGTTTGGACAGATTTAAGTGAGTTATTCCTAAGAATTACAGGCCTACAATATAAAACGCCAAATTTCCATGCAGAAAAATGGACCGCTTTCAGCACCTAAAATCTGACAGAATCATACCGCCAGGGAGGTTAACGCAACGAATACGAATTTATTTGAAGTTACGAATTATCCGTAATAACGAATGCTGTATCTAAACGAATGGAATATAACAAATAATAATAAAATAATAATAATAAAAATTTTATTATTATTTATTATTCTGTTCCAGTCCATTTGTTTAGATGCGGCATTCTTTATTTCGGATAGTGAATGTGACGAATACAAATTTATCTGAAGTTACGAATTTAAAAAAACAGCCAAATTTGAAAGGAAATTCCAATACCTATAATGTAATAGTTAGTTATTATTTTGAATCTTCCTTTCTTATTTTCGAATTTCCGAATTTTCAAATTTTTGAATTTCTGAGTTTTTGAATTTCCGAAAAACTAACAAACAAAAAAAACCCCGAATTAAATGAAAACTAACAATTTTTTCGGCAGTGCACGTGTCTACTAATGATGGGGTAGTATTCCTCCTCCTACTGACCAGAGGTGCTATATCATTTTTTTACTCCCACTGACCATCAAGCCTGAGACAATGGGGTGGATTTACTAAAGGCAAATAGTGCAAGTGCAGTTGCTCCAGAGCTTAGTAAATGAGGTAAGGCTTCACTTTTCAAAGAAAATTCAATCACGTGCAAGGAAAAAAAAAAAAAAACTGCATTTTTGCTTGCACATGATTGGATGATGGAAGTCAACAGAGTTTTCACTCATTTACTAAGCTCTGGAGCAACCACACTTACAGAGGTTGCAAAGTGCATAGCCTTTTTCCCTTAAAGTGGATGTAAACCCGAAATTTAAAAAAAATATATTTTGCTGTCACAATGTAGTGTATAAGATGTCCTATCATTTGTGCCAGGTCTTGCCACAAAGAGTTAATCCAGCTCTGAGCAATCCTCTTTTATTGTTCAGTGAGATAAAACGGACAAACAGAGTTACCTTTGTCCGTTCCGCCCCCTTGCTTTGAGTGACAGGTTATTTACATATCTCATGCACTAGCTTTAGACAGGCATTATTTTTTAATTCCCACCCCCACTCCTTTTCTGAAGTCATGTGGTTACTTTTCTGGATTTTGACTGGATGTTAGTGATCATAGCAGAAGGAATACACAGGAGAAAATGCATGTTGACAAGGGGAGTGTAGAGGTGGGCGGGGAGTCTACTGACATCACGACTCCACCCACTGAGCTCCAGACAACAGATCCACCCACAGAATCTGCAGTTTTTCAGGTCTCATAACAGACAGAGGGGAGACATTTGACAGATAAGGATACATGCAGGAGGCATCTATATCCTTATAGATCAGCACTATGGCAGTAGTTTAGAAAGGATGAGAGTGGGTTTACATCCACTTTAAGTAAATCAACCCCCATTGTCTCCTCCAACTGACACTGCAGCATTTTGTACTCGAATCGGCCACAGTCCAGCCCTTCTAAAGTCTGATGAACAACGAACCAGCCCTTTATTTAGAAAGTTTGGAGACCCCTAATATTTTGCAATGCATGTTTGAGATGGATAACTACGTCAAAGCAATCAATCTCTAGCCAGTCTCTACTGTACTTTACAAAATGCCTACTCTGCTTGCTTATAGCTTACATTGTTAGACATAGAGACAAAATGCAATGAACTGACACAAGAGCAGATTTTTTTTACATAAAAAAAAAAAAAAAAAAAAGAAGGGTTTAATATATATTATATACTGTATTTTCTGGCACAAAAACTTCATTAGTAATCTTACTAAAATTTACCACTACCTGTCACTTCTATACCCATCTTCTACCTAAAATGTCTAAGAACAGGAAAAGGAACCAACGCAGTATCTGAATTTTTGTACAGGTATTGGTACTTGTAAAACTTTATTTTACATATCAAATATATACAAATTTTAACAGCCTGTATTAATGATTCATATATAACATGTCAGGGAGACCAGGAGTCTCTGTAGCACCATGAACCTGTATTACAAATATAGCAAATACTTTTTTAAATAAATTTAAAGATATTTCCTGAGCATTTTATTAAAATAATAGTAATTCTATAACAATTAATCCCAGTCCCTGAAGTTAATTTGGGACTTGTGTATAAAAAGCATGATAAAATGTTCTTGTCGCCTGCAGAAAAACAATCAGCCTCCAACTATCTTTAATGCAGTTAAAAAGGAAAAAAAAAATGTTGATGGTTTTTAACAGCTACCAGAAGTTTGATCATTAGAATAATTTTCATATTTCATATTCACTGGCACAAGGCAACTGCTTTTTAAAGCAAACCTTATACTTCTGTTAAGAAATCAAATTACAAGAGCAGACTGGAATCATGGGATTTGTTCTATACAATCTCCTTCATACTGTTTTCTGAATTTGATGATGGCTAAACGGTTAAAATGATTCCAATATAAAGCTGGGTATACACAAAGTTTTTTGTTCAACCAGCAAAAAAAAAACCTGGACAGATTCCCACATCAACACAACGATGTGTGATGCAGGGATTCCCCCGCTGTGCCATTGTATTCTGACTGGGGACTCCTCCCCACCAGAATACACTGATCAGTGCTTGCAGTCATTGGTTGCAAGTGCCGATTAAAGGCTGACATTTCAGCAAGACCATTAGACAGAAACCAGTTGTTAAACTGGCTTCAGTTGAACACAGTGGTACACATGTACTGAAAGTCAGTTAGTTCATGCCGAACCTGCTGACTTTTGGTACGTGTGTACCGGGCTCAAAGCCAGCCACACATGTACAGATCGGGCCGCCAGACCCAACTCAGATAGGCCAATGTTTGGCAGATTTTCTAGACACACACACACCTGTGTTTTATGGGTAAAGGAAGGCTGATTTGCAATGAAAAAGTCTAAAAACAGGGCTGGACGAATCCCAGCAGCCAGGTAGCTAATGCTCTTAAAAAAAAAATACAGCTGACACCTAACATTTGAGGTTTTCTCTACTTGTGGTCAACGGGGATGGCTCCTAAAAAATTGTGCTGGCTCCTGGATTGGATAGACTTGCTCCTGAATTCCATATTAAGTTTGTCCACCCTGGTCTAAAATACCCATTTAAGGGTCGCTTTAAAGAAAAACTTCATACCTTGGATGCAGTTATACATGTACTGTAATCACCCTTTCTGTCCCTGGATCTAGGGATATACTAAACTAGATTGCAAAGCTGCTTGTGAAATGGTTCCCGACAGACCCACACATGCGCCAAAGGAAGTGCCGAGTACATGCGCCAGCGCCGGCCAGAACCATTTTGACAAGTGGCTGTGTGATTTAGTGAGCAATATCCTGCTGGATTGGAGAGGGGAAGTATAAGGCTGTCATGGGGCTGCAGACCAAGGCAGAGGAACTAAATTATAAGATGCAATTACACTTTCAGAAAAAAATTGCAATTCTTTGTTTCCCAGCAACAATTCCATTTTAGCTGTGGGGGGAAAAGCGCAGCTTGAGGAGCCAGCCGTGTTGGATCCCCTTCAGATATTAAAATGTGTCACTTTTTTGCACTGATTATTTATTTTACATTAAAAACGATCCATCAGACAGCATGACTTCCTCATTCAGCTACTCAATGGATGTGCAGTGTATGGAGATTTTGATTGGACAGTCCCTGAGTAATACAAATTGCCAGAAGTGTCATCCTAGGACTTCTGCCTCACCGATAGACCTTCCCACATTGCTGAACAAATTGGAAAGGTATAGTGGTTGGCTATCAACTCTGTATGATAAAAAACATGCACTCAAGATTGGCATGTGCCAAGTCAAATGACAATATTCAGCACTAGCTTACAAGACCGAGGACCTATTCACACCATTCTCGTGTGGCGTGTTGTAGAAATGCACACGGTACCGCAATGTACATTAACGCAGGTTACATACGTTAGCGGTTATGAGGTGTCATTCATTGTGAATTAATCCAATGCAACTTTGAAGCACATGCATTGCAACACACCACAACATGCTAACATGTGTTGTGGTGTGCTTCATTAGAAAAACAAATTGTGCATGGCTGATTTGCTGTTCATTCTGGTGCACAATATTTGTTAAAGAGGAAGTAAACCATGGCCGATTTTTTCTGTTTTTGAATTTTTATGTTACACATGGGCATCGCAATGCATACTACATAGATCATTTTCAAAAACGAGTCCCGCAAATACCTTTTTTCACCCGTTGTAGTTTGCTCTCTTTCCGGGTACTGAAAGCGCCATGATTTGTCCTGTTTGTTGATTCCTAATCTGACGTAACTTCCGCCCTTGCTGAGTCCCTGGTCGAAATCTCGCGCATGCGCCGTATCGCAGTAACCAAGCCTCGATGTCGATAGCCGTTACCGCGGCAACCAATGATTCGTTGGTGTGTGTTCTTTCACTCCCCCTTGTGACATCTTGTTCAGTTACACAGGGGAGTATCAGGAAGAGGAGGAGTATAACAAGAGGGGAAGTTCGCTTACATTCATTGCCGGAAACCATGAAAATGAAAAACTCTGCAAACTTTAGATGCCGGTTTTGAGGGTCAAATGTGTGCAAGCGCGGTGACGTCATCATAATGAAAAAGACGATTTTACAGCTAAATACAGCTGTGAATACACTTTCACAGGCAGCAATCAGCTGCCTGTGTTATGGGCTAATTTTTAAAATAATGTTGTCTCCGAAGGTTTACAACCACTTTAAGTGCATGCATTAACTAAGACAGATAGGTACTTATAAGTATAGGTAGTCCCATTCACACTATAATAATTCGATAATTCATAGCAGTTAGCTATTCCTTTTTATCGGATTGTTAAATATAAATAATGCTAATTGGCATTGCGATTGTAAATAGTTACTTCCGAACAAATAATGCAATGATTTTCAAAAAAATTACTGGGGGGGGGGGGGGTAATGTATGGAGGCCACCACTGCTCAACTGCACTAAAAGTCACATTAATCCAATGGCTTCAATACTTATAGACCAGAAATCAATTATACAGAAAAAGATTTAGGACTTCATTCATTTTCTATATGCTTGTTTTGGGAGTCCAACTCAGTTGTGAAGCCCTGAGACAGCCAGGTAACTAGAATTTTAGGAAGGAGTTCAGCAATGCCAGTCTCCATATTTCTCTCAGTGAAAAGTTCAGCTCATCTTCTGTTTGCTTGGAATCAGGAGCTCTTTTCATATAGGCACCCTACAAATATTCAGAATTCATTTTTCTCCATATGAACAGATCAGATTCTATTTACCTTGCTCACTGAACACCTGAATAGCAGACTTTTAGCCCAGAAAAATATAAAAATAACCCAAACATGGTTATCACTTTTAAAAGGCACTCTATAATTTGATTAAAACAGTCACTTGAGGAATTGAGGTGAATTACACGTTTATAAGACGGTAGCTCGGAGTCATCCTTACGGCCTCATCAAATGTCCAGACTTGTATGACACGCAGGTAGATGAAAGCAGATTTGCACAGTTACTGTAATTGCTTTAGCAATAAATGCACGTTGTCCTGAGTGTGGTCAAAGTTGGTAGATTGCAGCCAGGAACGTTATCAAAAAGGCAAAGTTTCCACAGATGTATATTGTCAGCACAATCTTCTTAAAGGTGTGTCCCTGTCAATATAAAAATAGCAGTCAGGCATAACAGTAATGGGGTTCCCGCATAACACAAAGCACAACATAGGAAGAGACAGCTGCGCCCTCTGGTGCTGAATAAGAGAGTTACAGGCACTGAAGCCAACACAAGAAACCTTATAATAAAATCTAATGCCGCGTACACACAATTGGAATTTCCGACAACAAATGTTCGATGTGAGCTTTTGGTCGGATATTCCGAGTGTGTGTAGGCTCCATCCGACATTTGCTGTCGGAATTCCTGACAACAAATGTTTGAGAGCTGGTTCTCTATCTTTCCGACAACAAAAGTTCTTGTCGGAAATTCCGATCGTGTGTAGCAATTTCCGACGCACAAAAGTGATGTGCATGCTCGGAAACAATTTGACGCACGCTCGGAATCATTGTACTTTTTCTCGGCTTGTCATAGTGTTGTACGTCTCCGTGTTCTTGACCATCGGAATTTCCGAGCAACATTTGTGCGACCGCGTGTATGCAAGACAAGTTTGAGCGAAAATCCGTTGGAAAAAAAACCCACAATTTTGTTGTCGGAAATTCCGATCGTGTGTACAGTGATGCTGACCGCAGAATGAGAGAACTGTGAATTAAGCCTAGCTCCAGTCAAAGCATTTAAATGTTGGATAGTGTTGGAAGGAGTTAATATTTCTGCCAGGTATTTGTCTGTGACCTTACATTGAGCAGATTTTGCCTCACTTCCTGTACCCCATGAGGCCTATATGAAAAATGGAAAGAGCGAAGATAGAAGACATGAACAGCAATAAAGTTTTGTGAAACCTTCCCCACTATTGGAGAGATTACTTTATATGCGCACCTACTATGGAGGCTCTGAAAATTTATAGAGTTAGGGCTGCAGACAAAACTGGGGTGCCATGTTGCAGCCTCTGAAGCTTACGCATGTATTTGCAAACTAAACCCCTGTTTTTAACGTGAACTGTTAGACAGCTGGAAATTGTTCTTTGTTTTATTGGAGAGATTTCCCATCACTTCCTGTTCTTACAGATAATAGTAAAAAAGAACACACACACACTAGGGCAGTGATGGCGAACTTTGGCACCCCAGATGTTTTGGAACTACATTTCTCATGATGCTTCACTACACTGCTGAGTGCATGAGCATCATGGGAAATGTAGTTCCAAAACATCTGGGGTGCCAAGGTTCGCCATCACTGCACTAGGGTCTGGAGTTGATGGATGGTACGCATACGTTTTTTGCACATCATGTTTATGACAGCCCATTCATTTCAATGTGCTGTCCTACGTGTGAAATCACACAGAAAAAAAAAATGAATGACCCCCACTTTTTTTTTTTTTTTCAATTACGCTCCACCAAAATGCATGGCTACACGTGCTATCAAGGTGCATTGGAGTGCCACTAAGGATTAATGCCACCGCTATGCGCCTGCAAAAGTGGTGGACTTTTTTGTGGGTTGTGGGAAAGCATGGGATTTTGTGATCATTCCTGCAAACAAGCACAAAATATGAACCCAGCCTTAAGGTATACACATTTTAAAAAGATACACAATCTCAATGTTATTTTCAAAGGCAAAAATATACTATGTATGTTATAAGCAAGAACACTTATAGTTCACCCAAAATTGTTGTCAATGACAGCTCCCTCTTGTTGCCAATCTACAAACCTTTATGCCTCGTATACACGCTCGGTTTTCCCGGCGAGCAAAAGTCCGCCGGGAAAACCGAGAGGAAAACCCAAAAAACCTGCTCGGCATCTTTTTCCCCCTACACACGGCCGGGTTTCCCAAAAGGAAAACTGCCCTGAAAGCTTTGGTCGGGAAACCCGGCCGTGTGTATGCTCCACCGCAGTTTTCCCCATAGGAAGACGCCAAAAATCTGGCGTTAAAAGACCGGCGGGAAAAAAGAGAACCAGATCTCTTTTTTGCTGTCGCGATTCGCAGCAGTTTTCCTGTCTGGAAAACTGCTATGCAGCATACACACGGCCGGTTTTCCCGGCCAAAAGAAATCATGGCAGTTTTTTCGTCGGGAAAACCGGTCGTGTGTACGAGGCATAATAGTAATTCAGGAAAAATAAATAAAAAAAACACAACAGGTGCTCAATGAATATATACTACTTTTTACCTTCCCCTTAACTGGAATCAACTTATTTCCATATACACTGTTGTTATTTTAAATGGTTTCTAGAATTCGGATGAAACAGAAAGCAATCCCTAAAGGGCCATTGGTATAACGGCGCCGCATATAGATTTAATGTTGGATTAAAAGCCATAGCATTCCACAATGTGTCTATGGGGCCTACAGAAGGAGTAGTGCAGAACAAGATCCCCTATGGGAATGCTATACTAAGTGAATTGACGGTGCCCAAGTTCTTAGTTTTCCTGTGAAAGCTGAAGAGATGAGAGTTCAGCTTTCTCTGTGAATAAGGTTTATGTCATCCACTTATGCCGCATACACACGATCGTTTTTCATGCCGTTAAAAATGGCCATTAAAACCGATTGTGTGTATGCTCCAGAGCATTTCTTTTTCGTACATCACGGGACACAGAGCGACTTAGTCATTACTAATGGGTTATATAGTTTACCTTCAGGTGCTGGCACTGGCAACTTCCAAACCGGAAGTACACTCCCCTATATAAGCCCCTCCCATCCGGGAGCACCTCAGTTTTTTTTGCCAGTGTCTAAGAGCCTTGTGTTGCGGTGGACGCCATAAAGGATACAATCCAACAGGCATCCCGCTTTACGCTGTCTGTAGACATATGCATAGGCTTCTATGGCTCAAAAACTGGTCTGCTGAAGCTCCCTGTAAGAAATTGCTGATTAGCTTCCCATTTCATGGAGAACGCTTATCTGGAGATGATCTGGACAAATATATCCAGAAAACTTCTGCCGGTAAAAGTACACTCTTGCCGGTTAAGAACAAGGGTAGAAGTCCTTCTTTTAAGAGGCCTACTTCTCCAGTCCCTGGCACATCGGCTGCGAAACAGTTCCGACGGCCTCCGCGGTCAAATCCAGGGGGCAGAGATCAGGGACAATCACAGGGTAACAAGAAACACTGGGTCAAGAGAGGTACAAAACCTCCCCCCAAGTCATGAAGGGTTGCCCCCACTCAATCGGGTGAGGGGAAGACTTCAGTTGTTCACAGAGACCTGGCGGGACACCATCAGAGACAGATGGGTGATCTCCGCAGTAAGTCTGGGATACAGGCTGGAGTTAAAAGACATTCCTCCTGCCCATTTTATAAGGTCAAACGTGCCAAGCGATCCCCAGAAGAGTGGATCCCTCCTTCTGGCACTAGAGCAACTATTGCTCCAAGGGTAATCATGAAGGTTCCCTTGGAAGAAAGCGGGTTCGGGTTTTACTCGAACCTTGTCACAGTCCCCAAACCAAATGGGGACATGAGGCCCATATTAATAAAAGGGCTAAACAAGTTCCTACATATCAGGACTTTTTCGGAAGGAGTCGATCCGATCGGTGGCCACCGCCCTACAAGGGCAGGAATGGTTAGCCTCGATCGACATAAGGGATGCTTATTTGCATATTCCCATCTGTCCGGCCCACCAGAAATTTCTACGCTTTGCAGTAGAAGGGCGCCATTTTCAGTTCAGAGCCTTACCTTTCGGTCTGGCCACAGCACCACGAGTGTTCACAAAAATTCTGGCCCTACGATTGGCCAAACTAGGAACACAAGGTGTAACGATAATGGCATATCTAGACGACTTGTTGCTGATAGACCACTCAGTGAAAAAAACTAGAAGTGGTCGTTCACAAGATAATCAAGTATCTGGAATCTCATGGTTGCATTATCAACCGAGACAAGTCAGCCCTAAAACCAGTCAAAAGTCTGGAATACTTGGGGGCTAAGACTGGATTCAAATCAGAGAAAGATTTTCTTACCTCCAGAGAAGGTGTCGTCTTTGAAAGATTTGACCCACTTAGTGGGTACAAAAAAGAAAACCATCCATACGCCTGTGTATAAGGCTGCTGGGAAAAATGGTGGCTTCATTCGAAGCAGTACCCTACGGTCAATTCCATTCAAGGAACTTGCAGAGGGCCATACTGTCAGCCTGGAACAAAAAAGTTCAGGCTTTAGACTTACCAATGTCCCTGTCCCCTTCCGTTCGCAAGAGCCTCCATTGGTGGTTGGTGCCCCAGAATCTGGAAAAAGGGAAACCCTTCAGTCCGGTTTCTTGGAAGGTGGTCACTACAGATGCCAGCCTCATAGGCTGGGGGGCAGTACTGGAGCAATGGTCTCTCCAGGGCAAGTGGTCAGAAGCAGAGAAGGCCCTGCCCACCAATCTCTTAGAGATACGAGCAGCCCGGTATGCCCTAGTAGCATGGACATCCAAACTCCAAGGGTCGTGCAGCCCAGAGGGAAGCGAATTGCATCCTGGAATGGGCAGAAAGGTATGTCACAGCCATATCCGCGGTTTTCATCCCAGGAGTGGAAAATTGGAGGGCGGACTTTTTAAGTCGCCAGCAATTATGCCCGGGGGAATGGTCTCTTCACCCCGAGGTTTTCCAGGCAATATGCCAGCGGTGGGGAACACCGGATGTAGATCTGCTAGCATCCAGATTCAACGCAAACGTGGACAGATTTGTGTCTCGCACAAAGGATCCCCTAGCTTGCGGTTCGGATGCCCTAGTGTTCCCTTGAGATCAGTTCAAGCTGATATATGCATTCCCACCGCGATTAATCCGCAGAATCAGGGTAGAAAAGAAACCAGTGATTCTGGTGGCTCCAGCGTGGCCCCGAAGGGCATGGTACGCGGAGATTGTAAAAATGTCAGTGGGAAGTCCTTGGACCCTCCCACATCGTCCGGACCTGCTTTCGCAAGGACCGATATACTACCCTTCCTTACCAGCCCTAGGTTTGACGGCCTGGCTATTGAAGCCCACATTCTAAAAAAGAGAGGGCTCTCTAATCCTGTGGTATCTACCATGATCAATGCAAGGAAGCCGGTATCCAGGCAGATCTATTATAGGATCTAGAAGGCGTACATCACGTGGTGTGAGGCCAGGAAATGGCATCCACGTAAGTACGTAATAGGTAGGATTCTGGACTTCCTACAGTGGGCTGTACATAGGAAGCTTGCCTTGAGTACTATCAAGGGTCAGACGGCCTTGTCAATATTTTTTCAAAGGCCCTTGGCTTTGCATTCATTAGTCAAAGCTTTCATACAAGGAGTGATGCGTATTAGCCCTCCGGTTAGTATTCCCATATGTCCATGGGACTTAAACCTGGTTCTGTCGGTTCTACAGAAACAACCATTTGAACCATTGCGGCACATTTCCTTGGTTCTTCTCACCAGGAAATTGATTTTCTTAGTAGCCATTTGTTCGGCTAAAAGAGTATCGGAATTAGCCGCCTTGTCCTGTAAGGAGCCATATCTGGTTGTCCATAAGGACAGAGTAGTATTACGTCCTCATCCAGCCTTCTTCCTAAGGTGGTATCGAGGTTCCATTTGAACCAAGATGTGGTTCTTCCTTCCTTTTTCCCCAAACCTAGCTCGGTAGAGGAAAAGTTATTGCATTCTTTGGATGTAGTAAGAGCAGTTAAAGCTTATCTAAAAGCCACTGCTCAGATTCGCAGAACGGATACTTTGTTCTGCCGGAAGGCCCCAAAAAGGGTCAGGCAGCATCAAAAATCTACTTTAGCCAAGTGGATTCGACAGGTCATAATACAAGCCTATGGCTTGAAAAGGAGACCGCCTCCGTTCAAAGTTAGGGCGCACTCCACAAGAGCAGTTGGAACTTCATGGGCAGTGCATCACCAAGCCTCCCTGGCTCAAGTCTGTAAGGCCACAACATGGTCCTTAGTACACACGTTTACTAGATTCTACCAGGTAGACGTCAGAAGTCAGGAGGATGTCGCCTTTGGGCGCAGTGTGTTGCAGGCCGCAAAAGAGCCTCATGCCTGATGGCGCCCAGCTTATGTATAGTGTATCCCTCCCCTCATTGGGCATTGCTTTGGGACGTCCCATTAGTAATGACTAAGTCGCTCTGTGTCCCGTGATGTACGAAAAAGAAAAAGGGATTTTTATAACAGCTTACCTGTAAAATCCTTTTCTTGGAGTACATCACGGGACACAGAGCTCCCACCCCTCTTTTTGGGACACTTATTGCTTTGCTACAAAACTGAGGTGCTCCCGGATGGGAGGGGCTTATATAGGGGAGGGTACTTCCGGTTTGGAAGTTGCCAGTGCCAGCACCTGAAGGTAAACTATATAACCCATTAGTAATGACTAAGTCGCTCTGTGTCCCGTGATGTACTCCAAGAAAAGGATTTTACAGGTAAGCTGTTATAAAAATCCCTTTTTTTAACGGCGTGAAAAACGGCATTAAAAATTTCGAACATGCTCTATTTTTTCACGTCGTTTTTCATGTCGTTTTTTTTAATGACGTGAAAAACGATAGTGTGTATGCTTTTACGAGGGGAAAAAAAACGCGCATGCTCAGAATCAAGTATGAGACGGGAGCGCTCATTCTGGTAAAACTAGCGTTCGTAATGGAGATAGCACATTCGTCACGCTGTAACGGACTGAAAAGCACAAGGCTGAAAAGCGCGAATCGCCGCTCAACAAAGTTTACTAACATGAAGGGTGGCGCCATTCGAACGGAACTTCCCCTTTATAGTGCCGTTGTACGTCACTGCGCTTTGCTCAAGCGTTTTTTTTAATGATCGTGTGGATGCAAGACAGGTTTGAGAGGAAACAAGAAAAAAAAAACTACGAGAAAAACGTCGGCTTAAAAAATGGCATTAATAATGTACGTGTGTACGCCGCATTATAGGAATTTCACATTCAAAAAGGACACAAAACTTTTGATCTACAAAAATCAATAAACTTGGAAAAAAAATAATGAAAATCTGAATTAGGCTGATTGCTAGGAAGCAATGCATCTTTCAAAAGAAGAACTGACAATGATCTACAGATGCAGAATACATTTATGAATTTTAGCAAGAGACTTACCTCTTCCCCAGTAAAGGAAGGATTTATTATCCAAGCCTGATCATCTTCTGTTTTTCCTGATTCTGTGAGAAGCCGAAAGAGTAAAATATTTGAGTATTTTCCAAAAAGGAGAGGAATGCATTTCGAGATTATAAATATGATTGGCTGGTGTAAAATAAACGATCGATCGTCAGACTACATTATCACAAAAAGTATTTTATTCATATGCAAGGTACCAAGGTAAATATTACAGGGCAGCAATCATAACAGAGGTAGCCATGCTGGACCCTAGTAATAGTGATGTCAGGAGACGCTTAAAGCGGACTTTTACCCTCCCACGGCACTTTTCTCCTCTTAATCCTGCACCCCCTCCACAGCGCCAATATAGGTTTTTTTTTTTCAAAGTCTTGACCTGCACCCCAGCCTCCAGAATGTGCCTCGGTGAATGACGCGGTGCCCTTGTCAAGACTACCTACTTGCACACCCCGCCCACCCAAATTCTCATTATCGATTAGCATTTCGCTTTAAAAGACACGCAAATGCAATCAGCAACTGCGTGTTTTTTAAATGATAAAAAACACGATTCACATGTCTATCGGCTCCTACAGCTGAATGACAGTAGTGAAATTGCCAGCAATGTCACTCTCGTATATATATTGGGGATCACACTGGTCCCCAGCCCCCCCATCTCTTCTCTCCTACCTTACCTTCTCCGCTACCTGTAGGGAAGGAGAGGGACTGACTGCTCTTTTGTGTAGGTGGGAGGAGGAAATGACGTTGAGGCACGCCGCGCGCAGCACCTCATTGGCTGGAAGTGCTGCATGGCACCTGTCCTGGACTGGACTCCTTGGCACCCTTGCTGGTTCGCGCTCCAATTTGTGCACAGGTGAGGCCTGCACTGTGCACAAGTTACAGTGAGCAGTACTGTCTGCAGCAGAATGCTGGGCGGAGTCTCCTGTGGCGCCGGCTGCAGCCGCCGCAAACAACATGATGTCCATCCAATCTGTGCGCAAAGGCAGAGAACCATGGAGTCTTGGGAAGCCAGGCTGGCTGCACCCTCTCTAGGCAGCAATGCGCCCTAGGCGGGTGTCTAGCGCCGGCCCTGGGGGCGGGGCCTGGCGGCACCTTCACTCGGAAGAGCTGGCAGCCATCACAAACAACATGGCGGCGCCGGACCTGTGCAACGGCTGCAAAGAGGAGGATCCCAGCAGCTCAATGCTGGACCTGCTGGCTAGGGGAGAATGCTTACTGTGCAGTAAGTGACAGTAAAAGGTAAGCAGGGGGAGGGTTCAGAGGCTGCAGTATCTTTTTAATAGTCACAAAATCCATGCTGGAGGTTTGTCTTATTTTGCACCAAAGCCAGGGAAAAAAGCTCACAGGCCTGGAATAATTCTAGTAAAGCTTAGCTACAGGCAAACAAGCATAGGTTAATAATAATAGTAAAAAAGAAAACGCACACCTTCAGGCTTACTTGCCATTGAGTACAAAGCCCTACCAAACTGCACAGCCATCCTTGTGAACTGATGCTTCTCTGCTGCAGAAAAATAAACAAGCTTCACCTTCCCACCCCCAGCCTGTATGTGGACATTGAAGGAGCAACAACAAACATATGACATCTCTGCTCATTCCTCCTGTCAGCATGTTCCGTGTGAGTACATGTGAATGCAGGTCCCCTTCGAGGGACACCTGGATTTCCTCCCCTAGTCTGAATATTGCTGTACAGGAGATGCAATTGGTACAAAGCTTTAACACAAGTGATTGCTTGACATTGCATTTTAGACATTATTGGGCTTGCAGAATACAAAAAGCAACAAGTTGGGCTCAGTGCAATAATCTAAAGCAGAATTCAGACTAGAAAAGGGCCACTTTAGTTGGACATAATCAGCTACTGCAGTGCCTGCTGATTATTCCCTGCTAAATAAACCTACCGTATATACTCGAGTATAAGCCGACCCGAATATAAGCCGAGGCACTTAATTTTACCACAAAAAACTGGGAAAACGTATTGACTTGAGTATAAGCCTAGGGTGTCCATCTGCAAGCCTCACTTTGCCTCACTGTGTCCATATGCATGCCTCACTGTGTCTCACTGTGTCCATGCCTCACTGTGCCCATGACTAGACTGACGTTTAACATGGGAGTCTATGGAGTCTACGGCCAGTAGCGGGTCCCCAAATTTACCAGAGAAATTACTGTTTAACATGGGAGTCTATGGAAGGGGTGCCCGGCTTTGAAAAATGGTGCTCCCCGGCCGTAGGTCCCCCGGACAACAAACTTTTTCACACTTGTAGAGGAGGAGTAGGGCTACATGTGTGCCAAGTTTATGGTCCAGGGGACCTACGGCCGGCCGGTACCGGGTCCCCAAAGTCCGGGAGATCAGGCACAAAAAGGTGACTCGAGTATAAGCCGAGGGGGGCATATTCAGCACAAAAAAATGTGCAGAAAAACTCGGCTTATACTCGAGTATATACGGTACTTGTGTCAGTTTTCAATTACCGAGGGCCTCCAACTGGAAACCACAGAAAATCCACCCAAATAAAAGCAGTGTTTCTCTATACTGAACCCCACAGAACAATATACAGTATAATTTCCTTTAATTTGCTAACAAAACACAGGTTATGGGATCTTAAAGTGGTTATTAACCCACTTTCAGTAATATACTGAATATATTGTATCTCGCGGTGGCTCCCGGCGCTCATGTAACCAGCTGTGTCTCCTCTCTGCCCGTCTTGCAGAAGCAGCGGGAGGGGCCGAGGTTTCCCCGCTGATGTCAGCGGGACGCGAGGAGGAGAGAGGAGACAGGCTGGTCACGTGATCGCCGGGAGCCACCATGAGATACGGTGAAGGAGGTATTTTTTTAATGAAACACAGAGACAGCGGGGCACTCTATTAGTATACAGAACGGATAGTATATAGATATATTTTCTCATTCCTGCAGCAGGAGGGGGCAGCACTGTCGGGGGGGGGGGACGACAGAGGAGACAGACACAGGAGAGCAGGCTGCGGATGACAGAGGCACGCAAACAGACCACAGTGTCAGGGCTCAGCAGCCATGATTATCGTGGTCTGTTTGCAGAGGGGAGGGGATAGCCAGGGAGGGTTAGCCAGATATTACAGGGGGCCAAATTTTAAAGCACAAGCACTGTGCCGTGTAACATGCTTTAAAGGAACAGAATCTGTGGGGGGTTTTTGGGTTAACAAACACTTTAACGCAGATTTGCAGCCAGGAGAACACAAAGTGCTACCAACAAAAGCTCACCACTGCGCAGGAGACAGAAACTGTGCAGCTCCAGCAAGATGTCTATACAGACATGCCATAGTACAAAGCCAACCATCGTGTAGGTGTCCCAAGGATCTGGGAGGTCCAGAGCTTGCAAGTCCATACCCAGAAAGATTGCAGCCACTACAAATAAAAAGGAAATATTGGTTAAGGAAATCTAACGTTTGTTTATTTTATTTATTAAGAATGTCATTCCACAGTGTTGTAACAATTACTGCTGTAACAAATGTTGCTTGCAGCCTACAGATATAGGAGTAGACAAAACGTATGTATGCTTCTAAACTAAGGTGACCAGATTTTCAAAATGAAATCCGGGGGACATATTATAATTTTTTTATTGGCAAATGGTTTACCATTTTATAAGCATCTTTTTCTCAAATGATATATGCAGTGTATGTGGTATGTGTTTATGGAATGATTGTATGATATATATGTTATTTTTCACATTTCTCCATGAGATAAAACATTTTATTTAAAATAATGATAATTCTTATAATTTTTTGGGCTATGACTACCAAATGGTAAGAGGATAGAGAAAAACTTGGAGGGAGGGATGGGGCGGCAAAATTAAAATTCAATGCAGGCAGGGGTGGCTCCAGACAATTTTTTTGGGGGGTGCTTGAGGTAAAAGTGATGGTGCTAATGCGGCACGCTACCGCACATCTGTGGGAGTGGCCAAAATGTTTGTGTGGCCATCAAGTGGGCGTGGTCAGCAAGTGGAGGTTTCTTCATGGCGTACAATGGTGGTCAGTATGTCCTGGCCGCTCTATAACAATAAAAAGCCAAAAAGTGCAGCACAACCCTACACTTACTTTATACAATTCTACAAATAGACTTATGCCGCGTACACACGATCGTTTTTCATGCCATTTTCTAAACCAACGTTTTTCTCGTCGTTTTTTTTCTTGTTTCCTCTCAAGCCTGTCTTGCATCCAAACGATCATTAAAAAAAACGCTCGAGCAAAGCGCAGTGACGTACAACACGTACGACGGCACTATAAAGGGGAAGTTCCGTTCGGATGGCGCCACCCTTCATGTTAGTAAAGTTTGTTGAGCGACGATTCGCGCTTTTCAGTCCGTTACAGCGTGACGAATGTGCTATCTCCATTACGAACGCTAGTTTTACCAGAACGAGCGCTCCCGTCTCATACTTGATTCTGAGCATGCGCGGTTTTTTTTCACCTCGTAAAAGCATACACACTATCGTTTTTCACGTCGTTAAAAAAACGACGTGAAAAACGACGTGAAAAAATAGAGCATGTTCGAAATTTTTAATGGCCGTTAAAAATGCTCTGGAGCATACACACGATCGGTTTTAATGGCCATTTTTAAAAATGGCATTTTTAACGGCATGAAAAATGATCGTGTGTATGGGGCACAATAAGTGCAATGGTAAAACCTATAAATGAATATCCAGTGCAAATCAACCAATGTATTGCAATATAGTAGTGATGATGTCACCCCCTCTGCAAATATTTTGAGAAATTGCAGAGCTTCAATGTGCAAATAATGGTGAAACCCCCTACATACAATAATAACAACAGAGATGCAAATCAACCAGTGTATTAGAACATCGTAATCTCTGCAAAAGGTAAGAATTATTGCAGAGCTGCAATGTGCAAATAGTGGTGAAACCCTATATATATATCATAATAAAATGTACAATGGATGTACATATTTTACATTTTATTATGATCATATATAGGGGGTTTCACCCCTTTTTGCACATTGCAGCTCTGCAATATTTCTTAACTTTTGCAGAGGGGGTGACATCATCACTACTAGATTGCAATACATTGGTTGATTTGCACTGGATATTCATTTATAGGTTTTACCATTGCACTTATAAGTCTATTTGAACAATTTTATAGATGAAGTATAGGGCAGCGCTGAATTTTTCTGCTTTTTATTGATTCGCGTTAGATGAGGGAACCAGCTAACAAGATTCTCTTATTGCTTGAGATTTTAGTTGCATGGAAGTTTTACTTGATTTGTTATGTCCTCTGTATACTGGTAACCACTGGCCCTGCATATTGGTGGTCAGTGTGCCCCTGTATGCTAGTGCTACATGTAGGAGGATGCTACGTGCCGGGTGCAAGGTTCAGGAATGCATTACGTACAGAACGCAAGGTTCCGGATTGTGTTGTACAGAGCGCAAGGTTCCGGATTGTGTTGTACAGAGTGCAAGGTTCAGGAATGCATTACGTACAGAGTGCAGGTCTGAAGGTGGTCAAATTCAGATCCACAGCACCTATTAATGATTTCAGAAGTGTCTCAAACTAATCTCAAATACAGGCTGAATGCTCCTGAAAGCAAGATTTATCTGTCCTACAACACATGGCCAAAGCCTGTCAACGCAGGCAGTAACAGTTCAGGAATGTAAAACTATAAATGACACGACATACCTGCTATAATTCTGGCAGCTGTGCCACCTCCCCAGTGTGTCCAATTGAAAATTGACCTCCTGTATTAATAAAAAACATTTAGTTCATTAACAGAATCAAGAGGAGAATTACAGCCAGTTTTCAATATGTACATTTTGTCTAATGCAGAGAAGAGACTGAAAGTCAGATAGGATTTTAAAACGATCCACTCAACTGTCCCAGTCAGAGTGATGGGTCGACAGGAATACGTCTGACATGGACATTAATTTTTGTTCAGTCTAGTGGCAGCTATCACTTCAATAGGCATCTTAGCTCACAATAGTTAGTTATGCCAGGGGTCTCAAACTGGCGGTCCTCCAGCTGTTGCAAAACTACAAGTCCCATGAGGCATGGCAAGGCTGACATTTACAAGCATGACTCCCTCAGTCAGAGGCATGATGGGGCTTGTAGTTCTGCAACAGCTAGAGAGCCGCCAGTTTGAGACCCCTGAGTTATGCTAGGCACCTTACATTATAATATAAAATTATGATTTGCCTAGCTTAAAGCGGTAGTAAATCGCCAAAAAAAATAAAAATATTGGGCCTCTGCAGGATAATAGCACAATGTGCTAGTATGCATCCCATAGTAGCACATTATGAATAAGACTTGCCTAAGAACAAAGCCCTCCAGCAGTGCGCTGTCACGGCTCTCTGATGCTTCCATTTTCATGCACATGCATACAGGAGCCATGGCTCTCTCAATGGACGCCATGGCTCAACGGTGCACGTTTATGAGATATTTACTGTACCTACAGGGTAAGACTTAATATAGGCTAACCTGTAGGTACAAGTAAGCCATGGGGGATTTACTACCACTTTAAGATAAACCCCTTACCTGCTCATCATAGGTTTCACCCAGATCCACCCCAAAAGCCCCATAAAAACCAAATCCTGACTTTCTAAAAATCTGTATCTGCATAAAGCCTGCACAGCCCCTGCTGGGGACACAAAGCACTGCAAAGCGGTAGGCAAGAGGGACTGTACAAATTTACCCTTTTTACCCCTGTTTGGAAACATTATATTTTGGGCAGTGCAGAAAAAATCAACAGCCAGAATTATACTGGACTTCCCACAAGTACAGACTTGGTACTTTGAAGGCTCTTTAAACTCGTATTTTGGGTTGAGGCATCAACTTTATAAATCAGCCTTTATTGCCTTATGCCCATAAAACATTCAACGCTGGTAGTCAGCTGGGACTAGTGGATGTTGAGGTTAGAGCACAAAAGATAATTCAAAACCATGAATAGGCACGTGGAAAGTTGTATACATACTGTGACAGTAGCAATGTTAGGGTGTAAATGTGGTAAAGGAAACTGGGAAAGCCACATATGGCAGAGATGGTCCTGATCGCTTAGGGCAGGTCAGTTGTGAAATAGACTAGAGAGGACATAAGAAATCTTTTAACTGCGCAACTGAGGACAAACAGAGGTAGTTTGGGTGTGAACCAACTTTGGGCCTGAGCCAATGAGTGCAGCAGAGAGGCTAAAGCTAAACAGAAAAAGTTGTGCAACGAATAGCCAGGAGGCTGGTAAATCTTGTATTGCTACACTGTGCTGAAATAACAACTGCAAATCTAGAACCTTGTGTTACCCTTCTCCCTTTAGGATTAAAAGTGGTCAGGTAGCCCTAAAATGTGCCTTGCCAACTGAACAAAGTCCATAAAATATCTTAATTTAAAGTTGACCTGTTACAATACTATTTTAAAAGAACGGGATGCCACTGCGCACCTAAAAATTATAATTGCCCAACTGCCCCAATTTGAACACTTCGAGTTGCTGACCTTAAACAAGTATGCATGTCAGAAGTTCTGACTTAACTTCATGATCATGAATACTTGTTCTGGATCAGAAATATGGAGGCTCTAAGGCCGCATTCACACCTGAACATGGCATTTTCAGGCAGAAAGTCGCGCAATTTTACCGTGATTTTGCTGCGTTTTTTACCGT
Organism: Rana muscosa; assembly: GCA_029206835.1. Lineage (NCBI taxonomy): Eukaryota > Metazoa > Chordata > Amphibia > Anura > Ranidae > Rana > Rana muscosa. The sequence goes on from CM055120.1 coordinate 164,786,531, forward strand.
GATTTTGTACAGGTCCAAGGGTCACCAATGTAAAAAGCAGAAAAACGCCCAAATCTGCCCGATTCGCGCGACAAAAAAGGGTCCGGAACTTGTTTGAGCTTCAGGCGTTCGGCTTCAAGCGTTTTGGAGTGGAGATGTGAACCCTCTCCATAGAGAATAATGGATTTTTTCCCCTCTAGCGTTTTGTAGCTTCAGGCTTCAGGCTACAAAACGCTCAGGTGTGAATGCAGCCTTAGAGGGTCACAGCATGACAACCAGGCAATTTTCCTTTCCAGAAGCACCTCAACTACAGCAGCCTTTGCATTTCTCTTATGTTGAATCAATAACTTCTTTATTAAAAAAATTTTTTGTAGCAGATTTTTTACCTGGGACTATGAGGCGGAGGTCTGAAGATTGCCATTACAGGCTGAAGAACTGCCAAAGCCATAACAACACAGCCCAAATACGGATGATAACCTGCCCGCTGAAAAACAAAGAACATTTCATTATCAATTACATAACGAATGGTCTTCCAAAATCTTCTACATCAGTAAAAAAGGGGATACCTTCATGTCCCCCAGAGCAGCATTTTCCACCCAGACACAACCCTGCCGTAACTTTCCATTGTACAGACATATTTACTCTTGTAAGTGAAGTAAAAGAATATGGTATCTAAGTATTAAAAGGTCCTTCTGTAGACAGTCATCAGCACTCTAATCAACCAGAGATCAGAAGACCCAGAGCCTGAGGTAGTAATATTCAAGTAAATTGCATAGATAGAGTGGAGATGGAGTAAAACGCCTGTTTTTATTGCTACCCCTGCACCATTATTCATGTCATGGAAAAAACAAAGTTTTCCTCGACATGATTTTTCGTGCTTCCTCTCAAGCCTGCCTTGCATACACACGTTCGTGAAAAAAAATGCTCGCGCAAGGCGCGGTGACGTACAATACGTACGACGCCACTATAAAGGGGAAGTTCCATTCGAATGGCGCCACACTTTGGGACGCTTTTGCTGATCCTCGTGTTAATAAAGTTTGGTGAGTGACGATTCGCTCTTTTCAGTCTTCGTGCTTTTCAGTCCGTTACAGTGTGACAAATGTGCTATCTCCATTATGAACGCTAGTTTTACCAGAACGAGCGCTCCCGTCTCATATTTGATTCTGAGCATGCGCATTTTTTTTTCACCTCGTAAAAGCATACACACGACCGTTTTTAAAAAGAACGACGTGAAAAACGACGAGAAAAAATAGAGCATGTTCTAAAAAAAATTTCGCCCATTTTTCTCGTAGAGAAAAATGCTCTGGAGCCTACACACCACAGTTTTTCACGTCCATTTTTAAAAATTGCATTTTTCTCGTCATGAAAAACGGTCGTGTGTACACGGCATAAGTATCACCAATATAGAATGAGAATTACATAACATGAGAATTACCTATCAAACGCAACCCAACTGTACATGCTTCCATTTCTTGTTTATATTATTAAAGTTGGATCATTATGAAGCAGGTAAGCAGTTATGCCATCTCATATTGCTAACAAATAATTATGTGGCCTCTGTTACTAAAGCCTCGTACACACGGTCGGACTTCCATCGGATTTTTCCGTGGTATTTTGTCCGAACGGAGTTGGTCGGGAACACCCATAGCATACACACGCTCGGACTTTTCTGCAAACTTTCCCAAAACTTTTGGCAACATCACGTGGTTTTTCTGCTCTTTTCTGCTCTTTACCGCCACCCTTTGGTCAACTTCTGCTATTGTTGGTTGATTTTAACATTAGTTGTTTAGTCCATCGGACAAAAGTCAGATGGTTTCCTGTACACACAGTCGGACTTTGCTCCATCTGACTTTTGTTGGGCAAAAGTTTGTCCGTTTACAGACCCAACTTTTGTCCGATGAAAACCAAAAAAATCCAAAACAAGTTTGTCCGATGGAGCGTACACACGGTCGGATTGTTGGTCCAACTTGCTCAAAACGAATTTTGTTGGGCAAAAGTCCGACCGTGTGTACGGGGCTTTAGAAGTATCTATTCTGCAAGCACAGTTCTCAGGTTGTATATACCATGCTTGTATATTTTAGACTAAAGTTTGTTCTGATAAAAAAAGTAAATAAAAATGTATTCTTATTCCTAAAAAGGTATATATTTAAAAGTACTGAGGCCCGTTTAAAGTGACATTATTTAAAAAAACAAAAACAAACACACAAACATGTCATACTTACCTGCTCTGTGCAGTGGTTTTGCACAGAGCAGCCTCGATCTGCCTTTTTTTCGGGTCCCCCGCTGGCTCTACTGGCTCCTCCTATTCAGCCAGTGCCCCCAATAGTAAGCAGCTTGCTCTGGGGGCACTGGTGCATGCTCCTTCCCCAGCCCTGCTCTATGCATCCATCCAAAGAAAGCAAGAAGGTAAAAAAAACCTGAGCCTTTAAAACCACTTTAAGTTGCAATTGTCATCAACATAAAATTTTACAGCCTATGGTCAATTTAGAATACTTAGGTTACTGAGCACTATAAAGCAAAAATTATGCAGAACAGGGAGGTCTTAATTCAATTACTGCTTCCTTGTTCCAGGTCAGTAAGGCCCCTTTCACACGGGACGGATCAGTCATGATCCGCCCCGTTAACCTCCGCTTGCTCAGCGGGAATTGCTCCGTTGATCCCAGCTGAGCCGGCGGATGACTGGGCGGTCCCCGCACACTGTGCAGGGACATCCCCGTGAGATCTCCGCTCTCCCCTATGGGGGGATCGGATGAACAGGGACCGTCTGTCCCTGTTCATCCGATCCGCTCCGCAGACGGATAGAAAAATAGAAGATTTTTCTATCCTGAAAAACGAAGCACAGCGGACACGGGTGAGATCGGGTGTCAGCGGATGTTCATCCACTGACATCCGCTAGCCCATAGGGATACATGTATGTCCGTTTTTCATCCGAAAACGGATGGGTGAAAAACGGACATACGGTCCGCCCATGTGAAAGGGGTCTTACTCAGAAATGACTGTAACCAGGGAATCACCGTTTTCTTAAGGAGGTCAGCAATGATAGCCTAGTGCACTCATAGGTTTAATATCATTTACAAAAAACAAACAAACACAGGTACAGTACATAAAAACCAACTGTGCACCTTTGACCAAAGTTGAAAAATGCTTTGATATATGTGTAGGCCATTTACGTACCTCCTAAAACTTGGCAAAAAAACTTCCCCACCATTCCTGCTTTATGGTAGGAGATTTCCAAGACAATCCCAGCCATTATTGCTCGCCCCCACTATCACAGAAGCGAGTTCTCTCTCGGATTCCAATCCCCACATCCAGCGTTAATTTAGTCGACTAAAACGTTTTAGTCGACTAAATGAATACTATTTTAGTCGACTAAAAGACGACTAAAACTAAAACAATTGAGATGACTAAAATACGACTAAAACTAAAATGGCATTTTAGTCAAAAGACTAATGCCGCGTACACACGATCATTTTTCCCGTCGTGAAAAATTACATTTTTTCCTTTGGACGAGAAAAACGATCGTCTGTGGGCTTTGTGTCGTATTTCTCGACGGGAAAAACGGCATTAATCACGACGAGAAAAATTAGAACATGCTCTAATTTTTCTCGTCGTGATTCCCGACGTTTTTTTTCCGCGGCAGTTTTCCCATAGGGAAACACTGCCGCGGAGCCCACACACGGTTGTTTTTTTCGACCAAAAAAAAAATGTCATTTAAAACGGCCGTGTGTGGGGGGAACAAGCTGTTCCTCGTTTTTCACGTCGATTTTCTCGACGGTGTTTTCACCGTCAAAAAAAATCGATCGTGTGTACGCGGCATAAGACTAAAACTAAATTGAAATTTGGCTTCAAAATTAACAGTCTGTAGTGCATGTTCATACCTCAATACCATAAATAATAACATATTCGATTCTTCACTCCAGCAGTATATAATGAGTTTGGACATTGTAGAGAAATGTTAACTAATGCATTACAATTTAATTACACCCATTCGATTTTAGGCGACTAAAATGAGTTTTAGTCGACTAAAATGCACTGGAGATTTAGTCGACTAAATATGACTAAAAAACTAAAACAATTGCAGAAGACTAAAATGGGACTAAAACTAAAATGCCATTTTAGTCCTAAGACTAATGCCGCAAACACACAGACGTTTTTAATGTCATTGAAAAAAACAATGTTTTTCTCGACGTGATATTTCGTGTTTTCTCTCAAGCCTGCCTTGCCTACACACTATCGTGAAAAAAATGTTCGAGCAAAGCGCGGTGACGTACAACACGTACGACGGCACTATAAAGGGAAAGTTCCATTCGGATGGCGCTACCCTTTGCGCTGCTTTTGCTGATCCTCGTATTAGTAAAGTTTGGTGAGAGACGATTCGCGCTTTTCAGCCTCGTGCTCTTCAGTCCGTTACAGCGTGACGAATGTGCTATCTCCATTACGAACATTAGTTTTACCAGAACGAGCGCTCCCGTCTCATACTTGATTCTGAGCATGCGCATTTTTTTTCCCCTCGTAAAAGCCTACACATGGCCGTTTTTCACGACTTTAAAAAGAACGACGTGAAAAAATAGAGCAGGTTCTAATTTTTTTTAGGCCATTTTTCATGTCGTTAAAAATGCTCTGGAGCCTACACATGATCGTTTTTAATGACCAATTTAAAAAATGGCATTTTTCACGCCATGAAAAACGGTCGTGTGTACGCGGCATTAGACTAAAACTAAATCAAAATTTGCTGCCAAAATTAACACTGCCCACATCATCGCAACATTCTAGCAACAAGGACGGACAGGAGGACCTGGTCTCTGGGAGTTTTTTGGCCAGGCTTTGGGAGTCATGTACAGTTGTGCTCATAAGTTTACATACCTTGGCAGAATTTATGATTTCTTGGCCATTTTTCAGAGAATATGAATGATAACAACAGGGCAGCCATCAGGAATTTTGGGGCCCCTTACACAGCTTCAGGCATGGGCCCCCTGGAGCCGAGGAGGACCGGGGGGGGGTGCTGCCGCCGCGAATTGAGAAGCGGGGGGCTGCTGCAAATTCAGAAGCGGGGGGGGGGTGCCACGAATTGAGAAGCAGGGGGTTTGGGTGCTAACGAACACAAAAAAAACAGAAGAACAAAAAAAATGGGGGGTTGCCATCCAGGGCCCTGGGGACCTCTGGGCCCCTTACAGAAAAAAAAAAATGTATAAAAAAAAAAAAAAGGGAGGTTTCCATCCGGGGCCCTGGGGACCTCTGGGCCCCTTACAAAAAAAAAAAATAATAATAAATAAATTAAATAAAAAAATGAATATTAAAAAAATATATAAAAAATTTAATAAAAAAGGGGGGTTGACATTCGGGGCCCCGGGGACCTCCGGGCCTCTTACAAAATAAATAAATTAATTAAATAAAATAAATAAATAAATAAAACAAATTATATAAAAAAATGAATAATAAAAAAAAAAAAATATAAAAAAAGAAATAAAAAAGGGGGGTTGACATTCGGGCCCCTGTGGACCTCTGGGCCCCTTACAAAAAAAAAAAAAAAAAAAATTATATAAAAAAAAAAAGGGGGGGGCATCTGGGCCCCTGGGGACCTCCGGGCCCCTTACAGGTATACTGCCTGTACCCCCCTGATGGCGGCCCTGGCTGAAGCTATTTATTATCAATCAACTGTGTTTACTCTTTTTAAATCATAATGGCAACAGAAACGAAAAAAAGGGCTGAAAATCTCGGCTTATACTCGAGTATATACGGTACTTTGTGGCATTTGCATAGTAATGGCTTTCTTCTGGTGACTCGACCATGTAGCCCATCTTTCTTCAAGTGCCTCCTTATTGTACATCTTGAAACAGCCACACCACATGTTTTCAGAGAGTCCTGTATTTCACCTGAAGTTATTTGTGGGCTTTTCTTTGCATCCCGAAAATTTTCCTGGCAATTGTGGCTGAAATTTTAACCACTTAAGTACCCGCTTTGGCACTTTAAAGATGGATATCTCGGTATATCTCGGTAACGGCAGCAGCTGCTCCCACAACCGAGATATCCATCTTTTCTGTGAGTGGTCCTGTAAACGATAATGGTGGTCTCTGCGGCAGATTCCCTTCGAGATCACCGTTATCGGCAGCGGAAGAGGGCCCCCCCTCCCGCGCCATCCGCCGCTTACCGGAGCCATCGTTAGCGACGGAGGCGATCGGGTCCTTCTCCCTCTGTGGTATGGATACGAGTGAGGGAAAGATGGCCCCCACCCGTCTCCATACCACAGCAGGGCGGAAGTGACGTCAAAACGTCACTTCTGCCCATACGTCTTAAAGGCACATTTTTTGTCGTCATTTTTTCAAATGACAATTTAATTATTTTTTTTCTTATTGCATTTTAGTCTAAATATGAGATCTGAGGTCTTTTTGACCCCAGATCTCATATTTTAGAGGACCTGTCATGCTTTTTTCTATTACAAGGGATGTTAAAATTCCTTGTAATAGGAATAAAAGTGACCCATTTAAAAAAAAAAATTAAAAACAGTGTAAAAATAAATAAAATCAAGTAAAAAAAATAAGAAAATAACCAAAAATGTTTTTTAAAGCGCCTTGTCCCGACGAGCTCGCGCGCAGAAGCGAACGCATACGTGAGTATCACCCGCATGTGGAAATGGTATTCAAACCACACAAGTGAGGTATCGCCGCAATCGTTAGAGCGAGAGCAATAATTTTAGCCCTAGACCTCCTCTGTAACTCAAAAGATGCAACCTATAGAATTTTTTAAACGTCTCCTATGGAGATTTTTAAGGGTAAAAGTTTGATGCCATTCCACGAGCAGGCGCAATTTTGAAGCGTGACATGTTGGGTATCAATTTACTCGGCGTAACATTATCTTTCACAATATAAAAAAATTGGGCTAACTTTACTGTTGTCTTTTTTTTTTAATTCAAAAAAGTGAATGTTTTCCAAAAAAAGTGCGCTTGTAAGACCGCTGCGCAAATACGGTGTGACAAAAAGTATTGCAATGACCGCCATTTTATTCTCTAGGGTGTTGGAAAAAAAACAATATATAATGTTTGGGGGTTCTAAGTAATTTTCTAGCATAAAAACCTGTTTTAAACTTGTAAACACAGAGTCTGAAAAACAGGCTTGGTCCTTAAGTGGTTAATTGGTCTACCTGACCGTGGTTTGGTTTCAACAGAACTCCTCATTTTCCACTTTTTGATTAGAGTTTGAACACTGCTGATTGGCATTCTCAATTCCTTGGATATCTTTTTATATCCCTTTCCTGTTTTATACAGTTCAACTACCTTTTCCCACACATCCAGAATCCAGAAATGTCAGTGCAGCACTGGATGAAAGATGCAAGGGTCTGTCGAGAGTCCAGAAACTCATTGACCTTTTATACACACACACTAAATACAAGCAAACAGATCACAGGTGAGGATGGTTACCTTTAATAGCCATTCAAACCCCTTTGTGTCAACTTGTGTGCATGTTATCAGGCCAAAAACACCAGGGTATGTAAACTTTTGATCAGGGTCATTTGGGTAGTTTCTGTTGTGATTAAGATTTAAAAAGAGTAAACACAGTTGATTGATAATAAATGACTTCAGCCAAACACTAACCATGAGTAAAAGAAAAGTTTTTGTGTTATCATTCATCTTCTCTGAAAAATAGCTAAGAAATCAAATTCTGCAAGGGTATGTAAACTTATGAGCACAACTGTAAATAGCCTACACCTTTATTTTGGTTAAGGTACTTTAATCCATTAATATAAAAACATTCCTTCTTGCAAATGTTAGCTGCCAGGCTGTCCCGCTGACCCCTCTGGCTTCAATATTTTGAGCCAGAACAAGTATGCTGATAAAGGCCTCTGTCTTTACTTTGACATTCTTCATCTGGTTACTTGTTCTGGATCAGTGACTCAAAGGAGAGGTTCAGCATAACAAGCAACTAGAATTTTCAAGAGAATAGGAAAAGCAGCCTTTGATGCTTCACAATTGGTTAGATTTACTACTTCTCACAATAGTAGTCAGGGCTAGCTGAGTTGCTAAAAACAATGCCCACTCTGTGTAGCTGACAGCATAACGCAATTTTTAATAGGTGAATTGCATGGGAGCACCTTTTACTGGCCGATCTAACAAGCTCTATAATTGAGACAACAAAAATAATAAAAAGCAAACAAATACTAAATATGAAGCCCATATTAAAATACTGCTTTGAAGAATAACTGTAATTCCACGCTTCTATCCTTCGATAGAAAAATAAATTAAAACAATGACTAAATTGATTTCTAATGCCAGGTCATGTGGTGGATGGGATCATAACAGATCTCACAAGAAATCACCCAACCACAAAAAATCTCTTCTCCTATCTTGCTTAAGTCATCATTGCACTGTCTCAGTCCAAGACATTAACGCTTAGGTCCTAGAATTACAACTGGCAGCTCCAATGCAAATAGTTCTAGTTGTGTTTTAAGGCAGGCACTGCAATAACTCAGAATATGCACACACACTGAAAATAGACTAAAATTTCCCTATAAAGAGTCCATATTACCGTATATACTCGAGTATAAGCCGACCCGAATATAAGCCGAGGCACCTAATTTTACCACAAAAAAATGGGAAAACGTATTGACTCGAGTATAAGCCTAGGGTGTCCATCTGCATGCCTCACTGTGCCTCACTGTGTCCATGTGCATGCCTCACTGTGCCCATGCCACACTGTGCCCATGACTAGACCGGCTTTGAAAAATCGTTGCTCCACGACCGTAGGTCCCCCAGGCAACAAACTTTGCACACTTGTAGAGGAGGAATAGGGCTACATGTGTGCCAGGTTTTGTGATCAGGGGACCTACGGCCAGCCAGTACCGGGTCCCCAAAATCACTGGAGAAATGACCGTTTAACATGGGAGTGTATGGAAGGGGTGCCCGGGTTTGAAAAATCGGTGCTCCCCGACCGTAGGTCCCCTGGACAACAAACTTTGCACACTTGTAGAGGAAGAGTTGGGCCGCATGTGTGCCAAGTTTGGGGTCCAGGGGATCTATGGCCAGCCAGTAATGGGTCCCCAAAGTCCGGGAGATCAGGCGCAAAAAAGGTGACTTGAATTTAAGCCGAGGGGGGCATTTTCAGCACAAAAAATGGGCTGAAAAACTCGGCTTATACTCGAGTATATACGGATCGTGTAGTTTAATCTTACTGTACACTTCAGACTTGAGACACACTATGAACTGTGCTATGACAGAGATCACATTTTCGCTTACATTACTCCATTTACGACGGTATAAGAAAGGAAGTACAAAAGCCACCGCTGTTAGCATCAATGTGGTCACCATAAGAATACGATGCACCTGGTAAAAGAAGAAATGACAATTGTAAGACTCACAAATAACGTGGAAGACTCTTTGTGTATTATAGCAGAACTAGTTACATAAGGGTTTCAACCGTTTCACTGGACCTATTATGTCTCGTAAACGCGACCGGTTTTTCCGACGGGATAAACTCTGACGGATTTTTCAGACGGAATTCCGCTCAAGCTGTCTTGCATACACACGGACACACCACATTCCGACCGTCCAAAACGCGGTGATGTACAACACTACGACGAGCCGAGAAAAATGAAGTTCAATGCTTCCGAGCATGCGTCAAATTGTTTTCGAGCATGCATGTTTTTTTTCTCTGTCGGAGTTCCATACAGACGAACATGTTCTCTTTCCAAATCCATCGGAATTTCCAAAGGAAAAAGTCTGATGGGGCATACACACGTTCGGAATATCCAGTGAAAAAATTCTGTCTGACTTTTTCCATCGGAAATTCCGAACGTGTGTACGCGACAATAGACCTGGGGGAACCTTGTCTAACTCACAAGCTACATGCTGGCTTCAGGGGAACATAGAAGCTGCAAAGCATCATTGAAAGTAAAGCAACTGCTGTGGAACTAGTATGTAGCTTTTTAGGCACACCTAGTCAAACCTGACTTGCTTGCTGAAGACATCACTATTCAGTCTAGTAGTAATGTAGGAGCTAGTAGGAGGAACCAAAATGCATGGGAGGGGACCTAAAACACACTAAAGCAAAAGAACTGCAATGCCAATCTTTCTCAGAAGCGCTCTACCTCTGCAGAGTGGAGCAGGGAAGCGGCTGAAGAACATTCAGTTATTGTTTTCTTGTACAGTACAGTCTCCTGGAGTTGCAACGTGCTGCTGGCAAGTCAACTGTCCCTTTAAGGACCACAAAAAAAAAAAGAAAAAAAAAAGAAAAGAGGAGTTGTGGAGTTGTATTTTGGGAGGTGCTAAGGTCCATTATCCAGCATCATCCCATCAGCACATGCTTTTCGCTTTCTCTCTCCTCTCATCCAGGCTGAGAGCTGATCTCTCACTGTGTCAGTGACACACTAAAACACACTAAAGCAAAAGAACTGAAATGCCAATCTTTCTCAGAAGCGCTCTACCTCTGCAGAGTGGAGCAGGGAAGCGGCTGAAGAACATTCAGTTATTGTTTTCTTGTACAGTACAGTCTCCTGGAGTTGCAACCCCCCACAGCTTAGCATACAGTTATGTGCCTCCATTTCTTATTGACAATTTGATGTCACGTTGCCATTTAAACAGAGGCACATGGCAAGTATGCCCGTTTCCAGGTTGTAGCTCGGTCCTGAGCCTGTGAGGAGAGCGCAGTCACAACTGAGAGAAAACGTTCAAACCTGAAGTGGACCGTTACTTAGCCATAACCAGGACTTGGAATAGGGACACAGAAAAAACAGAGCAACAGATGAAAGAAAAAACAGCTGTTGTAAGGTGAGGGTAGGTCAAAGTATTTGGACTATGCCATTCTTCTCCTTTAAAATTTACCTTTCAACTTTGCACGTTTACTTGAAGTGACCTATCTTCTAAGAGTCATACTGTACATTTAATGCTAGCTTCAAAGACGAAGACTTGTTTAATATCTGTTCCTCACCTGGAACCATATTTTCACTCCACACAATGTCGATTTTGGCCAGATAGGTTTGAAGAAGCGGGCAACAAGAACACCAATGCTAACCGTGGTCATCCAGGCCAGGAACATCATAGCACCTATTAAAGAAATAAGTAACAGAAAAATCCGCCCCAATGTGATTTTAACTGTTGTCCAATATTTGCAATTTTGTTTTTAAATACAGTTAAAATGTATTTGTATTTTTTCTTTATCCCCCCCCCCCCCCCCCCCCTCGGAAGTTCGAAAAAAATTTTTTTTTTTTTTTTTTTCGTTTTTTTGCTTTTTTCGGAAATTCGGGAAATTTTAAAAATTAGTTTTTTCCTTTTTCGTTTTTTTGCTTTTTTCGGAAATTCGAAAAATTCGTTTTTTTTGGAAATTTGGAATTCCGAAAAAAAACGAATAAAAACGAAATTCGAAAATTTGAATTTCCAAAATTCCGAAATTCGGAAATTAGAAATTTTGGAAATCCGAAAATCCGTAAATTGAAAAATTCAGAAATCCGAAAATTTGTAAATTGAAAAATTCAGAAATTGGTAAATTTCGGAATGACGAATTTTTCAAAATTTGTTAAAAAACGAATTAGAAACTAAACGAATTGCACATGTCTAATGCTTTTGCACAGTGTAGTGAGGATGGTTACAACCAATATGAAAGTTTTCCAAAATCATTTCTTTGTCAGCACAAAGATTACAAAGTCTTATCACATACCCGCTCATAGTTTGCAAGTGCATAAAGTATATGTGACACAGTGTTGAAAAGGTACATCATTTTGGTAATGGATAGGCCACTTTACTTTCGTTTTTTAAAGCCTCTGTAGTAAAGCTCTACTGAGTAACCTGAGGGGGCTCTGGACATTACCTGAATTGCAATACTGGAGCGACAAAAATTAGTAACCTACAGACTCCCAGCCTATAGCAGTGTTTCTCAACTCCAGTCCTCAAGGCGCCCCAACATGTCATGTTTTCAGGATTTCCCTCAGATGAAACGGCTGTGGTAATTACTAAGGCAGTGAAACTGATCAAATGACCTGTAAAATAATGGAAAGCCTGAAAACATGACCTGTTGGGGCGCCTTGAGGACTGAAGTTGAGAAACACTGGCCTATAGAACTGGTTCAGGTGAGGGCAGTCAAGGGTATGGTCATACTATGGAACTCTACACTGTATTGTATGTAATCATGCTCAAGGCAATTAAAAAGGTCTTATAAACTTCAATAAACCTCAAGTTGAAATTAAAAAAAAAAAAAAAAAAAAAAAAAAAAAAAAAGGGTCTTCTAAAATGTATTAGTTATATAAGAAGCATTAACTTACCATGAAATTTTATGAGTATCGGAGATCGTGATCCTCCAACATCCTCAGGAGTCCCGCTAACATTAAACATTCTGTTGGTTATTAGGGGTTGTCTATGATGTCTTCTGATCAGTCCTTAAAAATATTATTTAGATGTTACAGTGTGGTTTGTGAAAATATGGCTGCAAGTTTAATTGTACAGAGCCATACCATTCTCTGCATCTCCATCAGCTAAGAATATGTAGTAACTGCCATTTAAAGGAAACCTCTCTAAAGATGATGGGATCCGGATGGCCCTGCGGAAAGAACATTGAAGGACTCCGTCTGCCACACGCCATGCAACGTCCTGCAGAACACCCTGTAACCATGACATAATACATTTGTCATTATAGCAAGAACAAGCTAAACACTTTTCTTAAAGCAGACCTTCTCCCTGGAAAGTAACGTTAGTTCCCTGCCTCAGCCACCTCATCTAATATTATTTAAAACAATATATATTTTTTAAGATTATAAAATAGAAAAAGCTGTGTCTAATTAAACTGGTAAGCATCTCAAAAAACTTCCCAGCAGCTGCCAAAAAAAAGTGTAACCCGATTGGCATTGATTGCATATACCCCAAAAAAATAAAAGTTTATCACATCATAAGAAAACAATAAATGAAAGTGTAATATCAAAAACAATCAAATCTCTATATCAATGTGCATATCATTCCAATCAATTAAGTCTCTATAGCAGGCTTTCTCAACCGTTTAACCCTAGAGGAACCCCAAAAATTATTTTCATGTCTCCAGGAACCCTTACTAAAACCAAATCATCAGGGCTCAATAGGAACAATGCTCCTTATATTGGTGGTCAATAGGAAGAATGTCCCCCTTAAAGTGGTGTTCAGAATGCCACCCTTAAAGACAGCTAAAGAGATATTTGGTGTCATGCTGCTGGCTTTGCCAAGTGGTGCTGAACCTTGAACTCTATAGGCATCATCAAATAGTCCTTAATTTAGGTCAAATAGGTGATTCATCAGCCACAGCTCAAGGAACCCCTAGCAACCTCTGGAGGAACCCTGGTTGAGAATGGCTGCTCTGTAGCAATCAATGTGCTTGGAAACCTTAATATTGTGCCAAAAATAAAAGTTCTCTTAGAAAATATATGCAAGTCCTTTTCTTTTATCTTCTGTGAATTTCTATTCCACAAAATGCAAGAGAGCTTCAGCCAGTAAATAAAGTGCTCACACCCTAGTGGTTTGGAGGACTCACCAGAAACAATCGACTTTCTAGTAAGGTATCCTTAGGCTAAGTTCACATTGGCATTATAAGCAGGTGTTTGAGAGACGCTTATGCAAATATACAACACACTTACGAAACATGAAGCGTTAGCGTTGCGTCGCTTAAAAATTTAAGCCTCATGTCGAGTCAGAAGGCGTTTGAAGCCCTTTCAACGACTCCCATTCAAGTCTATGGTAACGCTTCGCAAACGCTCTGGCAGGCAGTTTCGGTGAGGTTGCACGGTGTTAGGATTAGTTTATTAACTGTAATGAAATAGGTATTTATGGAGCAGTTTTACCCCGTCTTGACATTCAAATGCTTCAAACTGCCCATAGGGTGTTTGGGGAACATTTTTTAACTCATCATTAACGCTTAGAAAACGCCAGTCTAACGCCCATACTAAAGCTCATTAACGCAAGTCTAACGCCAATACTAATGCTATAGGAGCGTTTGTTAAGCGTTAGAAATTTTGGCAAGTGTGAACAAGCACTTACGTGGTCCTGACATTTATGGGAGGAATCAACTGAAGTGATGTACAGTATATGAAGGGTTCTCTGATGGCTTGAAAATACTTACTTTAAAGCGCTGATAGACCTCTCTCTTCTACTAGAAGGTAATTCAATTTTTTTATTTCTCCTTTTTTGCACTTTACATGTTGTTAGGATATTTATAATTTTTGAACTCTAGCACAGTTACACATAATGAACAACAACTTTGTCCTTTACTACAAAAAAAATAATAATAATAATAATTTCAGGCTAAAAAAGTGCAGCTACAGTAGGGCCGAAACAACTAATCGATTAATCGACAACTAATCGATTATGAAATTAATCGATTACTATTTTCATAATCGATTAATCGGCCAGTAACATAATGGGGTTAAAAAAAACTAAAATGAGCCCTTTACAGTACAAAAAGAGAAAATCGCTACTGTAAATATTACTTTCACTGTCCCACAGTAAAAAATGAACCCCTTAAAGCGATTATTTGCTCTTTTTGTACTAATTTTTATTTATTTTTAACACCATTATGTTACTAAACATCTCAGGCCTGGGTCACTCCTCTGTGGGTTTTTTGGTGCTTTTTGCAGAAACACACTACAGGTCATTTACATGGTTTCCTTTGGGACACGTTCACATCCATGATTTTTTCAGCTGCTGCGTATTTGGAAAGGGCAAGGACTTTTTTTAACGCAAAACGATGCAATTTTGTTTTTTTGGTTCAATATACTTCAATAGAGAAACTGCAGAAAAGCATGTAATAATGTGTTTTTGCAGCAATTTGTGTTTTTTAGTCTGCCCAACAACAAATTGGCCAAAAAAAAATGAAAAAATGCAAATCGCAGCAAAAATTACTTTAACGGTTATTAACCGATTAATCGAAACAATAATCGGCCAACTAATCGATTATGAAAATAATCGTTAGTTGCAGCCCTAAGCTACAGCGAAGGTAAGTACACTACACGCATCAAGCAAGAAGTCGTAGACCATATATAAACACAAGTGAATGTATGAAGGAGACCAAAAGGTTTGAACAGAGCTGGAAATCTTTATATACATAGTGCAGTAAGTATTTTATGCAGAATACAAAAATCCTATTATCTTGCAGTCCATTGAGAGAAACAGGAAGCCTTTGAGTTCTACTACCGTCTACAGGAGAATTGGACCCTGGGAAGCAAAAATAAACTGTAGGCCAGCCCAGGGTATAACACATCCCGCTACCAGCAGGCCTGAGTTTTGTAGCAAAGCAGTACTGAAAGCATTATCATAAACAGAAGGGTGGAACCTGTGGCCCTCAAACTTCAAGAAGAAAAAAAAAAGGGTAAAAAGTCTTTAGGACTTCCAAAAGCAGCCCAGCTTAAAGGTTGGCAACAACAAACAATGCTAACAGGTCCAACATGAACAGAAACTGAGCACCGCCTGTAGCTCAAACAGCTACTTGAAGGACCTAATACTCAAAGCGGGCAATAAATAGAAATACCGGAATGTCCACTTTGTAGAACTTGCGTAACCAGAAGACAAAGTGGTTGGCCCTACAAATCTGGGAAATCATTGTCTGATGCTAAAAAGCCCAAGAGGCGCTCACAGATCTAGTAGAGTAAGCCTGAACCGGAAAGGGGGATATATGATCCTTAAGCCCATAAACTTTAATGATGGCCTATCTCAGTCACCTAGAGATGGTAAAATCAGAAGCCGTGGTACCCTTTTTGTGGTCCAAACCGTAATGACAAAAAAAAAAAAATGTCTTAAGCCCCGTACACACGATCGGTTTGACTGATGAAAACCGTCCGATGGATCTTTTTTCCATCGGTTGTAAAAAATAGAACTTGTTTTAAAATTTTCCGATGGATAAAAAACCGATGGGAATTTCCGATCGTCTATGGGCAAGTCCATCGGTTAAAAAACACACGCATGCTTAGAATCAAGTCCACGCATGCTCAGAAGCATTAAACTTCATTTTTCTCGGCTCATCGGAGTGTTTTACGTCACCGCGTTTGGAACGGTCGGTTTTTTGACTGATGGTGTGTGGCCAAGACTGATGAAAAACAGTTTCATCGGATTTCCGATGGACAAATCCATCGGACGAAAATCCATGGGTTATCCGATCGTGTGTACGGGGCTTTACTGAATGAAGCAGTGGATGAGAGATAGACTTGCACAGCCCAAAATAAATCCACAGAAATTAGGGACAGGAGGCAAAGACAAATGAGCAATGTTCTGGTTATAGTGAAAGGCAGGGACTACGTTTGGCAAGAAGGAAGTCACAGAATTCAACAGCACCTTGTCTATCTACCACCAAAAAGAGTTCATTGCAAGAGAAGAAGGTCAGTTAAGACAACCATCTCTTAGAGGTTATAGCAACGAGGACAACGAGGATAGAGGGAAAAGGAATGTCTCTAAATTTGTTCAAAAGACACTATCAGAAGTGCAAAGAGGACCAGGTTCTGATCCCACAGTCATATTGGAAAAATGAAGGGGGGAACCACATTGAGATCCCCTATGCAAAAGGTCTTAATCAAAAGGTGAAGGACCAACTGAAAACTGAATTGAGAGAGCAGATACTTGACCTTTAATAGTGCAGAGAGCCAAACTCTGCTCCAAACACATCTACAGGAAGGAGAGAAGCAGTGGCGGCTGGTGCTCAAAAATTTTGCGGAGGCGCAAACAAAATTCTGAAAAAAACATCAATTGCAGCCTCACTGTGGCCATCAAACGCAGCCACTGTGCCCATCAATTTCCACCACTGTGCCATCAAACGCAGCCACTGTGCCATCAAACGCAGCCACTGTGCCATCAAACGCAGCCACTGTGCCATCAAACGCAGCCACTGTGCCCATCAATTGCAGCCACTGTGTCCATCAAACCCAGCCACTGTGTCCATCAAACCCAGCCACTGTGCCATCAAACACAGCCACTGTGCCCATAAATAACAGCCACTGTGCCCATAAATAACAGCCACTGTGCCCATAAATAACAGCCACTGTGCCCATAAACGCAGCCACTGTGCCCATCAAACAAAGCTACTTTGTCCATCAAACGCAGCCACTGTGCCATCAAATGCGGCCACTGTGCCATCAAATGCTGCCACTGTGCCCCATAAAATGCTGCCACTGTGCCCCATAAAATGCTGCCACTGTGCCCCATAAAATGCTGCCACTGTGCACCATCAAATGCTGCCACTGTGCCCCATCAAATGCTGCCACTGTGACCTCCAAACCCGCTCGCCATCTGCCCGGCACTTACCCTGTCTCGGTGGCGGGTCAGGTATGCGGGTGACAGCGGCAAGCGGTGGGACCTTGCAGCGGGTCAGACAGCGGCTCCTGTGTCCTCCATGCGTCTCCTCCCCTCTTCCTGATAGACGTCCAATCGCAGCGCCTGTCCTTTCAGCCAATCAGGTGATGGGTAACACACCCGCGCACTTGATTGGCGGAGAGGCGGTTCAGTGTTAGGAAAGCGAATATTGATTCGCTTTTCTAACACACCTGGGTGGACTCAGAGCGCAATGCTTTGCGCCACGAGTCCACCTTTTTTGAAGACTATGAGAGCCTATGGCTCTAATCAGGTGCTTCAAAAACACCCCCCCCCCGCAGCTGTAATTCAGGCGCCCGGCATCCGAAAAGGGACCGGATGTCTGAATAGGGGGTGGCGGCGGCAGCCATGAATACATTTTATGCAATGCATAAATCTATCCATTAGTCATAGAGGGGGGTGGCTGGAGAAAGGAGGGCGGCCCCTTCCCCCACTAATGGACGCACCACCACTGGAGAGAAGTCATTCCATGGAGAAACTCCTGGGGTGAAAGCCATTTGATTCACGCCAAGTGAAGTAAACTTTCCATGTCCAATTATAGATCTTGCAGAAATTAGACTTGCAAGCCGTAAGCAATATAGGAATCAGACTCAGATGCTCATGTAGTTTAAAACAGCTGTAGCCTGCGCAGAGCCAAAAAACATGCTCCGACTATGATCTCCAATCCAGCAATGCAAAGGATGTTTCATTTGTAAATGACCAAATTCAGGGCACTGCTATTTCCAGTCCACTTCCGCCCAAACTGATTCAGTATTGCGTTCCAGACTTCCTTCCTGCACACCTGACCGGTCATGTGACTACACATCACGAGGGACCTCCTCCCGGAGCACTTAATGGAGAGTTCAGCAGCACGCTGCCTCTCTGAGGATTGCCTGGACCCGCTGCATAGCTGCCCATGGCCGAGCTGAGATCGGGCAGAAACTGACACTGTCCCTGCAAAGAAGTGTACCTTGCGACGGATCTGGTGAGAGCCCAATCAGGCAACCTACCGCTATTCCTTACTGCATTACCTCTCTCCCAAATGCCTGCTCTCCTCTCCATAACAGAGGCTTGATGGACTTGTGCTGCTCCACTACAATGTGTTCTTAGCCCATCTGTTACGGTCAGTGTAAAAGACTCAGTGATATCCACCACAAAGGGTCTATCTAGGAGTTATGTATGCTCTATGAGTGAGATACATTCAGTGTCTGGAACCCTGAATTACAGCATATAAGTGGCTTAATTAGCAGAAGTGTAGAAGTGCTGTTGATCACCCATAGTGATCTGTGGGTCTGTGTGTTTGCACTTTGGACTTTTTTTGTCTCTTAAACCACTTTCACACTGAGGCGCTTTTCAGGCGCTTTCACGCTAAAACAGTGCCTAAAAAGCTCACGAAAACGTATTTCCATTAAAATCAATGAATGCTTTCACACTGGGGCAGTGTGCTGGCAGGGCTGTCAAAAACTCCCCTCTCCATTAAATGAATGGAAAGCTTTTCAAAAGGGCCTGAAAAGCGCTTCAAAAGCGCTTAGTGTTTTTACTGGCAGTTTCGAAGCGCCTCAGTGTGAAAGTGGCCTTAGATTTCATGAGCATTCTGTCCTAAGCGGACCAACCTCATTAGTGTACAGTAAAGGTTGACCGATATGGGTTTTTCTCTGGCCGATGCCGATATTTAGAAATCGCGGCGGCCGATGGCCGATATATGATGCCCATTTTTTTTGGGCCGATATGTTAGGCCGATTTTTTATTTTTTCCCCCCTTCATCTCATAAAATCTAACAGTTAGACCCCTTTCACACTGGGGCGTTTTTGGGCTAAAAATGGCGCCTGTAAAGTGCCTGCAAAACGGCTCCCCTGCAATCTCAGTGTGAAAGCCGGAGTGCTTTCACACTGAGGCGGTGCGGTGGCAGGACGTTAAAAAAAAGTCCTGCAAGCAGCATCTTTGGAGCAGTGTATACCGCTCCTCCACCACTCCTGCCCATTGAAATGAACTGGCACCGCTTTCCTGAAGCGCCTGCAAAGCACTTCACGGGAGCATTTAACCCCTTCATCGGCCGCTAGCTGGGATATAATCTCCCCGCTAGCAGCCAAATAGCACCGCTAGAATGACAGTCCAGTGTAAAAGATGCGGATTTCCTCTGAAAAAAATAAAATAAAAGTCAGCATCTACAAATACTGCAGCTGTTGACTTTTAATATATGGACACTTACCTGTCCTGGGCGTCCGCGATGTCGGCACTCGAAGCCGATCTCACCCTCGGGTTCCTGCGCCGCCATCTTCGGTAAGGGAATCAGGAAGTGAAGCCTTGCGGTCGACCTCTAGTGTACAGCATCAAAATTTTGAATGTGCATGTGTGTCCTGCTTCAACTTCAAAACTACCAGACCCCACATTTATCTAACAGCTCACTATAGACTGTTTTTGTAGTGCCATTTCTTTCCCTGGACAAACGGAGCTTGCAATTTTTGGAGCCTGTCAGAGCGCTCTGCATTTTTAATTTCTATTTGCTGCAGCACATTTTTTACTTAAAGGGGTTGTAAAGGTTCGTTTTTTATTTTCTAAATAGGTTCCTTTAAGCTCGTGCATTGTTGGTTCACTTACCTTTTCCTTTGATTTACCTTCTAAATATTTGTTTTCTTTGTCTGAATTTCTCACTTCCTGTTTCTCCTCACTAAACTTCACACCATCATCCGAGCGGTGTTTAATCAGCCAGAACAGCTTACTGAACAGCTTGCTGAGGAGGAACAAGAAGTGAGAAATTCAGACAAAGAAAACAAAGAAAAAAAACATTTAGAAGGGAAATCTAAGGAAAAGGTAAGTGAACCAACAATGCACCAGCTTAAAGGAACCTATTTAGAAAATAAAAAACAAACCTTTACAACCCCTTTAAATGGTTTGGTATAGTGAGCTAAATTGTGTTGATTCGGACACATTGTATTACCCACATGTGCTTTAAATTGTATGTATATGTACCCCCACCCCTAATAAAGCCTTTTCTATGTACCATAAGCCGTTGTTGACCCGCCTATATTTTGCTTTCTGGGGACTTCCTTGTCCCCTCCTCACAAATTTTTCCAATCAGCTCCTTTTGCCTCATCTTTCATGTATCCCGTCTATCACTGACGAATCGGCTGGTACATTACTTCGATTTTTCCCAGTGGAAGCGTGGATTCTAGGATTCTTTTATTCCTTTTTTGAATTTTCTACTCTCACTGGCCACCGTCCAGCCCCCCAAAAGCCTGAAGGATAGTAAATTGGCTCTTTGTTTAGAAAGTTTGGAGACCTCTGTGCTAGATGTCTGACTAGGTCAGCACACCATATGAAGATTTATTCTTCATTTTGTTTTATGAGTGCTCTTTAGTTTGGGTTTATAGCATGCCACATCTGCCTGGACCAGTCTGGAGCAATGAGGTTCGCCAGACGGCCTTCCATCTCGATTCAGAGCAGGTGCACAATGTTTTGTGGGTGGGGATATCAGGGTGTATTAATCCCATAGAGCCACCAGAGGATCTACTGCTTTCACCTGTGCCTTCCAGAAATATACATGGCTTACAAGGCTGAAAAAATGGGCAGCTCTGACCAGGCACTGTCTGACCGAAATCTGATCAGATGGTCATCCAAGGGTGGTCCAATGCTAAAGGACAGCCAAGTCACCTGAAACTCACCTGAAAAGATATGATCGAGTTCCCCTGCTGGTGGCACCGTGGTGCTCTGGGCCAATTTCTGCAGTTACAGTGTCCACCAGCAGGTGTCTCCAGGAATCAGTCAGCAGGTTCCAGCAATCAGCTTCACCTGGCCACACCTGCTGGGAGGGTACTTAAATTACACTTCTGCCATGGCTCCTTGCCTCAGTGTTTTGGCTACTCCTGCCTTGTTCCAGTTTGCTGTGTTGCATTCAGACTTGGTTGCCATTTACCCTTGATATTGCCCTGTATCCAGTACCTTGTTGCCTTGTTCTCAGTCTTGTTTCCCTTCTTCCCATCCGTTTCCAGTTTTCTCCCTGCCCTGAATATTTCCTATGTATACATTTGTATATTACATTAGTTGTTAGGTTGCTGCATTTTTAGTTGTTCAGTTTTGATTTTCATGCGTTCTCTTGTTTATTATTGTTGGTGTGTGGTTATTGTTCACTGTAAATAAATCTCACTTTAAAGATATACATGTACATGGTCTGGTCCCAGTTTCTGTGTGTAGCTACATATACAGTATCTGGTCTCCCAGCTACTGAATCCTGACACTCCCATGCCAACTAGGTGCCCAAGACTCCCCCCCAGTCCAACAGGCTGACATCCAAAATGACAGACACAAGGACTTCCAACTTCAGAGCTGGGTTCCTGAGCCACCAAGCCAGGGATAGCCCAGTTTTGTGTTGCCCAAGTAAAATTTGGCAAAGCCTAAAGACTCATACAATGGAGAGTCGGACAGAAAACTTTAAATCCAAGACTGGAGAAGAAAAACAATGGCTTATAATGTGTCCAGGACCAGATCCAGAAGATTTCTGAAGATTCAGAATCCACTCGAATCTCTAATATCTGGACAGCTGGCTGTTCCCTCAAATGGCGATGATCCAAGTACTGTATGCCACAAGAGCGCGACTCTTGAAGCAAACACCTTGGTAACAGCCCAGGTGCTGAAGAGGGGCCAAATGGCATGGTCAAGAACTGGTAGGATCAAGGCCCTTCATCAAATCTCCAAAAATGTTGGTGCACTTGAATAATGGGTACATGCAAGTAAGTATCTTTGATGTCTACAGAATCCAAAAAGTCTTCCTGATGAAGGGAAACAATGACAGATCTAGTTGATTCCATGAAGATTTTGTGGACCCGAATGAAGACATTTAAGGCTTTGGACATCTACGATGGGGACAAATGCCCCCTCTGGAATTTGGAAAAACCCCTGAAACCACTTTGCAGCAAGAACTTGAATAAGGGGTTGATTTACTATAGGCAAATCCAAGCTGCACTGCACTTGGAAGTGCAGTCGCTGTAGATCTGAGGGGAAGATCTTGAAATGCGGGGAAGCTCTGCTGATTTTAGCATCCAATCATGTGCAAGCTAAAATGCTTTTTTTTTTTTTCCTTTTATGTCCCCCTTAGATCTACAGCGACTGCACTTCCAAGTGCACTTGTAGTGTAAAGTTGATTTGCCTTTAGTAAATAACCCTTATAGTGTCATGAAGACCTACGAGAGCCTGATGGAGATCTGCCAGCCAACAAGGAGACACGGGGGTTTCTTTACTAAAGGTAAATCCACTTTGCACAACAAGTGCACTGCAAATGCACTTGGAAGTGCAGTCGCAGTAGATCTGAGGGGGACATGCAAGGAAAATAAAAAACAGCATTTTTGCTTGTATATAATTGAATGATAAAATCAGCAGAGCTTCCCCTCATTTCAGATCTTCCCCTCAGATCTAAAGCAACTGCACTTCCAAGTGCACTTGCAGTGCAAAGTGGAGTTGCCTTTAGTAAATCAACCCCACAGGAATGTTTGGGGGAGAGTAAACAAGGAAGGGACAGGAACGAAAGCTCAAGTTTGTAGCCATGGGACACTACCGCCTGCATCCAAGCATCTGGAATGCAAGATTCCCAAGTGCCCCCAACAGATTTCCCTCAACTGGGGGTGTAATTTCAAGTGAAAGAAGGCTTATCTGACAATGTGGTCCACTTGAGTGCAAGACTTTGCGGGTGGACTGGAAGCTAGCTTAGGGGGTCCCTCACATGAAGTTGAGGCAGTGGGGGGGACCAAAAGTTAAGAAGATCAGAGGTCAGTTTTTCCTTAGGCTTCTTCTACTGGGGAAGAGAAAGGCTCTTACCACCAGTAACATCCCTGACGAGAACATCTAGGGATGCTCCAAAGAGGCACGGTCCTTTGAAGGGCATGTGAATATAATGTTTCTTACAAGGTTGCTCTACAGTTTAACCAAAATGCGCTATGCATATGCATATTTACAAAGGTCTCAAAAATATGCGGTGAAATGTAAATGGTATGACCAGAATTTGTTATAGCATACACAGAATGAATCCAGGGTACATTCAATCCAAAAACAAATACAGAAAATCAAAAAATTTATCATTACCGGAGATGCTGTTTCTGGGTGCGTCCGTCCTGTAGTGTATGCCGGGTTTACATCAACTGTCTGGCCATCTATCACACACAAGTAGTAGTCATCATCACCCTGCAAAAGCAAAAAACATGAGATTGTATGGCAGCAAGTAGTAGTTACCATGTATAGAACCACAGCAGATAACAATAATAGAAAACTGTTAAAATTTCTAATAGGATGCAATACAATAATGATGATATTTTTAGCTGCCACACCTAATGGCATAATACCTATTAGCGTATATATTACCCAGTTAAAGCGGAGTTCCAGTCCCCCAAACACTTTTTTTTTTTTTTTTAAACCGCTCTGCATTTGTCCAAACATGTACATTAACAATTGCAACATGTCATATGTGTTGCAATTTTACTTTCTTTAAAAATAGTTTTGTACCTACTGATCTCGGAAGCAGGCAGGTTCCATTTAAGCTGTGGGCATCTGAAGCCCTCCTGTCTTCATTTCCGGGATTTCCTCCCGAATTTGCGCATGCGCAGTAATGCCTCTGCACGGCCCTCCGTTTTTCTGACAGGTTGCCATAGCAATGTCGGCGTCGGTGGAAGTTCCCGCCCCAATTCTATAGCAACCTGTCAATCAAACACGTTTGCATCATTTATAGTCTGCATATAACGCAAGATTTCGTCAGTAGGCGAATCACAAGGACTGGGATACATGACGCCACTATCCCAGGATACTATGTCCATTAGTAAAAGCATGATCCATGGGTATGCAATTGACATAAAGTATAAAAAATGGGTGGAACTCCGCTTTAAGTTGTCATGAGATGAGAGAGATACAGGAACACAATGGGAAATCAAAAACAGCACAACCAGGCGAGGAAGGAATTAATGGAGAAGAGAAGAATAAACAAGAGCACCAGTGGACTACTGGTCTTCCTGTAATTTGTCCATACATAACCACTATCAGCATATACAATGTGATCCCTCCCATTACTGCCACACAAGCAGTATTGGTTCCTCATTGTGTTAGACTCTCTATATTAATTTCTGCTTTATTAGAGGAAATTTTCCAACCAGCTACATCCCTGAAATACCAACCTCCTGTGGTTGTGAATAGGGCAAGCAAAATTTGGTGAGTTTGTCACCAATATGAATTAATCCATGTTTCCAGCTACTCCATTACATAGGAAAGCGGCAGAAGGAGATTTCCTGATGTTTAGCAAAATTGGTGGGATAAACAACTGTGTCCTTATAGAGCCCTTTCACATTGCAGCCGCATTAGCAGTAAAGTGCCTCTAGTTTTAGCAGAGCTTCACCGTCGTCTAGCGACGCTATTCCGACGCTAGCGGGGCGCTTTTAACCGCTCCTCCACCACCCCAAAGACGCTGCTTGCAGGGCTTTTAATGTCCTGCCAGTGCAGCGCCCCAGTGTGAAAGCATTTAGGCTTTCACACTGGGACTGCAGATGAGGTAATTTTTCAGGCGCTTTACATTTTTAGCGCTAAAGCACCTGAAAAACGCCTCCAGTGTGAAAGGAGTCTAAAAGTAGAGCTCCAAAGTGCAGTCTGAAAGGAGCTCAGTTCTGGACCTCAACTTTCCATATACTCTGTAAACTCCATCGTTTATCTGCCCAATCCGAAATATCTGCCCTGACAAGACTTATGCCGCATACACACGGTCGGAATTTCCGACAACAAATGTTCGATGGGAGCTTGTTGTCAGAAATTCCGACCGTGTGTTGGCTCCATCGAACATTTGCTGTCGGAATTTCCGAGAACAAAAATTTGAGAGCTGGTTCTCAAATTTTCCGACAACAACAGTTGTTGTCAGAAATTCTGACCGTGTGTAGCCAAAAATTCTACGCATGCTCGGAATCATTGAACTTCATTTTTCTCGGCTCGTCGTAGTGTTGTACGTCACCGCGTTCTTGACGTTCGGAATTTCCGAGCAACATTTGTGTGACCGTGTGTATGCAAGATAAGTTTGAGCCAACATCCGTCGGGAAAAAAATCCACGTTTTTTTTGTCGGAATGTCCGATCGTGTGTACGCGGCATTAGATTTACAAATATCAAACACTCCAAAGCAAGAGATTACAGTTATAGGGAATACCTGTTTAACATACCATAATATTTTTATTTATTTTATTAAATTTACGCAGCGCTTTACATATACAGTATGTAAAATCACATCAGTCTCTGCTCTCAAAGAGCTTACAATCTAAGGTACCCAACTCACATTCATACTTACACATACTAGGGCCAATTTATCCAGAAGCCAATTAACCTACCAGCATGTCTTTGGAGTGTTGGAGAAAACTGGAGTACCAGGACGAAACAAACACAGGCATGAATTTAAATGAAGACTATTTATTATCTGAATAATTAAGAGTTTACCATAAACCCGACTAGCTATTTAGGGTGAACAATAGCCAGGGTAAAATCTCTGTTAGGCTACTTTAGTACAGCTCTGTTGCAAAAACGCATATGCTTTTTTGCAGTGTTTCCGTGCATTTTGCACCTGTGACTCAAACATACAAAAAAACGCAACCACAGATGTGTATTTGATGTATTTTCCATTCATTTCAAGGGGGAGGTGTGTTTTTGGTGCGTTTTTTTACAGCACCAAGCTTGCATCATAAATGAACGGACCCGGAACTGACCAGTGTTAAGAGTTCAATACGATTTAATGGTCATGCGTTTTTCTTCTGTTTTTTTTTATGCAAAAAGGGATAGAAAAGATGATCAGTGTGAAAGCAGCCTAAGGGGACTACGCACAGTGTGAAAGTGTCGGTCAATAGGTTAAATCTGAGAAAGCCATCTGTGGTAACTTCAAACCTATTAAACAGGTCATAAGTCCAATTTTGTATCATCATACAAGAAGAGAAGGTTTTTCCATTTGCCCAAAACTCCATCAAGCGCCAGTTTTTTTAGGTGCTAATCCATTTTTCAAAACTCTTGTGGAAATGGTCTTGTTCTTACGATTGGGTCTCCTCTCGCTCATCTTACAATTTGGACTATTGCAGTGTATACAGTTAGCCCTCATTTATCCTTCTCTCTCAAACATTTTTTTTTTCCAGAAAACCACCAAGCTTCTGACTATTGCAAAAAAAAAAAATTCTTAGGCCAATATATTTTTCTAACAGATTCCTTAATTCATGCTAAGAATCATCACTTTTATTTCATTATTCAGTTCTTGATGGGACAAAGTACATGTAGTACCCTAGGTGCACTGTGACTGTAGCTGCAATGTCACCGACAGGACGCCCCATCCTGGCACATAGCCGCCCGTCACTGCAGCTAGCAAGGAGACAGCTGCTTTGATAGCAAGCGCCAGCCCTCAGCTCTCAGCACTTGCCAGGGGCAAGCACTGGTAGAAGAAATGCAGAGGGAAATACGGCAGGTCCACCAAAGGTGGAAGTCCATCCTCTCCCACACGTACTTTGTCCCCATCAGGAACTGAATAATGTTTTAAAAAATGCACACAAGCAGCTTTCTTAACCTCCCTGCCGGTATGATTCTGTCTGATTTTAGGTGCTGAAAGCGGTACAATTATTTTGCATGGAAATTTGGCGTTTTATATTGTAGGCCTGTAATTCTTAGGAATAACTCACTTAAATCTTCCCAAACAAGAGTCTAGTAGACATCCTGGGTATGATAAAGTTTGAAGCACAAAATCATAAATTATATTATAATAAATAACTATAATAATAAATAATTATAACAAATAATAATATAAAAATAATAGAAATTATTCAATAATGTAATCAAATCAAGAACACTGAAATTTGCCCAGTTGCAGAATTGCCGCTCTAATTACTTTCAATGTTTAATGACAAATTTCCCCACAAATCTATTCTGCAAGTGATTCTAATTTATTATCGCTGTTTTCTAGCTGGTCTAAAACCACTTTTGACATAAAGGGACACTTTTTGGTTACTATGGACAATCTCCAGTTTCCAGGCAGAAAAAAACGGTATTTATAATATAAAAGTGCATGCAGGACACTGGACAGACCACTAGGGACAAAGGGGATGTGTATTTGTTTTATACAGTACTGTAATCTGTAAGATTACTGTATGTGTATTGTGTTTTTACTGTTTTGAATTTGGCGCCGATCTTCGCCCCCGTGCGCCGAAACATCGCAGGGAATGGAGCTCGGCGGCACTCGGCAGTGTGAATCGAGTGAGGAGACAGCTCGCACACACTGCAGGGAGACATCGCAGGATCCAGGGAACAAGGTAAGTAACTCTCCCTGTATCCTGCGATGCAGCCCGAGTCTGGCTCGGGGTTACCGCTTATGGTACTGAAATCTTACCCCGAGCCAAACTCGGGAATACCGCCAGGGGGGTTAATAGACTTGAATAAATTGGTACACTAAATGGCAAACTTTTAAAGGTAGTGCAGGTGGGCAAAAAAAAAATGCTCAAATTGCCTGGTTATGAGGTTCCATCTCAGACATCAAAATGTTCCACAAAAAAGCATTTTGGTGATGCCCAAGGTCAACAATCAACAACTCAAAACATTATTGAAAACATAAAAGTGAAAATCAAGAGTGAAACTGAAGAAGGTGGAACCTAAGCAAAGTTTTGGACCTCCCTTTGTGTACCAAGCTCTGCAGACACAGCAAACAGTTGAACACAAGCTGAAAATGACTTAGTATGAAGGGGTTACAATCTGTGCCAGGTTACTGGTGAATGAACCTGCTTATAGGCTTAGTACTAACCATCCACTGATCATGTGACAAGGCAAACGACACATAACCTTTCCCTGGTCCGCTCAATTCAATCTGCATGGAGTTGGCTTTCTTCTGGAAGGACAAGAAAAAGCACTCTACATCCCGCTCAGGGTCACAAGAAGTTGGATTCCTTATGCAGAATTTACTGCGGCCACATCCAGATGCGCTGAACTAAAAATATTAACCAAATCACTTTAGTCAGACAATCATCTTTTTTACATGATATTAAATATCCTGTTAGAATGAATATATGCAACTTTTAATTCAAATATTACAGGATATTGGAAGTTTAAGGTTTTGAAAACCTCAAACCACTCAATTGTATTCTAAGATTGAACAACGAACAGTTAAAACTAAGGTTTGGGTAAATTTTATTTTAAAATGTATGCTTTTAAAATGTTTTTTTTTTTTTTTTGTTTTTTTTTTACACATTTAATACATGACAAATCATTCCCAAAATATTAAATACAAAGACAGCAAAGAAGAAGCAGCCTTTTATTATTATTACAGCGCTGACAATATAGCTTCTGTTCAGACCTAGCCATTCCTAGTCCTGGCCATATTAAATATATACAATGCCAATATACATTCCTTTTAATAGAATATGGGCAAATCTATCATGAGAGAAAATTATAGGCCACCCATGCTTCTTTTGAAAAGGACAGTTGCCTGTCTGTCATTCTGATCCTCTGCGTCAATGACCTGACACAAGCATGCAGATCAGATCGCGAAAAGTTTGAAGTTTTGATAGCCTTTATTGGTCAACTTAAGCAAATAAAGATACAGGCTTTCAGAACACGTCATCACTTAAAAAAGGGATTGCAAAGGCTTTAAAAATAAAAAATAAAAATGTGGTATACCTGCATGTTCTGTGCAATTGTTTTGAACAGAGCAGCCTGAACCTCCTCCTTTGGGGTCCTCTGCCGGATCTTGGCTCCTCCTCTTCTCCAAGCGGCCTTATAGAAAGCCACTTGCCATGGGGCACTCCTGCAGGCTCAATCCCAAGCCGAGCTTTGGGTTTCTGTAGACCGCACACATAGCCCCGGCCTAGTTCGCCCCCTCCTCATAGGCTTTAACTCCCAGCAGCAAGAGCCAATGGATCCCACTGCTGCCGAGTCCCACTGCTGCTGAGTTTCCAGTGAGAAGAGAGGAGAGGGGAGAAGAGCTGCTGCAGACGAGCACAGCACTGGGTCGAGATTGGGCTCAGCAAAGTATTTAAAGGGAGGGCTAGGGGGAGAATCTTTTGAAAAATGTTTAACTTAAAGTGTTTGTAACCCCCCCCAAAAAAAAAGGGGGGGTGCTCCTGTTTCCTTATAGCAGGTTAAACAGCACAGTGCTTGTGCTGTCTAACCTGCCCCTTTCTAAGCTGTAAAAAACCTGGCTGATCCTGTCAGTTCCTGTGTCCCCCTCTGTGTACTGACCACGATAATCATGGCTGCTGAGCCCTGATTTTCGTAGTCAGTTTACGTTTACGTGCCTCTGTCATCCTCAGCTCTTGTCTCTCCCCCTCACCCATCCCTCCCTGCCTGTCAGCTCCTTGTGTCTGTGTGAGCTAAATCTGCCCCCCCCCCTCCTGCAGCTATTAGTAGTACATACAACTTTAAAAAATGTCACCACCTGCCCCACTTCTTTATCCAGCGATAACTCACGGTGTAAGTGTTTACTGAAACCGATGCCTCTAAATACCTTGTTCAGATATGCTCAGGCAGGTCACGTGACTCCTACTCTGATCCAGGGCTACAGTGAGAGGGGCTGAGTGGCCACGTGACCTACCCGGCCACGTGACCTACATCTCCCGCTGTAGTCCTGGATCGGAGATGTAGAGCGGCCGGGAGTCACCTATACAGTCTGTCATCGCTAGATAAAGGAGAGGGTGTGCCAGTGAAAGGGGTTTCTAAGGTTACAAACACTATAATGCAGAGAATGCATTAAAGAAAAAACCCTTTACCTGTACAACCACTTTAAATTAATTGCTAATGTGGAACAAGACTACTACTTATATATTTATCATTCAAATGCAGCTTGAGCCAGTTAATAAGTTATACAAGACATCATGTTGTACCCGCTGTGTTAGAGCCGACTTGGTTGGTATTGGTAATGCAGCAGTAGTTGAAATCTGTATGACAGGTGGGGGAGTGGTTCGAGAAACAATTGGTCCTGGAATTTTCACCCAGTAAATGGAGTATTTTGCAACAACAGTGACTCTAAAAAGCAGAAAAAAAACAATCATTGATTCAGTATGTGCAATACATAAAAATATTCACCTTTCATCCTAAAATATAGTGAAGACTTTTATACATTTGTATTTTAGTCTAGCAACCAGCTGTCAAACGGCAACACTTGAAAAAATGTGTCAGAATTATATATATATATATATATATATATATATATATATATATATATATATATATATAGATAGATAGATAGATAGATAGATATAGATACACACCTTTAAAGTGAGGGAAATGCCCTCTGGAATAAATCTACTCATCAAAAGATTTTTGTCCTCTATTCTGTCCTTTATTGTGTTCTTGCGGAATTTAAACTCTGGATTTTCCCTTACTTTCAGTCTAGGTGACAATGGTTGCCAGGACAAATGGAGTGAATCTGCCCAGTGGCAATAAAAACCTTACAATGGAATTGAACTTACCACTGTATCCAAAACTAACAGAATTTTTTTTTTTTTTTTTATATCTTTATTTTATTTTAGTTGCCATACATACAGAAAATTAAACAATTTGATGAATCCATCAATCATATAAGCTCCATATAAGATTTTTTTTTACCCAGTTGATCCAGAGGAAGGAAAAAAAAACAGCAAAGCATGCTCTAATTTGCTACAGCAGGGGAAAAAATTTGTTCCTGTTCACCCGAGAGGCAATTGGATATTACCTGGATCAACTTTACCTATAAATGTTAATATCCAGTTATATTATGTACATTTAGGAAAGAATATAGGCCTTTTTTAACCACTTCAATACAGGGCATTTTCACCCCCTTCCTGCCCAGTCCAATTTTCAGCTTTCAGCACTGTCACGCTTTGAATGACAATTGCGCGGTCGTGCGACGTGGCTCCCAAACAAAATTGACGTCCTTTTTTCCCCACAAATAGAGCTTTCTTTTGGTGGTATTTGATCATCTCTGCGTTTTTTATTTTTTGCGCTATAAACAAAAAAAGACTGACAATTTTGAAAAAAATATATATATATTTTTTACTTTTTGCTATAATAAATATCCCTTTTTTTTTTTGTTAAAACAATTTTTTTTTCTCAGTTTAGGCCGATACGTATTCTACATATTTTTGGTAAAAAAAAAAAAAAAAAAAAATCCCAATAAGCGTATAATGATTGGTTTGCACAAAAGTTATAGCGCCTACAAAATAGGGGATAGTTTTATGACATTTATTTTTTTACTAGTAATGGCGGCGATCTGCGATTTTTGTTAGGACTGCGATATTGCGGCGGACAGATCGGACACTTTTGACACTATTTTGGGACCATTCATATTTATACAGCGAACAGTGATATAAATATGCACCGATTACTGTATTAATGTGACTGGCAGGGAAGGGGTTAACACTAGGGGGTGATCAAGGGGTTAAATGTGTTCCCTAGGGAGTGATTCTAACTGTAGGGGGAGGGGACTGACTGGGGGAGGTGACCAATCAGTGTCCCTATGTACAAGGGACACATCATTGGTCTCGTCTCCCTGACAGGACGTGGATCTCTGTGTTTACACACAGAGATCTACGTTCCTGGCTCTGTGGTCAGCAATCGCGGGTGCCCGGTGGACATTGCGTCCGCCGGGCACGCGCATTGGGTCCCCAATTGTTATGCGGGGAGTGCGCGCGCTCCACACTACGGGAATCCCAGGACGTCATATGGCGGTCGCCCAGAGGGACGAAGGGTTCCTGTAGCCGTCATTTGACAATACGCTGGGCGGGAAGTGGTTAACCACTTCAATACCAGGCACTTACGCCCCTTCCTGCCCAGGACAATTTTCAGCTTTCAGCGCTGTCGCACTTTGAATAACTATTGCGCGGTCATGCTACACTGTACCCAAACTAAATTTTTATAATTTTTATAATTTTCTTCCCACAAATGAGCTTTCTTGACAGGCGGCTGTGATGGGCACTGATAGGCGGTACTGATTGGCACTGACAGGTGGCACTGATGGGCAGCAATGATGATGAGGTACTGACAGGTGTTACTGCTGGGCAGTGATTGGCACTGTGGTGGGCAGTGATTGGCACTTGCAGAGTTTATTATAGGGGGCACTGCTGGGCATGTCATTTTTACATTTGAGGGGGCTGTGCTGATAATCAATGTGCTGATTATCAGCACAGACCCCCCCCCCCTTCTGACAGGGAGAGCCGCCGATTGGCTCTCCCTGTCAGCATGAACCGAGAAATGCAGTTTACCAGCACTTCCTGGTTCACGCGATGATCAGCTGTGATTGGTCACAGCTGATCACGTGGTAAGAAGCCTCTGACAGAGGCTTCTTATCATGATCGGAGATGCGGGGTGTCAGACTACACGCCGCACTTGCGATCACCGCGATGCGCGCCCTCGCCGGCATGTTATCCTGCTGGACGTCAATAGACGTCCAGTCAGGATAACAGAACCACTTCCCGGACGTCAATCTCCTTTTGACCGGGCGGGAAGTGGTTAAAGCAAGCTACTGAGCTGACCAGAACCAGCTCCTGAGGGAGTCTATCCAACATTTTCACCGCTCTTACTGTGAAGAAACCTTTCCATATTTGGAGATTAAATCTCTTTTCCTCTAGAAGTAAAGAGTGCCCCCTTGTCCTCTGTGATGACCTTAAAGTGAATAACTCAACACCAAGTTCACTATATGGACCACTTTGTACATGTTGATCATATCCCCCTTAATCTCCTCTTCTCAAGAGAGAATACATTTAGTTCCTCTAATCTTTCCTCATAGTTGAGCTCCTCCATGCCTCTTATCA
Source organism: Rana muscosa (assembly GCA_029206835.1). Lineage (NCBI taxonomy): Eukaryota > Metazoa > Chordata > Amphibia > Anura > Ranidae > Rana > Rana muscosa. The sequence continues at coordinate 164,819,538 of CM055120.1, forward strand.
GTTTGGTTGCCCTTTTCTGCACTTTTAGTTCCCCGATATCCTTTTTGAGAAGTTGTGCCCAAAACTGAACTCCATATTCCAGATGAGGTCTTACTAATGATTTGAACAGGGGCAAAATGATATCTCTTTCTCTGGAGACCATACCTCTCTCAATACAAGAAAGGACTTTGCTCGCTTTGGAAACCCCAGCTAGGCATTGCATGCTATTATTGAGCTTAAGATAACCATAACCCCCAGATCCTTCTCCACCACGAATCCCCCCCAGTTGTACTCCCCCTAGTATGTATGATGCATGCATATTCTTAGCCCCCAAGTGCATAACTTTACATTTATCAACATTAAACCTCATCTGCCACTTAGTTGCCCAATTAAACAGTCCATTGAGGTCGGCTTGTAAATTGGCGACATCCTGTAAGGACGTTATTCCACTGCATAGCTTGGTGTCATCTGCAAAGACTGAAATTGTACTTTTAAACCCAGATCCAATATCATTTATAAAGATGTTAAAAAGTAAGGGTCCCAGCACTGAACCTTGGGGTACACCATTGATAACCTTAGACCCTTCAGAGTAAGAATCATTAACCACTACTCTCTGAATACGGTCTTTTAGCCAGTTTTCTATCCATTTACAAACTGATCTTTGCAAGCCTGCAGACTTTATCTTACACATTAGCCGTGTGTGGGGAACCGAGTCAAACACTGTGGTGCAGTTGTGAATAGTAACCAATCAGCTTCCAGGTTTTACTTTCAAAGCTTAATTGAACATGCTCAAGTTAGAAGCTGATTGGCTACTATGCACAACTGCACCACATTCTGTGTGCACCACTTTTAGTAAATCTCCCCCATTACGTGTGCTTGTGTGAACAAAAATGGGAACATTTGTAACTCCAGATGTTTAACCCTGTACCAATACGCAATATGGATTTAAAGCAATATGTTCACATACAGGAACTGGACATGCTGTGGAGCACTGCTGGGGGCAATCCAATACACTTCCACCATAGACTTCTTCCTCTTGTTTATCTGACTTACTGCAGAATCCTAAAAGAAAGAAAACAGGGTATACAGTTTACCAATTGCTGACTTTACCTGTTGACAGCTCTCATATACACACATACGCAAATGCGCCAATGACAGTTTTTCAGCAAATATTTACTTTCCACAGTAATGCCAGCATAACACTAATTATTTTCCACAGCTAGTTCAAGGAACATTTTCTCTTACCACAAAACAGAGAAGGTACTCCTAAAACAAGTTGCTGCTCATAAGTTATCAAAAGTTTATTTATTCTGCTTCGCCAGACACTCCTCACCAAACCAAAATCTTCTTCAGGCCGCGGTTGCTTTGGAGCCTTAGCTCCCAATCGGTGACCAGGATGCGGCACCCACTTTATGGGAAAAGGCTGGCCGGGTGAATATTGCATGTACACCTCATCTATCTCCTAAACCAGTGTTTCTCAACTCCAGTCCTCAAGGCACCCCAACAGGTCATGTTTTCAGGCTCTCCATTATTTTGCACATGTGATTTGATCAGTTTCCCTGCCTTAGTAATTACCACGGCTATTTCATGTGAGGGAAATCCTGAAAACATGACCTGTTGGGGCGCCTTGAGGACTGGAGTTGAGAAACACTGTCCTAAACCACCAAGAGACCGCAACAACACTGAAGGAAGTTCTGTCTGCTGTGCACTACCCAGCTGCAGAGTGTCAGAGAAGACATATCTCTGTCATGTCACATGCCTTATGCCGGGTACACACGGTCGGAATTTTCCGATGGAAAAAGTCCGATGGGAGCTTTTCATCGGATATTCCGACCGTGTGTGTGCCCCATCTGACTTTTCCAGACGGAATTTCCGACGGACTTAGATAGAGATCAGGTTTTGCCCGTGGCAAAGTCCGGCCGTGTGTACGCGGCATTAGACAAAGGTGGAGACCCTTATCCAACCACCACACTCCTGGCAGGAAACCTGAGCATTGCTTCTTCTTGTTGACTGAGTAAATGTAGGTCACATTTATAGCCTGGTCCTAGCTCCAGAGTCCACCCAAGCATAATTTAGAGGACTAAGATGGGAAACACTAAGGGGGTTATTTACGAAAGGTAAATCCACTTTGTACTACAAGTGCAAACTACAAGTGCAAAGTGCACTTGAAATAGCTGATTTTATCATCCAATCATGTGTAAGCTAAAATGCTGTTTTTTATTTTCCTTGTATCTCCCCCTCGGATCTACAGTGACTGCACTTCCAGTGCAATTTCATGTGCACTTTGCACTTGTAGTTTGCACTTGTAGTGCAAATTGGATTTGCCTTTCGTAAATAACCCCCAATATGTTTTCTAACTAAGTACTTAAAAATCTGTGTTGCAATCTGTAATCTGTTTATTACGCCAGCTTTTTACACCAACTTAAATACAAGTGCACACAAACCAAAAAATCTTAAGACCCTTACCTGTACGCTGCCACAAGTAAGAAGCTGGGAGATTTTGTCATCAATTAAGGAGAAGGAGCCTACTGCACTGCCTTCCAAATGACTAGCATCCCTCGCTTGGATGAAGAACCCAGCAAACTGTGGACCCGATAACGTAACTGAAATGTAAAGAAACTATTAACTGCAGTGCAGAATAGTTAATCATTCTTACCTCATCAGATAACACTGGCTAACCTGAACAAATCATATCTTGTGTATTAGGCATTAAACGATTGGGGCACAAAATAAATGCAATATATAGAATTAATATCAGACTCAAAATGAAAATAAACTCTGTAAGGTACTGCACACACAGGAAACTATCATGCCCTCTGGCAATCCCTTTCTCACCCAACAGGTACTGCAGCTCCTCTTTTTCTGTCAGCTTATTAGCTTTAGGGCTGCCCAGTGCAGTTCTGGATTATCTGTGGTATAATGGCAGTGCCAAATAGGGAGTTGGTTAAAGTATTACAGATAATCAGTATTTTTTCATACATGCCCTTACTTCACCACAGTACATAGTAGTGACTTAGAGGGTCAGTGGTTTGAACCACTGAGCACAGCGTGGGACCAGAAATCTGCCACTTCTGCAAGTGTTGCATTGCCAAAATATATATTGCGCTTGCTGCTAATCAAAGAAATGTGTTTCCACACCTACTAGAACTGAATAGCCAAAAAGTGTAGCTCTGCTTAGTTTTATTTAAAGTGGAGTTCCACCTAAAAGTGGAACTTCCACTTATCACATGTGGCACCTTTTGGGGGGAAGCAGGTATCTGTTTTTTACAGGTACCCTGTCCCCACTTCCGGGAGACTAGGCTGCGGCGAATTACGTCAGCAGCTCAGCCCTCCTCCTCTTCCCTCTCCTTCTGCTGGGCCAGTGAGAGAGCGCAGCGCACTTTGCGTATGCGCAGTAGGGGTTCCCTTACACGCAATGGCAGCGGCAACTCCCGACCAGCCAATGTAAACATCGGATGCGGTGCCGACATTTCGCTGGACTCCAGGACAGGTAAGTGTCCTAATGTTAAAAGTCAGCAGCTACGGTATATTTAGCTGCTGACTTTTAATTTTTAAAGGGGTGGGCAAAACGTTGCTTTAACTTAGCTTCGTTTTTTAAGGGGGCAGCACTACACTTTTTGGCCATTTTGTATTAGTTGCAGGAAACAGTTGTTTGCGAATCATTAAAAAAAAAAAATAATAATAATAATAATTAAAAAAAAAACTTCTCCATTAGGATTCAGTTACCTGAACAAATGCTCCTCCCTCCTCAGTGACAGTAGTATTGGCATAATTAGTGGGATATGGTTGCTTAAAGTGTTAGTAAACCCAGGACCCTGCATTCACTATATCTGGTCTCCCACAGTACACAGAACATGCAAATGCAATCGTTTTAGTAAATATAAACTGCTAAATACCTTTTCTCATCAGCAGTTAGAGCAGTCTTGTAACTTATATCAGTGTCTGGTTAAAGCTTGTAGGAGGAGTTTTTTTTCTCCCCTGACTGTCCTATGAGACTGAAGGACACCTGACCCTCTGTCTGGACAGTGCTGATCACATGCACGCTCCCAAGAAACAAAAAAACAAAAAACCAAAAAAAAATCCCTAGCAATACACACCAAACTGAGCATGTGCAGAGTGCCCCCATGGCTCTGTTCTATCAGGAGATGGTTTGGGGACTGTAGAAGAAGGGAAGGATCAGGGAAGACCAAACAGCCTTTTTACACACTGCGCAGGATTAACCCCTTAGGCTTCACAGTGAGTATAACAAGCATGCTTTACTGCATATACAGACTGATTCTACTGTTGTGGGGTTAGTAACACTTTTAAAAGGTAGAGAGTTGGGCAGCCCTTTGCTAGGAAATTGGCTTGATAGCGGAACTTGAGGTGTAAAGCTGTACTTAATATAATACAGCACTGCCTATTGCGGTTATATCATTTTTTTTGTAAAATCATTATATATTAAAGCGGAGTTCCACCCAAAAATGGAACTTCCGCTTTTCCGGTTCCTCCCCCCTCTGGTGTCTTATTTGGCACCTTTCAGGGGGTAGGGGGGGGAGCAGATACCTGTCCAATACAGGTATTCTGCTCCCACTTCCGGGCATAGATACCCGAGCCACCCGTGGGTATCTACTATACTCTACTTTTCCGTCCCCCCCTGTGGATTCACACACAGGTCCCAGGAGACAGCAGGGACCAGTGGGAACGTGCAGCGCGAGTCGCGCATGCGCAGTAGGGAACCAGAAAATGAAGCCGCAAGGCTTCACTTCCTTATTCCCTTAGCGAAGATGGCGGCGGCAGCAAACAAGAGCCGGGGGATAGATCGGCTTCGGGTGCCGACATCGCGGGCGCCCTGGACAGGTAAGTGTCCTTATTTTAAAAGTCAGCAGCTGCAGTATTTGTAGCTGCTGACTTTAAAAAAATAAAATAAAATCGGCGGACCTCTGCTTTAAGCAAATTGGGTCAACGGTGCAATATTGCAAATAAAAATGTGGTATAAATTCCACATTGAAGTGGTACAATAAGCATGTATGAGTTGTCAATGTTTCCATCCAAACCTGGCCTTTTTGAGTAACTTTTGATCAACAAAATAACTGGGGAAGGAAAGTTGAGAGAAGATAATGAGACATGGGATCTGAAGGTCCGTATCTGGGGTGGGAGGGGGGAGGTTAGAGATTAATTTAGGCTCGTAGGCAAAACAGAGCAATTGCCTTGCAGAGCAGTTGTATGATCTCATATCTCATATCAGCAGCAGGGAACTAGAAGAGTCAAAGTATATCCATGTGGACCAGACATTACAGAATCTGTTGCATTGGGCTTTATCAAGATGAACTCATTTCTCTGCTTCCAGAATTTCATTCAACTTTTTAATACATTTGGGATTCAATGGAAGATGATCCAGCTTTCAGTTGAGAGGAATCAACTAGGGCCGAAACAACTAATCGATTAATCGACAACTAATCGATTATGAAATTAATCGATTACTATTTTCATAATCGATTAATCGGGCAGTAACATAATGGGGTTAAAAAAAAACTAAAATGAGCCCTTTACAGTACAAAGAGCAAATCACTACTGTAAATATTACTTTCACTGTCCCACAGTAAAAAACGAACCCCTTTCAGCGATTATTTGCTCTTTTTGTACAATTTTTTTTTTTTTTTAACACCATTATGTTACTAAACATCTCACCTCTGTGTTTTTTTGGTGCTTTTTGCAGAAACACACTACAGTTTATTTACATGGATTCCTATGGGACACGTTCACATCCATGATTTTTTCAGCTGCTGCGTATTTGGAAAGGGCAAGTACTTTTTTTAAAAATATACTTCAATAGAGAAGCTTCAGAAAAGCATGTAATAATGTGTTTTTGCGGCAATTTGTGTTTTTTAGTCTGCCCAACAACAAATTGGCCAAAAAAAAGAAAGAAAAAAAAAAGTAAAAATGCAGCAAAATTTTTTTTTTTTTTTACGGTTATTAACCGATTAATCGAAACAATAATCGGCCAACTAATCGATTATGAAAATAATCCTTAGTTGCAGCCCTAGAATCAACTCCTTTGAGGAATTACATTTAATGGGGACGGGGGGGGGGGGGGGGAACCCTGGGGGGGGGGGATTTACTAAAACTGGAGCACTCAGAATCTGGTGCACCTGGACATGGTTGTCAGCTTCCAAATTCAATTTATTTAATTAAAGCGGTATTAAACCCTCTTTTTTTTTCCAATTAAAATAACAAACATGCCTATAATTATCTGCTCTGTACAATGCTTTTGCACAGAGCAGCCCCAATCCTCTTCTTCTGGAGTCCCCCGCCAGCGCTCCAGGCCCCTCCTCTTCAGCGGGTGCCCCCACGGAAAGCTGCTTCCCCTAGAGGCACCCACGCAGGTTCGCTCCTATGTCCTGCTGCTTAGTCCATTGACACAGAGAGCAGGACTCGGCCCCATCCCCTGCTCCTGTATCACAACTTTTGATTGACTGGAGCGGGAGCCGATGGCTATCAATCAGTCCAATGAGAAGGGAGAGTGGCGGTAGCTGCTGCGCTCGTGCACATCGCTGGGTCGGATCTGGCTCATGTAAGAAAATGGGATGGGCCTGCAAGAAAAAGGCATACTAGCTTATTATGTGGCACTTACCGCAGATCGAACCCTCCGAAGCTCTCCTTGTTCCCCTACGCCGCCGCCGCCATGTCCCCTCCAACCGTCTTCTGGGTATCGAAGCTCCGACGCTGTGATTGGCCGGAGCGGCAATGACGTCACACGCATGCGCGCGGGGCCGGCATTCTCCCATTCAGAAAACCAGCGCGCTCAGTGCACCTGTGCCGTTGTGTATGGCGCGCATGCGCCGTAGACATCGGTGCAGTGTTTTCTGCAAATATCCCCCTAACCGTGTAGGTGAAGGAGATATTTCTTGCACCTACAGGTAAGGCCTCGTACACACGACCGATTTTCTCGGCAAGAACCAGCAAGAAACTTGCTGGCAGAGATGTCTTGCCGAGTAAATCGGTCGTGTGTACGCGGCTATCGGGTTTCTCGTCGAGAAAACCGACAAGTAACCTCGACGAGAAAATAGAGAACCTGCTCTCTATTTTCTCGTCGAGATTCTCGTCAGCCTGTTTCTCGACGAGAAAAGTGAGTGTGTGTACACTTACCTGTCCGCCGGGAAGCCCGCGCATGTTCGAAATGAATTCGACGCATGCGCGGTAGCTTCCTAGGCATACGTAGGGTATACCAAGATGGCGGCGACGGCATCGAATGTGACGAGTGCATGCTCGTCGTAGTCGATGACGTCACCGCGTACGCTCCATTCAAAGAACCGCGGGTTCTTTGAAACGAGCGTGTGTACACTCGGCCGGGACAAGTTTCTTGTCCAAGAATCTCGTCGAAAAAAACGACATGTTTTTTTCGGCGAGAATCTCGGCCGTGTGTACGAGGCCTAAGCCTTAATCTATGTTTACCTGTGGGTGCAAGTGGTCACAGTGGGTTTACAACCACTTTAAGCTTTGACAAAAACCCTGGAAGTAGATTGAAGATTTTGCGCTCTTCTCCAGTTTTAGTAAATCAACACCTACATTTATATTTCTTTATTCAGAGAGGGGCAAGAAGAAAAGGAATTGTCCACGGCTTGGGACATTCCCACCATATGTGAAGGAACCTTCATGAGTTACATAGGTTTTCATATATCTACATTGATATTTTCTATTCTGTTTTCTAGTAAGAACATCACTACAGACGGACACAAAACACATATACCAATTACCTTTAATCTGATCTCCAGGTTTAAATGTGTTTTTATCCACGGTTATACTATGAATGGTCCCTGCTTGTGGATCATGACCATGCTGAGGCATCATTGAGTCGCAGACTCGTGTTACTTTTCCATCAGGGTAGCTGTCTACCGGTGCAGAAATGTATGTCACAATCCAAAGGACAAGGGCAGCAGCCACTGGAGTCATCTGTACAATAAGACACAATTAGTCTGGTAATTCCAACCTTTTAGATTGTATCAAAAGCACTAATAATAGGAATAAAAGCGTAGTAAAGAGTTGCTTCATTGTGGCTTCATGGTAAAGACTGCATGCATGACTGCTATATAACAAAAGGTACTCAGTCACAGGTAGGTGTACCCTCTGGGTTATTACAAATGGTTTTCTCCTTGTCAAAAACTGCAGGTTACTAGCATGAATGGTTAATAAATAACAAATTTTATGCAAGCAAGCTTCATTTTTACTTTGAGGTTATTATAAAATGTTATAAACCATAGATAATCATTGGAAGATGCAAAAAAAAAATTGCAGCTCTACACCCTTTAGGCCTCATGCCCACGGACGTTTTTACAGCCGCGTTTTTAAGCGTTTTTTTACAGATTTTGAGCTGCAAATAGCATAGGCGTTTTTAAGCTGTAAAAAAAAAAACCAGGACCAGTGTGTTTCGCTGCGTCGGCGTTATGCCGCGTACACACGATCGTTTTAGAATTTAGAACCTGCTCTATTTTTTCACGTCGTTTTTCATGTCATTTTTTTTCCCGTCGTGAAAAACGGTAGTGTGTATGCTTTTATGAGGGGAAAAAAAACGCGCATGCTCAGAATCAAGTATGAGACGGGAGTGCTCGTTCTGGTAAAACTAGCGTTCGTAATGGAGATAGCACATTTGTCACGCTGTAACGGACTGAAAAGCATGAGGCTGAAAAGCGCGAATCGTCGCTCAACAAACTTTACTAACATGAAGGGTGGCGCCATTCAAACGGAACTTCCCCTTTATAGTGCCGTCGTACATTTTCTACGTCACTGCGCTTTGCTCGAGCATTTTTTTTAATGAACGTGTGTATGCAAGACAGGCTTGAGAGGAAACAAGAAAAATCACGTCGAGAAAAACGTCATTTTGGAAAATTACATTAAAAACGATCGTGTGTATGCGGCATTAGGCATAAAAAAACGCAAAGCGTTAAAAAAGGCATTTTTGAGCTCCAACGTTTTTATCTTTTTTTCGAAAAAGATACGGTCGAAAAATGTATACAATAACATGGACAGGCGTTTTTAAGCTGTAAAAAACACTCAAAAACGCGGCTGTAAAAACGTCCGTGGGCATGAGACCTAAAAGCGAACCTACGACTGCCAACAAATATCTGACGACTGCGTGACAGCACATGTCAGCAGGTTAGCAATTGTTTAAAATGCAGATAGTGTGCATATGACATGCGTTGTTAAAGAGGAAGTAAACCCTCGTAAATATATATATTTTTTTAAACTAACCTGCAAGAGAAAGGCATAATGAGCTAGTATGCACAGCATACTAGCTCATTATGTGTCACTTACCTGAGATATAAGCCCCCGAAGTCCACCTCGGTCCGTCCACCGCCATGTCCCCTCTCGCTAGTTTTGGGTATCGCCGCTCTGATTGGCCGGAGCGGCGATGACGTCACACGCAGGCCGGCAAGGTCTCATTCATAAAACCGGCAATGACCCTGGCCTGCTAGTGCGCATGCGGGTGACGTCATCTGCGCTATTTTTAAAAGCAAATATCTCCTTAACCGTGTAGGTTAAGGAGATATTTCATGCACCTACAGGTAAGCCTTAATCTAGGCTTACCTGTAGGTGCATGTTGTCAAAGTGGGTTTACAAGCACTTTCATTTATTGATGCATGTCATAGGGCCTTTTGATGACATTGGCAACGTGTAAAAATTCATGAATATTGACAATACAGATAAAAACGCAAAATGAAAAGTGTGAATCCAGCCTCACGTTTGTTTTGCTGCACTCCCCCCAGAAACTCGCACCTCTCAGGCCTCCTGCACACTGGCACTTTTGCCCATATAGTGTAAAAAAAAAAAAAAAAAAACGGGTGTACGCCGATGCCTGGGAGGCACAGGTACAGCCATCAGTCCACCGTACAGCTGCACAATTCTGGATAAAATGAGAATCACAATTTTTTTGCTTAGAATAAAGATCACGGTTCTCGGCGTAACATCATCTTTCACATTATACAAAAATAAATTAGGCTAACTTTACTGTTTAGTTTTTTTTAATTCATTAAGGTGTTTATTTCCTCAAAAAATTGCATTTGAAAGACCTCTAACACAAATACAGTGGTGACATAAAAGATTGCAACGACCGCCATTTTATTCTGTAGGGTCTGTGCTAAAAAATATATATATAATGTTTGGGGGTTCTAAGTCATTTTCTAGCAAAAAATACAGATTTTAAACTTGTAAGCAACAAGTGTCCAAAAAAAGCTCATGCTGTGTACACACGATCGAGTATGTCGGCGGTGAAAACACCGGCGTGAAACCCGACGGGAAAAACGAGGACCGGCTTGGTCCCCTTTTCCCCGTGTACACACGGCCGTTTTTCACGACAGGTTTTCTCTTGGTCGAGAAAACCGGCCTTGTGTAGGCTCCCTAGCAGTGTTTCCCTATGGGAAAACTGCAGTGCATGTTCTAAATTTTCTCGTCGTGATTCTCTGCGGTTTTCTCGTTGGGAAAACTGCTGGAGAGCCTACACACGACCGTTTTTCTCGTCCAAGAGAAAACATGACAGTTTTCCTGACGCAAAAACTGATCACGTGTACGCGGCATTAGTCTTCAAGTGGTTAAACTGCCCTTATTAACAGACCGAAGTTCATCCCTTTGATCTGAAAGGCCCCTTTCACACTGGGGCGGTTATCAGGCGCTTTAGCTCTGGAAAAAGCCTCTGCTAAGCGCCTGAAAACCGCCCCCATTTATTCCACTGTGACTTTTCACACTGGGCGGTGTGCTTGTGGGAGGTTATGAAAGTCCTGCAAGCAGCCTCTTTGGGGAAGGTTGAGAGCACTGTATTTAGTGCACCCAAAACGCCCTACCCATTGGAATGAATGGGCAGCTCTTTCAAAGCGCCTGAAAAGCGATTTGAAAGCGCCACAAAATGGGAGTTTCTACCCCTTTTTTGGGGTTAAAAGCGCCTCACTAGTGGCCGTAAGGCTGAATTTACACTACAGCGTTTTGAATCGCGGGCAGATCTTCCCATGATTTGACAGTGCTGATGTGTGAATTATAAAACACGAAACTCGCATTTGACATGCCATTCATTTAGCTTCAAGTAGCTCCTGAACTATTTTTGGGAGACATGTGTGCCGCGATGCGGGTTGCCGCAATTGCAGCACGTTTTATCGCGCGATTATCGCGGCAATCCCGCACCGTGATTTGAGGTGTCATTCAAATGAGTGGCATCTCAAATGCCAGTTTCGTGTTTTGTCATTCACAAATCAGCGATGTCAAATCGCGGGCGATTCAAAATACTGTAGTGTGAATGAAGCCTTAAACAGAGCTAAAGCGCCACTAAAACAAGCAGCGCTTTACCACAAACGTGGTCCCAGTGTGAAAGGGGACTAAATGAACAAAAAGATACATGTTTCTTTTTATCTCTCTTTAAGGCTTTGTTGATAAACATTGCCTTGCTTTTTTTTTGACAGCTGTGAGCAGGGAACTGCTCTGCACTAGGGATGAGCTTCGTGTTCGAGTCGAACATACGTTCGACTCGAACATCGGCTGTTCGATCGTTCGACGAAGAACGAACGATTTGGGCCGTTCGCGCCAAATTCGAGTGACGCGAACGGCCCACAATGCACTACGCCATCGCAGTGTCATCCAGGCGCTGTGATTGGCCAAGCATGCACTGTGACCCCGCATGCTTGGCCAATCACAGCGCCGGCAGCGAGGAGAGCAATGATTGGCCACAGGCAGGATGCCTGTGGCCAATTATTGCTGAGGGGGTTTAGTACACGCCCCACACTATAAAAGGCCGCCAGCGCGGCGGCCTTGTGTAGTGTGTTCCGGAGCAGGGAAAGAGAAGCATAGGCAGGGACAGTGAAATTTTTTTTCCTTTACTAATCCTGGATTCCTTGTGTTTAGGGACAAATAAGGATAGGTAGGGAGAGTGTCAGTGACAGTGTGCTATTCTGTGCTAATCCTTGTTTGTAGGGACAGAGAGGTACAGTGAGGGAAAGTGTCAGTGTGCTATTCTGTTCTAAAACTATTTTGCTGAACCATATTTTCAATCCTTGAGTTGAGGGACAGAGAGGTACAGTGAGGGAAACTGACAGTGTGCTATTCTGTTCTAAAACTATTTTGCTGAACCATATTTCCAATCCTTGAGTTGAGGGACAGAGAGGTACAGTGAGTGAAACTGACAGTGTGCTATTCTGTTCTAAACCAATTTTGCTGTTCCATATTTTCAATCCTTGAGTTTAGGGACAGAGAAGGACACTCGTAGAAATTATCAGTGTGCTATTCTGTGCTAAATCTTGTTTGTAGGGACAGAGTAGGACAGTGAGGGAAACTGACAGTGTGCTATTCTGTTCTAAACCAATTTTGCTGTTCCATTATTTCAATCCTTGTGTTTAGGGACAGAGAAGGATAGGCAGGGGACAGTGTCAGTGTCATTGTTGCTAAGCCTCCTGCACAATATACTCCTGAAGGTAGCCCTTATTGCTGTTTTTCCCCATCTCCCTGCAGGCCATCCATTAAAATGTCTGGAAGGCAACCAAGGAGAGGCAGACAGTCAGGAGGCAAAAAAAGAGGGCAAGCAGGCTCTGTGTCTGGGGGCAACAGTGCTGGTCGTGTACGCGGTGCATTGTCATCAGCACATGGCCATGGGACACGCTTGTCCTTGTTTTCGGCAGCTGGATATGTTGAGCCACATCATGCCGAAGACTTGGTAGAGTGGATGACCAAGCCCACCTCATCCTCCTCATCCTCTCTCACCCAGGCTCAGGGTAGTGGCAAAGCAGCTGCCAAAGCGTCCTCTTCTCTGGTATCATTATCTTCATTAGTCAATCCTTCCCTAGACCCACCATGCCCTCCTCCTGAGGAGTCCCCCGAACTGTTTGAGCACAGTGTTGGGTACATGCTCCAGGAGGATGCCCAGCGTTTGGAAGGATCTGATGATGATACCCAGCTAGAGGACGGCAGCAGCGTCAGAGCAGAGAGAGGGGATGCTCAAGAAGGACACCAATCTGGCAGTCATGTTCCAGCAGCTGCAGCATACTGCCAGATTGGCTCCAGTGATGAGGAGGGAGGGGATGATGAGGTCACTGACTCCACGTGGGTGCCTAATAGGAGAGAGGAGGAGGAGGAGGAGGAGGAGGAGGAGGAGGAGGAGGAGGAGGATGAGGAGGAGGCACATCTCCAACGAGGCAGGATGCCCTTGAGTGGCCAGCGTATGGGCAGCACACCGATGGAATCACACCGCAGAGCTCCGCCTGTGCAGGGCGCTGCCTCTGCCCGTCATTCAAAAAGTTCTTTGGTGTGGGCCTTTTTTGAGGCGAGTGCATCAGATCGCACAGCTGCTGTTTGCAACATATGTCTCAAGCGTATATCACGTGGCCAAAACATCAGCCGCTTGGGCACCACATGCTTGATCAGACATATGTTGACCTGCCATGCAGCTCGTTGGCAAGCCTACCTTAAAGACCCACACCAAAGAACAAAGCTGACCTCTTCTTGCACCGCATCAGCTGGGATCTCCAACCCCACTATACCTTCACTCCTCTCTGAAACCTGCTCTGAGAGGAATGAAGGTGTAGAATTAGGTGTGTCACAGGCAAGTACTTGCGGGCACTCTGCTAGCAGTACACCAACGTCCGATTCTAGCAGGCAAATTTCCCTGCCCCAGCTGCTGGACCGTCGAAAGAAGTTCACTCCCAGCCATCCACATGCCCAGCGGTTGAATGCTAGCTTGGCTAAATTGCTAGCGCTTCAACTGCTGCCTTTTCAGTTGGTAGACTCGGCCCCCTTCCGTGAGTTTGTGCAATGTGCGGTTCCTCAGTGGCAGGTTCCCAAACGACACTTTTTCGCACGGAAGGCTATTCCAGCTCTCTACAGGCATGTGGAAGGCAATGTCTTGGCCTCGCTGGACAGGGCGGTCAGCGGTAAGGTGCATATTACCGCTGACTCATGGTCCAGCAGGCATGGACAGGGACGTTACCTTTCTTTCACGGCCCATTGGGTCACTCTTTTGGCAGCTGGGAAGGATGCAGGACAAGGTGCAGTAGTGTTGGAGGTTGTTCCACCGCCACGCCTCCAAAATGCTACTACTGGTTGTGACACACCTCTCTCCTCCACCCCCTCCTCTTCTTCTTCCTCCATGGCCTCTTCCTGTGGTTTGTCCTCGGAACCAGCGGTGCTCCGTAGGCGTTCAAGGGGCTACGCAAGTACGCAGGCAAAAAGATGCCATGCCGTGCTTGCGCTGGTGTGTTTGGGGGACAGGAGCCACACTGGGGCAGAGGTCCTGTCTGCTCTGCAGGGGCAGGCCGAGAGGTGGTTGACACCACGCCAGCTTAAGCCAGGAATGGTGGTTTGCGACAATGGCACCAACCTCCTCTCCGCCCTCCGACAGGGACAACTGACCCATGTGCCCTGTATGGCTCACGTCCTTAACCTGGTGGTGCAGCGGTTCTTGGGCAGGTACCCGGGCTTACAGGATGTCCTGAGGCAGGCCAGGAAAGTCTGTGTGCATTTCCGCAGATCTTATAATGCCAGTGCTCGCCTGGCTGAGCTTCAAAAGGAGTTGAACCTGCCCAAGAACTGCCTTATATGTGACATGCCCACCAGGTGGAACTCAACGTTGGCCATGCTGCAGCGGCTGCACACGCAGCAGAGGGTCATCAATGAGTACCTGTGCGACTACGGCACCAGGACAGGGTCAGGGGAGCTCGGGTTTTTTTCACCACGCCAGTTGGGCATGATCAGGGATGCATGCACTGTCCTGGCACCATTTTAGGAGGCCACGAGGATGGTGAGCAGTGACAGTGCATGCATCAGTGACACTGTACCTCTTGTCCACCTGTTGGAGCACACGCTGCGTGGAATAATGGACAGGGCACTTGAGGCAGAACAGAGGCAGGAAGAGGAGGACTTCCTTGCCTCTCAAGGCCCCCTTTACCCAGACAGTGTTCCTTCTGTCCCACCCATCGCACAGGAAGAGGAGGAGGAGGAGGAGGAGGAGGAGGAGGAGGAGGAGGAGGAGGAGGAGGATTGTGTCAGCATGGAGGTGGAGGCTGGCACTCAGCATCATCAGCAGCAGTCTTTTAGGGATGATTTACAGTCCCAAGAAACCAGTGGACTTGTACGTGGCTGGGAGGAGGTGGCTGCGGATCATGTCGTCCTTAGTGACCCAGAGGACTCCGGACTGAATGCCTCAGCTAACCTACGCTGCATGGCCTCCCTGATCCTGCAAAGTCTGCGGAAGGATCCTCGTATTCTTCGGATCAAGGAGAGGGACCATTACTGGCTGGCCACTCTCCTTGATCCACGGTACAAGGGTAAGGTTGCGGACCTTATCGTACCGTCGCAGAGGGAGCAGAGGATGAGACAACTCCGGGAGGCCTTGCAGAAAGGTCTGTGCAACGCGTTCCCAGAGACTGGGAGGTTACAAACTCCTGGTCCTGGACAACGAGTTGCTGAGGCTTCGGGCAGTCAAAGAAGGAGCGGTGGGGAAGGTGGCCGTCTGACCGATGCGTTCAGACAATTCTTTAGTCCGCAGCCCCAAAGTATGATCGGTTCCAGCAACCATCGCCAGCGTCTGATATACATGGTGCAGGAATACCTAGGGGCAAGGTCAGACTTGGACACCTTCCCCACCGAAAATCCTCTGGCTTACTGGGTCTTGAGGATGGATCACTGGCCAGAGCTTGCACAGTATGCAATTGAGCTACTGGCCTGTCCTGCATCCAGCGTTCTTTCAGAACGCACATTCAGTGCTGCTGGAGGATTTGTCACGGATCACAGGGTGCGCCTGTCCACCGACTCGGTTGATCGACTGACTTTCATCAAGATGAACCAGTCTTGGATCACCACCAGCTACCACACACCAGATGCTGATATAACAGACTAATTGATTTTAAAATGTCACATCCCTTCAAGACTGATGCTGATGCTGAGTGCCTGTGCTGTTATGTTGTCTGGCTATCCTCCTCCTCCTCCTCAATGATACGATTAACGATGATAGCTTGGAAGATCATTTTGGTTTATGGGTGACGCCACCAGTGGCTAAGGCCCAATTTTTCAGCCCCTGTTTAACAGGGGCGTGTAATTAAAATTCTTGATGCAATACATTGCAACAGGCCTCATTGCTGTGCTCCAAGTACAGTATCTGTGAGGGGTTGCAGTGTTGTGCCACCAGTGCCTAAGGCCCAATTTTTCAGCCCCTGTTCAACAGGGGCATGCAATTATAATTATTGATCTAATAATTCACAGCAGAGCCCATTGCTGCGCCCACCAAGAGTAACTGTCAGGCCTTACAGTGTTGTGGCACCAGCACCACCATCACCACCACCACCACCACCAAAGGCCCAATTTTTCAGCCCCTGTTCAACAGGGGCATGGAATTATAATTATTGATCTAATAATTCACAGCAGGGACCATTGCTGCGCCCACCAAGAGTAACTGTCAGGCCTTACAGTGTTGTGGCACCAGCACCACCATCACCACCACCACCACCACCAAAGGCCCAATTTTTCAGCCCCTGTTCAACAGGGGCATGCAATTATAATTATTGATCTAATAATTCACAGCAGGGACCATTGCTGCGCCCACCAAGAGTAACTGTCAGGCCTTACAGTGTTGTGGCACCAGCACCACCATCACCACCACTACCACCACCAAAGGCCCAATTTCTTTCTCGTACATCACGGGACACAGAGCGACATAGTCATTACTAATGGGTTATATAGATACCGTCAGGTGCTGGCACTGGCAACTTCCAAAACCGGAAGTACCCTCCCCTATATAAGCCCCTCCCATCCGGGAGCACCTCAGTTTTTTGCCAGTGTCTAAGGTGTTGGCCAAGAAGAAACATGTGTTTTTCACTGAGCTTGCGTACAGGTTCTTTTGGGCCTCAGTAAGCTATTCCGGATCCGACCAAAAAAGCTTCATAGCTAAACGGTCGGTACCCGGGCCTTGCAGAGAAGAGCAAGGTTTTGCCTGTAATGCTTCTCTTAGGAGAGCTGGACCCTGGGATCCAGAGCTCTGGTCATACCCACGACCAAGATGTTTTCTGTGCAGGGTGCTATACAGGTCCAGGGGAGTGGAATCCTTGGGAACCCGGTCCCTGAAGGTTTGATTACAATGCCTGCCGTGATAGGTGAAGTTTGGGCTTTTGTGGACCAAACAAAGTCCTGCGGCGGGGAACAGGTAAGTGGGGGCCCCCAGGAACTTGGTTCTATTGGGGGACCCCCAAGCCTAATTTGTCTTTCTGTCTGTTACCTAATGGTATTCCCGCAAAATTCTGTGCATGCCTGTAACTACTAAAAAAAATGTAATAATTTTTAATGGTGGTCAAGAAAAAAAAAAAAATAAATAATAATTTTTTTATATATATTTAATATATTAGACTGCGGTACCTGTGTTTGTCCACTAGAGGCCGCTGTGGAATGTTTTCTTGTCATGTGGACTAGCTTCTTCTCAGCAGAGCAAAGTCCAGGCAGATGGTGAGTTCTCTTATAGGAAACTGCTTCCTCTGCCATGTTGCAGTGCTCGTCCATCCCCCGGCCTGCGGCAAAGAGGGGCCCTGGCTCCTGTCCCTTGTTACCATATTTGAAATTAGCGCCGAAGGCGCACGTGCCCGCGCGCGTGCGCGTGCACGCGCCTCTATATATAGAGGTGAGCCGGGAAAGGGGGCGGAGCCTGGGGGATGACGCTCTGTGCGTGCCGCAGCGCTTCTGCGCATGTGCGGGCGTCCCAGCAGTTTAAAAAAACCACAATATTGTAGTGAGCTGGCTATGAAGTACAGAGACAGAGCTGGCAACATTTAAAGGCATACAGCAAGCGGTTGATACAGGCATCCCCTAGAAAGGCACATTAGTAGACACCAACTGTGATATAGCAGCAATTGTGCTAGACTATTCTCAGTAAAAGTGGTGTATTACGGCTGGAATACCTCAGCTTTAGGCTTAGGAATATGCCGTCCAGAAGCTCCGGAACTGAATCTTCCAGGAAGCGAAGGGGGTCTCATCGGGCTCGGAGGATCTTGGGCATACTCCTGCTGCACCAGTCTCCCCTGAAGTTCAGAGGTAAGTGACCGTAGAGACCCCGCAGGGTACTTGGTACTGTGGCTGTCCTCAGTTCACCTGCTCCTGTGTATGTAACAGAGGAGGTTTTTTCCTCAGCTCTGGGAGGATTAGAGAGAGATTGTCAACATTTATCGCTGCCTCCCTGTCAGGGAAAGCACGCCCGATCTCCGTCTCCTCCTTCAGAGTGCCTGTTAGCAGAGCAACAGTCCCATACAGGGATCGACCTGCCTGAAGGGGATCAGGATGAGGTTGATTCTGTTATAGAGGAATCAACAGTGGGGGAACCTTTTCTCAGCATCTTAAGCTGAAAGATTATGGGTTCAGTCTCTGACTAACATGGTCCGATCAGCATTTAAAAATGCACCTTGCGGAACCATCAACCACTACTGTATCCTCGTTGGGGTCGCTAGAAGCCCCCAGACTGTTTGTTCTTTTCCACTTCACCCTTTACTGAAAGGGCTCATTTACCAGGATTGGGAACGTCCTGAGAAAATATTTATTCCCCCAAGAGATTTCCGGTGGTCTATCCCATGGAGGATAAGTTCATCAAAAAAAAAAAAAATGGAAGGTCCCTACAGTGGACGCAGCCATCTCTTGTATGTATAAATCACTGACATGTCCAGTGGATAATGTCCAAATGTTCAAGAACCCAATAGATAAAAGATTGGAGTCCTTATGAAAATCTGCTTGGTGATACAACCAGCAGTAGCAGCTATTGGGGTCTGCTAAGCAGTGAAGGATCAGTTGAAACAGGTCTTGAGGGACTTGACAGATCAGCAGGCTTTGCCCTAGCTGATCTACCTAGAGCCTTAGGCTTTGCGGTTGACGCCATAGAGGATTCAGTCCATCAGGCCTCCCGCCTTACGCTGTCTATAGTACATATGCGTAGGCTCCTATGGCTCAAAAACTGGTCTGCTGAAGCTCCCTGTAAAGAATGGCTGGTTAGCGTCCCATTTCATGGTGAACGCTTATTCAGGGAAAACCTGGACAAATATATCCAGAAAATTTCCAGCGGTAAAAATACGCTCTTGCCGGTTAAAAGCAGAGTTAGAGGTCCCTCTTTAAGAGGCCTGCTTCTCCAGTCCCTGGGGCATCGGCTGTGTAACAGTTCCGACGGCCTCCTCGGTCAAATCCCGGGGGTAAAAAACAGGGACAGTAGCAGGGTAATGAGAAACCCTGGGTCAGGGGAGGTACAAAACCTCCCCCAAAGTTAAATTCATTGAAGCCCCCACTCAGTCGGGTGGGGGGAGGACTCCAGTTGTTCGCAAGAGACCTGGCGGGACACGATCAAGACAGATAGGTGCTCTCCGCAGTAGGTTTGGGATACAGTTTGGAGTTAAAAGACTCTCCTCCTTCCCATTTTTGAGGTCAAACGTGCCAAGGGATCCCCGGAAGAGAGAGTCCCTCCTGTTGGCACTAGAACAACTATTGCTCCAAGGAGTAATTATGGAGGTTCCCCTGGAAGAATGAGGGTTCGGGTTTTACTCAAACCTCTTTACAGTCCCGAAGCAAACGCGGTCGGGAGGCCCATATTAATTCTAAAAGGGCTATACAAATTCCTGTATATCAGGACTTTCCGATGGAGTCGATCCGATCGGTGGCCACTGCCCTACAAGGGGAGGATTGGTTAGCCACGATCGACATCAAAGATGCTTATTTGCACATTCCCATCTTTCCAGTCCACCAAAAATTTCTACGCTTTGCAGTAGAAGGGCGCCATTTTCAGTTCAGAGCCTTACCCTTCGGTTTGGCCACAGCACCACGAGTGTTTACAAAAATTCTGGCCCTTTATTGGCCAATCTAAGAACACAAGGTGTAATGATAATGGCATATCTGGATGACTTGTTGCTGATAGACCACTCAGTGAAAAAACTAGACGTGGTCGTTCACAAGACGATCAAGTATCTGGAATCTCACGGTTGGATTATCAACCGAGACAAGTCAGCCCTAAAAACCAGTCAAAAGTCTGGAATACTTGGGGCTAAGGTTGGATTCAGGCCAGAGAAATATATTCTTGCCTCGAGGAAAGGTGTTGTCTTTTTTTTTGATCCACTTAGTGGGTACAAAAAAGACAGCCGTCCATACGACTGTATATGAGGCTGCTGGGAAAAATGGTGGCATCATTCGAAGCAGTACCCTACGGTCAATTCCATTCAAGGAATTTGCAAGGGGCCATACTGTCAGCCTGGAACAAAAAAGTTCAGGCCCTAGACTTACAATGTCCTTGTCCCCTTCCGTTCGCAAGAGCCTCCGTTGGTGGTGGGTTCCCCAGAATCTGGAAAAAAGGAAATCCTTCAGTCCGATTTCTTGGAAGGTGGTCACTACAGATGCCAGCCTTATAGGCTGGGGAGCAGTACTGGAGCAATAGTCTCTCCAGGGCAGATGGTCGGATGCAGAAAAGGCCCTGCCCATCAATCTCTTAGAGATACGAGCAGCCCGGTATGCCCTAGTAGCATGGACATCCAAACTCCAAGGGTCCCCTGTCAGAATTCAATCAGACAATGCCACAGCAGTGGCATATATCAATCATCAGGGGGGCACCAGGAGTCGTGCAGCCCAGAGGGAAGTAAATGACATCCTGAAATGGGCAGAAAAATATGTCCCAGCCATATCTGCGGTATTCATTCCAGGAGTGGAGAATTGGAAGGCGGACTTTCTAAGTCGCCAGCAATTAGGCCCAGAGGAAGGGTCCCTTCACCCCGAGGTTTTCTGGACAATATGTCAGCGGTGGGGAACATCGGATGTAGATCTTCTAGCATCCAGATTCAACGCAAAGGGGGACAGGTTTGTCTCTCGGACAAGGGATCCCCTAGCTTGCGGCTCGGATGCCCTAGTGTTCCCTGGGGATCAGTTCAAGCTGATATATGCATTCACACCGCCACAATGGTTACCTCGATTACTCCGCAGAATCAGGGTAGAAAAGAAACCAGTGATTCCGGTGGCTCCAGCGTGGCCCCGAAGAGCGTGGTACGCGGAGATTGTAAAATTTCAGTGGGGAGTCCTTGGACTCTCCCACGTCGTCCGGCTTTCGCAAGGACCGATATACCACCCTTCCTTACCAGCCATAGGTTTGACGGCCTGGCTATTGAAGCCCACATTCTAAAAAAGAGAGGGCTCTCTAATGCTGTGGTATCTACCATGATCAATGCCAGGAAGCCGGTATCCAGGCAGATCTACTATAGAATCTGGAAGGCGTACATCGCGTGGTGTGAGGCCAAGAAATGGCATCCACATAAGTACGTAATAGGTAGGATTCTGGACTTCCTACAGTGGGCTGTAGATAGGAAGCTTGCCTTGAGTACTATCAAGGGTCAGATTTCGGCCTTGTCAATATTTTTTCAAAGGCCCTTGGCTTCGCATTCACTAGTCAAAGCCTTTATACAAGGAGTGATGCGTATTAGGCCTCTGGTTAATATTCCCATATGTCCATGGGATCTAAACTTGGTTCTGTCGGTTCTACAGAAACAACCATTTGAACCATTACAGCATATTTCCTTGGTGCTTCTCACCAGGAAATTGATTTTTCTAGTAGCCATTTGTTCGGCTAAAAGAGTATCGGAATTAGCAGCTATGTCCTGTAAGGAGCCATATCTGGTTATCCATAAGGACAGAGTAGTGTTACGTCCTCATCCAGCCTTTCTTCCTAAGGTGGTATCGAGGTTTCATTTGAACCAAGATGTGGTTCTTCCTTCTTTTTTCCCCAAACCTACTTCGGTAGAGGAAAAGTTATTGCATTCTTTGGATGTAGTAAGAGCAGTTAAAGCTTATCTAAAAGCCACTGCTCAGATTCGCAGAACGGATACTTTGTTTATTCTGCCGGAAGGCCCCAGAAAGGGTCAGGCAGCGTCAAAGTCTACTTTAGCCAAGTGGATTCGACAGGTCATTATGCAAGCTTATGGCTTGAGAAGGAGACCGCCTCCGTTCAAAGTTAGAGCGCACTCCACGAGAGCAGTTGGAACTTCATGGGCAGTGCATCACCAGGCCTCCCTGGCTCAAATCTGTAAGGCCGCAACATGGTCTTCGGTACACACGTTTACTAGGTCCTACCAGGTGGACGTTAGAAGTCAGGAGGATGTCGCCTTTGGGCGCAGTGTGTTGCAGGCCGCAAAAGATCCTCATGTCTGATAGCGCTCAGCTTATATATGGTGTATCCCCCCCCTCATTTGGCATTGCTTTAGGACATCCCATTAGTAATGACTATGTCGCTCTGTGTCCCGTGATGTACGAGAAAGAAAATAGGATTTTTATAACAGCTTACCTGTAAAATCCTTTTCTTGGAGTACATCACGGGACACAGAGCTCCCGCCCCTCTTTAGGGACACTTATTGCTTTGCTACAAAACTGAGGTGCTCCCGGATGGGAGGGGCTTATATAGGGGAGGGTACTTCCGGTTTTGGAAGTTGCCAGTGCCAGCACCTGACGGTATCTATATAACCCATTAGTAATGACTATGTCGCTCTGTGTCCCGTGATGTACTCCAAGAAAAGGATTTTACAGGTAAGCTGTTATAAAAATCCTATTTTTTCAGCCCCTGTTCAACAGGGGCATGCAATTATAATTATTGATCTAATAATTCACAGCAGGGACCATTGCTGCACCCACCAAGAGTAACTGTCAGGCCTTACAGTGTTGTGGCACCAGCACCACCATCAAAGGCCCAATTTTTACTACCACTGATCAACAATTATATGTTATTACAATTCCTGATATTATACTTGACAGCAGGGCGTTCCAGCACCCACCAAGAATAACTGTGAGTGCTTTCAGTGTTGTGCCAACACCAACACCTAAGGGGCCAATTTCTGCAGAGTATATACGGAAGGTCCCTACTTTCAAACATCCAACTTACAAACTACTACTACTTGCAAACGGAAGAAGACAACAGGAAGTGAGAGGAAATCTACCCCTTGGAAGGAAAATTCTCTCCTGTAAGAATTAATATGGGAAAAAGGTGTCTCCTCTCTACTGATGCTTTATCGCCAATCCTTGTTTCAATAAAAACACCACATTTCAAAAACAGTTGTCATTGGGACGCAAAGTGAGGTGAAATGTTCTGAACAGGGGCACAGACAGCAAAAAAAATGTGACAGGGGTGATAACCGTTCCCTATGTTTTACAAAAAGCTAAAAAAAAGGAATTTGCCATGGAGCTCCACTTAAACAATGCAGCTGTTCAAAATTACAAACAGATTCTACATAAGAACAAACCTACAGTCCCTGTCTTGTATGCACCGCCTGTATACGGCTGTTTAGAGTATATAGGTCCTTTTTTATTTTGTGTGCGGGGTTCCCCTTAATATCCATACAAGACCCAAAGGGGCTGGTAATGGGCTGGGGTGGGGTTGATGGGGTAGCTATGCCATTTTTCCTAAAGATTTTCATCCATATTACCGGGACCAGACATTACATTAAAGCCGCAAGCAGTTTTAAATGGCTTTTTTTTCCTTTAGAAGTGTCATTTTGTGCAGGGACAGTTCTAAACACGGGAAACACGTGGCACTTCACAGGCATACTTTAGACACCCCCCAGGTACAATATTTAAAGGAATATTTGACTTTTTTTTTTTCACTTTATGCATCATTAAAATGACTGCTCCTGGAAAACGTCCGTTTTTAAAACTTCTTTTTGCATTGATACATGTCCCCTGGTGCAGAAGCCGGGTTCCCAAACTCTGTTTCGGACAATAACATGGATAATAGTCGTTATAATTAGCACTTTAGAATCCGAACGTTCGCATCCATTGTATTTAATAGGGTTCTAATGTTCGCGCGAACTTTCGGTCCGTTCGCGGGTTCTGGTGCGAACCGAACCCGGGGGTGTTCGGCTCATCACTACTCTGCACCTTTTACATGAATCGTGGAAATGCTGGATTAAGATTGGGGGGGGGGGGGGGTTGAATTGACATCACAACTTTTTTAAGGATTAATCGTACAGTTCTAGTCCGCTGACAGAAGCGGCTGTGCGCTGTTCAAAGTGATACTCGCATTCTGAGCCGTATGGTCCAAACATTGATTTTCTGCGTTCAGAGCATGTGTCCCTGGACACTGTACAGTCACTACGTATTTCAGCCAATCATTGATTTTGACAAGGCTGCAAGCAGGGTGTCACCTGTGTATCCTGGGCACTGGCAAATGCTATACGGGCAAAAGTGCCTGTGTGCAGAATGCCAGTGGCTAGGTTTCTGTTCAGCCCCATCCTATCTGTTTTCTTGTGCTTTACTAGTGGCCCTTAACTGTTATGGGAGGCCACTTTAAAGTGTTTTCTCACTTTTTCAGAAATAAAATGAAAAGGTGAACTAAAAACAGCCTACACCCTCCCCACCCCCCTGGTCCTTGCTGTACTTACCTCAGAGGATGCTGAGCTGTCAGTGCCCACACAGCTGGCCCGGAGATCCAGGGATGTAAAACCCCTGCTCATTTCTTTGCAGCACTTCTGAGGCTGACCTTAAAATTCGCCACGCAGGTGCTGGCCAATCAGAATCACTCGGATCCACCCCAGAAGTGCTGCACAGAGAATAGCAGAGATTTCAAATCTCCGGAATGCTGGACTAGCTGCATGGGCATTAACAACTCAACATCCCAGGAGGTACGTTTTAACCCACACCGGGCAGTCCACAGCATTAGCGGGGGGACCCACACTTGAGTGGTCCACAGCATCGGGAGGGGGACCCACACCCGGGTGGTCCACAGCATCGGGGGGGGACCCAAACCCGGGCCGTCCAAAGCATAAGTGGTGGGGGGGACCCACACCTGGGCGGTTCACAGAATCAGGGGAGGGAGGGCGGTCCACAGAATCAGGGGGGAGGTCCACAGAATCAGGGGGGAGGGCGGTCCACAGAATCAGGGGGGCCCACCCCAAAGGGGTCCTTAGAATTGGGGGGGAACCCACACCCAGGTGATCCACCGAATCGGGTGACCCACAACTGGGAGGCCCTCAGAATCAGGGGCAATCCAAACCCAGGCAATCGACAGAATCAGGGGGACCCACAGAATCACGGGGACCCACGGAATTGAGTGTCCCAAACCCGGAGGATCCTCACAATCGAGGGACCAACACCTGGGGGATCCTCACAATCGGGGGACACACACTTGGGTGATCCACAGAACCGGGTGACCCACACCTGGGAGGTCCTCAGTATCAGAGGAACCTACACCCAATCGGTCCACAGAATCAGGGGGACACACGGAATCAGGTGACCCACACCCAGAGGCCCCTCACAATCAGGGGACCCACACTTGGGGGATCCTCACAATCAGGGGACTCGCCGAATGGGGGGGATCCTCACAATCAGGGGACCCACACTTGGGAGATCCTCACAATCAGGGGACTCACACCTGGGGGATCCAAAGAATCAATGGACTCACAGAACCAGATGACACACACTTTGGGATCCTCAGAATTAGGGGACCCACACCCAGGAGACTCTCAGAATCCAGGGGACCCATACCCAGGAGACTCTCAGAAATCAGGGGACCCACACGCTGGGAACCTCAGAATCCAGGGGAACCACACTCGGGGAACCTCAGAATCCAGGGGACCCACACTCGGGGAACCTCAGAATCCAGGGGACCCACACTCCGGCAACCTCAGAATCCAGGGGACCCACACTCCGGCAACCTCAGAATCCAGGGGACCCACACTCCGGCAACCTCAGAATCCAGGGGACCCACACTCCGGCAACCTCAGAATCCAGGGGACCCACACTCCGGGAACCTCAGAATCCAGGGGACCCACACTCCGGGAACCTCAGAATCCAGGGGACCCACACTCCGGGAACCTCAGAATCCAGGGGACCCACACTCCGGGAACCTCAGAATCCAGGGGACCCACACTCCGGGAACCTCAGAATCCAGGGGACCCACACTCCGGGAACCTCAGAATCCAGGGGACCCACACTCCGGGAACCTCAGAATCCAGGGGACCCACACTCCGGGAACCTCAGAATCCAGGGGACCCACACTCCGGGAACCTCAGAATCCAGGGGAACCACACTCCGGGAACCTCAGAATCCAGGGGAACCACACTCCGGGAACCTCAGAATCCAGGGGAACCACACTCCGGGAACCTCAGAATCCAGGGGACCCACACTCCGGGAACCTCAGAATCCAGGGGACCCACACTCCGGGAACCTCAGAATCCAGGGGACCCACACTCCGGGAACCTCAGAATCCAGGGGACCCACACTCTGGGAACCTCAGAATCCAGGGGACCCACACTCCGGGAACCTCAGAATCCACAGGACCCACACTCCGGGAACCTCAGAATCCACAGGACCCACACTCCGGGAACCTCAGAATCCAGGGGACCCACACTCTGGGAACCTCAGAATCCAGGGGACCCACACCATGCCAGTCCTGACCATACTGCTCATTGTACACACATTACACACACAGGGTGCAGACATAAGGAAGTGACACTCTATGCCAGGAACTCCGGTCCCACCTAGAAGACAATGAGCTCCTTCTATCAGGTAATATGAGAGGACACTATAGAAATCTCATGTACTGACCTTCTCACATCGGGGTCTCCACTGGGGACACACCGACCGATCTCCTTCCACTTCCACCAACACAGCCGGTGTCACTAATACACTCACCGGCAGCCAGGACACCAAACCTCTGGAGGCGTGTCTGTGTCAGCCGAACTCTGATGATTGGGTGCATTCTGTGGTGGGCGTGTCTTCTCGGCAGCTTTTGCTATTATAGATTGGTGCAGCGTGCCTGTCAGTGTCAGCGCTATGGGTGTCATTCAGGTCGGGTCCTGTAACCTGTTGTATCAGGCTCAGTTCACTCACTAACATCCCTATCTACGTTAGTAAGCCTTGTTTTTTAAAAAGAGAGTTTATTGGGATCTGATAATGAGAGTCAGAAATAGAGATCCTGTGTGTTAAATTCCAGACCCAACAAAGAACAAACATGTCATATTTTGTATCACACCTGACATTCAGGTCTTGTTCACCCCACATGGCACCACGTTTTTAAAGCAGAGTTCCACCCAAAAATGTAACTTCCGCTTTTCCGGTTCCTCCCACCCAGAGAATAAAATGGCGGTCGTTGCAATACTTTCTGTCACACCGTATTTGCACAGCGGCCTTACAAGCGCACTTTTTGGGGAAAAAATACACTTTTTTGAATAAAAAAATAAGACAACAGTAAAGGTAGCCCATTTTTTTTATATTGTGAAAGATAATGTTACGCCGAGTAAATTGATACCCAACATGTCACGCTTCAAAATTGCGACAAACTTTTACCCTTAAAAATCTCCATAGGCGACATTTAAAAAATTCTACAGGTTGCAAGTTTTGAGTTAGAGGAGGTCTAGGGCTAGAATTATTGCTCTCGCTCTAGCGATCGCGGCGATACCTCACATGTGTGGTTTGAACACCGTTTTTATATGTGGGCGCTGCTCACGTATGCGTTCGCTTCTGCACGCGGGCGCGTTTAAAAAAAATCGTATTTATTTTACCTTTTATTTTTATTTTTTACACTGTTCTTTTTTAAAAAAAAATATGGTGTCACTTTTATTCCTATTACAAGGAATGTAAACATCCCTTGTAATAGAAAAAAAGCATGAAAGGACCTCTTAATTAAATATGAGATCTGGGGTTAAAAAGACCTCAGATCTCATATTTACACAAAAATGCAATGAAAATAAAATAAAAATGGCCCTTTAAGAGCTATGGGTGGAAGTGACGTTTTGACGTAGATTCCACCCTGCTATGGTATGGAGACGGGTGTGGGCAATCTTCCCCTCACTCGTCTCTATACCCAGCAACTAGAAGGACCTGATTGCCAATGCCGATGGCTCCGGTAAGCGGCGGAGGGCACGGGAGAGTGGCGGGAAGGGGAGCCTCTCTCCCGCCGCCGATAAAGGTGATCTCGCTGCAAATCCGCCGCAGAGACCACCATTAACAGAAACAGGACCGCCGGCTGAAGAAGATGATACCTGGGTTATGGCAGCATAACAAACGTATATCAGCGTGCGGCGGTCCGGAATTGGTTAAGAGCTGCTTTATCTCCTGATCCGAATACCTCATCTCTGGTCTTTAGCAGCCCAGGAACCTCTGCTGTCATCCATGGCTTCTGGTTGGCACGTGTGGTGATAATCTTGGTGACTGTCCCATCATCTATGCAGAGGAAAGGAAAAACGTACCGCTCAAAAGCTTAAGAATTCACCAAATAGCTGCTACCGCCCGGTCACTCACACAGGTGCTGGCTCTGCACTGATGCATGGGAGGAAAAGAAACCCTGGACTGCCGCACTCTGTATAGACAGTTATTTATTCCAAAATTTCAAGTAAAAAATCCAAATTCAAAATAAATCCATAAATCCAAAACAACAAATGCAGATAGTCACGTCACGAATTGACGCTTACTCATAGCTCATAGCTTACTATGAGTAAGCGTCAATTCGTGACGTGAAACGCGTTAGCCACCCTTCCCTGCATGCACACTATCTGCATTTGTTGTTTTGGATTTATGGATTTATTTTGAATTTGGATTTTTTACTTGAAATTTTGGAATAAATAACTGTCTATACAGAGTGCGGCAGTCCAGGGTTTCTTTTTCTCCCGTCCATCATCTATGCACTTTTCGATGTAAGCAGTCACTGTTTCAGTGTACTCTTGTAAGTCTGTATGATTGTTGTAAGTGGCTGCCTCTTTAAACATGTTCCAGTCTGTGTGCTGAAAGCAGTCCTGCAGTACTGGAATAGCATTGTCTGGCCATACTGTGATTTGTTTTTGAACCAGTTTTACAAGTGTAAGCAACGGTTTATATGCTGGAATTAGCATAACAGAGATGTGATCTGAATACCCAAGGTGGGGGCGGGGTTCAACCTTGTATGCATTTTTCTCTGTTGTATAAACCACGTCCAGTATGTTGTTTGCCCTTGTTGAAAAATTCACATGTTGGTAGAACTTCGGCAAAACAATTTTTAAGTTTGCGTGGTTGAAGTCACCAGCAATAATTAAAAAGCCCAGTGGCGTTGCTAGCGGGGTGTGGGGGGTGCAGTCCGCACCAGGTGACACCCGCTAGAGGGGTGACACCATACCGACTCTTCTGAGGGTGAGGAGGGCCCTGGTATTTTCTTTCAGCTGTCCCAGCCGGAACATCTCCAGCACCGCAGCAGCGATGCTCTGGTCTGTGTGTGTCCTTCTTCCTCCTCCTACTTCCCTGCTGCGTGCTGAGCCTGTCACATGTGTGTCACTAACTATCTCCGCCCGGACGGCGCGGCTGCACACTGTTATCTCCTCTCCAGCCCGGGACGGGTGTATGTATGTACTACTGTTTGCCTAGCCGCCTGCCCTGCCCTGGCCCCAAGCTGGTGCTTCAACGGGCGGGAGCGCCGGGAGGGTGTCAGCTTGTGTTGAGGAAAAATAATAATTTGCCGGGACATTTCCCGGGACAAAATAAATCCGGGAAAAGGGTATGAATCCCGGGAATGTCCCGGCCAATCTGGGACAGTTGGCAACTATGCATTCCACCAGCCTAAACCATGGTTGACCCTGACTTTTCTATCAGCCTGTACCATGGTTGACCCTGACTTTTCCACGAGCCTGTACCATGGTTGACCCTGACTTTTCCACCAGCCTGTACCATGGTTGACCCTGACTTTTCTACCAGCCTGTACCATGGTTGACCCTGACTTTTCCACCAGCCTGTACCATTGTTGACCCTGACTTTTCCACCAGCCTGTACCATGGTTGACCCTGACTTTTCTACCAGCCTGTACCATGGTTGACCCTGACTTTTCCACCAGCCTGTACCATTGTTGACCCTGACTTTTCCACCAGCCTGTACCATGGTTGACCCTGACTTTTCCACCAGCCTGTACCATGGTTGACCCTGACTTTTCCACCAGCCTGTACCATGGTTGACCCTGACTTTTCCACCAGCCTGTACCATGGTTGACCCTGACTTTTCTACCAGCCTGTACCATGGTTGACCCTGACTTTTCTACCAGCCTGTACCATGGTTGACCCTGACTTTTCTACCAGCCTGTACCATGGTTGACCCTGACTTTTCCACCAGCCTGTACCATGGTTGACCCTGACTTTTCCACCAACTTGTCTAATGGTCAACTCTGACCTTTTCCCAAGAATGTCCATTTGTTAACTCTGGCCTTTTTAGAAGCCTGTCCCAGGGTGGACTCAAGCCTTTCCATCAGCCTATGTAACTTCTATAACATAAAGAAAGCGCTACACACTCTGTAAATCTTTATAGGTATCAGTGTTTATAAATGAAAAGACCATGCATATCATAAATAAACCGGGCCTAAAGTGGTTCTAAAGGCAGAAGGTTTTTTTATCTTAATGCATTCTATGCATTAAGATAAGAAACCTTCTGTTTGCAGCAGCTGCCCTCAGCCCCCCTAATACTTAACTGAGCTCCACCTCTATCCAGCAAGTTGCACGAGTGCCTTGGCCCTTGGCCGTCCAGAACTCTCAATCCTAATTGGCTGAGACACAGCAGCTGCATCATAGACTCCCGCTGCTGTCAATCAAAGTCAGTTAGATAATGAGGAGAGAGAGGGGGTTAGGCAAAACAGCAGCTCAGTGCCTGAATGAACACATAGAGCTGTGGCGCGGCTCAGCTTGGTTGCCCCCATAGTAAGCTGCTTGCTGTGGGGGCACTCAACAGGAGGGAGGGGCCAGGAGCATCGGCCAGGGACCCAAGACGAGGAGGATCCAGGTTGCTCTGTGCAAAACCACTGCACAGAGCAGGTAAGTATAACATGTTTGTTATTTTTAAAGAAAAAAAAACACGAGTTTAGTGTCACTTTAACCTCCCTGGCGGTTTTCCCGAGTGTGGCTCAGGGTGAGATTTCAGTACCATTAGCGGTAACCCCAAGCCACACTTGGGATTGCATTGCAGGATCCTGGTGCAGTATACTCACCTTGTCCCCAGGATCCTGCGATGTCCCCCCCGCTGTGTCTGCGGACTCTGTCCTCCGCCCGATGCCTCTATGTGCCAGGCTCCGTTCCCTGTGAGCGTCGTGACGCACGGGGGCGGAGCCTGGCGGCAAATTCAAAAATGACAAAATTCATAATACATATAGTACACTGTAATCTTACATATGACATTACTGTATGAAATTATTTCATATCCCATTTGTCCCTAGTGGTTTGTCCAGTGCCCTGCATGCACTTTTATATTATATACCGTATACTGTTCTTTCTGCCTGGAAACTTGAGATTGTCCATAGCAACCAAGAAGTGTCCCTTTATGTCAAAAGTGGTTTGAGACCAGCTAGAAAACAGTGATAGTAAATAAGAACACTTGCAGAATTGAGCGATAGTGAATAGTGGGGAAATTAATTTTATTGTAATTAATTTTTTTTTATTATTTATAGTTATTATATTATAATTTATGATTTTGTGTTTCAAACTTTATCATACCCGGGATGTCTACTAGACTCTTGTTTGGACAGATTTAAGTGTGTTATTCCTAAGAATTACAGGCCGAAAATATAAAACGCCAAATTTCCATGCAAAATAATGGTACCGCTTTCAGCATCAACAATCTGACATAATCAAACCGCCAGGGAGGTTAAAGTCCTTTTGTGCCGTTCTGTTCTGCCGATATGGTTCCTCCTATCGATATGGTTTCCTCTTGACTGCGCAGGCGCAATCTGACCCAACGGAAATCTCTGAACTTTAACAGCTGTTCGGCAGCTGTAGACGCGCTCGCTCCTGATTTTTAGTTACACACGCCGCTTTATTCTTCACGCCGCTCTATACAGCAAGGGGCGGATCAGATGTGATATTGAGCAGTGCATTTTGTTTGTTTATACACGCCGCCCGCTCTATACAGCAAGGGGCTGATATCCACTGTTTAACAGATCCATTACTAATATGTTTAAATGCGGCGTGTATAAACAAACAAAATGCACTGCTCAATATCACATCTGATCCGCCCCTTCCCGTATAGAGCGGTGTGAAGAATAAAGCGGCGTGTGTAACTAAGTGTAGCGGCCTCCTCACTCCGCTCTTTCTCTCGTCTCGTCTTTTTCTTGTCTAGGGGTATCTTAGAGGGGAGGGAGCTGGGACACCACGCCTGGCCTCCACCACATGTGTCAGTGCGGTATAAGCAACGTTCTTGTATTACCTTCGGGTCAGTGCTGTGCACCTGGATCCTCCCTCCAAGAGTCACCTTGAACAATGTCTGTTAGGAATTGAGCTCCACACCATTAAAGTTCAACACTCCTTTATTCTTCTTGAATGAACACAAACAGTTGAACTCCCTTGGATATAGAACAGGAAAGGAGGTGTGGATGCGAATAGGCCCAGACACAATTTGGTTCTCCACTTTCCTTCCTGAAAGTGGGCTACGGTCTCTGCACGAGGGGAATTTCCTTCCAGGCGGTCTCCGATGAGAGGCTCACCTGTCACCGGCAATATGCTGCACCGGGTCTTCAAGTGAGGAGCTCCCCCTGGTCCATTGCGCCTTCCGGATTCGGGTACCCACTCCCGGGGTTTCCTAGGATCTCCTTCCCTCGCGGAACTCAGTGTTGGGCACTGAGCTCGGGACCTCAATCCAAGTACCTCACCCCAGGCCAAAGGCACCTGGGATGGAACACGACCTCCGGCGGTCCTCCAGGCCCAGGCCACCCAGAGGACCGGCACGAACCACCGTCCACAAGCTGAAGGTGCCTGGGACTCCGACCCCGTGACCAAGATGGCCGGCCCCTTTATACCCTCTCCCGGCAAGCACGGCGGGTTCCCCGCCTCACCATACCGCTGCTGAGGGAGGACAAAAAGGAGGTACGGCACACAGCAATGATTCAACCCCAACCCAGGGCGACAGCGCCACCCACTGGGCTGCGGGGAATTACACATCACTAATGTCTCTGCCAAGTTCAAATTTACACCCGGGAAAGTACATACCCGCTACACTAGCATCGGGAGCGAGCGCGTCTACAGCTGCCGAACAGCTGTTAACGTTCGGAGATTTCCGTCGGCTCAGATTGCGCCTGCGCAGTCAAGAGGGAACCATATCGATAGGGGAACCAGCTCGGCAAGACACCGGGAGTCTTTTATTATTTGGTTTTAAAGGTTCCTTAATTTCCACTGAAAGTGCAAAAAGTTTAAAATGATACTGTAATTTCCATTATGTGGCACGCACAGATATGCATTTACATGACACACAGTGGATGAAGGGGTACCTTGTGGCAGACCAGTAGCAAACATTATTCCTTTGATCCTCTTTAGAGACTCGTGTTTCCCAGATACCAGCATCATTCTGGGCCTTAGTGCTGATAAGTGCTCCTAGCTTACATTTGCGCACTTAGATAAGGGGCACTGGTGTTAGAGAGATACCAGCTGTACACAGTTCTGATAACTGCTCAGCATGTTCTTCTGCACATTTCGGTTTCAAGGCCAGTTTAATTATTTACTTGTTGACATCGGAGGATCCTGCCATTTACAATTCGAGGATAAAGATAATTTACCTTTCACAACAATAGGCATCAAAGGATACTCCAGGAAAAATACATAAATGCGTTAAATATATATGAACAACCTATATTTGCTTTTATTCTTGGATACACTTACCACCTTTTTTAACATGGGTACAAGGACCTGTGTAGACGGGTCTTTTTTCACTGTGTTTAATGTTCGTTAAAGTGCAGCACAAACATAGATCATCAGATTCCCATTTACTTCAATGATGTAGTGTGGATGACAGTTTGGCTGCCTATGACCTGCTTTGCATTGCATTTGCTTTGGAGCGTGTTCTACTGAGATAATGTTTGCTTTCAGACAAGGCAGGTCAAAAGCAACCTTTTGCTGCGTTTTGTGTTTGAACGCATGTGCTTGAGCAGTTGTTAAAGAGGAACTTCAACCTTAAAAAAAGAAAAAGAAAAATCAGCAGCTACAAATGCTGATTTTTAAACATCAGGTACTTACCAGTACCTGGTTCAGCCCTGTCTTCCCCGCAGCTTTTCCTGCACAATTCTTCTCACCGCTGCAGGTGTCATGTTACTTGGATGTGGAATGTGGAATTCCCTTCCACAGGCGGTGGTTTCAGCGGGGGGGCATCAATAATAATACTGACATATAATCACACATAGGTTGAACTTGATGGACTTGTGTCTATTTTCAACCTCACCTGCTATGTAACTATGTCACCAACTATGTAACTTCCTGAGGAAATACAGCAGGCCCTGCACTGCGCATGTTGGCAGGTAGAAATTAAGGAGAGGATCCCTTAAAGGTTGCTGCCTCGCTTCTGAAGAGCTTACTGGGAGTCCCTATAAAAAAGATGTCTGGAGCTGGGGTTTAGGGTCTTCCAGATGGGGTACTAACAGAGAAGCCAGGCATGAAGAAGTTGTCCATGCTCTCCCCCTTTGGGAGAGAGGCTGCTAGGGGCTTAAACCCCCCCCCCCCCAACAACATCCAGCTCTTAAGAAGGCAATGCCTAGCTGGGGATAGACACGTGGTGGCCCGTCCACTAGGGGCACATGGGGGCCGTCCCCCATCAATGCGTCCAGCTCCCTCATCTACATGCCAGGGCGCCAGATGCATGGATTCTGTCCCCATAGTTAATTAACATGGGGCACCCTTTACCTTTGCACCCCTGGTACTACAGCCTTATCCTCACTACCCTGCTAGTCCCCCATCTCTCTCACCTGCACATCCTATACTCCTGCACACATAATCTTCACCACTTTTTTGGTGTCAGGTGCTCATCTCCATTCTTTATATTTCTACGCTACATGTGAGATTCTCACACTGTATACATATTTTTTTACAGACTCTGGAGTCATGCACCTTTACTCAATACTCACAGAGGTGTTCATTTATTGGGATCTGTGTGCGCTTGTGCGCCCTCTGCAGCTTGCCCGCCTCAGCTCCCGGGACAGGCTATCATACGGCACCCTGGCTGGACCACAACATATGCCTTGTTTACTGGCTCCATGTAAGTCATGCGGGATTTAATCTTCCAATTCCACTCACCATATACGGTACCTATATATGCAGATATTACTTTCTCGTGTTTTTTATTTTATCTTTTTGTCCTTCATAGACAGATTGACGCATTCGCCCCTGAAGAGTGGTTTTATACCATGAAACGCGTCGGGCTTCATTAAATGCAGTCATGACCTTAATAAATATCATGTTTCTCCTTATATTTTTATGTTTTTACTTTTATACCCACTACATGGATTACCTTATACTAGCTACCAGCTTGTGTCTTGACACCCATACAATATATGTTTTAACATATATTTATTGTATCTATGTTATGTATACAATTCTACTCTGCATGTATGTATTATGTACAAATATACTCAGTGTCAATAAATACTTTTATACTTTTTTACATATATGGTCAGTCATATGCCTCATTTAAAGTCCCGAACTTTTCCTTCCTTATATAACATGGATTCCAATAGGGTTT
Source organism: Rana muscosa (assembly GCA_029206835.1). Taxonomy (NCBI): domain Eukaryota; kingdom Metazoa; phylum Chordata; class Amphibia; order Anura; family Ranidae; genus Rana; species Rana muscosa. The sequence goes on from CM055120.1 coordinate 164,854,938, forward strand.
TTTTTTAAATACATGATTAGAGCCAGAGGCTCTAATAGGCTTTAAAAAAGGGTGGTCTCCGGGCGAAGAGCACTGCGCTCCGAGCCCACCCAGTTGTGTTACAAGAAGCGAATGAATATTCGCTCTTGTAATACTGAATCTTCTACTGGCCAATCAGGAAGCCGGTCATGAGACCCGTCACCCGATTGGATTGGCAGGCAGGAGATACATGGCACATGAAGGAGAGGAGAGAGAAGACGCACGCAGGCTAACCAAACAATACACAAGCAGCCTGCAGCCTGAAGAGAAGCCGCCGCCTGCCATGCCGAGATGGGGTAAATGCAGGGCCCCAACTGACTCACAGACCGGGGGGCTCGCCGCCCATGACCGTCGGGGGGAAATGGGGGGCTGCCATCCAGGAGGGGGGGTGGAGGTGGTGGATTGTTTGCTCCCCCCCAAAAAAAAAACACGCTGATACCAGCTTATGTGTACATGGATACATAGGATAACATGCTGGGGAGTTTACTTGCTGCGGAAAAAAACATGCCTGTAGCCAAAAACAGCAGCTGTAAAAACGTCCAGTGTGCACGAGGCTCTAGTGCGCTTGATACATAGTGGGATGACTGAGGGCTCTTTTACATGGGCAGCAGTCTCTACTACTTCTGTAGAGCAGCAGTTGCCTGTTTTTACAGGCCTTTTTTTTAAATACCAAGGCAGATTTTGTATTGAAATACTGTGTTGGAACCTCGGTGGATGAGTTTGATAGCCTACATGTCAAACTCTGCAAGCTGAAATAAGTTTGCTGCAGCGTGTGTACTATACTGCCAAGCTGCAATGTTAGAATTTAGGGGCATGGAATGTAAAAAATGCATATCAACCACCTGGTTCTACTGCCCCTATGCCACCCCTGTGAAATGATCCCAAGTGTGCACAAGAGTTTGTCTTTTGCTTCCTATATGTGTTTGTTGAGAAACATTTTTAGAGGATCTAGAATTTAGTACTTTTTTTTATTTTATTTGAAATCGTGTTCCAGAACTCCCAAATGAGTCCCAGACAGAGCTACACAATCCTGACAGTGCTAAGACCATAAATACCTTCACAAAGTGCTTGTAATATCTGCAAAAGATGGTGCTGTGCATAGAAAGTAAGAATTCACCAGCACTCCAAAAGATGCGTTTCTACAATTTATTATGACAATATAATTTCACATAGGTTACACTTCCATGCCAGCGTCTTCGAGCCTCACAAGCTCCCTTCTGCAGGGTGACACTGATTGAATCACCCAGAGAAAAGGAACCCCTGGTGGCCCTCAAAATATTGGCTCTGGGCTTCAGCAAAATGGCAGCCTCCAGCAAGAAGAAACAGGAACAATGCTGGAGGCAATTTACAGTAGAGTGACCAGACATCCCCGGTTTCAGGGGACAGTCCCCGAATTGAGGATACTGTCCCCGGACCAAATCTGTCCCCGGTTTGGTCCCCGGATTGAATTTGAACAGGGGCTGGAGCAATTTCAAAGACAGTCAGTGCAGAATAAAAAGAAAAATCGGAATTACACACCGCCGCTCCTACTAGCTTAGGGGGGTGTATTTTTTCCATTATCTGTGCCCCTTTCTGATGATCATGTGCTGGTCGGAGCGGAGGGAATATTTCTTCAGTTTGGGGTGCATACCCATTCAGCTCCGCTCGCATGTTCTTCTGCCTTGGCTCAAGTCCCGGCCAGCCGCCTGCCCGCTTATCTCCTTGCCTTCCCTGGCAGAGTGATCTTCCTCCGCTCCCCACCCAGTAGTAGCAGGGGCCCGGAGAATAAGACTTGACAATGACAGGCTGTGAGGCGGGCGGCGAAAGGGCAGAGAGTCGCTGATTGCTGTCATTACTAGTAAAAAAAAAAAAATATGTCCCCGGATTTCATTTTAAAAATCTGGTCACCTTAATTTACAGCACACTCTAATTTTGGTAGCATAATTATTAATGTGGAATATACAGTATGTTTCTTGTTAACTAAAATTATTTTTCATTTTTTAAGTTGTTATGGATAAAGTTTAACAATGCCATGCCTTTAGAGCCAATTAAATAGATTCTGGAGAAGATACCAACTAGTAGCCAATGAGATTTTCCATCTAGCGTATTCAAAACCCAGACAAATTGCTCTGACTAATCACAGCACCCTCTGCTAAACACAGGATTGTCATACTTTCCATAACATATGGAACAAAGGTCTACCGTCTATACAGTTTTAGATGTACAATTTGACAGCATGTATTTAGCAGTGCTCATCAGAGGCTTCTTGAAATTATAAAAGCCAGTAACCAACTATATTACTCTCCTTAGTTCTGTATCTGTCATTGGTGTTTATTTTGGCTAATTTTCAATAATTTGTGCACTTAACACTCATGTGGACCTGTCATTGTATTGTTAAAGTGTATGTCAAGCCAAAAAAAACTTTTACTAGTTTTGAACAGAGTGGAAAGGGATTAGAACTTATCTGGTTTTTAGGCCTTATGCATAGTGGTCATCAATAAGGGCATTTGACATTTTTTTCCCCTAAATGCCCCTCCATGTTAGTCTATGTGTCCATGCACACAGACATTTACAGGCGTTTAAAGGCAGAAAAAAACTTCCAGGAGAATTTGGCTGCTAACAAACCTCTGACGTGCCTAAGCGTGTCAAGCGTTTGAGCATTCATTCATTTCAATGGCCAGAATACATTTCTATGCTGACCACTGAAATGAATGAATGACGAGCCTAAACACATTGCCAGGAGAAAGACATTTAGAAGACCTGGCCAAAACGTTCAGTGTGAATGGGGTCTTAGTAAAAGGCAGTCTATAGACGGTGCAAATTTCCCGTGGTTACAGGAAAGAAATTTGCACGATTCCCTCATCAACACACACAGTGCTGACAGGGGAATTCCTTTGTCCAAGCAAAAGTCTTCTCCAAGTGGGGACGCGGGGGTGGGGGGCGGGGGAAGTCATCCCTGCCGTAAGAAACAAGTTATTATCGCTAGTGGCTATAGCAAGTGAATCAATCGATCAACTTGGTACATTCAACCTGCCCATTAATGGTTTGAATCTCCTTTCGAGATTCGAACTGTCTATGGCCGGCCTTAATCTGGGGTCAGTTAGGCCCCTTTCACACTGGCACGTTTTTCAGGCGGTTTAGCGCTAATATTAGTGCTGTTATACCGCCTGAAAAATTGTGCCCTGTATTCTTCAATGTGAAAGCCCAAAGGCTTTCACACTGAAGGGGTGTGCTAGCAGGACCGCTCCAAAAGTCCTGCTAGCCGCATCTTTACAGCGGTGAAGGAGCGGTGTGTTCACCGCTCCTTTACCGCGGCTGCCCATTGAAATCAATGGGACACCGCGGTAATACCGCCCGCAAACCGCGGCAATAGCCGCGGTTTGCGGGCAGTATTAACCCTTTTTTTCGGCCGCTAGCGGGGGTTAAATTCACCCCCCTAGCGACCGCATACCGCGGTGATAACGACAGTATAGCGGCGCTGAAAATAGCGCCGCTATACCACCATCGCACCTGCCCGCCCCAGTGTGAAAGGGGTCTTAGAGAGATTTACTCTCTTTTTGCTTTTTCTGTTGACATTGCTTTCACCAGACTTGGTCTATGTTGTTTCTGGAGAGTCCCCCTCACTTCCTCCGTGGTAAAAGAATTGTCAGCAGGTCAAGACGTTAAGGTAAATCTCTCAGACGGAACCACTAACAGCAGTAGAGACCTAAAACAGAAAAAAAAAGTTGAGGCTAGACATACACTTTAACCACTTCAATACCATGCACTTATACAGCTTCCTGCCCAAGCCAATTTTGAGCTTTCAGCACTGTCGCAATTTGAATGACAATTGCGCGGTCATGCTACACTGTACCCAAACAAATTTTTTATCATTTTGTTCCCACAAATAGAGCTCTCTTTCGGTGGTATTTGATCGCCTCTGCGATTTTTATTTTTTGCGCAACAAATAAAAAAAGAGCAAAAATTTAAAAAAAAACGATGTTTTTCTTTGTTTCTGTTAATTTTTTTTTGTAAATAAGTACCTTTTCTACTTCAATGATGGGCACTGATAAGGCGGCACTGAAGGGCACTGATAAGGCGACACTGATGGGCACCGATGAGGTGGCACCAATGAGGTGGCACTGATGAGGTGGCACTGATGGGCACTGATGATGGGCACTGATATGTGGCACTGGTATGCGGCACTGATGGGCACTCATAGGTGGCACTGATTGGCACTCATAGGCGGCACTGATTGGCACTCATAGGCGGCACTGATGGGCAGTCATAGGCGGCACTAATGGGCACTTTTAGGTGGCACTGATGGGCACTTATGGGTGGCACTGATAGGTGGCACGGACGGGCACTGATAGGTGGGCACTTATGGGCACAGATGGGCACGAATGGGCACTGATAGGTGGCACTGATGGACACTAGTAGGTGGCACTGGTGACACTGCTGCCTAGCAATGCCAGCCACCACACATTATTTTCTTGCCATGATCGTGCCAGTCAGTGCCCATGTGTGGGCACTGATTGGCATATTTTTTTATGTTTTTTTTTATATATTTTTTTTTTACTACATGTGGATGGCCATGGGGGCCATCCACATGCTTAGGGCTTCCCTGGTGGTCCTTGGGGGCTTCCCTGGTGGTCCAGTGTGGGTATCCGAGGGGGGGCTGCGCTGATAAACAATCAGCGCGAACCCCCCCTGTCAGGAGAGCCGCCGATCGGCTCTCCTCTACTCGCGTCTGTCAGACGCGAGTGAGGAAGAGCCGATCAACGGCTCCTCCTGTTTACTTCCTGATCAGCTGTGATTCGACACGGCTGATCACATGGTAAAAAGCCTCCGACGGAGGCTTTTTACCGAGATCAGTGTAGCGGTGGGTCAGACTGACCCACCGCTCCACCGATCGCCGCGATGCGCGCCCCCCCGGGCGCGCGGCGGCTGTTATCCCGCAGGACGTCATATGACGTCCAGTGTGGATAACAGAACCACTTCCCGGACGTCAATTTGCTATTGACTGGGCGGGAAGTGGTTAAAGGGGTTGTAAACCCTCTTGTTTTTCACCTTAAGGCCTCATGCCCACGGACGTTTTTACAGCCGCGTTTTTTGAGCGTTTTTTACAGCTTAAAAACGCCTGTCCATGTTAGTCTATAGCTTCATGCCCACCTAGACGTTTTTGAGCTGCAAATAGCATAGACGTTTTTAAGCTGTAAAAGAAAAAGTAAAAGAAAACCAGGACCAGTGTGTTCCTCAGCGTCGGCGTTAGGCATAAAAAAACGCGATAGTAAGATGAGGTGTATAATAAAGGCCTTCAATACACCGCTCAGCGCCTCGGACTCGCACAATTGCAAAAAAATCTTGTAGTAGGTGACCGACACTAGAAATAGATAACACACAGATATTAAAAGTGATACCATACACGAATTTCTGCTGTAGGAGGTGATTTCACCACCACAGTTAAAAAAAAGAGCATATATGCCGAAGCATGGGGGCAGCAGGGGCGGAGGAGCGATTTTGCTCCTAATGCCGCGTACATACGGTCGAAATTCCGACGGAGGCCTGCCCGTGGAAAATTCCGACCATGTGTACGCGGCATAACTTTTTTGCGGGAGGATGCCCCCATGCTTCGGCATATATATATATTTTAGGCACAGGTTGCGTTAAAACATTTTTTTATTTTTTACTAGGTTTTGTTTTGGTATTTGCTTTGCAGGTATGGCATGGTAAGGTCTTACTGTTGTACTGTAATGTTACTTTGTTTTAATGTTAACCACCATTTGCTTAGCAGGTACGCCATTCAGTTGCAGCGCGGATCTATTTATCTTGACAGCAACAGCGTTTGCTCCCACGATACATAAAGCCGTGACTCCAACGCTGTAGGAGGTGATTTCACCACCACAGTTAAAAAAAAGAGCATATATGCCGAAGCATGGGGGCAGCAGGGGCGGAGGAGCGATTTTGCTCCTAATGCCGCGTATATACGGTCGAAATTCCAACGGAGGCTTGCCCATGGAAAAGTCCGACCGTGTGTACGCGGCATAACCTTTTATGCCGCGTACATACGGTCGAAATTCCGACGAAGGCTTGACCGTGTGTACGCGGCATAACTTTTTTGCGGGAGGATGCCCCCATGCTTCGGCATATATGCCCATCATTAGAAGTGGGTGGATAAGGGAGGTATTCTAATGGTGGGCATACCCACCAATCAATCTCTTTTTTTCGTTCAGCCAATAGGCTGTATGAAAAAAAAGATTACAATACATGTCCAACAAGGACCAGCAACGTACTGGTATGTTGCTGGACTTTGAATGTTTATACCAGAATGATGCCTGCGGGTTTAGGTATCATCTTGGTATCATTCTTTTCAGCCAGCAGCCGGCTTTCATGTAAAAGCAATTCTAGCAGATAATTAGCCTCTAGACTGCTTTTACAAGCAGTGGGAGGGAATGTCCCCCCCCCCCGGATATAAAAAGCGCCATTGGGAAATTGGGAAAGCATTTTATCACACCGATCTTGGTGTGGTCAGATGCTTTGAGGGCAGAGGAAAGATCTAGGGTCTAACCCCCCAATTTTTTTCAAAAAAAGAGTACCTGTCACTACTTATTGCTATCATAGGGGATATTTACATTCCCTGAGATAACGATAAAAATGGTAAAAAAATAAAATATGGAAGGCACAGTTTAAAAATAAAATAAAAAAGCCAAATAAATAATAAAAAAATTTAAAAAAAAGCACCGCTGTCCCCCCCTGCTCTTGCGCAAAGGCGAACGCAAGCGTCGGTCTAGCGTCATATGTAAACAGCAATTGCATCATGCATGTGAGGTATCACCGCGAAGGTCAGATCGAGGGCAGTCATTTTAGCAGTAGACCTCCTCTGTAAATCTAACGTGGTAACCTGTAAAGGCTTTTAAATGCTTTTAAAAATGAATGTAGTTTGTCGCCGCTGCGCGTTTGTGCGCAATTTTAAAGCATGTCGTGTTTGGTATCCATGTACTCGGCCTATGATCATCTTTTTTATTTCATCAAACATTTGGGCAATATAGTGTTTTTTAGTGCATTAAAAATAAAAAAAGTGTGTTTTTCCCCCAAAAAATGCATTTGAAAAATCGCTGCGCAAATACTGTGTGGAAAAAAAAATGTAACACCTACTATTTTAATCTGTAGGGCCTTTGCTTTAAAAAAATATATAATGTTTGGGGGTTCAACATAATTTTCTTGCAAAAAATTTTTTTTTTCATGTAAACAAAAAGTGTCAGAAAGGGCTTTGTCTTCAAGTGGTTAGAAGAGTGGATGATGTGTGACATAAGCTTCCTAATGTTGTGCATAAAATGCCAGGACAGTTCAAAACTCCCCCAAATGACCCCATTTTGTAAAGTAGACACCTCAAGCTATTTGCTGAGAGGCATGTTGAGCCCATTGAATATTTTTTTTTTTTGTCCCAAGTGATTGAATAATGACCAAAAAAAAAAATAATTTACAAAAAGTTGTCACTAAATTATATATTGCTCAAACATGCCATGGGCATATGTGGAATTACACCCCAAAATACATTCTGTTGCTTCTCCTGAGTACGGGGATACCACATGTGTGGGACTTTTTGGGAGCCTAGTCGCGTACGGGACCCCAAAAACCAAGCACCGCCTTCAGGATTTCTATGGGTGTAAATTTTTGATTTCACTCCTCACTGCCTATCACAGTTTCGGAGGCCATGGAATGCCCAGATGGCACAAAACCCCCCAAATGACCCCATTTTGGAAAGTAGACACCCCAAGCTATTTGCTGAGAGGTATGTTGAGTATTTTGCAGATCTCGCTTTTTGTCACAAAGTTTTGAAAATGTAAAAAAAGAAAAAAAAAAAGAAAAAAAAATGTCTTTCTTAATTTTCAAAAACAAATGAGAGCTGTAAAATACTCACCATGCCTCTCAGCAAATAGCTTGGGGTGTCTACTTTCCAAAATGGGGTCATTTGTGGGGGTTTTGGGCTATTTTGACATTTTATGGCCTTCAAAACTGTGATAGGTAGTGAGGAGTGAAATCAAAAATGTATGCCCTTAGAAACCTTGAAGGCGGTGCTTGATTTTTGGGGTCCCGTACGCGGCTAGGCTCCCAAAAAGTCCCACACATGTGGTATCCCCGTACTCAGGAGAAGCAGCAGAATGTATTTTGGGGTGTAATTTCACATATAACCATGGCATGTGTGAGCAATATATCATTTAGTGACAACTTTTTGTACATTTTTTTTTTCTTTTTGTCATTATTCAATCATTTGGGACAAAAAAAAAATATTCAATGGGCTCAACATGCCTCTCAGCAAATAGCTTGGGGTGTCTACTTTCCAAAATGGGGTCATTTGGGGGGGTTTGTGCCATCTTGGCATTTTATGGCCTTCAAAACTGTGATAGGTAGTGAGGAGCGAAATCAAAAATTTATGCCCTTAGAAACCTTGAAGGCGGTGCTTGGTTTTTGGGGTCCCGTACGCGGCTAGGCTCCCAAAAAGTACCACACATGTGGTATCCCCGTACTCAGGAGAAGCAGCAGAATGTATTTTGGGGTGTAATTTCACATATGCCCATGGCATGTGTGAGCAATATATCATTTAGTGACAACTTTGTGCAAAAAAAAAAAAGTTTGTCATATTCCCGCAACCTGTGGCAAAATATAAAATATTCCATGGACTCAACATGCCTCTCAGCAAATAGCTTGGGGTGTCTACTTTCCAAAATGGGGTAACTTGGGGGGGTTTTGTGCTATTTTGGCATTTTATGGCCTTCGAAACTGTGATAGGTAGTGAGGAGTGAAATCAAAAGTTTACGCCCTTAGAAATCCTGAAGGCGGTGCTTGGTTTTTGGGGCCCTGTACGCGGCTAGGCTCCCAAAAAGTCCCACACATGTGGTATCCCCGTACTCAGGAAAAGCAGCAGAATGTATTTTGGGGTGCAATTCCACATATAACCATGGCATGTGTGAGCAATATATCATTTAGTGACAACTTTTTGTAAATTTTTTTTTCTTTTTGTCATTATTCAATCATTTGGGACAAAAAAAAAAAAATTCAATGGGGTCAACATGCCTCTCAGCAAATAGCTTGGGGTGTCTACTTTCCAAAATGGGGTCATTTGGGGGGGTTTTGTGCCATCTTGGCATTTTATGGCCTTCAAAACTGTGATAGGTAGTGAGGAGTGAAATCAAAAATTTATGCCCTTAGAAACCTTGAAGGCGGTGCTTGGTTTTTGGGGTCCCGTACGCGGCTAGGCTCCCGAAAAGTCCCACACATGTGGTATCCCCGTACTCAGGAGAAGCAGCAGAATGTATTTTGGGGTGTAATTTCACATATGCCCATGGCATGTGTGAGCAATATATCATTTAGTGAAACTTTGTGCAAAAAAAAAAAAGTTTGTCATATTCCCGCAACTTGTGGCAAAATATAAAATATTCCATGGACTGAACATGCCTCTCAGTAAATAGCTTGGGGTGTCTACTTTCCAAAATGGGGTCATTTGGGGGGGTTTTGTGCTATTTTGGCATTTTATGGCCTTCGAAACTGTGATAGGTAGTGAGGAGTGAAATCAAAAATTTGCGCCCTTAGAAATCCTGAAGGCGGTGCTTGGTTTCCGGGGTCCCGTACGTGGCTAGGCTCCTAAAAAGTCCCACACATGTGGTATCCCCGTACTCAGGAGAAGCAGCAGAATGTATTTTGGGGTGCAATTCCACATATAACCATGGCATGTGTGAGCAATATATCATTTAGTGACAACTTTTTGTAATTTTTTTTTTTTTTTTTTTTGTCATTATTCAATCACTTGGGACAAAAAAAAAAAATATTCAATGGGCTCAACATGCCTCTCAGCAATTTCCTTGGGGTGTCTACTTTCCAAAATGGGGTCATTTGGGGGGGTTTTGTACTGCCCTGCCATTTTAGCACCTCAAGAAATGAGATAGGCAGTCATAAATTTAAAGCTGTGTAAATTTCAGAAAATGTACCCTAGTTTGTAAACGCTATAACTTTTGCGCAAACCAATAAATATACGCTTATTGACATTTTTTTTACTAAAGACATGTGGCTGAATACATTTTGGCCTAAATGTATGACTAAAATTGAGTTTATTCGATTTTTCTTATAACAAAAAGTAGAAAATATCATTTTTTTTCAAAATTTTCGGTCTTTTTCTGTTTATATCGCAAAAAATAAAAATCGCAGAGGCAATCAAATACCATTAAAAGAAAGCTCTATTTGTGGGAAGAAAAGGACGCAAATTTCATTTGGGTACAACATTGCATGTCCGCACAATTTACAGTTAAAGCAGCGCAGTGCCGAATCCCAAAAACAGGCCTGGTCCTAATGGCCCGAAATGGTCCGGGGCTTAAGTGGTTAATGTTATTATGGGGTTTTCAGGCTTTTAACCCTATGTCACACATCTATTTATTTTCTATGTTGACAGCACAACCAGGGATCCGAATAATATAACATGCATGCCAAGTAATTTTCCCATAATTCTCTCCAAAGCAACGGGGATAGGTAAAGGGGAAGGTCAGGTTATCTCAAAAGAAAACTCCACTTTTTGAAGAAATATAACTAATTAGTTGCTATGGAAGTCTTTTTGTAACTTTTCATTTTAATCAGCAGCTGTTGTGACTTCATATAACTGCCCAAAAATTTTAATACAATTTCCTTGTTTAAATGTTGAGAACGCTGCAGGAACTCCTAACACTGAACTGCGGGATATGCAAATTATGTCTAAATACAAAAGACATTAACTCTTATGCGGTGTACACACGATCGTTTTTCATGCCATTTTTTACCCCAACGTTTTTCACATCGTTTTTTTTCATGTTTCCTCTCAAGCCTGTCTTGCGTACACACGATCATTTAAAAAAACGTTCAAGCAAAGCGCAGTGACGTACAACACATACGACGGCACTATAAAGGGGAAGTTCAGTTCTAATGACGCCACCCTTTGGGACGCTTTTGCTAATTTCGTGTGCTAATTTCCGCGTGTTAGTAAAAGTTTGGTGAGAGACGATTCGCGCTTTTCAGTCTTCGTGCTTTGAAGATCGTTTTGTGGAGTTCAGTTTGTGCCTGTGGGTTCGTATCTGTCTTGCAGTGCTTGTAGTCAGTTCGTATCTGTTTATTCAGTGCGTTCTTGTCTGCTCGTTCCTGTTTTTCAGCTTGTTCTTCATAGGCCTTGCTGTTTTTCCGTTCGTTCTTCTAGTTCGTTCTGAGCTGCCGACCGTTATCTAGCCATGTTGCGGCTACGTACTCGTCGTAGAGTTCGTGCTGTAGGTGGTGCCGGGGTTCATGCTGTATCCTGACTCCAGGCCATGAACAGGGTGAGGAGGAGTTCATGGACCAAGAATTGGTTGCTCCAGCGGCACCAGTTCTGTCATATGCCTTTGTTGCGGGAGATCAGGGAGAATAATCCTGAGGACTACAGGAATTTTCTCAGGATGTCTGACCCCGTATTTCAGCATCTGTTGGCTTTGGTGTCCCCCTACATTACCAGGCAGGACACCGTTATGCGTGAAGCCATCAGTGCTGAGCAGAGGCTCATTGCCACGTTGCGATACCTGGCGACTGGGAGAAGCCTGCAGGACCTAAATTTCTCCACAGGCATATCCCCCCAGGCTCTGGGTATCATTATACCAGAGACGTGTTCTGCCATCCTTCAAGTTTTGCAGGAGGACTATATTAAGGTAAGTGTTCTTATTTCAAACCTCACATTGTATGTATTTCTTTGTTAATATTTTTTTGAGGGTTTATTAGAAGTCCCTAATTCCCATGATTCTTAGCTGCAGGGAATGTCCCCTTTCTCCACATGGTTATTTATTTTTGGGAATGTTTTTATTAGGCCTACATTTAAATTTGCCTTACCTAACCTCTCCAGCATGCTATCCTGGGGCCATACCCACCTTGCCTAGTCATTTCCATGTATTTTAATCTATGCTCCATCGTAGTGCTTTACCCTAAACGCACCCTAAAGATTGCCTAGGAATGTAAAAATTTTTAAAAATTCATACAGAGTGCTACAGCCTTCTTTTGTGATCTCCCCAACTCATCTTCAACCCCCCCCCCTCCAGTTTTTATTTTGGGTTTGTTTTTGGTTTGTTGTTGCTTACTAATAATGTTTTAATTTTTCGGTTTCTCCCAATGTTGGTTTTCTTAAATCTGCTTTCAATGTTTCTGTCTCAAAGTATTAATTTATTTTTAATTAAATTCCACAGTTCCCTTCTACGCAACATGAATGGCAGAATGTGGCATCTGAGTTTGCCCAACGATGGAACTTTCCGAACTGTGGAGGGGCCATCGACGGCAAACATGTTCGGGTCGTCCCACCACCCCATTCGGGATCCTTTTATTATAATTATAAGGGGTTCCACAGCATCGTCATGATGGCAGTGCTGTCGGCCACCTACGAATTCCTCTATGTGGACGTTGGCAAGAATGGCAGGATGTCTGATGGAGGAGTCTTTGCACAGACAGAGTTTGGGGAACGGCTCCTATTGGATCAGCTGGCCTTGCCACCAGCGGAGCAGAATGTGGAGGGACTCCCATTTGTTTTTGTGGCGGATGAGGCGTTTGGCCTGGGTCCCCATTTGAGGAGGCCATTCCCGCAACGCACCCTCACCCCTGAGAGGAGGGTGTTCAACTATCGGCTGGTCAGAGCAAGAAGGGTGGTGGAAAATGCCTTTGGCATCATGGCCAGCCAATTCCGCCTGTTCCTCACCTCCATCCACCTTGCCCCTTACAAATGGAACCATGTTGTAATGGCTTGTTGTGTGCTCCATAATTTTCTCAGGGTGCATTCAACCAATTATATGACTTTGACTTGGCCTGAGGCCTCATTATTGGAAGCTGAAAATTTAGTGGCCCTGGAAGCTGGCCGTCCAGGCTTGGCCCCCCAAACCGGACGTGAGGTCCGTCAACAATATGTTGATTATTTTGTGGGTAGGGGGGCCATTGATATGCCTGATGAATTTTAACATTATTATTTGTAAAAATAAAACCTTTTTTTGAGAAAATATTGTTTTGGTGTTTTCATTAAATATTCTTTTAGGTTTCTCGTAGGTTTACCTAGTGCACTTGTAGTGCCATGTGTATTTTGCATTCTTAATTAGCCTTCATTGTCAGTGTAAACACAAAACATTGATTAGTTCACTTTGCACAACATTTACATAATGAAGCCACAAATTCTTGTTAAGAAAATACCTTTTTTTATTTTTTTGGAGGAAACTTCCTTTTAAATGTAGATGTCCTAAAAATATTTTTGGGGTTAAAATGCATGAACAGCCATGCATAAAAAAAATATCAAAAAAAATATTGTGAAAATGTAAACATGTACTATTCATTAAAGCTTAAAAGAAAAACAAACCTGCCAAAACACAGCAAGTTCAACGTTATTTTGTGTTCAAACATTATACATGCCCAAGCACAGTCATGATATTTTGTAGCTTTTCCTCAACCCGCTTGGTATTTTGCCTGATCTCTATCAAGTCTCCCTTTATTTTTTCAAGGTCACGACAGCAGACCATGAGGTATTGGATCAGGATCTGGGCACTGTGATGTGTAAACTTTTCGGGGTCTCCGGCCAGAACTGCACCTAAATAAAAAAAAATCATGTAGTATAGAATATGTAGGCCTACATCTATTAACCTGCATCTGTCTGGTTTGACACTGACCTGTTGTGTTGCCACTTTCCACTTCCACAACTTCACGTTCCTCTCCATCATGTGGTTCTGGGGGTATTGTTGAAGGTGTTGGATTTTTAGACTCATCTGATGTAGCTTTTTGAAGCCCTATGGAGATTGCAATAAAAGGTATAGTTTCATTAGTAACTAATAATTTTTTGGCCACAAAAATGCATGAAAAATAGATTTGTAAAGATTATTTGGAAGTGTGGCCCATTTTTAAATGTACCCCCAGTGACAACCGGAACACATGATTGGATACATAGCCAAAACCAGAGCATATACTTTTTGAAACAAAGTTTGACACATTGTAACACCCCAAAGTATATACACAGGATCACCCTAAAAATTTAGGGGTTTTGTCCCACACTTGTACTACTGCGTTCTGATGTTTAAGCAGCTGCTGAGCATTCTCTCCCTTAACATTACAATGCATACCCTTTTTTTTTTTTTAAATGTCATTTGGATTATAAAAATAAAGCAAATTGTTTACCAAATTTGCTCCCCCAAAAAAAAAAAAATTTGGGTGTTCACACTGGATGATCCAAAAACATTGTTTTAGGAACTGTACGGAGAAAGAGGTTTACTACGTCCGTTTACTGTGCGGACGAACATGAAAGTTGGTATCTTTCACTGTACTATATCAAAGTCAAATATACACGACTTAATACAAGTAATAATCTTTAGCAGGGAAAATGAATAAAAAGTACTTACTTTTTCCTAAAACTTCAGATCAGACCATCGTTTTCTGAGCTGTTCCTTCGTTCTGCACACCCCAAATTTTTGGTGAAGAGTTTTGACCACTTTGCCCATAATTTTTGTCTTGATAAGATTAGGCCTTTTATACGGCCCATGCTTGGCATCATAATCCTCCCTCCTCAAAATGGCGACCATCTCCACCATTTCCTCGAATGACATGTTGGATGCCTTATATCTCCTGGATCGGGATTTGGGCTCCTCTGGAATTTCCTCCTCTGTAGAGGTAATCTCAGCCACCTGTGTCTCCGCCATGTTGTTAAGCACTACGACGAGCGAGAAGGGGCGGGGAAAGTACAATATCGAACGTCAGGGGCGGGGAAAGCGTGTGGAGTTTCACGCATGCGCAGTGTATATCAAGTGAAGATCCATGTGTCGAAAATACGTTCATTTGGCGGGAGAGGGAGTTAGCAACGAACGTGTTGACCAAGGTACATAACATTTTAGGGATTTGGGTTTCATCAGAGGAGGAGATTTGGGGCTTGAAAATCTGTTGAAAATGCTGATTTGATGAATGTTGCCTGAAACATATGTATTTTCTTGCTTCTTGATTTTACAGAGAGAATGAATAGTTTCAAAAACCCAGAGTTTATGGGGGAGTTCATTGATAAATGGAAAGAACTCCCTATCCTTTGGCAGACAAAAAGTGGTGGAAATAAAAATAAAGTGGTCAGGACAGCAGCACTGGAGAGCCTGCTTGCATTTGTGCAAACACAGATACCCACAACAACTCTCCAAGATGTGAAAACCAAAATTGCTACCATCAGGGGGACATACAGGACCCAGAGGAATATGGCCCTGAAGTCCCAGAGGTCAGGTGCTGCAGCAGATAAGGTTTATAAACCCCGTCTGTGGTACTACAGCAAGTTATCTTTCCTGGATGACCAGCTGGAAGTGCGGGAATCTCTGTCCACCCTTCCCCCCAGAGGTCAATCCAGCCTTCCTTGTAGCCAGCCCTCCAGCCTTCCTTGCAGCCAGCCCTCCAGCCTTCCTTGCAGCCAGCCCTCCAGCCTTCCTAGCAACCCTGCTCTGGCTTCCTCTGAGGATCAAGATGAGGTCCTTGAGGAGGCAGATTTGGATATATGGAGCCAGGTAAAGTATTGATATCTACATTTATATGTTACAAAAGTGATGATTTTAAATTGATGTTAGTATTGTTAGGTATTTAATGTTATAAAAAATTAGGATTTAAAGAGCAAGATACAGTAGTGGTCAAATTTGATGGGGACAATGCAACAATATCAGGAGGCGGAATCTATGCAAATTTAATAACTTTTGACATTCAATTAAAAAATGTCTGGAGGTGAACAATGTGTGTGATTGATGGTGGCAAAAATTAAAGAATGTCCCTTTCTTTTTTTACAGCCAGAGCAGAGCCAGGAAGAGGGTGATGTTGGGGACCAGGAGGAGGCAGGGCCCAGTGGCACACAGGAGGAGGCTGGGCCCAGCACAAGAGCCCAGATGCCTCCCCTGATAATGAAACAATGAGGGCCAAGGAGAGCTAGGCAGGTGGAGGAGGAAACAAGAGCCTTCCTAAAAGAGGCTACTGTGGCCCTCAGAGAGGCACCCTCTGCTGAGGAGGGCTTTGCCGCAGTCCTGGCCCATAAGTTAGGCCAAATGGACTTGCGGCAAAAGCTATATAGTGAGAACCTTCTGCTGAAGGTCATTAACAAGGGGTTGCTCGGTAAACTGACCAAGTTCACTGACATCACTGAGGTTGTCCCTACTCCTCCACCTCCTCCTCCTCCTCCTACTACTCCTCCTGCCACCTCCTCTCCTCCTGATCCCCAGCCTCCGAGGAAGCAAGCAACAAAGGCTGCAGGGAAGGCTGCAGAGAAGGCTGGAGAGAAGGCTACAAGGAAGAGGAAAAAATAATGCCTGCTGTAGTACCACAGACTGGGGACATATATGACTTATCTGCTGCTGTTCCTGACCTCTGGGAGTTCAAGCCAAGATTGGGCTCCTTTTTTTTAAATTATTAAATAGTTTGGTTTTGACATCTTGGATGGTTGTTGTGGGGTCCAAAGGATGCACAAATGCAAGCAGGCTCTCCAGTGCTGCCTTCACCTTTAATTTGTAATGTACCTAAATAAAGGTTTCTTTTTTTGGCTTCAAATACTTGACTATGTGATTTGTATTTCAAAAGAGACTTTGCTAGGGAGTAGGCAGGGACATTTCAAATAATATTATTGTTATTAACAAGGGACACAAACCTCCTTGAGGCAAAATGAGACAAATTTTGAAGGTTGGTGTGGTAACTTTACACACTAATAATTTAAGCAAAATCCAAAAATAAAAAAATAAATAAAAAAAAGCCTACATATATCAAAGAAGCCCAAAAAAATAAATAAAGCTAACTTAATTACTAAAATAAAATAAAAAAACACAAAAAATATAAATAAAAATAATTGTGATCTTTACATTTATTTATGAATTTATGAGGGAGATGTGGCTTCAAAAGAATATTTTACAATCATTAGATCAATTAGGAATTACTTAAGAAACAAGTTTGGCATAACTCTCAATGTCATTAGCAAAAGAAGGTAATTATTTAAGCATTATCAAAAGAAGAACGGAATGCGCAGCATTAAAACGATGCTATTAATTCCACCGTGACGAATGTGCCATCTCCATTTCCAACGCTAGCTTTACCAAAACGTGCGCTCCCGTCTCATACTTGATTCTGAGCATGCACGTTTTTTTCTCCTCGTGAAAGCATACACACTATCGTTTTTCACGTCGTTTAAAAAACGACATGAAAAACGACGTGAAAAAATAGAGCATGTTCGAAATTTTTAATGCCTGTTTTTCACGTCGTTAAAAATGCTCTGGAGCATACACACGATCGGTTTTAATGCCCATTTATAAAAATGCCATTTTAAACGGCATGCAAAACGATCGTGTGTACGCCGCATTAGGCCCGGTTCTCACAGGGGCAGCACGACTTCAGGGGCGACTCGGCGGCGCGATCTCAAGACGACTTGAGACGCCCGCCTGAGGCGATTTGCATAATGACTTCTGTATAGAAGTCAATGCAAGTCGCCCTGAGTCACCCCCAAAAGTAGTACAGGAACCTTTTTCTAAGTCGGAGCGACTCAGGTCGCTCCTATTAGAACGGTTCCATAGCACAGACCGGGACGCGACTCCTCAGGCGACCGAGTCGCCTGAGGAGTCGCCCCTATGTGAACCGGGCCTAATCTTGGTGTTCTTTGTGTATTTATTTCAGATCTGTGCAGTAACCTAGTGTAAACTTTCTCTCTGTGCAGGAGCTTCCTGTAATAAAGACCGCTCACTGCTGCTTTCTCTCCATCTGCAGGGTGACTGTGACTGGTCTTGTATCCACCCCCTCCTGTAGATTTCTACAGGCAGCCTGTAGTAGGTATACAGAACAGATATGACGTCATTGCTACTTTTTACAGTGTAATAACTGGGTTTAAAAAGGCGTCTGGTTTACAAAGAGTGGATATTTTTGGTGGTTGTTGCGGAGTATACTTGAACGTATTTGTGCCTGGAGTTCAGCTTTTTTTATTCTGCTTGAGTTTTTGTTTACTAATTTTCCAAGACATCTGCACTGAGCTACAAGCAAAATTTCAAGAATCCACAGATTCACCTTTAGTGAGATACTTTATTCATTCACTGAGGTGGCTCATCCACATCTCAAGGATTGCAGACATTTGCAACCCTGAGGTGGCTTAAGTAGTTATAATCCTTTACCCTCCTAGCAGGAGGGATTCGCCCACATGCCTGGACCGGCACCCGGCTCAGCCTCTTAGCGAGCCCCCGAGAGCCTGAGCCGGCTGCTCCCGCTCTCTTCACAGCTCAATGCTTCCCATGGCTAGGCTCCGGGGGGGTGGGATGCATTGGGAGCGTGGCCTGGCAGGAGCCCAGGCTGAGGTTGTCTCTCTCATGCCACCGTGGGACTCCATGGATGTGCAGCACCTGTCGCCAGGGCCGCCATCAGGGGGGTACAGGCAGTACACCTGTAAGGGGCCCGGATGGCAACCTCTCTTTTTTTTATAATTATTTTTTATTTTATTTATTGTAAGGGGCCCGGAGGTCCCCAGGCCCCCAGATGGCAACCCCCGCTTTTTTTCGTTCTTTTTTTTTGTTCGTCAGCACCCAAAGCCCCCCCGACCTTAACAATTTGCGGCAGCAGAACCCCCCCACTTCTCAATTCGTGGCACCCCCCCCGCCGCTTCTCCTCAATTCGTGGCAGCACCCCCCGCTTCTCAATTTGCGGCGGCAGCACCCCCCCCCAGGTTCTCCTCTGCTCCTGGGGGCCCATGCCTGAAGCTGTGTAAGGTGCCCCAAAATTCCTGATGACAGCCCTGCCTCCAGTGAGCAAGAAGGGGGCAAAGCAGAGAGCTGCTGACCGACAGTCAGTAGCTTTCTGCTCTGGGAGCTGTGAGAACCGAGCGATTGGCAGTGTTTGATCGCTTGGTTCTCAGTGTTAGAGCCGGTAGGGGACCGATGCAGCATCAAACTGATCCTACATCCACATAGGTAAGTATAAATCTGCAAACAGCCCAAACCCATACATTTTAACCTTTTTGATTCGGAATAAACTATATAGTGTTTAAGGTAATACACTATTCGAGTCTTTTTGATTCCTTCACACGCTTTGTCCCAGCCCGAGGAGTGTTCAGTCCCTGTATCCGCAAAAAGGTCTAGTTCACATACCGGACGAAGGAGTGACATCTGCAGTGAAGAGGACGGAGATACTGGTGTTTCCAGACGGACCCAAGACCCCGCAGAGGGTTGTATCTGCAGGCGATTATGACATTGCCACTAGAGGAGGTCCACCTCATCTGGTAGGGGTCCCTAATACCTTTGGTGTTCATCACAGGGAGAGGTCTATCCTGTATGCCCCTGGTGGTGGTGGAAATTCATCTATCGTTCCAGCTTCAATCTTTTCAATGCATCCCCCCCTTTTTTAAACACTCTGGAATTGGACTCATCCCTTTTGTAACCAGTGGACTTCCATGTACACTTTTTCTTCTTTTTTATTCATTTAAGCACTTGTAGCACCCTCCTCACTCCCCTCTTTCTCTTCAGCTCATCTCTCTCTTGTCTAGGGGTATCTTTTAGAGGGGAAGGGAGCGGGGACACTACGCCAGGCCTTTGTCACAGGTGTCAGTGTGATACAAGCAAAGTTATTTTACCTTCGGGTCAGTGCTGTGCACCTGGAGCCTCCACCAAGAGTTTCCTTGAACAATGTCTGTCAGGAAATGAGCCCCACACCATTAAAGTTCAACACTCCTTTATTCTTCTCGAATGAACACAATCAGTTGAACTCCCTTGGTAGAAACAGAACAGGAAAGGAGGTGTGGATGCGAATAGGCCCCCAGACACAATGTATTCTCCACTAGTGATGAGCCGAACACCCCCGGGTTCGGTTCGCACCAGAACCCGCGAACGGACCGAAAGTTCGAACGAACATTAGAACCCTATTAAATACAATGGATGCGAACGTTCGAATTCTAAAGTGCTAATTATAACAACTATTATGCATGTTATTGTCATAAATAGGGTTTGGGAACCCGGGTTGTGCACCAGGGGACATGTATCAATGCAAAAAGAAGTTTTAAAAACGGTCGTTTTTCGGGAGCAGTCATTTTAATGATGCATAAAGTGAAAAAAAAAAAGTCAAATATTCCTTTAAATATCGTACCTGGGGGGTGTCTAAAGTATGCCTGTGAAGTGCCACGTGTTTCCCGTGTTTAGAACTGTCCCTGCACAAAATGACACTTCTAAAGGAAAAAAAAGCCATTTAAAACTGCTTGCGGCTTTAATGTAATGTCTGGTCCCGGTAATATGGATGAAATTCTTTAAGAAAAATGGCATAGCTACCCCATGACCCCCCCCTACCCCAGCCCATTACCAGCCCCTTTGGGTCTTGTATGGATATTAAGGGGAACCCCGCACATAAAATAAAAAAGGCCCTATATACTCTGAACAGCCGTATACAGGCGGTGCATACAAGACAGGGACTGTAGGTTTGTTCTTATGTAGAATCTGTTTGTAATTTTGAACAGGTACATTGTTGAAGTGTAGCTCCAGCCCAAAAATCTATTTTTAAACTTTTTGGGAAACATAGGTAAGGGTTATCACCCCTGTAACATTTGTTTTGCTGTCTGTGCCCCTGTTCAGAACATTTCACCTCACTTTCCGTCCCAATGACAACTGTTTTTGAAATGTGGTGTTTTTCTTGAAACAAGGATTGCTGATAAAGCATCAGTACAGATGAGACCCCTTTCTCCCATATTTATTCTTACAGGAGAGAATTTTCCTTTCTAGGGGTAGATTTCCTCTCACTTCCTGTTGTCTTCTTTCGTTTGCAAGTAGGAGTCATTTGTAAGTTGGATGTTTGAAAGTAGGGACCTGCCGTATATACTCTGCAGAAATAGGCCCCTTAGTTGTTGGTGTTGGCACAACACTGTAAGCACTCAGTTACTCTTGGTTGGTGCTGGAACGCCCTGCTGTCAACTATTATATCAGGAATTTTAATTACATATAATTGTTGAACAGTGGTAGTAAAAATTGGGGCTTTGATGGTGGTGCTGGTGCCACAACACTGTAAGCCCTGACAGTTACTCTTGGTGGGTGCAGCAATGGGCCCTGCTGTGAATTATTAGATCAAGAATTGTAATTACATGCCCCTTTTGAACAGGGGCTGAAAAATTGGGCCTTTCGTGGTGGTGGTGGTGGTGGCGTTGCCACAAGACTGTAAGCCCTCAGAGTTACTCTTGGTGGGTGCAGCAATGGACCCTGCTGTGAATTATTAGATCAAGAATTGTAATTGCATGCCCCTGTTGAACAGGGGCTGAAAAATTGGGCCTTAGGCACTGGTGGCACAACACTACAACCCCTCACAGATACTGTACTTGGAGCACAGCAATGAGCCCTGTTGCAAAGTATTGCTTCAAAAATTGTAATGACACGCCCCTGTTAAACAGGGGCTGAAAAATTGGGCCTTAGGCACTGGTGCCACAACACTCCAACCCCTCACAGATACTGTACTTGGAGCACAGCAATGAGCCCTATGGCAAATTATTGCTAAAAAAATTGTAATTACACGCCCCTGTAAAACAGGGGCTGAAAAATTGGGCCTTAGCCACTGGTGGCGGCACCCATAAACAAAAATGATCTTCCAAGCTATCATCATCAATCGTATCATTGAGGACTCGGAGGAGGAGGATAGCCAGTCAACATAACAGCACAGGCACTCAGCATCAGCATCAGTCTTGAAGGGATGTGACATGTTAAAATCAATTAGTCTGTTATATCAGCATCAGGTGTGTGGTAGCTGGTGGTGATCCAAGACTGGTTCATCTTGATGAAAGTCAGTCGATCAACCGAGTCGGTGGACAGGCGCACCCTGTGATCCGTGACAAATCCTCCAGCAGCACTGAATGTGCGTTCCGAAAGAACGCTGGATGCAGGACAGGCCAGTAGCTCAATTGCATACTGTGCAAGCTCTGGCCAGTGATCCATCCTCAAGACCCAGTAAGCCAGAGGATTTTCGGTGGGGAAGGTGTCCAAGTCTGACCTTGCCCCTAGATATTCCTGCACCATGTTTATCAGACGCTGGCGATGGTTGCTGGAACCGATCATACTTTGGGGCTGCGGACTAAAGAATTGTCTGAACGCATCGGTCAGACGGCCACCTTCCCCACCGCTCCTTCTTTGACTGCCCGAAGCCTCAGCAACTCGTTGTCCAGGACCAGGAGTTTGTAACCTCCCAGTCTCTGGGAACGCGTTGCACAGACCTTTCTGCAAGGCCTCCCGGAGTTGTCTCATCCTCTGCTCCCTCTGCGACGGTAACATAAGGTCCGCAACCTTACCCTTGTACCGTGGATCAAGGAGAGTGGCCAGCCAGTAATGGTCCCTCTCCTTGATCCGAAGAATACGAGGATCCTTCCGCAGACTTTGCAGGATCAGGGAGGCCATGCAGCGTAGGTTTGCTGAGGCATTCGCTCCGGAGTCCTCTGGGTCACTAAGGACGACATGATCCGCAGCCACCTCCTCCCAGCCACGTACAAGTCCACTGGTTTCTTGGGACTGTAAATCATCCCTAAAAGACTGCTGCTGATGATGCTGAGTGCCAGCCTCCACCTCCATGCTGACACAATCCTCCTCCTCCTCCTCCTCCTCCTCCTCTTCCTGTGCGATGGGTGGGACAGAAGGAACACTGTCTGGGTAAAGGGGGCCTTGAGAGGCAAGGAAGTCCTCCTCTTCCTGCCTCTGTTCTGCCTCAAGTGCCCTGTCCATTATTCCACGCAGCGTGTGCTCCAACAGGTGGACAAGAGGTACAGTGTCACTGATGCATGCACTGTCACTGCTCACCATCCTCGTGGCCTCCTCAAATGGTGCCAGGACAGTGCATGCATCCCTGATCATGCCCCACTGGCGTGGAGAAAAAAAACCAAGTTCCCCTGACCCTGTCCTGGTGCCGTAGTCGCACAGGTACTCATTGATGGCCCTCTGCTGCGTGTGCAGCCGCTGCAGCATGGCCAACGTTGAGTTCCACCTGGTGGGCATGTCACATATAAGGCGGTTCTTGGGCAGGTTCAACTCCTTTTGCAGCTCAGCCAGGCGAGCACTGGCATTATAAGATCTGCGGAAATGCACACAGACTTTCCTGGCCTGCCTCAGGACATCCTGTAAGCCCGGGTACCTGCCCAAGAACCGCTGCACCACCAGGTTAAGGACGTGAGCCACACAGGGCACATGGGTCAGTTGTCCCTGTCGGAGGGCGGAGAGGAGGTTGGTGCCATTGTCGCAAACCACCATTCCTGGCTTAAGCTGGCGTGGCGTCAACCACCTCTCGGCCTGGCCCTGCAGAGCAGACAGGACCTCTGCCCCAGTGTGGCTTCTGTCCCCCAAACACACCAGCGCAAGCACGGCATGGCATCTTTTTGCCTGCGTACTTGCGTAGCCCCGTGAACGGCTACGGAGCACCGCTGGTTCATAGGACAAACCACAGGAAGAGGCCATGGAGGAAGAAGAAGAGGAGGGGGTGGAGGAGAGAGGTGTGTCACAACCAGTAGTAGCATTTTGGAGGCGTGGCGGTGGGACAACCTCCAACACTACTGCACCTTGTCCTGCATCCTTCCCAGCTGCCAAAAGAGTGACCCAATGGGCCGTGAAAGAAAGGTAACGTCCCTGTCCATGCCTGCTGGACCATGAGTCAGCGGTAATATGCACCTTACCGCTGACCGCCCTGTCCAGCGAGGCCAAGACATTGCCTTCCACATGCCGGTAGAGAGCCGGAATAGCCTTCCGTGAGAAAAAGTGGCGTTTGGGAACCTGCCACTGAGGAACCGCACATTGCACAAACTCACGGAAGGGGGCCGAGTCTACCAACTGAAAAGGCAGCAGTTGAAGCGCTAGCAATTTAGCCAAGCTAGCATTCAACCGCTGGGCATGTGGATGGCTGGGAGTGAACTTCTTTCGACGGTCCAGCAGCTGGGGCAGGGAAATTTGCCTGCTAGAATCGGACGTCGGTGTACTGCTAGCAGAGTGGCTGCAAGTACTTGGCTGTGACACACCTAATTCTACACCTTCATTCCTCTCAGTGCATGTTTCAGAGAGGACTGAAGTTATAGTGGGGTTGGAGATCCCAGCTGATGCGGTGCAAGGAGAGGTCCGCTTTGTTCTTTGGTGTGGGTCTTTGAGGTAGGCTTGCCAACGAGCTGCATGGCAGGTCAACATATGTCTGGTCAGGCATGTGGTACCCAAGCGGCTGATGTTTTGGCCACGCGATATACGCTTGAGACATATGTTGCAAACAGCAGCTGTGCGATCTGATGCACTAGCCTCAAAAAAGGCCCACACCAAAGAACTTTTTGAATGACGGGCAGAGGCAGCGCCCTGCACAGGCGGAGCTCTGCGGTGTGATTCCGTCGGTGTACTGCCCTTACGCTGGCCACCAAAGGGCATCCTGCCTCGTTGGAGATGTGCCTCCTCCTCATCCTCCTCCTCCTCCTCTCTCCTATTAGGCACCCACGTGGAGTCAGTGACCTCATCATCACCTCCCTCCTCATCACTGGAGGCAATCTGGCAGTATGCTGCAGCTGCTGGAACATGACTGCCAGATTGGTGTCCTTCTTGAGCATCCCCTCTGTCTGCTCTCACGCTACTGCCTTCCTCTAGCTGGGTTTCATCATCAGACCCTTCGAAACGCTGGGCATCCTCCTGGAGCATGTACCCAACACTGTGCTGAAACAGTTCGGGGGACTCCTCAGGAGGAGGACATGGTGGGTCTAGGGAAGGAGTGACTGATGATGAGTCTGACATTGATACCAGGGAAGAGGACGCTTTGGCAGCTGCTTTTCCAGTACCCTGAGCCTGGGTGAGAGAGGATGAGGAGGAGGAGGCGGGCTTGGTCATCCACTCTACCAAGTCTTCGGCATGATGTGGCTCAACATGTCCAGCTGCCGAAAAGAAGGACAAGCGTGTCCCATGGCCATGTGCTGATGACAATGCACCGCGTCCACGACCAGCACTGTTGCCCCCAGACACAGAGCCTGCTTGCCCTCTTTTATTGCCTCCTGACTGTCTGCCTCTCCTTGTTTGCCTTCCAGACATTCTAATAGATGGCCTGTAGGGAGATGGGAAAAAAGCAATAAGGGCTACCTTCAGGTGTCCTTCTCTGTCCCTTGAAACAAGGACTTTGACAGTGAAAGAAACTGACACACTCTCCCTACCTACAGTTTTCTGTCCCTAGAAAAAATGTTTTTTTTAAGCACAATTTAGCACAAGGAGAATTACCTCACTGTCCTTCCAGGTCCCTGGAAACAAGGACTTTGACAGTGAAAGAAACTGACACACTCTCCCTACCTACAGTTTTCTGTCCCTAGAAAAAATGTTTTTTTTAAGCACAATTTAGCACAAGGAGAATTACCTCACTGTCCTTCCAGGTCCCTGGAAACAAGGACTTTGGCAGTGAAAGAAACTGACACACTCTCCCTACCTACAGTTTTCTGTCCCTAGAAAAAATGTTTTTTTTAAGCACAATTTAGCACAAGGAGAATTACCTCACTGTGCTTCCAGGTCCCTGGAAACAAGGACTTTGACAGTGAAAGAAACTGACACACTCTCCCTACCTACAGTTTTCTGTCCCTAGAAAAAATGTTTTTTTTAAGCACAATTTAGCACAAGGAGAATTACCTCACTGTCCTTCCAGGTCCCTGGAAACAAGGACTTTGACAGTGAAAGAAACTGACACACTCTCCCTACCTACAGTTTTCTGTCCCTAGAAAAAATGTTTTTTTTAAGCACAATTTAGCACAAGGAGAATTACCTCACTGTCCTTCCAGGTCCCTGGAAACAAGGACTTTGACAGTGAAAGAAACTGACACACTCTCCCTACCTACAGTTTTCTGTCCCTAGAAAAAATGTTTTTTTTAAGCACAATTTAGCACAAGGAGAATTACCTCACTGTCCTTCCAGGTCCCTGGAAACAAGGACTTTGGCAGTGAAAGAAACTGACACACTCTCCCTACCTACAGTTTTCTGTCCCTAGAAAAAATGTTTTTTTTAAGCACAATTTAGCACAAGGAGAATTACCTCACTGTCCTTCCAGGTCCCTGGAAACAAGGACTTTGACAGTGAAAGAAACTGACACACTCTCCCTACCTACAGTTTTCTGTCCCTAGAAAAAATGTTTTTTTTAAGCACAATTTAGCACAAGGAGAATTACCTCACTGTCCTTCCAGGTGCCTGGAAACAAGGACTTTGGCAGTGAAAGAAACTGACACACTCTCCCTACCTACAGTTTTCTGTCCCTAGAAAAAATGTTTTTTTTAAGCACAATTTAGCACAAGGAGAATTACCTCACTGTCCTTCCAGGTCCCTGGAAACAAGGACTTTGACAGTGAAAGAAACTGACACACTCTCCCTACCTACAGTTTTCTGTCCCTAGAAAAAATGTTTTTTTTAAGCACAATTTAGCACAAGGAGAATTACCTCACTGTCCTTCCAGGTCCCTGGAAACAAGGACTTTGACAGTGAAAGAAACTGACACACTCTCCCTACCTACAGTTTTCTGTCCCTAGAAAAAATGTTTTTTTTAAGCACAATTTAGCACAAGGAGAATTACCTCACTGTCCTTCCAGGTCCCTGGAAACAAGGACTTTGGCAGTGAAAGAAACTGACACACTCTCCCTACCTACAGTTTTCTGTCCCTAGAAAAAATGTTTTTTTTAAGCACAATTTAGCACAAGGAGAATTACCTCACTGTCCTTCCAGGTCCCTGGAAACAAGGACTTTGACAGTGAAAGAAACTGACACACTCTCCCTACCTACAGTTTTCTGTCCCTAGAAAAAATGTTTTTTTTAAGCACAATATAGCACAAGCACAAAACACACTGACACTCTCCCTACCTATCCTTCTCTTTCCCTAAACTAAAGGAATCCAGGTTAAGCAAGAAAGAAATAAAAGTCACTGTCCCTGCCTATGCTGCTCTATCCCTGCTCCGGAACACACTACACTAGGCCGCCGTGCTGGCGGCCTTTTATAGTGTGGGGCGTGTACTAAACCCCCTCAGCAATAATTGGCCACAGGCATCCTGCCTGTGGCCAATCATTGCTCTCCTCGCTGCCGGCGCTGTGATTGGCCAAGTATGCGGGGTCACAGTGCATGCTTGGCCAATCACAGCGCCTGGATGACACTGCGATGGCGTAGTGCATTGTGGGCCGTTCGCGTCACTCGAATTTGGCGCGAACGGCCCAAATCGTTCGATCTTCGTCGAACGATCGAACAGCCGATGTTCGAGTCGAACGTATGTTCGACTCGAACACGAAGCTCATCCCTATTCTCCACTTTCCTTCCTGAAAGTGGGTTGCAGTCTCCGAACGAGGGGGAATTTCCTTCCAAGCGGTCTCCGGTGAGAGACTCACCCGTCACTGGCAATCTGCTGCACCAGGTCTTCGAATGAGGAGCTCCCCCAGGTCCATTACGCCTTCCGGATTCGGGTACCCACTCCCGGGGTTCCCTAGGATCTCCTTCCCTCGCGGAACTCAGTGTTGGGCACTGAGCTCCGGACCTCCATCTGAGTACCTCACCCCAGGCTAAAGGTGCCTGGAATGGAACACGACCTCAGGCCGTCCTCCAGGCCTAGGCCCGCCTAGAGAACCGACACAAACCACCGTCCACAGGCTGAAGGTGCCCTGGACTCCCCCCCTGACAAAGATGGCTGGCCCCTTTATATCCTCTCCCAGCAAGCACGGCGGGTTCCCCGCCCCACCATACCGCTGCCAAGGGAGGACAAAAAGGAGGCACGACACACAGCAATGATTCAACCCCAGCCCAGGGCGACAGCGCCACCCACAGAGCCGCAGTGAATTACACATCACTGATGTCTCTGCCAAGTTTAAATTTACACCCGGGAAAGTACATACCCGCTACACTCTCCCCCTGGTGGTTTGACACTGGTCCCCAATGTCTGGAGTAAATCATGCCCTCAATGGCTGACATAATCCAATCCAGAAACCGACTAACAATTGTACAAAATAAAACTTTTAAAAAAACTATCCAACTAAAACATTGTGTCTGAGCCCTGTAAAGAAAAGGGAATAAAGACAGAAGAGAAACAACAGCATTGACTCATAACTTTGAATCACATCTTCACAATTTTTTTTTTTTTTACTTCCCCCCCCATCCTGACTAAGACCCACCCCATTCTCAGTGGACTTGATGGGATGCTCTCCTGCAGAGGGAAAAAAAGGATTAACACATATAACCCTGACACCTGTATTCGTGTGATGGAAAAGAAACTTCTCCGGGAAAAAAACCCTTTTCTCCAAATAGTGAGTGCATGAAAAGTGTTTTTTTTATCAATAGATTTTTATTAGGTTTTAAAGGTAAACAAAGGGTGAACAATACATTCCACATGTGGGACGAAGACATATTGATACATTTGAATATACAGATAGGAGTCATATAAAATGCCTTGTCTTGGTATAAACACATACAATATACACGAGGCTGAGGGAATCCCCTCCTCTCCCCAGACACCCCCATGGGAACTATCTGTGGTCCGGAGAGAGAGGCAACCCCCCCACCCCCCACTTGCACAGTACCAGACTATGTGAAGAAGGTATGAGATCAAGCTCTTCCAACTTATTGGAAATTATATTCACCGAGAATATAGGTCCTAACATAAAAGAAATTAATATAAGAACAAAGAGTGCGCTTTCAGAGTAACCAGAGGAAAAGAAAAGAGAACATCAACCTAGGTTTTATTATCTGTTCTTTTACTGTTACCATTACATTGTAATCACCATCCCCACCATCGCCGCCATCCCTCGGATCTGCCTATAAAGGTTTAAGTGTCAGTTTTATTAGGGTTGACCCCCCTATATATGACTGCTAATCTGGTTTTATTATGATTTGTAGTCTTTATACCAGTCTGTCCATGGTTGCCAACTAGAGAGAAACTGCATAGTCCGCCCCCCAATGGAGGCTAACATTCGTTCATAGGTGAAATGTACGGACAACGTGCGGATTGCCTCCTGAACCTCTGGAGGTTCTGGAGATTTCCACGCTCTAAGTATAACTAGCTTGGCCGCTAGAAATAGATGTGTGGTGAATTTCCTGTGTACCGGTGGTAAGTTTTCGATCTCCAAGTTTAAAAGAGCTAGGGAAGGCGAATATGGCATAGATAAACCCGTGACTTGATAGTGGACCTTGAAAATGCCAGACCAAAATCCTGCTAATTTGCTACATGCCCATAGTATATGGAAGATAGTTCCCAGTTGTGCACAATTCCTCCAACAATCAGAAGATGTGGAGGAATCAAATTTGGCTACCCTATTCGGGGTCAGGTACCACCTTTGTGTCACTTTGTGGGATAGTTCCCATAGGTTTGTACATTTAGTTGCTGCGTAGATTTGTTGTAATGCTTTATGCCATTGTGTTTCTGAAAATGATTCTTGGATATCTGCCTCCCAAGCTATCAAAGAATTTGTTTTCATGAATATGGACTTGTCATATAGGAAGTTATAAAATAATGATATACCACCTTTATGGTTTTCTTTAGATGCTAGATGGATATTAATTTTCCAAAATAAATTGTACTTCTTAATATTTTTGTTTTTAAGGTACGATTTCACTCGGAGGTAATTAAACTGCTCCGAATTTGGTAGTCCATATTCTGATTGCAACTCAGCAAATGTTTTAAGGAGGTTGTTTCTGTATAAATCTGAGATCTGCACGATTCCTTGTCGCAGCCATCTGTTTAAGGTCAGGTCAGGCATTATCAAGTCTAGAGTAGAAATGGGTATTAGTAGAGGAGAAGTAGGGGTAGAAAGGGATTTGTGTGTTACTAATGTTTTCCAGGAATTCAGGGATACTAACATGGGAGGAGAAAGGTTTTTGGATTTGGATTTAATATGAGGGTACGCTAAGAGATAGTTAAATAGATTTCCACCGGGTATTAAAGTTTCTTCAATGTTTCCCCACAGTGGTGTGGGTTGATTGGGGAACCAGCCTTTAATCTGTGCGAGAGTCGCAGCGGCATGATAATCTGCAAAGACCGGTACACCCAGGCCACCAGCCTGTCTTGTTTTTTTTAGTTTGGAAAAGGCGCTCCTGGCCCTTTTACCCTCCCAAAGATATTTAGCTAGAAGGGACTGAAGGGTTTTAAAAAAGTGTTGAGGTATGGGAATGGGTACTGTGCGATAAATGCAGAGAATTTGTGGCAATATTTGCATTTTGAAAGCTGCCAATCTTCCCGACCAAGATAGAACATGTTTGCTTAGTGACTTTAGGTTGTCTGCGAGTTTCTTTTCAAGAGGGAGATAGTTGGCCTGAAATAATTGTCTAGTTTGGGAGGTCAATTTAATGCCCAGGTATGTGATTTCATGTGCACACCAGACATAGGGAAATTTGGTTTGTATGATCAGCTTATCTTTTGGGGATACTCCTAGATCAAGGATGAATGACTTCGAGTCATTCACTTTATAGTATGACATTTTTCCATACTCCTGAAGCGTGTGGTATACATGATCTAGGGAAGACAGCGGGTCAGTGAGCATCAGTATTACATCATCCGCCAAAAGACTTATGACATGCTTACGGGATTTAATTGTAAAACCTTGAATATCAGGGGATTGTCGAATACTGGCGGCTAATGGTTCCATAAGTATATTGAAAATAAGAGGGGACAGTGGACATCCCTGACGGGTCCCGTTAGTGATTTTGAAAGGTTTAGACAGCATGCCAGACGTGTACACCCGAGCTGATGGAGAAGTATACAAAGCTAATATTGCTGAGAGCAGGTGTCCTGAGAAACCAAATTTTTCCAAAGTTTTTGTAAGATACAACCAGTGTACCCTATCGAACGCCTTCTCTGCATCTAAAGCCAGAAGCAGAGAAGGCGTTTTCCCCCATCTGGCGATATGCACAACATTTATTAAACGTCTAGTAGCATCCGACGCCTGCCTACCCTTAGTGAATCCAGATTGGTCAGGGTCAATGAGAGTAGGTAAGATGTCCACCAATCTTAATGCTATAATTTTAGCATACAATTTTACATCATTGTTGAGCAAGGATATAGGTCTAAAATTTTTAGGTGCATCTGGTTCCTTGCCCGGTTTAGGTAACGTTACAATTAAGGCTTCTAACATTTCTGGCGGAAAAGAAGCCGAGGCAGCAGCAGCATCAAATACTTTGAGGAGGTATGGCCCAAGAATAGGTTTAAACTGTTTATAGTACTCCCCTGTGAGACCATCCGGACCAGGAGATTTATTATTCGGGAGATTCTCTATAGTTTTGAGCAATTCTACTAAGGAAAAAGGAGCGTTTAGCTCCTGGAGCTGTGAGGGGGAAAGTTGGGGCAGATGAATGTTTTGTAGAAAATTTACTATATCTGAGAGTGAGGGTTGTGCCGTTAGGCTATCTTGGTTCAGGTTGTATAAGGCCCCATAATAATCACTAAAGGCATCTGCAATTTTTTGGGGATCATACACCTTCTGAGAAGATTTAGGGCTAATAATATGTGGTATTTTAGTCTTAAAGCGCTGGCCTTGTAGTCTACGGGCCAGGTTTTTCCCGGCCTTATTACCTGTAGAATAAAAGGACATCTTCAATTTTTTCTCTACTTTTTCGAAGGATTGGAGTAAAGCGAGTCTGAGGTCGTGCCTCAGTGAGGTAAGTTGTGCACTCAATATGGGGGTAGGATTAAGTTTATTTTGGGCTTCTAATAATTCTATGTCTGTGAGTAGAGTATTGAGTCGCTGCTGCCTCTGCCTCTTGATTCTAGTGCCCTGCTGGATAAACACACCCCTGATATATGCCTTGTGGGCGTTCCACAGCACAAATGGATCATTTGTGGACGGGGAGTTGATCTGAAAGTAATCAAGCAAGCGGTCCTCCAGAATTTTTTTTGTTTCCTTGTTTTGGATGATGTGGGAATTGGAGCGCCAAATAAAGGCACTGTTGGAAGGATAAGTGTCTCCTAGTGTCAATAACACAGGAGCATGGTCTGACCATGATATGCTATTCAGTGTGATTTGAGATACTTTCTGGAGTAACCACCTGTCCATCAGAAACAGATCAATCCTCGTATATGTGCAGTGCCTGTGGGAAAAGAACGTGAAATCTCTTTCGTTGGCATGGGTACAACGCCATGCATCATATAACTCTTGTCTTTGCAAAAAGGACTGCAAAGACAGTGTCCTTTTAGAGGGTTTAGATGTAGAGTCTATTTGAGGGTCAGGAGTTACGTTAAAGTCTCCACAGAGTATAAGAGATCCTTGTTGTATTTTCCGTATCTTTTTCATCAGGACATTCAGGAATTTAATTTGGTGTTTATTTGGAACATAGACGTTCACCAGAGTATATCGTGTAGCGTTGATGTCACACACTAGAATGACATAACGGCCTGATGGGTCACAAATGTCCTTAAGTAATTGAAAATAAATTGAGTCCTTAATTGCAATCATGACTCCCCGTTGTTTGGCTGTCATATTTGAGAAGAAGTAGTGTTGGAAGCCTTTATGGGTGCATCTAGGCGGTGCGCTATGGTGAAAATGCGTTTCTTGAACGCATATTATGTCACAATGAGAAGAGTCTGCTTCTTTCCAGAGGGATGCCCTTTTGGCTGGATGGTTTAAGCCATGCGCATTTATGGAAAGAATTTTAACTGGCATGACAGAGTTTAAGTGGAATGCTGAAATTTACACATGGTGCGTACTCACATAGCTGCCAGTAGGCTGTCCGAGGGATGCATGTATTCCTAGGTTCTTCAAAACAGAGTCTCGTTTCTGGTAACATAAGCAATGTCTGAAAAGAAATTCGGTATAGAAAAAAAGAAAACAAACAACAAAAAGTTTAAAAGGAGGGTGCAGAAATTCTGCTCAGGTAAATGGGAGCGCAGGTTACAGGATAGAGCTCCAAAGGGCGAGGCCCATTAATAGGGCACCAAATGAATATAGCAGGGCCCTGCAGATATCACTGACGCCTCAGGAATTTGAAGCATGTTGCCATTCTGGAGGAATCCTCTTAGGGCTTGTATCATTAGATGTTGAAGGAGGTTCCTCTGGGACAATCTTCCATTTCTGGAGAAGTTGGAAACCCTTAGTAGGAGAAGTAATTACATGTGTAGAACCTTCTCTAGTTATGATTAGTTTGGTCGGGTAGCCCCATCTGTAAGTGATAGCATGGTTTCTCAATGCCTTAGTAATATTATTGAGATTTTTGCGGAGTTGCAAAGTGTGCTGCGACAGATCTGTATAAAATTGCAGATCTGAGTAATCTGTGGTGCTGTGTTCCCCTTTACGGGTAATTTGCATCAACCGCTCCTTGGTTTGGTAGAAATGCATGCGAAACAACACATCTCTAGGGATGTGCTCCTGGATAAATGAGGGTTTTGGGAGACGATGGATTCTATCTATGGACAGTTCAATAGGAGGAAGATCCGGCATGAGGGTTGATAGCATTGCCGTAGCATACGAACGTAATTCAGAGGGTTGCACAGATTCTTGAATGCCTCTGACCTTGACATTATTCCTCCTGGCCCTGTCTTCCAAATCTGCTAATTTGGCTTTCATCCATGCGTGATCCTCCTCAACATTATCATGAGCGTCTTCCAGATCATTAATTGTCGTAGCATACTCCTCCATTTTGGATTCGATATGATCCACTCTGTCCCCCACTGCATTAAGTTCTGAGCTAAACTTCCTCATGCATGTCATCATGTCAGCATGAATAGAGCTTTTCAGGGAGACAAGCATATCCTTTAGTGTAGTGTCTACTGTCTAGGACTGGTTGGTTTTGTGTGGGGAATGCCACTATGGAGTCAGGGAGTTCTCTTGTGTCTTCTTGTGAGTCAGCGTTAGATCTTACCTCACATTGCTGTGTCTCCTGCTCCTCCATTCTGGCTCTGGCTTTAGCCGGACTCCTAATGAGAGGTGAAGGAGTCTCTGAGGTTCCCCTTGTGCGCCGAGTGTTGCGATAAGCTGGGTCATCATGGGTGTTTGTGTGTAAGTGCGCCGTCTTCGGGGTGGAGAAGGAGCCGGCGCCATCTTGCCCACGAGGCTGCATATGCTGTGTGAAGTATGCCGTCAGTTTTCTGGGCCGATGTTCCGCCTGGCGTCTCCTGGTCATGATGCCGAGGTGCCGGGGAGATGAACCACCGTAGTGGGCTGCAAGTGCAGTGTCCTGTGTAGCTGTGAGCCGCTGTTACTCTCGCCTTTCGCCGGAGCTCCGGAGTTACACCGCCATCACGGTGAAGTCCAGGCCACGCCCCAGCCATGAAAAGTGTTTTAATGTTGCGCAACACTGCCACCTGGTGACAGCACCGCGGTAACTGCACTCGTGAAACTTTCCTCTTCTCTTTGGCCCTATCTACCCAGAGTCTATGATCTCTTGCAGGAAAGTGAAGAACAACAGGAACAGTCCTTCATTCCTTTAGGGCACAAAAGCAACGGGAACCAGAAAGTTCAACAGCATGATAAGAACGGAGTCTCTTTTCTCCTACAGGTAAAAACGGGGATGTGGCAGAACAAGTGGCTTCAAGTGCTGATCCATGGTTTCCAGATGATACTCCACATCTTCTCCTTCTTTGCGCCGGATCAACACTTTGCATGGATGTGCCGTCCTAACATCCATTCTGCCTTGCAGTCCTTAAAACGTTGAGAGGCCTTTGGAGAGCATGCCAGATACCTGCAGGCGTGGGGAACCTGAAGGTGGGTCCACACAAAGTCATTGTACCAGCGCTCCCGGCACACTTCCACCTCATACAGCAGTTCCTTCGACAAGTACGGATACTCCCATCCGTAGTCCGCAACAACCTTCTGGCCAAATAGGCATTGTAGTCTCGCCAAAGGAGGCATGGTAGCTCTGTCCCCTTCGCCAGGCAACACTATCGAGTCCGGGTGGCGAGGGACCTTGAGCACATCTGATCTGGGCATTGGCGCCCGCAGTAACAGTCTCTTTTCCCCAGTCTTTGGTACAGATGGCACCGGGGATGTAGAAGCAGGCTGGAGATGGGACCTCTCTTCAGGCACTGGTACCTCCACCCGGGGTGTACTTTCCCCTGTAGACATGGGTGGATCCCAGGTCCTCCGGAATGAAGCGAGAGGTACTTTGTCCCAGCCTTTCTCCGCAAACAGTTCATCTATCGCAACGTCGTCTCCCATGTCCGAGAGCGACTCTAGGTCAGAGGTGTCACACTCCTCCGCAGGCAGGTATCCTGTAGTGGAGACCAAGCTTTCACCTCCTCCCACACACCAAATCTCTCCACCAGGCTTACCTCTGCCTTTACTTGAAACGGGACGTCCGGAACTCTTGTCGACGGATCCATCCTGGCCGGGCATAAGCGGGCGAGACGGTCCACCACAACCGCTGGTCGGGGCTACCATGCCGGTCTTTCTCTTCGGTGGTGGACGCTGCGAGATCGTGGTGACCGAGTCAGCATCCTCGGATTTCTCCCGTTGAAGTTTTACGACCTCCTCCGCGGTCACTGCAGTGTGCGCAGGGATGGCTGTCACAGCAGTGATTCCTCCTCTCTGAGTGGTGTTGCCCGCAGCACGGCCGGGGTAGATGATTCTCGGCTTCTCAACCGCCGGATCCACTTCGAACAGGAACTCCCCACAGGCCTCACATCGCCCGAATGGCTTCAGCCGGCACTCCAGTCCCGAACAGCCGGGACAAATCACACCCAGGGCCTCAACGTCCATGCATGAATACAGGGCGAATCGACCCCTTGGCTTTAGCCGAATCCCCGTATCTGTTACCGGAGCAGAAGCAGTCAATGTCGTGGTGGAAGGGTGAACTGGAATCCACGACGTATGTCCGAACATGGCGACCTGTTGCTGATCCATTGCACACTGCAGAGTTTTTGCGCCAATGTCCCACGTGTAGTCCTTCACATGTATTGGACTCCTCCCCTTTGCTCCAGTTCGCGGGCTTTTCTTATTTTCTGTTTCTGAGTCACGCCCACGAACTAAGCGATGGGGGTGTGCCTGGTGGCGCAGTGCAATAGAAGCCCCCACTTGTAGTACTTCACACAGCTGAACTTCCCCCTCTTTCCACTCTTCTGCGTGGGCCTTTCCCTTCATTGGGTCATGTCCACGACTTCGAGAAGGGATGCACTTCGGCCAGT
The DNA here is from genome assembly GCA_029206835.1 of Rana muscosa. Taxonomy (NCBI): domain Eukaryota; kingdom Metazoa; phylum Chordata; class Amphibia; order Anura; family Ranidae; genus Rana; species Rana muscosa. The sequence goes on from CM055120.1 coordinate 164,890,969, forward strand.
GAAGGCCTGCCTATTCGCGTAACTCTTCCAACAGACACGTTCAATACTGTGGTGCACAAACACTAGTGTGGATGCGAATAGGCCCAGACACAATGTATTCTCCACTTTCCTTCCTGAAAGTGGGTTGCAGTCTCCGAACGAGGGGGAATTTCCTTCCAAGCGGTCTCCGGTGAGAGACTCACCCGTCACTGGCAATCTGCTGCACCAGGTCTTCGAATGAGGAGCTCCCCCCGGTCCATTACGCCTTCCGGATTCGGGTACCCACTCCCGGGGTTCCCTAGGATCTCCTTCCCTCGCGGAACTCAGTGTTGGGCACTGAGCTACGGACCTCCATCTGAGTACCTCACCCCAGGCTAAAGGTGCCTGGAATGGAACACGACCTCCGGCCGTCCTCTAGGCCTAGGCCTGCCTAGAGAACCGACACAAACCACCGTCCACAGGCTGAAGGTGCCCTGGACCCCCCCCTGACAAAGATGGCCGGCCCCTTTATCCCCTCTCCCAGCAAGCACGGCGGGTTCCCCGCCCCACCATACCGCTGCCGAGGGAGGACAAAAAGGAGGCACGACACACAGCAATGATTCAACCCCAGCCCAGGGCGACAGCGCCACCCGCTGGGCTGCAGGGAATTACACATCACTAATGTCTCTGTCAAGTTCAAATTTACACCCGAGAAAGTACATACCCGCTACACACTTTTTTACAGTGTATTGGTGTTTATATATATTCATATATGTGGACTATTCTTTTTAGTGTTATTCTATTCACCTTATATATATATATTTTTTTTAAATTGATATATATGCTGTTGGATGTATTGCTTTTTTGAGGTTCATTGCCTTTGAGCCAATTGTACATTGAATATTTGTGTATAATTTTATTTCATAGGATTTTCACAAAGCGCGACTTTACACATTTAGTCTTAGGACTAAAATGGCATTTTAGTTTTAGTCCCATTTTAGTCTTCTGCAATTGTTTTAGTCGTACGTAGTCGACTAAATCTCCAGTACCGTATATACTCGAGTATAAGCCGAGTTTTTCAGCCCTTTTTTTAGGGCTGAAAGTATACCCCTCGGCTTATACTCGAGTCAGTACCTGAAAATCTTCTTATTCCCCGGCCGGCGTCCATTGTTTAAATCTCGCGGCTTTCTTCTGGTCCCTTCCACGATAGGTGTTTCCAGCAAACACTGTGTTGAGTGTTGTGCCTATCCAGGACGTTCTCTTGTCCGACGTCCATGATTGGTGGAACACTGAACACAGTGCCTGCTGGGAAACGGAGTCCGAGAATGAGAGGATCTTCATGATAGCGCAACACTCAACACAGTGTTTGCTGGAAACGCCTATCACGGAAGGGACCAGAAGAAAGCCGCGAGATTTAAACAATGGACGCCGGCCGTGGAATAAGAAGATTTTCAGGTACACTGACTGACTCGGGCACAGGGAGGCTGCAATGGACACAGTAAGGTGGCAATGGGCACAGTGAGGTGGCAATGGGCACAGTAAGGTTGGGCAATTGGCACAGTAAGGTTGGGCAATTGGCACAGTGAGGTGGCAATGGGCACATTTCCCCCCCTAGGCTTATACTCGAGTCAATAAGTTTTCCCAGTTTTTTGTGGTAAAAGTAGGTACCTCGGCTTATACTCGGGTCGGCTTATACTCGAGTATATACTACATTTTAGTCGACTAAAATGTCCCACGTTTTAGTTGACTTAAGTCTCCAGTACATTTTAGTCAACTAAAACTAATTTTAGTCGTCTAAAATCGAATGGGTGTAATTAAATTGTAATGCATTAGTTAACATTTCTGTACAATTTCCAAACTCATTATATACTGCTGGTGTGAAAAATCAAATATGTTATTATTTATGGTATTGAGGTATGAACATGCACCACAGACCAGTGTTCATTTTGAAGTCAAATTTCAATTTAGTTTTAGTCATTTGACTAAAATGGCATTTTAGTTTAATGCCGCGTACACACGATCGGACATTCCGACAATAAAACCGTGGATTTTTTTGCGATGGATGTTGGCTCAAATGTTGCTCAGAAATTCCGAACGTCAAGAACGCGGTAATGTACAACACTACGACGAGCCGAGAAAAATGAAGTACAATGATTCCGAGCATGCGTAGAATTTTTGTGCGTCGGAATTGGATACACACAATCGGAAAAATTGAGAACCAGCTCTCAAACATTTGTTGTCCGAAATTCTGACAGCAAATGTCCGATGGAGCCTACACACAGTCGAAATATCCGACCAAAAGCTCACACCGAACATTTGTTGTCGGAAATTCCGATTGTGTGTACGCGGCATTATGCCGCGTACACACGATCGGAAATTCCGACAAGAAAAGTCAGATGTGAGCTTTTGGTCGGAAATTCCAACCGTGTGTAGGCTCCATCGGACTTTTGCTGTCGGAATTTCGGCCAACAAAAGATTGAGAGCAGATTCGGAAATTCCAATCGTCTGTAGCAATTCAGACGCGGAAAATTCCTACGCATGCTCGTAAACAATTCGACGCATGCTCGGAAGCATTGAACTTCATTTTCTCAGCTTGTCGTAGTGTGGTACGTCACTGCGTTCTTGACGGTCGAAAGTTCAGAGAACTTTTGTGTGACTGTGTGTATGCAAGCCAGGCTTGAGCTGAATTCCGTCGGAAAAAACATCCAATGCTGTCTGCTGATCGCCCACACCGAGTAAGAGAGCGTGTCTGACCAATTGTTCACTCAGTGGTACACCTCATTTGGTAAGAGTGCTCACTTCTATTGGTGGAGGATCTGTCACTTTGAGAATATCATTTGAAGATTTTCTACATCACGGGGTGTATCATTACTGTTCTATTGTTCTATCTAGTACATGGACTTTATTTATTGCGCTGCACCTTTATATTTATTTACATTTGATTCTGAGGTTTTTTGTGATTTACCTTTTGGTGTTCAGCTTGCATTGTTTCACTTTTCACTTTCACTGTTTCACTTTTATTATTTGTGTGCGCTGATTGCCTTTTATATTATGTGTGTACGTGGCATAAGTCCCATTTTAGTCTTTTGACTAAAATGACATTTTAGTTTTAGTCGTATTTTAGTCATCTCAGTTGTTTTAGTTTTAGTCGTATTTTAGTTGACTAAAATAGTATTCATTTAGTTGACTAAAATGTTTTAGTTGTTTAAGTCAGTGTTTCTCAACTCCAATCCTCAAGGCGCCCCAACAGGTCATATTTTCAGGATTTCCCTCAGATGAAACAGCTGTGGAAATTACTAAAGCAGTTAAACTGATCAAATAACCTGTGCAAAACAATGGAGAGCCTGAAAACATGACCTGTTGGGGCGCCTTGAGGACTGGAGTTGAGAAACACTGGTTTAAGTCAACGAAATTAACACTGGTGACATGCCCTAGAGTCATCTACATTCTGTCAGAATTTAGCTGGATCATGAGAACATTATTATGATTATTCCCACCTGCAAGCCCCACCAGAAAGCAAGCTGCGTAATATAAGTTAAACAGTTAATGGGTATCACGGCTGGACCTAGGAGGCAGCTGGGATTATTATTATTAATATACAGGATTTATATAGCGTCAACCATTTACACAGCGATGGGCTGTGCTTGGGGTTGCCACCTCATCCCTTTAAACCCGAACACATATGAATTACACAGGTTCTGTGGCTGATTGAGGTGATAATTAAACTCACTTGGTGCCTCATCTGCATTTAATTAGCCTCAGAGCCTGTGTAATTCATGGGTGTTCGGGTTTAAAGGGATGAGGTGGCAACCCTAGCTGTGCTCCCCCCTTTCCTCCCATATTTCACTGGCACTGCACACAGAGATCCCCTAGAGCAGTGGTTCTCAACCTGGGGGTCGGGACCCCCTCGGGGGTCGAATGATGATTTGCCAGGGGTCACCGAATCATGGGCTGTTCTTAAAGCCCGAACTGCTCTCCCTGCCTTTTTGCGGCTGCCCAGCAGGGCTGTTCCTGGAGCCTGTGGCTGCCCAGCTGGGCTATTCCTGGAGCCTGTGGCCGCCCACTCAGCCTCTTAGCAGCTGCCCATTCAGTTGACGGCATGGCTGGGGGGTAGAGACTAGAGGTCAGCTGACTGGTGAGGAATGTGAAGTGGGAGGGGCTGGAGGAGACCCTATCTCCTGATTTCAGCATAGGTGTCACTGCTACGAGACACCACAAAGTCGGAGACACAGTGAAGCTGGAGACACAGTGAGTAACACAACCTGTGATTATAGTTGCCTTTAAAAGTCCCCACTACTCAGATGAGCAGATGACCTTGATCAAGAGCACCTAATCCACTCATCCCATTGTCCCCCCCCCCACCAATTAAGAGAAGGAATAAAAATAGAGAATACATGGAAGGGAGAGGAAAAGAGGGGGAGGAACAGAAATAAAGGCAGAAAAAGAACACGAAAGACAGTTAGAGAGAGGGATGGGGAAACAAAATGTAGCAATACCCCCAGTTAAGAGGGCCGCTGATATAGATTTTGGGCCTGTAACACACTGCTGTCAACCCCCAGTAACTGGCTCTAACCTCCCTTGGCACAGATAGCAGTAAATATGGGATTGTGGAACCCGTTAGCTATGGGAATCACAATACTGCAATACACATATAACCACACAGCGTATTTGCTTAACCACAAATAAGTTTTACTGGGTATAAAACATATAGTTAAACAGTAGTACATATGCCAATGCAGAGCCCTGCAATGTTAACTGTAAAGCATATACGTTCTAACAGTATTTCACACACTCAATGTCAATCAACTGCGCTCGCGAGCTTCCCCCTAGTGGGCAAAGATGGCGCCCAAACAGTGTCTAGTTACTTTTAAAGTCAGGCCTGACTATAGCAGATACGATGCTCCGTTGGGGGAGATCTTCGCTAGCAATGGTGGTGCACTTAAAAGGGTATTTGTAATCCACAGGGAAAAAGAACAGTCATCTACTTGATATGCACTAAAGGATTCAACTATTGCTGCACAACACACGGTCACTCTTAGGTGCAATGCAACACTCTGGTAAACTGTGGTCCCTGAACAGGGGACACGGAGCCTAAAGATTAGTCAATAAATCCTTGAGCAAGTGCTCTCTCACCGGACTGGACCAGTCCACACAACCGACTCACGCACACAGTCTCACGACTCCCGTAGTCTCCGATCCTCTCGACGGTCCTTAGAATGAAGATGGATGAGGTAACTCTTGGGATTTCCCGTGAAGGCCGGAGGCTCTTTGGATCACAGGGCCCAACTCTCAGGCCCAATCCAATGACAGACCCAGCGCAGGCTCTACTTGCTAGGTGAGCAATGTCCAAAGAGACCCGTGTGTTGCTCCGCTCCTCCTTAAATAGGCCTTCCCCAGCAGACCTTGCGCCGGGCAATGCACTGTGGATGTCCCACTGTACTCTGAGTATAGTAGTCTTTCAGGCTCCTTAAAGGGACACCCCGCTACAAAAAAAAATTAGGATAGAGAGAGATGATAGGGAAAGAAAGGAGAACAAAGAGAGAGAGAGTGAAACATCCCAAAATGTACCATAAGGGGTTTTAATACTGTATGAGTGGAAGGGACTCAGGGAGCGCTAAATGTCTGTGGGTTAGGGGCGCAAATTACTTGTCTTGCCTTGGATGCTGACAACACACGCAAGCAGGGCTGGACTGGGACCAAAATTTGGCCCTGGACTTCATCTAGACCGGCCCACTTTAATTCAATAAAATGCTGCCCCCCACCCCCCAAAAAAATCACGCCCACTAAAAGGCCCCTACATCCATTATTTTATATCATGAGAGGGTGAGCGAGAGGGGAATGAGAGAGAGAGAGGGAGGGTTGAGGGAAAGGGGATGAGAGGGGGTGGGTGAGAGAGGGGGGTGAGTGTAAGAGAGAGGGGGTGAGTGTAGGACTCCTTACACACTGAGGCGTTTTTCAGGCGCTTTTGGGCTAAAAAATAGCGCCTGTAAAGCCCCTGAAAAACGCCTCTGCTGCAGTCCCAGTGTGAAAGTCCTCCAAGCAGCATCTTTGGGGCGGTGGAGGAGCGGTGTACACACCGCTCCTGCCCATTGAAATGAATGGCTGAGAGACAGAGGAGGGGGCTGAGAGACAGAGGAGGGGTCTGAGAGACAGAGGGGGAAGCTGAGAGACAATGGGAGGGAACTGAGAGACAATGGGAGGAAGCTGAGAGACAATGGGAGGGAGCTGAGAGACAGAGGAGGAACTGAAAGACAGAGGGGGAGCTGAAAGACAGAGGGGGAAGCTGAGAGACAGAGGGGGAAGCTGAGAGACAGAGGGGGAAGCTGAGAGACAGAGGGGGAAGCTGAAAGACAGAGGGGGAAGCTGAGAGACAGAGGGGAAAGCTGAGAGACAGAGGGGGGAACTGAGAGACAGTGGAGGGGAGCTGAGAGACAGTGGAGGGGAGCTGAGAGACAGTGGAGGGGAGCTGAGAGACAGAGGAGGAGAGCTGAGAGACAGAGGAGGGGTCTGAGAGACAGAGGAGGGGTCTGAGAGACAGAGGGGAGCTGAGAGAGAGAGGAGGGGATAAAAGAGGGGGGGACTGAGAGACATGGGGACTGAGAGACAGAGGGGGGGACTGAGAGACAGAGGGGGGGACTGAGAGACAGAGGGGGGTCTGAGAGACAGAGGGGGGTCTGAGAGACAGAGGAGGGGTCTGAGAGACAGAGGGGAGCTGAGAGAGAGAGGAGGGGATAAAAGAGGGGGGGACTGAGAGACATGGGGACTGAGAGACAGAGGGGGGACTGAGAGACAGAGGGGGGGACTGAGAGACAGAGGGGGGGACTGAGAGACAGAGGGGGGACTGAGAGACAGAGGGGGGGACTGAGAGACAGAGGGGGGTCTGAGAGACAGAGGAGGGGTCTGAGAGACAGAGGGGGAAGCTGAGAGACAATGGGAGGGAGCTAAGAGACAATGGGAGGGAGCTAAGAGACAATGGGAGGGAGCTGAGAGACAATGGGAGGGAGCTGAGAGACAGAGGAGGAGCTGAAAGACAGAGGGGGAGCTGAGAGACAGCTGAGAGACAGAGGGGGAAGCTGAGAGACAGATGGGGAAGCTGAGAGACAGAGGGGGAAGCTGAGAGACAGAGGGGGAAGCTGAGAGACAGAGGGGGGAGCTGAGAGACAGTGAAGGGGAGCTGAGAGACAGTGAAGGGGAGCTGAGAGACAGTGGAGGGGAGCTGAGAGACAGTGGAGGGGAGCTGAGAGACAGTGGAGGCGTCTGAGAGACAGTGGAGGCGTCTGAGAGACAGTGGAGGGGTCTGAGAGATGGAGGAGGGGTCTGAGAGACAGAGGAGGGGTCTGAGAGAGGGAGGGGGGGTCTGAGAGACAGAGGGGAGCTGAGAGAGAGAGAGGAGGGGATAAAAGAGGGGGGGGGACCGAGAGACACGGAAACTGAGAAACAGAGGGGGGGACTGAGAGACAGAGGGGGGTCTGAGAGACAGAGGGGGGTCTGAGAGACAGGGGGGTCTGAGAGACAGGGGGGGGTCTGAGAGACAGGGGGGAGCTGAGAGACAGGGGGGGAGCTGAGAGACAGGGGGGGAGCTGAGAGACAGGGGGGAGCTGAGAGACAGGGGGGAGCTGAGAGACAGGGGGGGTCTGAGAGACAGTGGAGGGGTCTGAGAGACAGTGGAGGGGACTGAGAGACTGACAGAAGGGGGAGGTGAGAGATAGAGGAGGGGGCTGAGAGACAGTGGGGGGATCTGAGAGACAGAGGGGGAGCTGAGAGACAGAGGGGGAGCTGAGAGACAGAGGAGGAGAGCTGAGAGACAGAGGAGGAGAGCTGAGAGACAGAGGAGGAGAGCTGAGAGACAGAGGAGGAGAGCTGGAGAGACAGAGGAGGAGAGCTGAGAGACAGAGGAGGAGAGCTGAGAGACAGAGGAGGAGAGCTGAGAGACAGAGGAGGAGAGCTGAGAGACAGAGGGGGGTCTGAGAGACAGAGGAGGGGTCTGAGAGATAGTGGGGGGGGCTGAGAGACAGAGGAGGGGGCTAAAAGAGGGGGGACTGAGAGACAGAGGGGGGGGACTGAGAGACAGAGGGGCAGAGAGACAGAGGGGAGGGCTGAGACAGACCACATAGCACTGCCCCTTTCTGAAGTCCCTCCTCTGCTTACCTCCCCGCTGTCTCAGTGTTCTGGCATGTTTGTGTAGGATGCCAGGTACCTGATGGCCATCAGCGGCAGCGCCGAGTCTCCCTCTTGATCCGGGGGGTGCTCACATTGCTCTGCTCCTTACAGCGGCGCATGTTCTCTTCCTCCGGGCTCCCTGTCAGCCTGCCCTCCGGCCCAGGCCACATGGTTCCTGGAGCAGAGAGGAGATGGAGGAATCGAGGTTCTGGGAGCGCCGGGGTGGCCGCGCTCGCTACTGTCCGCCTCTTCGGTGGTCAGGGAGGGGGTGGAGCTCTTCTCCCTCGGAATTTTACATCCAACTGCCCTCCTCGATGGCCACCTTCCCCGAATCCCTGCCGCTGTTTGCTGCCACGCTCCCGCTGCCGCCGAACTGCATAAAAAAACGGGCCACAAAATTATTTTTGTGAGGGCCGCTGTTTGCTGCCATGCTCCCGCTGCCACAAAACTGCATAAAAAAACGGCCCACAAAAAAAAATTATTTTTTTACATTTTTAATTTTTTTGTGAGGGCCGCTGTTTGCTGCCATGCTCCCGCTGCCGCCGAACTGCATAAAAAAACGGCCCACAAAAAAAAATATATTTTTTTACATTTTTAATTTTTTTGTGAGGGCCGCTGTTTGCTGCCATGCTCCCGCTTCCGCCGAACTGCATAAAAAAACGGCCCACAAAAAAAAAAAAAAAATTTTTTTACATTTTTAATTTTTTTGTGAGGGCCGCTGTTTGCTGCCATGCTCCCGCTGCCGCCGAACTGCATAAAAAAACGGGCCACAAAAAAAAAAAAAATTTTTTTTACATTTTTTTTTTTTTAAACGCCCCACAGAGCCATCGGCCCACCGGGAAACTCCCGGTAGTCCCTATGGCCACTCCATCCCTGCACGCAACCAAAATAATTTTACTGTTAGGGGTCCCCACAACTTGGGAAATTTTATCAAGGAGTCACGGCACTAGAAGGTTGAGAACCACTGCCCTAGAGGCTTGCACTCTACTGAGTAGATCTTCCAGTAACACTAAAGCCCTGTACACACGATCGGTTTTACAGATGAAAACAGTCCGATGGACTTTTTTCATCGGACAAACCGATCGTGTATGGGACCCATCGGTCTTTTTTCCATCGGTTTTAAAAAGTAAAACATGTTTTAAATTTTTCCGATGGATCAAAAACCAATAGCAAATTCCGATCGTCTATGGGCAAGTCCATCGGATAAAAAACCCACGCATGCTCAGAATCAAGTTGACGCATGCTCAGAAGCATTAAACTTCATTTTTCTCGGCTCATCGGAGTGTTTTACGTCACCGCATTTCGAACGGTCGGTTTTTTGACTGATGGTGTGTAGGCAAGACTGATGGAAGTCAGCTTCATCGGATTTCCGATGGACAAAACCATCGGATTAGAATCCATAGGATATCCGATCGTGTGTACGAGGCTTGATAGTCATTAGAACAGCTGCAGCAGCCCTCCCTATATCTCACACAGTGCACAGGACTCTGCTGTTCTGAAAACTGCCAGTGTTACTGGAAGAATTTGCTCTGTGATCTCTGCTGTGCTGCTGAGGAGGAGCACGTTTCCTGCCAGCAGTGTGCCAGTGGCTGGTATGGACTCCCCAGGGCTAGCAGATATCAGAGGAGGAAGTGATGGGGTGGGGGAACTGGGGACAAAACAGTTATGAATGATGTGAAGCATGCTCAGTGTACGATATGTGTAGTGATCTGCGTTTTTCTTTGCTGGATAAATGCAGGCCATCACTAGGGCACATAGAATACAATTGTTTTCTCTCTGTCCAGTTCACACTGCAACACTGGTGTGATATGTAGTGCTGAAAATTGCAGCGTGTCTTCATTTTATTTTCACTGCACAGGATGGCAACAAGTATCACTGCATTGCTGTGCAGTAACATGAATGAAGTGTAACTATGAGACATTTCAAACACAGTTGGAAAAAGAAACAAGCAGTGAAATGCACTGAAACATACATCGCACTGCTCCCTGCCAGGACCAACACTGCACTAGCCTGTATGATAAAATGCTGCATTTTACCATGCAGGCTAGTGTGCACGTAGCCTAGGGATTCCACCTTTTCTTCAAGCCAAACCCGAACACTTTAGTGGCACAGGGCACATTTTTTTTCTGTAGTATACACTACAGGATTATAAAAGACCCAGGACACCTTTAGGTGCCCCAAGGAGAGTAGTAACTATGTGCACTATGGAAAACAGTGGGCATGGCAAAAACTACTCTCGCTGACATCATTGGCCTGCCCCCCCGTGATGCCGAACCCATAGCTCGCAACTGTCCCCGATTTCGAGGGACTGTCCCTGACTTGGAACAAAGTCCCTCTGTCCCTCTTTTTGGTCTGATCTACATAGTTGTATATGAAATTCACTTTTTATCTTTAAAAAAGTGTTTCCTGGTGCTAAACCTTTCATCCAATTTCTACATTGCTGCATTTGTAAATTTGAAAAGCCAATATAAAGTAACAGTAATGGTAAAAAAAAAGCATGTGTGGATTTAACCAATCATTTTTCTGTGTAATTCTCCTTTAAGGGGGTGTGGCAGGGGCGTGTCCTATGCCTACATACTTTTGCTAATAGGTGTCCCTCATTCCTATCTACAAAAAGTTGGGAGGTATACAATCCTGCCCCCAGACAGACGCCACAGCCCTCGGACAGCAACAGATTTGTGTGTGACTAGCCCACAGCCTAGTCTGAATAATGTGTCAGGGTTTCAGGCAGACTGAAACCCGGACACATGATTCAAAACTTGAACTGTCCGGGTGAATCCTGGACAGGTGGCAACCCTAATGTAGCCTCAAAATACAGAATGGGAACACTGGTTCACTTTTTCCAGAGCTGTTTTAGTTGGATCCCTAGTACACAACTGTGCAAAAGTTTTAGGCAGGCGTGAAAAAATGCTGTGAATTAAGAATGCTTTCAGAAATAGAAGTGTTAATAGGTTATTTTAATCAATTAACAAAATGGAAAGTAAATGAACAGAAGAGAAATCCAAATCAAATATTTGGTGTGGCCTTCAAACCAGCATCAATTCTTCTAGGTACACTTGCACACAATCTTTCAAGGAACTTGGCAGGTAGGTTGTTCCAAACAACTTGGAGAACTAACCACAAATCTTCTGTGTGTAGCACCCTGATGTTTGGGCAGGGTTGCTCCTAAATTTACCTGCCAGGTATAGTTACTTTGTCTCATTGCTATGGATCAATTTATTTCCCCCTAAGTCTAGAATTGCTGCACTTCTCTCTTCTGCCGCTAGGTGGCCGGATACCTGGTGGCATGTGACAGCACAAAGTACTTACTACTAATTAAATAAATAAACAACACACCAAACTTTATTTTGGCTAATAATGGCCACAACGTTTAATAAGGGGTTACCCAAAGATAAACAATCAACAAAAACATAAATATATAATCTTAAAATATTTATAACTGTAGCGCCCTCCCCAAAAGGTTGGGACGCTATTTAAAATATAGAGGGATGTCTGAGCCAGTAGTTGGGCTCAGACGGGTGAATTACATTGAAATTTACCTCTGTTCTAGCTGTGGTTTGCCCAATAGCATTTTCCCTTATTGCCTTTAGGTGGCGTTACCACCTCAGGCACCTGTTGGAACACGGCAGACCACGGTGCATTGAGTGACCCTTCTCGGCGGCAGGACAGTGGGAGTGGTCGACCCGCTGTGCCTGCTGGGAGGGGATACTTAAGGGGCAGACACCATTGATTGGGGCCCGTCTTCGCCCCCCCCCCCCCCCGCCCTCCGGGCGTGAGGTGTGTGTGTGGTTCTGGTCTCGGGGCCACGTTGGCCCGAGGCTGCATCGCTATCCAGTGGGCCCAGCTAGTCTGGCTGGGGCCTGCATACTGAGAGGGGATCCCAAGCTGTCTTTCCAAATGGGAGGAAGCTGTCTTGATGAAGGAGACCAGGGGAGGACCTGCCCTGGAGGAGACCGGCAAAGTGCTGCTGTCTCGGGCGTGGCCTGGCAACTTTATTGAAGAGGGATCCACTATACTACAAGCCCTGCAGTTCGCCGGATTGGCTTAAAGGCTCCTTAACTGTACGGCTGGAAATTTGGGACTTTGAAATCCTGTGGCAGTGGATTCCTGGACTATCTCTTTTCTCAACTTAAAAAAAGGTCTGTGGCAGAGACTTTATTGACTTCAAAAGGTCTGTGGCAGAGACCCATTTCATCTTGGGCAGTCTGTGGCAGAGACTGCCCCGTTGCTAATTCGTGTGTCATCCCAGCTGCTAGGCCATGTGAGAGGGGACTATCCGTGTGACCAATATCCACTCTAAACACTGAGAGTGGTAAGTGACTGTGAGCTGATATCTTTGGCCAGTATTGCTCAGTACCTGAACCTTCCCCTACTCTTCTATACCTTCTACTTTCTCAACGTTTACTGCATAAGAAAATAAAGCCTAATGCCGCGTACACACGATCATTATTCATGGCGGTTAAAAAAACGCCGTGAATAATGACAGGAAAAACTAGGGAACCGCTTGGTTCCCTACACACGGTCGTTTTTCCCGTCATTTTTTCTCTTGACGAGAAAAACGACCGTCTGTGGGCTCCGCGGCAGTGTTTCCCTATGGGAAAACTGCCGCGGAAAAAAATGCTGGAAAAAACGACGAGAAAATTTAGAACATGTTCTAATTTTTCTCGTCGTTTTTTATGCCGTTTTTCTCGACGAGAAAAACGACATAAAGCCCACAGACGATCGTTTTTCTCGGCGAAATGAAAAAATGCAGTTTTTCTCGTCGAGAAAAGCGGTCGTGTGTACGCGGCATAACTGTTTGAGGTTTTACATCTGTGTGGACATTGCATTACTAAAGACTTTCCTACCCAGACAACAAAGCTGAAGAGGTACTGTAACGTGCAAAACCCAAAATTAACCAGCGGCCCTCTAGGGGGTATTGCTACATAACCAATAAATTATTTACTTTTTTAATATCACGTAGTCCATCCAGAACTGAACTGGATGACAAACCCCACTAACAAACGTCATGACAGGACAAAACTTTTTATTCATAAAGTAGGGAGGGTGGGAGCAGCACGGTTCCTGCTTCTGTGGCATCCTCTCAGGCTGTGAGACCGAGCGGGAAAGTCGCCGGCTTTTAAAACCACTGCCCGGCTCAATTCTGCCCGAATCAGCCAATCGGGGGCCGTATGCCATGCCGCTCTGAATCCAGCCATTACCCGGAGCAACCTAACTAATAAGAAACAGGGGGTGGAAGAGGCAGGGAATTGCGGCAGTACTTTGTACCGTCCCATGGAGCTCCGCATGAACGCTAGGGGCTCGTTCATTAGATAAGACAAGGGCAAAGCAAGGACAGATTAGGACTATATGGGGTGTCTCAGCCAATGGGCAGGGGTTTTCTTGAATCCCTTGGCCTGCTGGGAGAACCTATATATTTGGGTGGAGTCAGGTGATCGGCGTTCTGTGCCACCTGGACGGCTGTCTGGGTGGACGTGTGTTGTACTGCCCTGGCTGCTAGGCCAGAGTTTGGGCCTATCCTGGGTACATCTGGCTCCTAGGCTGTCTGAGGGCCTATCCAGAAGCAAGAGAGCAGCGCAGGGTTGAGATTGCGGCTTGCAGTCTAACCAGAAGTGGCAGTTCTGCCGGCCAGAGAACCTTTTGTGGTGGGAGGTAAAGGGGAAGCTGTTGCCACTAAGGGACCATCCACCTTATTACCAGGGACCACAGTGAGTAGCTGAAGCAAGTACCGGAGCAGAATTCTCACCAACCGGACACGGTGAAGAATCGGGAAACTTCAGCAGGTTTCAAGCCAGGGACCCAACCAGCGGAGGTGACGCTTGCAGAGCAGCCTTGTGTGTCAAGCCAGGGACAGAGCAGGCCAGTGAGGTGAAGCTTGAGCAGTATCTGGAGTGACAAGCTAGGGACCCAGCAGAGAAGCGGGGGTGACGCTTAAGGGAAGATACTACAGTGATAATTGGAGGAGCTCAAGGGATTCAGTGGCAGTGAATCATCTAGTCTAGTGAGAGAGACTGTGAGCTCTGTGGGTTGAAGAACTACAAGAAGTGATTTAAGTGGAAGTGAAGGAACAGTTACACCTTGTGTTAGAAATTGTAAAAAGACTGTTGCCATAGGAGACAGCATTCCTGCAAATGCAGATTTGGTGTCTTGCTGGATGCTTTTCCCTGCATGGCTGTCTACCTGTAGAAGTCTCGATTGCAACTGCCTAAGGGTATCCTGGCCCTAACCCTCTTCCCCAAATTCTGTTCAAGAGAAATAAAATCTCTTTGCATTCAAGAAGTGTCTGGCGTCCATGAATCTTCTTTACACTACACCCACTATGCCTTACAACCCATTCTATATGGAAGAATGTCAGCAGCACTTGGCTCCGGAGGTTCTCATTAGACTGAAGGAGGCCTGGGACCTTTCTACATGTGGATGTAGGCTGCCTCAGATCCTTATGTCTCTTCATGAAATCCCAGACACACTCAATTATGTTGGGATCAGGGCTCCGTGGGGGCCAAATCATCACTTCCAGAACTCCTTGTTCTTCTTTATGCTGAAGATAGTTCTTAATAAAATTGTCTGTATGAACAGCACATCTTGAAACCCCAGTATGCTGTGAAATCTTTGTCTGGGATTGACCTTGTGTCAGGTTTCTGTGGTAGTCAGCCCTTGTAGAATGCCAACATTCTACAAGCCCCAGCCTGCTTCTTGACCAGGGCCCCTGATGATGGGGATGGACTTGCAGCAAGCTGGAACCAGGTCGCAACTCCCAGGTACTCCCAGCTGACAATACAGAGACTACTCATGTATGCAGAGTATGGATGGTAGGAGACAGAAGAGGGATGATCTGGGAAACAAGCCAAGGTCAGGGTAGGCAGCAGACAAGCGCAGACGGAAGATGAAGGCAAGTTCAGTACATGGGAAGTCAGGCAATAAATACACTAAACACTTGGCAAACAAGAGCTCAGACTAATAGGGAGTTGCTCGGGCAACGTTGTCTGCACTGGGCAATGTCTTATATAGGAACGCATACTATGAGGTGGGCCAGGAAGTGATAGAAGGGAAGGAAATAAAAACCCATAGTATAGCAGGCGATGCTCTTAGGTGAGCACAGTAGCCAAATAACACACGTGAAAAGGATCAGGGGTCTAGCAGAACCACTCCAGCAAAGAGGCAAGAATACACATACAGGCTAAACTGTGACACTTTGCTGATGAAGTATAACTACTGTGTGTCTTGTTGCTGTGCTCAGTCCTGCCATGGTGTATAACATGTGAGATGAAACTGTCAACCCCACCTTAATAGCAGAGTTTGGCTGTTCCTCACCCAGTTTTAAGCCTCCCTCACAGCTGTTTCTGTTTCAGTTAATGATTGTGATTCAACCTACTGTGACAGCAGGAAGGTAAAGTCACCTGGTTGCATCCAGGGGGGTAGATATATTTCGCCCAGATTCAGGCTTTACGCCGACTTATACAACTAGGTGGAGAGTTGTATAAGCCCAGCTGAGGCTAGTGGGCTCATGGATGACTCATACCTCTAGGGAGAGTGTGGGGCGTCGTGCAGACAGGGAGTTGATGAGACCAGCTGAAGCTTGTCAGCTCATTTAGGCCTCTATAAGAACTCCCAGCTTCATTAGGTGTTTGCTCATGCCTGGAAGCAGACCTGTGTGGACTGTCTAGGGAGAGTGAACCCCTGTGCGGTGAGACAAAGCCTGTGTGGCTATTTGCTTGGACATTTAAAACCAGGGACTTAGGGACTAGGACAGCACTAGGCTGATCCCAGTTGTTAGTTAGGAAACCTGTATGTTTAGTCAGAGGTCAAGTTGACCAGGATTTATTTTATTTATGTTTCTTTTGCTTTGCTGTGTTTTGTCACTGTAAATAGAAAATAAACCGCACCTTTTTGATTTTGAAAACCACAACCTCCGTTTGCTGGGCCTGTTTTTGTGTGGGGAGCCCATCCCGGGGGTCACACACACCCGCTGCCGAGCTAACCCCCTCACAGTTGGTGGAGAACCAGTGGCAGTTTTTTGTTAAGCCAGCATGGAGGAGATACTGAAGCAGCTGGCTCTAGCAAATGCCAATCAACAGCAGACAAATGCAGGTTTGCAAAAGAGCCTTGCAGCTCAACAACAGAACTTCGCAGCCCAGCAGCAAGCTCATCAACAGAGCCTTGCAGCCCAGCAGCAAGCTCACCAACAGAGTCTGGAAGCTCAGCAACAAGCCCAGCAGCAATCTGAGGCCCGCTTCATAGACCTGTTACAGAAGCAAGAGCAGAGACTACAACAAATGGAAGCAGTAATGCAGCAACGTCCGCAGACCAGTGAGGAAAGCCGTCCCACTAATACCGCGTCCTTTGGGGTGAGTCGTTTATTGACAAAAATGACTGGAGAGGATGATCCAGAGGTATTTTTGACCACATTTGAAAGGACTGCTGAAAGAGAAAAGTGGCCTGAGGAGCAGTGGGCTGGACTGGTGGCTCCTCTGTTAACTGGTGAATCGCAGAAGGCTTACTATGACCTAGAGCCTGACCAAGCAAAAGACTATGTGATGCTAAAAGCTGAAATATTGGCAAGGCTGGGTGTCACCCTGGCTGTCCGGGCTCAGCGTGTGCATAACTGGACTTTCCAGCTTGGAAAACCCCCCAGGTCTCAAATGTATGATCTCATTCACCTGAGCAGAAAGTGGCTACAGCCAGAGACTTTGTCCGCACCAAAGATTGTGGAACGTGTTGTAATGGATCGGTTTTTGAGAGCTCTTCCTACTGCCATCCAAAAGTGGGTAAGCCATGGAGACCCAGAGACGGCCGATGGTCTTGTGGATCGTGTGGAGAAATACTTGGCTACAGAGAACCTGACGGCCTCTTCCAGAGACACTCGGACTTTCCACCCTAAGACCAGACCATCCCCAGGGGCGGATAAGAGGATTCCAAGGGGTGAGGGTGGAGAGAGTGAGAGGGTGGGAGCTCTACCCCAAGTTTGGCGAGAACAGCCTGGGAAATCAGCGGCTCAAGAGGCGGCAAGAAGGATCGTTTGCTACCGCTGCCGGCAAGCGGGACATATTGCAGCCAATTGCCCGGTTGTGGAGGAACCCATGCAGTGTGACTTTCTGACGGGCAGACGTCAGTCGCTGTGTGCGACAGTCGCATGCACTGCCATTCGAGGAACTGAGAAACATTTATGCAAAATGTGTGTTAATGGTAGAAATGTTGTGGTATTGCTGGATTCAGGTAGCCTTGTGACCCTGATAAAGGCTGAGTTAGTTAAAACAAAGGTCTTTGGGAATAGCAAGGTAGCTGTTATTTGTGTGCATGGGGACACCCGAGAGTATCCAGTGACTACAGTGTGTTTCGAGACCCCCAAAGGTACCCTCTCTCATCCAGTGGGCTTAGTATCTCAGTTACCGCATGACGCCATTGTGGGAAGGGATTTTCCGAAGTTCTGGGAACTGTGGGATGATCCTGAGCCCCCCACTGGTGCCCCTATGTACCAGGAATGTGATAGCCAGAACTCCCCTGAGAGTGGTGAGGACTCTCCGGAATTTCCCTTATCAGTATTGGCAGGGGAGACTCAAGAAACTGGAGAGGAGCCCACCTCCTCAGACGAAAACCTACCGTCTGTGGAGTTTTCTGATCTTGAGGTTCACAGGGAAAACTTTGCCACAGAACAGTTGAAAGACCCCGCCCTAATAAAGGCACGGGAAAACGTAGTGAAAATAGATGGCGAGTTAGTGAACCCAGATAATACCTGCACTTACCCATACTTCAGCGTAGAGAAGGACCTACTGTATCGGGTGGCAAAAAGGGCAGAAGAAACCGTTGAGCAGCTTGTGGTGCCCAAACCTTACAGGAAGTTGGTGTTGGAGTTGGCCCATGGGCACATTCTTGGAGGTCATCTGGGGACAGAGAAAACCCGAGAGAGGATATTACAGAGATTCTATTGGCCGGGGGTGATGAAGGACATAGAAAATTATTGTTCCTCCTGCCCTGTGTGTCAGAGATCGGCCCCGATGCCACATTTCCGTAGCCCGCTGGTCCCTCTACCCATCATTGAGGTCCCGTTTGAGAGGATCGCCATGGATTTGGTAGGGCCTATAATCAAGTCCGCTAGGGGGCACCAGTACATATTAGTTATAATGGACTATGCCACCCGTTATCCAGAAGCGATCCCTCTCCGAAATACCTCGGCCAAAACCATAGCCAAAGAGCTATCTCTTGTGTTTAGCCGGGTGGGTATTTGTAAAGAACTGCTTACGGACCAAGGTACACCCTTTATGTCCCGGGTTATGAAGGAGCTGTGTAAATTGTTCAAAGTGACGCAATTACGGACATCTGTGTATCACCCCCAAACCGATGGGCTGGTTGAAAGATTCAACAAAACCCTAAAACAAATGTTGAAGAAAGTGGTGGATAGAGATGGAAAGGATTGGGACTGTCTACTTCCTTATCTGATGTTTGCTATTAGGGAGGTGCCCCAATCCTCTACGGGATTCTCCCCCTTTGAGTTACTGTATGGGAGACACCCAAGAGGGCTGTTGGATATTGCCAAGGAAACTTGGGAAAGTGAGAGTTCTCCCCACAGGAGTGTGATTGAGCATGTCGCCCTGATGCAAGACCGAATTGCACAGGTAATGCCCATCGTGAAGGAACATTTGGCTCAAGCGCAGTTAGCACAGCAGAGAGTGTACAACCGTGGAGCCAAGACCCGTACCTTTTCCCCAGGGGATAGGATACTGGTACTTGTCCCTACGGTTGAAAGTAAATTCCTTGCCAAATGGCAAGGCCCCTATGAGATAATGGAAAAAGTGAGCGAAGTGAATTACAAGGTCAGACAACCAGGAAGGCGAAAGCCCGAACAGATCTATCATGTTAATCTGTTGAAAGCCTGGAGGGATAGAGAGTCCCTAGTCGCAGACACTTGGTCACCAGCTCAAACTGGTTGCGTGATTCTTGAGGTTGGAATAGCAGCCACCTTGTCACAACCCCAACAACAGGAGGTTAAGGAGTTTGTGCTTCGCAACAAGGAGGTGTTCTCTGAGCTGCCGGGACAAACATCTGGGGTAGAGCATGACATCATTACCCCGCCCGGTGAAAGGGTGAAGTTAAAACCCTATCGGATCCCAGAGGCCCGACGGGAGGCAATACGGGAGGAAGTACAGAAAATGCTGAACTTAGGGGTGATAGAGGAGTCCCAAAGTGATTGGTCTAGTCCCATTGTGTTGGTGCCTAAACCGGATGGGAGCTGGCGATTTTGTAACGATTTTCGTCAGTTGAACAAAGTTACAAAATTTGACACCTACCCCATGCCACGTATAGATGAGTTGATCGACCGGCTGGGAACAGCCCGATACATGACGACTCTTGACCTCACCAAAGGGTATTGGCAAATCCCCCTGGCCAAGTCAGCCAAAGAGAAAACCGCATTTGTAACCCCAGACGGGGCGTTCCAATATAAAAGAATGCCGTTCGGGTTACAGAATGCGCCGGCCACATTCCAGCGGAAAATGGACCAGATGCTGAGGCCCCATCGGAAGTATGCTGCGGCTTACCTGGATGACGTAATTGTCCATAGCACAGATTGGGCCTCACATCTGCCAAAAGTGCAAGCAGTCCTGGACTCTGTTCGGGAAGCGGGGTTTACGGCTAACCCCAAGAAGTGTACCATTGGGCAGGAGGAGGCCAAATATCTTGGGTACACCATTGGGAGGGGAGTAATAAAACCCCAACTCAACAAAGTCGAGGCCATCCAGAGTTGGCCACGTCCCAACAGCAAGAAGCAGGTACGAGCCTTTCTGGGAATCGCTGGGTATTATCGGCGATTCATTCCCCACTTTGCTTCTAAGGCTGTGCCCCTAACCAACCTGACGAAGGGGAAAGGGTCGGTCATGATTAAATGGACCCCCGAGGCTGAGGCAGCATTCCAATTCTTGAAACAAGCCTTATGTAGCCAGCCAGTGTTGTACTCACCCGACTTCTCTAAAGACTTTGTTGTACAAAGTGATGCGTCAGATGTGGGGTTAGGAGCAGTATTGTCCCAGGTCTGGAACGGGGAAGAGCACCCAGTCATTTACCTCAGCAGGAAGTTGAAGTCCCATGAGGTAAATTACGCCACCGTTGAAAAGGAGTGTTTAGCGGTGAAGTGGGCTCTAGATTCCCTTCGGTACTACCTGCTAGGTAGGCACTTTGACATGGTTACGGATCACGCTCCGTTAAAGTGGATGGCTCAAAACAAGGAAACAAATAGAAGAGTGAATAGGTGGTTCCTGGCCCTCCAGGAATTCAACTTCACAGTAAAGCATCGCCCTGGCGTTCAAATGGGGAATGTGGATGCTTTGTCTCGAGTACATGAATGCCTGATTGCTGGTGTTCCAACCCCAAGGTTAAAACAAGAGGGGGGGGGTATGTGACAGCAGGAAGGTAAAGTCACCTGGTTGCATCCAGGGGGGTAGATATATTTCGCCCAGATTCAGGCTTTACGCCGACTTATACAACTAGGTGGAGAGTTGTATAAGCCCAGCTGAGGCTAGTGGGCTCATGGATGACTCATACCTCTAGGGAGAGTGTGGGGCGTCGTGCAGACAGGGAGTTGATGAGACCAGCTGAAGCTTGTCAGCTCATTTAGGCCTCTATAAGAACTCCCAGCTTCATTAGGTGTTTGCTCATGCCTGGAAGCAGACCTGTGTGGACTGTCTAGGGAGAGTGAACCCCTGTGCGGTGAGACAAAGCCTGTGTGGCTATTTGCTTGGACATTTAAAACCAGGGACTTAGGGACTAGGACAGCACTAGGCTGATCCCAGTTGTTAGTTAGGAAACCTGTATGTTTAGTCAGAGGTCAAGTTGACCAGGATTTATTTTATTTATGTTTCTTTTGCTTTGCTGTGTTTTGTCACTGTAAATAGAAAATAAACCGCACCTTTTTGATTTTGAAAACCACAACCTCCGTTTGCTGGGCCTGTTTTTGTGTGGGGAGCCCATCCCGGGGGTCACACACACCCGCTGCCGAGCTAACCCCCTCACACTACATATGAAATTGATGATCAATTGCACCTACTTTGTGCAAGTATAAGGCCCCTTTCACACTGAGGCGTATTTCAGGCGTTTTTGCGCTAAAAATAGCGCATAAATAACGCCTGAAATACTCCTGCCCCAGCATTCTCAATGTGAAAGCCTGAGGGGCTTTCACACTGAGGCGGTGCGCTGGCAGGAGACAAAAAAATCTCCTGCAAGCCGCATCTTTGGAGCGGTGAAGGAGCGGTGTGTATACCGCTCCTTTACCGCTCCTTGCCATTGTAATCAATGGTACACCGCGGTAATACCGCCCGCAAACCGCGGCTATAGCCGCGGTTTGCGGGCGGTATTAACCCTTTTCCGGCCGCTAGCGGGGGTTAAAACCGCATTGCTAGTGGCCGCATATCGCGGTAAAACACGACGGTATAGGGCGCTGAAAATCGCGCCGCTATAACGTCACCGCATATGCCTGCCCCAGTGTGAAAGGGGCCTAAGAATTGATGCTGGTTTGAAGCCAACTGGTAGTCACCCAAAATATTGATTTGATTTTACTTTTGTTCACTCACTTTGCATTTTGTAAATTGTCAAAAAATAAACAATTAAAATATATATTTTTGAAAGCATTCTTACACACCTGCCTAAAATGTTTACACAGTACTGTATGTTAGTAAGACAGCCTATAGACGAAAAAATGACCCTATACCCCCATCCACACATTCGAGGTAAATGGAGTATACACTTGTAAGCAGGTGTCTGTTGAGGGAATATGGTTGTTAGCAAGCAAGATTAGTCTGCCCAGGTTAGGGAAGGGTTAAGTTCTGGATCACAGTTTTCCAGGCTTTTTTGGAACTGCCTTCCGTCTAACTTCATATATGAATAATATATATACAGTATATATATATATATATTGTGAGGGGGTTAGCTCGGTAGCGGGTGTGTGTGACCCCCTGGATGGGCTCCCCACACAAAAACAGGCCCAGCAGACGGAGGTTGTGGTTTTCAAGATCAAAAGGTGCGGTTTATTTCTCTATTTACAGTGACAAAAACACAGCAAAGCAAAAAGAAACATAAACAAAATAAATCCTGGTCAGCTTGACCTCTGACTAAACATGCAGGTTTCCCTAACTAACAACTGGGATCAGCCTGGTGCTGTCCTAGTCCCTAAGTCCCTGGTTTAGTAAATGTCCAAACAAATAGCCACACAGGCTTTGTCTCACCGCACAGGGGTTCACTCTCCCTAGACAGTCCACACAGGTCTGGGTCCAGGCATGAGCAAACACCTAATGAAGCTGGGAGTTTTTATAGAGGCCTTAAACGAGCTGACAAGCTTCAGCTGGTCTCATCAACTCCCTGCCTGCACGACGCCCAGCACTCTCCCTAGAGGTATGAATCATCCATGAGCCCACTAGCCTCAGCTGGGCTTCATCAACTCTCTCCCTAGTTGTATAAGTCGGCATAAAGCCTGAATCTGGGAGAAATATACCTACCCCCCTGGATGCAACCAGGTGACTTTACCTTCCTGCTGTCACATACCCCCCCCTCTTGTTTTAACCTTGGGGTTGGAACACCAGCAATCAGGCATTCATGTACTCGAGACAAAGCATCCACATTCCCCATTTGAACGCCAGGGCGATGCTTTACTGTGAAGTTGAATTCCTGT
The DNA here is from genome assembly GCA_029206835.1 of Rana muscosa. Classification (NCBI taxonomy): domain Eukaryota; kingdom Metazoa; phylum Chordata; class Amphibia; order Anura; family Ranidae; genus Rana; species Rana muscosa. Next base: position 164,913,737 of record CM055120.1, read on the forward strand.
AGGGCCAGGAACCACCTATTTACTCTTCTATTTGTCTCCTTGTTTTGAGCCATCCACTTTAACGGAGCGTGATCCGTAACCATGTCAAAGTGCCTACCTAGCAGATAGTACCGAAGGGAATCTAGAGCCCACTTCACCGCTAAACACTCCTTTTCAACCGTGGCGTAATTTACCTCATGGGACTTCAACTTCCTGCTGAGGTAAATGACTGGGTGCTCTTCCCCGTTCCAGACCTGGGACAATACTGCTCCTAACCCCACATCTGACGCATCACTTTGTACGACAAAGTCTTTAGAGAAGTCGGGTGAGTACAACACTGGCTGGCTACATAAGGCTTGTTTCAAGAATTGGAATGCTGCCTCAGCCTCGGGGGTCCATTTAATCATGACCGACCCTTTCCCTTTCGTCAGGTTGGTTAGGGGTACAGCCTTAGAAGCAAAGTGGGGAATGAAGCGCCGATAATAACCCGCGATTCCCAGAAAGGCTCGTACCTGCTTCTTGCTGTTGGGACGTGGCCAACTCTGGATGGCCTCGACTTTGTTGAGTTGGGGTTTTATTACTCCCCTGCCAATGGTGTACCCAAGATATTTGGCCTCCTCCTGCCCAATGGTACACTTCTTGGGGTTAGCCGTAAACCCCGCTTCCCGGATAGAGTCTAGGACTGCTTGCACTTTTGGCAGATGTGAGGCCCAATCTGTGCTCTGGACAATTACGTCATTCAGGTAAGCCGCAGCATACTTCCGATGGGGCCTCAGTATCTGGTCCATTTTCCGCTGGAATGTGGCCGGCGCATTCTGTAACCCGAACGGCATTCTCTTATATTGGAACGCCCCGTCTGGGGTTACAAATGCGGTTTTCTCTTTGGCCGACTTGGCCAGGGGAATTTGCCAATACCCTTTTGTGAGGTCAAGAGTCGTCATGTATCGGGCTGTTCCCAGCCGGTCGATCAACTCATCTATACGTGGCATGGGGTAGGTGTCAAATTTTGTAACTTTGTTCAACTGACGAAAATCGTTACAAAATCGCCAGCTCCCATCCGGTTTAGGCACCAACACAATGGGACTAGACCAATCACTTTGGGACTCCTCTATCACCCCTAAGTTCAGCATTTTCTGTACTTCCTCCCGTATTGCCTCCCGTCGGGCCTCTGGGATCCGATAGGGTTTTAACTTCACCCTTTCACCGGGCGGGGTAATAATATCATGCTCTACCCCAGATGTTTGTCCCGGCAGCTCAGAGAACACCTCCTTGTTGCGAAGCACAAACTCCTTAACCTCCTGTTGTTGGGGTTGTGACAAGGTGGCTGCTATTCCAACCTCCGGAATCACGCAACCAGTTTGAGCTGGTGACCAAGTTTCTGCGACTAGGGACTCTCTATCCCTCCAGGCTTTCAACAGATTAATGTGATAGATCTGTTCGGGCTTTCGCCTTCCTGGTTGTCTGACCTTGTAATTCACTTCGCTCACTTTTTCCATTATCTCGTAGGGGCCTTGCCATTTGGCAAGGAATTTACTTTCAACCGTAGGGACAAGTACCAATATCCTATCCCCCGGGGAAAAGGTACGGGTCTTGGCTCCACGGTTGTACACTCTCTGCTGTGCCAACTGCGCTTGGGCCAAATGTTCCTTCACGATGGGCATTACCTGTGCAATTCGATCTTGCATCAGGGCGACATGCTCAATCACACTCCTGTGGGGAGAACTCTCACTTTCCCAAGTTTCCTTGGCAATATCCAACAGCCCTCTTGGGTGTCTCCCATACAGTAACTCAAAGGGGGAGAATCCCGTAGAGGATTGGGGCACCTCCCTAATAGCAAACATCAAATAAGGAAGTAGACAGTCCCAATCCTTTCCATCTCTATCCACCACTTTCTTCAACATTTGTTTTAGGGTTTTGTTGAATCTTTCAACCAGCCCATCGGTTTGGGGGTGATACACAGACGTACGCAATTGCGTCACTTTGAACAATTTACACAGCTCTTTCATAACCCGGGACATAAAGGGTGTACCTTGGTCCGTAAGCAGTTCTTTACAAATACCCACCCGGCTAAAAACAAGAGATAGCTCTTTGGCTATGGTTTTGGCCGAGGTATTTCGGAGAGGGATCGCTTCTGGATAACGGGTGGCATAGTCCATTATAACTAATATGTACTGGTGCCCCCTAGCGGACTTGATTATAGGACCTACCAAATCCATTGCGATCCTCTCAAACGGGACCTCAATGATGGGTAGAGGGACCAGCGGGCTACGGAAATGTGGCATCGGGGCCGACCTCTGACACACAGGGCAGGAGGAACAATAATTTTCTATGTCCTTCATCACCCCAGGCCAATAGAATCTCTGTAATACCCTCTCTCGGGTTTTCTCTGTCCCCAGATGACCTCCAAGAATGTGCCCATGGGCCAACTCCAACTTCCTGTAAGGTTTGGGCACCACAAGCTGCTCAACGGTTTCTTCTGCCCTTTTTGCCACCCGATACAGTAGGTCCTTCTCTACGCTGAAGTATGGGTAAGTGCAGGTATTATCTGGGTTCACTAACTCGCCATCTATTTCCACTACGTTTTCCCGTGCCTTTATTAGGGCGGGGTCTTTTAACTGTTCTGTGGCAAAATTTTCCCTGTGAACCTCAAGATCAGAAAACTCCACAGACGGTAGGTTTTCGTCTGAGGAGGTGGGCTCCTCTCCAGTTTCTTGAGTCTCGCCTGCCAATACTGACAAGGGAAATTCTGGAGAGTCCTCACCACTCTCAGAGGAGTTCTGGCTATCACCTTCCTGGTACATAGGGGCACCAGTGGGGGGCTCAGGATCATCCCACAGTTCCCAGAACTTCGGAAAATCCCTTCCCACAATGGCATCATGCGGTAGTTGAGATACTAACCCCACTGGATGAGAGAGGGTACCTTTGGGGGTCTTGAAACACACTGTAGTCACTGGATACTCCCGGGTGTCCCCATGCACACAAATAACAGCTACCTTGCTATTCCCAGAGACCTCTGTTTTAACTAATTCAGCCTTTATCAGGGTCACAAGGCTACCTGAATCCAGTAATACCACAACATTTCTACCATTAATACACATTTTGCATAAATGTTTCTCAGTTCCCCGAATGGCAGTGCATGCGACTGTCGCACACAGCGACTGACGTCTGTCCGTCAGAAAGTCACATTGCATGGGTTCCTCCACAACCGGGCAATTTGCTGCAATATGTCCCGCTTGCCGGCAGCGGTAGCAAACAATCCTTTTGGCTGCCTCTTGAGCCCCCGACTTCCCAGGCTGTTCTCGCCAAACCCTGGGCAGAGCTCCCACCCTCTCACTCTCTCCACCCTCACCCCTTGGAATCATCTTATCCGCCCCTGGGGATGGTCTGGTCTTAGGGTGGAAAGTCCGAGAGTCTCTGGAAGAGGCCGTCAGGTTCTCTGCAGCCAAGTATCTCTCTACACGATCCACAAGTTTACCGGCCGTTTCTGGGTCTCCATGGCTTACCCACTTTTGAATGGCGGTAGGAAGAGCTCTCAAGAAACGATCCATCACAACACGTTCCACAATCTCCGGTGCGGACAAAGTCTCTGGCTGTAGCCACTTCCTGCTCAGGTGAATGAGATCATACATTTGAGACCTGGGGGGTTTTCCAAGCTGGAAAGTCCAGTTATGCACACGCTGAGCCCGGACAGCCAGGGTGACACCCAGCCTTGCCAATATTTCAGCTTTTAGCATCACATAGTCTTTTGCTTGGTCAGGCTCTAGGTCATAGTAAGCTTTCTGCGATTCACCAGTTAACAGAGGAGCCACCAGTCCAGCCCACTGCTCCTCAGGCCACTTTTCTCTTTCAGCAGTCCTTTCAAATGTGGTCAAAAATACCTCTGGATCATCCTCTCCAGTCATTTTTGTCAATAAACGACTCACCCCAAAGGACGCGGTATTAGTGGGACGGCTTTCCTCACTGGTCTGCGGACGTTGCTGCATTACTGCTTCCATCTGTTGTTGTAGTCTCTGCTCTTGCTTCTGCAACAGGTCTATGAAGCGGGCCTCAGATTGCTGCTGGGCTTGTTGCTGGGCTGCGAAGCTCTGTTGTTGAGCTGCAAGGCTCTTTTGCAAACCTGCATTTGTCTGCTGTTGATTGGCATTTGCTAGAGCCAGCTGTTTCAGTATCTCCTCCATGCTGGCTTAAAAAAAAACTGCCCGCATTCTCCACCAACTGTGAGGGGGTTAGTTAGGTAGCGGGTGTGTGTGACCCCCTGGATGGGCTCCCCACACAAAAACAGGCCCAGCAGACGGAGGTTGTGGTTTTCAAGATCAAAAGGTGCGGTTTATTTCTCTATTTACAGTGACAAAAACACAGCAAAGCAAAAAGAAACATAAACAAAATAAATCCTGGTCAGCTTGACCTCTGACTAAACATGCAGGTTTCCCTAACTAACAACTGGGATCAGCCTGGTGCTGTCCTAGTCCCTAAGTCCCTGGTTTAGTAAATGTCCAAACAAATAGCCACACAGGCTTTGTCTCACCGCACAGGGGTTCACTCTCCCTAGACAGTCCACACAGGTCTGGGTCCAGGCATGAGCAAACACCTAATGAAGCTGGGAGTTTTTATAGAGGCCTTAAACGAGCTGACAAGCTTCAGCTGGTCTCATCAACTCCCTGCCTGCACGACGCCCAGCACTCTCCCTAGAGGTATGAATCATCCATGAGCCCACTAGCCTCAGCTGGGCTTCATCAACTCTCTCCCTAGTTGTATAAGTCGGCATAAAGCCTGAATCTGGGAGAAATATACCTACCCCCCTGGATGCAACCAGGTGACTTTACCTTCCTGCTGTCACAATATATATATATATATATATATTGTGACAGCAGGAAGGTAAAGTCACCTGGTTGCATCCAGGGGGGTAGATATATTTCGCCCAGATTCAGGCTTTACGCCGACTTATACAACTAGGTGGAGAGTTGTATAAGCCCAGCTAAGGCTAGTGGGCTCATGGATGACTCATACCTCTAGGGAGAGTGTGGGGCGTCGTGCAGACAGGGAGTTGATGAGGCCAGCTGAAGCTTGTCAGCTCATTTAGGCCTCTATAAGAACTCCCAGCTTCATTAGATGTTAGCTCATGCCTGGAACCAGACCTGTGTGGACTGTCTAGGGAGAGTGAACCCCTGTGCGGTGAGACAAAGCCTGTGTGGCTATTTGGACATTTAAAACCAGGGACTTAGGGACTAGGACAGCACTAGGCTGATCCCAGTTGTTAGTTAGGAAACCTGTATGTTTAGTCAGAGGTCAAGTTGACCAGGATTTATTTTGTTTATGTTTCTTTTGCTTTGCTGTGTTTTGTCACTGTAAACCGAAAATAAACCGCACCTTTTTGATTTTGAAAACCACAACCTCCGTTTGCTGGGCCTGTTTTGTGTGGGGAGCCCATCCCGGGGGTCACACACACCCGCTGCCGAGCTAACCCCCTCACAGTTGGTGGAGAACCAGTGGCAGTTTTTTTTAAGCCAGCATGGAGGAGATACTGAAACAGCTGGCTCTAGCAAATGCCAATCAACAGCAGACAAATGCAGGTTTGCAAAGGAGCCTTGCAGCTCAGCAACAAGCCCAGCAGCAATCTGAGGCCCGCTTCATAGACCTGTTACAGAAGCAAGAGCAGAGACTACAACAAATGGAAGCAGTAATGCAGCAACGTCCGCAGACCAGTGAGGAAAGCCGTTCCACTAATACCGCGTCCTTTGGGGTGAGTCGTTTATTGACAAAAATGACTGGAGAGGATGATCCAGAGGTATTTTTGACCACATTTGAAAGGACCGCTGAAAGAGAAAAGTGGCCTGAGGAGCAGTGGGCTGGACTGGTGGCTCCTCTGTTAACTGGTGAATCGCAGAAAGCTTACTATGACCTAGAGCCTAACCAAGCAAAAGACTATGTGATGCTAAAAGCTGAAATTTTGGCAAGGCTGGGTGTCACCCAGGCTGTCCGGGCTCAGCGTGTGCATAACTGGACTTTCCAGCTTGGAAAACCCCCCAGGTCTCAAATGTATGATCTCATTCACCTGAGCAGAAAGTGGCTACAGCCAGAGACTTTGTCCGCACCAAAGATTGTGGAACGTGTTGTAATGGATCGGTTTTTGAGAGCTCTTCCTACTGCCATCCAAAAGTGGGTAAGCCATGGAGACCCAGAGACGGCCGATGGTCTTGTGGATCGTGTGGAGAAATACTTGGCTACAGAGAACCTGACGGCCTCTTCCAGAGACACTCGGACTTTCCACCCTAAGACCAGACCATCCCCAGGGGCGGATAAGAGGATTCCAAGGGGTGAGGGTGGAGAGAGTGAGAGGGTGGGAGCTCTACCCCAAGTTTGGCGAGAACAGCCTGGGAAATCAGCGGCTCAAGAGGCGGCAAGAAGGATCGTTTGCTACCGCTGCCGGCAAGCGGGACATATTGCAGCCAATTGCCCGGTTGTGGAGGAACCCATGCAGTGTGACTTTCTGACGGGCAGACGTCAGTCGCTGTGTGCGACAGTCGCATGCACTGCCATTCGAGGAACTGAGAAACATTTATGCAAAATGTGTGTTAATGGTAGAAATGTTGTGGTATTGCTGGATTCAGGTAGCCTTGTGACCCTGATAAAGGCTGAGTTAGTTAAAACAGAGGTCTTTGGGAATAGCAAGGTAGCTGTTATTTGTGTGCATGGGGACACCCGAGAGTATCCAGTGACTACAGTGTGTTTCGAGACCCCCAAAGGTACCCTCTCTCATCCAGTGGGCTTAGTATCTCAGTTACCGCATGACGCCATTGTGGGAAGGGATTTTCCGAAGTTCTGGGAACTGTGGGATGATACTGAGCCCCCCACTGGTGCCCCTATGTACCAGGAATGTGATAGCCAGACCTCCCCTGAGAGTGGTGAGGACTCTCCGGAATTTCCCTTATCAGTATTGGCAGGGGAGACTCAAGAAACTGGAGAGGAGCCCACCTCCTCAGACGAAAACCTACCGTCTGTGGAGTTTTCTGATCTTGAGGTTCACAGGGAAAACTTTGCCACAGAACAGTTGAAAGACCCCGCCCTAATAAAGGCACGGGAAAACGTAGTGAAAATAGATGGCGAGTTAGTGAACCCAGATAATACCTGCACTTACCCATACTTCAGCGTAGAGAAGGACCTACTGTATCGGGTGGCAAAAAGGGCAGAAGAAACCGTTGAGCAGCTTGTGGTGCCCAAACCTTACAGGAAGTTGGTGTTGGAGTTGGCCCATGGGCACATTCTTGGAGGTCATCTGGGGACAGAGAAAACCCGAGAGAGGGTATTACAGAGATTCTATTGGCTGGGGGTGATGAAGGACATAGAAAATTATTGTTCCTCCTGCCCTGTGTGTCAGAGGTCGGCCCCGATGCCACATTTCCGTAGCCCGCTGGTCCCTCTACCCATCATTGAGGTCCCGTTTGAGAGGATCGCCATGGATTTGGTAGGGCCTATAATCAAGTCCGCTAGGGGGCACCAGTACATATTAGTTATAATGGACTATGCCACCCGTTATCCAGAAGCGATCCCTCTCCGAAATACCTCGGCCAAAACCATAGCCAAAGAGCTATCTCTTGTGTTTAGCCGGGTGGGTATTTGTAAAGAACTGCTTACGGACCAAGGTACACCCTTTATGTCCCGGGTTATGAAGGAGCTGTGTAAATTGTTCAAAGTGACGCAATTACGTACATCTGTGTATCACCCCCAAACCGATGGGCTGGTTGAAAGATTCAACAAAACCCTAAAACAAATGTTGAAGAAAGTGGTGGCTAGAGATGGAAAGGATTGGGACTGTCTACTTCCTTATCTGATGTTTGCTATTAGGGAGGTGCCCCAATCCTCTACGGGATTCTCCCCCTTTGAGTTACTGTATGGGAGACACCCAAGAGGGCTGTTGGATATTGCCAAGGAAACTTGGGAAAGTGAGAGTTCTCCCCACAGGAGTGTGATTGAGCATGTCGCCCTGATGCAAGACCGAATTGCACAGGTAATGCCCATCGTGAAGGAACATTTGGCCCAAGCGCAGTTAGCACAGCAGAGAGTGTACAACCGTGGAGCCAAGACCCGTACCTTTTCCCCGGGGGATAGGATACTGGTACTTGTCCCTACGGTTGAAAGTAAATTCCTTGCCAAATGGCAAGGCCCCTATGAGATAATGGAAAAAGTGAGCGAAGTGAATTACAAGGTCAGACAACCAGGAAGGCGAAAGCCCGAACAGATCTATCACGTTAATCTGTTGAAAGCCTGGAGGGATAGAGAGTCCCTAGTCGCAGACACTTGGTCACCAGCTCAAACTGGTTGCGTGATTCCTGAGGTTGGAATAGCAGCCACCTTGTCACAACCCCAACAACAGGAGGTTAAGGAGTTTGTGCTTCGCAACAAGGAGGTGTTCTCTGAGCTGCCGGGACAAACATCTGGGGTAGAGCATGACATCATTACCCCGCCCGGTGAAAGGGTGAAGTTAAAACCCTATCGGATCCCAGAGGCCCGACGGGAGGCAATACGGGAGGAAGTACAGAAAATGCTGAACTTAGGGGTGATAGAGGAGTCCCAAAGTGATTGGTCTAGTCCCATTGTGTTGGTGCCTAAACCGGATGGGAGCTGGCGATTTTGTAACGATTTTCGTCAGTTGAACAAAGTTACAAAATTTGACACCTACCCCATGCCACGTATAGATGAGTTGATCGACCGGCTGGGAACAGCCCGATACATGACGACTCTTGACCTCACAAAAGGGTATTGGCAAATCCCCCTGGCCAAGTCGGCCAAAGAGAAAACCGCATTTGTAACCCCAGACGGGGCGTTCCAATATAAAAGAATGCCGTTCGGGTTACAGAATGCGCCGGCCACATTCCAGCGGAAAATGGACCAGATGCTGAGGCCCCATCGGAAGTATGCTGCGGCTTACCTGGATGACGTAATTGTCCATAGCACAGATTGGGCCTCACATCTGCCAAAAGTGCAAGCAGTCCTGGACTCTGTTCGGGAAGCGGGGTTTACGGCTAACCCCAAGAAGTGTACCATTGGGCAGGAGGAGGCCAAATATCTTGGGTACACCATTGGGAGGGGAGTAATAAAACCCCAACTCAACAAAGTCGAGGCCATCCAGAGTTGGCCACGTCCCAACAGCAAGAAGCAGGTACGAGCCTTTCTGGGAATCGCTGGGTATTATCGGCGATTCATTCCCCACTTTGCTTCTAAGGCTGTGCCCCTAACCAACCTGACGAAGGGGAAAGGGTCGGTCATGATTAAATGGACCCCCGAGGCTGAGGCAGCATTCCAATTCTTGAAACAAGCCTTATGTAGCCAGCCAGTGTTGTACTCACCCGACTTCTCTAAAGACTTTGTCGTACAAAGTGATGCGTCAGATGTGGGGTTAGGAGCAGTATTGTCCCAGGTCTGGAACGGGGAAGAGCACCCAGTCATTTACCTCAGCAGGAAGTTGAAGTCCCATGAGGTAAATTACGCCACCGTTGAAAAGGAGTGTTTAGCGGTGAAGTGGGCTCTAGATTCCCTTCGGTACTACCTGCTAGGTAGGCACTTTGACATGGTTACGGATCACGCTCCGTTAAAGTGGATGGCTCAAAACAAGGAAACAAATAGAAGAGTGAATAGGTGGTTCCTGGCCCTCCAGGAATTCAACTTCACAGTAAAGCATCGCCCTGGCGTTCAAATGGGGAATGTGGATGCTTTGTCTCGAGTACATGAATGCCTGATTGCTGGTGTTCCAACCCCGAGGTTAAAACAAGAGGGGGGGGTATGTGACAGCAGGAAGGTAAAGTCACCTGGTTGCATCCAGGGGGGTAGATATATTTCGCCCAGATTCAGGCTTTACGCCGACTTATACAACTAGGTGGAGAGTTGTATAAGCCCAGCTAAGGCTAGTGGGCTCATGGATGACTCATACCTCTAGGGAGAGTGTGGGGCGTCGTGCAGACAGGGAGTTGATGAGGCCAGCTGAAGCTTGTCAGCTCATTTAGGCCTCTATAAGAACTCCCAGCTTCATTAGATGTTAGCTCATGCCTGGAACCAGACCTGTGTGGACTGTCTAGGGAGAGTGAACCCCTGTGCGGTGAGACAAAGCCTGTGTGGCTATTTGGACATTTAAAACCAGGGACTTAGGGACTAGGACAGCACTAGGCTGATCCCAGTTGTTAGTTAGGAAACCTGTATGTTTAGTCAGAGGTCAAGTTGACCAGGATTTATTTTGTTTATGTTTCTTTTGCTTTGCTGTGTTTTGTCACTGTAAACAGAAAATAAACCGCACCTTTTTGATTTTGAAAACCACAACCTCCGTTTGCTGGGCCTGTTTTGTGTGGGGAGCCCATCCCGGGGGTCACACACACCCGCTGCCGAGCTAACCCCCTCACAATATATATATATATATATATATATATATATATATGTAGCGCCCTGTTCCTGAAGAATAGGGGCTATGTGTAAATTTAGGTTTATCTGAGCTGTAAATAGCTCAGCGTGATTGTATAAAGTTAATTCTGCTTCTGTTCCAATTTGGCTATGTTGTGCGCAATTCTCACTGTTGCCAGTAGGTGTCACTGTCACCACAGGCCATTGTGAGAAATACAGCAAGTTAAGTGCATTGACTATTCTTTCCCCAGAAACAGCCCAGTGGGATTGTTCTTACTGTTGTGCATTCTGGGAGAGGACATTTAAGGGACAGACGCTACGATTATTTCTCTCTGACCTCATGGCCCTCCTGGCCTAAGGTATGTGGCAGTTGCTCTCTTCTACCTGGGACCCTTCTGGCTCGAGGCTGTGTTACTACAAGTAGGCCCAGAAGTCTGTCTAAGGCCTACTTAACTGAAGGTGGTCCTGTGCTGTCTTGCCTGCGCGGAAGAAGCCACACAAACTCAGAAGATTCCAGGGGGGACCCTTGCTGGAGAGAACCGGGCTGAAGGCTGGTTTCTCAGGGAGGGCCTGGTGACTCGTTTAGAGGATGCACCCAAGTTAACCTACCTCACAGTACTGCCGGATGGCTTAAAGGTTCTGGTACTGTGCAGCTGTTCTACAACTATCTAACTGCTGGCTAAAAAATCCTGTGGCAGGGGATTATGCAGGAGTTCCACCGATCGTTAAGTCTGTGGAAGAGACTTGTCCGTGCATCATACCGGCTGCTAGGTCTGTGTGAGAGGCCTATCCGGTTGTTGCAAGATCCAATGACAGAAAGCGGTTTGTCCTCTGGATCCAAGAAAGTAATCCGTGATCTGCAAATAAGGTATCTGAACTTCCGCTAACCCTCTATCCTTCTACTACTGCAAGTTTATTTTATTAAAACGTTGGAAAAAGACTGAAGTGACTGGCGCTCACATCTGTTTGAAACTTCCTAACATAGACTTTTAGTTCTGGGACAGTGAAAGGTGGGGTAACGGCAGGACCCAAATTTAATCCAGCAGCCCTCTAGGGGGTATCGCTATATATATATGTAGCGGCCTCCTCTCTCCCCTCTCTTTACTCTCAGCTCGTCTGTCTCTTGTCTAGGGGTACCTTAGAGGAGAGAGAGCAGGGTCACCATGCCAAGCCCTCACCGCAGACGTCTGTGTGTGGTGGAAGCAAAGTTCTTGTTTTACCTTCGGGTCAGTGTTCTGCGCCTGGAACCTCCAAAGAGAGTTACCTTGAACAATGTCTGCCAGAAAATGAGCCCCACACCATTAAAGTCCAACACTCCTTTATTCTTCTTCATGCAAAGTGAACACAATCAGTTGGACCCCTTAGAGAACAGAACAGACAAGGAGGTGTGGATGCGAGTAGGCCCAGACACAATGAACTCTCCACTTTCCTTCCTGAAAGTGGGTTGCGGTCTCCGAGTGAGGGGAAATTTCCTTCCAGGCGGTCTCTGATGGGAGGCTCACCTGTCACTGGCAATATGCTGCACCGGGTCTTCAAGCAAGTATCTCCCACCGGTCCATTACGCCTTCCAGATTCGGGTACCCACTCCCGGGGTTCCCTAGGACCTCCTTCCCTCGTGGAACTCAGTGGTGGGCACTGAGCTCCAGACCTCCTCCCGAGTACCTCACCCCAGGCTAAAGGTGCCTGGGATGGAACACGACCTCCCAACGTCCTCTAGGCCTAGGCCGCCTAGGGGACCGACACGAACCACCGCCCTCAGGCTGAAGGTGCCCGGGACTCGACTCCCGCCACTGAAAATGGCCGCCCCCTTTATACCCCCTCTTAGCAAGCACGGCGGGTTCCCCGCCCCACCATACAACCACTGAGAGAGACCAAAAGAGGTACGCCACCGCAACAATGGCTCAACCCCGGGCCCAAAGCGACAGCACCACTTGGTGGGCCCCAGGGAACCATACATCACAGTTTCACCACCAGATTCAAAAAATAGAAAGCATATACCCGCTACACTCTCCCCCTGGTGATTTGACACTGGTCCCCAGTGTCTGGAGCAAACCATGCCCTCAACGGCTGACATAGTCCAGTCCAGAAACCAACTATAAATTGTACAAAATATACTTTTGAAAACTTGGTCAACTAAAGCAATTTTGTCTGAGCCTTACATAAAAGGGAAGGGAAACAACAACATTTTAACCATAACTGTTAGAATCACATATTCACATTATGCTTTCCCCCACCCATCCTGACTAAAACCCACCCCATACTCAGTGGTCTTGATGGGATGCTCTCCTGCAGAGGGAAAAAATAAAATTATCACACATAAACCCTGACACATATATTCGTGTAAGAGGAAACAAACTTCTTCGTAAAGAAATCCCTTTTCTCTATAGAGTGAGTGTGTGAAAAGTGTTAACGATGCGCAACACTGCCACCTGGTGACAGCGTCGCGGTAACTGCACTCGTGGAACTTTTCTTCTTTTCCTGAGCCCTATCTACCCCAGAATCCAAGATCTCTTGCTGGAAAAGTGAAGAACAAACAGGAACAGTCCTTCATTCCTCTGGGTAACAAGGACAACAGGCCCCAGAAAGTTCAGCAGCATACAAAACAAGAACGGAGTCTTTTCTCTACTACAAATAGAAGCGGGGATGCAGCAGAACAAGTGGTTTCAAGTGCTGATCCATGGTCTCTCCAGATGATACTCAACATCCTTGGACAAGTATGGGTACTCCCATCCATACTCTGCAGCAACCTTCTGGCCAAATAGGCGTTGTAGTCTCGCCAGAGGAGGCATAGTGGCTCTGTCCCCTTCGCCAGGCAAAACGATTGAGTCCGGGTGGCGAGGGACCTTGATCACATCTGATCTGGGCATAGGTGCCCGCAACAACAGTCTCTTTTCCCCGGTCCTGGGTGTAGGTGACACCGGGAATGTAAGGGCAGGTTGGGAACGAGACCCCTCCTCAGGCGCTGGTGCCTCCACCCGGGGTGTACTATCCCCTGTAGACATGGGTGGGTCCCTGGTTCTGCGGGATGAGGCGAGAGGTACTTTGTCCCAGCCCTTTTCTGCAAACAGTTCATCAATAGCAACATTGTCTCCCAGATCGGAGAGCGACTCTAGGTCGGAGGTGTCACACTCCTCCGCGGGCAGGTAGCCTGTAGTGGAGACTGAATTTTCACCTCTTCCCACACACCAAATCTCTCCGCCTGGCTTACCTCGGCCTTTACTTGCAGCGGGACGTCCGGAACTCTTGTCGACGGATCCATCCGGGCCGGGCGTAAGCGGGCGAAATGGTCCACCACAACCGCTGGTCGGGGCTACCATACCGGTCTTTCTCTTCGGTGGTTGACGCTGCGAGACAGTGGTGACCGAGTCAGCATCCTCGGATTATTCCCATTGAGTACTCACGACCTCCTCCGCGGTCGTTGCAGTGTGCGCAGGGATGGCTGTCAAAGCAGTGATTCCTCCTCTCTGAGTGGTGTTGCCTGCAGCCCGGCCGGGGTAAATGGTTCTCGGCTTCTCAACCGCTGCATCCACTTAAAAAAGGAACTCCCCACAGGCCTCGCATCGCCCGAACGGCTTCAGTTGGCACACCAATCCCAAACAACCGGGACAAATCACACCCAGGGCCTCAACGTCCATGCACGAATACAGGGCGAATCGACCCTTTGGCTTTAGCCGGATCCCCGTATCTGTAACCGGTGCAGCAGCCACCAGCGTCGTGGTAGAAGGGTGAACCGGAATCCACGACGTAAGTCCGAACATGGTGACCTGTTGCTGATCCATCGCACACTGCAAGGTTTTTGCGCCAACGTCCCACATGTAGTCCTTCACACGTATTGGACACCTCCCCTTTGCTCCAGTTCGCGGGCTTTTCTATCTTTTCTCTTTCTGAGTCACGCCCACGAACTAAGCGGTGGGGGTGTGCCTGGTGGCACAGTGCAATAAAAGCCCCCACGTGTACTACTTCACACGGCTGAGCTTCCCCCTTTTCTCACTCTTCTGCGCGGGCCTTTCCCTTCACTGGGTCATGTCCACGACTTCGAGCAGGGATGCACTTCGGCCAATGAAGGCCTGCCTACTCGTAACTCCTCCGGGCAGACACGTTCAATTCCGTAGTAACACGAACACTATACCGGACGAGCCCCCACGTGTAGCGGCCTTCTCTCTCCCCTCTCTTTTCTCTCAGCTCGTCTGTCTCTTGTCTAGGGGTACCTCAGAGGAGAGAGAGCGGGGTCACCACGCCAAGCCCTCACCGCAGACGTCTGTGTGTGGTGAAAGCAAAGTTCTTGTTTTACCTTCGGGTCAGTGTTCTGCACCTGGAACCTCCAAAGAGAGTTACCTTGAACAATGTCTGCCAGAAAATGATCCCCACACCATTAAAGTCCAACACTCCTTTATTCTTCTTCATGCAAAGTGAACATAATCAGTTGGACCCCTTAGAGAACAGAACAGACAAGGAGGTGTGGATGCGAGTAGGCCCAGACACAATGAACTCTCCACTTTCCTTCCTGAAAGTGGGTTGCGGTCTCCGAGCGAGGGGGAATTTCCTTCCAGGCGGTCTCTGATGGGAGGCTCACCTGTCACTGGCAATATGCTGCACCGGGTCTTCAAGCAAGTATCTCTCACCGGTCCATTACGCCTTCCGGATTCGGGTACCCACTCCCGGGGTTCCCTAGGACCTCCTTCCCTCGCGGAACTCAGTGGTGGGCACTGAGCTCCAGACCTCCTCCCGAGTACCTCACCCCAGGCTAAAGGTGCCTGGGATGGAACACGACCTTCCAACGTCCTCTAGGCCTAGGCCGCCTAGGGGACCGACACGAACCACCGCCCTCAGGCTAAGGGTGCCCGGGACTCGACTCCCGCCACGGAAAATGCCCGCCCCCTTTATACCCCCTCCCAGCAAGCACGGCGGGTTCCCCGCCCCACCATACAACCGCTGAGGGAGACCAAAAGAGGTATGCCACCGCAACGATGGCTCAACCCCGGGCCCAAAGCGACAGCGCCACTTGGTGGACTCCAGGGAACCATACATCACAGTTTCCCCACCAGATTCAAAAAATAGAAAGCATATACCCGCTACATATATATATATATATATATATTGTGACAGCAGGAAGGTAAAGTCACCTGGTTGCATCCAGGGGGGTAGATATATTTCGCCCAGATTCAGGCTTTACGCCGACTTATACAACTAGGTGGAGAGTTGTATAAGCCCAGCTGAGGCTAGTGGGCTCATGGATGACTCATACCTCTAGGGAGAGTGTGGGGCGTCGTGCAGACAGGGAGTTGATGAGACCAGCTGAAGCTTGTCAGCTCATTTAGGCCTCTATAAGAACTCCCAGATTCATTAGGTGTTAGCTCATGCCTGGAACCAGACCTGTGTGGACTGTCTAGGGAGAGTGAACCCCTGTGCGGTGAGACAAAGCCTGTGTGGCTATTTGCTTGGACATTTAAAACCAGGGACTTAGGGACTAGGACAGCACTAGGCTGATCCCAGTTGGTAGTTAGGAAACCTGTATGTTTACTCAGAGGTCAAGTTGACCAGGATTTATTTTATTTATGTTTCTTTTGCTTTGCTGTGTTTTGTCACTGTAAATAGAAAATAAACCGCACCTTTTTGATTTTGAAAACCACAACCTCCGTTTGCTGGGCCTGTTTTTGTGTGGGGAGCCCATCCCGGGGGTCACACACACCCGCTGCCGAGCTAACCCCCTCACAGTTGGTGGAGAATGCGGGCAGTTTTTTTTAAGCCAGCATGGAGGAGATACTGAAACAGCTGGCTCTAGCAAATGCCAATCAACAGCAGACAAATGCAGGTTTGCAAAGGAGCCTTGCAGCCCAGCAGCAAGCTCACCAACAGAGTCTGGAAGCTCAGCAACAAGCCCAGCAGCAATCTGAGGCCCGCTTCATAGACCTGTTACAGAAGCAAGAGCAGAGACTACAACAAATGGAAGCAGTAATGCAGCAACGTCCGCAGACCAGTGAGGAAAGCCGTCCCACTAATACCGCGTCCTTTGGGGTGAGTCGTTTATTGACAAAAATGACTGGAGAGGATGATCCAGAGGTATTTTTGACCACATTTGAAAGGACTGCTGAAAGAGAAAAGTGGCCTGAGGAGCAGTGGGCTGGACTGGTGGCTCCTCTGTTAACTGGTGAATCGCAGAAGGCTTACTATGACCTAGAGCCTGACCAAGCAAAAGACTATGTGATGCTAAAAGCTGAAATATTGGCAAGGCTGGGTGTCACCCTGGCTGTCCGGGCTCAGCGTGTGCATAACTGGACTTTCCAGCTTGGAAAACCCCCCAGGTCTCAAATGTATGATCTCATTCACCTGAGCAGGAAGTGGCTACAGCCAGAGACTTTGTCCGCACCAGAGATTGTGGAACGTGTTGTAATGGATCGGTTTTTGAGAGCTCTTCCTACTGCCATCCAAAAGTGGGTAAGCCATGGAGACCCAGAGACGGCCGGTGGTCTTGTGGATCGTGTAGAGAAATACTTGGCTACAGAGAACCTGACGGCCTCTTCCAGAGACTCTCGGACTTTCCACCCTAAGACCAGACCATCCCCAGGGGCGGATAAGAGGATTCCAAGGGGTGAGGGTGGAGAGAGTGAGAGGGTGGGAGCTCTGCCCAAAGTTTGGCGAGAACAGCCTGGGAAGTCAGGGGCTCAAGAGGCAGCCAAAAGGATTGTTTGCTACCGCTGCCAGCAAGCGGGACATATTGCAGCAAATTGCCCGGTTGTGGAGGAACCCATGCAATGTGACTTTCTGACGGACAGACGTCAGTCGCTGTGTGCGACAGTCGCATGCACTGCCATTCGGGGAACTGAGAAACATTTATGCAAAAAGTGTATTAATGGTAGAAATGTTGTGGTATTGCTGGATTCAGGTAGCCTTGTGACCCTGATAAAGGCTGAATTAGTTAAAACAGAGGTCTCTGGGAATAGCAAGGTAGCTGTTATTTGTGTGCATGGGGACACCCGAGAGTATCCAGTGACTACAGTGTGTTTCGAGACCCCCAAAGGTACCCTCTCTCATCCAGTGGGGTTAGTATCTCAATTACCGCATGATGCCATTGTGGGAAGGGATTTTCCGAAGTTCTGGGAACTGTGGGATGATCCTGAGCCCCCCACTGGTGCCCCTATGTACCAGGAATGTGATAGCCAGAACTCCTCTGAGAGTGGTGAGGACTCTCCAGAATTTCCCTTGTCAGTATTGGCAGGGGAGACTCAAACTGGAGAGGAGCCCACCTCCTCAGACGAAAACCTACCGTCTGTGGAGTTTTCTGATCTGGAGGTTCACAGGGAAAATTTTGCCACAGAACAGTTAAAAGACCCCGCCCTAATAAAGGCACGGGAAAACGTAGTGGAAATAGATGGCGAGTTAGTGAACCCAGATAATACCTGCACTTACCCCTACTTCAGCGTAGAGAAGGACCTACTGTATCGGGTGGCAAAAAGGGCAGAAGAAACCGTTGAGCAGCTTGTGGTGCCCAAAACTTACAGGAAGTTGGTGTTGGAGTTGGCCCATGGGCACATTCTTGGAGGTCATCTGGGGACAGAGAAAACCCGAGAGAGGGTATTACAGAGATTCTATTGACCTGGGGTGATGAAGGACATAGAAAATTATTGTTCCTCCTGCCCTGTGTGTCAGAGGTCGGCCCCGATGCCACATTTCCGTAGCCCGCTGGTCCCTCTACCCATCATTGAGGTCCCGTTTGAGAGAATCGCAATGGATTTGGTAGGTCCTATAATCAAGTCCGCTAGGGGGCACCAGTACATATTGGTTATAATGGACTATGCCACCCGTTATCCAGAAGCGATCCCTCTCAGAAATACCTCGGCCAAAACCATAGCCAAAGAGCTATCTCTTGTTTTTAGCCGGGTGGGTATTTGTAAAGAACTGCTTACGGACCAAGGTACACCCTTTATGTCCCGGGTTATGAAAGAGCTGTGTAAATTGTTCAAAGTGACGCAATTGCGTACATCTGTGTATCACCCCCAAACCGATGGGCTGGTTGAAAGATTCAACAAAACCCTAAAACAAATGTTGAAGAAAGTGGTGGATAGAGATGGAAAGGATTGGGACTGTCTACTTCCTTATTTGATGTTTGCTATTAGGGAGGTGCCCCAATCCTCTACAGGATTCTCCCCCTTTGAGTTACTGTATGGGAGACACCCAAGAGGGCTGTTGGATATTGCCAAGGAGACTTGGGAAAGTGAGAGTTCTCCCCACAGGAGTGTGATTGAGCATGTCGCCCTGATGCAAGATCGAATTGCACAGGTAATGCCCATCGTGAAGGAACATTTGGCCCAAGCGCAGTTGGCACAGCAGAGAGTGTACAACCGTGGAGCCAAGACCCGTACCTTTTCCCCGGGGGATAGGATATTGGTACTTGTCCCTACGGTTGAAAGTAAATTCCTTGCCAAATGGCAAGGCCCCTACGAGATAATGGAAAAAGTGAGCGAAGTGAATTACAAGGTCAGACAACCAGGAAGGCGAAAGCCCGAACAGATATATCACGTTAATCTGTTGAAAGCCTGGAGGGATAGAGAGTCCCTAGTCGCAGACACTTGGTCACCAGCTCAAACTGGTTGCGTGATTCCGGAGGTTGGAATAGCAGCCACCTTGTCACAACCCCAACAACAGGAGGTTAAGGAGTTTGTGCTTCGCAACAAGGAGGTGTTCTCTGAGCTGCCGGGACAAACATCTGGGGTAGAGCATGATATTATTACCCCGCCCGGTGAAAGGGTGAAGTTAAAACCCTATCGGATCCCAGAGGCCCGACGGGAGGCAATACGGGAGGAAGTACAGAAAATGCTGAACTTAGGGGTGATAGAGGAGTCCCAAAGTGATTGGTCTAGTCCCATTGTGTTGGTGCCTAAACCGGATGGGAGCTGGCGATTTTGTAACGATTTTCGTCAGTTGAACAAAGTTACAAAATTTGACACCTACCCCATGCCACGTATAGATGAGTTGATCGACCGGCTGGGAACAGCCCGATACATGACGACTCTTGACCTCACAAAAGGGTATTGGCAAATTCCCCTGGCCAAGTCGGCCAAAGAGAAAACCGCATTTGTAACCCCAGACGGGGCGTTCCAATATAAGAGAATGCCGTTCGGGTTACAGAATGCACCGGCCACATTCCAGCGGAAAATGGACCAGATACTGAGGCCCCATCGGAAGTATGCTGCGGCTTACCTGGATGACGTAATTGTCCATAGCACAGATTGGGCCTCACATCTGCCAAAAGTGCAAGCAGTCCTAGACTCTATCCGGGAAGCGGGGTTTACGGCTAACCCCAAGAAGTGTACCATTGGGCAGGAGGAGGCCAAATATCTTGGGTACACCATTGGCAGGGGAGTGATAAAACCCCAACTCAACAAAGTCGAGGCCATCCAGAGTTGGCCACGTCCCAACAGCAAGAAGCAGGTACGGGCCTTTCTGGGAATCGCGGGTTATTATCGGCGCTTCATTCCCCACTTTGCTTCTAAGGCTGTGCCCCTAACCAACCTGACGAAAGGGTCGGTCATGATTAAATGGACCCCCGAGGCTGAGGCAGCATTCCAATTCTTGAAACAAGCCTTATGTAGCCAGCCAGTGTTGTACTCACCCGACTTCTCTAAAGACTTTGTCGTACAAAGTGATGCGTCAGATGTGGGGTTAGGAGCAGTATTGTCCCAGGTCTGGAACGGGGAAGAGCACCCAGTCATTTACCTCAGCAGGAAGTTGAAGTCCCATGAGGTAAATTACGCCACCGTTGAAAAGGAGTGTTTAGCGGTGAAGTGGGCTCTAGATTCCCTTCGGTACTACCTGCTAGGTAGGCACTTTGACATGGTTACGGATCACGCTCCGTTAAAGTGGATGGCTCAAAACAAGGAAACAAATAGAAGAGTGAATAGGTGGTTCCTGGCCCTCCAGGAATTCAACTTCACAGTAAAGCATCGCCCTGGCGTTCAAATGGGGAATGTGGATGCTTTGTCTCGAGTACATGAATGCCTGATTGCTGGTGTTCCAACCCCGAGGTTAAAACAAGAGGGGGGGGTATGTGACAGCAGGAAGGTAAAGTCACCTGGTTGCATCCAGGGGGGTAGATATATTTCGCCCAGATTCAGGCTTTACGCCGACTTATACAACTAGGTGGAGAGTTGTATAAGCCCAGCTGAGGCTAGTGGGCTCATGGATGACTCATACCTCTAGGGAGAGTGTGGGGCGTCGTGCAGACAGGGAGTTGATGAGACCAGCTGAAGCTTGTCAGCTCATTTAGGCCTCTATAAGAACTCCCAGATTCATTAGGTGTTAGCTCATGCCTGGAACCAGACCTGTGTGGACTGTCTAGGGAGAGTGAACCCCTGTGCGGTGAGACAAAGCCTGTGTGGCTATTTGCTTGGACATTTAAAACCAGGGACTTAGGGACTAGGACAGCACTAGGCTGATCCCAGTTGGTAGTTAGGAAACCTGTATGTTTAGTCAGAGGTCAAGTTGACCAGGATTTATTTTATTTATGTTTCTTTTGCTTTGCTGTGTTTTGTCACTGTAAATAGAAAATAAACCGCACCTTTTTGATTTTGAAAACCACAACCTCCGTTTGCTGGGCCTGTTTTTGTGTGGGGAGCCCATCCCGGGGGTCACACACACCCGCTGCCGAGCTAACCCCCTCACAATATATATATATATATATATATATATATATATATATATATATATAATTAAATAAAAGGGCTCGAAGAGAGCTTCTGTACAGGACAACATGGGAGTCAGAGAGTCTGTGTCATTTGGAAGGATGTAGCCTTCGTCCGCCACCCCAAGGGGAACTCACCAGTCATGAACATTACCTAAATGGACTCACACCTTTACAGGTATGCCTAGGCAGCCACAGAATAGTTAGTTCAGTAAAATTGGTTAGCCACTACAAGCCTGGTCTGAAGTTATTCAAAGGGGTGCATGGTGGTACATGGTGTATTGAAGGAACAGAGCCTGTAAATCACACCGGGTACAAGAGAAAAGTCATCATAAAAAGGGTTAACTTGCCAGAAGAGTCGGAGAAGGAGAGCAGTTGCCATGAATAACCAAGAACTTGTGTGGATGTATAGCAACCGGTCAATAAGTGTGGTACCTGGCAAATCTATTTTTAAGCTTTTTGGAAAACACAGGGAAGGGTTATCACCCCTGTAACATTTGTTTTGCTGTCTGTACACCTCTTCAGAACATTTCACCTCACTTTCTGTCCCAATGACAAAATTATTTAGAAAATTTGGGTTTTTTAGTGAAACAAGGATTGGTGATAAAGCATCAGTGGAGAGGAGAAACGTTTTTCCCATATTAACTCTTACAGGAGAGAATTTCCCTTTCTAGGGGTAGATTTCCTCTCACTTCCTGTTGTCTCCTTCCGTTTGCAAGTAGGAGTCGTTTGTAAGTTGGATGTTTGAAAGTAGGGGCCTGCCGTATATACTCTGCAGAAATTTTGCCCTTAGGTGTTAGTGTTGCCACAACACTGTAAGCCCTCACAGTTACTCTTGGTGGGTGCTGGAACGGGCCCTGCTGTGAACTATTATATCAAGAATTGTAATTACATGCCATTGTTGAACAGTGGTAAAAAAATTGGGCCTTTGGTGGTGGTGGTGGTGGTGGTGTTGCCACAACACTGTAAGCCCTCACAGTTACTTTTGGTGGGCGCAGGAATGGGCCCTGCTGTGAAATATTAGATCAAGAAATGTAATTACATGCACCTGTTCAACAGGGGCAGAAAAATTGGGCCTTAGGCACTGGTGCCACAGCACTGCAACCCCTCACAGATACTCTAGTTGGAGCACAGGAATGAGCCCTGCTGCAAAGTATTGCATCAAAAATTGTAATCACACGCCCCTGTTAAACAGGGGCTGAAAAATTGGGAACGAAAAAAGAAAGAAAAGGGCGCACCAGCCTAGTGTAATATCGTTGGGGTAATTTATTGGATAAAATCAATGAAAAGGTACTCACAAAGGTACAAGAGTTGTTTGCATTGTACAGATAATGCCATGGAAGGCTGCAACAAGTAGAATCCACAACACACTCCAACAGATCATAAAGGACATAGTGGGACGCACTGCCGGCTGACGCGTTTCGAAGCGCACAGCTTCTTCATCAGAAAAATTGGGTCTTAGGCACTGGTGCTGGTGCCACAACACTGCAACCCCTCACAGATACTCTAGTTGAAGCGCAGGAATGAGCCCTGCTGCAAAGAATTGCATCAAAAATTGTAATTACATGCCCCTGTAGCGATACCCTCACTTAAGAAGGCCACAGATTTAGTTTGGGCCCTGAAGACAGCTCCGCCAACCCCCGGCAATATACTCGACCCCCTACTGGCACAGCTAGTTCTGACAGCAATATGTATGTCTTATACTGTATGAATAATTAAACATCAAGACAATAATAGTATAAAATGGGTATAAGATTTACTTAAGCTTTTGATAAAAATCAGGGGTTAACATTTATCACAGTTCACAAAATATATATATAATGCAGAGCCCTGCAACACTAACACACTATGAATATGGAGTTAACAGCAACAAGTGCGCCACGTGGGCGTCCGTTAGCTAGGCGTCCTGTAGCACAGTAACCAAACAAATTAGAAAACTGACCAGTCCTGGTTCTGATATCTACAACTTAGTCTATAGGGGATGATGTTCTTTTCTTTACCGGCAGGTCTTTAACGGTGGTGCACATTAACAGAGTATGATTTGTAATCCAATGGGAAAGGTAAAGATGGGGTAAACACTTTGCTATGTGAACTGAGTTCAGCTCTGATAAGGTTCTTCAGTGAAAGTATCAGGAGCAATTTGTGGGCCACGGCAGTCTATAGGCCTATTAGCAGTAACAGGATATGGTTTGGGCATACGCCCTCTCACCCGCCCGGACTGCGGTCCCAGTCTGGGAACTTCCACCAACTGTGTCACACACACACACAGTGTCTCCAGCGATCGGGCTCCCGATCCAACGAATGCTGTAGTTAAGCGAAGTCAGATGCCACCCCGGCTCACAGAGGGGTGGAAGGCTCTTTGGTGCTGCGCAAGACCTCAGGCTTCAGGCCTTGCACTCCGACACATCCGCACAGGAGGATCAGTCTCTGAAGTCTCGTGTCCCAAAGAGGCCGAGCCCAGCCTCGCCTCCTCCTCTTATAACCCCTCCCATGAGTCTCTGCGGTGGAAACATTGCCGAACGGGGTTCTGGGTAATGTAGTCTCTCTGCGTTAAAGGGGAACACCCTGCTACACACTCCCCCCACTTAAACTCTTTGGTCCCCAAAGATAAACCTTAACAAAGACTATGTACAACTCTAGTTAATTCTGCAAACGATGTTGGCATAGGGAATTCCCACCAAAACTGAAGGGTAGAATTCCCTTGCCCATAGGTCACATTATCATGGGTGGCCTGCCTAACTGTGCCAGAGAGTGAGTTGGAGTTGCCCTCCACTAAATGGACAGTGGACGGATCCGGATTTTCAGCATTCCTCCTAGCGGTAACTACAGAGTCCTCTGAGCTATTCCCCATTAGTGGGTAGGTCAGCTTCCTAGGAGGCCGGATGACTCTTCGAGCCCTTTGCTCTCTTGGGATTTCTGGCTCTGGTGCCACAGGCTCCTCTTCCTCTGAGCAACTATCATGGGCATCTTCCCAGTAATCTGTTGAAGGACTAGATGGGATGAACTCTGTGGCTTCTGGGTTCAGTGTTCCATCTGGAGTGTCTTCAGTGGTTGGAAGATCTATAGTAGAAGTTCCTGGAGTTGGGGAAGGCCACAGCCAATCAAGTTCTCTTTCTTCACTTTCACTAAGTTGAGAGGCCTCTCCATCTTCAGTTCGGGAGGTCTGCGACCGAGTGTTCGGCCTAGGAGTATCCAGGATAGAGACTGGTTCAGGGGAGTCTCTCACGGGAGGTATCCTAACTGCCTCAGCAAGTGGGAGCAGGTGGTTTTGATGCCACTTCTTCAGTGGTCCTACCTTTCCTTCTGGCTTCAACTTGTAGACAGGTAGGCCCGGCAGCTTCCTGCAGATGACATAGGGTTCAGATCTCCATCTGTCTGCAAGTTTGTGTTTTCCAGGAACCCCCAGATTGCGTAGCAGTACTCGGTCCCCGGGCTGTAAGTCCTGCACCCGGACCTTCAAGTCGAAGTTTCTTTTGTTTCAAGCTCCCCTTTGGTCTGAGGCCGCTTGAGCTTGTTCATAGGCTACTTTCAGGCTGTGTCTGAGCCTGTCCACATATCCTTTGTGAGATGTGGCTGAGGAATGGTCCAGAGAGGTGCCAAAGGCCAAGTCTACAGGTAGCCTCGCCTCTCTCCCAAACATGAGTCGATATGGGGAGTAACCTGTAGCATCACTGATGGTGCAGTTGTAAGCATGTACTAGGGCTGCTATGTGTTTGCTCCAATGTTGCTTTTTCTCACTTTCCAGAGTCCCCAACATGTTAAGCAAGGTTCGGTTAAACCTTTCCGGCTGAGCATCTCCCTGTGGGTGGTAAGGTGTAGTTTGAGTCTTCTTGATTCCCAACGAATCCAGGAGTTTCCGGATCAGTTTACTCTCAAAGTCCCTTCCTTGATCTGAATGAAGTCGCTGGGGCAGCCCATAATGGACAAAGTACTTCTCCATAAGTACCTTGGCTACGGTGGAGGCCTTCTGATCTTTGGTTGGGAAAGCTTGGGCATACCGGGTGAAATGGTTGGTTATCACCAGAACATTTCCTAGTCCACTCAGGTCGGGTTTGAGGCAGAGAAAATCAATGCATACCAGATCTATTGGGTCTTGACTTTGTAGATGGCCCATTGGGGCAGCTTGATGGGGTAAAGTCTTCCTCTGGATGCATCGTGCACATGAGTGGCAGTACTCTTCTACCTCTGCCCTCATGCAGGGCCAATAGAACCTACTTCTGACAAGTTGAAAGGTCCTTTCAGCCCCTAGGTGCCCATGATTGTCATGCAGGGCAACCAGAACAGTCTCTCGATGCTTCTCTGGGAGGAACAGTTGCCACTTATCTTCTGAGTCATCAGAGGGGCCCCTTCGGTAGACCACTCCCTGGTGTACCTGCAACCTGTCCCATTCTTTCCTCAACAGGCAAGCTTCCTTTGAGGGATGACGCAGGAGTCTGTTTGGATCCTGATTCTCCAGGGCCTCCAGGACCAATCTCCCCATGGGGTCTTCTAATTGGTCACACCTCAACTCCTTCTTGGACAGTCTCGGCAGGTTGTCTTCTTCCAGTTGAGTCACTCCACAGTAGTGTTTGGGGACTCCCACCATGGTAACTCCTATTTCCTCTGCTCTGGAGCCTCCTCTGGCTTGGAATTCAGCTCCTTGACAAAGGGCCCGCACCCCGTCCAGTGCCACTTGGGTCCAATCTTCTACGTCACTGGTGGGGGCATGAGACCTCCTGGACAGAGCGTCTGCGTCTCGATTCCCAGCCCCTGGCCTGTACTTTAGGCTGAAGTTGAACCCAGACAGTGCGGCCAGCCACCTGTGTCCAGTGGCATCCAGTTTGGCCGTGGTGAAAAGGTAGGTAAGGGGGTTGTTGTCAGTCTTCACAGTGAACTCCGCCCCATACAGGTAGTCTTTGAGCTTGTCCACTACCGCCCACTTGAGGGCCAGGAACTCCAGCTTGTGGGTGGGGTAGTTCCTCTCAGAGGGGGTCAGGCTCCTACTCACGTAGGCAACAGGCCGCAGTTGTCCCTCGTGCTCCTGATAAAGCACTCCTCCCAGACCGTCATGACTAGCATCTACGTGTAGTTCATAGGGCTTGGTTGGGTCTGCGTAGGCCAAGACTGGAGCAGTGGTCAGGCTCTTCTTCAACGCCTGGAAGGCCTCTTCACACTTCTGATTCCACTAATCTCTGATGGACTCTCCCGGCTTCCTGGGCCCTGAGTCATCCTCTTCTCCCTCAGTCTTGAGCAGTTCATTCAATGGTCTAGCAATTCGGGCGAATCCCTCCACAAACCTCCTGTAATAGGAGCAGAACCCTAAGAAGGATCTGAGTTCTGTTACTGTGGTGGGTCGTGGCCAGGAGGTAACTGCCTCCAATTTCTTGGGGTCTGTGCCCACCCCTTCTTCGGACACTATGTGCCCCAGGTAGTTCACAGAAGACTGGTAGAACCGACACTTCTCAGGCGAAAGTTTGAGTCCCTCCTCACTGAGTCTCCTCAATACTTTTTCCAGCCTCTCCTCGTGTTCCTCCAGGGTTCTTCCAAAGACAATGACATCGTCCAGGTATACAAGGACTTCAATAAGGTTCATGTCTCCTACAGTCTTCTCCATGAGACGTTGGAAGGTAGCTGGGGCTCCAGACAGACCTTGAGGCATCCAGTCGAATTCAAAGAACCCCACTGGGGTTATGAAAGCTGTCTTCTCCTTGTCTTCTGGGTGCATAGGGATCTGATAGTACCCGCTCTTGAGATCCATAACGCTGAACCACTTGGCTCCAGACAAACTCTGTAGGGCATCCTCTATCCTTGGAGTGGTATACTGGTCGGGTATGGTTCTCCTGTTTAAAGTCCTGTAGTCGATACAGAGCCTCAATGACCCATTCTTCTTCCTGACCACCACTATCAGAGAGGCATAGGGGCTTCTAGACTCCCGTATCACACCAGTCCTCTTGAGTTCTGCAAGTTGTTCCCTTAGATCCTCCAGATCTGCTAGTGGGACCCGCCTGACCCTCTCTCTGAAGGGCTTATCTTCCTGGAGGCGGATCCGATGGGTGGCACTCCTTGCACACCCCACATCGAACTCATCTTTAGAGAAGATCTTCTCCCATCTGTTCAACTGGGCCTTGGCTCTCTCTTTCCAAGCCCTGGGCAGATTCGGGTTTTCCATGGATATCTTCTCCCAAGCATCTCCTCCTTCGCCCACCTCTGACAGGTTGACAGGGGCAGCAGGGCTCACCTGGCCCAGCAGCATCCTGGCTGGGATTTCCATGGGGCCATCTGTATTGTTCCTAACAATCACTGGGACACTACAATGGGCCTTCTTTAGGGCCTTCAGCGGAATCACTTCTGGTATCACTTCCAGACCGTGGGACCCTTCCCTTGGGTCAGATTCCAGCATGACAAAGGGTCCGGGCTGCTCCCAAGTAAGCTTCACAGTGGCTCTGAGACAGGTTACTTCACCGGGCTACAACACTATCCCTCCTCTTCCAAGTCTCACACCTTCCCTATCCCCTCTCCTGGGGTCTTCTGCTCTAAGACCAACCGTTGGTAAGCCGTCTTCAGCATGGGGTGGATCTTGGTGGCCACTTCCCCTTCCTTTTTCACTATAGAGGTCAGAAGTCTTCGGACCAGATCCGTGTTCGTCCCTATTATAAGGGAACTCGTGTTGGCTCCCAGCGGCCGAGGGCACACAACCGCCAGGGTGTCAAACACTTCGGCTTTTCCAGCCACAGATGGGTCAAAGATCATCCTGACAGGCAGATAGCCTACGTAGGGGAAGTTCTGGGTTCCAATCCCACATATCTCTAGTCCCTCTATCTTCCGGATGGGTAGGTGACTCAAGTGCTTATCGTAGAAATCTCTGTATAGCAGGGTCACTTGCGCCCCAGTATCCAAGATTGCTCTGGTGTAAACTCCCTCCACTTGAATGGATACTATAGGAGATGGGCCTACCAGCTTCTCCGGATATGGCCCGGCAGGGGTCGCCTTCTTCAGACTTTTTCTCTTTGAACCTTCTCTCGTCCAATCCCCTTTGGACTTCAGTCTTTCTTGAGTCTGGTATGCATTGACTTCCCTCCTTTTACTGGGTGTAGGGACCCGCTGAGGGATACTATTATTTTTCTTAGGTGTGCACCCCCTCTGGGGAGTGCTGTGCCTCTTCTGAGGGGTCTTGCCCCCTTTCTCTGGGGTGTATCTCTGTTGAGGAATGTTGTGTTTCCCCCGAGGCGTTTTATCTCCTGTTATTTTCTGCTTTGCTTTCAGCTTGGAGCTCACTGAAGGTGATGGGCACCCGGTTGACTCCTTCACCGGGGCCCTCTGAAGTTTCCCGCCGGCTTGCGGTTGTCTATTTTCTTCTTCTTGGGACTGGAGCATGTAGCCGCAATATGTCCTGTCCAATTCCTCCACAGTTAAAGCAGACTATATCTCCCCATTCTTGTAAAGATGCGGGTGCTGAGGCAATTGGGAATAATTCCTTCCTTGGTACTTCTCTCTTGGGACCCTCTCTCTCTTTTTCCATCAGAGAGGTCAACATCTGTAACACCTTGGACATTTGGGCTTTTAGGGTGTCTATCTCCGAATCTCTTTCAGGGGTCATCACTGGATTGACTAGCACCTGTGCGGGTACAACATTTGTCTTAATCATCTGCTGGTCCTGTTGCAGCGCCTCCTCATCTCTGATGATTTTTATCAAGTCAGCATAAGTCAGCAACGTTCCTCCTCCTGAGGTTTTCAGGTGCAGCCAGACTGGATCCGAGCGTAGCGCTCCCTTTAAGACTTGCTTCATTCTTGCCGCATCTGTATCTTGGGGCTTCATCCCCTTCTTCAACACAATCTTGCACAACAACCTGTTCAGTCTTCTAACATACTCGGAAAGTTTCTCCTCTGGTTGTTGGAAAGTATGTTCAAATTGGTAGACCATCTCTGTCACCTTTTCCAATTGACCAAACTCTTCTTGCAGCATGGCTAGACAGTCTTGAGCCGTGCAATCTGCATTCCCAAACCGAAAACTTTTCACTGCTTCTGCTGCTGCGCCTTTAAGGCTTTCCATCACTCGTTGCCTCTTCTGTGTTTCAGGCACCTCCCATGCCTCTACTGCCTGCAATGCCTGCTCCACCCAGGTGTCAAAATCTTCTTTCCCTCAGGGAGCTTCCCTGAGAATGTCTTTAGTCTCCGGTAGCTAGTCTCTACATGCACCGTGCTTGCCTTCTGACACTTGGTTAGCAGATCCCCTATCGCACCTATCAGTTCTGGTGATATAGCAGTGACAGGTGCAGGCGCCACCGGAGGCGTCGCCCTGTCTCCTTTTTCCGGTGGGGTACGGGCCGCAGCCTGCGGTGATCCCGTTGGTGATGGTTCCTTTTTTTCAGTTACTGCGTGCACCAACCTATAGGTTCTGTTGTCTGGCGTCCGCACACACTTGCGCTTACAGGCCTCTGACATCCCGTCCCAGTACTCCACTAATGCATACTGATATGAGATGTCTGGGTCTGACTTTATCTCCGTCACCCACGGTGTGTGATCTGGGGACACTGACTTCATTAACTCCTCTACCGTCTCAGTCGACCATTCCTCCCCAGGGAGGCTGATGACTATCGACTGGTTTGGCTCTGCGTTAGAGGCTTTGCACCATGCTTCTACTGTTTGTGGGTCCATGCCGGCACTTCTGGCGTTCACCTGCTGCATCAGGATCCCGGACGAGAACCCCCACGTGTAGCGATACCCTCACTTAAGAAGGCCGCAAATTTAGTTTGGGCCCTGAAGACAGCTCCGCCAACCCCCGGCAATATACTCGACCCCCTACTGGCACAGCTAGTTCTGACGTCAATATTTATGTCTTATACTGTATGAGTAATTAAACATCAAGACAATAATAGTATAAAATGGGTATAAGATTTACTTAAGCTTTTGATAAAAATCAGGGGTTAATATTTATCACAGTTCACAAAATATATATATAATGCAGAGCCCTGCAACACTAACACACTATGAATATGGAGTTAACAGCAACAAGTGCGCCACGTGGGCGACCGTTAGCTAGGCGTCCTGTGGCGCAGTAACCAAACAAATTAGAAAACTGACCAGGCCTGGTTCTGGTTTCTACAACTTAGTCTATAGGGGATGATGTTCTTTTCTTCACCGGCAGGTCTTTAACGGTGGTGCACATTAACAGAGTATGATTTGTAATCCAATGGGAAAGGTAAAGATGGGGTAAACACTTTGCTATGCGAACTGAGTTCAGCTCTGATAAGGTTCTTCAGTGAAAGTATCAGGAACAATTTGTGGGCCACGGCAGTCTATAGGCCTATTAGCAGTAACAGTATATGGTTTGGGCATACGCCCTCTCACCCGCCCGGACTGCGGTCCCAGTCTGGGAACTTCCACCAACTGTGTCACACACACACACAGTGTCTCCAGCGATCGGGCTCCCGATCCAACGAATGCTGTAGTTAAGCAAAGTCAGATGCCACCCCGGCTCACAGAGGGGTGGAAGGCTCTTTGGTGCTGCGCAAGACCTCAGGCTTCAGGCCTTGCACTCCGACACATCCGCACAGGAGGATCAGTCTCTGAAGTCTCGTGTCCCAAAGAGGCCGAGCCCAGCCTCGCCTCCTCCTCTTATAACCCCTCCCATGAGTCTCTGCGGTGGAAACATTGCCGAACGGGGTTCTGGGTAATGTAGTCTCTCTGCGTTAAAGGGGAACACCCCGCTACACCCCTGTTAAACAGGGGATGAAAAATTGGGCCTTAGGCACTGGTGCTGGTGCCACAACACTGCAACCCCTCACAGATACTCTAGTTGGAGCACAGGAATGAGCCCTGCTGCAAAGTATTGCATCAAAAATTGTAATCACACGCCCCTGTTAAAACAGGGGCTAAACAATTGGGCCTTAGCCACTGGTGGCGGTGCCCAGAACCAAAAATGTTCTTACAAGCTATCAGCATGATCATTGAGGAGGAAGAGGATAGTCACTCAGCATAACAGGATAGTCACTCAGCATCAGCATAGGCAGTCTTGAAGGGGTCTGACATTTCAAAAAAAATTACTCGGTTACATCAGCATCAGGTGCTTGGTAGCTGGTGGTGATCCAAGACTGATTCATTTTTATGAAGGTCAGTCGATCAACCGAGTTGGTGGACAGGCGCACCCTGTGATCGGTTACAAAGCCTCCAGCAGCACCGAAAGAATGCTAGATGCAGGACAGGCCAGTAACTCAATTGCATACTGTGCAAGCTCTGGCCAG
The DNA here is from genome assembly GCA_029206835.1 of Rana muscosa. Classification (NCBI taxonomy): domain Eukaryota; kingdom Metazoa; phylum Chordata; class Amphibia; order Anura; family Ranidae; genus Rana; species Rana muscosa. The sequence continues at coordinate 164,945,000 of CM055120.1, forward strand.
TGATCCATCCTCAAGACCCAGTAACCCAGAGGATTTTCGGTGGGAAAGGTGTCCAAGTCTGATCTTGCCCCTAGGTATTCCTGCACCATGTAAAACAGATGGTGGCGATGGTTGCTGGAACTGATCATACCTTGGGGCTGCGGACTAAAAAATTGTCTGAACGCATCGGTCAGATGGCCACCTTCTCCACCGCTCCTTCTTTGACTGACCGAAGCCTCAGCAACACGTTGTCCAGGACCAGGAATTTGTAACCTCCCAGTCTCTGGGAACGCGTTGCACAGACCTTTATGCAAGGCCTCCCGAAGATGTTTCATCCTCTGCTCCCTCTGCGACGCCAAGATAAGGTCTGTAACCTTACCCTTGTAACGTGGATCAAGGAGGGTTGCCAGCCATTAATGATCCCTCTCCTTGATAGCACGAATACGAGGATCCTTCCGCAGGCTTTGCAGGATCAGGGAGGCCATGCAGCGTAGGTTTGCTGAGGCATTCGGTCTGGAGTCCTCTGGGACACTCAGGACGACATGATCCGCAGCCACCTCCCCCCAGCCACGTACAAGTCCATGGGTTTCTTGAGATTGTAATTGATCCCTTGAAGACTGCTGCTGAAGCTGAGTGCTAGGCTCCACCTCCATGCTGACACAATCCTCCTCCTCTTCCTGTGTGATAGGCGGGCCAGCAGGAACACTGTCTGGATAAAGGGGGCCTTGAGAGGTAAGGAAGTCCTCCTCTTCCTCCCTCTGTTCTGCCTCAAGTGCCCTGTCCATTATTCCACGCAGCGTGTGCTCCAACAGGTGGACAAGAGGGACAGTGTCACTGATGCATGCACTGTCACTGCTCACCATCCTCGTGGCCTCCTCAAATGGTGACAGGACAGTGCATGCATCCCTGATCATGGCCCACTGGCGTGGGGAAAAAAAACAAGCTCCCCTGACCCTGTCCTGGTGCCATATTGCAACAGATACTCATTTATGGCCCTCTGCTGCGTGTGCAGCCACTGCAGCATGGCCAACGTAGAGTTCCACCTGGTGGGCATGTCACAGATTAGGCAAATCTTGAGGAGGTTGGTGCCATTGTCGCAAACCACCTTTCCTGGCTTAAGCTGGCGTGGCGTCAACCACCTCTGAGCCTGCCCCAGCAGAGCTGACATAATCTCTGCCCCAGTGCGGCTCCTGTCCCCCAAGCACACCAGCTCAAGCACCGCATGGCATCTTTTGGCCTGCATACTTGCGTAGCCCCTTGAACGCCTACGGAGCACCGCTGGTTCCGAGGACAAAGCACAGGAAGAGGCCATGGAGGAAGAAGAAGAGGAGGGGGTGGAGGAGAGAGGTGTGTCAGAATCACCAGTAGAAGCATTTTGCAGGCGTGGTGGCGGAACAACCTCCAACACTACTGCACCTTGTCCTGCATCCTTCCCAGCTGCCATCAGAGTCACCCAATGCGCCGTGAAAGATAGGTAACGTCCCTGTCCATGCCTGCTGCATCATGAGTCAGCGGTAATATGCACCTTACCACTGACCGCCCTGTCCAGCGAGGCCAAGGCATTGCCTTCCACATTACGATAGAGAGACGGAATCGCCTTCCGTGAGATAGAGTGGTGCTTGGGAACCTGCCACTGAGGAACCGCACATTACACAAACTCACGGAAGGGGGCAGAGTCTACCAACTGAAAAGGCAGCAGTTGAAGTGCTAGCAATTTAGCCAAGCTAGCATTCAACCGCTGGGCATGTGGATGGCTGGGAGCGAACTTCTTTCGGCGGTGCAGCAGCTGGGGCAGGGAAATTTGCCTGGTACAATCTGACGTCGGTGTACCAATAGCAGATTGCCCGCAAGTACTTGGCTGTGACACACCTAATTCTACACCTTCATTCCTCTCACTGCAGGTTTCAGAGAGGACTGAAGGTATAGTGGGGTTGGAGATCCCAGCTAATGAGGAGCAAGGAGAGGTCCACTTTGTTCTTTGGTGTGGGTCTTTTCTGTACGCTAGCCAACAGACTGCATGGCAGGTCGACATATGTCTGATCAAGCATGTGGTGCCCAAGCGGGTGATGTTTTGGCCACGCGAGATACGCCTGAGACATATGTTGTAAATAGCAGCGCTGTGATCTGATGCACTCGTCTCAAAAAAGGCCCACACCAAAGAACTTTTGGAATAACGCACAGAGACAGCAGCGCCCTGCACATGCGGAGCTCTGCGGTGTGATGCAGTCAGTGTGCTGCCCTTAAGCTGGCCCCTGGAGGGCATCCTGCCTCGTTGGAGATGTGCCTCCTCCTCCTCTCTTCTATCAGGCACCCACGTGGAGTCAGTGACCTCATCATCCCCTCCCTCCTCACCACTGGAGCAAACCTGGCAGTATGCTGCAGCTGGAGGAACATGACTGCCAGATTGCTGTCCTTGTTGGGCACCCCCTCTCTCTGGGCTCACGTTACTACCCCCTCTCTCTGGGCTCACGTTACTGCCTTCCTCTATCTGGGTTCCATCATCGGAGCCTTCAAAACGCTGGGCATCCTCCTGGATCATGTACCCAACACTGTGGTCAAACAGTTTGGGGGACTCCTCAGGAGGACATGGTGGGGCTAGGGAAGGAGTGACTGATGCCATTGAGCCAAGGGAAGAGGCAGCGTTGGCAGCTGCTTTGCCAGACAAAGTACCCTGAGCCTGGGTGAGAGAGGATGAGGAGGATGAGGACGGCTTGGTCATCCACTCTACCAAGTCTTCGGCATGTTGCGGCTCAACATGGCCAGCTGCCAAAAAGAAGGACAAGAGTGTCCCACGGCCACGTGCTGATGTAGATGCACCGTGTCCACAACCAGCACTGTTGCCTATAGACACAGACCCTGCTTTCCCTCTTTTATTTGCTTGTGACTGTCTGCCTCTCCTTGTTTGCCTTCCAGACATACTAATGGCCTGCAGTGAGATGTAGCTGCACAAAGGTGGGATGTATATATATATATATATATATATATATATATATATATATATACTGATTATACTGCAGCTAGCATAATCAACTGCCTGCTGTGGTATTAGTATGAGAACACCAGCAATTGTCTTCAGTTAGTTTTAGGTGCACACTGTGCAGAGGACACAGTACACTAACTGAAAATACTTGCAGCTCCCTGCCTGTGGTATTAGTATGAGAACACAACCAATTGTATTCAGGTACCTTTAGGTGCACGCTGTGCAAAGGACACAGTACACTAAATTAAATTAATGCAGCTCCCTGCCTGTGGTATTAGTATGAGAACACCACCAATTGTATTCAGGTACCTTTAGGTGCACGCTGTGCAAAGGACACAGTACACTAAATGAAAATAATGCAGTTCCCTGCCTGTGGTATTAGTATTAGAACACCACCAATTGTATTCAGGTACCCTTAGGGTGCATGCTGTGCAAAGGACACAGTGCACTAAATTAAATTAATGCAGCTCCCTGCCTGTGGTATTAGTATGAGCACACCACTAATTGTATTCAGGTACCTTTTAGGTGCACGCTGTGCAAAGAACACAGTACACTAAATGAAAATAATGCAGCTCCCTGCCTGTGGTATTGGTATGAGAACACCACCAATTGTATTCAGGTACCTTTAGGTGCACGCTGTGCAAAGTACACAGTACACTAAATGAAAATAATGCAGCTCCCTGCCTGTGGCATTAGTATGAGAACACCACCAATTGTATTCAGGTACCTTTAGGTGTACGCTGTGCAAAGGACACAGTACACTAAATTAAATTAATGCAGCTCCCTGCCAGTGGTATTAGTATGAGAACACCACCAATTGTATTCAGGTACCTTTTAGGTGCACGCTGTGCAAAGGACACAGTACACTAAATGAAAATAATGCAGCTCCCTGCCTGTGGTATTAGTATGAGAACATCACCAATTGTATTCAGGTACCTTTAGGTGCACGCTGTGCAAAGGACACAGTACACTAAATGAAATTAATGCAGCTCCCTGCCTGTGGTATTAGTATGAGAACACCACCAATTGTATTCAGGTACCTTTAGGTGCACGCTGTGCAAAGGACACAGTACACTAAATGAAAATAACGCAGCTCCCTGCCTGTGGTATTAGTATGAGAACACCACCAATTGTATTCAGGTACCTTTGGGTGCACGCTGTGCAAAGGACACAGTACACTAAGTGAAAATAAAGCAGCTCCCTGCCTGTGGTATTGGTATAACACCACCAATTGTATTCATGTACCTTTTGGTGCATGCTGTGCAAAGGACACAGTACACTGAGTGAAAATAATGCAGGTCCCTGCCTGTGGTATTAGTATGAGAACAGCAATTGTATTCAGGTAACTTTAGGTGCACGCTGTGCAAAGGACACAGTACACTAAGTGAAAATAATGCAGGTCCCTGCCTGTGGTATTAGTATGAAAACAGCAATTGTATTCAGGTAACTTTAGGTACACGCTGTGCAAAGGACACAGTACACTAAGTGAAAATACTGCAGCTAGTACAATCACATGCCTGCCTGTCAGTATAGAGAATAACAGGAACAAATCTAGCTAAACTGAATACAGTGTGTAAATATATATACAACACCTAGGATGCATATATATCCTCTACACACTGTAACTGCAGCTAACTGACTCGCCTGCCTGCTCTATCTAACTCAAATCAAATTGCACTGTCTCTCTCTCTCTCTCTGTCTTCTAAGTTAACCAACGCCGCAACACACTACACAAGGCCGCCACGCCGGCGGCCTTATAAAGTGTGGGGCGTGTACCTACTCCTCTGAGCCACGATTGGCCAAAGCCACCGTGGCTTTGGCCAATTACGGCTCTCTGTACTTACGGCGCTGTGATTGGCCAAGCATGCGGGTCATAGTGCATGCTTGGTCAATCATCAGCCAGCAATGCACTGCAATGCCGCAGTGAATTATGGGCCGTGACGCGCCACTCTAATTTGGCGAGAACGGCCCATAATGCTCAAAATTCAGCGAACAGCCGAACAGGCGATGTTCGAGTCGAACATGGGTTCGACTCTAACTTGCAGCTCATCCCTAGTAACCACCTTCAAATTTCTGAAGCCGGACTTAGTGTGACAAATAAAATGAACAATGTGTTTTGATTTTAACCACTGAGTCACCCTGTATTAACCTGGAATATGTCAAAAGTTGCACAGAAAGCAGTTTCCATAAACATAATTATAAGATTGGAACTTGATGTGTTGTAACAAATCTGTATTTAACTGGCACGATAAGTGCATGATAATAGACCGATAAAAGAAAGCATGATAATAAACCATGACCAGGCAAATGCAAAAATCAGCAATTTACAAAATCACAAGTTTGTTTTTGTTTCACGCTAAAGCCATGAGCTACAGCAAGCAACAGGTACAGAAGACAAATGTCTGAAACTGCCACTTCAACAGATTTTCTGGACAAACCTGTTTTGGCTTGTATGCTTGAAGACTGTTTTTGCTTTTTCATACAATTCTATAGGCATGCAAAACCCACCTATGGCCCTGTTTACACAGGCTTTCTGATTAAGTCAGCCTGTCAGTTTTTCATTTGCTACTATGAGGCAACGGATGTCAGCGGTGAATTGCTATCTGATCTGATCCTGTCAGTGAAATCCAGACGAATGGAGACCCTATTTTTCATCCGTCTGGCGGATTGGATCGGATGAAAACAGACAGGCGGTCTAATGCATGTCAGAAGACAGTTAACTGCAGGGCAGATGCACTTGTCAATGAATTGTAAATTATCTCAAAAGTGTTTTAAACTGATGCCAACAACACAAGCCCACAGCCCATCGACACAGATCCTTAAAGTAGTAGTACATTTTTGTTAAAAAAAAAAAGTTTCTTCCTGCAAGGCAATATCATAATTTTATTAGTATGCAACACATACTAGCACATCTTGAGAGACTTACCTTGAAACAAAGCCCTCAAGTAGCGTGCTGTCGCAGACTGCGGCCGCTTAAATGGCAGAGGCCGCGATCAGCGGGAGTCTCAGCCGCAGCACACAGCTCTGAAAGAACGGCACAGGAATGCCGTTACTTCAGATCGCATGCTCCGGTGACGTCACCAGCTGCTGCACACTAGAATATCTCCTGAACATGCACCTACCTTTATTATAGGCTTACCTGTAGGTAAAAATAAAGAGAGAGAGATTATTACCACTTTAAAAAGACAGATAGAGGCACTATATGATGCAGCAGTGTACATTATGCAGACTGAGCCTACAAAAAATGACAATAGCAGTGTTTGAACGCTGGTGCAGATATGTCTCTTATTAAGCAAGGTGCTGGAAATATGGCCGAGCCTTTCAGATTTTATTAGAAGAGACATGACCACACAGAAACAGATAATTACATCCTAACCATGTAGTACCATAAGACCCCTTTCACACTGGGGCGGGCAGGAGCGGTGGCGGTATAGCAGCGCGATTTTCAGCGCTGCTATACTGTCGTTCTTACCGCAGTATGCGGTCGCTAGGGGGGTTAATTTAACCCCCGCTAGTGGCCGAAAAAGGGTTAATACCGCCCGCAAACCGCGGCTATTGCCGCGGTTTGCGGGCGGTATTACCGCGCTGTCCCATTGATTTCAATGGGAGACCGCGGTAAAGGAGCGGTGAACACACCGCTCCTTTACCGCTGTAAAGAAGCGGCTAGCAGGACTTTTGGAGCGGTCCTGCTAGCGCACCGCTTCAGTGTGAAAGCCTTCGGGCTTTCACATTGAAGGCACAGGGCAGGATTTTTTCATGCGGTATAACAGCGCTATTATTAGCGCTAAACCGCATGAAAAACGCCCCAGTGTGAAAGGGGCCTTAGGAAGAACATTACATCAAGCCCAACACTGACTACTAGCTAGTGGCAGAACTAGTAATCAGATGTATAATGAATGAGAATAGTTGTTGCACCTATGTCTGTACTAACAGCATGCTAATACCCCCGTCTCAACAACTACTTCTCATATAAATCCCATGTCTGGAACTTTATCTTTGTTATTTAATAGGTAGAGCACAGTATACTTTGAGTCATAATTAGTGAATGTGAGAAAATACTTTTTGACCACTCTTTTCAGCTGCTCAGGGATACTGTACACTACCTAGGCCTTCCTTTGCTCCCTCCCTCCTACCCCACATCCCCCCCACCTTTTTATCTTTTTTTTTTCTTCTCCTCTTTCTTTTCCAGCTCATTTCCATACTCCCTCTGACCCTATACCCTCATATCCCCCCCTTCTCCCCATGCACATACGCTCCCCACCACCAACCCACATCCCATATCCTAAGTTTTCTTCCTCTACTCCATGTTGTTTCCCTTCAGTGACTTTGAAACCCCAGATGCAGCAGGAACCCCATTTTGGGTTTTCTGGGCAGGGACCAGGAGCTGAGGTACCCAATAAAGGGAAAGTGTGCACACAAAGACCAATGAAAGGTAGAAGTTAATTTATTTGGCAAAGTAATATGTCATAAGGTTACAGGAGTACTTCCAGAAATACTGTTGGTATCATTAGCAATAACATTTGCAGTAACAGTGGCAGTAACACTTGCAGTAACAGGTATGAATAGTACTTCACTCCGACACAGTACAGTCCAGATAATGCACTATTGCAAGCATCAGTGGTGGCTGGTGCTCACTATTTTGGGGGGCACAACCAACACCCCCCCTGCAGCAGATGGACAGTGGGTCATCCACCCACCCACAGGCGACACAGACGGCAGCGATCACCCACCCACCACCCCTACCACGGGGGGATGGCAGTGGGTGCCTGAGAGGCTGCTTCAGCTTACAGAGGCATCGAGGCAGGGAGAAGGAAGAGCTGGGGCTGCTCAGGTGAGCACACAGGAGACCTTCTCCTTCTGGCTGAATATAATTAATTTGGGGAAATTTTTCCTTGGTTGTGTAGCGGGTATTTAAATATAGGGGGAGCATCTAGGTGGTAGCATGACCCAGATGCACTGATTGTTAGGGAATTTGGGACCCTTTTTATTCGTGGAGGACTCCAGTGGTGTGCAGTTCCCTGCAGCCTGTGGGTGGCGCTGTCGCCCTGGGCCAGGGTTGAACCGTCACTGTAGCTGTCAGGAAGGACGTTCTCACAATCATCCCAGCAATCTGGGTTTCAGAATACCTGTGCACAGGAGACCTGTTCGGCGCACGCGCATGCGCATGTGCGATAGCGGCGCACGGGTGCGCGATAGCGGCTCACGGGCGCGCGCGCACCTATGACGGTACTTGGCGCCAAGACTGCCTATTTAAGGAGAGCTGTCACCTTGCATCCTTGCTGTCCGGTCTACAGCGTTCCCCTGAGACCCTTACTGCCTGAACCTCTGATTGTGTTACTCTGATACCTGATCCGGCTTCCCTTGACTTCTCCTGTTTGCTGCCTGCCTCGACCCTGGCTCGTCCCGACTTCGCTCCTGCCTGCTCCTTTCAACCAGTTTGCTGCCCGCCTGATATACTGACCCGGCCTGGACTTTAACTACTCCTGGATCCTGCTTGCACCTGTCTGCCCGCTTGTGTCTGACCCGGCCTGTCTTCTCCAAGCCTGCCTCCTGGTCCTCAAGTGTCTGCTGCGGACCACTGCACGCCTCCTTCAGCTACCTTCAGTTGCAGACTGCTGCTTCTATCTCCGCCTGCTTCAGTTCCTGCCAGGCATTTGTGTCCCTTTGCCCTCTTGAGCCCCTGTCTGCTCTATCAGGGGTTCTCGAGCCAGAGGTTTACGAGAGGCCACTCCCTGCACGTTGGGCTCACCTACCAGGTACATGACAGTAGCGCTGTGCCCTTTTTGTCCTGTTTCGGCAGCCATGCAGCAGGGCGGGGAACCCGCTGTGCCTGTCCGGGGAGGAGATAAAGGGGAGAGACGCCCTCAACACGAGTACCTTCGACTGGGTTACGCAGGGGTGGAAGAGTCCGTGGGGCCCTAAGGTGTGTGGTGCCCGAATCTGAGACGAGGAGGCCAGGGAGCGTAACCCTTCTGAACAGTCCGGTGCAGCATTGCCGGTGATGGCGGGGCCTCTGGTAACTCTCTTGGAAGGATGTCTTCCCTCTGACAGGGACTGCATTTAGCGAAGGTAAATTCTGTTCTTGTTCTACACGGTCGGTGGCAGCGGCTGTGCACCATAACCGTTGGTGACACTACAATGGTTAGTTCCATTTGAGGATTGTGCCTTGACTTAATTCCCCACTTATACTGAACTGTTCTTTGGGTCACAACCTGTCTGCTGTTAAAGGACGATTTATTGCTGTCAGAGAATAAATAAGAGTTGGACCTTTTCAGTGGTGTGGAACTTCAAATACTGGGAGCAAAGGGGGGTCATCTGCAGAACAGACTTGGCTCTGGGTTATACACACAGTCCGAAGGTAAACAGGTGTTGGCTTTCACCTCTACACATTAGAGGACATAGGCCGTAGTGTACCGCATCCCTCCTCCCTGATCCCCCTAGACAAGACAACAAGCAGAGAAGAAGAAGTGTAAGGGGTGAGGCCGCTACACGTGGGGGCTCGTCCGGGATGTGTGTTATACAGATGGAGCTGAGAATGTCTACACTTGAACTTTGCTGCCCGGAGGAGTTCAGAGTAGGTCGGCCATGTTGGCCAGCGCGCCACGAGGCACACCATAGCTGCGCAGTTCGTGGGCGGGGAGAAGAGAAAGCCCGCAAACAAGTGCAGAGTATGGGAGGAGTCTGGCCATGTGGAAGAACACACATGGAGATTCCGGCGCGAATTGGTCAGTGCGAAATGGAGCAGCAGACAGTCGGGATGACCTCAAGTGCCCCGTGGATTCCGGTTCCTTCCACCACGAGAATGACTTCCTTTGCTGCTCCGATGACAGACACAGGAAAAAGACTAAGGCCCAGAGGACATTTGGCTCTGTACACATGCAGAGACATATGTGTGATCTGTCCCGGCTGTTCGGGACTGGTGGTTCACTTGAACCCGTTTGGGCGATGTGAGGCCTGCAAGGAGTTCCTCTTTGAGGTGGAGCCATCCACAGAAAGGCCTTGCGCCTTCCACCTCAACTGCCTGACAGGTACCGCCACTCCGGAGGGAGAAATCAGAGCCTATGCGGACATTCCTGCGCGCACTGACCGGGGCGAGGAGAAGGCGCCAGTGGAGACTGAGAAAGAAAAATCCGAGGATGCTGCCTCGGTCACCACAAGCTCCCTGCTCCCACCGCCGAAGAGGAAAGTCGGCCTGGTAAAGGCATCCTGTGGTCGTGGAAGAGCTTCACCCCGTTGCTTGCCTGGCCTGGATGGATCTGGAGGGAAGAGCCCTGGACATCTCTGTTCTACTAAAGGCCCTGGTGAGCCAGGGGTTGGGACTGTGTGTGTGGTTGGAGGTGTCGGGAGTCCACAGTCGGTGGAGCTAGTTTAGGGGGGTGATTCCGTGTCCACTGGGAATTACCTGCCCGCGGAGTTCTATGACACCTCCGACCTAGAATCGTTATCTGATGCCGGTGATGACGGGGAAATTGATGAGGTCTTCCACCGGAAAGGTTGGGACAAGAGGCCGCTACTCTCGTCCCGAGCAACAAGGGACCCACCCATGTCCACTGGGGATAGTACACCCCGGGTGGAGGCCCCGGAGCCTGAGGAGGAATCTGGTCCCCTGTCTGCCTTTCCACCCCCTGAATCACCTGCTGTTTCTTCTGCTCCTGTTGCGGGAGTGCATCGCGCATCACTGCGGGCTCCTAAGCCCAAATCTACAGAGGTAGTTAAAGTACCTCGTCACCCTGAATCCATCGTTCTGCCTGGAGAAGAAGATCGTGCCACAATGCCACCTTTGGCCAGGCTGCAGCGACTCTTTTGCCAGAAAGTTACCCGTGAATATGGGTGGCAATACCCGTATTTACCTCGAGATTTGCTCTATGAGGTAGAGGTCTTGCGGCAGCGGTGGTACGATGAACTCATCTGGACACAACTTAAGGTGCCCCACGCTCGCAGATACCTCTCGTGCTCACCTACAGCTTCTAGGAAGTTCAGAGACTGTAGGGCGGAGTGGATGCTGGGTCGGCACATCCATGCGGACAGGGTGCTTATCTGTTGGAGAGATGGAGAGGCCATTGAGTATAATGTGGAGTCTGTTGATAAGCACTTATAGCCCCTGTTCCTGCCGCACCCAAAGTTTTACCTCTAGGAGGAAGAGACTCCTTTGTTTTTTTTTTCATTTGCTGTATTTTCCGGAGTGCCTTTGCCGGAACCCAGGAACTGTGCCCTAGTCATATGGGTGTTTTGCTCTTAGGAGAAATGGGAGCTGTTGCTGTTGTTTGTTCTCCCTCCTCTCCACTCACCACAAGGAACATAGAGACTTTGGGGTGTAGTCAGCATAGGGCCACAGCACAGAGAAGTAAAGTTTCATCTGGATTTGACTAAGTGTCTTTACCGCGGCACTACCACCAGGTGGCGGTGTTGCGCAATGACTGTTTTTTTTTTTTTTGCATTTGTATCATACTTATTGGAGCGAATGGGTTTCTTTTTGGATAGACCCATTCATTCCAAGAAACACACATTGTGATAGGATGCATGTTTCTTTCGCCTCTGCAGGAGATTCATCTATCAAGGCTACTGAGAATGGGGTGGTCCTTAGATAGCAGATAGGGGGAAATGTAAATGTAAAAAATACCTAGAGTATATTTGATGAGAGTTCATTGTTTTATATTCTTGTTTTCCCTTTCCCATTTTAGGTCCTGGCACAATTCATGGTTAGTTTGTAAGGTTTGGTTCTATGTGTAGTTTGGTCTCTGGGTTGAACTTATGTTACCACTCTTTGGGAGACATGGGTTTGCACCAGACACTGGGGACCAGTGTCAAATCACCAGGGGGAGAGTGTAGCGGGTATTTAAATATAGGGGGAGCATCTGGGTGGTAGTATGACCCAGATGCACTGATTGTTAGGGAATTTGGGACCCTTTTTATTCGTGGAGGACTCCAGTGGTGTGCAGTTCCCTGCGGCCTGTGGGTGGCGCTGTCGCCCTGGGCCGGGGTTGAACCGTCAATGTAGCGCTGTGCCCTTTTTGTCCTGTTTTGGCAGCCGCGCAGCGGGGCGGGGAACCCGCTGTGCCTGTCGGGGGAGGAAATAAAGGGAAGAGACGCCCTCAACACGAGGTTCAGTCGTCGGAGGTGAGAGCCGTGCCCAGGCACCTTCAGCCTGGGTGCTGGCGTTCCGTTGTTCCAGGCCCAGGTGCCCTTGACCTGGCCGGAGCGGGAGATGGAGTCCATCCCAGGCACCTTCAGCCTGGGGTGAGGTACTACTGAGAAGGCCCGGGGCCCAGTACCTTTGACTGGGTTCCGCAGGGGTGGAAGAGTCTGAGGGGCCCTAAGGTGTTGGGTGCCCGAATCTGAGACGAGGAGGCCAGGGAGCGTAACCCTTCTGAACAGTCCGGTGCAGCATTGCCGGTGACGGCGGGGCCTCTGGTAACTCTCTTGGAAGGATGTCTTCCCTCTGACAGGGGCTGCATTTAGCAAAGGTAAATTCTGTTCTTGTTCTACACAGTCGGTGGCAGCGGCTGTGCATCATAACCGTTGGTGACACTTCAATGGTTAGTTCCATTTGAGGATTGTGCCTTGACCTACTCCCACTTATACTGAACTGTTCTTTGGGTCACAACCTGTCTGCAGTGGCGTCACTAGGGTTGGTGTCACCCGGTGCGAAAAAAAATGGTGTCACCCCCCAACAACTATAGTCCCCCCTCAGTACAGACCCCCCTCCACTAACTACAGACCCCACTCCCACAGTATAGATCCCTTCCCTCAGTACAAACCCGCTCCACTAAGTACAGACTCTCCGCCATCAATATAGACCCGCCTCCCTCAGTATGAACCCCCACCTCAGTGCAGACCGCTCCATCAGTACAGACACCCCCACCTCAGTGCAGACCCCCTCAGTTACAGACACCCCCCCTCAGTTACAGACACCCCTCGTACAGACACCCCCCTCAGTACAGACACCCCCCTCAGTACAGACACCCCCCTCAGTAACAGACACCCCCTCGTACAGACTCCCCCTCGTACAGACTCCCCCTCGTACAGACCACCCCTCAGTTACAGACACCCCCTCAGTTACAGACACCCCTCGTACAGACACCCCCCTCAGTACAGACACCCCCCTCAGTACAGACACCCCCCTCAGTACAGACACCCCCTCGTACAGACTCCCCCTCGTACAGACCACCCCTCAGTTACAGACACCCCCTCAGTTACAGACACACCCTCAGTTAAAGACCCCCCCCTCAGTTACAGACACCCCCCTCAGTTACAGACACCCCCCTCAGTACATACACCCCCCTCAGTACAGACACCCCCTCAGTACAGACACCCCCACCTCAGTACAGACCGCTCCATCAGTACAGACACCCCCACCTCAGTGCAGACCTCCTCAGTTACAGACACCCTGCTCAGTTACAGACACCCCCCACAGTACCAGACACCCCTCGTACAGACACCCCCTCAGTTACAGACACCCCCCTCAGTACAGACACCCCCCTCACTACAGACACCCCCTTGGTACCAGACCCCCCTCAGTACAGACACCCCCTCAGTTACAGCCCCCCTGGTGCAAACTCCCCCTAGTGCAGACCCCAGCAGTACAGACACCCCCTCCCCCCATCAGTAAAGATGCCCCCCTTACCTTACAGACCTCAGAACAGAGCGGCAGATACACACAGCGGTGTGTCTCTCGAGCGCGGGCTCCTCCTCCTCCTCTGTGGATGTAAACAGAGAGGAGGCAGAGGGGGCGGCGGCTTCCTTCCGCTCCGCTGAGGGACACAGCCGCAGCGTGAGCCTAAGGCACAGGGCAGCGGGCAATGTCAGTGTGGTGCCGCTGCGCTACCCACGGGTGTCACCCCTCTGGTGGGTGTCACCCGGGTGCGGCCCGCCCCCCCCGCACCTGGCTAGCAACGCTAGTGCGTGTCGTCACATCATCACAGTGCAGTGTGATGATGTGACAGGCTGAGTCGCTCGCTGGCTCTGTAGGGTAGGGAGGAGGATTGGAATTTAGGAATAGGAAGAATAAGGAGCCGGAGGACACACACCAGGCGCGGCCGCGGCGCTGGAGGTGTTGTTCCAGGCTTCCAGCCCAGCGGGGTGAAATTAATCAATGAATGGGTCAGCTGTAAAAAAAAAAAAAAAAAAAAAAAAAAAAGGGAGGGTGTCACCCCTCTAGCGGGTGTCACCCGGGGGCGGACCGCACCCCCCGCACCCCCCTAGCAACGCCTCTGCCTGTCTGCTGTTAAAGGACGATTTATTGCTGTCAGAGAATAAATAAGAGTTGGACCTTTTCAGTGGTGTGGAACTTCAGTTACTGGGAGCAAAGGGGGGTCATCTGCAGAACAGACTTGGCTCTGGGTTATACACACAGCCCGAAGGTAAACAGGTGTTGGCTTTCACTTCTACACATTAGAGGACATAGGCCGTCGTGTACCGCATCCCTCCTCCCTGATCCCCCTAGACAAGACAACAAGCCGAGAAGAAGGGGTGAGAAGGGGTGAGGCCGCTACAGTTATTTTTCTTTTTTTGCAGTTTGTACGCTTCATTATTTGACTCCATGGGTCAATGGGTATACCACTGGCATCCTGATCTTTAGCCTGCTTCTCAATAGTTTCAGTATTCCTGTGTCCAAAATGATATCAGGTGTGGACACAGTTCAAATGTTTTTCCTCTTTGACAGTGTGATGCCGCGTACACACAACCGTTTTTAATATCATTGAAAAAAACAAAGTTTTTCTCGACGTGATTCTTTTCAAGCCTGCCTTGCCTACACACTATCGTGAAAAAAAATGCTCGAGCAAAGCGCGGTGACGTACGAAACGTACGACGGCACCATAAAGGGGAAGTTCCATTCAGATGGCGCCACCCTTTGTGCTGCTTTTGCTGATCCTCGTGTTAGTTAAGTTTGGTGAGAGACGATTCGCGCTTTTCAGCCTCATGCTCTTCAGTCCGTTACAGCGTGACGAATGTGCTGTCTCCATTTTGAACGCTAGTTTTACCAGAATGAGTGCTCCCGTCTCATAACTTGCTTCTGAGCATGCGCGTTTTTTCACGTCGTTAAAGCCTACACTCGGCCGTTTTTCACGACGAGAAAAACGACAATGTGAAAACCGACCAGAGAAAAAATAGAGCATGTTCCAAATTTTAATGACCATTTTTCACGTCGTGAAAAATGCTCTGGAGCCTACACACGATCGTTTTTAATGACCAAATTAAAAAATTGCTTTTTCTAGTCATGAAAAACGGTCATGTGTACGCGGCATTAGTCTAGGTTCACACCTATGCGGCTGCGCTTGATGCGTTTTTCAGGCACGTTTTTCAGTGCATTTTTCATTTTTAAACTAGCGTTTTTTATGTGTTTTTGCATGCAGTTTTCATGCATTTTGCATGCCAAAACTTTTTTTTTAATTGTCGTGGTGTCACCCCGAAAACCATACCAGACCCTCATCCGAGCATGCCGCCCCGCAGGTCAGGAAAGGGAGGGGACAAGCGAGTGCCCCCCCTCCTGTACCATACCAGGTCACATGCCCTCAACATGGGGGGGTGCTTTGGGGCAGGTGGGACTCTGCACCCCCCACCCCAAAGCACCTTGCCCCCATGTTGATGAGGACAAGGGCCTCTTCCCGACAACCCTAGCCGGTGGTTGTCAGGGTCTGCGGGCGGGGGCTTATCGGAATTCGGAAGCCTCTCTTTAAGAAGGGGGCCCCCAGATCCCGCCCCCTATGTAAATGGATAAGGGGGCTTCTGACGACCCTTATACAGCCATGGCGCGTGGCCATCTGATGACATCACTCAGAGAGCCTGCCCATCCCCCCCGCCCGCAGACCCCGCTAACCACCAGCTAGGGTTGTCGGGAAGAGGCCCTTGTCCTCATCAACATGGTGGCAAGAAGCTTTGGGGTGAGGGGTGGCAGAGCCCCCTTGCCCCAAAGCACCCACCCCCATGTTGAGGGCATGCGACCTGGTATGGTTCAGGAGGGGGGGCGCTCGCTCGTTCCCTCCCTCTCTGAACCTGCCGGGCGGCATGCTCGGATAAGGGTCTGGTATGGATTTTGGGGGGACCCCACTCCATTTTTTTTTATTTTGGCGTGGGGGTTCCCTTGAATCCTTACTAGACCTGAAGGGCCTGGTATGGACCTGGGGGGAACCCCTTTTTTGCAGGCAATTTTTATTTATTTTTTACATTCAGCTTTCAGTGGGGAACCCCGCTGACAGCTGATGACTCATTGGTTGCTAAGGACATGGCAGCCTGCTTCCCAGCCCCCTGCTTAGCAACCAGATATATACAGTGGTATAATAAGAACCGCAAAACACATAAAAATGCACCACTTGCGTTTCTGGCGCAGCTCAATTGAAGTCTATTAGTCGCAAATCACGTAAAAAAAAGTCCCTGACACTTTTCACAAATGCACCGGCTGCAAAATACATAGATGTGAACTAGTACCATAGGAAACCATGTTAAATGGACTGTAGTGCGTTTCTGCAAACTGCAAAACGCACTAAAAATCGCATAGATGTGAACGTAGTGTTAACCACTTTATTGCACTTCAGCTGGCACAGTTCAACTGTGATTTTTCCTTCAGCTAGTATGTGGCTTTCTTTTGTGATAATCTGAATGTCAGTCACTACACATCCTTGTTTAGTTGAATTCTTCACTGACAATAGGCTATCTTCAAGAGTAGGAACACATAGTGCATCTTTCAGGTGACTGTTAGGCTGTCTCCCGCATTTCTGCGGCGGCTCCTGCACACCCACAATCGCCTCCCGATATCCCGGGAATGATAGGTGCGGCGGGGAACAGCTGTGAACACCAATCTCCCTGTATAAATTTTTAGCTGACAGCCGCTTCTCCTTTTCTCTCTTCCTCGGCTGTCAGAAAAAAATCTATCTATGGGCTGTGACTTTGGGCACATAGTCGCATGACACGTCACGTTACCACTATTGCGACCACAACGTTTTACGATTTAGAGTGCGACTTTGATGCGACCGAGTGCAGCTTTGATCCAACTTTACACTCTCTGGATCAAAGTTGCATCAAAGCAAAGCCACATAGATGGGAACAGTTGCCCCCCCCCCCCCTCCCTGTCCAGCTCCCTTATCCTGTGCACGGCTATACTGTATAATATGTGCACTGCACCTCCCATTCCCCTGTTAGGATGGGGCTTTTTATTTCTTAATTTTCTCATGAATTAGGGTGTACAATGACAGAACACATGGCGAGAACCCATGATCAGATCCTCCCATCCTGTATACTCCCACTGGCTACACAGGAACAGTGTCCCTCCCAGGAAGTGATGTCACTAGCTTTCAGGAACCACACCCACTGGCTGATTTTACTCTCAGAAGAAGTAGAATTTAAGTCATGTGACGACACTGGATACTGCAAAATAAAGGTAGAAAAACTGGGATTTTTTCATTTTGTAGCATGTTCTCATTTTTTTCCCCACAGTTTTCCTGTCGGGAAGACTGCGATGGAGCATACATCCCGGCCAAAAGCTCTCATGGCAGTTGTGTACGAGGCAAGAGATTATTTGGGGCTTCAAGTGTATTTCTACTTTTGCAGTCAGTTTTGTAAAAATCCCATTATAGCAGTCTTTCTCAACCTTTTTAACGCAGAGGAACCCTTGAAATAACTTTCTGGTCTCAGGGATCCCCCGCTAAAAGTGACTATATCTAAAACTCATGGTACATTAGTGTGATGGTCAGTGGGAAGAATGTTCCTTACACTTGTATGTACTATTTAGGGGCAGCAACTGGGTGGTAGTATGACCCAGATGCACTATTGGTAGAACAGGGCTATGTTCTATTCATGTGAGGACATCAGTGGTGTTGACTTCCCTGCGGCTCAGTAGGTGGCGTTGTCATTCTGAGCCGGGGTTGAATCACTACTGCAGTGCCGTACCCTTTGTGGCCTCTCGCAGCAGCTGTACTGCGGGGCGGGGAACCCGCTGTGCTTGCTGGGAGAGGGTATAAAGGGGGCGGACATCTTCACCACGAGGTCCGAGTCCCAGGCACCTTTAGCCTGAGGGCTGCTGTCCGTGATCAGTGTCCAGGTGCCCTTGGCCTGCACACGTGGAGTTTGTGTTCCATCCCAGACACCTTCAGTCTGGGGTGAGGTACTCAACCAGAGGCCTGGGGCCGAGTACCTTCCACTGGGTCCTGCAAGGGAGGGATTGTCCTAGGGTGCCTCGGGTGTTGGGCACCCGAATCCAGAGGCGTAAGGGACCAGAGGAGGGATTCAACCGAAGATCTGGTGCAGCATTTTGCTAGTGCTGGGTGAACCTCTGGAGACCGTCCGGATGGATATCTTTCCCGAACAAGGGCCAATTCATAGAGAAAGGTGATTCATGTTCTATGACCGGTGACAGCGGTTCATCTAGTCAACTCAGGTCGGTGGCAGAGACCTGCTATTAGGCCTGTGGCAGGGGCCTCAACAGTTCAACCGGTCGGTGGCAGCGACCAATCTCACGGTCGGTGGCAGCGACCGTGCACCAAGCCTATTTGCAAGAAAAGGAATAGGAGAGTTCACTGTGCCTGGACCTACTCGTATCCACACCCTGTCTGTTCATTTTAAAAGTTCAACTGATGCTGTTCATTTGTCAAGAAGAATAAAGGAGTGTTGGACTTTTTATGGTGTGGGGCTCTATTACTGACAGTCAAACTTCCCGTCTGCAGGAGGGCCAGAGGCTCCATCCAGAACACAGGCCCGAAGGTAAAATAAGTGTTGGCTTTCACCTCTACACCCTAGAGGACATGGGCTGTAGTGAACCTCATCCTCCTCCCGCATACCCCTAGACAAGCCAGCCATTTTATTTACAAAGGGGACGGGGGTGAGGGCGTAACACGTGGGGTCTCGGTGCCGGGATTGTGTTATGGAGCCGAAGCTAACGGAGTTTGAGCGTGTCTGCCCAATGGAGTTCCGAGTAGGTCGGCCATATTGGCCAAATCGCCACGAGGCACAACCTCCTTGCACAGTTCGTGGGCGTGACTTGGAGAAAGCCTGTGAGCTGAAGCGTCAGAGGGGAGGAGTCCAGCCATGTAAGGAGGATCACAAGGGGACTGTGGCGCGAACTACGCAGTGCGCGATGGAGCAACAAGCCGTGACCATGTTTGAAAATGCCTTGTGGTTTCCAGTTTCAACCGCCACGAGGATGGCTTTGACTAATGCTCCGGTATGATTTGTCCCGGCTGTTCAGGACTAGTGGTGCAGTTGAAGCCATTCGGGCGCTGCGAGGCCTGCGGAGAGTTTTCATTCGAGGTGGAACCGTCCTTTGAAAAGCCAAGAGCTATCTACCTTGACCGCACAGGCGCCACTACTCAAGGAGGAGGAATCACCGCTTGGACAGCCGTTCCCACGCGCACTGCCGGGACCCTGGAGGAGGTCTCCATCAAAGAAGAGAAATCCGAGGATGCTGCTTTGATCACCACAGGGCCCTTGCTCCCACCGTCAAAACAGAAGGTCGGCCTGGTCAAGGCTTCCTGTGGCTGTAGAGGAGCTTTGCCCTGCTGCTTGCCTGGCCTGGATGGATCTGGAGAGAAGAGCCCTGGACATTGCGATACTACTGCAGGCCCAGGTGAGCCAGGGGTTGGGACTGTCGGTGTGGTTGGAGGTGTCGGGAGTCCGCAGTTGGTGGAGCCCGCTGAGTGGGGTGACTCTGAGTCTACAAGGGGTTACCTGCCTGCCGAAATGTATGACACCTCCGACCTGGAGTCGCTTTCCGACATGGGAGACGATGCAGAGATCGACAAGATTTTCTGCCAGAAGGGCTGGGACAAGATACCTCTGTCCTCGTCCCGTGCAAAAAGGGACTCACCTATGTCCGCAGGGGATAGTGCCCCCCAGGTGGAGGCATCAGCGCCTGAGGAGGGGTCCCGTCCCCAGTCTGCCCTTCGATTCCGGTGCCATCTGCATCTAACACCGGGGGTCAGAAACTGTCGCTGCGGGCGCCTATGCCCAATTTGGAGGCGGTCAAGGCACCTCGCCATCCGGATTGTATTGTCTTACCGGGTGTGGGGAACAAAGCTACTATGCCTCCCTTGGTCAGGCTTCAACGCTTATTTGGCCAGAAGGTTGCTCACGAGTATGGGTGGGAATATCCATACTTACCAAAAGAACTGTTGTATGAGGTCGAAGTCTATCGGGAACATTGGTACAACGACTTCGTATGGACACATATTAACGTGCCACACGCACGCAGGTACCTCGCCTGCTCTCCCCGGACATCACAACGGTTCAAGGACTGCAAGGCAGAATGGATGCTGGGTCGGCACATCCACGCTGATAAGTTGCTGATACGCCGGAAAGATAAGGAAGATGCTGAGTATCAGATTGAGACCATGGATCAACATTTGAAACCCCTTGTCCTGCCGCATCCCAGATTCTATCTGTAGGAGAAAAAATACTTATTTCCTTAGTTTTTTCTCAAGTTGATGACACTTTCCGGAGTTTGTGTTTCTCTCCTCCGGGAAAATCAGTGACTGTGCCCTAGTTAAAGGGGTGTTTGTGCTCTTTGGAGGAATGGAGACTGTTTCCGTTGTTTGTTCTCCTTTCTTCCATCCAACAAAGTAATCTCGGACTTTGGGGTAGTTAGAGCCGTGGCACAGAGAAGTTTCGTCTCAGGATTCGACAAGTACTATGACCGCAGCACTGTCACCAGGTGGCAGTGTTGCGCAACGACATTCACTTTTCACACACACACTTCTGGAAGGAAAGAATTTCTCTTGGGAGAAGTTTTTTCATTCCCACACGTACATATGTGTCAGGGATTTGTGTGCTTAACATTTATTTTCCCCTCTGCAGGAGAACATCCCATCAAAACCGCTGAGAATGGGGCGGGTCTTAGTCAGAGATGTGGGCGGGGGAAAAATGTCAATGATGTGACTTTGAAATGTTTTACTGTTGTGTGTTTGTTTCCCTTCCCTTTCATGTCAGGTCCAGGCACAACTCTAGTTTTTTTTCAAAACTTTTTATTTTTTAAATCTTCAGCTAGTCTCTGGATCAGGTTATGTTACCTCCCGTTGGAGAAATGGTTTGTTCCAGACACTGGGGACCAGTGTCAAATCACTGGGGGGAGAGTGTAGCGGGTATGTACTATTTAGGGGCAGCAACTGGGTGGTAGTATGACCCAGATGCACTATTGGTAGAATAGGGCTATGTTCTATTCGTGTGAGGACATCAGTGGTGGCGTTGTCATTCTGAGCCGGGGTTGAATCACTACTGCAGTGCCGTACCCTTTGTGACCTCTCGCAGCAGCTGTACTGTGGGGCGGGGAACCTGCTGTGCTTGCTGGGAGAGGGTATAAACGGGGCGGGCATCTTCACCACAAGGTCCGAGTCCCAGGCACCTTCAGCCTGAGTGCTGCTGTCCATGATCGGTGTCCAGGCGCCCTTGGCCTGCACACGTGGAGTTCGTGTTCCATCCCAGACACCTTCAGTCTGGGGTGAGGTACTCAACCGGAGGCCTGGGGCCCAGTACCTTCCACTGGGTCCTGCAAGGGAGGGATTGTCCTAGGGTGCCCCGGGTGTTGGGCACCCGAATCCAGAGGCGTAAGGGACCAG
Source organism: Rana muscosa (assembly GCA_029206835.1). Taxonomy (NCBI): domain Eukaryota; kingdom Metazoa; phylum Chordata; class Amphibia; order Anura; family Ranidae; genus Rana; species Rana muscosa. Next base: position 164,966,498 of record CM055120.1, read on the forward strand.
AGGAGGGATTCAACCGAAGATCTGGTGCAGCATATTGCCAGTGCCGGGTGAACCTCTGGAGACCGTCCAGATGGATATCTTTCCCGAACAAGGGCCAATTCATAGAGGAAGGTGGTTCATGTTCTATGACCGGTGGCAGCGGTTCATCTAGTCAACTCAGGTCGGTGGCAGAGACCTGCTATTAGGCCTGTGGCAGGGGCCTCAACAGTTCACCCGGTCGGTGGCAGCGACCAATCTCACGGTCGGTGGCAGCGACCGTGCGCCAAGCCTATTTGCAAGAAAAGGAATAGGAGAGTTCACTGTGCCTGGACCTACTGTACTCGTATTCACACCCTGTCTGTTCATTTTAAAAGTTCAACTGATGCTGTTCATTTGTCAAGAAGAATAAAGGAGTGTTGGACTTTTTATGGTGAGGGGCTCTATTACTGACAGTCAAACTTCCCCTCTGCAGGAGGGCCAGAGCAGAGGCTCCATACAGAACACAGGCCCCGAAGGTAAAATAAGTGTTGGCTTTCACCTCTACACACTAGAGGACATGGGCCGTAGTGAACCTCATCCTCCTCCCGCATACCCCTAGACAAGCCAGCCGTTTTATTTACAAAGGGGACGGGGTGAGGCCGCTACACATATATAAAGAGAGAAATTGCTCCTTACTCCTTAGCAACCTCTGGAGTGACCCTGCTTGAGAAACCCTGCCCTATATGTTTGTTATATGTTCCTATTTACACAGTATACCTAAAAAATTATTTAAAAAAATATTTCTAGGTGTTGTTTGGAGCAGTCCTGGGGGGAAACTGCTAACTTCTCTAAACAATTTTGTAGCACTACCCCGGTAGGAGCTGCTGGTTATATTTTTGGGTCTGCACTCTGCCTGTCAACCCCAGAAATTTGTCTCGAACCCCCCCCCCTGGCACAACTGGACAACAGTATGATTGGGGGACCCAATGGCAAATAGGGAACCACACCAATAACACACTATAATGTATACAGTTAATGTTACCTTGATACTGGTCACCTGACTCACAGTTGCAATAAACAGGATTCCACACAAGATGTGACTTAAAGTGGAGGTTCACCCAAAAGTGAACCTCCGCTTTTCGGAACCCTCCTCCCCCCCTCCGGTGTCACATTTGGCACCTTTCAGGGGGGAGGGGGTGCAGATACCTGTATAAAACAGGTATTTGCACCACGCCCCTTCGCGTCACCCCCCCCCCCCCCATTGTGTTCTGGGAAACACTCGGCTTCCAGAATACAACGGGAACCAGTGAGGACGGCGCAGCGCGACTTGCGCATGCGCCGTAGGGAACCGGGCAGTGAAGCCGCAGCACTTCACTTCCCAATTCCATCACCGAGGATGGCGGCGGGGAAGCCGAGAGCCGAGCGGTAGCTCGGCTTTGGCTGCCGACCTGGACAGGTAAGTGTCCTTTTTTTAAAAGTCAGTAGCTGCAGTATTTGTAGCTGCTGGCTTTTTTTAAAAAAAATTGACGGCGAACCTCCGCTTTAACCAATGGTAAAGAAGTTTACTTGAAATAAATGAAAGTATAGAAATGGTTATACAGATAACAGACTTCTATACAGATCCCTGCAAGAGTCAATGGAACATAACTGGTTTCAAGACACAAGTTTAGATAAGTACCCAATTACTATAACCTGGGGTTAGAGGTGAGTAAGCGTGCAAAATGGAGGAATCTCCTAATGCCACTATACCAGCACTGGGACACCTCCCCACCAAGTCAAACACACACCCACCAAAAACAGCAACACAACCGATATATTATGAGCAGTTGTATCAAGCGTCAAAGTTCTTATGCTCTAAGGCTCCCTCTAGTGGACAGTTCGAACTGGTGCGTGTTCCTGTGTGATAAACTTTCAAAGGAGAACAAAATGATGACTGTTCCTTTTAAAACTCAGCTTGTCTTCTGCTAGCTCAGTTGGTGCACTTAATTGTATTCCACTCAGTGTGTAAAGAGGCAAAAAGTAATCACTCAGTGAAGGTAGAATAGGAGCAAAGGAACCGCTAGTTCTCCTAGGCCGCTGTACTGCATGCGGTTGCAAGGGATCCCTATCTGTTGCACTGCAAGTATCAGCAACTACAAGTGGGATTATATAGACCACTCTCCTGAAACTCAGTCAACTATGTTGGTAGGCAAGTGCCTTCTCACCCGGCTGGAAACCTTGGCTCACTGATATCCCCGTTAGGCAAGATGTCGCTGGTTCGCCGCGCGGCCCTCAAGGTGCAGATGAACGGATGGTCTCAGATGCTGTGGAGCACAGGGCGGTCCCCTCTCTGGCGCAGTCAGCGATGTGGTCCACAAGGATCCCCTCGTCGGCAATCCGCTTTCCAACTTTAGGCCCAGGCTTCTCCGGCCTAGGCACGCTCAAAGCAGGCCTCCTGCCTGTTGAAAGATGGCATCCAGAGAGAGCGTGCTGAGGCCTTGCTTGTCCTTATATAAGATTCCCCAGCAGGAGACTTGTAGTGGCGCACTGCATTCTGGTAGCACAGTTGCAGTGTGGGTTTGTAATTCTCCCTGTGTACCAGTCTATGGGGCCGTTTGGTGTGAGAACTTCATGTCCCAGAATCCATTGCTGCTCTCCTCAGTTCTTTACCATCTCCTCCAGTGGCGGCCCGTCCATAGGGGGCGCATGGGCGCCGCCCCCCTCCCAGGCAGTCACAAAAAAAAAAATTAGAAAAAAAAGTTCTTAAGTGCACTTTGCCCGAGCGCCGGACAAAGTGCGGTATGGAAAACGCCACGTCAGTGCAATCACAAGATTGCAGACAAGGCGTTTAATTTGCAGGATTTAAATCTGCTTTGCGGCGCTCTCCATTGCGCTAAGCAGCTTCCGGTCCGGTCCTTGGGTGCTTTGCATACTAGTAAGGACATCACTTCTGGTTTTTACTGCCAGGGATACCCAGAAGTGACGTCATCAGCTCCTTGGAACGCACGGCCGAGCGGAGCTATGTGGAGTGTGGATTCTGGAGACAGGACCCTGTGTCAGGCAGGGAGCGGATCACTATGGGGTGGATGGGCACGGAGCTGACTGTCAGTGCTGAACCTGAGCCTGAAGCTGAAGGTGAGTGTGGGGATCGGGGGTTCTCTCTGTCTCCAGCTGAGAGAGAGTTCATTTCTCCTGTCATGTCACTCTCTTGCAGTCTGACTTGGATGACTCCATTTGTTCTGTTCACCCCTCTCCCCCCTCCCTCCAGATTGTTCTCCACTAGCTCTCCCTGTCATATCTCCCCTCTGTCTACAAAGCTGCTCCTATGTTCTTATCTTCTCAGTCCCACTGAGTTAGTCTCCCTGCAGCCTTTTTCTCCTGTATTTCCCCTCTTATCAGATAATTTTATCTCTCTGAGGATCCCAGCACTCCAACTGCTCAGCCTAATATATATTATCTGCTCTCTCCCCCCCCCCCCCCCAACACAGGCACAGCTGATCAGCTACATTCCAATGGGATGTACAATTAACTCTACACTGTCCAGCAACTGCCTTTTTATCTTGTGCCCTATATAATGTGCTCCGCACCCCTCCCCATGTAATGTGCCCTGCACCCCTCTCCTACATGTACCGCCATACACTCTGCACCCCTCTCCTACATGTACCGCCATACACTCTGCACCCCTCTCCTACATGTACCGCCATACACTCTGCACCCCTCTCCTACATGTACCGCCATACACTCCGCACCCCTCTCCTACATGTACCGCCATACACTCTGCACCCCTCTCCTACATGTACCGCCATACACTCCGCACCCCTCTCCTACATGTACCGCCATACACACTGCACCCCTCTCCTACATGTACCGCCATACACTCCGCACCCCTCTCCTATATGTACCGCCATACACTCTGCACCCCTCTCCTACATGTACCGCCATACACTCTGCACCCCTCTCCTACATGTACCGCCATACACTCTGCACCCCTCTCCTACATGTACCGCCATACACTCTGCACCCCTCTCCTACATGTACCGCCATACACACTGCACCCCTCTCCTACATGTACCGCCATACACTCCGCACCCCTCTCCTATATGTACCGCCATACACTCTGCACCCCTCTCCTACATGTACCGCTATACACTCTGCACCCCTCTCCTACATGTACCGCCATACACTCTGCACCCCACTCCTACATGTACCGCCATACACTCTGCACCCCTCTCCTACATGTACCGCCATACACTCTGCACCCCTCTCCTACATGTAAAACCCACCACCATACACACTGCAACCCTCTCCTACATGTACCGCCATACACTCCGCACCCCTCTCCTACACATACCACCCACCACCATATACTCTGCACCCCTCTCCTACATGTACCACCCACCGCCATACATTACTGTTAACAATGAATATATGGGCATTTAAAGGAGCACCTACAATATGTAATGCATAATTTATACCAAAAGAATGAAAGGCGCTTATTGATTAGTTGCTATGGGCTACAGTATTTTGCACATTGCTGTTTGTATTATGAAACTCCACTTGTTTCCTAACCAAATGGATTTAATTTAATTTGAATTACTTTAAATTAAATTTTGATTTTAAAATATTTTAAAATTCTTCTTTAATTTGAGTATGATATGTTTTATAGTGAAATTTTTATTTGCAGTCTTTGATTCTGTCACGTATGCTGTTAGGTCATGGTATTGTAAAGCTGCTAAATACGCCTGACACTATGGGTGGAAGCTAGTGGAATACAGGGGCGGAGTGGGTGTATTATGTAAGGGGTGGGGCTTATGAGGAGTGGGATGGGTCAAAAAGGAGGGGCGGAGCCTGGCGCCCCCCCATCCTAAAACTTCACCAGCCGCCACTGATCTCCTCCATTGGCTGTTGTAACTCTGCTGTTAATTGGTTTTCCTCTCCAGCCATTAGGAACACAATAGAAGTCACTGAATCCAGAGCTGTGTGTGTGTCAGCTCATATTACACTCCCTCAAGTCTGTGAAAACAGGAAGGAGGAGGGGTGGTGGAAAAAACCCAGACATGACAGGCAACTTCTCCCTAACTGAAGCTGGAAAGCCTGTGTACATTGCTCTGGCCAACTTGGCGAGATTTTGCGGGTTATATTGTGAGACACCCGCTACAATTTGAAATCAGAGGAAAATCAAACTGTCCCCGTGACAAACTGAGTTCCCCCTCATTAACATAGAATGAAAAAGCACAGCTTTTAGATCTTTAACCCTTTGTTAGGAAACATGGTTTTCAAATTTAATTTACAGCTGATAATGAGATTGGTCAGCACAGTACAGATAGGGTGAACAAATATAAAATAGGTGTTATCCCAGTTTGCCTGCAAAAGTGGAAATACACTTTACTCTTTACAGCTAAAAATGTGTTTTGTGCCTGTAAATGGGTTAAAAAAAAAGTTATTTAACAAATATGTTTTAATTAAAGTTTAATTCCTGCCTAACACTATTTTTAAAAATGTTTCCTTCTCCCTCCTGCTATCTAAGCTGCCTAACCTGTGTAAAAAAGATCTGTATACTCAGTGATTTTTAGTCTGCTCAGGTCTGGTCATGTCATTCACAGTTCTGGCTCCTCTGTGTCCGTCTGCTGGAAGGGAGAGGAGGGAGCATGGAAGCCTAGGCGTGACGTCGCATCCCAAAGAATTCCCAGCCATTGACAAGCGCTCCCACCTCTCCCCTGCAGCTGCTGCTCAGTAACACAGGGGAGCACAAGACTGGATTGACTAAAAATAGATAGATATGTAACTCTTTTTTACACTGGTTAGGCAGGATAAGTAGCAGGAAGGAGGCATGTTTAAACATAGTTAGCATTGAGCAGAAATTCTACTTTTAATAAAGGGCCATGGATATTAAATGGCATTTAGAGTCTGTGTTTATTTATGAAAAAGTTATTACTATAGTTATGTTGTTTTGTTAGTTTTTTTGGAGCAATCTAATGGATGATCTACACATAGGCACAACCAGAATTACCTCCACTGCCTTTAAGTATCGGAAGATAACTTCTCCTTCTGTAAAGCTAATTACTAAACTCTTTCGCATTTTAATATCAAACTGGTTGTTACTATCTTTGTTCCCACACTGCATGGGTTAACTTCTCGTTTTTGTCTAGCGGTGAGAAGAGCGGATATATACTTACGTAATCTGCTGATCCTCCCACCGAAGACTGGTCCCTGCTGCTCCTGCCCCCCACACGCCAGTGGTCTTGTGCATGGACTGTTTCTGACGTCATCATGCCCATAAACTAGCTCTGGACGTGAGGATGCCAGGAACAGTCCACCTCTGGACATGGGGGAGGATTGAAGGATCAGGTAAGTATAAACTTTTGGTGAGCCCCTAGACCAGTGGTTCTCAACCTGGGGGTCGGGACCCCCTCGGGGGTCGAATGATGATTTGCCAGGGGTCACCGAATCATGGGCTGTTCTTGAAGCCCGAACTGCTCTCTCTGCCTTTTTGCGGCCGCCCAGCAGGGCTGTTCCTGGAGCCTGTGGCCGCCCAGCTGGGCTATTCCTGGAGCCTGTGGCTGTCCACTCAGCCTCTTAGCAGCTGCCCATTCAGTTGAAGGCATGGCTGGGGGGCAGAGACTAGAGGTCAGCTGACTGGTGAGAAATGTGAAGTGGGAGGGGCTGGAGGAGACCCTATCTCCTGATTTCGGCATAGGTGTCACTGCTACGAGACACCACAAAGTCGGAGACACAGTGAAGCTGGAGACACAGTGAGTAACACAACCTGTGATTATAGTTGCCTTTAAAAGTCCCCACTACTCAGATCAGCAGATGAACTTGATCATGAGCACCTAATCTACTCATCCCATTGTCTCCCCACCAATTAAGAGAAGGAATAAAAATAGAGAATACATGGAAGGGAGAGGAAAAGAGGGGGAGGAACAGAAAAAAAGGGAGAGAAATAACACGAAAGACAGTTAGAGAGAGGGATGGGGAAACAAAAGAAGAAATTAGGATAGAGAGAGATGATAGGGAAAGAAAGGAGAACAAAGAGAGAGAGTGAAACATCCCAAAATGTACCATAAGGGGTTTAAATACTGTATGAGTGGAAGGGACTCGGGGAGCGCTAAATGTCTGTGGGTTAGGGGCGCAAATTACTTGTCTTGCCTTGGGTGCTGACAACACACGCTACCAAAATAATTTTACTGTTAGAGGTCCCCACAACTTGGGAAATTTTATCAAGGGGTCACGGCACTAGAAGGTTGAGAACCACTGCCCTAGACAAAACAAGAAGTTAACCCCTGCAGTGTGGGCACTGCCCCACTTCAGGGGAGAAAAACATTTTTCATGGAGTTCTGCTTCAACGTGTACGTCAAGCTCAAACTTTGTTTTTATTTCTATCTGTAATGATGAAGAGTTCACTTCCTGTCTGTTAAAACATTTTCAGCAGTACAGGAAGTAAGGGAAAATGTCTAAAACCGAACCCCCATAATAGTACATTTTCCCCCATTCTTTCCAAAACAAAAATTAAAAAAAAATTTGGGCATACTTTTTATATATTACAAATAGATTGCATCCAAAAAAAAACCTGTTAAATTCTACATTTAGCAAAATACAGAAAAGACTGCATATAAAAAAAATTGTCTACTAATATATTTTGTACGTGTTACTTTGGCTTCGGTCTAGGGGTACCTTGAAGGGGAGAGCGAGGTGCGCCACGGCCCATGTCCTCTAGATTACAGCATTTAGAGGTGAAGGCCAGTATCAGATTACATTCGGGCTATGTATACGCTCAGAGCCAGGTCTGTTCTGCTGATAACCCCCCTTTGCTCCCAGTAGTTGTAGTACCACACACTGAAAAAGGTCCAACACGTATTTATTCCATAACGGCAAACAAATAGTCCTTTGCGAGCAGACAGTTTGAGACCCATAGAACAGTTCAGTAATGGTGGGAAGTAGGTCAAGGCACAATCCTCAAAGAAACTAAACCGTTGAGGTTTCACCAACGGTTGCTAAGCACGGTGGCTGTTAAATGGACTTTTGGTACAGTCTCTTCCAGCGACTCTAGTGAACAGGAACTGGAGTTACCTTCGCTATGTTACAGCCCCTGTCAGGGGGAAGACATCCCTCCAAGGTTACCAGAGGCCCCGCCGTCACCGGGTTAATGCTGTACCAGACTATCTGGAAGGGTTACACTCCCCGGCCTCCTCACCTCAGATACGGGTCCCAACACCTTAGGGCCCCTCGGACTCCTCCACCCTCACGGAACCCAGTCAAAGTTACTGGGCTCCAGGCCTTGGCCATAGTACCTCACCCCAGGCTTAAGGTGCCTGGGATGGACTCCATCCCTCGCTCCGGCCAGGTCAAGGGCACCTGGGCCCGGAACTCTGAAATGCCAGCACCCAGGCTGAAGGTGCCTGGGCGCGGCTGCGTCCTCCAACTCTGAACCCCGAGGTCAGGGCGTCCGCCCCTTTTATCTCCTCTCCCTTTGCGTCACAGCGGGTTCCCCGCCCCGCTGTACCGGCGCCAGGAAAGGACAAAAAGGTACAGTCTTGCGGTGCAGGTTCAACTCCGACCCAGGGCGACAACGCCACCTGCAGGCCACAGGGAACCTTGCACCACCAGAGTCTTCCAAGAACCACAAAAGGGATTCTCAGATTCCCTAACAATTAGTACATCTGGGTTAAATAACCCAGATGTCCCCCCCCAAATTTAAATACCCGCTACACTCTCCCCCCTGTAATTTGACACTGGTCCCCAGTGTCTGGTCCAAACTCACACCCCACAAAGGTGGTGCATAAGCTCCGCCCAGAGACTAAACCATACAAATTAACCCTGAATTGTGCCAAGACCTAGACTGGGAAAGGGAAAATATAAAACAGTAGAACTATAAAACTTTCAATAAAACACTTCTGCCATTTACACATGCACCATCCTCCCTCTGACTATCTAATGACCACCCACACTCAGCAGCCTTGATAGATGAATCTCCTGCAGAAGGGAAAAAAAAAAAACCATCCTACCACAATGTGTGTTTTCTTGGAATGAATGGGCCTCTCCTTGAAAAAGGCCCATTCGCTCCAATGAGTATGGTGGTGCAAGTGTAAAAAAACAAACAGTCGTTGCGCAGCACTGCCACCTGGCGACAGTGCCACGGTAATGACACTTGGCCAAATCCTCCAGACAACTTTCCTTCTTCTTTCACTGTGTCTACACTAACTACACCCCAAAGTCATTATCTTCTTTGCAGTGCAGGGAGAAAAAGGGAGAACAAACAGTAACAGCTCCCATTTCTCCAAAAGAGTAAAACGCCCAAATCAAAAAAAAACTAGGGCACAGTCCTTATGTTCCGGCAAGGTCAGCAATGAACAATAATAGAGCACACAGGAGTCTTTTCCTCCTAAAGGTAGAACTTTGCGTGCGGCAGGAACAGGGGCTTTAGGTGCTTATCGAAAGTCTCCAAATTATATTCAATGTTCTCTCCGTCTTTGAGACAAATAAGCACCTTGTCCGCATGGATGTGCCGACCCAACATCCACTCCGCTTTACAGTCCTTGAACTTCTTGGACACGGGGGATGACCATGAAAGATATCGGCGAGCATGGGGCACTTTGAGCTTTTCCCAGACAAACTCATCGTACCATCGCTGCCGCAGGACCTCCACTTCAAAAAACAAGTCCCGGGGTAGGTATGGGTACTCCCACCCATATTCACGGGCAACTCTCTGACAGAAGAGCCGCTGTAGCTGGGCTAGAGGTGGCAAGGTGGCATGGTCTCCGTCTCCAGGCTGGACAATGGACAATGGACAATGGACAATGGATGCCCGCAGCAATGAACGTTGCGTTCCCGTCACCGGAACGGATGATTCAGTGGATGGAAGGGTAGGCAGGAGACCAGATTCCTCCCTGGCCTCCGGGACCTCCACTCGGGGTGTACTATCCCCTGTTCACATGGGCAGATCCCTTGGTGCGCGGAGCGTGGGTAATGGCATCTTGTCCCAACCCTTGCGGTGAAAGACCTCGTCAATCTCGCCATCATCGCCGGCATCTGACAGAGGTGTCGTACATTTCCGCGGGCAGGTAATTCCCAGTAGAAGGAGAATCACCCTCCCTCACAGGCTCCACCGACAATGGACTCCCGACACCTCCAACCACACTCACAGTCCCAACCCCTGGCTCACCTGGGCCTTCAGAAGAACAGGGATGTCCAGGGCTCTTCCCTCCGGATCCATCCAGGCCAGGCAAGCGGCGGGGCGAAGCTCTTCCACGACCATAGGATGCCTGTACAAGGCCGACTTTCCTCTATGGAGGTGGGAGCAGGGAGCTTGTGGTGATCGAAGCAGCATCCTCTGATTTTTTCAATCTCAGTCTCTGTTTGGGCACTCTCTTTGCCCTGGTCAGCGCGCACAGAAATCTCCGCAAAGGCCTGGATCTCCCCTTTCGGAGTGGCGGTACCTGTGAGGCAGTTGAGGTGGAAGGCCCGGGGCCTTTCTGTGAATGGTTCCACCTCAAAAAGAAACTCCTTGCAGGCCTCACATCGCCCGAATGGCTTCAAGCTGACCACCAGTCCCGAGCAGCCGGGACAGATCACACCGAGGGCCTCTATGTCTCTGCATACATACAGAGCCAAACGTCCTCCGGGCCTAAGTCTTATTCCTATATCCGTTATGGAAGCAGCAAAGGAAGTCATCTTCGTGGGGTAAGGAACCGAAATCCATGGGGTACTTGAGGTCATCCCGACTGTCTGCTGCTCCATTGCGCACTGACCAACACGCGCCAGAATCCCCACGTGACTACTTCCACATGGCCAAACTCCTCCCACAGTCTGCACTTCTTCGCGGGCTTTCCCTTCTCCCCGTCCATGAACTACGCAGCTATGGTGTGCCTCGTGGCGCGCCTGCCAACATGGCCGACCTACTCGGAACTCCACCGGGCAGCAAAGTCCAAACACAGACGTTCCCAGCTCCCTACACGAAACACACATCCCGGACTCACGAGCCCCCACGTGTAGCGACCTCACCCTCTCTCTCTTCTTTAACGGTTACTTTGCGTTCGGTCTAGGGGTACCTTGAAGGGGAGAGCGAGGTGCGCCACGGCCCATGTCCTCTAGATTACAGCATGTAGAGGTGAAGGCCAGTATCAGATTACATTCGGGCTGTGTATACGCTCAGAGCCAGGTCTGTTCTGCTGATAACCCCCCTTTGCTCCCAGTAATTGGAGTACCACACACTGAAAAAGGTCCAACACGTATTTATTCCATAACGGCAAACAAATAGTCCTTTGCGAGCAGACAGTTTGAGACCCATAGAACAGTTCAGTATTGGTGGGGAGTAGGTCAAGGCACAATCCTCAAAGAAACTAAACCGTTGAGGTGGCTGTTAAATGGACTTTTGGTACAGAGTCTCTTCCAGCAACTCTAGTGAACAGGAACTGGAGTTACCTTCGCTACGTTGCAGCCCCTGTCAGGGGGAAGACATCCCTCCAAGGGAGTTACCAGAGGCCCCGCCGTCACCGGGTTAATGCTGTACCGGACTATCCGGAAGGGTTACACTCCCAGGCCTCCTCACCTCAGATACGGGTCCCAACACCTTAGGGCCCCTCAGACTCCTCCACCCTCACGGAACCCAGTCGAAGTTACTGGGCTCCAGGCCTTGGCCATAGTACCTCACCCCAGGCTTAAGGTGCCTGGGATGGACTCCATCCCTCGCTCCGGCCAGGTCAAGGGCACCTGGGCCCGGAACTCCGGAACGCCAGCACCCAGGCTGAAGGTGCCTGGGCGCGGCTACGTCCTCCAACTCTGAACCCCGAGGTCAGGGCGTCCGCCCTTTTTATCTCCTCTCCCTTTGCATCACAGCGGGTTCCCCGTTCCCCGCCCCGGCGCCAGGAAAGGACAAAAAGGTACAGTCTTGCGGTGCAGATTCAACTCCGACCCAGGGCGACAACGCCACCTGCAGGCCACAGGGAACCTTGCACCACCAGAGTCCTCCAAGAACCACAAAAGGGATTCTCAGATTCCCTAACAATTTGTACATCTGGGTTAAATAACCCAGATGTCCCCCCCCCAAATTAAAATACCCGCTACACTCATATTTGTAAATGCCACATACTGTATATTATAAAGACACAGTGACACCTACAGGCTATCAAGCACAATAACTTTTTACGTTTTGGATAAAATTGGGAGGGTTAGTAGAGCACTGTCAAGTTTTGTTGCTGTTTGTGTCCCCGCTAGACAGCCAATTATTCCAAATGGCATAAAGCCTGTTGGCCATCATCAGTGCAGTGCATGGAAACAATGTTTTCTATGGAATAGGGCTTGAGGAGCAACAAGAAGAAATAACCAGACAAGTTAGAGCCCATTCACACAGAGACGACTTTGGATCCGACTTCAAGTCGCCCCAAGTCGCGCTGCATGAGAAAATCAATGTAAGTGAATGGAGCCGTCTTAATGCACACTACTGCAGTCGCTCCGACTTCAAAAAAGGTTCCTGTACTACAGGGATATGCAATTAGCGGACCTCCAGCTGTTGCCAAACTACAAGTCCCATGAGGCATAGCAAGACTTTGACAGCAGCAAGCATGACACCCAGAGGCAGAGGCATGATGGGACTTGTAGTTTTGCAACAGCTGGAGGTCCGCTAATTGCATATCCATGCTGTACTACTTCAATCCGACTTCTAGGCGACTTCTAGGCGACTTGTACCCATTGATTTCAATGGAAGTCGCCTCCAAGTCAGATCCCCTGTCTTAACTGAAGCAACTTTACCGGAAATAAAAATAGTTTTCTCTGCAAAACCCCTCCCTCACCCTTCCCTCCCCCTCCCTCCCACAGAGCTGATTACTCTTTGATTGGCCACTGGCAAAGTCCCCTGTCCTGGAGGTGACTTCAGTCGTGTTGAAAGTCGCCCCAAGTCGTGCTGAAGTCGCCCCAAGTCTAGGGTGACCACGTGTCTCGGATTGCCCGGGACAGTCCGCATTTTGCAGGTCTGTCCCAGGCACATTCATTCCAGGACAATACAGTGTCCCGGAATGAAACTGACACAGCCACCCCCCGGGCCAATCTGATGCCCCCAAAAAAAGGGGGCATCAGATTGCCCTGGCCGGGAATACTTTTCCTGGCCGGGAATGCCTGGAGGAGCACAATCCCTGCCCCCTGCTTGTGATTGGAGAAATCATAAATCCCGCCTTTTGTGTCCAATCACTGGGCTGTGATTCGTTACAGCACAAGCTGATTTTTTGGAAGGGGGGGTGTCCCTGAATGGTAGTTTGGAAATGTGGTCACCCTACCCAAGTCGCGCTGTGATTTAAACTCAAGTCGTTTCCAAGTTGCCTCCCAAAGTCGCGCTGGAAGTCGTGTTGCCCCTGTGTGAATGGGGTCTTATGGTGAGATGAATGTAAAGGAACTAAAAAGTCCTCCACTGAACCAGTGCGATATACGGTAGAGCCATTACAAATCCCAGGGCATTTTGGTTCTTTTGGCCTATGTTATCATAACCTGTCTGGATATTCTTTCTCATAAGTTAAACATAATTGGTCCGCCAATGGATTTGCCGGCTCAATAGGGATTCTCTCCATTGATCACCGCTGAGCAGGCGAATGACAGGTCCTGCATCATCGGAGCGGAAACGAACACAGCCCACTGTCCTCTATGGGCTGTCGGATGGAAACAGATCGCCTGTCCATTGTCATTCGACTGTCATCCGATCCGATCCACCAGACGAATCAGAAAAAGTATTGTTGCATATACAGTAAAGAATTTTAATGTATGAGACTTTTTCACTTTATGAAGACACATTAACTTATTGTTTATGTGTTTGAATGAATCTATTATATAAATAGTATGTAGATATATGAATTGTTCTCATTTTCACCTTTTATTTATTAAGGGTTAATGCAAGGTTCAGAACTAGCATCTCTCCAGATTCTGTAGTTCTGAATCAGAACATTTAATCCTGGGTCCAGGTTTTGCTAGATGCCTGCAACCTGACTCACTACACAGGTGTGCAGGGTCATTATATAGTCAGGTCTGAGAATTGCTTATGGCTCTTGTTTTGGAGACAGCTTCCAGTTTGGTGTCTGGAAGGTCTCACCTGGGGTCAGGGGGTCTCAGCCAGAAGCCACGGGACAGAGGTCTCATCAAGGGGTCAGAGGACCCAGGCCCAAGGCAGCGGATCTTGGTCCCAGGAGTCAAGTCAGCTCCTATCAGGGGTGTCAGGAGAACCCCAATTCCTAGGCCAGAGGTGGGCCATGCAGCAGGCGCTGCAACTGAAGGCTAGAGAGCCAAGTGTGCGAAAGAGCTGAATGACACAGTCAAAGGACTGGTAAGAGGAGCAGCAGTGCTGCCAACGCGTAAGCCAGGTGGCTTGGTATTTTTGTTCATTCTTGTTTTGTGGAAGAAACCCCTGCGTGGGCAACTTGTGTATAAATTAACTTTTGTTTTGCTCAATAAAAGTGGGCTGCCACGCCCTAAAACTACAGTTTGGACTGGTGCTGCTTGATGTAAATGCACCTGCTACTTGAGTTTAATTCCCCCAATCTTACAAGTGTAGCGGGTATACACTTTTCTCTCTATTTAAAACTGGCAGAGACACCAGTGTGCAGTTCCTTGCGGTCCAGCAGGTGGCGCCGTTGCCCTGGGCTGGGGTTGAACCATTGCTGTGTGCCGTGCCTCCTTTTTGTCCTCCCTCGGCAGTGGTATGGTGGGGCGGGGAACCCGCCGTGCTTGCTGGGAGAGGGTATAAAGGGGGCCAGCCATCTTTGTCACGGGGGAGTCCCAGGCACCTTCAGCCTGAGGGCGGTGGTTCGTGTCGGTCCTCTAGGTGGCCTAGGCCTAGAGGACGTCCGGAGGTCGCGTTCCATCCCAGACACCTTCAGCCTGGGGTGAGGTACTCGGATGTAGGTCTGGAGCTCAGTGCCCACCACTGAGTTCCGCGAGGGAAGGAGGTCCTAGGGAACCCAGGGATTGGGTATCCGAATCCAGAAGGCGTAATGGACCGAGGGGAGATACTCACTTGAAGACCGGGTGCAGCAGATTGCCAGTGACAGGTGAGCCTCCCATCAGAGACCGCCTGGAAGGAAACCCCCCCCCCCGCTCTGAGACCTCAGCCCACTTTCATGGAGGAAAGTTGAGAGTTCATTGTGTCTGGGCCTACTCGCATCTACACCTCCTTGTTTTTTCTGTTCTTTAAGGGAGTCTAACTGATTGTGCTGTTCACTCGAGAAGAATAAAGGAGTGTTGGACTTTAATGGTGTGGGGCTCTTTTCTGGTGGACATTGTTCAAGGTAACTCCAGGTGCACAACACTGACCCGAAGGTAGAGAAAGAACTTTGCTTACACCGCACAGACATCTGTGGTGAAGGCTTGGCGTGGTGACCCCGCTCTCTCCCCTCTGAGGTACCCCTAGACAAGAGAAAGACGAGCTGATGCAAAGAGGGGAGTGAGGAGGCCGCTACACGTGGGGGCTCGGGTCCGGTATAGTGTTCGTGTACTACGGAATTGAACGTGTTTGCCCGGAGGAGTTACAAGTAGGCAGGCCTTCATTGGCCGAAGTGCATCCCTGCTCGAAGTCGTGGACATGACCCAATGAAGGGAAAGGCCCGCGCAGAAGAGAGCGAGGAAAGGGGGGAGCTCAGCCGTGTGAAGGACTACACGTGGGGGCTTCTATTTGCACTGCGCCACCAGGCACACCCCCACCGTTTAGGTCGTGGGCATGACTCAGAAGGAAAAAAGAAGAAAAGCCCGCAAACTGGAGCAAAGGGGAGGAGTCCAATACGTGTGAAGGACTACACGTGGGACGTTGGCGCAAAAACCTTGCAGTGTGCGATGGATCAGCAACAGGTCACCATGTTTGGACATACATCATGGATTCCGGTTCACCCTTCTACCACGACACTGACTGCTGCTGCTCCGGTAACAGATACGGGGATCCGGCTAAAGCCAAGGGGACGATTCGCCCTGTATTCATGCATGGACGTTGAGGCCCTGGGTGTGATTTGTCCCGGCTGTTCGGGACTGGTGTGCCAACTGAAGCCGTTCGGGTGATGCGAGGCCTGTGGGGAGTTTCTTTTTGAAGTGGATCCAGCGGTTGAGAAGCCGAGAACCATTTACCCTGGCCGTGCTGCAGGCAACACCACTCAAAGAGGAGGAATCACTGCTTTAACAGCCATCCCTGCGCACACTGCAGCGACCGTGGAGGAGGTCGTGAAAACTCAACGGGAGAAATCCGAGGATGCTGACTCGGTCACCACTGTCTCGCAGCATCCACCACTAAAGAGAAAGACCGGTATGGTAGCCCCGACCAGCGGTTGTGGTGGACCATCTCGCCCGCTTACACCCGGCCCGGATGGATCCGTCGGCAGGAGTCCCAGACGTCCCGCTTCAAGTAAAGGCCGAGGTAAGCCAGGCGGAGAGATTTGGTGTGTGGGAAGAGGTGAAAACTCAGTCTCCACTACAGGGTACCTGCCCGCGGAGGAGTGTGACACCTCTGACCTGGAGTCGCTCTCGGATATGGGAGACAACGTTGCTATTGACGAACTGTTTGCAGAGAAGGGCTGGGACAAAGTACCTCTCGTCTCATCCCGCAGAACCAGGGACCCACCCATGTCTACAGGGGATAGTACACCTCTGGTGGAGGCACCAGCACCTGAAGAGGGGCCCCGTCCCCTGCCTGCCTCTACATCCCCGGTATCGCCTACACTGAAGACCGGAGAAAAGAGACTGCTGTTGCGGGCACCTATGCCCAGATCAGATGTGATCAAGGTCCCTCGCCACCCGGACTCAATAGTTTTGCCTGGCGAAGGGGACAGAGCTACTATGCCTCCTTTGGCCAGACTACAACGCCTATTTGGCCAGAAGGTTGCTGCAGAGTACAGATGGGAGTATCCATACTTGTCCAAAGAGCTGCGCTATGAGGTGGAAGTGTGCCGGGAGCGCTGATACAATGACTTTGTGTGGACTCACCTTCAGATTCCACACGCCCGCAGGTACCTAGCGTGTTCTCCCAAGGCCTCTCAGCGTTTTAAGGACTGCAAGGCAGAGTGGATGTTGGGACAGCACATCCATGCAGACAAAGTGCTGATCCGGCGCAAGGAAGGAGAAGATGTAGAATATCATCTGGAGACCATGGACCAGCACTTGAAGCCACTTGTTCTGCCACATCCCCGCTTCTACCTGTAGGAGAGAAAAGACTCCGTTCTTGTTGTATGCTGCTGAACTTTCTGGGGCCCGTTGTCCTTGTTACCCAGAGGAATGAAGGACTGTTCCTGTTTTCTTCACTTTCCAGCAAGAGATCGTGGACTCTGGGGTAGATAGGGCTAAAGAGAAGAGGAAGAGTTCCACGAGTGCAGTTACCGTGATGCTGTCACCAGGTGGCAGTGTTGCGCACCGTTAACACTTTTCACACACTCACTCTTTGGAGAAAAATGACAAATCTATGACAAATCAGGATTTCTTCCCGGAGAAGTTTCTTTTCTCTCACACGAATACATGTGTCAGGGTTTGTGTGTGTTAATTTTCTTTCTTTTCCCTCTGCAGGAGAGCATCCCATCAAGACCACTGAGTATGGGGTGGGTCTTAGTCAGGATGGGTGGGAAAAGTATAATGTGAATATGTGATAAAATATAAATAAAAAAAAGTTATGGTTAAATGTTGTTGATGTTTCCCCTCTCTTTTATATAGGGCTCAGACACAATTGCTCCAGTTGATCAAGTTTTTCAAAAAGTTTTATTTTTGTACAATTTATAGTTGGTTTCTGGACTGGACTATGTCAGCCGTTGAGGACATGGTTTGCTCCAGACACTGGGGACCAGTGTCAAACCACCAGGGGGAGAGTGTAGCGGGTATACACTTTTCTCTCTATTTAAAACTGGCAGAGACACCAGCAGTGTGCAGTTCCTTGCGGTCCAGCAGGTGGCGCCGTCGCCCTGGGCTGGGGTTGAACCATTGCTGTGTGCCGTGCCTCCTTTTTGTCCTCCCTCGGCAGCGGTATGGTGGGGCGGGGAACCCGCCGTGCTTGCTGAGAGAGGGTATAAAGGGGGCCGGCCATCTTTGTCACGGGGGGAGTCCCAGGCACCTTTAGCCTGAGGGCGGTGGTTCATGTCGGTCCTCTAGGCGGCCTAGGCCTAGAGGACGTCCGGAGGTCGTGTTCCATCCCAGGCACCTTCAGCCTGGGGTGAGGTACTCGGATGTAGGTCTGGAGCTCAGTGCCCACCACTGAGTTCCGCGAGGGAAGGAGGTCCTAGGGAAACCAGGGATTGGGTACCCGAATCCAGAAGGCGTAATGGACCGAGGGGAGATACTCACTTGAAGACTGGGTGCAGCAGATTGCCAGTGACAGGTGAGCCTCCCATCGGAGACCGCCTGGAAGGAAACCCCCCCCCCCGCTCTGAGACCTCAGCCCACTTTCATGGAGGAAAGTTGAGAGTTCATTGTGTCTGGGCCTACTCACATCTACACCTCCTTGTTTGTTCTGTTCTTTAAGGGAGTCTAACTGATTGTGCTGTTCACTCGAGAAGAATAAAGGAGTGTTGGACTTTAATTGGTGTGGGGCTCTTTTCTGGTGGACATTGTTCAAGGTAACTCCAGGTGCACAACACTGACCCGAAGGTAGAGAAAGAACTTTACTTACACCCCACAGACATCATGTGGTGAAGGCTTGGCGTGGTGACCCCGCTCTCTCCCCTCTGAGGTACCCCTAGACAAGAGAAAGACGAGCTGATGCAAAGAGGGGAGTGAGGAGGCCGCTACACAATATATTTATTTATAGAATCATTAGACAGAGATGGAATTTTAATTTGATCACATTTTTTGCACTTTTAACATAATTTTATTGCTGCACATTTTTTATATTCTATTTCTTGTTGCCATGGGCGATTAACAGCGTGTACTGGCTTTGGTTTATTTTTATTTGTTTAGGTTGCACGGTGACATTTTTACATATTTTATCAGGGTCAACGTGTTTACTTGCTGCCTAATATATCCTACCAAATTTCAGATTTCATTGTAACCAATTCTATTCACTTAGGTTGGCAACCCTGCTTGCAGGTTATCAGATTGAAGTTTACTGACACAACACCCAAACTTTACTGACACAGCCAAGTTTTTAGTGGCATTTCTAAAAGTTACAAAATTAAAGTTTTAAGTGCAGATGTCAGTATTCAGGCTACAAACTAGTACAATATGCAATTAGAAATGTGATTCAAGGTAGATATTAAGGCAAAAACACACACATATATATATTGTGAGGGGGTTAGCTCGGCAGCGGGTGTGTGTGACCCCCGGGATGGGCTCCCCACACAAAAACAGGCCCAGCAAACGGAGGTTGTGGTTTTCAAAATCAAAAAGGTGCGGTTTATTTTCTATTTACAGTGACAAAACACAGCAAAGCAAAAGAAACATAAATAAAATAAATCCTGGTCAACTTGACCTCTGAGTAAACATACAGGTTTCCTAACTAACAACTGGGATCAGCCTAGGGCTGTCCTAGTCCCTAAGTCCCTGATTTTTAAATGTCCAAGCAAATAGCCACACAGGCTTTGTCTCACCGCACAGGGGTTCACTCTCCCTAGACAGTCCACACAGGTCTGGGTCCAGGCATGAGCAAACACCTAATGAAGCTGGGAGTTTTTATAGAGGCCTTAAACGAGCTGACAAGCTTCAGCTGGTCTCATCAACTCCCTGTCTGCACGACGCCCCACACTCTCCCTAGAGCAGGGGTCTCAAACTGGTGGCCCTCCAGCTGTTGCAAAACTACAAGTCCCATCATGCCTCTGCCTGTGGGAGTCATGCTTGTAACTATCAGCCTTGCAATGCCTAATGGGACTTGTAGTTTCGCAACAGCTGGAGGGCCCTGAGTTTGAGACCCCTGCCCTAGAGGTATGAGTCATCCATGAGCCCACTAGCCTCAGCTGGGCTTATACAACTCTCCACCTAGTTGTATAAGTCGGCGTAAAGCCTGAATCTGGGCGAAATATATCTACCCCCCTGGATGCAACCAGGTGACTTTACCTTCCTGCTGTCACATACCCCCCCCTCTTGTTTTAACCTCGGGGTTGGAACACCAGCAATCAGGCATTCATGTACTCGAGACAAAGCATCCACATTCCCCATTTGAACGCCAGGGCGATGCTTTACTGTGAAGTTGAATTCCTGGAGGGCCAGGAACCACCTATTCACTCTTCTATTTGTTTCCTTGTTTTGAGCCATCCACTTTAACGGAGCGTGATCCGTAACCATGTCAAAGTGCCTACCTAGCAGGTAGTACCGAAGGGAATCTAGAGCCCACTTCACCGCTAAACACTCCTTTTCAACGGTGGCGTAATTTACCTCATGGGACTTCAACTTCCTGCTGAGGTAAATGACTGGGTGCTCTTCCCCGTTCCAGACCTGGGACAATACTGCTCCTAACCCCACATCTGACGCATCACTTTGTACGACAAAGTCTTTAGAGAAGTCGGGTGAGTACAACACTGGCTGGCTACATAAGGCTTGTTTCAAGAATTGGAATGCTGCCTCAGCCTCGGGGGTCCATTTAATCATGACCGACCCTTTCCCCTTCGTCAGGTTGGTTAGGGGCACAGCCTTAGAAGCAAAGTGGGGAATGAATCGCCGATAATACCCAGCGATTCCCAGAAAGGCTCGTACCTGCTTCTTGCTGTTGGGACGTGGCCAACTCTGGATGGCCTTGACTTTGTTGAGTTGGGGTTTTATTACTCCCCTCCCAATGGTGTACCCAAGATATTTGGCCTCCTCCTGCCCAATGGTACACTTCTTGGGGTTAGCCGTAAACCCCGCTTCCCGAACAGAGTCCAGGACTGCTTGCACTTTTGGCAGATGTGAGGCCCAATCTGTGCTATGGACAATTACGTCATCCAGGTAAGCCGCAGCATACTTCCGATGGGGCCTCAGCATCTGGTCCATTTTCCGCTGGAATGTGGCCGGCGCATTCTGTAACCCGAACGGCATTCTTTTATATTGGAACGCCCCGTCTGGGGTTACAAATGCGGTTTTCTCTTTGGCCGACTTGGCCAGGGGGATTTGCCAATACCCTTTTGTGAGGTCAAGAGTCGTCATGTATCGGGCTGTTCCCAGCCGGTCGATCAACTCATCTATACGTGGCATGGGGTAGGTGTCAAATTTTGTAACTTTGTTCAACTGACGAAAATCGTTACAAAATCGCCAGCTCCCATCCGGTTTAGGCACCAACACAATGGGACTAGACCAATCACTTTGGGACTCCTCTATCACCCCTAAGTTCAGCATTTTCTGTACTTCCTCCCGTATTGCCTCCCGTCGGGCCTCTGGGATCCGATAGGGTTTTAACTTCACCCTTTCACCGGGCGGGGTAATGATGTCATGCTCTACCCCAGATGTTTGTCCCGGCAGCTCAGAGAATACCTCCTTGTTGCGAAGCACAAACTCCTTAACCTCCTGTTGTTGGGGTTGTGACAAGGTGGCTGCTATTCCAACCTCAGGAATCACGCAACCAGTTTGAGCTGGTGACCAAGTGTCTGCGACTAGGGACTCTCTATCCCTCCAGGCTTTCAACAGATTAACGTGATAGATCTGTTCGGGCTTTCGCCTTCCTGGTTGTCTGACCTTGTAATTCACTTCGCTCACTTTTTCCATTATCTCATAGGGGCCTTGCCATTTGGCAAGGAATTTACTTTCAACCGTAGGGACAAGTACCAGTATCCTATCCCCCGGGGAAAAGGTACGGGTCTTGGCTCCACGGTTGTACACTCTCTGCTGTGCTAACTGCGCTTGGGCCAAATGTTCCTTCACGATGGGCATTACCTGTGCAATTCGGTCTTGCATCAGGGCGACATGCTCAATCACACTCCTGTGGGGAGAACTCTCACTTTCCCAAGTTTCCTTGGCAATATCCAACAGCCCTCTTGGGTGTCTCCCATACAGTAACTCAAAGGGGGAGAATCCCGTAGAGGATTGGGGCACCTCCCTAATAGCAAACATCAGATAAGGAAGTAGACAGTCCCAATCCTTTCCATCTCTATCCACCACTTTCTTCAACATTTGTTTTAGGGTTTTGTTGAATCTTTCAACCAGCCCATCGGTTTGGGGGTGATACACAGATGTACGTAATTGCGTCACTTTGAACAATTTACACAGCTCCTTCATAACCCGGGACATAAAGGGTGTACCTTGGTCCGTAAGCAGTTCTTTACAAATACCCACCCAGCTAAACACAAGAGATAGCTCTTTGGCTATGGTTTTGGCCGAGGTATTTCGGAGAGGGATCGCTTCTGGATAACGGGTGGCATAGTCCATTATAACTAATATGTACTGGTGCCCCCTAGCGGACTTGATTATAGGCCCTACCAAATCCATGGCGATCCTCTCAAACGGGACCTCAATGATGGGTAGAGGGACCAGCGGGCTACGGAAATGTGGCATCGGGGCCGACCTCTGACACACAGGGCAGGAGGAACAATAATTTTCTATGTCCTTCATCACCCCCGGCCAATAGAATCTCTGTAATACCCTCTCTCGGGTTTTCTCTGTCCCCAGATGACCTCCAAGAATGTGCCCATGGGCCAACTCCAACACCAACTTCCTGTAAGGTTTGGGCACCACAAGCTGCTCAACGGTTTCTTCTGCCCTTTTTGCCACCCGATACAGTAGGTCCTTCTCTACGCTGAAGTATGGGTAAGTGCAGGTATTATCTGGGTTCACTAACTCGCCATCTATTTTCACTACGTTTTCCCGTGCCTTTATTAGGGCGGGGTCTTTCAACTGTTCTGTGGCAAAGTTTTCCCTGTGAACCTCAAGATCAGAAAACTCCACAGACGGTAGGTTTTCGTCTGAGGAGGTGGGCTCCTCTCCAGTTTCTTGAGTCTCCCCTGCCAATACTGATAAGGGAAATTCCGGAGAGTCCTCACCACTCTCAGGGGAGTTCTGGCTATCACATTCCTGGTACATAGGGGCACCAGTGGGGGGCTCAGGATCATCCCACAGTTCCCAGAACTTCGGAAAATCCCTTCCCACAATGGCGTCATGCGGTAACTGAGATACTAAGCCCACTGGATGAGAGAGGGTACCTTTGGGGGTCTCGAAACACACTGTAGTCACTGGATACTCTCGGGTGTCCCCATGCACACAAATAACAGCTACCTTGCTATTCCCAAAGACCTCTGTTTTAACTAACTCAGCCTTTATCAGGGTCACAAGGCTACCTGAATCCAGCAATACCACAACATTTCTACCATTAACACACATTTTGCATAAATGTTTCTCAGTTCCTCGAATGGCAGTGCATGCGACTGTCGCACACAGCGACTGACGTCTGCCCGTCAGAAAGTCACACTGCATGGGTTCCTCCATAACTGGGCAATTGGCTGCAATATGTCCCGCTTGCCGGCAGCGGTAGCAAACGATCCTTCTTGCCGCCTCTTGAGCCGCTGATTTCCCAGGCTGTTCTCGCCAAACTTGGGGTAGAGCTCCCACCCTCTCACTCTCTCCACCCTCACCCCTTGGAATCCTCTTATCCGCCCCTGGGGATGGTCTGGTCTTAGGGTGGAAAGTCCGAGTGTCTCTGGAAGAGGCCGTCAGGTTCTCTGTAGCCAAGTATTTCTCCACACGATCCACAAGACCATCGGCCGTCTCTGGGTCTCCATGGCTTACCCACTTTTGGATGGCAGTAGGAAGAGCTCTCAAAAACCGATCCATTACAACACGTTCCACAATCTTTGGTGCGGACAAAGTCTCTGGCTGTAGCCACTTTCTGCTCAGGTGAATGAGATCATACATTTGAGACCTGGGGGGTTTTCCAAGCTGGAAAGTCCAGTTATGCACACGCTGAGCCCGGACAGCCTGGGTGACACCCAGCCTTGCCAAAATTTCAGCTTTTAGCATCACATAGTCTTTTGCTTGGTTAGGCTCTAGGTCATAGTAAGCTTTCTGCGATTCACCAGTTAACAGAGGAGCCACCAGTCCAGCCCACTGCTCCTCAGGCCACTTTTCTCTTTCAGCGGTCCTTTCAAATGTGGTCAAAAATACCTCTGGATCATCCTCTCCAGTCATTTTTGTCAATAAACGACTCACCCCAAAGGACGCGGTATTAGTGGGACGGCTTTCCTCACTGGTCTGCGGACGTTGCTGCATTACTGCTTCCATTTGTTGTAGTCTCTGCTCTTGCTTCTGTAACAGGTCTATGAAGCGGGCCTCAGATTGCTGCTGGGCTTGTTGCTGAGCTGCAAGGCTCTGTTGATGAGCTTGCTGCTGGGCTGCAAGGCTCCTTTGCAAACCTGCATTTGTCTGCTGTTGATTGGCATTTGCTAGAGCCAGCTGTTTCAGTATCTCCTCCATGCTGGCTTAAAAAAAAACTGCCACTGGTTCTCCACCAACTGTGAGGGGGTTAGCTCGGCAGCGGGTGTGTGTGACCCCCCGGGATGGGCTCCCCACACAAAAACAGGCCCAGCAAACGGAGGTTGTGGTTTTCAAAATCAAAAAGGTGCGGTTTATTTTCTATTTACAGTGACAAAACACAGCAAAGCAAAAGAAACATAAATAAAATAAATCCTGGTCAACTTGACCTCTGAGTAAACATACAGGTTTCCTAACTAACAACTGGGATCAGCCTAGGGCTGTCCTAGTCCCTAAGTCCCTGATTTTTAAATGTCCAAGCAAATAGCCACACAGGCTTTGTCTCACCGCACAGGGGTTCACTCTCCCTAGACAGTCCACACAGGTCTGGGTCCAGGCATGAGCAAACACCTAATGAAGCTGGGAGTTTTTATAGAGGCCTTAAACGAGCTGACAAGCTTCAGCTGGTCTCATCAACTCCCTGTCTGCACGACGCCCCACACTCTCCCTAGAGGTATGAGTCATCCATGAGCCCACTAGCCTCAGCTGGGCTTATACAACTCTCCACCTAGTTGTATAAGTCGGCGTAAAGCCTGAATCTGGGCGAAATATATCTACCCCCCTGGATGCAACCAGGTGACTTTACCTTCCTGCTGTCACAATATATATATATATATATATATATATATATATATATATATATATATATATATTGTGAGGGGGTTAGCTCGGCAGCGGGTGTGTGTGACCCCCGGGATGGGCTCCCCACACAAAAACAGGCCCAGCAAACGGAGGTTGTGGTTTTCAAAATCAAAAAGGTGCGGTTTATTTTCTATTTACAGTGACAAAACACAGCAAAGCAAAAGAAACATAAATAAAATAAATCCTGGTCAACTTGACCTCTGACTAAACATACAGGTTTCCTAACTAACAACTGGGATCAGCCTAGTGCTGTCCTAGTCCCTAAGTCCCTGGTTTTAAATGTCCAAGCAAATAGCCACACAGGCTTTGTCTCACCGCACAGGGGTTCACTCTCCCTAGACAGTCCACACAGGTCTGGGTCCAGGCATGAGCAAACATCTAATGAAGCTGGGAGTTTTTATAGAGGCCTTAAACGAGCTGACAAGCTTCAGCTGGTCTCATCAACTCCCTGTCTGCACGACGCCCCACACTCTCCCTAGAGGTATGAGTCATCCATGAGCCCACTAGCCTCAGCTGGGCTTATACAACTCTCCACCTAGTTGTATAAGTCGGCGTAAAGCCTGAATCTGGGCGAAATATATCTACCCCCCTGGATGCAACCAGGTGACTTTACCTTCCTGCTGTCACATACCCCCCCTCTTGTTTTAACCTCGGGGTTGGAACACCAGCAATCAGGCATTCATGTACTCGAGACAAAGCATCCACATTCCCCATTTGAACGCCAGGGCGATGCTTTACTGTGAAGTTGAATTCCTGGAGGGCCAGGAACCACCTATTCACTCTTCTATTTGTTTCCTTGTTTTGAGCCATCCACTTTAACGGAGCGTGATCCGTAACCATGTCAAAGTGCCTACCTAGCAGGTAGTACCGAAGGGAATCTAGAGCCCACTTCACCGCTAAACACTCCTTTTCAACGGTGGCGTAATTTACCTCATGGGACTTCAACTTCCTGCTGAGGTAAATGACTGGGTGCTCTTCCCTGTTCCAGACCTGGGACAATACTGCTCCTAACCCCACATCTGACGCATCACTTTGTACGACAAAGTCTTTAGAGAAGTCGGGTGAGTACAACACTGGCTGGCTACATAAGGCTTGTTTCAAGAATTGGAATGCTGCCTCAGCCTCGGGGGTCCATTTAATCATGACCGACCCTTTCCCCTTCGTCAGGTTGGTTAGGGGCACAGCCTTAGAAGCAAAGTGGGGAATGAATCGCCGATAATACCCAGCGATTCCCAGAAAGGCTCGTACCTGCTTCTTGCTGTTGGGACGTGGCCAACTCTGGATGGCCTCGACTTTGTTGAGTTGGGGTTTTATTACTCCCCTCCCAATGGTG
Source organism: Rana muscosa (assembly GCA_029206835.1). Taxonomy (NCBI): domain Eukaryota; kingdom Metazoa; phylum Chordata; class Amphibia; order Anura; family Ranidae; genus Rana; species Rana muscosa. Next base: position 164,992,770 of record CM055120.1, read on the forward strand.
TACCCAAGATATTTGGCCTCCTCCTGCCCAATGGTACACTTCTTGGGGTTAGCCGTAAACCCCGCTTCCCGAACAGAGTCCAGGACTGCTTGCACTTTTGGCAGATGTGAGGCCCAATCTGTGCTATGGACAATTACGTCATCCAGGTAAGCCGCAGCATACTTCTGATGGGGCCTCAGCATCTGGTCCATTTTCCGCTGGAATGTGGCCGGCGCATTCTGTAACCCGAACGGCATTCTTTTATATTGGAACGCCCCGTCTGGGGTTACAAATGCGGTTTTCTCTTTGGCTGACTTGGCCAGGGGGATTTGCCAATACCCTTTTGTGAGGTCAAGAGTCGTCATGTATCGGGCTGTTCCCAGCCGGTCGATCAACTCATCTATACGTGGCATGGGGTAGGTGTCAAATTTTGTAACTTTGTTCAACTGACGAAAATCGTTACAAAATCGCCAGCTCCCATCCGGTTTAGGCACCAACACAATGGGACTAGACCAATCACTTTGGGACTCCTCTATCACCCCTAAGTTCAGCATTTTCTGTACTTCCTCCCGTATTGCCTCCCGTCGGGCCTCTGGGATCCGATAGGGTTTTAACTTCACCCTTTCACCGGGCGGGGTAATGATGTCATGCTCTACCCCAGATGTTTGTCCCGGCAGCTCAGAGAATACCTCCTTGTTGCGAAGCACAAACTCCTTAACCTCCTGTTGTTGGGGTTGTGACAAGGTGGCTGCTATTCCAACCTCAGGAATCACGCAACCAGTTTGAGCTGGTGACCAAGTGTCTGCGACTAGGGACTCTCTATCCCTCCAGGCTTTCAACAGATTAACGTGATAGATCTGTTTGGGCTTTCGCCTTCCTGATTGTCTGACCTTGTAATTCACTTCGCTCACTTTTTCCATTATCTCATAGGGGCCTTGCCATTTGGCAAGGAATTTACTTTCAACCGTAGGGACAAGTACCAGTATCCTATCCCCCGGGGAAAAGGTACGGGTCTTGGCTCCACGGTTGTACACTCTCTGCTGTGCTAACTGCGCTTGGGCCAAATGTTCCTTCACGATGGGCATTACCTGTGCAATTCGGTCTTGCATCAGGGCGACATGCTCAATCACACTCCTGTGGGGAGAACTCTCACTTTCCCAAGTTTCCTTGGCAATATCCAACAGCCCTCTTGGGTGTCTCCCATACAGTAACTCAAAGGGGGAGAATCCCGTAGAGGATTGGGGCACCTCCCTAATAGCAAACATCAGATAAGGAAGTAGACAGTCCCAATCCTTTCCATCTCTATCCACCACTTTCTTCAACATTTGTTTTAGGGTTTTGTTGAATCTTTCAACCAGCCCATCGGTTTGGGGGTGATACACAGATGTACGTAATTGCGTCACTTTGAACAATTTACACAGCTCCTTCATAACCCGGGACATAAAGGGTGTACCTTGGTCCGTAAGCAGTTCTTTACAAATACCCACCCGGCTAAACACAAGAGATAGCTCTTTGGCTATGGTTTTGGCCGAGGTATTTCGGAGAGGGATCGCTTCTGGATAACGGGTGGCATAGTCCATTATAACTAATATGTACTGGTGCCCCCTAGCGGACTTGATTATAGGCCCTACCAAATCCATGGCGATCCTCTCAAACGGGACCTCAATGATGGGTAGAGGGACCAGCGGGCTACGGAAATGTGGCATCGGGGCCGACCTCTGACACACAGGGCAGGAGGAATAATAATTTTCTATGTCCTTCATCACCCCCGGCCAATAGAATCTCTGTAATACCCTCTCTCGGGTTTTCTCTGTCCCCAGATGACCTCCAAGAATGTGCCCATGGGCCAACTCCAACACCAACTTCCTGTAAGGTTTGGGCACCACAAGCTGCTCAACGGTTTCTTCTGCCCTTTTTGCCACCCGATACAGTATGTTTTTTTCTACGCTGAAGTATGGGTAAGTGCAGGTATTATCTGGGTTCACTAACTCGCCATCTATTTTCACTACGTTTTCCCGTGCCTTTATTAGGGCGGGGTCTTTCAACTGTTCTGTGGCAAAGTTTTCCCTGTGAACCTCAAGATCAGAAAACTCCACAGACGGTAGGTTTTCGTCTGAGGAGGTGGGCTCCTCTCCAGTTTCTTGAGTCTCCCCTGACAATACTGATAAGGGAAATTCCGGAGAGTCCTCACCACTCTCAGGGGAGTTCTGGCTATCACATTCCTGGTACATAGGGGCACCAGTGGGGGGCTCAGGATCATCCCACAGTTCCCAGAACTTCGGAAAATCCCTTCCCACAATGGCGTCATGCGGTAACTGAGATACTAAGCCCACTGGATGAGAGAGGGTACCTTTGGGGGTCTCGAAACACACTGTAGTCACTGGATACTCTCGGGTGTCCCCATGCACACAAATAACAGCTACCTTGCTATTCCCAAAGACCTCTGTTTTAACTAACTCAGCCTTTATCAGGGTCACAAGGCTACCTGAATCCAGCAATACCACAACATTTCTACCATTAACACACATTTTGCATAAATGTTTCTCAGTTCCTCGAATGGCAGTGCATGCGACTGTCGCACACAGCGACTGACGTCTGCCCGTCAGAAAGTCACACTGCATGGGTTCCTCCACAACCGGGCAATTGGCTGCAATATGTCCCGCTTGCCGGCAGCGGTAGCAAACGATCCTTCTTGCCGCCTCTTGAGCCGCTGATTTCCCAGGCTGTTCTCGCCAAACTTGGGGTAGAGCTCCCACCCTCTCACTCTCTCCACCCTCACCCCTTGGAATCCTCTTATCCGCCCCTGGGGATGGTCTGGTCTTAGGGTGGAAAGTCCGAGTGTCTCTGGAAGAGGCCGTCAGGTTCTCTGTAGCCAAGTATTTCTCCACACGATCCACAAGACCATCGGCCGTCTCTGGGTCTCCATGGCTTACCCACTTTTGGATGGCAGTAGGAAGAGCTCTCAAAAACCGATCCATTACAACACGTTCCACAATCTTTGGTGCGGACAAAGTCTCTGGCTGTAGCCACTTTCTGCTCAGGTGAATGAGATCATACATTTGAGACCTGGGGGGTTTTCCAAGCTGGAAAGTCCAGTTATGCAGACGCTGAGCCCGGACAGCCTGGGTGACACCCAGCCTTGCCAAAATTTCAGCTTTTAGCATCACATAGTCTTTTGCTTGGTTAGGCTCTAGGTCATAGTAAGCTTTCTGCGATTCACCAGTTAACAGAGGAGCCACCAGTCCAGCCCACTGCTCCTCAGGCCACTTTTCTCTTTCAGCAGTCCTTTCAAATGTGGTCAAAAATACCTCTGGATCATCCTCTCCAGTCATTTTTGTCAATAAACGACTCACCCCAAAGGACGCGGTATTAGTGGGACGGCTTTCCTCACTGGTCTGCGGACGTTGCTGCATTACTGCTTCCATCTGTTGTTGTAGTCTCTGCTCTTGCTTCTGCAACAGGTCTATGAAGCGGGCCTCAGATTGCTGCTGGGCTTGTTGCTGAGCCTCCAGACTCTGTTGCAAAGTTGCGTTTGTCTGCTGCTGGGCTGCAAGGCTCTGTTGATGAGCTTGCTGCTGGGCTGCGAAGTTCTGTTGTTGAGCTGCAAGGCTCTTTTGCAAACCTGCATTTGTCTGCTGTTGATTGGCATTTGCTAGAGCCAGCTGCTTCAGTATCTCCTCCATGCTGGCTTAAAAAAAAACTGCCACTGGTTCTCCACCAACTGTGAGGGGGTTAGCTCGGCAGCGGGTGTGTGTGACCCCCGGGATGGGCTCCCCACACAAAAACAGGCCCAGCAAACGGAGGTTGTGGTTTTCAAAATCAAAAAGGTGCGGTTTATTTTCTATTTACAGTGACAAAACACAGCAAAGCAAAAGAAACATAAATAAAATAAATCCTGGTCAACTTGACCTCTGACTAAACATACAGGTTTCCTAACTAACAACTGGGATCAGCCTAGTGCTGTCCTAGTCCCTAAGTCCCTGGTTTTAAATGTCCAAGCAAATAGCCACACAGGCTTTGTCTCACCGCACAGGGGTTCACTCTCCCTAGATAGTCCACACAGGTCTGGGTCCAGGCATGAGCAAACATCTAATGAAGCTGGGAGTTTTTATAGAGGCCTTAAACGAGCTGACAAGCTTCAGCTGGTCTCATCAACTCCCTGTCTGCACGACGCCCCACACTCTCCCTAGAGGTATGAGTCATCCGTGAGCCCACTAGCCTCAGCTGGGCTTATACAACTCTCCACCTAGTTGTATAAGTCGGCGTAAAGCCTGAATCTGGGCGAAATATATCTACCCCCCTGGATGCAACCAGGTGACTTTACCTTCCTGCTGTCACGATATATATATATATTTATTTATTTTTTGATATAGTAAATAAGTAGCTCAGGGACAGGACTCAGGAGGGCAAGAAATCAGAATGGACGGCACACACACATAAAATTGACTCTCACAGTGACACTGACAGCAGCATGCAGTAGCACAGATTATGATGACACCTCGCCGACACAACACTTCCCCTCCTGAGTCACAGTGACTGTCTCTCTCCACAACAGGAGGTCTCTTCAGGCCACTCCAGTCCTAACAGCACTGACACTCCCGCTCCCTGTTTGCTCCCTTCCCACAGACCCGCACATGAGGCTCCGGCTGCTCCGCTCGGCTCCCCTGCACCATGACATCACACGATCCCCCCCCCCACCAGCACCACCCAAACACACTGTAGCAGGCACTCGGATGGTCTTGGACGGCTCCAGGGAGAACTGTGCATGCACAGTTCCGAGCCGAGCGTCACAGACATATTTTTTACTGGCAATCTTTTCCTGTCACTAGCATGTACTGTCAGGAGGAAAATGTCTGTTTTTTACTGGCTGGCAGTAAAAATACTGACGGTTGGCCTGCAAGTGATCATTAAGCTATGGGTGATCGGTATACCGTATAAAGGTAGCACAGTGTCTAAGTACATACACCTTGCAGCACTGGGGTCCCTGTTTTGAATCTTGGACAGGACACTAGCTGCATGTAGATATGTGCAATTAGTTTTGGTTCGAATATCAATTCGGACAAATTTGCAGTTATTCGCAGATGTATCCGAATCTCCAAATGAAATAGTAAGGGATTTTATTGAAATTTGTTTAATTTTAACAAATTCCAAATTTTCGGAACGATTCGGATCGGTTGAAAGATGATCGACCGATTCAAATTCTGTGTGAAGTAAAGCTGGTTGTTAAGGACCAATGACTCATCAGCTGTTAGTGGGCTTCCCCACTTACAGCTGAAATGTAAACTAAAGAATGCTGGCAATGAAATATTCAGGAAAAAAAAAAACAGCGTAGGGTCCCCCCAATCAGGTTCTTTGCTTGCTTTTATCCGATCCTTGGGGCACTATTTCATCCACTGACACCAAAGATGGGGCATAATTCCTCCTAATAACACCAACGATAGGGCCCAATTCCTCCCAATGACACCAGTGATAGAGTCCAATTCCTCCCAATGATACCAACGACGGGGCCCAATTCTTCCCGATGACACCAACGACGGGGCCCAATTCTTCCCGATGACACCAACGACGGGGCCCAGTTCTTCCCGATGACACCAACGACGGGGCCCAATTCTTCCCGATGACACCAACGACGGGGCCCAATTCTTCCCGATGACACTAATGACGGGGCCCAATTCTTCCCGATGACACCAATGACGGGGCCCAATTCTTCCCAATGACACCAACGACGGGCCCAATTCTTCCCAATGACACCAACGACGGGGCCCAATTCTTCCCAATGACACCAACGACGGGGCCCAATTCTTCCCAATGACACCAACGACGGGGCCCAATTCTTCCCAATGACACCAACGACGGGGCCGAATTCTTCCCAATGACACCAACGACGGGGCCCAATTCTTCCCAATGACACCAACGACGGGGCCCACCTCCTCCCAATGACACCAACGATGGGGCCCAATGACAATAACAATGGGGAACATATCTTCTCACTGATAGCAAAGATAGGGCATTGTTTTATCCCATTGCCAGCACATTTTCTACTCTCGATGGCCAGTCCAGCCCCCTTAAAGTGATTGTAAAGGCAGAAGGTTTTTATTATCTTAATGCATTTTTGCATTAAGATAAAACAAACCTTCTGTGTGTAGCAGCCCCCCTCAGCCCCCCTAATACTTACCTGAGCCCATCTCTATCCACCAATGTGCACGAGTGCCTCAGCCATCTGGGACTCTCCCTCCTGATTGGCTGAGACACAGCAGCAGGTTCATTTGCTTCCCTTTGCTGTCAGGCAAAGTCAGTTAGGCAATCAGGAGAGAGGGGATGGGGCCAAACCATGGCTCTATGTCTGAATGGACATACGGAGTTGCAGCTCAGCTCGGGTGCCCCCATAGCAAAGACGAAGAACCCGAGAAGAGAAGGTGCTGGGCTGCTCTATGCAAAACCACTGCACAGAGCAGGTAAGTATAACATGTTTGTTATTTTTAACAAAAAAAAGGGGACTTCAGTATCACTTTAAGGTCTGAAGGAAAGAAAACTGGCCCCTTGTTTAGAAAGTTGGGAGAACCCTGCTATATACTAACATGTAACATGCATGCTATGGATATTTGTTATTCTTGTATTTCAAGGCTTTACCACCTGACTTTCCTCTGCTGGGAACCTTTGAGATGAAAATCTTAATTATAAAGGCACTGACCTGGCTGAATGGACCCTTTGTATTGAAGCTCTACTGATACTTGTGCAGTGTGCTATTATACCATTCACTAAACTGATTCAAATGAAGCCTCAATTACTTATCAGTATCTGCTTATTTATACTGTCACCTGTAATTAGTGGCACACAAATGATATAGTACAATAAATACAGCTTTTAAACATATTATTATAGTGTTATAAAAGTCTGTATGAGAAATTTGTAGTTTTCATATAAAGTAAAACAAAAAAGACAGAATAATGCTCAAATTGCCCTAGATCACTGCAAACAGTCAGCGTTCATATTTCACTGGTCTGATCTTACTAAAATATTGTCCAATCTTTTCAAATGTTGGAGTTAATATACTTTTTTCCAATGATGTGCAACAGGACAATGCAGTGGTGTGAACAAGTCCTATCGAAAACAATAGATCTTCTATTTCTTGAGCATTTAGCCGTTAGTTACCGTAAATTGCAGTTATGTAACAAAAGTGAAAATTAATGTTTAATGCAGATTCTTTGTCAGTGCCTTGCAACCTGCTCAAAAAACACATGAGATGCAGAACTTGATTCGAAGAGTAATGTGTTTATCATACAGCAGCTTGTGTCTGCTAGCTTAGGTGCAATCTGCTATGTAGCTGAGATCACTGCTCCTCATTGCCACTAGAGGGCAGATTCAGTCACACAGACTTTACAGCTTGCTGGAGAAGTTTAACCACTTGATCTTCGGAAGGTTTTACCCCCTTTATGACCAGGACATTTTTTTGCAATTCAGCACTGTGCTACTTTAACTGGCAACTTGGTCATGCTACACTGTACTTAAATGAAATCTATATAATTTTTTTTCACACAAATAGATCTTTTTTTTGGTGCCATTTAATTATCACTAGGTTTTTTCACCTTTTTAGTATTTTTTTTTTCTATTTAACTTTTTTTTTCTTTTTACAGATTTTTTTTTAACATCCTGTCAACAGGGTAGTTCAGTGTCACCATTGTGACAGTGTACTAATCTGGGGAAGGGGGGGGGGAGTGATCAGGGATTTTTTTTTTACACTATTATAGCTTATAACAGTGATGATTACTTTTCTAAGCAATAATTTTAGCTGACATAAATGGCTTTCATTCATTGATTAGTATTGTGATCTGCGATTGGTAATGAATGATAGGCTCGGGCGTGCCCGATCCCGCCAGGAAGCCGACACTGCACATCGCTAATCACAGGCAGTGAGACATTTCCTGATCTGTGCAGCTGTGGACCGGGAAAGGTCTCACTTCTTGTGATTAGCGGTGTGTAGTGTCGGCTTCCTGGCGGGATCGGGCACGTGGGGTTTCGAACATGCCCAAGCCCATTCCTAGTGATTGACTACAGCTAATCACATGGTACGGGGTGCTGTTATTGGCCTGGGTACCATGTGATAGCTGTTTGCTAATCACAATGGTAAGCGAAACAGTCATGAATGGAAGCCATTGATGACTGTTTTGTTGAAATATCAATCATATTATTACTATGACCAATCATATCGATCTAATGATACCCTGTCCGCTGTGAGCAATCGCTCACTAAATCACCAGTGGACACAGTGGTCACAGGTTCGCCTCGCTGCACCAGTGCGCATGTGCTCAGTGATGTACTAGTCCATGTTAAGGGCATGTGGCCTGGTATGGTTCAGGAGGGGGGCCGCTCGCTCGTCCCCACCCCCTTTCCTGATCTGTGGGGCTGCGTGCTCGGATAAGGGTCTGGTATGAATTTTGGGGGTGGACCCCACACCGTTTTTTCAGCGTGGGGGGTTACCCTGCGAATCCATGCCAGACTGAAGGGTCTTGGTGTGGATTTTACTCTAAAGATTCATACCAGACACAAAGTGCCTGGTATTGTCGGGATCAAAGTCAGATCCCTGTTCATTGAAGTCGGACTTCAAGTCGCAGGGCAAAGTCGGATCCACAGTCGTATGACTGTCGTGTCGTACCAGTGTGAACCCAGCCTAAAACTGGAAAGTGCAAAATCTGGTGCAGCTGTGCATGGTAACCAATCAGCTTCTTCAGCTTCTTTAACAAGGGGGCCCCCAGATCCTGACTCCCCACCCTATGTTAATGAGTATCGGATACATTGTAATTTTAAAAGCAGCGGACTTCTGTCAGATTAGCAAACCTGTGAGATCAGCAGGCTTGCCGCTGCTTTTAAAATTCAACATCTAAACAGTCAGACGGAGTTCTAAGTACTGTATTTCACTATATAACCTCAGTTTACTGTTATAAATAAGTGTAAAATGTAAAACTCCAGGGGGTGTACAAAGATGTCCGCTTGTCCCCTTCTCACTGTATCCTTAGTGTGGAGGAGTGCGGAGTGTAGGTGTTTCGTCACATTTGGCTACCCATCACGGTTTTACTGTGCTCTTTTGTCGTAAAAGTGTTGGAACGCATATGGCGGCATTGCTCATGCGCACTCCAGCGGGTAGCCAAATGTGATGGGTCACCATATGTGTCGAAGCACCGTCCGTGTAGTGTGTCACCCATCAGACAGCGAGAAACAAGGACGCGAACCCGCAGCTTTTCTCTCCCTACGGAGCCGCACACCCGATAGGACGGACCAAATCACGGACCGCAGCACAGGAAGTCACATCAGGGATGGGCAAGATCCTAAGCGGCCATGTTGGAAATTGGCAAAACCGACCTGGGATGACATCTAGTGGCTGACATGGATATGTCATGTCTCCAGGTCGGATCGCAATGGTGGAATCTAGTGGCAAAGTCAAGAGAGCATATAGAGGGCGGAACCACGCAGACCATATTATAACCAAACAAATAAACAAAGCATAACAGATGTTAGTATGAATCAAAACACAAGATGTGTATTCTATTGTAATATAAGATTAAGATTAGATTGCTGGAATAATCCAAATCTGAGCCCCACAAGTCACCAAGGAAAATAAACCATTAAACACAATAAAAGGACCAGAGACAGACTAGGTGTACACATGCAGCTGCACACATATGACATATGTGCATATGCATGTGCATCCAAGAAGCCCAGACTATTCAAAGAAAAGGTCTATAAAAATTAACCTCATTCAAGCCTGGCGGGATCATAGCATCAAGGCTTTAGATCCATAGAGTTTCACGCTGGAGTATACGTTCGTCCCAGCTTCCTCCTGTGGGATCCGGAGAGATCACCTTCAGGACAAAGAAGAAAACCATTTCTGTGTGATATTTATGATGAGGGTCCATATGCCTTGTAGCGGGCATGATAATTTTTCCCCCGCCAGAGTAATAGGTGGGTTCACCAAGCCTCTGGCCAAACTGACTTTTGGTTTTTCCAATGTAAAAAGCTTCACACCGGCAGTTCATAATATATATGACCCCCTGTGTGAACCAGTTTGAAAAAGTTTTGGATCTATGCCACTGGCCATTGGGTAGCCGGATACCCTGACCCTCCCGCACCCATGGACAGCACGAAAAGTTGCTGCATCGAAATGTGCCATGTGGTAAAGAGCTGGCATCTCTCTGGGGGTTATAGTGACTGGATGTTAGTTGATCTCTAAGGGTCGTGGCACACCTGAAGATCAACTCAGGTGTCTGTTTAACATATTTTGAAATGGTATAGTCCTCTGAAAGAAAGTAAATTTTCTTTTGCAATTAATGATCGTATTTGAGATTCATTAGTAGATAACCGTGTGACAAAACCTACGGTTTGCTTGTGCTGTTTGGGGGTGCTTTCATAAAGTACGGAAGCTCTTGATCTAGCCTCAGCTCTATTGAAAGAATGTCTCAACAGAGTTCTGGTGTAACATCTTGCTAGAAGTCTTTGTTGTAAAAGGTCAGCTTGTCTTTTAAAGTCCAAATCTGATGTGCAATTCCTACGTAACCGTAGATATTTGAGCAAAGGAGATGCTTCTAACCAGTGGCAAGGGGTGTAAACTATAGATAGGAAGAGTTACCCCAGGGGGCCTTGTGTTGCAGCAAATAGTAATACAACAGTAATATAGGAGCGTATCATTTATTGAAAGAGATATGCCATGGGGAGGACAATGTTACATATAAAACAAGAACTCCAAATGGGTACATAAAACATATACATAAAAATTATTAAAATACAGCCGTATGGGTACATGTACAATACATAACATTGATATCCTGTAATAAATTGATCACTGACGCGTTTCGACCTTAGGGTCATCATCAGGGGGAAAGGAAGAGATGCTCTGAAAATAAAAACACTGTATAGGTGAAATTGTTATGGACAACAAGAACCCTATCAACAATGGAACATCTACAATATGTGTACTAGGTATTAATGCCATTATTACCAATTTATGGCTGGGGGGAGAGGGCTCCCCTTGTGTTGAGTTTTGAAAACAACCGCGGATCCCATGGCCATGGCCGGCACCCCAGGCGGCTCACATGGAGGGGGGGCAGTGTGGAAATGCCCCTGGCCGCAGACGCATGGACAGTCTCCAGGCCTACGAGAGGTCGCACTAGTGCCCCACACGCACCAAGGCAGGGAAGGGCGGGAGAGAGGGGCTGGGGGAGCGGGGGCAGAAGCCAAGAAAATGAAGCCAAACCAGGGGCCCATAACTGTAAGAAAATAAATAATAAAGAAAGAAGGAAGTATTAAGGTGAATGTTCCAATATAGGTGACTTAATTGTGTAAAGCAGTGTGTGATATGTGAGGTGTGCTAGTGGGGTATGGACATAAAAAAAGTGGATAAAAGAAATAAAATAAAATGTGTGTGAAAACCAAAGAATGGAATGGCATGGTGGAAAGCACTGAAAATGTTGTGATAATGTGTGTGTGGTACAGATGTGGTGGAGAGATATAATGGAAGAGGAATGTGTGCAAAAACATGAAAAAAAAAATATATATATTTTTTTTTCATGCGTGAATGATGTGAATGCGTGTGTTATGTGTATGGTGTGAATGAAATATTGAATGTGCTAAACACGATAAAATTACCTGTGATGTTGGGTGGTAAATAGTAGTTCCTCAAGTCATAAGGGAAAATGTAAACATATTAGGGTTTGGGGATGGGGAATTGCGCAAGTTCCGCTGGTGAGTGGGTGAAAAGAATTGTCACCCACTGAGGATCGTTTTTACCTGATAAGGTATAGTTGCTGTAACCATATAAGCATACAATATTAATTGGTGGGAAGGGGGGGAGGGGAAGGGGGGAAGTGGGAATGGAAGAAAGGGGATCAGTCTGTGTAGAGCAGACCGAAAGCGGTGAAAATGATAGCAGGTGTGCTGGAGAAAAACCATGATGGGATTCTAGAGCTCATATAGTAAAAGGTACCTAGGACCCACAGGATCCAGGGAAAATAAAAGGGTAATTGCTATTAGAGTCAGAAAAGAAGCAGAATTCCGGTGAGTAAGCCATATATGGGGTAGGGCATTACTTACTTTCAGCTGGAAAAACTTCAAGATCTGTTCACTCTGGCTGCATGGGCTTTGGGTTGGGTTCCCATGGGGCCATCTGTTAATATGTAGGTAAGATGTGGGTGGGCGTGCCTGATTGGTCCCAGACTGATTGACCCAACAAGGGGTGTAAACTATGGGCATGAAGTAATGTGTTGCCTGCACTAGATTTCGTATATAGGTCTGTGTTGGTGTAACCATCTATACCTATTGAGATGTTTAGGTCTAAAAAGGACACTTGTGTTTCACCGATGGAATGTGTGAATTTCAAATTATATTGATTGATATTAAGTTGTTCCAAAAAAGAGCATAGCTCTTTCTCAGCACCAGTCCAGATGTCCAATAGGTCATCAATGTATCCAAACTAGTATAGGAAGCCATGGGGTAAAAATAGGATGGTGAGCAGCAAGTACCCATGGCTACTCCTTGGGTCTGAAGGTACAGCTGATCCATAAAGACAAAGTCTTTTTTTGTCAGTATGAAGGTAAGTTCAGGACAAAATGATTTAGTGGCCAGGAGGTCTATCCTGTTCCATGATAAAGGCCCTTGTCACCTGGACGCCCCACTCGTGTGGTATGCTCGAATATAGAGATTCTATATCGATAGCCACGAGTAAGGCGCCCGGGGAAAAATGGGTCCACTCCCCTCTACATGTTTTACCAGGTCTAACGTATCCTTAATGTAGGAAGGTAAACGCATAATGTGGGGAAGAAAAAAATAATCCACAAATCTACTGGCATTCTCGGTCAGAGACCCAATGCCAGAGATTATAGGTCTGCCCGATGGGCGTATGATGTTTTTGTAAACTTTGGGAAGAGTATAAAACATGGGTGTATTTAAATACTCCAATGTTTCTTTCTCTATCAGGCCTTCCTGTCAGGCTTGTGTACATAGTATTCGAAATTCCTTTTCAAAAGTAGATACAGTGTGCAGATTAGTGGGGCGATACCAACACTTGTTATTCAGCACATCATAACACATTTGTTGATATTGTGGATGTGACATCAAAACGATGTTACCCCCCTTATCTGAAGGTTTAATAACTACCTGGGCTTGTGTTTTTAGCTGTCTGAGGGCCGTAAGTTGTTCAACAGATAAGTTAGAAGAAGAGGACTGCCAACGTGCTGCCTTCATGTCCCTAATAGAGTTTTCTGAAGGAACAACCATATACTGGGACAGAGAGATAACTCAGGAAAGTGCAGTGATTTGGGTTTAAAAACTTTACTCACACTTTGTGACTTAGGCACAGTGCTGGTTAGTGTCAAATCAAGTGGGGTACACAGTTTTACCTCCTCCTCATCATACAGAATATGCCAAGTAAACATTCTCACACATGTGTGCAAAGGGAACTTCAGCAAATCTCTGACCAATATTTCCATGCAGAGCTCCATGGTTCTTATTGATACCTGCTTTTATCTCCTTATTTGCCTTTTATATTGTCTACACACTACAGGTACTTTTCAGGTATCAGATTTAGTACAATGTGGGGCTCTAGGTGATTTTATTGAGGTTATTTATTGGTATTTTTATTTTACTATATTATTATTATTATTATATTATACTTTTTATTAATAAAATTAATGAATATGAAGCACCACAGTAAGAAGGCATAAGGAAAAAATTAAAACAATTATATTGGTAGTATAAATAATAACTTAAAAAAGTAGAGACAGGAATATTAACTGTTTATGTCCACTAGGTGGCAATAATACTGTACATAGAGTCAGCTTTTGCATTAAACGCTTTTCACTGACTGAGTTTATCCTGCAAGTTGATAAAAAGCTTTTTGGGATATTTAAGTGCCATATATATATATATATATATATATATATATATATATATATATATATATATATATATTATAAATTACTGCAGAATTGATCAATGACAAAAACTGACTGTGAAACATCTTCATAGATTTTGCTTAGGAAAATACCTTAAAAAATGTGCCATTGGTTTGCAGGTAATTATCTTTTCTCCAAATGCTGCCTCCTACAACCACAATACTCATATATGAAATCTAGTGAAAAAAGAAAAGAAAATGGAGTTTCACTTGGGGAGGGCATTCACTTAAAATGGGCGTGGTTTTACAAGTGGCATATGCCATACTTTATTTAAACATATGTAGCGCCCTACTCCTTTTGGGAGGACGCTATATGTTAAATTTAGTTATCTGAGCTGTAGTTCAGCTCAGAAAGAATTATGTAAATTGATGGCTCTGTTTCAGTCTAGCTGGGCTGCGCATTTTCCACCTGACAGTAGGTGTCACTGTCACCACAGGTCAGGGTTGGAAATGCAGCAGGCTAGGTGTATTGGGTATTCCTTTCCCAGAAGTGGCTCAGGTGGTGTGGTCAACTCGCTGTGCATTCTGGGAGGGGGTACTTAAGTGGCAGAGACCGCTCTTTTGGGGTTCGTTGCCGGGGGTCGTTGCCGGATCCTGACCTGAGGGCCCTCCTGTCCTCAGGGATGTACGAGCCATTTTCAGCCTCGAGGCCTGCTGGCCCGAGGCTCTGCAACTGAGAAGTAGGCCCAGGAGTTGCTGGGGCCCATTAGTCCAGGGATGGTCCTACACGGTCTTGCCTGCGGAAAGAAGCGGAACAATTGGGGACTCAATTGGGGACTCAATTGAAGGTCGCATCCTGGCCAGTTTGCCTTGCGGTGCTGCCGGACGGCTGAAAGATTCTGGCACCGTGAGCTATGTACTCTTGAAGGAACTGTTTGCAAAGTGTCAGTGTGGTTACACGATCTTGTGGCAGAAGGTTGTGGAATGACTGTACGGCACTCATCAAGTCTGTGGCAGAGACATTTTGAGCGAGCTTCGCACTGGTTGCTAGGCCAGTGAGAGTAAGCCTATCCTGTGGTTTCTGAATCCAGAGTGGAACTGTTTGTCCTCTGGATCTGAGATTGTGCCCGTGATCCACAAGGTAAAGTGCCTGAAATTCCTCTATCCCTCTGTTGGAACTGGTAAAATAAAGCCTCTTGAAGAAAACGTATCCAGGTATTGGTGTGAACTTTTATACAGGCTATTCAAGAAAGATCCCTGACACAAGCGAGTGCGGTGAACAGAAAAGGTAACGGTAGGCCCAAAACTTTAAACCAGCAGCTCCTACGGGGTAGTGCTACACATAAATAAGCAAGCTGTAGTTCTAGGGATAAACAAATATAAAAACACTGGTAGTAACGGTAATGCTGGCCATAGATGATGCAATTTTCTTTCCTGCAACTACAGGCACGGAGAGTATAGCTGCTGACAATAATTGCGGTACATGCAAAAATCCATCATGCTGGTTGATCGATGGATCCAATCAGCCTGGCCATAGATGGTTCAAATCTTGGCCGATCCCTGCTGAACCGGCCGAGATTCGAACCATCTATGGATGGCTTACACATGTACACACTGATTCCAAGGTTTTGAAGAAAAACTGCAGACAATACTTACATAAAAAATCATTCTACATAGTAAAGAAAAACAGGAGATAAATCACTACATGCATAATAATTAAGTAATTGAGTTGTCCTGTGCAACATAATATGCCAAACAAGTATACGGTGGCAAGGGTGTACGTAGTATTGTTGACATCCAGGCAGATTATATTCCTAGAGCAGTATAGCGTCAGGCTGGGACAGGGCTGGACTGGGACAAAAATTTGGCCCTGGACTTCATCCAGACCGGCCCACTTTAATTCAATAAAATGCTGCCCCCCACCCCCCCAAAAAATCACGCCCACCAAAAGGCCCCTACATCCATTATTGTATATCATGAGAGGGTGAGCGAGAGGGGAATGAGAGAGAGAGAGAGAGGGAGGGTTGTGTAAGAGGGAGTGAGTGTAAAAGAGAGGGGGTGAGTGTAGGACCCCTTTCACACTGAGGCGTTTTTCAGGCGCTTTTGGGCTAAAAATAGCGACTGTAAAGCACCTGAAAAACACCTCCGCTGCAGTCCCAGTGTGAAAGACCTCCAAGCAGCATCTTTGGGGCGGTGGAGGAGCGGTGTACACACCGCTCCTGCCCATTGAAATGAATGGCCACCGCTGCTGAAGCGCCTGCAAAGCACTTCGGCAGCACCGCTACACGGGCACATTTAACCTTTAATTTGGCTGCTAGCCAGGGTTAAAAGCACAGCGCAGCTAAAACGACAGTAAAGTGCTGCTAAAACTAGCAGCGCTTTACCGTCAATGCCCGCCCCAGTGTGAAAGCAGCCTAAGAGTCAGGGAGTGAATGAGACAGAGGAAAGGGCAGAAAGACAGAGGGGGGAGCTGAGAGACAATGGGAGGGAGCTGAGAGACAGAGGGGGAGCTGAGAGACAGAGGGGGAGCTGAGAGACAGAGGGGGAGAGCTGAGAGATAGAGGAGGAGAGCTGAGAGATAGAGGGGGAGCTGAGAGACAGAGGAGGGGTCTGAGAGAAAGAGGAGGCGTCTGAGAGACAGAGGAGGGGTCTGAGAGACAGAGGGGGAGCTGAGAGACAGAAAGGGGAGCTGAGAGACAGAGGGGGAAGCTGAGAGACAGAGGGGGAAGCTGAGAGACAGAGGGTGTCTGAGAGACAGGGGGAGCTGAGAGACAGGGGGAGCTGAGAGACAGGGGGAGCTGAGAGACAGAGGGGGAGCTGAGAGACCATTAGAGGGAGCTGAGAGACAGAGGGAGCTGAGAGACAGGGGGAGCTGAGAGACAGGGGGAGCTGAGAGACAGGGGGAGCTGAGAGACAGAGGGAGCTGAGAGACAGGGGGAGCTGAGAGACAGAGGGGGAAGCTGAGAGACCATTAGAGGGAGCTGAGAGACAGAGGGGGAGCTGAGAGACAGAGGGGGAAGCTGAGAGACAGAGGGGGGAGCTGAGAGACAGAGGGGGAGCTGAGAGACAGAGGGGGGAGCTGAGAGACAATGGGAGGGAGCTGAGAGACAGAGGGGGAGCTGAGAGACAGAGGGGGAGCTGAGAGACAATGGGAGGGAGCTGAGAGACAGAGGGGGACCTGAGAGACAGAGGGGGAAGCTGAGAGACAGAGGGGGAAGCTGAGAGACAGAGGGTGGCTGAGAGATAGGGGGCTGAGAGACAGCGGGAGCTGAGAGACAGGGGGAGCTGAGAGACAGAGGGGGGAGCTGAGAGACAAAGAGGGGAGCTGAGAGACAAAGGGGGGAGCTGAGAGACAGTGGAGGGGTCTAAGAGACAGTGGAGGGGTCTGAGAGACAGAGGGGTGGTCTGAGAGACAGAGGGGGGGAGCTGAGAGACAGAGGGGGCTGAGAGACAGAGGGGGGCTGAGAGACAGAGGGGGGCTGAGAGACAGGGAGAGCTGAGAGACAGAGGAGGAGAGCTGAGAGACAGAGGAGGAGAGCTGAGAGACAGAGGAGGAGAGCTGAGAGTCAGAGAAGGAGAGCTGAGAGTCAGAGAAGGAGAGCTGAGAGTCAGAGAAGGAGAGCTGAGAGTCAGAGGAGGAGAGCTGAGAGTCAGAGGAGGAGAGCTGAGAGACAAAGGAGGAGAGCTGAGAGACAGAGGAGGAGAGCTGAGAGACAGAGGAGGAGAGCTGAGAGACAGAGGAGGAGAGCTGAGAGACAGAGGAGGAGAGCTGAGAGACAGAGGAGGGGTCTGAGAGACAGAGGAGGGGTCTGAGAGACAGAGGAGGGGTCTGAGAGACAGAAGGGGAGTCTGAGAGACAGAAGGGGGGTCTGAGAGACAGAGGGGGCTGAGAGACAGAGGGGGCTGAGAGACAGAGGAGGTGTCTAAAAGAGGGGGGACTCAGAGACACGGCGTCTGAGAGACAGAGAATGGGTCTGAGAGACAGTGGGGGGGGCTGAGAGACAGAGGAGGGGGCTGAAAGAGGGGGGACTGAGAGACAGAGGTGGGGACTGAGAGACAGAGGGGGGACTGAGAGACAGAGGGGGCAGAGAGACAGAGGGGAGGGCTGAGACAGACCACATAGCACTGTCCCTTTCTGCAGTCCCTCCTCTGCTCACCTCCCCGCTGTCTCAGTGTTCTGGCATGTTTGTGTAGGATGCCAGATACCTGATGGCCAGCAGCGGCAGCGCTGAGTCTCCCTCTTGATCCAGGGGGGGGTCTCGCTGCTCTGCTCCTTACATCGGCGCATGTTCTCTTCTCCCGGGCTCCCAGTCAGCCTGCCCTCCGGCCCAGGCCGCATAGTTCCTGGAGCAGAAAAGAGGTTGAGGAATCGAGGTTCTGGGAGCGGCGGGGTGGCCGCGCTCACTACTGTCCACCTCTTCGGTGGTCAGGGAGGGGGTGGAGCTCTTCTCCCTCCTCGGAATTTTACATCCAACTGCCCTCCTCGCTGGCCACCTTCCCCGAATCCCCGCCGCCGTTTGCTGCCACGCTCCCGCTGCCGCTGAACTGCATAAAAAAACAGGCCACAAAAATATATATATTTTTTTGGTGGGCCGCTGTTTGCTGCCACGCTCCTGCTGCCGCCGAACTGCATAAAAAAACGGCCCACAAATTATTTATTTTTTAAAACGGCCCACTGAGCCATCGGCCCACCGAGAAACTCCTGGTAGTCCCTATGGCCAGTCCATCCCTGGGCTGGGACAATAAAGTGTCAGGCTAGGGCTGTATAGTAAAAACACAAACTTTCTCCTGCGCTCGGGAGCCCAGTCACCAAGTGGCACAACCAGACTTGCTGCCCTCCTCAGAACAATGGGTATTCTTCAGGCTAAAACATAAAAGAAGAAAGGGAGGGCGCACCGACCTTGTGTATTACCAATAGCAAGGTTTTATTCATAAAATGTACAGATAAAATCGCTGTGTCTCTGATGAAGAGGGTCCGCCCTCGCAACGCGTAAGCCGTGATTGATCCTGTCTGGTTCCTCCGGTCATCTGGTCCAGGTCGCAGGCATTTTAAGATATCATTTGCTCCTGTCAGGGGGTTGTTAAGCCAGATTTTAAGCTCGTTTGTGAGTAGTTATTTTATCTGTACATTTTATGAATAAAACCTTGCCATTGGTAATGCACAAGGTTGGTGCGCCCTCCCTTACTTCTTTTATGTTTTAGGGCTGTATAGTGTCAGGCTAGGGCTGACTGGGAAAGTACAGCTGTCCCTGCTGCTGGGATCTCGAGACATAGCCCGCAGTACAAGGCATTGCTGGGACAGCTGACTAAAAGGTGCAAGAAGTTTTGGCAAGTATGTGTTTGTCTGCTGGCCATCTCTTTCCACAATGTTCTGGATTCCCTGCATGCACTCTATTTTCAAGAACTACATATCCCATGGTACCTTGCTGCCTGCAAGCAGTGATTCCTGTGCTGACTCCGCCTCCTGAAAACCCCTCCTCTTGGGAACCTTTGTAATACAGAAGGCAGGCTCTGTGAAATGTGTGACAAGGCAGTGCCTACTCACAGGGCATAGTGAATACATGTCATAGAATTCAAGGAATTAAAATTGTTGGGATCTTTAAACAGTACATTTTACAAACTTTAAGAACTTTAAGAACGTTCAGATTACCAACGGGAATAGGCTAGAAATAACTGGAATATTATGTGGAAATAAATATACGATTTTATATTTTAAATTTATAACTGTAGTGGTACCCCCGTAGGAGCTGCTTAATTTAAAAAGGTTCACCTTGTGTGCGCAGCCAGGCGGGAGGCATTCCAGCCTGACAGCCAAGCAATCAGCATTTGTAACAGTCACTCACAGTCAGAGAACAGTCAATGAAATTGTTGTTTTTATATTTATATGGGGCTTTTACTTGGATAAGGTTTGGGAAAAGGTCCAGAGCTCCATTAACCCATTAACTTTGTACATTCAGGACTCTTACATAGTTACATATTAGGTGAGGTTAAAAAAAAGACACAAGTCCATCAAGTCCAACCTATGTGTGTGATTATATGTCAGTCTTACATTGTATATCCCTGCATGTTGTGGTGGTTCAGGTGCTTATCTAATAGTTTTTTGAAACTATCGATGCTTCCCGCTGAGACCACCACCTGTGGAAGGGAATTCCACATCCTTGCTGCTCTTACTGTAAAGAACCCTCTACGTAGTTTAAGGTTAAACCTCTTTTCTTCTAATTTTAATGAGTAGCCACGTGTCTTGTTAAACTCCCTTCCGCAAAAAAGTTTTATCCCTATCATGGGGTCACCGGTACGGTATTTGTAAATTGAACTCATATCCCCTTTCAAGCGTATCTTCTCCAGAGAGAATAAGTTCAGTGCTTGCAACCTTTCCTCATAACTAATATCCTCCAGACCCTTTATTAGCTTTGTTGTTCTTCTTTGCACTTGCTCCATTTCCAGTACATCCTTCTTGAGAACTGGTGCCCAGAACTGGACAGCATAGTCCAGGTGAGGCCGGACCAGAGTCTTGTAGAGTGGGAGAGTTAATCCCCTTTTTAATGCATGACAATATTCTGTTTGCTTTGTTAGGTTTAGCAATGGCATGCAATGCCAAGCTGCTGCTATCATATGCTAGGACCCCCAGGTCCTTTTCTATCCTAGATTCCCCCAGAGGTTCTCCCCCCAGTGTATAGATTGCATTCATATTTTTGACACCCAAATGCATTATTTTACATATTAAACCTCATTTGCCATGTAGTTGCCCACCCCATTAATTTGTCCAGATCTTTTTGCAAGGTTTCCACGTCCTGAGGAGAAGTTATTGCCCTGCTTAGCTTAGTATTGTCCACAAATACAGAAATTGAACTGTTTACCCCATCCTCCAGGTCGTTTATGAACAAATTAAATAGGATTGATCCCAGCACAGAACCCTGGGGGACCCCACTACCCACCCCTGACCATTCTGAGTACTCCCCATTTATCACCACCCTCTGAACTCGCCATTGTAGCCAGTTTTCAATCAATGTACTCACCCTATGGTCCATGCCAACGGACCTTATTTTGTACAGTAAATGTTTATGGGGAACTGTGTCAAATGCTTTTGAAAAGTCCAGATACACCACGTCTATAGGCCTTCCTTCATCTAGATGGCAACTCACCTCCTCATAGAAGGTTAATAGATTGGTTTTGCAAAAACGATTCTTCATGAATCCATTCTGATTACTGCTAATGATAATAGGATTGGTCCCAGCACAGAACCCTGGGGGACCCCACTACCACACCTCTGTCACTTTAAATACTCTTAAGACTGTCCAAGAGAGGCCTCCCTTATGTGGCACAGTCTCTTAAACCGCAAACTTCACATACACAGCATCAGCTGTATTTCCACTCATCTTCTCACCCCACAGTCACCTGGTGCAACATAACACAGTCCTCCTATAGCAAGGGGTGTGATCCCTCCTGGGATCTCTGGAAACTAGCTGGGCCCTGTGCCTGGCTGCTTCTATCCCCTTGTCTGGCTATAGAGGTTTCAAGGAACAGATGTCCAACTTTCACTGATCCTTGTTTCTAAGGTTGGTAGTTACTCATAGCACAGCTTGCTGGGGTGCCTGCTCTTCACCAGCCTTAGGAATGCCAGCAGCCAGTCCTGACTGTGGCACAGGAACAGATGTGGTCACCTCAACCACACATCCAGTCAGAGGCAGCACCCCCTTTCTGGCTCAGCACTCCATCACTTCATCTCCATCTCTCCACAGGACTCCCACATGGCAGTCCCCAGCAGTATTTATGTGGTGCCCGCCCCATCAAGCTTGGGATTGGTCAGTTCTTCCACAATACTGCCAAGCAGTGGCTCTCTTCCCTGTCTGTCAGTCCCTGGGAAAACCCTGTAGATTTCTACCCAGGCTGCTGAGGGGGACCCAGCTAAGCCAACCCACCTGGGTCTGCTCTGCCTAGTGCATACCAAAAAGCAAAAGATTAACTATTTTAGACACTAGTACCTGCAGGGTGCTACATATATGTTTTAACTAGCTCAAAAGGTGAACTTCAGATGTCCTATAAAATCCAGTCTGGACTATTTAACATTAAATCCGTTGAAGTCCAATCCTGAGCATAGAAGAAAACGTTACAATCCATGAGCTGGATCTAATCCAGAGCTATTCCCAAACAGGAAGCAAACCTGATATTATTATATTGCACATAATCCAGAAGACTAAGTTTAATATTATGCAAGAAAATTTAGTAAGTATACATATTCATGCTATATAGAATGCGATACTGCTCATCAAATTACTGCAATACTCTGCAATCGTTTCAAATAACATGTACGTAACTAGCTGGAGAGACTTAAAATAAAACTCTGAAAGTAAATTTGTCATGAGAAAAGAAGAGGGAATGCCATTTCTGACTTGTTTCTGAAAATGCTAGTTGACTTGTTATGTTATGTTCCGATACCTCTGAATTTCAGACCTGGAACAAGCTTGCAGCTCATTTTGTCAAGGTCAATGACTTGGGCTTAATATTGAAGCCATACCTCCCAACTTTGGAACTTGTCATAGACACCTTGGGGTGGAGTGATATTCAGCACATGTAGTGCACCACTGTGATAATGGGTGTCGCTACATTAGTCTGAATCCTGGGTGTAGCCTAAAGGAGCATGGTTAAAGTCAAAACATACCTTTAGTATATACTGTACAGAATCCACAGTCCAAGTACCAAGAAAATACCCCTTAAATAATAAGTTTACCTTTTAACAAAAATAATTACACGGAAAATAAATGTGCACATACTATTTTAGGAGCCTTGAAAACATTGCACCACCTAACAGCAGATCACTGATGCCATGCAGGTCTCCTGCAGACTGCCAGTGTAAGCTGTCTGCCAGTATGTCGTACGGGCAGGCAGTTTTACACTGACAGGAAGAATCAATGAACCAACACAGCACTCAATAGCACCCTGGTAGTTCATTGAGAACTACAAGCCGACAGCCACAAAGGATGTTGGTAGTTGTAGTCCATTCATTCACAGAACACTGTGAATGAATGACGTGGCTGTTTTTTTGGATTGTGACAGCAAGCAGGAGAAGAAAATCACCCACTCGCTGCCAAAAAATGGGGGTGTGGGGGCTGGTACATTAGTAACATGTTAGATGTTACACCCTAAATATAGTAAACATATCCTTTAACCGCTTGCCTACCGCCGGCCGTCATATGACGGCTGGACAGTGCAGCTCTCGTTCTGGGCGGGCGTCATATGACGTCCTCGCCTTCCCGGCCCACTAAGGGGCGCGTGTTCCCGCCGCGTCACTCTGGACCCGATGCGCGTGCCCATCGGCCGCGATGTCCGCCGGGCATCCGCGATTGCCCGTGAACACAGCAGGACTGTGGATCTGTGTAAACACACAGATCCATGTCCTGTCAGAGGAGAAGAGACCGATGGTGTGTTCCTTCTACAGAGGAACACCGATCGGTCTCCTCCCCTTGTGAGTCCCCTCCCCCTACAGTTAGGATCACTCCCTAGGGAACATATTTAACCCCTTGATTGCCCCCTAGTGTTAACCCCTTCCCTGCCAGTCACATTTATACAGTAATCAATGCATTTTTATAGCACGGATCACGGTATAAATGTGAATGGTCCCAAAATAGTGTCAAAAGTGTCTGATATGTCCGCCGCAGTATCGCAGTCACGATAAAAATCGCAGATCGCTGCCATTACTAGTAAAAAAAAAATAATAATAAAAATGCTATATCTATCCCCTATTTTGTAGACGCTATAACTTTTGCGCAAACCAATCAATATACGCTTATTGCGATTTTTTTATTTTTTTTTATTTTTACCAAAAATATGTAGAAGAATACATATTGGCCTAAACTGAGGAAAAATTTCGTAAGAAATAAAAAACGCAGAGGTGATCAAATACCAACAAAACAATGCTCTATTTGTGGGGAAAAAACCCATAAAAATTTTATTTGGGTACAGTGTTGCCTGACCGCGCAATTGTCATTCAAAATGTGACAGCGCTGAAAGCTGAAAAATGGCTTGGGCAGGAAGGGGGTGAAAGTGCCCAGTATTGAGGTGGTTAAAGGAGAAGTACAACCAAAGCTCGTTTGGCTGTACTTCTCTTGTGGATCACAGGAGTGCAGTTCGTTCTGCACTTCTGTGACCCATTTTCAGCTGACAGCGGGCCGAAGCCCGCTGTCGGCTGATGTCACAGGGCCAGTCCAGGCTCAGGCAAGATTGCGACAACGAAGTCGGTATCCGCCCACATGCCTGGACCAGCACACGGCTCAGGCTCTCAGCGAGCCGCTGAGAGTCTGAGCTGGCCGCTACTGCCCCTTCTACAGCCCAGTGCTCCAGTGAGGGGGAGGGGGGCAGGGCAGAGAGCTGGGGACTGACAGGAAGAGGAGTGTGATGGAAGGAACGTGTAGTAGAGGGTGAAGGTCTGCTTTATTTACTATACTGGGAGTAACAGTCTCACAAATATTAACCTAAAGAATCATAAAAAAAAAAAAGGATAAAGATAGAGCGCTAACAGTTTGAGTCTGGCCTGAGAAGAACTTAAAATGGTTGAATCTGAAATCGGACATACCACACAGCATATAGAGTGTTAGGAATATGTATAATAGAGTCATATCACTGGTTTCCTGATGTTGGTGGTCAGAGGTGACCATTGGGGAAAAAAGGTGCTGACAATTGGGGGGAGGCTGATAAAAGGGGGGCTGAGGGCCTGAGGGGGTACATTGGAGGTCAGCAGAGGCCTGAGAGGGTAGCATGGTCAGTGAGGGCTGGAGGGGGGAGGAGTGGTGCAGTGGTGGTTAGTGAGGGCTGACGGAGTACATTGGTGGTCAGTGATGACTGGAGCGGTACATTGGTGGTTAGTGGATGCTGAAGTAGTAAATTGATGGTCAGTGAGGGCCAATGCAGTACACTGGTTGTCAGTGGGGGCCAGAAGGGTACTTTGGTGGTCAACGAGCGCTAACTGGGGAGCAAAGTTGTGGTGTATTACAATGCATTGACCTTTACAGTAGTGTGTTGGGGTTCCTTTTACAATGAATGCCACTGCAACAAACCATACATAACATAATGCATGTATTTTACAGTTTGTTTTGCAAATCACAGGTGTGAATGGGCCCCTAAAAATATGTTTTAGTTGTGCTTTAAGGAACAAGGGCCTGTGTGATATTCTTTGTTATTTGACCTTTAAACTGGAAATTTAGTCAGATATCTGCAAATAACGCCATAAAAATATAGAATGCTTTTTGCTTTATTTAATGACCGCATTTCAAATAAAAAGAATGTGTAACTTTAAGACGTCATCATAATTATTAGCTTGTCAAAGAAAAGATTGCACTGAAGTTACAGGATAAATCATATAAAATAGGTGTGATTAAAATTCATTCCATCATCTTTCTGTTTAAAGTAGAGCAAATTACTATTGTTAATGAATTATAAAGCACCATAATCTCGTGTGGTGTTGTAAAATTAATGTACATATTAAAGTACTGTACATAAATCTTTAAAGCAGTAAAATATACAGTAAGATATACTAGCAGAGAGAACTGTAAAAGTAGTACGATTATATTTCCGATATGTTCACTATTTGTCCCAATAGCCAACTAGCCATGTTTTTACTAACTAAGGTTACAAACTTTAGTCAAATAAACAGTAAAATCAATAGTTGTGGTAACAGCAGTAATAAAACACCGCCAATGCAAATTTCACATATTGTTGCATTCTTTCACTATTTTAGAAAATGGGAGAATTGCCATTAGAATCTCTTTTGCACCTCCACACCTTTTAGGAACAGGTGCATAAATCTGGCTTAGGAGGTGGTAGAGCTGAGGTTGGAGTGTTCACACCGAATGATTAGTCTTTGGTGCAGCTCACTGAGCACACCGGCAGGCGCATTGTTATGGATGATATGTTTCTTTAAATGCAACTCTATGGTGCATCTCTGTTGTACTTCTGTTGTACTTCTTCCTGTGTTGTGTTTCCTGTTTCTTGCTGGTTCTTTCAGTAAACATGGCTTATGTACAGTAATGGTTTGTGCTGTCTCTCTACATATATCACGACAAACATGGTGTCAGAAGATTTGGATTCATACTCTTTCTACACATTTGATGCTGAGAGCCTGTCAGCCTTCATGTGAGTGTTCTTGGAACTGATTGTGCCTCCTGACAATTGCAGTCCTGTCCTGGATGCTGAGTGTGTGCAGCAAGGAAAACAGCATCATGGCAGCTAACAGCATTCCACTGCCTAAGGCCCCATGCACACGAGACGCTGTTATTTGCTGTTGAACGCGCGTTCAGAGGCAGTTGGACGCTTTTTTCAACTGCTCCTGAACCCATTCAATGTTATCCTATGTGTCCATGCACACACTCTCGTTTTTTGGCGTTTACAAGCAGTTGCGTTTAACCTCGTTTTTCCAGAAGCAAAAAAATGGGTTCAGACGCAAAAGTTTTCACGTTTCAGACGCTAAACGCTGCTAAACGCGGCTAAACGCGGCTAAACGCGGTACCGGCGTTTTGCCGCGTTTGCGTTTATAAGCGTTTTTAAAGGTGACCTATTTTTTAACATTAGAAATCTCAAAAATGATGGCAAATGATGAAAAACTATTAAAAAATATAAAAGAAAACTGTAATTGCTTGCATCGCATTGTGGACAATCCACAACTTGTGGCAGGTAAAGTGGCAAGTGGACAATCAACAACTTGTGTCAGGTGATGTGGCCAGGTGACGTGGCCAGGTGACGTGGCAGGTAACGTGGCCAGGTGACGTGGCCAGGTGACGTGGCAAGTGGACAGTCCACAACTTGTGGCAGGTGACGTGGCCAGGTGACGTGGCAGGTGACGTGGCAAGTGGACAATTCACAACTTGTGGCAGGTGAAGTGGCCAGGTGACGTGGCACGTGATGTGGCCAGGTGACATGGCAAGTGGACAATCCACAACTTGTGGCAGGTGACGTGGCCAGGTGACGTGGCAGGTGATGTGGCAAGTGGACAATCCACAACTTGTGGCAGGTGACGTGGCACGTGATGTGGCCAGGTGACGTGGAAAGTGGACAATCCACAACTTGTGGCAGGTGACGTGGCTAGATGACGTGGCAGGTAATGTGGGCAGGTAACATGGCTAGGTGACGTGGCAGGTGACGTGGCAAGTGGACAATTCACAACTTGTGGCAGGTGACGTGGCCAGGTGACGTGGCACGTGATGTGGCCAGGTGACATGGCAAGTGGACAATCCACAACTTGTGGCAGGTGACGTGGCCAGCTGACGTGGCAGGTAACATGGCCAGGTGACGTGGCCAGGTAACGTGACAAGTGGACAATCCACAACTTGTGGCAGGTGACGTGGCACGTGATGTGGCCAGGTGACGTGGAAAGTGGACAATCCACAACTTGTGGCAGGTGACGTGGCTAGATGACGTGGCAGGTAATGTGGGCAGGTAACATGGCTAGGTGACGTGGCAGGTGACGTGGCAAGTGGACAATTCACAACTTGTGGCAGGTGACGTGGCCAGGTGACGTGGCACGTGATGTGGCCAGGTGACATGGCAAGTGGACAATCCACAACTTGTGGCAGGTGACGTGGCCAGGTGACGTGGCAGGTGACGTGGCAAGTGGACAATCCACAACTTGTGGCAGGTGACGTGGCCAGGTGACGTGGCAGGTAACATGGCCAGGTGACGTGGCCAGGTAACGTGGCAAGTGGACAATCCACAACTTGTGGCAGGTGACGTGGCCAGCTGACGTGGCAGGTAACGTGGCCAGGTGACGTGGCAGGTAACATGGCCAGGTGACGTGGCCAGGTAACGTGGCAAGTGGACAATCCACAACTTGTGGCAGGTGACGTGGCACGTGATGTGGCCAGGTGACGTGGCAAGTGGACAATCCACAACTTGTGGCAGGTGACGTGGCCAGGTGATGTGGCCAGGTGACGTGGCAGGTGACGTGGCAAGTGGACAATCCACAACTTGTGGCAGATGATGTGGCAAGTGATACGCTAAATACAAGTACACTGCTGCTCTCTCAGCTGCTACTCACTCTGGTCTCACAAACTGGCTGAAATGGTTAAAATTTACTATTTTTTGAGCTTAGGGAGGGTCTATGATGAAACGCTTATAAACGCAAACGCGGTTAAACGCCGCTAAACGCGGCCGCAAACGCGGCAAAACGCGCGTTTATAAACGCCGGTTTCAGCGTTTAAAAACGTGTGTTCAGCAGAGTTTGCACCTGCGTCTCGTGTGCATGGGGCCTTAGGCAATGAGGGTGAGTGGAGATGTCGGCAGTACCTGGGACAATTTCAGGGCTGAGTTTCAGGACTATTCCCTAGCCACAGGGTTAAATGAGAAGCCTGCAGCAGTGCAAGCAGCCACACTGAGGACGGTGATGGGCAGTGAATGCCTCCATGTTTACAAGCATAATCTGAACCTCACAGAGGAGCAAAAAAGTGACACCAAAACCATTTTGGATACATTAGAAGCTTTCTTCAGACCCTCTAAAAATGTAATCTATGAAAGATATATATTTGGCTGCTGTAAACAAGAAGACTGTGAATCAATATACAGGTTTGTCACACGGCTAAGAGAAAAAGCTGCAAGCTGTGAGTATGGCTCTCTGAGAGATGAACTTATTCGTGATAAAATAGTTTTGGGTATCACCAGTGAAAGCACACGCCGCCACCTATTGAGGAAACACGATTTAGATATAAAAACAGCAATTGAGATATGTCGCACTGCAGAACTTACTGACAAACATATGAAAGCTATGGAGCAGGATAAACTGATTGACAATATCAATGCAGCCTCTAAACAACAGAAAAGCTTCAAAAACCACCAGCATAAGTTTCAGCACAAGGGTCACCTACACAACTCACCTGGGAGGAAGCCTGCATCATGCAAGTATTGCAGCAATGTGCATGTACGAGAGAAAGAAAAGTGTCCTGCATATGGGAAAATCTGTACTGCATGTGGTAAACCAAATCACTTTGCAAGAGTGTGTCTCTCCAGTAAAATGGAAGCAAGGAAGCTGCACACAATTGAGCAAATGTCAGATCCGGAGAATGCACACCTGCTTAGCACTGATATGGTTTACTCCTCAGAATGCATTGGTGCTGTAAACACAAAGGGCAAAAAATGGTTTGTAAACCTCAGATTAAACAATATAATCCAACCCTGCCAGCTGGACTCGGGTGCAACGTGTGATGTCATGAGTATAAAGGACAAAATGAAACTGCCACCCAGAGCACCCCTTCAGCCTAGTAGCACCAAACTAAAGTTGTATTCAGGGGAACTAATGGAATCATTGGGGCTATTCCAAACAGAATGCAGCATACGTGATTGTATACACAAACTGAACTTTGAGATTGTTGATGCCGATCAGAAACCGCTATTATCAGGTTCAACATGTGAGCGCCTTGGACTGATGCTGTTCACCATTCCTGCTGAGCTACATAATGTTGATAATCAGCCTGCGAAATCTCTGACTAGGCCACTGACAAAACAGCAAATTCTTCACACCTACAGTGATGTGTTTGAGGGCCCGATAGACTCTGTTCCAGGAGAGGTTCGTTTTGAACTTGATCCTACCATTTAACCTGTACAATGTGCCTATCGCCATTAAGCCACAGGTTAAAGCTCAACTAGATAAATATGAAGCTGAAGGACATCTAACTTCAGTAACAGTGCCTACAGATTGGATCAGTAACATGGTTGTTATCAGGAAGCCTGAGAAGATCAGAATATGCATTGATCCCAAGTTTCATAATATGGCCCTGAAACGGTCACACTACTTAATGCCAACACTCGATGATATTTTGCACAAACTACCTAAAGCACGTGTCTACACTTGTGGATGCTAGAGATGCCTTTTTACAGTGCAAACTGGATGAAAAGAGTAGCTACATGACCATGTTCTGGACTCCTTGGGGCAGAAAGAGATGGCTCATACTACCATTTGGAGTCTCTGTAGCACCGGAGGTATACCAGCGAAAGCAGCATGAACTATTAGGTGGTCTTGACGGAATTGAGCCAATAGCTGATGACATTTTTATAGTTGGCTGCGGTAATACAGATCAGGAGGCTGAGCAAGACCATGATGAAAAGTTAATAGCGCTACTGGATCGTTGTAGGCAGGTGATGCTGAGGCTTAGTGTGAAGAAATTGCAGTTCAAGGTGGAAGAAGTCAGTTTCCATGGACATATCCTGTCTTCACAAGGCTTAAAAGCTGACCCGGATAAGATTAAAGCCATTGTGGACATGCCACAACCTGCTGATGCCAAAGCGGTACAGAGATTTATTGGCTTTTTTACAAACCTAGCGAAATTCCTGCCACACTTATCTGAGGTGTGTGAGCCACGAAGGCGACTTCTGGACAAAGATGCAGTTTGGCACTGGCTTCCCAAGCATGACCGGGCAGTAGAGGATATAAAACACTTGGTCACCTCTGCCCCAGTGTTGAAATACTATGATGTCACAAAGCCTGTTACGATACAAAGTGACTCCAGTAAAAATAGTCTAGGTTGTTGCCTTTTGCAGAAAGGTCAGACAGTTGCATATGCGTCCAGAGCTCTTTCATCAGCTGAGCAAAATTATGCTCAAATTGAGAAGGAATGTTTAAGCATTGTATTTGCTTGCCAGCGTTTCCATCATTATCTTTATGGATGGGATTCAATTACAGCTGAAACTGATCACAAACCTTTGATAGCCATATTCAAAAAGCCCCTTTTGTGTGCTCCCAAGCGTTTGCAGAGCATGATACTTACATTGCAGCATTACAACCTCAATTTTTGTCTACAAGCCAGGATGTGAAATGTATATCAGCGATACCCTGAGCAGAGCTACGTCAGATAATGTGGCACCTGGAGGTGAGCATGAGCATCGTACAATTTGTCTGCTGGAACAGGAACAAAATTTCTTTGCCGATATCAATCAAGCAGACTATCTTAATGTCACAGATCAGCGACTACATCAACTCATACAGCACACTGACAGTGATGCAACTTTACAAGCTTTGAAATCTATTGTTTTGAGTGGGTGGCCAGATGAAAAAGATGCAGTACCTGGAATTGTAAGGGAATACTGGTCCTTTAGAGATGAGATCAGCATACAAAATGGTATCTTGTACAAAGGTCCAAGGGTCATCGTGCCGAAGTCTCTGAGAGCAGAGATGTTATTACGCATACACTCCAGCCATATTGGTGGTAAAGCATGCTACAGACAAGCTCGTGATACTCTTTACTGGCCCAACATGCATGGTGAAATCAAAGACTTTGTCAGTAATTGTCCCACCTGCAATGAATATGCCCATTTGCAACAGAAATAAACCATGATGTCACATGAGATATCTGAACGCAGTGTTGCCAACCGTACGTATTTTTACGGACATTACGTAAAAACGGGCACTTTTTCACCCGTCCGTAATTGTCCGTACTAGCGGGGAAGTGCCAGTAAAAAATTGCCGACCGTTCCGACTTGGAACTGCGCATGCGCAGTTCCGGAGCTTGCCGAGCCGAGCCGATCCTGTATTCGGCCGGCAGAAGGGCGGATCTCACAG
Source organism: Rana muscosa (assembly GCA_029206835.1). Classification (NCBI taxonomy): domain Eukaryota; kingdom Metazoa; phylum Chordata; class Amphibia; order Anura; family Ranidae; genus Rana; species Rana muscosa. The sequence continues at coordinate 165,024,161 of CM055120.1, forward strand.
GGGCTGTGCGGCGCGCTATGCTGACGAGGCGAGTGATGTAATAACACATCCCGCCACAGCGCCAGTTTTTAAAATAGTAACCAGGAGCACTGGAGCAGGCAGAAGGCTGAGCACTGCAGCACGCGGAACGGAGGAGCCCTGCATCCAGCTTCCAAAGTCCACGGGGGACTCGGAGTTGGGCACGGAGTGACAGCCCAGCCAACGACGGTGACAGATGACTGCAGGTGATGGTAGCAGGCCGCAGAGGGGGGTGAATGATGGAGGCCGAGGGGGATGGGCTCGAGGCAGCAGGAGGTGTTGGAGGCAGTTGGTGTTGTTGGAGGCAGGGGGTGTTGGTGGCAGGGGGTGTTGGTGGCAGAGGCTGATGGTGACAGGGGCTGATGGTGACAGGGGCTGATGGTGACAGGGGCTGATGGTGACAGGGGCTGATGGTGACAGGGGCTGATGGTGGCAGGGGCTGATGGTGGCAGGGGCTGATGGAGGCAGGGGCTGATGGTGGCAGGGGCTGATGGAGGCAGGGGCTGATGGTGGCAGGGGCTGATGGTGGCAGGGGCTGATGGTGGCAGGGGCTGATGGTGGCAGGGGCTGATGGTGGCAGGGGCTGATGGAGGCAGGGGGTGATGGTGGCAGGGGGTGATGGTGGCAGGGGCTGATGGTGGCAGGGGCTGATGGTGGCAGGGGCTGATGGTGGCAGGGGCTGATGGAGGCAGGGGCTGATGGTGACAGGGGCTGATGGTGGCAGGGGCTGATGGAGGCAGGGGGTGATGGTGGCAGGGGGTGATGGTGGCAGGGGCTGATGGTGGCAGGGGCTGATGGTGGCAGGGGCTGATGGTGGCAGGGGCTGATGGAGGCAGGGGCTGATGGTGACAGGGGCTGATGGTGGCAGGGGCTGATGGAGGCAGGGGCTGATGGAGGCAGGGGCTGATGGTGGCAGGGGCTGATGGTGGCAGGGGCTGATGGTGGCAGGGGCTGATTGAGGCAGGGGCTGATGGTGGCAGGGGCTGATGGTGGCAGGGGGTGATGGTGACAGGGGCTGATGGAGGCAGGGGCTGATGGTGACGGGGGCTGATGGTGACAGGGGCTGATGGTGGCAGGGGCTGATGGTGACAGGGGCTGATGGTGACAGGGGCTGATGGTGGCAGGGGCTGATGGTGGCAGGGGCTGATGGAGGCAGGGGCTGATGGTGGCAGGGGCTGATGGAGGCAGGGGCTGATGGAGGCAGGGGCTGATGGTGGCAGGGGCTGATGGTGGCAGGGGCTGATGGAGGCAGGGGGTGATGGTGGCAGGGGGTGATGGTGACAGGGGCTGATGGTGGCAGGGGCTGATGGTGGCAGGGGCTGATGGTGGCAGGGGCTGATGGTGACAGGGGCTGATGGTGGCAGGGGCTGATGGTGGCAGGGGCTGATGGTGGCAGGGGCTGATGGTGGCAGGGGCTGATGGAGGCAGGGGCTGATGGAGGCAGGGGCTGATGGAGGCAGGGGCTGATGGAGGCAGAGGTTGACAGGGGGTGATGGAGGCAGGGGGTGATGGAGACTATCGGATAACACCAAAGCCGCCAAGCTGGAGTTGCCTGACTGAGCCCTGCACGGTGCACCTGAGAGGAGGTCAGTCTGAGGGGGGGTCACTAATGTAAGGGGGGGGGTGAACACAATAATGTAAGGGGGCACTGAAATAAAGGTTAACCCTTGTATCAGTAACCCCCCTTACCTTAGTGTATTCACTCTGCGGAAGGAAATCTCTGGTCACCAGAGTCCCCCCCTCATTAGAGTTCCCAATGTTCCCCTTTACATCAGAGTCTGAGGATTTCCTCTTATAGTGCAAGGGTGAACTCTGCGAACCCTGATGTAAGTGGGAACTCTGATGTAAATGGGAGCGCAGAGCCCCCCCTTACATCAGAGTTCCCCCTTAGATCGTGATCTGTGGCATTGTTCTTTACATCAAGGTTCGCAGAGTTCTCCCTAGCACTGTAATGGGGAACTCTGTGCTGGCTGTGTTATATTAACCTGACCTTCATGTAAATAGAGAAATTCAGTTTTTGACTTTTGTTTAACTTAAACACATTACTAATAGCTTTAGCTACATGTTTATAGTTTAAATACTAAAAGTTGCACAGTTTAGCACTGAAAACAGGCATTTTAGGTGCTTTTTCGAAGTGTCAGTAAAAAATTTGTGTTGTTCGTAATTTTTAGACATCTTGTCAGTAAATTTAACTTGGGGGGGTTGGCAACACTGTCTGAACGTCCGTGGCAGATTATCAGTATGGACTTATTCAACTATGCAGGCAAGGAATACCTGCTATTAGTCGATCATTATTCAGACTTATGGGAAATAGACCTTTTTCCTGACTTATCCACTGAAGCTACAATTAAGAGGTGCAAGGCTCAGTTTGCACGTCATGGCCAACCAGATACAGTGATCTCCGACAATGGCCCTCAGTTTGCAAGCCTACAATTCAGAAAATTTGCCACTGAATGGGAGTTTGAGCATGTTACTTCCTCACCACGTCATCCACAGGCTAATGGCAAAGCTGAATCAGCTGTAAAGATTGTTAAAAATTTATGCAAGAAAGCACAAAGTGATGGTAAAGACCCATGGAAGGCCATTTTACATTGGAGAAACACTCCGACTGAAGGCATGGATAGTAGCCCGGCACAAAGACTGATGTCAAGGAGATTAAAGACCTCCTTACCAGTAGCAAATATGCTGCTTGAACCCTCTGTTATACAAGGTGTTCCAGAAAAGATAAGGATTAAGAGACAAGTGTCAAAGGCACGATATGACACATCGGCCAGAGATTTGGCAGAATTGAATATTGGAGAACGAATCCGTATAAAACCATTACCTGGAGATCGAACTGGCCGTTGGAGAATAGGTACTTGTCTGCAAAAGGTTGCACCACGCTCCTATCTTGTGGACGTTGAAGGAACTCTCTATCGCCGCAATCGAGTGGATTTGAGAGTGGCAGAGCAGCCTGATTCTCAGTATCCCGTTGATAGATCAGACTCACCCAGTATCACAAGGACATACTCACCCATTGACAGTGAGCTATGTACAGAGGGAATGCCTCATACCAACGGCAATGACAGTTCTGGGCAAGCAACTATACCCGACAGCTGTGAAGAGCAGAGCATGCCAGTATGTGATGAGAGGAGCCCAGTAACTTCAGAAAGGGCTAAAGGAATCCTTGCACAAGGGCCAGTCTTCACCCGTAGTGGTAGATGTTCAAAACCACCTATGAGACTTAACCTGTAGAATGTGTTATTGCTTTGTCTCTTTTGAATTTCACAATGTTCATTTATTAACACTAGGGATGAGCTTCGTGTTCGAGTCGAACACACGTTCGACTCAAACATCGGCTGTTCGATCGTTCGACGAAGATCAAACGTTATGGGCCATTCGCGCCAAATTCAAGTGACGCGAACGGCCCACAATACACTGCGCCATCGCAGTGCAATCCCGGTGCTGTGATTGGCCAAGCATGCACTGTGACCCCGCATGCTTGGCCAATCACAGCGCCGGCAGCGAGGAGAGCCATAATTGGCCACAGGCAGGATGCCTGTGACCAATCATAGCTCAGGGGGGTTTAGTACACGCCCCACACTATAAAAGGCCGCCAGCGCGGCGGCCTTGTGCAGTGTGTTCCGGCGTGCAGGGAAATAGCTACATAGGCAGGGACAGTGTGTTCTACGTTGTGTTCTTTTCTCAGGCATCTGCAGGAGTTGCTGTTCATTGCTGTTCTCTAAGATAGATAGGCAGGCAGGGACAGTGTGTTATTTTCTCAGGCATCTGCAGGAGTTGCTGTTCATTGCTGTTCTCTAAGCTAGATAGGCCGGCAGGGACAGTGTGTTCTTTTCTCAGGCATCTGCAGGAGTTGCTGTTCTCTAAGCTAGATAGGCAGGCAGGGACAGTGTGTTCTTTTCTCAGGCATCTGCAGCAGTTAGTGGGTGTTGTGTGCCCCAGCACAGTATACACCTATATATACCCATCATTGCTGTTCTCTAAGCTAGATAGGCAGGCAGGGACAGTGTGGTTTTTTCTCAGGCATTTGCAGCAGTTAGTGGGTGTTGTGTGTCCTAGTACAGTATACACCAGTATATACCCATCATTGCTGTTCTCTAATAAAGGCATCTGCTGGAGTTAGTGGGTGTTGTGTGCCCTAGTACAGTATACACCTGTATATACCGTCATTGCTGTTCTCTAATAAAGGCATCTGCTGGAGTTAGTGGGTGTTGTGTGCCCTAGTACAGTATACACCTGTATATACCCGTCATTGCTGTTCTCTAATAAAGACATCTGCTGGAGTTAGTGGGTGTTGTGTGCCCTAGTACAGTATACACCTGTATATACCCGTCATTGCTGTTCTCTAATAAAGGCATCTGCTGGAGTTAGTGGGTGTTGTGTGCCCTAGTACAGTATACACCTGTATATACCCTATACCCGTCATTGCTGTTCTCTAATAAAGGCATCTGCTGGAGTTAGTGGGTGTTGTGTGCCCTAGTACAGTATACACCTGTATATACCCGTCATTGCTGTTCTCTAATAAAGGCATCTGCTGGAGTTAGTGGGTGTTGTGTGCCCTAGTACAGTATACACCTGTATATACCCGTCATTGCTGTTCTCTAATAAAGGCATCTGCTGGCGTTAGTGGGTGTTGTGTGCCTCCAGCACAATATACACTACCCAATTGCTGGTTTTCCCATCTCCCTGCAGGCTATTACTATGTCTGGAAGGCCAACAAGGAGAGGCAGACAGTCACGAGCCAATAAAAGAGGGCAAGCAGGCTCTGTGTCTAGAGACAACAGTGCTGGTCGTGGACGCGGTGCATCGTCATCAGCACGTGGCCATGGGACACGCTTGTCCTTATTTTCGGCAGCTGGACGTGTTGAGCCGCATCATGCCGAAGACTTGGTAGAGTGGATGACCAAGCCCTCCTCATCCTCCTCATCCTCTCTCACCCAGGCTCAGGGTACTGGCAAAGCAGCTGCCAAAGCGTCCTCTTCCCTCGTATCAATGTCATCATCAGTCACTCCTTCCCTAGACCCACCGTGTCCTCCTGAGGAGTCCCCCGAACTGTTTGAGCACAGTGTTGGGTACATGCTCCAGGAGGATGCCCAGCGTTTCGAAGGGTCTGAAGATGATACCCAGCTAGAGGAAGGCAGTAGCGTGAGAGCAGAGAGAGGGGATGCTCAAGAAGGACAGCAATCTGGCAGTCATGTTCCAGCAGCTGCAGCATACTGCCAGATTGGCTCCAGTGATGAGGAGGGAGGGGATGATGAGGTCACTGACTCCACGTGGGTGCCTGATAGGAGAGAGGAGGAGGAGGAGGAGGAGGCACATCTCCAACGAGGCAGGATGCTCTCCGGGGGCCAGCGTAAGGGCAGCACACCGACTGAATCACACCGCAGAGCTCCGCCTGTGCAGGGCGCTGCCTCTGCCCGTTATTCCAAAAGTTCTTTGGTGTGGGCCTTTTTTGAGTCGAGTGCATCAGATCACACCACTGCTGTTTGCAACATATGTCTCAAGCGTATCTCGCGTGGCCAAAACATCAGCCGCTTGGGCACCACATGCTTGACCAGACATATGTTGACCTGCCATGCAGCTCGTTGGCAAGCGTACCTTAAAGACCCATACCAAAGAACAAAGTGGACCTCTCCTTGCTCCTCATCAGCTGGGATCTCCAACCCCACTGTACCTTCAGTCCTCTCTGAAACCTGCACTGAGAGGAATGAAGGTGTAGAATTAGGCGTGTCACAGCCAAGTACTTGCAGGCTCTCTACTAGCAGTACACCGACGTCCGATTTGAGCAGGCAAATTTCCCTGGACCAGCTGCTGGACTGTCGAAAGAAGTTCACTCCCAGCCATCCACATGCCCAGCGGTTGAATGCTAGCTTGACTAAATTGCTAGCACTTCAACTGCTGCCTTTTCAGTTGGTAGACTCGGCCCCCTTCCGTGAGTTTGTGCAATGTGCGGTTCCTCAGTGGCAGGTTCCCAAACGCCACTTTTTCTCACGGAAGGCGATTCCGGCTCTCTACCGGCATGTGGAAAGCAATGTCCATGCCTCGCTGGACAGGGCGGTCAGCGGTAAGGTGCATATTACCGCTGACTCATAGTCCAGCAGGCATGGACAGGGACGATACCTTTCTTTCACGGCCCATTGGGTCACTCTTTTGGCAGCTGGGAAGGATGCAGGACAAGGTGCAGTAGCGTTTAAGGTTGTTCCGCCGCCACGCCTCCAAAATGCTACTACTGGTTGTGACACACCTCTCTCCTCCACCCTCTCCTCTTCTTCTTCCTCCATGGCCTCTTCCTGTGCTTTGTCCTTGGAACCAGCGGTGCTCCATAGGCGTTCAAGGGGCTACGCAAGTACGCAGGCAAAAAGATGCCCTGCCGTGCTTGCGCTGGTGTGTTTGGGGGACAGGAGCCACACTGGGGCAGAGGTTCTGTCAGCTCTGCAGGGGCAGGCCGAGAGGTGGTTGACGCCACGCCAGCTTAAGCCAGGAATGGTGGTTTGCGACAATGGCACCAACCTCCTCTCCGCCCTTCGACAGGGACAACTGACCCATGTGCCCCGTGTGGCTCACGTCCTTATCCTGGTGGTGCAGCGGTTCTTGGGCAGGTACCCGGGCTTACAGGATGTCCTGAGGCAGGCCAGGAAAGTCTGTGTGCATTTCCGCAGATCATATAATGCCAGTGATCGGCTGGCTGAGCTGCAAAAGGAGTTGAACCTGCCCAAGAACCGCCTTATATGTGACATGCCCACCAGGTGGAACTCGACGTTGGCCATGCTGCAGTGGCTGAACACGCAGCAGAGGGCCATCAATGAGTACATGTGCGACTACGGCACCAGGACAGGGTCAGGGGAGCTCGTTTTTTTTCACCACGCCAGTGGGGCATGATCAGGGATGCATGCACTGTCCTGGCACCATTTGATGAGGCCACGAGGATGGTAAACAGTGACAGTGCATGCATCAGTGACACTGTACCTCTTGTCCACCTGTTGGAGCATACGCTGCATGGAATATTGGACAGGGCACTTGAGGCAGAACAGAGGCAGAAAGAGGAGGACTTCCTTGCCTCTCAAGGCCCCCTTTACCCAGACAGTGTTTCTTCTGTCCCACCCATCACACAGGAAGAGGAGGAGGAGGATTGTGTCAGCATGGAGGTGGAGCATGGCACTCAGCATCAACAGCAGCAGTCTTTTAGGGATGATTTACAGTCCCAACAAACCCGTGGACTTGTACGTGGCTGGGAGGAGGTGGCTGCGGATCATGTCGTCCTTAGTGACCCAGAGGACTCCGGACCGAATGCCTCAGCTAACCTACGCTGCATGGCCTCCCTAATCCTGCAAAGTCTGTGGAAGGATCCTCGTATTCTTCGGATCAAGGAGAGGGACCATTACTGGCTGGCCACTCTCCTTGATCCACGGTACAAGGGTAAGGTTGTGGACCTTATCTTGCCGTCGCAGAGGATGAGACAACTCTGGGAGGCCTTGAAGAAAGGTCTGTGCAACGCGTTCCCAGAGACTGGGAGGTTACAAACTCCTGGTCCTGGACAACGAGTTGCTGAGGCTTCGGTCAGTAGCAGAAGGAGCGGTGGAGAAGGTGGCCGTCTGACCGATGCGCTCAGACAATTTTTTAGTCCGCAACCCCAAGGTATGATCGGTTCCAGCAACCATCGCCAGCGTCTGATATACATGGTTCAGGAATACCTAGGGGCAAGGTCAGACTTGGACACCTTTCCCACCGAAAATCCTCTGGCTTACTGGGTCTTGAGCATGGATCACTGGCCAGAGCTTGCACAGTATGCAATTGAGCAACTGGCCTGTCCTGCATCCAGCGTTCTTTCAAAACACACATTCAGTGCTGCTGGAGGCTTTGTCACGGATCACAGTGTGCACCTGTCCACCGACTCGGTTGATCGTCTGACCTTCATAAAGATGAACCAGTCTTGGATCACCACCAGCTACCAAACACCTGAAGCTGATATAACAGAATAATTTATTTTGAAATGTCACATCCCTTCAAGACTGCCTATGCTGATGCTGAGTGACTGTCCTGTTATGTTGACTGACTATCCTCCTCTTCCTCAATGATCCGATTCATGATGATAGCTTGGAAGAACATTTTTGTTTCTGGGTGCCGCCACCAGTGGCTAAGGCCCAATTTTTCAGCCCCTGTTTAACAGGGGCATGTAATTACAATTTTTTATGCAATGCTTTGCAGCAGGGCTCATTCCTGCACTCCAACTAGAGTATGTGGGAGAGGTTGCAGTGTCGTGGCACCAGCACCAGTGCCTAAGGCCCAATTTTTCAGCCCCTGTTTAACAGGGGCGTGTAATTACAATTTTTGATGCAATACTTTGCAACAGGGCTCATTGCTGTGCTCCAAGTACAGTATCTGTGAGGGGTTGCAGTGTTGTGGCACCAGTGCCTAAGGCCCAATTTTCCAGCTCCTGTTTAACAGGGCGTGTAATTAAAATTTTTAATGCAATACTTTGCAACAGGGCTCATTGCTGTGCTCCAAGTACAGTATCTGTGAGGGGTTGCAGTGTTGTGGCACCAGTGCCTAAGGCCCAATTTTTCTGCCCCTCTTCAACAGGGGCATGCAATTACAATTCTTGATCTAATAATTTACAGTAGGGCCCATTCATGCGCCCACCAAGAGTAACTGTGAGGGCTGACAGTGTTGTAGCACCAGCACCACCACCAAAGGCCCAATTTTTTCTTACCACTGTTCAACAATGGCATGTAATTACAATTCCTGATATAATAGTTCACAGCAGGGCGTTCCAGCGCCCACCAAGAGTAACTGTGAGGGCTCGCAGTGTTGTGGCAACACCAACATGTAAGGGGCAAGTATATACGGCAGGCCCCTACTTTCAAACATCCAACTTACAAACGACTCCTACTTGCAAACGGAAGGAGACAACAGGAAGTGAGAGGAAATCTACCCCTAGGAAGGGAAATTCTCTCCTGTAAGAGTTAATATGGGAAAAAGGTGTCTCCTCTCTACTGATGCTTTATCACCAATTCTTGTTTCAATAAAAACCCCAAATTTTTTAAAAACATTTGTCATTAGGACGGAAAGTGAGGTGAACTGTTCTGAACGGGTGCACACTGCACAGACAGCAAAACAAATGTTACAGGGGTGATAACCCTTCCCTATGTTTTCCAAAAAGCTTAAAAATATATTTTTTGGCTGGAGCTACACTTAAACAATGTACCTGTTCAAAATTACAAACAGATTCTACTTAAGAACAAACCTACAGTCCCTGTCTTGTTTGCACCGCCTGTATACTGCTGTTCAGAGTATATAGGGCCTTTTTTTATTTTGGGTGCGGGGTTCCCCTTAATATCCATACAAGACCCAAAGGGGCTGGTAATGGGCTGGGGTAGGGGGTGATGGGGTAGCCATGCCATTTTTCTCAAAGATTTTCATCCATATTACCGGGACCAGACATTACATTAAAGCCACAAGCAGTTTTAAATGGCTTTTTTTCCTTTACAAATATTATTTTGTGCAGGGACAATTCTAAACACGGGAAACACGTGGCACTTCACAGGCATACTTTAGACACCCCCCAGGTACGATATTTAAAGGAATATTTCACTTTTTTTTTTTTCACTTTATGCATCATTAAAATGACTGCTCCCGAAAAACTGCAGTTTTTAAAACTTTGTTTTGCATTGATACATGTCCCCTGGGGCAGAACCCGGGTCCCCAAACCCTTTTTAGGACAATAACATGCATATTAGTTGTTATAATTAGCACTTTAGATTTCGAACATTTGCGTCCATTGTATTTAATAGGGTTCTAACGTTCGCGCGAACTTTCAGTCCGTTCGAAGGTTCTGGTGCGAACCGAACCGAATCCCTAATTAACACTAAAAGGGGGAGATGTTATGGATGATATGTTTCTTTAAATGCAACTCTATGGTGCATCTCTGTTGTACTTCTTCCTGTGTTGTGTTTCCTGTTTCCTGCTGGTTCTTTCAGTAAGCATGGCTTATGTACAGTAATGGTTTGTGCTGTCTCTCTACATATATCACGACAAACACGCATGGCCAAGTGTAGTCGGCTGGGAGGATTCTGATGGGAAACTCTGAAACTAGTTCCCCATCATATCTACCTCCCCATAATATTTAAGCTGGTTGTAGCCGGTTGTAACCCTAAAAAAAACAGCATAGTGCTGCTGCATTGTAATTTGTCCCTTTCTATGTTCTAAAATACATGGTTGATCCTGCCTGTTCCTGTGACCCCCCCTATGTAAACTGACTATGATAATCAAGGTTGTGGATCCAGGTAAAAAAAAAGGTGCCCCCTGTATCACCTGAAATACCTGGCTGATTCTGTTGCTGAGCCCTGACATTGTGGTCAGTTTACATGCCTCCGTCATCCACAGCGCTCCTCTTGACTCTCGCCTGTCCTCTCCCCCCTCCCTTCCCTGCCTGTCAGCTCTTACCAATGCCTGCCCCCCCCCCCCCTCCTGCTGCTGAAATAACTGTAGACAATACACACAATTCCCTCTGGTATAAAGTGTCCTATGCTGCAGTGCAGGGGCGGCCCGTCTATTAAGGGCGGACGGGCATCGCCTCCCCTTTCCATCGCCACCGCCACCCCCCTATCCATGCGTCCGGCCCCTTTCAGGATGCCGGACGCATGAATTACAGCGGCAGAGTTTTTTTTATTAAGCACCTGATTCAAAATAGGGTGGGCTTCGGACGCAGAGCATTGCGCTCCAAGCCCACCCAGGTGTGTTAGAATACCGAATGAATATTCGCTATTCTAACACTGAATCGCCTCTCCGCCAATCAGGAAGCGCGAGTCTGATACTTGTTTCCTGATTGGCTGAAAGGACAGGCGATCCTATTGGACGCCTAGGAGGAGGAGCAGGAGGGAAACATATGGTGGAAGCTGCCGTGATCCACAGGAGGAAGAAAGGTGCCGCCCGTTCGCTTCCTAGATGGGGTAAGTTCAGGGCTTTGATGTCCCGTCCATCCTCCCAGTTTGGGGGGTTGCCGTCGAGCGACTAACTGGGGGGGTGTGTATGCTTGCCGCCCCCCCCCCCTAAAGGTCTAAGACAGGTATTTGCACCCATTTCCGGGAGTCCTCTCTGTGGGAAATCTGCGGGAATCGCGTCACTTCCCGCAGAATACCCGTTGTGTTCTGGGAGACACTCGGCTCCCAGAACACAGGGGACCATTCAGAACGGTGCATGCGCCGTAGGGAACCGGGCATGAAGCCGCAAGGCTTCACTTCCTGGTTCCCTCACCGAGGGTGGCGGTGGGGGCAGCAGAGTGACGAGCGATTTCTCGTCCTCTGCTGCAGACGTCGCTGGACTCCAGGACAGGTAAGTGTCCTAATATTAAAATTCAGCAGCTGCAGTATTTGTAGCTGCTGGCTTTTAATATTTTTTTTTCCGCAGCACCTCCGCTTTAACAACCACTTTAACTCCATCTAGTGGCCAAATGTGGTATTTAAATCAATGACAAACAGCACAGGGTATAGCCTATTTACATTTGTTTTTTGTCTCATTTGCTTAGTATGAATGGACATGCACTTTCATGGGGTGAATAAATATGCAAATTTTTTATACATTTTATTTTAACTTAAAGTAGAAGTTCAGTCAATACCTAATACCTAATTATACTTAAAGTGGTTGTACACCCTCCCTGCTGACTTTTACCTATGGGTAAGCCTAGAATAAGGCTTACCTATAGGTAGTGGAAATATCTCCTAAACCTACACCGTTTAGGAGATATTTCACTTGTAGTGCACCGATGATGTAATCGGCGCATGCGCTGGGAAGAAACGGACCTCCGTGCCATTTCTTCTCTAGCGTGTGCCGTTATAGACGGCTCCCACGTGCATGCGCGGGAGTGACGTCACACGGCTCCGGCCAAACACAGAGCCGGAGTCCGTGGCCCCGGAAGGAAGAGGAGCGAAAATGGACGCAGCGTTCACAGGGGACGGTGTGGGCTTAGTTTGCAGGTAAGTGTCACATAATGGGCTAGTATGCAATGCATACTAGCCCATTATGCTTTTAATTTGCAGGGTTTGCACTGAGCAAAAGAGGAAGTAAAACACGTTGGGGTATACTTCCTCTTTAAACCTATTTCTTCCCCCCATTCCAAGCCAATTCTAACTACCATGTAAAGGGAAGATGTCTATACTTACCTATGCTGAGGGAACTCAGATCACATGATCTGTCCAGCGGCCGACTTCAGTGAAGAGGAGAGATCGCCATCAACGGCTGCAGAGCCTGGGTGGTGATGTCACTCATAGGCTTACTATGGGACATCTGTTGTTGGCTGTCCCTCCTCTACACTGAAGCTGGTGCTGGGAGCCGATCATGTGACCAGACCAGATCATCATCAGCATAGGTAAGTACAGACAACTTTCCTTTACAGGGTAGTTGGAATAGGCTTAGCATGGGGGTGGGAGCAGGTTAAGGCCTCTTTCACACTGAGGCGCTTAAAAAACTGTCAGTAAAACACTGAGCGCTTTTGAAGCGCTTTTGAATCGCTTTTGAAGCGCTTTCAATTAATTTCAATGGAGAGGGGCGTTTTTTCAGCGCACTGCCCCAGTGTGAAAGCATTCATTGGAAATACGTTTTCAGGTGCTTTTTTTAGCGTGAAAGTGTAAGATGGGAAGCAGCTCTCATTGTCTGAACACTGTTTGTTTACAATTAAATATTTAACTGTCATTCTGCTGTTTGGCCACAAGATACCGCTGGTTTTTCCTGACACAGATAACGGGCTGTAGCCATGGAGACGCTGTACACAAATCAGTGCTGTGTGACACAGGAAGAAAGTGAGAGAAGAACTGTAGTATAACGGGCTGTTTTGGACAGAGATTCAAGAAAGAGAGAGAGAGAGAGAGAAAGTGTGTAGCGAGCAGGCAGCCATTTTGAGAAGGAGTTTGTGCAGAGAATCCTACAACATCCAGGTGTGGAAACAGAACTGCAGCTGAGTGAAGTTATTTGTGTCCAAGATCCTGATCCTGTCCAGAGGAACGAGGAATTGCTTGCAGGAAGACGGATGAGACCTGAGGAACAAAACAATATACACTGCAGGAGAGATATTTTGTTCCGGTCAGAGTCACCAGCGGATGCAGAGCAGACCCGGGTCGGTAAGATCGTGCACGCACCCCATTACTTTGTTGGCGCCTAGAGACTGAGACCAGGCCTGTAGATTGTTAGTAGGGTCTCTGTTTGTGTCAGGCCACAAGTGTTGCTACTGTTCACTACAGGGACTCCATAACCTAAAGTGACACTTCACAATTGGAGAGCTGATGAACTTTCTACAAACTCAAGATAGACTGGCATTGTGCTCAGGAGGAACACACAGGCGCATGATACAACACCAGTTAATGGGGGGGGGAAATACGGTAGAGCTTTGTAAGTTTGTAAACTGTTGTGCTGCACCGCAGGCTAGCCCGCACCACACACCCATACAGTTATTGTGTTCTTGTGTTGTTTTTAGGGTATTAACAGGTAAGGTGTGGCGGTTTGGTTGTGCCCACCAGTAGGCAAATTACAAATTACTCCTGCATCCTACGTAGGGCGCCGCGCTGTGCAGCATAAGGGTCTCAGCCTTCGGGCTGGGTGTCTGTAAATATATTGTATGTTCCCAGAATTGGCGGTTGGGTTCAATACCCCGTCTAAGTAAAATTCAGTTTTAACAAGAGCTGGTGGTGGAGTGGTTTTCCTTGTTCGTGACTTCGCTGTATCCTGGGGAGCCCACCCCGGTACACGTTCTACAAGAGCGCCTGAAAAGCGCCTCAGTGTGAAAGTGGTCTAAAGGATAGTTGGGATTTGACTGGACTTCCACTCTCATTTTTTAAGTTACCCTTCTTGGTATGTTGAAAATAGCACACATCAAAACTTTTCTTTAAAAAATAAAAATAAAACACCCACAATCATATCAAAAGTGTTATGGGATATTACCACAAGAGTGCCATCACAGCATGCCTTAAAAACAAGAACAATTCTTGGCAAAACTACTCCTAACCTCCTACTACTACTACGCATACTACTGCTAATCGTGTCGGCAGGAACACTGCTCTGTGTAAACTATTATGAGTCTGTAACATGATTAACAGGAACATAGTAAAAAAATAAGTATTATTCAGCTATAATTGGTTTCCGGTTTAGGGTGGCTTATGATATTATTATTATTACTATTATTGTCCCAATAAATGCATTAGCCTAGAATTTTAAATTGCACGTGTCGATCCAAGAAAATAGGATTGTTTAGGCATACAAAACAACAGTGCCTTAATACCGAGTGGAATGTGTATATGCTCTGTAAAATGCATCCCAATATTCAATCACAGATTCCTACCATGCTGCTGTTGTGTCCTGAAGTACGCTCACTGGCATTCCTCCAGGACAGCTAATTTCATGGCATGGAAAGGCCTTTGAAGAATAAAAATAATAATTTCAGAGGACGCACATACTGATACAGACATGTAAATGGTGGCTTTAAAGGGACAAGCTGATTCAAATTGAAAATGAAATCCTAACCTTTAGCTGCCCACAGAATGTGTAAGTGTGGCAGCAAAGAGAGTGGGCTTTAATGCCCACACACCTCACATATACTGTATATGTCCATGGACAGCTGAGGTTTCTGTGCTAAGAGCACTCCCAGCAGAATGACTGAGCTGTCAAAGGCAGCTCTCGGTCTCTGGTGACAACTGGGAACAATCATGTGACCACTGTGACATCCATCTAGACCCATTTAAAAGGACGCCAGGACTGGGTGGGAATGAATTAAGACTGGTACCAAAAAGTGGATGGAATTTCTGAAAAAATGTTCATTGGAGCTCACGGTTGCTTCGTCATTGACTTAACAAATTTTGTTTGAAATCGCCTAAACTATTATTCAATAACCCTATCAATGTTTTGATTTTAAAGTTCAATTTTGATAATGTGCGGAAGGGATGTCATGTTATATTATTTAAAAGAAAAAATAGCGCAGCGCTAAAAATAAAAAATAACAACACTAAAAACTAGTTAAAACAATAAAAAAATCTAGCAATCGAGAGCCATGTGCAGGGCAGGACTTAGGGTGGTGGGGGCCCCTGGGCTTGAGTCACTTCCGGGCCCTACCTTCTATACATTACTTTAAATAGAACAATTCGGGGGCGTGGCCGGAACTCGACCTGAATGGCAGCATAGACCGAGAGCTCTCTCCCAGCCCGCAGCTATAGAAGCCAGAAAAGCTGATTACACCCCGCTTTAATGGGTGGCTCCAGGACGACCAGATCCACAAAGCCCCGGGGGTCCTCACAACCCCCCCCCCCCGGGCACATCCTCCGACCTCAGGGACTACTTCACCCAGCCAGAGCTCCCGCCGGGCGGACCGGCTAAAATGGCTCCGGCCGGCGTCACAGAACAGGCCGCAGTGCTCCATCCCACCCCCATCCAAGCTCCGGAGCGACATCGGGACCCCTCGGGCCCAGAACCATCTCGGCACTCACCCGGAGAGGCGATCCGGAACCAGGGAGTGGCGAGTCCTCCGCTCGGGCCTACGGTCCTCCCTGCAACCTTCCTCCCCGCATCCCCGGCGGCCATCTTGGGACTCCACACGAGGCAGCAGCCATACACCCAATGCTCTGAGGCCTTCCCGCAGCTTCTCCGCACCGCCTCAGACCCGGGCCTTACAGGGACAGCTGCCAGCTCGCTGCCCAGCACAGGGGGAGCGGGGGAATGTCCATCTCCACAGGACGGGGCCCATTCACCTCCGGATGGCAGGACACCGGGCACTTTTACCCCACATGAGACCACCCTGCCGGACCCCCTCTCCCCCAGGGCACAGAGGCCCTCCAGACCGGGAGACCCTTACCCACAAGGCCTCCCTGCACCACCGGCGCCCCCCTGTGCCCAGGTGGCCAGCACCTCTGCTCCTCCCCACTCCCCGAGGTCGCCTGACAGGGACCACTGGCCGACACACACCCAGGACTGGAGTGAGCCCTGGGAATACCAGGCCTCTCCAAACCCCTCCTGGGGAGCCACTCTTTTCCCCCACTACCCCCACGATGCCCCTGACGGCGGTCGCGGGGCACAGGGACAACCCCCCCCAATGCCCCCGCAGTGGCACGCTTACCTCCAAGCGATCCCGACAAAGGACGACTTCAGGCAGCTTATCGAGGACGTGAAGTCCACCTGCAGATCAGAGATCCAAGCCCTACAATCGGGCCTCAAACATCTAGCAGACAGGGTGGAGATGGCAGAAGAAGAAATCCAAGAAACAAAAGTAGCAGTACACAGAACCCAAGTTCAAGGGTCAGAACACCGCACCCTCCTTAGGGACATGCAACGCCACGTAGAAGACCTGGACAACAGGGGGCGCAGGAACAACATCCGAGTTCGGGGGGTCCCAGAAGCAGAGGGCCCAGAAGATGTCCAGAACACACTACAATCGCTTTTTAACGACCTTCTGGGGGCGGACCCGACCCATGCTATTGAAATGGACAGAGCCCATCGTGCGCTACGGCCTAAAGGCACCTCTGCCAGACCCCGAGATATCATTTGCAGGCTGACATCATACCCTTCGAAAGAGAATATCATGAAGCAGACCCGCCTAGCCCTCAAGGTGACCCTAGGAGATCATCACATTCAGCTGTTCCCGGACTTGTCCTGGATCACCCTGCAAAAGAGAAGACTACTCCAACCACTGCTGCGCATTCTTCAAGAAGAGAATATACCGTACCGCTGGGGATTTCCCTTCAGCCTCACGGCCAAGCATCAAGGCAAATCGGCGACCATGAGGTATCCGGAGGACCTAGAACCTTTCTGTGACACCCTGGAGATTAGAGCACCCCAGCTTCCTGATTGGGATCTTGTGGCGACCCCACCACCGCCGCCCACAGTGTGGCAGAAGGTCCCCCCACCCAAACGCTCCCGAGGCCCGGAGAGATCCCCGAGGGGTCGGAGCTCGCAACAGAGGAGATCCTGATTGAGTCTTGCACTATCTGACTTGCTACATATCTGAAGGACCACCCCTGTCCCTGTTTACGCTTTATGGTTCGCTGTTTTTTGCTACCTTTTTCATAAGTTTTATTTTTTCTCTCTATTTTTCACCCCACGATACAGCCACCCTGGCACTAGGCCACGCAATACTCCATCTTTGGCGCCCTTGCTACAGAACTGACCAACATCACGGGCGAGTCTTGAAAAAGACCTTGGAGAGAGACTGTTCGGGCACCCCCTGCCTTCCCCCCCTCTTAGATCACTAGACTTCTAGAGCAGGCGGGTTATCACCGTCTTGCATGTTTGAATCTGGGCTCCCCTGGGTCTCCCTGGCCCACCCTATCTGGGTGGGGGCGGGGAGGCTCATGGGAGGCCTTCTGGACCTGGGCCGGCTGGTCCCATCGGGTCTGTGGATGTTGTTTTCTATGTTTATACATGATATTGCTATACTAATTACTTTTCTCTTTCTCCTAGCTTTTCCTAATCCCCTCCCTTCCTTTGTCATCGCCTGGCTCACTATGCGAAGTCACCAATCATCTCGGATCTCCTCCCGTGTGGCGCCCATCCCTGGCCGTGACTGCCCGGACCACCTTCAACAACACCAGATGAGTATTTATGCCCCCCATCCTAGCTCCCATGGCTAAGATTTTCTCCTTAAATGTTCATGGCCTGAATTCTAATCGTAAAAGGCATCTGGCACTGAGGGAGTTTAGACAGTCAGGAGCGAATGTCATACTGGTACAGGAAACTCACTTTGACAAAGAGGGCACCTTTAAATTCGCCTCCAGGTACTACTCACAAATCTACCTGTCATCAGGACCCCACAAGAGGGCGGGGGTGGCTATTCTAATCAAACAGGGGTCCCCCTTCACATACTCGTCCCACTACAGCGATCCCCAAGGCCACTTTCTCATACTCAGAGGCCTATGGCTGGACAAGGAGATCACATTTTGTGTGGTCTATGTCCCCAATGTCAGGCAGACAGGATTCCTAAATAAAATGCTAGCTCGCTTATTCCGCTCGGACCATGGGGTGTTGGTGGTGGGGGGGGACTTTAACCTAACCCAATCGGAGATGGCGGATCGCCAGGGGGTGGGCCCCAGGGCGCCCACGCCGAGGGCACTTAGAGAGTCGCAGCTTTTCCGCCAAATTACCAGAAGGTATGCCCTCTTTGATGCCTGGCGGACTCTCCATCCTGGAGACCGACAGTACACCTTTTATTCGGCCCCCCATCGCACGCACTCCCGCATAGATTACATCTTTGTTAACAATGCAACCCTACGTATGACTCGAACTGCGCGGATCCTGCCGATCTCGTGGTCGGACCACGCCCCGGTAGAGATAACCCTGGACTTAGATGCCCCAACACGTAGACCGTGCACCTGGCGTTTAAATACGTTCCTACTGCAACACCTCCCCTCAAAAACTGAACTAAATACCACGCTACAACACTATATGGCAGACAATGACACGGGGGATGTATCTATATCCACATTTTGGGAAGCCCATAAGGCGGTGATGAGGGGCAGATGCATAGCCCTCTCCTCAACCATGAAAAGGGACTCACAGGCCCTGCAGAAGCACACAGAACAGGAGCTTAGAAATCTAGAAAAGCAGCTTCAATCCAACCCCACTCTGGTTCTCCTGAAAAAAATTACGGCCCTCAGGGCAACGTTAGGAGACCTAGCCCTGGGCAGGGTAGAAAAAGCCTTACTCAAACTGAAACAGATGTTCTATGATAAAGGGAATAAGGCCCATACGCTTCTAGCCCGGAAGCTCCGGGACAACGCTCAAGTGTCGACCCCGCATCAGATCCAAAATAGCTCAGGCCGCCTGGTCTCCCACCCCACTGACGTAGCCCATTCCTTTGAAGTATTCTACAAGGCCCTGTATAATAACCCTGATATCCCCGCAAACCCCCCCACGCCTGACCTGACTAACCGTATTCAGCAGTACCTAGATCTTAGCGGTGTATCACGGCTCCAGTCCACAGATCTGGATGCTTTGAATTCTCCGATCACGCAAGAGGAAATAGAGCAAACCATCAAATCCCTACCCAATCGCAAAGCCCCAGGCCCGGACGGCTTTCCTTACGAGTACTACAAGGAATTTCTCCCTCCCCTCCTCCCCTACATGTGCAGGCTCTTCAATGCCTTCCTCCATGACACCCCGATCCCGAGAGATATGCAGAGCTCCTTTATCACAGTGATCCCCAAACCCGGGAAGGATCCCTCCCTCTGCGCTAACTACAGACCAATTGCCCTGCTGAATTCGGACCTTAAAATATTCACTAAACTCCTATCTATGCGCCTGAACACGGTCTTACCCTCCCTGATCCATAAAGATCAGGTGGGATTCGTCCCTTTCCGCCAGGCGGGTGACAATACTAGGAAGATAATAGACCTGGTTGAGGTGGTGAACAGGGAGGGCGCACAGGCCTTGCTGTTGAGCTTGGACGCAGAAAAAGCGTTTGACCGCCTGGGGTGGCCCTTCCTGTTCGCCACGCTCCGCCATGTGGGATTTAGGGGGCCCTTCTATAAAGCCATACAACACCTATATTCAAACCCATCTTCCCAAGTTAGGACCCCCTTCGCCCTGTCCGCCCCGTTGCCAATACAGAATGGCACCAGACAGGGGTGTCCACTCTCACCCCTGCTCTTTGCACTATGTGCTGAACCCCTAGCAGCGACAATCCGTGGCAACCCGGACATTAAGGGCATAGGGGTTCGAGGCAGGGAGTTTAAAATCTCCCTGTTTGCAGACGACACCATTCTCTCCTTAGTTCAACCCAGGACTTCCCTTCCAATCCTTCACGCGGAACTAGACCGCTATGGGGCTCTATCGGGATACAAAATCAATGCATCAAAGTCAGAGGCCCTCCCAATCAATATACCAGAGGGTGAGGTAGAACACTTGAAAGCCAATTTCCCCTATAGCTGGAAAAATACCGCCCTAAAATACTTGGGAATTAATATTACCCCGCAATACTCTACTCTTTACCAAGCAAACTTCCCCCCTCTCTTCCACAATATCAGGACCCTCCTCCAGCAATGGAAAAAGCACCACATCTCCCTACTCGGAAGGATCGCATCTGTGAAGATGACGATCCTCCCGAAACTGTTGTATCTCTTTCAGACCTTGCCCATCCCCGTCCCCTATGGCCAACTGAAACACTTACAAGCCGACCTACTACAATTCACCTGGAACTATGGGAGGCATAGAATCCCACGGTCGGTATTGCAGGCGGCCAGGTCGGATGGGGGCCTGGCTTTCCCCACCCTCACTAAATACTACCAGGCGGCACAACTGAGGGCAATAACTTCTTGGTTCACACTCCGTTCCTATAACAAATGGACCGAGATAGAGAAACTGTGGTTAGCTCCGATACACCCAAACAACCTTCTGTGGAATGCGAACGCAGAGGTAGAGCCAGCACGATTGCTAGGCCCGATGGCGCAGCTTAGAAAGATGTGCCGCAAACTGACACAACAACATAGACTGGTCTCTGACAGCTCGCTCCTGACCTCATTTGCTTGTAACCCCAAAATGCCAGATAGCTTAACCTACCAAATGTCCTCCCCCTGGACTACGAGAAACCTCTTCCATTTTGGAAATTTGGTGGATCCTCGCACCCGTAAACTGCGTCCCTTCACCGATCTGCAGTCCCAATATGGCCTCCCTAAGCAGGCTTTCTACGGGTATCTCCAAATCCGCCACTATGCCATGTCCTTCGCACCAGCTCTGCAATTTTCCCCCCCTACCCCTTTTGAGAACCTCATTCTGGTAGGCTTTGCACAGAGAGGTCTGATCTCAAATATTTACAAAATATTGAATGAGAGGCCCTTTGACTCAATGGGCAAACACAATTACATGATCAAGTGGGAAAAGGCACTGGGAGAGGAGATACCCCTGGAACAATGGAGGGCCATATGGAACCAAGCGTCCAAAACGTCGATATGCACGCTATACAAGGAGAATATATGCAAGATACTGTACTTCTGGTACTTGATTCCTGATGTCCTCCATGCCATCCACCCGGCCAGTTCAGACTGCTGCTGGAGATGCCAGGGAGCAAAGGGAACACTATATCATATCTATTGGGAGTGCCCGCTGATAGCCCCCTTTTGGAACTCAGTTCACCAACTTCTGACTCACCTCCTAGAAACGGAAGTACCATTCACCCCCAAATTTTTCCTGCTGGGACTGATGTCTCTGAAGGCCCCTCGCCAATACAAGAAACTAACCAGACATGTCCTTACGGCAGCTCGTTGCTTGGTGGCACTGAACTGGAAGCGCAGCCCCCCCCCCCTTCAGAGGGAGCGCTGTACGCCAGGATTAGGGATGTAGAATCAATGGAGAGGATGACAGCGAGGATTCATGATCACCTTGACGCACACAACATGGTCTGGGAGCTGTGGCGCCGCCGGGAGGACCACGGTGACTCAGAGCCAGGTATACTTTAATGACATTCCCCCCCCCCTCTCTCCCCCATCTTCTCTCTCCCTCTTCCCTCTCTTCTTTCCCTTTCATTTTTCCCTTTTTTTTTTTTTCTCTCTACTCTTTCCCTTTCTCTGGGAGTCCCTAGGGGACCCATATACTTGAATATCTAATAGCCTTATCGGTTTAAAGGTTTGGTTGACAGCATGGTACGTAAATGTTAAGATAATCAGATGAGATCAGTAATCTGCATAGATGCTAGATGTGCGGTGCTGGCACGCTCAGGAACTATTACAAACATGTAACCAAGAAGAAAAAGCAATTACTCTGTTTGTTGTAAGACCAATGCATTATAATTGTAACTGATGTGGCTTCAAATAAAACAGTTATTGATAAAAAAATAAATAGAACAATTCAATTAAAAATTAAAGAGGAAGTAAACCCCGGCCGATTTTTGCAGTTTTTCAATTATTAAGTTATAACAGCTCATCGCAATGCAATACATATATATATATATATATATATATATATATTGTGACAGCAGGAAGGTAAAGTCACCTGGTTGCATCCAGGGGGGTAGATATATTTCGCCCAGGTTCAGGCTTTACGCCGATTTATACAACTAGGTGGAGAGTTGTATAAGGCTAGTGGGCTCATTGATGACTCATACCTCTAGGGAGAGGGCTGGGCGTCGTGCAGACAGGGAGTTGATGAGGCCAGCTGAAGCTTGTCAGCTCATTTAGGCCTCTATAAAAAACTCCCAGATTCATTAGATGTTAGCTCATGCCTGGAAGCAGACCTGTGTGGACTGTCTAGGGAGAGTGAACCCCTGTGCGGTGAGAGAAAGCCTGTGTGGCTATATTTTGCTTGGACATTTAAAACCAGGGACTAGGACAGCACTAGGCTGATCCCAGTCGTTAGTTAGGAAACCTGTAAGTTTAGTCAGAGGTCAAGTTGACCAGGATTTATTTTGTTTATGTTTTTTTTGCCTTGCTGTGTTTTTGTCACTGTAAATAGAAAATAAACCGCACCTTTTTTGATTTTGAAGACCACAACCTCCGTCTGCTGGGCCTGTTTTTGGGTGGGGAGCCCATCCCGGGGGTCACACATACCCGCTACTGAGTTAACCCCCTCACAGTTGGTGGAGAACCAGTGGCAGTTTTTTTTTAAGCCAGCATGGAGGAGATACTGAAACAGCTGGCTCTAGCAAATGCCAATCAACAGCAGACAAATGCAGGTTTGCAAAGGAGCCTTGCAGCCCAGCAGCAAGCTCATCAACAGAGCCTTGCAACTTTACAACAGAGTCTGGAGGCTCAGCAACAAGCCCAACAGCAATCTGAGGCCCGCTTCATAGACCTGTTGCAGAAGCAAGAGCAGAGACTACAACAACAGATGGAAGCAGTAATGCAGCAACGTCCGCAGACCAGTGAGGAAAGCCGTCCCACTAATACCGCGTCCTTTGGGGTGAGTCGTTTATTGACAAAAATGACTGGAGAGGATGATCCAGAGGTATTTTTGACCACATTTGAAAGGACCGCTGAAAGAGAAAAGTGGCCTGAGGAGCAGTGGGCTGGACTAGTGGCTCCTCTGTTAACTGGTGAATCGCAGAAAGCTTACTATGACCTAGAGCCTAACCAAGCAAAAGACTATGTGATGCTAAAAGCTGAAATATTGGCAAGGCTGGGTGTCACCCAGGCTGTCCGGGCTCAGCGTGTGCATAACTGGACTTTCCAGCTTGGAAAACCCCCCCAGGTCTCAAATGTATGATCTCATTCACCTGAGCAGAAAGTGGCTACAGCCAGAGACTTTGTCCGCACCAAAGATTGTGGAACGTGTTGTAATGGATCGGTTTTTGAGAGCTCTTCCTACTGCCATCCAAAAGTGGGTAAGCCATGGAGACCCAGAGACGGCCGATGGTCTTGTGGATCGTGTGGAGAAATACTTGGCTACAGAGAACCTGACGGCCTCTTCCAGAGACACTCGGACTTTCCACCCTAAGACCAGACCATCCCCAGGGGCGGATAAGATGATTCCAAGGGGTAAGGGTGGAGAGAGTGAGAGGGTGGGAGCTCTACCCCAAGTTTGGCGAGAACAGCCTGGGAAATCAGCGGCTCAAGAGGCGGCAAGAAGGATCGTTTGCTACCGCTGCCGGCAAGCGGGACATATTGCAGCAAATTGCCCGGTTTTGGAGGAACCCATGCAGTGTGACTTTCTGACGGGCAGACGTCAGTCGCTGTGTGCGACAGTCGCATGCACTGCCATTCGGGGAACTGAGAAACATTTATGCAAAATGTGTATTAATGGTAGAAATGTTGTGGTATTGCTGGATTCAGGTAGCCTTGTGACCCTGATAAAGGCTGAGTTAGTTAAAACAGAGGTCTCTGGGAATAGCAAGGTAGCCGTTATTTGTGTGCATGGGGACACCCGAGAGTATCCAGTGACTACAGTGTGTTTCGAGACCCCCAAAGGTACCCTCTCTCATCCAGTGGGCTTAGTATCTCAGTTACCGCATGACGCCATTGTGGGAAGGGATTTTCCGAAGTTCTGGGAACTGTGGGATGATCCTGAGCCCCCCACTGGTGCCCCTATGTACCAGGAATGTGATAGCCAGAACTCCCCTGAGAGTGGTGAGGACTCTCCGGAATTTCCCTTGTCAGTATTGGCAGGGGAGACTCAAGAAACTGGAGAGGAGCCCACCTCCTCAGACGAAAACCTACCGTCTGTGGAGTTTTCTGATCTTGAGGTTCACAGGGAAAACTTTGCCACAGAACAGTTGAAAGACCCCGCCCTAATAAAGGCACGGGAAAACGTAGTGAAAATAGATGGCGAGTTAGTGAACCCAGATAATACCGGCACTTACCCATACTTCAGCGTAGAGAAGGACCTACTGTATCGGGTGGCAAAAAGGGCAGAAGAAACCGTTGAGCAGCTTGTGGTGCCCAAACCTTACAGGAAGTTGGTGTTGGAGTTGGCCCATGGGCACATTCTTGGAGGTCATCTGGGGACAGAGAAAACCCGAGAGAGGGTATTACAGAGATTCTATTGGCCTGGGGTGATGAAGGACATAGAAAATTATTGTTCCTCCTGCCCTGTGTGTCAGAGGTCGGCCCCGATGCCACATTTCCATAGCCCGCTGGTCCCTCTACCCATCATTGAGGTCCCGTTTGAGAGAATCGCAATGGATTTGGTAGGTCCTATAATCAAGTCCGCTAGGGGGCACCAGTACATATTGGTTATAATGGACTATGCCACCCGTTATCCAGAAGCGATCCCTCTCAGAAATACCTCGGCCAAAACCATAGCCAAAGAGCTATCTCTTGTTTTTAGCCGGGTGGGTATTTGTAAAGAACTGCTTACGGACCAAGGTACACCCTTTATGTCCCGGGTTATGAAAGAGCTGTGTAAATTGTTCAAAGTGACGCAATTGCGTACATCTGTGTATCACCCCCAAACCGATGGGCTGGTTGAAAGATTCAACAAAACCCTAAAACAAATGTTGAAGAAAGTGGTGGATAGAGATGGAAGGGATTGGGACTGTTTACTTCCTTATTTGATGTTTGCTATTAGGGAGGTGCCCCAATCCTCTACGGGATTCTCCCCCTTTGAGTTACTGTATGGGAGACACCCAAGAGGGCTGTTGGATATTGCCAAGGAAACTTGGGAAAGTGAGAGTTCTCCCCACAGGAGTGTGATTGAGCATGTCGCCCTGATGCAAGATCGAATTGCACAGGTAATGCCCATCGTGAAGGAACATTTGGCCCAAGCGCAGTTGGCACAGCAGAGAGTGTACAACCGTGGAGCCAAGACCCGTACCTTTTCCCCGGGGGATAGGATATTGGTACTTGTCCCTACGGTTGAAAGTAAATTCCTTGCCAAATGGCAAGGCCCCTACGAGATAATGGAAAAAGTGAGCGAAGTGAATTACAAGGTCAGACAACCAGGAAGGCGAAAGCCCGAACAGATCTATCACGTTAATCTGTTGAAAGCCTGGAGGGATAGAGAGTCCCTAGTCGCAGACACTTGGTCACCAGCTCAAACTGGTTGCATGATTCCTGAGGTTGGAATCGCAGCCACCTTGTCACAACCCCAACAACAGGAGGTTAAGGAGTTTGTGCTTCGCAACAAGGAGGTATTCTCTGAGCTGCCGGGACAAACATCTGGGGTAGAGCATGACATTATTACCCCGCCCGGTGAAAGGGTGAAGTTAAAACCCTATCGGATCCCAGAGGCCCGACGGGAGGCAATACGGGAGGAAGTACAGAAAATGCTGAACTTAGGGGTGATAGAGGAGTCCCAAAGTGATTGGTCTAGTCCCATTGTGTTGGTGCCTAAACCGGATGGGAGCTGGCGATTTTGTAACGATTTTCGTCAGTTGAACAAAGTTACAAAATTCGACACCTACCCCATGCCACGTATAGATGAGTTGATCGACCGGCTGGGAACAGCCCGATACATGACGACTCTTGACCTCACAAAAGGGTATTGGCAAATCCCCCTGGCCAAGTCGGCCAAAGAGAAAACCGCATTTGTAACCCCAGACGGGGCGTTCCAATATAAAAGAATGCCGTTCGGGTTACAGAATGCGCCGGCCACATTCCAGCGGAAAATGGACCAGATGCTGAGGCCCCATCGGAAGTATGCTGCGGCTTACCTGGATGACATAATTGTCCATAGCACAGATTGGGCCTCACATCTGCCAAAAGTGCAAGCAGTCCTGGACTCTGTTCGGGAAGCAGGGTTTACGGCTAACCCCAAGAAGTGTACCATTGGGCAGGAGGAGGCCAAATATCTTGGGTACACCATTGGGAGGGGAGTAATAAAACCCCAACTCAACAAAGTCGAGGCCATCCAGAGTTGGCCACGTCCCAACAGCAAGAAGCAGGTACGAGCCTTTCTGGGAATCGCTGGGTATTATCGGCGATTCATTCCCCACTTTGCTTCTAAGGCTGTGCCCCTAACCAACCTGACGAAGGGGAAAGGGTCGGTCATGATTAAATGGACCCCCGAGGCTGAGGCAGCATTCCAGTTCTTGAAACAAGCCTTATGTAGCCAGCCAGTGTTGTACTCACCCGACTTCTCTAGAGACTTTGTCGTACAAAGTGATGCGTCAGATGTGGGGTTAGGAGCAGTATTGTCCCAGGTCTGGAACGGGGAAGAGCACCCAGTCATTTACCTCAGCAGGAAGTTGAAGTCCCATGAGGTAAATTACGCCACCGTTGAAAAGGAGTGTTTAGCGGTGAAGTGGGCTCTAGATTCCCTTCGGTACTACCTGCTAGGTAGGCACTTTGACATGATTACGGATCACGCTCCGTTAAAGTGGATGGCTCAAAACAAGGAAACAAATAGAAGAGTGAATAGGTGGTTCCTGGCCCTCCAGGAATTCAACTTCACAGTAAAGCATCGCCCTGGCGTTCAAATGGGGAATGTGGATGCTTTGTCTCGAGTACATGAATGCCTGATTGCTGGTGTTCCAACCCCGAGGTTAAAACAAGAGGGGGGGGTATGTGACAGCAGGAAGGTAAAGTCACCTGGTTGCATCCAGGGGGGTAGATATATTTCGCCCAGGTTCAGGCTTTACGCCGATTTATACAACTAGGTGGAGAGTTGTATAAGGCTAGTGGGCTCATTGATGACTCATACCTCTAGGGAGAGGGCTGGGCGTCGTGCAGACAGGGAGTTGATGAGGCCAGCTGAAGCTTGTCAGCTCATTTAGGCCTCTATAAAAAACTCCCAGATTCATTAGATGTTAGCTCATGCCTGGAAGCAGACCTGTGTGGACTGTCTAGGGAGAGTGAACCCCTGTGCGGTGAGAGAAAGCCTGTGTGGCTATATTTTGCTTGGACATTTAAAACCAGGGACTAGGACAGCACTAGGCTGATCCCAGTCGTTAGTTAGGAAACCTGTAAGTTTAGTCAGAGGTCAAGTTGACCAGGATTTATTTTGTTTATGTTTTTTTTGCCTTGCTGTGTTTTTGTCACTGTAAATAGAAAATAAACCGCACCTTTTTTGATTTTGAAGACCACAACCTCCGTCTGCTGGGCCTGTTTTTGGGTGGGGAGCCCATCCCGGGGGTCACACATACCCGCTACTGAGTTAACCCCCTCACAATATATATATATATATATCCCAAAAACGAGGCCTGCAAATACCTTTTTTAGGATGGTTTGGTTTTCTGTATTTCCGGGTATCTCAAGCGCCATTCGTACTGCTGTTATGTGATTAAAATTATGACGTCGCTTCCGCCCTTACTGTGTCCCTGTTGGTAATCTCGCGCATGCGCCGTAACCATTCATTGCTGTGTCTGCGGCTGCTGTTTTCTTTCACTCCCCTTTTGTGATGTCTTCTTTAGTCACACGGGGGAGTATCAGGAAGAGTGGAAGGAGCTAAACACCGCGAGACTTCTCCTCTGTGCCGAACAGAGGGGAAGTTCTCACAGACTGCATTCCGGCAAGCTTTAAATGCCGGTTTAGAGGGGCTAATGTGCGCAAGCGTGGGGCCCCCTATGGGGCGGGGCCCATGGGCTTGAGCCCAGTCAAGCCCAATGGTAAGTCCGGCCCTGGTCATGTGTATAGTCCCAGTTCATATAGTATGAGAATGGAAGATGACGTAGAAAGATAACACCAAAAAGGTAGATACAATCCTCTTCAATAGTGACCAGGGCGCTCGGAAAACATATCCTTATTAGTGCCTCCACCACCGTATATACAGGCCGCTCACCTGAAACTGTGGACCTCTGAATTAACAGATAGGTCAATCAGGCTTTTCCCACAAGGGTAATTAAGGGTGACAATTGCCTCTAGGGGGTCCAAGAATCATGATCCAGCCCCTTCACAGCAGCAGCATCCTCTGTTGCTATGGCAATGTACGCAATGAGGAGGCGGGATCCGGATGCTAATTACACAAGGGGTTGTGTATTTAAGGAAGCTGATGCACAAGCCTTGGTAATCACTGAGGAAGTCCTGCCCACTGGGACGATAAACGTGCGGGAGGACTCAGTGACGTCATTGCAGCCAACTTTCTCTGTCTTGATGAGACGTGTGATGTACGCTCTGCATCTTAGCACTGGGTTATCAGTGCTTCATTTGTGAGTAACCTTTTTATATTAATAAAGGATGTTATTAGTTAATCAGAGAGCACTATGTATCTTTTATTGATTTTCCATGGTCACCACGTTCCTATCTACTGCTTACGAGAGTGTCATTCTGCTTCTGCTGTGAAGGGGCTGGATCTCGATTCTTGGACCCCCTGTTAAAAATATCCTGTTCTCTTTGTATTGCTTTTTTCATGTATTCCTGCTAGTCCCCCTGCTTTCCCACCTTACCAGGAATGGAAACACAACCTTCCCAGCCTGGTCATTTTGTTTACAGCCTGCCTGTCCTCCAATGGCCAAGACTTGTGCTGACACATGCAGCTCTTCACTGAGAAGATCAGTGTACTGCTTTTTCTCTGCCTCCTGCTTGCCATCCTAGACTATGGCACATGGTTTCCAACCATCAGTAAATTTACTGACAGTTTGTAAAAATCAGTGACTTTTACAACTGTTCGTAAATATCAGGGGCTGATAATTTGTCATGCCATGTTGACTGTTCTAAGTGTAAACCAGGCAAATTATTTATGTGTAATGTCAGTGTTTCCATATTATGTTTATACTGTTTAAATATCAATTGTCTTATTTTTTTAATAGGAATTCTGTCATTTTTCAGGTTGTCGGTAAAAAAAGTGCTGTCAGTAAATGTCCCATGTTTTGTCAGTAAAAAATGCGTCAGGATTCAACCCTGCCATGGGGGTTGTGTGTTTCTATTGATGCACACAGTGTAGAGAGACACAACTCTACTCCCTGCATGCAAGGGTTGCTCCAAAGGATGCTACAAGAGAAAGGAGCCACCCTAAAGCAGCATACCTGGGACAGTGGTGATGGAACCAGCTAAAAACTGGGACACTGGCAAGGATAAAGAAGCTGCATGCTCACACCATGTGCGGAAATGTGAGTTTTTATACACCTATTTCTGCAGGGGCACAAAGAAAATTATTGTTTTCTATGTGCTCTGTTCACACCACAACACCGGTTTTATGTGAAGATTTTTTCTGCTCAGAAATCTGTAACATGCATGCGGTTTTCTGCACAGAAAAAAACTCACATGACATCAACATTGTGGTGTGAACAGGGCACAACTGTTTTCTTTGTGTCCTTGCAGAGACCTACATTAGATATATGCACATCTCTGCACATGGTGTAAACAAGCCAATGCACGTCAAACCTGTGTTTTTTCTGTAGTACACAGATCCCTGTCCTGCTTACCTCCACTTGCAGGATAGGACACACCATGCCACATGCCCAGTATCCTCCATTAGGTAGAGGGTGAGCGGTGTTAACAGTTTTGGGTCCTGCAGCGAGTTACCTCGTTCCGTTGGTTCTTGTCCCTAGAGTGTAGGGAAAAGTCTATTCTCTAATAAGAAGGCCAATGTCAAGACAGTGTTAAACTCCAACAGACGAGTTTATTTTCTCTTTGCTAGTAACTTAGTAGGAAAAGTTGAAGATAGAGATAGAGTTGGACAGGGAGGCAGGTTCAGGCACACGGTACTTATTTACCCTCATCGCCACTCAAGCCTGAGTGGGTTTTGCTCACCCGGATAGTTCCCTCTCACGGTCCTAGCAGCTGGAGCGGAGCACGAACAATTACTTTAGCTTTGTTTCTCCTAGGGACGTGTTAAGAAGATCCTCTGCCACAGAACCTTTTAGCTCCTAAGTCCCGAACTTTTCAGCACTTGTAACTAGAGACCGTAGGTGCCAATGGGGCATGTTACAAGAGCTTATGGTGTATCACAGAATCCTTCCCTCTGACAGGTAACCAGGCCTCTCCCGAGACGGCGCCATCCTTCTCCGATCCCCTTAGAAAGGTCCTCTCCTGGTTGCCTCTCCTTCAGAGCAGGTCACCCTCCCACGGGCACCCTGGGATTCCGCTGCTTGGTTGTAGGCCTCAGTTAAAGGTACTGGGCCTACCTGGAACGATGGGGCCTCGGGCTAAAGGTGCCCGGGACCCAGCACATTCACACGCACCCCTGGCCATGAGGGCCACCGAAGGTGGGGTACGTGCCAAGGACAAAGACCCTGCACCAATGGCTTCTGCCCCTTAAGTACCCTCTCCCAGCATGCACAGCAGGCAGAACACGCCCACCGCACGGCCGCCAAGAGAGGACACCCAATCACGCTGCTATGTTTCCTGTGGTTCAACCTGGGACCTGGGCAACATTGCCACCTGCAGGTCAAAGGGAACTGCACGACCAGACAACATTGCAGCAGAGCAGAATCCAATCCTAAAGAAAACAAACAGCCTAAGCCAAACTAATGCTCAGGCTACCCCCTAAATTTCAAATATAGCGGCCCCCAAATATGGGGACCCCGCTACATTTCCTACAGTTTTTATGCACATATGGTGTCAACAAAGCCTAAGTAGACTTCCTGATTTTAACACAATAGCAGTTTGCTTTATAGAATTATTATCTCACTGAAAGATTTCACTTGTTGCTTGCAAAAGCTACTAAAGATATTACCACAAAGTAGTCAATTAATGTAGGGTAGAGAGTTAGAGTAAAAGTGTTTTACAATTTTGATAAGATTTTATAAAAATGTATTAAAATATCAAAAAAGGGGAAAAATGGATGAAAAGAATACGGTAAGTGCCCATTCACACCTTGGCTTCTTGGTGTATTGCATTAATCACAACACACATTGAGATACAGTACGTGTATTTTAGGGTGCCATTTTGAATGTACCGCAACTCCGGCACATATCTTGCAGCACACCACAATGCATAGTAACACAATACTATACAATGTGGTGTGCTGAATTGCAATGGTGCATGGTGCACCCCACCAGAAATCCTTCCTAGCACAATCCTTTTTCCTCCCCAAAACCCCCTTTTAGCACAACCCCCCCCCAGCACAAATCCCCTCCTTTCCAAAAAAAACCCTTCTGGCACAGATCCTTCCCCTCAACCTCCCTTCTATTACAAGTCCTCATCCCTCCCCCCCAATCCCAACTTTTAGCATTAATTCTCTACTCTCCCCCCACCACTGGATCCCCCCTTCTAGCACAAATTAACTTCCACCACAAATCCCCCCACCCAACCCAAATCCTCTCTCTCTCCCAAATCCCCCCATCTAGCACAAATCCCTCCCCTCAAATTCCCTTCTAATACAAGTCCTCATCCCTCCCCACAAATCCTCTCTCCCCCTGCATCGTTCTTTGTACCCGTCCCCACAGGTCATTATATCTCTTACGACCTTACTGATCTCAGATACAGCGTGGTACATGGGAGATGTTCTTTCTCCCAGGTTCCTCCATTTGTGTTGTGTCATATCATATGGCATGTCAGAGCCGAGCAAGGACTTAAGAGAAGGTTCCCTTGACTTGAATGACGGCTGCTGCAGTGGCAGGGGAGTGCAGCATTGGGGGTCGGAGCACCCCGCAGGAGATGCGAGGCATGTTCCCTGGGTGCCTGGTGTGAGTGATGCCCCTGCTGTGTTTGGAATTTCACAGATGATTGTAAGCAGATTATTTAGAGCCTGTTATTGCTGAGTATGATATTCTTGGTGTGAGATTATAACCATTAATTAATTACTAACCTTTCAGGAATAGCAAGTTCCTTTTGTTTCAAATAATTATATACCTATACACAGTAACATGCAAAATCTGGAATATTGCTGCACGCCTTAGTATCTTTATTGAAGCATTAAAATCACATCACAGGTATGACAGGAACAAGCAGGGTAACGCGTTTTGTGCTAAAGTCAGCGCTTACTCAAACCCCATATACACATACATTGCATGAAATATATACAGTATATGCCTGATACAAGTGAGCATGGTGTGGCAATTAGGCAATTGAACAATTAACCAATAAATCAATTAGAAATACACTCCCACTACACTAATGAGAGCCTATGCTCCTTGCCTTCCCATACTAACATGTCATATAACGTATAAATCAAAAAACAAAAAATCACAAACAAAACAAGCCACAAATCTCCTCCAACCCGTAACCCACCAACACAGATCCAGCAGCAAATGCAAAATGACCTTGCGGGAGAGCACAGGGAAGGAGACAGTCAGCCAACTACAACAGGACACCCTCACAAACTAAGTGCACATACCATCACAATATGAGAGATACACATAATGTTGTTTCCTCCTCTGACAGGCTGTGTGGCTAACAAGCCATTCATATGCCAGACAGCCCAAGGTGACCTATAACAACTAATACAACTGCTTTTAAAAACTTCAAAATATGCTAGGTGAGATTGAGAGTGTCCGAGAATTCAAAAACAAACAAAAATCCATAAAAACAATGCAAGAATAAAAGATAAAAAATATATAAAAATAATCCAACAAAAAAACGGACCCCTGGGAACCCTATACAAAAAAGGTATGGTTGGAAGAAAGGAGGAATAATCTCTGTATGGACCAAACACAGATATAATACCAAACCTACTTACTGACTTCATATAACGTGCTAAATGTGGTGTGATATAAAAGATCGTCAGTACCATAATGGCTGTTCATAAAATTATTCAAACTAAAATGCCACGGTGTTCATATAAATACATCACACCACCATGCAAGGATACAGACCAACACACCCTCCAGATGGCACTAACAGCTCCCTTGTTTATTCATAGAAATGTGTAAGGTGCCAATCATAATTTAACCCCTTTGGAACTCTAGTACGCAAATTTAAGATCCAATAGACCTTGCGTTTACAGAGAGACCTAAACCTGTCACCACCATGTCTGGGAGTACCCACCTTCTCTACAGCCTGTACACAGATGGCCATTGTGTTGCCCATATGATGTTCATTGAAGTGTCATGCCACACTTTTATCCTTATGTTTAAAGGTGTCATATACATGGTCTCTCAGGCGGTCGTGTAACCGCCTGGTTGTTCTTCCAACATCAACATACTGGACATTACATGTAGCACAAGTGATGAGGTATATTACATTTTGGTGTTGCAAGTAATGAAAGATCATACACCGTACTCTCTTCCACTTGTGCTAGATCTAAATTTATCTCCTTCCATAATTCTCAGGCAACATGGACAATCATTTGCACCACATATGAAGTTGCCTCTAAAGCATAACCAATGTGTGTTACCAGGTCTCTTCGATGAAAAACAACTAGGGGATAAAGACTGTCCCAAAGTAGGGACTCGTCTTGACGCCACTTTAATCCCATTTTTAAGTACTTTGGTGTAGACCTCATCCTGATATAGTAGTGGAATATACTTCTCTACAATGTTCCTCACTTTGTAAAATTCCATGCTTTAATCTGTGGAAAATACTGGTGCACTACAATCACCACCCCTTTTCCTCTTACCCCTCAGGAGGTTCCCCCTGGATGTGGCCCCAGCCATGTCCAGCGTTCTACTCAAATCAGCGGAATAACCACGCTGTATGAAGCGCTGACACATTTGTTCAGATTCCTACTGCTAATCCACTTCCTCAGAGCAGATGCGGCAAACCCTCAGCATCTGACCCACTGGAATACCCCTGATAGAGTGTCTGGGGTGTCCAAAGTTAGTTCTGAGAATGGTATTACCTGACAATGGTTTCCTGTATATATTGGTTCTGACTTTGCCCCCTCTATGTGAAAGTGCCACATCCAAAAATGGTATAGTATGCTATGTTCGCTTTGTTGTCCTGTGAATCCTAGGTTTCATTCATTTCTATTAAGATATTCCATACATTTTTCCAACATAAACCCAGATCCATCGAGGACAAACTATCCCCTAGTTAGTTTTCATCAAAGAGACCTGGTAACACACATTGGTTAAGCTTCAGAGGCAACTTCAAATGTGGTGCAAATGATTGTCCATGTTGTCCGAGAATTATTGAAGGGGATAAATTTATATCTAGCAAGTATGGAAGAGAGTATGGGGTAAAATCTTTCATTAATTGCAATACAAAAAATTTAATATACCTCATCACTTGTGCTATATGTAATGTCCAGTATGTTGGAAGAATGACCAGGCGGTTACGCGGCCGCCTGAGAGACCATGTATATTACACTTTTAACCATAAGGATAAAAGTGGATTATTGAAAACAAAATACCCCCCCCCCCCCCACAAAGGTGTGGGGCTTTTAGAGCAACTTGGAGAAAGGATCATAAAAGTATATAGAAAAGGTTCATAGATTTATTAAAGTAATTGTTTAAAATCTAATAGGAACATATGTCACCATATAGGACCCATGATTAACAATAAAAACAATACAGTTGATGTAAATTCAAAATTCTGAATTTACATCAACTGTATTGTTTTTATTGTTAATTATGGGTCCTATTTGGTGACATATGTTCCTATTAGATTTGAACAATTACTTTAATAAATCTATGAACCTTTTCTATATACTTTTATGATCCTTTCTTCAAGTTGCCCTAAAAGCCCCACACCTTTGTGGGGGGGTATTTTGTTTTCAATAATCTACTTTCGGGGTGTTGGCAACAACTCGGTCCCTTTAGGTGAAACTCCCATTTTCAAGTTAATAAGGATAAAAGTGTGGCACGCCACTTCAATGAACATCATATGGAGAACACAATGGCTATTGGTGTACAGGCTTTAGAGAAGGTGGATACTCCCAGACATGGTGGTGACAGGTATAGGTCTCTCTGTAAACGCGAGGTCTATTGGATCTTTAATTAGCGTACTAGAGTTCCAAAGGGGTTAAACTATGAGTGGCACCTTACACATTTCTATGAATAAACAAGGGAGCTGCTAGTGCCATCTGGAGGGTGTGTTGGTCTGTATCCTTGCATGGTGGTGTGATGTATATATATGAACACCGTGGCATTTTAGTTTGAATAATTTTATGAACAGCCATTATGGTACTGACGATCATTTAAATCACACCACATTTAGTACGTTATATGGAGTCAGTAAGTAGGTTTGGTATTATATCTGTGTTTGGTCCATACGGGGATTATTCCTTCTTCATCCAACTGTACCATTCCTTTTGTCCAACAGTACCTTTTTTGTATAGGGTTCCCAGGGGTCAGTTTTTTGTTGGATTATTTTTATCTTATTTTTTTTACCTTTTATTCTTGCATTGTTTTTAATGGATTTTTTGTTTGTTTTTGAATTTTCCGACACTCTATCTCACCTAGCATATTTTGATGTTTTACAAACCGTTGAATTTGTTGTTATAGGTCACCATGGGCTGTCTGGCATACTGTGAATGGCTTCTTAGCCACGCAGCCTGTCAGAGGAGGAAACAAAATTATGTGTATAGCCTCGTACACAC
The DNA here is from genome assembly GCA_029206835.1 of Rana muscosa. Taxonomy (NCBI): domain Eukaryota; kingdom Metazoa; phylum Chordata; class Amphibia; order Anura; family Ranidae; genus Rana; species Rana muscosa. The sequence goes on from CM055120.1 coordinate 165,059,870, forward strand.
GGCCGAGATTCTCGGCGAAAAAAACATGTCGTTTTTTTCGACGAGATTCTTGGACAAGAAACTTGTCCCGGCCGAGTGTACACACGCTCGATTCAAAGAACCCGTGGTTCTTTGAATGGAGCGTACGCAGTGACATCAGCGACTACGACGAGCATGCGCTCGTCACATTCGATGCCGTCGCCGCCATCTTGGTATACCCTACCTATGCCTAGGAAGCTACCGCGCATGCGTCGAATTCATTTCGAACATGCGCGGGCTTCCCGGAGGACAGGTAAGTGTACACACACTCACTTTTCTCGTCGAGAAACAGGCTGACGAGAATCTCGACGAGAAAATAAAGAGCAGGTTCTCTATTTTCTCGTCGAGATTACTTGTCGGTTTTCTTGACGAGAAACCATACACACGAACGAATTTCTCGGCAAGACATCTCTGCCAGCAAGTTTCTTGCTGGTTCTTGCCGAGAAACTCGGTCGTGTGTACGAGGCCTATCTCTCATATTGTGGCGTTATGTGCAATTAGTTTGTGAGGGTGTCCTGCTGTAGTTGGCTGACTGTCTGCTTCCCTGTGCTCTCCCGCACAGTCATCCAGCAGTTGCTGCTGGATCTGTGTTGGTGGGTTATGGGTTGGAGGAGATTTGTGTGCCTGTTTTGTTTGTGATTTTTTGTTTTTTGATTTATATGTTATATAACATGTTAGTATGGGAAGGCAAGAAGCATAGGCTCTCATTAGTGTAGTGGGAGTGTATTTCTAATTAATTTATTGGTTAATTGTTCGATTGCTTAATTGCCACACCATGCTTATGTAGCGGCCTCCTCCCCCTCACTCTCGTATCAGCTCGTCTGTCTCTTGTCTAGGGGTTACCTTAGAGGAGAGGGAGCGGGGTCACCACACCAAGCCTTCACCGCAAGTAGTTGTGTGGTGTGAGCAAAGTTCTTTTACCTCCAGGCCGGTGTCCTGCATCAGAGCCTCCACCTCCTTTGGAACAATGTCTCCCAGAAAATGAGCCCCACACCAATAAAGTCCAACACTCTTTTATTCTTCCGATAACAGAGTATACACAACAGTTGAACTCCTTCTCTCGAGTAGAACAGACAAGGGGGGGTGTGGGAACGAGTAGGCCCCAGACACAACGAACTCTCCACTTTCCTTCCTGAAAGTGGGTTGCGGTCTCCGAGCGAGGGGGAATTTCCTTCCAGGTGGTCTCCGATGGGAGGCTCACCTGTCACTGGCAATATGCTGCACCAGGTCTTCAAGCACGTATCTCCCACCGGTCCATTACGCCTTCCGGATTCGGATACCCACTCCCGGGGTTCCCTAGGACCTCCTTCCCTCGCGGAACTCAGTGTTGGGCACTGAGCTCCAGACCTCCATCCAAGTACCTCACCCCAGGCTAAAGGTGCCTGGGATGGAACACGACCTCCGAACGTCCTCTAGGCCTAGACCGCCTAGGACTCCAACACGACCACCGCCCTCAGGCTGAAGGTGCCTGGGACTCCGACCCCGTGACAAAGTTGACCGGCCCCTTTATACCCTCCCCCAGCAAGCACGGCGGGTTCCCCGCCCCACCATACTGCTGCCGAGAAAGGACAAAAAAGGGGCACGGCACACAGCAATGGTTCAACCCTAGTCCGAGGTGATAGCGCCACCCGCTGGGCTGCAGGGAACTGCACACTACTGGTGTCTCTGCCAGGTTTAAATGCACAGGAAAAGTGCATGCCCGCTACATTCTCCCCCTGGTGGTTTGACACTGGTCCCCAGTGTCTGGAGTAAACTATGCCCTCAACGGGTGACATAGCCCAGTCCAGAAACCAACTATAAATTGTACAAAAATATAACTTTTTTTGTTTTAAACTACCTAACTGAAGCAGTTGTGTCTGAGCCCTACATGAAAGGGAAGGGAAACAACAACACTTAACCATAATATTGAAAATCACATTTTCATATCACACTTTTCCCACCCATCCTGACTAAGATCCACCCCATTCTCAGTGGTCTTGACGGGATGCTCTCCTGCAGAGGGAAAAAGAAAATTAACAAACATAAACCCTGACACATGTATTCGTGTAAGAGGAAAGAAACTTCTTCGTAAAGAAATCCCTTTTCTCCATAGAGTGAGTGTGTGAAAAGTTTTAACGATGCGCAACACTGCCACCTGGTGACAGCGTCGCGGTAACTGCACTCGTGGAACTTTCCTTCTTCTTTGGGCCCTATCTACCCCAGTGTCCATGATGACTGCTGGAAAAGTCCCTCAGCTCTTCTGGGTAACAGAACAACAAACTCTGGAAAGTTCAGCAATGCAAAAGACTACAAGAACAGAGTCTCTTTCCTCCTACAGATAGAAGCGAGGGTGCGGCAGAACAAGGGGCTTCAGATGGTGATCCAGAGTCTCTATTTGGTATTCAACATCTTCCCCCTCTTTGCGTCGAATCAGCACCTTGTCCGCGTGGATATGCCGTCCCAGCATCCACTCTGCCTTGCAGTCTTTAAAACGCTGAGATGCTTTGGGAGAACACGCAAGGTACCTGCGGGCGTGTGGAACCTGAATGTGGGTCCACACAAAGTCATTGTACCAGCACTCCCGACACACTTCCACTTTGTACAAGAGTTCTTTGGACAAGTATGGGTACTGTCACCCATACTCTGCAGCAACCTTCAGTCCGAATAGGCGTTGTAGTCTCGCCAGCAGAGGCATGGTGGCTTTGTCCCCTTCGCCTGGCAAGACTATAGCATCCGGGTGACGAGGGACCTTGATCACATCTGGTCTGGGCATAGGTGCCCGTAATAACAGTCTTTACTCCCCGGTACTGGCAACAAGTGGCACCGGGGACGTAGGCCGGGGACGGGACTTCTCCTCAGGCGCTGAGGCCTCCACCCGGGGTGTGCTGTCCCCTGTAGACATGGGTGGGTCTCTGGTTCTGCGGGACGAGGCGAGAGGTACTTTGTCCCAGCCTTTCTGAGCGAGCCGCTCATCAATGACCACATCGTCTCCCGAATCGGAGAGCGATTCCAGGTCGGAGGTATCACACTCCTCCGCGGGCAGGTAGCCTGCAGTAGAGACTGAGCTGCCACCTCCGCCCACACACCAAGTCCCTCCGCCCGGCTTACCTCGGCCTTTACTTGGGAGGGGATGTCCGGAGCTTCTGTCAACGGATCCATCCGGGCCGGGCGTAGGCGGGCGGGATGGTCTACCACAACCGCTGGATGGGGCTACCATGCCGGTCTTTCTCTTCGGTGGTGGACACTGCGAGACCGTGGTGACTGAGTCAGCATCCTCGGATTTCTCCCGTTGAGTATTCGCGACCTCCTCCGCGGTCGCTGCAGTGCGCACAGGGGTGGCTGTCAAAGCACTGATTCCTCCTTTGTGAGTGGTGTTGCCTACAGCACAGCCGGGGTAAATGGTCCTTGGCTTCTCAATAACCGAGTCCACTTCGAACAGGAACTCCCCGCAGGCCTCACATCGCCCGAATGGCTTCAGTTGGCACACCAGTCCCGAACAGCCGGGACAAATCACACCCAGGGCCTCAACGTCCATGCACGAATACAAGGCGAATCGACCCCTTGGCTTTAGCCGAATCCTAGTATCGGTCACCGGAGCAGTAGCAGTCAAAGTCGTGGTCGAAGGATGGACCGGAATCTACGACGTATGTCCGAACATGGTGACTTGCTGTTGGTCCATTGCGCACTGCAAGTTTTTGCGCCAAGTCCCACGTGTAATCCTTCACACGTATCGGACCCCTCCCCTTTTCTCCAGTTCGCGGGCTTTTCTTCTTTTCTTTCTGAGTCACGCCCACGAACTAAGCGATGGGGGTGTGCCTGGTGGCGCAGTGCAAATAGAAGCCCCCACGTGTACTACTTCACACGGCTGAGCTCCCCCCTTTTCTCGCTCTTCTGTGCGGGCCTTTCCCTTCACCGGGTCATGTCCACGACTTCGAGCAGGGATGCACTTTGGCCAATGATGGCAGGCCTACTCGTAACTCCTCCGGGCAGACACGTCCAAACTCCGTTGTAGCATGAACACCATCCCGGACGAGCCCCCATGTGTAGCGGCCTCCTCCCCCTCACTCTCGTATCAGCTCGTCTGTCTCTTGTCTAGGGGTTACCTTAGAGGAGAGAGAGCGGGGTCACCAGGCCAAGCCTTCACCGCAAGTAGTTGTGTGGTGTAAGCAAAGTTCTTTTACCTCCAGGCCGGTGTCCTGCATCAGAGCCTCCACCTCCTTTGGAACAATGTCTGCCAGAAAATGAGCCCCACACCAATAAAGTCCAACACTCTTTTATTCTTCCGATAACAGAGTATACACAACAGTTGAACTCCTTCTCTCGAGTAGAACAGACAAGGGGGGGTGTGGGAACGAGTAGGCCCCAGACACAACAAACTTTCCACTTTCCTTCCTGAAAGTGGGTTGCGGTCTCCGAGCGAGGGGGTATTTCCTTCCAGGTGGTCTCCGATGGGAGGCTCACCTGTCACTGGCAATATGCTGCACCAGGTCTTCAAGCAAGTATCTCCCACCGGTCCATTACGCCTTCCGGATTCGGGTACCCACTCCCGGGGTTCCCTAGGACCTCCTTCCCTCGCGGAACTCAGTGTTGGGCACTGAGCTCCAGACCTCCATCCAAGTACCTCACCCCAGGCTAAAGGTGCCTGGGATGGAACACGACCTCCGAACGTCCTCTAGGCCTAGACCGCCTAGGACTCCAACACGACCACCGCCCTCAGGCTGAAGGTGCCTGGGACTCCGACCCCGTGACAAAGATGACCGGCCCCTTTATACCCTCCCCCAGCAAGCACGGCGGGTTCCCCGCCCCACCATACCACTGCCGAGAAAGGACAAAGAGGGGCACAGCACACAGCAATGGTTCAACCCTAGCCCGAGGTGACAGCGCCACCCGCTGGGCTGCAGGGAACTGCACACTACTGGTGTCTCTGCCAGGTTTAAATGCACAGGAAAAATGCATGCCCGCTACACTTACTTGTATCATGCATATATATATTTCATGCAATGTATGTGTATGAGGTTTGAGTAAGCACTGACTTTAGTGTGAAACGCGCTACCCTGCTTGTTCCTGTCATACCTGTGATGTGATTTTAATAAAGATACCAAGGGGTGCAGCAATATTCTGGATTTTGCATGTTACTGAGTCTCACAGACGAGCTATGCAGCACCCTGGGTTCCAGTTCACAACATGTGAGAGTCAGTCACTCACCTAGAGCGGAATTTCTTTGGCTTTAGCGTACATACCTATGCAATTTCTAATTTTTTTAATACAAGGGTAGCCAACCCTGGAGAGCTGGAGATCTACCTGAACAACAAGGAAGAAATCAAAGAATGCCAGAGTGCAGCAAGCTTCTTTTTTTTTTTTTTTTTTTTCTTTTTAAGGAGATAACACAGCAAGGCCTATTAAAAAGGAAGTTGGTTTTAATAATTTAGGGGTCCATAGAAAGTAACAGAATTCAGAGATCATTAGTATGTAATGCAAAGTACAGGAGTCAGGATTACAGTGATACTAAAGTCTTTTTTTAATTTTTTTTTGCTTATGTAGCACCCTGATGTTTAGGCAGGGTTGCTATCAAATTTAGTTGCCAGGTGATAGTTGCCTTGGCCAATTGTTAGGAGATCAGTTGATTCCTCTCTAAATCTGGACTTGTTGCACCCTTTCTCTTATGTCACTGGGTGGCACTATGCTAGTGACATTAGATAAGACAGGGGCTTTGCGAGCTCAGACATGAATGTATGGTGTGTCTCAGCCAATGGGCAGCGATGTTCTTTGGTCCCTTGGCCTGCTAGGAGAGCCTATTTATTTGGGTGGAGTCAGGTGATCGGATTCTGTGCCACCTGGACTGATGTCTGGATGGATGTGTGTTGTATTGCCCCGTGCTGCTAGGCCGGAAGCCTGAGGCCTATCCCGGGGACACCTGGCTGCTAGGCTTCCTGAGGCCTATCCAGGAGCAGGAGAAGCAGCGTAGGGTTCGGACTACTGGCTTGTAGTCAAACCAGAAGTAGTGGTTCAGCCGGATGGGGAACCAGCTGTGGTCAGAGGTAGAGGGGAAGCTGTCGCCACTAAGGGACCATCGACCTTGTTACCGGAGACCACTGTGAGTAAGCTGAAGCAAGTACCAGAGCAGTCTTCTCACGGGACGGTGAAGAAATGGGAAAACTTTAGTGAGTGCCAAGCCAGGGACCCAGCGGGACAGCAGAAGTGAGGCTTGCGGAGCATCAGTGGGTGCCAAGCCAAGGACCTAGCAGGTCAGCAGGGGTGATGCTTGAAGAGTATCTGTGAGTGCCAAACCTGGGACCCAGCAAGGAAGCGGGGGTTACGCTTGAGGAAGATATACTGAGCACTAAAGTGGAAGAGCGCAGGGGATCCAGTGGCTATTGGATCCGAAGTCTAGTGAAAGACTGGGAATTCGTTCAGTAAAGACCCACAGTGAGTGACTGTGGAGTAAGCGGAGAACTGTTTGTGTTGCCAATAGTTGAATACAACTACCGTTAGTAACTGCTACAAGATTATTGCCATAGGAGACAGTGGTCCTACCTATACAAAACCGGTGTCTGGCTGGAGGCTATGTACCTATAGAAGTCTCGGAGTCTGCCAATTATCATTGCATCTACTTAAGGGTGTCCCTCTCTCCCCCAGTTCTGTTTAAGAGACAGTAAATCTCTTTGCATTCAAAAAGTGTCTGGCACCCACCATTTCATCTTGCATTACACCCACCATGCCTCAAAACCCACTCTACACAGAAGGATGTCAGCTGTCCCTGACTCTGGATGTCACCATTAGGCCTTTGGAGGTCTCGGAACTTGCTACACTTAAAAATAACAAACATGTTATACTTACCTTCTCTGTGCAGTGGTTTTGCACAGAGGTAGCCCAGATCCTCCTCTTCTCAGTTCCCTCGCTTGCGCTCCTGGCCCCTCCTTCCTGCTGATTGCCCCCACAATAAGCAGCTTGCTGTGGGGGAACCTAAGCAGAGCTGTTGCTCTGTGTGTCCATTCAGACACGGAGCCTCAGCTTGGCACCGTCCCCTCTCTCTCCTCATTGGCTCACTGATTTTGATTGACAGCAGTGGGAGCCAATGGCTCCTGCTGCTGTGTCTCAGCCAATCAGGAGGAAGAGTCCCGGACACCCGAGTCTCTTGTGCAACATCACTGGATCGAGATGGGGCTCAGGTAAGTATTAAGGGGGCTGAGGGGGGCTGCTACACACAGAAGGTTTTTTTTTTTTTTTTTTATTCTTTATTTATAGCAGAGGAACTGGTCCACATGGACTCCAACAGTATACAGTTATTGCATATATCAATATTACAAGACAGTGTGTAACATAGAAAGAACTATATCCCAGAAGCACTAGGTGTCTAGTAAATCCCACAGAGGTGTATCTCCCCGAAACGGGAGATCCACAGTAGGGCTGTGATGTTTCTAACTGTGATATGTGCGGGTACACATGTCCATGGGAGGGGGGTATGAGACCGTTCGAGTCCCGCGGATACAGACTCCCCTCTGGTTTTCACATTTACTTATAGAGAGAAGAGAAAAGAAGAAATTACAGTAATAGAGAAAAATTAAAGCAATAAACCGCGCTAGCCAGTAACATAAATAAATATACAGCAGCACCTGTGATATGTGATAACATATAAAGTATACAAAAGAATAAAAAAGAACAAGTGCGCTAATGTGAATTGACTAATAATCAAAAATTATGAATCCACACATATATTGAATAAATAAATTCCTCACTACGGGACAGGTACGGCGGACCGGCCGGTTGTTATGTTCTTTAAATTGTACATTGTGTAAGTGTTTTTAAAAATAAATTTTACATTGGGTAATGCACTATTGAGCCTCCTCTCTCTCCTTGGGAAATCTTTGCTGTATCCACTGCCTATCAAGTGACGTTGGAACTCTGCGAAGTTTATCTGGATTTCTCTGGATCTCCCCCTGGGATTGCTGATGGGCTTATTTGTTTCTTACCTCTGTGACGTTGGAACTCTGCAAAGTTTATCTGGATTTCTCTGGATCTCCCCCTGGGATTGCTGATGGGCTTATTTGTTTCTTACCTCTGGTAAGCAGTTTGATTGTTGGTGGTGGACACGGGTGTGCATGCACCGAATTTCAAACTTTTTGCGGTTCACCTCTTCACGGCTTCCCTTCATTGCTGATTTTTGATGGGACTTATTTAGGATATATTCATTTTTACAGGACACATTCATTGTTATCACTGTTGGACTTTATTTATTCAATATATGTGTGGATTCATAATTTTTGATTATTAGTCAATTCACATTAGCGCACTTGTTCTTTTTTATTCTACAGTAATAGAGAGTTGGAGTAGACTTGAGAGCCCGAGAGAATGGATAATATGGAAAAAATAATACAGAGTGTGGTAGGGAGGGAGGAAGGGGAGAGGAAAGGGAGGGGAAAGGGCTGGGAGAGAATCAGGGTATGGAAGATTACCCCATGGGGGTGGTGGTATTACTCCCATAGTCCGCCAGAGCGTCGCAATTCGCCACCGATCGAGCATACAGGAGGGTGGATGTTGGGTAGGCTGTCATGTGGGTGGCTCGATCCCCCTAAGGGATTGTCCTTCGTCAGAATATTTGATTATATTCCACAGTCTCCACGTCCTGGTGTAAGTTTCCTGTCTATGTTGGCTGGTGAGGATTAGATCTTCCATGTGGTTAATGTTGACTATTCTGCGGAGCCACTGGGCAATTGACGGTGGGTGTGGAGATTTCCAATTGAGGGGAATGCAGGCCTTGGCCGCGTCAAGAAGGTGGCGGACCACCGATTTTTTATATACCTTTGCAGGTGTGTCGTTTGCATGAAGGAGGAAATATGCCAGTTCGTCCGGTACAGTGCGGTCTGAGAAGCCCTGGGTAATGCGGCAGACTTCACCCCAGAAGTTCCGTAGCCGCGGACAGGACCAGAAAATGTGCAGAAGGGTGCCCTCTCCCTCCTGGCACCGCCAGCAGCAGTCAGAGGTCATAGGAAACAATTTATGCAGAAGGGAGGGGTCCTATACCACCGCGTAAGGAGTTTGTAGTTGGTTTCTTGGGCTCTTGTGCATTGGGAAGATTTGTGAGTGAACCTCAGTATGTGCTGCTTTCTATCATCTGAAAGGTGGCAGTCTAGGTCTCTCTCCCACCTAGTGAGGCTTGGAATTTGGTAGGGTCTCTGCGGTTGATTCAGCATAGCATAGGTCAGTAATAGCGTATGGTGTATCGTTCCCGATTCCATACACAGGCCCTCCAGGGTCGTTATGGGCTGGTGTGAGTCATTAGGAGGTGGCGTAAGGCTAGTCAGGAAGTGGCTGAGCTGTAGTGCCCTCATGAAGTCCAGTCTGTAGGGGCCTCCCTGGTCTGACAGTTCTGCGTGTGTCCTCCACCTCCCCAGCACACTGTAGTGGGATGCCCTGTAAAGCCCAGCCTCTCGTAGCATGAGGAATTTCCTGTCAAACAGTCCCGGCGTGAACCGGGGGTGTCCAATCACCGGTCTCAGAGGTGATGTTGGAGACGAAAGGACACAGAAGGTTTTTTATCTTAATGCATAGAATGCATTAAGATAAAAAAACTTTTGCCTTTAGAACAGTGGTTCTCAACCCTTCCAGTGCCGTGACCCCTCGATAACATTTCCCCCTAACAGAAAAAAATAAATTGTACCGTGGGTTGTCAGCACCCAAGACAAGAGAAGTAATTTGCACCCCTAACCCATTGATATTTAGCGCTCCCTGAGTCCCTTCCACTCGTACAGTATTAAAACTCCTTATGGTACATTTTAGAATGTACCATGCTCTATGTTCTCCTTTCTTTCCCTTTTATCTCTCCATATCGTAATTTCCAGTTTTTTTCCCCCCATCCCTCTCTCTAGCCATCTTTCTTGTTCTTTCTCTTATTCTTTATTTCCCTTTTTATTTATTCCTCCCACTCTTTTCCTCTCCCTTCCACGTATTCTCCATTTTTATTCCTTCTCTTACTCCTTGGTGGGGGGGGGGGAGTGGCAGTGCTGGCGGGGAGTTGGGATGAGTGGCAGAGCTGGTGGGGGGTGGGATCACTGGCAGTGCTGGTGGGGGTGGGATTAGTGGCAGTGCTGGGGGGAGTTCTGATCAGACAACTTAGGTGCTCTTGATCAAGATCATCCGCTGTGGGGATCCTATAATATCTATCCAAGACTCACTGGTCCAGGTGAGAGAGCTCTCTTGGTAAAGATCTGATAACCTCTTTCTCCAATGACCCTGTTGAACATGATTGTCTGCTGTTGCCTGTACAGATATGTGTAAATAATGTATGCTACAAAAAATAAATAAATAAAGTATACTACAGCTATTTTTGCAATTATTTCGCAATGTGTTGTGATACTGACATGTGAATATTGACTTTGAATAAAGTTTCACTTTGTAAAAAAAAAGATCATCTGCTGATCCGAGAACTGTAGTGGGGACTTTTAATGGCAACTATAATCACAGGTAGTGTTACTCACTATGTCTCCAGCTTCATTTTGTCTCCGACTTTGTGGTGTCTCGCAGCAGTGACACCCATACCGAAATCAGGAGATAGGGTCTCCTCCAGTCCCTCCCACTTCACATTCCTCACCAGTCAGCTGACCTCTAGTCTCTGCCCCCCATCCATGTCGTGAACTGAATGTGCTGCTGCGAAAAGGCTGGGAGAGCGGTGCAAGCTTCAGGAACAGCCCAGGATTTGGTGACCCCTGGCAAATCGTCATTCGACCCCCGAGGGGGTCCCGACCCCCAGGTTGAGAACCACTGCTTTAGAACCACTTTAAAGTGGAGTTCCACTCAAAAGTGGAACTTCCGCTTATCCGTCTCCAACCCCCCCTCCAGTGCCACATTTGGCACCTTCCAGGGGGGAGGGGGGAACAGGTGCCACAGCGCCGTCTCTCGGAAGTTCAGCCCCCCTCCTCCTTCCTCCGCTGCCGCGCCAATTAGAAAGCGCAGCACGCTTCGTGCATGCGCAGTAGGGAACCGTCTGTGAAGCCGAAAGGCCAGGAATAGCGGCGGCTGCATCCGAAGATTTGTTGCTGCTGACTTTTTTGTGGGGGGGCCCGACCTCCCGTTTAAGTAACACATAGATCAGAGTTCAGTAGTGTGTAATGAAGAATGCAGAGGTCAAGAGTATGTCACAACAACTGTAGAAGTCAGTAGTATGTAATGCAGAGTTCACAGATCAGTAGTATGTAACACAGAGTGCAGAAGGCATTAGTATGTAATGCAGAATACAGAGGTCAGGAGAATGTAACACAAAGTGCAGCAGTCAGTAGTTACAAAAGCAGCGTGCAGTGGTCTGTTGTACGTATGAGCAGGAGTACAGCTGGTGGTACACAGTGGATACAGCAAGTTCAGTTGTAAGTGGAGTCGATTCATAAGCTGGGTCCAGTTACAGCTGAGGCAATGAATCATAGGCAGGATCAGAGTCAGGAACAAGCAGAGGTCGGAAACATGCAGGCAGCAAGGTACAGAGTTGAAGGGGCAGAATCCTGGTTATAAGTCCTGGCCGAGGTCGGTAATGGGGATAGGCAACAATCATAGACAGACAAGGTCTGAAAGCAGGTCAGGTAACTTTGGATAGTAAAATATTTTTTTTCTGCCAGTAAATGCCTTATACAGCCCATTTACTGTTTCTTGTCTGGTCATTAGCCTAAGCTTATGACATCATGCACAGCTCTCTCTCTTTCCCTCTTGTGAGAGTTTGGCAGGAAGGGAGGGGGGACGAGTCATAAGAGGGCCAATGAGAGCTGCAGAGCTGGAGGTGTGCCTCTGTGTGTCTGTGTAAATCCAGGAAGTGAACAGGTAGCAGTTTCAGCTGCCCACAGTTAAAATTATTGCAGCCAGACTCTGTGGAGGGAGATTTCTGCAGCATATTTGGCAAGTACATAATCACAGTATATATAAAATAATATGCAAAGTGGTTGGAGGGAAGCTTCAGAATGGCGAAGATGTTTTCATTACAAATTATGTGAGCAGACTGCAGTTCCTCTTTAATAAAAAAATCATATAAATAAATATATACAGTTCATATGAAGCAACCAAAAGATATATGTGAAAAAGTGCAAATGTAAAAAATTATATATGTGAAAAAACAATCCACAATGAATTCATATAAGTGTTCATATAACATACATAAAGTCCCAAATAATAATAAAGTGCTCTGTGCCAAAGTCCATACAATGAAAGGGATAGTATATCTTCCAAAAACAATCCACAGTAAATTCATATATGTATAAAAATCAATAGATGGTGCTGCGCTCTAGTAGGTATCGAATCTCTAAAGATACCTTAGTATAAAGTGCTATGTATTCCTGGTATACATCAAATGTGCAAATAATCGTAATACACAATTTAAAGTGCTCAAAATTAGATAAATGATCTCAAATATACATTGCAGTGCGAAAGAGACAAAATTATTCCAAGGGCATAACATCCAAATAAATAATAAATGAAAGTGCTGGTGCAGACAAAGTTTAAGGGTAAGGTCCAAAGGTGCGCATTAATCTTCAAACGAATGCCGCGTACACACGATCGTGATTCACGGCGGTTAAAAAAACCGCCGTGAATCATGACATGAAAAACGAGGGAACGGCTTGTTCCCCCACACACGGTCGTTTTTCCTGTAATTTTTTCTCTTGTCGAGAAAAACGACCGTGTGTAGGCTCCGTGGCAGTGTTTCACTATGGGAAAACTGCCGCGGAAAAAAATTACGGGAAAAACGACGAGAAAAATTAGAGCATGTTCTAATTTTTCTCGTCGTGATTAATGCCGTTTTTCCCGTCGGGAAAAATGACAAAAAGACCACACACGGTCGTTTTTCTTGTTAAAAAAAAATAATTCATTTTTCACGACGGGAAAAATGATCGTGTGTACGCGGCAGAATACTGGTAAATAAGGTGCAATGAATAAAGTGCTGTGCTCCAAATAACACTCTGTGCAAGTGTAGTTTTGTCAACAAGTGATAAAAGTCCTCTTCGGTGTGAAGACACCTCAGTGTGCAGTGGCTCCTTACCTTAACGCTGTAAGGTAACAGGGTAATAAAGATCAATGGTGGTCAGGGAATCTGGGATCCTATAGTGCAGGGCTCATAATTTCAAGTCCTGAGCTACTAGCCAGGCCTCAAGGGTTACTCGCCACCAGTTGCCCCACCCAGCCCGCCCCGCCCTGCCCCTAATTCCGCTCCTAAACACGCCCTAATAAATGATCTCATGAAATTACACTTAAATGTTTTATGCAGAATTACATTATAAAAATAAATATTAACAACTGTATCCGTGCCCTCCAATGCAGGCTGCCTGTGTCCAGCAATGCAGCCTTGTGTCCAGCAATGTGTCCACCAATGCAGCCTTGTGCCCACCAATGCAGCCTTGTGCCCAGTGCCCACCATGCAGTCTGTGTCCACCAAATGCAGCCTGTGTCCTCCAAATGCAGCCTGTGTCCACCAAATGCAGCCTGTGTCCACCAAATGCAGCCTGTGTCCACCAAATGCAGCCTGTGTCCACCATGCAGCCCGTGTCCACCAAATGCAGCCCGTGTCCACCAAATGCAGCCCGTGTCCACCAAATGCAGCCTGTGTCCACCAAATGCAGCCCGTGTCCACCATGCAGAACGTGTCCACCATTCAGCCTGTGTTCACCATATGCAGCCTTGTGTCCACCATATGCAGCCTTGTGTCCACCATTCAGCCTGTGTCCACTATGCAGCCTACCTGTGCAGGGGAGGAGAGGAACAGGAGAGCCTCCCAGGTGATCAGAGCGCAGCGCGGGGAACACAGGATAACAGTTTTCATTTTAATTGCCGTGTTCCTGCCTCTCAACGTCATAGTCACCTGGATTGGATGGGTGATCTGTCTATCAAAGTCCCGAGACTGGGAGGCGGGGCTGTATCTCTGACAGCGAGTGGCAGGGAACATGGCAGGGAACATGGCAATTAAAAAAGGAAACTGTTATTGCTGTGACTGTTCCCCGTGCTGCGCTCTAAAAATCCGGGCGGCTCTCCCTCTCTTCCCCTCCGCGATCACTGGGAGATCACTGGGAGATAGACTCCCATTCCACACAGGCTGCCGGTGGTGCTCGCCCCCCGCTCCGTGGCAGCCCTTCCTCGCCAGCCCTCAAAATCCACTTGCAAAATGCGAGCAGGCGAGTGGATTTTTTGAGGGCTGCTATAGTGGATCACCCCAAGCGTTCCTTATGGATAGCAATATTCAAAGGGGCATCAATAGAGCTTAGTATCCTGGTGTAGCTATACCCCTGTAGGAGCTTCTGGTTTTGTTTTGGGTCTACGTTCTGCCTATCAACCCTTCGGAATTGGCTCAAACCCTCCCTTGGCACAACAAATATTGTGGAACCCACTGGTTGCTGGGGAACACAATTTTGCAAGTAAATATACTGCCTTAAGTACACTTATGCATATATATATATATATATATATATATATATATATAATGTGTTATCTTTCTCCGTTTGAGGTCCTTCAGGCACATAAAAGTACTCCACACAAATGTATACTTATAAAGTAAACTGTATATTTGTTTATTAGAGATAATAGACAGATTAAAACAATGTTATACATATATATGAATATAGATCTAAATGACTCTGCAGGGCCTTGCGAGAGTCAGTAATATTATTTAGTAAAAGGATTCTAACAATTGCTAATTCCAATGTTCTATGGGTAACAATTCTAAGTTCACGAGCTCCCCCTAGCGGGCAATACCACCCCTTGTCCCAGCAAAGTAGTTCCTGTCAGGCCTGACACAGATTATTATACTAGTTCCTGGAGGGTGGGAATCTTCGCTAGCAAAACGTTGGTGCACTTATTAATTGTAATCCACAGGAGATGAAGAACATGAACTAAACTCCCGCAATGCTTTTGGGAGTAAAACTGACAGTCAGTGTAGCGCCAGTCCTAACTACGCAGTTAACACACACTGCGCTATGTCCTGAGATATATGTGGCCCACTGCTGAGGGTGGCGGTGAGCCTTCTAAAGTCACAGGCCTAACAGAAGGTTGTAGATTCTGGGCAGGTGCCCGCTCACCCGGACAGGCCTAGTCCGCCTGACACGCTCTGCGGTCGGTACCTTGATCCCCGACCTTTCCGTGATACACAATCTCTGGTTCCTCTCACAGCAGCTGTAGATGCCGGTTTGACAGAACAACTCTGATCCGAAGATAGCGCGGACTGGTCACACTGGAAGAGGTCCCTCTCTGGCTTGATGATCCTCCGCGAGGTTGTTGGCCCAGGCTTTGGGCCTAGTCACTCTGGCAGCAGGCCTCACACACCTCCTGCTTGGTTGAGCGCAGAGTTCAGAGAGACCTTCTGAAACTCCTCCCCTCCTTTAAGTAAGCAGTCCCAGAAGGCCAAGCGACGAGGCAATGCACGTTGGGAGTACAGTTGCACTGTGGGTACTATAGTCCACTCACTAACCACGGCAATGGAGTCTCTCTCTCCCTGTACTACGAGTTCCAGCATGCCTTGCTTTGATATTATTGAAAACAATAAGTAGATGCAATATAAAGATTGAACACCGGAGGGAGCTAAGTTCCTTCTAGTTGGTCAACTGTAGTCTGTATCTACATAGGAGAACAGGAACCTCCGCTACACAGGTAAGGCTTGATATCCTGGTAGATGGTTCTCCTTTGTAGTACTGTATCGCCTCGTCTCTCTCCTCGGTGCGGTCCCGGTCTCCCGCTCTCGCTATCTCTCTCTCTCAGGAAGTCTCTCTCCGTCTCTCTTGCGGTATCGGGCACTAAATGGAAAGAGACTTCCCGAGAGAGAGAGAGAGAGCGGGAGACCGGGACCCCACCGGGGATACTAAGCTCTATCGATGCGACTTTAAATATTGCTATCCATAAGGAACACTGGGGGTGATCCACTGTAGCATTCCGGATTCCCTGACCACCATTGATCTTTATTACGCCGTTACCTTACAGCGGTAAGGTAAGGAGCCACTGCACACTGAGGTGTCTTCACACCAAAGAGGACTTTTATCACTTGTTCACAAAACTACACTTGCACAGAGTGTTATTTGGAGCACAGCACTTTATTAATTTCACCTTATTTACCAGTATTCGTTTGAAGATTTAGACAAGACGTAAAAGGGAACGGCGCCCTCTAAATGCAGCAAGTAAAAACAGTTTTTTAATTAAAGGGTTAAAATACACTCACATTGAGCAGTGGTAATCGAGCGTGTCAGGGGTTGACAGGAACTTCATCCGCAGATCCTCAGGGGTGATGGTGGTTTCACGGGCAGTTGGGCTGGAGTCCTTGATCCTGTGTCTTTTCCTGCACTGGATGTTGAGCAGCGCCGGCCGGAAACTTCGATCTGGACTGTGTGTGCTCCGTGGGGTCCTGGGGTCATCACTTCCGGGTCAGAGGTATGCACGGGAGGTGCTTCGCGTTCAGGACATGCGTGTCCCTTCATCAGGCTAGATACTAGCCTGATGAAGGGACACGCATGTCCTGAACGCGAAGCACCTCCCGCATACCTCTGACCCGGAAGTGATGACCCCAGGACCCCACGGAGCACACACAGTCCAGATCGAAGTTTCCGGCCGGCGCTGCTCAACATCCAGTGCAGGAAAAGACACAGGATCAAGGACTCCAGCCCAACTGCCCGTGAAACCACCATCACCCCTGAGGATCTGCGGATGAAGTTCCTGTCAACCCCTGACACGCTCGATTACCACTGCTCAATGTGAGTGTATTTTAACCCTTTAATTAAAAAACTGTTTTTACTTGCTGCATTTAGAGGGCGCCGTTCCCTTTTTCGTCTTGTCTGTTCCAGAGCCTCTTCTAGCTTCCAATCTGAACTGGCAGCCATCTAATCAATTTCAGCAATCTCGCCTTAAACTTTTCTTCCATACATGGACATACATATTTACTACTGAACTATTAATAACTGAGCTTTCACAACTCCACCCAGTGCATTACCCCTCCCCCCTCCTTTCCTTCGTTATAGACCTCTATACAGCCCCTTCCAAAGTGCGCCATACCAAACCAAACTTTGTCTTGTTTTCGTTTGAAGATTTATGCGCACCTTTGGACCTTACCCTTGTATATTGTCAGCATCAGCACTTTCATTTATTATTTATTTGGATGTTATACCCTTGAAATAATTTTGTCTCTTTTGCACTGCAATGTATATTTGAGATCATTTATCTAATTTTGAACACTTAAATTGTGTATTACGATTATTGCACATTTGATGTATACCACAAATACATAGCACTTTATATTAAGTTATCTTTAGGGATTCAATACCTACTAGAGCGCAGCACCATCTATTATTATTATTATTATTATACAGGATTTATATAGCGCCAACAGTTTGCGCAGTGCTTTACAACATCGGGGAAGACAGTACAATTACAATACAATACAGGAGGAATCAGAGGGCCCTGCTCATTAGAGCTTACAATTTAGAAGGAAGGGTGAAGTGGAACAAAGGGTAGTAGCTGTGGGGAATGATCAGATGGACAAGATGAATAAAAAAATAAAAAAATAATCTGGTAAGGATTGACCAATCCAGAGTTTGCTGCAACTAGTGGCTAATTTTTTCAGATTTTTTCAATCCGGTGTTTGCTGCAACTAGTGATTAATTTTCCCTGATTCAGGTCGCACGGGAATGTTCATTTTATCTAAATTCATATATGTGTTCATAGAAAATACATAAAGTCCCAAATAATACTAAAGTGCTTTGTGCCAAAATCCATACACCAAAAGGGGTAGTTTAGCCACTCAGATCCTCCAACAAGTGAACAGATTCTCCACCACTGTGTGCGCCGCAATAGTAAACTGCTTAACAGATCCTCTGACCTCAAAGGAAGGAGGTCTGGCTACACTATGGGTGAGAAATCCCACACGGATGGATGTTGGCTTCCCAGCATAACTATCATAACGTAACATAACGGAGATACTCCTGCCATGGATATGCAGTAATGTTTGTCTGTCAGCTTACCTTCCTCTCCATGTGTTCACCTTAGAGGCCAGCCACTCTCACCTGGCTGCTTAAATCATCTCTCCTCCAAGCATGGCTCCACCCCAGGCCCTATCAGGGAACACTATATTAACCTGTGCACTGCAAGCCAGCCGTGCTGATCAACGTTGTTCATTAAGCATTGTGTGTTTGGGTTCCTGCTTGCCGTGTGCTACGTCTGTCTCTGTGCTACCGAACTTGGCTTGTTCTCGACTATCCCTGTCTGCTTGTGACCTTGACCTTTGGCTTGTCCTTTGTTTATCCTTGTCTGCTTGTCGCCCTGACCTTGGTTTATCCCCTCACTATCTCTTGTATCCTGAGCTGCTGCTGCCCTTCTATCCTCTATACCCTACGGAGCGTGAGCTAGGGGACTCTGGGGGCCGTGACCTGGATCCAGTTGCAGCTCAGTCCATCCTCACCACTAGAGGCTCTGGTGAACACCTGCTGGATCTTAGACTCCATGCCCTTGGGAATCTTGGGCTCTAGCTCCCTGTGGGATCCCTGTTTGTGCTCCAGTGGACCTGCCTTCCTTAATCACCCAGTGTTCTGTCTGCAGCAGTCAGCCATAGGGTTCACTACCTTAGCGGTGCACTCCTGACCCCAACAGTGTGCATCTGTCACCTGGCTGCAGGTGACCTGACAGTTTGATCAGCCATGGACCCAGCTGATGTGCCACTACCCGCAGATGATCCGTTGCAGGGCATAGTCCGCAGACTTGAGACCCAGGAATCTAATCAGACCCAGGTGATGCGATTCCTTCAGGATTTGGCCTCCCGGTTTGAACAGGTTCAGGCCTCCTTAGGACCCCCGGTTCAACAACCTCAACCGCTATCAGCGACTGCACCTATTCCGGTCGCAGTCGCAGCCACACATTCACTACAACTTCCAGCTCCGTCCCGTTTCTCTGGGGACTCCAAGGCCTGCAGGGGGTTCCTTAGCCAATGCACTATTAATTTTGAGCTCCAGCCTCAAAACGTTCTGTCTGATCGGGAAAAGGTAGCCTATATCATTTTCCTCCTCTCCGGTGAAGCTTTAGCCTAGGCAGCCCCTCTGTGGGAACTGAATGATCCAGTGGTTTCTAGCCTGTCTGACTTCTTGAAAATTTTCGGAATATCTTTGAAGAACCGGCTCGTGTCTCTTCAGCGGCCACGCCCTTTTACGTCTCCACCAAGAGTCTGCTTCTGTGGGACAGTATGCTCTTCATTTCCGCATACTGACGGCTGAGTTGAGCTGGAACAATGAGGCCTTAGTCGCAAACTTTTTGCATGGCCTTTCTGATAGAGTGAAGGATGAATTAGCAGGAAGAACCATTCCCACTGATCTGGACGAAGTTATCTCCTTGTGTAACCAGATCGATATTCGCTTTCAGGAAAGGACCCTAGAAAAGCGACGCTAGCACTCCTTGGTTCTTAGTCAGCCTGAGCTCCGCTCTCTTCGACCAGTGGAGCATCTCCTGCCAGCTGAGGAACCCATGGAGCTGGGTCGGACCAGGCTATCCCCTGAGGAACGTGCTAGGCGCAGAACTCTAGGCCTGTGTCTCTACTGGGGGGGCAAAGGTAATTTTTGTGACACTTGCTCTCTTTGTCCGGAAAAACGTTAGGGTCCAATACATCTGGAAAGTGGAGTATTGGACCCATAAATATCACCTTGGTGCTTCTTCTCATTCGGTCTCAGCATATCTGGATTCCGGAGCCGCTGGCAATTTCATGGACTGGGAAATTGCATCTTCTATGAGACTTACACTTTTGTCACTAATCACGCCCTTGGTCGGCTTGGCGATTGATGGCACTGTTCTCCCAGGGGGTCCTATCCGCTTCCAGACCCTCCCTGTTAAGATGTTGGCAGGGACACTCCACCAGGAGTGGATATCCTTCCTTATCTTACCTAAGGCCTCAACTCCTATCGTTTTGGGTCTTCCATGGTTACGGCTCCATTCTCCACACATTGACTGGACTGCTGGACAGATCCTGGCTTGGGGTTCCTCCTGTTCCCTGTCCTGCCTACCCAAGGTTGCCCCAAAAGAGAAACTTCCTGTTGCCACCATCCCAGAATCTTTTGCTTTTCCTACTGCATATAGTGATTTCTGGGATGTGTCTTGCAATAGTCGGGCTGATGCACTCTCTAGGTCAGGGATATGTAATTAGCGGACCTCCAGCTGTTGCATAATTTAAAGTTCCATGAGGCATAGCAAGACTCTGACAGCCACAAACATGACACCTAGAGGCAGAGCATGAGGGGACTTGTAGTTTTGCAACAGCTGGAGGTCCGCTAATTGCATATCTCTGCTCTAGGTCATGTGGCACTCTGTATGAGGAGCCCACCTGTGAACCTGAGCCAATCATTCACTCCAGTTTGCATAACCATTTTTATTTGTCTGTCCCTAATCACCCTTGGACGCACAGCCAGGCTAGCTTGTCTGCAAGTTCTGCAGTCGCTATGCCTTGCGATGTGATTCAGGTAGTCGCTACACTGCTATTCACTCAGCCTCTGTACTAGTTATGCCAGTCCAGCCCATGCCCAGTGAGCCTCCTACTTTTTATTATTCAGGACCAGTGAGTTAGAATAAACTGAGTTACGTAACACGGTTACTTTAGAGGGTAACGAGTAATCAAACTGATTACTCTTCCCCTCATGGTAACGCAGTTACCATTACTTGGGTGGCGTTACCCCAATTACATCTACCGCCACTAGATGGCAGTAGTGTAATTCCTCCTCTCCTCTATGACCGGGTCTCTCTCATGCCCCATGCCCTGATGTGCTATGTGCCCCATGCCCTGATGTGCTATGTGCCCCATGCCCTGATGTGCCCCATGCCCTGATGTGCTATGTGCCCCGATGTGCTATGTGCCCCATGCCCTGATGTGCTATGTGACCTGATGTGCTATGTGCCCCATGCCCTGATGTTCTATATGCCCTAAAAAAAAAAGTCAGTTACTTTGCTGAGTAACTAATTACTTTTTCAATGTAGTAACTGAGTTACTAACGCAATTACTTTTTGTGAGAAGTAATTTGTAACTGTAACTAATTACTTTTTTAAAGTAAGATGACCAACACTGTTCAGGACATTCTGCTTGTCTTTCAGCTATTCAGCTTGACTCCTGTGACATGTCACCTTCTAACCAACCTGCCCTCAGGGTTCCACTGACCTCTGCCCAGTCTGATGGTCCTGTGCTAGATGTCCAGTTCATCTTTAAGGGTCTGGGGGACCCTCCTCAGATCCCTGTTGATCCTCTCATGCCCTTGCTTATTCCTAAAAGGCCTTTGGTATTGTTTGAAAAGTGTTGTGGCTGCTGGAACGTGCTATGATAGTTATGCTGGGAAGCTAATATCCATCCGTGTGGGATTTCATATGAATTGTATAAATTTATTTATATGGATTTTTTATTAATCATTGTGATGCACTGTATTTTGTATTTGTTGACATCGCAACACAACTAGATTGTTGACATCGCAACACAACTAGATTTATATTCATGTAGTTAGGTTTCTATGCCTGTAAACATTGTGAACTTTTGGGGATTATAGCTCCACGGGACTAAGTGCATAAACCGTTGACTTTTAAACAGAAAGGCTTTTATTTGTGAATAAAGCAGAAATAACGCTTAATTCAGCACACAGAAAAGTATAAACTAAAGTCCACTTATCTTCCAGCATAAATCAAAAGTCCTGCTTGTCTTCAGCACAAAAATAAACCAAAAGGAAAGACACATACAGTTTTGTAGGGGAACTTCCAGAGCCCTTGCTGAATCTTTCCAAGCTCCCAGCAAACAGACAGCTCCTCTCCACAGGTGCAATCCTCATACTCCTTCCCCACACCTCTAGCATCACTTCCTGTTTTATGAGCTGTCTTCCTGGAAGCCCTTAACCCCCTGTGTGCTGACTCCCAGTGGTCAGGAGTGGAGGCTCTATCCCACCCGAATGTCACTTTAGAGCCTCCGAAATTCCGGGCCCCAAATACCTCTCTATTAAGACAAAGAGGACTGCGAGCCAGTCCTCTCTGGACTATTTATTTTGCCAGAAATTCCTCACCCATTGGGTGACCTCCTGAACACTATTACCACTCGTTAAAGGGACCATAACCCAAATATTGGTGCTACATAGCACCCGTCCAGGACCCAACCTTGGCGTCCTGTACATTTCCCCCCCCTCTGCCTCAACGCGGAGGTGTTGGAGGCACCACTCGACACCATACAATGGACTCGGGAGAGGGCATCGGCATTCTGATGTTGTCTCCCGGGTCTGTGTTCTACCACGAAATTGAACTCCTGGAGAGAAAGGAACCACCTTGTCACCCTGGCATTGGTGTGCTTGTTTTGCCTCATCCAGGTAAGGGGAGCGTGGTCTGACATCAAGCGAAACTTCCTACCTAGGAGGAAATATCGTAGGGAGTCCAAAGCCCACTTGATGGCGAGACACTCCCGCTCTACCACAGTGTAGTTTTTCTCAGCTGCTGTCAGCTTCCTACTAAGAAAAACTACGGGATGCTCTTCTCCATTGCTTTCCTGCGACAGGACTGCTCCCAATCCCTCACTTGAAGCATCTGTCTGCACTACAAAATCTTTTGCGAAATCCGGAGCTACAAGCACCGGATCCTGGCACAATGCCGTCTTAAGCTTTTGAAAAGCTTTCTCGGCCTCGGCATTCCACTTTATCATCACTGACTTTCTGCCCTTGGTCAAGTCCGTCAGCGGTGCAGCAATGGTGGCGAAGTTGGGGACAAACCTCCTATAATAGCCAACTATGCCCAGAAACGCTCTGACCTGCTTCTTGGTTAGGGGACAGGGCCAGTCCTGTATGGCTTCCACCTTACTCATTTGGGGCTTCACCAACCCCCTACCCACAATATACCCTAGGTACTTGGCTTCCTCCATCCCAATGGCACACTTCTCCGGATTGATGGTGAACCCTGCTCTTCTCAAGGAGTCTACCACTGCCTGAACCCGGGGAAGATGGGACTCCCAATCAGTGCTGAAGATGACTATGTCATCTAAGTAGACGGAAGCGTACTGTTGATGTGGGCGCAGAGTTTTGTCCATGGCCCTTTGGAACGTGGCAGGGGCAGAGTGTAGACCAAATGGCATCCTTTTGTATTGGAAGTGGCCTTCCGGGGTAGAGAAGGCCGTTTTCTCCCTGGCTTCCTTGGTCAGGGGAATCTGCCAGTACCCTTTTGTGAGGTCCAGCGTGGTGATGTACCTGGCAGGACCTAACCTCTCCATTAGCTCATCTACTCGTGGCATGGGATACGCATCAAACTTGGAGACTTCATTAAGTTTTCTGAAGTCGTTACAGAAGCGGAGGGTGCCGTTGGGTTTGGGTACCAACACGATTGGACTTGACCACACGCTTTGTGACTCTTCAATGATTTCAAGTTCGAGCATTCTTTTAACCTCGTCAGATACCGCCACCCTATGAGCTTCTGGGATACGGTAAGGCTTTAACCGGATTTTTACATTGGGTTCGGTTACGATGTCATGCTTGATGACATTGGTGAGACCAGGCAATTCTGAAAACATGACCCTATTTCTTTGCAGAAACTCTTTTGCTTGCTGGGTTTGGGGTCTAGTCAGGGTGGCAGCAACCTGCACCAGGTCGATCCCTGCATGGTCCCCTGACTGTACCCCTACCACCGCAGATACCTGTTCCCTGTCTCTCCAGGGTTTCAATAAATTCACGTGATATATTTGGTAGGGTTTTCTTTTCCCTGGCTGGTGTATCTTGTAGTTCACCTCACCTACTTTCTCTACTACCTCAAATGGGCCTTGCCACTTGGCCAAGAATTTGCTCTCCACCGTGGGTATTAGAACAGCCACCCGGTCTCCTACTTGAAACTGTCTAATTTTAGCCGACCGGTTATACACTCTTCTTTGGGCATCCTGAGCCTTCTGCATGTGCTCCCTCACCAGCGGCATCACCTTAGCCACCCTCTCTCGCATTTGAGAGATATGTTCTACCACAGTTTTATGTGGTGAGGACTCACTTTCCCATGTTTCTTTTACTAGGTCGAGCAACCCCCGGGGCCTTCATCCATACACTAGCTCAAACGGCGAGAAGCCCGTGGATGCTTGTGGAACCTCCCGGATGGCAAACAGCAAGGCAGGGAGTAACATATCCCAATCCTTCCCGTCTTTCTGGACCACTCTTTTCAACATGGACTTTAGAGTTTTATTAAATCTCTCGACTAGGCCATCGGTCTGCGGATGATAAACGGACGTCCGCAACTGCTTAATCTGAAACAGTTTGCATAAGTCCGCCATCACCTTTGACATAAAAGGGGTGCCCTGGTCCGTCAGTATCTGTTTGGGGAACCCAGTCCGTGAGAACATTTGAAACAACTCCCGGGAAATGGCCTTAGAGGAAGCTTTCCTCAAAGGGATTGCTTCTGGATACCTAGTTGCGTAATCTAGTATGACCAATATGTATTGGTGCCCCCTTGCCGACTTTACCAGGGGTCCCACCAGATCCATAGCGATCCGCTCTAATGGGACCTCAATAATTGGCAAGGGTACTAGAGGGTTTCTATAGTGGGGCATCGGGGCAGTTAACTGGCAAATGGGACAAGATGCACAATATTTTTTAACCTCGGCCTTCACTCCTGGCCAATAAAACCGGTCGGTTATCCTGGCCTCTGTTTTCTCTGCCCCCAGGTGTCCTCCTAGTGCATCGTTGTGGGCTAGATCAAGGAGCATCCGCCGATATGGTTGGGGAACCAGCAACTGCTCTACAGTTTCCCCTCGGCTCTCAGCTACTCGATATACCAAGTCCCCCTTCAATGCAAAATGAGGAAACCTCTGATCTGCCCCTGGCATTTGTAAGACCCCATCAATAACAGAAACCTGCTCTCGAGCATTGATCAAGGTAGGATCCTGTAATTGGGCGGTGCCGAATGCACCCCTGGATACATCCAGGTCTGGATGCACTGGCCTCGAGGATGTTTCCCCCTCATCCTCCTCAGCCGGAGAGAGCTCATCATCTTCCTCCCCCAGCATGACTTGTAATGGGAAAACTCCCCCCCCCCTCAGAGATCAACTCGGTTTTAAGACCTGGAACAGAAACATTATCACCCACATTAGTATTCTCTGTAACTTCACTATCAGTGACGGGTATCTCCATATTAGAGGGGTGTGTTGTGGGGGTTTCAGGCCCGGATCCCTCAGACTCTGTCCCTTCCAGGCCCTGTGTCCCCAGTACTCCGGGCAGCCCCATCTGTACCTGGTTCCATAGTTCAAGAAATAGTGGACAGTCCCGCCCCACTATGATGTCATGTATTAAGCTTTTCACCACCCCAACCTCTTGTGTAACTGAAATATGGCCATAGGAAACCGTTACTGGGACCAGGGGGTACTCCCTGGTGTCCCTATGGATACACACTACCCGTAGAGTCTTATTCACTGGGCCGAGTCTCCCGAGCACCCTGGCATGTACCAGTGTTATCATGCTGCCGGAGTCCAGGAGCGCCTTGGCAGGAAGGTGGTTCACCCACACTTCACACTCGAACCGTCCTTCAGCCAGATCAAGATGAGTGGCACACACTCTTTGCACATAGAAGGAGCTTCTCCGACCGGTCCCACAGTCCATAGGCTCCTCCTGCAGCGGGCACTGTGCCCGGGTATGCCCCCAGGACCGACATCGCCAACACTGTAGGTCCCCCATCCGTGGGACAGGAACCAACCTTCGTGGTTCTGCGGAGGATGATGCAGGTTTGCGGGTTCCAACATCAGGCAGGGCTTCTCTCCTCTGTGCTGTGGCTGGTCTGGTTGCCCTTGGTGTGGGTTCCCGACGTTTGGCAGGCCCAAGCAGGTCCTCTACCACGGTGTACCTTTCGACCAACTCAACCAGCTGGTCAGCAGTTGCAGGGTCTCCGTGGCTTACCCAGCGCTGTAGGTCATCTGGCAGGGACCGCAGGTACCAATCCATCACCACCCGTTCCACCATTTGTGGGCCTGACAATTTTTCCGGCTGCAGCCATTTTTTCACCAGCTGCACTAGTTCGTGCATTTGGGACCTAGGTGGTCGGTCAGGTTTGTACCGCCAGCGATGCACCCTCTGAGCCCGGATGGCTGTGGTCACTCCCAGGCGGGCCAGGATCTCTGCCTTCAGCCGTTCATAGTCGCTGATGTGCTCAGATGGGAGATCAAAATAGGCCTTTTGTGGGTCACCGGTGAGGAAAGGGGAGATAATGCCAGCCCATTGGTCACGGGGCCACCCCTCTCTCTCCGCTATTCTTTCAAAGGTGGTGAGAAAGGCATCTACATCATCGCTGGGTGTTAGTTTTTGTAAGAAATGGGTGGCTCTCACGGACACTTGGTTGCCAGCGGCAACGACCGCTTGCTCTCGTCCCTGAGCCAGCCGCTGTACTGCCTCCTGTAAGGCAGCCACCTGTGCTCAAGTGGACTCCTGCTGGGCCGTAAACTGGGTAGTTAGCAGCAGTGTGCTTTCCTCATGGCGACGGTTTGCCTCTGCTAAAGCTTGCTGTTGGGTCGCAATGGCTTGTTGCTGGGTCGCAGTGGCTTGCTGCTGGGTCGCAGTGGCTTGTGCCAAAGCCTTGATGACCTCCTCCATGCCTTTGTCTGCTGTTTGCAATGTCTGAGCTGACTTCACCCAAGACATGCCATAAGCCCACTGTTTCTTTAAATGTCAGTTTGTTTTTTAAACGGTTTTTGCAGCTGCAAATGCACTTTGCACGCATCCAAGGCACCAGTTGTGAACTTTTGGGGATTATAGCTCCACGGGACTAAGTGCATAAACTGTTGACTTTTAAACAGAAAGGCTTTTATTTGTGAATAAAGCAAAAATAACGCTTAATTCAGCACACAGAAAAGTATAAACTAAAGTCCACTTATCTTCCAGCATAAATCAAAAGTCCTGCTTGTCTTCATCACAAAAATAAACCAAAGGAAAGACACATACAGTTTTGTAGGGGAACTTCCAGAGCCCTTGCTGAATCTTTCCAAGCTCCCAGCAAACAGACAGCTCCTCTCCACAGGTGCAATCCTCATACTCCTTCCCCACACCTCTAGCATCACTTCCTGTTTTATGAGCTGTCTTCCTGGAAGCCCTTAACCCCCTGTGTGCTGACTCCCAGTGGTCAGGAGTGGAGGCTCTATCCCACCCGAATGTCACTTTAGAGCCTCCGAAATTCCGGGCCCCAAATACCTCTCTATTAAGACAAAGAGGACTGCGAGCCAGTCCTCTCTGGACTATTTATTTTGCCAGAAATTCCTCACCCATTGGGTGACCTCCTGAACACTATTACCACTCGTTAAAGGGACCATAACCCAAATATTGGTGCTACATAGCACCCGTCCAGGACCCAACCTTGGCGTCCTGTACAACATGCATTAGCGTGGCGGCTGGCACAATGTTCCTGACAATGATGATGTTTGGTGCAGTAGTAAGGGCTGCTATAGTGGATTTCATATGAATTGTATATATTTATTTATATTAATTTGTATATATTTATTTATATGCATTTCATATGAATTGTACATATTTATTTATATGGATTTGTATATATTTATTTATATGGATTTCATATGAATTGTATGTAGCACACAGACCCCCTTTTACCTGCCTTGTTCTTCGGCTCTTCGCAGGAAGAAGGGGCACACCATGCCACAAGCCCGTACCCTCCTGTATTAAGAGGTTGAGCAGTGTTGTTGGTGGGTCATTTCACAGTTGAGCCAGAAAATGTTTCCTCACCTCTGTGGGTAACAGATTTGAGTACTTGTTTCCCCCCAGTGAATAGAATGTCCACAGTTGCTGTAACTCCAACCGAGAGTTTATTTCTTCTCTTAGCAAATAACAGTCTCTTAATAGGAACAAAGGTTGGAGCAAGAAAAAGGGACTGCGACGTCATAAGGGGGCGGGGTCACATCACCCGGTGACCAAGCCCCATGCCTATAAAAGTAGTTGCGCGCCGGGCACACAGCATTACAACGGCAGGCCTTGCCGTGTCAACACCTCAAGAAGAGAAGAGGGAAGAAGACGACGATGAAGACCGGGCTCCCGCTAGCAAAAGAGCTGGCAGAAGATAGTGGAGGTGCCCGGCAGAAGGCAGAAAGCACCGGAGAGCGGGAGAAGAACCGGAGAGAACGGAGAGGGCGCCCCCCTGCCCCAAAGCACCCACCCCCCATGTTGAGGACATACGGCCTGGTACGGTTCAGGAGGGGAGGGGGCGCATAGCATGCTCGGATAAGGGTCTGGTATGGATCCTGGGGGGAACCCTGCGCCATTTTTTTTTTGGTGTGGGGGTTCCCCCTCAAGATCCATACAGACCAAAGGGTCTGGTATCGTCCTGAGGGGGAACCTCACGTGAATTTTTTTTAAATTTTCGCGGGGTTCCTCTTCAAGATTCTCCGCACACGAGTCGCCCCGCAAGTCGGATCATCTTGATCCGACTTCTGGTGCGACCTCTATTCAAATCAATGGGCTCCCATAGAGAGCCATTGATTTGGAATAGAGAAAGAAAAACGCAGCTGAAAGCTAGCGCGGGGAAACGTGCATTGAATTCAAAAACGACACTTTTTTCCTGGCGTCTGTACTAGATTTACAGCTCGTTTTTTAAAACGTCCATGGGCATGAGGCCTTAATGTTTACAAATTTTAAACTGATCTTATTTTTCATTACTTGTATAAAATATTTTTTATATTTGAAATCAAAAATGTGAAATGCAAAGCATACGTGCAACCAGTGCAACCAGTGCAAAAGATGCATAAACGCATAAATCAATCCGAGGGGATGTTGCACTTTAAAAAGTGCACAGTGCGACAGGTCTCTGAATATCCTAACGAGCAAGGATAACCAGGTGAATTGTAACATGCGTCTTTAAATTATAAATGTTGCAGGGCGATCACACAGAAAATTGCAAAGCGATCGCACAAAAATTGCAGTATATGCGACTATATCAAGTGCAGGTAGAGTTCATTTGGTCAATCGTGAATGGTGAAAAAAGAAAGCAGTTCATTTATCCTGTGCAGGAAGTGCAGTGATGCATGGAATGCAGGAGGGCCGAGGGGGGGGAGGGGTGGTTGTGTGATGGGAATATCGTATTCCTCTTCCTGTGCTGGTGCACTCCGGTGGTGGTGACTTTTTTGGTAAAGGTGGCCTCTTACCTGTAGGTAGAGAGGTAACAGCATGTAGCAAACAAGATGCTCTGTGTTCCTCTTGCCTGGTTCCTATAGGGGTCCATGTGTTGTTTGGGATGGTTGTCTCCTAATAGCTGGATGCCGGGGTAATTGCGGTTTCCCTCTGGAGTATGCACTCATATGCCAGCCATTGTATAAGTGGAAATGAAGAGGGAAGATACTATATGGTGTAGTACGTTTTTAAAACATTTATTGTTCAACACGTTAAAAGCAGTGGTACTCACATTTGGCAGTAACACAATGTAAAAGACTCCACGAGCTGCGAGCTCGTTTGCTGAGCGTCACTTCTAGTTCCTAGATTCGTCTCTACGCGTGGCATCACGGTCACGTGACTTCATCAGGATGTAAATTTGCTGTCCTCTCCAAATAACTCAACAAACAACCATTAATGTCTAAACCGCTAGCAAAAAAAGTGAGTACACCCCTAAGTGAAAATGTCCAAATTGGGCCCAAAGTGTCAATATTTTGTGTGGCCACCATTATTTTCCAGCACTGCCTTAACCCTCTTGGGCATGAAGTTCACCAGAGCTTCACATGTTGCCACTGGAGTCCTCTTCCACTCCTCCATGGCAACATCACGGAGCTGGTGAATGTTAGAGACCTTGCGCTCCTCCACCTTCCGTTTGAGGATGCCCCACAGATGCTCAATAGAGTTTAGGTCTGAAGACATGCTTGGCCAGTCCATCACCTTTACCCTCAGCTTCTTTAGCAAGGCCATGGTCATCTTGGAGGTGTGTTTGGGGTCGTTATCATGTTGAAATACTGCCCTGCGGCCCAGTATCTGAAGGGAGGGGATCATGCCGTGCTTCAGTATGTCACAGTACATGTTGGCATTCATGGTTCCCTTAATCAACTGTAGCTTCAAAGTGCGGGCAGCACTCATGCAGCCCCAGACCATGACACTCCCACCACCATGCTTGACTGCAGGCAAAACACACTTGTCTTTGTACTCCTCACCTGGTTGCCACCACACATGCTTGACACCATCTCAACCAAATAAGTTTATCTTGGTCTCATCAGACCACAGGACATGGTTCCAGTATTCTACGTCCTTACTCTGATTTTTTTCAGCAAACTGCGGGCTTTCTTGTTTATCATCTTTAGAAGAGGCTTTCTTCTGGGACGACAGCCATGCAGACCAATTTTATGTAGTGTGCAGCGTATGGTCTGAGCACTGACAGGCTGACCCCCCACCCCTTCAACCTCTGCACCAATGCTGGCAGCACACATATACCTATTTCCCAAAGACAACCTCTGGATATGACGCTGAGCACGTGCACTTCTTTGGTCGACCATGGCGAGGCCTGTTCTGAGTGGAACTTGTCCTGTTAAACTGCTGTATGGTCTTGGCCACCGTGCTGCAGCTCAGTTTCAGGGTCTTGGCATTCTTCTTATAGCCTAGGCCATCTTTATGTAGAGCAACAATTATTTTTTTCAGATCCTCAGAGAGTTCTTTGCCATGAGGTGCCATGTTGAACTTCCAGTGACCAGTATGAGAGAGTGAGAGCGATAACACCAAATGTAAGACATCTGCACTAACGAGTCACATGACACCGGGGAGGGAAAATGGCTAATTGGGCTCAATTTGGACATTTTCACTCAGGGGTGTACTCACTTTTGTTGCCAGCCGTTTAGACAATAATGGCTGTGTGTTGAGTTATTTTGAGGGGACAGCAAATTTACACTGTTATACAAGCTGTACACTCACTACTTTACATTGTAGCAAAGTATCATTTCCTTCAGTGTTGTCACATGAAAAGATATAATAAAATATTTACAAAGATGTAAGGGGTGTACTCACTTTTTTGAGATACTGTACATAACTGTCTTGCGTCCCTATAAAAGCAGTATACCCAAATTAACCCAAATTACATTATAACAATTTTAGGACACAACACTTGACTGCATTGTCAGTGTAAAGAATACAGTATGTAGTAGTTAGCTGGCACTATCAATATTTAAACAGTGTAAACAACATGTAAACATTGACACAGCAAGCAACTGCTTGGTTTTACAATTAAAAATAGTCAAAACAGTGTGACAAAATGTGAGCATGACTAGGATAATGAAAGACCTGGGGCACCCTGTGATATGCACGCTGTGATGTGATTTTGCCTAACAGTGGGAGGGGCATAAAGAATCTGTGCCTAGTTGCTGTATACACTGCACACATACACCACAGTCCTTGTACCCACAAAATAACCCCCTACTTACCGTGTCACAAGTGACAGTCTCCCAGATATGCATAAACATCAGAACAAAGAATTTTTTTTTTTTTAATTCGATGTTTTCATTACATATGATTTTATGCACACAGAAAGATATCACTTTTTCTGCCTGAACCAAACCTTAAAGAAGAACTTTACCAGCAACTGTTGGGACAATGAACACTTTGGTCAGGACTATGTAATGATTATATACAAAAAAGTTTGCGCAGCTAACATATGTGAGCAGCTACAATACCCACTAGGACAAAAGGTAAATACAAACAATATACAAAATATGTAGCACTATACGTGATAAATAAAAAAATTAGTGTGAATGAACACCCAAGTGCTAGAGTGGAAAACAATGAAAAAGTCAATCAAATGAAAAACGAATAAAGTCTCTGATGATAATCCAGGGACAAATAAACCATCCAAAGTGAACTGGTGACTTCAATGAAAAATTAAGTGACTGTAGGATGACCACCACCGCAAGAAAAGGAGGCTTACCGGAATGAGTGGACCCGATAAACATATGTCTATAGGGTCAACTCAGGCTTTTAGTGTGTATCCCCGTGGAGGTAGAATCCTGGCTGGCAATTCACACGTAAATATTCCACAATCCAGAGCGACTGATAGCACCGAATTGCCTGGTATTGAAGTGGTTAAAAACCCCTCTAACTGTTTGGCCATCTTCACATTGCTTTAAAGATTTGGTCAGAAATGTAATTACTGCTGACCGATTCTTTCCTCACAATTGGTTGGCAGAGGGTGCTTATGGAGTACCCATAATCATAATTGCCAATATTTTGTGACAAGAACATAAGCATCTTAATGAATAGTTTGTTAATTCCACTATTCTTTCACAAAGAATAATAGAATGTGGATTTCTCTATTGGGATAACTAACAGCAATACAAACCTAAGGAGCAGGTGTGGTTGATATCTGCATTATAGAACACCTGGATTTTAGGGATACTTGGTAAAGATAAACCCACAGGTTAATTTTAAAGTAGAACTGTAGGAAAAACTTTTTTCTTCATGTTGGTTAGAGTGAGGGAGGGTTATAACCCCTGTTGGTTCATTTTTTGCCATCTGTGTCCCATTGGGAAGATTTACCTTCACTTCCTGTCCCATAGCCAAAATAGGAAGTGGGAGGAAATTCCTTAAAATTAAGGGGATCCCTTGGGGACCCCCAGGTCACCAGAACTAGTGTCCCCATTGGGAGATTCCCCTCTATTAGTTTTCTGGGGACAGACCAAAATGTGGGATTTTCTTTTACTTTCACTTTCAATGATAATAATAAACAGGAAAAATAGAGAGGATAAATCCCCCTAACAGGGAAACAGACAGCAATAAAAACTGTCAGGTGTTCTAATCCCTCTCCACTTTTTTGCCTTTATTTATACTTTAAAGTGTTACTAAACCCACAACAGTAAAATCAGTCTGTATATGCAGTAAAGCATGCTTGTTATACTCACTGTGGGACTGTGTTAATTCTCTGCATTATGTAAAAAGGGTGTTTGATCCTGTCTTCTCTGATCAATGGCGTCCCTATGGGGGGGCAGAGGGGGCCCTGACCCCCCAACATTATGCTGTGCCCCACCATGCATTTTTTGTATTTTGTTCGGGCCGCCGCTGGAGTAACACAGTCTCTCCTGAGAGGGAGAGCGTCCCCAGTCAGCTCCTGCGGGGGATTCCTGCCCTCTCCCTCTGCTCGCTGACACTGCATAATGCGAACGCTCACACAACCACAGCCGCCCGATCTGCTCCTTCTCCTGCATCCTCATTGGCACGGAGAAGAGCGAGTTGCAGGAAGGACTTCACGAGCACTGTGGGGGGGGGGGGGAGGTGGGCCCAAGCCTTCATCTCAGTTACTGAAAAAACAGACTGATTTCTCCCGTCCTTAGGACAGGAGAACCAGCCTGTAAATTCCGAGAGTGGTGACTGCAAGCTGAGCCGAGTGTCAGTCTATGACACTCTTTCACAGCCCAGTGAGTCCAGCCACCCCCCCTCACTCTCCTCACATACGAGCAGGGAGGAATACAGCTCCTCCCCCTCCTTCCAGTCCCGCCCACACTATCCCGGCGTGCTGTATCTGAAGAGAGGGGATGTGTGGGTGGGAAATATAAAAATCAGCAGCATTCCTGGCTGTGTGTGAAATGAATGATGCCTGAGATTCTAGCCTGGACCTGTGGGTAAGTGTGTGCACTGCAGACTGCAGTACACTGTAATCACTGAACTGCATTATCTCCATCCATTCTCTCCCCCATCTGTCTCCCTCCCCCTCTCCTGTTCTTTCAAGACATTCACAATTTACTTTCACTTTCAGTTAGGCAGGTAATATACGGTGCAAATTTCTTTCCTGCATCCACAGATTTCAGGAAAGAAACTTGCATGATTCCCCCATCAACACAGACAGTGCTGACAGGGGAATATCCCTCCTGCCCAGCAATTGTATTCTCCCGACAAACAGTGATTATCACTAGTCGCTATAGTAACCACTAGTGATAATCATAAGAGAATCTGCTCATTAATGGTTCAAATCTCAGCCAGTTCCTGCTGAACCAGCTGAGATTTAAACTGTCTATGGCTGGTCTTAGCTCTTAGGCAGCCCATACATTGATCACTTTTTTTCATTCAACTATTAAGTTGAATGAAAAAAAAAAGGAAATTATCCTATTCCCCCATCTACACATTATAGGTGGATGGGGGAATCCTCCCAGTGTGGACCAGTGCTGGAACAACCATAGTTGTTGTCCTATCCCGGCTATTCACAGCGCTGGTCTCTGTCTCCATGGCAGCGGTGGCAGCACATTGGAACCCAGTGCTGGTTACTTTATGGGGCTGATGTACAGGAGGGCCAGCACAATTTGTTGTTAGAGATGGGTTGGGCATGTTCAAAATTCCACATGCCAGAGCCTGCCAGGAAGCCCACACTGCACAGCGCTAATCACAGGAAGTGAGACATTTCCCGGTCCGCAGCTGCACAGATCAGGAAATGTCTCATTGGCTGTGATTAGCACTGTGGAGTGTCAGCTTCCTGGCGGGATCGGGTATGTGGGATTTCAAACACACCCGAGCCCATCTCTATTGGTTGTAGACAGTTAAGCAACCTGCAGGGAGCTCAGCAGCAGTGGAGCCTTCTCTGACATGCTGATCGTGATGCAATCCAGGTGATGCTCCTAGTCAAATCCTAGTGTTAAATATCAGTCATTTTAATGATCAAAGCCCACACTTTACAGGCATAGAGCCCACATGGCTGCTGAACATACGGTTGATTATATATATACATGTGGTTGTACTCTTGATGCTAATAAATACTATGTTTATTAGATCTGACTGGGAGCATCACCTGGATCACATCCCGATCAGCATGTCAACAGAGAAGGTTATACAGCATTACTGCTGCTAGGTGACCAGCTGGGGGCTCGGCTCTATATAACCAATAGTGCCAGCCTTCCCCTGCATGCACCCATAATGTCACCAGCACTAGGTCCTAATAGACTGCCGCCGCTGCCAAGGAGACAGATGCCAGACCAGCGCTGTCAATAGCAGGGACAGGACAGCTGGGGAACCCCACAGTGGCAGAACACCAGGGCCTGGTGGCAAGACAACCTTTGCAACCCCGATAGTTCTCCCACTGCTTTGGACCCTTATATTTTCTTGGTGTGCTGGTGACATATATCTCTTGTTTTCTGTCACCCTGGGGGACCCCAGTATAGTAGGAAGGGAGCTCACTGCAGAACATGTGAAAGGGCCCGTTGTGGGATTGTGGTAAATGGCCCCAGGATATATATATATATATATATATATATAATTGCATTTTATAGTTGCCCCCCTGTCCCTGTCCCCCCCATGTGCCCCCCTAAATATGAAAGCTGGAGACGCCACTGTCTCTGATCTTCCCCTTTTTTTTACTGTCCCCAATCCATCTGATGATACTGTAGAACAGAGCCCCAGGAGGCACTCTGTACATGCTCAGTTTGGTGTGTATTGCTAGAAAGCTTTTTTTTTGGGGGGGGGCTGCATGTGATCAGCACAGGGCCAATCAGCAGAAAGTCAGGGGTCATGCAGCCTTATAGGACAGTCAGAGGAGAATAAAAAGTCCTCCTACAAGCTTTAACCAGTGTTTGGTCGAACGATAGAAGTCACCAGACTGCTGATGAGAAAAGGTATTTAGCAGTTTATATTTTGTAAAATAATTACATTTCTATGTTCTGTGTACTGTGGGAGACCAGATATAGTGAATGCAGGGTCCTGTTTTTTTTTAAAAGGTTAAGATTATTTGTCTAGAGAAGTTTCAGTTTAGAAAATATATCAGTTTATTTTTACCCAACGTTACTCGACGATATACATATTAGGCTTAGTATCGTTCATGATTATGAAAGCTAATGTAAATCAGAGATGAAAGGATACAGTTTCGTAAGGGAGATCACAAGTGAGGAGGTATTGCAAAACAGTGAAGCATTAATGTACAGAAAAGCGTGAAAAACTTAAATGATTCAATCATGAGGAAATAGGGAGATATATTATCTATGAAGAAGAAAATGCTGTTTTTCTTCTATCATATGTAGCGGGTACTTGAATTTAGGGGAAGCATCTGGGTGGTAGTGTAACCCAGATGCCCCGATTGTTAGGGAATTCAAGGTTCCCTTTGTGGGTCTTGGAGGACTCTGGCGGTGTGAGGATCCCGCCGGCCTACAGGTGGCATTGTCGCCCTGGGCCGGGGCTGAGCTCGCACCGCAAGACTGTGCCTTTTTGTCCTCCCCTGGAGCTGGTACAGCGGGGCGGGGAACCCGCTGTGACGCAAAGGGAGAGGAGATAAAAGGGATGGACGCCCTTACCATGGGGTTAGAGTTCGGAGTGGAGTCGGAGGACTCGGCCGCACCCAGGCACCTTCGGCCTGGGTGCTGGCATTCCGGTGTTCCAGGCCTAGGTGCCCTTGACCTAGCCGGAGCGGAGATGGAGTCCATCTTAGGCACCTTTAGCCTGGGGTGAGGTACTATGGCGGATGCCTGGGGCTCAGTATCTTTGACTGAGTTCCGCAAGGGTGGAGGGATCCGAGGGGGCCCTAACTCCTTGGGTGCCCGTGTCTGAGTTCGTGAGGACTGGTGTGCGGTAACTTCTCTGAAGAGTCCGGCGCAGCATCGCTGGTGACAGAGAGGCCTCCATTTCTCCCTTGGACGGATTTCCTTCCCCTGACAGGGGCCAAGCTAGCGAAGGTAATTCACGTTCTACATCACCTAGTCAGTGGCAGTGACTATTCACCACTGGTGACACCACAGTGGTTAGCAGCAGAAGGGAAAGGATTGTGCCTCGATCTGTCCCCGTTATCACTCAGTAAAGAAACTGTATGTTTGTGCGCTAAGAAGAATAAAACTGAGTTGGACCTATTCACTGTGTGGAACTCCTATTACTATCAGCAAAGGAGTCAGGGACGAAGTACTGGACTTGACTCTAGGACACCTACACAAGACCCAATCTGCTGGCCTTCACCTCTTAGCTATGGAGGATATGGGCCGTGGTGTATCTCATCCCTCCCCCCAGCACTGAGACCCCTAGACGAAGAAAGACAAGCCGAGTATGAGAAGGGGAGAGAGGGGTGAGGCCGCTACACGTGGGGGATCGTCCGGGATGTGTATGGTGTCTGAATTTGAACTTTGCTGCCCGGAGGAGTTCCGAGTAGGTCGGCCATCTTGGCCAACGCGCCACGAGGCAACCCACAGCTGCGTAGTTCGTGGGCAGGGAAAGGGAAAAGCCTGCGAACGAATGCAGAAGGTGGGAGGAGTCTAGCCATGTGGACGTACACACGTGGAGATTCCGGTGTGGGTGGGTCAGTGCGTAATGAAGCAGCAAAGAGAGAGGATGGCTTCAAACACACCGTGGATTTCAGTTCCTTCCTTCGCGGATATGTCTTCTCTTCTATGGTGGTCCAGCTGAAGCCGTTCAGGCGCTGTGAGGTCTGCAAGGAGTTTTTCTTCGAGGTGGAACCATCCACAGAAAAGCCTTGCGCTTTCCACCTCAACTACCTCACAGGGACTGCCACTCCAGAAGGAGAGATCGATGCTGGTGCGTTCCCCATGCGCACTGATCCGGGCGAAGTGACTGCCCAAGCGGAGATGAAAAGAGAAAAATCCAAGGATGCTGAATCGGTCACCAGCAGCTCCCTGCTCCGACCACCGAAGAGGAAAGTCGGCCTGGTGATGGCCTCGTGTGGTCGTGGAAGAGTTTTGCCCCACTGCTTGCCTGGCCTGGATGGATCCGGTAGAAAGAGTCCTGGACGTCCCTGTTCTTCTAAAGGCCCAGGTGAGCCAGGGGTTGGGACTGTCTGTGTGGTTAAAAGTGGCGGAAGCCCACAGTCGGTGGAGGCCGTCAAGGGGGATAGTTCCATGACTGGGAATTATCTGCCCGCTGAGTACTACGACACCTCTGACCTGGATTCATTGTCTGACAATGGCGATGATGGGGAGATAGACGAAATCTTCCAACAGAAGGGATGGGACAAGATGAAGCTACCCTCGTCCCGTGTCACAAGGGACCTGCCCATGTCTACTGGAGATAGTACACCTCAGGTGGCAGTTTCGGCACATGGGGAAGAAGCTGGTCCTCTGTCTGTCATTCCTTTTCTGGATTCAACATCCATTTCACCTGCTCCTGTTGCGGGAGTGCAACGTCAGTCACTGCGGGCTCCTAGGTCCAGATCTACCGAGGTGGTGAACACACCTCGCCACCCAGAAGCAATTGTTCCACCTGGAGAAGGAGACCGGGCCACCATGCCACCCTTGTCAAGGCTGCAGCGTCTCTCTGGCCAGAAGGTTGCTCAGGAGTATGGGTGGGAATACCCGTACCTGCCTTGGGAACTGCTCTACGAGGTGGAAGTTTTTCGCCAAAGATGGTATGATACCTTTGTGAGGGACAAACTTAAAGTACCGCAGGCACGGCGATACCTTTCTTGCTCACCAACGGTCACCAAGAAGTTCCAGGACTGTAAAGCTAAGTGGATGCTGGAAAAGCACATCTATGCGGACAAAGTGGTGATTTACTGTAAGGAAGGAAGAAGTGTTGAGTACCATGTGGAGGCTTTTGACAATCGTTTGAAGCCTGTGTTATTGCCTCATCCAAGTGTAGCGGCCTCACCCCTCTCCCTTTCTTTATCGGTTATATGGCTGTTATCTAGGGGTACCTGGGAGAGAGATATGAGACACACCACGGCCCATGTCCTCCCGTAGCTAAGAGGTGAAGGCCAGAAGATTGGGCTTTTGTGTAGGTGCCCTAGAGTCAAGTCCAGTCCTTCGTCCCTGACTCTTTTGCTTAATAACCCAAGTTCCACACAGTGAATAGGTACAACTCAGTTTTATTCTTCTTGCCAAGCAATAAAACAATCTTTCTCCTTTGGAAAATGGGGGACAGATCGAGGCACAATCCTTTCCCTTCTTGCTGCTGCCCACTGTGCTGTCACCAGTGGTGAATAGTCACTGCCACTGACTAGGTAATATAGAACGTGAATTACCTTCGCTCACTTTGCCCCTGTCAGGGGAAGAAATCCGTCCAAGGGAGAAGTGGAGGCCTCTCCGTCACCAGCGATGCTGCGCCGGACTCTTCAGAGAAGTTACTGCGCACCAGTCCTCACGAACTCAGACACGGGCACCCAAGACGTTAGGGGCCCCTCAGGTTCCTCCACCCTCGTGGAACTCAGTCGAAGGTACTGAGCCCCAGGCATCCGCCATAGTACCTCACCCCAGGCTAAAGGTGCCTGAGATGGACTCCATCTCCGCTCCAGCTAGGCCAAGGGCGCCTAGGCCTGGAACCCCGGAACGCCAGCACCCAAGCTGAAGGTGCCTGGGCGCGGCCACATCCTCTGACTCTCTCCCCAAGGTCAGGGCCTCCGCCCCTTTTATGGCCTCTCCCTTTGCATCACAGCGGGTTCCCCGCCCCGCTGTACCAGCTCCAGGGGAGGACAAAAAGGCACAGTTTGCGGTGTGAGTTCAGCTCCGGCCCAAGGCAACAGCGCCACCCAGGGACCCCAAGGAACCCCACACCACCAGAGTCCTCACATATTTCAAATACCCACTACACTCTCCCCCTGGTGAGTTGACACTGGTCCCAAGTGTCTGGTACAAACTCATACCCCACGAAGGGTGGTGTCATAAGTTCAGCCCAGAAACCAAACTACACAATTTACCCCCGAATTGTGCCAAGACCTGAATGGGAAAGGGAAAACTTAAAACAATATAACTATAAAACTTTTCCAATAAAATACTTTAAATATCTCACACATTTACATTCCTCCCTCCCTCTGACTATCTAAGGACCACCCATTCTCAGTAGTCTTGACAGACGAGTCTCCTGCAGAGGGAAAGAAAAGAAACATACATCCTATCAACATGTGTGTTTGCTTGGAATGAATGAGTCTATCCTAGAAGAAACCCATTCACTCCAATAAGTGCTGCATAATGTCAAAAAAACAAACAATCGTTGCGCAACACTGCCACCTGGTGACAGTGCCGCGGTCAAGACACTCATCACTTCCAAATAAACTTTCCTCTTGAACATTTTCTCTGTGACCCTGCACTATCTAAAACCCAAAGTCACTGATTTCTTTTGAGCGCAAGGAGAAGGAGGGAGAACAAACAAAAAAAAAACAGCTCCCATATCTCCAACGAGTAGAACTGCCCAAATACAAAAAAAATTAGGGCACAGTCCCTGTGTTCCGGCAAAGGCACTATGGAAAGTTCAGCCATGAATAAAAAAGGAAAGCACACAGGAGTCTTTGTCCCTCTTCTCTTTTTCCCTTTTTACAGGTAAAACCTTGGATGAGGCAATGATATAGGCTTCAGACGATCATCAAAAGCCTTCACATGGTACTCAACACTCTTTCCTTCCTTGCGGCAGATCACCACTTTGTCCACATGAATGTGTCTTCCCAGCATCCATTTAGCGTTACAGTCCTAAAACTTATTGGTGACCGTTGGTGAACAGGAAAGGTACCGCCGTGCTTGCTGTACTTTCAGTTTGTCCCACACAAAGGTATCATACCATCTTTGCCGAAAGACCTCCACCTCATAGAGTAGTTCCCGAGGCAGATACGGGTATTCCCACCCATATTCCTGAGAAACCTTCTGGCCAAAGAGACGCTGCAGCCTTGACAAAGGTGGCATAGTAGCTCGGTCTCCTTCTCCAGGTGGAACAATCGCTTCTGGGTGGCGAGGTGCGTTCACCATCTCGGTAGACCTGGGCCTAGGAGCCCGCAGTGATCGACGTTGCACCCCCGCAACAAAAGCAGGTGAAATGGATGTTGAATCCAGAAGGGGGACTTCAGACAGAGGAGCAGCTTCTTCCCTTGGCGCCGAGGCCTCTACCCGAGGTGTACTATCTCCAGTAGACATGGGCAGGTCCCTTGTAACACAGGACAAGGGTAGCTTCATCTTGTCCCATCCCTTCTGTTGGAAGATTTTGTCTATCTCCCCATCATCGCCATTGTCAGACAATGAATCCAGGTCATAGGTGTCGTAGTACTCAGCGGGCAGATAATTCCCAGTCACGGAACTATCCCCCTGGACAACCTCTACCGACTGTGGGCTACCGCCACTTTCTACCACACAGACAGTCCCATCCCCTGGCTCACCTGGGCCTTTAGAAGAACATGGATGTCCAGGACTTTTCCTACCGGAGCCATCCAGGCCAGGCAAGCAGTGGGGCGAAGCTCTTCCACGACCACACAAGGCCATCACTAGGCCGACTTTTCTCTTTGGCGGTCGGAGCAGGGAGCTGCTGGTGACCGAGGCAGCATCCTCAGATTTTTCTCTTTTCACCTCTGTTTGGGCAGTCACTTCGCCCGGATCAGTGCGCATGGGGAACGCACCAGCATCGATCTCTCCCTCTGGAGTGGCAGTCCCTGTGAAGTAGTTGAGGTGGAAAGCCCGAGGCTTTTCTGTGGATGGTTCCACCTCGAAGAGGAATTCTTTGCAGACCTCACAGCGCCCGAACGGCTTCAGCTGGACCACCAGTCCTGAACAGCCGGGACAGATCACACCGAGGGCCTCCATGTCTCTGCAGGTAAAGAGAGCCAATCGCCCCCGGGGCCTTAGTCTTATCCCCGTATCCATAATCGGAGCAGCCAGAGAAGACATATCCGCGAAGGAAGGAACGGAAATCCACAGAGCACTTGAAGCCATCCTCTCTCTTTGCTGCTCCATTGCTCACTGACCCACCCGCGCCGGAATCTCCACGTGCGTACGTCCACGTGGCCGGACTCCTCCCACCTTCTGCACTTGTTCGCGGGCTTTTCCCTTGCCCCGCCCACGAACTACGCAGTAGTGGGTTGCCTCTTGGCGCGTTGGCCAATATGGCCGACCTACTCGGAACTCCTCCGGGCAGCAACGTTCAAATTCAGACACCATACACATATCCCGGATACGATGCCCTCACGTGTAGCGGCCTCACCCCTCTCCCTTTCTTTATCGGTTATATGGCTGTTGTCTAGCGGTACCTGGGAGAGAGATATGAGACACACCATGGCCCATGTCCTCCCGTAGCTAAGAGGTGAAGGCCAGAAGATTGGGCTTTTGTGTAGGTGCCCTAGAGTCAAGTCCAGTCCTTCGTCCCTGACTCTTTTGCTTAGTAACCCAAGTTCCACACAGTGAATAGGTACAACTCAGTTTTATCCTTCTTGCCAAGCAATAAAACAATCTTTCTCCTTTGGAAAATGGGGGACAGATCGAGGCACAATCCTTTCCCTTCTTGCTGCTGCCCACTGTGCTGTCACCAGTGGTGAATAGTCACTGCCATTGACTAGGTAATATAGAACGTGAATTACCTTCGCTCACTTTGCCCCTGTCAGAGGAAGAAATCCATCCAAGGGAGAAGTGGAGGCCTCTCCGTCACCAGCGATGCTGTGCCGGACTC
This sequence comes from Rana muscosa, assembly GCA_029206835.1. Classification (NCBI taxonomy): domain Eukaryota; kingdom Metazoa; phylum Chordata; class Amphibia; order Anura; family Ranidae; genus Rana; species Rana muscosa. The sequence continues at coordinate 165,102,100 of CM055120.1, forward strand.
TTCGGAGAAGTTACTTCGCATCAGTCCTCACGAACTCAGACACGGGCACCCAAGACGTTAGGGCCCCCTCGGATTCCTCCACCCTTGCGGAACTCAGTCGAAGGTACTGAGCCCCAGGCATCCGCCATAGTACCTCACCCCAGGCTAAAGGTGCCTGAGATGGACTCCATCTCCGCTCCAGCTAGGCCAAGGGCGCCTAGGCCTGGAACCCCGGAACGCCAGCACCCAAGCTGAAGGTGCCTGGGCGCGGCCACGTCCTCCGACTTTCTCCCCAAGGTCAGGGCCTCCGCCCCTTATATGGCCTCTCCCTTTGCATCACAGCGGGTTCCCCGCCCCGCTGTGCCAGCTCCAGGGGAGGACAAAAAGGCACAGTTTGCGGTGTGAGTTCAGCTCCGGCCCAAGGCAACAGCGCCACCCAGGGACCCCAAGGGACCCCACACCACCAGAGTCCTCACATAATTCAAATACCCGCTACACAAGGTTTTACCTGTAGAAAAAAAAAAGAGACTCCTGTGTGTTCTTTTTGCTGTTCATTGCTGAACTTTCCAGGGTGCCTTTGCCGGAACACAGGGACTGTGCCCTAGTTTTTTTTGCATTTGGGCAGTTCTACTCTTTGGAGAGATGGGAGCTGTTACTGTGTCAGGAATGGTGTCATTACTGGGCTCACCTGCTGGTGGCACTGTTGCATTCGGCAGCAGTGGGTGTAGTTCTGGTGACCACCAGCGGGTGTCTCCTCACCAAGACTTTCCACCAGCCATCAAGCACACCTGATCTGGGTCTGCTGGACTATATAAACCCGCCCTTAACAAAGCTCAGTGCTCCAGAATTCCTTCTGTAAGCCTGGTCCCTGCCTGAACCTGATCCGTTACCTGGTCCTGAACCTGATCTGTTCCCTGCCTTGTCCTGGACTCTGATCCTTGTACCCTGTCCCCTGAGACCTGTCCCCTGATACCTGTCCCCTGATACCAGCTCCCCCTTGCTGACTGCTCCCAGTACCTGGCCTTCTGCTCCCCTTGTCTCTCATCCCTGCCTTGTTCATGTATGTGTGTTCTCTTTTGTACATATTAGTTAGCTAGTTAGATTAGGTTGTTTTTGGGGTTTGTTGTGTTCCTTTGCATTCGTTTCTTGCTTATGGTTTGCTGTGGTTTTGTTTACACGTGTGTCTTTATCTTTAATAAACATATATATTTTTCACTTACTCTGTTCCCGATTCCTTAATGTGCAGCCCAATGATCTGACCACCTGTATTGGATAGCATCCTCGTGACAGAATTCTGGAGCCATACAATCAGATCGGCTGCACCTTGGAATTGGGTCTGAGCACTTGTTAAAATTACTGAGATGGAGGTGGACGATATTTTTTATCTTTCGCTCCTGGCAACAGATGACAGAGATTTCTGTTATCAGACACTAAGAGAATATACCAGAGAGCAGTTATTAGAATGCATCCGCATAGCTCACGTTTTTGTGGATCAGGGCAATTTTGTGTTTGAGGATGTACAAGCTTTGATTTGTATCTGTACAGAGTTGGCCCTGTCTGATACCTCTATTGGAACTGACGATTATACACCTCCTTTTAATGCAGCTCAAGTAGAATCTTTGGTGTGGCTGTTGGAGGATGACTCAGGCCTCGTACACACGACCGATTTTCTCGTCCAAAACAGTCAAGAAAAGTGCCGCGAGAGTTTTTTTGTCTAGAAAAACGTTTGTGTGTATGGTTTTACGAAGAGAAACTTGACGAGAATCTCGACGAGAAAATAGAGAACCTGCTCTCTATTTTCTCGTCAGGATTCCAGATTTCCTCGTCGTGTTTCTCGTCGGCCTGTTTTGTGACAAGAAAATGGTTCGTGTGTATGCTTTTACGACTCTTCAAAAAGCGCGCATGCTCAGAATCAAGTATGAGACGGGAGCGCATCTTCTGGTAAAACAAGCCTTCGTAATGGAAATAGCACATTCGTCACGCTAAAACGAACTCAAAGCACGAAAACTGAAAAGCGCGAATCGTCTCTTCCCAAACTTTTACTTCACACGCGGTAACACGAGATCAGCAAAAGCAGCCCAAGGGGTGGCGCCAAGAAAAAAGATCTTCCCCTTTATAGTGCCGTCGTACGTGCTGGACATGAGCGCAGAGAACCACGAGGAAATTGGAAAATGACAGTGTGTACGCATAGAAAGCTTGACGAGAAAATCGACAAGCTTAACAAGAATCTCGTCGAAAAAAACGACGTGTTTTTTACGACGAGAAAATCGGTCGTGTGTACGAGGCCTCAGCCTTTTTCCATGAGCAGTACTCTGCTTGTCCTGAACAGGTGCTTGCAGCATGTATTGATTCAGTGCAGTCTCTGGTCAGACAAGCAGTGTGCAAACCTGATTTTGTGAAATCCTTATTACAGGCCTGGTCAAGTTTGTTGTACTCAGCCCCTGTCAGCTCCCAACCATCCATTTGTATGTCTAGATACCAACCTGCTGGGATGTCTTCCTCTCCTTTTCCCACAATTCCCACTTTTTCTGAACAATGCACCCAGCTAACAATGAAGTATCAGTACCCTGTCTCCTCCTGCTGCACTTACCCTGCCTTCAATCCACCTGCTTCTTCCCTCCTATCCGTAGCCCATCCACAAGAACCTCCTCCAGCCACTGTCCCTGCACCTCTGCCATTTTCTTCCATTTGCCCAATCCCAACCTTTTCATATACTCCCCCCGGTACTTGCAAACCTGCAGTGACTAAGCCCAAAAAGAAGCGGAAGTACTTTCCAACCCACACAATCTTACCGGTATCCCAAGCTGCCTCCACACCCACCAACCTGTTCCAGCCTGAGGTTCCCGTGCCAGCCTTCCAGCCTGAGGTTCCCGTGCCAGCCCTCCAGCCTGAGGTTCCCGTGCCAGCCTTCCAGCCTGAGGTTCCCGTGCCAGCCTTCCAGCCTGAGGACCCTGTACCAGCCTGTCAGCCTGAGGACCCTGTACCAGCCTGTCAGCCTGAGGACCCTGTACCAGCCTGTCAGCCTGAGGACCCTGTACCAGCCTGTCAGCCTGAGGACCCTGTACCAGCCTGCCAGCCTGAAGACCCTGTACCAGCCTGCCAGCCTGAAGACCCTGTACCAGCCTGCCAGCCTGAAGACCCTGTGCCGCCAGTTTGCCAGCCTGAGGTTCCCGTGCCAGTTTGCCAGCCTGAGGTTCCCGTGCCAGTTTGCCAGCCTGAGGTTCCTGTGCCAGTTTGCCAGCCTGAGGTTCCCGTGCCAGTTTGCCAGCCTGAGGTTCCCGTGCCAGTTTGCCAGCCTGAGGTTCCCATGCCAGTTTGCCAGCCTGAGGTTCCCGTGCCAGTTTGCCAGCCCGAGGTTCCCGTGCCAGTTTGCCAGCCCGAGGTTCCTGTGCCAGTTTGCCAGCCCGAGGTTCCTGTGCCAGTTTGCCAGCCCGAGGTTCCTGTGCCAGCCTTTCAGCCTGCAGTGCCAGGGCCAGCCTTTCAGCCTGCAGTTCCAGGGCCAGCCTTTCAGCCTGAGGTTCCTGTGCCAGCCTGCCAACTTGAAGTTCCTGTGCCAGCCTGCCAACTTGAAGTTCCTGTCTTCCGAACAGAAGTCCTGATGACGGTGTCCCAGTCGGAAGATCCGGTGTCCCAGTCGGAAGATCCGGTGTCCCAGTCGGAAGATTCGGTGCATGAGACCCCGCCTGAAGATCCGGTGCCCGTTTCCTGGCCTGAGGTTATGATGCCCGTTTCTCAGTCTGTGGAGCCTACTGCCCAGCCTGAGATGACCCCGTCTGCTGCCCAGCCTGAGATGATCCCGCCTGCTGCCCAGCCTGAGATGATCCCGCCTGCTGCCCAGCCTGAGATGATCCCGCCTGCTGCCCAGCCTGAGATGACCCCGCCTGCTGCCCAGCCTGAGATGACCCCGCCTGCTGCCCAGCCTGAGATGATCCCGCCTGCTGCCCAGCCTGAGATGATCCCGCCTGCTGCCCAGCCTGAGATGATCCCGCCTGCTGCCCAGCCGGAGATGTTCCGTCTGCTGCCCAGCCGGAGATGTTCCTGTCTGCTGCTCCGTTGCCCGCTGCCCAGTCTGATGTTCCAGAGCCTACTGTCTTGCTTGGTGACCCTGTACCTGGTATCCAGCCTCACGATCCAGTTCCTGATGGTTCCATTCCTGATACTCTTCCTGGTGGTTCCTTTACCGCTGCCTAGCCTGATGACTCGGAGCCCGCTGTCCAGCCTGAGGATATGGTCCCTGCTAAGACCTGTTCCTGATGCCCAGCTGGCCGCTGATGTCTTCCTGATGGATGCCCTTTTTTCCACTATTTTAATCCTGATGGTCACCCAGCCTGAATGTAATGCCCCTGCGTGGTCTGCCTCCGATGGGTTCTTGCCCGTTGCCCTGCTAATTTTTACTTCTAAATCTAAACTTCCTGACCCTGGTGGTGGGATGCGCGCCCTATTTTCAGACTCTAGTGGCACGTCCCACAGTGAACTAAAGGACTCTGGCCTAGGAAGTGCGAAGAAGTCCGCAGACATAGTATGGAGACTTTTTTGGGTGTTTCCGCATCCACTCGGACTGTCCAACCAAGGGCTGAATGGAGTGTCCGGAGGCCACTCCTTAAGGGGGGGGAACTGTCAGGAATGGTGTCATTACTGGGCTCACCTGCTGGTGGCACTGTTGCATTCGGCAGCAGTGGGTGTAGTTCTGGTGACCACCAGCGGGTGTCTGCTCACCAAGACTTTCCACCAGCCATCAAGCACACCTGATCTGGGTCTGCTGGACTATATAAACCCGCCCTTAACAAAGCTCAGTGCTCCAGAATTCCTTCTGTAAGCCTGGTCCCTGCCTGAACCTGATCCGTTACCTGGTCCTGAACCTGATCTGTTCCCTGCCTTGTCCTGGACTCTGATCCTTGTACCCTGTCCCCTGAGACCTGTCCCCTGATACCTGTCCCCTGATACCAGCTCCCCCTTGCTGACTGCTCCCAGTACCTGGCCTTCTGCTCCCCTTGTCTCTCATCCCTGCCTTGTTCATGTATGTGTGTTCTCTTTTGTACATATTAGTTAGCTAGTTAGATTAGGTTGTTTTTGGGGTTTGTTGTGTTCCTTTGTATTCGTTTCTTGCTTATGGTTTGCTGTGGTTTTGTTTACACGTGTGTCTTTATCTTTAATAAACATATATATTTTTCACTTACTCTGTTCCCGATTCCTTAATGTGCAGCCCAATGATCTGACCACCTGTATTGGATAGCATCCTCGTGACATACTGTTTGTTCTCCCTTCTTCTCCTTGCACCTCAGAGAAATCAGAGACTGTGAGTTTTAGTCAGTGTAGGGTCACAGAGAAAATTCATCTGGAAGTGATAAGTGTTTTGACCGCGGCATTGTCACCAGGTGGCAGTGTTGCGAAACGATTGTTTGTTTTTTGACATTATGCAACACTTATTGGAGTGAGTGGGTTTCTTTTCGGATAGACCCATTCATTCCAAGCACACACACATATATTGTTAGGATGTATGTTTTATTTTTCTTTCCCTCTGCAGGAGACTCCTCTATCAAGGCTGCTGAGAATGGGTGGTTCTTAGATAGCCAGGGGGAGGGAAGAATGTAAATGTGTGAGATATTTAAAGTGTCATTGAAGGTTTTTTTTTGGTTGTGTTGTTTATGTTTTCCCTTTGCCATTCAGGTCTTGGCACAATCCAGGGTTAAATTGTGAATTGTGTAGTTGGGTTTCTGGGCTGAACTTATGTCACCACCCTGGTGGGATGTGAGTTTGTACCAGACACTGGGGACCAGTGTCAAATCACCGGGGGGAGTGTGTAGCGGGTACTTGAATTTAGGGGAAGCATCTGGGTGGTAGTGTAACCCAGATGCCCCGATTGTTAGGGAATTCAAGGTTCCCTTTGTGGGTCTTGGAGGACTCTGGTGGTGTGAGGTTCCCGCCGGCCTACAGGTGGCATTGTCGCCCTGGGCCGGGGCTGAGCTCGCACCGCAAGACTGTGCCTTTTTGTCCTCCCCTGGAGCTGGTACAGCGGGGCGGGTAACCCGCTGTGACGCAAAGGGAGAGGAGATGAAAGGGACGGACGCCCTTACCACGGGGTTAGAGTTCGGAGTGGAGTCGGAGGACTCGGCCGCACCCAGGCACCTTCGGCCTGGGTGCTGGCGTTCTGGTGTTCCAGGCCTAGGTGCCCTTGACCTAGCTGGAGCGGAGATGGAGTCCATCTCAGGCACCTTTTAGCCTGGGGTGAGGTAATATGGCGGATGCCTGGGGCTCAGTACCTTCGACTGAGTTCCGGGAGGGTGGAGGGATCCAAGGGGCCCTAACTCCTTGGGTGCCCGTGTCTGAGTTTGTGAGGACTGCTGTGCGGTAACTTCTCTGAAGAGTCCGGCGCAGCATCACTGGTGACAGAGAGGCCTCCATTTCTCCCTTGGACGGATTTCCTTCCCCTGACAGGGGCCGAGCTAGCGAAGGTAATTCACGTTCTACATCACCTAGTCAGTGGCAGTGACTATTCACCACTGGTGACACCACAGTGGTTAGCAGCAGAAGGGAAAGGATTGTGCCTCGATCTGTCCCCGTTATCACTCAGTAAAGAAATTGTATGTTTGTGCGCTAAGAAGAATAAAACTGAGTTGGAACTATTCACTGTGTGGAGCAAAGGAGTCAGGGACGAAGTACTGGACTTGACTCTAGGACACCTACACAAGACCCAATCTGCTGGCCTTCACCTCTTAGCTATGGAGGACATGGGCCGTGGTGTATCTCATCCAGCCAGCACTGAGACCCCTAGACGAAGAAAGACAAGCCGAGTATGAGAGGGGTGAGGCTGCTACACATACTTTTAGTAGCAAGTGATTTCTCCATTTCAAATCAGTTTAGAGAATGTTTTGCTCCTTCATGCAGGCCAGGGTACAGTTCAGATGTTACCTTCATAGTCCCAATGTTACCTACACACTCTTATTAGTGGAGTCATACAAGATACACATGAGCCTAATCTCCAGGCAGTAGGACAGTTTCTGAATGATACAGACAGTTACCTAGAGCTCCAACAGCTGGACAGGACATTGGAGTGGAATGAGAAACTGTAAACTTAAGCAGGCCATACATCTTGTCCGCCAGGCTCCTGGCATTGGTGAACATGCCACGTAGTTTAGACCGGTCGCATACTATCCTCTTATTGGGTGTTCTGAGATTGCAACTAGGACTTGTTACTATACTTACCTTGGGTTTACGTGCTTTAGTCAACCTACCACTAATGCCCCCAATACTACCCTCTGGAATATGTTCTGCGCTGACTATCTCTACCTCTGGACCCTCCCCCCCGTCGCCTAGTTAAACCACTTGCCGCCCGCCATATAGCAGAATGATGGCAAAGTAGTTGTGTTAGCCTGATCGGACGTCATATGACGTGATCAGGATAACAGAGCCCGCACGCGCACGCTGGGGCGCACAGAATGGCGATCAGAGGTGCTGTGTGTCAGTCTGACACACCGCAACGCTGATCGTCGTATGAAGCCTCTGACAGAGGCTTCTGACCACGTGATCAGCTGTGACCAATCACAGCTGATCATCTTGTGAACCAGGAAGTGCCGGTGAACGGCTCTTCTCGGTTCACGCTGACAGGGACAGCCGATCGGCGGCTCTCCCTGTCAGAGGGGGGGTCTGTGCTGATAATCAGCACATCGATTATCAGCACAGCCCCTATCAAAAGGTGCCCATCAGCTGCCAATCAGCGCCCAACCTCTGCCAGCCTGTCCCTATAATAAATGGATGCCAGTACTGATCAGTGCCCACAACAGTGCCCAAAAAAGTGCCAATCAGTGCCCCATCAGTAATGCCTGTCAGTGCCCCATCAAAGTGCCAATCAGTGCCACTCAATAATGCCTGTCAGTAGCTCCTCATCAGTGCTGTCTATCCAGTGCCTCCTATCAGTGCCCATCAGTGCCGCATACCAGTGCCGCCAGTGCTGCCTATCAGTGCCGCCTATCAGTGCCCATCAGTTTTTTTTTTAATTGTCAGTGTTCTTTAGTTTATAGCGCAAAAATTTAAAACCGCAGAGGTGATCAAATACCACAAAAAGAAAGCTCTATTTCTGGGAAGAAAATGATAAAAATTTAGTTTGAGTACAGTGTTGAATGACCGTGCAATGATCATTCAAAGTGCGACAGCGCTGAAAGCTAAAAATTGTCCTGGGCAGGAAGAGGGGAAAGTGCCTGGTATTGAAGTGGTTAAAAACCCATCTAACTGTTTGGCCATCTTCACATTGCTTTAAAGATTTGGTCAGAAATGTAATTACTGCTGACTGATTCTTTCCTCACAATTGGTTTGCAGAGGGTGCTTATGGAGTACCCATAATCATAATTGCCAATATTTTGTGACAAGAACATAAGCATCTTAATGAATAGTTTGTTAATTCCACTATTCTTTCACAAAGAATAATAGAATGTGGATTTCTCTATTGGGATAACTAACAGCAATACAAACCTAAGGAGCAGGTGTGGTTGATATCTGCATTATAGAACACCTGGATTTTAGGGATACTTGGTAAAGATAAACCCACAGGTTCATTTTAAAGTTGAACTGTAGGCAAAACTTTTTTTTCCATGTTGGTTAGAGTAAGGGAGGGTTATAACCCCTGTTGGTTCATTTTTTGCCATCTGTGTCCCATTGGGAAGATTTACTTTCACTTCCTGTCCCATAGCCAAAATAGGAAGTGGGAGGAAATTCCTGCAAATTAAGGGGATCCCTTGGGGACCCCCAGGTCACAGAACTAGTGTCCCCGTTGGAAGATTCCCCTCTATTAGTTTTCTGGGGACAGACCAAAATGTGGGATTTTCTTTTACTTTCACTTTCAATGATAATTGTAAACAGGATAAATAGAGAGGATGAATCCCCCTAACAGGGAAACAGACAGCAATAAAAACTGTCAGGTGTTCTAATCAATCTCCACTTTTTTGCCTTTATTTATATGTAGCGGCCTCACCCCCTCTTTTTGGTCTAGGGGTATGTTGTACGTGAGGGTGAGATGCGCTACGGCCCATGTCCTCCCCATTGCAGCAGGTGAGGTGAAGGCCAGTACCAAGTATTCTTCTCGGGCCTGTGTGTTTCTATTCACAACCAAGTCTTGCTGTGCTGAGTGCTGACACTCCCCTTCACTCCCATCAACCAGAGTTCCACACACCGATAAGGATCCAACACTTCTTTTATTGTAACACACAATAAACAGTTCTTTGTTAGCCAATTAGTTGAGATCCATAAACAGTTCAATACGGTGGGGTGAGCAGGTCGAGGCACTGTCCTAATGATAAACTAAACCACTGTGGTTTCACCAGCGGTTGCTATAGCCATTGGCTAGAGAGAGGAACTTGAAACTTATAAGTCTCTACCAGCGACTCGGAAGAACATGAATGGAGTACCTTCGCTGCGTTGCGGCCCCTGTCAGGGGGAAGATGTCCCTCCAAGGGAGTTACCAGAGGCCCCTCCGTCACCGGGTTGATGCTGCTCCGGACTCTTCAGACGGGTAACCTCTCTGGCCTCCTCACCTCAGACATGGGCCCCATCCACCTCAGGGTCCCTCGGACTCATCCACCCTTGCGGAGCCCAGTCGAAGTCACTGGGCCCCAGGCCTCCGGTGTAGTGCCTCACCCCAGGCTTAAGGTGCCTGAGATGGACGCCAACACTGCTCCGACCAGGCCATGGGCTGGAACTCCGGACCGACCGAACCCAGGCCTAAGGTGCCTGGGCGCCGGATGCAGAAGACCTCATGGCGAGGGCGTCTCTCCACTTTATCTCCTCCCATGACGCCACAGCAGGTTCTCCGCCCCCGCTGTACCACCGCCGGAACGGGACAAAAAGGACAGCACTGCGGCAGTGATTCTACCTTGACCTGTGGGAACACCGCCACTCCAGGCCAAGGAGAATAGTACACCACCAAAGTCCTCCACGACTGAAAGTGGTCCAAATCCTCTATGATTTACACACACCTGGGTCATACTACCACCCAGGTGTATCCCCCTAAATTTAGACCCCCGCTACATATACTTTAAAGTGTTACTAAACCCACAACAGTAAAATCAGTCTGTGTATGCAGTAAAGCATGCTTGTTATACTCACTGTGGGACTGTGTTAATTCTCTGCATTATGTAAAAAGGGTATTTGATCCTGTCTTCTCTGATCCTCCCCTTTTTTTTTTACTGTCCCCAATTCATCTGATGATACTGTAGAATAGAGCCCCAGGAGGCACTCTGCACATGCTCAGTTTGGTGTGTATTGCTAGAAAGCTTTTTTTTTGGGGGGGGGGGGGAGAAGGTGCATGTGATCAGCACAGGGTCAATCAGCAGAAAGTCAGGGGTCATGCAGCCTCATAGAACAGTCAGGCCTCGTACACACCACGAGTTTCTCGTCGTAAAAAACCCGTTGATTTTCTCGATGAGATTCTTGTCAAGCTTTCCTTGCATACACACTGCCAATTCCAAATCTCCTCGTTGTTCTGTGCGGTCACGTACAGCACGTACGACGGCAGTATAAAGGGCAAGTTCGATTTCAATGGCGCCACGCCTTGGGCTGCTTTTGCTGATCTCGTCTTCCGCTCGGGGTCCACGCCCAGGCACCTTCAGCCTGGGTGTGAGTGATGGTGGTCTCCGGGTGCCCTAGGCCCGGAGATGGAGCTGCGGTCTCATCCCAGACACCTTCGGTCTGGGGGGGGTACTTTCTGGAGGCCTGGGGCCCAGTACCTTCGACTGGGTTCAGCGAGGGATCGAGGGCTCCTAGGGTGTCCCCCGGTGTGGACGCCCGAATCTAGGACAGGGAGGCCAGGGAGGTAACCCTAACCGAAGATCTGGTGCAGCATTCGCTGGTGACGGTGGGGTCTCTGGTGACCGTCCGGATGGATGTCTTCTCTTTCCCTGACAAGGGCCATCGCTTTTAGAAGGTAGTTCAAGTTCTTATGGTCGGTGGCAGCGACTGTGTGTAAAGCCTGTTGGTGCTATACAGAACAGGAGAGAACCAAGTTTTAAAGTTTGTGCCTGGACCTTCCTTCCCCACCTCGTCTGAACTGAATGTGTTACAACCTGTCTGCTCTCACAGAGACTGTTTATTGCTACGAATAAATAAGTGTTGGACTTTCAGTGGTGTGGACAGTAACTTACTGGGAGCTAAGGGTCCTATCTCCACCTGCGTGGACGGTGGGAATCATTGTCAATAGAAGGTTTGGCTCTGGATGGAAACACAGACCCGAAGGTATAGTTTGATTAGCTCCATCTTTGCATACAGTATGGTGTGAGCTGGTGGTGTGCCACACTCTCCTCCCTGGTCCCCTAGACGAGAGCCAAGAGTCAGAAGGGAGTAAAGGGTGAGGTCGCTACACTTGATTCTGAGCATGCGCGATTTTTTAAGACTCGGAAAAGCATACACACGACCGGTTTTCTCGTCGCAAAAACAGGCCGACGAGAAACCCGACGAGAAAAACGACGAGAATCCTGATGAAAAAATAGAGAGCAGGTTCTCTATTTTTCTCGTCGAGATTCCCGGCAGTTTTCTCATCGAGAAACCATACACACGAACGGTTTTCTTGGCAAGAAAGCTCTCTCTGCAGTTTTCTTGTCATTTTTTGTCGTGTGTACGAGGCTTCAGAGGAGAATAAAAAGTCCTCCTACAAGCTTTAACCAGTGTTTGGTCGGACGATAGAAGTCACAAGACTGCTGATGAGAAAAGGTATTTAGCAGTTTATATTTTGTAAAATAATTACATTTCTATGCTCTGTGTACTGTGGGAGACCAGATATAGTGAATGCAGGGTCCTGGGTTTTTTAAAAGGTTAAGATTTTTTGTCTAGAGAATTTTCAGTTTGGAAAATATATCAGTTTATTTTTACCCAACGTTACTCGACGATATACATATTAGGCTTAGTATCGTTCATGATTATAAAAGCTAATGTAAATCAGAGATGAAAGGATACAGTTTCGTAAGGGAGATCACAAGTGAGGACTGGGAGGTATTGCAAAACAGTGAAGCATTAATGTACAGAAAAGCGTGAAAAACTTAAATGATTCAATCATGAGGAAATAGGGAGACATATTATCTATGAAGAAGAAAATGCTGTTTTTCTTCTGTTATACTTTTAGTAGCAAGTGATTTCTCCATTTCAAATCATTTTAGAGAATGTTTTGCTCCTTCTTGCAGGCCAGGGTACAGTTCAGATGTTACCTTCATAGTCCCAATGTTACCTACACACTCTTGGAGTCATACAAGATACACATGAGCCTAATCTCCAGGCAATAGGACAGTTTCTGAATAATACAGACAGTTACCTAGAGCTCCAACAGCTGGACAGGACTTTGGAGTGGAATGAGAAACTGTAGACTTAAGCAGGCCATACATGGTGCAAATTTCTTTCCTGCAACCAGGGGTTGCAGGAAAGAAATTTACACAATTCCCCCATCAACACAGACAGTGCTGACAGGGGAATCCCTCCTGCTGAGCAATTGTTTGTTACCACCAGGGGGAGCCCTCCCCACCGGGAGAACACAGTGATTATCGCTAGTGGCTATAGCAGCCACTAGCGATAATCGTAAGAGAATCCGGCAGGCTGGTTGTTTCCAAGTTGATCGATCAATCAACTTGGTACATTCAGCCTGCCCATTAACAGTTTGAATCTTGGATGGTTCAGTAGGAGGTTCAAACTGTGTATGGCCAGCCTTAAACTCAGGGACATTACACCAGATCCTGTGTAAATGCAATTTATGCTCATAAAGCTTTAACACAAAGTATAATTATCTTTTTTTATTTTTAACCATGTGACTGTAATTAGCAAACGTTGTTGGACCTAATAAAAAATAACTGTAAAAATAACTGTGTAAATAACTGTAATTTTTTTTCAATTAGTATTTATATTATGGTAGGTATGTTTATGTGAATTGAGCCCATCAAGTCAATTAACAAAACTGACACACCAAGATGAGTGTAGTTATTAAAAAAAAAAAAAGTGACAGTTCATTGAGATTTGAGAATAACAGTCACGTGGCTAAATTAGGGAGCCTCTTCTTATACATATAAGTATTTCTTTTTTGGTGTGCATGGTTGCTTTGTACTGCAGTCCATTGCCTGTACAACCCCAATTCCAAAAGAGTTGGGACCCTGTGCAAAATCTATAAAAAAAACTGAATGCAATGATTTGCAAATCTCCTAAACCCATATTTTATTCACAATAGAGAGCATATAAAATGTTTAAACTGAGAAAATGTACCATTTTAAGAAAAAAAAATAAGATAATTTTGAAATTCCCAAAAGTGAGGCTAAATCAGTAGTTTACACAGATGTTTTTCTGGCCATTAATGGTAATAGAGGTACCGCACGTATGATACGGTATCTGCCGTTAGGCTTACTATAGGAGTTGTGACAGCAGGAAGGTAAAGTCACCTGGTTGCATCCAGGGGGGTAGATATATTTCTCCCAGATTCAGGCTTTATGCTGACTTATACAACTAGGGTGGAGAGTTGTATAAGGCTAGTGGGCTCATGGATGACTCATACCTCTAGGCAGTGCCGGCCCAAGACATTGTGCTGCCTGGTACCAAGAATTAAATGCTGCCCCCCCCCCAAAAAAAAAAATCACGCCCACCAAATACCCCACATTCATTATTTTATATCATGATAACTAAAGTGGACCTGTCATGGCTCTATACATGTAAAGGAGTATAAAAGGACCTGTGCGTGGCTGGTGGCCGCGATCGCTCCAGAGAGCCAGAACGGGGATCTGTTAATGTAAACAGACAGATCCCTATTCTGACAGGGGAGGAGAGACAGATCTGCTCTTCCTAGTGATTAGGAACAGAGATCTCTCTCCTCCTACAGTCAGTCCCATCCCCCCCAGTTAGAAACACCTCCCAGGGAACACATTTAACCCCTTTCCTGCCAGTGACATTTACACATTAATCAGTGCATTTTTATAGCACAGATCGCTGTATAAATGTCACTGGTCCCAAAAAAGTGTCAAAAGTGTCTAATCTGTCCACCGCAATGTCACAGTCTAGCTAAAAATCGCAGATCACCAGACCCCGCTACACTAGTAAAAAAAAAATAATAATAATAAAAATGCCATAAATCTATCCTCTATTTTGTAGACGGTATAACTTTTGCGCGAACTAATCAATATACACATTGCATTTTTTTTACCAAACATATGTAGAAGAATACATATCGACCTAAACTGATCAAGAAATGTTTATTTTTATTTTATTATGCTCCACTAGACCCTAGTCTCTTTATTGGCTACAGCCCTTAACCCTTCATGGATTTGCTTTTGGAATTAACTCTTCACGGACTATGTTGTGTTCTTTTTGGACTCTGCATTAGTTTTCTTTTTAATTAATTTTTCATATATTAATTTTTCACATTTCAAGGTTTAACATTTATTTCACACATGGTTTTAACCACATAGCGCTGCACATTTTTTGAACACTGACCTATCTGACCCCTACACTGACCCCCTGACACACCTACGTGACACATGCACTGATCCACCTGACTCCTACTTCCTGCACTACTCACATTACACTGACCCACCTGACCTACATGACCATTACCCTGACCCCTACCCTGACCCCTACCCTGACCCCTACCCTACTCACATTACACTGACCCACCTGACTCCTACTTCCTGCACTACTCACATTACACTGACCCACATGACCATTACCCTGACCCCTACACTGACCCCTACCCTGACCCCTACACTGACCCCTACTTCCTGCACTACTCACATTACACTGACCCACCTGACCTACATGACCATTACTCTGACCCCTACACTGACCCCTACACTGACCCCTACCCTGACCCCTACCCTGACCCCTACCCTACTCACATTACACTGACCCACCTGACTCCTACTTCCTGCACTACTCACATTACACTGACCCACATGACCATTACCCTGACCCCTACACTGACCCCTACCCTGACCCCTACCCTGACCCCTACACTGACCCCTACACTGACCCCTACTTCCTGAACTACTCACATTACACTGACCCACCTGACTCCTACTTCCTGCACTACTCACATTACACTGACCCACATGACCATTACCCTGACCCCTACACTGACCCCTACCCTGACCCCTACACTGACCCCTACTTCCTGAACTACTCACATTACACTGACCCACCTGACCTACATGACCATTACACTGACCCCTACACTGACCTACCTGACACCTACACTGACCTACCTGACACCTACCTCACTCCTACATCCTGCACTACTCACATTACACTGACCTGACAGCAACACTGACTATTACACTGACTGACACATACACTGACCCACCGACCTTACACCTACACTGACCTACTACACAGACCCACCTGACTCCTACAGTAGGAGTCCTACTTCCTGCAGTACTCACACCCGACCCCCTCCCCACAGCTCGGTGCGAATCCATCCTTTGAGTCCTCCTTACCTTTGTCTGCTCTTCACCAGGACTCTCCTCCGGACCTCAGCACTGGATGTGCAGAACTGCTTTGGCGTCCCAACTTCCCCCCAGCGCCATCCACCCGCAGCCCGCTCCATGGTGTCAGACGCTGCACGCCTGCACCTCCATGATCCCATCTCCACCGCGCCGTAACAAAGCAGAGGGACAGGCGGAGGCGAAGACAGCTCACACTTCCAGTGCTTGTCTCCCGCCACCATGTTCGTGTTTCCCGGCGCACTGTGATTGGGCGTATGGCGGTCATGTGCGGAGGCGGGACTTCTAGAGCGATCGCTGACAGGCCAGCCCCACGCCGCACATGACCCCCATTCGTCCAATCACAGGGCGCCGGACACTAAACATGGCGGCTGGAAAATCGGGGACACAGGAAAGGAAAATCAGTAGGAGACACGGAATGTCGCTGGCTGACGGGCGGCAATTTGCCGCCCCCCTTAAAGTGCCGCCTGGGACCGGGGTACCATCGGGTCCCATGGTAGGGCCGGCCCTGCCTCTAGGGAGAGTGTGGGGCGTCGTGCAGACAGAGATGAGGAGACCAGCTGAACCTTGTCAGCTCATTTAGGCCTCTATAAGAACTCCCAGCTTCATTAGATGTTAGCTCATGCCTGGAACAAGACCTGTGTGGACTGTCTAGGGAGAGTGAACCCCTGTGCGGTGAGGCAAAGCCTGTGTGGCTATTTGTTTGGACTTTTACTAAACCAGGGACTTAGGGACTAGGACAGCACCAGGCTGACCCCAGTTGTTAGTTTAGGAAACCTGCATGTTTAGTCAGAGGTCAAACTGACCAGGATTTATTTTGTTTATGTTTCTTTTTGGCTTTGCTGTGTTTTTGTCACTGTACATAGAGAAATAAACCGCACCTTTTGATTTTGAAAACCACAACCTCCGTCTGCTGGCCCTGTTTTTGTGTGGGGAGCCCAACCAGGGGGTCACACACACCCGCTACCGAGTTAACCCCCTCACAGTTGGTGGAGAATGCGGGCAGTTTTTTTTAAGCCAGCATGGAGGAGATACTGAAACAGCTGGCTCTAGCAAATGCCAATCAACAGCAGACAAATGCAGGTTTGCAAAGGAGCCTTGCAGCCCAGCAGCAAGCTCATCAACAAGCCCAGCAGCAATCTGAGGCCCGCTTCATAGACCTGTTACAGAAGCAAGAGCAGAGACTACAACAAATGGAAGCAGTAATGCAGCAACGTCCGCAGACCAGTGAGGAAAGCCGTCCCACTAATACCGCGTCCTTTGGGGTGAGTCGTTTATTGACAAAAATGACTGGAGAGGATGATCCAGAGGTATTTTTGACCACATTTGAAAGGACTGCTGAAAGAGAAAAGTGGCCTGAGGAGCAGTGGGCTGGACTGGTGGCTCCTCTGTTAACTGGTGAATCGCAGAAGGCTTACTATGACCTAGAGCCTGACCAAGCAAAAGACTATGTGATGCTAAAAGCTGAAATATTGGCAAGGCTGGGTGTCACCCTGGCTGTCCGGGCTCAGCGTGTGCATAACTGGACTTTCCAGCTTGGAAAACCCCCCAGGTCTCAAATGTATGATCTCATTCACCTGAGCAGGAAGTGGCTACAGCCAGAGACTTTGTCCGCACCAGAGATTGTGGAACGTGTTGTAATGGACCGGTTTTTGAGAGCTCTTCCTACTGCCATCCAAAAGTGGGTAAGCCATGGAGACCCAGAGACGGCCAGTGGTCTTGTGGATCGTGTAGAGAAATACTTGGCTACAGAGAACCTGACGGCCTCTTCCAGAGACTCTCGGACTTTCCACCCTAAGACCAGACCATCCCCAGGGGCGGATAAGAGGATTCCAAGGGGTGAGGGTGGAGAGAGTGAGAGGGTGGGAGCTCTACCCAAAGTTTGGCGAGAACAGCCTGGGAAGTCAGGGGCTCAAGAGGCAGCCAAAAGGATTGTTTGCTACCGCTGCCGGCAAGCGGGACATATTGCAGCAAATTGCCCGGTTGTGGAGGAACCCATGCAATGTGACTTTCTGACGGACAGACGTCAGTCGCTGTGTGCGACAGTCGCATGCACTGCCATTCGGGGAACTGAGAAACATTTATGCAAAATGTGTATTAATGGTAGAAATGTTGTGGTATTACTGGATTCAGGTAGCCTTGTGACCCTGATAAAGGCTGAATTAGTTAAAACAGAGGTCTCTGGGAATAGCAAGGTAGCTGTTATTTGTGTGCATGGGGACACCCGAGAGTATCCAGTGACTACAGTGTGTTTCGAGACCCCCAAAGGTACCCTCTCTCATCCAGTGGGGTTAGTATCTCAATTACCGCATGATGCCATTGTGGGAAGAGATTTTCCGAAGTTCTGGGAACTGTGGGATGATCCTGAGCCCCCCACTGGTGCCCCTATGTACCAGGAATGTGATAGCCAGAACTCCTCTGAGAGTGGTGAGGACTCTCCAGAATTTCCCTTGTCAGTATTGGCAGGGGAGACTCAAGAAACTGGAGAGGAGCCCACCTCCTCAGACGAAAACCTACCGTCTGTGGAGTTTTCTGATCTGGAGGTTCACAGGGAAAATTTTGCCACAGAACAGTTAAAAGACCCCGCCCTAATAAAGGCACGGGAAAACGTAGTGGAAATAGATGGCGAGTTAGTGAACCCAGATAATACCTGCACTTACCCATACTTCAGCGTAGAGAAGGACCTACTGTATCGGGTGGCAAAAAGGGCAGAAGAAACCGTTGAGCAGCTTGTGGTGCCCAAACCTTACAGGAAGTTGGTGTTGGAGTTGGCCCATGGGCACATTCTTGGAGGTCATCTGGGGACAGAGAAAACCCGAGAGAGGGTATTACAGAGATTCTATTGGCCTGGGGTGATGAAGGACATAGAAAATTATTGTTCCTCCTGCCCTGTGTGTCAGAGGTCGGCCCCGATGCCACATTTCCGTAGCCCGCTGGTCCCTCTACCCATCATTGAGGTCCCGTTTGAGAGAATCGCAATGGATTTGGTAGGTCCTATAATCAAGTCCGCTAGGGGGCACCAGTACATATTGGTTATAATGGACTATGCCACCCGTTATCCAGAAGCGATCCCTCTCAGAAATACCTCGGCCAAAACCATAGCCAAAGAGCTATCTCTTGTTTTTAGCCGGGTGGGTATTTGTAAAGAACTGCTTACGGACCAAGGTACACCCTTTATGTCCCGGGTTATGAAAGAGCTGTGTAAATTGTTCAAAGTGACGCAATTGCGTACATCTGTGTATCACCCCCAAACCGATGGGCTGGTTGAAAGATTCAACAAAACCCTAAAACAAATGTTGAAGAAAGTGGTGGATAGAGATGGAAAGGATTGGGACTGTCTACTTCCTTATTTGATGTTTGCTATTAGGGAGGTGCCCCAATCCTCTACGGGATTCTCCCCCTTTGAGTTACTGTATGGGAGACACCCAAGAGGGCTGTTGGATATTGCCAAGGAAACTTGGGAAAGTGAGAGTTCTCCCCACAGGAGTGTGATTGAGCATGTCGCCCTGATGCAAGATCGAATTGCACAGGTAATGCCCATCGTGAAGGAACATTTGGCCCAAGCGCAGTTGGCACAGCAGAGAGTGTACAACCGTGGAGCAAAGATCCTGGGGATAGGATATTGGTACTTGTCCCTACGGTTGAAAGTAAATTCCTTGCCAAATGGCAAGGCCCCTACGAGATAATGGAAAAAGTGAGCGAAGTGAATTACAAGGTCAGACAACCAGGAAGGCGAAAGCCCGAACAGATATATCACGTTAATCTGTTGAAAGCCTGGAGGGATAGAGAGTCCCTAGTCGCAGAAACTTGGTCACCAGCTCAAACTGGTTGCGTGATTCCGGAGGTTGGAATAGCAGCCACCTTGTCACAACCCCAACAACAGGAGGTTAAGGAGTTTGTGCTTCGCAACAAGGAGGTGTTCTCTGAGCTGCCGGGACAAACATCTGGGGTAGAGCATGATATTATTACCCCGCCCGGTGAAAGGGTGAAGTTAAAACCCTATCGGATCCCAGAGGCCCGACGGGAGGCAATACGGGAGGAAGTACAGAAAATGCTGAACTTAGGGGTGATAGAGGAGTCCCAAAGTGATTGGTCTAGTCCCATTGTGTTGGTGCCTAAACCGGATGGGAGCTGGCGATTTTGTAACGATTTTCGTCAGTTGAACAAAGTTACAAAATTTGACACCTACCCCATGCCACGTATAGATGAGTTGATCGACCGGCTGGGAACAGCCCGATACATGACGACTCTTGACCTCACAAAAGGGTATTGGCAAATTCCCCTGGCCAAGTCGGCCAAAGAGAAAACCGCATTTGTAACCCCAGACGGGGCGTTCCAATATAAGAGAATGCCGTTCGGGTTACAGAATGCGCCGGCCACATTCCAGCGGAAAATGGACCAGATACTGAGGCCCCATCGGAAGTATGCTGCGGCTTACCTGGATGACGTAATTGTCCATAGCACAGATTGGGCCTCACATCTGCCAAAAGTGCAAGCAGTCCTAGACTCTATCCGGGAAGCGGGGTTTACGGCTAACCCCAAGAAGTGTACCATTGGGCAGGAGGAGGCCAAATATCTTGGGTACACCATTGGCAGGGGAGTGATAAAACCCCAACTCAACAAAGTCGAGGCCATCCAGAGTTGGCCACGTCCCAACAGCAAGAAGCAGGTACGGGCCTTTCTGGGAATCGCGGGTTATTATCGGCGCTTCATTCCCCACTTTGCTTCTAAGGCTGTGCCCCTAACCAACCTGACGAAAGGGAAAGGGTCGGTCATGATTAAATGGACCCCCGAGGCTGAGGCAGCATTCCAATTCTTGAAACAAGCCTTATGTAGCCAGCCAGTGTTGTACTCACCCGACTTCTCTAAAGACTTTGTCGTACAAAGTGATGCGTCAGATGTGGGGTTAGGAGCAGTATTGTCCCAGGTCTGGAACGGGGAAGAGCACCCAGTCATTTACCTCAGCAGGAAGTTGAAGTCCCATGAGGTAAATTACGCCACGGTTGAAAAGGAGTGTTTAGCGGTGAAGTGGGCTCTAGATTCCCTTCGGTACTATCTGCTAGGTAGGCACTTTGACATGGTTACGGATCACGCTCCGTTAAAGTGGATGGCTCAAAACAAGGAGACAGATAGAAGAGTGAATAGGTGGTTCCTGGCCCTACAGGAATTCAACTTCACAGTAAAGCATCGCCCTGGCGTTCAAATGGGGAATGTGGATGCTTTGTCTCGAGTACATGAATGCCTGATTGCTGGTGTTCCAACCCCAAGGTTAAAACAAGAGGGGGGGGTATGTGACAGCAGGAAGGTAAAGTCACCTGGTTGCATCCAGGGGGGTAGATATATTTCTCCCAGATTCAGGCTTTATGCTGACTTATACAACTAGGGTGGAGAGTTGTATAAGGCTAGTGGGCTCATGGATGACTCATACCTCTAGGGAGAGTGTGGGGCGTCGTGCAGACAGAGATGAGGAGACCAGCTGAACCTTGTCAGCTCATTTAGGCCTCTATAAGAACTCCCAGCTTCATTAGATGTTAGCTCATGCCTGGAACAAGACCTGTGTGGACTGTCTAGGGAGAGTGAACCCCTGTGCGGTGAGGCAAAGCCTGTGTGGCTATTTGTTTGGACTTTTACTAAACCAGGGACTTAGGGACTAGGACAGCACCAGGCTGATCCCAGTTGTTAGTTTAGGAAACCTGCATGTTTAGTCAGAGGTCAAACTGACCAGGATTTATTTTGTTTATGTTTCTTTTTGGCTTTGCTGTGTTTTTGTCACTGTACATAGAGAAATAAACCGCACCTTTTGATTTTGAAAACCACAACCTCCGTCTGCTGGCCCTGTTTTTGTGTGGGGAGCCCAACCAGGGGGTCACACACACCCGCTACCGAGTTAACCCCCTCACAGAGTTTATGATGGGGTGCAGGCTCACTTTAATAAAAACGTTAATTCTATATGATTTTATTTCATTCCTTACCATAAAACGCCAACTAATGTCATGTGTACTTGAAATAGATTTATTACCCCACCATGTACAGTATTAACTTCCTGATCTGTAGATTCCTGCTGCCTAAGGCTTTTTCTGTGGTTTGCCTCATTATGCCTTCTCTCTGGCAGGGAGACAGATGTGATTACAGTCTGTAACTTAATCCACATGTTCCCCTGGAATTACTCAGGCCTATTTTGCAAACAGGTTTAAATTATCTCCATGATTAATCTATTCATGGCACTGTCATTTAGAGTCTTAAGAAATCACGATCTGGCATGATGCTACAAAATGCCATGATCTTCTGTCATTCACTGTAAAGAATATACTTTGATGAGTAACTGACTAGGAATGCAAACTACTGTTTAGGATACAGGATTAAAAACAATTAATACGTCAAAAGTTTCCTTGTTACATTCCCATCTACATCACGCAAATTGTTTACTAATTACTTATTGGCCATTACAAGGAATAGAGCAAAACAGGGGGTTATATTTGGCTTTAGATTGTCTATAAAGTCTAAACTTTCTATTTTAGTATTGGGAAGGGTTAGGCAGTCTGTGAAGTTGAAGTGTGAAGTCGAGGGTTCATTGTCACTGAAACACAAACCCACACAATTTTAAGGTTGTCCCTAATCCTGGCACACACAAAAGCCTAGTACACACAGGCCGAACGTCAGGCGGCATTGGCCTGGGTCAATAGACCCTGGCCGACATTTGGCCCGTGTGTACTGCAGCCAGTCCGACAGAAGGTGGCTGTTCGGCTATTTTCGGCTCTTGCATCTTCGGCTTTTTTGTTAAAGTGGTGGTAAACTCTGTTACACCACTTATACCGACAGGCAAGCCTATAATTATTATTATTTATTATTTTAGGTACTTATATAGCACCGTCAATTTACGTAGCGCTTTACATATACATTGTACATTCACATCGGTCCCTACCCTCAAGGAGCTTACAATCTAAAGTCCCTAACTTACATTCATATACTAGGGCCAATTTTAGCCAGAAGCCAAATAACCTACCAGCATGTCCTTAATAAGACAGGAGGTTGCACTGGAGGACTTTGTTCTAAGGTATGTTTCTTTTAATGTGCTAGTATGCTAGTACCTCATTTCTTAATGCCCAAAAATGTCAGGACAGTACAAATATCCCCCAAATGACCCCTTTTTAGAAAGTAGACAGTCCAAGGTATTTAGTAAGAGGCATGGTGAGTTTTTTGAAGTTGTGATTTTTTTGTTAAAAGTTTTTGGAAAATTAAGAAATTAAAATGTATTTTTTTTTCTTTATTACATACTGTCACCAGTGCAGCGTCATCATATAACGGGTGTGGCAGTGATCAGGGACACTGACTGGTGAAAAAACATAATTTTTTTTTATAATTTTTTAAAATATACAGTTGTGCTCATAAGTTTACATACCCTGGCAGAATTTATGATTTCTTGGCCATTTTTCAGAGAATATGGATGAAAAACAAAAACATTTATTTCACTCATGGTTAGCGTTTGGCTGAAGCCATTTATTTTCAATCAACTGTGTTTACTCTTTTAAAAATCATATTAACCTGATCAAACATTTACATACCCTGGTGATTTTGGCCTGATAACATGCACACAAGTTGACACTTAGGGCCCTTTCACACGGTCGGAGCCGGCAGATGACAGGGCGGTCCCTGAACACTGTGCAGGGACCGCCCTGTCAGATCTCCTCTCTCCTCTATGGGGGGATCGGATGAACACGGACCGTCTGTCCGTGTTCATCCAATCTGCTCTGCAGACGGAAGAAAAAATAGGATTTTCCTCCGTCTGCAGAAACGAAGCATAGCGGTGACCAATGAGATCGGGTGTCAGCGGATGTTCATCCGCTGACACCCGCTATCCCATAGGGATACATGTATGTCCCTTTTTCATCCGTAAACTGATGGATGAAAAAATGGACATACGGTCCGCATGTGTGAAATGGCCCAAAGGGGTTTGAATGGCTATTAAAGGTAACCATCCTCACCTGTGATCCGTTTGCTTGTAATTGTGTGTGTGTATAAAAGGTCAATGAGTTTCTGGACTCCTGACAGACCCTTGCATTTTTCATCCAGTGCTGCCCTGACATTTCTGGATTCTTCTGAGTCATGGGGAAAGCAAAAGAATTGTCAATTAATCTGAGGGAAAAGGTAGTTGAACTGTATAAAATAGGAAAGGGATATAAAAAGATATCCAAGGAATGGAGAATGCCAATCAGCAGTGTTCAAACTCTAATCAAAAAGTGGAAAATTAGGGGTTCTGTTGAAACCAAACCACGATCAGGTAGACCAGCTAAACTTTCTGCCACAACTGCCAGGAAAATTGTTCAGGATGCAAAGAAAGACCCACAAACACAAACACTTTAGGTGAAATAAAGGACTCTCTGAAAAAAATGTGTGGCTGCTTCAAGATGCACAATAATGAGGCACTTGAAGAAAGATGGGCTGCATGGTCGAGTCGCCAGCAGAAAGCCATTACTACGCAAATGCCACAAAGTATCCCACTTATAATATGCCAAACAGCACAGAGACAAGCCTCAAACCTTCTGGCACAAAGTCATTTGGAGTGATGAGACCAAAATTTTGCTTTTTGGCCACAACCATAAATGCTACATTTGGAGGAGTCAACAAGGCCTATGATGAAAGGTATGGAGGTGGATCGCTGATGTTTTGGGGATGTGTGAGCTACAAAGGCACCGGAAATTTGGTCAAAATTGTTGGCAATATGAATGCAGTATGTTATCAAAAAATACTGGAGGAAAATTTGCCTTCATCAGCCAGGAAGCTGCGCAAGGGATGTACTTGGATATTCCAACATGACAATAAACCAAAACACAAGGCCAAGTCGACCTGTCATTGGCTACAGCAGAATAAAGTGAAGGTTCTGGAGTGGCCATCTCAGTCTCCTGACCTCAATATCATTGAGCCACTCTGGGGAGATCTCAAACGTGCAGTTCTTGCAAGACAGCCCAAGAAATTACAGCAACTGGAGGCTTTTTGCCAAGAGGAATGGACAGCTTTACCATCTGAGAAGATAAAGAGCCTCATCCACAAATACCACAAAAGACTTCAAGCTGTCATTGATGTTAAAGGGGGCAATACACGGTATTAAGAACTGGGGTATGTAAACTTTTGATCAGGGTCATTTGGGTAGTTGCCATTATGATTTAAAAACAGTAAACACAGTTGATTGATAATAAATTGCTTCAGCCAAACACTAACCATAAGTGAAAGAACAGTTTTTGTGTTATCATTCATATTCTCTGAAAAATGACCAAGAAATCATAAATTCTGCCAGGGTATGTAAACCTATGAGCACAACTGTATATATGAAGCCATGCCCCTGTAGGGGTTGCTGAATGTTGTGGTTCACCTGTCATCCTGCCCAGCCCGGCATCCATCTCTCAGGCACTCAGAGACACAGACCAGTCCATAAGCTTTGTATTTTTGTTTTTTTTTAATCAGGGGATTGAACTTGGATTGGAATGGGAAATTATGAGATGAGCAGAAACATTCAGTGCAACTTGCTTGGGACTTCTATATACACTCCAGTCTTCTCTCCAGTACAACTCTTGCTTAAAGGGGTTGTAAAGGTACGTGTTTTTTCACCTTAATGCATTCTATGCATTAAGGTGAAAAAACATCCGAGCATTAGCGCCCCCCCCCCGAACCCCCGTTTACTTACCTGACCCCTCGAAAGTCCCGCACCGTGAACGCGCAGGCTTCTTGGCAGGGTTTCTGGCTCATTCATAGGTTGATTGAAAGCAGCGCAGCCATTGGCTCGCGCTGCTGTCAATCACATCCAATGATGCGGCGCGCCGGGGGCAGGGCTGAGTGATACAGTGAGCGGCTATGGCCGCCGACTGTATCACGGGAGCGCGCCCGCAAGAACTTTCCACCATGCGAGAGAGCTCGCATGAACGTGGAAAGTTCTTGCAGGTGGGAGCAGAGACAGCCGCCGAGGGACCCCAGAAGACCAGGTTCGGGGCCACTCTGTGCAAAACGAGCTGCACAGTGGAGGTAAGTATAACATGTTTGTTATTTTACAAAAAAAAAATTTTTTCCTTTAGTGTTCCTTTAAGACCTCTTTCCTTTCACTCCTCCAGCACTTCACTTGCCGCAGACCGTTATCCCTCCAGCACTTCACTTGCTGCAGACCTTTACTCCTCCAGCACTTCAATTGCTGCAGAATGTTACTCCTCCAGACTAGCTAGCACCGCTTGATTAGGCATGACACTAACTCAGCCAGGCCTCAGTGGATTGCCTTTTGCGGGCAGGGGCCCCTAGCCCTTATGGCATAGAAATAGTTCAGGTACTAACTGTCCTCTGTTTAGTTATTGATCCCAGATAGCTCTCTTCAGGCCCTGCCAGCCAGCCTGGCTGCAACGACCTCTCTCTACTGCCCTTCCCACAGTCCACTCTTCTGGTTCTGCACCCATCTCAAACTGCAAACTCTCAGTTCTCTCAATTGTGCCTTCCCAGTCCTCCTGACTGTGCTCACTCACCAGCCCTCCTGCCTGTGACCAGTTGTCCTCCCTGGAGTGTCTTAGTAGTTTTCTCTCCCACTGTCTTCTCCTTGCTCTCTCATGTGCCTCTCTCCCAGGATCTCTTCTCTCCTTCTGGATGCACCTGAGCCGAGGCCCAAGGTCACCCCCACCAGACTGGGGAGCTCCCTGTAGGCCCCAACAGCCTCCACACTTTCTCACTCCAGCTCTTCTACCCGACAATTCCTCCCCAGCTGAGCTGACCCTGGGCGTTTAAGGAGGCCTGCTCCCTGCCAATCCAAGTTGGGGATTGGTCAAGGCTCCTTAACCACCTCCCACCCGGCCACTGCACATATACGAAGGAGGAGGGTCACCCGCGCGTGCCCACGCAGCGGCATGATACCGGTGCGCTCGTGTCACCCGAACACGGAGCATCTCCAATCGACAGGAGGGCTCTGTGATTGGCCCTCCTGATCACATGATGGCTGCGTCCAATCACAGCCGTCATGTAAGGTAATAGAGAGCCGGTTGCTAGATGATCGGCTCTCCTCTCCTCACACGGAAGTTGTCAGTGAGGAGAGGAGAGTGGATCGCTGCAGCCGGCCGGTGATCAGTGAGTATGAGCTGTTTTTTACAGCTTTTTAAACACTGATCAACGGCCCAGTGTCCCCACACAGTGTAAACACACACATGTCACCAAAATAGTGTCACCACACACATGTCCCCACACATGTCCCCACACAGTAAAAACACATGTGCCCCACATACAGTCATGGCCGAAATTGTTGGCACCCCAGAAATTGTTCCAGAAAATCATGTATTTCTCACAGAAAAGTATTGCAGTAACACATGTTTTTCTATACACATGTTTATTCCCTTTGTGTGTATTGGAACAAAACAAAAAAGGGAGGAAAAAAAGCTAATTGGACATAATGTCACACAAAACTCCAAAAATGGGCTGGTCAAAATTCTTGGCACCCTTAACTTAATATTTGGTTGCACACCCTTTGGAAAAAATAACTGAAATCAGTCGCTTCCTATAACCATCAATAAACTTCTTACACCTCTCACCCGGAATTTTGGACCACTCTTCCTTTGCAAACTGCTCCAGGTCTCTCTTATTGGATGGGCGCCATTTCCCAACAGCAATTTTAAGATCTCTCCACAGGTGTTCAGTGGGATTTAGATCTGGACTCATTGCTGGCCACTTTAAAACTCTCCAGCACTTTGTTGCCATCCATTTGTGGGTGCTTTTTGATGTATGTTTGGGGTCATTGTTCTGCTGGAAGACCCAAGATCTCGGACGCAAACCCTGCTTTCTGACACTGGGCTCTACAGTGGGACACAAAATCCTTTGGTAATCCTCAGATTTCATGATGCCTTGCACACATTCAAGGCACCCAGTGCCAGAGGCAGCAAAACAACCCCAAAACATCATTGAACCTCCAACATATTTCACTGTAGGTACTGTGTTCTTTTCTTTGTAGGCCTCATTCCGTTTTCGGTAAACAGTAGAATGATGTGCTTTATCAAAAAGCTCTATCTTGGTCTCATCTGTCCACAAGACGATTTCCCAGAAGGATTTTGGCTTACTCAAGTACATTTTGGCAAACTGTAGTCTTGCTTTTTTATGTCTCTGTGTCACAAGTGGGGTCCTCCTGGGTCTTCTGCCATAGCGTTTCATTTAATTTAAATGTCGACGGATAGTTCGCGCTGACATTGATGCTCCCTGAGCCTGCAGAACAGCTTGAATTTCTTTGGAACTTGTTTGGGGCTGCTTATCCACCATCCGGACTATCCTGCGTTGCAACCTTTCATCATATTTTCTCTTCCGTCCACGCCCAGAGAGATTAGCTACAGTGCCATGGGATGCAAACTTCTTGATAATGTTGCGCACTGTGGACAAAGGCAAATCTAAATCTCTGGAGATGGACTTGTAACCTTGAGATTGTTGATATTTTTCCACAATTTTGGTTCTCAAGTCCTCTGACATTTCTCTTATCCTCTTTCTGTTGTCCATGCTTAGTGTGGCACACACAGACACACAATGCAAAGACTAAGTGAACTTCTCTCCTTTTTTATATGCTTTCAGGTGTGATTTTTATATTGCCCACACCTGTTACTTGCCCCAGGTGAGTTTAAAGGTGCATCACATGCTTGAAACAATCTAATTTATCAACAATTTTGAAAGGGTGCCAAGAATTTTGACCAGCCCATTTTTGGGGTTTTGTGTGACATTATGTTCAATTTGCTTTGTTCCAATACACACAAAGGGAATAAACATGTGTATAGCAAAACATGTGTTACTGCAATACTTTTGTGTGAGAAATACTTGATTTTCTGGAAAAATTTCTGGGGTGCCAACAATTTCGTGCATGACTGTATGTCCCAGTAAAATCATATGTCCCAATGATCATCTGCATACATATGTCCGTGATCATCTGCGCACATCTGTACATGATCATCTGCGTACATATGCCCGTGATCACACGAACCAATTACTATACACATAATGGGATTTTTTTTACCAAAGACATGTAGCAGAATACATTTTGGCTTAAATTTATGACAAAATTAGATTTTATTGGATTTCTTTTAAAATAGAAAGTAGAAAATATTGTTTTGTTTTTTCAAAATTTCCGCTCTTTTTTTCGCAAAAAATAAAAACCGGAGTCGTGAATAAATACCACCAAAAGAAAGCTCTATTAGTGTGAACAAAATGATTTTTTTTTTATTTGGGTACAGTGTAGCATGACTGCCCAATTGTCATTGAAATTGCGAGAGCGCTGAAAGCTGAAAATTGGCTTGGGAAGGAAGGGCGTTAAAATGCCCAGTATTGAAGTGGTTAAAAATACCCCAGGAAACTCCACCTCTCCTCTCCTCCTGATTGAAAAAGAAATGGCTGAATAGCCGCACTCCAAATAATCACCTTTTATTGTAAAGTTAAAATCAAGGCATCAAAAGTCGGTACAGACTAACTGCACAGCCGCTGACATGTTTCACACCAGACATGATGCATATATACACCTAAGTAATCAGACAAATTAAAAACACATGTACAGTCAGGTCCATAAATATGGAGACATCGACACAGTTCTATTTTTTTTGGCTCTATACACCACCACAATGGATTTGAAATGAAACAAACAAGATGTGCTTTATCTGCAGACTTTCAGCTTTAATTTGAGGGTATTTACATCCAAATGAGGTGAACGGTGTAGGAATTACAACAGTTTGTATATGTGCCTCCCACTTTTTAAGGGACCAAAAAAATGGGACAATTGGCTGCTCAGCTGTTCCATGGCCAGGTGTGTGTTATTCCCTCATTATCCCATTTACGAGGAGCAAATAAAAGGTCCAGAGTTCATTTCAAGTGCGCTATTTGCATTTGGAATCTGTTGCTGTCAACTCTCAATATGAGATCCAAAGAGCTGTCACTATCAGTGAAGCAAGCCATCATTAGGCTGAAAAAACAAACCCATCAGAGAGATAGCAAAAACATTAGGTGTGGCCAAATCAACTGTTTGGAACATCTTTAAAAAGAAAGAACGCACCGGGGAGCTCAGCGACACCAAAAGACCCGGAAGACCACAAAAAACAACTGTGGTGGATGACCGAAGAAAACACCCTTCACAACAGTTTGCCAGATCAAGAACACTCTCCAGGAGGTAGGTGTATGTGTGTCAAAGTCAACAATCAAGAGAAGACTTCACCAGAGTGAATACGGAGGGTTCACCATAAGATGTAAACCATTGGTGAGCCTCAAAAACAGGAAGGCCAGATTAGAGTTTGCCAAACAACATCTAAAAAAGCCTTCACAGTTCTGGAACAACATCCTATGGACAGATGAGACCAAGATCAACTTGTACCAGAGTGATGGGAAGAGAAGAGTATGGAGAAGGAAAGGAACTGCTCATGATCCAAAGCATACCACCTCATCAGTGAAGCGTGGTGGTGGTAGTGTCATGGCGTGGGCTTGTATGGCTGCCAATGGAACTGGTTCTCTTGTATTTATTGATGATGTGACTGCTGACAAAAGCAGCAGGATGAATTCTGAAGTGTTTCAGGCAAAATTATCTGCTCATATTCAGCCAAATGCTTCAGAACTCATTGGACGGCGCTTCACAGTGCAGTTGGACAATGACCCGAAGCATACTGCGAAAGCAATCAAAGATTTTTTTAAGGGAAAGAAGTGGAATGTTTTGCAATGGCCAAGTCAATCACCTGACCTGAATCCGATTGAGCATGCATTTCACTTGCTGAAGACAAAACTGAAGGGAAAATGCCCCAAGAACAAGCAGGAACTGAAGACAGTTGCAGTAAAGGCCTGGCAGAGCATCACCAGGGATGAAGCCCAGCGTCTGGTGATGCCTATGCGTTCCAGACTTCAGGCTCTAATTGACTGCAAAGGATTTGCAACCAAGTATTAAAAAGTGAAAGTTTGATTTATGATTGTTAATCTGTCCCATTACTTTTGGTCCTATAAAAAGTGGGAGGCACATATACAAACTGTTGTAATTCCTACACCGTTCACCTGATTTGGATGTAAATACCCTCAAATTAAAGCTGAAAGTCTGCAGTTAAAGCACATCTTGTTCGTTTCATTTCAAATCCATTGTGGTGTATAGAGCCAAAAAGATTAGAATTGTGTCGATGCCCCAATATTTATGGACCTGACTGTATGTCATAAGTAATGTAATAGGAAGCACCTATGAGCATAATGCAAACAGAGCCAGCACCCTGTTTAACTGCGGAGACAGCTGATCGTAGGAGAGGTAATTACCTTGGAGCGGTGAACTCCCACATTCTCCTCTCCTCCTGTCATGAAGATCCTGCCAGAAACAGGCACCTCAGACTCTCCGGTTCCCGATCATGGGTGCAACCGCGCATGCGTGTGCATGTGCAACCGTGCATGCGCGTGCACGTGAGCGCACCTCTGTTGGCGCCAGGCGGGCTATTTTTTTTTTGTATAATCAGTATTTATTTTCAAAATAACATATAACAAGACATGCCCAACAATTTATAAAAGCATAAGACCAACGACCGCACAGGGTCGTAGAAGTGACAGTTATTCAGTGATCATGTTGAGCAGAGACACACACAAAAAGGAAAAAAAAAAAATGGAAAGAACACAAAAAAGTAAAAGGACAACAAGAGCAGTGTTAGTAGTTGCTCAGTCGAAAAAGTTCAGCATATCTGGGTATGGAGAAAACATAGTGAGCCCGAGAAGAGGGGCAACAGTATAATACTAAGAAGGTCATAGGGATGAGGGGGGGCACAATGAGTTTGAAGTCTAGCCCAGGGGCAGCCCCGGCCCCAGAGATAAACCAGGGGTGGGCTGCCAGCAGAAGTGTGCAGGGAATATGGTCCCTTGGCCTACAGCTGGGGCAGTGGGGGGGGGCAATAGCCTCCATCTAACCACCCCCCCACATGCCAGGGATACCAAAAAGCAACAACACGTGCCCAAATGGGATTGCCAGTACCCCCAGAAAATCTGGGGTTTGTCCCGCGGGCCTTGGGGCTATGTGAGTCAACAGCCCCCAACAATCCGGCATGAATTTCTCAAATACCAACAATATGTACACAAAAAAAAAGGGAAAAAATAACTTTCAACTCAGAGAGAGTACTGGGAATGGAATAGGTAGTAGAGGAGAGGGAAAGGGAGAGAGAGGGAAAGAAAGATGGGGGGATAGGGGTTTACAAGCCAGGTTACCTGTAAATTAGGAAGGAGCGTCCTCCACGTCCACACTGAGCTCACCACACCAAGACTCCAGCATCTGGGAATAAAATCTAGACTCTACGGCCTACCAACAGAATGTGTTTTTGCCCCCAAGGCTCCTGCCAGCCTGAGAGCCTTAAGTGTGGGGTCCGCTAATTCCAATAGTGCAATATCTAAGCTAGAGGGTACATAGTCAGGGTTTGAAACATACTCAGTCCAGGGCGCCCAGATGTTATGAAAGCGGCCCCCATAGCCCTTACAGGTAGCTACCCAGTCCTCAGCCTCCCGAACCATGCTCACTTCGTTGATCCACTCCTCTCGAGTGGGAACCCTCAACGTCTTCCAATAAATTGGAAGCAAGCGCCTTGCTGCATTCAGCAGATGGGGTAGTACGCTTTTCTTATACTGGCTGAGTGGGATCGGGGGGACATGGAGGAGAAAGTGTTTCAGGGAAAAGGGGACATCTATCCCTGTCACTATTTTTATCTGGTCCCGTAAGTCTTCCCAAAAGGGTTTGATCAGGGGACATTCCCACCAGATGTGGATTAACGTATCCCGGTGCCCACAGCCTCGCCAGCACAGCTCGGATGCAGAGGGGTAAATACGAGCCAAATCTGCTGGCACCCGGTACCATCGGGATAGTACCTTAAGGTTTGTCTCCTGAGTTTTGGAGTCCATAGAGGACAAGTGGGTGAGGTGATATAGGTGGGATAAATGCGTGTCCGTAAGAGTTAGCCCTAAGTCCGTTTCCCATCGTCGGATATAAGCGGGTGTAGCCTGGGGGGCAGCCAAACCCAGGAGCTGATATCAGTTGAGGCGCCGGTTCGTCCGCAATGAAAAGGCGCTCAAATTAGGGGGGGAGAAATCCCTAATCGAGTGGCCATGTACCTGAAAGAAGTGGTGTAGTTGCCTGTACTTCCAAAAGTTCATTCGTGGGCCCTGTCTTCCTGTAGGTAAGGCTTCATAGCTCAAGAGTCTGCAATCTTTCATGAGTTTGGCACAGCTGGCATTTCCGTCATCTACCCAGGGCCCGGAAAAGGCCAGTTGTTCGCCCGGGGGGAACCACAGGAAACCACCCAGTGGAGCCAATGGGGACATGGGGGGGGCTAACTTCAGTAGCGGATTGATCCAATCCCAGATCAACAGCACCTGGGCCGTCAGGGGGGAGGTCGTCTCAGATAACCCCCTATGTTCCCGGGCAGCCAAGGCGCGTAGGAGAAGTTCCTACCCGCTAGACACTTCTCTAGGGAAACCCAGAGCTTTGAGCGAGTATGGAAATGCCAGTTTAGTATCCTCTGGAGGGCTATGGCTCGGTAGTATTGTCTGATGTCTGGGACCCCCAGGCCGCCACCCCGCTTTGGACGTCGCAGTACCTGCATAGCTATTCTGGGTTTACGTGCATTCCAGATAAAGTTGGACAGCAGCCTGGACAGTCGGTCAAAAAAGAGTTTGGGTAAGGGGGTCGGTAACATCTGTAGATAAAAAAGTATGCGGGGCAGGACATTCATCTTTATAATGTCCACCCTACCCAGCCACATAAAGGCTGTCTGCGTCCAGTGTGAGAGGTCCCTTTTAACCGCCGCGAGCAATGGGGGATAGTTAGCGGCGTATAAGGTGTCAACGCGATCCGTAAGTTGTACTCCCAAGTACCGCAGGGACGATGTAGTCCAGACAAAGGGGAAAGCCGCTTTAAGGGTTGTGGCCAAGTGGGTGCCAGGCAGATGGGAAGAATTTCGGACTTGGAGAAATTTATTTTGAAGTTGGAAAGAGACCCAAAGAGCTTCAGTTCCTTCATCAGATTGGGCAAGGAGAGCAGGGGGTCCGAGAGGTGGAACAGGACATCATCGGCATATGCCGAGAGTTTATGCTCTGTATTACCAACCTGGAGGCCTTTAATGTCAGAGCTAGCTCGCACTGTGCGGAGAAAAGGTTCCAGCACTAGGGCGAACAAGAGGGGCGAGAGAGGACACCCCTGCCTCGTGCCGTTTCTGATGGGGAATCTAGCCGAGAGGTTCCCATTCACTTTGACCTGGGCGCTGGGTGTGGAATACAAAGCCATAATTGATGCCAGCATTCGTGGGCCTAACCGTAATGACTGGAGCACCTCTGTCAAATACAACCAGTCCACGCGGTCGAAGGCTTTTTCCGCATCTGTTGATAAAATAATATAGGGTTGTGGCGGGTATGGGCCCAATTAATGAGGTGCACTGCTCTGAGGGAATTGTCCCTAGCCTCTCTACCTGCTATGAAGCCCGCTTGGTCTGGGTGGACAATGTCAGGGATAAGGTGTTTAAGCCTATTTTCCAATATTTTTGCTAAAATGTTTATATCCAAATTAAGTAGGGAGATGGGGTGATAGCTCTGAGGTACGGTGGGGTCCTTGCTCTCCTTCGGGATCACAGTAATGTGAGCCAAAAGGGAGGGATGTCCCCACCCCCTGCTATAGAGTTAAAGTAGTTGCACATGGGAGTCGCTAGGTGAGGAAGGAAGGCCTTGTAATATGCCTTCGTGAACCCATCAGGGCCAGGACTCTTCCCATTGGGCAAGGACTCCACCGTTGCCCCAAGCTTGGCTGTGGTGATGGGGAGGTCTAGGGCCAAGGACTGGTTGTCTGTGAGCGTCGGGAGACCAGCTGCAGTCAAGTAGTCTTGGATTGCGTGCTGTCTGGCCTCTCGTAAAGTTGAAGGGAGTTCAGAGGCCAAGTTATAAAGTGTGGCATAGTAATCTCGGAACCCTGCTGCGATTTTGGAGGACTGTACGACCGGGACCCCGGAAGCGGCATGCAACCTGTGTATGTATGTCTGTGCATGCCGCTTCCGGAGAGTGCGAGCCAACATCTGCCCACATTTGTTCCCGTGCTCATAATATTTATGAGCCATAAAGCAAAACTGTTTGCGAGTTTGATGATCAAGCAGACGCAGGAACAACTCCCGCAGCTTTGTCAGGTCTTTCAGCACCTCTGGACTCCCGCTAGCTTTATGCTGAAGTTCAGCCTTCTGAAGTGCGGTATGCACCCTTTGAAGTCTGCCCGGCGTTCCCTTTTAAGTCTGGACACTTGAGAAATCAGTGCCCCCCTGACCACGGCCTTATGGGCCTCCCAGACCACCCCCTCGTTTAGCTCGCAGTTGGATTTTCCCTAAAGTAGTGGATTAGGGAGTCAGCGACCTCCTTCACCACAACCACGTCATCCAGTAAGTTATTGTTAAGTCACCACGTCCAGGCCCTCTGCATGCCTGGAGGCAGGGCAAAGGCCACCGTCACCGGGGCGTGGTCTGAAATGGAGATAGTACCAATGGACGCAGATTGGAGGAGCTCCAGAACATTGTGGTTCACATAGACGTGAGCAATGCGTGTGTATACGTCATGCACTTTAGAATAGTAGCTGAAGTCACGGTCTGAGGGGTGGAGTGTCCGCCAGCTGTCGACCAGGAGGTGGGATGGAATGGTCTTGCGGAAATGCTTAAGGAACGCATAGGAATGTGGGGGTCTCCCGTGGGACGTGTCTAGCAAGGAGTTTGGGCTTACGTTGAAGTCACCACCCAAGATCAAGAAGCCTTCTTTAAAGTCCGCTAGGCGGTCCAAGGTGTTGTCAATAAAAGTAAGTTGGTCCGCATTAGGAGCATAAATTGATGCAAACGTGTATGTCTGGCCAGCAATACTACCCTTCAAGAAGACGTATCTACCCAGGGGATCCACTTTATGATCGGAGGGTTGAAAGGGGCATGTCTTGTGAATAGCAATGGCCGTCCCCCTAGATTTAGATGTCGGTGAGGTGCTAATGAACTATTGGTTGAAAAGGTGGGTGGGTGGGCAGTTTAGGAAGGGACTTTGGCATGAAGTGTGTCTCCTGGATAAAGATCACCTGAGTTTTCAGCTCCCCCCACAACTTGTTACGTTTGTGCGGAGAGCAGAGACCCCTGACGTTATATGTGCTCACCTGCAATGTAGCCATAGGGTGGTATGAAGACGGTCAAGGCGTGCAAACTGGTGGTGCGCTCGGTGCAGACGATGAGATGGTAAGGCAGACCTGGGAAAGGGGGGGCTGGAAAGAAAAGAACAGGGAAGAGAAGGAGTGGAAAGACAAAACATGCATGAGACAAATATAAAAAATATAACCATCAATACAGAGTGGCCGAAGCCATCAGAGCTTGTGAAACAACTAAGGGCCATGCTCGGGGCCCCGTCCCCCAAAAGGGGAGGGGGTCCAGACCACGACTCGAGATCCCAATGGGAATCAATACCCAAAAAAGGGTGGCCTACGGGGGGAACATGGACCAACATGGGGAGAAGGTGAAAAAGGGCCTCCGTCTCCATCCACGGCATCTAATGTGGTGCAGTGGGAGAGGGAGAAAAGTGGAGAAGATGTAAAGGGCAAAGGGACGTCCAGGCCTAAAAAAATAGTTCAGGCTATCACTTGAAGGAAGTCCCAATTGTAGTACTCAGAGGTACACAGATCACGAGAGCAGCTCGCCGTCAAGGATGAGGAGGACCATCAGTCTCTCGAGGTGGCGGGGCCTGCTGAGGAGTCAGAGGGGTACCGCCTGCGGTTTCATCTGCAGTTCTGCCGTTTGACGGATTGCCATGGCTGAGGCGTGGGTAGTCTAGCAGCTACAAAGTCCGAGGAGCCCCTCCAGTCAGGAAAGTCCACCGGCTCCAGGCCCAAAGAAGTCAGGAATAGTGATGAGCCGAACACCCCCGGGTTCGGTTCGCACCAGAACCCGCGAACGGACCGAAAGTTCGTACGAACATTAGAACCCTATTAAATACAATGGATGCGAACGTTCGAATTCTAAAGTGCTAATTATAACAACTATTATGCATGTTATTGTCCTAAAAAGGGTTTGGGAACCCGGGTTGTGCACCAGGGGACATGTATCAATGCAAAAAGAAGTTTTAAAAACGGTCGTTTTTCGGGAGCAGTCATTTTAATGATGCATAAAGTGAAAAAAAAAAAGTCAAATATTCCTTTAAATATCGTACCTGGGGGGTGTCTAAAGTATGCCTGTGAAGTGCCACGTGTTTCCCGTGTTTAGAACTGTCCCTGCACAAAATGACACTTCTAAAGGAAAAAAAAGCCATTTAAAACTGCTTGCGGCTTTAATGTAATGTCTGGTCCCGGTAATATGGATGAAAATCTTTAAGAAAAATGGCATAGCTACCCCATGACCGCCCCCCTACCCCAGCCCATTACCAGCCCCTTTGGGTCTTGTATGGATATTAAGGGGAACCCCGCACATAAAATAAAAAAGGCCCTATATACTCTGAACAGCCGTATACAGGCGGTGCATACAAGACAGGGACTGTAGGTTTGTTCTTATGTAGAATCTGTTTGTAATTTTGAACAGGTACATTGTTTAAGTGTAGCTCCAGCCCAAAAATCTATTTTTAAACTTTTTGGAAAACATAGGTAAGGGTTATCACCCCTGTAACATTTGTTTTGCTGTCTGTGCCCCTGTTCAGAACATTTCACCTCACTTTCCGTCCCAATGACAACTGTTTTTGAAATGTGGTGTTTTTCTTGAAACAAGGATTGCTGATAAAGCATCAGTACAGAGGAGACACCTTTCTCCCATATTAATTCTTACAGGAGAGAATTTTCCTTCCAAGGGGTAGATTTCCTCTCACTTCCTGTTGTCTTCTTGCGTTTGCAAGTAGGAGTCGTTTGTAAGTTGGATGTTTGAAAGTAGGGACCTGCCGTATATACTCTGCAGAAATAGGCCCCTTAGTTGTTGGTGTTGGCACAACACTGTAAGCACTCACAGTTACTCTTGGTTGGTGCTGGAACGCCCTGCTGTCAACTATTATATCAGGAATTTTAATTACATATAATTGTTGAACAGTGGTAGTAAAAATTGGGCCTTTGATGGTGGTGCCACAACACTGTAAGCCCTGACAGTTACTCTTGGTGGGTGCAGCAATGGGCCCTGCTGTGAATTATTAGATCAAGAATTGTAATTGCATGCCCCTGTTGAACAGGGGCTGAAAAATTGGGCCTTTCGTGGTGGTGGTGGTGGTGGTGGTGTTGCCACAACACTGTAAGCCCTCAGAGTTACTCTTGGTGGGTGCAGGAATGGGCCCTGCTGTGAATTATTAGATCAAGAATTGTAATTACATGCCCCTTTTGAACAGGGGCTGAAAAATTGGGCCTTTCGTGGTGGTGGTGGTGGTGGCGTTGCCACAACACTGTAAGCCCTCAGAGTTACTCTTGGTGGGTGCAGGAATGGGCCCTGCTGTGAATTATTAGATCAAGAATTGTAATTACA
The DNA here is from genome assembly GCA_029206835.1 of Rana muscosa. Classification (NCBI taxonomy): domain Eukaryota; kingdom Metazoa; phylum Chordata; class Amphibia; order Anura; family Ranidae; genus Rana; species Rana muscosa. The sequence continues at coordinate 165,139,985 of CM055120.1, forward strand.
TGCCCCTTTTGAACAGGGGCTGAAAAATTGGGCCTTTCGTGGTGGTGGTGGTGGTGGCGTTGCCACAACACTGTAAGCCCTCAGAGTTACTCTTGGTGGGTGCAGCAATGGGCCCTGCTGTGAATTATTAGATCAAGAATTGTAATTACATGCCCCTGTTGAACAGGGGCTGAAAAATTGGGCCTTAGGCACTGGTGGCACAACACTACAACCCCTCACAGATACTGTACTTGGAGCACAGCAATGAGCCCTGTTGCAAAGTATTGCTTCAAAAATTGTAATGACACGCCCCTGTTAAACAGGGGCTGAAAAATTGGGCCTTAGGCACTGGTGCCACAACACTCCAACCCCTCACAGATACTGTACTTGGAGCACAGCAATGAGCCCTATGGCAAATTATTGCTAAAAAAATTGTAATTACACCCCCCTGTAAAACAGGGGCTGAAAAATTGGGCCTTAGCCACTGGTGGCGGCACCCATAAACAAAAATGATCTTCCAAGCTATCATCATCAATCGTATCATTGAGGACTCGGAGGAGGAGGATAGCCAGTCAACATAACAGCACAGGCACTCAGCATCAGCATCAGTCTTGAAGGGATGTGACATGTTAAAATCAATTAGTCTGTTATATCAGCATCAGGTGTGTGGTAGCTGGTGGTGATCCAAGACTGGTTCATCTTGATGAAAGTCAGTCGATCAACCGAGTCGGTGGACAGGCGCACCCTGTGATCCGTGACAAATCCTCCAGCAGCACTGAATGTGCGTTCCGAAAGAACGCTGGATGCAGGACAGGCCAGTAGCTCAATTGCATACTGTGCAAGCTCTGGCCAGTGATCCATCCTCAAGACCCAGTAAGCCAGAGGATTTTCGGTGGGGAAGGTGTCCAAGTCTGACCTTGCCCCTAGATATTCCTGCACCATGTTTATCAGACGCTGGCGATGGTTGCTGGAACCGATCATACTTTGGGGCTGCGGACTAAAGAATTGTCTGAACGCATCGGTCAGACGGCCACCTTCCCCACCGCTCCTTCTTTGACTGGCCGAAGCCTCAGCAACTCGTTGTCCAGGACCAGGAGTTTGTAACCTCCCAGTCTCTGGGAACGCGTTGCACAGACCATTCTGCAAGGCCTCCCGGAGTTGTCTCATCCTCTGCTCCCTCTGCGACGGTAACATAAGGTCCGCAACCTTACCCTTGTACCGTGGATCAAGGAGAGTGGCCAGCCAGTAATGGTCCCTCTCCTTGATCCGAAGAATACGAGGATCCTTCCGCAGACTTTGCAGGATCAGGGAGGCCATGCAGCGTAGGTTTGCTGAGGCATTCGCTCCGGAGTCCTCTGGGTCACTAAGGACGACATGATCCGCAGCCACCTCCTCCCAGCCACGTACAAGTCCACTGGTTTCTTGGGACTGTAAATCATCCCTAAAAGACTGCTGCTGATGATGCTGAGTGCCAGCCTCCACCTCCATGCTGACACAATCCTCCTCCTCCTCCTCCTCCTCCTCTTCCTGTGCGATGGGTGGGACAGAAGGAACACTGTCTGGGTAAAGGGGGCCTTGAGAGGCAAGGAAGTCCTCCTCTTCCTGCCTCTGTTCTGCCTCAAGTGCCCTGTCCATTATTCCACGCAGCGTGTGCTCCAACAGGTGGACAAGAGGTACAGTGTCACTGATGCATGCACTGTCACTGCTCACCATCCTCGTGGCCTCCTCAAATGGTGCCAGGACAGTGCATGCATCCCTGATCATGCCCCACTGGCGTGGAGAAAAAAAACCAAGCTCCCCTGACCCTGTCCTGGTGCCGTAGTCGCACAGGTACTCATTGATGGCCCTCTGCTGCGTGTGCAGCCGCTGCAGCATGGCCAACGTTGAGTTCCACCTGGTGGGCATGTCACATATAAGGCGGTTCTTGGGCAGGTTCAACTCCTTTTGCAGCTCAGCCAGGCGAGCACTGGCTTTATAAGATCTGCGGAAATGCACACAGACTTTCCTGGCCTGCCTCAGGACATCCTGTAAGCCCGGGTACCTGCCCAAGAACCGCTGCACCACCAGGTTAAGGACGTGAGCCACACAGGGCACATGGGTCAGTTGTCCCTGTCGGAGGGCGGAGAGGAGGTTGGTGCCATTGTCGCAAACCACCATTCCTGGCTTAAGCTGGCGTGGCGTCAACCACCTCTCGGCCTGGCCCTGCAGAGCAGACAGGACCTCTGCCCCAGTGTGGCTTCTGTCCCCCAAACACACCAGCGCAAGCACGGCATGGCATCTTTTTGCCTGCGTACTTGCGTAGCCCCTTGAACGGCTACGGAGCACCGCTGGTTCAGAGGACAAACCACAGGAAGAGGCCATGGAGGAAGAAGAAGAGGAGGGGGTGGAGGAGAGAGGTGTGTCACAACCAGTAGTAGCATTTTGGAGGCGTGGCGGTGGAACAACCTCCAACACTACTGCACCTTGTCCTGCATCCTTCCCAGCTGCCAAAAGAGTGACCCAATGGGCCGTGAAAGAAAGGTAACGTCCCTGTCCATGCCTGCTGGACCATGAGTCAGCGGTAATATGCACCTTACCGCTGACCGCCCTGTCCAGCGAGGCCAAGACATTGCCTTCCACATGCCGGTAGAGAGCCGGAATAGCCTTCCGTGAGAAAAAGTGGCGTTTGGGAACCTGCCACTGAGGAACCGCACATTGCACAAACTCACGGAAGGGGGCCGAGTCTACCAACTGAAAAGGCAGCAGTTGAAGCGCTAGCAATTTAGCCAAGCTAGCATTCAACCGCTGGGCATGTGGATGGCTGGGAGTGAACTTCTTTCGACGGTCCAGCAGCTGGGGCAGGGAAATTTGCCTGCTAGAATCGGACGTCGGTGTACTGCTAGCAGAGTGGCCGCAAGTACTTGGCTGTGACACACCTAATTCTACACCTTCATTCCTCTCAGTGCATGTTTCAGAGAGGACTGAAGTTATAGTGGGGTTGGAGATCCCAGCTGATGCGGTGCAAGGAGAGGTCCGCTTTGTTCTTTGGTGTGGGTCTTTGAGGTAGGCTTGCCAACGAGCTGCATGGCAGGTCAACATATGTCTGGTCAGGCATGTGGTACCCAAGCGGCTGATGTTTTGGCCACGCGATATACGCTTGGACATATGTTGCAAACAGCAGCTGTGCGATCTGATGCACTAGCCTCAAAAAAGGCCCACACCAAAGAACTTTTTGAATGACGGGCAGAGGCAGCGCCCTGCACAGGCGGAGCTCTGCGGTGTGATTCCGTCGGTGTACTGCCCTTACGCTGGCCACCAAAGGGCATCCTGCCTCGTTGGAGATGTGCCTCCTTCTCATCCTCCTCCTCCTCCTCTCTCCTATTAGGCACCCACGTGGAGTCAGTGACCTCATCATCCCCTCCCTCTTCATCACTGGAGCCAATCTGGCAGTATGCTGCAGCTGCTGGAACATGACTGCCAGATTGGTGTCCTTCTTGAGCATCCCCTCTGTCTGCTCTCACGCTACTGCCTTCCTGTAGCTGGGTTTCATCATCAGACCCTTCGAAACGCTGGGCATCCTCCTGGAGCATGTACCCAACACTGTGCTCAAACAGTTCGGGGGACTCCTCAGGAGGAGGACATGGTGGGTCTAGGGAAGGAGTGACTGATGATGAGTCTGACATTGATACCAGGGAAGAGGACGCTTTGGCAGCTGCTTTGCCAGTACCCTGAGCCTGGGTGAGAGAGGATGAGGAGGAGGAGGAGGGCTTGGTCATCCACTCTACCAAGTCTTCGGCATGATGTGGCTCAACATGTCCAGCTGCCGAAAAGAAGGACAAGCGTGTCCCATGGCTGATGACAATGCACCGCGTCCACGACCAGCACTGTTGCCCCCAGACACAGAGCCTGCTTTCCCTCTTTTATTGCCTCCTGACTGTCTGCCTGTCCTTGTTTGCCTTCCAGACATTCTAATAGATGGCCTGCAGGGAGATGGGAAAAAAGCAATAAGGGCTACCTTCAGGTGTCCTTCTCTGTCCCTTTACTTAAGGATTTCTAAATATGGTTGAGGATGATTGCTTTTGCACAGAATAGCACAACGACAATTTCCCTGACTGTCCAAAAAACAAGGATTTCAAAGATGGTTGATGAGGAATGCTTTAGCACACTATAGCACAAGGAGAATTTCCCTCACTGTCCTTCCCTGTCCCTAGAAACAAGGATTATCACAGTGAAAGTAACTGACACTCTTCCTACTGTGAGGGGGTTAGCTCGGCAGCGGGTGTGTGTGACCCCCGGGGTGGGCTCCCCACCCAAAAACAGGCCCAGCAGACGGAGGTTGTGGTTTTCAAAATCAAAAAGGTGCGGTTTATTTTCTATTTACAGTGACAAAAACACAGCAAGGCAAAAAAAACATAAACAAAATAAATCCTGGCCAACTTGACCTCTGACTAAACATACAGGTTTCCTAACTAACAACTGGGATCAGCCTAGTGCTGACCTAGTTTTAAATGTCCAAGCAAAATATAGCCACACAGGCTTTCTCTCACCGCACAGGGGTTCACTCTCCCTAGACAGTCCACACAGGTCTGGTTCCAGGCATGAGCTAACATCTAATGAAGCTGAGAGTTTTTATAGAGGCCTTAAACGAGCTGACAAGCCTCAGCTGGTCTCATCAACTCCCTGTCTGCACGACGCCCAGCCCTCTCCCTAGAGGTATGAGTCATCCATGAGCCCACTAGCCTTATACCACTCTCCACCTAGTGGTATAAGTCGGCGTAAAGCCTGAATCTGGGCGAAATATATCTACCCCCCTGGATGCAACCAGGTGACTTTACCTTCCTGCTGTCACATACCCCCCCCTCTTGTTTTAACCTCGGGGTTGGAACACCAGCAATCAGGCATTCATGTACTCGAGACAAAGCATCCACATTCCCCATTTGAACGCCAGGGCGATGCTTTACTGTGAAGTTGAATTCCTGGAGGGCCAGGAACCACCTATTCACTCTTCTATTTGTTTCCTTGTTTTGAGCCATCCACTTTAACGGAGCGTGATCCGTAACCATGTCAAAGTGCCTACCTAGCAGGTAGTACCGAAGGGAATCTAGAGCCCACTTCACCGCTAAACACTCCTTTTCAACGGTGGCGTAATTTACCTCATGGGACTTCAACTTCCTGCTGAGGTAAATGACTGGGTGCTCTTCCCCGTTCCAGACCTGGGACAATACTGCTCCTAACCCCACATCTGACGCATCACTTTGTACGACAAAGTCTCTAGAGAAGTCGGGTGAGTACAACACTGGCTGGCTACATAAGGCTTGTTTCAAGAATTGGAATGCTGCCTCAGCCTCGGGGGTCCATTTAATCATGACCGACCCTTTCCCCTTCGTCAGGTTGGTTAGGGGCACAGCCTTAGAAGCAAAGTGGGGAATGAATCGCCGATAATACCCAGCGATTCCCAGAAAGGCTCGTACCTGCTTCTTGCTGTTGGGACGTGGCCAACTCTGGATGGCCTCGACTTTGTTGAGTTGGGGTTTTATTACTCCCCTCCCAATGGTGTACCCAAGATATTTGGCCTCCTCCTGCCCAATGGTACACTTCTTGGGGTTAGCCGTAAACCCTGCTTCCCGAACAGAGTCCAGGACTGCTTGCACTTTTGGCAGATGTGAGGCCCAATCTGTGCTATGGACAATTATGTCATCCAGGTAAGCCGCAGCATACTTCCGATGGGGCCTCAGCATCTGGTCCATTTTCCGCTGGAATGTGGCCGGCGCATTCTGTAACCCGAACGGCATTCTTTTATATTGGAACGCCCCGTCTGGGGTTACAAATGCGGTTTTCTCTTTGGCCGACTTGGCCAGGGGGATTTGCCAATACCCTTTTGTGAGGTCAAGAGTCGTCATGTATCGGGCTGTTCCCAGCCGGTCGATCAACTCATCTATACGTGGCATGGGGTAGGTGTCAAATTTTGTAACTTTGTTCAACTGACGAAAATCGTTACAAAATCGCCAGCTCCCATCCGGTTTAGGCACCAACACAATGGGACTAGACCAATCACTTTGGGACTCCTCTATCACCCCTAAGTTCAGCATTTTCTGTACTTCCTCCCGTATTGCCTCCCGTCGGGCCTCTGGGATCCGATAGGGTTTTAACTTCACCCTTTCACCGGGCGGGGTAATAATGTCATGCTCTACCCCAGATGTTTGTCCCGGCAGCTCAGAGAATACCTCCTTGTTGCGAAGCACAAACTCCTTAACCTCCTGTTGTTGGGGTTGTGACAAGGTGGCTGCGATTCCAACCTCAGGAATCACGCAACCAGTTTGAGCTGGTGACCAAGTGTCTGCGACTAGGGACTCTCTATCCCTCCAGGCTTTCAACAGATTAACGTGATAGATCTGTTCGGGCTTTCGCCTTCCTGGTTGTCTGACCTTGTAATTCACTTCGCTCACTTTTTCCATTATCTCGTAGGGGCCTTGCCATTTGGCAAGGAATTTACTTTCAACCGTAGGGACAAGTACCAATATCCTATCCCCCGGGGAAAAGGTACGGGTCTTGGCTCCACGGTTGTACACTCTCTGCTGTGCCAACTGCGCTTGGGCCAAATGTTCCTTCACGATGGGCATTACCTGTGCAATTCGATCTTGCATCAGGGCGACATGCTCAATCACACTCCTGTGGGGAGAACTCTCACTTTCCCAAGTTTCCTTGGCAATATCCAACAGCCCTCTTGGGTGTCTCCCATACAGTAACTCAAAGGGGGAGAATCCCGTAGAGGATTGGGGCACCTCCCTAATAGCAAACATCAAATAAGGAAGTAGACAGTCCCAATCCCTTCCATCTCTATCCACCACTTTCTTCAACATTTGTTTTAGGGTTTTGTTGAATCTTTCAACCAGCCCATCGGTTTGGGGGTTTCGAAACACACTGTAGTCACTGGATACTCTCGGGTGTCCCCATGCACACAAATAACAGCTACCTTGCTATTCCCAGAGACCTCTGTTTTAACTAATTCAGCCTTTATCAGGGTCACAAGGCTACCTGAATCCAGCAATACCACAACATTTCTACCATTAATACACATTTTGCATAAATGTTTCTCAGTTCCCCGAATGGCAGTGCATGCGACTGTCGCACACAGCGACTGACGTCTGCCCGTCAGAAAGTCACACTGCATGGGTTCCTCCAAAACCGGGCAATTTGCTGCAATATGTCCCGCTTGCCGGCAGCGGTAGCAAATGATCCTTCTTGCCGCCTCTTGAGCCGCTGATTTCCCAGGCTGTTCTCGCCAAACTTGGGGTAGAGCTCCCACCCTCTCACTCTCTCCACCCTTACCCCTTGGAATCCTCTTATCCGCCCCTGGGGATGGTCTGGTCTTAGGGTGGAAAGTCCGAGTGTCTCTGGAAGAGGCCGTCAGGTTCTCTGTAGCCAAGTATTTCTCCACACGATCCACAAGACCATCGGCCGTCTCTGGGTCTCCATGGCTTACCCACTTTTGGATGGCAGTAGGAAGAGCTCTCAAAAACCGATCCATTACAACACGTTCCACAATCTTTGGTGCAGACAAAGTCTCTGGCTGTAGCCACTTTCTGCTCAGGTGAATGAGATCATACATTTGAGACCTGGGGGGTTTTCCAAGCTGGAAAGTCCAGTTATGCACACGCTGAGCCCGGACAGCCTGGGTGACACCCAGCCTTGCCAATATTTCAGCTTTTAGCATCACATAGTCTTTTGCTTGGTCAGGCTCTAGGTCATAGTAAGCCTTCTGCGATTCACCAGTTAACAGAGGAGCCACCAGTCCAGCCCACTGCTCCTCAGGCCACTTTTCTCTTTCAGCGGTCCTTTCAAATGTGGTCAAAAATACCTCTGGATCATCCTCTCCAGTCATTTTTGTCAATAAACGACTCACCCCAAAGGACGCGGTATTAGTGGGACGGCTTTCCTCACTGATCTGCGGACGTTGCTGCATTACTGCTTCCATCTGTTGTTGTAGTCTCTGCTCTTGCTTCTGCAACAGGTCTATGAAGCGGGCCTCAGATTGCTGTTGGGCTTGTTGCTGAGCCTCCAGACTCTGTTGTAAAGTTGCAAGGCTCTGTTGATGAGCTTGCTGCTGGGCTGCAAGGCTCCTTTGCAAACCTGCATTTGTCTGCTGTTGATTGGCATTTGCTAGAGCCAGCTGTTTCAGTATCTCCTCCATGCTGGCTTAAAAAAAAACTGCCACTGGTTCTCCACCAACTGTGAGGGGGTTAGCTCGGCAGCGGGTGTGTGTGACCCCCGGGGTGGGCTCCCCACCCAAAAACAGGCCCAGCAGACGGAGGTTGTGGTTTTCAAAATCAAAAAGGTGCGGTTTATTTTCTATTTACAGTGACAAAAACACAGCAAGGCAAAAAAAACATAAACAAAATAAATCCTGGCCAACTTGACCTCTGACTAAACATACAGGTTTCCTAACTAACAACTGGGATCAGCCTAGTGCTGACCTAGTTTTAAATGTCCAAGCAAAATATAGCCACACAGGCTTTCTCTCACCGCACAGGGGTTCACTCTCCCTAGACAGTCCACACAGGTCTGGTTCCAGGCATGAGCTAACATCTAATGAAGCTGAGAGTTTTTATAGAGGCCTTAAACGAGCTGACAAGCCTCAGCTGGTCTCATCAACTCCCTGTCTGCACGACGCCCAGCCCTCTCCCTAGAGGTATGAGTCATCCATGAGCCCACTAGCCTTATACCACTCTCCACCTAGTGGTATAAGTCGGCGTAAAGCCTGAATCTGGGCGAAATATATCTACCCCCCTGGATGCAACCAGGTGACTTTACCTTCCTGCTGTCACACTACCTATAGTTTTCTGTCCCTAGAAAAAATGTTTTTTTAAAGCACACTATAGCACAAGGAGAATTTCCCTCACTGTCCTTCCCTGTCCCTAGAAACAAGGATTATCACAGTGAAAGAAACTGACACTCTTCCTACCTATAGTTTTCTGTCCCTAGAAAAAATGTTTTTTTAAAGCTGATTGATAATCAATGCTTTAGCACACTATAGCACAAGGAGAATTTCCCTCACTGTCCTTCCCTGTCCCTAGAAACAAGGATTATCACAGTGAAAGAAACTGACACTCTTCCTACCTATAGTTTTCTGTCCCTAGAAAAAATGTTTTTTTAAAGCACACTATAGCACAAGGAGAATTTCCCTCACTGTCCTTCCCTGTCCCTAGAAACAAGGATTATCACAGTGAAAGAAACTGACACTCTTCCTACCTATAGTTTTCTGTCCCTAGAAAAAATGTTTTTTTAAAGCACACTATAGCACAAGGAGAATTTCCCTCACTGTCCTTCCCTGTCCCTAGAAACAAGGATTATCACAGTGAAAGAAACTGACACTCTTCCTACCTATAGTTTTCTGTCCCTAGAAAAAATGTTTTTTTAAAGCTGATTGATGATCAATGCTTTAGCACACTATAGCACAAGGAGAATTTCCCTCACTGTCCTTCCCTGTCCCTAGAAACAAGGATTATCACAGTGAAAGAAACTGACACTCTTCCTACCTATAGTTTTCTGTCCCTAGAAAAAATGTTTTTTTAAAGCACACTATAGCACAAGGAGAATTTCCCTCACTGTCCTTCCCTGTCCCTAGAAACAAGGATTATCACAGTGAAAGAAACTGACACTCTTCCTACCTATAGTTTTCTGTCCCTAGAAAAAAAGTTTTTTTAAAGCTGATTGATGATCAATGCTTTAGCACACTATAGCACAAGGAGAATTTCCCTCACTGTCCTTCCCTGTCCCTAGAAACAAGGATTATCACAGTGAAAGAAACTGACACTCTTCCTACCTATAGTTTTCTGTCCCTAGAAAAAATGTTTTTTTAAAGCACACTATAGCACAAGGAGAATTTCCCTCACTGTCCTTCCCTGTCCCTAGAAACAAGGATTATCACAGTGAAAGAAACTGACACTCTTCCTACCTATAGTTTTCTGTCCCTAGAAAAAATGTTTTTTTAAAGCTGATTGATGATCAATGCTTTAGCACACTATAGCACAAGTAGAATTTCCCTCACTGTCCTTCCCTGTCCCTAGAAACAAGGATTATCACAGTGAAAGAAACTGACACTCTTCCTACCTATAGTTTTCTGTCCCTAGAAAAAATGTTTTTTTAAAGCACACTATAGCACAAGGAGAATTTCCCTCACTGTCCTTCCCTGTCCCTAGAAACAAGGATTATCACAGTGAAAGAAACTGACACTCTTCCTACCTATAGTTTTCTGTCCCTAGAAAAAATGTTTTTTTAAAGCACACTATAGCACAAGGAGAATTTCCCTCACTGTCCTTCCCTGTCCCTAGAAACAAGGATTATCACAGTGAAAGAAACTGACACTCTTCCTACCTATAGTTTTCTGTCCCTAGAAAAAATGTTTTTTTAAAGCACACTATAGCACAAGGAGAATTTCCCTCACTGTCCTTCCCTGTCCCTAGAAACAAGGATTATCACAGTGAAAGAAACTGACACTCTTCCTACCTATAGTTTTCTGTCCCTAGAAAAAATGTTTTTTTAAAGCTGATTGATGATCAATGCTTTAGCACACTATAGCACAAGTAGAATTTCCCTCACTGTCCTTCCCTGTCCCTAGAAACAAGGATTATCACAGTGAAAGAAACTGACACTCTTCCTACCTATAGTTTTCTGTCCCTAGAAAAAATGTTTTTTTAAAGCTGATTGATGATCAATGCTTTAGCACACTATAGCACAAGGAGAATTTCCCTCACTGTCCTTCCCTGTCCCTAGAAACAAGGATTATCACAGTGAAAGAAACTGACACTCTTCCTACCTATAGTTTTCTGTCCCTAGAAAAAATGTTTTTTTAAAGCACACTATAGCACAAGGAGAATTTCCCTCACTGTCCTTCCCTGTCCCTAGAAACAAGGATTATCACAGTGAAAGAAACTGACACTCTTCCTACCTATAGTTTTCTGTCCCTAGAAAAAATGTTTTTTTAAAGCTGATTGATGAGCAATGCTTTAGCACACTATAGCACAAGGAGAATTTCCCTCACTGTCCTTCCCTGTCCCTAGAAACAAGGATTATCACAGTGAAAGAAACTGACACTCTTCCTACCTATAGTTTTCTGTCCCTAGAAAAAATGTTTTTTTAAAGCACACTATAGCACAAGGAGAATTTCCCTCACTGTCCTTCCCTGTCCCTAGAAACAAGGATTATCACAGTGAAAGAAACTGACACTCTTCCTACCTATAGTTTTCTGTCCCTAGAAAAAATGTTTTTTTAAAGCTGATTGATGATCAATGCTTTAGCACACTATAGCACAAGGAGAATTTCCCTCACTGTCCTTCCCTGTCCCTAGAAACAAGGATTATCACAGTGAAAGAAACTGACACTCTTCCTACCTATAGTTTTCTGTCCCTAGAAAAAATGTTTTTTTAAAGCACACTATAGCACAAGGAGAATTTCCCTCACTGTCCTTCCCTGTCCCTAGAAACAAGGATTATCACAGTGAAAGAAACTGACACTCTTCCTACCTATAGTTTTCTGTCCCTAGAAAAAATGTTTTTTTAAAGCACACTATAGCACAAGGAGAATTTCCCTCACTGTCCTTCCCTGTCCCTAGAAACAAGGATTCGCACAGTAAAACACACTGACACTCTCCCTACCTATCCTTCTCTTTCCCTAAACTAAAGGAATCCAGGTTAAGCAAGAAAAAATAAATGTCACTGTCCCTGCCTATGCTTCTCTTTCCCTGCTCCGGAACACACTACACTAGGCCGCCGTGCTGGCGGCCTTTTATAGTGTGGGGCGTGTACTAAACACCCTCAGCAATAATTGGCCACAGGCATCCTGCCTGTGGCCAATCATTGCTCTCCTCGCTGCCGGCGCTGTGATTGGCCAAGCATGCGGGGTCACAGTGCATGCTTGGCCAATCACAGCGCCTGGATGACACTGCGATGGCGTAGTGCATTGTGGGCCGTTCGCGTCACTCGAATTAGGCGCGAACGGCCCAAATTGTTCGATCTTCGTCGAACGATCGAACAGCCGATGTTCGAGTCGAACGTATGTTCGACTCGAACACCAAGCTCATCCCTAGTCAGGAAATGCGGGAGGTCATCCTTAGTGCGAAGAGACACTGATCTGCCATCTTTGGTGACTTGGAGGCAAAAGGGGAAACCCCAGCGGTAGGACAGGACTACATCCTGGGTGGCTGCCAGAAGGGGGCGAAGTGCCCTGCGTGGCATGAGGGTGCATCTGGAAATGTCCTGATAAAAGGCTAAGTGAGCACCATCAAAGTCAAAATAGAGTTTGCCAGTCATTTTCTGCATGATGCGGTCTTTGAGCGTATACTTATACTCCTGGTTCCAGTCCAGTCTGTTCTAGTCTGCTGCACGGTTCCTGTCTGTTCCTGGTTCCAGTCCAGTCTGCTGAACAGTTCCTGTCTGTTCCTGGTTCCACTTCAAGCTGTTCCAGTCTGCTGAACTGTGCCTGTCTGTTCCTGGTCCCGTTCCAGTGTTCCAGCTCCGGTCTGCCAAAACCTGTCTGCTGCTTAAGCTCCTGTTTCCCAGTTCCTGAGGAGTTCCTGAGTGTCTGGACTACCCCTATCTCTGTTGATCCTGCCAGGCACTCGTACCACTCCTGTGCCTTCTGTTACTTTACCAGGGGCCGCAAGTGTGAGCCGTAAGGGAGGCCTCCCTCTGCTATATCAGGCTCACCACCATCAGGTATGTGACAGTAGCAGACAGCATGTCTGAGCCTGAGCAGGGAGCCTCTCCTATGGAAGAACTGTGTCAACACCTGGCAGGATTGACTGAAGCCCTTAAGAATCTCCAGCAAGGCTACACCCGGCTGGAAGAACGGGTACTGGTCCTGTCCAACCCTACTGGAGCCCAGGGCGCCCCCCATGCTTCCACCTCTTCAGCCGGGGGAGGATCAACACCGACAGTTGTGATGCTCCCTCCGGAAACCCAGAGTCCCTACGCCTAAAAAATTCTCTGGAAATCTGAGCCATTTTAGGGCTTTTCGCAATTCTTGCGAACTGTACTTCGCCCTTCAACCACGTACCTTCTCCCTGGAAGTTACCAAGGTGGGTTTCGTGGTCTCCTTGCTTACCGAAGACCCACAAACCTGGGCCCACCGCCTTCTACACCCTGTTCCAAATTATTATGCCAATGATATTTTTCTCATTTACCTAAATAATTGATGTAAACAACAGTCAGCATAATTCTCATGTTATCAACTATTAAGAGTAAAATTCTAATTTTATTGAACAAACCTCCTAATGATAACAGTTGTTTTTTTTCAAAATAAAAAACTTACAATGCACTGTTCCAAATAATTTCGTACAGTGAGTTTCAAAACACTTTATAGGTTGTAAAGAACTGAAAATTGTCATTTGTTGTGTTAGCAGCATATTTATTGAAATCAAAAGCTATTTCAATCAAACTTTGAACAACATTTTAACTTTTTAAACATTTTAACAGGTCACGTTACATTTTAACATACGACCCCTTATTTGATAGCAGCTTCACAAGTGTTGCATCCATTGAACTTGTGAGTTTTTGAACAGTTTCTGCTTGAATTTGTTTGCAAGATGTCAGCATAGCCTCCCAGAGCTGCTGTTTGGATGTAAACTGCCTCCCACCCTCATAGATCTTTTGCTTGAGTATGCTCCAAAGGTTCTCAATAGGATTGAGGTCAGGGGAGGATGGAGGCCACACCATGACTTTCTCTCCTTTTATTCCCATAGCAGCCATTGATGCAGAGGTATTCTTTGCAGCATGAGATGGTGCATTGTCATGCATAAAGATGATTTTATTACGGAAAGCATAGTTCTTCCTTCTGTACCAGGGAAGGAAGTGGTCAGTCAGGAACTCCACATATTTTGCAGAGGTCATCTTTACACCTTCGGGGACCCTAAAGGGGCTGACTAGCTCTCTTCCCATGATTCCGGCCCAAAACATGACTCCACCACCACCTGGCTGACGTTGCAGCCTTGTTGAAACAGGGTGGCCGTCCACCAACCATCATCAGTGAACAGGACTGTTTGAAAATTAGTCTTCATGTATTTTTCTGCCCAATGCAGCTGTTTCTGCATGTGAGCATTGGTTAGTGGTGGCCGAAATGAAGGTTTATGCACAGTAGGAAGACTCTGGTGGACTCTACACCTTGATGTCCATGGGACTCCAGAGGCACCAGCAGCTTCAAATATCTGTTTGCTGCTATGTAATGGAGTTTTAGCAGCTGCTCTCTTAATCCGATGCATGGATCTGGCAGAAATCTTCCTCAATGTGCCTTTATCTGCACGAAACCCAGCTGTGCTCTGAATCAGCCACAAATCTCTTAATAGTGCGATGATCACGCTTACGTTTTCTTTGAATATCAAATGTTTTCATACCTCTTCCAAGGCATTGAACTATTTCACTCTTTTCGGCAGAAGAGAGATCCTTTTTCTTCCCCATATTGCTTGAAAATGGTGATCTGCTTAATAATGTGGAACATCCTCCTTTAGTAGTTTTTCCTTTAATTGGGCTCACTTGGAAATCTAATTATCACAGGTGTCTGAGATTGTTTTCAGTGATCAAAAGAGCCCTTAGACACAATGCCATCCATGAGTTAAACTAAAAAACAAAATATTTAATCTTTGTGACACTGAAATAGAATTTGCATAATATTTTGGAACAGGGTGTAGAACAGAAGGATGCTGTTTTGACCAATCTTACCACCTTCATCGACGCAATGGCCCAAATATATAAGGACCCCCAACTTTCAGCAACCACAGAAGCCGCATTACGTACCCTGCAACAGGGATGCAGGGCAGCGGAGGATTACGTGGCTGAGTTCAGGCGGTGGAGCGCAAATACGAACTGGAACGATGCCGCTCTCCGCCACCAGTTCCGCATGGGACTCTCCGATTCTTTAAAAGATGAGCTGGCAAGAGTGGAAATCCCACAGACTTTGAATGCGTTAATCGATCTGGCCATACAGATCGATCGACGCCTGAGAGAACGAAGGGCTTAAAGGGCTACGGGGTTCTCTCGCCCAACCTGGATGCTTCCAAGGGTTCCCAGTCACCTGCACCCCACGTCTGATGCACCTGAACCCATGCAGCTGGGAGTCCTTCGCTCTTCCCTGACTCCGGAGTAGCGTCAGCGTCGCCGGCAAACAATCTGGGCCTATACTGTGGAGAACCTGGACATTACATCAGAAACTGCCCACTTAAGCTCAGTAAGTGTCTACCCATGTCTCCGGACCAGGCAAAACCCTTAATTAAGACTGCATCTCATCTTGCCCTTTCTGTTTCGTTACAGCTTCCAAGAAAGACTCAGCAAACACCCGCCATTATTGACTCCGGAGCTTGCAGCTGTTTCATGGACTCATCTTTTGCTGCTAAACATCAGATACCTCTGCTTCCTAAGACCCAAGGACTCTCTATTCATCTGGCTGATGGGTCTGCTATTAAATCTGGACCTGTAGTCCAAGAGACTGCCCCCAACCGGTTACCATCTTCAGTTCCCACCAAGAACTTTTACGTTTGGACATAATCTCTTCCCCTCTGTTTCCGGTAATCCTCTGTATGCAGGAGAAAGAAGATCTTCTGGACAGCAGCACTCCAAATAAAAACCTTTATTTAATAAAATCCAGGAATCCAAAACACACAGTGCAGATCACAGCACACTGGTCAAACTGGCTGACGCGTTTCACACTGTACTAGTGCTTATTCATGCTATGAATAAGCACTAGTAGGGTGTGAAACGCGTCAGCCAGTTTGACCAGTGTGCTGTGATCTGCAGTGTGTGTTTTGGATTCCTGGATTTTATGAAATAAAGGCTTTTATTTGGAGTGCTGCTCTCCAGAAGATCTTCTTTCTCCTGCCTTGCTTATATTTGCAATGCTTGCACCCGTGGTTGCTGGGAGGAGGTAATTAGTTGGAGGATATCCGCACCTGAGCGGCTCCCTTTCCCCTAATCCTCTGTATGCCTTGGCTGCAAGCACACAATCCTGCCATCAACTGGGCCACAGGGGTAGTCACTTTCTCTTCACCGTACTGCCAGCATTTCTGTGGCTCTTAGAATTTCCATGAGCCTTCTACCCTACTGTGCCTGGATGTAGAGGCCGAAATTCCATTTGGTAGGATCTTTCCCTTGACAGAGGTGGAACGGGGGCATTAAAAGAATATGTTGATGAGAACTTAAAAAGGGGGTTAATTCACCCATCCACATCACCAGCAGGCGCGGGCATCTTTTTCGTAGAGAAAAAAGACCATACCCTCTGACCCTGCCTGGACTACCGCAAATTAAATAAAATTACGGTTAAAAAAACGTTATCCTCTTCCCTTGGTACCAGAGCTATTTCAGATTTTAAAACTCTGAGATCGGTAATACAGAAATTTGTTTGGAATAACAGAAGTAACCATATTGCCTTCCGGATATTAACTAGATCAAAAGAGAAGGGGGGGGGGGTCCTCCCGGAACTTGAAAAATATCATGAAGCAGCAATACTGTGGAGAGTTATGGATTAGGCCCTTGCTCCTCTGCCAAAAAATGGGTGGAGTTGGAAGAAAAAATTTGTAAATCTGCGTTGGAACAGATTATTTGGATCCCAAGGCAGTTCAGAGGTCCCTTGGTTGAAGCGGCACCGATTACTTTAGAAGCATTGAGAATGTGGGATAAATTAATCAAAAATATACAGGGACAGTACAACAGCCCCCTAATGCCCTAAACAGAAAAAAAAAATTTCCACTGGGGAAAGATAATAAATTATATCTAAAATGGACCACATCGACCTACCTAAGACTAAGGGATGTTATGAAGGGGAATGTCCTATGTTCACTATCTGAATTGCGTGAAAGATATGGGTCCACCCCATGGGAAGTTTGGAGATATAAACAACTTCAACATTTTGTAGGTTCCCTCCCAAAACCCCTTCGGGGGGTTGGTAGGCTGAACTCATGGGAAAAACTAGTCGATCGAGTGGGGACAGATAGATATGGAATTTCTAGTATTTACAAGTTGTTGATGACATACCTAGAGGGAGGAGCCGTGTGCCCAACGGAAAGCTGGGAATTAGAACTGAATCAGTCATTGTCAGAAACAATGAGAAGTAACGTTTTAGATTATGTTCACTCCACCTCTGTGGACATACGGCTAAAATAAATGAACTTTAAATTACTAACTAAGTGGTACTATGTCCGAGCAAAATTACATAAGATAAACCCCCAGGTGTCACCTCTATGTTGGAGGGGTTGTGAGAACCCACGCCCACATATGGTGGCAGTGCCCTAAGATCCAGCCATACTGGGTGGAAATATTAGATTTAATCAAGAAGATCAGTGGAATTGAGATTGGTTTGGACCCATGGCAATGTTTGTTCCATGCAATAGCTATCCCTAGGAAGCAGGGCCGGTGCTAGACCATTTTGCGCCCTAGGCGAGACCAGCTACTTGCGCCCCCCCCCCCCCAAAAAAAAATGAATTCAATAATTTTAGCACCAGAACTGGTCCAGGTGGACAGGAGAGGGGGGTGCAGCCAGGTGGGGGGAAGGATGGAGCCAGGTGGACAGGAGATGGGGTGCAGTCAGGAGGGATAGAGCCAGGTGGACAGGAGGGGGGGTGCAGCCAGGTGGAGGGATGGAGACAGGTGGACAGGAGGGGGGTGCAACCAGGTGGAAAGAGGATATAGCCAGGTGGACAGGAGAGGGGGTTCAGCCAGGTGGAGGGAGGATATAGCCAGGTGGACATGAGGGGAGGTGCAGCCAGGTGGACAAGAGAGAAGAGGTGCAGCCAGGTGGACAAGAGAGAAGAGGTGCAGCCAGGTGGACAAGAGAGAAGAGGTTCAGCCAGGTGGACAAGAGAGAAGAGGTGCAGCCAGGTGGAGGAATGTAGCAGGGTGGACAGGAGGTGGGGTACACCCAGGTGGACAGGAGGGGGTGCAACCAGGTGGAAGTAGGATATAGCCAGGTGGACAGGAGGGTGCAGCCAGGTGAAGGGATGCAGTCAGGTGGACAGGAGGGGGGTGCAGCCAGGTGGACAGGAGAGGAGGGTGCAGCCAGGTGGACAGGAGAGGAGGGTGCAGCCAGGTGGACAGGAGAGGAGGGTGCAGCCAGGTGGACAGGAGAGGAGGGTGCAGCCAGGTGGACAGGAGAGGAGGATGCAGCCAGGTGGACAGGAGAGGAGGATGCAGCCAGGTGGACAGGAGAGGGGGGTGCAGCCAGGTGGACAGGAGAGGAGGATGCAGCCAGGTGGACAGGAGAGGGGGGTGCAGCCAGGTGGACAGGAGAGGGGGGTGCAGCCGGGTGGACAGGAGAGGGGGGGTGCAGCCAGGTGGACAGGAGAAGGGGGTGCAGCCAGGTGGACAGGAGAGGAGGGGGTGCAGCCAGGTGGACAGGAGAGGAGGGGGTGCAGCCAGGTGGACAGGAGAGGAGGGGGTGCAGCCAGGTGGACAGGAGAGGAGGGTGCAGCCAGGTGGACAGGAGAGGAGGGTGCAGCCAGGTGGACAGGAGAGGGGGGTGCAGCCAGGTGGACAGGAGAGGGGGGTGCAGCCAGGTGGACAGGAGAGGGGGGTGCAGCCAGGTGGACAGGAGAGAGGGGGGTGCAGCCAGGTGGACAGGAGAGAGGGGGGTGCAGCCAGGTGGACAGGAGAGAGGGGGTGCAGCCAGGTGGACAGGAGAGGGGGGTGCAGCCAGGTGGACAGGAGAGGGGGTGCAACCAGGTGGAAGTAGGATATAGCCAGGTGGACAGGAGGGTGCAGCCAGGTGAAGGGATGCAGTCAGGTGGACAGGAGAGAGGGGGTGCAGCCAGGTGGACAGGAGAGGGGGGGGTGCAGCCAGGTGGACAGGAGAGGGGGGTGCAGCCAGGTGGACAGGAGAGGGGAGGTGCAGCCAGGTGGACAGGAGAGGGGGGGTGCAGCCAGGTGGACAGGAGAAGGGGGGTGCAGCCAGGTGGACAGGAGAGGGGGGTGCAGCCAGGTGGACAGGAGAGGGGGGTGCAGCCAGGTGGACAGGAAAGGGGGGGGGTGCAGCCAGGTGGACAGGAGAGGGGGGGTGCAGCCAGGTGGACAGGAGAGGGGGGGTGCAGCCAGGTGGACAGGAGAGGGGGGGGGTGCAGCCAGGTGGACAGGAGAAGGGGGGTGCAGCCAGGTGGACAGGAGAGGGGGGGTGCAGCCAGGTGGACAGGAGAGGGGGGTGCAGCCAGGTGGACAGGAGAGGGGGGGGTGCAGCCAGGTGGACAGGCGAGGGGGGGTGCAGCCAGGTGGACAGGAGAGGGGGGGGTGCAGCCAGGTGGACAGGAGAGGGGGGGTGCAGCCAGGTGGACAGGAGAGGGGGGGTGCAGCCAGGTGGACAGGAGAGGGGGGGGTGCAGCCAGGTGGACAGGAGAAGGGGGGTGCAGCCAGGTGGACAGGAGAGGGGGGGTGCAGCCAGGTGGAAGTAGGATATAGCCAGGTGGACAGGAGGGTGCAGCCAGGTGAAGGGATGCAGTCAGGTGGACAGGAGGGGGATGCAGCCAGGTGGACAGGAGAGGAGGGTGCAGCCAGGTGGACAGGAGAGGGGGGGTGCAGCCAGGTGGACAGGAGAGGGGGGTGCAGCCAGGTGGACAGGAGAGGGTGGGGTGCAGCCAGGTGGACAGGAGAGGGGGGAGTGCAGCCAGGTGGACAGGAGGGGGGGGGGTGCAGCCAGGTGGAAGTAGGATATAGCCAGGTGGACAGGAGGGTGCAGCCAGGTGAAGGGATGCAGTCAGGTGGACAGGAGGGTGCAGCCAGGTGAAGGGATGCAGTCAGGTGGACAGGAGGGTGTAGCCAGGTGAAGGGATGCAGTCAGGTGGACAGGAGGGGGATGCAGCCAGGTGGTCAGGAGAGGAGGGTGCAGCCAGGTGGACAGGAGAGGGGGGGCAGCCAGGTGGACAGGAGAGGGGGGGTGCAGCCAGGTGGAGGGAGAGGGGGGGTGCAGCCAGGTGGAGGGAGAGGGGGGGGGTGCAGCCAGGTGGAGGGAGAGAGGGGGGGTGCAGCCAGGTGGAGGGAGAATATAGCAAAGTGGACAGGAGAGGGGGATGGAGCCAGGTGGAAAGGGGGGGGGGTGCAGCCAAGATAAGGTCTGACTGGAAGCCCTCATCCCCAGCGCTTCCCCCCACCACCTGACAAGTTCTTACCTTGGGAGACTTCTTTCCATCCCTCCACATGTCAGGCAGCGGGCAGTAGTTAGTGTCACCAGTCACGCACGGGAGACCTCCTCCAGCTCCTCCCCCTTCAGCTGATCATTCGGTTCCACCCCCGGGCTCCGGTGGGCGGCCGCGGAGAGGCTGGGTAAGCTGCGGGAGCAGCTTTGCTTTGGGCTCCTCGCTCCTGCAGGACAAGTGGCCCGGCGGCCTCGGCCCAGCCAGCATGTGTCCTATGGCCAGTCCAGATCTGGGTGGATCCTCCTTTCTGGCTGTCTCTATGCACAATGCCGCCCGCCCTGCTCCTCCAATGGCTGCACATCATCCAGGGAGGGAGGTGGGGCGGGCAGAGAGCTGACACCCACGGCTGCTGCTGGACATCAGCATGGTCACCCCTGGCTTAGTCCGGGGAAGATCTGCCTGCTCCCAGTGGCGTCACTAGGGT
The DNA here is from genome assembly GCA_029206835.1 of Rana muscosa. Classification (NCBI taxonomy): domain Eukaryota; kingdom Metazoa; phylum Chordata; class Amphibia; order Anura; family Ranidae; genus Rana; species Rana muscosa. The sequence continues at coordinate 165,160,525 of CM055120.1, forward strand.
TGGTGTCACCTGGTGCGGTATAACATGGTTTCACCCCCCCCCCCCCCAATAATTTTTTTCACCCTAATAACACTGCATATATTGGCAACAGTAGTGCCGTTAATAACTATCAATCAACTAGCAAATTTGAATAACAAAATCATATGAAAATAATAGAAATCAAAGCTTAAACTGTTAAAGAACTGTATTTATTTTAACTTTAAACTTTACTGAATTAATAAATAAATAACACAAAAACAGGAACAAATATGAAAGCATTTAGTTAACATCTAAATCAAAACTTTGCTTTTCTAGCCTTGACAGCTGCAAAATTGTGAACAACATCATCAAAATCAATACATTTCGCTAGTTCACTTTCAACTGATAATATTGCAAGATCAGAAAGCCTTGCCTGTCCCATCGTTGAACGCAAATAGTTTTTTATCAGCTTCAACTTTGAAAAGCTCCTCTCACATGAAGCCACAGACACACAGATTGTCAGAAATATTTTTAGACATAGTGAAAGGGTTGGAAGAGATTCAATGAAGTCCCATTCTGCTATGAAGGTCAAAACTTGTAAAGCCGACCAATCTTTGACTTCTTCTAGGTTGATCTTGGCTGCTTTGAGATGTCTCCTCAGTCTGGGTATTTCCATTAACAGCTCACTCTCAGATATTTCGTCATAAAAAGTGGTCAGTTTTGGAATGGACACCTTTAATGTTTCTTCAGTTTCATATATGAGACTCTTTGCTTGAACAGCCTCAAACATGGCTGCAACTTCCATGATGGCTCTTAATCTGATCTGGAGTTCAGAATGGAAGCGATCAATGCACTCAAGCATTGCCCTCTTGTTCTCGTCTTGTAGACTTATGCCTCCAGCATCACGTGCCTGTTCCCCTGCCATCCTCTTCTTAAACCTGGCTCTTCTCTCTACGGCAATTCCATATTCTTTAGATTTTAAATGTGCCTGCTTAATTGCATGTTCCACTAGGTGACTGCGCTCTTCAAACAGAAAAAGTCTTAGTGTACTCCTGGAGAGTGGAGAGGAGGAGGGCTGGGCACTGTGGGCAGCGACCGTCACACACAGCAGCCGCGCCGCCCGGGCGGAGAAAGTTGTGTGTGTGCTGCAGTGACGTGTCGTCACATCATCACAGTGCAGTGTGATGATGTGACAGGCTGAGTCGCTCGCTGGCTCTGTAGGGTAGGGAGGAGGATTGGAATTTAGGAATAGGAAGAATAAGGAGCCGGAGGACACACACCAGGCGCGGCCGCGGCGCTGGAGGTGTTGTTCCAGGCTTCCAGCCCAGCGGGGTGAAATTAATCAATGAATGGGTCAGCTGTAAAAAAAAAAAAAAAAAAAAAAAAAAAAAAAAAAGGAGGGTGTCACCCCTCTAGCGGGTGTCACCCGGGGGCGGACCGCACCCCCCGCACCCCCCTAGCAACGCCTCTGCCTGCTCCTTCTCCCCGCCCAGCCACTCTGCAGCCAGCCATATGGAGAGGCTACACTCCGCATCAGCCACCACCCGCTAGGAGGGGAACCGATACTGTGCAGGGGACCCAGCGGCTGTGGCTGCGCCCCTAGGTGGCAGTGCGCCCTAGGCGGCTGCCTAATTCGCCTAGTGGGAGCGCCGGCCCTGCTAGGAAGCAATACAAAGCTGCAATTATCCCAATCCTACTGAACGCAGCGAAGATATTGATTCCGAAACAGTGGAGGGTAAAGCAAGCGCCCCGATGATACAGGAATGGTTGAGGGAGGTAGATAAAATAAGAATTATGGAGGAGGCAACATATCTACATAAGGAATCTAAAAGTGGAGATACTAGAACTTGGAGGGGTTGGGTGGAGTTCAGACATTCCCTGGTATATGCAAGTTATATGAGTAGTGAAGGCAGTACTTAAGGAATTCCGGTCGGTTTAGCCTAAGGTAGGAGGAGTAGGCACCGCCCCCACACCCCCCCTGGGGTGTTTTTTTTTTCTCTTTCTGTGATTCACGAGGAGGTTAGTGGGTATTGGGGGAAGAAAGGGTTACTCTTGCCCCCTTATAAATAAATAATTTTTTTTTAGATGTCACAGAAGTTAATTAAAGGATAAGATAAGGGAAATTGAGCACAATGCGCTTTAAATAACACAGGTGGGTGTTTTTTTTCTCTCTTTCCATGATTCACGAGGAGGTTAGTGGGTATTGGGGGAAGAAAGGGTTACTCTTGCCCCCTTATAAATAAATAAATAAAACATTTTTAGATGTCACAGAAGTTAATTAAAGGATAAGATATGGGAAATTGAGCATGATGCGCTTTAAATAACAGGTGGGTGTTATTGTTTTTTTTTCCCTTTTTTTTTTTTTTGATACACATGCGGTAGTAGGTAATGGGGAAAGATACTCTCGTCCCCTCATAAAAAAAAACAAACAATAAAATATTGAGGACACAGTCATAAAGGATACGAAATGGGAAATCGGGCACATAGCACTTTAATATAATAGATGGGAGGAAGGGCTTTTTTTTCCCCTTCTTCCCCACGGGGGTATAGGGGAAAGCTGAGGTAGAAGAGAGAAGAAAAATCAGGAGGATGTAGGATAGACCCATATTGTTGTTGTTGTTGTTAATGTGATGATGTGTTTATTTTAACCACTTAAGCCCCGGACCATTTTGGCTAGTTAATGACCAGGCCCCTTTTTGCGATTCGGCACTGCGTCGCTTTAACTGACAATTGCGTGGTCGTGCGACGTGGCTCCCAAACAAAATTGACGTTCTTTTTCTTCCCACAAATAGAGCTTTCTTTTGGTGGTATTTGATCACCTCTGCAGTTTTTATTTTTTGCGCTATAAACAAAAATAGAGCGACAATTTTGAAAAAATTGCAATATTTTTAACTTTTTGCTATAATAAATATCCCCCAAAAATATATAAAAAAACGGACACTTTTGACACATTTTTGGGACCATTGTAATTTTTGCAGCGATCAGTGCTATAAAAATGCACTGGTTACTGTAAAAATTACACTGGCAGTGAAGGGGTTAACCACTAGGGGCGCTGAAGGGGTTAAGTGTGCCTAAGGGAGTGATTACTACTGTTACGGGGCGTGGCTACGAGTGACATGTCACTGATCTCCGCTCTGATTACACAGAGAGGAAATCAGTGACAGTGTCAGTAGGCGAGCGAGGAGATGTTGTGTTTACACTAACATCTCCCCGCTCCATCCCTCCGCGGTCCGACTCACGGGGAAGGTAGCGGGTCGCGAGCGCGCCGCCGGCGGCACACGCGTGACCCCCACGTTGGGCAGTTAAAGGCGACGTACAGGTATGTTGATGTGCCTGTACATGACATTCTGCCGACGTATATCTACTGGAGGGGGTCCTTAAGTGGTTAAATGTAATTCTTTTTATATGACTTATTGGAAATGTAATGAAAGCTATATTTATGTATAAAAAATTTGAATAAAACAGAGCTATTTCAGAGACTGGGAGCCGCTATTGTTTTCACTAAACTTGATCTCCGTGGGGCCTACAATTTGGTTTGTATCAGGGAAGGGGATGAGTGGAAAACTGCCTTCCATACTCGATTTGGGTATTTTGAGTACTTAGTCATGCCCTTTGGACTATGCAATGCTCTTGCCACTTTCTAATATTTCATTAACGGTGTTCTTCGGGACTTTCTGGACTTATTCGTCATTGTCTACCTAGACGATATTCAAATTTTTTTCCTCTCCCCTAGAATCCCACCGTGGGCATGTCAAGAGTGTGTTGGCCGGCTGCGACAACATGGCTTATATGCAAAAGCCGAAAAATGTGCATTCGAGCAGGAAAGCATACCATTCTTTGGGTTAATTATTTCCAGTGAGGGCATCAAGATGGCCCCCCAGAAGATTGCTGCAATCCTGGACTGGCCAGTCCCAGCAGACAAGAAAGGAATCCAACGTTTCGTTGGATTCGCCAACTTCTATCGTAAATTCATTAGAAGGTTCTCAGCCATTATTACACCAATTACCCAACTAATCAAACAGGAAACCCGTTTCCACGGGTCCCCTGAGGCCCAAAAGGCCTTCGAGACCCTCAAGAAACTCTTCACCTCAGCCTCCGTTTTGAAACATCCGGATTCCGCTCTTCCATTCGTACTTGAGGTGGATGCCTCCGAGATTGCTGTAGGGGCGATACTGTCCCAAAGACAGGGAACCAGAGCCCTACTCCACCCAGTAGCCTTCTTCTCCCGCAAATTGTTGGCAGCAGAGAAGAACTACAACGTGGGAGATCGGGAGTTGTTGGAAATCAAATCTGCACTGGAAGAGTGGTGTTACCTGCTGGAAGGAACTTCCCATCCAATTCTGATATTCACCGACCACAAGAACCTGGAATATCTGAGATCTGCAAAAAGGTTGAAACCACGACAGGCCAGGTGGGCACTCTTTTTCTCCAGGTTTTCTTTCCATGTTACATATCGCCTGGGCTCCAAAAACGTTAAACCTGACGCTCTGTCTCGGATGTTCCACAAATCCAAAGAAATCTCTTCCCCAGATACCATTCTTGCTCCCCGAAACTTTTCTCCTGCTTCAGGAAAACCTGCTTTCGGAATCAAACAAGCTTCCACGGAACAAATGTCTCTTTCTGAACCAGAATTACAGGCTAGAGATGGCTTACTTTGGCACGGGGACAGAATCTACATACCCGAAGGCCTACGAGTATCCGTCTTAGAACTTTGTCATGACCATGCACTAGCCAGACATTTCGGCATAACCAAAACCACCGACCTGGTACAACGTACCTTTTGGTGGCCCCAGGTACGTGAGGACTATAAAAGATTTTTTGAGTCCTGCACAACTTGCACCAGGAATAAGACTCACAGAACCAAGGCCTGGGGGCTACTAAAACCTTTGCCTGTTCCAGACAGACCATGGAGGATGTTATCCATAGACTTTATTGTTGAACTACCCCCGGCAGAAGATCATACCACTATCTTTGTGGTAGTTGATCGTCTGTCAAAGATGGCACACTTTGTTCCGATGAAAGGCACTCCCTCAGCCCCTGAAACGGCACAGGTATTCATTAAAGAAATCATCAGACTCCACGGGGTACCAGCCAACATCGTCTCAGATCGGGGGGTACAGTTTACCTCCCGATTCTGGAAGTCCTTCTGTAAGGCTCTGGATATTGAACTGTCATTTTTCTCTGCTTATCACCCCCAGACCAATGGGCAAACTGAGAGGACTAATCAAACTCTCGAGCAGTATCTGCGCTGTTTCTCTTCTTTTGCTCAAAATGACTGGATGTCCCTGCTTCCATTGGCTGAATTTGCCTACAATAATTCCATTCACTCCGCTACCAAACAGACCCCATTCTTCGCCAACTTTGGCTTTCACCCTTCGTTTCTGTCCAACTCCCTTCCCGAATGTACGGTACCAGCAGTTCAAGAAAAAATAATCTTCTTCTCTTCCAATAACCAACTTTTGCAGGAAACCATGAGCACAACAAGATAACGTTTGACAGGAAAAGACGAGGCAAATTAACACTGGTACCCGGCGACCTGGTGTGGCTTTCCACAGTGAACTTAAGGATGGCATGTCCCTCGAAGAAGCTGGGCCCCAAGTTCTTGGGACCATTCCCAGTTAGAAGGAAGATCAATGAAGTGGCTTACGAACTGGAACTCCCAGACTCACTGAAGATCCATCCAGTATTCCATGTGTCACTGTTGAAACCTTCTATTTACAATCCTTTCCCAAGTCGAAGTCCAGTTATTCCTGACCCTGTTATTATAGACGGGGAAGAGGAATTTGAAGTGGAGGCTATCCTGGATTACAGGAGGAGAAGGAACCAGAACCAGTTTCTGATTAAGTGGAAGGCGTATGGACCAGTGTTAATTTTGGCAGCAAATTTCGATTTAGTTTTAGTCTTAGTCTTAGGACTAAAATTTAATTTTAGTTTTAGTCCCACTTTAGTCTTCTGCGATTGTTTTAGTTTTAGTCGTATTTAGTCGACTAAATCTCCAGTACATTTTAGACGACTAAAATGTCCTACGTTTTAGTCGACTAAAATCTCCAATACATTTTAGTCGACTAAAACTCACTTTAGTCGACTAAAACTCCTTTTAGTCGTCTACAATTTAATGAGTGTAATTAAATTGTAATGCATTAGTTAACATTTCTCTACAATTTCCAAACTCATTATATACTGCTGGAGTGAAAAATCTAATATGTTATTATTTATGGTATTGAGGTATGAACATGCACTATAGACCAGTGTTAATTTTGAAGTCAAATTTCAATTTAGTTTTAGTCTTTTGACTAAAATGGCATTTTAGTTTTAGTCCTATTATAGTTTTTTAACTAAAATGCCATTTTAGTTTTAGTCGTATTTTAGTCATCTAAATTGTTTTAGTTTTAGTCGTATTTTAGTCGACTAAAATGGTATTCATTTAGTCGACTAAAATGTTTTAGTCATTTTAGTCGACTAAATTAACACTGGTATGGACCCGAAGAAAATTCTTGGGAGCCCGAGGGGAACATCCACGCTAAGAGTCTGGTACAGTCCTTTAAAAGGTCTCATCCCGAAAAGTTTGCCCGGATGGGCATCCGGAGGCTGCCCCTTGGGGGGGCAATGTCATGAAGATCCTGCCAGAAACATGCGCCTCAGACTCTCCGGTTCCCGATCGCGGGGGCAACTGCGCATGCACGTGTGCACCTCTATTGGCGCCAGGCGGGCTATTTAAGCCTGCCTGTCAAATACAGTCCCCGCTGTCTGCTCTACAGCGTTTGTGTACCTGAAACCTGATCTGTGATTTGACCTGTGAAAGACCCGGCTTACCTGTGACTATTCCAGCCATCTTTCTGCACCTGATCCTTGGCCTGTTCTGACTGTTCTTCTGCCTGCACCTCTGTACCTTTGCCGACCGCCTGATAACCGACCCAGCCTGTCTGACCATCCAGTCTGCTCCTGGTTCCAGTTCAGTCTGCTCCAGTCTGCTGCACGGTTCCTGTCTGCTCCTGGTTCCAGTCCAGTCTGTTCCAGTCTGCTGCACGGTTCCTGTCTGTTCCTGGTTCCAGTCCAGTCTGTTCCAGTCTGCTGCACGGTTCCTGTCTGTTCCTGGTTCCACTTCAAGCTGTTCCAGTCTGCTGAACTGTGCCTGTCTGATCCTGGTCCCGGTCCAGTGTTCCAGCTCCTGTCTGCCAAAACCTGTCTGCTGCTTCAGCTCCTGTTTCCCAGTTCCTGAGGAGTTCCTGGGTTCCGGACTACCCCTATCTCTGTTGATCCTGCCAGGCACTCGTACCACTCCTCACTCCTGTGCCTTCTGTTACTTTACCAGGGGCCGCGAGTGGGAGCCGTAAGGGAGGCCTCCCTCTTCTATATCGGGCTCACCACCATCAGGTACGTGACACCTCCTCTCTTTGTAGCACCTTCTAGAAAAAAGAGAGAGGTGACAGTGATGCTACCTGTGAGTCACCCAGCCCTGCCCTGAGCCATTCCCAGCCCAGAATCAAAACAAACAGGCTACCTAAATTTTCCTACCCTATAGAAAAATTCTCACTCTAGCACCTACCTAACTAGAGGGTGCTATATACAGTATGTATGTATATATATATATATATATTGTGACAGCAGGAAGGTAAAGTCACCTGGTTGCATCCAGGGGGGTAGATATATTTCGCCCAGATTCAGGCTTTACGCCGACTTATACAACTAGGTGGAGAGTTGTATAAGCCCAGCTGAGGCTAGTGGGCTCATGGATGACTCATACCTCTAGGGAGAGTGTGGGGCGTCGTGCAGACAGGGAGTTGATGAGACCAGCTGAAGCTTGTCAGCTCATTTAGGCCTCTATAAGAACTCCCAGATTCATTAGGTGTTAGCTCATGCCTGGAACAGACCTGTGTGGACTGTCTAGGGAGAGTGAACCCCTGTGCGGTGAGACAAAGCCTGTGTGGCTATTTGCTTGGACATTTAAAACCAGGGACTTAGGGACTAGGACAGCACTAGGCTGATCCCAGTTGTTAGTTAGGAAACCTGTATGTTTAGTCAGAGGTCAAGTTGACCAGGATTTATTTTATTTATGTTTCTTTTGCTTTGCTGTGTTTTGTCACTGTAAATAGAAAATAAACCGCACCTTTTTGATTTTGAAAACCACAACCTCCGTTTGCTGGGCCTGTTTTGTGTGGGGAGCCCATCCCGCGGGTCACACACACCCGCTGCCGAGCTAACCCCCTCACAGTTGGTGGAGAACCAGTGGCAGTTTTTTGTTAAGCCAGCATGGAGGAGATACTGAAGCAGCTGGCTCTAGCAAATGCCAATCAACAGCAGACAAATGCAGGTTTTCAAAAGAGCCTTGCAGCTCAACAACAGAACTTCGCAGCCCAGCAGCAAGCTCATCAACAGAGCCTTGCAGCTCAACAACAGAGCTTCGCAGCCCAGCAGCAAGCTCATCAACAGAGTCTGGAAGCTCAGCAACAAGCCCAGCAGCATTCTGAGGCCCGCTTCATAGACCTGTTACAGAAGCAAGAGCAGAGACTACAACAAATGGAAGCAGTAATGCAGCAACGTCCGCAGACCAGTGAGGAAAGCCGTCCCACTAATACCGCGTCCTTTGGGGTGAGTCGTTTATTGACAAAAATGACTGGAGAGGATGATCCAGAGGTATTTTTGACCACATTTGAAAGGACTGCTGAAAGAGAAAAGTGGCCTGAGGAGCAGTGGGCTGGACTGGTGGCTCCTCTGTTAACTGGTGAATCGCAGAAGGCTTACTATGACCTAGAGCCTGACCAAGCAAAAGACTATGTGATGCTAAAAGCTGAAATATTGGCAAGGCTGGGTGTCACCCTGGCTGTCCGGGCTCAGCGTGTGCATAACTGGACTTTCCAGCTTGGAAAACCCCCCAGGTCTCAAATGTATGATCTCATTCACCTGAGCAGAAAGTGGCTACAGCCAGAGACTTTGTCCGCACCAAAGATTGTGGAACGTGTTGTAATGGATCGGTTTTTGAGAGCTCTTCCTACTGCCATCCAAAAGTGGGTAAGCCATGGAGACCCAGAGACGGCCGATGGTCTTGTGGATCGTGTGGAGAAATACTTGGCTACAGAGAACCTGACGGCCTCTTCCAGAGACACTCGGACTTTCCACCCTAAGACCAGACCATCCCCAGGGGCGGATAAGAGGATTCCAAGGGGTGAGGGTGGAGAGAGTGAGAGGGTGGGAGCTCTACCCCAAGTTTGGCGAGAACAGCCTGGGAAATCAGCGGCTCAAGAGGCGGCAAGAAGGATCGTTTGCTACCGCTGCCGGCAAGCGGGACATATTGCAGCCAATTGCCCGGTTGTGGAGGAACCCATGCAGTGTGACTTTCTGACGGGCAGACGTCAGTCGCTGTGTGCGACAGTCGCATGCACTGCCATTCGAGGAACTGAGAAACATTTATGCAAAATGTGTGTTAATGGTAGAAATGTTGTGGTATTGCTGGATTCAGGTAGCCTTGTGACCCTGATAAAGGCTGAGTTAGTTAAAACAGAGGTCTTTGGGAATAGCAAGGTAGCTGTTATTTGTGTGCATGGGGACACCCGAGAGTATCCAGTGACTACAGTGTGTTTCGAGACCCCCAAAGGTACCCTCTCTCATCCAGTGGGGTTAGTATCTCAATTACCGCATGATGCCATTGTGGGAAGGGATTTTCCGAAGTTCTGGGAACTGTGGGATGATCCTGAGCCCCCCACTGGTGCCCCTATGTACCAGGAATGTGATAGCCAGAACTCCCCTGAGAGTGGTGAGGACTCTCCGGAATTTCCCTTATCAGTATTGGCAGGGGAGACTCAAGAAACTGGAGAGGAGCCCACCTCCTCAGACGAAAACCTACCGTCTGTGGAGTTTTCTGATCTTGAGGTTCACAGGGAAAACTTTGCCACAGAACAGTTGAAAGACCCCGCCCTAATAAAGGCACGGGAAAACGTAGTGAAAATAGATGGCGAGTTAGTGAACCCAGATAATACCTGCACTTACCCATACTTCAGCGTAGAGAAGGACCTACTGTATCGGGTGGCAAAAAGGGCAGAAGAAACCGTTGAGCAGCTTGTGGTGCCCAAACCTTACAGGAAGTTGGTGTTGGAGTTGGCCCATGGGCACATTCTTGGAGGTCATCTGGGGACAGAGAAAACCCGAGAGAGGATATTACAGAGATTCTATTGGCCGGGGGTGATGAAGGACATAGAAAATTATTGTTCCTCCTGCCCTGTGTGTCAGAGGTCGGCCCCGATGCCACATTTCCGTAGCCCGCTGGTCCCTCTACCCATCATTGAGGTCCCGTTTGAGAGGATCGCCATGGATTTGGTAGGGCCTATAATCAAGTCCGCTAGGGGGCACCAGTACATATTAGTTATAATGGACTATGCCACCCGTTATCCAGAAGCGATCCCTCTCCGAAATACCTCGGCCAAAACCATAGCCAAAGAGCTATCTCTTGTGTTTAGCCGGGTGGGTATTTGTAAAGAACTGCTTACGGACCAAGGTACACCCTTTATGTCCCGGGTTATGAAGGAGCTGTGTAAATTGTTCAAAGTGACGCAATTACGTACATCTGTGTATCACCCCCAAACCGATGGGCTGGTTGAAAGATTCAACAAAACCCTAAAACAAATGTTGAAGAAAGTGGTGGATAGAGATGGAAAGGATTGGGACTGTCTACTTCCTTATCTGATGTTTGCTATTAGGGAGGTGCCCCAATCCTCTACGGGATTCTCCCCCTTTGAGTTACTGTATGGGAGACACCCAAGAGGGCTGTTGGATATTGCCAAGGAAACTTGGGAAAGTGAGAGTTCTCCCCACAGGAGTGTGATTGAGCATGTCGCCCTGATGCAAGACCGAATTGCACAGGTAATGCCCATCGTGAAGGAACATTTGGCCCAAGCGCAGTTAGCACAGCAGAGCGTGTACAACCGTGGAGCCAAGACCCGTACCTTTTCCCCGGGGGATAGGATACTGGTACTTGTCCCTACGGTTGAAAGTAAATTCCTTGCCAAATGGCAAGGCCCCTATGAGATAATGGAAAAAGTGAGCGAAGTGAATTACAAGGTCAGACAACCAGGAAGGCGAAAGCCCGAACAGATCTATCACGTTAATCTGTTGAAAGCCTGGAGGGATAGAGAGTCCCTAGTCGCAGACACTTGGTCACCAGCTCAAACTGGTTGCGTGATTCCTGAGGTTGGAATAGCAGCCACCTTGTCACAACCCCAACAACAGGAGGTTAAGGAGTTTGTGCTTCGCAACAAGGAGGTATTCTCTGAGCTGCCGGGACAAACATCTGGGGTAGAGCATGACATCATTACCCCGCCCGGTGAAAGGGTGAAGTTAAAACCCTATCGGATCCCAGAGGCCCGACGGGAGGCAATACGGGAGGAAGTACAGAAAATGCTGAACTTAGGGGTGATAGAGGAGTCCCAAAGTGATTGGTCTAGTCCCATTGTGTTGGTGCCTAAACCGGATGGGAGCTGGCGATTTTGTAACGATTTTCGTCAGTTGAACAAAGTTACAAAATTTGACACCTACCCCATGCCACGTATAGATGAGTTGATCGACCGGCTGGGAACAGCCCGATACATGACGACTCTTGACCTCACAAAAGGGTATTGGCAAATCCCCCTGGCCAAGTCGGCCAAAGAGAAAACCGCATTTGTAACCCCAGACGGGGCGTTCCAATATAAAAGAATGCCGTTCGGGTTACAGAATGCGCCGGCCACATTCCAGCGGAAAATGGACCAGATGCTGAGGCCCCATCGGAAGTATGCTGCGGCTTACCTGGATGACGTAATTGTCCATAGCACAGATTGGGCCTCACATCTGCCAAAAGTGCAAGCAGTCCTGGACTCTGTTCGGGAAGCGGGGTTTACGGCTAACCCCAAGAAGTGTACCATTGGGCAGGAGGAGGCCAAATATCTTGGGTACACCATTGGGAGGGGAGTAATAAAACCCCAACTCAACAAAGTCGAGGCCATCCAGAGTTGGCCACGTCCCAACAGCAAGAAGCAGGTACGAGCCTTTCTGGGAATCGCTGGGTATTATCGGCGATTCATTCCCCACTTTGCTTCTAAGGCTGTGCCCCTAACCAACCTGACGAAGGGGAAAGGGTCGGTCATGATTAAATGGACCCCCGAGGCTGAGGCAGCATTCCAATTCTTGAAACAAGCCTTATGTAGCCAGCCAGTGTTGTACTCACCCGACTTCTCTAAAGACTTTGTCGTACAAAGTGATGCGTCAGATGTGGGGTTAGGAGCAGTATTGTCCCAGGTCTGGAACAGGGAAGAGCACCCAGTCATTTACCTCAGCAGGAAGTTGAAGTCCCATGAGGTAAATTACGCCACCGTTGAAAAGGAGTGTTTAGCGGTGAAGTGGGCTCTAGATTCCCTTCGGTACTACCTGCTAGGTAGGCACTTTGACATGGTTACGGATCACGCTCCGTTAAAGTGGATGGCTCAAAACAAGGAAACAAATAGAAGAGTGAATAGGTGGTTCCTGGCCCTCCAGGAATTCAACTTCACAGTAAAGCATCGCCCTGGCGTTCAAATGGGGAATGTGGATGCTTTGTCTCGAGTACATGAATGCCTGATTGCTGGTGTTCCAACCCCAAGGTTAAAACAAGAGGGGGGGGGTATGTGACAGCAGGAAGGTAAAGTCACCTGGTTGCATCCAGGGGGGTAGATATATTTCGCCCAGATTCAGGCTTTACGCCGACTTATACAACTAGGTGGAGAGTTGTATAAGCCCAGCTGAGGCTAGTGGGCTCATGGATGACTCATACCTCTAGGGAGAGTGTGGGGCGTCGTGCAGACAGGGAGTTGATGAGACCAGCTGAAGCTTGTCAGCTCATTTAGGCCTCTATAAGAACTCCCAGATTCATTAGGTGTTAGCTCATGCCTGGAACCAGACCTGTGTGGACTGTCTAGGGAGAGTGAACCCCTGTGCGGTGAGACAAAGCCTGTGTGGCTATTTGCTTGGACATTTAAAACCAGGGACTTAGGGACTAGGACAGCACTAGGCTGATCCCAGTTGTTAGTTAGGAAACCTGTATGTTTAGTCAGAGGTCAAGTTGACCAGGATTTATTTTATTTATGTTTCTTTTGCTTTGCTGTGTTTTGTCACTGTAAATAGAAAATAAACCGCACCTTTTTGATTTTGAAAACCACAACCTCCGTTTGCTGGGCCTGTTTTGTGTGGGGAGCCCATCCCGGGGGTCACACACACCCGCTGCCGAGCTAACCCCCTCACAATATATATATATATATACGTATATATATTTATTTGTGATTTTTTTTAACACACTTTGACAAGAGTGTTACCATAATAACATTGTACTACTCTGGGGAAGTGATCAGTATTTTATTTTTTTACACAATATGTTTGCATACAGCAGTGCATTACATTGCTATATGCAACCATTTTACTGAATGAAATCGATAAAGTTTGTTTTGTTGTGATTAGCTGTGATTGGTCAGAGCTAATCACATGGTACAGATGGGCTGTGATTGTCCCAGTCTGAACCAGGTGATCACACTGATCAATCACAGCTAGCTACAGAATTATATACAATGGATGGCTTAAAAGGACCTATAACCTACTTGTGGGGCACAATCTGGGAGGACGTCATATGACATCGCTTGCAGTTGGTGATACTATACCATTCCTGTAATAAAAAACAATAAACAAAAAACACACAGTCTCTTGTAAAGTGCTCAGGTGCTCCAAACGGGTTTAAAAAGTGCTGAGGTGCTTCATGTAAACATGCTGTGCGCCACACTCCCCTCTTGTATCCCTAAACAATGGACCCTGAGCTTTGCAGTCTGGGGGGTCAGACATGCTCATATCTGGTGTTGGTGAGATAGGACTATGGAACTCCTCAGTAAGATCTCCAAACATAAAGGGTCTTGGGGGTAACTAGAATATCCACCAGGCTTGATAAAAACACATAAAGACTCATAGTGAAGTACTGTATACAATGGAATTTATTGCGCAATCATAAGTGCCACTTACAAGATTGCTAGTAAAATGAGCACGGGACAGAGAGGGAACACTTCGGGGTTCGCCGCAGCTCGGCGTGCGTTCCCCGGGGGCGGAAATGACATCAATGGTTAGGAAACCAGAAATACGTCAACGCGTTTCAACCCTCCTCACTTAACCCCACTCACCAGAAACAATGGACCCTCAGCTTTGCAGTCTGGGGGTCAGACACGCTGCGATCTGGTGTTGTAGAGATAGGACTCTGGAACTCCTCAGTTAGATCTCCAAACATAAAGAGTATTGGGGGTAACTAGAATATCCACCAGGCCCAATAAAAACAAATAGAGGCTCAAAGTGAAGTCCTAATATCCTTGATGATGCCCTGGAGGAGGGACGAAATGCGTTGGCGTAGTTCCGGTTTCCTAACCATTGATGTAATTTCCGCCCTCCATGGAACGCACGCCGAGCCGCGGCAAACCTGGAAGAGTTCACTCTTTGTCCCATGCTCGTTTTACTAATAATCTTGTGAGTGGTATTATGATTGCTCAATAAATTAAATTTTATACAGTACTTCACTATGAGCCTCTATTTGTTTTTATCAAGCCTGGTGGATATTCTAGTTACCCCCAAGACCCTTTATGTTTGGAGATCTTACTGAGGAGTTCCAGAGTCCTATCTCACCAATAGGGATGAGCTTTATGTTCGAGTCGAACATTGGCTGTTCGCCCGTTCGGCGAACAGCGAACAATTTGGGGTGTTTTCGAATTCGAAAAGCCGCGGAACACTGTTAAAAGTCTGTGGGAGAAATCAAAAGTGCTAATTTTGAAGGTTAATATGCAAGTTATTGTCATAAAAAGTGTTTGGGGACCCGGGTCCTGCCCCAGGGGACATGTATCAATGCAAAAAAAAGTTTTAAAAATGGCAGTTTTTTTGGGAGCAGTGATTTTAATAATGCTTAAAGTGAAACAATAAAAGTAAAATATTCCTTTAAATTTCGTACCTGGGGGGGGTGTCTAAAGTATGCATGTAAAGTCGCGCATGTTTCCCGTGTTTAGAATTGTCCCTGCACAAAATGTCATTTCTGAAGGAAAAAAAGACGATACAGATCAAAGTCATTGAAAAAAATTACAGCGGTCCCCCCCACAGTCCATTACCAGGCCCTTTGGGTCTGGTATGAATATTAAGGGGAACCCCCAACCAAAAAAATAAATAAAAAAAAGTGGGGGTCCCCCAAATTCCATATCAGGCCCTTCAGGTTTGGTATGGATTTTAAGGGGAACCCCACACCAAAAAAAAAAAAAGGCGTGGGGTCCCCCCAAAAATCCATACCAGACCCTTATCTGAGCACGCAACCTGGCAGGCTGCAGGAAGGAAAAGAGGGTGGGCGAGAGAGCACGCCCCCCCCTCCTGAACCGTACCAGGCCACATGCCCTCAACATGAGGAGGCTGTCCCTATGTTGATGAGGACAAGGGCCTCATCCTCACAACCCTTGCCCGGTGGTTGTGGGGGTCTGCGGGCGGGGGGGCTTATCGAAATCTGGAAGCCCCCTTTAACAAAGGTGAACTCCAGATCACGGCCCCCCCCCCCCTATGTGAATTGGTAACGGGGTACATTGTACCCCTACCACTTCAGAAAGAAAGTGTAAAAATTTTTAAAAAACACACAGACACAGTTGGACAAGTCCTTTATTTAAAAATAATAAAAATAAATAAATTCCAGCGATGTAATCCCGTCGATGTCCAACGATGATCCATTCTCCAGCGACGCTAGTCTCCCCTCTCCAGCAGGAACGAAACCCCCATGACGCGTAAGAGGGGGCGGGGTCACCCGTCCTTATCATAGGGAACCCCCTGAAGCCAGCTGTCAGTCGGATATCTGGGTGGATCCTGACAATATGGTCGGGATTATTCCAGCGATGTGACGTCAGCTGATAACATGCATTTAGCCTGCTGTCGGCTGAATCTGGGTGACAGAAGATCAGAAAATAAGTGTACTTCTTGTGACCCACATCACAAGTATGGCCATAACTCTCTTTGAGTAAGTTGACTATAATCTGTTCTTCCATGATGACTTCTCCCCCTCCGCATCTCATAACAGGGTAAATATCCAGGGCAGCTCTTTAGAATGTAACTTCCCTGACACTGCAAAATTTAGTCTACATCTCCCTCAGTACTCCCCATTACAAATAACTGCCTGTGAAAGCTGACTCGTACAGTACAGTCATCACTGCACTTCCCATGCCTGCATCACACGCCGCACACACAGCCTCACACTGGCCCATCCACGTAATACTCCTGAGCAAGCACTGCGCATGCGTACGTGTCCCTTCGGTCCCCGGTCCTCGGAGGACACATGCGCAGTGATGACCGGAGCCCCATCAGATTCTGGTCATATTACCCAGTTACCATAGAGGAGGAGCGCTGTGCAGAGCGGCTCGGTGAGTCACAGGCATTGCTTTAATAGAGAGGAGCAGGAAGAGATGGGTCAGTTCTAAGGAGAGCTACAGGAGGCTTCTTGTGAGGAGAAGGGAGCCGGAGCTGGTCTCTGGAGAGGAGACATCACACGTCATATCCCGGGATCCCCAGTCAGCCAGGTACACCCTCCTCAGGACCTGTGTGTGTGGTGTGTATATATATATATATATATATATATATAAAATGTGTGTGTGTCCCCTCATAGCCTGTCCTAGGAATGAATGAGTGATGGCACTCCAGCAGCCATTGTGTTTCTCCCAACATGCTTCTACTAGTAGACTACAACTATGTGTAACAATGACACCCCATAATATCTATTCTTTTCATTTCTGACACCCCTGCATACTGTTTCCATGTACGTGTGTGTGTATGTGTACAAAAAATAATAATAATGTACCTATCAAATCCTTTTTTGCTGTTTGTCTCCGCTGGGGAGATTTCTACCCCTATCTGCACTTCTGTGCCAGTGTATTCAGGTGGGAGGATTTTGTTTTTTCTTTTTTACGTATTTGTATGCGCAGCTCGTAGTACAGAAGCAATATTGTGGGAGTGTGTGGGGGTTTTTTTTTTTTTTTTTTCTCTTCAGCCCCATAGATTTTAAAGTAGAAGCACCTGAAAATCGCACATAAACATGCTTCTGTTCAAGTCTATGGGGGCTAAAAGATGTGCGTTCTGCTCCACAGAAGCCTGACCCAACAAGCGACACAATGCTCAGGTGTGACTGGGCCTGTGGAGAATAATGGCGGTCATCATTTTGAATGCTGATGTGCTTTTGGGAATCGCAGGACAAAACGCTCAGGTGTGAGTAGAGGCACACTTCCTGTAAAGACGTCAGATGAAATGAGGAGAGCTCTCTACCGGACTTCCCATTGTAGTGTTGTCACCGGAACGGTGTCCCCTTCAGAGGATGTTTCCTCACCTCTTGCTCTGGTGACGGCGTAAAGAGAAAATACAGTCCGCAATTTTTTATTTTTTTTTCCACCCAGGTGGGTTATGCCATAATTTACTAGTATGCACAGCATATTAGTACATAATGGCAGACTTGCCTGTAATATGTTGTCCTCCAGCCCAGCGTTGAGACCGATCCAGCGGGCTCCCGGCACTTCTATCTTTGCCCAGTCTTCCTTGTGGGTCCCGTGCCTTCAGCCACTTGATAGGCCAGGCCACGATGATGCCAGTCCTGCGCCTGGGAGTTGCATCACCTTGGCACGGATCAGGGGCCGTAAATGTTTGCTGAGCTGCGCATGCGTGGCTCAGTGAACATGACAGGCAAAAGTATGCATTAATGGCAGAAGAGATCAATAGGGTCTCTTCTGTCATTGAAGTGGTCGTAAACCCTTTACAACCTCTTTTTACTACAGGTAAGCCTATAATAATAAACCTGCACCGCAACGTCATCGGCACATGCGCACTGAAGCAACGGCATCGTTCATGTCGTTGCTTCAGCTGAGGTGCTGTTACCGTCATCGCAGCTCTGGCCAATCGCAGCACCGGAGCCCGCAAAGTAACTCCGGGAGACATGTCGCCGGCCAAAGCGGTGTGCCGGGACCGCTGCGGGGGCTTCGATCTAAGGTAAATATATGATAATGAGCTAATAAGCTATGCCTTTTTGTCTTGCAGGTTTTTTTTTTTTTTCCTCCCAGTGGTTTTACAACCACTTTAATACCCTGCCTGTTAGCCAGTTGAATACATATAAACCTTACTTCCTCTTTAACATTTTTGGGTTTCCAATCGGTTTAGGTCTCGATAGGGAGCAATAAAAACTGGACAACTGGTCCTTCTCTTTTTTATTTTTTTTTATTTTTTTTTATTCCATCCCAAATTAAAAAAGAGTTTGCCTTTTATGTTTACTTTAAAGCGGAGTTCCAGGCTTTTTATGTTTATTAAAAGTCAGCAGCTACAAAAAGTGTAGCTGCTGACTTTTATTAAACAGACACTTGCCTGTTCCACGGTCCAGCGATGCGGCCGAACAGAGCGTCGTTCCTCTCCGCCGGCGACTCCATTGCCGCTCTGGGTACCCGGCCGTGACAGCTTTTGGCCTCACGGCCGGGCACGCATGGCGCATGCACCAGTTCACGCTGCGCTCCCGGAGAGGACAGGCGATCTCCTGGGACCTGTCACGTGTCCCAGGAGATCGCCTAGAGCAGGGATATGCAATTAGCGGACCTCCAGCTGTTGCCAAACTGCAAGTCCCATGAGGCATAGCGAGACTCTGACAGCAGCAAGCATGACACCCAGAGGCAGAGGCATGATGGAACTTGTAGTTTTGCAACAGCTGGAGGTCCGCTAATTGCATATCCCTAGCCTAGAGGGAGGGGCCGCCTAAGGCGAGAGGAGGAGTCGCCTAGGCGGTCCCTGGGCGGAAGGAGGACAGGAAGTCCCACTCCTAACGAAGTCCCCACTCCCCCCTCAAAAAAAATGACATGCCAAATGTAGCATGTAAGGGGGCGAGGAGTGATTAAAGCAGAAGTTCCACTTTTGGGTGGAAATCCACTTTAACCACTTGCTTACTGGGCACTTAAACCCCCTTCCTGCCCAGGCCAATTTTCGGCTTTCAGCGCTGTCACGATTTGAATGACAATTGCGCAGTCGTGCGACGTGGCTCCCAAACAAAATTGACGTCCTTTTATTCCCACAAATAGAGCTTTCTTTTGGTGGTATTTGATCATCTCTGCGGTTTTTATTTTTTGCGCTATAAACAAAAAAAGAGCGACGATTTTACAAAAAAAAAATTTTTTGCTATAATAATATCCCAATTTAAAAAAAAAAAAAATTTTTCCCTCAGTTTAGTCCGATACGTATTCTTCTACATATTTTTGGTAAAAAAAATCGCAATAAGCGTTTGTTGATTGGTTTGCGCAAAAGTTATAGCGTCTACAAAATAGGGCATAGTTTTATTGCATTTTTATTTATTTTTTTTTTTTTACTAGTAATGGCCGCGATCAGCGATTTTTTTTTTTTTTTTTTTTTTTTTTTTTTTTTTTTATTGTGACTGCGACATTATGGCGGACACTTTTGGGACCATTGTCATTTTTACAGCGACCAGTGCTATAAAAATGCACTGGTTACTGTAAAAATGACACTGGCAGGGAAGGGGTTAAATGTATTCCCTAGGAGTGATTACTACTGTGTGGGGGAGGGGACTGACTGGGGGAGGTGACCGATCTGTGTCCCTATGTACAAGGGACACAGCATCGGTCCCTCTCCCTGACAGGACGTGGATCTCTGTGTTTACACACAGAGATCCACATCCCTGCTCTGTGTACACGCCGATCGCGGGTACCTGGCGGACATCGCGGCCGCCAGGCACGCGCATCGGCATCTCAGTGATGCGCCGGACGCGCGCGCGCCCCCTAGTGGCCAGAATACCCGAGGCCGTATAATGACGGCCTCCCGGATTTCTAGATCTGCATTGAGGCTGTAATTCGTCAATGGCCCGGGTCTCAAGGGGTTAAAGGCAATCCGTGTGTGTGTGTGTGTGTGTGTGTGTTTGCACCTACTTCTTCCTAAAACTGGAGAGGCCAAACTCGGGTGCAGCTGTGCATGCTAGCCAATCAGCTTCCTTCACCCCTTCCCCCCCCCCCCCCTTTTTTTTTTATCAACGTTTTTCCGTATACAAGACGAGTACGACAAAAACAACTTTTAGAACAATACAGCTAAAGAATTTGTGTTGCCCATGCAGGGGTCCTGGATATAGAATACATAATATACAACATGGTATTGGCTTGGACAGCACCAGGATAACTGTAGTTTGACCGTATAACCTTCTCCACTAGGTGGTATTAACAAAACACGAAAATAAACGGACGCAATTTCCCATACTTGGCAAAAACGAAACAAGATTCTGACTATGCGACTCCAGGCCTTGCTTTATTTTGTAAAGCCAGTCAGCTTCTAACTTTTTAGTTTGTTCAATTCAGCTTTGAGAGTAAAACCTGGAAGCTGATTGGGTTTTATTTAGAGTTGCATCAGATTTTGCAGTCTCCAGTTTTAGTAAATCAACCTCCATGTCTAAGCCCAGGTTCACACTGGGCTGCGGGAGTGAAGCCGTGCGAGTTTAGCTGAACTCGCACGATTTCACTCTCACTGGCAGTCCTGATTTCAGCCGCGATTACAAAGACATCTGACGCATATGTCAATATAAATCGCGGCCGAAATCGCAAAAAGTAGTACAGAAACTACTTTTTGAAGTCGGTGCAGCGCCGCAGATGCGGCGTCACACCGATTAGGACGGTGCCATTGCCGGCAATTTGCGGCAAATATCGGCGATTTGACATGCCAAATCACATGTCAAAACGCACCAGTGTGAACCAGGGTTTATATGGGGAGTGAATGTTTTAAAAACAGAAAAATGGATTCGGAGCAAATTCTTAGGCCCCTTTCACACTGAGGCGCTATTGCACTAAAAATAGCACCTGCAATGCGCCCCAAAAAAGCCGTTCAATTGTATCCAATGTGAAAGCCTGAGGGCTTTCACACTGGAGCGTTGCGCTTGCAGGAGGGTAAAAAAACTACTGCAAGCCGCATCTTTGAGGCGCAATAGGAGCGGTAAAAATACCGCTCCTATAGCGCCCCTGCCCATTGAAATCAATGGGGTAGCGCCTCCAAAACGCCGCAAAGAGGCGTTATTGCGGGCGGTTTTTTTAACCCATTTTTGTCCGCTAGCGGCCGCAAGTCGTGGCAAAAAATACTGTATAGCGGCGCTAAAAATAGCGCCGCTATACCGCCAGCGCCTCAGTGTGAAAGTAGCCTTACCTTCATTTTAAGCGTTAGTAAAGTCCAAAAGAGAGAAAAAAAATTGGGGCACCTGGGCAGTTAGTCTTAATGTGCTAGTATGCTCCGCATTCTAGCACATTATGACATGCTTACCTTAAAACAAAGCCCTCCAGTGGTGTAACTGCTGTTGGCACCTCCATCTTTACCTGGTCTTCCTTTCGGGTTCATGCTCTCCAGCCGTTTGAATGGCTGGGCTGTAATGACGTCACTCCCAGACATGTGCAGGGGAATCACTGTCGTGGAATAGTGCTCTCAATAGACGGAATACTTCAGTGTGCCGTTCTTTTAGAGCGCAGAGCACATGTGTCAGTGACTTCACTGGCTGCTACAAAAGTGAATATCTAATTTTAGGAGATATTCACTGTACCTTCAGGTAAGCCTTATTATAAGATTACCTGTAGGTACAAGTTATTAAGTGGAGTTTACTACCACTTTAACACTCATCATATAGTCATACATGGAAAACATTCCCAGGGCAATTTATAGAGAGTGAATATGACGTTCTTTAGAATTACGACGTGCCTCTAAACAACAATATGATGTGGCTTTTTGTCCAAATATTTATGGGAGCTCATGTATACTGGAATCTGAGTTGCATTTCTATCCCATACAAGTCAGCCGAAAAGCAACAATTTGAATTGAAG
The DNA here is from genome assembly GCA_029206835.1 of Rana muscosa. NCBI lineage: Eukaryota > Metazoa > Chordata > Amphibia > Anura > Ranidae > Rana > Rana muscosa. The sequence goes on from CM055120.1 coordinate 165,182,349, forward strand.
ACATTTCAGTATAAAAGTATATTTTATTCTATTTTTTTCTGGGTCTGATCCGTCTCTACATAATCCCAGGCTTAAAGTGATACTAAACACACACTGTTTCATTCATGTTGTCCCTTCTATATCTGTATATGGATGATGGCACCATAATTATTTTGTTAAAAAAATACATTGTAAAAAAATTCAAAAAAGTACCTTCTTTCCTAATTGATTTACAGCTGTTACATGACCCAGCTCTTTCCCAGACTCTCTTCCCCCCCCCAAAAAAAGAGAAGACCTAGGCAGAATGTTAAATGTTAAAACATTCTAGAACAGAGCTGAACAGCCCCGCCCAGGGGGGGCGGTCTCTCCGGACATTACCCTCCCACCTGCAGCTAGCAGACCTCCAGTTTTTTTTTTTCTGCCTAGCAGAAGGAGAAGACGTGGCTCTCTCAGGAGCCAGTCTCCTGGAAGATTTTACTTTTAAATTTTTTATTCCTTTGGGAATTTTATTTTTATTTTTGAGACCTTCAATCAACACGTCGGCTGGGCAACAGGTTGGGTACACTAGTATCCTCGTAGTCTTCCCTGTCCGACCATCGAGCGTGCTGATCCTCGCCTTGTGTGCGTGAGACTCAGTTCACGACATACCCCATGGCTCCAGGGGTGGCCGGGTTGCTTTCATGCTCCCGCGGTCCTCTCAAGATTGAACAGTACCTACTGTATCTTTCGCGGTTGACCGGGCCGACAGCTACGCAGTACGACTCTGTGATAGGTCTGTCTGAAACAAGCCAGTGAGTCCCTTTATTGGCACAGAGGGTGTTCTCCCAAGGTGCTTGCAGGACGGGTAAGTAGTCTCTCCTGCTGCAAGGTGAGTACATGCTGGCTGTGTTTCTGTGTGTGGGGGGTTCTCCCTGTTATGCTTCTCTCTACACCCTGTTCTGCTGCTGTGCTGTGTGGGGATGCTTGGGGGGGGGGGGTCACTCTGCCCTGGGGGGGCCGCTCCATGTCTGTTAATGTGTTCTGGGGGAATGTGTTGTTTTTTTTTCGTGCGCCATTGGCGCAGTGTTTTCAATTTTAAAAAGTGTGCCATCGGCCGCGGCTCAAATTACAGTTATACAGGCGCCCGGCGGCCATTTTCTTGTAGCCGCGGCGCTTTCAGTTTAGTTTTTGGCCTCTAGCGGCGCTGCTGAACGGCGCAAATTCCACATCTCCTCACAGATTCTTCTCTCCTCAGGCTCGCGCTACAGCGCGGCTCAGACAGCGGTACCGAGCGGTCCCTAGGGGTGGTGAGTACTCCGGGTATCCCCTCCTCAGCCCCAGCATAGCCAGTTGGTGGGGTGTATTATTCACTGTAATGGTGAATAAGGTCTCAGAGGGTGGCAACATGGAGTCTGGTTCACCTGTTTCTTCACACTTGTTAGAGACAACTTATGGACCAGTTGTCGGCAGTCCTGGAATCATTCTGACCAGGAGGGAAACAGTGTGTGAGCGCAAGGGAGCAAAAAGCCCCTCCCCACTTTTTTTCCACAAAAAAATAAAGGGGGTGTGCGCTGATTCAGATATGGGCCTAGCTACTACCGCTCAGGACCCTAGCTCTGAATATATTTGATGGTTTTGAACAGGACATTCCTTGCGAGGAAAAATCCAGTTCTGAGTCAGTAAATGACAGGGCGCTTGTTAGTGAACTCATTGCTGCGGTGAGGGACACTTGCAAGCTAAATGCTGCGGATGCAGAACCTCAGGCGGACAGTCTCCTCTGGTTCCTTAGGGCCGGGCCTTCTAAAGTTTTTTTCCATATGTACCTTTCTTTGACCAGCTCATTGATAAGATCTGGGGAAAAAAGCCGCAAAATACTTTTTTGGTCCCACGGCGTTTGCCTATCCGATACCCCTTTGAAGATGCCCTACCTAAAATGTGGGCTTCTCCCCCAGTGGTCGACCCTCCAGGCGCCCGGTTTAACAAGGCCACCACTCTCCCGATGGAGGGGACTCCTACATTTAAGGACCCCACTGACAGGAGGTCAGAAGTGGTGAGCAGAGCCATGTTTGCCTTTTTTGGGGTCTGCCCTACGGCCTGTGGTAGCGGCGACCCTTGTGTCTCAGACACTTACGGGTTGGGCAAAAAATTTTGCACCAAACTATACAGGAGCATAATCTTCCTCCAGACACTATTGCTCTGGCCCACCTAATGGTGCAGGGCCTGGTTTATGTTGCGACGCCACGTTAGACGCGGCCCCTTATCTCAGGGCCTCTGTCTTGGCGGTGGTATTGCGTTGTCTGTCTGATCTGGTTGAAATGCTGGTCTGCTGACCTAGCTTCTAAAAAGCCTCTGACGGATCTACCATTTTAAAGGTGGTAGGATTTTCGGTGCTGCGCTGGATGACATCATCAAGGATGTCACGGGAGGTAAAAGTACTCTTCTTCCTCAGGCTAGCAAGGGTAAGGGGGCTGCTGTAAGCAGGGTCCTTCCTTTCCAGCAAAATTTTTTTTTTTTTCGTCAGTCAACGGGGAGGCCCTCCCAGACTGACAGTGGTGCGGCTGGTGGACACAAGCGCCCCTGGGTGCGTAAGCCAAACAAGCCGGCTCCCCAAGCCCGCCTCCGTGTGAAGTCTTGCCCCCACCCGACTCTGGGGTAGGGGGGGCAACTTTGCAGGTTCACGGATCGGTGGACCTCCCGGATCTCCTACTGGTGGGTGGGCGAGGTGATCACCTCAGGTTACAGGATAGGTTTTCATGCCTGGTCCCAGACAGATTCTTCCCTCGAATCTTCCTCTCCTTCCTGCCCATCAGACAGCCCTATGGGGCCTATTCAGGATTGCTCAGGTCCGGAGTGATTGTGCCGGTTCCGTCACAGGAGAGGTTTCAGGGATTCTACTCGTATTCGTTTGTCATCCCAAAAAAGGGACGGGGTTCGACCTATCTTGGACCTTCAGGTCCTTAATGCCTTCGTGAAGGTGCAAAAGTTCCACATGGAATCCATTCGCACGGTGATCAGTACACTCCGTCAAGGGTATTTCCTGGCGACCTTGGACTTCAAGGAAGCCTACTTGCATGTTCCGATCTGTGCAAGTCACCAGAAGTTTCTGCGCTTGCGATCGGCAAAGTCCACTATCAATTTGTGGCTCTTCCTTTCAGCCTAGCCTCGGGACAGAGGGTGTTCACCAAGTTGCTTGTGCCGGTTCTAGCTTGCTGAGACAGCGAGGAATTGCTGTCGTGGGCTATCTGGACGATCTTCTTCTCAGAGCAGGGAATGGCTCAGAATTAGACAGTGTGACTATCGTCAGTCAGATCCTCAGACTTCGGGTGGCTCCTAAACATTCAGGAGTCAGTCCTGGTCCCGACTCAAGGTCTGGAGTATCTCGGTCTGATTCTGGACTCCTTGGAGGCAAAGGTATTCCTACCTCCGGTGAAGCTACTGACACTTCAGTCTGCAGTGCGGGTGCTGACATCCCAAAAAAATGGTCGTCAATCCGTTTTTGCATGGGAGTCCTGGGACTCATGGTGACCTCCTTCGAGGTCATTCCGTGTGCCCAATCACACACCAGGGCATTGCAGAAGGAGATCTTGTTCCCTGGGACAAATCCCCGTTGTCTTTGGATTTTCCGATCCAGGTGAGTCACCTGGTCAGGGCGTCCCTGACATGGTGGTTCGGGTCCCCAGGTCTTCGGTCCGGGAAGTCTTTCCTCCCCGTCCAATGGACGGTGTTCACTACGGACGCCAGCCTGAAGGGCTGGGGTGTAGTCTGGGGAGTCCTGTTGGCCCAAGGGCTTGGACTCCGGACGAAGCCCGTTTTGCCTATCAATGTTCTGGGAATACGGGCCATCAGACTGTGCCTCTCCTCGTGGTCTGAGAGCTTGCAGGATTGCTCCATTAGGATTCAGTCGGACAAAGTCATGGCGGTGGCGTATGTCGACCATCAAGGGGGGACTCAGGGCTCAGCTGCGGCTTCCGAGGTCCCCCGTACCCTGAAGTGGGCTAAAAGAAGCGTGCCGGCTCTGTCGGCCGTTCACATTCCGGGCATAGAACTGGCGGACTTTTTGAGTCGCCAGACGTTGGACCAGGGAGAGTGGTCCTTGCACCTGGAGGCATTTCAACTCCTTTGCCACACAGACGGTGGGGCACGCCGGAGGTGGACCCGATGGCCTCTCGACTCAATAGTTGTCGAGGTTTGTGGCCAGATCCAGGGATACTTGGGCGGATGCCTCAGAGGCATTAGTGGCCCATGGGGTCATTATCACCTGATATACGTTTATCCTCCGCTGCAGTTGCGCCCTCGCCTGCTGCGCAGGGTGGCGACCGAGGGAATTCCGGTGATCCTCATTGCTCCGGATTAGCCTCGGCTTCACTGGTACGCCGATCTGGTATGTCTCGTCGCGGCCGTTCCCTGGCGATTGCCAATAAGGGAGGACTTTCTGTCTCAAAGGTATATATTTCATCCTGCCTTTACAGTCTCTGGCCTTAACGGCATGGCTGTTGAAAGCCAGGTGTTGAGAGACCGAGGTCTCGGACTCTGTCATTTCGTCCATATTAAGGGCACGGAAGTCTTCCTCCAGAATGATCTATCTCTGTACCTGGAAAGCTTACATCGCCATGTGCGAAGAGCTGGACTGACGTCCTCGGACGTATTCCGTCCCTAGAATCCTGCGTTTCCTGCAGCATGGAGTGGCCCAAAGGCTCGCTTTGAGTGACATTAAGGGTCAGATTTCGGCCTTGGCTGTCTTCTTTCGGCGACCACTAGCGAGTCATTCCTTGGTTAGCACCCTTGTGCAGGGGGTTCGCCATGTGCTTTCTCCTGTCAAGTCTCCTCTCCCCCCGTGGGATCGGAATTGGTACTCTCGGTTCTCCAGGAACCTCCTTTTGAGAATATCAGGGATATTCCTCTCTTGACTTTGTCTCAGAAGGTGGCCCTTTTAGTGGCAATCACTTCTGTTAGACGAGTGTCTGAGTTGGCGACCTTGTACTGCAAGTCGCCATATTTAGTCATAAGGATAAGGCGGTGTTGCATCCGCGACTTTCTCTTTTTTGTCAAGGGTGGTCTCGACCTTTTTCACCTATATGAGGACAGTGTCCTCCCGTCCTTGTGTCCTCACCCATCGCATCCCAGAGTGTGCGCGGCACACTTTGAATGAGGTACGAGCTTTGCGGGTGGGCCTGTCTGCTACTGCTTCTATTCGGAAGTCTGACTCTCTGTTTGACTGTCTCTGGTCAGACAGGGCCAAGCGGCTTCGTCTGACAACATTTCTAGGTGGATCGGACAAACCGTCTTTCAAGCCTATGCTCTCATGGGGCGGGCGCCTCCCTTTCCGGTTACGGCGCATTCCACCAGGGCAATTGGTGCTTCCTGGGTTTTCCGACATCAAGCGTCGGTTGCACAAGTGTGCAGGGCGGCGACCTGGTCGTCCGCTCATACCTTCTTCTTTTTTTTTTTTTTTTTTATATAGGGTTGAGGCTGCATCTCAGGATGCTTCCTTCGGCCGCAAGGTGTTGCAGGCCGCTGTTTAAAGTGGCAACTCCTCCGTTGAGGAGCTCTGCCTTGTTTGGAGTGAAGGTTTTTTTGGTTTTTCCGTTTATACTGCTCCCATCCCTCTTGACACTGCTTTGGGACATCCCACACGTTCAGTGATTAAGAGCCGCCGTGTCGGTCCATGGATAAGAGAAAATAGGATTTTTGTACTCACCGTAAAATCCATTTCTCTGACATCCATGGACCGACACGGCACCCCCCCCCTTCCTTTTAAGTTTGTACTGCTTTGTTACGAACTGAGGTCTGCTAGCTGCAGGTGGGAGGGTAATGTCCGGAGGGACCGCCCCCCTGGGCGGGGCTGTTCAGCTCTTGTTCTAGAATGTTTAACATTCTGCCTAGGTCTTCTCCTGCAAGCAGGGACATATACCCACACGTTCAGTGATTAAGAGCCGCCGTGTCGGTCCATGGATGTCAGAATCGGATGAAGGCGCACTCTACGGACCGTCTTCATTTGAATTTCCCCCCCCCCCCCATAGGGGAGAGCGGCGCTCTGACAGGTCGGTCCCTGCACAGTGTGCAGAGACAGACCTGTTATCTACCTGCTCAGCGGGTATCCCCGTTAAGCAAAGCGGAGCCTGCACACGGAAACGTCCGCGTGAAAGGGCCCTAACGCTAATGATTAGTACCAATAAACTGTTTTAAATTGGCACACAAATGTATATTAGAAACAAAATCTTTATACTGAAAATATCAGCCGTATCTCTGCGTCTATTGTCAGAGGTGCTCACGTACAGCCACTTGTACAATTCAGTGACCAGGTGCAGATGTATTCTGGTAAACGCAGATCTGAGCATATACATATGTGCACTCCAGACACCGACATCATACCTGTACGCATGTATATATGCTTGGATCTGCAGTTACCAGAATACAGCCGCATCCTGTCATTGAATTGTACATGTGGCTGTACTTGACACTGTGACCTCTGGGCACAGAAACTCAGCCGATTATGTAAGGTGCATGGCCCTGTGCACCCATGTGCATGAGCTAAATGTTGCAGAGTTCTGGGAAACTTTCAGCATGAAGGAGATCACTTCTTGTTTTGAATGTTTTTCTTAGCATATTGGCTTCAAATAGAAGTGTCTCATTTCCTCTGTGTCCAAGTGGCAGATAAGTGACAGCTCTGAGCAGATGGTGTTCAGTATGTGTTAGAAGTGCTCACTGCCTTCAGTGGTTCTGTCTCTAGATCAGCATTCCCCAAACCTGTCATTGACTAACAGGGCTCCACACACTTTGTGGATGAAGTGATTAACGTAGATCTTTTAAACTGTTGCTGAATAAAACTTTGAAAACATGATAAATTAGGTATATCCGAGAAACAAACTTTCTTTTATCATTTTGGGTAGTGTGGTCTAGGATTAGGACCCTTTTTGTTTGGTTGCTGTTTGTGTCCCCGTTGGGCTGTTCTTTTCTTTTCTTTTCTTTCTTTCTTTTCTCCTTCTCCTTCTCCTTCTCCTTCTCCTCTTTTTTCCTTCTCCTTCTCCTCTTTTTTCCTTCTCCTTCTCCTCTTTTTTCCTTCTCCTTCTCTTTTTTTCCTTCTCCTTCTCCTCTTTTTTTTCCTTCTCCTTCTCCTCTTTTTTTTCCTTCTCCTTCTCCTCTTTTTTTCCTTCTCCTTCTCCTCTTTTTTTCCTTCTCCTTCTCCTCTTTTTTTCCTTCTCCTTCTCCTCTTTTTTTTCCTTCTCCTTCTCCTCTTTTTTTTTCCTTCTCCTTCTCCTCTTTTTTTTCCTTCTCCTTCTCCTCTTTTTTTTCCTTCTCCTTCTCCTCTTTTTTTTCCTTCTCCTTCTCCTCTTTTTTTTCCTTCTCCTTCTCCTCTTTTTTTTCCTTCTCCTTCTCCTCTTTTTTTTCCTTCTCCTTCTCCTCTTTTTTTTCCTTCTCCTTCTCCTCTTTTTTTTCCTTCTCCTTCTCCTCTTTTTTTTCCTTCTCCTTCTCCTCCTCCTTTTTTCCTTCTCCTCCTCTTTTTTTCCTTCTCCTTCTCCTCCTCCTTTTTTTCCTTCTCCTTCTCCTCCTCTTTTTTTCCTTCTCCTTCTCCTCCTCTTTTTTTCCTTCTCCTCCTCTTTTTTTCCTTCTCCTCCTCTTTTTTTCCTTCTCCTTCTCCTCCTCTTTTTTTCCTTCTCCTTCTCCTCCTCTTTTTTTTTTTTCCTTCTCCTTCTCCTCCTCCTTTTTTTTTTTCCTTCTCCTTCTCCTCCTCCTTTTTTTTTTCCTTCTCCTTCTCCTCCTCCTTTTTTTTTCCTTCTCCTTCTCCTCCTCCTTTTTTTTTCCTTCTCCTTCTCCTCCTCCTTTTTTTTTTCCTTCTCCTTCTCCTCCTCCTTTTTTTTTCCTTCTCCTTCTCCTCCTCCTTTTTTTTTTCCTTCTCCTTCTCCTCCTCCTTTTTTTTTTCCTTCTCCTTCTCCTCCTCCTTTTTTTTTCCTTCTCCTTCTCCTCCTTCTCCTCTTTTTTTCCTTCTCCTTCTCCTCCTTCTCCTCTTTTTTTCCTTCTCCTCCTTCTCCTTCTTCTCCTTCTCCTTCTTCTTCTCCTTCTTCTCCTTCTCCTTCTTCTTCTCCTTCTTCTCCTTCCAGGATAGTTCCAGTGACCACTACTTACAGAGGAATGTAAAGGTATGGATATTTTATGCGTAGTTGCATTCTGGCCATTTTTCGCGCCCGGGAGGCTTGGATAAAGTGTCCAGCACAGCGTCTTGCAGCCTGTTAAAGTCTGGGATGGGCTGGGATCAAGTGTGCATGAGGCCTAAAACCTAAAAAAAACTGTAGGTAAATATTTGATGGCTAAGACTGTCTAAATTCTTTTGTGTGTGTATAAAGAGTTTGTTAGGATTAGATTAGTTGATTTCATTTTTATTTATTTATCCAGATTTCACAAAGCTGTCCAAATACTGACTTTAAAGGGCACGTGTAGTAAATTTTTCTTACTATGTATATTTGCACATGATGGCAAGAGCGACAAATGACTCTTCACCATGCAACAGTTCCACTTTAAAGTCGTCTATACATGATTTGAACCATGTTATATTATAGCCACTAGCAAAAATCACTGAACCATGCTTCTCTTTTAAAGTGGTTCTAAAGAATGAAGATTTTATTTTTTTTCCTTCATGCAGTCTATCTTATGCCGCGTACACACGACCGAGTTTCTTGGCGGTGAAAACACAGCCGTGAAACCCGACGGGAAAAACGAGGACCGGCTTGGTCCCCTTTTCCCAGTCTACACACAGCCGTTTTTCACGACATGTTTTCTCTTGGTTGAGAAAACTGTCCGTGTGTAGGCTCCCTAGCAGTGTTTCCCTATGGGAAAACTGCAGAGGAAAAAAATGCCACGATTCGCGACGAGAAAAATTAGTGCATGTTCTGATTCTCGTCGGGAAAACTGCTGGAGAGCCTACACACAGACGTTTTTCTCGTCCAAGTGAAAAAAAAAGTTTTCCAGACGAGAAAAATGGTCGTGTGTGTGTGTGTGTGTGTGTGTGTGTGTGTGTGTACGCGGCATAAGGGTAAGGAAAACCCCTTTTTATGTGCAGCCCCCACCCAAATACTTACCGGAAAACAGCAGTGCAAACAACATCTATTGAAGCATAAGTAATTTTATTAAAAACAACAATTAAACACTCCCATCTTGGTAAGCAGAGAGCTCTGGCCGGCAGGATTTGCTGTCATGCACAGAGTGCTAGAGCCCCTGAGGGAGAAGGTAGCGGTGTCCCTCTGGGGCAGAGCAGAAAGCCACGAGGGTTTGAGAGGGCGTGTACAATGTGTTTCGAAGGCCCCGCCTCCCTTGTCAAGTATACCCAATGATAGTGCAAGGTTGTCTTTTTATACTGGAAGCCGGTAAAGCAAGCAGGAGAATTGATTAAATGTGACAGATTTGGATAAGCCAATCATCTGGCGGGGGCTGGATTGATGCATGACAGTTTAGGCTCAAATGGACTCGAGGCATATGAGTCAGGAGAAGGTGAGAATATAACAAAAGTAACAAATGTTTTTACAATAAGGTAAACGCCTATCTTTGGAAACAGAGTATTGGTATTAAAAGATACAATATAAAAAAAACCTGAAGAAAGAATAAGAACAAAAAATATACACGCAGAAACCGGTTTCTCCCTCTGCGGCTCAGGCACTCTGCGCATGACAACCGGTCCTGCCAGCCAGACAGCCACACCGGCCACAGCTCTCTCACTTCACACAGCAACCCCCTTACCTAGATGTACTGTAGGTGGTTTATTTTTAATACGTGACTTGTGCTTCAATTGATGTTTGCGCTATGGCTCCATTTCTGTTTTCCACATGTCCTCAGGATCTTCCCTGATTTAATGAGCCCTGCTGCACCATGATTAGAACCTGAATGTACGGTATCTATCTATCCATCCATCTCTCCCTGATCATACATCCAAGTATAACATGTTTGTTATTAAACAAAAAAAACCTTTTACAATCACTTTAAGGAGCTGCAGTAACTGACATCTTTAGGCTCCATGTACACAGAAGCTGATAAACTGCAGTTTTATTGGCGTTTTGGCATTTTTTTTTTAAAAAGCCCATTAACTGCACTCTATGTTAGCCTATGTGTTCATGTACACACAACGTTTTTTAGCTTTAATGAGCAGTGGAGTTAATGGGCTTTTTTCTGAACGCAAGAAATTCGCGTTCAAAGTGCCGTTTTTCGGCAGAAAAAAACGCAACAAAACGCTGGCCGCGAGCGTTTTTAGCGTTTTTTGGTCCATTGAAGAAATTTTTTTTTTTTTTTTTTTTTTTTTTTTATAAAACGCTACACTGAAAAATGCTAATAAAAGCTAGCTTTTTCTGCTGCTTTAAAAACGACCGTTTTTGAGCTTCTGTGTACATGGAGCCTAACCATCTCTTCTTCTTCTTTTCTGACAAATATAATGATTTTGTTAGTTCCTCCTTTTTAAGAAAACAAAACTCTCTCAAAAAATGTAGTGAAATTCTACATGATTTGCAGATTTCCCCAGTTTAGCTAAACACTGACGACCAGAAACAAATGTGCCTAATGTCTTCCCTGGTGGCATGCTTCTTTTGGCTATGCAGTTTAAAGTATCAAAGCCAATTGACATTTTCAGGAGGGGAGGTATGTGGTGATGAGATGCCTTTATCTCTTAGCACAGTTTGCTTTTAACCTCTTTGCTACCATTACTGTAACTAACAGTGGCAGCCGGTGTTTTTTTTTTTTTGACTAGTATTAAACCCCCCCCCCCGGTCAGTCAATAGCACTTGCCCCATCACCGGCAGCTTCCCCTGCACGGCGGCGGCCTCCTGTTCTCCTGCTCTCCAGGTGTCGTCACGTGATGGCGGCTTTTTTTTTCCCTCCTCCTCAGCGGCCAATCGGGAGTCTTCTTTTTTTGGCCAATCTGAAAACGTCCGCTCTCCCTCTCTTCTTGTGACCTGGAAAGCGTCTCTTAAGGTCGGTGTCCCTGGATATCCCAATAAAGAGAACCTATCACTTTTTGTCCCCCTATGGGGGGGGGGGGGGTTTAGTAGAAAAAAAAATTGAGCCCCCCCCCCCCAAATATACAAACGCATGCATTGGGGCACCTACGCGTGAAAACGTTGATTGCGATACACATGTTTCATATCACCGCGTACGCTGGAGTGAGAGCAATTCTATCACCAGACCACCTCCTGTAACACTAAACTGACACCTTTAGGGCAATGATGGCGAACCTTGGCACCCCAGATGTTTTGGAACTGCATTTCCCATCATGCTAAACTACACTGCAGAGTGGCATGAGCATCATGGGGAAATGCAGTTTCAAAACATCTGGGGTGCCAAGGTTCGCCATCACTGCGCTATGGGAACTTTGAAGTGTTGCCTATAGAAAATATAGGGTACTGAAGTTTGTCGTCATGTTACGGGCGCACATACATTTTTATGGTTTGGCATGATGGGTATCTATTTACTCGGTGCAACCTCTTCCTTTATATTTACCAAAAATTTGGGTAATTTTATTGGGTTTGTTTAGTTGTGTGTTTTGGTTTATTTTTATTTATTTTTTCAGAAATTTTGCGTTTTTCCTAGACCTTAGCGGTAATATTTGTGTGACAAAAAATTGCAACTACCACTATTTTATTCTCTAGGGTGTCTGCTTTCAGAAAATATATAATATTTGGGGGGTTTTGTGTAGTCTTCAGGCCTAAAATTATTTTTTTTAGACGTGTGCAAAAAACGGCTCTGGCAGCAAAAGGGTGAAAGTGTTGGATATGGACAATTTTGTGCACAAATATTTCTTTACACTTTTGCAGGCGCATGCAGTTTTTAGAGTTGACATATTTGATACCTGTTTACACAGCTTGACCCCATTTTTATTTTTATTTATTTTTATTTATTTTTTAAGAAAAAAATGGAAACGTATGTTGTGCAACTTCCACCATTTCATTCTACAGGGCCTCTGCTTTCAGGAAATATGTTCTGGGGTTATGAGTGAATTTTAGTAGGTCTTCCCAAGATGAGAAAGTAGCTCTGGCAGCTAAAGGGTTGAAGTGATCCAGTGAGGATATAAATATGAGAGCTGACATTGTTGAGCTGTTGTAAAAGTGCAGTATTTGGGTGGTCATCATAATCCTGTCTTCACTGTCGTTTGACCTGAAGCAAGTATGCTTGATGGGATCGAGTACAATTCAGGTCCTTCACAAGTTCACATCAATAAGATGTGTTGTCCTGGCACATAGTGAAGACTGAATGTCTTCGCATTTTGTTAAATTGTCAGACACCACACACGTAAATAAATATATATATATATATATATATATATATATATATATATATATATATATATATATATATATATATATATATATATATTTTTTTTATTCATGAACCGCTTCTGCCTGGTCAGCGATCACCATAGATTTGACTATTGAGATCTGATAAGAACCATGGTATTGGTATTCCACCTTATCAGATTTTAGTGTAGGTAAACATAGGATGCCCATTTTAATATATACCACACTTTATAAAAATATAGCAGTCAGTAGTATAGATTCATTGGTTAGATGCTAAATCAAAGTGGGCCAGGCTGGGATTGCAGATTGACTTGGGTTAGTTAGGTCCAGCTAGTGGGCTAATTTAGGGAGCTGTCAGGAATTGCATTGCAGCACTAGTCTACTGATTAGTTTTTATATGTGGTTACACTGGGAGTCCGTTGTAGACTGTAGGTTATTTAGTAGAAGCACAGGCCAACTCCTCCTTCAGTAGGTAGCAAACATATATAGAGAGAATAATTTTTCCCACTTATAAATTGTTCGCAAGCTCTTCTGAATGCCATTTGTTGCTTCTCTCAGCTGTCCATGCATTGTAGCCTTTTGTAAAGCAGATCACATTTTCCAGAGCAGAATAATTTTTAAATGTTAACTACAATTTGGTTTACTGCAAACCTTTCTCAAAAATGTGTGGAGAGAGGACATTATCCCAGTGGTAACACACCACATCTGTGATCATAGAAGTGTTCTAAGGCCCCATGCACACGAGACGCTGTTATTTGCTGTTGAACGCGCGTTCAGAGGCAGTTGGACGCTTTTTTCAACTGCTCCTGAACCCATTCAATGTTATCCTATGTGTCCATGCACACACTCTCGTTTTTTGGCGTTTACAAGCAGTTGCGTTTAACCTCGTTTTTCCAGAAGCAAAAAAATGGGTTCAGACGCAAAAGTTTTCCACATTTCAGACGCTAAACGCTGCTAAACGCGGTACCGGCGTTTTGCCGCGTTTGCGTTTACAAGCGTTTTTAAAGGTGACCTATTTTTTAACATTAGAAATCTCAAAAATGATGGCAAATGATGAAAAACTATTAAAATATAAAAGAAAACTGTAATTGCTTGCATTGCATTGTGGACAATCCACAACTTGTGGCAGGTAACGTGGCAAGTGGACAATCAACAACTTGTGTCAGGTGATGTGGCCAGGTGACGTGGCCAGGTGACGTGGCAAGTGGACAATCCACAGCTTGTGGCAGGTGACGTGGCCAGGTGACGTGGCCAGGTGACGTGGCAAGTGGACAATCCACAGCTTGTGCCAGGTGACGTGGCCAGGTGACGTGGCCAGGTGACGTGGCCAGGTGACGTGGCCAGGTGACGTGGCAAGTGGACAATCCACAACTTGTGGCAGGTGACGTGGCCAGGTGACATGGCAGGTGATGTGGCAAGTGGACAATTCACAACTTGTGGCAGGTGACGTGGCAAGGTGACGTGGAAAGTGGACAATCCACAACTTGTGGCTAGATGACGTGGCAGGTAATGTGGGCAGGTAACATGGCTAGGTGACGTGGCAGGTGACGTGGCAAGTGGACAATTCACAACTTGTGGCAGGTGACGTGGCACGTGATGTGGCCAGGTGACATGGCAAGTGGACAATCCACAACTTGTGGCAGGTGACGTGGCCAGGTGACGTGGCAAGTGGACAATCCACAACTTGTGGCAGGTGACGTGGCAGGTGACGTGGCCAGGTGACGTGGCAGGTAACATGGCCAGGTGACGTGGCCAGGTAACTAGGCAAGTGGACAATCCACAACTTGTGGCAGGTGACGTGGCACGTGATGTGGCCAGGTGACGTGGCAAATGGACAATTCACAACTTGTGGCAGGTGACGTGGCACGTGATGTGGCCAGGTGACATGGCAAGTGGACAATCCACAACTTGTGGCAGGTGACGTGGCACGTGATGTGGCCAGGTGACGTGGCAAATGGACAATTCACAACTTGTGGCAGGTGACGTGGCCAGGTGACGTGGCACGTGATGTGGCCAGGTGACATGGCAAGTGGACAATCCACAACTTGTGGCAGATGATGTGGCAAGTGATACGCTAAATACAAGTACACTGCTGCTCTCTCAGCTGCTGCTACTCACTCTGGTCTCACAAACTGGCTGAAATGGTTAAAATTTACTGTTTTTTGAGCTTAGGGAGGGTCTATGATGAAACGCTTATAAACGCAAACGCGGTTAAACGCGGCCGCAAACGCGGCAAAACGCGCGTTTATAAACGCCGGTTTCAGCGTTTAAAAACGTGTGTTCAGCAGAGTTTGCACCTGCGTCTCGTGTGCATGGGGCCTAATAGTGCAGCCTTGCCTTGGAGGGACTATTTATTTATTATTCTTTTTTCCACTAATTGTGTTTTTCTTTTATGTCATGCTGAAATTCAGGCTGTAAGGCTGTCCACAAGTGTATTTTTTTAAATTAACTCTAGTTAACAGATGCTCAAAGTGCTCATATAGTAAAAAGTATACGGTAATTAAAAAAAAAAAAAAAACTTTCAAAATAATGTGTAATGCAACCTAGACAGTGTGTCTAGCCTCTGGGAGTTTTACACAGTCAGTGTTGATAGGAAGTGCGTCCCGCAGGGCTATTGTGTTCTGCTGGCAGGGTGCATTGGGCCTCCCCAGCTGGCATAACAAATTACTGCTGGATATAGCCGCCAGTTAAAAAATCTGACAGGCTGGTTGTACCCAAGTCAGTCCAATCGGCTTGTGCCCATACATGAATCGCAATTTGGTCGATCCCTACTGAACCAGCCGAATTTCGATACATGCATGGCTGGCTTTAAAGGCCAAATCTAGGCAGTTTTTTTTTTTTTTTCCTCCTCCATTTTTTTTTTTTTTTTTTTTTTTTTTTTTAGCCTGTTCTTCACAAGATTTGAAATGCGTTCTTGATTAGTGGTGTACTGAAAATTCAGTGTGTGTGTGTGTGTATTTATGTCTATCTAATGTATGTAGCACACAGACCCCTCTTCCCCTACCATTGGCTCACTTGTAGGAAAAGGGGCACACCGTACCACATGCCGTACCCTCCTGTGTGAAGAGGTTGAGCGGTGTAATGTAACTGGGTCTCCACGGCTAGGTTCTCCAGAGAATGGTTCTCATCTCTACTGCACTCAAACATTCCCCTAAATTTAAAACAACTAATCGATTATGAAAATAGTAATCGATTAATTTCATAATCGATTAATCGGCCAGTAACATAATGGGGTTAAAAAAAACTAAAATTAGCCCTTTATAGTACAAAAAGAGCAAATCGCTACTGTAAATATTACTTTCACTGTCCCACAGTAAAAAATTAACCCCCTTACAGCGATTATTTGCTCTTTTTGTACTAATTTTTTTTTTTTTTTTTTTTTTTTTTTTTTTTTTAACCCCATTATGTTACTTTACATCTCAGGCCGGGGTCACACCTCTGTTTTTTTTTTTTTTTTTTTTTTTGGTGCTTTTTGCAGAAACACACTACAGTTCATTTACATGGTTTCCTATGGGACACGTTCACATCCATGATTTTTTCAGCTGCTGTGTATTTGGAAAGGGCAAGGACTTTTAATGCAAAACTGTGCTATTTTGTTTTTTGGTTCAATAGAGAGGCAGCAGAAAAGCATGTAATAATGTGTTTTTGCAGCAATTTGTGTTTTTAATCTGCCCAACAACAAATTGGCCAAACATTTTTTTTTTAAAAATGCAAATCGCAGCAATTTTTTTTTTTTTTACGGTTATTAACCGATTAATCGAAACAATCGGCCAACTAATCGAATAAATAATAGTTAGTTGCAGCCGATTTTTATATATATATATATATATATATATATATATATAATTGTTTTATATTAGACTTTTTAATTATGAATTTATTGTCGGCATCTTTTTGAAGCGGTGTTTAAAAATCCAAATGCACATTTGGCAAACTGCACCAAAAACTCGCCTCCCCATTGAAATGCTTTGAAAACTCATCAAAAATGCACCCCCTTATTGCATTTTATTTTTTTATTTTTTTTGTGAGGCCAATGACCTATGGAAAAAATGCACTATAAGCAAGGTAAAATCTTCTGCAGCCATTATTGCCCTTTTTTTATTTTCTTTAGGCACAACGCTGAAAACCCTATTTGCGGACGATAATTTTTGATGCATCTTCAAAAACCTACCAGAAGCCATGCATTTTTTCACGAGCTCCCATTGACGTCTGTGGGGTAGGATCGCACCTTCCTGCTTAAAATAAAGTTTCCAAAAACACACTGCAGGAAATTGCATAGGTGTGAACAGGATCTTAACTTTTTTTTTTTTTTAACTCCATTGTGGAGCATTCCTGCATGTCAGCAAATGCACTAAAAACCGCACTGTGTGAACCAAGCCTAACGGTCCCCCAGCAGTGGGTGAAGGAAAAATGGCTTTGCCATCAATTTGTTTTTTTTTTTTTACATTTATTTGCGCAGCACTTTACAACATGAGGGCAAACCGTACAGTTACAATACAATTCAATATCGGAGGACTCATGCAGACATACTCAACAAAATGAATTTTCCTTCAGTATAGTCTCGGTTTTCTGTACCGGCATCGACCTATTTGTCATACCAATTGGTATTCACTGGAAGTTTATGGTTTATTGTAAACCTTGGGAGGCGATCAAATGATAGCATGTCCCCAGGGTGAACCTATTTTTACTGAGCAGTTATCAGACTGATAATGGGTCCCTCATATAGGTCGATATGACATTGCTCTGACAGTCAGTAGTTGTGTACCCACATAAATACTAACCTTTATCTGATAGATTAGATTATCACACTCCAAAAAAATGTTGTATAGTGTCGCTAAGATTGCACCTCCACCTCTGCCCAGAGAGTAATTGCATTACTCTAGCAATTAATAGGACAATATGCAAGTACTTAACTGCATTATTGCCATGTATGAGATCACATGCTTAGAATAGAACAGTAAAATGATAAAACGGAACACATTTTTCGCTTGTATCTCTACATCAGTGTTCCTGTTACCTATGAACTGCGCCCATTGTCCACATGAAGCTCCCCAGCGTGTAAACTGCCTTCACGATGGCATCAAATGGATTCCATTAACTGTAACTGGATTAATGTAACTGCTTTTCCTGTTAGTTTATTATTGTAGTCTACTGAGCAGTATGAACAAGTTGTGGAAATGGGGATTTATTTTTAAAAAGCACCCTATGAATTGCCCCCCCCCCCCCAAACTGCAAAGGTTAATTGCTTGTTAGTAACTGGTGAAGTTATGAGGGTATGCTTCCCTACCTGGGAAGTGGTGTTCTATCAGCTTGTGTAATGGAAGTGACATTCCAACCCAAAAAAATGCTTACTGCACATGCACTATGCGTTCCACACACTTCATGATCTGATGGGTAGCGGTAATCTGACAGGACATCTTACTTCACTCCGTTACGTCTTGAATTTCAGGGTAATTTTAGCAATAAAGTGAGCGTTTCTAAATAAATCTAGTATATTGACATCTGTGATGCTGTTTTGATACATTTTGAAAGAAGCTGGATGGCTGTGTTTCGTCAGATATGGCGACCCGTCAGAATTGGTAACGGAAGTGACGTTCTGGCCCCGCCATCTTGCTATACCCCGCACTCCTCAATAGTAAGAGCCCATTCACACAGGGGCAACACGACTTCCAGGGCGATTTTATGAGGCAACTCAGACACGACCTGAGTATGAATCACAGCGCGACCTGGAGCTATTTACAAGGCAACTCCAAGTTGCCTGCAGGACAGGAGACATTCCAGTGGCCAATCAAACAAGAATCAGCTCTGTGGGAGGGAGGGGGGAGGGAGAGGTTTGCCTGATAAATGTATGTTTTCTTCCTGGAGAGTTGCTCCTATTAGGACAGTGAGAGGCGACTCCCATTGAAATGAATGGTTACAGGTCGCCTAGGAGTCGGATTGAAGTAGTACAGGGACCTTTTTTGAAGTCGGAGCGACTGCAGTAGTGGTGCATAAGGACGGCTCCATTAACTTACATTGATTTCTTCAGCCAGCGCGACCTGAGGCGACTAGGGGTGACCTGGGGCGATTTGGAGTCGGATCCAAAGACGCCCCTGTGTGAATGGGCTCTAAGGATACACAGAGAAGGGGGAAAGCGGACATGTTACACCCACCAGACTTTTACATTTGACACTTCTATGTAACAGTAAAGTGAGTTTATATACTGAAATCCAGCACTTAGAACTCCATCTGACTGTTAGGATGTTGAATTTTAAAAGCAGCGGCAAGCCTGCTCATCTGACAGAAGTTCACTGCTTTTAAAATTTAACATCTATCCAGTCACACGGAGTTCCAAGTACTATATAAACTCACTTTCCTGTTAAAAATAAGTGTGAGACGCAAAAGTCCAGTGGGTGTAACAAGATGTCCGATTTCCCCCTTCTCAGTTTATCCTTACTATGGAGGTAGTGCGGGGTGTAGCAAGATGGCGGCGACGGGACATCACTTCCGTTACCAATTCTGATGGGTCGCCGAATCTGACGAAACACCAGCAGCAGGAAGGTGGCGGAGGCCATGTTGGTACACCCCGCACTGCTCAATCCTAAATCTTTAGGCTTTGAAAATGAAACATCCAAACAATATCACAGAGATCAATATACTATATTTTATATACGCTCACTTTATTGCTAGAATTACTCTGAAATTCAAGATGCAGCTCCGTATAGAAAGATGTCCACATGGATGTTCTATCAGGCTACCACTAACAGATCATGAACTGGAACGCATGGTGCATGCGCAGTAAGTATTTTTTGGTCGGAATGTCACTTCCGTTACACGATCTGATGGGTAGCGGTAATCTGATAGGACGCGTAGGAACTAGGATGGTCTGGCTGGAAACGCACAAAGTGTTTCTAGTTTGTCTATAACAGCCATTCTCAACTAGGGTTCCTCCGTAGTTTGCTAGGGGTTTCTTGAGCTGTGGATGAATGACCTCTAATCTGATGGTGCTTGTTATGGTTCTAGGGCCAACGCTACTTAGCAGAGCTAGTGGAATTGCACCAATGATTTTTTTTTTTCTAGTTGTCTGGAAGGGTGGCATTCTTCCCACTGACCACTTATGTACGGTGCATTCTTCCCACTGACCACTCATGTACGGTGCATTCTTCCCACTGACTGCTGATGAATCTGCTTTGAGCAGGGGTTCCCTGAAATGGGATAACTATTTAACCACTTCAGCCCCGGACCATTTGGCTGCCCAAAGACCAGAGAACTTTTTGCAATCCCGCACTGTCTCTTTAACTGACAATTGTGCGACGTGGCTCACAACCAAAATTTATGTCCCCCCCCCCCCCCCCCCCCACAAATAGAGCTTTGTTTTGGTGGTATTTAAAAACCCTGCAGTGTTTGTTTTTTTTCTTTTTTTTGCGCTATAAACAAAAAAGAGCGACAATTTTGAAAGCAATATTCTTTTACTTTTTTCTATAAAAAAAAAAAAAAATATATAAACATCTTTTTTTTTTTTTTTTTTTTTTTTTCCCTCAGTTTAGGCCGATACACATTCTTCTACATATTTTTTGGTAAAAAAAAATCACAATAAGTGTTGGATTGGTTTGCGCAAAAGTTATAGCCTCTACAAAATAGGGTATGGTTTTATGGCATTTTTATTCAAATATTATTATTTTTTTTACTAGTCATGGCAGCGATCAGCAACATTTTTATTTGTTTTATCGTGACTGGGACATTATGGCGGACGCATGGGACACTTTTGACGCCATTTTGGGACCATTGTCATTTTATACAGCGATCAGTGCTATAAAAAAATGCACTGATTACTGTGTAAATGGCACTGAAGGGGTTAACCAGTAGGGGGCACTGAAGGGGTTAAGTGTGTAACTGTAGGGGGGGGGGGGGAATGGGCTGTGTGACACATCACTGCTTCCGTTCACAGGGAGCTGTGATCAGTGTCCTCTCACTAGGCAGAATGGGGAAATGCTTGTTTTACATCAGCATTTCCCTGTTCTTCCTCTCCGCGAGACGATCGCGGGACTCCCGGCGGACATAGTCCGAGGGACCCGCGGTCACATTCACGGGGCGGGTGCGCCCACCATGCCGCATCTTAAAGGGGTCCTACCTGTACACCCAATTGCCCAGCCGAGCCATTGTGCCGACGCATATCGTCGTGCGCTGGTCGGCAAGTGGTTAAAGTGTTGTTTGGGGTAAAAAGGGAGCGAGAGAGAGCTAAAACATACGGATTTGTTTCTGTTACAAAACTTATGGTATTAGTTAAAGAGGGATTCCACCCGTGATTTTTTATTTTTTTCTTACAAACACTGTAGCTGCTGACTTTTAATAAGGACACTTGCCCGTCCTACTCGCCCGCGATGTCAGCCCCCCCCCCCCCATGCCGATCCTGGCATTTCCCGGCGCCGCCATCCTCAGTAAGGGAAACAGGCAGTGAAGCCGTCACTGCCCGGTTCCTACTGCGCATGTGCGAGCCGCGCAGTGCTTTGTGAATGGTCTGGCTGCTCTCTGGGATACACACAGTTCCCAGAAGGCAGCGCGGCAAGAGGCAGATTAGGGACTTCCGCCATTTCTGGTAAGTAAAAAAATTACCAGAAATAGCGGAAGGTGTGGTGTTTTTTAAATTTTTTTTTTTTTTTTACCAAAAAAACCCAAAAAACTCCACTTTAACCACTTGCCGACCGCTCACGGTGTGTGTGTGTGTGTGTGTGTGTGTGTGTGTGTGTGTGTGTGTGTATGTATGTATGTATGTATGTATGTATGTATGTATGTATATGTGTATATATATTCGGCAGAATGGCTCGTACAGGCCCAATCGCGTACCTGTACGTGGCCCTTTAACTGCGGGGGTCGCGCGTGCGCCCCCTTCCTTCCCCGTGAGTGGGACCACGGGTCCCGCGGACTCGATCCCCGCGTTCGTCTCGGGGAGGTGTGTGTGTGTGTGTGTGTGTGTGTGTGTGTGTGTGTGTGTGTGTGTGTGTGTGTGTGTGTGTGTGTGTGTGTGTGTGTGTGTGTGTGTGTGTGTGTGTGTGTGTGTGTGTGTGTGTGTGTGTGTGTGTGTGTGTGTGTGTGTGTGTAAAACACAGCATCTCCCCGCTCCTCTACTGACAATGTCAGCGATCTCCGCTCTGTGAAGTGTCAGTCGTAGCCACGCCCCCCCTCAGTTAGTAACACGCCCCTAGGCACACTTAACCCCTTCAGCGCCCCTAGTGGTTAACCCCTTCGCTGCCAGTGTCATTTTCACAGTAACCAGTGCATTTTTATTGCACCGATCGCTGTGAAAATGACAATGGTTCCAAAAAAGTGTCCGATGTGTCCGCCATAATGTCGCAGTCACGAAAAAAATCGCTGTTCGCCGCCATTACTGGTAAAAAAAAAAAAATTACAAAAATGCCTTAAAACTATCCCCTATTTTGTAAACGCTATAATTTTTGCGCAAACCGATCAAACGGCGATTGCGATGGGGTTTTTTTTTTTTTTTTTTTTTTTTGTGTTTTTTTTTTTTTTACCAAAAATATGTAGAAGAATACGTATCGGCCTAAACTGAGGAAGAAATTTTTTTTTTTTTTTTTTTTTTTGGGGATATTTATTATAGAAAAAAGTAAAAAATTTCCTTTTTTTTTTTTTTTAAAAATTTTCGCTCTATTTTTGTTTGTAGCGCAAAAAATAAAAACCGCAGAGGTGATCAAATACCACCAAAAGAAAGCTCTATTTGTGGGGGGGGGAAAAAAGGACGCCAATTTTGTTTGGGAGCCACGTCGCACGACCGCGCAATTGTCAGTTAAAGCAACGCAGTGCCGAATCGCAAAAAGGGGCCTGGTCATAATGGCCCGTATTGGTCCGGGGCTTAAGTGGTTAAGTCGGCAGCTACACACTTACCTGTTTAGGGGTCCAGCGCTGTCCTCATGTGGGTACCTGTCAAAACCAGGCACCCCCCCCTCCCTTTCCGCTATATATTTATGTATTCCCATTCCCACAGCATATGTCTTACTTGAATTATTCTCAGGAGAAAGCCTCATGGCTGACTGCAAGGATTCATGATCATTGGGGTTTATTTACTAAAGCTGAAGAGGGCAAAATCAGGCATAGAAACCAATCAGCTTCTAACCTCAGCTTGTTCACTTGGCAATAGAACCTGGAAGCTGATTGGTTTCTATGCAGAAGTGAGCCTGGTTTTGCACTCTTCAGCTTTAGTAAATCCCAATGTCAGGGTTCGGGCTGCAACTAATGATTATTTTCATAATCGATTTGTTGGCCGTTTTTTTTATTTTTATTTTTTTATTTCGATTAATCGGTTAATAACCTTTAAAAAAAAAAGAAAAAAAATTTGATTTTGCAGCGATCTGCATTTTTTACATATTTTTTTGGGGGCAATTTGTTGTTGGGCAGATTAAAAAACACAAATTGCTGCAAAAACAGATTACGTGCTTTTCTGCAGCTTCTCCATTGAAGTATATTGAACCAAAATAGCACCGTTTTGCATTAAAAAAAAAAAGTCCTTGCCCTTTCCAAATACGCAGCAGCTGAGAAAAAGCATGAATGTGAATGTGTCCCATAGGAAACCATGTAAATGAACTGTAGTGTGTTTCTGACCCAGGCCTGAGATGTTTAGTAACATAATGGGGTTAAAAAAAAAAGAAATTGGTATAAAAAAAACAAATAATCGCTACTGTAAGGGGTTCATTTTTTACTGTGGGACAGTGAAAGTAATATTTACAGTAGCGATTTGCTCTTTGTACTATAAAGGGCTAATTTTTTTTTTTTTAACCCTATTATGTTACTGGCCGATTAATTGATTATGAAAATGGTAATCGATTAATTTCATAATGGATTCGTTGTTTCAGCCCTAGTCAGGGTGAGTCTGTCCGTTTTTAGAACAGGTTGAATCTCCTCTCATTGACATGCAGTGCGCCGGAAAGTAGTCACAGCGCTTCACCTTTTCCTCAATTTGTTATGTTACAGCCTTAGTCCAAACTGAATTAAATTCATTATTTTCCTCAAAATTCTACAAACAATATCCCATAATTGCAACATGTTTATTTGAAATTTTTGCAATTTTTTTTATTTATTTTTTAAAAAGGGGGGGAAATCACAGGTACATACTGTAAGAGCCGGTTCACACAGGGGCGTCCTGGGATCCAACTTCAAGTCGCGCGGTTTAGAAAAGTAATGGAAGTGAATGGAGCCGTCTTAATGTACACTACTGCAGTCGCTCCGATTTCAGAAAAGGTTCCTGTACGACTTCTAGGCGACTTGTACCCATTGATTTCAATGGAAGTCGCCTCCAAGTCGGATCCTCTGTCTTAACTGAAGCAACTTTCCAGGAAGTAAAAAATGGTTTTCCAGGCAAAACCCCTCCCTCCCACAGAGCTGATTGTTTGCTTGGCCACTGGAAAGTCGCCTGTCCTGGAGGCAAATGAAGTTGCCTTGTAAGTTGCCTGAAGTCGCGCTGTGATTCATACTCAAGTCGTGTCCAAGTTGCCTCCCAAAGTCGCGCTGGAAATCGTGTTACCCCTGTGTGTACCGGCTCTAAGTATTCACAGCCTTTGCCATGACACTCAAAACTGAGCTCAGGGTGCCTCCTATTTCCATTTTTTTATTTTTTACAGTATAAGAAACATTTACAAATTGTACCATAACATTAACCACCTCGCGCCCGCCGTACGAGAATATACGGCCGCAAGGTGGTTGTCAAATGCCGGGAGGCCGTTATTATACGGCCTCCGCTATTTGGCCACTGGGGGGCGCGCGAGCGCCGCCGCCGGCGGTGCGCGCACGTGCCCGGCGCTTCACTGCAATGCCGATGCGCGTGCCTGGCGGCCGCGATGTCCGCCAGGCACCCCCGATCGGCGGTTACAGAGACAAGGACATGGATCTGTGTGTGTAAACACACAGATCCATGTCCTGTCAGGGAGAGGAGACCGATGCTGTGTCCCTTGTACATAGGGACACAGATCGGTCACCTCCCCCCACAGTAACAATCACTCCCAGGGAACACATTTAACCCCTTCCTCGCCCCCTAGTGTTAACCCCTTCCCTGCCAGTCACATTTATACAGTAATCAGTGCATATTTATAGCACTGTTCGCTGTATAAATGTGAATGGTCCCAAATTAGTGTCAAAAGTGTCCGATGTGTCCGCCATAATGTCGCAGTCACAAAAAAAATCGCTGATCGCCGCCATTACTAATAAAAAAAAAATATATATAAAAATGCCATAAAACTATCCCCCTATTTTGTAAACGCTATAACTTTTGCGCAAACCAATCAATAAACGCTGATTGCGATTTTTTTTTTTTTTTTTTTTTTTTTTTTTTTTTTTACCAAAAATATGTAGAAGAATACGTATCGGCCTAAACTGAGGAAAAAAAATATAAAAAAAAAAAAAATTGGGATATTTATTATAGCAAAAATCAAAAAATATTGCTTTTTTTTCAAAATTGTCGCTCTATTTTTGTTTATAGCGCAAAAAATAAAAACCGCAGAGGTGATCAAATACCACCAAAAGAAAGCTCTATTTGTGCGAAAAAAAGGACGTCAATTTTGTTTGGGAGCCACGTCGCACGACCGCGCAATTGTCATTCAAAGCGTGACAGTGCTGAAAGCTGAAATTTCGCCTGGGCAGGAAGGGGGTATATGTGCCCAGTAAGGAAGGGGTTAAAATTATTACATACATTTAAAACCCAATTATTCGGTCTCGGCTTTTTCACACCTCATTATCTTTACCTAATCTATCCTAGAGGGTACCTGTCCCAAAGAATCCTTCCTTCTATAGTGTATACCCATATCCTACCAAAAAAATTAAAAAATAAAGGGGGTGCCTAAAGTGTAAACATAAATAAAATAAATTATTCCCCATTTCCAATCTAAGTGCAACCTAATAAGAGACAGCCACTAAAGACTGTCTTCAAACAAGTCTTCTATTTAACCTCTGGTGTATATGGGAAAAAAAATGAATCTCTTATAGTGCCCTAATTAATATAATATCCTAAGAAGACTTGGCCTTCCAAGCCTAATAGTGAGAAAAAAAAATATGTTTCTATCCCTCCCCATCCACTACTCCCTCCCCAGCCACCTCTGAATCCCTGAACTTCCTCCATCCCCCCCCAAATCCTATCCCATTTTCTCCTCGTCTCATTATGATTTGACATCAACTCCTCCATCAGACTGATTCTGTCTATATTTCTTTCTTCCATTCACCTATTGTAGGGACCTCCTTTTCCTTCCATTTCCTTGGTATAAGCACCTTTGCCCCATTTAACAAATATGGGATCAGAGTCTCCCTGTACTTAGTCTTTGATAGCCCCGTGTTATGAAATAGACAGTACCAAGGGTCAAATTTTACTTCCAGTCCACTTATTCTCTTTATCCACTTTAATATTTCCCTCCAGTATTCTTGTATCAATGGGCATAACCACCAAATGTGGGCATAAGTTCCCTCCCCCCCACACTCTCTCCAACATAAAGGACTCCTCCCCATTTATTCTGTGTACTTTCATTGGTACAAAATACCATTTAGTCAACAGTTTATAGTTCATCTCTTTTATATTTGCCTCTATTGACGTAGAGTGGACATATTATAAGATCTGTCTCTTCTTATCTATGGTTATGGTTTGATTAAGTTCCTCTTCCCAACTCCTCAAAGCTCTACAAAAGTCAGGTCCCCTTGTGGGAGTCATAATCCCATATACGTTTGATATTCCCTGACTTCCAGTACCTCCTACTTCAATAAGTTTTTCCCAGGAGTTTAACCACTTCAATACCATGCACTTATACAGCTTCCTGCCCAAGCCAATTTTGAGCTTTCAGCGCTGTTTTAATTTGAATGACAATTGCGCGGTCATGCTACACTGTACCCAAACAAATTTTTTATCATTTTGTTCCCACAAATTTCTTTCAGTGGTATTTGATCGCCTCTGCGATTTTTTTTATTTTTTGCACAACAAATAAAAAAAGAGCGAAAATTTTGAAAAAAACGACGTTTTTCTTTGTTTCTGTTAATTTTTTTTGTAAATAAGTACCTTTTCTACTTCAATGACGGGCACTGATAAGGCGGCACTGACGGGCACCGATGAGGTGGCACTGATGATGGCCACTGATTGGCACTCGTAGGCGCCACTGATTGGCACTCGTAGGCGCCACTGATTGGCACTCGTAGGCGCCACTGATTGGCACTCGTAGGCGCCACTGATAGGTGGCACTCGTAGGCGCCACTGATAGGTGGCACTCGTAGGCGCCACTGATAGGTGGCACTCGTAGGCGCCACTGATAGGTGGCACTCGTAGGCGCCACTGATAGGTGGCACTCGTAGGCGCCACTGGCACTCGTAGGCGCCACTGATAGGTGGCACTGATAGGTGGGCACTTATGGGCACGGATGGACACTAGTAGGTGGCACTGATGGACACTGATGCCCAGCAATGCCAACCACCACACATTGTGGTTGTGCCATCATAGTGCCAGTCAGTGCCCATTTGTGGGCACTGATTGGCATATTTTTTTTTTTTTTGATTTTACTACATGTGGATGGCCATGGGGGGCATCCACATGCTTGGGGCTTCCCTGTGGCCCTGGGGGGCTTCCCTGGTGGTCCAGTGTGGGTATCCGAGGGGGGGCTTCGCTGATAAACAATCAGCGCGAACCCCCCCTGTCAGGAGAGCCGCCGATCGGCTCTCCTCTACTCGCGTCTGTCAGACGCGAGTGAGGAAGAGCCGATCAACGGCTCTTCCTGTTTACATCGTGATCAGCTGTGATTGGACACGGCTGATCACGTGGTAAAAAGCCTCCGCCGGAGGCTTTTTACCGAGATCAGTGTAGCGGTGGGTCAGACTGACCCACCGATCGCCGCGATGCGCGCCCCCCGGGCGCGCGGCGGCTGTTATCCCGCAGGACGTCATATGACGTCCAGTGTGGATAACTGAACCACTTCCCGGACGTCAATGTGTTATTGACTGGGCGGGAAGTGGTTAACTCCTCGATCGGAGGGGTCTAGGTAAATGATTTATGAAGTGTTGGATTTGGGTATATCTCCAGCTATCTTCCCTCTCTCTCGAAATTCCAGAATTGGACATAGAGTGTTCCCCTTCAGTACATCCTTCAAAAGCAATGTGTCCCCTGTTGCCCAACGCAAGAACGCTCCACCTTCTTTCCCCAGGGGGAAGTAGTCCATTCCCGTGAGGGGCATCAACGGGCTATTATATTGCCATTTCTTTACTTTACACACTCTATCCCAAATTCTAAAAGTTTCTTTAGTTATTGAAGGTAATTCTTGGGTAAAACCTCTAAATTGATTTGGTATCCATATCAACCTTCCTAGTTTTTTCCTACACAGACTCTCCTCAACTTCTACCCACTTTTTCTCCTGTTGTTTGGTTCCTTGGACCCAGTCTACTATCCTCCTTAAAACAGCTGCCACATAATATCTTTTCATGTCAGGGAAGTTTAATCCTCCATCCTGTCTAGAACTAGTCAAGATTTCGGTAGATATGCGGGGTCTCTTTTCCTTCCAGATAAACTTCCCTATTATTTTTCCTTAATATTTTAAAGTATGTATCAGGGGTTTTAATCGGGAGAGTTTGAAATATATACAGAGCTTTAGGTAGTATCATC
Source organism: Rana muscosa (assembly GCA_029206835.1). NCBI lineage: Eukaryota > Metazoa > Chordata > Amphibia > Anura > Ranidae > Rana > Rana muscosa. The sequence goes on from CM055120.1 coordinate 165,210,183, forward strand.
ATTTTTACTGTGTTGATTCTACCCCACCACGAAAGTTTTTCTATTGGATATCTCTTCAATTCTAATTTTATTTTATTTAATAGCGGGATATAATTATCTTCATATAAGTCTCTTTCCCTGTTTGATAGGACTATTCCTAGATATTTCATTCCCCTCTGTTTCCAGTTGAATGGGTAAAGGTCCACAAGGTCTCTCCGCTCCGATGCACCCAAGGATACACCCATAATCTCAGTCTTCTCTTTATTGATTTTTAAATTTGAGATCTCCTCATAGGTCTCATATTCCTTTATTATCTTGGGTAGTGATTGACTTGGGTTTGTTATATACAGCATCATGTCATCAGCGAACGCAGAGACCTTATGTTCCCTCCCTTCCACCTTGACCCCCCTCTATCTCCTGATTGGCTCTTATCGTTATCATAAATGCTTCTAAAGATAGAACAAAAAGAAGGGGTGATGACGGGCATCCCTGTCGGGTCCCGTTAAACAAAGGGAACCTCTCCGAAAGAGCTCCATTAACTTGTACCTGGGCTGAGGGTTTAGAGTACAGTGCTGCTATCCAGCTGACTATCCTTGGCCCCAAACCAATATGCCTCAGAGTAGATATCATAAAATCCCAGTCAAGCCTATCGACTGACAGAAACAATGTTGGTGTCCTATGTTTTTTTTTTTTTACTTTTTGAATCAGGAGGACAGTTCTAAGTATGCAATCTCTTGTTTCTCTCCCTGGAACAAACCCCGCCTGATCTTTCTCTACCAATCCCGACATTAGAGGTTTCAATCTCTCCGCTAGTATTTTTGCATAGATTTGGTTGTCAACGTTGATCAAGGATATAGGTCGATAGCTGGAGCATACTGTGGGATCCTTCCCCTCCTTCTCTACAAGAACTATGTGGGCCCCCAGCGCTTCCTCACGTAATGTCTTTCCTCCGCCTATGGAATTAATTTTCTTCTGGAAGAACGGAAGTAAAATCTCCACATCTTTTATAATAAAGGGAGGTATATCCATCTGGGCCGGGGCTCTTACCCATCTTTATATTTTTAATTGTTTGCGTTATTTCCTCTCTCGATATTTCTGTTTCCAATTTATTAATACTTTCTTCTGGTATTTCCGGAAATGTAACCTTTTTCAAGTACTCTTTAATTTTTCTACTTCTGTTGTAAGATTCTATTGGGTCCTGTTCTTTGTTTACATTATATAAATCCTGATAGTAATCCTGGAAGATATTTATAATCTCCTTCGTGGAGTGCCTCATCTCCCCTTTATTGTTTTTCATCTTTGATATAAAATTCTGAGTGTTCCTAGGCTTAATTGTCCTTACAAGTAATTTACCTGGTTTATTACCCATAACATAGAATTTCTTACTCATATTATTAAATGCCCATTTAGTTTCTTTTTCTAATACCTCCTTTTAATTTTTCTCTTTTCCCAGTCAATGTTATTAAGATTTGACCTTCCTGACTTACTTTGTGCTTTTGTTCTAGGTCCTGAATTTCTTCTAGTAGCGTCTGTCTTTGGGCCTGTCTTCTTTTTTTCCTCTTAATCCCCTCTTCTATCAATCTGCCTCTCATATATACTTTTTGTGTTTCCCATAATACCAGTGGGTCAACATTTTCTACATCATTCTCTTTGAAGAAGCAGACCATGTCCTTTTCTAGATCCTCCGAGATCTTCTTATTATTTAACAGGGTTTCATCAAGTCTCCACGATCTCTGGCCCGCCGGAATTTCCCTTAAAGCAAGGGTCAATTTGACCGGCGCATGATCAGAGATTGTTACCGTCTTTATTTCTACCCTCCTTAAACTTTCTAATAACCGATGATCTATCAGAATGTGATCAATTCTAGAGTATGATCTATGTACTGGAGAGTAATATGTATAGTCCTTCTCTTTTGGATGTGTAATTCTCCAGGCCTCAACTAAATGCATTTGATGTATTTTAGATTTTACAGATCTCAGGTGTTTACCTGCGGACCTCAATGATATAGGTTGTGTGTCTAGGACAGGATCAAAAACAAAATTAAAATCACCGGCAAGTATCACCTTTCCCTCTTTAAAGACCTCCAGTCTATTCAAGATTTTCTTTAAATACATTGAGGGCCGTACATTCGGGCAGTATACATTTGCCAATGTGAACTTTATATTAAACAAAGAGCCCTTGACAAAAGTATATCGCCCCTCAGGATCTAACTCCACAGCATCCACTGTGAAGCATGTATTCCTGTCGAATCCAATAGCCGTTCCCTTAGACCTTTTATTAGAGGAATAACTATGTATCCATATAGGATACTCTTTTGAATTCAATCTAGTCTTTGATGTCCACTTTAAATGTGTTTCTTGAAGAAACACTGTTTGCCGATTCTCCCCTCATCTCTTGCAAGATCTGGTAACGCTTATTTGGGCAATTTAATCCCCGCACATTATATGTAACTATTTTCAGAGTTTCCATTTCTATGATTTGATTTCTTTCATTGTGAACCAATTTATACAACAGACATGTGCCGGGTCGAAGGGACATTAACAGATCTAATACCTCCAACAAGCCTTCAGACCATAACCCCTTAAAGCTAGTCCTCGTAAATTTTTGATGAACAGCCTCCTCTCTGGTATATTTCAGCATCAGTAGAAAAAGCCAAGACCACATATACCCCCCACCCCCAGTCACATTGCAAATCAATGTTTTGAGTCCTTTGGCGTGATCCCATCCCAGCAATCTGCCAGGTGGGAGCCGCCTCTGGACTTCATCTGTCCCCCCGCTCCCCGGGGTCTACCCAAAATTGGAAAGGCCCCAGAGCGCAAGCGGGCATTCCCTCTCCAAACCTCCCTCTCAGGAAAATACAGAATCATACTTTTAATCTCTACACCTTATCTTCCTTCATCTCTATCCCTCCACACCTTTTAACCCCCCTCATCCTTCCCCTTCTACCAGTACAATTTACCTCCCTCCTCCACCCCATTATCTCCTTAACACTAAGTTCGTTTCCAGTCCTGATCCTTCCACTTTCTCCATACTGGGGGTCTCTTTTCCCAATTTTCTACCTGTATACCTTCTATATTCAGTCTTTTACTAAATTCTTTTATATCTTCTGGAAATCGAACGGTTGCTGATACCCCCTCTTTTTTCACCACCAGGCATGCTGGGAACCCCCACCTATAGGGAATATTATTTATCTGCAGGTAATTTGTTAGAGGCTTCAATGGTCTTTTCCGCGCCAAGGTCTCTGGAGCCAGGTCTGAGAAAATAGATAGTTTAATTCCCTTATATTCCATCGGGGAGGAGTTCCTAGTGCTTTGCGAGACCAGGTCTTTTTGTCCATAATCATGAAATCTTATTATAATGTCTCTTGGAAGGTCTCTCTGAGTGTTGTACGATCTTTGTATTCTATGTACCCTCTCGAATTGCATTGCTGCCGCTGTTTCATTCTTTAGAGCCTTATTAAATATCCCTCGTAGAACCTCTTCCACTTCTGTATCTTTAACCTCTTCCGGTAGTCCTCTTATCCGGAGATTTTTTCTCCTACTCCGGTTCTCCTGGTCCTCTAATTTATATCGGGCATTCATTATCTCTATCCAGTCCATATCTGCCCTATCTCTAAGTTCTTTTATAGCGTTTTTATGTTCTTCTAGCCGATCTTCTATTCCCTCTACCCTATGTAATACACTCTGAATATCCTTTCTCGTAGCTCCCATTTCGCCTTTTATTGTTCGCTCCAGACGTGATATCATTTCAATCATGTCCGTCATATCTTGCTTTGTTGGAGGGTCCTGTAGATCTTCGCGGGGTGTATCAGTTTGTTGATGTTTTTCCGGGGTTATCTTACTTTTGGTTTCTGAGACTTGGGCCTTACTACCTTTTTTATTTTCCCCCGAGATCCCTAGGGACCCTTCCTTCCCTTCCTTCCCCTCATTCATCTCTGTGTGACCAATATTTTTTTTTTTTTCGGGTTCCTGAGTTTAAATCTCTATCTCTATTTCTAGGGCTCTCCGACATTTGATCTGACCCTTCTGCAATCAAGTAGGACTTGATTGTACTCCGGCTGGTTCCTTCCCCCTGATTTACTTTAACACCCTTTTTTACCATTTTTCTCCTTGACCGAGGATCTTAACTCCAGCACAAAAAAAATAAAAATATAGATATAGGACAAAAAATTCAATCCCTTGATATATAAAATTTCTTAATTGTTCAGTTTTTTCCATATTTTCATGCCCGAAGAAGAAGAAAAAAGCAAAAGGGCAGAAAGACAAAGACACAGTCCCTTGCATATGCAGTTAGGTATACAGTTCACATCATACTAGGTTGTGAGTCAAAGTGTCAATAATATGAGAATCCTAACAATCTGACAGCTGAAAATTCAAGAGATTTGTATATCGGCCCAGTTTTAACAGACTAATGGAAGGGAGTTCCCACAGTCTTAGTATCTCATTCTCTCAGCAAGAATGGTTAGGAACAGTTGGAATTGATAAAAGAACCAAAGAAAAAATGGGGGATGAGAGGGGAAAAAAAAAAAAGGGGGGGACTAGGGACACAATCCTTAGGTACCGACCCAGATATAGATAGATGCAGGGAACTTCACAGTTCTCATACGACTAAGTCCAAGATCCAATGTTTTACATCTATCTTATATATCTGGGCTCTTCCTTATATTATAGAGAGATTTTTTGATGCATCTATATCCTCGTATTACATCAGTCCTTCAATCTTCCCTGTTCTTATTACAGCCTTCAAAGTGCTGAGGAAGAGTGATAAGTTTTTATTTAGCTTACCCCTCACAAACCCGTGACGTCTCCGACTTTCTCACGGATCTCCTGTCCAGGAAGGAGCTCTCATGGGGACACCTTGGGGACACCTCCGGCTGTGGGTACGAGGTCTCCCTCCTGTCCAATCTCCGCTCGCCTCGGCTCCCCTCACTTCCCAACAACAGATCCGGACCTACTGCTCCGCCGCTCCGATACACCGGGGTGTGGATACCGGCATACGTTCACCTGGAGGATCACGTGGTAGTCTCGATGGGTCTCGCGTTATCCTTCGTTCTCTCTGAATAGAGATACTGACGCGACCCGCTTCAGGTCTCCGCACTCCGTCCACGTCCAGCACGTCTATCGCTCGTCCGGCTCCCGGCTTGCAGTATCTCAGCAGCTCACCCTCAGATCCCTGCCTCTTAAAGCTCCCCCACCAGGTGTCTCTTCGGAGGGTCAGGTATGGTAAGATAGATAGACGGAGGGTTATTAGCTGGATAAATTTAACCTAAATTAGGTCTAATGAGTCCCGGAAAGATAAGACCATCTCTCTATTCAGAAGTTCAGAAATTCAGGTGTTCAGTACCTCAAAGCCTCTTGTTTCATATCCTAGTTCGCATCTTACTTCTTGCTCTGATTTCCTGGAGGAGGTTTGGAGCCTGCCTGCTAGGCACTGATCTTACGGCGCCATGTTGTTACTGCCACGCCCCCATTGTGGAAGAACCCCAAACCGCTCCTATTTCCACTGATCAGCCTTGAGATGTTTCTACAGCTTGATTGGAGTCCACCTGTGGTAAATTCAGTTGATTGAACATGATTTGGAAGAGCACACACCTGTCTAAGGTCCCACAGGTAACGGTGCATGTCAGAGCACAAACCAAGCCATAAAGTCCAAGGAATTGCCTGTAGACCTCCGAGACAGGATTGCATGGAGGCACAGATCTAGGGAAGGGTACAGAAAAATGTCTGCAGCATTGAAGGTCCCAATGAGCATTGTGGCCTTCTCCCCTGATTGCTCAGTTTGGCTGGGCGGCCAGATGATGAAGGGCCTTAGTCAGGGACGTGACCAAGAACCTGATGGTCACTCTGACAGAACTCCAGCATTTCTCTGTGGAGAGAGGAGAACCTTCCAGAAGAACAACCATCTCTGCAGCACTCTGTCAATCAGGCCTGTATGGTAGAGTGGCCAGACGGAAGCCATTCCTCCGTAAAAGGCACATGACAGCCCACCTGGAGTTTGCCAAAAGGCACCTGAAGGATGTTCCAAAAGACCATGAGAAACCAAATTCTCTGGTCTTATGAAACAAAGATTGCACTTTTTTTTGACCTGAATGGCAATCGTTTTGTCTGGAGGAAACCAGCCACCGCTCATCCCCTGGCCAATACCATTGCTACATGAAGCATGATGGTGGCAGCATCATGCTGTTGGGGATGTTTTTTCAGCAGCAGGGACTGAGACTAGTCAAGATCGAGGGAAAGATGAATGCAGCAGAGACATCCTTGATGAAAACATACTCTGGACCTCAGACAGAAGATGAACCTTCACCTCAATCAGGACAATGACCCTAAGCACACAGCCAAGATAACAAAGGAGTGGCTACGGGAAAACTCTGTGAATGTCATTGAGTGGCCCAGCCAGAGCCCAGACTTGAACCCAATTGAACATCTCTGGAGAGCTCTGAAAATGGCTGTGCACCCAACACTCCCCATATAACCTGATGGAGCTTGAGAGGTCCTGCAAAGAAGAGTGGAAGAAACTGCCCAAAAAATTGTTGTGCCAAATTTGTAGTATCATACTCAAAAAGAATTGAGGCTGCAATTGGTGCCAAAGGTGCTTCAACAAAGTATTGAGAAAAGGCTGTGAATACTTTCTGTACCTGTGATTATTTTTTTTATAAATTTGCAAGGATTTCAAACCAACTTCTTCTTTCACGTTGTTATTATGGGGTATTGTTTGTAGAACTCTGAGGAAAATAATTTTTTCTCTTATCGTCCATGGACTGACACAGCTGGATAGTGTAAACATGTGGGTATATGTCCCTGCTCGCAGGAGAAGATCTAGGCAGATCTAGGTTAGATGTTAAAACATTCTAGAACAAACCAGAGCTGAACAGCCCCGCCCAGGGGGGGCGGTCCCTCCGGACATTACCCTCCCACCTGCAGCTAGCAGACCTCAGTTTTTTTCTGCCTAGCAGAAGGAGAAGACGTGGCTCTCTCAGGAGCCAGTCTCCTGGAAGATTTTACTTTTAAATTTTATTCCTTTGGGAATTTTATTATTTTATTTTTAAGACCTTCAATCAACTGTCGGCTGGGCAACAGGTTGGGTACACTGGTATCCTCGTAGTCTTCCCTGTCCGACCATCGAGCGTGCTGATCCTCGCCTTGTGTGCGTGAGACTCAGTTCACGACATACTCCAGGGGTGGCCGGGTTGCTTTCATGCTCCCGCGGTCCTCTCAAGATTGAACAGTACTTGACTGACTGTATCTCTCGCGGTGGACCGGGCCGACAGCTACGCAGTACGACTCTGTGATAGGTCTGTCTGAAACAAGCCAGTGGGTCCCTGAAAGCGACGGGTAAGTAGTCTCTCTCCTACTGCAGGTGAGTACATGCTGGCTGTGTTTCTGTGTGTGGGGGTTTCTCCCTGTCTCCCCCCTGTTATGCTGCTCTCTGCACCCTGTACTGGTGCTTGGAGGTCACTCTGGCCTGGCTGGGCGCTCATGTCTACAGTTTTTTCTGGTGTGTGAGGTGATTATTGCGTGCGCCATTGGCGCGCATTAGAGCTTTGAATTTCGTGCTCGGTGGCCATCTTGGCGTTCAGTGGCGCAGTTATAGCTGCGGCCGGCGCCCATTTTCTTGTGGCCGCCGCGCATTTATTTCTGGCGGCGGCGCGAATCCCCTCACAATCTCCTCACAGACTGAGCGGTCCTTAAGGGTTGGTGGGTCCTCCCGGGTATCCCCTCCTCAGCGTAGCCAGTGGGTGGACTGTATATTCACTGTATAGTGTGAGAGGTCTCAGAGGGTGGCGTTATGGAGTCTGATACACCTGCTCTCCACACTTGCCTGGGGCAACTGGCAGTGCTGCACAGTTAAACATGTTCATATGTTTCCTGCACCTGCGGTCCTTATGGACCAGTTGTCAGCAGTCCTGGAATAATTCCTGTCAGAATGGAAGCGGTGTGCGAGCAAAAAGAGCTATAAGCCCCCTCCCCCCACAAAAATCTTTACTGAAGGGGTGCTCTGAGTCAGATATGGGCCTAGCTACTATGCTCAGGACCCGACCTCTGAATATTTAATGTTTATGAACAGGACATTCCCTTGTGAGGAAGACTCCAGTTCTGTGTCAGTGAATGACAGGGTGCCTGTAAGTGATCTCATTGATGTGAGAAACACTCTCAGGCCTCGTACACACGGCCGAGATTCTCGTCGAAAAAAACATGTCGTTTTTTTCGACGAGATTCTTGGACAAGAAAATTGTACACACGCTCGATTCAAAGAACCCGCGGTTCTTTGCATGGAGCGTACGCGGTGACGTCATCGACTACAACAAGCATGCGCTCGTCACATTCGATGCCGTCGCCGCCATCTTGGTATACCCTATCTATGCCTAGGAAGCTACCGCGCATGCGTCAGTCATTTCGAGCATGCGCGGGCTTCCCGGCGAAAAGGTAAGTGCACACACACACAATTTTCTCGTCGAGAAACAGGCTGACGAGAAAATAGAGAGCAGGTTCTCTATTTTCTCGTCGAGATTCTTGTCGCTTTTCTTGACGAGAAACCATACACACGAACGAATTTCTCGGCAAAAAATCTCTGCCAGCAAGTTTCTTGCTGGTTTTTGCCGAGAAACTCGTTCGTGTGTACGAGGCTTCAGGCTGGAATTGCTGTGACAAGCTTTTCTTTTACACAGTTTCCTCACTGTTTTCCTCACACTGCCTCAAGAGCAGCATGGATGAGGGAGGACTTTATTCATTTATGTCTGTAGTCCCTGTGAGCCTTATGTGTGATACCTGAGGTAACATTTCCCGCCATTTCCTGGGGAATGATTTGAGCTCTGACAGACACGGTCTGAGGATCAGAGGTTACCTGTTACCTGCATGCTGCTTCGGCAGCACAGTCAAGCAGGTTGGAATGATACAGAGAAGATTATGCCCCTCTGCGCCATAATTTAACTCATCATATACCTCTACACTGCATACATTCACAGTGTATGTATGTGTTATTGGTCTCTGTGTCTGCGTGGCTGTCCCCACGTTCCAATGCTGTGTTTCAGTGCCATACATGATATAAACGTACAAAATATGTTTATGCACGACTCCAGATACATTCACAGTATATGTATGTATTATACTCTCTGGGTTGGCGGGGGCTCCGGTGTCCTCCCGCACTCTCATGGTATGTGCGCTTCAGCTCTCTGCACAGTATAGACATGTTCAATATGTTTATTGCACATATTATACATGTTTACAGTATGGGTATACTGTTTGCGTGGGGTTCCTCCGGGTACTCCGGTTTCCCCCCACGCTCCAATGGAAATGCACAGCATAAACATGTGCAATATGTTGATTCACATGCTATCATTCCTACACGGTATCTGTGTGCTGTCTGCGTGGAGTTCTTCCGAGTGTTCCAGTTTCCTCCCACGCGCTAACGGTATGTGCGCCTTTGGCCTTCTGCACAGTTAAACATGTTCAATGTTTATCACGCATGCTATAATACCTACACGGTATGTGTAGGCAGTCTGTGTGGTTTTCCTTCGGGTACTCCGGTTTCCTCCCACACTCCATTGGTATTGGCGCTATGCACAGTCTAAATTTGTGCGATTGGATATCCACATACTAACATACCTACCCGGTATGTCTTTGCACTCTGCGTGGGTTTCCGCCCACGCTACATGACATGCATGCCTTTGGTGCAATACACAATGTAAACATACACATTATGTTTATACACTAAATACATTCACAGTAGTTGTAGGTATTGCTTTCTGAGTATGCGTGGGGTACTTCAGTACCTCCCACGCGCCAACGGTGTGCGCCCCTTCGGTGCTAGGCACACATGAGCTTGTGCAAAATGTTTAGCACACACACACTATAATACCTACACGGTATGCGTATGCAGTCTGCGTGGGTTTCCGCCCACGCTACATGACATGCATGCCTTTGGTGCAATACACGGTGTAAACATACACATTATGTCTACACTACACTAAATACATTTACAGTAGCTGTAGGTATTGCATTCTCTGAGTATGCGTGGGGTACTTTGGTTCCTCCCACGCGCCAACAGTGTGCGCGCCTTCGGTGCTATGCACACATGGGCTTGTGCAAAGTGTTTAGCACACATACTATAATACCATACACGGTATGCACATGCAGTCTGCATGGGTTTCATCCGGGTGCTCAGGTTTCTCCCCTGCGTTCCAATGGTGTGCGCATTCTCAGCGCTATGCACAGTATAAACATGTGCAATTTTGTTTATTCGCAGGCTAACATACCTACACGGTTGTGTACGCAATCTGCGTGGCTGGTTTACGTCCAGGCCCCGATGATGTGCGCGCCTTCGTCGCTGGCACAGTATATACGTGTTTAATAGGTTTATCCACAAATACTAAACTACATACGCTGTATGTGGTGGTATTATGCTCTTTGTGGCTGGGTGGGTTTCCTCCCACACTCTCCATTTGTGCGTTTGACGCAATACATAGTATAAACTATGTGTTTGCACAATCGGCACCTATCCATGGGTAGCTGCTGGATGGAGCATTGTCACAAGGATCCCTGGTTTCAGGGGTATCACTTTCCACCTGCTTTCAGTGGTGATCAGAAGCGCTGGCTTGGACTGTGTTCGCCAGGTTGGGGTTAGCGTTACGCCCGTTAGTGGCTGCGTCTCTGGCATTTTTTATAGCTCAATGACTGGGCAAAAGCCTCTGCTTCATCCATCAGTCGTCTAGCAGGTGCACTACAACTGCTTTAGCCTTTAGGGTCTCTGTGCCCGGGGTGGGTTTGCGCCACCTGTGGAGGCTGAGGTACTAGTCCTCTGACCGAGTTTCTGGGGAAGTTCCGTCAAGTTGCCTTTATTGGCCAACATTTGAGGCACCCTGTACACTGGGGCCTCCCTTCTCCGATACATTGCGGAGTCTCTTTGGGATTTTCATACATCTCGCTGCAAGACGGTCCTGTCGGCCGTGTGCATTGCAGGCAAAGGGTCCTTGCATCCGGAGGTGTTTCCACCTCCTTTACCAGAGGTGGGGCACTGGAAGTGGACCTTGTGGCCTCTCGACTCACTCGCAAGGTGGCAAGATCATGGTCAGGTCCAGGGACCCCTGGGCGGACGCGTCAGACGCATTGGAAGCCTGTGGGGGCAGTATCACCTGATATATGCTTACCCTCCGCTACTGTTGTTGCCTCGCCGGCTTCGCAGAGTAGGGGCTGAGGCCATTCCAGTGCTCTGGAACGGCGACATTGGTACACCGATCTACTTCGGCTAGTCACAGACATTCCTGGTGACGGCCTATTGGGGTGGACCTTCTGTCTCATGATCCCATACTTCATCCTGCTTTACAGTCCTTGGCTTTAATGGCATGGCTGTTTAAAGCCAGGTGCTGAAGGACCGAGTTCTCTCGTATTCGGTCATCTCTTCTTTGTTGTTGACACGGGAATCTTCCTCCAGAAAGATATCTCACCGTACCTGGAAGGCTTACATCGCTATGTGCGAGGAACTTGAGTGGCATCCTCGGATGTATTCTGTTCCCAGGATTTTGCTGTTCTTACAGCGTGGTGTGACCCAAAAGCTGGCCATGCATACCTTTTTTGAGGGTCGGATTTCGGCCCGGGCTGTCTTTTTCAACGACCGCTACCGGGCCATTCCTTGATTAGCACCTTTTGTGCAGGGGGTTCGCCATGTGATCCCCCCTGTCAAGTTTCCTCTCCCTACTTGGGATCTGATTTTGATGCATCTCGGTTCTCCAAGAACATCCCTTTGAGAATATCAGAGATTCCTCTCTTGACCTTGTCCCGGAAGTTGGCCTTAGTGGCCATTGCTTCGGTTAGACGGGTGTCTGAGTTGGCGGCCTTGTCCGGCAAGTCGCCTTACTTGGTCCTCCATAAGGATATGTTGGTGTTGCGCCCACGACCATCCTTCTTTTCTAAGGATGGTCTTGGCCTTTCACCTTAAGAAGGACATTGTTCTTCCGTCCTTGTGTCCTCACCCATCGCATCCCTGAGAGTTTGCGCTTCATACATTAAGATGGGTACAAGCCTTACGAGTGTACCTGTCTGCTACTGTTTCCGTTCGGAAATCTGTGTCTGGTCCAAAACAGGGCCGAGCGGTGTCGTCTGCCACCGTCTTTAGGTGGATCAGGCAGACCGTCATACAGGCCTATGCCCTTAAGGGGCGGGCGCCTCCCTTTCCGGTTGCGGCGCATTCCACCAAGGCAATTGGTGCTTCCCGGGCCTTCCGACATAAAGCGTCGGTTGCACAAGTGTGCAAGGCGACGACCTGGTCGTCCGTTCATACCTTTTCAAGATTTTATAAGGTTGATGTGGCTGCATCTTCGGATGCTCCCTTCGGCCGCAAAGCATTGCAGGCCGCTGTTTAATGTGGCAACTCCTCCGTTGAGGAGCTCTGCTTGTTTGGAGTGAAGTTTTGGTTGTTCCTTTGCTACCGCTCCCACCCTTCTGATACTGCTTTGGGACGTCCCATACGTTTACAGTATCCAGCTGTGTCAGTCCATGGACGATAAGAGAAAATAGGATTTTTGTACTCACCGTAAAATCCATTTCTCTGACGTCCATGGACTGACACAGCACCCACCCTTCCTTTTAAGGTTTGTACTGCTTTGTTACGAACTGAGGTCTGCTAGCTGCAGGTGGGAGGGTAATGTCTGGAGGGACCGCCCCCCTGGGCGGGGCTGTTCAGCTCTGGTTTGTTCTAGAATGTTTTAACATCTAACATTCTGCCTAGATCTTCTCCTGCGAGCAGGGACATATACCCACACGTTTACAGTATCCAGCTGTGTCAGTCCATGGACGTCAGAGAAATGGATTTTACGGTGAGTACAAAAATCCTATTTTTTTTTTTAAAGTTTATTGAGATTTTATGAAGACATAAATCAGAATGTCCATATTAGGTTTTCTGCAAACAGTTGTAACATTACTTAGGTTAATTAGTTTTGGAAAAGGTTGTAACAGCAAAATGTGGAAAAAGTGAAGCGCTGTGAATACTTCTGGGATGCACTGTACAATAGACTGGAGTAGCCTGGCTTTTAAACTCCTAATCTTTTTTTAGGACAGACTGCTCAGTTTACAACTGATAATGAAGATCTGTCAGCACAGTACAGACCAGATTAATTATGGCAAACACTGCTGCTCAGCCCCCTCATAATTAGAGAATTAGTAGGATTTTACAGTGCTGAGTTTCTGGATAGAGCATATTGAAGGTCCGCTTCAATTTTTTTTAAATACAAATAAATTAATAATAAAGAAAGTGTGTGTGTGTGTGTGTGTGTGTGTGTGTGTGTGTGTGATTATATAAGTTTCTACCAAGGTAATGGGGGACGCGTAACAAATATAAAGTGGGTGTTATCCCAACTTTGGCTGCAAACGTGGAAATGCACTTTAATGACAGATCTGCTGATCTTTGCTTGCTAAAGGTTTACAGGGCAGTATAGTGCTCTTTGCACTATGGTTAAATATCATTCCTTCTGGCTATCGTTTTTTTCTTGAGCTCCCTGTTGGATGCAGTCCAGTCATTTTGTGTTAATCTGGTTATAGCATGTTCTACGTGTGGAAAGATCTTTCTGGTTCTAATATTTCTAATACAAGGTGTAGAATCCCTGCTGTGGCTGTGTTCCAACCTGCAGATGTTAGTTTGCAGATCCTTGACACTGGCCAGAAGGCGGCTGCCAGTAAGCTAGGAATAACACCTAACAACATCCTGTATTGAACACATGACCAAACAAGCTTTCGCCTTTCCGTCTAGCCCGGGCTTCTATGTGCTCTGATAAGTATTGCATTTCTTGTTATCTTTAACATGAATATGTACATTTTAACTATTGAAAGCATGTGTTCTTCATATAAATTTGACATTTTTGATTTCTCTAGCAATATTTATTAAAACAAAATTTGCATAATTTTTCTAGACCATGTCTGAGGACGATTACCGCGTTTTACGGAGTCGTCGTTTAGTCTCCAAACCTTCGGAGAAAGAGGAAGTGATAAGAAGAACAGAAGCAGACAGACCGTTCAGAAATATGACGAACGGTAGGAATCCAGATTGTTTATTGCTCCAAAAATGATTGCTATGAAATGGGTTTTCTCCTAGTTCCTCTATGTTTGAAGACTGGCGAATGCAAGTTAGTGCCACATTGTTGAAGGTACTGCGGGTGTACCAACGCAGGGGTAACCATAATAATAAATTCTTTAAACTATGGGAGCCATGGTTCGCGGTACCGGGTTTAGCTCCTCCCTCGTCTTTCTCACTCTGGCTACTGCAATGTTACTTGGGGTGTAATAAACACTATATAGGAGTACGCAAGCCTATTCTCACCAGTATATATGTTACATAGGATTATGTGACGTGATGTAGGCCAGTAGTGAGGAGTGGAGATTGTCAAATGTATATCACTATGTGCTGCTGGAGGAGCATTGTATATACACTCCTCCCCCCCCCCCCTTTTTTTTTTTTTTTTTTCCTGTTGGGTTAGTTGTTTTAGAATAAATGTGTTACCAGCGCCAAGATGCTTATTTACTACAAACAGTTTGCTGCAATTAAATATACAACCAATATAGGCTGAATGAAAAAGTGAAAAATAAAGTGAATTGCGCTAACTTGTAAAATAAATATCCAATCCTATATCCCTATGTTTGTCAAAACAATAAGGTGTGTGAATCTTGTGATCTTTCTACTCTAAAGCCTCGTACACACGACCGATTTTCTCGGCAAGAACCAGCAAGAAACTTGCTGGCAGAGAGGTCTTGCCGAGTAAATCGGTCGTGTGTACGCGGCTATCGGGTTTCTCGTCGAGAAAACCGACAAGTAACCTCGACGAGAAAATAGAGAACCTGCTCTCTATTTTCTCGTCGAGATTCTCCTCGGCATGTTTCTCGACGAGAAAAGTGAGTGTGTGTACACTTACCTGTCCTCCCGAAAGCCCGCGCATGTTCGAAATGAATTCGACGCATGCGCGGTAGCTTCCTAGGCATACGTAGGGTATACCAAGATGGCGGCGACGGCATCGAATGTGACGAGCGCATGCTCGTCGTAGTCGATGACGTCACCGCGTACGCTCCATTCAAAGAACTGCGGGTTCTTTGAAACGAGCGTGTGTACACTCAGCCGGGACAAGTTTCTTGTCCAAGAATCTCGTCGAAAAAAACGACATGTTTTTTTCAACGAGAATCTCGGCCGTGTGTATGAGGCCTTAGAGTGTGGTATCCACAATTGCTTGTATAATACCAATACAAAAATCCTGCTGCGATTTTAAACATAAAATATATAAAGTGCAATGTCCAAAAAAAAGGTGTGTATATAAGTGCCAAAAAACTCATATTGGGTTAGTTGTTTTGCCTACATATCATAGGCCTTTAGGGCCAGTTCACACCAGATTCAGTTCCGTGCGCTTTTTCTCTGCACAAAATGCATGCACAGTGTTTTCTATGTATTCCAATGGCTCTAGTTCACACCATGCAGTCAGTTTCTGCACCGCACGGAACTGCGTCTGGTGTGAACTAGCACTTACCTTGCCAAAGTCTTCCACACCAATATCTGATGTTTATAGGAAACAGATTTATATCGCTATATATTGCATGCCTACCTTGCAATGTGTGTACACAAAATGTTGCCGTTTGGAAGTCTTTCTGTACCTGGCGTTTTTATATATGCACTTTGAGTGTTTTGTAATAAAAAAACAAAACAAAACTTTTCAATAAAAACTATTTGGAAAAATAAAATGGTAAGAGATGGTAGTGGTAGGAAGGATTGGGGTCTGCATGTGTTCATATGGTTTACTCAGTGTATGTAAACTCTAATAATGGACTCATTTGATCTATTTTAGTCTCTAAATACAGAGATTAGCCATAACATTAGAACCACACACCCTAACATGACCACCTAATATTGAGTAGGTCCCCCTTATGCCACCAAAACAGCCCTAATCTGTCAAGACATGGATTCCACTAGACCCCTAAAAGTATGCTGTGGTATGTGGTGCCAAGCTGTCAAAAGTAGATCACTGCTTGTATTCTTCCTATACTGCATCCAGGTGCCATCTATTTCACTGGTAAGCACACACCTGGCCATATGTAAAAGAAAACATGATTTATCAGACCAGGCCACCTTCTTCCATTGCTTTGTGGTCCAGTTCTGATGCTGCCCGTTTTCGACTCTTCAACAATTTGAGCTACAGTAGCTCCTCTATTGGATTGACTACATAGGCCAGCCTTTGCTCCCCATGTGCATCAATGAGCCTACGCTGTTCATGACCCTGTCACCGATATACTGTTTTTCGATCCTTGAACTACTTTTTGTCCCACAAGGGTTTTTTTTTTTTTTTTTTTTTTTTTATTCTAATGCATAGAATGCATTAAAGGGGTTGTAAAGGCAGAAGTGTTTTTTTTTTTTTTTTTTTTTTTTTATCTTGCTGCATTCTGTGAATTGGGATAAGCCTTCTGTGTGCAGAAGCCCATCTCTATCCAGCGATCTTGCAGGAGTGTCTCGGCTGCCCAGGGCTCCTCATTGGCTGAGACAGTCATCCAAATAAGGAGAGAAAGGTGGCAGCTCTATGTCTGTCTGAATGGACACAGAGCTGTGGCTCAGCTAGGGTGCTCCAATAGCAAGCTGCTTGCTGTGGGGGCACTCGGCAGGGGGGAGGGGCCAGGAGCACCAAAGAGGGACCTGAGAAGAGGAGGATCTGGGCTGCTCTGTGCAAAACCACTGCAACAGAGCAGGTAAGTATAACATAACATGTTTGTTATTTTTTAACTTTAAAAAAAAAAAACCCTGCCTTTTAGAACCACTTTAAAAAAAAGAGGAAAGATTTCTGTAGTACACACATTTCCTGTTGTAGGATCCCAGATACAGTACAACGAATTAGGGTTGTCACTTTAGGACAGGGAGTGTGCTACTGGCAGGATCAATAACGTTCAGTGAAAATAAAGGATAATACGCCTGGAAAATAAACTGTTGCAGCCACCACAGATATAGACTGGTAAGCTGCAATATAATGCATTTTTGTTCTTGGGTTTTAGTGGGCTTTAAGAACTGCTACATGACAAAATAATTATTGAAATTCAGTTTAGACAAATGCTTTTGCATAGTTTGTATTTCCCAAGCTGTTTAGATTGCTGAAAGTAACCTTATAAATTAAACCTGTTACGAGGAATACATGAGATGTTCTGAAAATACTAGTTGCTTGGCTGTTATGCTGAGGCACTGACTTCATTTCTGATCTAGGACAGTATGCAAACTAGAAGAGAGAGATGTTATCTGCATGCTTATTTCCGATCATTTTTCCAGAGTATGGAAGTAAGCGGGTGAGAGTGCTTGCCAGGCAACAAACACCATATGCTAGGTTTGTGCAAAATGACTATCATTACATGCATGGTTAGGTGTAGCCATAAGCTTGGCTACACACAATCCAAATATTTGGACAGTCTGTACACCTGCCTGTCTAACAGAAGCCGTTCTCACGGTCTCGCTGGAAAACCAGCAGCCAATCAGTGCTCGCAGCCATTGGCCAGTGTGTTCTGGTGAAGGGGGCCTTGTCGGATACAATGGCAAAGTGGGGGATATTGCTGCACCACCATTGCCTGTGTTGGTATGGCTATCTGTCAGGGTGTTTGTTTTTTTTTTCAGCCCGCTGGGTTGAACAAAAAAAACTGTGTGTGTGTGTGTGTGTGTGTATGTGCCAAGCTTAATTCTCCTTGGCATCCCCTTATTAAGATAGATTTTTACTAGTCTGCAGCACAATTTTTACAACAATCATTCACAAATTTTACAGCAGAGCTCAGGCTGAGAGTGGGAAAAGCCTCACAAAGAGCCAATTGGTTGTGCAGCAGTGCTCATTTAGTGATGAGGGGCATGTGGAAAGGAGGAGAGGGCAAAGTGACAGATTAGCTCAATGGTGTTCTTAAACTGCCTAGTCGCAGGCTGAGGGAGGGACAAGACCTGTGAGCGGTGAAAAGTTAATTACCGTAATAAACTTCTCTTATTCTCTGTGGCACCTAGGTGAAGGTGATGTTGGCATACTTTGGGCAAGATCCCAGGAAATGCTGGGTACTGTGGTATCATCTTGCGAGCGTTTGGGTAACCAGCATTCCCCGGGATATCGCCTGAAGGATGCTGACTTCATGCCATGCGGCACGGAAGATGGAGGAGAGGTAATTATTTTAAATTTCAAACCCCCCCCCCCCCCGTGTGTGTGTGTGTTTTCTCCTCTGGGAGTGGTTTAAGATGGGGGGAGGGGAGAAGGAGCTTGTACTAATTAAGCTGACCTTGCATAAGGTGCAAGGTCCATTTTAACTGCAGTAGCAAAAAACTAGGTCTCCTTCCCCTGTCGGACAAGGATGTCCTGTGTGGTAGAGCTGTAGTAATCTCAGGACTGGATGGGCAGACCTACAAATCCTTTCACAGGTAAAACAGCCGACATATAAATATGTTGTTTGTCTGTTTATTTAACTGATTGCTTCAAATTCCTTGAAGAAACTCTGTTCTGGGATAAAGGGAGCCAATTGCTGCAGGTATATGAAGGGCAGGAACCCAGAGGTACCTGCACCAAAACTGTCCTCTAGTGACCAAATCTCAGGCCTTCTTGACAACAAAGCTTCTGCACTTCCTGGAAGCAAAAATAAAATTTCCCAGCCCTTCCTACCTACTGGACATTTCTATTGTCCAGTTTGTCTGTCCATCTTGGATCCCTTTCACACGGCTGTTCTGAAGAAATCTGCCTGTCAGTTCTTTAGGCAGATCTAAACGGAAGCTGAAGTTTTAGAAGGATGTAAACATGTGCGTCCCTTTCCACCCGCTTATGTGTGCCCACTAGTTCCAGACAGGAGCCTTTTCATAATCACATCTAAGCTTTCAGCTAATTTGCATTGAATGGCTGCTTACCTTTCTGATATCCATTCAGTGTTTTGGATTGCTGAAAATAATTCCAAAATGCTCTCTGCTGTTTTGAGTGGGCCAATTTTACATTTCAGATCGTTTAATGAGGCCTTGTGCACACTTGAGCTCAAACAGACATTTGACGTGGTGTGTGTTGTTTTTTGTTTTTTTATTTTATTTTTTCCCCTCCCTTTTTAAATGCCTGTATGTTAATCTATGTGTCTAAGCACATAAATGTGTTTACTCTTTCGTCCATGGACCGACACAGCTTCTCTATTGACATAGTGGTATTATCCGTTTAATTAGGAGTGACTAGGCAGAAAACTTGTAAAAAGTGTTGCATCACACCTTCTACAGTACCGCCCAGGGGGCGGACCCTCTGGGTATATCCCCTCAGTCTGCATCTTGCAGATCATTTTTTTTTTTCTGTCTAGCAAGGAGTAGGACATGGCTCCCTTCGGGCCCATTGGTCCGGAGGAAAAATATATTTTGCTACATTTATTTTTGTTTCCTGCGATCTTTGATCAACTGCCGACTGGGTGACAGGCTGGATCCTCGATCCTTGTAGTCTCCCCAGTTTCGGCCATCGAGCGTGTGCCGACCCTAGCTACACGCTGTGTTTTCCACGACATACCCGTTGCTCCACGGGTGGCCGGTGAGCCTACGCTCCAGGGCTTGCATTGGACCGCTCAGCTTCGGCTGACCTTTCGGCCGAGTCGCAGCAGCCTGCCCGGTGAGCGTCGCGCTCCAGGGCATACATATGATCATCCCCTTGGGTCCAATCACAGCATGCCTGGCCAACAGTCACCTTCCGTGCGTGGACGATGATCTGTTTGGAATGTCTTCCAGCATGATACATGCAGGATAGGCAAGTAAACTCCCCCTGCTTCGGCTGGGTGATTTGGCTGGACATTCCTGGAGAGACCAAGTAAGTGGTTGTGGCCCCTTTCTTCCCTCTCTCCTTGCCCTGGGCTTCTAGCTAAGGGTGCTGGGGGTCACCTAGGGGGTTCCACTGGAGCGGGGCTGGCTGTAACGAACATTTAAAAAAAGTAATTTCTGCGTGTGTGTGTCTGTGTGTGTGTTCCCCCTCCATGCTGTCGGCGGCCATTTTGCGGTGGTCCATGCCTGTTTCGGCCTCTAGTGACTACCCGGCGGCCATTTTCCTGTAGTTTCGCGTCTATAGTTATATCTCACCGCTCTGCGTCATTTTCTTGTAGTTCACACCCACTTGCCTCTATCGACTGATCGGCGGCCCTGTTATGATTCACGCTGTATGTACATACCGCCATCTTTTTGTGGTCTACGGCTGCTTTGGCCTCTATCTTCGGCCCGGTAGCCATTTTCTTGGAGCCCATATTATCTTCCATACAGCCGGTTGGCGGCCATTTTGCGAGAGTCTCCGGCCTCTAGGGTGCATTACACTGGCGCAAGGAATTCACACAGGAAGCGCTGATGAAAGAAGCAGACTGACACAGCAGCGGTGGGACAGCATCACAGGCGCAGCACACGGCAGCATAGCGGTACCGATCCAAGGGTGGCGAGTCCTCTGGGTGACCCAGCATCTCTGCAGAACAGGAGGGTGGCCTATTGATATCTTGCCTGGAGCCCTGTGGGTGTCAGCGCGTGGTCAGCATGGCATCTGAGCCAGATGTCTTCTCCCCTGAAACACCAGATTTAGCAGCTGGTGCCCCTGAGGTGTCTATGGACGCTATGTCGGCAATCCTAGAGGCGTTTGCTGCCAGGGTGGAAGCAGCACACGGGAATACAGGGGGTAGTAAACGCCCCTGTCCCTTGCAATCTTCTGGGGATATTTCTGAGACAGAACCAAGTCCAGCTGCGGCTCATGGCCCAGATTCTGACGCATCAGAGACTGCAGACCGTGACTAGACAGTGAGGATGACTCCAAGTCCAGGTCAGTACGCAAGACGGCTTTGGTATCCGACCTTATTACTGCAGTGCAGGATACGCTAAAGTTGGAAAATACTGCAGAAGCAGCAGAGACTCAGGTCCCCTTTGGGTTTCGTAAACCTGCCTGCACTGCTAAGATGTTCCCTTGTGTGTCTTATTTTGATAAACTCTTATACAAGGAATGGGAGAACCCACTGAGGGTTTTTACAGCCCCAAAGAGGTTTGCAGAACGGTACCCCTTTTGAGGAGAGTTTTCTGAAGAAATAGACCTCTCCCCCTATAGTGGACCCTCCGGTGTCCAGACTTAATAGAGCTACCACAATTCCAGTAGAAGGGGCTCCTGTTTTCAAGGACCCTGTGGATAAGAAGGCTGAAGCACTTGCTCGCTACCTATAATCAGTGGTAGGCTCGGCAGTACTCCTGGCATTGGCGGGGGCCCTAGTGTCTCAGACACTTACTGAATGGGCAAAATTGCTACTCCAGGGGTTAAAGGAGCGAGATGCTCCTCCTGATGAAATAACTTTGGCCGACCAGTTGGTCCAGGGCCTTAAGTTTGTATGCGAGTCAGACATGGATACTATTCTCCTGCTGTCAAAAGCTTTGGTTTATGCAGTAGCAATACGCCGCCTGATCTGGCTAAAGGGCTGGTCTGCGGACCAGACTTCCAAGAAAGCCCTGTTGGATCTGCCTTTTAAGGGCGACAGACTTTTTGGGGCCTCTCTGGAGGACATCATCAAGGATGCCAATGGAGGTAAAAGCACTTTGCTTCCTCAAACTAGCAAGGGGCCACGCCAAGGGCCCTCCTTTACTGCACGCAAAAGGGTTTTTTTTTTTTTCCATCCCCCTAGGGCGTCAGGGAAAAGACCCCAGGCCGACAAGGCGCCTGCCCAAGGACAAAAGCGTCCTTGGTCCCACAGACCCAACAAGCCTGCGGACAAATCTGCGTCCGCATGAAGGTCCGCCCCCACCCAGCTCTCGGGTGGGGGGGACGTCTTCGCAAATTCGTGACTCAGTGGACAGCTCTAGTCTCCGACAGGTGGGTTTGTGAAGTAATCTCCTCTGGCTACAAGATAGAATTTCTCTCTTGTCCACCGGACAGATTCGTCACCTCCAATCTCCAGCTACTACCGACCCGGTGGGAGGCCCTGTATGGTTTTTCCTGTTCCAGAACAGGAACGGGGTCAGGGTTTTTACTCAAATCTGTTTCTTGTGCCGAAGAAGGAGGGGGTTCGTCCAATCTTGGATCTCAGGGCCCTCAATTGCTTTGTGAAGGTACAAAGATTTCAGATGGAGTCGGTTCGATCTGTAGTCACGGCGCTCCGTCCGGGGGACTTTCTGGCCTCCTTGGACATCAAGGACACATACCTGCATGTCCCCATATACTCCAGACACCAGAGGTTTCTGCAATCGGGAAGAACCACTATCGGTTTGTGGCCCTCCCATTTGGCCTTGCTTCAGCACCCAGGAGGTTCACCAAGGTGCTCGCTCCGATTCTGGCACTTCTAAGACAGCGGGGTATCGCTATCGTGGGCTACTTGGGCGACCTTCTGCTGAAGGCCCCTTCAAGCTCAGAATTAGAGGTAAGTGTGTCCATTACCTGTCAGACTCTTCGAGACTGTGGTTGGATACTAAACACGCAAAAGTCAGTATTGGTGCCCACTCAACGCCTAGTGTACCTGGGGTTAATTCTGTATTTCTCAGAGGCAAAGGTATTCCTCCCTGTGGAGAAGTTGCAGACCCTTCGGGCTGCAGTACGGCAGCTGACTTCCAGGAATTGGTCGTCACTCCGTTTTTGCATGCGAGTGTTGGGCCTCATGGTAGCCTCCTTCGAGACGGTCCCATATGCTCAATATCACACTCGAGTGTTACAGAAGGAAGTTCTGTCCCGATGGAACAGATGTCCATCATCCTCTGGATTATCAAATCCGAGTGAGCCATCTAGTCAGGAGATCCCTGGTATGGTGGCTGACAGCACCGGCTCTTCTGGCCGGGAAGCCATTTCTTCCGGTTTACTGGATAGTGATCACGACGGACGCCAGCCTTACAGGTTGGGGCAGGGAGTCTGGGGTGTTCAGTCGGCACAAGGTCGCTGGACCCCAGAGGAATCCCGCCTGCCGATCAATATCCTGGAGATCCGGGCGATCAGGCTGTGCCTTTTCAGATAGTCTCAGAGGCTACAAGGGCGGCCAGTCAGGATCCAGTCAGACAACGCCACAGCAGTGGCATATGTCAATCATCAAGGAGGAACAAGAAGCTCAGCTGCAGCATCGGAGGTCGCTTGCATCCTGAAGTGGGCAGAGAGGAGTGTACCGGCACTGTCGACCGTGTACATTCCCGGGTGTGGAAAACTGGCAGGCGGACTACCTGAGCCGCCAGATGCTGGACCAGGGAGAATGGTCCTTACACCCGGAGGTGTTCCAATTCCTCTGCCAAAGATGGGGCACACCAGACGTAGATCTTCTGGCTTCCCGACTCAATCGGAAGGCATTGAGATTTGTGGCCCGGTCAAGAGACCCATGGGCAGACGCAACGGACGCGTTGGTGGCATTGTGGGGTCAGTATCGGCTAATCTATGCCTTCCCTCCCTTAAAGCTTCTTCCTCTTCTGCTCCGCAGAGTGGAGGCAGAGGGAATTCCAATGATCCTATTCGTCCTTGGTACGCCGATCTAGTACGTCTGGTAGCAGACGTCCCCTGGCGCCTACCAATACGGAAGGACCTGCTATCGCAATGGCATGGCTGTTGAGAACCAGGTACTAAGAGACCGGGGCCTATCAGATTCAGTAATCTCTACTATGAGAAGTGCTCGGAAACTGTCCTCTAGGAAGGTTTATCACCGCACTTGGAAGGCCTACATCTCCAGGTGTGAGGAAATGAAATGGCATCCGCGTACTTATTTGGTTTCCAGAATCCTGCTGTTTTTACAGCATGGGGTGGACCAAAGGCTTGCCTTAAGTACGATTTTTTTTTTTAAGGGACCGATATCTGCCCTGGCTGTCTTTTCAGCGACCCCTGGCGACTCACTCTCTCGTGAGTACATTTGTGCAGGGGGTTCGACATGTGGCTCCCCCGGTCCGTCCCCTGCTACCTCCGTGGGACTCGAACCTGGTCCTCTCGGTGCTTCAGAAGGCTCCGTTTGAGAATATTAGAGATATTCCCCTGTTGACACTTTCTCAGAAAGTGGTCTTTTTGGTGGCTGTTACGTCGGTTAGACGAGTCTCTGAGCTGGCAGCCTTGTCCTGCAAGGCTCCCTATTTGATTTTCCACAAGGATAAGGTGGTGCTGCGGCCGCAGCCTTCCTTTCTTCCGAAAGTCGTTTAGGCTTTTCATCTCAACAAAGACATTGTACTTCCATCCTTGTGTCCTCATCCGTTGAATCCTAAGGAGTCGGCGTTGCATTCCATTCCATTCCTTGGGTGTTGTCCGAGCTTTGAGAGTATACCTATCTGCTACTTCCCTGTTCCGGAAGTCAGACTCACTGTTTGTTTCGGTGGCTGGTCCCAAGAAGGGCCAAGCAGTCTCGTCGGCCACCATATCTAGGTGGATCCGACAGATCGTAATCCAGGCTTACGCCTTAAAGGGTCAAGCGCCCCCCTTTCCGGTCATGGCGCATTCGACCAGGGCAATAGGTGCCTCTTGGGCTTTCCGACATCAAGCGTCTGTTTCCCAATTATGTAAAACGGCGACTTGGTCGTCCGCTCACACTTTCACAAAATTCTACAAAGTTGATGTAGGTGCATTTTCGGATTCCTCTTTCGGTCGCAAGGTTTTGCAGGCGGCTGTTTAGAGTTGCAACTCCTCCGTTTGGAGTGCTGTTTTGGGGTGAAGTTTATTTTTATGCTGTTACCACCCCTCGTTTTTTTTCTCTGACACTGCTTGGGGACATCCCACTATGTCAATGGAGAAGCTGTGTCGGTCCATGGACGAAAGAGTAAATAGTATTTTTTACTCACCGTAAAATCCTTTTCTCTGAGTCCATGGACCGACACAGCACCCACCCCATCCTTTTTAAGTTTGTACTGCTTTTTGGCGAACTGATCTGTGAGATGCAGACTGAGGGGATATACCCAGAGGGTCCGTCCCTGGGCGGTACTGTAGAAGGTGTGATGCAACACTTTTTTTACAAGTTTTCTGCCTAGTCACTTCTAGGGCTGGGCGATTTTTTTTTTTCCCCCCAAAAAAAATCTGCGTTTTTTTTTTTTTTTTTTTTTTTTTTTTTTTTATAAAAAACTCGATTTTCGATTCGATTTTTTTTATTTTTTTTTATTATATTAATTAAAGTGCATCAACAAACAAAATTGCAAAGGCAAACCCTTTCTCTAACTGCAAAGTCAGTGTGCAACAAACACACAATATAATCCAGCGCTCATGGAACATACATTATTAACTATTGAAAACTCTTGAAACTCTGTGTGTGATTCCTTCTGTCCCAGCCTTGCTGCGATCCTGGCTCTGCATCCTTTTGGGTTGGAGGGCCCTCCACACGCTGGTCTGCCTGTTGTCCATCATTCAAGGTACTGTGCTCACACTGAGATCGTGCCACAGACTTTTTGACTTTTTTAACCCCTCCTTGCTCCACGGATGTCACTGCAAGTTTAACAAGTTTGTCACCACTGGCAACTGGAGAGTTAAGATTCATTTGCCCTCTGCACATTTGGGATTGGATCCCTCTCTTTATTGTGATAAATGGACTAAGCTTTTTTATCAATTCTTCAAGAGTTTTCAATAGTTAATAATGTATGTTCCATGAGCGCTGGATTATATTGTGTGCATGTTGTGTATTTTGTACTTCTGGGTACGGATTTTTTCTTGCTGCGCTGGATCCTGTTTTTTCCCCCTTTTTGGATACTTTGTACTTCCCAAAATATTTGGGATTTTTTTCTTCTTCTTCTTCTTATTATTATTATTATTATTATTATTATTATTATTATTATTATCATCATCCATTATATTTTTTTCTTTATCCACCAATTTAGCGCTTGTGACCTTTTGTTGTTTTTTGCAGTGTGCAACAAAGGTTGTTAAACATCCAAATTATTAATACTGTATTTGGATTTAGCTAATAAAACAACAAAAAATCCTGAGGTTACTCTTAGTTGAATTGAACTGTGTCCATGTCTCACTGTACCCTTGTCTCACTGTGCCCGTGTCTCACTGTGCCCATGCTTCAATCACTGTGCCCGTACCTGATGCAGATTTTCATGGTATACGGATTTTACTGCTACACCGGTGGCCATTCCAGTATTCAAAAGCTGCGCCTCCTCCTCGTCTGTGATAGGCGGAACACTCAATTTCCCAGCATTCAGTGTTCCGCCTATCATGGTCATCCTCATAACACAGACGAGGATGAGGGGATGTCCGTGATAGGCTGAATACTGCCTGCTGTGAAATTGAGTGTTCCGCCTATCACAGACGACGAGGACTCGGGAGGCGCAGCTTTTGAACACTGCAATGGCCGCCGTCTGTCTGCATGACACGCTGATCAGGTAGGCAGACGGCGGCTGCAGCGAGTAGATGTAATTGAGGTAACGCTGTCCAGTGCCATTCTGGATACGCCCCCTGCAGTCCTGCTACGGAAACTTTGAAGGGGGGAAAAAAAAAAAAAAAATCTAAAAAAATCGATTTTCTTCAAAACTGAATCGATTTGAGCTCAAAACTCGATTCAAGATTAAAATCGATTTTTTTCCCAGCCCTAGTCACTTCTTATTAACGGATAATACCACTATGTCAATAGAGAAGCTTTGTTGGTCCATGGACTCAGAGAAAAGGATTTTACGGTGAGTAAAAAAATCCTATTTTACAGGAGTTTAGAGGCAGAAAATGCACCATCACTTGTGTGTTCAAAAGAGTAGCGTTTTGGCTGAAAAAAAATGAGAAAATGGCTAAATGCGTGTAAACATGTCTAAACACGCTTAACGGATAAGTTCAGCTTCGGGAACATGTTGCTTGTTCCACCTATTTTTAGGGTAGAACATGTAACGTGCTCCTGCAGTGGCTCAGCGATCCAAGCCCTCTGGGACAGCAGTACGGGGAGAAGTTCCCCATACCAACTGTCACTGAAAAGAGCTAGGCCATGTGGGGCACCGCTCACACAGCCACGTCATTCATTCAGAGTTCTATGAATGAACTACAAGTACCTACATCTTTTGCGGCTCTCGGCTTATAGTTCTCAATGAACTGCCACGGCGCTGTTGAGTCAGTTTCTGTCGGTGTGAAACTACCTGCCAATACAATGAATGGGCAAACCACTTGCATCAAGGCTTAAAAAAAAAATTTTTTAATCTAGGAGCCAGCTAAAGTTAGGAGCCAGTTTTTATTTATTTTTTTTATTTTTTTTTACCAGTTGCCTACTGGGCCCTTTCACCCCCTTCCTGCCCAGGCTAATTTTAAGCTTTCAGCGCTCTAACACTTTGACAATTTCACGGTCATGCAACACTGTACCCAATTTTTTTTCCCAAACAAATGGAGCTTTCTTTTGATGGTATTTAATTACCACAAGTAAATTTTTTTTTTTTTTTTTTTTTTCTTCCTCACTGATGGTCGGTGATGTGGCACTTATGGTCGCTGATGGGGTTGTACTTACAATCTGGGCGCTGATAATTGGTGTAAATGTCCCCCTTCACAGGATAGCCTGTTATCGGCTTTCCTTCCGCTTTGACAGCGCAGAGGAAAGAAAATGCAGATAACTGCGTTTGTTTAAATGTGATAAGCTGTGTCCAATCATAACTGATCACATGGTAGAGGGTCACTGTGATTGATTTTTGATCACCTTTTTACCTTGACTTTTGATCAGCTGTGTCCGAAGAATACAGCGATCGCAAACCATGCCCAATGCCTTAGTTTGGGGTGACCGCGCTGTAACTGTCTTTCGGCTATAGCGGTGTCGGCAAGTGGGAGGTGTATGTGAACAGCTGACAAAAGCCCTAGCGCCAGGATACAATTTCTAATCGCAAATAGCGACCTGGTCCCTGGGATTTGTTGAGCCCTGGTTTACACTGACGGTGGGTAGAACATGTAACGTTGGAGACCTGCATGGCATCAAGAATCTGCTAATCGCTGGTGCAATACTTTTCAGGCTTTTACAGGCTTTTACCTGCAAAAAAATGTGCATTTATTACTTTATATTTTTTTCAGTGGCCAGAATAAGTGAAAACTCTGGCCAATAAAATATATAACCCCCCCCCCCCCCAAGCACTTGACGCCCCTAAACGCCTTTGCAAAAATGCGGTGTGTGTTTTTTTTTTTGTTTTTTGTTTTTTTTTTTTAAGCTGATTTTCTCCTAGCAGGAGAAAAGTGTTTATCAAAGCCCAAGTAAGCATGAGCCGACTCGTGATAGTGACTCCAATACTTCCTTTGACCTTACACTGTGCACATCCTGGTAGTTTTCCTTGTGTTTCATCATGATGACCTCACTGTGACTAACAGTTGAAAACTGAACTCCAATAAACCCAGCAAGTGTAACAAGAATAAAGGTTTTTGGAGGCAGAAAGTCACATTACAGACATCGTTACAAGTTTATTCACCTTTTTTCATTTTGGAAGCTATTTTTAAAATGTCAGTATAAATTAAAGCAGCTCACCTCATTGCTTACCTTGTCAACTGCGTTTTTTTTCTTGAGCCGGTCCAAAGATCCCGCCCGCAGGTTTCTGGTTCCTGGGTGGCTCTGTTGTCTTGGATGGTCCCTATGGAGCCACCTTTTAGGACACTACCTGAGCCTACATACACTGGCAACCAGAGAGGACTGGATGGAACATGCATGTACAGTGGCACTTGGAATTATGGGACATCAGGGAACTTTCTGTGTTGATGTCTCTCCCAGACAGAAAGTTGGGGAAGCTGCACAGACGGCTGTTAATTCTGATAGTTGCAAGTGTTTCTGGACTTTTTCTAATCATCAGGCTCGACTGGCCAGTACAAATGTACCTAAAAATGATAGCACTTCTTTAACCTGCTTGTAACACGTGGTGGTATGGTGTACAGGTCCTTCTCAAAAAATTAGCATATTGTGATAAAGTTCATTATTTTCTGTAATGTACTGATAAACATTAGACTTTCATATATTTTAGATTCATTACACACAACTGAAGTAGTTCAAGCCTTTTCTTGTTTTAATATTGATGATTTTGGCATACAGCTCATGAAAACCCAAAATTCCTATCTCAAAAAATTAGCATATCATGAAAAGGTTCTCTAAACGAGCTATTAACCTAATCATCTGAATCAACTAACTCTAAACACCTGCAAAAGATTCCTGAGGCTTTTAAAAACTCCCAGCCTGGTTCATTACTCAAAACCGCAATCATGGGTAAGACTGCCGACCTGACTGCTGTCCAGAAGGCCATCATTGACACCCTCAAGCAAGAGGGTAAGACACAGAAAGAAATTTCTGAACGAATAGGCTGTTCCCAGAGTGCTGTATCAAGGCACCTCAGTGGGAAGTCTGTGGGAAGGAAAAAGTGTGGCAGAAAACGCTGCACAACGAGAAGAGGTGACCGGACCCTGAAGAAGATTGTGGAGAAGGACCGATTCCAGACCTTGGAGGACCTGCGGAAGCAGTGGACTGAGTCTGGAGTAGAAACATCCTGGGCCTCCATAACACCTCAGCAGTGCCACAGGCTGGTTGCCTCCATGCCACGCCGCATTGAAGCAGTCATTTCTGCAAAAGGATTCCCGACCAAGTATTGAGTGCATAACTGAACATAATTATTTGAAGGTTGACTTTTTTTGTATTAAAAACACTTTTCTTTTATTGGTCGGATGAAATATGCTAATTTTTTGAGATAGGATTTTTGGGTTTTAATGAGCTGTATGCCAAAATCATCAATATTAAAACAAGAAAAGGCTTGAACTACTTCAGTTGTGTGTAATGAATCTAAAATATATGAAAGTCTAATGTTTATCAGTACATTACAGAAAATAATGAACTTTATCACAATATGCTAATTTTTTGAGAAGGACCTGTATATACACCCCAGTCCATTTGGATGCTGCAGCATTCCCAATATAACGAGGGCTCATTCACATAGCAGCATTGCACACTGCCTGTAAAGCAGGAGTATTCTGTACCATTCTAGTCAAAGCTGCAATTCAGATATCTGTAGCACTTTATATAAAGTTTTAGTGATAGAAATCTTATCAGCAGACTCAAACCATGAGTCTTTGTGACTGATGGTTTTGAATCCTACTGTATACCTAAGTTATGCAATATTTTTTTTATTTGGTGCTGCACTGACAGGTCAGATGACTCCTACCCATGTTCTGGAAACAGAACGTGTCACCAGTATACCATCTTTTACTTTTTTGAAGGGGTTTGTGAGCCATCACATCAAATGTCACACAGGCTTCCCTTCATCAGACAAGTTTGTCCAAATATTAGGGGTGTGCCAACTGGCAAGGGGACCTGGTTTACAAAATTTGGCTGCACAGAATTCCCCTATTGGAGGTATGCCATGCATTTTAACAGTGTTTTTAGCTGCTAGTCTGGAGTTAAGCTTTTAAAGTGTAGCTAAAAACAAACATTTTGTTTTTTAAAATTGGATAAAGGAAGGGAGGTTTATAACCCCCATCAGTGTGTGGTTTGTTTGTTTTTTTTGTTTTGTTTTTTAGGGAAGGGTTTGCCGTCTGTGGCCCATAAGGGATATTCTCCTCCATTCATTTGCTACAAAATCTTTAAGTAAGGAAATTGTGTGTGTGTGTGTGTGTGTGTGTGTGTGTGTGTGTGTGTGTATATGGGTGTATATGTATATGTATATGTATATGTGTGTGTGTGTGTGTGTGTATAGATAGATAGATAGATAGATAGATAGATAGATAATATATCTATATATATATAATCTCAGTACTTATACTATATGCTGACTGCTGTGTATGGTTCTCTAAGGAGTTCTCAACAGAGGGATTCATGTAATTGCTATGAAGGGACTCTGACACACTGTAGGATTTCTGGGCTTCCATCCACAATCATGTGGCCTACCCTGTAAGACCTTACAATACTTTAAGATGTTAGACCAAAAAAGGGGTCCATTTATTATATCTGAGAAGCGGAGCATTACAGCATGTGTCACACCCCAGTAATCTGAGTTCATACTCCGGGTTGCTCACCCAGCACAATGGCCACATGACACAAAGGAAAGAACTGAGAGTCCTAGTGTTTTTTGTCTCTTCTCTGGGTGAATGGTCAAAGACTTATTCATTACAATGAACCTGAACAAAGTCTTAATACCTTTTTGGTCACAGCTGTCAGATTATGTTGGTATATGCTTCCTGCTTGGAATTGTAAATTACACTTTGATTAGTGACAGTACAATAAGGTTTATTTATAAGGATGATGGAGGAATTACTTTGACCTTCTTTTTTCTATAGCAAATAATAAAGTTTTTAGACTCTCTTTGGGCAATAACAGTTTTTGCTCCTGACTTTTTTTTTTTTTTTTGTCTGTTTATTCTGATCGTCTCTCTGAAGTCCTATCTATGAAAAGTATTGCTTTTCTTGAATCTCCTAACTATACCTTTCCTGCAACCTAAATCAGACCTTTCAGTAACGTTCTAAATCTATGGATGAATTCTCAACATGCCACAATATACAGCCAATTGTTCAAAATGCTATATCAGTAAGTACTAGTCATTAAAGTGGATGTAAACCCAATTCGTGAAATTTGACCTAGGCACATATATCTGTAGTGTTTACTAGACTTGTGCACAACGGAAAAATTCGTTCCGTTTCGGTTCGTTTCTTTCCGGTCCTGTTGATTCGTAATCATTCGTAATTTTGCTAGACAGGATTTTTCGTGTTCGGACTCATTCGTATTTTTGCAAGCGACATTTTTCGTTGAATTTTTTGTTGCTTTATAATTCGTACTTTCGGTAGAGTACGTTGTTTTTCGTTGATTCTGGACACAACTCCTACTTTCGTAACTTTTTTTGGGTTCGTTGATTCGTAATTTTCCGTGTCTCTCTCACAACGACGCTGCCTATTATGCCTAATGTGCTTCGAATGGATTTGTACTTTTCTAAATACATAGCGGTTATTTGTAACGATTCGAAATCTCGTATTTTACTTTCGTTTTTTACATGCGGCTATAGGCTCCGCCCCTGTACACCATTTTGAGAGGGTTCAGCACGGTGAGGGAGAAGCAGAGAGCAGAGCAGAGTGTTATTGTGCTTCGAATGGATTCGAAATCTCGTATTTTACTTTCGTTTTTTACATGCGGCTATAACCTCCGCCCCTGTACACCATTTTGAGAGGGAGTTCAGCACGGTGTGGGAGAAGCAGAGAGCAGAGTGAGTGTTATTGTGCTTCGTATGGATTCGTACATTCGTAACTTTTTCATAACGAATTATGCCGAAGACATTCGGGCATTCGCTATTTGCGGTATAATTTATTTCGGATTCGGTCTTATTCGTAATTGCTTTGTTCGGAAATTCAAATGCTTCCGAATGTCCGAAAGTTGCTAAATTCGGACGAATTTCAATTCGTTACGAAACGAATTGCACAAGCCTAGTGTTTACTTATCTCTCTCCAGTCTTGTGTCTTTCTGCTATTTCATACCTCTGACGGCCTGAAATTTGTAGTGGTGGGTCAGAGTGGCTTGTCTTGGCACAGCACAGCTCTGCACATTCCTTCCTCTGCCTAATGTGGAGGGGGGTGTGTGCCTTTCCTCCAATTGGCTGTCAAACAGTGTATGCCAAGACTTCACTCCTACTGCTGAATGAGTCTGAAAAGCTGAAGACAGATATGCATGTAAAACTTATGTAGGGAGATTGGTTTCATCCCTGTGTATCATCTGAGGCTGTTAACTTCACTGGTTATAGGGAGATGGTTTACATCCACCTTTTTAAAGAGCAAGAAAAAAAAAAAAAGACCCTGCAAGACAAAGGCAATAATGAGCTAGTATGCATAGCATACTAGCTCATTATGTAGTACTTGCCTCCGATCGAAGCCGCCGTCCACGTCTCCCCCTCCGGCCGCCTACATGTTGTCCCGCAGGGATTTCCATGTATCGCGGCTCCGGCGCTGTAATTGGCCGGAGCCGCGATGACGTCACTCCCGCGCATGCTCGCGGGAATGGCACAGTACAACTGAAGCAGCGGCACACAGTGCCGCTGCTTCAAATATCTGTACCGACAGACTTTGCATCTGTCAGCTTGTAGTTCTCAGTGAACTTTCATGGTGCTGTTGGAAGCTCTAGGTAGTTCATCGCTGTTTCCTTTTAGTGTATCTGCCCGACAGTACAAGGTGCAAGCAGACAGCTCACACGGACAGTCTGCAGGAGTCTTGCATTGCACCTAGATCTGCTGATCGCGGATGCAATGCAATGCAAACGGGGGCGGATCCAGAGTCTTTTCTCGGGAGGGGCACTGCCAAAAGTTTTTTTTGTTGGAAATTTATCGGGGAAATGGCTGGTGACGGCGCTTCAATCATCCCGGCACCATGGTTGTTATGGTGTCAGGATGATTGAAGCGCATTATTTCTATTATTACATTGTAATAAAATTTAAATAGTTTAATGCAGAATCAGTGGGAGCCCCGAGTGTGTCACTTGCCACCGTCGCCTGCAATTAGTGGGAGCCCTGAGCGTGTCACTTGCAACACGTTGTGGATTGTCACTTGCCACACCTTGTGGATTGTCACTTGCCACATCACCTGCCACACCTTGCGGATTGTCACCTGCCACATCACCTGCCACACCTTGCTGATTGTCACTTGCCTGCCACCAGATGCAGATTGTCATTTGCCACGTCACCTGACACAATTTGCGGATTGTCACTAACTTGCTTGCTAAGGTGTAGTTTTGGTTGTCTCTTGCTGTGTCCCAGACTCCCAGAGTCAGGCAGCAGAGAGATAATGTAATCTCTCTGCTGCCTGCACAGTGAGGGTGGAAGTCACTGCAGGAATGCAGGGCAGGCACGGGCAGTGAGAGATGATCTCATCTCTCTGCTCCCCCGCTCCCGGCTAGCTGATTGGCCAGCTGCCACACTGAGCCTGCTCTCTCACTCTCACCTGCACTGCCATGCCAACACACTGAGCAGCACGATCTGCCCACGAACCGCACCGCCCGCCCGCAAACCGCGCCACAAGCGGAGCCGCCCACTTTCTTACCCGTCTGTGGAGCCGCACGCTATCGCACCTGCCCGCAGAGCGGCCCGACGTGACTCACTGACACTCGTTGCTAGACGCCAAGCGGCCCAGGCGTTAGCAACGAGTGCAGGGAAGAGGCTCCACCCACCTCCTCCTCCGCTCCTGGTATCGTGTCAGTGCGCCGCGTAACTACATTAGACGAGTCTCTCTCTCGGCGCCGCTGATCGGCTGATGTGAGAAACTGAGAGAGAGACTCAGAGAGGCAGCGGCAGCCGCAGAACAAGTACTGTATATACTCGAGTATAAGCCGACCCGAATATAAGCCGAGGCACCTAATTTTACCCCAAAAAACTGGGAAAACTTTTTGACTTGAGTATAAGCCTAGGGTGTCCATCTGCATGCCTCACTGTGCCCATGCCTCACTGTGCCCATGCCTCACTGTGCCCATGCTTTACTGTGCCCATGACTAGACTGATGTTTAACATGGGAGTCTATGGAAGGAGTGCCCAGCTTTGAAAAAGCGTTTCTCTCCGGCCGTAAGTCTCTCAGACACCAAACTTTGCACACTTGTAGAGGAGATATAGGGCTATATGTGTGCCAGGTTTGGGGTCCAGGGGACCTACGCTCGGCCGGTACTGGGTCCGCAAAGTCACCGGAGAAATTACCGTTTAACATTGGAGTCTATAAGAGGGGTGCCCGGCTTTAAAAAAATCAGTGCTCCCCGGCCGTAGGTCCCCCAGACACCAAACTTTGCACACTTGTAGAGGAGATACAGGGGTATGTGTGTGCCAAGTTTGGGGTCAAGGGAACCTATAACTGGCCGGTACTGGGTCCCCAAAGTTCGGGAGATCAGGCGCTAAAAAAAAAACCCAGAGCAAGTGAGTGTGACAGATGGTCTCGGGGGGGGGGCAATTGCCCTGTTGCCCCCCCCCCCCCGGATCCGCCACTGAATGCAATGCTTTGCAGGCTACTAGTTAAAAAAATAAAATTCAATTTTTAATATTTTTTTCTCACCTGTGATTGTTGGTGTATCTAAATCTGCCACTCCCTCCCCCCAGACTGATAATGCTGCCGTCCATAGGTGCCTCCTGTGCTCCTTTTATTCAGAGTGGGGGCACTTTAATATAGGGCATGGATATGCAATTAGCGGACCTCCAGCCGTTGCAAAACTACAAGTTCCATCATGCCTCTGCCTCTGGGTGTCATGCTTGCTGCTGTCAGAGTCTCGCTATGCCTCATGGGACTTGTAGTTTGGCAACAGCTGGAGGTCCACTAATTGCATATCCCTGATATAGGGAGTGTGATATTGGGAAGATCAGCCGGTGAAACCGAGAAATAAAGAAAACGATTACAGCCACCACATCTAATTGGTAAGCTTTTGGTTTGTTTAGTACTGTACATAATACATAGCCCCCCTCTTTCTCCTGTCTGAAACTTTCATAGCAGAACAACACACGGATTAGCTGTGTGACCAATGTTCACATTTATCTCAAGGACGTATCCTCCCAAGTTGCTGCATGTGTACTTTGTGGCTTTCCTTAGTACAGTCTTTATCCAGGATGAGATTACAAGAAGTCGTCATGCAGTCCAGAAACTTCATACACAAAGTTTCAATTCCCTGTGCAGGCTCATGAGTACCCAGAATATTCCAGCTTTGCTGGATAAGCACTCTGTACAGTGGAATACTAGATATATTTCATTGTTGAGAAATGGAAAGTTAATTGTTTACTCCAGTAGCTTTTTTCTCTGGTCCTAGCTATCATACTTCCGTTTTCCATTGGGCACAGTAGATAATTAACAAAATAAAGTGCATAACAAAATAAAATAGGAGGGGGAGCTCTATTTACAGAGAATTTAATCTCGCTGCCTTACCTTGTGATATCACATTTGTACTAAAGATTGTTTTAACCACTTAAGAGCAGGACCTATTTTTCAGACTCTGTGTTTAAAATCTTTTTTTTTTCTGTTTTTGCTAGCGAATTACTTGGAACCCCCAAACATTATATATTTTTTTTTCAGACACCCTAGAGAATAAAATGGCAGTTGTTGCAATACTTTGTCACCCGGTATTTGTGCATCGGTCTTACAAGCGCACTTTTCTTGGGATGGGGGGGGGGGGGGGGGAATTTGAATTAAAAAAAGACCACGGTAAATTTAGCCCAATTTTTTATTTTTTTAGTCAATCATTGCTTTGCTTTGTACAGGTGAAGTGGTTATTGATGTTCACATACACCTATCACCCAGCTGCAAGAATGTTCTGATTCTTGCCGCTGGAATCCGGTGCATGCACATATTCTCCCATATGAAGGAGGCCTAAAGCTGGTTGAAAGTGATTGAAAATTGCTGTTTAAGGTTGTCCCAGACTGCTTACCAAGAGACTCGGGTAGCTGAGTTTTCAATACATGGTCTCACACACTCATCTGCTAGTTGCACATCAGCAGGAATGAAAGTTAAAGACCTTTTTATTTCTATAGACAGTAGTGTGAATCGTTTGTGTCACTACAAGTGTATAGTCTGTAATCTGGAGGTTAAATAGGAACACCTTTTAGGTGACTAAGGCCCCTTTCACACTGAGTCGTTGAAAAAACGCAAACAAATTCTGAGTTATTTTACCGCGTTTACTGCGTTCGCGGTAAAAATAGCGCTAACACCTATGCTTTTTACCGCGTTATTCATTTCAATGGAGATAGGCGTTTTTACAGCGCTATTTTTAGCACCCTAAAGATGCTCCAAAAAAGCTGTTTGCAGGATTTTTTCCAACGCAGAGCCAGCAAAACGCCTCTGTGTGAAATCCCTCAGGGCTTTCACATAGAGAATGATGGGGCAGGATTATTTCAGGCATTTTTACAGCAAAAACGCGGTAAAAACTCCTCAGTGTGAAAGGGACCTAAGACATTGGGGTGGGAAGAGGGTCATGAGAGTTCACAAAACAGAAAGAGCTTAGAAAGCCCAGGAGGTGTTTGTTGCTAGTAATTGCAATGTTCAGCTCTAATGTTGTGCTTTTTGTACGTCTGACCTCCATTAATAATCTAGAAGTATTTTCAGATAACAGAGTGCAACCAAGGTCTCGGTGCAGCTTGTCGGCTCTCCCTGAACAACATTGCAAGGGTGTGCATAAAGTCCAGAGGCCCCAAATATGTGTATGTGTGAGATGGAGTTAAAAACCTACTTGCTCAAGTCCTGGCTTCCTTTGCCATTGGGTCATGCCATGGGTACCATGGCTATGGCCACACAGTCTCTGCTCAAGTTGTCTGTTAACACCTCCTTCAGTATTTTTCAAGGCATCGTGTTCTCTTTTAAAGTGGAACTCCTGATAAATCCTAACTATAATTAAACCGGCTCCCAACACCATTCTTCTAAGCCTGTTCTAATTACCCTGCAAAGCTAAGATTTCTGTACTTATGCTGAGGGTGCTCCAATCCAGTCACATGATCAGCTCCCAGTGCCAGCTTTAGTATAGAAGAGGGACAACTGACAACGGATGCCCCATAGTAAGCCTATGGGTGACATCACCGCCCACGCTCTGCAGGCATTGATGATATGTCCTTCACTGAAGCTGGCCGCTGGAGAGATCATGTGACCAGATCGAAGCGCCCTCAGCATAGGTAAGTATAGGCATTCTTCTATAGGGTAGTAAGAATCGGCTTTAGAATAGGGGTGAGAGCATGTTTAAGTACACTGTAGTTAGGATTTGACTGGACATCTACCTTAACCATTTCAGCTCTGGAAGGTTTTATCCCCTTCATGATTAGCCCATTTTTTTGCTATTCAGCACTGTGCTAATTTAACTGGCGATTGCACGGTCATGCAACGTTGCACAAAAAAAATAAAAATAAAATGTCTTCATAAATTTTGACCAAACTGTATTCTGCTACATGTTTTACATTTTTTTTATTTTATATATTTTACTACTAATGGAGAAGATCAGCAACTTCTAATGGGATAGTGACACTAACCGTGATCAGTGCTAATACTATACACACTTACTGTACTAATGACACTGTCTGGGAAGGGGTTAACGTCTATTGCTATCAAGAGGTTATAAGTGTGCCTAACAATGTGTAATGTGTCTAAAGTGTGCTGCTTTTTACTAATGATCTGTTTCTCATCCCTGCAAAGCAAACTGACCGCTCCTTCTGTACAGAGCTCTGTGTTGTCTACCAACACAGAGCTCTAGGCTGTGACGATCTGCAGGTCCCAGCCAGGACTTGCTGACAGGCTCCTGCTATGTACAACCACCTGGATGTAGGTAGTGATGTACAGGTATGTCACTTTGCCTACAGCGGCTGCCCGTCTGCAGTACATTGCGGGCGGTCGGCAAGCGGTTAAGATTTTCATTTATTCTTGTCTTTTTTTTCAGCTCATGTAATGCTGGCCACACACGGCTTAAATTTCAGGTGATTCTGCAGGAAATAGCCAAAACTGAACTGTGGGTGTTGCTGTCTAACATAAATAAAGGAGTCTGGAGGAAAATTCTTGGCTGAACAGTGACGACAGCCAAACCTCTGCAGTCATAATAGGTATTCTGAAAGCTGCAGGTGCCAGCTGTCAGAATACAACTGGTGTCATTTGGAATTCCTCCATCCACGCTGTTTAGTGCTGATAATGGAGTCTATTGATTTTCTCAGCTTGCAGACTGATTTGGAGAAATATTAATTGTAAGGCTACCCTAACGTTCCTGAATTTACTGTACTAAAGATGTTGCATAGTGTTAAACTGGCCTCAATGCACATTTACACTTGGACTGTCAGTGTTCAGTGCACGGTGACCTGACTTGTGATTTCTTACTGACAGGTTTTATGGACTTGGAACACGTCATCAACAGAAAAATGGATCTAAAGAGGAAGGCGGAGGTAAACATCTTGTTCTATCTGCTGAACCTAAAGCTTCAGCAAATGCACTGCTTGGCTGCATTATCTATTGTAGTATTGCACATTTGTGAGAAAGTATACCTGAAATAGACTGCTGGTACATACTAAAATCTGGGAATGCACTCAACCTCACTGGAACAGCACTGTGGTGCCAACAACCGCCTTTATCCTGTATCAAGAAAATAAAAAAAATCTGTAGGAAAGGAAAATGTCTATTTGCAAGTTCAGAAATAAACATAGATGTTAAAGGGTAGGGCCACCCTTTAGGCTTCAGTTCTGTGTGGGGCACAGCGGGCTGAGTTTTTTGCCTTTTTGACTTCCTAAATGCCTCCTATATCCCCAACAGCAACATCCCTATAGGATAACTAAAACCCAACTGTTCCTGGGAAGTTTGGGTGTTCTTGCTTACCGATTCCTAATGAAATAAAATCCAACAAGGATAGTGGAGAACAATTCCTAATGGCATCAACACATGTGCAGACCCAGGAACTCATAATGGAGGT
Organism: Rana muscosa; assembly: GCA_029206835.1. NCBI lineage: Eukaryota > Metazoa > Chordata > Amphibia > Anura > Ranidae > Rana > Rana muscosa. The sequence goes on from CM055120.1 coordinate 165,249,376, forward strand.
CTCCTCAACACAGAGTTTTGGAGAAATACAATAAACCATTTTGCCTTTCCAGGATCTACTTAAAAGCATAATCTAAATTTTATGGTCACTGAGCTTTTTATTTTCTATAAATTCTATACATGAGAGAAAAATGCATGTCTTTTCATTGCTATATTTAAAGTTTTTCCTCTTGCCCTCTAGCTTTTAAAGAGTGAGTTAATGAAAGAAGTAGACATTCACTTCGATGATTTTGTGAACAATTTGATTGAAGAATCCACAGCTCTAGAAGCCTCCACTGCAGCCACAAACTTCTACCCTGGAAATGGAGAAAAAGATGGCAACAAAGTAAGGTAATAAAGAATAAATGATTGGCTTGGATTTAATTTCTTTACTCGCTTTGAGATTTGCCTTCCTGTAAACCGCAAAACCTTCTTTTTTTTTTTTTTTTTTGTATTGCACAAAGAAAAAAGGGATACAACCTCTATTTGTATTTATATGTCCCAACTATGGAGATCACTTCAGTAAAATAAGGAAGGGTTATGACCTCTGTCAGGTTGTTGGTACAGTTTGTGGCTTCCTATCTCAGTGACAACCCCACAAACATTGCTTCTGAGAGTCCATAGTTTAGTTGAACATGGTGTCCTAACTCAAAGAATAATTAACCCATACCGAAGGGTTCTTTGTATAGTAAGTTGGCCGACCCATTTGCTGGTAATGTGTCTTGGCAGGCCTCGGACTACAGGTCACCATGGCATTCTTGTGCTTCCTCTTGCAGTAGAACCTATTGTTTTATGTTTAAATTTGCAATAAGCAAAGTGATGGAAATATCATTGTAGTAATACCATTGTTTTATTTCTTCACATATGCTTGCCATTTAAAAAGCTATGCCAAGGAAAAGAGTGCATTTTTTTTTTTTTGCATTCATTTCTTATTGTGTATAGAGATAATGCCCACATTTGGGAGTATTGGCAATGAGCCTTTCCTATATGCGCTCCGCAACTGCAATGTCGATTTATACTCAAGGGGCAAAAGATTGTTCTGTATGTTTCCTGAGTTCGCTACTCCCCCTTTCATAATGACTCGTACAGCCAACTCATACTATAAACATATATAACCGCTTTGACGTTGCTGTAATTTTCACTTATAAACAGCATTGTAGATGCTGCAATCTGACCATGGTTAGTTGATAATTGATTTGACGTATTCTTGCATTCCCTGTAAGGGTAGTAAAAATTTTAATTGAATTCCTTCATTAATAAAGTGAGTACCTGCCTAATGCTATGCAGTCCTTTGTAATAATGAACCATTTTGTATCTAATATATCTCCTATGCGGTGGTTTTTCTGCGTTGAGTAGCTATTCCAGTGCAGTCCCACAGCATAGATGAGGCAAAATACATGGTCTCCTACGCGCCACTGCGTTGCAGTTGTGTATGGGCACAATGTGCTGAAAAGTACTGCATGCAGTACTGTTTTATCAACCCAGTGCAGTGTGAGGCAATCCACTGCCTTGCTCCGCACAGCTGGCATTTGAACTTTGAGATATCTGTGTGACCGCTCATTAAAGTTTGTTTAAATAAAAAAAAATCCAGGAACCGGTGCAATTCGCCGAGCGATGTGCTCAGCGAATTGCACAGCTTCCTGTATTTATTTTTCGTACATCACGGGACACAGAGCGATATAGTCAGTACTATGTGGGATTATATAGATTACCTTCAGGTGCTGGCACTGGCAACTTCCAAACAGGAAGTACCCTCCCCTATATAAGCCCCACCCATCCGGGAGTACCTCAGTTTTTTGCCAGTGTCTAAGGTGTTGGCCAAAGAGTAACATGTGTTTTTTCACTGGGCTTGCGTACAGGTTCTTTTGGGCCTCAGCAAGCTATTCTGGATCCGACCAAAAAAGCTTCATAGCTAAACGGTCGGTACCCGGGCCTTGCAGAGAAGAGCAAGGTTTTGCCTGTAATGCCCAGCTCTGGTCATACCCACGACCAAGATGTTTTCTGTGCAGGGTGCTATACAGGTCCAGGGGAGTGGAATCCTTGGGAACCCGGTCCCTGAAGGTCTACGTACAATGCCTGCCGTGAGAGGTGAAGTTTGGGCTCCTGTGGACCAAACAGAGTCCTGCGGCGGGGAAAAGCTAAGTGGGGGCCCCTCAGGAACTTGGTTCTATTGAGGGGACCCCCAAGCCTAATATGTCTTTCTGCCTGTTACCTAGACGGTATTCCCGCTAATAGCTGTATATGCCTAAAAAAACTGCTAAATCCTAGAAATGTTTTTTCATAGAGGAAGTTAAAAAAAAAAAAGACAAGGTGCGGTACCTGTGTTTGTCCACTAGAGGCCGCTGTGGAACGTCTTTTTTTTTTTTTTTTCCCTGGGACTATTCCTTCCATGGTAAAAGTCCAGGCAGATGGTAAGCTCTCTGTAAGGGAAGCTGCATCCTTCTGTCATGTTGCCTAGAAAGTCTCTTCCATCCCCGGGTCCTGGTGGAAACAGGGACCCTGGCTCCTCTCCCTGGATAGTGCCGATAGCGCACATGTGCACGCGCGCGCACACGCTTTCTTTTATAAAGACAGGCCGCAAAAAGGGGCGGAGCCGGGCGGATGACGCGCCCTGTGCGCCGGGCGCTTCTGCGCATGTGCGAGCGTCCCAGCAAGGTAAAAGGACTCAGTCCAATGCACTAGCTGTGGAGAACAGAGCAAAAGAGGGGGCTGGTAACATGTCATAGCAGGTTTACAGCAGGCGGTTGATACAGGCATCCCCCTAGAAAGGCACATTGGTAGACACCCACTGATACACATAGCAGCAAATTTCATTAGACTATTTCAGTAAAGGGTGTACTGCGGCTGGAATACCTCAGCTTTGGACTAAGGAATATGCTGCCTAAAAAACTCCGGGACTTACCTCTCAGGAAGTGTAAGGGGTCTCCATCGGGCTCTGAGGATCTGGAGCAGGCATCTGCACCTACCTCCCCTGAGAAATCAGAGGTTAGCACCCATAGAGAACCCCCAGGAGTGCCAGGTATTATGTCTGTCCTCAGTCCACCTGCTCCTGTGTATATAACAGAGGAGGTTTTTGCCTCAACTCTGGGAGGATTGGAGGAAAGATTGGCAGCGTTGATCGCTTCTTCCCTACGGGAAAGAAAGCGCGCCAGATCTCCGTCACCTCCGTCAGAGTACCTGTTGGCAGAGCAACAGTCCCAAGAAGGGATTGACCTACCTGAAGGGGATCAGGATGAGGTTGACTCTGTCTTTGAGGAATCAACAGTAGAAGAACCATTCTCAGCATCACAAGCTGAAAGATTATGGGTTCAGACCCTAACTGACATGGTTCGATCAGCATTTAAAATGCCTCTTGTTGAACCATCAACTACTTCTGTCTCCTCCATTGGGGTCGCTAAAAGCTCCCCAGACTAATTGTTGCTTTCCAGTTCATCCGTTACTGGAAGGACTTATATACCAGGACTGGGAACATCCTGATAAACTATTTGTTCCACCTAAGAGATTTCAGGTGATCTATCCCATGGAGGATAAGTTCACCCAAAGATGGAGTGTTCCTACGGTGGACGCAGCCATCTCTTCTGTGAACAAATCACTGACATGTCCAGTAGATAATGTTCAAATGTTCAAGGATCCAATAGATAAAAAAATGGAGTCCTTGTTAAAATCTGCTTTTTCCACAGCAGGGGCGGTTACACAGCCAGCAGTGGCAGCCATTGGGGTTTGCCAAGCTTTGAAGGATCAGATGAAACTGATCTTAAGGGATTTGCCAGACCAGCAAGCCCAGGCTCTGGCTGATCTGCCTAGAGCATTATGCTTTGCGGTTGACGCCATCAAGGATTCCATCCATCAGGCCTCCCGCCTCACGCTGTCTTTGGTACATATGCGTAGGCTTCTGTGGCTCAAGAACTGGTCTGCTGAGGCTCCCTGTAAGAAGCTCTTAGTTAGCTTCCCATTTCATGGTGAACGCCTATTTGGCGAAGACCTGGATAAGTATATCCAGAAGATTTCCAGTGGTAAAAGTACTCTTACCGGTTAAAAAGAGGTCTAGAGGTCCATCTTTTAAGAGGCCTACCTCTCCAATCCCTGGGACATCTGCTGCTAAGCAGTTCCGACGGCCTCCTCGGTCAAACTCCGGAGGTAAAGATCAGGGACAATCACAGGGTAACAAAAGACCCTGGATCCGAAGAGGTACTAAACCAGCCTCCAAGTCAAGCCTATGAAGGGCTGCCCCCACTCAAACGGGTGGGGGGAAGACTTTGGTTGTTCGCAGAAACCTGGCGGGAGACGATCAGAGACAGATGGGTGCTCTCCACTGTAACTCTGGGATACAAGTTGGAGTTAAAAGAATCTCCTCCTTCCCATTTTATGTGGTCAGGCATGCCAAAAGACCCTCTAAAAAGGAGGTCTCTCCTGTTGGCGTTAGAACAACTATTGCTCCAAGGAGTAATTATGCAGGTTCCTATGGAAGAGTGGGGGTTGGGTTTCTACTCAAACCTTTTCACAGTCCCGAAACCAAACGGGGACATAAGACCCATATTGGATCTAAAGGGTCTAAACAAATTCCTGAACATCCGATCCTTTCGGATGGAGTCGATCCGGTCGGTAGCCGCTGCCCTACAAGGGGAAGAATGGTTAGCCTCGATCGACATCAAAGATGCTTACTTGCATGTTCCCATCTTTCCAGGTCATCAAAGATTTCTACGCTTTGCGGTAGAAGGGCGCCATTTTCAGTTCAGAGCCTTACCCTTCGGTCTGGCCACAGCACCACGGGTGTTCACAAAAATTCTGGCCCCACTGGTGGCTGATCTAAGAACACGAGGTGTAACGATAATGGCATACCTAGACGACCTGTTGTTGATGGACCACTCAGTTGCCAAACTAGAGGTGGTAATTCTCGATACGATCAGGTATCTAGAATCTCACGGTTGGATCATCAACCTGGGCAAGTCAGCCCTACAGCCAGTCAAAAGTCTGGTGTACTTAGGGCTACGGCTGGATTCAGACCAGAGGAAGATTTTCCTACCTCAAGACAAAGTATCCTCTTTGAGGGACTTGGTCCGCCTACTTTGTGCAAAAAGACAGCCGTCCATACGCCTGTGCATGAGGCTGCTGGGAAAGATGGTAACATCATTCGAAGCTGTGCCATACGCCCAATTCCACTCAAGGAATTTGCAGAGGGCCATACTGTCAGCCTGGAACAGAAAGGTTCAGGCTCTAGACTTCCCGATGTCCTTATCCCCTTCCGTTCGGAAGAGTCTCTGCTGGTGGTTGATCCCCCAGAATCTCCAGAAGGGAAAATCCTTCAGTCCGATTTCCTGGAAGGTGGTCACTACAGATGCCAGCCTTATAGGCTGGGGGGCAGTACTGGAGCAATGGTCTCTCCAGGGCAGATGGTCAGATACAGAAAAGACCCTGCCCATCAATCTCTTAGAGATACGAGCAGCCCGGTATGCCCTAGTAGCATGGACATCCAAACTCCTAGGGTCCCCTGTCAGAATTCAATCAGACAATGCCACGGCAGTGGCATATATCAATCATCAAGGGGGCACCAGGAGTCGTGCAGCCTAGAGGGAAGTAAGTCACATCCTGGAATGGGCAGAAAAGCATGTCCCATGCATATCAGCTGTCTTCATTCCAGGGGTGGAGAATTGGAAGGCGGACTTTCTGAGTCGCCAACAGTTATGCCTAGGGGAATGGTCCCTTCATCCCCAGGTCTTCCGAGCAATATGTCAGCGGTGGGGAACACCGGATGTAGATCTGCTAGCATCCAGATTCAACGCAAAGGTGGACAGATTTGTCTCCCGGACAAGGGATCCCCTCGCTTGCGGCTCAGATGCTCTGGTGTTCCCTTGGGATCAGTTCAAACTGATATATGCTTTCCCTCCGCTACAATTGTTGCCTCGACTCCTTCGCAGAGTCAGGTTGGAAAAGAGGCCGGTGATCCTGGTGGCTCCAGCGTGGCCCCGAAGGGCCTGGTACGCGGAGATTGTAAAAATGTCTGTGGGAGTCCTTGGACCCTTCCACGTCGTTCGGACCTGCTTTCGCAAGGACCGATAAACCTAGAGTTAGTAAGGAAGGGTGGTATAACGGCCTGGCTATTGAATCCCACATCCTAAAAAAGAGAGGTCTCTCTAACTCTGTGGTATCTACTATAATCAATGCCAGGAAGCCTGTATCCAGGCAGATTTACTATAGAGTCTGGAAGGCGTACATCACTTGGTGTGAGGCCAGGAAATGGCATCCACGTAAGTACGTTATTGGCAGAATTCTGGACTTCCTGCAGTGGGCTGTAGACAGGAAGTTTGCCTTAAGTACTATCAAGGGTCAGGTTTCGGCCTTGTCAATACTATTTCAAAGGCCCTGGCTATGCATTCACTTGTCAAATCCTTTGTACAAGGGGTGACTCGTATTATTCCACCGGTTAAAGCTCCCATATGCCCATGGGATCTAAATTTGGTTCTATCGGTTCTACAAAAGCAGCCATTTGAACCTTTGTGACACATTTCCTTGGTCCTACTCACCAGGAAATTGATATTTTTAGTAGCCATATGTTCGGCTAGAAGAGTGTCGGAATTAGCCGCCATGTCCTGTAAAGAGCCATATCTAGTCATTTATAAGGACAGAGTAGTGTTACGTCCTCATCCAGCCTTTCTTCCTAAGGTGGTATCGAGGTTTCATTTGAACCAAGATGTGGTTCTTCCTTCCTTCCTTCCTTCCTTTTACCCCAAACCTAGTTCGGTAGAGGAAAAGTTATTACATTCTTTGGATGTAGTAAGAGCAGTTAAAGCTTATCTAAAAGCCACTGCTCAGATTCGTAGAACGGATACTTTATTTATTCTGCCGGAAGACCCCAGAAAGGGTCAGGCAGCGTCAAAATCTACTTTAGCCAAGTGGATTCGACAGGTCATAATGCAAACCTATGGCTCGAAAAAGAGACCACCTCCGTTCAAAGTTAGGGCGCACTCCACGAGAGCAGTTGGAACTTCATGGGCAGTGCATCACCAGGCCTCCCTGGCTCAAATCTGTAAGGCCGCAACATGGTCTTCAGTACACACGTTTACTAGGTTCTACCAGGTGGACGTTAGAAGTCAGGAGGATATCGCCTTTGGGCGCAGTGTGTTGCAGGCCGCAAAAGATCCTCATGTCTGATGGCGCCCAGCTTATGTATGGTGTATCCCCCCCCCTCATTTGGCATTGCTTTGGGATGTCCCACATAGTAATGACTATGTGGCTCTGTGTCCTGTGATGTACGAAAAAGAAAAAGGGATTTTTAGAACAGCTTACCTGTAAAATCCTTTTCTTGGAGTACATCACGGGACACAGAGCTCCCACCCCTCTTTTTGGGGACACGTATTGCTTTGCTACAAAACTGAGGTACTCCCGGATGGGAGGGGCTTATATAGGGGAGGGTACTTCCTGTTTGGAAGTTGCCAGTGCCAGCACCTGAAGGTAATCTATATAATCCCACATAGTAATGACTATGTCGCTCTGTGTCCCGTGATGTACTCCAAGAAAAGGATTTTACAGGTAAGCTGTTATAAAAATCCCTTTTTTTATTTTTTCATGACTGCGCTGATCTTTGCCCAACCACTTTGCAATGTAGCAGCTGGTTTGAAGCAGCCCTGAGCTTATTACTTTTGTGTAGCATTGCTGCTGTGCATAGAACTGTAATAACACAAAATATTATTTTTCCTTAGGGCAGGGGTCAGGCCCCCACCTGAGCATGGGAAGCTGTTTATGTCGAGACGTTCTCTACTTGAGTAAGTGATCACCTTCCTATAGAAATTAGAAATTAGATTGGATTACATAATAATCTTTGTTGCAGCTTAGTGACCAGAGACTTTATTTTTTTTGGGCTTGCTTATTAAATCCTGTGTAGGAAAAGGCTAAAATAACACACGTGTGTGTGTGTGTGTGTGTATATGTATATGTATGTATGTATATGTGTGTGTGTATGTATGTATGTATGTATATATATATATATATATATATATATATATATATATATATATATATATATATATATATATATATATATATATATATAAATATATAATTTTTATATGTGGTGGTTTAATCATTTACACTTGACCCTTTTTTTTTTCTTTTTTTTTTGTAGTGAGCTCTTTGAAGTCAATCATTTTCGAACTATCTACCACATGTTTATTGCCCTCCTCATCCTCTTCATCCTCAGCACACTGGTAGTGGATGGAATTGATAAGGGCAGGTGAGTGTCCTATTAATGAATATATTTTGTTAAAGCTGTATAGTTCTGGATTTGCCCTTTTTGTCAACATAATTATCCATTATTTATAACTCGCCACCATAGTGCAAATTACAGTCTCCAGATAAGACCGGTAATGAGACATGGTGAAAGAAGAGGGCCCTGCTTGTATGAATGTACAATTTAGAAGGTGGATAAACGGACACAATGGGTAAAGAAGCTGCCCCCTAATCCCCTTGGCGACCTGTTTTTTTTTTTTTTTTTTTTTTTTGTGGGGGAGTTTGTGTGTGGTTTTTAATACTGCAAATATTTGGAGACCCAAGGGAGAAGATCTGATAATTGAGACCGCAGGGCTACTGCTAACCTCCAACATCAAATAATATAATTGGCTTGCAAAGCCTAGTGCTAACTTATTTTTATTTCTTTGTACTTGATTTTCCATAACAGAAAATATGCAGACAAAAATGTCCATGTAAATGTACATAGATGTCGGAGTTTTTCTGTAACGTCGTCGTAACCATTGAGTGATAAATGCGCAGTTATCTGATTAATCGGATATTGCCTCCCAAAATACTTTTTTCTATGAGCGATCACACATTTCCCTGGATAAGCCTGATTTCACATTTACTCTGCCATGGCCCTGGCCAAGTGTCCTCCAAGCAGTCTGTGAAAACTGCAAGCCTTTTCCATTAATAGTACGAAAGACCTTGATAGTGTCATTTTTCATTCTGATAAAATACGGTAGGATTTCAAAAATGCAATAATATATCTGTTCTGGAAATTTTATAGAGGTTACCCTATCCTCATATTGATTAGTGGTTTCAAATTAATAAGAACTACTGAACATAAACAAAAAACACTCTGCATCTTTCCAGATAACTGTTTAAAACACATACTTGCGTAGGTATCCCATTAATACTACAGTTGTACTTGTATGGTAACAAGGGTCGTAACCTAGACAGGGTAATTTTGTTTTCTTTCTCGTACATCACGGGACACAGAGCGGCATAGTCATTACTATGTGGTTTATATAGTTTACCTTCAGGTGCTGGCACTGGCAACTTCCAAACCGGAAGTACCCTCCCCTATATGAGCACCTCAGTTTTTTGCCAGTGTCTAAGGTGTTGGCCAAGAAGTAACATGTGTTTTTCACTGAGCTTGCGTACAGGTTCTTTTGGGCCTCAGTAAGCTATTCCGGATCCGACCAAAAAAGCTTCATAGCTAAACGGTCGGTACCCGGGCCTTGCAAGAGAAGAGCAAGGTTTTGCCTGTAATGCTCCTCTTAGGAGGGCTGGACCCTGGGATCCAGAGCTCTGGTCATACCCACGACCAAGATGTTTTCTGTGCAGGGTGCTATACAGGTCCAGGGGAGTGGAATCCTTGGGAACCCGGTCCCTGAAGGTTTAATTACAATGCCTGCCGTGATAGGTGAAGTTTGGGCTTCTGTGGACCAAACAGAGTCCTGCGGCGGGGAAAAGGTAAGTGGGGGCCCCTCAGGAACTTGGTTCTATTTAGGGGACCCCAAGCCTAATATGTCTTTCTACCTGTTACCTAACGGTATTCCCGCTAAATATCTGTGCATGCCTGTAACTACTAAAAAATGTAATAATTTTAATAGTGGTCAAGAAAAAAAAAAAATATAGACTGCGGTACCTGTGTTAATCCACTAGAGGCCGCTGTGGAACGTTTCTTGTCATGTGGACTGTTTTCTTTTCATCGGAGCAAGTCCAGGCAGATGGTGAGTTCTCTTGTGGGAAACTGCTTCCTCTGCCATGTTGCAATGCTCGTCCATCCCCCGGCCTGCGGCAAAAGGGCCCTGTCTCCTGTCCCTAGTTTCCCTTTTCAAAAAAGAGCGCCGAAGGCGCACGTGCCTCTATATATAGAGGTGAGCTGGAAAAGGGGGCGGAGCTTGGGGGATGACGCTCTGTGCGCGCCGCAGCGCTTCTGCGCATGTGCGGGCGTCCCAGCATGTTAAAAGGCACAATTATGTGTATGTGAGCTGGCTATGGAGTGCAGAGACAGCTGGCAACATTTAAAAAAGGCATACAGCAAGCGGTTGATGCAGGCATCCCCATAGAAAGGCACATTAGTAGACACCAACTGTTTTTATAGCAGCAATTGTGCTAGACTATTGTCAGTAAGTGGTGTATTTCGGCTGGAATACCTCAGCTTTGGGCTTAGGAATATGCCGTCTAAAAACTCGGGGACTAAAAATCCCAGGAAGCATAGGGGGTCTCCATCGGGCTCTGAGGATCTTGGGCATGCTTCGGCTGCACCAATCTCCCCTGAAGAATCAGAGGTTAGTGACCGTAGAGCACCCTCAGGAGTACCTGGTACTGTGGCTGTCCTCAGTTCACCTGCTCCTGTGTATGTAACAGAGGAGGTTTTTTCCTCAGCTCTGGGAGGACTAGAAGAGAGATTGACAACATTGATCGCTGCTTCCCTGTCACAGGGAAAGAGCGCCCGATCTCCGTCTCCTCCCTCAGAGTACCTGTTAGCAGAGCAACAGTCCCATACAGGGATCGACCTACCTGAAGAGGATCAGGATGAGGTTGATTCTGTTATAGAGGAATCAACAGTGGAAGAGCCATTCTCAGCATCACATGCTGAAAGATTATGGGTTCAGTCCCTGACTAACATGGTCCGATCAGCATTTAAAATGCCCCTTGCGGAGCCATCATCCACTTCTGTCTCCTCGTTGGGGTCGCTAAAAGCTCCCCAGACTGTTTGTTCCTTTCCAATCCATCCTTTACTGGAAGGGCTCATTTACCAGGATTGGGAGCATCCTGATAAAATATTTACTCCTCCCAAGAGATTTCAGGTGGTCTATCCCATGGAGGATAAGTTCATCAAAAAATGGAGGGTCCCTTCAGTGGACGCAGCCATCTCTTGTGTGAATAAATCACTGACATGTCCAGTGGATAATGTCCAAATGTTCAAGGACCCAATAGATAAAAAATTAGAGTCCTTATTAAAATCTGCTTTTGCTACAGCAGGCTTGGTGACACAACCAGCAGTGGCAGCTATTGGGGTCTGCCAAGCAGTGAAGGATCAGTTGAAACGGGTCTTAAGGGACTTGCCAGATCAGCAGGCCCTTGCCCTAGCTGATCTACCTAGAGCCTTATGCTTTTGCGGTTGACGCTATAAAGGATTCAATCCATCAGGCCTCCCGCCTTACGCTGTCTGTAGTACATATGCGCAGGCTTCTATGGCTCAAAAACTGGTCTGCTGAAGCCCCCTGTAAAAAATTGCTGGTCAGCTTCCCATTTCATGGTGAACGCTTATTCGGGGAAGACCTGGACAGATATATCCAGAAAATTTCCAGCGGTAAAAGTACACTCTTGCCGGTTAAAAACAGAGTTAGAGGTCCCTCTTTTAAGAGGCCTGCTTCTCCAGTCCCTAGGACATCGGCTGTGAAACAGTTCCGACGGCCTCCTCGGTCAAATCCCGGGGGTAAAAATCAGGGACAATCGCAGGGTAACAAGAAGCCCTGGGTCAGGAGAGGTACAAAACCTCCCCCAAACTCAAATGCATGAAGGGTTGCCCCCACTCAATCGGGTGGGGGGGGGAAGACTTCAGTTGTTCGCAGAGACCTGGCGGGACACGATCAGAGACAGATGGGTGCTCTCCGCAGTAAGTCTGGGATACAAATTGGAGTTAAAAGACTCCCCTCCTTCCCATTTTATAAGGTCGAACGTGCCAAGGGATCCCCGGAAGAGAGGATCTCTCCTGTTGGCACTAGAACTATTGCTCCAAGCAGTAATTATGGAGGTCCCCCTAGAAGAATGGGGGTTCGTGTTTTACTCAAACCTCTTTACAGTCCCGAAGCCAAACGGGGACGTGAGGCCCATATTAAATCTAAAAGGGCTAAACAAATTCCTACATATCAGGACTTTCCGGATGGAGTCGATCCGATCGGTGGCCACTGCCCTACAAGGGGAGGAATGGTTAGCCTCGATCGACATCAAAGATGCTTATTTGCACATTCCCATCTTTCCAGGCCACCAAAAATTTCTACGCTTTGCAGTAGAAGGGCGCCATTTTCAGTTCAGAGCCTTACCCTTCGGTCTGGCCACAGCACCACGCGTGTTCACAAAAATTCTGGCCCCATTATTGGCCAATTTTAAGAACACGAGGTGTAACGATAATGGCATATCTAGACGACTTGTTGCTGATAGACCACTCAGTGAAAAAACTAGAAGTGGTTGTTCACGAGACAATCGAGTATCTGGAATCTCACGGTTGGATTATCAACCGAGACAAGTCAGCCCTAAAACCAGTCAAAAGTCTGGAATACTTGGGGCTAAGGCTGGATTCAGACCAGAGAAAATTTTTCTTGCCTCAAGAAAAGGGGTCGTCTTTGAGAGATTTGATCCACCTAGTGGGTACAAAAAGACAGCCATCCATACGCCTGTGCATGAGGCTGCTGTGAAAAATGGTGGCATCATTCGAAGCAGTACCCTATGGTCAATTCCATTCAAGGAATTTGCAAAGGGCTATACTGTCAGCCTGGAACAAAAAAGTTCAGGCCCTAGACTTACCAATGTCCTTGTCCCCTTCCGTTCGCAAGAGCCTCCGTTGGTGGTTGGTTCCACAGAATCTGGAAAAAGGGAAATCCTTCAGTCCGATTTCTTGGAAGGTGGTCACTACAGATGCCAGCCTTATAGGCTGGGGAGCAGTACTGGAGCAATGGTCTCTCCAGGGCAGATGGTCGGATGCAGAAAAGGCCCTGCCCATCAATCTCTTAGAGATACGAGCAGCCCGGTATGCCCTAGTAGCATGGACATCCAAACTCCAAGGGTCCCCTGTCAGAATTCAATCGGACAATGCCACGGCAGTGGCATATATCAATCATCAGGGTGGCACCAGGAGTCGTGCAGCCCAGAGGGAAGTGAATTGCATCCTGAAATGGGCAGAAAAATATGTCCCAGCCATATCCGCGGTATTCATTCCAGGAGTGGAGAATTGGAAGGCGGACTTTCTAAGTCGCCAACAATTATGCCCAGGGGAATGGTCCCTTCACCCCGAGGTTTTCCGGACAATATGTCAGCGGTGGGGAACACCGGATGTAGATCTGCTAGCATCCAGATTCAACGCAAAGCTGGACAGGTTTGTCTCTTGGACAAGGGATCCCCTAGCTTGCGGCTCGGATGCCCTAGTGTTCCCTTGGGATCAGTTCAAGCTGATATATGCATTCCCACCGCCGTAATTGTTACCTCGATTACTCCGCAGAATCAGGGTAGAAAAGAAACCAGTGATTCCGGTGGCTCCAGCGTGGCCCCGAAGAGCATGGTACGCGGAGATTGTAAAAATGTCTGTGGGGAGTCCTTGGACCCTCCCACATCGTCCGGACCTGCTTTCGCAAGGACCGATATACCACCCTTCCTTACCAGCCCTAGGTTTGATGGCCTGGCTATTGAAGCCCACATTCTAAAAAAGAGAGGTCTCTCTAATCCTGTGGTATCTACCATGATCAATGCCAGGAAGCCGGTATCCAGGCAGATCTACTATAGAATCTGGAAGGCGTACATCGCCTGGTGTGAGGCCAAGAAATGGCATCCACGTAAGTACGTAATAGGTAGGATTCTGGACTTCCTACAGTGGGCTGTAGATAGGAAGCTTGCCTTGAGTACTATCAAGGGTCAGATTTCGGCCTTGTCAATATTTTTTTCAGAGGCCCTTGGCTTCGCATTCACTAGTCAAAGCCTTTATACAAGGAGTGATGCGTATTAGCCCTCCGGTTAATATTCCCATATGTCCATGGGTTTTAAACCTGGTTCTGTCGGTTCTACAGAAACAACCATTTGAACCATTACAGCATATTTCCCTGGTTCTTCTCACCAGGAAATTGATTTTTCTAGTAGCCATTTGTTCGGCTAAAAGAGTGTCGGAATTAGCCGCTATGTCCTGTAGGGAGCCATATCTGGTTATCCATAAGGACAGAGTAGTGTTACGTCCTCATCCAGCCTTTCTTCCTAAGGTGGTATCGAGGTTTCATTTGAACCAAGATGTGGTTCTTCCGTCCTTTTTCCCCAAACCTAGTTCGGTAGAGGAAAAGTTATTACATTCTTTGGATGTAGTAAGAGCAGTTAAAGCTTATCTAAAAGCCACTGCTCAGATTCGCAGAACGGATACTTTGTTTATTCTGCCGGAAGGCCCCAGAAAGGGTCAGGCAGCGTCAAAATCTACTTTAGCCAAGTGGATTCGACAGGTCATTATGCAAGCCTATGGCTTGAGAAGGAGACCGCCTCCGTTCAAAGTTAGGGCGCACTCCACGAGAGCAGTTGGAACTTCATGGGCGGTGCATCACCAGGCCTCCCTGGCTCAAATCTGTAAGGCCGCAACATGGTCTTCAGTACACACGTTTACTAGGTTCTACCAGGTGGACGTTAGAAGTCAGGAGGATGTCGCCTTTGGGCGCAGTGTGTTGCAGGCCGCAAAAGATCCTCATGTCTGATAGCGCTCAGCTTATGTATGGTGTACCCCCCCCCCCCCTCATTGGGCATTGCTTTAAGACATCCCACATAGTAATGACTATGCCGCTCTGTGTCCCGTGATGTACGAGAAAGAAAATAGGATTTTTATAACAGCTTACCTGTAAAATCCTTTTCTTGGAGTACATCACGGGACACAGAGCTCCCACCCCTCTTTAGGGGACACTTATTGCTTTGCTACAAAACTGAGGTGCTCCCGGATGGGAGGGGCTTATATAGGGGAGGGTACTTCCGGTTTGGAAGTTGCCAGCGCCTGAAGGTAAACTATATAACCCACATAGTAATGACTATGCCGCTCTGTGTCCCGTGATGTACTCCTCCAAGAAAAGGATTTTACAGGTAAGCTGTTAAAAAAACAAAAAAAAATAGGATTTTTATATCAAAGCCAAAGAATGCAAACAGGTAATCAAACATTATTAGTGCAGGGTGCAATACATAAGCAAAACATACAAAATAGAATACAGTTATATACAGAATGTACAATTTCTTTCACAATATCCTATACAAACTTTGTACTGTTAAAATGGTAAATATAATGTGTATATGGAATCCCTAAAGTCAAACGCAAAAATAAACATTTGGTGCAGTTGTATAATGCTTTACAAAATAAATGTATTTTTCCATACAACTAGCATTGGCCTATCTTGATCTCTGCCTCCTGTCGTCATCTCCTGCACAACAGCAATGGCACTGGAAGACTGATGGGCAGCACTAAGGGCCAGTTGGGTTCTTCCATGAGCATAATGCGAAAGCATTAGGCAGAGTTGATGACTTTGGTTTCTAATTGAGAAAATGTGAAAGTGATTCTAAGGCTACTTTCACACTGTAGCTGCGTTGGCGGTAAAGCGCTGCTCGTTTTAGCGGCGCTTTACCGTCGTTTTAGCGGCAGGGGGTTAAAAGCACCCGTGTTGCGGCACTTTCCAGGCGCTTCGGAAGCACTGCCCATTCATTGCAATGGGCAGGGGCAGTTTGGGAGCGCTGTATACGCGCCACTATTTTTAGCGGCGCTTTACCTTCGTATTTGCGGTGCTATTCGGCGGCTAGCGGGGCGCTTTTAACCCCCGCTAGCAGCCAAAAAAGGGGTTAAAAGCGCCGCTGCAGAGGAGCTTTGCCGGCGGTATTGCCGCTGTGCCCATTGATTTCAATGGGCAGGAGTGGTGGAGAAGCGGTATACACACTGCTCCTTCATCGCTCCAAAGATGCTGCTAGCAGGACATTTTTTTCCGTCCTGCTAGCACACCGCTCCAGTGTGAAAGCAGCGGCTGTTTCAGGTCGGTTTGCAGGCGCTATTTTTAGCGTTATAGCACCTGCAAACCAACCCAGTGTGAAATGGGTCTTGGTGTCCAGTGTGGAAAGAGAATGTAGAGAGCCGCTGCTTTTGGGCACAGTGCTGGAACGAGATTGGGCTCAGGTAAGTATGGGGTGGGGGGGGGGTTGCTGCACACAGGAGGCTCGTTTTTACTTTAAAGTGGTTTGTGTTTTTTTATTTATCCTTAATGCATTCTCTGCATTGGGGTAAAAAACCCTGTGTGCAGACCCCCTCCCCCTTTATACTTGCTTGAGCCTGATCTCTCGAGAGCACTCTCGGCACTGTCTGTGCTTTGGAGGCACACAGTGTCTGCTTGCTCCCGAACAGAGTGTCTATGGAGCAATGCCCCCCATTTCCTCCTTGCTGCATTTGATTTCTCCTGCTGCTGTTCGAGTCCCTGCATGAAGAGGAAGAGAGGGGAGAAAAGATGCAGCTATTCAGTGCTGGGTCTCTTCTCCCCTCTCTTCCCCTGCACATAGGGAAGGGGGAAGATGGAGAGCAAAAATGCATCAAGGTAAAAAAAAACATTTTTACCTTTTTAGTAACAATTTATTGTAACAAACCTTCTGCCTTTAGAACCACTTGAACACCTGTTAGAGTTTAGACAAGCTAGGTGAAGCTGTGTGGAATCTGTTCTAATCCATCTTCCCTTCTTCTTTTTTTTTTTTTTTTTTTTTTTTTTTTTTTTGTGTGTTTTAGACTTGTCCTGGAGTTTGATCTCTTGGAATATGCCTTTGGCAAATTCCCGATTGTTTTCTCTACCTGGTTATGCATGTTCTTGGGCACGTTGATCATTCCATATGTACTTTTGTCGATGTGGGCCCAGGGATACAAGACCTCTTCTCATCGCAAACTCCGCACTTTGTTTTATGGATCTCTATATATGACATTCCAGATGGGTCTTGGCTTCTGTCCAGCGTACATAGTTCTGCAGCACAACTTGCCCCCAGCATCCCGGTTTGTTGTCATTTTGGAACAGGTAATTTTTGTTTACTACAACTTAATGGGGGAATTTACTAAAACTTATTTACACAGAATCTGGTGTAGCTGTGCATAGTAACCAATCAGCTTCTAGGTTTTATTGTCAAAGCTTAAAGTGGATGTAAACCCACTCCCATTGTTTCTAAACTGCTGACATAGTGTTTATCTATAAGGATATACATGCCTCCTGCATGTAACCTTGCCTGTCAAATGTCTCCCCTCTGTCTGTTATGAGACCTGAAAAACTGCAGATTTTGTGGGTGGGTCTGTTGTCCGGAGCTCAGTGGGTGGATTCGTGATGTCGGTAGACTCCCCGCCCTCCTCTACACTCCCCTTGTCAGCATGCTTTTTCTCCTGTGTATTTCTTACACTAAATTCTGCTATGATCACTAACATCCAGTCAAAACCCAGAAAAGTAACCACATGACTTTAGCATGCCCAATCACGCTGAGGTGTGAAACAGCCAATCCTGGGAAAGCTGCAGAAGAAAGGAGTGGGGGTGGGAATTAAAAAATAATGCCTGTCTCAGGCTTGTGCATGAGATATGTAAATCACCTGTCACTCACAGCAGGGGGAAGAATAGACAGGGTTTTCTCCATTTGTCTGTTTTATCTCACTGAAAAAAGATAAGGATTGCTCAGAGCTGGATTAACTTTGTGGCAAGACTGGGCACAGATGATCTGAAATCCTATACTATACATTGTGCCATCCACTTTAATTGAGCAAGGTGATTGGTTATCACCAAATTTTGTGTACAATAGTTTTAGTAAATCTCCCCCAATGCGTTGCTCATTTGATTCTTAGGTCCCTTGCACTCTGATTTTCTTTTTAGATTTCCTTTTCTTCTGTTCTTGCCCTCCTGCTTGTGTACACAAACCCATGCAGGGAAAGGACCCACTTTTGTTCATATAGGCGCAAACTGCAATTTCTTCTTCAGACTTTCTTTTATTTAAAGATAATTCTAATTTAGTTGGCAAACACTATATACTATTTGCACAATAGTAAAAATAAAAACTTGACAACATTGTCAAAAATTAAAATACACCCGAGGTCTCGGGCATACAAACACTTGCATACCAATCCAGCTGACCAAATACAGACAGTAATGCAGTTAACATCAAGGGTCAGTGAGTCCTAGGAAACCTCTGCGATATTAGCCATTAACAGGCCATACAGCAAACAGTAGACATCTAGGCTCAATATTCACCCAATCAGACTAAGTCTCTCACTTGGTGGACTGAACAAGTATATTTCACATATGGGTACTGTATGATCATTCAGCATAATGAACCTGCTGCAATTGCGGGATCATCACAATATTCAAGTATAGGAAGTCCCAGAGTAGTGAGATATGAGCTTCAGTGAATCTCAGTCCATCAGGTATGAGCGAAAAACTTCACTACGGCTATGAATCATATATGTAGCACATAAAGCAAGCAAGATAAGCAGCCTAGTGTGCAGGTGCACATTCAGGCAATTAGACGTCTTAGAACACAGGTGCAAGTACAAGCGGCATGAGACGGTCTGTCAAAACTGCAGCAGCCATACCAAGTTTAACTCCTAGAGAGCTTGAGATACAAGTCTGTGTAAATCACGCCACTCCTCTCCTCTCCACGTGGCATAAACAAACGGTCAAATAAACTTGCATTTGGTGTAATACCCAACTTAAGATAGTGATCTCGTTAGGATATACTCACGACTGGCACATATATGTGCCAGCCGAATCCAAGCCCTCCTGGCTGCATAGGTTCCCAGTCACTGAGTGTGCTTGTGTAGGATCCTCTATGTATCACTCCGACGTCTAATACCCGCTCATAATTCTTTCCAGTTGGATGAGGAGTGATCAGCGGTATGATGGTTGAAACCGCATGGCATTTTTTAATATGTTTTTTTTTAATTTAAATAAATCTACATCCTACATCATGTGCAGCACAAATGTTTGTTTTATTATATACTATAATTCTGTACCTATCCTGTGCAAAACTCTGTGATTGTCAGGAAGAGTTTCGCATAATGTATAATAAAGGAGTTGTTAGCGAAACACATCATTTGCAGCTGCTTATACCCCCTCAAATGTTTGTTAAAGCTATGCAAGATTTTTTTTTTTTGTATCAGAAAAAGCATAGAAGGGTAAAGGTTCTTACCTTAAAGTGATTATAAAGGTTCGGTTTTTAAATAACAAACCTGTTATAATTGACTGCTCTGTGCAAGGGTTTTGCACAGGGTGGCCCCCGATTTTTTTTTTTTCTGGGTCCTCCCTGGAGCACTCCTGGCTCCTCCCCTTCGCGTGCCCCCACATAGAGCTGCTTACCATGGGGGCACCCGTGCGGGCACGCTCCGAGCCCTGCTGCTGCATCCATTCACACAGACAGCAGGACTTGGCTCGGCGCCCCGACTCCCATGTCACTGGATTTGGTTGACAGCAGCGGAAGCCAATGGCTCATATGGCATCATAGATTGACTCGCAACTTACCCAGGACTTCATTCCCTCACTCTGTGGGTAAATGCAGATGCAGGAGAGCATGTTGTAAAAATCTAAGAATTTTTAAATGTGTACTGTACTTTAAGACTACATTTTCATGTTTCCTATTGAGAGTAAAAGGAGCGCTGTAATTGCTGACCTCCTTACAAGGAATGCTCATTGTCTACCTAGCGTGCAGCTAGCTGCTGGGTTTTTAATACTGGCTCATAGTAAATGGCAGCCAGTAAACTCAGAGGCTTGATCTGCATACTTGTTTCAGGTCATTGGCTTGAAAGATATTGAAACCAGAGCATTGTTATGACATCCAGACAATAAGCATTTCTCTTTTGTTCATTGACAGACACAGCCTTCTTAATTCAGAACCATTGGGTTATATCGCCTCCATTAGGAGTAGGACTAGGCAGAACAAAAAACAACCCCTGGCTATGCCCATGGGCTGTCCTATGTCCATATATTACCCCCTCCCTGCTCTAGGTATTCAGTTTTTGTCTGCCTAGTCAGGAGTAAGGACCTAGTTCCCTGCTGGGATCTTTAGTCCTGGGAGTTTTTGTTTATTTTCTTTTTTCTTACCGTCCATGGACTGACACAGCATCTTCAATCTTGACAAAGTGGGTTATGGTCCTGCTCATAGGAGAAGGCAGAATGTTAGATGTTTTAACATACATTCCCTTACAAGAGCTGAACAGCCCCGCCCAGGGGGCGGTCCCTCCGGACATAACCCTCCTACGTGCAGCCAGCAGCCTCCAGTTTTTTTTTTCTTCTGCCTAGCAGACGACGTGGCTCTCTTCGGAGCCAGTCTCTTGAAGAAATGTTTTGTTCTTTTTTGAACTTTTATTATTTTATTTTTGAGATTCTTCTATCAACAGTCGGCTGGGCAACTGGTTGGGTAGTTCGCTATCCTCGTAGTCTTCCCTGTCCGACCATCGAGCGTGCTGATCCTCGCTCTGCGTGAGGTCAGTTCACGACATGCTCCAGGGGTGGCCGGTGAGCTTTTTGCTCCAATGTCCACAGAAGATTGAACAGTTTTGCTGTATCTTTTGCGGTGGACTGGCCGACAGCTACTCAGTACTGCACTGTGATATGCTTGTCAGGAACACACCAGTGGGTCCTAGCTGGACGGGTAAGTACTGTTCCCCTCTCTCAGCAGGTGAGTACATACTGTGTGTTCCTATGGTAGGGGGGTTTTCCCTTTCTCCCCCTTGTGTTTTTACTACTGTCACCAGCACTATGGTGCGCTGACTGGGGGTCACTCTGTCCTGGTGGGGGTCCTCAGGGGTCTGCATGAGGTGTGGGGGTTTTAGCTGTGTCAGCGTGGGCCTTGCGCGCCGTTCGGTGCCATGTATTTCCTTACAATTGAAAACTGCATTGGCGGCCATCTTGCCGTAGCCGCCTGTGGCGCATTTGTAATTGCGGCGGCCATTTTCTTGTAGCCGCGCTGGTTTGGCCTCTATCGCTGATTGGACGGCGCAATTCTTCTCAGTCTCCTCACTGTTCACTCACAGGCAGCGTAACTGAGCAGTCCTAGCAGGGTTGGTGAGTCCCCTGGGTAACCCCCCACAGTCAGTGCAGCTGGAGGGTGGACTTATTCTTTGATATGGACAAAGTCTCAGAGGGTGGTGGTATCATGGAGTCAGTGTCGCCTGCTTCTCCTTTCATGTCAGAAGCAACTGGCGGTGCTGCTGCACCTGCGGTCCCTTTGGAACAGTTGTCGGCAGTCCTGGAATCATTTGTTGCCAGGATGGAAGTGGCGTGCGGGCGCAAGGGAGCTATTAAGCGCCCTCTCCCCCCCACCATCTCCAGGGGAGTGCTCTGATTCAGATATGGGCATTTCTGCGGCACAGGACCCTAGCTCTGAATTTTTGGATATTTTTGACCAGGACATTCCTTGTGAGGAAGACTCATTATCTGGGTCAGTACATGACAGGACACTTGTTGGTGAACTCATTGATGCTGTGAGGGACACTCAAGTTGGATGCTGCGGCTGAGGAACCTGTGGTGGAGTCAGTCTCCTTTTCAAGCTAAGCCTTTTTTTAAAAGGGTTTTTCCCTATACACCTTTTTGGTCTCGCAGCGTCTGGCGGTTAAGTACCCCTTTGAGGACAGCCTGATTAAAAAATGGGCCTCTCCTCCGGTGGTCGACCCCCTCCCCCGGTCGCCCGGTTGAGTAAAGCCACAACTCTGCCGGTTGAGGGGACCCCTGCTTTTAAGGACCCTACTGATGGGAAGTCGAAAAAGGTGAGCAGAGCCATGTTCACCATGCTGGGGTCTGCGCTGCGTCCTCTTGTATCGGCGACCCTGGTGACTCAGACGCTCACGGAATGGGCGAAGATTATGCAACAGTATGTGCAGGAGCATAATCTTCCTCCCGGAATGCATTACATTGGCAGACCAAATGGTACAGGGCCTGGTGTATGTGTGCGATGCCACTATGGACGTTGCCCCCCTAATTTCTAGGGCCTCAGTGTCTGCAGTGGTTTTGCATCGCCTAATCTGATTAAAATGCGGGTCTGCTGACCTGCCCTCTAAGAAGCTCCTGGCGGATTTGCCTTTCAAGGGCGAAGGCTATTTGGTACTTCCCTGCATGACCTTATTAAAAATGTCACGGGGGGTAAGAGCACCCTTCTTCCGTAAGCCCGGGTCCTTCCTTTCCCACTCAGAAGAGGTTTTTTTGTCAGTCAAATCCCGCAAAAAATTCTCCCGGACTGACGAGGGTGCTGCTGGGGGACAGAAACGTCCCTGGGTGTGTAAGCCAACCAATCCGGCTACCAAGCCCGCCACCGCACGAAGTTTTGCCCCCGCCCGACTCTGGGGTGGGGGGACGACTTTGCAGGTTCGCGGCTCGGTGGACCTCCCGGATCTCCGACCGGTGGGTATGCAAGGTGATTACCTCGGGGTACAGGATAGAGTTCCTTTCCTGGCCACCAGACAGATTTTTTTTTTTCCCTCAAATCTCTCTCTCCTTCCAGCGTGTCGGGCTGCCCTATTGGGGGCAGTGCAGGGCTTGCTGAGGTGCGGAGTAATTGTGCCGGTACCGTCAAAGGAGAGGTTTCAGGGATTTTATTTGAATCTGTTTGTGGTCCCAAAGGACGACAGAAGGTTCAGAAATTCCGCATCGAATCCATTCGCTCGGTGATTGCTGCGCTCCACCTGGGGGATTTTCTGGCATCCTTGGACATCAAGGACGCCTACTTGCATGTCCCAATCTGCCCGGGTCACCAGAAGTTTCTGTGCTTCGCGATAGGCGAAGACCACTATCGGTTTGTGGCTCTTCCCTTCGGGTTGGCGTCAGCACCGCGGGTTTTTCACCAAGGTGCTTGCCCCGATTCTAGCTTTGCTGAGACAGCGAGGCATTGCTATCGTGGGCTATCTAGACGATCTCCTTCTGAGAGCAGACTCTGGCTCAGAATTAGAGGAAAATGTGGTGCTAGCCAGTCAGGCCCTCTGAGAATTTGGCTGGCTGCTGAACATTCAGAAGTCGGTCCTGGTTCCGACTCAGCATCTGGAGTACCTAGGATTGATCCTGGACTCCTCGGAGGCGAGGGTTTTTCTACCCTTAGAAAAATTACAGACTCTTCAATCTGCGATACGGGTGCTGACGTCCCGCGAATGGTCATCACTCCGTTTTTTGCATGAGGGTCCTGGGACTCATGGTGGCTTCCTTCGAGGCAGTGCCGTACGCCCAATTCCACACTCGAGTCTTACAAAAGGAGAGCCTATCTTGCTGGAACATGTCTCTATTATCACTGGATCGTTAGATCCAGGTGAGTCACCTGGTCAGGGCATCCCTGAAGTGGTGGCTGAGATCCCCGGCCCTTCGGTTGGGGAAGTCATTCCTTCCTGTCCAGTGGACTGTGATCACGGCGGACGCCAGTCTTTCGGACTGGGATGGAGTCTGAGGAGTTCTGTCAGCCCAAGGGCTCTGGACCCCGGACGAGTCCTGTCTGTCGATCAATGTCCTGGAACTGTGCCTTTCCTCATGGTCGAGGAGACTGCAGGGACGCTCGGTCAGGATCCAATCGGACAACGCCACAGCGGTGGCTTATGTCAACCATCAAGGGGGAACTCGGAGCTCAGCTGCGGCGTCCGAGGTCGCTCACATTCTAAGGTGGGCGGAAAGAAGCGTGCCGGCTCTGTCGGCTGTTTACATTCCAGGAGTGGACAACTGGCGGGCGGACTATCTGAGCTGTCAAATGTTGGAACAGGGGGAATGGTCCTTGCATCCGGAGGTGTTTCACCTCCTTTGCTGGAGGTGGGGCACGCCGGATGTGGACCTATTGGCCTCTCGACTCAATCGGAAAGTGTCGAGATTCGTGGCCAGGTCCAGGGATCCTTAGGCAGACACGTTGGTGGCCCTGTGGGGTCGGTATCGGCTGATTTATGCCTATCCTCCACTGAAGCTGCTTCCTCGATTGCTTCGCAGGGTGGAGGCCGAGGGGATTCCGGTGATCCTCATCGCTCCAGATTGGCCTCGGCATCCTTGGTACGCCGATCTTGTGCGCCTAGTGGCAGACGTTCCGTGGCGACTGCCAATGCGAGAGGACCTTCTGTCTCAAGGTCCCATACTTCATCCTGCTTTACAGTCACTGGCTTTAACGGCATGGCTATTGAAAGCCAGGTGCTGAGAGACGGGGGTCTCTCTGATTCAGTCATCTCGACCATGCTGAGGGCACGGAAATCTTCTTCCAGGAAGATATACCACCGTACCTGGAGGGCCTACATCGCTATGTGCGAGGAGCTGGATTGGCGTCCACGGACATATTCCGTTCCCAGAATCTTGCTGTTCTTACAGCGTGCTGTGACCCAAAAGCTTGCCTTAAGCACCATTAAGGGTCAGATTTCAGCTTTGGCTATTTTCTTTCAGAGGCCGCTAGCGGGCCATTCTTTGATTTAGTACCTTCATACAGGGGGTCCGACATGTGCTCCCCCCTGTTAAGCCACCTCTTCCTCCTTGGGATTTGAATTTGGTGCTCTCGGTTCTTCAGGAACATCCTTTTGAAAACACCAGAGAGATTCCTCTCTTAACCTTATCTCAGAAGGTGGCTTTTCTGGTAGCCATTACTTCTGTCAGAAGGGTTTCCGAATTGGCGGCCTTGTCTTGCAAACCGCCATACTTGGTTCTCCATAAGGATAAGGCGGTGCTACGGCCGCAGCCTTCTTTTCTCCCGAAGGTGGTCTCGGCCTTCCACCTTAATGAGGACATTGTGCTTCCATCCTTATGTCCTCGTCCGTCGCATCCCAGAGAGTTTGTGCTCCACATGTTAGACGTGGTACGTGCCCTGCGGGTGTACCTGTCTTCTACGGCTTTGATTCGTAAGTCTGAGGCCCCTTTCACACGGAGGTCCGTTCAGGTCCGCCTGTCAGTTTTTTAGGCGGACCTGAAACGGATCCTCCATGTACCCCTATGGAGGCACGGATGTCAGCGGAGACATGTCCGCTGACATCCGACCCGCTCCGCTCCGCCAAAGTGTGACGGAGGAAAACCCTATTTTTCCTTCCGTCGGCGGATCGGATGACAACGGACTCTACGGTCCGTCGTCATCCGATTCCCCATAGGGGAGAGCGGCGCTCTGACAGGGCGGTCCCTGCACAGTGTGCGGGGACCGCCCAGTCATCCGTCGGCTCAGCGGGGATCAACGGAGCGATCCCCGCTGAGCAAGCGGAGCTTCACGGGGCGGATCTGCACGGATCCGTCCCGTGTGAAAGAGGCCTTACTCTCTGTGTCTGTGTCTGGTCCGGAACCGGGCCAAGTGGTTTCGTCTGCCACCATTTCTCGGTGGATCAGGCAGACCGTCATACAGGCCTATGCCCTTAAGGGGCGGGCGCCTCCCTTTACGGTTACGGCGCATTCTACCAGGGCAATTGGTGCTTCCTGGGCTTTCCGACATCAAGCGTCTTGCTCAAGTGTGCAAGGCGGTGACCTGGTCGTCCGCACATATCTTTTTTTCAAAGTTCTATAAGGTTGATGTGGCTGCATCTTCTGATGCTTCCTTTGGCCGCAAGATTTTGCAGGCGGCTGTTTAATGTTGCAACTCCTCTGTTGAGGAGCTCTGCTTGTTTGGGTGAAGTTTGGTTTTTCCTTGATACTGTTCCCACCCCTCGTTCTTTGACACTGCTTTGGGATGTCCCACTTTGTCAAGATTGAAGATGCTGTGTCAGTCCATGGACGGTAAGAGAAAATAGGATTTTTTTTGTACTCACCGTAAAATCCTTTTCTCGGACGTCCATGGACTGATACAGCACCCACCCCTCCTTTTTTGAGTTTGTACTGCTTTAATACGAACTGAGGCTGCTGGCTGCAGGTAGGAGGATTATGTCCGGAGGGACCGCCCCCTGGGCGGGGCCGTTCAGCTCTGGTAAGGGAATGTATGTTAAAACATTCTGCCTAGTCTTCTCCTATGAGCAGGAACATAACCCACTTTGTCAAGATGGAAGATGCTGTGTCAGTCCATGGACGTCAGAGAAAGGGATTTTACGGCGAGTACAAGAAATCCTAATTTTTCCTTGATTTTTTTTTTTTTTTTTTTTCCCCCGGTGAGATCTACAATCAACTGCCGGGCTGGGCGACGGACTGGATAATATAGATCCAGAGGGTCCCCCAGTCTGGCCAGCGAGCGCGTGCAGACCTCAGCTACGCACTAGGTCGGCCGCGACAAGCCCCATCCTGGACCGGGGCGGCCGGCAGGCTAGCCGCCTTGCAGGGGCACATATGAACAGGCTACTGCCATCTGAGTCACAGCTTCACCATGGCCGACAGCCCCCCCCCCACTTTGGTGGTGAGGAGAATCTGTCTGGGAGTGCTACCCTCGCACTTCGCTGGAGCGATAAGTAGGGGGCCCCCCACCTCTCCTTTCCTGGAGGGGTGGGGGGCGCGGGTACTCCCTGGGGTAGTCGGGCCTTCCGTGGTTCACCCCTCCTTCCCGGGTGAGGCCCAGGCTTCCGGCCTAGAGGCTTGTTAGACACAGGGCCCCTTTCCACCCTCTGGGTTGTTACACCCCCCCCCCCCCCAGTATCTGGCTGCCTTAGAGTCCTGAGACGCGGTCTGGTCCCCGCCCGCGGGACGCGTACTCGCGGGCTGACAAAAAATGTAGCCCTGGCTTTTGCAGCTGCTTACTGGACCGCGGCTTTAGCAGCCTGCTAGGCCTCGTGGCCGCCTTTTACCAGAGGGGTGGCGCGGTGGGGGTCTGTGCCCCCTGTGAGGGGCCTCGGTCAACATCCCCCTATACGGATCTCGGGCATGGGGGGGCCCCGGTTGGTGGGTCTCCCCCCTCCCTGGGTTTTTGGGTGTATAGCTTGGTGTATGGCACCCTTGCACCCTTGCCCTCTCCTACTTCCTCTGTCTGTTCTGGCTCAGCCGGCGTGGACGTGGCCCACGCTCCCTGTCCTGTCAGGGAGTGAGGATGACTGCAGTAGTGCACGAAGGGGCGTTGGTTGTCACGCTTATTACTTCTGTGCGAGAACCTTTTCAAGATGGGGGATGCAGCTTTGGCTGCGGCGGAGGGCCGGTACCTGTTTGGATAAGCAGTCTTACGCAGCAAGGGCGTTCCATTCTCCCTCTTATTTTGACAACATCGTCCATGAGGACTGAGTGTGCAAAGTGTCTGTGTTTTTTAAAGACACTTGCTGTATGGTACCCTTTGGGGAGTCCCTCCTTCAGAAGTGGACTGTTCCACCAGTAGTGGAACTCTGTCTCTAGGTTCCCCTGGTTGCTGAGCTCTCTGTTTCTTCAGTGGTGCTTAGACAGGTATCTGGAGGGGCTACCCTGAATGAATCATGTTGCATCTTGATTTTGTCCGGTTACAAGATAGTTTTCCGGCTGTATTCCTCCAAAGAATCTCTTGTTTTTCTTCCAATGGGCATTGTCGCCAGACTTCTGGCTGTTCTCCACAGGGGGCTGTGCAAACCTTGCTGCTGCGGAGTGCGATTGTCCCGATTCCCGTGTTGAGAAGGGTTTTCATGGGTTTTATTCAAATCGGTTCACAGTCTAAAGGATGGGGGGCATGGTACATCTAAATTGGGACCTCAAGGCCCTGACCTACCTTGTGTGGGTACAAAAGTTCAGGAGGGAGTCCGTCCGTCCGTACGGCGGTGGCACTCCTTCATCATGGGGACTGTCTGACTTCTATCAACATCACGAATGCTTACTACGCATTCCATTATGTGCCCGACTCCAGCGCTTCCTCTGTTTTGCTGTGGGTGTGGAGTATTGTGAGCGTGTGGCGTTGCACATTTTGGGTCTGACACCACTCCTCTGGTGTTCACGAGGTGTTGGGCCTGGATATGGTGTGGTTACGTCAGGGTGGGTTGCGGTCCTGGGCTGCCTGGACGATCTTCTCCGGCTCCTCTGCTACCCCGAGGGGCAACATAGTTCCTATACAGACCTTGACTGATTTCAGTTGGCGTCTATACTATCGGAAGTCTGCTTTGGCCCTGCCAGAACGTTGGATATCGTAGCCTGACCCGAGTTTCAGCTCTGGCCAGCGTGTTTCTTTTCCTGGACAAAGCTCCAGAAGTTGCATACTGCGTTTTTTCATTTACTGTCCGGCAGGTGGGCTCCTCTGCAGGTCTGCATGGGGGTGTTGGGTTCCGATAGTATCTACCTTTTTTTTGAGGCAATTCCATTTGCACAGTGCCATGCAAGCTCCCTTCGGGGAGATCCTGGCATATTGGGCAAAATACCGAAGGTCTCTGGACAATTGGCTTCGGCTAGAGGTTTCCTAGTCTGGTGGCTTCACTCTCCGGTTCTTCGGGGTAAATCCTTTCTCCTCTTGTATTGATCAGGGTGACCACCAATGCCAGTCTGTCCGGGTGGGGAGATGTCCTGGGACTAAGCTCTGCTCAGGGTCGTTGGACGTTGGTGGAATCTGGACTACCGAGCAATATACTGGATCTTCAAGCGATCAGACTAGTTCTGGATCGTGGACGGATAGACTTTGGGGGCTCCTGGTATGGATCCAGTCGGACAAGACAACAGCGGTGGCTTATGTCATTCACCAGGGCGGGCCGAAATAGGCTGTTGGCGACCCTGGCTGTTGCCAGTATCTTCCGGTGGGCAGAGCATCTCGTTCCGGCCTTTTCTGGCATACGATTTCCAGGAGTGGTATGCTATCAAACGGATACATCAGTTGGTTGGACCACGGGGTAGGCCCTTCACTGGGCCGTATTTCATCGGTTTTTGTCATCCACTGGGGCATTACTGAAGTAGATCTGCTTGCTTCCTGGCTCACCAGGACAGTACCAAGCTTTCTGGCAAGGTCACGGGATCTTCTAGTGGCTCGGGTGGGCCATGACTCCAGTGACATTTGCTCGGTCTTCCTCCTCCAGCTTCTGCTGTGGCTTTTTGAGCAGGGATATGGCTGCAGGGATTTCGGTCACTCTATTGGCTCTGGATCGCTCCCGTTGGCCTGGGTATGCCGAACGGTTGCGCCTGGGTGTCAACGTTCTTTGGCGACTGCCTCTCGTGAAGGATCTACTGTCCCAAGGACCAGTCTACCATCCTGCTTTAGAGTCGCTGGGTTTAACGGCCTGGCTGTGTTAAGCCAGGTGCTGCAGTTCTAACTCTTCTGATGGCTAGGTAGGCTACCTTCTAGGAGGTTTTACCTCCCGGATGGGGAAAGCGCATTTATCCTGGTGTGAGTCACCCGGCATTCATCCTCGTTCTTCTAGGTGGCTTAGATTCCGATCTCCTTTTACAGGGGGGAGGAGCAGGAATTGGGCCTCGAGTACCATCAGGCCCAGGCCAGGTGTCAGCCTGGGTGGTCTTCTTCAGCGCCCACTGGTCTCTCATTCCCTGGTGCGTACTGTGTGGTTTTTTTTTTTTTTGTTTTTTTTATTTATTCAAAAAGGTTTCAACGTTTGTTTTCACTGGCGCGGTTTCGTCTACCACCGTGGGATCTGAACTTGGTGACTTTGGTTCTTTGGAAGCCTCTCTGTCTCCCTCAAGATATTTGGGAGATTCCACTGTTTACTCTGTCTCAGAAGGTGGCCTCTTGGTGGGTTTCACCTCTGCTCACAGGGTGTCAAATAGTGGCGTTATCTTGTCATTCACCTTACCCAGGTTAAGGTGGGGCTTCGCCTTTTTTTTTCCATAAGTTCCGTCCTTGGATTTCCATTTGAATAAGGACATTGTCTTGCCTTTCTTGTGTCCCTGGTCAGCACATCCCAAGGAATTTGCCTCATCTGCCCTGAATGTGTTTTTTTTGGGGGATTCGGATGTATTTGCCAGCCACTAAGTCTGTTTGGAGGTCAGGCTCCCTTGTATTTACGGACGGGCCAAGAAAGGGGCTGTCTGCTTCTTCTGCGACCTTTTTTCTGGATGGGTCGGACAGATGATGAATCTGGGCTATTCGGTCGGGGATCGGATTCCTCCTTTCCCAGTTACAGCGCATTCTTCTTGGGCACTTGGAGCTTCCTGGGCCTTCTGCGGGTGCCTCCTTTGGCCACAAGTTTTTGCGAGCTGCTGCTTAAGAGGGTCTATTCCCTCTTGAAGGGGTAACGTTCAGGTTGGGTTCCAGCTTGTCCTGTGGAAAAGCTCTTGTTACCTGGTTGGCTCTTGTGTTAGCCTTGGGATTTTTCGTTGTCCCACCCTTCATGTTTTGCACTGCTTTGGGATGTCCCAATGGTTCTGAATTAAGAAGGCTGTGTCAATGAACGAAAGAAAATAGGATTTTTTACTTACCGTAAAATCCGTTTCTCTGAGTTCGACAGACACTGCACCCACCCCTCTATGGAGTTTTTGATACTTCTATTACTGCTTGCTATTAAACTGAATACTTAGAGCAGGGAGGAGGTTACAGTGAGGCAAAAAAGTATTTAGTCAGTCACCAATTGTGCAAGTTCTCTCACTTAAAGATGAGAGAGGCCTGTAATTGTCGTCATGGGTATAGCTCAACTATGAGAGACAAAATGTGGAAACAAATCCAGACAATCGCATTGTCTGTCTGATTTGGAAAGAATTTATTTGCAAATTATGGTGGAAAATAAATATTTTGGTCAATATCAAAAGTTCATCTCAATACTTTGTTATATATCCTTTGTTGGCAATGACAGAGGTCAAACGTTTTCTGTAAGTCTTCACAAGGTTGTCACACACTGTTGCTGTTATGTTATCCCATTCCTCCATGCAGATCTCCTCTAGAGCAGTGATGTTTTGGGGCTGTTGCTGGGCAACACGGACTTTCAACTCTAAGGGTTTTCTATGGGGTTGAGATCTGGAGACTGGCTAGGCCACTCCAGGACCTTGAAATGCTTCTTACGAAGCCACTCCTTCGTTGCCCGGGCGGTGTGTTTGGGATCATTGTCATGCTGAAAGACCCAGCCACGTTTCATCTTCAATGCCCTTGCTGATGGGAGGAGGTTTGCACTCAAAATCTCACGATACATGGCCCATTTCTTCTTTCATGTACACGCATCAGTCGTCCTGTTCCCTTTTGCAGAGAAACAGCCCCAAAGCATGATGTTGCCACCCCCATGCTTCACAGTAGGTATGGTGTTCTTTGGTTGAAACTCGGCATTCTCTCTCCTCCAAACACGACGAGTTGTGTTTCTACCAAACAGTTCTACTTTGGTTTAATCTGACCATATGACATAATCCCAATCCTCTTCTGGTTCACCAAATGCTCTCTAGCAAACCTTAGATGGGCCCAGACATGTACTGGCTTAAGCAGGGGGACACGTCTGGCACTGCAGGATCTGAGTCCCTGGCGGCGTAGTGTGTTACTGATGGTAGCCTTTGTTACGTTTGCTCCCAGCTCTCTGCAGGTCATTCACTAGGTCCCCCCGTGTGGTTCTGGGATTTTTGCTCACCGTTCTTGTGATAATTTTGACCCCACGGGTGAGATCTTGCGTGGAGCCCCAGATTGAGGGAGATTATCAGTGGTCTTGTATGTCTTCCATTTTCTAATTTATTGCTCCCACAGTTGATTTCTTCAGACCAAGCCGCTTGCCTATTGCAGATTCAGTCTTCCCAGCCTGGTGCAGGTCTACAATTTTGTTTCTGGTGTCATTCGACAGCTCTTTGGTCTTCACCATAGTGGAGTTTGGAGTGTGATTGTTTGAGGTTGTGGACAGGTGTCTTTTTATACTGATAAGTTCAAACAGGTGCCATTTAATACAGGTAATGAGTGGAGGACAGAGGAGCCTCTTAAAGAAGAAGATACAGGTCTGTGAGCCAGAAATTTTGCTTGTTTGTAGGTACTTATTTTCCACCATAATTTGCAAATAAATTCTTTCCAAATCAGACAATGTAATTGTCTGTCTGGATTTGTTTCCACATTTTGTCTCTAATAATAGTTGAGGTATACCTATGATGACAATTACAGGCCTCATCTTTTTAAGTGGGAGAACTTGCACAATTGGTGGCTGACTACTTTTTTGCCCCACTGTATATACGGACTGAGCGTAGCCAGGGGTTGTTTTTTGTTCTGCCTAGTCCTACTCCTAATGGAGGCGATATAACTCAATGGTTCTGTATTAAGAAGGCTGTGTCTGTCAATGAACGAAAGAGAAATGGATTTTACGGTAAGTGGTCAATAGTAGCTGCCAAAACTTCTTCCCTTTTTTGTGAGGGAAAAAAAAAGTTTTCAAGATCTAATACTGCAAAACAAGTGTTGGGAAGTTAATTTACTTCTAATGTCTTCTCAGATTCGGCTGATAATGAAATCGCACTCATTCGTAAGAGAAAATATCCCTCGGATCTTCTCTTTTGCCAAGGAGAAGGCATGTGAGTAATAAGTCATCCAGTGTCTACATTTAGAGACCTTTTTTATCCTGCTCTTCTTACAGCCTGGTAAAAAAAGATAAACCTGGAGAAAAGAATTGGATGATTAAAAATAAAAGAAATACTAAAACGGAACAAAATATTATAGATCACGCAATGTGACCAATCAGGATTTAAGCAAATAATCAGATTTGATTTCTTTTTATTATAGATGCTTCCTGTCCTCATTTCAAAGTTTGAGTAAAGTCGGAGATAAAATTGTTTAGTTTGCAAACATTTGTTAGACAAAACCAGATAGTAAATATTGACATTTTATTTTTAATTTTACTTTTAGAATTGTTCTAATTTCCAAAGCCCAGTAGCAGTTTTTCAGTCTCGTAAGCATTGCTCTTGGATGAATTAATGCAATGTTTTCTTGCATTACCCTGCTCCTGGTGTTGGCATCTTTTCACCAGAGGACGTAAGCGAAGGCTTTAGGGTTACAGGAAGCATTAGTATGACTATTACAGGGAGAAATTGTGAATGGGTTAAGCTTGGCCATGCACTATACTATGTGAATGTATATTACCAAAAACGGTGCAGTAGGAGGATACAATCCATACAACAGTCCTATCAATTTGTGTCAGCTTCTTGCATTACATAGTTGATGGTAGATCTAAATGGGGTTGTACAATCAAATTGTAAAGTGTTTTGTCACCCCTAGGATTACAGGGAGAGATGGTGGTGGAGTCTGTGTTGGGGATACAGGGAAGCTTGGTTTAAGGCTGGGTTCACTCTAGAGCATAGAGCAGCTCACAGCAGGGGTCCGGTGCGTCTCCATTCAGTTTCAGATCCGATTTCTGCCCGAATATTTGGCTGAATTCGGACCTGAAATGGACCAAAAGACGCACAGGACTCCTGTGCAATTCGCACCAGAGCTTCTCCGGAGATATGTGAACCGGCTCCGTATAGAGACTGTTTACAATGTCCTGCTATGCGAATTGGATGCAGGGAAGTCCGCATCCAAACTGCAATAGTGTGAACCCAGCCTAAAGTTTAGTGTTGGGGTTATATGGAAGAATAGTGTTTTAGGGTTACACAAAGGGGTAGTGTGAGGGGTGCCTTGGGGTAACCAAGAAGGGGTTGGTATGATTAGGGGCCTTGGGGAAAGGATAGTGGGATGGTTAGGGTTACACGGAGGGTTAGTGGGGAAATTGCATGTTATAAATAGGAGGGCTTGTTTGCAAGGAAGAATAGTTGAGGGGTTAGGGTTACGGTAGAACATTGCACTGTATGCCATAATCTGCGCACTAAAATTTCGGGTATTGTCATATTTAGCCTTTAGTGTCATTGTATTTGACGTGCCTGTGTTGTATGCTTTTATATAGAGAACAGCTATTCTCTGTTGACCAGTATAGGAGCTGTGTCAATATTTTTTTGTCTTCTTCCAATTTAGCTGTTGCTCCAGTCCCACAAGTTACGCAATACCTGTATTTCCTGTTTGCTCCAACTCTGATCTACAGAGACAGTTATCCAAGGTAAATTTCTCAATTTTGTTCCGTTTAGCTGTACTATGTGACCTGTAAAATCTAAAATAACACTGTGACCCTTATGTGATAACCTTTTGTCTACAAATAACAAACCATTTTGTATTGAGATGCTCATGGTTTGTTCAGTGGTTGTAGTTTTTTCAATTGCATCCTTTTTTTTTTTTTTTTTTTTTACCATGTAGTAAGTATATAGCATTGTTCATATACATTTATTGAGCTTGATTTTTTGCTTCTTACCTTTTTTAGGAATCCATCCATAAGGTGGGGCTATGTTGCAACCAAATTTCTTCAGGTAAATGGCTCTTTCTGTAATGGACAATATTGTGTGGTGCTACTACCCTGTCAGTCTATAATCGCATGTATAATACTTGTGCCTGACCACAGCTGCAACCGCTGTCCATCAATCTTCATAAAACGGGTCGGCAGCATGGTATATCAAATATATAAAGGTTTTTTTTTTTCTTTTTTTCAATCCGTAAAGCAGGGGGACAATACAAAAAACGTTGACGAGTTTCAGTCCTACTGGGCCTCAGTCATAATTTAGGACTTCTTAAATTTGATATACTATGCTGCTAGCCTGTTTTATGAAAAATGTCTTTCTGTATTAAAGCAGAACTGAACTATAAAGAATATATTTCTGTTAAATGGTAGAAGTTATAAAATGACTTGTGGGCTCAGTTTTCTTTGCCTGGAAAGCGGCACAACTTTGTGTGAATTGCCTATACCCTGTTTGTCACCTGGTCTGAGCATGTATCTTTCTCGGGTTCAGTAGTATGCTGGAATGAGGTCTTGATGCCGGGGTTATGTGGGCAGTCACTCCATCGACATCAGGATTTCCCAAGATAAAACAAAGCAGTCATCCGCTATTCCAGCGCTGGCACCATGATCAGTCATGAGAATTCACGGACATGCCGGGAGTGGGTAGGTGCTATTCTAGGAAGAGGACACTGCAGTGCAAACCATCTAAAAATCAGGATTAGGATTTCTTTAAAGGATAACTGTAGGAGTAACTGCAAGTTTTTGCATTAACATTTTTTTTAGATCAAGCTTTTTCTTGCCCTTTTGCAGTAGCCATCACCCAACCCCCAGCTTTCATGTGTCTCAAAGGTATTTTTTTCTGAGCCAGCTGATGGTGAAATCTGGTATTATGGTTCATCCTTTCTAAATCTGTAGTACAGTATATGAGCAGTGTTCTAGATCAAGTAACATATGGTAGTGCAGCAAGCAGTGTAACCATTAGCAGAACAAAAGCTTCACTGATGGCTGCCAGTGTATTGGGATATGATTTTCATATTGGCTAGAAAGTCCCTTTTTTTTATTTTTTTTTATATAATGAGAACGATTTTGTGTTTTCTTTAGTTATATTAAGAGGCTTTGATCCAAGTTGTTCTGTGTGTTTATTAAACTTAAATCTGGGTATGAAATTCCAGAATTGATGTAAAATAGCCACTGTTCTTTCAGTAAACTTTTTAAAGTAATAGGCATTTTTTAGGTAGCTTTATGATCGGTATTGTTTAAGGTGGTTAATGTTAAAAAAATGTGTAAACCCAGGCAATTCAACTAAGCATATGAGGAAATAGTTTGTAAGCAGAGTTTCCTTCGATCATTTTTCACTGAAAAAAAAAAAAAGGACAGCTAAAGGTGGTGTGTGGTTTTTTTTTTTTTTTTTTTTTTTTTTTAATATGCAGATTATGGCATCCTCCTTGGGCTCTCTATTTAAAGTTACAGAGGACCTCATTGACATTTAGTAGAGTAAAGTTCAGTAGAGTAGTGGGAAATCTTCTCATTTGGGGCACAGACAGCAATAAGAATCAGAGTGACGTTTTAATCCTGCCCAGCTCTATTCAAATCTTAAAATAGAACTCCAGCCATTTTTTTTTTTTACATGCATACACCACATGATTTGGCATTACATGTAATATAACATATTTTTTTTAAAAAAAACTGGCTGCCAGAAGAGTCA
This sequence comes from Rana muscosa, assembly GCA_029206835.1. Classification (NCBI taxonomy): domain Eukaryota; kingdom Metazoa; phylum Chordata; class Amphibia; order Anura; family Ranidae; genus Rana; species Rana muscosa. The sequence goes on from CM055120.1 coordinate 165,285,050, forward strand.
TGTTTGTTTGTATATGCTTGTAAATAAACATACTATATGCAATTATGCATGTCTGCCGAACAGTAATGGGGCTCTCACTTTTACAATACTATGTTGTCTTAACTGGCTACCTTTTTTATTGTAGAATAGGTATGATATGATTTTTGGGTACTATTGGATATTTACAGCTAGCTGGAAATACATAGACATTTTGATGTATTTTTTGGTAAATGTGCTCTGAGTCTGTATATCACATGGGTATCCTAGTTAAATTTGTTTTGTCATTTAACTAAAATCTTTTTTCTTTCTTTTTGTTTAGGTGCTTGGCTGCCTCTTCTATGCTTACTATGTCTTTGTCCGACTCTGCATTCCACTTTTCCACAACATGAGCCAGGAGCCTTTTAGCCTGAAGGTCCTTGTCCTCTGTATTTTCAACTCTATCCTGCCAGGTATGTTTCAGCCACCTATAATTTTTGCAGTTAATTTTATTCCTCTCTTAATTTGCTCATTTTATTTTTCCTCATTTTAAATAACTCAAATGTAACCATATGTAAAGTGCAGTAACCCATAGCAACCAGTTTACCTGACTGTGATCTCTCTTCAGTAAACTTCCATGAGTTACAAAACTGTGGACATCGTCATTACTTTACTATACTGTGCTAATTAAAGCAAGTCAACATTAAAAAAAAAAAAAAAGCTTACCAGTGCTTGGTGCTTTTTTTTTTTTTTTTTTTTTTTTTTTTTTTTTTTTTTTCTCTCTCTCTCTTCTTTAGAACAGCGCTGTCATCTTGGGCTAAGGACTAAAGAACATTAGAGGTCGACCAATATATCGGCCGATATTTGGGCATTTTTGATAAATCGGCATCGGCCGATTATTATCAAAGCTAGGCCGATATTTTACACTGGCTAGCCTTCCTCCTCCCTTCTCCACACTCAGCGTCTCCGGCAGCATCCAGCGCCGCGCTGTGTCTGTGAAACTGCAAGTAACAGAGGAGAGAGAGAAGCTGTCAGCTCGATGTCGGGGGTGGGCGGGACCCAGCAGATGTATTACACCAGCGAATGGGATGGTATCTGGGCGGACCGCTACATGCATGTGGCCCCACCCTCTTTTTAAAGCAGCCCAATCATTGGCTGGTGTAATTTAGCTGCTGGGTCCCACCCATTGGCTGGTGTAATTTAGCTGCTGGGTCCCACCCACCCCGACCGGGTCCCACCCACCCCCACATCGAGCTCAATTCTGACAGCTCTCTCTCTCCTCTCCGTTGTCCGTTTCACACAGTTCGTTACACTCGGCTTAGTGTGAAACCTGCCAGTGCCACTGCAAATCAGTGCCCCCGCAAATCAGTGCCCCCAGCCAGTGCCATCTGTCAGTGCCACCACAAATCAGTGCCACAAGCCAATCGGTGCCAATCAGTGCCATCTGTCAGTGCCACCGCCAATCGGTGCCACCAGCCAGTGCCATCTGCCAGTGTCACCCGCCAGTGCCAGCCAGTGTCATCCGCCACTGCCAGCCAGTGCCACCGCCAATCAGTGCCACCTGCCAGTGCCAAACAGTTCCAATTGCAAGTGCCACTGCCAATCAGTGCCACCTGCCAGTGCCATCTGTCCCAAACTAGTTCCATCTGTCAGTTCCAAACCAGTGCCACCTGCTGCCAATCAGTGCCATCTGTCAGTGCCCCCTGCCCGTGCCAATAGTGCCATCTGTCAGTTCCAAACCAGTGCCACATGCCAACCAGTGCCATCTGTCAGTTCCAAACCAGTGCCATCTGTCAGTTCCAAACCAGTGCCATCTGTCAGTTCCAAACCAGCGCCATCTGTCAGTTCCAAACCAGTGTCACCAACCAGTGCCATCTGTACTGAGGACATCAAGTGTGTGCTAGAGTGACAGGAGTAAGCAGGAAGGAGTGGAGTGGGAGATGGTGTTTTTTTTATTTTTTAAATTGGCCTAAAATATCGGCCACAAAAATCGGCATCATATATCGGCCATCTGAGGTCCCAGAGTCTGGAGGAAGTGTGGAGAGGCACATAATCCACGTTGCATGAGGTCCAGTGTGAAGTTTCCACAGTCAGTAGTGGTTTGGGGAGCCATGTCATCTGCTGGTGTTGGTCCACTGTGTTTTATCAAGTCCAAAGTCAGCGCAGCCCTCTACCAGGAAATTCTAGAGCACTTCATGATTCCCTCTGCTGACCAGCTTTATGGAGATGCTGATTTAGTTTTCCAGCAGGACTTGGCACCTGCCCACACTGCCAAAAGTCCCAATACCTGGTTTAACCACTTACAGACATTGAAGAGTTGTCCAGAAGAAGTTTGTACCAACACAAAGTCTCTCAAGGGTTTTAATGCATAACGTTTCCAACAGAGGGGGGTTGAAGGAATGGGGAGGACTCGGATACCTTAGTTGCGGATCACAGGAACTTTCCTAGGTCCAGAGGAACAACTGGCTCCATGCTGGACTCGGCAAACACCGGATAGGCCCAATTTCACCGGCCTAGCAACCGATGTATAGCTCGATCACCTATAGTCTCTGCCACAGACTTGGTGCAAAAAGAGCAGTCTCTGCCACAGACTTGGTGCAAAAAGAGCAGTCTCTGCCACAGACTTGGTGCAAAAAGAGCAGTCTCTGCCACAGACTTGGTGCAAAATAGAGCAGTCTCTGCCACAGACTTGGTGCAAAATAGAGCAGTCTCTGCCACAGACTTGGTGCAAAATAGAGCAGTCTCTGCCACAGACTTGGTGCAAATAGAGCAGTCTCTGCCACAGACTTGGTGCAAATAGAGCAGTCTCTGCCACAGACTTGGTGCAAATAGAGCAGTCTCTGCCACAGACTTGGTGCAAATAGAGCAGTCTCTGCCACAGACTTGGTGTAGCCCTTCCCTGGGTTACCGTCTGAATTAAGAACACAGCTCTCAGTGCCAGGATCTTCCAGCCGTTCCGGCAGCACTGTGAGGTAGATTATGACCCAGGTGCATCCTCCAATTGAGTCCTCAATTTCTTGGTCCCTTCCAGCAGGCCAGGCGACACAGGATCATCCCTGGATCAGTAGGCCCCCAGTAACTCCTGGGCCTACTCTTCAGTAACGAAGCCTCAGGCCAACATGGCCCTGAGGCGGAAACTGCCAGCACTGCCATGAGGGCCCTCAGGTCGGGGTCGGGCGGGTGGTGCCCACCACCACCGATGACCCCCAACTCTCTCAAAAAGCCCTACACTAATGGTGTCTGTCCCTTAAGTACCCCCTCCCAGCATGCACAGCGGGTTGACCACGCCCCTGAGCCGCTGCTGGGAAAGACACCCAATGCGTCCAGCCTGCTGCCTTTCCCATCCTGACCAGTGGCGACAGCGACATCCACTGTCAGGAGGAAAATCACACAGCCAGCTGAACTGAAACAGAGTACAATTTGTAACACAATCCTGAGCCAAACTATTGCTCAGACAACTATAATTTTACCACATAGCACCCACTCATTGGGAGTAGGGCGCTACATATATAAAATACATGCGTTTCACATTTTGAATTGAATTACTGAAATTTACTTTTTGATATTCTAATTTTATGAGATGCACCTGTATATTGTAAAGCGCTGCGTAATCTGTTGACGCTATATAAATTATTATTATAATAATAATAATAATAATAATAATAATATCTCCTCTCATTTCAGTTAGAGTGAAAGGTGTTCTGTAGTTCAGAGAAGATGAGCTGGGAAAGATAATAAACTGAGTTTTCTGTTTAGTGCAGCGTTGGCAGAAATCAAGATTTGTAACCGGATAATTTAGGATTTTTTTTTTTTTGTATTTGCAGAAAATGTACATAGACTGAAAAAATAAAACTTATGCAGCCACCACACCGAAAGGACTGGCAAGCTGCAATGTGCTACATTTTGTTGTTGGGTTGAGATATACTCCTAAAAGACAACAATCAACTATAGCAAACTATGGGCAAAGTGATTGTTGTAAGCACCCCTGGCATTGTTATAATTTTGTCCTTAAAGCGGAGGTTCACCCAAATTACTGACCTAATGCTATCCCCTTCTGTGCATTGCATAGATGCACAAATGACAAAATTATTATTATTATTATTTTTTAATGTTGTATTTACCTTCTAATTTGTCTTCATTTCTGGAACTTCCTGTCTGTTACTCCCGCGGGAGTGGGCGTGTACATTCCTTTTCCCCGTCTCCTGGGAGCTAAGTGTCAGCATTCCCAGGAGTCAGTGCGGATCGCTGCTGCGAGATCATCTGCTCTCCCTCCCCATACTGACCTGTGTATATTTTTGGTTGCCATCACAACGGGGCGGGAACTTCCGACGCCTCCGCCCGTTGTGATGGCAACCAGGAAGTGCTGACGGCGCTGCTCGCCGTCAACACTGCTCACGTGAGATAGAGCGGTGAATGCCGGGAGACGCGCATTCACCGCTACCCGGAAGTCTGTGCTTGTGGGCTTCACGATGCCCACAAGCAAAATGGAAAAGCACAGCAACCTTTTTTATAAACGTTTATTTCTTTCTCGTACATCACGGGACACAGAGCGACATAGTCATTACTAATGGGTTATATAGATTACCTTCAGGTGCTGGCACTGGCAACTTCCAAACCGGAAGTACCCTCCCCTATATAAGCCCCTCCCATCCGGGAGCACCTCAGTTTTTTGCCAGTGTCTAAGGTGTTGGCCAAGAAGAAACATGTGTTTTTCACTGAGCTTGCGTACAGGTTCTTTTGGGCCTCAGTAAGCTATTCCGGATCCGACCAAAAAAACTTCATAGCTAAACGGTCGGTACCCGGGCCTTGCAGAGAAGAGCAAGGTTTTGCCTGTAATGCTTCTCTTAGGAGAGCTGGACCCTGGGATCCAGAGCTCTGGTCATACCCACGACCAAGATGTTTTCTGTGCAGGGTGCTATACAGGTCCAGGGGAGTGGAATCCTTGGGAACCCGGTCCCTGAAGGTTTAATTACAATGCCTGCCGTGATAGGTGAAGTTTGGGCTTCTGTGGACCAAACAGAGTCCTGCGGCGGGGAAAAGGTAAGTGGGGGCCCCTCAGGAACTTGGTTCTATTGAGGGGACCCCCAAGCCTAATATGTCTTTCTACCTGTTACCTAACGGTATTCCCGCTAAATATTATGCATGCCTGTAACTACTAAAGAATGTAATAATTTTAATAGTGGTCAAGAAAAAAAAAAAATATATAATAGACTGCGGTACCTGTGTTAATCCACTAGAGGCCGCTGTGGAACGTTTCTTGTCATGTGGACTAGTTTCTTTTCATCAGAGCAAGTCCAGGCAGATGGTGAGTTCTCTTGTGGGAAACTGCTTCCTCTGCCATGTTGCAATGCTCGTCCATCCCCCGGCCTGCGGCAAAAGGGGCCCTGGCTCTTGTCCCTAGTTTCCCTTTTCAAAATTAGCGCCGAAGGCGCACGTGGCCGTGCACGTGCCTCTATATATAGAGGTGAGCTGGAAAAGGGGGCGGAGCTTGGGGGATGACGCTCTGTGCGCGCCGCAGCGCTTCTGCGCATGTGCGGGTGTCCCAGCATGTTAAAAACCACAATTATGTGTTGTGAGCTGGCTATGGAGTGCAGAGACAGAGCTGGCAACATTTAAAAAAGGCATATAGCAAGCGGTTGATGCAGGCATCCCCATAGAAAGGCACATTAGTAGACACCAACTGGTTTTATAGCAGCATTTGTGCTAGACTATTGTCAGTAAGTGGTGTATTTCGGCTGGAATACCTCAGCTTTGGGCTTAGGAACATGCCGTCTAAAAACTCGGGGACTAAAAATCCCAGGAAGCATAGGGGGTCTCCATCGGGCTCTGAGGATCTTGGGCATGCTTTGGCTGCACCAATCTCCCCTGAAGAATCAGAGGTTAGTGACCGTAGAGCACCCTCAGGAGTACCTGGTACTGTGGCTGTCCCCAGTTCACCTGCTCCTGTGTATGTAACAGAGGAGGTTTTTTCCTCAGCTCTGGGAGGGCTGGAAGAGAGATTGTCAGCATTGATCGCTGCTTCCCTGTCACAGGAAAAAAGCGCTCGATCTCCGTCTCCTCCCTCAGAGTGCCTGTTAGCGGAGCAACAGTCCCATACAGGGATCGAACTACCTGAAGGGGATCAGGATGAGGTCGATTCTGTTGTAGAGGAATCAACAGTGGAAGAGCCATTCTCAGCATCACATGCTGAAAGATTATGGGTTCAGTCCCTGACTAACATGGTCCGATCAGCATTTAAAATGCCCCTTGCGGAGCCATCATCCACTTCTGTCTCCTCGTTGGGGTTGCTAAAAGCTCCCCAGACTGTTTGTTCCTTTCCGATCCATCCTTTACTGGAAGGGCTCATTTACCAGGATTGGGAGCATCCTGATAAAATATTTACTCCTCCCAAGAGATTTCAAGTGGTCTATCCCATGGAGGAGAAGTTCATCAAAAAATGGAGGGTCCCTACAGTGGACGCAGCCATCTCTTGTGTGAATAAATCACTGACATGTCCAGTGGATAATGTCCAAATGTTCAAGGACCCAATAGATAAAAAATTAGAGTCCTTATTAAAATCTGCTTTTGCTACAGCAGGCTTGGTGACACAACCAGCAGTGGCAGCTATTGGGGTCTGCCAAGCAGTGAAGGATCAGTTAAAACAGGTCTTAAGGGACTTGCCGGATCAGCAGGCTCTTGCCCTAGCTGATCTACCTAGAGCCTTATGCTTTGCGGTGGACGCTATAAAGGATTCAATCCATCAGGCCTCCCGCCTTACGCTGTCTGTAGTACATATGCGCAGGCTTTTATGGCTCAAAAACTGGTCTGCTGAAGCTCCCTGTAAAAAATTGCTGGTCAGCTTCCCATTTCATGGTGAACGCTTATTCGGGGAAGACCTGGACAAATATATCCAGAGAATTTCCAGCAGTAAAAGTACACTTTTGCCGGTTAAAAACAGAGTTAGAGGTCCCTCTTTTAAGAGGCCTGCTTCTCCAGTCCCTAGGACATCGGCTGTGAAACCGTTCCGACGGCCTCCTCGGTCAAATCCCGGAGGTAAAAATCAGGGACAATTGCAGGGTAACAAGAAGCCCTGGAGCAGGAGAGGTACAAAACCTCCCCCAAAGTCAAATGCATGAAGGGTTGCCCCCACTCAATCGGGTGGGGGGAAGACTTCAGTTGTTCACAGAGACCTGGCGGGACACGATCAGAGACAGATGGGTGCTCTCCGCAGTAAGTCTGGGATACAGATTGGAGTTAAAAGACTCTCCTCCTTCCCATTTTATGAGGTTAAACGTGCCAAGGGATCCCCGGAAGAGAGAGTCCCTCCTGTTGGCACTAGAACAACTATTGCTCCAAGGAGTAATTATGGAGGTTCCCCTGGAAGAATGGGGGTTCGGGTTTTACTCAAACCTCTTTACAGTCCTGAAGCCAAACTGGGACGTGAGGCCCATATTAAATCTAAAAGGGCTAAACAAATTCCTACATATCAGGACTTTCCAGGTGGAGTCGATCCGATCGGTGGCCACTGCCCTACAAGGGGAGGAATGGTTAGCCTCGATCGACATCAAAGATGCTTATTTGCACATTCCCATCTTTCCAGCCCACCAAAAATTTATACGCTTTGCGGTAGAAGGGCGCCATTTTCAGTTCAGAGCCTTACCCTTCGGTCTGGCCACAGCACCACGAGTGTTCACAAAAATTCTGGCCCCATTATTGGCCAATCTAAGAACACGAGGTGCAACGATAATGGCATATCTAGACGACTTGTTGCTGATAGACCACTCAGTGGAAAAACTAGAAGTGGTTGTTCACGAGACAGTCAGGTATCTGGAATATCACGGTTGGATTATCAACCGAGACAAGTCAGCCCTAAAACCAGTCAAAAGTCTGGAATACTTGGGGCTAAGGCTGGATTCAGACCAGAGAAAAATTTTCTTGCCTCAAGAAAAGGGGTCGTCTTTGAGAGATTTGATCCACTTAGTGGGTACAAAAAGACAGCCATCCATACGCCTGTGCATGAGGCTGCTGGGAAAAATGGTGGCATCATTCAAAGCAGTACCCTACGGTCAATTCCATTCAAGGAATTTGCAAAGGGCCATACTGTCAGCCTGGAACAAAAAAGTTCAGGCCCTAGACTTACCAATGTCCTTGTCCCCTTCCGTTCGCAAGAGCCTCCGCTGGTGGTTGGTTCCCCAGAATCTGGAAAGAGGGAAATCCTTCAGTCCGATTTCTTGGAAGGTGGTCACTACAGATGCCAGCCTTATAGGCTGGGGAGCAGTACTGGAGCAATGGTCTCTCCAGGGCAGATGGTCGGATGCAGAAAAGGCCCTGCCCATCAATCTCTTAGAGATACGAGCAGCCCGGTATGCCCTAGTAGCATGGACATCCAAACTCCAAGGGTCCCCTGTCAGAATTCAATCGGACAATGCCACGGCAGTGGCATATATCAATCATCAGGGGGGCACCAGGAGTCGTGCAGCCCAGAGGGAAGTAAATTACATCCTGAAATGGGCAGAAAGATATGTCCCAGCCATATCTGCGGTATTCATTCCAGGAGTGGAGAATTGGAAGGCGGACTTTCTAAGTCGCCAACAATTATGCCCAGGGGAATGGTCCCTTCATCCCGAGGTTTTCCGGACAATATGTCAGCGGTGGGGAACACCGGATGTAGATCTGCTAGCATCCAGATTCAACGCAAAAGTGGACAGGTTTGTCTCTTGGACAAGGGATCCCCTAGCTTGCGGCTCGGATGCCCTAGTGTTCCCTTGGGATCAGTTCAAGCTGATATATGCATTCCCACCGCCACAATTGTTACCTCGATTACTCCGCAGAATCAGGGTAGAAAAGAAACCAGTGATTCTGGTGGCTCCAGCGTGGCCCCGAAGAGCATGGTACGCGGAGATTGTAAAGATTTCTGTGGGGAGTCCTTGGACCCTCCCACATCGTCCAGACCTGCTTTCGCAAGGACCGATATACCACCCTTCCTTACCAGCCCTAGGTTTGACGGCCTGGCTATTGAAGCCCACATTCTAAAAAAGAGAGGGCTCTCTAATTCTGTGGTATCTACCATGATCAATGCCAGGAAGCCGGTATCCAGGCAGATCTACTATAGAATCTGGAAGGCGTACATCGCCTGGTGTGAGGCCAAGAAATGGCATCCACGTAAATACGTAATAGGTAGGATTCTGGACTTCCTACAATGGGCTGTAGATAGGAAGCTTGCCTTGAGTACTATCAAGGGTCAGATTTCGGCCTTGTCAATATTTTTTCAAAGGCCCTTGGCTTCGCATTCATTAGTCAAAGCCTTTATACAAGGAGTGATGCGTATTAGTCCTCCGGTTAATATTCCCATATGTCCATGGGATCTAAACCTGGTTCTGTCGGTTCTACAGAAACAACCATTTGAACCATTACAGCATATTTCTTTGGTTCTTCTCACCAGGAAATTGATTTTTCTAGTAGCCATTTGTTCGGCTAAAAGAGTGTCGGAATTAGCCGCTATGTCCTGTAGGGAGCCATATCTGGTTATCCATAAGGACAGAGTAGTGTTACGTCCTCATCCAGCCTTTCTTCCTAAGGTGGTATCAAGGTTTCATTTGAACCAAGATGTGGTTCTTCCTTCTTTTTTCCCCAAACCTACTTCGGTAGAGGAAAAGTTATTGCATTCTTTGGATGTAGTAAGAGCAGTTAAAGCTTATCTAAAAGCCACTGCTCAGATTCGCAGAACGGATACTTTGTTTATGCTGCCGGAAGGCCCCAGAAAGGGTCAGGCAGCATCAAAATCTACTTTAGCCAAGTGGATTCGACAGGTCATAATGCAAGCCTATGGCTTGAGAAGGAGACCGCCTCCGTTCAAAGTTAGGGCGCACTCCACGAGAGCAGTTGGAACTTCATGGGCAGTGCATCACCAGGCCTCCCTGGCTCAAATCTGTAAGGCCGCAACATGGTCTTCAGTACACACGTTTACTAGGTTCTACCAGGTGGACGTTAGAAGTCAGGAGGATGTCGCCTTTGGGCGCAGTGTGTTGCAGGCCGCAAAAGATCCTCATGTCTGATAGCGCTCAGCTTATGTATGGTGTATCCCCCCCCCCCTAGTTGGGCATTGCTTTAGGACATCCCATTAGTAATGACTATGTCGCTCTGTGTCCCGTGATGTACGAAAAAGAAAATAGGATTTTTATAACAGCTTACCTGTAAAATCCTTTTCTTGGAGTACATCACGGGACACAGAGCTCCCACCCCTCTTTAGGGACACTTATTGCTTTGCTACAAAACTGAGGTGCTCCCGGATGGGAGGGGCTTATATAGGGGAGGGTACTTCCGGTTTGGAAGTTGCCAGTGCCAGCACCTGAAGGTAATCTATATAACCCATTAGTAATGACTATGTCGCTCTGTGTCCCGTGATGTACTCCAAGAAAAGGATTTTACAGGTAAGCTGTTATAAAAATCCTATTTTTTTACGAAAACGGACGGGGGATGTAATAAAGCGCAGGACGAGTGAGTACTAAATAGTCATCTGTAACCACATTTAATGGACTGAAAAAAAAAAAAATATGGACCGCGGAACCTCCGCTTTAATTAAAATAATGGCTATATGGGGGAAAAAATAAATTTTATATACAGAATTGCCATGTTTAGAAATATTAACCACATAGAGTTATCAGAAAACAAAATTTTTGGTAGTATGGTTACATTTCAGCAGTATTTATGTGTTTTTGTGTTATTGATTTTGAGTTTGCCCCCATCTGTTTTTAGGTGTGTTGATTCTCTTCCTGGCCTTCTTTGCTTTCCTGCATTGTTGGCTCAATGCATTTGCTGAGATGCTTCGCTTCGCTGACCGGATGTTCTACAAGGTACAGACTCTCTACCTCACCTACAAGGAAATGGGGGGCCACCATCCCCTGCTTTGAAGCAACATATACAGTATAGCTGTGCTGGGCTTTGAATGAAGACTAGCATAGAAGAAGGGAGCAGGACCCAGGGGGAGCTGTCAGTGTAGCTGGAAGTGCTCTGGGGTCTCAGCTCAGTGTACAATGATCGTAGTACAGGCAACCACACTATGGCTCCTTTTCCACTAGTGTGACTTGTCATGTGACTTTGGACACATAAAGTTGCATAAGTCACAGCCCATTGATTTCAATGGCACCCGTTCCTATCTATGCGACTTTGAAAAGGTACCTGCAATGCTTTTATGCGACTTTGATCCAGGGAGTGTAAAGTTGGCTCAAAGCTGCACTCTAAATCGTGCAACTTTGGGGTCGCAATAGTGGAAATGTGCCAATGTGCCTTGTCATGCGACTGTGTTCAAAGTCGCATGACAAGGCACATGTGTCCAAAGTTGCATGACAAGTCGCAGCCCATTGATTTTAATGGTACCCTTTCCCACCTATGCAACTTTAAAAATCAGCGACTTCGAAAAGGTACCTGAAATGCTTTGATCCAGAGTGTAAATTTGGATCAAAGCTGCACTCCAAAGTCGCACTCTAGCTTTATACTACGTTTCCACTAGTGCGACTCCGAAGCTGTGCGACTTTGAGTGCAGCTTTGATCCAACTTTACTTTAAAGTTGCATCAAAGTAGTGCAGGCACCTTTTCAAAGTCGCTGATTTTCAAAGGCGCATAGATGGGAACATTTGCCATTGAAATCAATGGGCTGTGACCTGTGATGAGACTGTGTCCAAAGTCGCATGGCAAGTCGCACTAGTGGAAATGGAGCCTTAAACTCATTACTCGCATTTAGCTCCCTCAGCTGGGTGTGTGCCACGCCCATCACAGTGCCATGCAGAAACTACCACGTGGTTCTAAAGTGTAGAAAATGTGCAGCATGTTGCATTGTAATCTATCTTGGTTTCTATCAAACATAACATACTTCCAAAGCTTTACCTATCTCTCTATCTATCAAAAGCAATGCTGTGAAGGTCTAAGCATGCCTGTCTAAGAACGACGACCACCTTTTCAGGAAGTGGCAGACCGCCTAGCAAATTCAGATAAAGGGAGATACCGTTGTCGGTGAAGAACAGGAAGAAGCTTTTTGTCTACCTTAGATTAGACTTTATAAGCGGCACAGCCGGAAAATGAATAATATCAAAGATAAGGATATTTAACATACTATTAATGGGGAAATTTTTTTTTTTTTTTTGACTGGACTTCTACCTTTTATTATCAGTTATAAACTTAAACACTGCCAGTCCTAACAAAGTTAAAAATCTAGAAGCTGGCCTTATCCATTCTGTCAGTGAGGGGAAACTTTTTTTTTTTTTTTTTTTTTTTTTATTAGGGACAGATTTAGTTTCCTCTCTTTTCAAATTGTTCAGAGTAGCTTGCAGTCTGCCTGAAGCTGAATACACACTATACACTTTTCTCTAGATTTTTTCTTTTCCCTTTCTTTAGATTTACCAAAACCATATGAGGTCAAACCTTAAGAGCTTTAATTTGTATGCAATCAGGCAGGCCCTTGCACTACATGGTTTTGGTAAATCTAAAGGAAAGCAAACAACAAATGTTGTACAGTGTGTGTATGGGGTCTGAGGCCTGCTCCAAACAAACACCTAGAAAGGTGTGACTGGGAACACATAACAAGCATATAGTGGGGTTTTCCAAATTTGACCGCAAAAGTGAAAATACACTTACAAATATTGACATTACTACAGTTTGATCCTTTTAGATTTAGTAAGAATTTCGAAGTGTGTGTGTGTGTGTGTGTGTATGTAACCATTTTAGTAAATGTTTAATTAAAATATAATATAATATTTTCGCAACTATCATGTGACGTGTACAAAATCAGCAGTGCCATCTTTTAGTTTGACAAGCTCTGCGCTGTGGCGCGGGGTATCCTTTTAGCCTTTACTAACTTTTAACATTTTGCTTTTAAATATGGTCTAGCCTCCTGAGGAGAAAAATGGCTTGGCCTGGCAGTGAAAAGGTTACTTTTCTAACAATGTTTTGTAAATACCTCCTTTTAGGACTGGTGGAATTCAACCTCGTTTGCCAACTACTACCGAACCTGGAACGTGGTTGTCCATGACTGGCTGTACTATTATGCCTATCGGGACTTTATCTGGGTAAGAAGTTCACGTGCTGGGTGACTCTGTATGTTTTAGTGTTTGTGTGTGTTAACCACTTTTAGCGTGGCTGGAATTTCAGTGGTTATAGCAGGATGATGCCTGCTGCAGACATCATCCCGGCAGTATTGTTTTTAGAGCCGCTGGTTGTCATTCTTGTAAAAGCAATCCTAGCAGCTTTCTCTGGCTCTCTGATACCACCGGTAGACCCGAGCGACCAGCATCCGCTGCCGCCGGCTGACCTTCGAGGTATTCAGACCAAAAAGTCTCTGATTGCCTCTATGGTATAAGAAACCGGAAGTGATGAGCATTCATCACTTCTGGTTTCCCTGGATGTAAACCACATTATTTTTAAATCGGGAAAGCATAAAAAAAAATGCAACACCCACCATTTTATTCTCTAGGGCCTCCGCTTTAAAAGAATATATAATGTTTGGGGTTCTAAGAAATTATATTGCAAAAAAAACAACAGATTTTTACATATAAACAAAGTGCCAGAAAAGGCCTGGTCTTCAAGTGGTTAATCTTGCCATGTACACTTTGAATTTTCTGTGTTCGGCTCCCGATGGGGCCTCCCCATAGCTCTAATTTCTGCCAATTCAGCAGCAATCAGCAAAAATCAAGCAGTGTATGGCCTGCTTTTGGAGCTTAGAGCTGTGTCCTCACTTCTGCTTGTTTTGTTGCCAAGCAGTAAACATCGCCTGGTTGAGTTGCAGTGTTCACGGGACCTTTTAAAAGGGAGCTCCTATGTTTGATTAGGAAATGTGCTTTAGCTTGCATTAGTGTTGATGCTTAAAGCCTGTATGCACATACAGATTGTGGGATTCAGAGCTGAGTGCAGCTGGAACACACTAACCTTGAATAGTGGGATGATTGTGAAACCCATTTTTTTTTTTTTTCCTGATATACAGATAATGTCTTCTGCATGTTAGGAAAAAAAGGTTTCACAAACTGTACACATTGCAAGGCTACATGATGCAGAAACATTCCGTGTGTAGCACAAGTATTTACATAAAAAAATCACTAGACTACGGCTCTATTAACATTTTTTTTTTTTCATTGTAGGATACAGGACTGTGGTAAGTCTTGGACATGTGGGGTTATACTGCCATCTACAGGAGGCAGTATAACCTACATGTCCAAAACTTACCACAGCCTTGTGGGCATCAAATGATTTTACAGCAAGTATAAAAAAAATAAAAAAATGTTTACATTTTTTTTTTTCTAACACTTGGTTCAAATTGTGTATATTAACAATATAGTGTCTGTTTAACTTCAAAGCTATTCAAAAGGTATAACAAATATACATATTTTCATTTATCAGCCAAGCAGTTTAACTATGTTTGTCACGTGGCTGCCATGTATTTAAATTGACCTGTGTGGAGGAAAAAATGTAAAGCACATACCGATCTATCACTGGAAGTGTCTCTAAAGCTAAAACAGTTTTCTTTCATTTTGGAAAGAGCTGTGAGGGTTGGACTCCATTCACACAGGGGCAACACTACCTCCAGCGCGACTTTGGGAGGCAACTTGTACACGACTTGAGTATGAATCACAGCGCGACTCCAGGCAACTTGCAAGGCAACTTCAAGTTGCCTCCAGGACAGGAGGCTTTCCAGTTGCCAATCAAACAAGAATCGGCTCTGTGGGAGGGAGGGGTTTGCCTGAGAAATGTATGTTCTCTTCCTGTATTGATTAAACAAATTAATGATGCGCTAAAACACCAACCTAATTATAGTGCACATGTGACAATGTTCAAACAAATTCTCTGTGCTAAAGCCAAAAGATCTGCAGTGGAAACAATATTATTATTAAATTGCCCGTAATCCACAGAATTCATGTGTAATGTGTCCAAGGGCAGCATACATTCCAATGCGTACTGTAACAAATCCTTTATGAAGCTTGTCCCCAATCCACATTCATATAGACCACTGAACAATACAATTAAAAAATCCTTTTTACACCGCTATTGGATTAGCAGTAAACGGCTCCTAGGACTGACTCCTTCTTCTTACATATATCCCTGATCCTGGAACATTACAATGCCTCCATTTTCAACCAGCTAGCCCCTTTTAGATATATGTAGGCTTACCTGTAGGTGCTTGTACAAAATTTGGGTATACAACCACTTTAAGACAGGGGATCCGACTTGGAGGCGACTTTCATTGAAATCAATGATACAAGTCACCTAGAAGTCGGATTGAAGTAGTACAGGAACCTTTTCTGAAGTTGGAGCGACTGCAGTAGTGTACATTAAGACTGCTCCATTCGCTTACATTGATTTTCTCATGCAGCGCGACTAGGGGCGACTTGAAGTCAGATCCGAAGTCGTCCCTATGTGAATAAGCTCTTAGAAACCACGTCAGGATTTATTGCTGTTTTGTATAGATACTGGGAATATTTATCTTCACAATTTGTTCATGAGACCATTGTCGCTGGGACAGAAGTGATGTGCGAATTCAAAATGTTGGTTGTCTCCAGAACAGGAAATTTATTCCAATGGGGACATACCTGTTCAGGTGATCACTTTCTGCGATTCCATTTCCCCTCACTTTGGAGAGATTTCATCTTGTTGTGTCTCCAGAAAAAGAAGAGCAAGGAAATATTTCCAATAGGATGCAGGAAGCAAAAAACAAAATTAAAAAATTTAGGGACTTTTAACCCTTCCCTATTCTCAGAAATGAAAAAACAATTGGCTTTAGGCCTCATGTACACTGCTGCTGGTAAATTTAGGAGCAGTTGAGCATTTTTCTCTGGCATCCATGGACTGACACAGCGTGTCTTTACACCTTTACACGTGGGTTATGTCCCTGCTTGCAGGAGAAGACCTAGGCAGAATGTGAGATGTTATACATACATTCTAAACAGCCAGAGCTGAACAGCCCCGCCCAGGGGGGCGGTCCCTCCAGGCATAACCCTCCCACTGCAGCCAGCAGACCTCAGTTTTTTTTCTGCCTAGCAGAAGGAGAAGACATGGCTCTCTCAGGAGCCAGTCTCCTGACCTATTTTCATTCCTTTTGGAATTTTTTTCTTTTATTTTTTGAGATCTTCTATCAACTGTTGGCTGGGTACAAGATATCCTCGTAGTCTTCCCTGTCCGACCATCGAGCGTGCTGATCCTCGCCTTGTGTGCGTGAGACTCAGTTCACGACATGCCCCACGACTCCAGGGGTGGCCGGTGGGCTTCCAGCTCCGCGGTCCTCTCAAGATTGAGCAGTCCGGCTGTATCTTTCGTGGTGGACCGGGCCAACAGCTACTCAGTACCGCACTGGGATAGTTCTGTCAGAAACACACCAGTGGGTCCCTCAGGGGACGGGTAAGTAGGCTGCAGGTGAGTACATGCTGTGTGTTTCTTGTGTGGGGGATTTCCCTGTCTCCCCCTGTGTTTTTTAATGTCACTCTCTGTGCACTTCGCTGGCGCTGTACTGTGTGGGGTGCATTCCCCTACTTCAGTCAGCACAGCCTGTGGGTGGTCTCAGAGGGGGACATTATGGAGTCAGAGTCACCAGCTTCCCCTAACATGCCAGAGGCAGCAGCCAGTGCTCCAGCACCTGCGGTCCCTATGGACCAGTTGTCGGCAGTCCTGGAATCATTTTTGACCAGGATGGAAGCTGTGTGTGAGCACAAGGGAGCAAAAAAGCGCCCTCTCCCCACTTTATCTCCACAAGGGGAGTGCTCTGATTCAGATATGGGCCTAGCTGCTGCTGCTCAGGACCCTAACTCTGAATATTTAGATGGTTTTGAACAGGACATTCCTTGTGAGGAAGACTCCAGTTCTGAGTCAGTAAATGACAGGGCGCTTGTTAGTGAACTCATTGATGCAGTGAGGGACACTCTCAAGCTGAATGCTGCGGCTGCAGAACCTCAGGCGGAGGCAGTCTCCTTTGGTTCTTTTAAGACCAAGCCTTCTAAAAAGGTTTTTCCATATGTACCCTTCTTTGACCAGCTCATTGACCAGGTCTGGGAAAAGCCGCAGAAGACTTTCATGGTCCCGCGGCGTTTGTCTGTTGGATACCCCTTTTTTTATTTCCAAATATTTTATTAATTTGCATAAAAGTACAGTGTACAATTAACATTGTACGTCGTGCAACGACGATGTGATAGATAATTAACAGATGAACATATATTCACTGACAAGTTGCAGACATTCCAAGCAGGAGGTGTATAACTATATGAGTATACATGAGGACACTCGGATCTCCCCTCTCCGGTGGCACCCCATATGGGATCCTTAGTGCCACCGAAGTGGAGAAGGTCCATTCAGTGCAGTGCGAGCACTGCAGGGTAACACCCACTGCTTGTTGGCAGTGTTTCATAAATTTGCTTGAACATGTTAACAAAGCCGGAAGTAAAAGAAGAGACGGTTAGTAGATATCAGAAGTGTACTTCAAGGATATTGCTCTGTCAGGCTATATGAAATATTGTAACAATAAGCTTAGGTGGCTGTCACAGCATCAGTCCAATCGGTCCAAGTCTGCCAGAGTGTTCGGGTTTTAACAGCCCGACCATTACTGGCGTTTGTTATCATCTCATAGCTAAAGTGTAGGGTTACTAAGTTGATAACTTGTTCTATGGTTGGAGTATTGTCGGATTTCCATTGTCTCGTTAAGTTGAGCCTGGCTGCCAGGAGTATGTGAGTCGTGACGTGTCTAAGGGGTTTAGGTATGTCGTCTATGGTAAGGTTGAGAATGGCAAGCGCGGGTGATGGAGGGATATTGAGTTTAATCACGTTTGATATAAGATTAAAAATATCGTCCCAGTATTTTTGTATCTTGGAACATGTCCAGAAAATGTGGAGCATGTCTCCTGTGGTCGCTTTGCATCTCCAGCACTTGTTAGGGATTTGAGGACTGAAATTCGCTAATTTGGCTGGCGTGAGGTACCAGCGTAGTGATATTTTCTGAGTGAGTTCCCAAAGTGTTGAGCATTTGGTGGCCGCATATATGGAGTGAAGTGCCCATTGCCATTGTGCGACTGTGAAGGTTTGTGTAAGATCAGTGTCCCATCTATAGTGCGGTTTCGTTTTGGAAAAAATTGACTTTTGGTGAAGGTTGTTATAGAAATGTGAGATGCCCTTTGTTTTGGAGGCAGGGTTAGTAAGGTATTCCCAGGTCTTAGGGTGGATTCTATATAGGGGTAGTGGTATATTAATCAAGCAGTGGTGGATGCGCAAGAACGTGAAGTGCTCTGAGGTAGGTAGACCATATTCGGCCTGTAGTTGGGAGAAGGATTTAACGTGGTTACCCCGTATTAAGTTTTGTAAGCAGTGGATCCCATTGAGGATCCATCTGGAGATCAGTAGATCTGGGGTCAAGTGATGAAGGGATTCTAAAGGGATTTTAAATTGTGGTGTGGTGGAGTTATAGCCCAGGGAAGTGACCATTTTTTTTCCAGGCACTTACTGTAGCCTTCATAGTAGGGGAGAGACATGTGGGTATTTGGGTACCTAGAGGTGTGCTTAGGAGCCAGGTCTTTAAATTGGGGCGTGCAAGTGAAAGGTTCTCTATTTGTCCCCACATTGAGGTCATGGGGGATTGGAACCAACTGGGCAGTTGGGCTAGAATGGCTGCCATGTGATAGTCCTCAAATTCTACTGATCCAATGCCTCCCGCCAGTTTGTGTTTAATTAACTTTAGATGAGCACATCTGGGTCGTTTGCCTTTCCAAAGATATTTGTTGACTATCGTCTGGAGGGATCTGAAAAAGGCTTTGGGTAGTGGAATGGGAAGGGTCCTAAAGAAGTACAATATTTGAGGGAGGCATATCATTTTGAAGGCCGCAAGCCTCCCTGACCAGGAAAGTTCATGTTTCGCTAATTGGTCCGAGGACAGACGGATGTTATGAAGAAGTGGTATGAAATTACAGGCGTATAAGTTGTTCAGTGATCTCGGGAGTTGGATGCCTAGATACGAAATGTCTGTATCTGCCCATGCAAATGGATATTGTGTTTGTAACAAGTTTCTCGTCGTGGCGTCCAAATTAATATCTAATCTGAAGGATTTGGTTGTGTTAACTTTATAATAGGAAACCGAGCTGAACCAGTTTAACAGTTTTTGTACTTCTGCCAGGGAGGAAGTCGGATTGGTGAGGATAAGAATGACATCAGCAAATAGGCTGATTTTATGAGATGTGGGTCCAATTTGAAGTCCTGGAATATTGGGGTGTGAGCGGATCTGCTCCGCCAGCGGCTCCATGAGCATGTTAAAGATGAGTGGGGATAATGGACAGCCTTGCCGCGTACCATTAGTGATATTGAATGGGCAGGAGAGCATTCCCTCTGTATATACTTGGGCCGTGGGGTTTGAGTAAAGTGCCATGATGGCTTGTAGTATATGGCCTTTAAATCCAAATTTTTGGAGGACTGTCTTTAGGTACGACCAGTGGACCCTATCGAACGCCTTCTCTGCATCCAAAGATAGGAGCAGAGAAGGCGTTCCGGTGGATTCCACGTGGTGGATGAGATTGATCATCCTTCTAGTGGCATCTGATGCCTGTCTGCCCTTTGTGAAGCCTGACTGGTCCTTATGTATGAGGGCTGGCATTATCTCGAGTAACCTTGTTGCTATAGTTTTAGCATAGATCTTGAGATCAAGGTTAAGAAGGGATATTGGGCGAAAATTTTGGGGGACATTCGGCTCCTTCCCTGGTTTCGGTAACGTTATAATCAGTGATTTTAGATATTCAGTCGGAAAGGTGGAAGAGGAGGCAGCGTGGTTGAAAACTTCACTAAGGTGGGGGGTTATGTGAAAGGAGAATTGTTTATAATATTCGCCTGTCAGTCCGTCTGGGCCTGGCGCTTTACCATTTGGCAGGGAGTCAATTGCATTTTTTATTTCTAGTTCGGTGAACGGACTATTGAGGTTTGTCAATTGCTCTTCAGTCAAGGTAGGTAGATTGAGCTTACAGAGAAAGTGGTCAATTCCTTCTTGTGTGGGTTGAGGTGTACACGGGTCCTGTCTCAGGTTGTATAGGTCACTGTAATAGACGCTAAAGGCGTCGGCTACGTCTTGTGGGTTACTCAGGAGAATTTTAGTATGAGGGTGTCGGAGTTGGGCAATTTTGGTTTTGGTGCGCCTACCTTTAAGGCGTTGCGCTAGTCTTTTCCCCGCCTTGTTAGAAGTGGAGTAAGTGGTGGCTTTAAGCTTCCTGTGAAGAAATTCATAGGAGTGGAGGAGTAGAGTTCTAAGTTCCTGTCTAAGGGACAACAATTTGTTCGCTCGTGTGTCTCTAGGGTCAGCCTTGAGCTTTAATTCTAGGGACGCTATCTGAGTCGTCAGGTCGTCTATACGTTGCGTCCTCTTTTTTTTATGGTAAGAGCTTAATTTGATTAGGGTTCCTCTAATGAAAGCTTTATGTGCGCTCCACACCACGGCAGGGTCGGGCACCGAGCCCTTGTTTAATGAGAAAAAGTCGGTAATTTGAGCCGACATTTCTGGGGCATAATTATTATGCTGGATAATGTAGTTGTTTGCTCGCCAGAGAAATGTGTTGCGTTGCAGGGTTAAGTCATCTATAGTAATTGATATTGGGGCATGGTCCGACCCTGTCGCGGTGTGGATCACAGACACACATATTTTTTGTAAAATCCATTTATCTGTCAGAAACAAATCAATTCTCGAATACGAGTTGTGTCTGGAGGAGAAAAATGTAAAGTCTCTTTCAGATCCATGTTGACATCGCCACACATCATAGAGGTCGTGGGTGGCGATGAGTTTTTTCAGAGGCGAGTCTCACCTTTTCGCAGCTGATGTGGAGTCTATAACCACATCGGGGACTAGGTTGAAATCTCCACAGAGAATCAGATGACCTTTCTGAATAGGTTTGGCTATCCGAAGTAGTTTGCGTAGGAATTGCAACTGGTGTGAGTTTGGGGTATATACATTAACAAGAGTGTATTGAACTTGATTCATAGTGCAGGCAAGTATTATATATCGACCCTCAGGGTCTGTTACAACATCTAGTAGTTGAAAGTCCACACTATCTTTGATCGCTATCATGACCCCTTTAGTTTTAGTAGAATGTGAAGCGTGGAATATATGCGGGAACTGACGATTGGAGCATAGGGACTCATTGGATGGTAGTAGGTGGGTTTCCTGTAAACATAAAATGTCACTGTGGAGAGCCGCGGCGGTTTTCCAGAGTGAGTGACGTTTGGCTGGATGATTTAGTCCATTAGTGTTCAATGATAGGATTGTGAGCGGCATCTTGTAGCCAAGGAGGTAGCGGGTGCGATGTAGTTGCACTTACGGTTTGGTAATTCAGTCCAGGTCAAGGTTACTTGCCTACGAGACGGTGTAGCAGTGATGCGGCAGCCCAGGGTCCTGGAAATAAGGTGGTTAGGATGCTGTGGATAGAGCAATATGTTAAGCAGTAAAGCGGTAGTATCAAGCAAAAACAAAAAAAAATAGAGTTCACGAGCAAGTTAACAGCGAGAGGTTTCGCTTAGATTGTTCAGAAAGTAGAACTAGAAAGGTTCTCAGAGGGGATGCCTCGCACCTCGGAAGCCTCCGTTTGGGGGTACAAACAGTTTTTATGTCTAGGAGCTGCAAAAACAGGGGTTCTCTGTAACATAACCCAGGGGAACTGCAAGAATAATTTTTGGCCAATTGTGGCGTATTTAACAGATGCCATTTAATGTTGTACAGATTAATGTTGTCCAGTTTTCTGTTTGTAGGTGATCTTCCGTCAGGGTGTGGGGGTAGATTTTGGGGGTTCCAGGAGGATTCCCCAGTTGTGGAGAAGTCGCATTCCTTTGTCAAGATCACTGACGGTATGTGACTGCCCATTCTTCGTGATGAGGAGTGTGGCTGGGGTAGCGCCATTTGTACTGAATCTTATGGTTCTGTAGACCCTTGGTGACTGGACTCAACTGACGTCTCAGTTGAAGTGTATACTTTGAGAGATCAGGAAAGAGTTGGATTCCTGTGAAGGGAGCTGGTATGGGCGTTTTAGCTTTAACCCCCATCAGGAGCTTTTCCTTGATATGATAGAAGTGAATTCTCATCAGGACGTCTCTGGGTACTGAGGCTGCTAGGTGGGATGGTTTGGCGATTCTGTGGATCCTGTCTATAACATCTCGGGGGGATGCTTCAGGAATAATGATATGCATCAACTCCTTGGCATACCGTGGCAGGTCCGCAGGAAGAACACTTTCCGGTACTCCTCTTAGCTTAACATTATTCCTGCGAGACCTGTCTTCTAAATCCGCCATCTTGGCGCGCATCCATGACTGCTCCTCTCTAATACCTTCACAAACATCTATTACCTCATTCACAGTGGAGGTACAATCAGTTAGGCCTCTCTCAACGTTTGTCACCCTGTCATCAAGGGAGTGGATGTCTGTAGTAATTTTAGTAAACAGAGAGGAGAGGTCAGTCATTAGGGAGGTCTGCAGTGAGAGAAGCATGTCCTTCAGGGTAGTGTCCATAACTGGTTGGCCTGAGGTTGGGAAGGATGCCATGGAGGTATGCAGGGCCTGGTTAGACAGGAGTGGGTTAAAAGACTGGGCCTCAATTTGTGAGTGCAGCGGCCGCTGCGGCGGCGTGTCGAGCCGCATTCTAGCTTTTGCAGGGCTACGGGTGAGGGGATCACTCTCCGGGGGCTGAGAAGATACCCCGAAGGTACCTGTATGTGGAGAGTCCTCCGGTATCTCGTCTGGGAGGTCCGTGTATGAGTCCCGCGGCGCGGCCTGGCCAGCGCCATCTTGGATGTCAGCATCGCGGTCCGCCGGCTTGTAGGCAAATTCCGTTAGTTTTTGCGGCTTGTAGTCCGTAAATCTTTTTCTGGACATGATCCTCAGCTGCTCCGGTGTGCCTAGAGCAAGGATGGCTGGATATTGTAGCTTTGGTATGGCCGATGTCGCTGGATTCTATCCCCTGGTTCAGGAGCTGAGAGCTCACACGTCCACTCTCATCTCCGGTCGGCCACGCCCCCCTGTTGGATACCCCTTTGAAGACGCCCTGCTTAAAAGGTGGGCTTCTCCCCCGGTGGTCGACCCTCCAGTCGCCCGTTTAAACAAGGCCACCACTCTCCCGATGGAGGGGACTCCTGCGTTTAAGGACCCCACTTACAGGAAGTCAGAAGTGGTGAGTAGAGCCATGTTCGCCTTGTTGGGATCCGCCCTATGGCCCGTAGTAGCGGCGACCCTTGTGTCTCAGACACTCACGGAATGGGCAAAAATTTTGCACCAAACTGTGCAGGAGCATAACCTTCCTCCAGACACTGTTGCCCTGGCCCACCAGATGGTGCAGGGTCTGATATATGTGTGCGACGCCACGTTGGACACGGCCCCCTTAATATCCAGGGCCTCTGTCTCGGCGGTGGTATTGCGTCGTCTTATCTGGTTAAAATGCTGGTCTGCTGACCTAGCCTCTAAGAAGCTCTTGACGGATCTACCTTTTAGAGGTGGTAGGCTTTTTGGTGCTGCTCTGGATGACATCATCAAGGATGTCACGGGAGGTAAAAGCACTCTCCTTCCTCAAACTATCAAGGGTAAGGAGGCTCGACGTAAACCGGGTCCTTCCTTTCCAGCAAAAAAGGGTTTTTTTCGTCCGTCAGAGTCAACGGGTAAGCCATCCCAGACTGTGCGGCTGGTGGGCACAAGCGCCCCTGGGTGCGTAAGCCGAACAAGCCGGCTCCCAAGCCCGCCTCCGCGTGAAGTCTTGCCCCCGCCCGTCTCTGGGGTGGGGGGACGACTTCGCAGGTTCACGGATCGGTGGACATCCCGGATCTCCGACCGGTGGGTGTGCGAGGTAGTCACCTCAGGATACAGAATAGAGTTCCGCTCCTGGCCCCCAGACAGATTCTTTCCCTCAAATCTCCCTCTCCTTCCTGCCCGTCGGGCAGCCCTCTTGGGGGCTGTACAGGATTTGATCGGGTCCGGAGTGATTGTGCCGGTTCCGTCCCAGGAGAGGTTTCAGGGGTTTTACTCGAATCTGTTTGTTGTTCCAAAAAAGGACGGGGTTCGGCCAATCCTGGACCTCAAGGCCCTGAATGCCTTCGTGAAGGTGAAAAAATTCCGCATGGAATCCATTCGCACGGTGATCGCTACACTCCACCAAGGGGATTTTCTAGCGTCCTTGGATATCAGGGACGCCTATTTGCATGTTCCGATCTGCACAAGCCACCAGAAGTTTCTGCGCTTTGCGGTCGGCGAAGTCCACTATCAATTTGTGGCTCTTCCCTTCGGCCTAGCCTCGGCACCAAGGGTGTTCACCAAGGTGCTTGCTCCGGTCCTAGCTTTGCTGAGACAGCGAGGCATGGCTATCGTGGGCTATCTGGACGATCTTCTTCGAGCAGACAGTGGCTCAGAATTGGAAGAAAGTGTGACTATCGTCAGTCAGATAAATATTTAAAAAGTGTGGCGCCAATGAATGATGAAGAACCTCAACCGTGCAATATACTGAAATAAGTATATGTAAATTTTAAATTAAACACAATGTAGTGATAAATATACCCTGTGACATGTGCATTAATATACAATTTACATGAAAATACCATATAACATAAAACGATGCCTCATCCACCTGTCTCTACTGACAGTCAGCAGGTGGTGAACCAATAGCTATATCGTGCATATACAAACAAAACAAACAAAACTTAATTATAATGGGTGTCAAGTTCATATGGGGTAACTTGGATGAGTGTCTGCCAATATAATGGTCATACACTAAAGGAAAGTTCCAGCAAAGAATCTCCCGAAGAACTTGGGATAACCTTATCCGTATACCGGGAAGTATGTTGGATGTAGTAGACCACTAGGTATATACTTTCACCCGGGAGTGCCTTCACCATGGATCCATAAAGGAGAAAGGGATACTCTTACCAGCTATGATGGATCCAATGCGCCGTACGGCGGATGGATCTTTCAGGCTTTGTCTCTTCCAGAGACAGGGGAGCGACAACCGGAGTCTGTAGAACGCCTCCTCTTAGAGCTGGCAGCACTTCTATTTTATCAAGAACGATCCAATCCCAAATCGAAAAGCACCTCAATAGGTCATAGCCATGAAAAACAGGGAAAAGATTCTCCACATGGTGTAAATCCAAAAATGATTTATTAAAACATCCGTTTTAAAGTTCAAGCAATGTGAACACTCGGTAAAAATTCTTAAAAAGCAAATATATAAAAAGCAAAATATAAGAAAAGCCACGACACTCCAGAGCACAGCAGTCCAAAAACGAAGACAGCGTGGTCAAGTCAGCTGGAGCTGGTGTATTGTCCGACCGGTTTCGTCTTAACAGACATCTACTGGGAAATACAACAAGCCCACTGACCTCCACGCTTATATATAAGAAGAGTAATCATAAATTTGAAACAGTTGTGATCTAATTTGTATCCCAAATCTCCGGGATCCCTCTGTCCAATCATAAAGGGTATTAGATATTATCACCTAAATGGTGAGCCAATAGGGAAGAGATTGCTAAAAAGGACCTCGCCACGTCATCCGTCATGTGACCATGATCGTCGGTGTGCAGAGGTATGTCAGCATCCCGTGACGCTCCGTCCCAGCGTGAGCGTCACTCATACGGCAGTCTGGGAAATGTAGTCTCACCCCAAGGCCGTACCACACTCCCCTATCACCGCCGCTACGTCACTACGTCATGACGTCATGGCGGCGCGACCAGCCGCAAAGCAACCTGGGGCGTGTAGTGTACTGTGAGTCTAGCCATCGTGATCACAGACTATCTCCCGTCATCCTCGCCCTCACGCAGCATCAGACACAATGCCTGACACGAGATCAGCACCCTACCTGACATATATAGTGTCATAAATGCTATAAATGCTAATCTTCAAGGACGTGTATCAAAACAAGCAGTAATACTTATATGATACATCATATTTCTTAATGGATTGGGGAGAACATCTATTCATGTCAATATGGAAGAACTTTTCAGTATTTGGTGTAGTGCTTATTGGCCAAAACAACCTATTACAAAAACCAGTATATGTAGTTCATTATATGATAACTATTACTCCATATACGGTGATCAGAATAATAATTCTAATCCGTGCACAACATGGTGGTAAATATATAATAGATTAATATCAATATTTGGACCAGTATCCCGGAAATAAGGAACATATAAAGGTGTCGTCATAGTACATATATAGTACACATAAATAACTTCTATAATCACAGTTAATATGGCGAAAATATTGCATACAAGGGGATATAGTCAATCTATATGGAATTAAGCTTGGTTAATAAAAGCATTAATATCCCAGTCAATGTTAAGGCCATACGGCCTATAACATTTGAGCTGGTAAATCCAGTAAGTTTCTAGCTGGGAGACCCCCCTAATGCGGGACTCCCCCCTCCAACTAGGGATAAACTTGTCTATAATTTGAAATGTAGTGCCTTTAGGATCTTTATTATGGAACTCCAAATAGTGTCTGGGAACACTATGGTTCGTCTTACCCTTTTTAATACTGGTAAGATGTTCCCCTACCCTGATAGAAAATGTGCGGATAGTACGCCCTACATACTGCTTCCCGCAGGGGCAGGTAAGCAAATAAACGATATATTTGGTCGCACATGTGGCAAAATGTTTCATTTGGTAACTAACACCGGTAGACGTAGATCTAAAAGTGTCAGTTTTACGTTTCCCACAGGTGTTAATCAAACAGACCTTACATTTTTTACAGGGATAATACGCCTTTAATTGAGGAAAGAAGGTAGGTATTATTGGGGGATCAGTAACATTAGGTGCGATCTGATTCCTTAATGAGGGTGCTCCTCGATATGTTACTCCGGCTTTATCAGGCAAAGACGGTCCCAACACCATATAATTTTTTAGAACTTTCCAGTGTTTCTGGAAAATATCTTTTATCTGTCTATGTTGGACAGAGTATGTGGTGAAAAAGGAAAACTTATATTTTTGTTCTTGAATGGGCTTATCCCGCTCTTTGACTAAAGAGTCTCTCTCAATCTTGGCTATATGTTGGATTTCATCCTCTATAGTCGAAACTTGGTACCCCTTCTCTACAAATCTGGATTTAAGTATATTGGCTTGATAAAAAAAGTCAGAAAGATTGGAACAGTTGCGTCTGACTCTTAGAATCTGGCTACGAGGCACAGATCGCAGCCATGTAGAGTGATGGCAACTGTCGACCGGAATGTATCCATTCCGGTCTGTGGGTTTGAAAAATGTCCTAGTTTGTAATTGTCCATTATTGGAAAAGATTTCCAAATCCAAAAAATGGATAGACCTATAACTGGTCTCATAGGACAGATTAATACCCACATTATTATCATTCAAGGTGGACATGAAGGAAACGAGAAGTCTCGTCACCCCTCCATAGGAGGAGGATGTCATCTATGTATCGAACCCAGAGAATAATCTCGGGTCGATTATACGCATAGATGACATCCTCCTCCCATTTGGCCATAAAAATGTTAGCCAAGCTCGGGGCAAATTTTGCCCCCATTGCGACCCCCTTTTGTTGCAAAAAGAAGTCCCCATTGTACCAGAAATAATTGTGGTGTGTAGCGAATTGTAAGAGGTCCATAATATATCGTTTTTGCGTGCCCGAAAGGGTATTGACTCTTGACAGAAATAAATTTACTGCCGACAGACCTAAGTCGTGTGAGATACTAGTATACAGCGAAGCAACGTCCGCTGTCACAAGTAAGATGTCCTCGCTATAATTTACCTGTTGTAATAAAGAAATTACATGTCGGGTGTCTTTTAAATAGGATGGTATAGACTTCACGATGGGCTGAAGATGGAAGTCTATATACCTCCCTATTCGTGAAGTCACGGAGTCGATTCCGCTAATAATTGGGCGACCCGGAGGATTGCTCACGCACTTGTGTACCTTTGGTAAATAATACAATATTGGAATCCGTGGAGCAACAGGAACCAAATAACATTGCTCCTTTTTATCAAGGATTCCCAATTGTGTCCCAGTATCAATCAGATCCATCAGAGCTGTTTTATAGCTCTGAGTCGGATTACCATTGAGGCGAGTATAAGTGGCCGTATCACTTAGAATTCTAGTCATTTCCAAATAAGCAGTTTTGTCTAGGACAACTATGCCTCCACCCTTATCGGCGGGGCATATAGTCAGATCTTTTCTCTCACACAAAGATTTCAAGCCAATTTTTATCTTGGGGTCACTGTATATTCTTTTTTTAGGTAATGCCTCCAAGTCCCTCAGAACCAAGTCTTTGAATACCTGAACTGAGGGCGCTATGGGGCATGGTGGATTGAAGAGAGAGGGGTTTGAAAGCCCCGTGTTGATGGTCTAGTTGGGTTAGAAATAAAATATCTTTGAATATTTAATTTTCGAACAAACTTATGCACATCAATAAATGTGGCAAATTTGTTCAAATGTTTAGGGGGAACATATTTAAGACCTTTATTTAGAACAGTTTTTTCAGCTTCCGTAAAGGTTGCTGTGCTTTAGATTAAAAATTCCATCCTCCCTTATATGCATTTTCTTTTTTTGTTGTTGGATACGCCATCCACCTCTACACCCACGTTTGGGTCTTGGTTTTTGTTGTACCCATTTTGTTCTCTGTAAAAAAAAACCGAATAAGATGGACCGGGATGGCTCTGGTTATAATTATATGGAGATCTATTGTGTGCGTAATCATCATCTCTATCTCTATAATTATATTGAGGTGGATACGTACTCCTATCGTCTCTAAGTGGTGAGAAACGATTATGGGTCTGTGTAGGTGTTCTTTGATACTGATATGCATAATAGTCAGAATCTTGTTGACCGTAACCACCCCTTCCCCGGGGTGACTCGTGTCTCCAATGTTCCCGGGATTTATCTTTTCTACCCCTATTATTACCCCTAGGGCCTCTACCCCTTCCTCCTGGTATTGGAGGTGGACCCCTATATGGTGCATTAGGGGTACGTGCACTAGGTTGTCTTTGGTCAGATTCCCTGGCAATCGGAGGACGACTGTGAACCTGATTGGATGTGGATGGTACTAATCGCACATCCATGGATGGAGGAGCAGTTGTATCCATAGTCTGATTGTTTTGCTCAAGTCTTCCTTAGATTGCCAGCTAAAAACACAACAACTTTTATAGTCATTAACATCTCTAGTGTATTTTTTCTGTTTCTTTATTTTTTGTTCTTTCTCTTCTTTTTCTAAATGGCCTTTCAGATTATTAGATAATAAATTGTATTCTGCTGTGGATTTGTATGGCGAAAGTTTATCCCTAATGTCCTTAATTTCTTTGTCTATGCTAGTTAATCGGGTCATTTTTTTTTCTCCAATAGGAACAAAATAAATGAAATGCCGGCTTCATTAAAATAACGGAACCAAGCATCTGTATCCAAATCCCCCTGTTGTGGGCATACATCCCATCTTAACCCTCTAGGGACCATGCGTTCCTTCACATATTGGTTCAGGAACGCCTTGTCCCATTCTAGATGAAGTTCTGATGTCATGAGGTTTTTCAACCTCATGAGTAGACCTCCCATTTCTGAATCAGTGTTTGTAGAAACAAATATCCCCTCCGTGATAAAAGTGCGATTCGTACGATAATCAAAAACATCCATGATTGGCTAAATGAAAGTAGCCAATCTGGGCAAAAGAAAGGCAGCAATAAATGTAGTCAAGGAAAACGTGTAAATATAAAAATGTGTAGTACTGCGCCAATCCTATAATAGAAAACTAGTTATGTGCAGCCAACCACTCAAAATCAGACAGGAAAAGGTTAAATAAATATTTAAAAAGTGTGGCGCCAATGAATGAGGAAGAACCTCAACCGTGCAATATACTGAAATAAGTATATGTAAATTTTAAATTAAACACAATGTAGTGATAAATATACCCTGTGACATGTGCATAATATACAATTTACATGAAAATACCATATAACATAAAACGATGCCTCATCCACCTGTCTCTACTGACAGTCAGCAGGTGGTGAACCAATAGCTATATCGTGCATATACAAACAAAACAAACAAAACTTAATTATAATGGGTGTCAAGTTCATATGGGGTAACTTTGATGAGTGTCTGCCAATATAATGGTCATACACTAAAGGAAAGTTCCAGCAAAGAATCTCCCGAAGAACTTGGGATAACCTTATCCGTATACCGGGAAGTATGTTGGATGTAGTAGACCACTAGGTATATACTTTCACCCGGGAGTGCCTTCACCATGGATCCATAGAGGAGAAAGGGATACTCTTACCAGCTATGATGGATCCAATGCGCTGTACGGCGGATGGATCTTTCAGGCTTTGTCTCTTCCAGAGACAGGGGAGCGACAACCGGAGTCTGTAGAACGCCTCCTCTTAGAGCTGGCAGCACTTCTATTTTATCAAGAACGATCCAATCCCAAATCGAAAAGCACCTCAATAGGTCATAGCCATGAAAAACAGGGAAAAGATTCTCCACATGGTGTAAATCCAAAAATGATTTATTAAAACATCCGTTTTAAAGTTCAAGCAATGTGAACACTCGGTAAAAATTCTTAAAAAGCAAATATATAAAAAGCAAAATATAAGAAAAGCCACGACACTCCAGAGCACAGACGTCAGTCAGACCCTCAGGGACTTCGGGTGGCTCCTGAACGTTCAGAAGTCGGTTCTGGTCCCGACTCAGCGTCTGGAGTATCTAGGTCTGATTCTGAACTCCTTGGAGGCAAGTCTTTCTACCTCCAGACAAATTGCTGACACTTCAGTCAGCAGTATGGGTGCTGACGTCCCGAAAATGGTCGTCAATCCGCTTTTGCATGAGAGTCTTGGGACTCATGGTGGCCTCCTTCGAGGCCGTTCCTTATGCCCAAGCGCACACCAGGTCTTTACAGAAAGAGATCTTGTCCACTTGGGACAAATCCCCGTTGTCCTTGGATCTTCAGATCCAGGTGAGTCACCTGGTCAGGGCGTCCCTGACGTGGTGGTTGAGGTCCCCGGCCCTTCGGTCCGGGAAGTCGTTCCTCCCCATCCAATGGACGGGGATCACGATGGACGCCAGCCTGACGGGCTGGGGGGGGGGGAGTCTGGGGAGTCCTGTCGGCCCAAGGGCTTTGGACTCCGGATGAAGCCCTCTTACCGATCAATGTGCTGGAGATACGGGCAATCAGACTGTGCCTCTCCTCATGGTCGGAGAAATTACAGGGTCACTCCATCAGGATCCAATCGGACAACGCCACAGCGGTGGCATATGTCAACCATCAAGGGGGGACTCGGAGCTCGGCTGCGGCTTCCGAGGTCTCCCGCATCCTGAGGTGGGCCGAAAGAAGCGTGCCGGCTCTGTCGGCCATCTACAATCCGGGCGTAGACAATTGGCGGGCGGACTATCTAAGTCGCCAGACGCTGGACCAGGGAGAGTGGTCCTTG
This sequence comes from Rana muscosa, assembly GCA_029206835.1. NCBI lineage: Eukaryota > Metazoa > Chordata > Amphibia > Anura > Ranidae > Rana > Rana muscosa. The sequence goes on from CM055120.1 coordinate 165,316,360, forward strand.
CACCCGGAGGTCTTTCAACTCCTTTGCAGACGGTGGGGCACGCCGGATGTGGACCTGATGGCCTCTCGACTCAATCGCAAGGTGTCGAGGTTTGTGGCCAGATCCAGGGATCCCTGGGCGGATGCCGCGGATGCGTTGGTGGCCCCATGGGGTCAGTATCACCTGATATACGTTTATCCTCCGCTGCAGTTGCTCCCTCGCCGGCTGCGCAGGGTAGCGACCGAGGGAATTCCGGTGATCCTCATTGCTCCGGATTGGCCTCGGCGTCACTGGTACGCCGATCTGGTACGTCTCGTCGCGGACGTTCCCTGGCGGTTACCAATACGGGGGGACCTTCTGTCTCAAGGTCCTATATTTCATCCTGCTTTACAGTCTCTGGCTTTAACGGCATGGTTATTGAAAGCCAGGTGCTGAGAGACCGAGGTCTCTCGGATTCGGTCATTTCGATAATGTTAAGGGCACGGAAGTCTGCCTCCAGAAAGATCTATCACCGTACTTGGAGAGCTTACATCGCCATGTGCGAAGAGCTGGACTGGCGCCCACGAACGTATTCCGTTCCCAGAATCCTGCATTTTCTGCAGCGTGGCGTGACCCAAAAGCTCGCTTTGAGTACCATTAAGGGTCAGATTTCGGCCTTGGCCATCTTCTTTCAGCGACCGCTGGCGGGTCATCCCTTGGTTAGCACCTTTGTGCAAGGGGTTCGCCATGTGCTCCCCCCTGTCAAGCCTCCTCTCCCCCTGTGGGATATGAATTTGGTGCTCTCGGTTCTCCAGGAACCTCCCTTTGAAAATATTAGAGATATTCCCCTCTTGACTTTGTCTCAGAAGGTGGCCTTCTTGGTGGCCATTACTTCCATTAGACGAGTGTCTGAATTGGCGGCCTTGTCCTGCAAGTCGCCCTTTTTGGTCATCCATAAGGATAAGGCGGTGTTACGTCCGCGACCTTCTTTTCTGCCAAAGGTGGTCTCGGCCTTCCACTTAAATGAGGACATTGTCCTCCCATCCTTGTGTCCTCACCCATCGCATCCCAGAGTTTGCGCTTCACACTTTGGATGTGGTACGAGCCTTGCGGGTGTACCTGTCTGCTACTGCTTCTATTCGGAAGTCTGACTCACTGTTTGTGGCTGTCTCTGGTCCAAAACAGGGCCAAGCGGTTTCGTCTGCCACCATTTCTAGGTGGATCAGACAAACCGTCATTCAAGCTTATGCTCTCAAGGGGCGGGCGCCTCCCTTTCCGGTTACGGCACATTCCACCAGGGCAATTGGTGCTTCCTGGGCTTTCCGACATCAAGCGTCGGTTGCACAAGTGTGCAAGGCGGCGACCTGGTCGTCTGTTCATACCTTTTCTACGTTTTATAAGGTTGATGTGGCTGCATCTTCGGATGCTTTCTTCGGCCGCAAGGTGTTGCAGGCCGCTGTTTGAAGTTGCAACTCCTCCGTTGAGGAGCTCTGCCTTGTTTGGAGTGAAGTTTTTGGTTTTCCAGTTATACTGCTCCCACCCCTCTTCACACTGCTTTGGGACATCCCACGTGTAAAGGTGTAAAGACACGCTGTGACAGTCCATGGATGACAAGAGAAAATAGGATTTTTGTACTCACCGTAAAATCCGTTTCTCTGGCATCCATGGACTGACACAGCACCCACCCTCTTTTTAAGTTTGTACTGCTTTGTTACGAACTGAGGTCTGCTGGCTGCAGTGGGAGGGTTATGCCTGGAGGGACCGCCCCCCTGGGCGGGGCTGTTCAGCTCTGGCTGTTTAGAATGTATGTATAACAGCTCACATTCTGCCTAGGTCTTCTCCTGCAAGCAGGGACATAACCCACGTGTAAAGGTGTAAAGACACGCTGTGTCAGTCCATGGATGCCAGAGAAACGGATTTTATAAGGTGAGTACAAAAATCCTATTTTTTTCAACTGCTCCTGAACCCTCCTCTGTTATCTTATCAGTACATGTACACAGGAAAGTTTATAGTCGTTTCTAGGCAGTTGTGTTTAGAGGCTTTTTCTTGAACCCTAAAAAACTTGTTCAGAAGCTGTGTTTAGAGGCAGTTGAATCGCTAAACGCAGCAACTTGTGTTTTTAGCAGCTTTTCGTTTAGAGACTTTTTTTCATTTTAACAAAAAAAATAAAAAAAAATTCAAATGCTTCTAGACGCAAACACAGCATGTAAACGCGGCTAAACGCCCGTTTTTAGACACTGGTTTCTAGCTGTCAAGTTAAATCGTTCAGAAGAGGTTGAACAACGTCCCGTGTACATGAAGCCTTAGATGTACTTTAACTTCTCTCAAAAGCCCATGCACATTAGCTTGCAAGCTTTCTAGCATTCTTCCTCTGTTCTTTACCACATATGGGATGAGTGCTTATTTTCCCTTTTCTCTTCATTAGCATTAAAAGCATTACTAAAATAAAAATGTTGGTTGCCTGGCTGTTGTGTAACTGATCTTCTCTCTTCACAACTTTTGGAGTCACTGACCCAGAACAAGTGTAATGGCCAAGATACTTCACTTGCTGCATGCTTTTTCCACTTCAGTGGCTCATTAAGTACTGAAGCCACTGGGTAACTAGAAAAAGCAGGCAATTGGCATCATCGAAGAAGTTCAGCAGTGCCATCCTACATGTTTAATTTAAAAGCCAGTTGGATATCATTCGTTTTTTGTTTTTTTTGACAATTGGCAGAGTCCATTCATGAAATGAACATGGAACTCTCATTGCTTGGGTCAAGAGAGATTCCTTCTTCATACATTTCTCTCTAGGGTTTTTTGTTTTGCTTTCTTTTGAATCTCTATTATTGAATTAACAGAAATAGGCTTAAATTTAAGTAATTTAAAGTGTCATCCTTTTCAACATTGCTAACAGTATAATCTAATTGCTACTGTTTTTTCTCTTTACAATTCAAGTTCTTTGGCAGAAGATTCAAAGCTGCAGCCATGTTATCTGTGTTTACTGTGTCCGCCGTGGTTCATGAATACGCACTGGGGATCTGCTTTGGATTTTTCTATCCTGTTCTTTTCATTCTGTTTATGGGCTTTGGCAGTAAGTATCACTTGGTAAATATGCAAGACCTGTGGAGTTATATTCTACTCTATAGAAGCCGTGGTTTTGATACACTGCACTAGTGACGGCTAAATAGCCTGAAACAGCTGTATGCAGTTTGGAATAAATGGCTCTATAATATTAGGCCATTTTTGCTCTAAACACCAGTGGTTTTGGATCTGGCCAGAGGGGTGACAAGCAATAATGTGATGGGCCCCCACTATCCTAAAATCATTTATCCTCTCATTTCTGGACTATGTGCTGCAATGAGACATATGAATACCTTGTGTATTAAAGTGGTAGTAAACCGCCACTAAAATAAAAACAACGTGGGCCCCCCTGCAGAGTTAAGTCATAATGTATTTTTATTAGTACAGTGAGGGGGTGGGGGAATATTTGATCTCCTGCTGATTTTGTACATTTGTCCACTGACAAACAAAATTATCAGTGTTTCATTTTAATGGTAGGTTTATTTTTATAGCAAGAGAGAATAATAACAAAAATATCCAGAAAAACACATTTCAAAAAGGGTTTAAATTGATTTGCGTTTTAATGAGCGAAATAAGTATTTGATTCCTTATCAATCGGCAAGATTTCTGGCTCCCAGGTGTCTTCTATACAGGTAACACGCTAAGATAAGAAGCACTCTTAAAGGGAGTGCTCCTAATCTCAGCTTGTTGCCTGTATAAAAGACACCTGTCCACAGAATTATTCAACCACATTCCAATCTCTCCACAATGGCCAAGACCAAAAAGGTGTCCAAGGATGTCAGGGACAAGATTGTAGATCTACACAAGGCTGGAATGGGGCACAAGACCATCGCCAAGCAGCTCGGTGAGAGGATGACAACAGTTGGTGCGATTATTCGCAAATAGAAGAAACGCATAACTGTCGATCTCCTTTGATCTGGGGCTCCATACAAAATCTCACCTCGTGGAGTTTCAATGCTCATGAGAACAGTGAGCAATCAGCCCAGAACTACACGATGGGCTGATTGCTCACTGATCGCAAGGCAGCTGGGACCATAGTCGGCAAGAAAATAATTGGTAACACACTATGCCGTGAAGGACTATAATCCTGCAGCGCCCGCAAGGTCCCCCTGCTTAAGAAAGCACATGTACAGGCCCATCTGAATTATTCAGATGTTCATTAGCAAACTTCAGAGAACTGGACGAAAGTGTTGTGGTCAGATGAGACCAAAATCAAGCTCTGTGGCATCAACTCAACTTGCTGTGTTTGGAGGAGGAATGCTGCCTATGTCCCCAAGAATACCATTCCCACCATCAAACATGGTGGTGGAAACATTATGCTTTGGGGGTGTTTTTCTCCTAAGGGGACAGGACAACTTCACTGCATCAAAGGAACGATGGACGGGGCCATGTACCATGAAATCTTGGGTGAGAACCTCCTTCCCTCAGCCAGGGCATTGAAAATGGGTCGTAGATTGTTTTGTGTCATTGTCATGCTGGAATATCAGACGGCCAAGGCAACTAAGGGGGGGGGGCTCAAGAAGAAGCACATTAAGGTCCTGGAGTAGCCTAGCCAGTCTCCAGACCTTGACCCCATAGAAAATATGTGGAGGGAGCTGAAGGTTTGAGTTGCCAAACGTCAGCCTTGAAACCTTAATGACTTGGAGAGGATCTGCAAAGAGGAGTGGAACAAAATCCCTCCTGAGATGTGTGCAAACCTGGTGGCCAACTACAATAAAAGTCTGACCTCCTGTGATTGTCAACAAGGGTTTTGCCACCAAGTACGGACTCTTGTTTTGCGAAGGGGTCAAATGCTTACTTCGCTCATTAAAATGCAAACACGTTTAACTTTTCTGAAATGCGTTTTTCTGGATATTTTTGTTCTGTCTCTCTCACTGTTGAAATAAACCTACCATTAAAATTTGACAGATTTTTTTTCTTTGTCAGTGGGCAAACACACAAAATCAGCAGGGGATAAAATACCCTTTTCCCTCACTGTATGCACCGCATATTGGCACATTATGACAGACTTGCCTCTAAAGTGGATCCCTTCCACGCCTCACCGATCCCCGAGGCTGCCATCTTCACCCTGCAAAGCTAAACGCTGAGCATGTGGATGGCTGGTATGTATCTGCTCCACTTATGCAGAGCCCTCTTTTATGGATGGTTGGATGTAAGTAGAAAATGTCCGATGTAACAGAACAGATGCCCATCTGTGTGTTTTTATCTGAGCTGATGTTGGCGGTTATCAGCAGACACATGTCTGACACCTGCTGCTCCATAGAGGAGACTGGAGGGTGGGATTGGGTCCGCCTGAAAACCTGTCCACTCGTGTGAAAGGGCCCTTAATGGGCTGCTATTAGCTACGTGTTAAGTCAGTTTCCTGTTCTAAACAGTCTATTGTTCATCATAAGAGAATCTTTTATGCTATGTCACTTACCTTGGCGTTGCAAGTATGAGCAACAGCACATTCTTCTGAAACTAATACAATGTCGCTTGAATCAAATAGTTGCACAATGAAGGGATAGAAAACAAAAGGCAAAAATAATTGTCCTACAAAAGTATCAGTTTTGTCAAATGTTTGTTTGATTAAATTTTTTTTCAAAATTTACTTCTGAGTTGCAGGATACATTATTTTTAAATCATGCTCTTTCTTTAATTGCAGTGATTTTTAACTTCATCCTTCATGACCGTCGGAAAGGTCCCATCTGGAATGTGATCATGTGGACGTCTCTGTTCCTGGGTCAGGGTGTTCTCCTATGTCTTTATTCCCAGGAGTGGTATGCCCAGAAACACTGCCCCATCAGCAATGTGAGTGTATACAAGTGGTTGTATTAGTCCATTCAATAAAAACTTATTGGCCCATGGTATGTTTTGTTGCAGATGTTAACAGGTATTTATCATAAAGCAGAGCAAAAGAAGACTATGATATGGAGAATCATATTGCCATCAATGCCATGCCTTTTCAATAAGTGATGATGTTGCAAAGAATTTTTCTGTGTAAAGCTTATCATTAGAAATGTAGATGAGGCAGGCCTGGTTGATTTACATGTGCAGACTTGACTTCCCACTTAGTAAAGTGCAGCTGGTACTACGGACACTAGCTCTATAGTGTTTCGGTCTGACCCTATAAAAATTAACTGCAAGACGAATTGACCACCTCCCGTCCGCCATATAGCAGAATGACGTGCGCAAACTAGTTAAGTTATCCTGACTGGACGTCCTAATGACATCCGGCAGGATAAGCCACGGGGGCCCACAGCACGGCGATCGTTGGTGTGTCAGTCTGACACACCGCATCTCCGATCTAGGTAAAGAGCCTCTGGCTCCTTACCATGTAAACAGGAAGCGCAAACAGGAAGAGCAATTTATCGGCTTTTCCTCCACGCACACTGACCGAAGCCAGTTGAGGAAAGCCAATCTGCTGCTCTCCTGATGGGGGGGGGGAGTGGTTTGCGCAGGGGGGGTTTATCAGTGCAGCTCTGCACCCAGGACCACCAGGGTTACCAATATGTGCCCATTAGAGGTGCTCATCAGTAATGCCTGCCAGTGCTGCCTCATCAGTGCTGCCTATCAGAGCCCTCAGTGCCGCCTATAAGTCCCTATCAGTGCTGCATATTAGTGCCTCCTTATCAGTGCCCGTCAGTGCAGCCTCATCAGTGAAGGATAAAACTAGGGTTTACCGATACCAGTATCGGTACAGATACCGAGCATTTGCACGAGTACTTGTACTCGCACAAATGCTCCCGATGCCTTAGCCGATCCCAGGGATGGGAGAGGCGGTGTGCAACAGGAAGTCAGCGAGCGGAGCGTCGAGCGAGTCCTCAAGCAGGTAAGCTGGCAGGGGTGCAGGGCGCAGCCGCGCATCATCCATCGGGATCGGCGACCGGAGCCGTCACATTCGGTAACGGAAGTGACGCTCCATGTTGCCGTTGAAATTCCCAACGCCCATCTTGGTACACCCTGCACTCTGCCACAGTATGCCAGCAGCGGACATCTTGGTACAACCAGCCCATATAGTTCCGGCTGGTTGTAACAAGATGGCCGCTGCTGCTTTTATGCGGCCGAGTGCAAGGAGTACCAAGATGGGCGTCACAGGCAGCCTTCCCTAATGGCATTTCAGTGCATGCCCATTAGTGCCCATAAATGTCACCTATCAGTGCTCAATGCCCATAAGTGCCTGCCACCTGTCAGTGCTGCATATCGCTGCCACCTAATCTGTATTGTGCTTTGAGAAACTGTCACATGACATTTAAAAAAATTATCGGGAATCGGTATCGGCGAGTACTTGAAAAAAAATGTATCGGTACTTGTACTCGGTCTTAAAAAAGTGGTATCGGGACAACCCTAGAGAAACCATACTTATTTACAAAATTTTAAACGGAAACAAAGAATTTTTTTTTCTTTTATTTGTTTAGCAAAAAATAAAAACCCCAGTGGTGGTCAAATACCACCAATAGAAAGCTCTATTTGTGGGAACAAAATTGGCCTTGGCAGGAAGGGGGGAGGGAAGTGGTTGAAGTGGAGCTAAAGTCCTGCTGTCAGAAACTGCAAGCAGGCAGGCTGTTTATTGCAGAAGAGACACCTAAACCTACCTGCCTCCTCGCAGCTGTCTTTGGAATGTACACTGAGCTGTACAAACCCAGCTCAGTTTACATTCTAGCACAGCTCTTATGTGCTGGGGGACTGCACTCCTGTGCATGCGCAGGAGTGAAGCCATCCCATACTGGCCAATGAAAACCGTGAAAGACCGGCACAGGGCAGAGGATGCTGGCTCTGGTGGGGGACATGGACCATTCAAAAAAGGCAAGTTTAGCTACAAAATGGTCCGGGTCTTAAGTGGTTAAAGTAGAGCTAAAGGACCAGGCCCCTTTTTTGCGATTCGGCACTGCGTTCCTTTAACTGACAATTGCGGGGTCGTGCGACGTGGCTCCCAAACAAAAGTGGCTTCCTTTTTTTCCCACAAATAGAGCTTTCTTTTGGTGGTATTTGGTCACCTCTGCGTTATTATTTAAAAAAAAAAAAAAAAAAATGTTTTTGCTATAATAAATATCCCCAAAAAACATATATAAAAAAACATTTTCTCTTTCGTTCATGGACCGACACAGTTTCCTATTGACATAGTGGGTATTATCCGTTTATTTAGGAGTGACTAGGCAGAAAAACTTGTAAAAAGTGTTGCATCACACCTTCTACAGTACCGCCCAGGGGGCGGACCCTCTGGGTATATCCCCTTCCTCTGCATCTCGCAGGTCAGTTTATTTTCTGTCTAGCAAGGAGTAGGACATGGCTCCCTTCGGGCCCATTGGTCCAGGGAAAATATTTTTTATTTTTTTTTGGTTCCTGCGATCTTCGATCAACTGCCGACTGGGTGACAGGCTGGGTCCTCGATCCTTGTAGTCCCCCCCCCCCCCCCCAGTTTCGGCCATTGAGCGTGTGCCGACCCTAGCTACGTGCTGGGCGACATGCCCGTCGCTCTACGGGTGGCTGGTGAGCCTACGCTCCAGGGCCTGCATCGGACCGCTCAGCTTCGGCTGACCTTACGCCCGAGTCGCAGTAGCCTGTCCGGTGAGCTTACGCTCCAAGGCTTGCATCGGACCGCTCAGCTTCGGCTGACCTTACGGCCGAGTCGCAGTAGCCTGTCCGGTGAGCTAGAGCTCCAGGGCATGCATATGATCGTTCCCTAGGGTCCAACCAATCACAGCATGCCTGGCCGACAGTCGCCTCCGTGCGCAGATGATGATCTGTCCGGAATGTCTTCCAGCACTATCCACGCAGGAAAGGTAAGTAGCTCCACTGCCTCAGCAGGGTGTCTTGGCTGGACATTCCTGGAAGAGATCAAGTAAGTGGTTGTGGCCCCTTTCTTTCTTTTCTCCCTGCCTTCCCTCCTCCCTGGGCTCTCAGCTAAGGTTGCTGGGGGGCTCCATCTGGAGTGGGGCTGCGCTGTGTTGTCATTTAAAAAATGTAATTTTGCTTACGTGTGTGTGTGTGTGCCTCTCTTTCTCCATGCTGTCGGCGGCCATTTTGCGGTGGTCCATGCCTGTTTTGGCCTCTAGTGACCGGCGGCCATTTTCTTGTGGTTCCGCGCCTATATGTGTATATTGCCGCTCGGCGGCCATTTTCTTGTGGTTCGCACCCGCTTTGGCCTCTATCGACTGCCCGGCGGCCATGTATCCTATGATTCACGCCTGTAGGTAGATACTGCCCCTCGGCGGCCATCTTTTTGGGGCCCGCGGCCGCTTTTGCCTCTATATTTGGCTCGGCGGCCATATTCTTAGAGCCCACATGGTTTTCAATACAGCGCTTGGCGGCCATCTTGCTGTAGTCTCCGGCCTCTAGGGTGCCCTTTCACTGGCGCAAATTAACACAGGAAACGCTGATAGGAATCAGACTGACACAGCAGCGGTGGGATAGCATCACAGGCGGAACACACGGCAGCAGTAGCGGTACCGTTCCAAGGGTGGTGAGTCCTATGGGAGAAACCCTGCATCTCTGTATCGGCTAGGAGGGTGGCCTATTGATACCTTGCCTGGAGCCCTGTTGGTCTCAGCAAGTGGGTCAGCATGGCGTCTGAAGCAGACGTTGTTTTTTTTCCTGAAACACCTGATTTGGCAGCTGGTGCCCCTGATGTATCTATGGACTCTATGTCGGCAATCCTAGAGGACTTTGTTGCCAGGGTGGAAGCAGCACACAGGAACACGGGGGGTAGCAAACGCCCCCGTCCCCTGCAATCTTCCGGGGTTAATTCTGATGCTGAACCAGGCCCAGCTTATGGCTCATGGTCCGGATTCTGAGGCTTCAGAGACTGCAGACCGTGACCGATCAGACAGTGAGACTGAGTCCAGGTCAGTACGCGATGAGGCTTTGGTATCTGACCTTATTACGGCAGGGCAGGATACGCTAAAATGAAAGAATGCTGCGGAGACACCAGTCCCCTTTGGGTTCCGTAGACCTGCCCACACAGGCTCAGCGGTGCGCCCGGCATTGGCCGGGGCCTTAGTGTCTCAGACACTTACTGAATGGGCAAAATTGCTACTCCAGGGGTTAAAGGAGCGAGCTGCTCCTCCTGATGAAATAACTTTGGCCAACCAGTTGGTACAGGGCCTTAAGTTTGTCTGCAAGTCAGACATGGATACTATTCCCTTGCTGTCTAAAGCTTCGGTTTATGCGGTAGCAATACGCCGCCTGATCTGGCTAAAAGGCTGGTCTGCGAACCAGGCTTCCAAGAAGACCCTGTTGGGTCTGCCCTTTAAGGGCGACAGACTTTTGGGGCCTCTCTGGATGACATCAAGGATGCCACAGGAGGTAAGAGCACTTTGCTTCCTCAAACCAAGAAGGGTAAGGGGCCACGCCAAGGGCAAGGGCCCTCCTTTACTGCACGTAAGCGTTTTTTCATCCGCCCAGGGCGACAGGGAAAAGACCCCAGGCCGACAAAGCGCCTGCTCAAGGACAAAAGCTTCCTTGGGCCCCGCAAACCCAACAAGCCTGCGGACGAATCTGCGTCTGCATGAAGGTCCGCCCCCACCCAGCTCTCGGGTGGGGGTACGTCTTTTCGAATTCGCGACTCAGTGGACAGCTCTCATCTCCGACCGGTGGGTTTGCGAAGTGATCTCTTTAGGCTACAAGATAGATAGAATTTCTCTCTTGTCCACCGGACAGATTCATTCCCTCCAACCTCCAGCTACACACGACCCGTCGGGAGGCCCTGTACGGGGCGGTACAGGGTCTGCTGAAATGCGGGGTGGTCATTCCAGTTCCAGAACAGGAACGATTTCAGGGTTTTTACTCAAATCTGTTCATAGTGCCAAAGAAGGAGGGGGTCTGTCCTATCCTGGATCTCAGGGCCCTCAATTGCTTTGTGAAGATACAAAGATTCCGGATGGATTCGGTTTGATCTGTAGTCACTGCTCTCCATCCAGGGGATTTTCTCGCATCCTTGGACATCAAGGACGCATACCTCCATGTCCCCATATACTCCAGACACCAAAGGTTTCTGCGATTTGCAATCGGTGACAACCACTATCAGTTTGTGGCCCTCCCGTTTGGCCTGGTTTCGTCACCCAGGACATTCACCAAGGTGCTCGCCCCAATTCTGGCCCTCCCTAAGACAGCGGGGCATCGCTATCGTGGGCTACTTGGAAAACCTTCTTCTGAAGGCCCCTTCAAGCTCAGAATTAAAGATAAGCGTGTCCATAACCTGTCGGACTCTCCGAGACTGTGGTTGGGTACTAAACACGCAAAAATCAGTATTGGTGCCGACTCGACGCCTAGTGTATCTGGGGTTGATTCTGGATACCTCAGAGGCAAGAGTATTCCTACCTGTGGAGAAGTTGCAGACCCTTCGGGCTGCAGTGCGGCAGCTGACTTCCAAGAGTTGGTCGTCAATCCGTTTTTTGCATGCGAGTTTTGGGTCTCATGGTAGCCTCTTTCGAGGCGGTCCCATATGCTCAATATCACACTCGGGTGTTACAGAATGAGTTTCTGTCCAGATGGAACAGATGCCCATCATCTCTGGATTATCAAATCCGGGTAAGCCACCTAGTCAGGAGATCCCTGGTATGGTGGCTGACATCACCGGCCCTGCTGGCCGGGAAATCATTCCTTCCTGTTCATTGGATAGTGATCACGACGGACGCCAGCCTTACAGGTTGGGGGGGGGGGGAGTCTGGGGTGTTCAGTCGACGCAAGGTCGCTGGACCCCGGAGGAATCTCGCCTGCCGATCAATGTCCTGGAACTCCGGGCGATCAGGCTGTGCCTCTTCAAATGGTCTCAGAGGCTGCAGGGGCGTCCAGTCAGGATCCAGTCAGACAACGCCACAGCGGTGGCATATGTCAATCATGAAGGAGGAACAAGAAGTTCAGCTGCAGCATCAGAGGTCGCTTACATCCTGAGGTGGGCAGAAAAAAGCGTACCGACACTGTCGGCCGTGTACATTCCGGGTGTGGAGAATTGGCAGGCGGACTACCTGAGTCACCAAATGCTGGACCAGGGAGAATGGTCCTTACACCCGGATGTGTTCCAGCTCCTCTGCCAAAGATGGGGCACGCCAGACGTAGATCTTCTGGCGTCCCGACTCAATCGACAGGTGTTGAGGTTTGTGGCCTGGTCAAAGGACACATGGGCAGACGCAACGAACGCGTTGGTAACATCGTGGGGTCAGTATCGGCTAATCTATGCCTTCCCTCCCATGAGGCTCCTTCCTCATCTGCTTCGCAGAGTGGAGGCAGAGGGAATTCAAATGATTCTGATCACTCCAGATTGGCCTTAGCGTCCTTGTACATCTAGTACGTCTGGCAGCAGACTTCCCCTGGCGCCTACCACTACGGAAGGACCTGCTATCGCAAGGTCCCATACTCCACCCTGCTTTACAGTCACTGGCTATAACGGCATGGCTATTGAGAACCAGGTACTGGGAGACCGGGGCCTGTCAGATTCAGTAATCTCTACTATGAGAAATGCTCGTAAGCCGTCAAGGAAGGCTTACATTTCCATGTGTGAGGAAATGAAATGGCATCCGCGTACTTGTTTGGTCTCCCGAATCCTACTGTTTCTACAATGTGGGGTGGACCAAAGGCTTTCCCTAAGTACGGTTAAGAGACAGATATCTGCCCTGGCTGTCCCTTCTTCTTTCTTTTTTTTTTTTTTTTTTTCGGCGACCCATGGGGACTCACGCTCCTGTGAGTACATTTGTACAGGGGGTTCGACATGTGGCTCCTCCGGTCCGTCCCCCGCTACCTCCGTGGGACTTGAACCTGGTCCTCTCGGTGCTTCAGAAGTCACCTTTGAGAATATTAGGGATATTCCCTTGACACGTTCTCAAAAAGTGGTCTTTTTGGTGGCTGTTACGTCAGTTAGACGAGTTTCTGAACTGGCAGCCTTGTCATGCAAGGCTCCCTATTTGATTTTCCACAAGGACAAGGCGGTGCTGCGGCCGCAGCCCTCCTTTCTTCCGAAAGTCGTTTCGGCCTTTCGTCCCAATGAAGAGATTGTACTTCCATCCTTGTGTCCTAAGGAGTTGGCGTTGCATTCCTTGGACGTTGTCCCAGCTCTGAGAGTATACCTATCTGCTACTACCTCGTTCAGGAAGTCAGACTCGCTGTTTGTTTCGGTGGCTGGTCCACAAGAAGGGCCTAGCGGCCTCGTCGGCCACCATCTCTAGGTGGATCCGACAGAGTAATCCAGGCTTACGCCTTAAAGGGCCAAGCACCCCCCTTTCCTGTCACGGCGCATTTGACCAGGGCAATAGGTGCCTCTTGGGCTTTCCGACATCAAGCGTCTGTCTCCCAATTATGTAAAGCGGCGACTCACACTTTCACCAAATTCTACAAAGTTGGTGTAGGTGCATCTTCGGATGCCTCTTTCGGCCGCAAAGTTTTGCAGGCGGCTGTTTAGAATTGCAACTCCTCCGTTGGAGGATTGCTGTTTTGTTTTTGGGGTGGAGTTTACTTTTATGCTGTTACCACCCCTCGCTTATTTTTTTACACTGCTTTGGGACGTCCCACTATGTCAATAGTAAGCTGTGTCGGTCCATGAACGAAAGAGAAAAGGATTTTTTACTCACCGTAAAATCCTTTTCTTGGAGTTCATGGACCGACACAGCACTCGCCCCTCCATTTGGGTTTAAGTTTGTACTGCTTTTGACGAACTGATCTGCGAGATGCAGAGGAAGGGTATATACCCAGAGGGTCCGCCCCCTGGGCGGTACTGTAGAAGGTGTGATGCAACACGTTTTACAAGTGTTTTTTTGTTTTTGTTTTTTGTTTTTTTGTTTTTTTTTGTTTGTTTTTCTGCCTAGTCAATCCTAAATAACGGATAATACCCACTATGTCAATGGGAAGCTGTGTCGGTCCATGAACTCCGAGAAAAGGATTTTACAGTGCGTAAAAAAATTCTCCTTTTTTTTTTTTCTTTTTTTTTTTTTTTTTCCTCAGTTTAGGCCGATACGTAATAGGGGATAGTTTTATGGCATTTTTATTAAAATATATATATATTTTTTTTTTACTAGTAATGGCTGCGATCAGCGGTTTTTTATTTTTTCCGTGACTGCGACATTATGGCAGACACATCGGACACTTTTGACACTATTTTGGGACCATTGTCATTTCTTTTTCGTACATCACGGGACACAGAGCGACTTAGTCATTACTAATGGGTTATATAGTTTACCTTCAGGTGCTGGCACTGGCAACTTCCAAACCGGAAGTACCCTCCCCTATATAAGCCCCTCCCATCCGGGAGCACCTCAGTTTTTTGCCAGTGTCTAAGGTGTTGGCCAAAGAGTAACATGTGTTTTCCTGGGCTTGCGTACAGGTTCTTTTACGGGCCTTAGTAAGCTGTTCCGGATCCCACCAAAAAAGCTTCATAGCTAAACGGTCGGTACCCGGGCCTTGCAAGAGAAGAGCAAGGTTTTGCCTGTAATGCCTCTCTTAGGAAGGCTGGACCCTGGGATCCAGAGCTCTGGTCATACCCACGACCAAGATGTTTTCTGTGCAGGGTGCTATACAGGTCCAGGGGAGTGGAATCCTTGGGAACCCGGTCCCTGAAGGTTTAATTACAATGCCTGCCGTGATAGGTGAAGTTTGGGCTTCTGTGGACCAAACAGTCCTGCGGCGGGGAACAGGTAAGTGGGGGCCCCCAGGAACTTGGTTCTATTGGGGGACCCCCAAGCCTAATTTGTCTTTCTGTCTGTTACCTAACGGTATTCCCGCTAATATCGGTGTATGCCTATAACTACTGGAAAATGTAAAATTTTAATAGTAGTCAAGAAAAAAAAAAAAAAAAAAAAGGACCGCGGTACCTGTGTTAAACCACTAGAGGCCGCTGTGGTCCATTTTTCTTGTCATGTGGATCTTTGGTTTTCTCAAGTCAAAAGATCCAGGCAGTTGGTAAGTTTCTCTGTGGGAATCCAGTTCCTCTGCCCTGTTGCTGCGCTCATCCACCGCACAGGCCCTCCGGCAAAAAGGGCCCTGGCTCCTAGTCCCTGCTTGGTTTCAAAAAAGGGCGCACGGGTGCGGGCGCGTGCACGCGCCTCCTATGAAAAAAAAGGGGCGGGGCGGGTGGATGATGCTCGATGCGCGCCGCGGCGCTTCTGCGCATGTGCAGGCGTCCCAGCATGTATAAAAGACACAGTACAAGTGTCAGCTGGATGCAAACAGAGCTAGCAACAAAACGGTGGCACACAGAGGCGGTTGATGCAGGCATCCCCATAGAAAGGCACTTTAGTGGACACCAGCTGGTATATAGCAGCAACTGTGTTAGACTATTACCAGCAAAATTGGTGTATGATGACGGGAATACCTCAGCTTTGTGCTTAAAGGATATGTCGTCCAGACGCTCCGGAAATAAGTCTTCCAGGAAGCCAAAGGGGTCTCCATCGGGCTCTGAGGATATTGGGCATGCTTGTACTGCACCAATCTCCCCTGAAAATTCAGAGGTCAGTAGCCGTAGGAACCCCGCAGGAGTGCCTGGTGCTGCGGCTGTCCCCAGTCCACCTGCTCCTGTATATATAACAGAGGAGGTTTTATCCTCAACTCTGGGAGGATTGGAAGAGAGATTAACAGCATTGATCGCTGCTTCCCTGTCACAGGGAAAGCGCGTCCGATCTCCGTCTCCTCCTTCAGAGTGCCTGTTAGTGGAGGAACAGCCCCACACAGAGATCGACCTACCTGAAGGGGATCAGGATGAGGTTGATTCAGTTATAGAGGAATCAACAGTGGAAGAACCTTTCTCAGGATCTCAGGCTGAAAGATTATGGGTTCAGTCTCTGACTAACATGGTCCGATCAGCATTTAAAATGCCTCTGGCGGAACCATCAACCACTACGGTTTCCTCGCTGGGGTCGCTGAAAGCTCCCCAGGCTGTCTGTTCCTTCCCAATCCACCCTTTATTGGAAGGGCTTATTTACCAGGATTGGGAGCATCCTGATAAAATATTTACTCCCCCCAAGAGATTGCCAGTGATCTATCCCATGGAGGATAAGTTCATAAAAAAATGGAGGGTCCCTACAGTGGACACAGCCATCTCTTGTGTAAATAAATCACTGACATGTCCAGTAGATAATGTTCCAATGATTCAAAGACCCAATAGATAAAAAAATTGGAGTCTTTACTAAAATCTGCTTTCTCTACAGCAAGCATGGTGACACAACCTGCAGTAGCAGCGATTGGAGTCTGCCAAGCAATGAAAGATCAGTTGAAACAAGTCTTAAGGGACTTACCAGATCAGCAGGCTCTTGCCCTAGCTGACCTACCTAGAGCCTTGTGTTGCGGTGGACGCCATAAAGGATACAATCCAACAGGCATCCCGCTTTACGCTGTCTGTAGACATATGCGTAGGCTTCTATGGCTCAAAAACTGGTCTGCTGAAGCTCCCTGTAAGAAATTGCTGATTAGCTTCCCATTTCATGGAGAACGCTTATCTGGAGAAGATCTGGACAAATATATCCAGAAAACTTCTGCCGGTAAAAGTACACTCTTGCCGGTTAAGAATAAGGGTAGAAGTCCTTCTTTTAAGAGGCCTACTTCTCCAGTCCCTGGCACATCGGCTGTGAAACAGTTCCGACGGCCTCCGCGGTCAAATCCAGGGGGCAGAAATCAGGGACAATCACAGGGTAACAAGAAACCCTGGGTCAAGAGAGGTACAAAACCTCCCCCCAAGTCATGAAGGGTTGCCCCCACTCAATCGGGTGAGGGGAAGACTTCAGTTGTTCACAGAGACCTGGCGGGACACCATCAGAGACAGATGGGTGATCTTCGCAGTAAATCTGGGATACAGGCTGGAGTTAAAAGACATTCCTCCTGCCCATTTTATAAGGTCAAACGTGCCAAGCGATCCCCAGAAGAGTGGATCCCTCCTTCTGGCACTAGAACAACTATTGCTCCAAGGGTAATCATGAAGGTTCCCTTGGAAGAAAGCGGGTTCGGGTTTTACTCGAACCTTGTCACAGTCCCCAAACCAAATGGGGACGTGAGGCCCATATTAAATATAAAAGGGTTAAACAAGTTCCTACATATCAGGACTTTTTCGGATGGAGTCGATCCGATCGGTGGCCACCGCCCTACAAGGGCAGGAATGGTTAGCCTCGATCGACATAAGGGATACTTATTTGCATATTCCCATCTGTCCGGCCCACCAGAAATTTCTACGCTTTGCAGTAGAAGGGCGCCATTTTCAGTTCAGAGCCTTACCTTTCGGTCTGGCCACAGCACCACGAGTGTTCACAAAAATTTTGGCCCTACGATTGGCCAAACTAGGAACACAAGGTGTAACGATAATGGCATATCTAGACGACTTGTTGCTGATAGACCACTCAGTGAAAACAACTAGAAGTGGTCGTTCACAAGACAATCAAGTATCTGGAATCTCACGGTTGCATTATCAACCGAGACAAGTCAGCCCTAAAACCAGTCAAAAGTCTGGAATACTTGGGGGCTAAGACTGGATTCAAATCAGAGAAAGATTTTCTTACCTCCAGAGAAGGTGTCGTCTTTGAAAGATTTGACCCACTTAGTGGGTACAAAAAAGAAAACCATCCATACGCCTGTGTATGAGGCTGCTGGGAAAAATGGTGGCTTCATTCGAAGCAGTACCCTACGGTCAATTCCATTCAGGGAACTTGCAGAGGGCCATACTGTCAGCCTGGAACAAAAAAGTTCAGGCTTTAGACTTGCCAATGTCCCTGTCCCCTTCCGTTCGCAAGAGCCTCCATTGGTGGTTGGTGCCACAGAATCTGGAAAAAGGGAAACCCTTCAGTCCGGTTTCTTGGAAGGTGGTCACTACAGATGCCAGCCTCATAGGCTGGGGGGCAGTACTGGAGCAATGGTCTCTCCAGGGCAAGTGGTCAGAAGCAGAGAAGGCCCTGCCCACCAATCTCTTAGAGATACGAGCAGCCCGGTATGCCCTAGTAGCATGGACATCCAAACTCCAAGGGTCACCTGTCAGAATTCAATCAGACAATGCCACAGCAGTGGCATATATCAATCACCAGGGTGGCACCAGGAGTCGTGCAGCCCAGAGGGAAGCGAATTGCATCCTGGAATGGACAGAAAGATATGTCACAGCCATATCCGTGGTTTTCACCCCAGGAGTGGAAAATTGGAGAGCGGACTTTTTTAAGTCGCCAGCAATTATGCCCGGGGGAATGGTCTCTTCACCCCGAGGTTTTCCAGGCAATATGCCAGCGGTGGGGAACACCGGATGTAGATCTGCTAGCATCCAGATTCAACGCAAAGGTGGACAGATTTGTGTCTCGCACAAAGGATCCCCTAGCTTGCGGTTCGGATGCCCTCGTGTTCCCTTGGGATCAGTTCAAGCTGATATATGCATTCCCACCGCGATTAATCCGCAGAATCAGGGTAGAAAAGAAACCAGTGATTCTGGTGGCTCCAGCGTGGCCCCGAAGGGCATGGTACGCGGAGATTGTAAAAATGTCAGTGGGAAGTCCTTGGACCCTCCCACATCGTCCGGACCTGCTTTCGCAAGGACCGATATACTACCCTTCCTTACCAGCCCTAGGTTTGACGGCCTGGCTATTGAAGCCCACATTCTAAAAAAGAGAGGGCTCTCTAATCCTGTGGTATCTACCATGATCAATGCCAGGAAGCTGGTATCCAGGCAGATCTATTATAGGATCTAGAAGGCGTACATCACGTGGTGTGAGGCCAAGAAATGGCATCCACGTAAGTACGTAATAGGTAGGATTCTGGACTTCCTACAGTGGGCTGTACATAGGAAGCTTGCCTTGAGTACTATCAAGGGTCAGACGGCCTTGTCAATATTTTTTCAAAGGCCCTTGGCTTTGCATTCATTAGTCAAAGCTTTCATACAAGGAGTGATGCGTATTAGCCCTCCGGTTAGTATTCCCATATGTCCATGGGACTTAAACCTGGTTCCGTCGGTTCTACAGAAACAACCATTTGAACCATTGCGGCACATTTCCTTGGTTCTTTTCACCAGGAAATTGATTTTCTTAGTAGCCATTTGTTCGGCTAAAAGAGTATCGGAATTAGCCGCCTTGTCCTGTAAGGAGCCATATCTGGTTGTCCATAAGGACAGAGTAGTATTACGTCCTCATCCAGCCGTCTTCCTAAGGTGGTATCGAGGTTCCTTTTGAACCAAGATGTGGTTCTTCCTTCCTTTTTCCCCAAACCTAGTTCGGTAGAGGAAAAGTTATTACATTCTTTGGATGTAGTAAGAGCAGTTAAAGCTTATCTTAAAGCCACTGCTCAGATTCGTAGAACGGATACTTTGTTTGTTCTGCCGGAAGGCCCCAGAAAGGGTCAGGCAGCATCAAAAATCTACTTTAGCCAAGTGGATTCGACAGGTCATAATACAAGCCTATGGCTTGAAAAGGAGACCGCCTCCGTTCAAAGTTAGGGCGCACTCCACAAGAGCAGTTGGAACTTCATGGGCAGTGCATCACCAAGCCTCCCTGGCTCAAGTCTGTAAGGCCACAACATGGTCCTTAGTACACACGTTTACTAGATTCTACCAGGTAGACGTCAGAAGTCAGGAGGATGTCGCCTCTGGGCGCAGTGTGTTGCAGGCCGTAAAAGAGCCTCATGCCTGATGGCGCCCAGCTTATGTATAGTGTATCCCTCCCCTCATTTGGCATTGCTTTGGGACGTCCCATTAGTAATGACTAAGTCGCTCTGTGTCCCGTGATGTACGAAAAAGAAAAAGGGATTTTTATAACAGCTTACCTGTAAAATCCTTTTCTTGGAGTACATCACGGGACACAGAGCTCCCACCCCTCTTTTTGGGACACTTATTGCTTTGCTACAAAACTGAGGTGCTCCCGGATGGGAGGGGCTTATATAGGGGAGGGTACTTCCGGTTTGGAAGTTGCCAGTGCCAGCACCTGAAGGTAAACTATATAACCCATTAGTAATGACTAAGTCGCTCTGTGTCCCGTGATGTACTCCAAGAAAAGGATTTTACAGGTAAGCTGTTATAAAAATCCCTTTTTTTACAGCGATCAGTGCTATAAAAATGCACTGATTACTGTGAAAATGGCAGTGAAGGGGTTAACCTGTAGGGAGCGCTGAAGGGGTTAAGTGTGACCTAGTGTGTGATTCTTACTGTGTGGGGGCGTGGCTTGGCGTGTGACATCACTGATCATCGTTCCCTATGACAGGGAACAGACTATCAGTGACAGTCTCACTAGGAAGCACGGGGAGAGGTTTGTTTACACTTGCCTCTCCCCGTTCTTCAGCTCTGTGACCCGATCGCGGGACATCGGGTCCGCGGGTCCCGATCACGGAGCACAGGACCGGGTCGCGGCCCACGGCTGGGCATCTTAAAGCGGAGCTCTGCCATAAAAAAAAAAAATACTAAAAGCCAGCAGCTACAAATACTGCAGCTGCTGACTTTTTTAATATTAGGATACTTTCCTGTCCTGGAGTTCAGTGACGTCGGCAGCAGAAGACGAGCGATTGCTCGTCTCTCGGCTGCCCCACCGCCATCATGGGTGAGGGAATCAGGAAGTGAAGCGTTGCGGCTTCACTTCCCGATTCCCTACTGCGCATGCGCGAGCAGCGCTGCGTGTCTTTCACTGGTCACCGTTGTGTTCTGGGAGCTGTGTGTTTCCCAGAACACAATGGGGGGGGGGGGGGGGGACCGGGAAGTGACGCACTACCCGCAGACTGTATGCATGGAAGTGGGAGCAAATACCTGTCTCAGACAGGTATCTGCACCCCCCCCCCCTCCCCCTGAAAGGTGCCAATTGTGGCATTGGAGGGGGGGAGGAATGCGATGAGTGGAAGTTCCACTTTAGGGTGGAGCTCCGCTTTAAAGAGGACGTACCTGTACGTGCTTGTGCCATTCTGCCGACGTATATGTACAGGCGGCGGTCCTTAAGTGGTTAAAGCCAAAGTGTTATTAAGCCCAAAAACAAATGTTATGAATTGCAGCGCACCAATTTCTAGATGTGGTGGCTGCATTTTCTCTGGTGATCCAGGCAGTAAGTCTGTTAGTTTTCAACTTTGTTAACCGACCAACATGTACAGGAAAATAGTAGAGGGTTGAGACCAACCATTAACCACTTCAATACCAGGCACTTACACCCCCTTCCTGCACATGCCAATTTTTAGCTTTCAGCACTGTCGCACTTTGAATGACAATTGCGCGGTCATGGTACGCTGTTCCCAAACAATTTTTTTATAATTTTGTTCCAAAAATTGAGCTTTCTTTCGGTGTCATTTGATCACTGCTGGGGTATTTTATTGTTTCAGATTTTCCACAGACAAAGCATCAGACTTTTGTCCGAAGGGCGTGTCCCTGGATTTTATCTTGCATACAAACGGCACACAATTGTCAGCCAACAAACCCGAACGTAGTGGTTTTTCAGCTCTTGAGCGCCACCCTTTGAGCACCTTCTGCTATTGTCGTGTTTGGTGAGCATTGATTCCGAGCATGTGTGTTTGTACTTTTAGACTTTTGTCTGACGGATGTGTGTCCACACGATCGGACAATTTTACAACAGATCGTTGTCCGGAAAATTTTAAAGCCTGCCATCCAACATTTGTCTGCGGAAAATCCGACAACAATTGTCCGATAGAGCATACAAACTGTTGGATTTTAGGCCAACAGTCGGTCAACACACAATTCCCATTGGAAAATTATTGGAGAGCAGCCTGAATTTCCAGCATAGCTAGAGAACTGACCACGTGTGTTCTCTTGCTTAGTGTGGTCAGTTTTTAATAGGAAAGCAGAGGAACTGGCAGGATCACCAGGAATTTAACACAAAGGAGGCAATAAGCGAACAGGATACTTTCTCATAGAAGTACATGGTACAGCAGGCACATATCAGGAATATGAAGTGTTGGGGGTAACAAATGCTTTAAAGTGTTCCTAAACTTGGGACCCTGCATTCACTATATCTGGTCTCCAGCAGTACACAGAACATGGAAATGCAATTATTTTAGTAATGGTAAACTGCTAAATATCTTTTCTCATCCGCGGTATATAGCAGTGTTGTGACTTCTATCAGTGTCGGGTTAAAGCTTGTAGGAGGAGTTTTCGTTATCCCCTGACTGCCCTATGAGGTCGCAGGACCCCTGACCCTCTGTCTGGACAGTGCTGATTGGCCTTGTGCCAATTGCATGGACCCTCCCAAATAAAAAAAACTCTCTAGCAATACACACCAAACGGAGCATGTGCAGAGTCACTCCAAAGGCTCTGTCTTATTAGGAGATGGGGGACAGTGGAAGAAGGGGAGGATCAGAGAAGACGAACCGCCTTTTCACTCATTGTGCAGGATTAACCCCTTAGGTTCCATAGTGAGTATAACAACCATGCTTTACTGCATATACAGACTGATTTTACAGTTGTGGCTCTAGTTCTACTTTAAAGTGGTTGTATAGGTTAATTTATTTATTTTAAATAACAAACATGTCATACTTGCTTCCACTGTGCAGTTCGTTTTGCACAGAGTGGCCCCGATCGTCCTCTTCTGGGGTCCCACGGCGGCTCTCACGGCTCCTCCCCGCAATAGATAAGCCTCTCTTAGAAGCTCTCTCCCGAGGGGGGTTATCTTGGGGCCGTGCTCCCGTGTCATACAGTCGGCATCCATAGCCGCCGAGTGTCCGACTCGGCCCTGCCCCCCGGCGGCTGCGTCATTGGATTTGATTGACAGCAGCGGGAGCCAATGGCTGCGCTGCTATCAATCTATCCAATCAACGCAGAGACTCCGTGGAGAAGAGGACACCGTGGACGTGCAGAGCAGGTGAACTGGCTCGGGTAAGTAAAACGGGGGGGGGGGCTGGGGGGGCACGTGACAGCCAGGTGTTTTTTCACCTTAATGCATAGGATGCATTAAGGTGAAAAAACACGAACCTTTACAACCCCTTTAAGCTCTGCTAGATCTGTTCAGGCGGGCCCCTTTTGCAGGTATAGCTATGTAAAACCTTAAAGCGGAATTAAACCCTCCTATCCTTTCAGATCAAACAGAAGAAGCTTCCTTGGCTGTAAACTGTCATGGTGTTGCACATGTGATCAGTTATGACACCAACCATTTGATGGTTTGACAGTTTGGTTGATGACTCAAGCAACTGTGACAGCTTGGAATTCCAGGAATGTAACTTTTTTATTTTTTTAAACCTGTTAAATCAATGAGCTTGGTTTTGCTTTAAGATTTACTGCTGCTCAGGGTCTCTGGGCTTCAACAAAATGGTAGCCTCCAGCAAGAAGAAAGAGGAACAATGCTTGATGCAGTTTTACAGCACACACTGATTTTGGTAGCAGAATTATTAACCACTTAACGACCGCTCACTGTATATATACGTCGGCAGAATGGCACGGACAGGCACAATCACGTACCTGTACGTGCCTGCCTTCATATGGGTGGGGGGTCCGATCGTACCCCCCTCCGGTACAGTGAGCGGCCGGGATCGCTTCGGGAGCGATCCGTGATGAGGGGGCCGCCATTCGATTCTGGCCACCCCCTCGCGATCGCTCCCGGCGAATCAAATGCTTTCTCTGCCTGTGTAGTGTTTACACAGGCAGGAGGAAGTGATGTCATCTCTCATGCGGCGCTCACATATACCGAGCGCCGCATAAGAGAAGACACAGAGGTTAGTGCACATAACAGCACACTGACACCACACACATAGGCACACGATCGCCTCCCCAGATCACCCCCCAGTCAGTGTCACTGATTGCAGTGACCATTTATTGATCACTGCAATCAGTGACATTTGTGACTGTAAAAGTGTCAGGGCAGAGTGTTTGTTTTAGGTCCAGTGTAGCCCCCCAAACCCCCCCTTAATAAAGGTTTAACCCCTTGATCACCCCCCAGGTAACCCTTTCACCCTCTAGCACCGCTGTCACTAAGCGATCGTTTTTCTGATCGCTGTCTTGGTGTCGGTGATGCTGATAGGTAGCCAGTTATTTTTTTTTTAGGTTCGCCGCAGGTTTTTATAGCGTCGGGTACCCCCATATATATTCTTATAAAGGTTTTAACCCCCTAATTGCCCCTAGTTAACCCTTTCACCAGTGATCACCATATAAGTGTTACTGGTGACACTGGTTAGCCAGTTAGTTATTTTGTTATTTAGGTTCCCCGTCAGGTTTTTATATAGCGTCAGGTACCACCATATATTATCTAATAAAGGTATTGCCCCTAGTTAACCCTTTCACCAGTGATCACCATATAAGTGTTACGGGTGACGCTGGTTAGTTAGTTTGCTTTTTATAGTGTCAGGGCACCCGCCGTATATAACCCAATAAAGGTTTAACCCCCTGATCACCCGCCGGGTGATATCAATTAGGTTTTAGCACCAGAGAGGGTCTGCGTCGCCCCAGGCAGCGTCAGGTTAGTGCCAGTAACGCTAACGCCCACGCGTGAAGCACACACCTCCCTTGGTGGTATAGTATCTGAACAGATCAATATCTGATCTGATCAGATCTATACTAGCGTCCCCAGCAGTTTAGGGTTCCCAAAAATGCAGTGTTAGCGGGATCAGCCCAGATACCTGCTGGCACCTGCGTTTTGCCCCTCCGTCCAGCCCAGGCCACCCAAGTGCAGTATCGATCGATCACTGTCACTTACAAAACACAACACACATAACTGCAGCGTTCGCAGAGACAGGCCTGATCCCTGCGACTCCAGTGCTGTAGGAGGTGATTTCACCACCACAGTTAAAAAAAAAAAAAGAGCATATATGCCGAAGCATGGGGGCAGCAGGGGCGGAGGAGCGATTTTGCTCCTAATGCCGCGTACATACAGTCAAAATTCCGACGGAGGCTTGCCCGTGAAAAGTCCGACCATGTGTGTGTGGCATAACTTTTGCGGGAGGATGCCCCCATGCTTCGGCATATCTAAATGGTGCATGTTTGCCCATCATTAGAAGTGGGTGAATGAAGGGAGGTATTCTAATGGTGGGCATACCCACCGATCAATCTCTTTTTTTTCGTTCAGCCAACAGGCTGCATGAAAAAAAAGATTACAATGCATGTCCAACAAGGACCAGCAACGTACTGGTATGTTGCTGGACTTTGGTTATACCAGATTGATGCCTGCGGGTTTAGGTATCATCTTGGTATCATTCTTTTCAGCCAGCGGCCGACTTTCATGTAAAAGCAATCCTAGCGGCTAATTAGCCTCTGGACTGCTTTTACAAGCAGTGGGAGGGATTGTCCCCCCCCCCCCGGATATAAAAAGTGCCATTGGGAAAGCATTTTATCACACCGATCTTGGTGTGGTCAGATGCTTTAAGGGCAGAGGAAAGATCTAGGGTCCAATAGACCCCAGTTTTTTCAAAAAAAAGACTACCTGTCACTACCTATTGCTATCATAGGGGATATTTACATTCCCTGAGATAACAATAAAAATTATAAAAAAAAAAAAAAAAAAAATATGGAAAGAACAGTTTAAAAATAAAATAAAAAAGCAAAATTAATAATAAAAAAAGCACCCCTGTCCCGACCTGCTCTTGCGCAATGGCGAACGCAAGCGTCGGTCTGGCGTCATATGTAAACAGCAATTGCATCCTGCATGTGAGGTATCACCACGAAGGTCAGATCGAGGGCAGTCATTTTAGCAGTAGACCTCCTCTGTAAATCTAACGTGGTACCCTGTAAAGGCTTTTAAAGGCTTTTAAAAATGTATGTAGTTTGTCGCCACTGCGCGTTTGTGTGAAATTTTAAAGCATGTCGTGTTTGGTATCCATGTACTCGGCCTAAGAACATCTTTTTTATTTCATCAAACATTTGGGCAATATAGTGTGTTTTAGTGCATTAAAATTAAAAAAAAAGTGTATTTTTTCCCAAAAAAATGCGTTTGAAAAATCGCTGCGCAAATACTGTGTGGAAAAAAAAATGCAACACCCACCATTTTAATCTGTAGGGCCTTTGCTTTAAAAAAATAATATATAATGTTTGGGGTTCAACATAATTTTCTTGCAAAAAAAATAAATGTTTTTATGTAAACAAAAAGTGGTTAGAAGAGTGGATGTAAGCTTCCTAATGTTGTGTATAAAATGCCAGGACCGTTCAAACCCCCCCCCCCCCCAAATGACCCCATTTTGGAAAGTAGACACCCCAAGCTATTTGCTGAGAGGCATGTCGAATCCATGGAATATTTTATATGTTGACACAAAAAGACAATTTATTTTTTATATTTTTTGCACAAAGTTGTCACTAAATGATATATTGCTCAAACATGCCATGGGCATATGTGGAATTACACCCCAAAAGACGTTCTGTTGCTTCTCCTGAGTACGGGGATACCACATGTGTGAGACTTTTTGGGAGCCTAGCCGCGTACGGGACCCCAAAAACCAAGCACCGCCTTCAGGCTTTCTAAGGGTATAAATTTTTGATTTCACTCCTCACTGCCTATCACAGTTTCGGAGGCCATGGAATGCCAAAATAGCACAAAACCCCCCCAAAATGACCCTATTTTGGAAAGTGAAATCAAAAATTTGTGCCCTTAGAAATCCTTAAGGCGGTGCTTGGATTTCGGGGTCCCGTACGCGGCTAGGCTCCTAAAAAGTCCCACACATGTGGTATCCCCGTACTCAGGAGAAGCAGCAGAATGTATTTTGGGGTGCAATTCCACATATAACCTCGGCATGTGTGAGCAATATATCATTTAGTGACAACTTTTTGTAATTTTTATTTATTTTTTTTGTCATTATTCAATCACTTGGGACAAAAAAATAATATTCAATGGGCTCAACATGCCTCTGAGCAATTTTCTTGGGGTGTCTACTTTCCAAAATGGGGTCATTTGGGGGGGGGGGGTTTGTACTGTCCTGCCATTTTAGCACCTCAAGAAATGAGATAGGCAGTCATAAATTAAAAGCTGTGTAAATTCCAGAAAATGTACCCTAGTTTGTAGACGCTATAACTTTTGCGCAAACCAATAAATATACGCTTATTGACGTTTTTTTTACTAAAGATATGTGGCTGAATACATTTTGGCCTAAATGTATGACTACAATTGAGTTTATTCGATTTTTCTTATAACAAAAAGTAGAAAATATAATTTTTTTTTCAGTCTTTTTCCGTTTATCGCAAAAAAAAAAAACGCAGAGGCAATCAAATACCATTAAAAGAAAGCTCTATTTATGGGAAGAAAAGGACGCAAATTTCGTTTGGGTACAACATTGCATGTCCGCACAATTTCCAGTTAAAGCAGCGCAGTGCCAAATTGTGAAATCACCTCTAGTCATTATGGTCCGTATTGGTCCGGGTTAATGTGGAATGTGGTTAATGTGGAATGTGTACCTTGCTAAAGAACTTTTTTTTTTTTTTTTTTTTTTTATCAAGTTATCGGTAAATTTCCGCTTGTAACTTTTTAGTTAAACCCTCACTATTAGTTGAAAGCTTTTTAAAGCTACCTAGTGCATTGTCCATGTTTAGCCAGTTAAAGCAGAGTTCCACCCAAAAGTGGAACTTCCGCTTATCTGATTCCTCCTCCCCCCCCCCCCCCCTCTGGTGCCACATTTGGTACCCTGTGCCCACTTCCAGGAGACCGGGCCGCGGCGAGGTGCGTCGGTGCACGTCGCTGGATCGAATTAGACTCGGGTAAGAATAAGGGGGGCTGGGGGAATCCTGCAGCAGAGAATGCATTAAGGTAAAAAACCTTGAGGCTTTAGAACCACTTTTAAGATGATGTCGTTTTGCATTAGTAAAGACTTGATATAATGCACACTAACCCTAAAAATAAAATTAAATTCTTTGTTTTCCAGCCTGCGTTTTTGGACTTCTTGAAACCACGGTCTTGGAACTGCCATGTTGACGAGTAAACTGGAGAAACTACAAAAGCTACATTGTTGGAAACTCCTGGCAAAAAAAAAAAAAAAAATTGACTGACGTTCTCAATTTGTTACTGAATGTTTTTGTACCAGTTCTGGAAACCGTCTGTAGTCAGTGACTACAGCTTTTGTAAAGGATTCAACTTTCCTTTTTTCTTAACAAACCACCTCTACATATAGACAAGTACCAGCATTGAGCATCATGCATCGAATGATGCCCTTCTTCTGATGTCTGTAACATCATACATTCCTTTAGCCTCAGATATACCGAATTCGGTTTACAGTAGAAGTTACTGACCTTCCTCCCGGAACATCCCATTCTTCTTCCTTTTTGATCTAAGAAAGATGTGTTCTTGTACTGATTAATGGTTGTGCCGTCAAGCAGGACCTTGAAATCAATAGGCATAACTTTGCAGACTGATGTTCTGGTGCCTTTTGCACATTCTTTCACTGAATGTATTCCCCTTTTGAAACCAGCGAGGCAAGAGAAGGCCAGCAAAGTGCCACGTTTAGAAAATCTAGCAACCTTTATCAATGCTGCATTACAGAGCAATAATGAGTTATGTGACATTACAACCATAACACTTTTTTATTACCAAAGATTACCTTCTCCACCCTCATTACCTTATTTTTTTCAAATAACACTTTTTGATTTGACTTTTAATATCACGACTCTAGAAATAACTATCACTGTTTTGTTTAGCCTATTTTCATTTAGCCTATCGCATGCTTCTAGGACTTGCTATAATGGTTCACTTAAAATTATTGTCTGGGCACAGGCTATATTTAAAAGGTAAGACACTGTAGCTCATTTTAAATATGAAGGCAAATGCAGCATATTGAATTTGCACTGGGTTCTTTGCATCAGACATTATGTTGAAGGAGACATCCCTAGGATTCCTTTTTAGATGTGCCTGCTCCCAATGTAATTTTTCAGTTAGCTGGCAGAAGTAAGCAAAGAAGCATGCACTTCTAAAGGAATTCTAAGGGTGCCTTCTAAAGGGATTCTAAGGGTGCCTTCTTTCACTAAAATCACACTGCATTAGCTTATGCACATGCTTTCTGATACTTTACTGAAACACATTCCTTTAAAAATGTTAATTTTATGCTGCTGGAATTGAGAGTTGTGAATCAACAACATTCTGTATAATAAGGTAAAAAACTTTGAACTTTTTTCTTTAATGCTGATAGTGCCCTCAGCAGTAAACAATACGATCCTCTAGTGCAGATTAGTGTAGTTGAACTTCAGTCAGCCAATTAGTGTAAACAGGACATGTGTCCCACTGGGCTCATTGAGGGTGCTACAATAATACTACTAGAACAATTTCGAAGATAGGCATTCACAGCTAAACATTTTATTAGTCTCTTTCTCATTCTCCCAATGTTTGATTTCAGAATCGGAATGTGAAAAAAACCAGACCAGTCATAATCCTTATATGTAACTAAGTATTCTGATTTCACTTCATAGGACAATATATTTGTTCATTGTGGATATAAAGGGACCTCTGTTCTATCAAAAGTGATATTATAATTTTACTGGTGTCTTGATGGCTGTAAATGAGATTACATACTCATTATTGCTAGGATGCAGCATGTGCTTCTTTACTGGATACAAATACAATGCAAGTCTATGAAGAAATGAGGGACAAATACCCTTTAATGATCATATATTGTTTAATTTATTTTGGCCATGAAACATTGGCCTGATGATTGCACACATTGAGAACCAAATGAAGGACTTGTGTATAATTATAACAAGAATCTGGGTGGTGATGGTTTGACTACAAGGTACTCTGACAAATGCAAGGGTATGGCTTTGATCACCATGAATCTTCACAATATGAACAGGCTAAGAAAACCCACAATATACTCTGACTGGATCATCCATAACAATGTCTACTACTATGCCATCTGCTGCCGTTCTGTATTGTTTAGTTCCGTAATGAGACTTCAGTTAATAATGCAATTGAGGTTTCACATTGTCTTGTTTGTGTTGGATTACAGTGCGACCTTATGATTACATGTGCCTGTGTTGTATACAGTTTACATAGGCTTCAATGGTTCAATAGCCACAGAATTTGTTTCCACAGGGGATTTTAAAGGCTAACTGGCCCTAGTGAGTTGGCTTACTTGCTGGCTCCTGCTACCTGTCTAAGAAATTGGTAGTTCTTTTCTTTGTGGGTTATCCATTGGAAAGCATTCCACTAACATATTAGTCAGCTTCCCCAAAACTGCAAAACTGAAATACCAGTTGGTTGGAGTTGGCCTTTAAGAAAAATGGTGACAATTTGCCTGTGTGCCTTGCTTTTATACCGCTTATACCAATGGGCATTTTTACTGCGTTGTGCTACGTTTGTTCAAATTTACATTCTCTGATAGTTGACAGTGTTAAGTAATATTATTATTTTTTTTATTTTTTTTTTACTTACTGGATGCTTTGAAACAAAAAATTGATTGTGAAGCAATTCATGTAAACAAGAAATCTATAGGCATTGCAGGGGGGTGTAGGAAATCAGTCTTTGTTAAAACATGCTCTAGAGAAGAGCAATATTTTAGTTGCAGTCAATCCAAAGTATATTTCAGTAATTCCCCAGTTTGTTACCTGATCAAAATTGGAGTGGCTATTGAAAAAAATGCATTTGACTGTCGTGGTAATTTAAAGTATGTAGTCCTGAACATAAATTGTTATAAACACTTTCTAATACAATTATAACTATGCAGGCACCATAACGGTTTTTACTTGGTTTTCAGAAATATAACCATGCATCACTTCCTGATAGGGCAGGTGTACAGGACACTGCAGATACAAAGCATACTTGTATTTCATAGCCTGTTCCTGTTCAGCCTGAGCCAAAGTGCAGACTGTGCTTGAACAGGGGACATGTTCAAGAGGCAAGCTGTGATTGGGAAGGGGTGTGTGACAGAGGCAAGCTGTGATTGGGAAGGGGTGTGTGACAGAGGCAAGCTGTGATTGGGAGGGGGGGTGTGCCAGAGGCAAGCTGTGATTGGGAAGATGGCTGAACAGACCACCAAATACAGGCATGCTGTGTGTATGCACAGTGTCTGTTCCTCTGAATGGCCAGCCTAAGGATGCAAACGGACCATGCAAGCATAGATCAGCTTCAGTTTAGAACTAAGAAAGTTGACTGCCTGGATCAACCAGGTAATTCAGATGGAAGAAGTATATGAAAATGACAGACTATGATTTATTAAATACACATAGGTGAACACCTATGTGAACACATACATAGAAACAAAAAAATATTTGGGGTAATTATATATATATATATATATATATATATATATATATATATATATTTATATTTTCACTGCATTTTTGATTGGCCACTTGAATCTGGGAAATAATAGAAACCGTGTTTGCTTCAATGTTGCTAATGCATTACAAACGTGTGTGCTTAATGACGGGTTCAATAGGAGCAGAGCAAGACAGAGGCCTGTATCTGATGGTAAAAAAAACTCTTGACAGTGCACACTTCACAGCAATACCCCTATACTGGTGACATCACCTCCTTCCTATACTGACATGTTTCTATTGAATACTGCGTGAGAAAGATTGTCCTTATTCAATTAAAACATGTCAAAATAGGCAGGAGGTTATGCCATCAGTACAAGGGCTTTGCTGTAGAGTGTGCACTGTCATCAGAGTTTTAACCATCTAATGCCGCGTACATATGCTCGGCATTTCCGATGGAAAAAATCAGACGGAATTTTTTCACCGGATACTCCGACCGTGTGTATGCCCCATCCGACTTTTTCCTTCGGATATTCCAGCGGACTTGGAAAGAGAACATGTTCTCTTTTTTTCCGTCGGAAAAAATTTCTACCGGAATTTCCATTCGTCTGGATGCAATTCCGACGGACTAAAAACCACGCATGCATTGAACTTAATTTTTCTCGGCTCGTCGTAGTGTTGTACGTCACCGCGTTCTTGACGGTCGGAATTTGGTGTGACAGTGTGTATGCAAGACAGCTTGAACGGAATTCCGTCAGAAAAACCCATCGGAGTTTATCCCGACGGAAAAAACGGTCGTGTGTACGAGGCATGATACAGGCTGGGTTTCAGCAGCCGGGGCCCAACCTTTTTGTGTTTTTAAAGTGTTTGTAACCCTTAAAAAAAGAGATTCTGTTGCCTTATAGCAGATTAAACCTTGTGCTTTCTAATCTGCCTCTCTCTATACTGTAAAAAAAAACCTGGCCGATCCTGCCAGTTCCTTTGTCCCCCTCTGTGTACTGACCACGATAAACATGGCTGCTGAGCCCTGATTACTGTGGTCACTTTTTGTGCCTCTGTCATCTGCAGCTCTCCTCTTTTTCTCACTGCCAGACCCTCTTCCATGCAACCATAATGCAGTGTTTGTTAAAAACGAAGCCTGTGAATACCCTTTTTTTTTTTTTTTTTTTTTTTTTTTTATCTTGTCAGGCCGGTCACCTGACTCCAGGCTGCTCTCCTCCCCCATCTACCAGCTACAGTGGGAGGGGAGGAGCGGCCAGCACAGCGGTCACGTGACCTCCCGGGCTGGCGTCAGAGGGAGATCTCTGTCCCTCCCACTGTAGCCCGTAGAGGAAGTAGAAGAGCGGCTTGGAGTCACGTGACCGACGTGAATAGATCTGAAAAAAAGTATTTACCGTACATGCTTTGTTTTCAGCAAACACTTACACTGTGCAATATAGCTGCATAAGAGAGGGGCTAACAGTGACTTTGTTTAAAGGTTACAAACCCTTCCAGTTGATTTGTGCTCCCTTTCCTTGCTCTGCTCCTATTGAACTTGTCATTAGACTTACACATGCTTGCAATGCATTACCAAGATTTAAGCAACACAGCTCAGAAGCCATATGCAGCTGGCAATATAAGGTGAGTGTCCTGTTTTTATTGTATGTCATTTATTCCTCTTCTTTTTTTTTTTGTTTGTTTGTTTATTTTTGAAAATGTTTTTTGTGTGTGAGCGCTGCAGGAATTATTTTGAAAGTTTCAGGTTGTGTTAGATCAGCTGCAAGGCAGCAAAAGCAGTGGGATAGTCCTTAGGGTGACAACTCCCACATCAGTCTTTTTGTTTCTGAGTTGGAGTTGCTTCATGCCGGTTTATTTCACTGTAATTAAACTTGTGCTTTATTCACTGAATGAGTGAAGTTAAAACAAAAGTATTACATGCACAAGGAAAGTACCTGTATGTACAAGCTGCCAAACCTTTCATTGTGTGTGTGTGTGTGTGTTTTTTTTTATTTTTTCATACAGTGTTCCTCAAGCGAGAGCTAGTAGTGCTGTTCATAATTGTATACTTAAATGTTTGTGGAAGATCGCTTTTCTTCCATAAATAACTTTATCTCTTCTATAGTTCATTACTATCAAGGCTGCTTGTATAAGGCGGTGATTTGCCAGTTTAATTTATTAAATGTAATTCTTGTGCATGAAAATGAATGTCATCGCTTAAATTAGAATGCACCATATTTCACTGTTCAGCCATTTAATGTAACTTTTTTGTTTTTATATGTATTTAGTATTTATCCTCCAGCCATCTTTTTTATTTGGAGTTTAAATTTAAACCATCCAGGGTTCCTCCAGAGGCTGCTATGGGTTAATTGAGTCGTGGCTGGTGCCTACATAGTTTCGGACCTGTGGAAGTCTGGAAACCCATACATCTTCTGGTTGCTTTGATTTAAAGTAGTAAAGTCAGAAGGTTTTTTTTTTTTTTTCTTTATGCATTAAGATAAAAAGCCTTCTGTGTGTAGCAGCCGCCCCAGCACCCCCTAATACTTACCTGAGCCCCATCTCTGTCTAGCAATGTCCTTTTGGCTGTCCAGGACTCCCCCGCCTGATTGACTGAGACACATCAGTGGTGCTATTGGCTCCCACTGCTGTCAATCAATGTCAGTTAGCCAATCAGGAGGGGGAGGTGTGACACAGCAGCTCCTTGTCTGAATAGGCACACGGAACTGCAGCTCGGCTTGGGTGCCCCCATAGCAAGCTGCTTGCTGTGGGGGCACTCGACAGGAGAGCGGGGCCATGAGCAGCGAAGAGGTACCGGAAAAGAGGCAGATCCAGGCTGCTTTGTGCAAAACCACTACACGGAGCAGGCAAGTATAACATGTTTGTAAAGGTCTTCTTCTTTTTTTTTTTTTTACTTTAAATAACAAATACTGTAATACTGTAATGGTAATACTGCATACTCAAAATGAGTAGAAGGTTGGTATGTCATTCTTGAGTTATAATATACTATCGGGTCCAGCGCCACTTGGCAGATCAAGCAGCATGACACCACTGATCTTTTTAGCTGTCTGTAAAACTGGCATTCTGACCACCAATGTAAGGGGGACATTCTTCCCATTGACCTCCAATTATGTAATGGACATTTTTCACACTGAATTAATTTTAGCAGGGGTTCCCGGAGACCTGAAAATTCCCCATGGGGAAAAAAGTTGAGGGGTTGATCTAAGAGAATTACTAACCTTAATGCAGTATAAGCATCATGGGGACTCTGCTCCCAGTGATTTTTCCACAGCTGTATGGAGGGCCAAGTCTAGCCATTGCATATATGAGAGGAATTCTGTCATCCACAGACAGCCTTACCGGAAATCGCAAGCTGCAACATGCCAATGACTGGGGGTGAGAAGACACAAAAAATATATTTTCCGTCTCCAGTCCATTGTAAGATCTGCTGACCATCCTTGCTCTCTAAAAAGGTTAGCACGTGATGCATAACAGGGATGGAGGCCTGCCATTAATATACAGGGTTGTGTCAGGTCACACCTTTTTCTTAATTGGCAAGTGATACAAGTTGATTTATCTTGGCTATATTTAACCAAGGATGTTCTTACCGTACAAGTGACCAAGCTGTTACTTGAACCAAGTTATGGCCAAATAGGAATATTTTGTTGTGGCGCTTTATGTCTGCTGGTCACTTTTTAAAATGTGAATTATGAGATATTACTTTAGACCTGGTATAGAAGTGCTGTACTATTTGCAGTGTCTAGTATAGAGGCTTGTCCGCCCTAGACAGTCACTGGTAAAACTGTCTGTTACAGCACCTGTATTTGCATAGTGGTGGGCTCCCTCTGCTATTGGTCTACTTATTATCAGTTTATATTCCGTCCTCCAAATACTTAATTCTTTCGTAATGGTCTTAGATTGTCTATGTAACTGTTCTATTGGTAAAAATTTTCAGGATTACTAGCTAAGTGCTATCATGGTTTATGATGAACATGGCCATATATAATGGTGGGTGAGAATGATGTACAGGTAAAGAGTTGAAAGAAAGTAGGAACAGCAGCAGTCTATAGAATAAGAGGCATATTTGCCTCTCCCTTAGGCAGTGTTTAAAATCTTCAGATATGACCACCACTGCTATGACACTTTTCGGTGTGTCCGATGCCTGGTCTCATTCTGTGCATTGTGGTTCTCCTGCTGGCCCCTGCATCACTACAAGTCGCAGTGGTGATGGGGAGGACCAACTGGAGAACCACAGTACACATTGGGGAATGCGTTTTATCTGGCATATCTAGTACCCGCTGCTATCTGACACTTTAAGATGGTCTGATATCGCATTCCCTAGTGTGCACTTGGTTCATCCTGCTGACCCCTGATGCACTACTATGTCCTGTAGTGATGGAGTAGTTGTCATGAGAACCCACAGTCTGCAACGGGGAACCATTCATTCATCACACCCAGAAAGGTTTGGCAGTGGTGGCCAGAACTCTTCAACAGAGAACATTTGATACACTGCGTGATGGAAAGATGTAGGATGTTTTCCCTCCTTCTTTACAGAGGACTGCTATTCTAACTCCTTTCAACCAGTGTCAGATTTGCTTTGAAGAATCTGTAAACCCTAATTAAATGACATTTGGTTTACTAGAGTGCTATGTCTCATAAACTATTGCCATTCGTCTTATTTTTATTTAAAAATAAAAAATTAACACTTTTTTTTTTTTCCCATCCTTTTTTGCATCTCTGTGCTGCTGATCTCACAATGATTCTTTCCGCCACTTCCTGTCTTCGTGGGGTCACTCTAGCATTGATTGCACATCATTGCCCTGCATTGTCTTTCTGATGGTAACAATTGCAGACCATGCCAGCACAATGTGTCCCCCCCTACTTCTTGTCTCCAGCAGGGTGATAATGCAGCAACAAAATTGGGAGACCCTTATTCTTTGATAGCAGGAAGTGCCTGGACAAGGACCTTCACGGCAAGATCACTTAATATTATTTTAATGAAAGTTGCGCATTTTAAATTGACTGACTGAGAATTACATTTGAAATTGCACTAACATGTTAAAATGTATATGAGATTTTAGTTGTTTACATATACTTTAATCTTGGAATCCAATCACTTTTTTTTATTGGCTTGAGTAGTCCACAAATGCAATATGATTTGTGGTCAGATGCCACTGGTTACTGTACATCGCTCTCTGCTTGCTAAAGGCCAGTGTCTGAAGTGTAAACTAGGATTTCCTGGCAAGCGAAAGTGCACTCTGACAGATATATTTATACATACAAGGTTAATCAGATTCTGATTGCTGTAAGTAATTTATACAATCAATGCTAACCATGAAATTACTGTACAATACACTGAGTCGTGCAGAGTGCCCTCTGCTGGTTCGAGGCTGTAACTGATGAAAAATAAAGATGTTGCAAACAATTTTTTTTCAAAGACTGATAGTTTTATGTACTGTGGAAAAAGGGACCTTTGCAAATATTTGATTTATGTTTTCTAAAACATGTTTGATGGAATTGTATTACAGTGGAACCTCGGTTTAAGAGTAACTTGGTTTGAGAGCGTTTTTATTTACAAGCAACTTTTAAAAAAAAATTCTCACTCGGTTTGCGAGTGACTCGCAAGATGAGCAGAATTCAAGCTAAATAGGCCTGCGGTACCTCATTTGGCCTGAGGTACAGGGGCGCAGGACCCCAGCAGAGCCGAAAATAGGCCTGCAGTACCTCATTTGGCCTGAGGTACGGGGGCGCAGGACCCGAGCTGAAGTGTCCTCGGGCCTTTTTGGCCATTTTCGGCGCTCTCTGGCGCCCCCCACCTCTGGCTGTATTCGGTATTGCATCCCATTGAAGTCAATGCGGAACAACTTTATTTTGGTTTCCATTAAATTCAATGGGAAAACTAGCTTTGATATGCGAGTACTTTGGATTACAAGCATACTCCTGGAACGGATGTTCAACTGTATAATTCTGATTCATAATCTGATGCCCAGTAAATACACAGTAGTGGTATGATCTACTAATAAATATAGAGAAATGCAAAACAAATGTTATAATATCTCCATTTCTTTTTTAACACAATGCAGTTCATTTATTAAAGGAATAGATGTTGTTCACTTAGCAAAGGAATGTTCACTTTTCAGATGTAATGCTCACACCTGTTGGTGAATATGGTAGAGGTGTCTTTACATTAATCATCTTTACGTAACGAAGAAGTCCTGTGCAATTTCCTTTGCACATAATTCATCATTGACAATAAACACCGCTTCAACCATTTACCAAGGGGAACACTTGTTTCTTCAGGAAAATAGCTTTTACTCCTTTTGTAAAAAGATGATCAATGTTTTGTAACAGTAGGAGAACAAGTAAGATGACGCATTAACAAAAAAGGAGGCACAATCCACACAACTAGTGTGTTATCAAAAATTCTGTGCTGAATGGGTATGGTAGGAAAGCATTGGTTGGGTAGCATTTGGTAACAGTAGCAACATATTTATTCAAAGTACAGTGCCTTTAAAGTATTCACACCCCTGGAAATCTTCCACATTTTGTCATGTTACAGCCAAAAACGTAATTGTATTTTTATGGGATTTTATGTGATAGACCAACACAAAGTGGCACATAATTGTTAAGTGGAAGGAAAATGATAAATGGTTTTCCAATTTTTTTTCAAAATAAATATCTAAAAAGAGTGGCGTGCATTTGTATTTATCCCCCTTTACTCTAAGGCTGGGTTCACACTAGTGCGACACGACACTAGTACTACTTTTAGATCGGACTTTGCCCTGCGACTTAAAGACGACATACGTCCGACTTTCAATGAACGGGGTTCCGACTTGGATCCCCGCCAATGCCAGGCACTGTTTGGTATGAATCTTGAGGGGGAATTCCACGCCAAATTTTAAATAAAAAAAACGGCATGGGTTCCCCTCCAGGAGCATACCAGGCCCTTGGGTCTGGTATGGATTTTAAGGGGAACCACCCTACGCCGAAAAACCGGCGTGGGGGTCCCCCTAAAATCCATACCAGACCCTTATCTGAGGACGCAGCCCGGCTGGTCAGGAAAGGGGGAGGGGACAAGCGCCCCCCCCTGAACTGTACCAGGCTGCATGCCCTCAATATGGAGGGTGAGTGCTTTGGGGCGTCCCGCACCCCCCCCCCCCACACCAAAGCACCCTGTCCCCATGTTGAGGACAAGGGCCTCTTTCCGACAACCCTGGCCATTGGTTGCTGGGGTCTGCGGGCGGGTGGGCTTATCGGAATCTGAGAGCCCTTCTCTTAATAAGGGAGCCTCCAAATCCCAGCCCCCCACTTTATGTGAATGGGTAGGGGTACGATGTACCCCATACTCATTCACCTGGGGGAAAAAAGTGTCAAGGAAAAAAAAACCACACTAGACAGGTTTTCAAAGTCTTTTATTAGGTAGCTCCGGGGGTCTTCCATCTTTGGGGGCCTCTTCTCTGCGCTCTCCGGCGCCTTCTCTGCGCTTTTCTGAGTTATCAGATTGCAGTTGTTGCCGTCAAGTGTGTCCCAACTGGTTATTAAGTTATGGGGCAGTTACTTACATACGGCCAGGCAGGTTTGGACAGCTTTTTTTTCCCCCTTAATAATATAAATCATTTAAAAACTGCATTTGTATTTATTTGGGTTATCTTTGTGTGTGTAATGAGAGAGAGAGAGAGAGAGAGAGAGAGAGAGAGAGAGCGAGATCATCTGAATCATTTAAGGGTGCCAAATTAAAAAATAAACAGGACCCTTCCAAAGAGTTTTTTGTTTTGTAAAATCCGTATTATGCAAGAGTGTTTGTTTATAAACTGGGAGTACTCCAAAGTAGTACAACAACTTGGGCAGATAGGGCATTATGATTGAAATGCCCTTCCCAAGAGATCAGATGGCATTCCCAGTCTGTTAAAGCAGAGGTTCACCCACATTTTACAGATTGCTGTCAACAGTCCCTCTTAGCATGAATATAAACAAAAGACTAACCTTTTTTTTTTTTGCTGTGCAGTTTTCATTAATCTTCTTTCTTCATTCCTACTTCCGGGATTTCCTCCCGCGGGAGTAGGCGTGTCCTTTGCTGTGCTACGGGTCGCTGTGTATGCTGTGTAGAGAGTGCGCATCCCCGAGATAGAGCCGCAGTGATCTATGGGAGCTCCCGCGGCGTGTACTGGGGATGACGCCGCCCGTTGCTATGACAACCATAATGCTTACGGCGCAGGTCGCCGTAGAGAGTGCGCATCCCCGAGATAGAGCGGTGAATGCCGGGAGCTGAGCATTCACCGCATCCAGGAAGCAATTGCTTGTGGGCTTCACAATGCCCACAAGCAAAATGGCAAATGCATAGATAAAATAATATAAGTTTATCTTTACTATGAAAACGGACGGGTGATGCTGCAAGACACCTAAAAAGTGAGTACTCAATTGCGATATATAAATCCACTGATTTAATACAAAAAAAAAAAAAAAACGAATGGTCGCGGAACCTCCGCTTTAACTACTTGTTCAGATTTCTAATTATATGGGTGTAATTAGACTGGCATAAATTGCTGTACGTTTTTGTGAGTGAGATCTCTCAGGTGGTCAGAAACACACTGGTAATCATTGGATTGTTGGAAGGTGCAGGCCAAGTTTGTGAGTGGGGAAATATCTAGGGCTTTAGACATCTATTTATGGGGAGATCTGAGATGGCTGCAAAGCTACAGAATAGATCAAACCATTTAGAGAGATCGTGGGATTAGTGATGACCATAATATTGTCACCAAATTGGCAATGAATCTGGCAACAACTCTCTCTCTCTCTCTCTCTCTCTCTCTCTCTCTCTCTCTCTCTCTCTCTCTCTCTCTCTCTCTCTCTCTCTCTCTCTCTCTCTCTCTCTCTCTCTCTCTCTCTCTCTCTCTCTCTCTCTCTCTCTCTATATATATATATATATATATATATATATATATATATATATATATATATATATATATATAGTAGAAAGCGAGGTAAATCAATAAAACAGATAAAAACTGCAACATTAATTTACACCAAACAGCGCAAAAAAATTAAACCTAAATTAATAAATAGACTTGTGGACAAGCCACTGATAAAAGTCTCAAACGTAGTGTTATGACAGAGTCAGTCCAGAGAATAATGAGGTGAGTATCAATAATTGTCCATATGTGTGCACCTTCCACCAACACAGAAATCAATTGTAATCCACCGCGTGATGTAATAATCCCCTCTGGGGTTCAAACTCACCGGAACCACAATAAAAATGTGCCTTCAGTAATAAGGAAACATCTGCTACTCTGTTGTGGCTCGTCACTCCTTACAAAGATCCACCAATGCACTGGGCTCCACAGCAGCTCATATAATAATGGAAAATAACAGCAAACATAGCGTAATCCTGTTTATTAAACAAACTGCTTCCCATACATCAGGAGACCCCTTTAATAAACTACGTACAAAAATTAAGCATAAAAATGAGCATATCGTGGCCTCAGAGGGCGCTATCACCGTAATCAGCCGTCACTCAGAGCGTTCGCAAGTCCTGCAGACACTTCCTGGGTAGAGGTGAAGGGCGGTGGAACGCAACCTTGGAGCGCACTCGTCACTTCCGGGTCGTGTGTTGTCGTAGTTACGCCCCGACGCGTTTCGTCATCTGACTTCGACAGAGGGCGTAACCAAGCGACGTGAACACGATCCATAAATCCCCCTGCTCATAGAGTAATCGCCAATCAGCGTCCGCGGCAACAGATGACAGGTACTAGCATCTGTCACCTGATAGGTCGCTGATGACATACCCTCTTATACATAGAGCGCGGAGGTGAATATTAAAAACAATGTAAACATACATCATACGGTAACAATGGCTGCGGGATAAACAATATACAAAACCATAGCTGGAAAAACAATGTTAGAATAAGCGGAACTGACAGAGAGATATGTTAATATTAATCATCTTCAGTGTATATGTACCATAGTCGCTGATAATACTATGAAATATATATATATATATATATATATATATATATATATATCAGAGTCACCAATACTCATACCATGAATATCCATGGCTAAAAGTGCATAGTGATATGGTAATTGCTTTATCATCAGATAATCGATGAAGAGTTATTATCTATAATGTTACATCTATTAAACACAGCACATGCTGAATATATTAATAATGTCAGTGGGAGAGAGCGGAAAACGCATAGCCAAACAATATCACCAAAGACATACTGTCAGCAGGGCCGGCTGGGGCTAATGTAACAGATAGCAGTGAACCAATCAATAGATAATAATCAATAGATAAAAATAGATAATAGGAATATGGCCAATATCTTGAATAAAAGACAGCCAAAAATAGCTAACCATGATAAAAATAAATTAAATCATGACAGACAATGAATAAAATATATATATATATATATATATATATATATATATAAAATAATTATAAAAATATGGGGGTACCCCACATATATATATATATATGTAAAATAAAGGTAGAAATAGGATCACAATATATAAGATAACATATAAAATAAATAAATATGTGTCTTAGAAAAATGACAGTAGTGCCTATAGGTTAAATTGATATTAAATATCAAATAAACCCAGAAAATAAAATGTTGCCTACCCTAAAAAGGATAAGACTTAAAGATCACTAATAAAACAATTTATGTCTAAGTCAACATTCAACCCTTTCGGAGAGAGTGTGTCAATCAAGAAGATCCACTGGGTTTCACGTTTAGAGAGTTCTCTCACAAGATTTGATCCTCTCCAAAAGGGTTTGAGATGATCAATACCCCAAAATTTTAACCCAGAGGGGTCCTGATTGTGGTACAGCTTAAAATGTAGTGACACATTGTGGTCCTTGAAGCCTAACTTAATGTTGGCTATGTGCTCAGCAATGCGGATTCGCAGAAGTCTCTTAGTACGGCCAATATAAATTAAACCACATGTGCATTGCAAGGCATATACTACATAGGCTGTATTGCAGGTAATGAATTCTTTTATCCTGAATTCTTTCTGGTTTGAGGTAGATGTAAAGCTATTTAATGCTCTTATCGGTGTTCTAACCTCTTTGCATGCACGACATCTTCTACATGAATAAAAACCATCATGATCCCAGATGGAGGGAGGTCTGGGTGGAGGATCTATGACTTTTTTAACGATTTTATCTGCATAGTTAGGAGATCTTCTATAAATGAAGCCAGGGAATGATGGTAATGAGGATTTCAATATTCTACCCATTAATAGAATATGCCAGTGGTTGATGAAGATAGCTTCCACTTCTTTGTACTGGGAATGGAAGCCAGACACAAAACTCCATTCCTGTTTGTTACTATTAGGTGCCTGGATTATATCAGCCAAGATATTTGTTCTGGGTACCAGAGAGATATCTTCAATAATTTGATCAAGTATGTGTTCCTGGTAGCCCTTTTCGATAAATTTATTCCTTATGACCAACGCCTGTGTCTTGTAGTCAGCTATTTCTGTACAATTTCTTCTTATTCTAGTCAATTGGCCCTTAGGAATATTTCTTAGCCACAACGGATGATGCCCACTTTGCATAGGGAGGTAACTGTTAGAGTCTGTAGGTTTAAAATATACTGAGGTACCAAGTTTATCACCACATCTATATATATATTAACATCAAGAAAATGGATATTGTTATCACTGATTTCATAAGTGAGTTTAATATTATTGGTGTTATCGTTTAGCTCTTCTAGGAATAATTGTAGAGTAGATAGAGATCCTGACCATATAAAGATGAGATCATCAATATAGCGTTTATACAGTAGTAATGCATCTCTTTTCACAGCAAAAATGGTTTTATTCTCCCATTCCCCCATAAAGAGGTTAGCAATACTCGGGGCAAACTTCGCGCCCATTGCAACGCCTCGTTTCTGTAGGTAAAAATTACCATCATACCAGAAATAGTTATGTCCTAAGCAGAAATCCAGAGCATTCCTTAAGAAGATCTTGTGATTATGTGTTAAATCATCTCTTTGACTGAGGGCCCAGTTCAGGGCTAAAGGAGCATCGTCCTGCTGAATCACTGTATATAAGGAGGAGACATCTGCGGTTATCAAATATACCTCTGTTTTTCCTGTTAGATCTATTGCTTCCAAAAGTTGTAATAGGTTTTTAGTACCGCGAAGATAAGCCTTGGTCATAACAACACTCTTTTGAAGAAACACATCTAGATATTGTCCAACACGTGATGAAACCGAGCCTATTCCATTCACTATGGGTCTCCCAGGAGGGGAATGGATATCTTTATGGATCTTCGGTAACGTATAGATCGTCGGTATCCTACAGCTGCTTGGGACAAGGTATCTTCTTTCCTTGTCTGTCAATACCCACTTGAAATAACCAGACCGAATAAGTATTTCTAGATCAGCTTCATATTGTGGGGTGGGATCTCTTTCTAACTTTTTATATGTGTCATCCTCAGTTAGCATTCCCAGTAATTGTTTATGATAAAACTCCTTACTCAGTATAACAATGCCTCCTCCTTTATCAGCCGGTCGTATCACCAAATCTTTTCGTTTCTCCAATAGTTCAATCCCCTGCTGTATATGGCGTGGGTTCACATCTTTCTTAGGGACAAGGTCTTCCAGATCACGGAGTACTAAACCTTTAAAAACATCCACTTGTTGATTAGCCGCATTCAAGGGATTGAATAGTGACTTATTTCGAAGTCCACTATCAGTAGATACAGATGCTAAATTAGTAGTTGGTTGTGGATTCTTATTTAGGAAGTATTTCTTCATATTTAATTTCCTTACATATCTATGGACATCAATGAATACGTCAAACTTATTGACTGGTCTTTTCAGACCACATTTGAGGCCCAGATGTAAAATGTTGGTTTCTTTGTGGGTCAATTGGACGTCTGTTAAGTTTGAAAATG
This sequence comes from Rana muscosa, assembly GCA_029206835.1. NCBI lineage: Eukaryota > Metazoa > Chordata > Amphibia > Anura > Ranidae > Rana > Rana muscosa. The sequence continues at coordinate 165,360,249 of CM055120.1, forward strand.
CCACCTAATCCTTGTCTCCTCTTCTTCTTTTTCTGGAGCCTTCTCCCGGCTCTGCACCCTCTTGATCTCCTCTCCATGGGTCTTGATAGGAGGCTTGTTCTCTCTCCCACCAGGGTGGTTCCCTCCATTGGGGTCCCCTTTGGTCGTTTGTAAGTTGTGGCTGCATCGGGTTCCTCCCTCTGCGTGGGGGGTAACCTCGACCCCCTTCTCTGCCAGCCTCTCCCCCTCCCTAAAAAAGGGCTAAAACCATTTTTGCTGTGAAAAGAGATGCATTACTACTGTATAAACGCTATATTGATGATCTCATCTTTATATGGTCAGGATCTCTATCTACTCTACAATTATTCCTAGAAGAGCTAAACGATAACACCAATAATATTAAACTCACTTATGAAATCAGTGATAACAATATCCATTTTCTTGATGTTAATATATATATAGATGTGGTGATAAACTTGGTACCTCAGTATATTTTAAACCTACAGACTCTAACAGTTACCTCCCTATGCAAAGTGGGCATCATCCGTTGTGGCTAAGAAATATTCCTAAGGGCCAATTGACTAGAATAAGAAGAAATTGTACAGAAATAGCTGACTACAAGACACAGGCGTTGGTCATAAGGAATAAATTTATCGAAAAGGGCTACCAGGAACACATACTTGATCAAATTATTGAAGATATCTCTCTGGTACCCAGAACAAATCTCTTGGCTGATATAATCCAGGCACCTAATAGTAACAAACAGGAATGGAGTTTTGTGTCTGGCTTCCATTCCCAGTACAAAGAAGTGGAAGCTATCTTCATCAACCACTGGCATATTCTATTAATGGATAGAATATTGAAATCCTCATTACCATCATTCCCTGGCTTCATTTATAGAAGATCTCCTAACTATGCAGATAAAATCAATAAAGTCATAGATCCTCCACCCAGACCTCCCTCCATCTGGGATCATGATGGATTTTATTCATGTAGAAGATGTCGTGCATGCAAAGAGGTTAGAACACCGATAAGAGCATTAAATAGCTTTACATCTACCTCAAACCAGAAAGAATTCAGGATAAAAGAATTCATTACCTGCAATACAGCCTATGTAGTATATGCCTTGCAATGCCCATGTGGTTTAATTTATATTGGCCGTACTAAGAGACTTCTGCGAATCCGCATTGCTGAGCACATAGCCAACATTAAGTTAGGCTTCAAGGACCACAATGTGTCACTACATTTTAAGCTGTACCACAATCAGGACCCCTCTGGGTTAAAATTTTGGGGTATTGATCATCTCAAACCCTTTTGGAGAGGATCAAATCTTGTACGAGAACTCTCTAAACGTGAAACCCAGTGGATCTTCTTGATTGACACACTCTCTCCGAAAGGGTTGAATGTTGACTTAGACATAAATTGTTTTATTAGTGATCTTTAAGTCTTATCCTTTTTTAGGGTAGGCAACATTTTATTTTCTGGTTTTATTTGATATTTAATATCAATTTAACCTATAGGCACTACTGTCATTTTTCTAAGACACATATTTATTTATTTTATATGTTATCTTATATATTGTGATCCTATTTCTACCTTTTATTTTACATATATATATATATCTATATATGTGGGGTACCCCCATATTTTTATAATTATTTTATATATATATATATTTTTTATTCATTGTCTGTCATGATTTAATTTATTTTTATCATGGTTAGCTATTTTTGGCTGTCTTTTATTCAAGATATTGGCCATATTCCTATTATCTATTTTTATCTATTGATTATTATCTATTGATTGGTTCACTGCTATCTGTTACATTAGCCCCAGCCGGCCCTGCTGACAGTATGTCTTTGGTGATATTGTTTGGCTATGCGTTTTCCGCTCTCTCCCACTGACATTATTAATATATTCAGCATGTGCTGTGTTTAATAGATGTAACATTATAGATAATAACTCTTCATCGATTATCTGATGATAAAGCAATTACCATATCACTATGCACTTTTAGCCATGGATATTCATGGTATGAGTATTGGTGACTCTGATATATATGTATATATATATATATATACTTCATAGTATTATCAGCGACTATGGTACATATACACTGAAGATGATTAATATTAACATATCTCTGTCAGTTCCGCTTATTCTAACATTGTTTTTCCAGCTATGGTTTTGTATATTGTGTTATCCCGCAGCCATTGTTACCGTATGATGTATGTTTACATTGTTTTTAATATTCACCTCCGCGCTCTATGTATAAGAGGGTATGTCATCAGCGACCTATCAGGCGACAGATGCTAGTACCTGTCATCTGTTGCTGCGGACGCTGATTGGCGATTACTCTATGAGCAGGGGGATTTATGGATCGTGTTCACGTCGCTTGGTTACGCCCTCTGTCGAAGTCAGATGACGAAACGCGTCAGAGCGTAACTACGACAACACACGACCCGGAAGTGACGAGTGCGCTCCAAGGTTGCGTTCCACCGCCCTTCACCTCTACCCAGGAAGTGTCTGCAGGACTTGCGAACGCTCTGAGTGACGGCTGATTACGGTGATAGCGCCCTCTGAGGCCACGATATGCTCATTTTTATGCTTAATTTTTGTACGTAGTTTATTAAAGGGGTCTCCTGATGTATGGGAAGCAGTTTGTTTAATAAACAGGATTACGCTATGTTTGCTGTTATTTTCCATTATTATATGAGCTGCTGTGGAGCCCAGTGCATTGGTGGATCTTTGTAAGGAGTGACGAGCCACAACAGAGTGGCAGATGTTTCCTTATTACTGAAGGCACATTTTTATTGTGGTTCCGGTGAGTTTGAACCCCAGAGGGGATTATTACATCACGCGGTGGATTACAATTGATTTCTGTGTTGGTGGAAGGTGCACACATATGGACAATTATTGATACTCACCTCATTATTCTCTGGACTGACTCTGTCATAACACTACGTTTGAGACTTTTATCAGTGGCTTGTCCATGAGTCTATTTATTATTTTAGGTTTAATTTTTTAGCGCTGTTTGGTGTAAATTAATGTTGCAGTTTTTATCTGTTTTATTGATTTACCTCGCTTTCTACATTTTGTCTCTTTTTCAACGGCTGCTTAGTTATTTAAAATATTTTGAGTTGATCATTATATTTTATGTATATTTAGATATACTGCTGCTAATATTGTGGGATTGAATTGGCGCTAAGTGTGTGCTCCACTAGGCCTTTTATTGAACATACATCCTCCATTTTTTATATATATATATATATATAATGATATCTGGGTGTTGTGCAAATAGCACCCTAAGTGGCTCTATAGCTAATACAAATAGCAAGGATCAAAGGGGGCAAGACCGGCAGATGCCAGTAAGCAGTAGTGTACCTGGGGGCAGGGGCAACCATCTCCAGGTAGAGCCATGCTGTGATTTAAAGCAGAGTTCCACCCAAAATTGGAACTTCTGCTAAAACCACTCCTCGCCCCTTACATAGTTAGTCAGGTTGAAAAAAGACAGTCCATCCAGTTAAACCATAAAAAAAAAAAAAAAAAAATATCGTGCAATCCCATATACCCAGTTCTATACCCACAGTTGATCCAGAGGAAGGCAAAAAACCCCAGCAGAGCATGATCCAATTTGCTACAGCAGGGGAAAAAATTCCTTCCTGATTCCCCGAGAGGCAATCGGATTTACCCTGGATCAACTTTACCTATAAATGTTAGTACTCCGTTATATTATGTACATTTAGGAAAGTATCCAGGCATGTAATTTTTTTGGGGGGGAGTGGGGGCTTCAGTAGGAGTGGGACTTCCTGTCCCACTTCCTCCTTCCGCCCAGGGACCGCTTAGGCGACACGTCATATTGCCTAAGGCGGGCCCCTCCCTGTAGGCGATCACCTGGGACACGTGACAGGTCCCAGGCGATCGCCTGTCCACTCAGACTGCGCAGCGCCGCTCACGCATGCGCAGTGAGTGCCCGGCCGTGAAGCTGAAAGCTGTCACGGCCGGGTGCCCACAGTAGGAATGGAGGCGCCAGCGGAGAAGGGGGGGGGGAGTGAAGCTCCGTTCGGCTGCGTCGCTGGACAGTGGAGCAGGTAAGTGTCTGATTAATTAAAGCCAGCAGCTACACTTTTTTGTAGCTGCTGACTTTTAATAAACATAAAAAAGGCTGGAACTCCCCTTTTTAAGACTGCAACTCTAGCCAGGCGCACACATCTGCTTTTACTTGAGGCTCTGCAGGACGACCCCAGCCAGTCCTGGCAGGCCTCAAATATAGAGTCGGCACTGAACAAGGGAAAGCTCTTCTAAGCTACTTCCCAGCTATGATCTGTTGTATGACACAGCTGAGAGGAAGCATAGGAGGACTTCCCTCATATTGGGTGCTGCTGTGTGTGAGGTCTAGTAAGTGCTTTAATGACTAGAGGGGTTTTGCTGGGAAAAGAGCAATTCCTGGAAGAGGGGGTTTGATGGTGGTGGAATTGCGCTAAAGGCATGTAAATTGCGTTGGTACTGGATCCTGTGTGTGGCACAGGTGATTGCATCTGTGATCTTACTGGTGGGGTGCTTTAGGGGTCAAAGGTCATGGCCTGCCGGGGCAGAGCCCAATCGCAGAAGACGCTACGGAGTATGCTATCCAGAAGAAGGTATGTTATAAATCCACCTGTTTGCTGCCTCCAGGCCGTTTGTGGGGCTAATTGCGAGGGGAGAGGTTCCCCTTTGTGCCTGGAAATAGGAGATCCTGGCTAGTTAGAGTGCTCTATGGGCATCCTTGTACATGTCCTGTTCAATTGCTGAATAGGCACTGATTCCTCTTATTGACTGATTCCAGTGCATAGATGCAGCTGTCTGTCACAGCCCAGCAAAGCCACTGCACAGATGCAGCCCACTCGCCTATGCTACTGATGCTGATGGGGGAGAGAACACAATGGGCTTATGGGAATTGGCTTATCTTAAGGTACAGTATAGGATACAGGCAATGTATTTGGACCTTGGGTTATAGGCTAAATACTTGCAGGTGATTAGAAGACAATAATAAGCTTTCAAGGACATACCCACTGGGAGCCTACCCTATAACCCTACTGCACTCTGTGAATAGTCTGTTTTTTTACTAGTGTTCTAAGATGAATGACCTCTTCTTCATAGGGGAAATAAATCTTGGCTTAACCAGTTTTTTTATTTATTTTTTTGTTTCCTTTATTATATTAATCAACGCCTCACTGTCATTTAATGCCACAAATAGACTCAGCGGCCCATGACCTGCTAACTCCTACCAGCTAACTCGCATATGCAAATGTCTGTTAAGTGAGTTCCACATGTGGGATCCAGTGCCAGTGTCGTTTGCATGCCTTCCATGCACTTCCACCCAGCATGAAACCCTAAGGAATGTCTTTTCCCAGCAAACCCCCTGCTTTTTCTCCCACTTCCATTTCTCTGCCTGAGTTGTATCCCATTATGCCTGCCGTAGACACGGCAGACACAGAAGGGAATGCAAAGGAGATTAAGGCAGCATTGGAGGAAACTGGAGGCATTTTCTTCCCTAGATTGTCACATTGTTGAAGACTTGCTAATGTGGAAAAGCTAACTGCTGCCATACACAAAATGCTTGGCATTGTGTAGATTATCCTCCATTTTCCCATTTGGGTACAAAAAGACTTGTAAAACCCCCAAACATTCCCTGTTCATGAACATCTCTGTCAATTAGTATTCAAAAGGGGAAGAGCAAGGATTGGGATTTTAATTGAAGCATATATGTACAAGATGGTTAATGGGGTGAACCAGAGGAATTTTATTAAAACATCATACAACACATGTATATCAATTGGCATAGTAAACATTGTAATAATTCTACCAGTATTTGACCTGGTGGCACAGCCACCGCTGAGGGGGTAAAACAGTAAACACTAAAGAACAATAAACATGGTAATGGCATAATAGTCAAAAGGTAAGACAAGAGCAATTCCGGTTGGTCACCACAATTAAAGTATAATTGGTAATAAAAATTGTATGGCCTGATGACCCTTTTTACCAAGCGACCCCTAATTACACAGGTTTAACAGATTGCAATTGGTTGACACGGCATCTGGTAGCTCGACGTGTTTCGCGGCTTCTTGGCCGCTCATCAGGAGCATGCGCGTGATGGCTATGGATAAATATGGAGATACAGATAAGTATAAAAATAAAATAGTATTTAGGGGGTACAAAAATGCCCCAGCACCGAGGTGCATACTTTCATTATAATAACTATAAGATGGAAATCAGGTTTAGGCAGGGCCAACACAGAGGTATCCCCTTGCGGGAGCCGTGGCAGACGGACCAGGAGAACAACCCAGACAAGTCTCCACTGGGCGGGTAGGGAAACGGGGCAATCCTGTGGGGGAATAAACCAGTTGAGTGGGTATGGGTGTCAAAAGTGACAAGAGTGGGGGGTGAGGGAAATGCCTTAAGGTCTGGCATTAAAAGTGCTAGGGGGAGTGTGAGAAAGCAAGGAAGGGGGAGTGCGAGATAAACAGAGAACCAATTGAATGGCAACAGAAAAAGTGTGCAACCAAAACAACCCGAAACAAAAAGATCCCAGGCAGATGCCATCTGGGTGGTGGTGAGAGTGAAAAGGTGCAGGGAAGACTGGAATGCAAGGTACCCCACAGCTGTGGGGTAACCGTCCAGAAGAAGAGGAAACCAAGTTAGTGGAGTGAAGCCCGGTTGTACCAGAAGGAAAGAGATGGGTGTGGGTAGATGCAGAGAGAGCTAGAGTGGGGGGTACCTCACAACTGCGGAGTGATCGTCCGGAGCAGAGAAAAGCAGAGAGCCAGGTAGTGTAGTGAACAGGACGCCTAGTGACCCAATAGCGCCCGGATGGAACCTATAAAGGTGCCGCCATGGTGCTGCCCACCAGCGTCATGTAGTGAGGCACTGTGGAGGTATAGGGATGCCGTCAGTTGGAGAGTGCTTCCGGCCAATCGGCGCCCAGGTTACCTCCCATTGGCCTACTGAATGTATAGGGCCAATGCATAGACGCGACAGCGTCCACGAGGACGCCGCACGCATAGCGTGGATGACATGACGCTGAGGCGCGGTGCTGAAGCACCCGCCCTCCCCATCCTGTGAGGGGCGGGGAAGGGGGCCTTAAGTAGTACATTCAGTAGGCCAATGGGAGGTAACCTGGGCGCCGATTGGCCGGAAGCACTCTCCGACTGACGGCATCCCTATACCTCTACAGTGCCTCACGACATGACGCTGGTGGGCGGCAATGTGGCGGCGCCTTTTATAGGCTCCATCCGGGCGCTATTGGGTCACTAGGCGTCCTGTTCACTACACTACCTGGCTCTCAGCTTTTCTCCGCTCCGAACGATCACTCCGCAGTTGTGAGGTACCCCCCACTCTAGCTCTCTCTGCATCTACCCACACCCACCTCTTTCCTTCTGGTACAACCGGGCTTTACTCCACTAACTTGGTTTCCTCTTCTTCTGGACGGTTACCCCACAGCTGTGGGGTACCTTGCATTCCAGTCTTCCCTGCACCTTTTCACTCTCACCACCACCCAGATGGCATCTGCCTGGGATCTTTTTGTTTCGGGTTGTTTTGGTTGCACACTTTTTCTGTTGCCATTCAATTGGTTCTCTGTTTATCTCGCACTCCCCCTTCCTTGCTTTCTCACACTCCCCCTAGCACTTTCAATGCCAGACCTTAAGGCATTTCCCTCACCCCCCACTCTTGTCACTTTTGACACCCATACCCACTCAACTGGTTTATTCCCCCACAGGATTGCCCCGTTTCCCTACCCGCCCGCTGGAGACTTGTCTGGGTTGTTCTCCTGGTCCGTCTGCCACGGCTCCCGCAAGGGGATACCTCTGTGTTGGCCATGCCTAAACCTGATTTCCATCTTATAGTTATTATAATGTAAGTATGCATCTCGGTGCTGGGGCATTTTTGTACCCCCTAAATACTATTTTATTTTTATACTTATCTGTATCTCCATATTTATCCATAGCTATCACACGCATGCTCCTGATGAGCGGGCAAGAAGCCGCAAAACGCGTCGAGCTACCAGATGCCGTGACAACCAATTGCAATCTGTTAACCCTTATTACCAAGCGACCCCTAATTACACAGGTTTATTAGGCCATAGATTCTGCAGGCCATACAATTTTGACCAACCGGAATTGCTCTTGTCTTACCTTTTGACTATTATGCCCATTACCATGTTTATTGTTCTATAGTGTTTACTGTTTTACCCCCTCAGCGGTGGCTGTGCCACCAGGTCCACTGCTGTTGGCATAGTAAACATTGTAATAATTCTAATTGATATACATGTGTTGTATGATGTTTTAATAAAATTCCTCTGGTTCACCCTATTAACCATCTTGTACATATATGCTTCAATTAAAGTCCCAATCCTTGCTCTTCCCCTTTTGAATACTAATGGAATGGAAATATGTGACCTTACCGGGCCACAATTTCACATAAAGTCCCCAGGGATGGATACATACAGCCTTACCAGGCTTAGGATCCTAAAAGTCCCTAATTTCTCCTCTTTTTAAAATTAAATCTCTGTCAATTAGATCAGTGGTCATTAACCCTGTCCTCAGGACCCACTAACAGGCCAGGTTTGCAAGATAACTGAAATACATCACAGGTTATATCATTTGCTGCTCAGTGATTGCAGCATTCTAGTCTGCATCTCCCCAAGGTAATACATAAAATCTGGCCTGTTAGGCCCCTTTCACACTGGGGCGTTTTTCATGCGGTTTAGCGCTAATAATAGCGCTGTTATACCGCATGAAAAAATCCTGCCCTGTGCCTTCAATGTGAAAGCCCGAAGGCTTTCACACTGAAGCGGTGCGCTAGCAGGACCGCTCCAAAAGTCCTGCTAGCTGCTTCTTTACAGCGGTAAAGGAGCGGTGTGTTCACCGCTCCTTTACTGCGGTCTCCCATTGAAATCAATGGGACAGCGCGGTAATACCGCCCGCAAACCGCGGCAATAGCCGCGGTTTGCGGGCGGTATTGACCCTTTTTCGGCCGCTAGCGGGGGTTAAATTAACCCCCCTAGCGACCGCATACCGCGGTAAGAACGACAGTATAGCAGCGCTGAAAATCGCGCTGCTATACCGCCACCGCACCTGCCCGCCCCAGTGTGAAAGGGGCCTTAGTGGGCCCTGAGGACAGGGTTGATGACCACTGAATTAGATCACTCCAGAAAGATTCTTGCCTCCCAAAATCTTTGAAGAATTCTGTCCAGTGGAAAAAGAGCTCACTTAACAGTAGCCAATTCCTGTAGTTTTTATCCTGCTGTCTCAGTCTTAAACATCTTATTGCATCTACTGAAGATGTCCCTTCTTTTAAAGATTATGCAGATAGAAAGTTTGAGACGCTCTTAAAATCTCTCTCAGCAGGCCCAGCCCTGCAATCAGTTATTGTTACAATTTTACAGCGGTATGTCAAACTACAGTTTAAATGTATAGGGCAATGAATAACCAACATGATCTGTTTTCCAGGATTTGACATTAACCACTTAAGGACCAGCTGCCGCAGTTGTACTACGGCAGGTTGGCTCCCCTGCGCAAATTTTTATCGTACGTCGGCTCGCGCAGTTGTGAGCGACCGACGACCCGCGATTGCCTAGTACAGAGGCAGAATGGGGATCTGCCTTTGTAAACAAGGCAGATCCCCATTCTGACAGATGACATGACTGAGATCTACTGTTCCCAGTCATCCAGAAAAGTGATCTCTGTCATGTCGCAGGCAGCCCATCCCCCCCCCCCCCAGTTAGAACACACCTAGGGAACACAGTTAACCCCTTTCTTGCCCCCTAGTGTTAACCCATTCCCTGCCAGTGTAAATTTTACATTGATCAGTGCATTTTTACAGCACTGATCAATGTAATAATGTCCCTGGTCCCCAAAAAGTCATTTGGGGTCATATTTGGCTGCCGCAATGTCACAGTCCCGCTAAAAATCGCAGTTCGCGGCCATTACCAGTAAAAACAATAAAAAATAAATAAAAGTCTCTAAATCTATCCCCTAGTTTGTAGCCGCAATAACTTTTGCTCAAAGCAATCAACGCCTATTGCATTTCTACATATTTTTGGTAAAAAAAAAAAAAAGAAGAATATATTTCGGCCTAAACTGATGAATAATTTTTTTTTTTTTCTCTTTTCGACCATGGACGGACACAGCTCCTTAAATCTTAACAAAGTGGGTTATGTTCCGTCTATTAGGAGAGAACTAGGCAGAACATGTTAGTTATCTTAAAACATGTAACTTTAACAGGGTCATAACCCCTCACCATGCAGCTCAGTATTTTTCTGCCTAGTAGAGGAGATGGACCTGGCTCCCCCTTGGGCCTAGAAACCTACAGAAATTTTTACTTTTTAATATTTTTTTTTTTTTTGATCCTGTAATCTATCAAGTGCCGGCTGGGTGACAAGCTGGATATTATAGATCCTGGTAGTCTCCCCGTTCCGGCCATCAAGTGTGAGCAGACCTTAGAAGAGTGCTGGGTCGGCCACGACATGCCCCGTTGCTCCAGGGGTGGCCGGTGAGTTTTTTGCTCCGGGGCCCACATATGACTGATCTACTCGGGGTTCAGTCACAGTTAGCCATGGCCGACAGCCACTCCGTATGTCTGGCGGTGGGTCTGTCTGGAATGCACCAGCATGTCCACGCGTGGACGGGTAAGTACAGTTCCTCCTGTTTTGTGTCAGTTTGGAACAGCTGGGCTTCCTAGAGGGTCATTAGGGAGTCCCCTGTCCTCCCTTTTCCTCCCTCTATCCCCCTCCTCTTTCCTCCTCCCCAGTGTGGGGCCTACTGCGTCGGCGGGGTGTACCTGTAGGGGTCTCCGTACCTGGTTGGGGGCTGTAGAGCTGTCAGGGTCCGCTTCTGTGAGGGTGCCATGCTTTCTGGGGGGCCTCCTTTGGGTGTCCCTGTGGCCTTCTCGTCCACCTCATGCTCGGGTGCCATTTTTGGTAGCGCCGGCGCCATTTTCTGTTGGGTTTTCATTTCAAATTGAAAAATGCGATTGGCGGCCATTTTGTTGTGGCCGCGCTGTGGCGCAGGTCTTCATTGCGGGCGGCCATTTTCTTGTAGCCCACGCCTCTTTTCCCTGAGGTGTCCGGCGGCCATTTTGGATGTGGTTTTCACTGTATGGCTTAGCCTCTAGTGCTGGAGGCTCCCTGAACGGTGCGAATAGCGCTATTTAATCACAGAACACCTCAGTCACACGCAGTGTGTGAGGCAGGCGGACAAGCGGTGCTGAGCAGTCTCTGGCTGGGTGGTAAGTCCCTGGGTAAGCCCCCCGGTCAACGCAGCTAGGAGGGTGGACTTTTTTGTTACAAGTGTCTTGAATTCGTCCCTAAGGTCTGTCAGTGGGTCAGAATGGAGTCTGAAGCTGGTATTTCTTCCCCAGACATTCTGGTGGCAGCAACTGGTGCCCCTGCACCTGCGGTTATCATGGACAATTTGTCGGCAGTCCTGAAGTCATTTGTTGCCAGGGTGGAAGTGGCATGCGGGCATATAGGGGGTAAAGCGCCCCCTCCCCCGGCAATCTCCTGGGGAATGCTCTGACTCGGGCCTGGCTGCAGCACAGGACCCCTGTTCTGAGGCATCAGAGGACGTGGACCAGGACTGTCCTGGCACTGAGGAGGACTCCTCGTGTGGGTCAGTGCAGGACAGAGCACTTGTGGGAGCACTTATCAATGCAGTAAGGGACACCCTTAAGCTTGAAGATGCTGCTGGGACATCCACTGGGGTGTCAGTCCCTTTTGGGTCACACAAAACGACCCACTCTGTAAAGGTTTTTCCTTATGTTGATTTCTTTGACAGATTCATAGATGAGGAATGGGAACGGCCGCAGAGGTCCTTTTTGTGGTCCCTCAGCGCATGGCAGTCCGTTACCCCTTTGAAGAGAGCCTTTTGAAAAAATGGGCTTCTCCCCCTGTTGTTGACCCCCCCCCCCCGGTATCGAGGTTGAACAAAGTAACCACTATCCCGGTGGAGGGGACCCCTGCCTTTAAGGACCCTACTGATTGGAGATCTGAAGCGGTGACTCGGACCGCGTTTGCCATGCTGGGGTCAGCATTGCGGCCGTTAGTGGCTGCAACTTTGGTGTCTGACGCTCACTGAATGGGCTAAACTTTTGCATCAGGAAGTAGAGGAGCATAAGCTCCCACAAGAAATTGTTACACTGGCCAACCAGCAGGTGCAGGGTCTGGTGTATGTATGTGATGCAATCCTGGATGCGACGCCCTTAATTTCCAGGGCCTCTGTATCCGTGGTGGTCTTGTGCCGCCTGATATGGCTAAAATGCTGGTCCGTGGACCAAGCTTCTAAGAAAGCTCTGACAGATTTGCCTTTCAAAAGGTGGTAGGCTCTTTGGCGCCTCACTTGACGACATTATTAAGGATGGCACTGGAGGTAAGAGCACACTTCTACCTCAGTCCACCAAGGGTAAAGGGCCACCCCGTAAACAGGGGCCTTCCTTCCCCGCGCAAAAGCGATATTTTCGTCAGTCGGGGCCCACTAGCAGACCCTCCCAAGCCGATAAAGCTTCAGCTGGGGGACAGAAGCGTCCCTGGGTGTGCAAGCAATCAAAGCCCACAAACAAGTCCGCTTCCGCATGAAGTCTTGCCCCCACCCGATATTTAGGTCAGGGGGACGTCTTTGCAAGTTCACAGCTCACTGGACCTTCCTGCTTTATGACCAGTGGGTTTGTGAAGTGATCTCTTCTTTGTACAAGATCGAGTTTCTTTCTTGTCCACCAAACAGATTCTTTCCCTCAAATCTTCCTTTCCTACCATTTCGGCGGGATGCCCTGACTGGTGCAGTTCAAGACTTGTTAAGGCATGGGGTAATCATACCCGTACCGCGGCAGGACAGGTTTCAGGGATTCTACTCGAATCTGTTCGTGGTCCCAAAGAAGGATGGAGTTCGTCCAATCCTAGACCTCAAGGCCCTCAATGCCTTTGTGAAGGTTCGGAAATTCAGGATGGAATCAATTCGCTCGGTGGCAACTGCACTCCATCCTGGGGACTTTCTAGCGTCCTTGGACATTAAGGATGCGTACTTGCATGTCCCCATATGCGACAGACACCAGAGGTTTCTGCGTTTCGCGGTCGGGGAGGACCACTATCAGTTCGTGGCTCTCCCCTTTGGCCTGGCCTCAGCACCAAGAGTTTTCACCAAGGTGCTCGCCCCGATTCTAGCTTTGCTTAGACGATTATTTAGACGTTCTTCTTCTGAGAGCTGCTTCCAGCTCAGAATTAGAGGAGGACGTGTCTATAGCCACTCAGACTCTCCGAGACTTTGGATGGATACTGAACCTCCAGAAGTCGGTGTTAGCTCCGACTCAGCGCCTAGAATACCTGGGGCTGATTCTGGACTCATCGGAGGCGAGAGTTTTTCTCCCTCCAGAGAAGTTGCAGATGCTCCAGACTGCAGTGAGGTCGTTAACATCCCGCAAATGGTCGTGCCTCCGTTTCTGCATGAGAGTCCTGGGCCTCATGGTAGCCTCCTTCGAGGCAGTACCGTATGCCCAATCCCATACTCGGGTGCTGCAGAAGGAGATTCTGTCCAAATGGAACAAATCCCCATTGTCCCTGGATCATCAAATTCAGGTGAGTCACCTAGTCAGGGCCTCTCTCATTTGGTGGCTGACATCCCCGGCACTTCAGTCCGGGAAGTCTTTCCTTCCCTTCCACTGGACGGTGATCACGATGGACACCAGCCTGACCGGTTGGGGGAGGGAGTCTGGGGGGGGTTCAGTCGGCCCAGGGCCGCTGGACTCCGGAAGAATCTCTTCTACTGATCAATGTCCTCGAGCGATCAGACCGTGCCTCTCCAAATGGTCGCAGAGACTTTAAGGGCGTCCGGTCAGGATCCAGTCGGACAACGCTACGGCGGTGGCTTATGTCATCAGGGAGGAACAAGGAGCACGGCCACAGCGTCAGAGGTCGCTCACATCCTAAGATGGGCCGAAAGGAGCGTGCCGGCTCTATTGGCAGTTTACATTCCGGCGTGGAAAACTGGCAGGCGGACTATCTGAGTCGCCAGATGCTGGACCAAGGGGACTGGTCGCTACACTCTGAGGTGTTTCAAATCCTTTGTCAGAAATGGGGCACACCAGATGTGTATCTCCTGGCCTCTCGACTCAAATCGCAAGGTTTTGAGGTTTGTGGCCAGGTCCAGGGATCCCTGGGCAGACGTGTCAGAGGCTCCATGGGGGTCAGTATCGGCTAATTTATGCCTTCCCCCAATGACATTGCTTCCTCGTCTGCTCCGCAGAGTGGAGGCCGAGGGGATTCCGGTGATTCTAATCGCCCCAGACTGGCCCCGGCATCCCTGGTACGCTGACCTTGTGAGACTGGTAGCCGACGCTCCCTGGCGTCTGCCACTGCGTGAGGACTATCTGTCTCAAGGTCCCATACTTCCTGCTTTACAGTCGCTGGCTTTAACGGCATGGCTATTGAAAGCCAGGTACTAAGGGACCGTGGTCTGTCAGATTCAGTAATCTCCACCATATTGAGGGCCCGAAAATCATCTTCCCGGAAGATCTACCATCGCAGTTGGAAGGCATACATCTCTGTGTGAAGAGATGGATTGGCGCCCGCGGGCATATTCGGTTTCTAGGATCCTGCTGTTTTTACAGCGCGGAGTGGATCAGAAACTTGCCTTAAGCACTATTAAGGGGGCAGATTTTAGCCTTGGCTGTCTTCTTCTAATGACCCCTGGCAGCTCACTCACTGGTAAGTATGTTTGTGCAGGGGGTCCGACACGTGGTTCCCCGATTAGACCACCGCTTCCTCTGTGGGACTTGAATCTAGTGCTCTTGGTACTTCAGGAACCTCCCTTTGAGAACATCAGGGACATTCCTCTCAACGCTTTCTCAGAAAGTTGCCTTTCTAGTTGCCATTACATCGGTCAGAAGGGTTTCTGAATTGGCGGCCTTGTCTTGCAAGTCACCTTGCTTGGTCCTCCATAAGGATAAAGCGGTGCGACGCCTGCGGCCTTCCTTCCTAAGGTGGTTTCGGCCTTTCACCTAAACTAGGACATTGTACTTCCATCCTTGTGTCCTCGGCCGTCGCATCCCAAGGAGGTTGCGCTACATACTTTAGATGTGGTACGTGCCCTATGGGTGTACCTGTCTGCTATGGCTCCTTCCCGGAAGTCTGACTCACTGTTTGTATCACAGAAGGGCCTGGCGGTCTCATCGGCCACCATTTCTAGGTGGATCAGGCACACCGTCATCCAGGCCTATGCCCTTAAGGGGCAGGCGCCTCCCTTTCCTGTCACGGCGCATTCGACCAGGGCAATTGGTGCCTCCCTGGGCTTTCCGACATCAGGCATCTGTCTCACAGGTGTGTATGGCAGCGACCTGGTCGTCTGTTCACACTTTCTCAAAGTTTTACAAGGTTGATGTGAGTGCATCTTCGGATGCTTGCTTTGGCCGCAAGGTTTTGCAGGCGGCTGTGTGAGGTTGCAACTCCTCCGTTGAGGAGCTCTGTTTGTTTGGGGTGAAGTTAAGTCTTCTTTTGATTGCTGTTCCCACCCCTCGTTTT
Source organism: Rana muscosa (assembly GCA_029206835.1). Taxonomy (NCBI): domain Eukaryota; kingdom Metazoa; phylum Chordata; class Amphibia; order Anura; family Ranidae; genus Rana; species Rana muscosa. Next base: position 165,375,772 of record CM055120.1, read on the forward strand.
TTCTGACACTGCTTGGGGACGTCCCACTTTGTCAAGATTTAAGGAGCCGTGTCTGTCCATGGACGAAAAGAGAAAATAGGATTTTTTGTACTCACCATGGACGGACACAGCACCCACCCCTCCTTTTTAAGTTTTTGTACTGCTTTTTGATGAACTGAGCTGCAGCGTGAGGGGTTATGACCGGAGGGACCGCCCCCTGGACGGGGTTGTTCAACTCAGTTATCTTAAAACATGTAACTTTAACAAAATGTTCTGCCTAGTCCTCTCCTAATAGACGGAACATAACCCACTTTGTCAAGATTTAAGGAGCTGTGTCCAACCATGAACGACAGAGAAACAAAAAATCCTATTATTTATATATATATAAAAATTCTGGGGATATGTATTATAGCAAAAAGCTAAAAAAAAATTTTTTTTTTTCAATTGCCGCTCTTTGTTTATAGCGCAAAAAAAAAAAAACCTGCAGAGGTGATCAAATACCACCAAAAGAAAGCTCTATTTGTGGGGGGAAAAAAAGGACGTCAACTTTGTTTAGGTACAGCGTCGCACGGTCACACAATTGTCAGTTGTAAGGCCCGTACACAAGATCGGATATTCCAACAACAATTGTCCGATGGACGTGTTTTGTCAGATAATCCGACCATCTGTATGCCCCATCGGACAATTGTTGTCGGAATTTCCGACAACAAATGTTGGATGTTTATGCTCTCAAATTGTCCGACAACAAATGTGTTTTGTCGGATCATCTGATCGTGTGTACACAAATCCGTCGGACTAAAATCCAAAGTACAAACACGCATGCTCTGAACCAATACTAACCATAAGACAACATTAGCAGAAGTTGCTCAAAGGGTAGCGCTAAAGAGCAGAAGAACCACGTAGTTTTGTGAATGTTGACTGAAAAAGTTCTGCCGTCTGTATGTAGAACAAGTTCACAGACAATGCCCTTCGGACAAAAATCCACAGATTTTTCCGCTGGAAGTCCGATCGTGTGTACGAGGCTAAAGCAACGAAGTCCTGTATCGCAAAAAATGGCCTGGTCATTAAGGGGGAAAATTCTTCCGGTCTTTAGGTGGTTAAGGCTGGGTTCACACTAGTGCGACACGACATCTGTCCTACTTTGGATCCGACTTTGCCCTGCGACATGAAGCCGACATATGTCCGACTTTCAATGAACGGGGATCCGACTTGGATCCCCGCCAATAGCAGGCACTGTGTTTGGTATGAATCTTGAGGGGGAACTCCAGGCCAAATTTTAAATAAAAAGCCGGCATGGGTTCCCCCTCCAGGAGCATACCAGGCCCTTGGGTCTGGTCTGGATTTGAAGGGGGGGGGCCCTACGCCGAGGGGTTCCCCCCACAATCCAAACCAGACCGTTATCCGAGCACACAACCTGGCAGGCCGCAGGGGAAAAGGGGGGACGAGAGAGCGGCCCCCCCTCCCTCCTGAACCGTACCAGGCCGCATGCCCTCAACATGGGGGGGTTTGGTGCTCTGGGGCAGGGGGGCGACCTGCGGCCCCCCCCCCACCCCAGAGCACCCTGCCCCCATGTTGATGAGGACAGGGCCTCTTCCCAACAATAATAAAGGGGCCCCCGGATCCCGGCCCCCCCACCCTATGTGAATGAGTATGGGGTACATCGTACCCCTACCCATTCACCTGGTGGAAAAAAAAATGCAATAAAAAAACACACAGCTTTTTAAAGAATTTTATTGCACAGCTCTGGGGGTCTTCTTCCGCTCTCCGGTTCTTTCTTCTGCCGGGCCTCCGCTAACTTCTTTTTTAGCTCTTTTGCTAACGGAGGCCCGGACTTCTCCGTCTTCTCGTCCGGCTCTCCGTTGTCCTTCTGCCGGCCCCTCCACTAACTTCTTTAGCTCTCTTGCTAGTGGAGGAGCCGGTCCTCCCGTCGGCGTCTTCTTCCCTCTTCTCCTCCTCGATGTTGACGCGTCGCTTCCTCCCGCTGTAATACTGGCTCTCCGCTCCGCATTAATATAGGCTTCTCATGACGTCAGTCACATGTTCCGGGGCACATGGCCCCGGAGCATGTGACTGTGACGTCATGAGAAGCCTATATTAATGCGGAGCGAAAGAGCTACCAAGAAGTTAGTGGAGGGGCCGGCAGAAGGACAACGGAGAGCCGGGCGAGAAGACGGAGAAGTCCGGGCCTCTGTTAGCAAAAGAGCTAAAAAGAAGTTAGCGGAGGCCCGGCGGAAGAAAGAACCGGAGAGCGGGAGAAGAACCGGAGACCCCCGAAGTCGGAAGAAGACCTCCGGAGCTGTGCAATAAAATACTTTAAAAAGCTGTGTGGTTTTTTATTGCATTTTTTTTCCACCAGGTGAATGGGTAGGGGTACAATGTACCCCATACTCATTCACATAGGGTGGGGGGGCCGGGATCCAGGGGCCCCTTTATTAAAGGGGGCTCCCGGATTCTGATAAGCCCCCCGCCCGCAGACCCCGACAACCAACGGCCAGGGTTGTCGGGAAGAGGCCCTGTCCTCATCAACATGGGGGCAGGGTGCTCTGGGGTGGGGGGGCCGCAGGTCGCCCCCCTGCCCCAGAGCAGCAAACCCCCCATGTTGAGGGCATGCGGCCTGGTACGGTTCAGGAGGGAGGGGGGCCGCTCTCTCGTCCCCCCCTCTTCCCCTGCGGCCTGCCAGGTTGTGTGCTCGGATAAGGGTCTGGTTTGGATTGTGGGGGGACCCCCACGCCGGTTTTTCGGCGTAGGGGGGTTCTTCAAATCCAGACCAGACCCAAGGGCTTGGTATGCCTCTGGAGGGGGAACCCATGCCGGTTTTTAATTTAAAATTTGGCCTGGAGTTCCCCCTCAAGAGCAGTACAGCACAAGTCGCATGCCAAAGTCGGATCATGCAAGACTGCGGTACGACTTTGATCCGACTTCAATGATAGTCAATGGGCTAAAGTCGGATCAAAGTCGGACCGAAGTAGTACAGGGAGCATTTTCAAAGTCGGACCAACATGTGTCGGACCAGTTAAGATGGCTTCCATAGGGAAACTTTGATTTTCACACGTCATGCGACATGAGCTCCCAATGTCGGAGCGTTTGTCGCCCCAGTGTGAACCAGGCCTAAGACCTGCGGCCCCCCCACCCCAGAGCACCCTGCCCCCATGTTGATGAGGACAGGGCCTCTTCCCGACAACCCTGGCCGTTGGTTGTCGGGGTCTGCGGGCGGGGGGCTTATCGGAATCCGGGAGCCCCCTTTAATAAAGGGGCCCCTGGATTCCGGCCCCCCACCCTATGTGAATGAGTATGGGGTACATCGTACCCCTACCCATTCACCTGGTGGGAAAAAAATGCAATTAAAAAAACACACATCTTTTTAAAGAATTTTATTGCACAGCTCCGGGGGTCTCCTTCCGACTTCGGGGGTCTCCGGTAACGTCGCCGCGCTCTCCGGTTCTTTCTTCCGCCGGGCCTCTGTTAACTTCTTTTTAGCTCTTTTGTTAACAGAGGCCCGGACTTCTCCGTCTTCTCGTCCGGCTCACCGTTGTCCTTCTGCCGGCCCCTCCACTAACTTCTTGGTAGCTCTTTCGCTAGTGGAGGGGCCGGTCTTCCTGTCGTCGGCGTCTTCTTCTCTCTTCTCCTTCTCGATGTTGACGCGTCGCTTCCTCCCGCTGTAATACTGGCTGTCCGCTCCGCTCCGCATTAATATAGGCTTCAGCCTAAGGCTGAGTTCACACTGGTACGACAAACGCTCCGACATTGGGAGCTCATGTTGCATGACGTGTGAAAATCAATGTTTCCCTATGAGAGCCGTCTTAACTGTTCCGACACAAGTCGGTCCGACTTTGAAAATGCTCCCTGTACTACTTTGGTCCGACTTTAATGATATTCAATGGGCTGAAGTAGGATCAAAGTCGGATTAAAGTAGGATCCTTGTCCTTACCATCTGACTTTTGACATCCGACATGTTGATTATAGCAGCAGTAAAAGGAATTTATTTCACACTGGGATTGTTTTGATTGGTCAAAGGACAAGTCAGACTATCACAAAGTTGGATCAAAGTAGTATCCTGTTCATTCAAGTCGGATGGACGTCGGACCAATGTAGGACTGATGTCGCAGAGCAAAGTAGGATGAAAGTCGTATGACTGTCGTATAGTATCAGTGTGAACCCAGCCTGAGGCTGGGTTCACACTTGTGCGACATGACAGCCGTCCTACTTTGGATCCGACTTTGCCCTGCGACTTGAAGCCGACATACGTCCGACTTTCAATGAACGGGAATCCAACTTGAATCCCCGCCAATACCAGGCACTGTGTTTGGTATGAATCTTGAGAAGGAACTCCACGCCAAATTTTAAATTAAAAAAAACGACATGGGTTCCTCTCCAGGAGCATACCAGGCCCTTTGGTCTGGTTTGGATTTTAAGGGTCCCCCTCTAAGCCAAAAAAACGGCGTGGGGGTCCCCCTCAAAATCCAAACCAGACCCTTATCAGAGCATGCAGCCCGACAGGCCGCAGGAAAAGAGGGGGGGGGGGGGCGAAAGTGCGCCCCCCCTCACGAACCGTACCAGGCCGCATGCCCTCAACATGGGGGGTTTGGGGCAAGGGGGGTGACCTGCGGCCGTTGGTTGTCGGGGTCTGCGGGTGGGGGGCTTATCGGAATCCAGGAGCCCCCTTTAATAAGGGGGCCCCCAGATCCCGGCCCCCACCCTATGTGAATGAATATGGGGTACATCGTACCCCTACCCATTCACCTGGTGGAAAAAAATGTCAATAAAAAAAAACACTACACAGGTTTTTAAAGTAATTTATTATTACACAGCTTCGGGGGTCTTCTTCCGACTTCAGGGGTCTTCCAACTTCGGGGGTCTCAGGTGTCGTCTCCGCGCTCTCTGGTTATTCTCCCCCTCTCCGGTTCTTTCTTCCTTGGGCCGGGCCTCCGCTATATTCTTCCAGCTCTTTTGCTAGCGGGGGCCCAGTCTTCTTCATCGCCTTCTTCCCTCTTCTCCTCTTTGATGTTGACATGTCACTTTCTCCCACTGTAATGCTGGGTGTGCGGTCCGCAACGATTTATATAGGCCTCTCATGACGTTACAGTCACATGCTCCGGGTGGCCACATGCTCCCATGACGTCGCATGCTCCAGGGCCACCCGGAGCTTGTGACTGTGACGTCATGAGAAGCCTATATAAATCATTGCGCACCGCACACCCGGCATTACAGTGGGAGAAAGCGATGTGTCAACATCGAAGAGGGAAGAAGGCAACGAAGAAGACCGGGCCCCTGCTAGCAAAAGAGCTGGAAGAAGATAGCGGAGGCCTGGCAGAAGGAAGAAAGAACCGGAGAGCGAGAGAAGAACCGGAGAGCGCGGAGACAACACCAGAGACCCCAGAAGTCAGAAGAAGACCCCCGGAGCTGTGTAATAAATTACTTTAAAAACCCGTGTAGTGTTTTTTTTTGTTTTTTTTTTTCAGACAATTTTTTCCACCAGGTGAATGGTTAGGGGTACGATGTACCCCATACTCATTCACATAGGGTGGGGGGAGATCTTAGTAAAGGGGGCTCCTGGATTCCGATAAGCCCCCCGCCCGCAGACCCTGACAACCAACGGCCAGGGTTGTCAGGAAGAGGCCCTGTCCTCGTCAACATGGGGGCAGGGTGCTTTGGGGAGGGGGGGGCGCAGGTCGCCCCCCCCTGCCCCAAACCCTCCCCCATGTTGAGGTCCTGCAGCCTGGTACGGTTCAGGAGGGAGGGGGGCCGCTCTCTCGTCCCCCCCTCTTTTCCTGCGGCCTGTGTGCTCGGATAAGGGTCTGATTTGGATTTTGAGGGGGACCCCCACGCCATTTTTTTGGCTTAGGGGGTTCCCCTTAAAATCCTTACCAGACCGAAGGGCCTGGTATGCTCCTGAAGGGGAACCCATGCCGTTTTTTTAAAAAAAAAATTTGCGTGGAGTTCCCCCTCAAGATCAGCAGAGCACAAGTCACATGCCAAAGTCGGATCATGCAAGACCGCGGTCTGACTTTGATCCGACTTCAGTGATAGTCAATGGGCTGAAGTAGGATCAAAGTCGGACCAAAGTAGTACAGGGAGCATCTTCAAAGTCGGACCGACATGTGTCGGACCAGTTAAGATGGCTCCCATAGGGAAACATTGGGAGCTCATGACGTGTGAAAATCAATGTTGGAGCGTTTGTCGGACAAGTGTGAACCCGGCCTAACAGAACAATTGCACCCTAAATGTGGGTGTAATGTGTAATATGATCTCAAAAGGTGAAGTTAGCCTTTAATTTCCTTTCACATGTATAGAATCTTGTGGCTAAAAGCCTGGGCAGCTGAAGCTGGGCCTTGCAGGCATGGTGGCTCTAGTACTAGGGGGATCAGGATCAAGTGGACTAAACTCCCTCGGTTCAAGCGACAATCTTCTGCCCACAAACTTACTTATGGGGCTGAAAACCAGATCTGGCTCTCAGGCAACATCTGGTTTCTTACCAACTCCTTTGTGCCCAAATTCATGTCCAAATAAATTCTCAGTTTCTTTTTCTTTTTTCACTGTGCTGGAACAGCTGGCAGAAATCCATAGGGATCGTGAAGAGATGACCCTAAGTGGTTTAGGTCTTCGTCCCCACTGGGGCAAACCTGTGACTTCCCCTACCTCCCTTTCTGAGATGGTAGAGGAGGAATTTGAGGAGGGAGGGTTCAAAGAAGTGGACTCCTCTGAAGGACACCCAGATTTCTAATGTATCTCCATCTCAACGGTCCACAGTGATCCTTCTTGTAGAGCTGAGCCAGATCAGTACTCACAATGACACAGGATCACTGAATGCCTTCATCCAGTATCCCCGGACACTCTTCAGTAAGCTTTCCAGACCAGGATCCCAGGTGAGGGTTCTCCTGACTAGCTTTAAAAGAGGATAATTTGTAATAGGCCCCCCAGCTGTGCCACAGTTGGTACCTCAATGAAAAATAGCTAGATTCAGAATAGCTGCTGCAGGTGGGGGTAGCCACCCCCACCCAAACTGATGGATTCCCTCCAGGGAGAAGAGACCCCTCTGCTCCAAATCTCAGACTTTGTACAGTATATGCCTCTCCAGCCACCTTCTGTGCACACAGTCCCAGGGATTGGCTGGAGCACAATAAATATTCAGGCTGCCCATTTCCTTTGCTCAAGCTTTTATTTTCCACAAGCCCCTGGAAGGCAGGGGCGAGTAATCAAACCTTCATCCTGTGAGATCCAGAACAGCCAAAAGCTGTTAAATCTCTGCAAATTTACAATAACTGTTTACAAAACTAAAGAAATGTTGAAAAAAAATGTTTTCTTCTTATTTTGTTCCCTTACAAATGTAGCGCTACCCCCAGTTAAGAGAGCCGCTGGATTTGTTTTTGGGCCCTGTGTACAGCACCACTAACCCCCGGCAATCTGCTCGACCCACCCTGGCACAGCTAGTCTAGGGGTTATATTTTTATCATAATCAATTGGTATTGTAAGGGCACCCTCTTTACAGTAAGACAACACACAAATGTTAAAGATTAAATATAACAGTTTTACTTTGGTTGTAAAAAGGCTTAAGCAGAATATAATACACAAAACTGGCTTGCAGAGCCCTGCAGCAATCAATATAGCACACAATAATGGCGCTGCGCGGTAATCCACCACGCGTAGCTATTATGGTATACACGCCCTGTGGCGCACTAAACAATATCCTATCTCCTCACCCTGGCCAGGCCTGACCTAGAATAAATCTCAGTCCTTCCTATAGGGATTTCTTTGCATGCAAACTTTCGGTGGTGCACTTGATGAATAGTATTTGTAATCCACAAACTGGCAATCACTAAGAACCCTATACTGGGGGGACACTTCAACTCTGTCCTGCTACCGGTCCCCCAGTGGAACAACAAGCAAACGATCAGTGAGCCAAGGCAGTCTATAGGCCTTTAAACGGTCAAGTCTATTTGATTGAGCAAGTGCTCGCTCACCACTCCGGACGCGATCCCAGTCTGGGACTCCCACCTGCTGTGTCTCCGCACACAGCGTCTGCAACAATCAGGTCCCCGATCCAACTGATGTCCTCACTCGACCAGTCTGGTGCCACCCAGGCTCCGCAGCGGGGTGGAAGGCTCTTTGGAAGTTGTGCAAGGCCCCAGGCTTCAGGCCTTGTACTGCAGCAGATCCGCACAGGAAGAAGCTGTTGCTTGCAGCGCGGTGTCCAAAGAGGCCGAGCTCCGCCTCGCCTCCTTCTTAAATAACTCCTCCCATTAATCTCTGCGGTGGCCAACTGCACTCTGGGTGCCGAACGGGGTTCTGGGTAACGTAGTCCCAGGGCCTTAAAGGAGACCCCGCTACACAAAAAAAAGAGCTAAAACTCAAATTATAATGAAAATGTTCTAGAGGGCAAGTTTCTCCCAGTTTCCAGATCCACCTAGTTTCTCTTTATAAAATTGCTTTGTCTAGTTCATAGATTGGGGTCCACTTTTTCAAGTCCCCCAAAATAGCAATAAATCTATTTGTCCATCATGTTCAAACACTTACTTGGGTTGGTATTTATACTAAAGACAAATAGCCTGCTTAGTGAATGTGGTAAAATTTCACTTTGCAAAAAATACCCTATCATCTGCAAAAACATAAGAAAACAGCATTTTTGTTTGCACAAGACAAGACGATGGAAGTTAGCAAAGCTTCACATCATTTACTAGGCTGTGAGGAAAATTCTCTTTCAAAATAAACACTCTTTGCATTTAGTAAGTTAACCTCAATGTCTCACTATAGATCTGAGGTTAAGAGTACCAATAGCATAAACATGATTGTACATACATTTTCTGACAGTCCTAATGGTTTTCTTTAGCATAAGTAACATAAGCACATAGATGACACTGATTCTGTCACAGTTAATGTGCACCCTGCACCCGAGAAACCTTCCTGTAAAAAGCAGTAGGGTATCACTTTCGAAAAAAAAAAAAAAATGAACTAAAGATTGACATATTTTGCATTTAAAAACAATCTTGGTCTCCTAATGTCTCACTTGTGTCTTGTTTATCAGAATGCTATTAGAGATGAGAGAATATGTCTGGGTTCAGTTAGTGGGGGATTTGTGGTACCCATCAAGAAGTCTGCAAATTGTGAACCTAAAGGGTTACTAAACCCACAACAGTAAAATCAGTCTGTATATGCAGTAAAGCATGCGTGTTATAATCACTGTGGAACCTAAGGGGTTAATCCTCTGTATTGTGTAAAAAGGCTGTTTGATCCTGTCCCCACTGATCATCTCCTTCTTCCACTGTCTCCAATATATCTGCTATTTACAGTGCTAGGGGACAAGCTGCACATGCTCAGTTTGGTGTGCATTGCTACAGAGTTTTTTTTTTTTTTTTTGGGAGAGTGCATGTGATCAGCACAGGGCCAATCAGCATTGTCCAGACAGAGGGTCTGGAGTCCTGCAGCCTGATAGGACAATCGTAAAAGAATATGAAAACTTCTCCTACAAGTAGTGATGAGCCGAACACCCCCGGGTTCGGTTCGCACCAGAACCCGCGAACTGACCGAAAGTTCGCACGAACATTAGAACCCTATTAAATACAATGGATGCGAACGTTCGGATTCTAAAGTGCTAATTATAACGACTATTATCCATGTTATTGTCCTAAACAGAGTTTGGGAACCCGGGTTCTGCACCAGGGGACATGTATCAATGCAAAAAGAAGTTTTAAAAACGGACGTTTTCCGGGAGCAGTCATTTTAATGATGCATAAAGTGAAAAAAAAAGTCAAATATTCCTTTAAATATTGTACCTGGGGGGTGTCTAAAGTATGCCTGTGAAGTGCCACGTGTTTCCCGTGTTTAGAACTGTCCCTGCACAGAATTACATTTCTAAAGGAAAAAAAAGCCATTTAAAACTGCTTGCGGCTTTAATGTAATGTCTGGTCCCGGTAATATGGATGAAAATCTTTAAGAAAAATGGCATAGCTACCCCATCACCCCCCCCCCTACCCCAACCCATTGCCAGCCCCTTTGGGTCTTGTATGGATATTAAGGGGAACCCCGCACACAAAATAAAAAAGGCCCTATATACTCTGAACAGCCGTATACAGGCGGTGCATACAAGACAGGGACTGTAGGTTTGTTCTTATGTAGAATCTGTTTGTAATTTTGAACAGCTACATTGTTTAAGTGTAGCTCCAGCCCAAATACCTATTTTTAAGCTTTTTGGAAAACATAGGGAAGGGTTATCACCCCTGTAACATTTGTTTTGCTGTCTGTGCCCCTGTTCAGAACATTTCACCTCACTTTGCGTCCCAATGACAACTGATTTTGAAATGTGGTGTTTTTATTGAAACAAGGATTGGTGATAAAGCATCAGTAGAGAGGAGACACCTTTCTCCCATATTAATTCTTACAGGAGAGAATTTTCCTTCCAAGGGGTAGATTTCCTCTCACTTCCTGTTGTCTTCTTCCGTTTGCAAGTAGTAGTCGTTTGTAAGTTGGATGTTTGAAAGTAGGGACCTGCCGTATATACTCTGCAGAAATTGGCCCCTTAGGTGTTGGTGTTGGCACAACACTGTAAGCACTCACAGTTACTCTTGGTGGGTGCTGGAACGCCCTGCTGTCAACTATTATATCAGGAATTGTAATAACATATAATTGTTGAACAGTGGTAGTAAAAATTGGGCCTTTGATGGTGGTGCTGGTGCCACAACACTGTAAGGCCTGACAGTTACTCTTGGTGGGCGCAGCAATGGGCCCTGCTGTGAATTATTAGATCAATAATTAGAATTGCATGCCCCTGTTGAACAGGGGCTGAAAAATTGGGCCTTAGGCACTGGTGGCACAACACTGCAACCCCTCACAGATACTGTACTTGGAGCACAGCAATGAGGCCTGTTGCAAAGTATTGCATCAAAAATTGTAATTACACGCCCCTGTTAAACAGGGGCTGAAAAATTGGGCCTTAGCCACTGGTGGCGGCACCCATAAACCAAAATGATCTTCCAAGCTATCATCATTAATCGGATCATTGAGGAGGAGGAGGAGGATAGCTAGTCAACATAACAGCACAGGAACTCAGCATCAGCATCAGTCTTGAAGGGATGTGACATTTTAAAATCAATTAGTCTGTTATATCAGCATCAGGTGTGTGGTAGCTGGTGGTGATCCAAGACTGGTTCATCTTGATGAAAGTCAGTCGATCAACCGAGTCGGTGGACAGGCGCACCCTGTGATCCGTGACAAATCCTCCAGCAGCACTGAATGTGCGTTCTGAAAGAACGCTGGATGCAGGACAGGCCAGTAGCTCAATTGCATACTGTGCAAGCTCTGGCCAGTGATCCATCCTCAAGACCCAGTAAGCCAGATGATTTTCGGTGGGGAAGGTGTCCAAGTCTGACCTTGCCCCTAGGTATTCCTGCACCATGTATATCAGACGCTGGCGATGGTTGCTGGAAACGATCATACTTTGGGGCTGCGGACTAAAGAATTGTCTGAACGCATCGGTCAGACGGCCACCTTCCCCACCGCTCCTTCTTTGACTGCCCGAAGCCTCAGCAACTCGTTGTCCAGGACCAGGAGTTTGTAACCTCCCAGTCTCTGGGAACGCGTTGCACAGACCATTCTGCAAGGCCTCCCGGAGTTGTCTCATCCTCTGCTCCCTCTGCGACGGTAACATAAGGTCCGCAACCTTACCCTTGTACCGTGGATCAAGGAGAGTGGCCAGCCAGTAATGGTCCCTCTCCTTGATCCAAAGAATATGAGGATCCTTCCGCAGACTTTGCAGGATCAGGGAGGCCATGCAGCGTAGGTTAGCTGAGGCATTCAGTCCGGAGTCCTCTGGGTCACTAAGGACAACATGATCCGCAGCCACCTCCTCCCAGCCACGTACAAGTCCACTGGTTTCTTGGGACTGTAAATCATCCCTAAAAGACTGCTGCTGATGATGCTGAGTGCCAGCCTCCACCTCCATGCTGACACAATCCTCCTCCTCCTCCTCCTCTTCCTGTGCGATGGGTGGGACAGAAGGAACACTGTCAGGGTAAAGGGGGCCTTGAGAGGCAAGGAAGTCCTCCTCTTCCTGCCTCTGTTCTGCCTCAAGTGCCCTGTCCATTATTCCACGCAGCGTGTGCTCCAACAGGTGGACAAGAGGTACAGTGTCACTGATGCATGCACTGTCACTGCTCACCATCCTCGTGGCCTCCTCAAATGGTGCCAGGACAGTGCATGCATCCCTGATCATGCCCCACTGGCGTGGTGAAAAAAACCCAAGCTCCCCTGACCCTGTCCTGGTGCCGTAGTCGCACAGGTACTCATTGATGGCCCTCTGCTGCGTGTGCAGCCGCTGTAGCATGGCCAACGTTGAGTTCCACCTGGTGGGCATGTCACATATAAGGCGGTTCTTGGGCAGGTTCAACTCCTTTTGCAGCTCAGCCAGGCGAGCACTGGCATTATAAGATCTGCGGAAATGAACACAGACTTTCCTGGCCTGCCTCAGGACATCCTGTAAGCCCGGGTACCTGCCCAAGAACCGCTGCACCACCAGGTTAAGGACGTGAGCCATACAGGGCACATGGGTCAGTTGTCCCTGTCGGAGGGCGGAAAGGAGGTTGGTGCCATTGTCGCAAACCACCATTCCTGGCTTAAGCTGGCGTGGCGTCAACCACCTCTCGGCCTGCCCCTGCAGAGCAGACAGGACCTCTGCCCCAGTGTGGCTCCTGTCCCCCAAACACACCAGCGCAAGCACGGCATGGCATCTTTTTGCCTGCGTACTTGCGTAGCCTACGGAGCACCTTGAACGCCTACGGAGCACCGCTGGTTCCGAGGACAAACCACAGGAAGAGGCCATGGAGGAAGAAGAAGAGGAGGGGGTGGAGGAGAGAGGTGTGTCATAACCAGTAGTAGCATTTTGGAGGCGTGGCGGTGGAACAACCTCCAACACTACTGCACCTTGTCCTGCATCTTTCCCAGCTGCCAAAAGAGTGACCCAATGGGCCGTGAAAGAAAGGTAACGTCCCTGTCCATGCCTGCTGGACCATGAGTCAGCGGTAATATGCACCTTACCGCTGACCGCCCTGTCCAACGAGGCCAAGACATTGCCTTCCACATGCCTGTAGAGAGCCGGAATCGCCTTCCGTGAGAAAAAGTGGCGTTTGGGAACCTGCCGCTGAGGAACCGCACATTGCACAAACTCACGGAAGGGGGCCGAGTCTACCAACTGAAAAGGCAGCAGTTGAAGCGCTAGCAATTTAGCCAAGCTAGCATTCAACCGCTGGGCATGTGGATGGCTGGGAGTGAACTTCTTTCGACGGTCCAGCAGCTGGGGCAGGGAAATTTGCCTGCTAGAATCGGACGTCGGTGTACTGCTAGCAGAGTGGCCGCAAGTACTGGGCTGTGATACACCTAATTCTACACCTTCATTCCTCTCAGTGCAGGTTTCAGAGAGGACTGAAGGTATAGTGGGTTTTGAGATCCCAGCTGATGCGGTGCAAGGAGAGGTCCGCTTTGTTCTTTGGTGTGGGTCTTTAAGGTAGGCTTGCCAACGAGCTGCATGGCAGGTCAACATATGTCTGATCAAGCATGTGGTGCCCAAGCGGCTGATGTTTTGGCCACGCGATATACGCTTGAGACATATGTTGCAAACAGCAGCTGTGCGATCTGATGCACTCGCCTCAAAAAAGGCCCACACCAAAGAACTTTTTGAATGACGGGCAGAGGCAGCGCCCTGCACAGGCGGAGCTCTGCGGTGTGATTCCGTCGGTGTACTGCCCATACGCTGGCCACTCAAGGGCATCCTGCCTCGTTGGAGATGTGCCTCCTCCTCATCCTCCTCCTCCTCCTCTCTCCTATTAGGCACCCACGTGGAGTCAGTGACCTCATCATCCCCTCCCTCCTCATCACTGGAGCCAATCTGGCAGTATGCTGCAGCTGCTGGAGCATGACTGCCAGATTGGTGTCCTTCTTGAGCATCCCCTCTCTCTGCTCTCACGCTACTGCCTTCCTCTATCTGGGTATCATCATCAGATCCTTCGAAACGCTGGGCATCCTCCTGGAGCATGTACCCAACACTGTGCTCAAACAGTTCGGGGGACTCCTCAGGAGGAGGACATGGTGGGTCTAGGGAAGGATTGACTAATGAAGATAATGATACCAGAGAAGAGGACGCTTTGGCAGCTGCTTTGCCAGTACCCTGAGCCTGGGTGAGAGAGGATGAGGAGGATGAGGTGGGCTTGGTCATCCACTCTACCAAGTCTTCGGCATGATGTGGCTCAACATGTCCAGCTGCCGAAAAGAAGGACAAGCGTGTCCCATGGCCATGTGCTGATGACAATGCACCGCGTCCACGACCAGCACTGTTGCCCCCAGACACAGAGCCTGCTTGCCCTCTTTTTTTGCCTCCTGACTGTCTGCCTCTCCTTGTTTGCCTTCCAGACATTTTAATGGATGGCCTGCAGGGAGATGGGAAAAACAGCAATAAGGGCTACCTTCAGGTGTATACTGTGCAGGAGGCTTTGCAACAATGACACTGACACTGTCCCCTGCCTATCCTTCTCTGTCCCTAAACACAAGGATTTGCAATATGCTTCAGCAAGATTGGTTTAGCACAGAATAGCACACTGTCAGTTTCACTCACTGTCCTACTCTGTCCCTACAAACTAGATTTAGCACAGAATAGCACACTGAGAGTTTCCACGAGTGTCCTTCTCTGTCCCTAAACTCAAGGATTTTAAATATGGTTCAGCAAGATTGGTTTAGAACAGAATAGCACACTGTCAGTTTCACTCACTGTCCTACTCTGTCCCTACAAACAAGATTTAGCACAGAATAGCACACTGATAGTTTCCACGAGTGTCCTTCTCTGTCCCTAAACTCAAGGATTTCAAATATGGTTCAACAAGATTGGTTTAGAACAGAATAGCACACTGTCAGTTTCACTCACTGTCCTACTCTGTCCCTACAAACAAGATTTAGCACAGAATAGCACACTGACACTTTCCCTCACTGTACCTCTCTGTCCCTAAACTCAAGGATTTCAAATATGGTTCAGCAAGATTGGTTTAGAACAGAATAGCACACTGTCAGTTACACTCACTGTCCTACTCTGTCCCTACAAACAAGATTTAGCACAGAATAGCACACTGATAGTTTCCACGAGTGTCCTTCTCTGTCCCTAAACTCAAGGATTTCAAATATGGTTCAGCAAGATTGGTTTAGAACAGAATAGCACACTGACACTTTCCCTCACTGTACCTCTCTGTCCCTAAACTCAAGGATTTCGAATATGGTTCAGCAAGATTGGTTTAGAACAGAATAGCACACTGTCAGTTTCACTCACTGTACCTCTATGTCCCTACAAACAAGATTTAGCACTGAATAGCACACTGATAGTTTCCACGAGTGTCCTTCTCTGTCCCTAAACTCAAGGATTTCAAATATGGTTCAACAAGATTGGTTTAGAACAGAATAGCACACTGTCAGTTTCACTCACTGTCCTACTCTGTCCCTACAAACAAGATTTAGCACATAATAGCACACTGACACTTTCCCTCACTGTACCTCTCTGTCCCTAAACTCAAGGATTTCAAATATGGTTCAGCAAGATTGGTTTAGAACAGAATAGCACACTGTCAGTTTCACTCACTGTCCTACTCTGTCCCTACAAACAAGATTTAGCACAGAATAGCACACTGACACTTTCCCTCACTGTACCTCTCTGTCCCTAAACTCAAGGATTTCAAATATGGTTCAGCAAGATTGGTTTAGAACAGAATAGCACACTGACACTTTCCCTCACTGTACCTCTCTGTCCCTACAAACAAGGTTTAGCACAGAATAACACACTGACACTCTCCCTACCTATCCTTATTTGTCCCTAAACACAAGGAATCCAGGATTAGTAAAGGAAAAAAAATGACACTGTCCCTGCCTATGCTTCTCTTTCCCTGCTCCGGAACACACTACACAAGGCCGCCGCGCTGGCGGCCTTTTATAGTGTGGGGCGTGTACTAAACCCCCTCAAGAATAATTGGCCACAGGCATCCTGCCTGTGGCCAATCATTGCTCTCCTCGCTGCCGGCGCTGTGATTGGCCAAGCATGCGGGGTCACAGTGCATGCTTGGCCAATCAGCGCCTGGATGACACTGCGATGGCGTAGTGCATTGTGGGCCGTTCGCGTCACTCGAATTTGGCGCGAACGGCCCAAATCGTTCGATCTTCGTCGAACGATCGAACAGCCGGTGTTCGAGTCGAACGTATGTTCGACTCGAACACGAAGCTCATCCCTACCTACAAGCTTTAAACCAGACATTGATAGAATTCACAAGACTGCTCTAACTGCTGATAAAAAAAAAACATTTAGCAGTTAATATTTACTAAAATAATTGCATTTTCATGTTCTGTGTATATAGTGAATGCAGGGCCCTGGGTTTAGTAACACTTGTCGTGGAAATATAGCTTGTATACAGAGCATACAGCCTATATTTCCTGTGCTAAACATGCACACACTTTAGGATGGCCTGACAATAAGACCTGTGTGATGATGCTACTTTCCTTGAATGAATGATGGGACGTATGAACGGCGAGTGGAATTTAGCCTAAAGATAGCATTATTGCAAAAAGATGAATCTAAAGTGTGTGCATGTTTAGCACAGGAAATATAGGCTGTATGCTCTGTATACAAGCTATATTTCCACGACAGGATGGCGACTCTGAAGTGACTAGATAGAGCCCCTTTGGACATCGGATCGAAATGGGGGAGAGTGGACCTACGACCCGATGCGTGGGGGCTCTGCTCTGTAAAAGAACAAATTTTTCGTCTTTTTGAAATAATGCTGTAGGTCTGTCTATGAGAGATGTGTGTGTGTGTATGTCTGAGAGATGTGTGTGTGTGTGAATGTATGGAACAAGTAAATTACATAGAGAAGCTGAAAATGGCTGCCCCCATGAGGTTTAGCGGGGTAGGGCAAGCAGCATGGCCATCAGTTAAAATGGTGAAAGTTGGTGACTCTCTGTAAATAGCATGGAGAAGTTTTGTGTTGGGCGAGGGCTACGCCCTGAGAGATGATCTGATGGAAACTGTATATTGTGTATGAAATGAAGGTATAGATGTGGGATTATTCAGCCTGCAATGTGTGTGTTTGGCTGAGCTGTTTGTATTTCTCAGAGGCTTGTCGGAGCAGCCATGTGCTTGAATGGGGGTAGGTCTTGCCCACTGCTTTGTGTTGCTGGGGCTATGCCCTAAGGGAAGGGAACTCTGAGCAGGCATGCAGGCAACATTGTACTGTATGTGTGTGGTGAATATCTCAGAGTATATGAACTTAGAGAAATGAATATGTTTTTAATATTGTCATGTAACTAAAAAAAATTTAAATGTGCTGTTTAGTTGGCCAAAGGGTCTAAGTTGAAGTAGCCTAGAGTGTGTGTCTATGGTTGAGTGTGAATCTCAAGTGTGGAGAAAAACATTTTTGATTTTCTTTTAAAGAGATGCTGGTTTTGGCGGGTGTAACGAGCCCCTTGCTCGCTCGGTTCCACTCTCCCGACACTCCTCTGCTACTATTGGATCATATTGCAGATCGCAACGTCTGATGGTTTGGCCATCCGATGCTCCAGGATCCAAACTACAGCTGAAGCATAGTTCAGAACAAACACCAGGCAGGCTGTATGTAAGTTCAAACAGGAATCTCTCTTTATTGGATGCACACACACACACTTTTATACAGCAGTTTGAACACCCTGCCCCCAACAACCACTTTCCTATTGGTCAATTGTAAAGTACATTGTAGTTCGCAATTAGCTTCTCTTGGCCATGCAAATAAGGACTTGAAACAGGGTCAGCAGGGATTGGTCCGATAGCTTGAATAGGAGAACTGAGATGTGTATTGACACAGAAGCCCCAGGGGGTAATTAAAGTACATAAACAAACAGTCAAACACAGAACAATGCTTTTCTTCTAGACCATGGAGCCGTCTGGAGGGGGGGGGGGTTAGCCTTAAGACAGGGCAGAAGACCCCCCACTGTGTAATAGATTCAAAGGATAAATACTTCAGTATTCCAAGGTCCATGACAATACTCCCTCCTGGGAAACAGTCCAACAGCCACAGTGGGACCCCAAACGGGTCAACTCGAGGATGTTGGAAAAGTAGTCTTAAGGTTCCAGGTCTGTCTGCCGGGATAACCCATCCGCATTCCTGTCTTGAGGCCCTGGCCCATAATCGGAAGGCAAGAGGCTGGCATTCAGTCCTCTCCAAAAGCCCCTGTCCCGGCTAGGTCTGTCACAGCGGGGAAAAAAATACATGCGTTAATGGCGCCATTCTTGGCTTTTGTTGTTAGTCTTGTGGTTTGTCTGCCATTTTGAGGCGCAGTTTTTCCTTAGCCTGTGGGTATTCTATAAGGGAAGGCACAGCCACCTTTCCTTTGGGTGTGATATCATGTGACCATGCTGTGGCATTCGTCGGCTATTTTGCTGGTGGAATTTCTCAGTTTTTGATGTTTGGTGCGAATTTGGTGCGGTCTTTTCTGCGTTGGAATCTGGAGGCCATTTGTGTTTTTCTTTGTGTGGGGGAACCCATGTGGTGTTCATTGTGATGTCCCATGCTGGTTTTGGCGGGAAAAATTGCATGCGTTAATAGCACCATTGTAGTTGATGTCCATGAGGTGTGCGGTGGCCATCCACTATTTTGTTGTCCTAGCTTGTCGGCCATCTTGAGAGACGTTTTTCTAAGCATCGCCTTTTGAGGTGAGTAGAGTGGTATCTTAAAATAGCGCGGTCTTACCCCGAGGGGCCACGACGCGCTTGCGGACACACGCACATGCTGGGGCCTATTTATGGATGGGATCTGGCTGACCTACCAGCATTTGGAGTGTGGGGGGAGGCCAACGCAGACACAGGGAGAACATGCAGGCTCCATGCAGATGGTGTTAGGATGGGGATTTCTCTGTTTTCATTTAAGTGAATGTAAGCTATTGCAGGGTCAGCTGACTTTGCAGTATATGAGCGGCGGTTTTTGTATTGGATTTCGTTTTTAAGTAAAAACTCAATTTTACACTGAATTTTGATAGATTGTAAGACTAACAGAGTTTTTGTACAATGATGTGTTTTTATGTTTAAATATTTGGGAGTTTCCCAGAAGGCAATTCATATGTTTTGAAGCTTGTATTGTATAGCCTGTAGAGGAGGAGTGGGGGTTTGGTCGAAACTCCTAGAGCCATCTTTTTGCAGGAGTTTTGTATTTGAGTCTCAACTTGTGGTTGGACTTCCAGGGGATGTTTGGGTCGAGAGGGGAGATTCCCTCCCATTTGCAAAAGGGGGGTTTGTTCCATCGTTTCCTTGACAAAGGTTTTTTTTTTAAATTGTTGAAATTTATATGATGTTTAGCCATGGATTTTTTGGTGTCTTAATAGACACAGCAATGTGGCTGGGCTCCCCCTCCCCCTCCCTCTTCCTGAACAATTGATATGTAAATAAACCAGTTTTTTTTTTTGAGAGCTGAGCATGACATGAGGTTTTTTTTCAGCATTTATATATCAGCAGAAAGTTGGTGGGAGGAGCTTGGGGTTGTCTGAAAGGTTGGCCAATGAGATTTGTGTTTGGAAGGAAAATGGAAAGCGGTTTATAAAAGTGTTTTATATTTCGTTCCAGTTTTGTGAAGTTTTGTACTGTAATACCGTTTTGGGTAGAGAGAAAACAGGGGGGCATCACCATTGTTTTATCATCTAGATACAGAGAGAAGCCACATTGTTCTGCAGGTGGTAAACTGGCGTAATTGTTCTGTGTGGTTTAGTCTGGCGACACAGTGTATGGGTGTGTGTATGCATACACTGTGAGGGGTAGAGGCCTAATTCGGGGGTTGATCTGTGGTTGTTACTGTAGTTCCAAAAGTGTTGGGACAACAAGCCATAGAGTTGACGCCTCGGTTAGGGTTTCTAGTTGGAGGACTTGACAAGATAGTGGTTGTAGTTCTTCAATCCACCGTATAAGAAGACACCGGGCGGTGCTCTCCGAAATGGGTGCAACGGTTTAACCTGGACGCAGGTTTAAGACGATAAGCCGATCCGAATCGCCATGGACCAAAGGAGGTCTGTGCAAAGGGAAGGAATGGAGGCTTCCCACAGTCAGACGGTCACACAGTGCACGAAGACTAGTTTTGGGGCAAAGGCCTTTGAAGAACAAAAAGATTAACATAGGTGGTCCAAGGATACTATTTTGGGTATCCCTCTGGAGTGGATGTAGTTGAGCTGCGGCTTCAGAAATCTGTAATGATGAGGAACGGTGGTTCATGCCCGTTTGTTTGAACTTTGTATGGCTGGTCCATGCAAGGTTCTCGAGCTGCTCTCATGTTTGTCCCATTGTATTTTTTTCTATTGCTGAAAGAGTGAAGGTAGAATTCTGTCTGTTTTTGTTTTTTCATTTGTGGTTTTGGAAACTATGAAGTATCTCCCCCACATTTGTATCGGAATGTTTGTATGTAGTAACGTGAATATGTTCGAACTTACCGCGGCGATCCTCCGATGCGTCTCGGCTGTTGTATTTTTGTTGGAACGGGAAAAGTAAGGGTTAAGTATGGTTGGCGTCATTGGTAGCAGCAAGTTGACGCCAACCATACTTAAACATGGATCAGATAATCTCAATTTCCGTATAGTTATGCTATAGTTCCCATAAACGCAGATCTGTTCGCTCGGAGTCATTTAATGCAGTCGACAAGAAGTGGCCAGGCCCTTGCTGAGGCATAAATGAACATCCCTAAAAGGAGCAAGCAAATCTGTTGTGTCCGTGGGACGGTGTTTGCGCCAATGGTCTTCCACCAACGTCTGTATGTGCGATTACACTCACATGAGCGCATTACAGCAAAAACCGACACTGGGAGACATCTGACAACATACATTAATAAAATATTCCACAACACACTTTAAAAGCTAACTCTACTTTTGTGGGGGAAAAAAATGGCACAAAAAATAATATAGCATATACAATCGCCTCACGAACCATATTGCATTTTAATTTTATTAAAATGTATTTAAAAGTTATTGCAGCCCCTCACAAATAAATACCTTCGGTGTAAATAACAAATTAAATTTAAAATAAATACATCTTATGTAATCAAACTTTAAATATAGTGTCCCAGGTGCAGATGCATATAAACAATTTCCAATTATTAAAATATTGCATATGATCAAAATCAAATATAGCGCTTCATACATTATATTAGATCCATGATATCATAAGCATATACCGTATATACTCGAGTATAAGCCGACCCGAGTATAAGCCGAGGCACCTAATTTTACCACAAAAAACTTATTGACTCGAGTATAAGCCTAGGGTGGGAAATGCAGCAGCTACTGGTACGGTAAATTTCTTTAGTGTTCTAAGCAACCAGCATCCAGTAGGAGAGATGGGGGTCCTGGTGTTTAGTGAGGGGAGATGGGGCTTCTGGTGTTTAGTGAGGGGAGATGGGGCTTCTGGTGTTTAGTGAGGGGAGATGGGGGTCCTGGTGTTTAGCAAGGGGAGATGGGGGTTCTGGTGTTTAGCGAGGGGAGATGGGGCTTCTGGTGTTTAGCGAGGGGAGATGGGGGTCCTGGTGTTTAGCGAGGGGAGATGGGGGTTCTGGTGTTTAGCGAGGGGAGATGGGGTCCTGGTGTTTAGCGAGGGGAGATGGGGTCCTGGTGTTTAGCGAGGGGAGATGGGGGTTCTGGTGTTTAGTGAGGGGAGATGGGGGTCCTGGTGTTTAGCAAGGGGAGATGGGGGTTCTGGTGTTTAGCGAGGGGAGATGGGGGTTCTGGTGTTTAGCGAGGGGAGATGGGGCTTCTGGTGTTTAGCGAGGGGAGATGGGGGTCCTGGTGTTTAGCGAGGGGAGATGGGGGTTCTGGTGTTTAGCGAGGGGAGATGGGGGTCCTGGTGTTTAGCGAGGGGAGATGGGGGTTCTGGTGTTTAGTGAGGGGAGATGGGGGTCCTGGTGTTTAGCGAGGGGAGATGGGGGTTCTGGTGTTTAGTGAAGGGAGATGGGGGTCCTGGTGTTTAGTGAGGGGAGATGGGGGTTCTGGTGTTTAGCGAGGGGAGATGGGGCTTCTGGTGTTTAGCGAGGGGAGATGGGGGTTCTGGTGTTTAGCGAGGGGAGATGGGGGTCCTGGTGTTTAGCGAG
The DNA here is from genome assembly GCA_029206835.1 of Rana muscosa. Classification (NCBI taxonomy): domain Eukaryota; kingdom Metazoa; phylum Chordata; class Amphibia; order Anura; family Ranidae; genus Rana; species Rana muscosa. The sequence continues at coordinate 165,397,848 of CM055120.1, forward strand.
GGGAGATGGGGGTCCTGGTGTTTAGTGAGGGGAGATGGGGGTCCTGGTGTTTAGTGAGGGGAGATGGGGGTCCTGGTGTTTAGTATGGGGAGATGGGCGTTCTGGTGCCTAATGGGGGTAGTTTGGGGGCACTGCCAGTCAGTGGGGGAGGGGGGGCACTGGTGCTTCTTACCTGGCTGCTTGATTCATATGGAATCCTGTAGAAGAATCATCCCCTCTGACTTTGTCATTCATTTTAGTATGTCCCCTTTTCTTGTCTGATTTTTCTCATCTGAAGGGATGCCGGGGATGCCAGTGCAGTGATAGCTCAGACATCTCACAAAAGAAAACTTCCCCTGCTCAGGCTCTGACTGATGACATCATCTTATCTCCCTCACCTCTGTTGGCAAATGCAGTTAGCTCAGGAGCTTAATTAAAAGCCTTTTCATCCCCCGAGAACACCCGCACACATCGGAGCGGCTCCGAAGACACAAGAGAACAGTAAGTGGGGACACTGACTCGAGTATAAGCCGAGGGGGGCATTTTCAGCCTAAACAAAAGGGCTGAAAAACTCGGCTTATTTTTGAGTATATAAGGTACTCTAATGAATCAAACTGAACAAAAATAAGAATATAATGTAAATAAATCAGATGATGTCCTTTTTAAAAATATATATATAATTTGCCATTTTTGTAAAAATTAATCATTATTAAACACCCACCCTTGTAATTTATCCTTCTTGTATAAGTCCTTCCATTACCTAAGGAAGTAGTGCACTCATCGGGCCATACAACTCAGACTTGATCACTAAATTAAGATTCTGTAATGCTTTACACTTAGTGCCCGTTCACACTACCACGACTTGGGATCTGACTTATGTCGCCCCAAGTCGCCCGACATGAGAAATGACATTAAAGTGAATGAGAACCGTCTTAATGCACACTACTGAAGTCGCTCCGACTTCAAAAAAGGTTCCTGTACTACTTCAAGACGACTTCTAGGCAACTTGTACCCATTGATTTCAATGGAAGTCTCCTCCAAAGTCGGATCAGTGTCTTAACTGAAGCAACTTTACAGGAAGAGAAAATAGTTCTCAGGCAAACCCCTCCCTCCCACAGAGCTGATTGTTTGATTGGCCACTGGCAAAGTTGCCTGTCCTGGAGGCGACTTGAAGTTGCCTTGAAGTTTCCTCAAGTTGCCTCGCAAAGTCGTGCCGACTTTCATGTCGCTGTAGTGTGAACCGGCACTAACATGTAGTCAGATTATCCTCCTCACTTTTTCAAAAATGCAAAAATGTTTTGCTACTTTAACACAGGAAATGGGGTGTGGATAGTTTGCTGTATTCAAAGGTGACTAAAAATTAGCTCTTTGTGCTATAGCTGCATACCAACTGGACGATTAGCAGCAGCCACTTTTTGTGTGGCCAGAACGCCACAAAATCGCCAACCCTGGACACCCATTGTCTTCTTCCAGGGTTGGTTGGAGACTCTATTCATATGTAACTGCTCAGAAGAGTACACCCCGATAGCTGTTGCGGGTTGGAACAAAGTGTGCAGGTAAATGTCTTGCCGGCGAATACATCTGGCCGCTGCTATGTGGACATGTGAATGTAGCCTTAGGTGCCGAACTACAAATCCAGAAAAACACTAGACATGGACCACTATTGAAGGATGAACATTTGATTTTGCACCTAAATTACAATATTTCAATTTAATAACACTACCTTGATTGCTATCGCATATGTAAGTTGTCTCTTTCACATTCATTAAATAAATCAACTGACACTTAAACAAGTTCATTTTTGAAAGTATCTATCTGTTCCTCTTCTCATAATTTTATGAAATTCCTAAGGGCCCTATAGCTATGCCTAGTCCTAAGCTTGCAAAAGCAATGGAGTCTGGCAATCATCCGCTCTGACACATCATATAGCCGCTTTATCGGTCCAGGGATTAGAACTCCCCTCGGCTTAATCGCCTAAACGTACCTTGTAAAGGTATGTATAGGAGACATTCTAATTGGTTGGCGCCATCACATGAAGACGAGAGAAAGCCATGTGGATTCCCGGACCGGTAAAGCGGCAATCCGATGTGTCACATTGGGTGATCGCTGGACTCCAGGTCAGCAGGACCAGGTGCGATGGGGGGAGGGGGTCCATTGTAAGTTCACCTTACAGATTTTCTGTAATGGTGAACTTACACTTTAATTTCAAAGTGTAACTATCAGTTATTAACCACTTCCCGCCCAGGCCTATAGCAGAATGATGGCCGGGCGGTGGTTTCGTTATCCTGACTGGGCGTCCAGCAGGATAACAGCCGCCGCGCGCCCGTGGGGGCGCGCATCGCGGCGATCGGTGGTGCGGTGTGTGTCTGACACACCGCTACACCGATCTCGGTAAAGAGCCTCCGGCGGAGGCTCTTTACCACATGATCAGCCGTGTCCAATCACGGCTGATTACAATGTAAACAGGAAGAGCCGCTGATCGGCTTTTCTTCACCCTGCTAATCGCTGACAGACGCAAGTAGAGGAGAGCCGATCGGCTGCTCTCCTGACGGGGGGGGGGGGTATGTGCTGATAGTTTATCAGCGCAGCCCCCCCTCGGATCACCGCACAGGACCACCAGCATGCAGCCCAGGACCACCAGGGATGGGCATCCACACTGGACCACCAGGTATGCCCCCTAGACAACCAGGGCATGCCAATCTGTGCCAAGGCAGCTGCCAATCAATGCCCAGGCAGCTGGCAACCAGTGCCCACTCAAAATCCCTGCCAGTGCCACCAGGGATACCCATCAGTGCTGCATGTCAGTGCCCAGCAGTGCCGCCTATCAATGCCACCCATAAGTACCCACTATTGCAGCCTTTCAGTGCCCATCAGTGCCGCCTATCAATGCCCATAAGTGCCACCCAACAGTGCCGCCTACCAGTGTCCATCAGTGCCGCATATCAGTGCCCATCGTCGGCGCAGCGCCTAATCGGTGCCGCCTTATCAGTGACTATCAGTGAAGGAGAAAACTTACGTATTTACAAAATTTTATTACAGAAAAAAAAGAAAAAAACTTTTATTTTTTTCAAAATTTTCTGTCTTTTTTTATTTGTATAGCAAAAATTAAAAACCCCAGAGGCAATCAAATACCACCAAAAGAAAGCTCTGTTTGTGGGAACAAAATGATAAAAATTCTGTTTGGGTGCAATGTAGCATGACAATTGTCATTTAAACAGCGACAGTGCAGAAAGTTGAAAATTGGCTTGGGCAGGAAGGGGCGTAAGTGCATGGTAATGAAGTAGTTAAATTAAATTGTCTGAATTAAGGAGAGGAAGATGAATTAGTGGAGTTTCAATCTGCATAAAGAGTTTGAGAGGGTTGCTTTGTGGTACCAGTCCATGTATCAAAACAGTGTCATTAGTTGTGTGATTTCAATTGAGAGCAATTGCTCTTTAAAAATTTCCCATCTTGCAAAGAAACGACTGGTTGGGCCAAAGAATTGAACTACTTTCTTTCTCGTACATCACGGGACACAGAGCGACATAGTCATTACTAATGGGTTATATAGTTACCGTCAGGTGCTGGCACTGGCAACTTCCAAAACCGGAAGTACCCTCCCCTATATAAGCCCCTCCCATCCGGGAGCACCTCAGTTTTTTGCCAGTGTCTAAGGTGTTGGCCAAGAAGAAACATGTGTTTTTCACTGAGCTTGCGTACAGGTTCTTTTGGGCCTTAGTAAGCTATTCCGGATCCGACCAAAAAAGCTTCATAGCTAAACGGTCGGTACCCGGGCCTTGCAGAGAAGAGCAAGGTTCTGCCTGTAATGCTTCTCTTAGGAGAGCTGGACCCTGGGATCCAGAGCTCTGGTCATACCCACGACCAAGATGTTTTCTGTGCAGGGTGCTATACAGGTCCAGGGGAGTGGAATCCTTGGGAACCCGGTCCCTGAAGGTTTGATTACAATGCCTGCCGTGATAGGTGAAGTTTGGGCTTTTGTGGACCAAACAAAGTCCTGCGGCGGGGAACAGGTAAGTGGGGGCCCCCAGGAACTTGGTTCTATTGGGGGACCCCCAAGCCTAATTTGTCTTTCTGTCTGTTACCTAACGGTATTCCCGCTAATATCTGTGCATGCCTGTAACTACTAAAAAAAAAAAATGTAATAATTTTTAATGGTGGTCAAGAAAAAAAAAAAAAAAAGAATGTTTTTTTATATATGTTTAGTATATTAAACTGCGGTACCTGTGTTTGTCCACTAGAGGCCGCTGTGGAATGTTTTTCTTGTCATATGGACTAGTTTCTTCTCAGAGAGCAAAGTCCAGGCAGCTGGTGAGTTCTCCTACAGGAAACTGTTTCCTCTGCCATGTTGCAGTGTTCGTCTATCCCCCGGCCTGCGGCAAAGGGGGCCCTGGCTCCTGTCCCTGGTTTCCATGTTTGAAAATTAGCGCCGAGGCGCACGTGGCCGCGCGCGTGCGCGTGCACGCGCCTCTATATATAGAGGTGGCCGGAAAAAGGGGCGGGGCCTGGGGGATGACGCTCTGTGCGCGCCGCAGCGCTTCTGCGCATGTGCGGGCGTCCCAGCAGGTTTTTAAAAAAGCCACATTATTGCAGTAAGCTGGCTATGAAGTACAGAGACAGAGCTGGCAACATTTAAAGGCATACAGCAAGCGGTTGATACAGGCATCCCCTAGAAAGGCACATTAGTAGACACCAACTGTTTATTATAGCAGCATTTATGCTAGACTATTATCAGTAACTGGTGTATTTTCGGCTGGAATACCTCAGCTTTGTGGCTTAGGAATATGCCGTCTAAAAACTCCAGGACTAGAAATTCCAGGAGGAATAGGGGGTCTCCATCGGGCTCTGAGGATCTTGGGCATGCTTTGGCTGCACCAGTCTCCCCTGAAGAATCAGAGGTTAGTGACCGTAGGGCACCCCCAGGAGTACCTGGTACTGTGGCTGTCCCCAGTTCACCTGCTCCTGTGTATGTAACAGAGGAGGTTTTTTCCTCAGCTCTGGGAGGGCTGGAAGAGAGATTGTCAGCACTAATTGCTGCTTCCCTGTCACAGGAGAAAAGCGCTCGATCTCCGTCTCCTCCCTCAGAGTGCCTGTTAACAGAGCAACAGTCCCATACAGAGAACGACCTACCTGAGGGGGATCAGGATGAGGTTGATTCAGTTGTAGAGGAATCAACAGTGGAGGAGCCGTTCTCAGCATCACATGCTGAGAGGTTATGGGTGCAGTCCCTGACTAATATGGTCCGATCAGCATTTAAAATGCCACTTGCGGAGCCATCCTCCTCTTCTGTCTCCTCGTTGGGGTCGCTAAAAGCTCCCCAGACTGTTTGTTCTTTTCCGATCCATCCTTTACTGGAGGGGCTCATTTACCAGGATTGGGAGCATCCTGACAAAATATTTACTCCCCCCAAGAGATTTCCGGTGGTCTATCCTATGGAGGATAAGTTCGTCAGAAAATGGAAGGTCCCTACAGTGGACGCAGCCATCTCTTGTGTGAATAAATCACTGACATGTCCGGTGGAAAATGTCCAAATGTTCAAGGACCCAATAGATAAAAAATTGGAGTCCTTATTGAAATCTGCTTTTTCTACAGCAGGATTGGTGACACAACCAGCAGTGGCAGCTATAGGGGTCTGCCAAGCAGTGAAGGATCAGTTGAAACAGGTCTTAAGGGACGTGCCAGATCAGCAGGCTCTTGCTCTAGCTGATCTACCTAGAGCCTTATGCTTTGCGGTGGACGCTATAAAGGATTCAATCCATCAGGCCTCCCGCCTTACGCTGTCTGTAGTACATATGCGCAGGCTTCTATGGCTCAAAAACTGGTCTGCTGAAGCTCCCTGTAAAAAATTGCTGGTCAGCTTCCCATTTCATGGGGAGCGCTTATTCGGGGAAGACCTGGACAAGTATATCCAGAGAATTTCCAGCGGTAAAAGTACACTCTTGCCGGTCAAAAATAGAGTTAGAGGTCCCTCTTTTAAGAGGCCGGCTTCTCCAGTCCCTAGGACATCGGCTGTGAAACAGTTCCGACGGCCTCCCCGGTCAAATCCCGGAGGTAAAAATCAGGGACAGTTGCAGGGTAACAAGAAGCCCTGGAGCAGGAGAGGTACAAAACCTCCCCCAAAGTCAAATGCATGAAGGGTTGCCCCCACCCAATCGGGTGGGGGGAAGACTTCAGTTGTTCACAGAAACCTGGCGGGACACGATCCGAGACAGATGGGTGCTCTCCGCAGTAAATCTGGGATACAAATTGGAGTTAAAAAACTCCCCTCCTTCCCGCTTTATAAGGTCGAACGTGCCAAGGGATCCCCAGAAGAGAGGATCCCTCCTGTTGGCACTGGAACAATTATTGCTTCAAGCAGTAATTATAGAGGTCCCCCTGGAAGAATGGGGGTTCGGGTTTTACTCAAACCTCTTTACAGTTCCGAAGCCAAACGGGGACGTGAGGCCCATATTAAATCTAAAAGGGCTAAACAAATTCCTACATATCAGGACTTTCCGGATGGAGTCGATCCGATCGGTAGCCACTGCCCTACAAGGGGAGGAATGGTTAGCCTCGATCGACATCAAAGATGCGTATTTGCACATCCCCATCTTTCCAGCCCACCAAAAATTTCTACGCTTTGCGATAGAAGGGCGCCATTTTCAGTTCAGAGCCTTACCCTTCGGTCTGGCCACAGCACCAAGAGTGTTCACAAAAATTCTGGCCCCATTATTGGCCAATCTAAGAACACGAGGTGTAACGATAATGGCATATCTAGACGACTTGTTGCTGATAGACCACTCAGTGGAAAAACTAGAAGTGGTTGTTCACGAGACAATCAAGTATCTGGAATATCACGGTTGGATTATCAACCGAGACAAGTCAGCCCTAAAACCAGTCAAAAGTCTGGAATACTTGGGGCTAAGGCTGGATTCAGACCAGAGAAAAATTTTCTTGCCTCGAGAAAAGGGGTCGTCTTTGAGAGATTTGATCCACTTAGTGGGTTCAAAAAGACAGCCATCCATACGCCTGTGCATGAGGCTGCTGGGAAAAATGGTGGCATCATTCGAAGCAGTACCCTACGGTCAATTCCATTCAAGGAAGTTGCAAAGGGCCATACTGTCAGCCTGGAACAAAAAAGTTCAGGCTCTGGACGTACCAATGTCCTTGTCCCCTTCCGTTCGCAGAAGCCTCCGTTGGTGGTTGGTTCCCCGGAATCTGGAAAAAGGGAAATCCTTCAGTCCGATTTCTTGGAAGGTGGTCACTACAGATGCCAGCCTTTTAGGCTGGGGAGCAGTACTGGAGCAATGGTCTCTCCAGGGCAGATGGTCGGATGCGGAAAAGGCCCTGCCCATCAATCTCTTAGAGATACGAGCAGCCCGGTATGCCCTAGTAGCATGGACATCCAAACTCCAAGGGTCCCCTGTCAGAGTTCAGTCAGACAATGCCACAGCAGTGGCATATATCAATCGTCAGGGGGGCACCAGGAGTCGTGCAGCCCAAAGGGAAGTAAATTACATCCTGAGATGGGCAGAAAGATATGTCCCAGCCATATCTGCGGTATTCATTCCATGGGTGGAGAATTGGAAGGCGGACTTTCTAAGTCGCCAACAATTATGCCCAGGGGAATGGTCCCTTCATCCCGAGGTTTTCCGGACAATATGTCAGCGGTGGGGAACACCGGATGTAGATCTGCTAGCATCCAGGTTCAACACGAAAGTGGACAGGTTTGTCTCTTGGACAAGGGATCCCCTAGCGTGCGGCTCGGATGCCCTAGTGTTCCCTTGGGATCAGTTCAAGCTGATATATGCATTCCCACCGCCACAATTGTTACCTCGATTACTCCGCAGAATCAGGGTAGAAAAGAAACCAGTGATTCTGGTGGCTCCAGCGTGGCCCCGAAGAGCATGGTACGCGGAGATTGTAAAAATGTCTGTGGGGAGTCCTTGGACCCTCCCACATCGTCCGGACCTGCTTTCGCAGGGACCGATATACCACCCTTCCTTACCAGCCCTAGGTTTGACGGCCTGGCTATTGAAGCCCACATTCTAAAAAGGAGAGGGCTCTCTAATGCTGTGGTGTCTACCATGATCAATGCCAGGAAACCGGTATCCAGGCAGATCTACTATAGAATCTGGAAGGCGTACATCGCCTGGTGTGAGGCCAGGAAATGGCATCCACGTAAATACGTAATAGGTAGAATTCTGGACTTCCTACAATGGGCTGTAGATAGGAAGCTTGCCTTGAGTACTATCAAAGGTCAGATTTCGGCCTTGTCAATATTTTTTCAAAGGCCCTTGGCTTCGCATTCACTAGTCAAAGCCTTTATACAAGGAGTGATGCGTATTAGTCCTCCGGTTAATATTCCCATATGTCCATGGGATCTAAACTTGGTTCTGTCGGTTCTACAGAAACAACCATTTGAACCATTACAGCATATTTCCTTAGTGCTTCTCACCAGGAAATTGATTTTTCTAGTAGCCATTTGTTCGGCTAAAAGAGTATCGGAATTAGCAGCTATGTCCTGTAAGGAGCCATATCTGGTTATCCATAAGGACAGAGTAGTGTTACGTCCTCATCCAGCCTTTCTTCCTAAGGTGGTATCGAGTTTTCATTTGAACCAAGATGTGGTTCTTCCTTCTCTTTTCCCCAAGCCTACTTCGGTAGAGGAAAAGTTATTGCATTCTTTGGATGTAGTAAGAGCAGTTAAAGCTTATCTAAAAGCCACTGCTCAGATTCGCAGAACGGATACTTTGTTTATTCTGCCGGAAGGCCCCAGAAAGGGTCAGGCAGCGTCAAAATCTACGTTAGCCAAGTGGATTCGACAGGTCATAATACAAGCCTATAGCTTGAGAAGTAGACCGCCTCCGTTCAAAGTTAGGGCGCACTCCACGAGAGCAGTTGGAACTTCATGGGCAGTGCATCACCAGGCCTCCCTGGCTCAAGTCTGTAAGGCCGCAACATGGTCTTCCGTACACACGTTTACTAGGTTCTACCAGGTGGACGTTAGAAGTCAGGAGGATGTCGCCTTTGGGCGCAGTGTGTTGCAGGCCGCAAAAGATCCTCATGTCTGATAGCGCTCAGCTTATATATGGTGTATCCCCCCCCTCATTTGGCATTGCTTTAGGACATCCCATTAGTAATGACTATGTCGCTCTGTGTCCCGTGATGTACGAGAAAGAAAATAGGATTTTTATAACAGCTTACCTGTAAAATCCTTTTCTTGGAGTACATCACGGGACACAGAGCTCCCGCCCCTCTTTGGGGACACTTATTGCTTTGCTACAAAACTGAGGTGCTCCCGGATGGGAGGGGCTTATATAGGGGAGGGTACTTCCGGTTTTGGAAGTTGCCAGTGCCAGCACCTGACGGTAACTATATAACCCATTAGTAATGACTATGTCGCTCTGTGTCCCGTGATGTACTCCAAGAAAAGGATTTTACAGGTAAGCTGTTATAAAAATCCTATTTTTCCTGTTCCTAATTCATTTTTGTTACCCCCCTACAAATCCCCTTGTGTATGCACATTGCACAATAAAATCACTCCTCACACTACCACCTATACCCATGTTTTTCTTTCTTTTTCGCTCTTTTAAACATCTTTCTGTTAGTTCCTTGTGTCTCAGATACTGTTATCCTGGGTGGAATAACCCCTAGTGTTAGGTCTTGTTCACTCAATAGGGTTGAATGACTAAAACTGGAGAGTGCAAAATTTGGTGCAGCTGTAGCCAATTCGTTTATAACTTCAGCTTGTTCCGTTAGGCTCCATGTACACAGAAGCTGATAAACTGCAGTTTATTGGTGTTTTGGCGTTTTTTTTTTAAAAAGCCCATTAACTGCACTCTATGTTAGCCTATGTGTTCATGTACACATAACGTTTTTTAGCTTTAATGAGCAGTGGAGTTAATGGGCTCAAAAATGCCCAAAAACGCTCAAAAACGCTGGTCACGAGCGTTTTTTGGCGTTTTTTGATCCATTGAAAAAAAAAAGCTAAAAAACGCTACACTGAAAAACGCTAATAAACGCTAGTAAAAGCTAGCTTTTTCTGCTGCTTTAAAAACGACCGTTTTTGAACTTCTGTGTACATGGAGCCTAAAGCTTTGACCAAAAAAAATTAAAGCTGGTTGGTTTCTATGCAGAGCTGCACCAGATTTTTCACTCTCTAGTTTTAGTAATACAACCCCAGTGTCTGCCCGGCTGTGTTTTTCTGTGAACCAGCACACATTCTTGATTTTCTCTCATAAAAAACCTTAGTTGTAAATAGCAATCTCAGTATTCTCCCTCATGTATATTGCCTCTATTGTTAATATTTCCACCTCTTTCTAAGAAAAACAACTTGCCCCCCCCCCCCCCAAAAAAAAAAAAGAGAAAAAAGGGAGGATGCCACGCACGGGATCAAAGCTGCTTTTAAAAGTTTTATAATGTAGTGTTCCAGGCTACTGTATATAAGCTCACCCTTAACGCAAGCCTCCAACATGTTTTATTTGGGTTCTCTACGACTTAGAGAAGAGCAATCTTCAGTCAGAGATGTCAGCTGTTCTTGATTGGTGCAGTAAAGTTTTAATGAGTGAGTAATCTCATTCGCATGTGTCTATTTGTTATCTTTGAGTGTTTCCCTTGCCAAAAAAAACATAAAAAAGGTTGCGAAACTCAATGCAATGTTCCCACCCGTTGCAGCCCTCATTATTTGTAAATAATATTTGGTCGATGCTAAGGGTAATGTTTATGAGTGGGTTTTGACAACTAGGTATAATACACAATATCAAAAAGGCAAGAGTCTATTTTGGCCAAACATTGGGCAATTTTTCTTAGAGGTAAGATCATTGGATCATTATTGCTTAAAAACTGCAGGTAATATATTAAAAGTTCCATTGTTAAAATTATTGTTGGCCCCTGCTTTGGTTAATCCAACAAATAAAAGAGACTACATGTTCTTTTTTGGAAAAAGGTTCTAAAGATGAGGTTGTTTTTTTTTAAAGATATATTTATTGGTTTTCAAGTAAAGACAACAGGGAAAAAAAAAACAAAAAACATAATACCATCCATCAATCGTCTCATGTTTCGTCATTACAAAGCAATAATACCAAAGGCAAAGCTTGTTTCGAATCATGTTTCATCATTACAAAGCAATAATAACAAAGACAAAGCTTGTTTCAGGTACAATAAGTGAAATCGTACAGGATATTACCAAAAGAGACAAGCAGTATACAAGCCCTAGAAATCAAAAAATAATACAGCGCTATCAAAAATAATCCAATGTGTGACTGATATCAAAAATGAATGTGACTGTGCAAGCTGCAATTTTCATGTGAGATACACACACCATAAACAATGAATCAAAAATAAACTGCGCTAAAATAAAAATGTGAATAATTAATGAAGAAAGTCTATACAGGTATGCATAAAAAGCAAGAAAGTCCATATAGTGACGTGATATCTGAAGGATCCCTTAATCGTGGATAATTTCACCAAGAAATCATGACAGTTCAGAAAAACAGCCATAATTATCTAAACCACTGGCAACAAAAGTGAGTACACCCCAAGTAAAAATGTCCAAATTGGGCCCAAAGTGTCAATTTTTTGTGTGGCCACCATTATTTTCCAGCACTGCCTTATTCCTCTTGGGCATGGAGTTCACCAGAGCTTCACAGGTTGCCACTGGAGTCCTTTTCCACTCCTCCATGACGACATCGCGGAGCTGGTGGATGTTAGAGTCTGTGCGCTCCTCCACCTTCCGTTTGAGGATGCCCCACAGATGCTCAATAGGGTTTAGGTCTAGAGACATGCTTTGCCAGTCCATCACCTGTACTCTCAGATTCTTTAGCAAGGCAGTGGTCACCTTGGAGGTGTGTTTGGGGTCTTTGTGTTGGAATATTGCCCTGCGTCCCAGTCTCCGAAGGGAGGGGGATCATGCTCTGCTTCAGTATGTCACAGTACATGTTGGCATGCATGGTTCCCTCAATGAACTGTAGCTCCCCAGTGCCGGCAGCACTTATGCAGCCCCAGACCATGGTACTCCCACCACCAGGCTTGACTGTAGGCAAGACACATTTGTCTTTGTACTCCTCACCTGGTTTCCGCCACACACGCTTGACACCATCTGAACCGAATAAGTTTATATTGGTCTCATCAGACCACAGGACATGGTTTCAGTAATCCATGTCCTTAGTCTGCATGTCTTCAGCAAACTGTTTGTGGGCTTTCTTGTACATCATCTTTAGAAGAGGCTTCCTTCTGGCACGACAGCCATGCAGACCAATTTGATGCAGTGTGCATCGTATGGTCTGAGCACTGACAAGCTGACCCCCCCCCCCATCCTTTCAACCTCTGCAGAAATGCTGGCAGCACTCATATGTCTATTTCCCAAAGACAACCTCTGGATATGTGCACTCAATTTCTTTGGTCGACCATGGCGAGGCCTGTTCTGAGTGGAACCTGTCCTATTAAACCGCTGTATGGTATTGGCCACCGTGATGCAGCTCAGTTTCAGGGTCTTGGCAATCTTCTTATAGCCTAGGCCATCTTCATGTAGAGCAACAATTCTTTTTTTCATATCCTCAGAAAGTTCTTTGCCATGAGGTGCCATGTTGAACTTCCAGTAACCAGTATAAGAGAGTCAGAGCGATAACACCAAATTTAACACACCTGCTCCCCATTCACACCTGAGACCTCGTAACACTAACAAGTCACATGACACCGGGAAGGGAAAATGGCTAATTGGGCCCAATTTGGACATTTTCACTTAGGGGTGTACTCACATTTGTTGCCAGCGGTTTAGACATTAATGGCTGTGTGTTGAGTTATATTGAGGGGACATCAAATTTACACTGTTATACAAGCTGTACACTCACTACTTTACATTGTAGCAAAGTGTAATTTCTTCAGTGTTGTCACATGAAAAGATATAATAAAGTATTTACAAAAATGTGAGGGGTGTACTCACTTTTGTGAGATACTGTACTTTCAATTGGATAATCCTATCTTTAGAGGAGTGTTCCAAGCTCTTATACCTTTCTTCAAATTCTGACCAGTCGGAGTTAGTGAGTGGTAGAGACCACTTACGCTGGGCTGCCAGATATCTAGGGGAGTAAAGTTGAAGATCAAAGTCCTCTCGTAGTTGGGGTAGATGTTTAGCTTATAAAAATGGAGGATGGAGGAAGCCCATTTAGAAAGATTATTACATTTTTTTTTCCCACTGCTTGGTAGGTTCTTCAAGATTCGAATTATAGATTTCATGCACACCTACTTTTGTCACATATCTGATAGGATGCCCATGTGACCCTATTGGCCTTGATGATGAACTTTATTCATATCTAAAATATCACATCAATTCACCCTTAGAAATGTTTAGTAATGGTGATCTACAAACAGATATTTATATATACAGTAATTGCATGAGTTTTAGCAATTTGCATGACTTATGTTTCTTTTCTTACCCATTCTCATGGTGGCCGTTTTTACCAAGGGCCGATAAATCCATCCATCAAAAGGATGACCCTCCCTCAGTGTCATAGTCATTAACTGCAGAGACTGCAGCAACCAACTGTATCTGAATACAAGATATATCCAAACAATGTAAACCCAAGTGTTACCTGTTTATTATATTTAAGGTTTAATATCTCTCAGATATGGTTTGGGTTAAATGAGAGTTCTTAAAATGTAAAGGTTCCCCAGGGAGTTTTTAAGCAGCAAAATAATCATAAAAGGGTAAGTATTTTCAATATTTTATTATCAAAGAGTGCAAAATACAAGTTTTTACAATAGTTTTAAAATATGAGCTCTGGTTGGAATATAGAACAAGAACATCCATCAATAATAGTGGAAATGCACATTGCAAAAATTGTTGTTACATTACACGTGTACATTACATATGAGTACCCCAATGCATTTTCGACCCCTACATTCATGGTCTTCATCAGGAGGTTTTTGTTACTCTAAGGAACATATCAAAAGGGAAGATTTTTTACTTGTTGACCTATATGAATATTTTCAAGAATATGCATAAACATTTAATTTTAAGCAAAATATGTCTTCGTTAAAGTTGCAAGTATATTTAGCATTTGATTGATGGAGATAAAAGTGTGCAACATGCAAAAATGTGCAAAGGGGTACAATCAGAGCATAGAACCTACTTCTCCGGTTGTAATTGATGAGCACAAGTGAAGTCCACCTATTTCGGAATAGCCAAATGTCCCCCTCTTTCTCTCTAACTCTTTCCTCCTCTTCCCCGTTTTTTAATTTTTTTTAATTTGTGTTTCGCTTGACGGTAATGTTATAGGAAGGGGGTAGGAATTGATTGGATAGGTATGTGATTATAGAGGAAAGTATAAGGGGTTGGATGTTGATTTGGAAATAAGTTACTAGGATGTATAAATCACTTTATAGCAGCAGTGAGATACCATAGCATGTGACTGAACAGATGGATGGATAAACAAGATGTGTTTCAATTTAAAAGGTTCAAGGTTAAAGGGGGGAGTTACCTGTTCTTTTAGTTTCTTCCTTTTTTTTTCTCTCCTGCTTGTTCCCCGGTCTATCTTGAACATGTAGCTGTATGTTGTTTTTTTTTGCTTTTTTTGTATTCTGTACTTTGTACAACTAAACAAATAAAAATGATTGATTTTGAAAAAAAAAAAAAGTGTGCAACATCCAACTAGAATTTAAAAACAAGTTCATTCAGTGATCCAAAAGACTCTATGTGGTCCCTCCACACCTATCAGGCTAGCTCCCAATCCACGGGGCTTACAAGGAGTCACACGTTCGAACCCCAGAGAGGGGGAAAGAAGGAGGCAAAACACCTGCAATGTATAGTCCAGTAAATAAATAGGAGCTAGGGGTTTTTTGTACCGCTTATTAGAACCAGACCCAGTCGAACCCAAATAGTTAGTTTATTGATATTAGGTTAACATTCATTTCTAATTTAAGTTTGTATTTAATCCATTTAATTTGGGGCTATAGAAATAAAAAAATAAAAATAGAGCCCCCTAACATGATTATGTGATATTATATCTTAATAAAAAAGAGGTGAAGTGGGGTGCGATAAAGGTGCGATAAAGTAAAAGTTCTAGTGTTAAGTGGGACAAATCAACGGTAAAAAAATCTGTGCATGTGAAAATTAATGGTGCAATGTTGAAGCAAAAAACGAAGGAACTGTGCAAAATAACACACAAATAACAAGCATCAACAATGCTGCTCAATCTGGGTGAAAAGATATTTGTAAAAAGGTGATGTGAAGAAAAAAGGTAAAATATATATATCTGTTTACCAGTATCGAGCAACTGGAAGACCTTACCTCGACCCTGAGTGAGTGAGTGAGTGAATAACTTGTATAGCGCTACAAATGCGAACTAAATCGCCTCAAGGCGCTTTGCATCCAGTGACATCCTGACCCTTCAGAATAGGTGGGTCTTAAGCTTTTTCCTGAAGGCCCGGTGGTTTTCTTCCATGCGGATGTTGGTGGGTAGAGCGTTCCATAGCCGTGGTCCTTGGACTGCAAATCTTCGTTCTCCCTTTGATTTGTAGCGGGACTTGGGGATGTGAAGGAGGTTTTGGTTGGTTGATCGGAGATTGCGATTGGGGGTGTAGTGTTTTATCTTCTCGCATAGATATTGTGGAGCGTTTCCCTGTGTGCACTTGTGGGTGAGACAGAGGGTCTTGAATGTGATCCGATCCTTTACGGTTAGCCAATGAAGGGTCCTTAGTGATGGGGTGATGGATTCCCAAGGTTTTTTTCCCGTTACCAGCCTGGCAGCCGTGTTCTGGATGACTTGTAGGCGCGAAATCTGGTATTTGGGTAGTCCGAGGTAGAGGGCGTTTGCGTAATCGAGTCGGGAGTTGATAATTGTTCCAACTACTACTGCTGTATCCTCTTTTGGGATGAAGGGGATGAGTCTACGTAGTAGACGGAGGAGATGGTGAGCTCCGCTGACTACTGATCCAATTTGTGCGTCCATCGACATCTCCGAGTCAAAGATGACTCCGAGACTTTTGACTTTGGTGCTCGGGGTAATGGTCTGTCCAAGGATAGTGGGGAGTGTCCAAGAAGTCTTAGTTTTTGTCTTTCGGTTTGCGTGGAGGAGAAGGAGTTCTGTTTTGGATCCGTTGAGTTTGAGGGAATTCTCAGTCATCCATTCATCGATCAATGTGAGACAGGTTTCCAATCCGTGATATTAGTCTTTTTTCCCGGTGATACGAAAGTAGAGTTGGGTGTCGTCAGCATATGAGTGGTAGCACAGGCCCTGTTTGCTGATGATTTTGAGGAGTGGGCGGAGGTAGATGTTAAAGAGCACGGGTGACAGGGGTGATCCTTGGGGGACTCCGCAAGAAATTGTACGAGTTTCAGAGGTGAAGGCTCCTAGTTTCACTGTCTGGGAACGATTGTCTAGGAAGGATGCGAACCAGTGTAGGTCAGGGTCTGCGACTCCGGCTACTTCTTTAAGGCGAATGAGTAGAGTTTTGTGGTCTACTGTGTCGAACGCTGCACTGAGGTCCAGCAGCACCAGGAGACATGATTCTCCGTCATCTGCTGCTTTGAGGGTGTCATCCCATATTTTAAGAAGTGCTGTTTCTGTGCCATGGCCTGGGCGGAAGCCTGATTGTAGTGGATCCAAGAGTTTGTGGGTGTCCAAATAGAGTTGTAGCTGTTGTACTACTGCTTTCTCCATGATCTTGGAGATGGTGTTGAGGCTTGTTACCGGTCTGCGGTAGTTTGGGTCTTTGGGGTCCAGGTTGGGTTTCTTTAGGAGGGGTTTGATTATGCCTTGCTTGAGAGAGATTGGAACAATACCTTCTTTGAATGATTGATTTACGAGGTGTGTTATGGTGGGTGCTAAAATGTCGGTACATTCTTTCAGAAGTTTTGTAGAGATTATGTCATTTGGAGATGTGCTGTCTCTGAGGCTTCTGATTATGTTTTTGGTGGTGTCGATGGTGATCGGGACCAGCGAAAATTTTGTCAATTGTATAGTGTTCATATTGATTTCCTCTATTTGCTTTGGCAGAGCAGGGTTGGTTGTTTTTTTCTGTTGAATTGATTCTCGAATGTTTTCGATTTTGTCAATAAAAAAGTCCGATAGCTCATTACAGAACTCTTGTGTTTCGTTTGCTGAAGGTTCTAGGCAGGTGGGGTTCATAGTTTGAGTTACTAGTTTGAAGAGTTCACGAGGTCGGTTTAGGCCTTTTTTGATGGTGTTTGAGAAATGTTCCTTTTTTTGCTTTGAAAATTGCTTTGTGATATTTCTTAGTGAGTGCTTTGTAATTAATGTGGTTTTCCTTAGTTGGGTTTCTTCTCCAGGCTCCTTCGGCTCTTCTGCGTTCTTGCTTCAGTAGGGTAAGAGTGTCATTAAACCAGCCGGAGTTGTTTCTGCGAATGAGGGCCCTGCGTCTCGGCGCGACTGTGTCTGCTGTTTGTAGTAATGCTTTGTTTAAGGAGTTGAGTGTTTGTTCCGTTGAGTGGTTGAGATTTTGCGTTCCTATTTTATTTGATAGAGTAGTTTTGAAGAGTTCCGAGTGTAGTTTCTTCTGAGATCTTGTCCATTTTGTTGTTATTGAGTGTTCTGATTTTTGGGAGATGGTGTTGGTGGTAAGTTTAAATTTGATAGCGTGGTGATCCGTCCATGGTAACGGCATGTTGTCCACTGTGTTGATGTCCAGATTTTGTTTGAAGATGAGGTCCAGAATGTGACCCGCTCCATGCGTGGGGGCATTTATCAGTTGCTGCAGACCTAATTCTTCCAATTGGTTGATGCAGGAGGTGGCGATGGGGTCCTGAGTGGAGTTAGCCCAGAGATTGAAGTCCCCGAGTAATAGGAAGTTTTTGGTTTTTAAAGTGTATGTCGAGATGAATTCGGTAAAGGGTGTGAGGAGATTTGTCTTTGGTCCTGGCGGTCTGTAGCATAGCAGTATGTGAATGGTGTTCTGGGGTGTTGTTTGGAGTTGCAGAGTGAGTGTCTCCATGAACGGCAATGAGTTCTGTAGAGTTGGTTTGATGATAGAGAGGTGAGATTTGAAGATCACTGCTAGGCCTCCTCCTCTTTGTCCTGTTCTATGCTCTGTTAGGATGGAGTAGTTCTCAGGCACCAATTCTGTTAGGATGGTGTTACAGTCAGGTGTTAGCCAGCTTTCCGTGATAAAGAGGCAATCTATGTCGTTTTGCGTGATGAAGTCGTGAATTTCCTGTCTGTGCTTGACTGCCGATCTGGTGTTGATCAGGGCGCAAGCTATATGTTGTAGTTGAAGTGGTGTTTTCGTGTTTTTGATAGTCGATTGTCGATTGATCCTTAGCAGTTGTTCTTTTCGTAGTATTTTTTGGGTGGAGGTTGGTAATGTTGAGGCAGTATTCCTTAGCCTCTGGAGGGTGTCCGCTGAGTATTTGAAGTTGCACATGATGGGAAGAAAAAGGGGAAAAAGGTGGTGGGATGGTGAATAGGGCCCAATGACCTAACCTCCCCCCTGTTGGTCCAGAGGAAGGCGAAAAACCCCAGCCGAGTCAGGCCAATTGCTACAGCAGGGGAAAATTCCTTCCTGACCCCTCGAGAGGCGATCGGGTAAACCCTGGATCAACTTCCTAGAGGTAGGAGGTGCCCCAGTGTGCTTACCAGGTCACCACACACGGGCCCGCTGGAGAGCGAAACGGGGAGAGGGTGATGGGAAGGTCGGAGTTAAGCCGCAGTCGCTGTCTGTCCTGCAGGTCTAGTGGTCTAGAGGTGGGTGCCCAGATGGCGGCAGGGGGCAGTCAGCGGCTGCGGACAACGTGATGGTGAGCTGGGTGATCTGAGCTGGGGGAGAGTGTGGTCCAGGGAAAGCCCCAGGTCATCAGGTTTAAGTTTGTTAGGGGAGCGAAAATGGAGGAGTCTAGGGAGGGTCCTGGATGGCCAGAGCTCCTGCCACACACGTCCGTTACCCTTGACCGTGCGTGTGGATTGCTCTGTGCAGCGGTGAGGTCAGAGCTCCTGCCACACACGTCCGTTCCCCTGGACCATGTGTGTGGATTGCTCTGTGCAGCGGTGAGGTCAGAGCTCCTGTCACACACGTCCGTTACGCTAGACCATGTGTGTGGATTGCTCTGTGAGGCGATGAGGTTAGGGATCCTGTTACAACGTCCGTTTTGCTCGACCGTGTGTGAGTAGCGGTGGTCGGAGCTGTAGGTTGGGTAGCCTGAGTGCGACAGGTGGGGAAGAACCGTAATGAGTGGAGAAAGCGTTTTTAGAGGTTATGTGAAGAATAGTGGTGGGGTGGGAGGGAGGGGGGGCAATATCAGTAGGATATATAGAATGAGAGAAAAAAAGTTTTTTTTTTTTTTTTTTTTTTTTTTATTGTGTCAGTGCTTGAGGCCAACTCCTGGGTGTACCAAGATGGCCGCTGCTTGCCAGGCCGGATCTTTGCTTCGTCCTCCTGGCAGCCTTTTGGGAGTGATCCAGTGGGGGACACGGGCACTTGGTTAGTGAGGGGGTGCCATCCGGTGGTTTACCGGGTCGGAGTGATCCAAGGGGCCCGGGAGAGGGTGTTAAGGGCCGAGGCTGGGTGGCTCAAGATGGCCGCCGGGGCTAGGCCGAAGCCGCAGACTATCCTGTCGGGCCAGGAAGCTGCTAGTGCTGCTTCGGGAGCCCTCTGGCGCCTAGGCTTGGCTCTGGACCTGGGGGGGGGGAAGCGGCTTACTGAAAGGTCCGGCTGTAGGAGAGGGGATACTTAAGTTAAGGCGGTGTCCGGCCGCAACTAGGCCGCAGCCGGGGACTTCCTGACGGCAGCTGCGGGTGGAGGTGATGCCGAGTGCGGCGGGTGGCGGCTGGTGAGCTGGGCACTGTGCTGGAGCAGGGGATGCGCCTGTAGGGGGACCGATGCCCGATGGTGCTAGGCCGCAGCCGTGGTCTTGCCTGACGGCGACTGCGGGGGGGGGGTGCTCGGCGGCAGAGGGTTTCGTGATCGTTTTGTCTGTCCTTTCTATGAAGGGGTGGGGGGACCAGGGGGAGAGGAGGAAAGCACGGGGGAAAGCCAGGGAGAACTGGGAAGAGAAAGCAGTGCAGCCCTGGATGTCAGGAGCTGCTGTACGCACGTCCTCTCTCTGTCAGCAATGGTGTAGCAAGTCCCCTCCGTGACAAAACCGAAGAGCATAAGACCAGATGGTTCTATTGGAGTCTCTTTCGCTTCTCTGAGGAATACTTGCAACACGTCTGATCCAGACAATGTTTGGGTCTGTGCTCTTCACTAAGTAGTGGACCGGGCCTACTTTTTTTTTGGCTCCCCCAGCGGTGACCTTCTCCTACACCTTCTCCCCCCCCCCACTTCCTTTGTTTTCCTATTCTCTCTAAATACTATATGTAGCACTACCCCCGTAGGAGCTGTTGGTTATATTTTTGGGTCTGCACTCTGCCTGTCAACCCCTAAAGTTCGGCTCGATCCCCTCCTTGGCACAACTGGACAATAATATGATTGTGGAGCCCAATGGCAATAGGGAACCACAATAATAACACACAGTAATATATATATATTTAAATATTGTTACCTTGGTGCTGGTCACCTGCCCCACAGCTGCAATAGACGGAGTCCCACAAAAGATGTAGCTTAACCAGTGGTAAAGTGTTTACTTGGCAAAAGAATAAAACAATGGTTACACAGACAAGATTGACTACACACAGCTCCCTGCAAAAGTCAATGTGACACAACTGGTACAGAATGTCTCTGCTCCCAGACACAAATAACATGACCTGGGTTCAGATCTGAGGGAGTGTATGGTGGAGGAATCTCCCAATGCAATGGCACCAGCACTGGAACACCTCTCCACCAAGTCCCACACAACTCACCCAAATAGCGAAATAACAAAGTCATGCAAACAGTTATACTGAACATATAAGATCATAATCTATATGGCTCCCCCTAGCGTCTTTAACAGTCCTGGAGAGGATGATCCAATGGATTGGGATGCAGATGCAACACTCCTCCAGCATACAGGCTCCAAAAAAATAGAAGGTGGAAATAAAATGGAGACAAAAGGGAAGGCTCCCAATAATGCAGGTCAATAAAACCGTATCAAGGTTTATTGGTATAAAATGTCATACAGAAAAATGACAAAAATTAAAAAGGTGATCACGAGTTTAAAAGCAATGTGGGGTGCAGTGTGAAAGTGTTGCATCTGCATCCCAATCCATTGGATCATCCTCTCCAGGACTGTTCAAGACATCCACGGCATCCGGTTCCATTGTCTCCGGTCGCTGAGACCCTAAGCCTATCTGACTCACTGCCATACGGTAGATGAGTCCACCTGTTGTGGTAAGAGTACCCCATCTATTCATTACTTCAAGTATCTGATTTCAACAGCCAACTTGTTGTTCCTGTTACCCTTGTCATTCTGTGGGAAGACAATCACAGAGTGTGTTTATGGTGCATGGACTTTTTCTCAATTCACAGAAGCCATTCACAATTATTGTTGCACCTACCCATTTTGGACTTTATAGCATTTGTTTGAGTTCATTCACTTTTAGCTAAAGGCCCGTACACACGGTCGGACTTTTGCCCAACAAACTTAGTTTTAAGTAAGTTGGACCAACAATCCGACCGTGTGTACGCTCCATCGGACAAACTTTTTTGAGTTTGGTTTTGTTTTCATCGGACAAAAGTTGGGTCTGCGAACGGACAAACTTTTGCCCAACAAAAGTCCTATGGAGCAAAGTCCTGCCGTGTGTACAGAAAACCATAGGACTTTTGTCCGATGGACAAAACAACCAATGTTAAAATCAACCAACAATAGCAGAAGTTGACCAAAGGGTGGCAGTAAAGATCAGAAAAGAGCAGAAAAAACAAGTGATGTTGTAAGAAGTTTTAAGAAAGTTTGCAGAAAAGTCTGAGCTTGTGTATGCTATGGGTGTTCCCGACCAACTCCGTTCGGACAAAAAAACACAGAAAAGTCAGATGGAAGTCCGACCGTGTGTACAGGGCTTTACACAGTGTATATGGTTCTGTGGACTTTAGTATCACAGAAGTACTCACATCACTGTCATATACACTTTATTGGGACTTTCATTGAATTCATTTTTATCTCAGTTCCGCATTCACCATTGTGATTTTCCATTTGATATTTGGTTGTCACTTCACCATATAGTGGTATATTCATATCACTATTTATGTTATAGCGCTGCACTATTTACTTTTATGTTCCTTTAAATGTCAGTTAGTCTTCTGCTAGCTTCGTTGGTGCACTTATCTATTTGTATTCCAATAAACAGGGTGAAGAGAAATGACAATCACTTGATGCGTGTATTATATAGGCAGAACAAACACTAGTTCTTCCCAGCCGCTGTATCACTCTCAGGTGTAACGTATCCCTACTTGTGGCACTGCAGATGCCAGCAAGTACACGTGGAACTATGGAAACCACCTTCTTGCGACCCAGTTAACTATGTTGATAGGCAAGTGCCTTCTCACCAAATGAGGCCTCGCCTCGCTGGTACACTCTGTCTGGAACCTCTCCTTGTTCTCAGTCTCTCTGTAAAACGAGGCCCCTGGTCCTCCACGCAGCTGTTCACAAGGTGCCAGTGGATAGGTGACTCCGGATGCTGTGAAGTGTAGACCAGTCCCTCTCTGACTCAATCAGCGAGGATGTCCACATGGATCCCTCCATCAGGCGATCCTCTCTCTCTATAACTTTAGGCCCAGGCTTCTCCGGCCTAGGCATGCACACAGCAGGCCTCTTGCCTGTTAAAGATGGCATCCCGAGAGAGCGGGCCGAGGCCCCGTCTCTCCCTTAAATCAGTTCTCCCAGCAGGCTGTGCGTGGCGCACTGCACTTTGGTAGCACACTGGGGTTTGTGGGTATTGTAGTCTAAATCCAACCTACGGCAATAGAGTCTCTCCCTCTTGCACTACAATGCCCACCATGCTTTGTTCTTAACATGACGGAACCAACTTCCAAATTATAACACAAAACAAGCACCAGAGGGAGCCAAGTTCCCCATTAGGCATCAAATTAGTCTGTTAAGATACGGTCTATAATAACACCTTGCTACACACTCCCCCCACTTGAAATCTTTGGTCCCCAAAGACAGCAGCAGCTTGTGCCCCGTTACATGCTTTGTTCAAATACAAGAGGAGGAAAAGACCAGTTAGTGTATACAAGAAATAAGGCAGTTTGCATTCTCATAAGAACCAGGCAGAGGAACCCCCCACCATGCTTTGGAAAGGAGGTTGTCCTGCCTACAGGCCACTTTGACTGGGATGGCCCAGCCAGATGTGCCAGGGGGTGAGCAGGGGTTGTCCTCCACTAAATGTGAAGTGGAAGAGCCAGGCGTTTCAATTGTCCTTTTTGAGGTAAACACAGCCTCTTCAGAGCTTTCACTCAATTGGTCATAAGTCAGTCTCTTGGGTGGGTGAATAGCCCTTCTCTCTCTCTGCTCTTTTGGCTCTGATGTTTCCGGCACGCTAAACTCTGTTCCTTCCACAGCTTCTTCCTCCTGCTCAGACACACTGGATTCTGATTGCTCTACAGCTTCCTCTCTATGCATATCAGCTTCCACTTCTCCTTCTGTAAAGGATGAGACTTCTTCAGGATCTCCTATTGACACGGAAGCTTGGTCATCCTCCAGCTCTTCAGACAGCAAACTCTGAGGCACAAACTCAGGGGCCTCGGGTCGGAGGACTCCAGTGTCCGTCGCTTTGGGTGAGGACAAAGGAGGGGTCGTAGATCCTGGTAATAGAGATGACCACAGCCAGTCTAATTCCATCTCTTCATCCTCACTGTCATCATCATCTTGAGGCACTGACTGAGACCTAGTGACTGGTCGAGAGCTTTGAGAGGCTGAGGAAGTCATCTGTGAGTCTGACAGTGGTGACAGACGAACTGCTTCTGATAGGGGCAGTAGATGATTGCGATGCCAAGTCTTTAGCAGGCATACACTCCCTTCTGGCCTGATCTGGTACACTGAGAGCCCTGGTAGCTGCTTGCAAACGACATAAGGCTGTGACTTCCAGCGGTCAGCTAACTTGTGCTTCCCAGGGACGCCCAGATTTCTTAAGAGTACTCTGTCTCCTGGTTGTAAATCCTGCACTCAGACTTTTAAATCAAAGTTCTTCTTGTTTCTCTGTCCCCCCCAGTCTGAAGTAGCTTGGGCCTTGTCATAGGTGGTCTTCAGGCTTTTCCACAGGTGATCTACATACCCTCTGTGGGAAGTTGCTGATGTATGGTCTAGGGATGTGCCAAAGGCCAGGTCTACTGGAATCCGGGGCTCTCGTCCGAACATTAGGCGATAAGGAGAGTATCCTGTGGCATAGTTTGCAGTATTGTTATAGGCATGTTCAATGGCGGCTACATGTTTGCTCCAATGTTGCTTCTTCTCTGAGTTTAAAGTCCCAAGCATGTCTAGAAGAGTTCGGTTGAACCTCTTTGGTTGAGGATCCCCCTGAGGATGGTACGGGGTGGTCCTAGACTTTTTGAAGCCTAACAGGTCTAAGAGTCTTTTAATAAGGCTACTCTCAAAATCTCTCCCTTGATCTGAGTGGATAGGTTGAGGCAGGCCATAGTGCACAAAGAACTTCTCCACTAAAATCTTGGCCACTGTTGAGGCTTGTTGATCCTTTGTGGGGAATGCTTGGGCATATCTAGTGAAATGGTCAGTCACCATCAGAATATTTCCCTGCCCACACAGATCAGGCTCCAAGCACAGAAAGTCAATGCACTCCAGCTCCATGGGTCTCTGACTCTGAAGATGACCCATTGGGGCGGCTCGGTGAGGCAAGGTCTTCCTTTGAATGCATTGAATACAGGAGTGGTAGTAACCCTCAACTTCAGCCCGCATGCAGGGCCAGTAGAATCGGTCCCTCACCAAATGAAAAGTCCTCTCAGGCCCTAGATGGCCATGGTTGTCATGAAAGGCAGTTAACACTGTCTCTCTGTGTTTTCTGGGTAGGAACAGCTGCCATTTCTCATCAAGGCCATCAGAGGGTCCCCTTCGGTAGACCACCCCTTGATGCAGCTGCAGCCGATCCCACTCTCAGTGCAGTAGACAGGCCTCCTTTGGGGAGTCGGTGAGGAGCATGTCAGAACATTGACTCTCCAGAGCCTTTAAAGCCAAGCTACCCAGAGAGTCTTCCAACTGATCCCTTCTAAGGTCCTTCTTTGAAAGTTTTGGCAGGCCTTCATCCCCGACGGGTTACATTGCAATAACACTTGGGAACACCAGCAGCAGAAACTCCAATGTCTTTGGCCCTGGATCCTCCCCCAGCTTGATGTTAAGCTCCCTGATACAAGGCTCGCACTCCTTCAGGTGTCAGCTGGGTCCACTCTTCCACGGCGTCACTAGAACCATGATGCCTTCTGGACATGGCGTCCGCATCTCTGTTCCCAACCCCTGGTCGATACTTCAAGCTGAACGTGAACCCCGATAGGGCAGCCAACCATCTGTGTCCTGTGGCATCCAACTTGGCTGTGGTGAGGAGGTAGGTTAGTGGATTGTTGTCTGTCTTAATTACAAATTCTGCCCCATAGACATAGTCTCTTAATTTATCCACCACAGCCCACTTCAAGGCCAGGAACTCGAGTTTATGTGTGGGGTAGTTCCTTTCAGCTTGGCCCAAACTTTGACTCACATAGGCAACAGGCCGTAGGTGACCGTCATGTTCTTGATACAACACTCCCCCCAGCCCATCTCGACTGGCATCGACATGTAATTCATAGGGCTTGGCTGTATCTGCATAGGCCAGGACTGGGCAGTCATTAGGCTCCATTTCAGCCGCTTAAAGGCCTCTTCACACTTGGTAGTCCACTGGTCCTGAATTGACTCTCGGGGTTTTCTGGGCCCTCCTACTGGTCTCACAGATTTGACCGAGTCTGGGACATCATCCTCTCCTTCGCTTCT
The DNA here is from genome assembly GCA_029206835.1 of Rana muscosa. Lineage (NCBI taxonomy): Eukaryota > Metazoa > Chordata > Amphibia > Anura > Ranidae > Rana > Rana muscosa. The sequence goes on from CM055120.1 coordinate 165,423,640, forward strand.
CAGTAGCTCCTTAAGTGGGCAAGCTATCTTTGCGAATCCCACTACAAATCTTCGATAGTAGGAGCAGAACCCCAGGAATGACCGAAGTTCAGTCACATTAGTGGGTCTTGGCCAAGAGGTGACGGCGTCCAGCTTCTCTGGGTCTGTGGCCACTCCTTCCGCAGACACGATGTGGCCCAGGTAGTGGACCGAAGGCTGATAAAACTGACACTTCTCTATGGAGAGCTTCAGCCCTTCATGAAGTCTCTTCAAGACCTTTTCCAGCCTCATGCTCTTCCAGAGTCCTGCCAAACACTATGATGTCATCCAGGTACACCAACACCTCGATCAGGTTCATGTCACCCACTGTCTTCTCTATCAGCCTTTGGAAGGTGGCTGGGGCCCCAGACAGGCCTTGAGGCATACGATCAAATTTACAGAATCCTACTGGGGTAATGAAGGCAGTTTTCTCTTTATCCTCAGGATGCATGGGGATTTGGTAATACCCACTCTTCAGGTCCAGTACACGGAACCACTTGGCCCCTGACAGGCTCTGCAAGGCGTCTTCTATCTGAGGGGTGGTGTACTGGTCAGGGATGGTTCTTCTGTTCAGCATTCTGTAGTCAATGCACAGCCTTAGTGACCCGTTCTTCTTTCGCACCACCACTATGGGAGAAGCGTATGGACTCCTGGACTCTCTGATGATCCCTGCTCTTTTGAGTTCTGTCAATTGCTCACGCAGGTCTTCCAAGTCCCCCAGCGGTACCCGTCGGACCCTTTCTCTAAACGGCTTGTCCTCTTGCAGACTAATCTTGTGTGTGGCACTCTTGGCACACCCCACATCAAATTCACTCTTGGAGAATGCGGCCTGCCATCTGGAAAGCTGAGTTTTATATTTCCCTCCATTCTGGAGGGAGAGTAGTGTCCTTCAGACAGAATTCCTCTACTGAGACTTCACCCTTCTTTTCCCTCATCAGGTCAGACGGTGCGACTGGGGTAGCCGTGCTCACTAGGCCTATCAACATTCGAGCTGGTATCTTCACAGGTGAGGTGGTTATGTTACGAACACTCACTGAGGCAATTCCCATGATTCCTCTGCAAGGCCTTCAAAGGGACCACTTCAGGAATTATCTCTATTCCCTTGTCTTTCTTCTGTTGGTCAGCTTCGAGGACGATAAAGGGGCCTGGTTGCTTCCAAGTAAGCTTAACGGACGCCCTCAAACAGGCCACTTCCCCTGGCTGCAGCACTCTCTCTCTCCTGCCAAAACGCCAGATTTTTCCCACTTCTTCAGCTGGTACCTTCTGTTCTTGTACAAGGCGCTGGTAAGCCTGTCTCAGCATGGGGTGCACACCTGAAGTTGAAGCATTTTGTCCCTGAGCCAGAGATGTTAGTAGTCTCCTGACCAGGTCAGTGTTGGTCCCTATAAAGGAACTTTTGCTAGCCCCTGGTGGGCGAGGGCAGATCACTGCCAAAGTGTCAAAAGTCTCTGCTTTTCCAGCCACCGAGGGGTCAAAAGACAGCTTGACTGATAGGTAGCAATCATAGGGGAAGCTCTGAGTCCCAATGCCCCATATCTCCAACTCTTCTAACTTCTGCAACGGAAAGTGTTTCAGGTGCTTGTCATAGAAGTCTCGGTATAGTAGAGTCACTTGAGCTCCAGTATCCAGGGGGGCCTTGGTGTAAATCCCTTCTACTTGGACAGGGACAACTGGAGAGGGCCCCACTAAGATGGCAGGAAACTTCCGGGGGAAGGCCTGTTTGGCTCTTCAGTGGTTTGGATCCTCACTCCTTTTTTTCCATTCTGACCCGGGTTTGACCTCTGTTGGGTCTGGTGTGCATTGACTCTCCGCCCCCGGGCATGTTGGATCAAAGGGCGTGGGACACTGGGTCGCTCAGAGGCAACAACGGGGGCCCTCTGCAAGGGTCTGGACCCCCGAGGCTGTCTCCTCGCGTCGTTGATTTTTATGGAGTTAGCTGATGTTGGTGGGCACCCGGTTGACTCCTTCACCGGGGGCCCTCTGGAGTTTTCCGCTGGCTTTCGGTACTGTGCTGCAGCTTTCTCTGGACTTGGGCATACTTCTCGAAAATGTCCGACTCCTCCACAGTTGAAGCAGGTCAACAGTTTCCTTTGCTTTTGCACTTGGGCAACATTAGAACTTGGAAATTTCTTGGGTTCCTCTGAAACTGTTTCACTGGATAGAGCAGTGGGTTGGCTGGTCAACAAGGACATCATCTCTATCAGCTGTGACACTTGTGTCTTTAGGAGCTCGACCTGAGTGTCACAGTCATTGGCATTTATTACCTTGACCCCGGAAGCGGGTTCAGGTTTCTGACTCTTCTTCTTACTGTCCAGCATGACTTCTTCCTCCCTGACTATCCGGATTAGGTCTGGATACTTCAGGATACCACCATCTTGCCGGGTTCTCAACAGAAGGGTAATAGGGTCTAAGGGTTGGGCCCCCCTCTGAACTTGCTTGGCTCTGATCTCATCCACCTTCCGAGGGTCTAGACCCTTCTTCAGCAGGATCTGGTGTATGATCTTGTCCAGACACCTCATGTATTCCGACAACCTCTCTCTGATAGATGAGGTCAGAAACTTTCTCGGTGTGCCCAAATACATCCTGTAAAATGTTCAAGTAGTCCTGGGCAATACAGTCTCGCTTACTGAGTTTCAGGTTGCGAATGGCTTCCAAGGCAGGTCCCTTCAAGCTCTCTGTGATTCTCTGCTTCTTTTTGAGCTTCTGGGATGTCCCATTCATCCAAAGCTTGTGTAGCCTGGTCCAGCCACTCTTCAAAACTGTCTTCTGCTGAAGGTACTAGTTGCCTTCCAGAGAAAACTCTAAGTTTCCTGTAACCAGCTGCTGAGTATGCTGGAGGGTCTCTCTGGCATTTTGCCACAAATTCTCCAAGGACAGCACAGAGCTCTGGCCCAATGGTAGCCAGAGGTGACAGGGCAGGAGCTTTTTGTTTACTAGAGCCAGCTTGGCTGGTTGAGGTAGGGCCTTCTTTTGGGGCCTCTGGGTGTATCACACCAAGTTCTGTCTTGTTGACCAATTTCACACTGGTGCCCTTAAAGTGCCCAGGGATTTCCTGTTTCCACTCCACCAACGCATAGGTATGGGAGGTCCCTTGGTCTGTTTTTACAGCAATCACCCACGCCTTCTTGTCTGGGGACAGTGTCTTCATTGCTTGACATATCTGTTCCTCACCCCAGGACTCTCCTTTAATTTCAATCACCACATTGAAATCTGGGTGGGCATCTTCTTCCTCACACCACTGGATAGCAGCAGCGGAGTCCATCTTGGTGTCCTCTGGGGGTTCCCTCTAGGGGGGGGGGGTTGATTGCAGAGTCGCAGAAATCCTGGACGAGCCCCCACGTGTAGCACTACCCCAGTAGGACCTGCTGGTTATATTTTTGGGTCTGCACTCTGCCTGTCAACCCCTAAAGTTCAGCTCGATCCCCTCCTTGGCACAACTGGACAATAATATGATTTTGGAGCCCAATGGCAACAGGGAACCACAGTAATACCACACAGTAATATATATATATATATTTAAATATTGTTACCTTGGTGCTGGTCACCTGCCCCACAGCTGCAATAGACAGAGTCCCAAACAAGATGTAGCTTAACCAGTGGTAAAGTGTTTACTTGGCAAAAGAATAAAACAATGGTTACACAGACAAGATTGACTACACACAGCTCCCTGCAAAAGTCAATGTGACACAACTGGTACAGAATGTTTCTGCTCCCAGACACAAATAACATGACCTAGGTTCAGATCTGAGGGAGTGTATGGTGGAGGAATCTCCCAATGCAATGGCACCAGCACTGGAACACCTCTCCACCAAGTCCCACACAACTCACCCAAATAGCGAAATAACAAAGTCATGCAAACAGTTATACTGAACATATAAGATCATAAGCTATATGGCTCCCCCTAGTGGACAGTTCCACTGGTGAGTGCCCCGTTGTAGAACTTCCAAAAATAAAGTAAGCGGATGACTGTTCCTTTAAATGTCAGTTAGTCTTCTGCTAGCTTCGTTGGTGCACTTATCTATTTGTATTCCAATAAACAGGGTGAAGAGAAATGACAATCACTTAATGCGTATAGTGTATAGGCGGAACAAACACTAGTTCTTCACAGCCACTGTATCACTCTCAGGTGTAACGTATCCCTACTTGCGGCACTGCAGATGCCAGCAAGTACACGTGGACTTTGGAAACCACCTTACTGCGACCCAGTTAACTTTGTTGATAGGCAAGTGCCTTCTCCCCAAATGAGGCCTTGCCTCGCAGGTACACTCCGTCTGGAACCTCTCCTTGTTCTCAGTCTCTCTGTAACACGAGGCCCCTGGTCCTCCGCGCAGCCGTTTACAAGGTGCCGGTGGATAGGTGACTCCGGATGCTGTGAAGTGTAGACCGATCCCTCTCTGACTCGATCAGCGAGGCTGTCCACAAGGATCCCTCCATCAGGCGATCCTCTCTCTCTGTAACTTTAGGCCCAGGCTTCTCCGGCCTAGGCACGCACACAGCAGGCCTCTTGCCTGTTGAAGATGGCGTCCAGAGAGAGTGGGCCGAGGCCCCGCCTCTCCCTTAAATCAGTTCTCCCAGCAGGCTGCGCGTGGCGCACTGCACTTTGGTAGCACACTGGGGTTTGTGGGTATTGTAGTCTCAATCCAACCCACGGCAATAGAGTCTCTGCCTCTTGCACTACAATGCCCACCATGCTTTGTTCTTAACATGGCAGAACCAAACAACTTTCAAATTATAACACAAAACAAGCACCAGAGGGAGCCAAGTTCCCCATTAGGCATCAATTAGTCTGTTAAGATACAGTCTATAATAACACCTTGCTACACATACTAACAGAAATGTTTTGGGATATGCTCAGATTAAAACACTTATAGCCTTATCTGACTTTTGTACATCCGAGACATATGTTCCTATTTTGCAGCATACCCTAAACTCCCGGAGAACCTTACTGTTTACTTTCAACTGAAAATCTACCTTGCAAATGTTTCAAAACAACTGTCAGACTTGTTTATACAGTTATGTATTCTTTTGTTAACTGATGCAAATCCTCTAAATAAAAAATGTAAAAGAAAGCACACTGAATGCAGGACAGGCCAGTAGCTCAATTGCATATTGAGCAAGTTCTGGCCAGTGGTCCAACCTTAAGACCCAGTAACTCAGTGGATGCTCTGTTGGAAAGGTCTCCAAGTCTGCTCTTGCCCCTAGATATTCCTGCACCATATAATGCAGACGCTGGCGATGGTTGCTGCAACCTATCAGACCTTAGCGCTGAGGACTGAAAAATTGTTTAACCACTTACGGACCTTGCCTGTTTTTCAGATTTGGTGTTTACAAGTTTAAAACTTTTTTTTTGCTAGAAAATTACTTTTAGCGGGCATTTCTCACATCGTATTTGCGCAGCGGTCTTACAAGCGCACTTTTTTTAGAAAAAAATCACCTTTTTTATATTGTGAAAGATAATGTTACGCCGAGTAAATTGATACCCAACATGTCACACTTCAAAATTGCGCCCGCTCTTGGAATGGCGTCATTCCCTTAAAAATCTCCATAGGCGACGTTTAAAAAATTCTACAGGTTGCATCTTTTGAGTTACAGAGGAGGTCTAGGGCTAGAATTTTTGCTCTCGCTCTAACAATTGTGGGGTCACCTCAGTTGTGTGGTTTGAACACCGTTTTCATATGCGGGCGCTACTCACGTATGCTTTCGCTTCTGCGGTCAAGCTCGTCTGGAAAAAAAAAATTCTTATTTATTTTACTTGATTCTATTTATTTTTACACTGTTTTAAAAAAAATTAAAAATGGATCACTTTTATTCCTATTACAAGGAATGTAAACATCCCTTGTAATAGAAAAAAGCATGACAGGTCCTCTTAAATATGAGATCTGGTGTCAAAAAGACCTCAGATCTAATTTTTACACTAAAATGCAATAAAAAAAAAAAAAAAAAAAAGTCATTTGAAAAAATGACGAAAAAAAATGTCCCTTTAAGACGTATGGGCGGAGCTGACATTTTGACATCAGCGCCGCCCTGCTATGGTATGGAGACGAGTGGGAGGCATCTTCCCCTCACTCTTATCCATACCACAGAGGGAGAAGGACCCGATCGCCTGCGCCGCTACCGACAGCTTCGGTAAGCGGCGGAGGGCGCGGGAGAGCGGCTGGAGGGGGGGCCCTCTCCCGCTGCCGATAACGGTGATCTCGTGGCGATTCTGCCGCAGAGACCACCATTATCGTAAACAGGACCGCTCACTGAAGAGATGGATATCTTGGTTGTGGCAGCAGCTGCTGCTGTTACCGAGATATCCATCTTTAAAAAAATTACGTGTATACAGGTCCTTCTCAAAAAATTAGCATATTGTGATAAAGTTCATTATTTTCTGTAATGTACTGATAAACATTAGACTTTCATATATTTTAGATTCATTACACACAACTGAAGTAGTTCAAGCCTTTTCTTGTTTTAATATTGATGATTTTGGCATACAGCTCATGAAAACCCAAAATTCCTATCTCAAAAAATTAGCATATCATGAAAAGGTTCTCTAAACGAGCTATTAACCTAATCATCTGAATCAACTAATTAACTCTAAACACCTGCAAAAGATTCCTGAGGCTTTTAAAAACTCCCAGCCTGGTTCATTATTCAAAACCGCAATCATGGGTAAGACTGCCGACCTGACTGCTGTCCAGAAGGCCATCATTGACACCCTCAAGCAAGAGGGTAAGACACAGAAAGAAATTTCTGAACGAATAGGCTGTTCCCAGAGTGCTATATCAAGGCACCTCAGTGGGAAGTCTGTGGGAAGGAAAAAATGTGGCAGAAAACGCTGCACAACGAGAAGAGGTGACCGGACCCTGAAGAAGATTGTGGAGAAGGACCGATTCCAGACATTGGAGGACCTGCGGAAGCAATGGACTGAGTCTGGAGTAGAAACATCCAGAGCCACCGTGAACAGGCGTGTGCAGGAAATGGGCTACAGGTGCCGCATTCCCCAGGTCAAGCCACTTTTGAACCAGAAACAGCGGCAGAAGCGCCTGACCTGGGCTACAGAGAAGCAGCACTGGACTGTTGCTCAGTGGTCCAAAGTACATTCGGAAATCAAGGTGCCAGAGTCTGGAGGAAGACTGGGGAGAGGGAAATGCCAAAATGCCTGAAGTCCAGTGTCAAGTACCCACAGTCAGTGATGGTCTGGGGTGCCATGTCAGCTGCTGGTGTTGGTCCACTGTGTTTTATCAAGGGCAGGGTCAATGCAGCTAGCTATCAGGAGATTTTGGAGCACTTCATGCTTCCATCTGCTGAAAAGCTTTATGGAGATGAAGATTTCATTTTTCAGCACGACCTGGCACCTGCTCACAGTGCCAAAACCACTGGTAAATGGTTTACTGACCATGGTATTACTGTGCTCAATTGGCCTGCCAACTCTCCTGACCTGAACCCCATAGAGAATCTGTGGGATATTGGGAAGAGAAAGTTGGGAGACGCAAGACCCAACACTCTGGATGAGCTTAAGGCCGCTATCGAAGCATCCTGGGCCTCCATAACACCTCAGCAGTGCCACAGGCTGGTTGCCTCCATGCCACGCCGCATTGAAGCAGTCATTTCTGCAAAAGGATTCCCGACCAAGTATTGAGTGCATAACTGAACATAATTATTTGAAGGTTGACTTTTTTTGTATTAAAAACACTTTTCTTTTATTGGTCGGATGAAATATGCTAATTTTTTGAGATAGGATTTTTGGGTTTTCATGAGCTGTATGCCAAAATCATCAATATTAAAACAAGAAAAGGCTTGAACTACTTCAGTTGTGTGTAATGAATCTAAAATATATGAAAGTCTAATGTTTATCAGTACATTACAGAAAATAATGAACTTTATCACAATATGCTAATTTTTTGAGAAGGACCTGTATACAGTGAGCGGTCCTTAAGTGGTTAAAGGCAACGGTCAGCCGGCCACCTCTCTTCCTCTGACCGAACAAAGCCTCAGAAACACGTTGTCCAGCACCAGGAAATAGTAACCTCCCAGGGTCTGGAAATGCGTTACACACGCTTTTCTTCAAGGCCTCCTGAAGATGTTTCATCCTCTGCGAAGGCAGGATGAGTTCTGCAACCTTACCCTTGTAACGTGGATCAAGAAGGATTGCCAGCAAGTAATGATCCCTGGCCTTAATACCACAAATCCTAGGGTCCTTTCACAGGCTTTGCAGAATCAGGGAGGCCATGCAGCGTAAGTTTGCTGAGGCATTCGATTCTGAGTCCTCTGGGTCACTAAGGATCACATTATCCATAACTACCTCCTCCCAGCCACATACAACTCCTTGGGTTTTTGAGGACTGAAAACCATCCTTTGAAGACTGCTGCGTGTTATCCTCGACATCCATGCTGACACAATCCTTCTCTTCTTCCTGTGTGTTTGGCGGACCCGCAGGAATGCTATCTAGATAAAGGGGGCCTTGAGAGGAAAGGAAGTCCTCCTCTTCCTCCCGCTGTTCTGCCTCAAGTGCCCTGTCCATGATTCCACAAAGTGTGTGCTCCAGCAGGAAGAGTAGAGGGACAGTGTCACTGATGCATACATTGTCGCTGCTCACCATCCTTGTGGCCTCCTCAAATGGTGACAGGACAGTGCATGCATCCTTGATCAGTAGCCACTGGCGTGGCGAAAAGAAGCCAAGCTCCCCTGACCTTGTCCTGGTGCCATACTAACACGGGTACTCATTGATTGCCCTCTGCAGCATTGCCAATGTTGAGTTCCACCTGGTGGGCAAGTCACAAATGAGGCGGTTGATGGGCAGGTTGCATTCCCTTTGAATGTCAGCCATCCAAACACTGGCATTGTATGACCGGCGGAAATGACCACAGACTTTTCTGGCCTGCCTCAGGAGATCTTGTAAGCCTGGGTACTTGGTCAATAAACGCTTCACCACCAAATTCAGGATGTGTGCCAAACATGGAACATTGGTCAAGTGTCCCTGTTGGAGGGCGCAGAGAAGGTTGGTGCCATTGTCGCATAAACCATTCCTGGCTAAAGCTGGCTTGTAGTCAACCACCTCTGAGCCTGCCCTTGCAGAGCTGACAGAATCTCTGCCCCAGTGTGGCTCCTGTTCCCTAGGCAGACCAACTCAAGCACCACATGACATCTTTTTGCCTGACTGCTTGCGTATCCCCTTGAGCGTTTAGGGATCACTGCTGGTTCAGAGGACAATTCTGCAGAAGAGTCCATAGAGGAAGAAGAAGAGGAGGGAGGGAAGCATACAGATGTTGTGGCAGAATCACCACTAGCTTTTTGGAGGTGTGGTGGCGGAACAAGCTCCAATACTGAACCCTGTCCTGCATCCTTCCCAGCTGCAAGCAGAGTTACCCAGTGCGCGGTGAAGGAAAAGTAACGTCCCTGCCCATGCCTGCTGGACCATGAGTCAGCGGTAATATGAACCTTACTGCTCACCGCCCTGTCCAACGAAGCCAAAACATTGCTTTCCACATGGCAGTAGAGAGCCAGAATGGCCTTAAGTGAAAAGAAACAGTAAAAGGGGGTTTTTGGGACTTTAAATGAGACGCATGATAACATGCATCTCCATCCCTGTTCAGGTACATAAAGAAAGAGGGTCGGGACTTTAAATGAGGTGTGTATATTGTGGCTAATCGAAGGAGTCAATATGAAACATGAACAAGTATTTATTTGTTTGCCATGATTGAGTAGGTACATGGCAGACAGTACATGCAATAATGGCACATAATATAACAAATCATGTATCCAAATAATTTACATGTTAAAAACATAGATAGATTATACAATGTTATTGTCCTCAATAAAAAAAGGTCAATATAATAGAACAGTTATAATTAGGGATATATAAAACAGTGATGGTGTTAGCGCTGTAATAAACAAAGGAAGAGTGAAAAACAATGTGACTGATAACACACTGAATCTTGATACTAAAAATGCCTCGTGAACAGTGCACTAATAAATCTTATGCATGGCTGTATAGTACATAGACAATGAAACAAGTGAAAAAGTTTTGTGAATGAATGGATGTATGCAGCCCACCCCATCCACTCACTCTTATTCCTAGCAAAGGAAATAAGTGACAATCCAAACGTGATGTGTCCAAATCACAAAAGTAAACGTGTCCTGGAAGTGACTTCAGTAAAATATATTTAAAAAAATATATAAAAAATTCAAGGGAAATATGATCCAAATAAATCCAAACAAGTGTAACATCCAATTGTGGAGTGGCTCCCACCACCAAGGTGAAATAATGTAGATTAACACACGTTGTGTAGTGCTCCAAACTTTTTTGCTTTAGTGATACACCTCTGTGCCTATGAGCAGCTCACCTTATCGCTAGTCACAAACAGCATAGACAGGTCACAGGGTGTTGTTTAAACTGGTATAGTTTGCCGAGCAGTGGTTCTTTTTAAACAGTGGTAGTCTCTCTCCTGTTGCTGCAATCCTCTTAGATGTCACATGTAAACCATAAAAAGAAAACAATCATGGTGTAGCTCCGATCCTACACAGAGACAGATGCACATGCCGGGAATGCACTCACTTTTTTAAAAAGGCTATGGGAGTATCTCCACGAGCGCTGAACTCGTCGTCTTTCTATGTGCGTGTGGCTTTGTGCGGGTCCCGATGCAACAATGGATCTTCAATGAGCACAGTGCTCGGTATTGTTTAAAGAAAAAGAAAGGCAGACATCGCATAATCCCGTTTACCGGATGATTTAATGAAACACACAATAGTAAAAACACTCACTTTTTAACAGGTAAAATAGCATAAGGTATCCTACGAACGCCTCGCTTGTCTACCTGCTCAGGTCCTGGTGTGCCAGCAAGCTCTAATCCCTACGCATATTGTCACGTGACTTCATCAGGGGAATGATGGGACTGTGACGTCATACGGGGGCGGGGTCAGTGGGTGGCATCACCCAGTGACCACGCCCCATGCCAATATATGTCGATACGCTCCGCGGACACAGCATTGTAGCGGCAGACAATGACGAGGCAACATCGGGCGGAGAGAAGAGAGAAGAAGACAACGATGAAGACCGGGACCCCGCTAGCAAAAGAGCTGGAAGAAGATAGCGGGGCGCCCGGCAGAAAGACCCCCGAAGTCGGAAGAAGACCCCCAGAGCTGCCTAATAAATTACTTTAAAACTTTGTGTTTTTTATTGACTTTTTTTTGCCACCAGGTGAATGGGTAGGGGTATGATGTACCCCATACTCATTCACATAGGGTGGGGGGGCCGGGATCTGGGGGCCCCCTTATTAAAGGGGGCTCCTGGATTCCGAAAAGCCCCCCGCCCGCAGACCCTGACAACCAACGGCCAGGGTTGTCAGGAAGAGGCCCTTTTCCCCATCAACATGGGGGCATGTGCTTTGGGGTGGGGGAGCGCAGGGCGTCCCCTGCCCCAAAGCACCCACCCCCCCATGTTGAGGGCATGCGGCCTGGTACGGTTCAGGAGGGGGGCGCGCTCGCTTTCCTGACCTGCCGGGCTGCGTGCTCACATAAGGGTCTGGTATGGATTTTGGGGGGACCGGCATAGGGGGTTTCCCTTAAAATGCATACCAGACCTAAGGGCCTGGTATGCTCCTGGAGGGGAACCCATGCCGGTTTTTTCTTTAAAATTTGGCGTGGAGTTCCCCTTCATGATTTATACCAAACACGGGGGACAGCGAGCGCGAGGCTTGCAGTACCCTGTCGCCGAGAACCAGCGCGATGGCATCGCGTTGGAGACATTCTCGGGCAGGTAGTCACCTCTAGGACACGACTTGAGCGGCTGATTCACGCTCAAGTCGTGTCCAAGTTGCCTCGCAAAGTCGCGCTGTCCCTCTGTCAACCGGCACACGAGTCGCCCCGCAAGTCGGATCGTCTTCTTTCGACTTCCCGGGCGACCTCTATTAAAATCAATGGGCTCCCATAGGGAACCATTCATTTTCAATAGAGCGCCGCTGACATTTTTATTTGCTATAGCAGTGCGCCGCCGGTTCATGCACCAATTAAGGTATGAACCGGCGCAGCGCACTGTTGATAGTAAATCACCCCCACACTGTTTTGTCAGTCTTTAAAAAGCTAAAGCCAAAGTCTGTACAATTGGTTTTATTATGATATGTGTTTAAGAATAGATTCATTCTAAATTTAAAAGTCTTGACTAAATTATAAAGTTACATGCATAGTATAACATTTTAGTTAGAAGGTCTGTTTGTTTTGAGAAGAAATCATCTACTAAGGTAAACACAATTGTTTACACAAGTCCGTGAAGTCACGGAAAGATATTCATTAAATTACCAAGTCTTTAATATACCCAGTATCATCCAAGTATTGAAATGTGGTATTTTGGGGGGCGCATTCGCGGAGTCTAGCGGTGCGGTAATGCAGAGCTAGAGCTCCGTACCATTCGGGAGGAGAGCCGTTATTAACCGATAACCCGCAAGTATTCTGACACATACTCGGGGTAGAACTAACACCAGGGACCTTACTGGTCAATTTTGGGGCTCAGAGAGGCAGCAGTACTAAAATGAAAAATCCTCTCATGAAAGCTTCAAAGGGGAAAGCCGTGGCTAAAATGGCGCCGCCCCCCACTTCATTCACAGCATCTAGGCGCTCACATAATCTAAGCCTGCCACAACCTATATCCCCAGCAGATTCTGACAGTGATTTATTCACTTCATAAGACTCTCCTCAGACCCCTCAGATAACCCCAGCCTTGTTTAAGCAATTGGAAAATATGCTTCATAAGGCACTGAAACAGACTTCAGAACAAATTACATCCAACCTCACAAGAGAGATAAGAGAAATTGGCAAATGCATGACTGCTTTGGAGATTAAAACTGGAGACCTAGAACTCCTTTTGGAATTAGAAAACCTCAAAGTGGAAAATGTATTGCTCCACAAAAAACTGTAGGACCATAAGAACAGGGACAGGAGGTCTAACTTGCGTATTAGGGGTATTCCTGAAACAATCATTGACCTCCAATCTACTATATCCGCACTGTTCCAGGAATTACAACCAGTTATTCCCATTGAGAGATTAGAATTTGACAGAATCCATCGGGCACTTGCCGCAAAAAAAGCTGACGGCCCCCCACGAGACGTCATAGTGAAATTACACTATTACCGTACTAAAGAGCAGCTTTTAGCATCGCCCAGGGACAAAAAACAACTGAACTTTCAAGGAAATGACTACCAACTGTTTGCGGATTTGTCCCAAACCACAATTGCTAAAAGGAGACCATTGAAACCCCTCCTTCAGGAACTGCAACGTCAAAACATCACATACCAATGGGGGTTCTCTTTCTCTTTACGCTTTGCTTACAAAGGGAAAAGATACACTAGCAGAGCTTATGAGGAACTTCAACAAACACTCATAGACCTTAATTTAATGGATCCAGACCCACGAAATATCCCATCGCATAGCAGATCAACACCCCACTCATCCAAAGTAACCCACTCTCAACCAAATCTGAATAATGGAAATCATCCATCCCACAAGAGAAGTCGCTACACATCACCTTCTTAGGAAAGAGAAGACTCAATGGACTGAAAAGAAGTCTAAAAACATTCATCTGGCATATGCCTTACCCTGCTAACAGTCTTTTTAAAGACTTGTTGTGCAACATACTGCACTTACTAACTAGTTAATGCACAATACCAGGCTTTGCCATACAAAGAGTTTTATCTTACTCTTTGCTCCCCAAAATTGCATGCACAATGTTTGCTCAAATTTTCTTTTAGTTCAGTATAAGTTTCAAGTTTTGTTTACTATCACTAAAATAGAAGCTCTAAATCCTTTATATAGCATACAGTATCCTACAAGGCTATTAGATTTAGATTTCCTGATTCTACATAAGAGACTTGTATACAAGTCCTACTGATACCCATTAGATTTATTAAAAACATAGGTCTTACTTCTTCTACTAGTTCTCCTTTCTCCTTTTTCAAATGCCAAATAAAGGTAGATCTTAGAATACCAAGTGGGAATCAATATAACAACAATATTATTCTCTTTAGGAGATTTTTATTTTATTTATTTTTTCAGTATTTCTCCCAGACATAACTTTAGATACACCCCCTATATTTAAAAGGGGGGCCTTCAGACCCTACTTTACCCTTAACCCTTTTCACCACTCTTGAAGTTTAAGTCACCTCCCTACCAGGATATCTTGGGATAACCTGGCGCTATCCCATCAATTTCATTACCTTTATGGTCCCTCCCCCAGTGTGTTTATTTACAATATTAGTAGTTTTAACATGAGTAATAAAGTTTATAATATTGTACATTAATGTACTGTTCTTTTCAGTTGGCTCTCCCCCCTTGAACGGGAGATCCGTGCGCCCTACTTAGCCTCCCTCACCCGGCCACATATATTATGTGGAAGTCTGACGGAGACACCATTTCCCCAGTGGGTGATTTTTGCTCCCACTCGCGGGAAACACTTGAATGTGTCTCTATGTCGGTATATATATTATTTTTTTAATTTTTAATCTTTTATTCTTTTCTCTCACTCTAGTACTCATCTTCAATCCTCTCTTTCTTCTCCCCTTCGAGTCCACTTGGATCGCATTGATTGACCTGAATAGCTTAGCAACGGGTAAGTCCCCTTTGTCCATCAGACTACCATGGCACCATTAAACATTCTGTCCCTGAATGTTCAGGGATTAAACATCCCCCAGAAACAAACCAAGGCATTCCGTGCATTTCACGCCAGAAAGGCCCACATTGTTTGCTTACAAGAAACCCACTTCACAAACACTTCCACACCAAAATTTATTTCCAATTTCTATCCAGAAACCTACACGGCCTCGGCTGCCTCCAAACAACGGGGCACCCTCATAGCCTTCCATCGCTCTACCCCATTTACACTTCAATCTCAAGTAAAAGATCCTGAAGGACGTTATTTAATTCTCACCGGACACATTGTTGACACTGCAATAACGGTAGTTTCCTATTATGCACCAAATAAACAACCAAATCCATGTATGTCACATTTACTACAAGTTGTAAATGACCATAAAATGGGAACAGTTATGCTGTGTGGTGACTCTAACCAGGTCCTCCTCCCATTTCTGGATAAATCCCCATACGCACCATCCCAAATTACATCTCAAAAGTCTTTTTCACAAATTTTGTCCAAATATAACTTGGTTGATTCATGGAGAGAAGCTAATCCTACCAAACGGAAATATACATATTACTCCCACCCGCATAAAACATTAACAAGGATTGATCACATATTTCTAACCATAGGTATGCTCCCTGAAATCATTGCAGCAATCCCATGGTCCGATCATAATGCAGTACTTACTTCCATCAAATCAGTATTACCCAAAGGCCACGACCCCACTTGGAATCTGCCAGACATCCTACTCAAACACCCCTGCCATCGCCAATCCATTGAACAAGCCATCAAAGAGTATATAACCCTCAATTCTAGCCCAGAAATTAGTACACTAAAGCCCCGTACACACGATCGGTTTGACTGATGAAAACCGTCCGATGGATGGTTTTCATCAGACCAACCGATCGTGTATGGTACCCATCGGTCTTTTTTCCATCGTTTGTAAAAAATAGAACTTGTTTTAAAATTTTCCGATGGATAAAAAACCGATGGGAATTTCCGATCGTCTATGGGCAAGTCCATCGGATCAAAAACCCACGCATGCTCAGAATCAAGTCGACGCATGCTCAGAAGCATTAAACTTCATTTTTCTCGGCTCATCGGAGTGTTTTACGTCACCGCGTTTGGAACGGTCGGTTTTTTGACTGATGGTGTGTGGGCAAGACTGATGGAAAACAGTTTCATCGGATATCCGATGGACAAATCTATCGGACGAAAATCCATAGGTTATCCGATCGTGTGTACGGGGCTTGACTCTCTGGGAAGCCCATAAACCAGTTATACGCCACATAATTCAGAAACAATCAGCAATATTTAAACGCGAACGAAAGACCCTAGCTCGTAAACTGGAAAGGGAATTTAATACAGCCTTTATATCTCATCAAGATAATCCATCAACAGTAACAAAATCCCGATTAGACAAAACCCGAGTTGAATACGATTTATTTCTTACTGAAGCAGTGGAAAAATCCTATAAACGTTCAAGACACAACTACTTTATGAAAGCCAATAAATCGGGTACCTATCTTGCACGTACACTCAATTGCCTAAACAAACCCTTCAAACCAATCCGTTTCAAATTAGCAAAAGATGTTTACACATGCAACCCTGACAAAATTGTTAAGAAATTTCATTCCCACCTGTCCTCATTATATACTTCATCTAATAACTTCAACCCGGAAACAGCAGATACATTTTTCTCCGATATAAATTTGCCAGAACTTTCCCTTGACCAAAAGAAATTAATGGAAGAACGTATTACACCTAATGATGTCATCAAGGCCATCAAAGACCTAAAAATTAATAAGAGGCCGGGACCAGATGGCTACTCTGCCTTATATTACAGAACCTATACAGACACATTATCACCTATCTTAGCAGAAGCTTTCAATGTATTATTAGAAGGGAAATCTTTTAGACAAGAAACTTTGACCACCATTATCTGCATGATTCCCAAACCCCTCACTGACGATACCCTATGTACAAATTTTTGCCCAATCTCCCTTCTGAACTTAGACATTAAACTTCTAGACAAAATATTAGCCACAAGATTAAATAATATAATAGGTAAGCTCATCCACAAGGATCAAGTAGGATTCATGCCCAAGCGCCAGGCGAGTAACTGTCGGGCTGTCTTGCTAGCTCACATTGCTAAAAAACGTCATATACCCTCCTGTTTCCTATCCCTGGATCTAAAAAAAGCTTTTGATTCCATATCATGGCCTTACCTTCACTACACATTGAAAAGATGGGGCTTTGGCCCTCACTTCCTAACATGGATCAAAGCGCTTTACAACAAACCAATTGCATATATTAAATATGCAGGATACAAGTCAAATTCCTTTAATATAGAAAGAGGAATGCGACAGGGATGCCCACTCTCCCCCCTTCTATTCGCCCTCCTAATAGAACCCTTAGTCCAACGTATCCGCACAGATCCGACAATCACAGGCATAGAAACTGCTGGATTCCAACATAAATTATGTCTATTTGCGGATGATATACTCCTTTTTCTGTCATCCCCACAAGTCTTTGGGCCTAACTTACTACCCATTTTAGACAAATTTGCAACGATCTCGGGGCTTACAGTAAATCCTAAAAAATCCAGGGCCCTAGATAAAGGGATTTTTATAACAGCTTACCTGTAAAATCCTTTTCTTGGAGTACATCACGGGACACAGAGCGACTTAGTCATTACTAATGGGTTATATAGTTTACCTTCAGGTGTTGGCACTGGCCAATTCCAAACCGGAAGTACCCTCCCCTATATAAGCCCCTCCCACCCGGGAGCACCTCAGTTTTGTAGCCAAGCAATAAGTGTCCCAAAAAGAGGGGTGGGAGCTCTGTGTCCCGTGATGTACTCCAAGAAAAGGATTTTACAGGTAAGCTGTTATAAAAATCCCTTTTTCTTTTTCGTACATCACGGGACACAGAGCGACTTAGTCATTACTAATGGGACGTCCCAAAGCAATGCCAAATGAGGGGGGGGTACATAAGCTGGGCGCCATCAGGCATGAGGATCTTTTGCGGCCTGCAACACACTGCGCCCAAAGGCGACATCCTCCTGACTTCTAACGTCTACCTGATAGAATCTAGTAAACGTGTGTACCGAAGACCATGTTGCGGCCTTACATACTTGAGCCAGGGAGGCCTGGTGATGCACTGCCCATGAAGTTCCAACCGCTCTTGTGGAGTGCGCCCTAACTTTGAACGGAGGCGGTCTCTTTCTCAAGCCATAGGCTTGTATTATGACCTGTCGAATCCACTTGGCTAAAGTAGATTTTGATGCTGCCTGACCCCTTCTGGGGCCTTCCGGCAGAACAAACAAAGAATCCGTTCTGCGAATCTGAGCAGTGGCTTTTAGATAAGCTTTAACTGCTCTTACTACATCCAAAGAATGTAATAACTTTTCCTCTACTGAGCTAGGTTTGGGGAAAAAAGAAGGAAGAACCACATCTTGGTTCAAATGAAACCTCGATACCACCTTAGGAAGAAAGGCTGGATGAGGACGTAATACTACTCTGTCCTTATGGACAACCAGATATGGCTCCTTACAGGACATAGCTGCTAATTCCGACACTCTTTTAGCCGAACAAATGGCTACTAAGAAAACCAATTTCCTGGTGAGAAGAACCAAGGAAATGTGTTGTAATGGTTCAAACGGTTGTTTCTGTAGAACCGACAGCACCAGGTTTAAGTCCCAAGGACATATGGGAATACTAACCGGAGGGCTAATACGCATCACTCCTTGTATAAAGGCTTTGACTAGTGAATGCGAAGCCAAGGGCCTTTGAAAAAATATTGACAAGGCCGAAATCTGACCCTTGATAGTACTCAAGGCCAGCTTCCTATCTACAGCCCACTGTAGGAAGTCCAGAATCCTCCCTATCATGTACTTACGTGGATGCCATTTCTTGGTCTCACACCACGTAATGTACGCTTTCCAGATCCTATAATAGATCTGCCTGGATACCGGTTTCCTGGCATTGATCATGGTAGATACCACAGAATTAGAGAGCCCTCTCTTTTTCAGAATGTGGGCCTCAATAGCCAGGCCGTCAAACCTAGGGCTGGTAAGGAAGGGTGGTATATCGGTCCTTGCGACAGCAGGTCCGGACGAAGTGGGAGGGTCCACGGACTCCTCACTGACATTTTTACAATTTCCGCGTACCATGCCCTTCGGGGCCACGCTGGAGCCACCAGAATCACTGGTTTCTTTTCTACCCTGATTCTGCGGAGTAATCGCGGTAACAATTGTGGCGGTGGGAATGCATATATCAGCTTGAACCGATCCCAAGG
Source organism: Rana muscosa (assembly GCA_029206835.1). NCBI lineage: Eukaryota > Metazoa > Chordata > Amphibia > Anura > Ranidae > Rana > Rana muscosa. The sequence goes on from CM055120.1 coordinate 165,442,569, forward strand.
GAACACTAGGGCATCCGAGCCGCAAGCTAGGGGATCCCTTGTGCGAGACACAAACCTGTCCACCTTTGCGTTGAATCTGGATGCTAGCAGATCTACATCCGGTGTTCCCCACCGCTGGCATATTGCCTGGAAAACCTCGGGGTGAAGAGACCATTCCCCCGGGCATAATTGTTGGCGACTTAGAAAGTCCGCTCTCCAATTTTCCACTCCTGGGATGAAAACCGCGGATATGGCTGGGACATATCTTTCTGCCCACTCCAGGATGCAATTTGCTTCCTTCTGGGCTGCACGACTTTTGGTGCCACCCTGATGATTGATATATGCCACTGCCGTGGCATTGTCTGATTGAATTCTGACAGGGGACCCCTGGAGTTTGGATGTCCATGCTACTAGGGCATACCGGGCTGCTCGTATCTCTAAGAGATTGATGGGCAGGGCCTTTTCTGCTTCTGACCACCTGCCCTGGAGACCATTGCTCCAGCACTGCCCCCCAGCCGATGAGGCTGGCATCTGTAGTGACCACCTTCCAAGAAACCGGACTGAAGGGTTTCCCTCTTTCCAGATTCTGGGGCACCAACCACCAATGGAGGCTCTTGCGAACGGAAGGGGACAGGGACATTGGTAAGTCTAAAGCCTGAACTTTTTTGTTCCAGGCTGACAGTATGGCCCTTTGCAAATTCCTTGAATGGAATTGACCGTAGGGTACCGCTTCGAATGAAGCCACCATCTTTCCCAGCAGCCTCATGCAGAGACGTATGGATGGTTTTCTTTTTGTACCCACTAAGTGGGTCAAATTTCTTAAAGACGACACCTTCTCTGGAGGTAAGAAAATCTTTCTCTGATTTGAATCCAGCCTTAGCCCTAAGTATTCCAGACTTTTGACTGGTCTTAGAGCTGACTTGTCCCGGTTGATAATCCAACCGTGATATTCCAGATACTCGATTGTCTTGTGAATAGCTACTTCCAGCTTTTCCACTGAGTGGTCTATTAGTAGCAGGTCGTCTAGATATGCCATTATCGTTACACCCTGTGTTCTTAGATTGGCCAATAATGGGGCCAGAATTTTTGTGAACACTCGTGGTGCTGTGGCCAGACCGAAAGGTAAGGCTCTGAACTGAAAATGGCGCCCTTCTACTGCAAAGCGTAGAAATTTCTGATGGGCCGGAAAGATGGGAATATGCAGATAAGCATCCCTTATGTCGATCGAGGCTAGCCATTCCTGCCCTTGTAGGGCGGTGGCCACTGATCGGATCGACTCCATCCGAAAGGTCCTGATATTTAGGAACTTGTTTAGCCCTTTTAGATTTAATATGGGCCTCACGTCCCCATTTGGTCTGGGGACTGTGAAAAGGTTCGAGTAAAACCCGAATCCGCTTTCTTCCAGGGGAACCTTCATGATTACCCCTTGGAGCAATAGTTGTTCTAGTGCCAGAAGGAGGGATCCTCTCTTTTGGGGATCTCTTGGCACGTTTGACCTCATAAATTGGGCAGGAGGAGTGCCTTTTAACTCCAGCTTGTATCCCAGACTTACTGCGGAGAGCACCCATCTGTCTCTGATGGTGTCCCGCCAGGTCTCTGTGAACAACTGAAGTCTTCCCCCCACCCGATTGAGCGGGGGCAATACTTCATGCCTTAGGGGGAGGTTTTGTACCTCTCTTGATCCAGGGCTTCTTGTTACCCTGTGATTGTCCCTGATTTCTGCCCCCTGAATTTGACCGCGGAGGCCGTCGGAACTGCTTCCCAGCCGATGTGCCCGGGACTGGAGAGGTAGGCCTCTTAAAAGAAGGACTTCTACCCTTGTTCTTAACCGGTAAGAGTGAACTTTTACCGGCAGAAATTTTCTGGATATATTTGTCCAGATCTTCTCCAAATAAGCGTTCTCCATGAAATGGGAAGCTAACCAGCAGTTTTTTACAGGGAGCTTCAGCAGACCAGTTTTTGAGCCACAGAAGCCTACGCATATGTACTATAGACAGCGTAAAGCGGGAGGCCTGTTGGATTGTATCCTTTATGGCGTCCACCGCAAAACACAAGGCTCTAGGCAGGTCAGCTAGGGCATGAGCCTGCTGATCTGGTAAGTCCCTTAAGACTTGTTTCAACTGATCTTTCACTGCTTGGCAGACTCCAATCGCTGCTACCGCAGGTTGTGTCACCATACTTGCTGTAGAGAAAGCAGATTTTAGTAAAGACTCCAATTTTTTATCTATTGGGTCTTTGAACATTGGAACATTATCTACTGGACATGTCAGTGATTTGTTAACAGAAGAGATGGCTGCGTCCACTATAGGGACCCTCCATTTTCTTATGAACTTATCCTCCATGGGATAGATCACCGGAAATCTCTTAGGGGGAGCAAATATTTTATCAGGATGCTCCCAATCCTGGTAAATAAGCCCTTCTAATAAAGGGTGGATTGGGAAGGAACAGACCGCCTGGGGAGCTTTTAGCGACCCCAGCGAGGAAACCGTAGTGGATGGTGGTTCCGCCAGAGGCATTTTAAATGCTGATCGGACCATGTTAGTCAGAGACTGAACCCATAATCTTTCAGCCTGAGAAGCTGAGAAAAGGTTCTTCCACTGTTGATTCCTCTATAAGTGAATCAACCTCATCCTGATCCCCTTCAGGTAGGTCGATCTCTGTGTGGGGCTGTTCCTCCACTAACAGGCACTCTGAAGGAGGAGACGGAGATCGGACGCGCTTTTCCTGTGACAGGGAAGCAGCAATCAATGCTGTTAATCTCTCTTCCAATCCTCCCAGAGTTGAGGATAAAACCTCCTCTGTTATATATACAGGAGCAGGTGGACTGGGGACAGCCGCAGCACCAGGCATTCCTGCGGGGTTTCTACGGCTACTGACCTCTGCATTCTCAGGGGAGATTGGTGCAGTGCAAGCATGCCCAATATCCTCAGAGCCCGATGGAGACCCCTTTGGCTTCCTGGAAGATCTATTTCCGGAGCGTCTGGACGACATATCCTTTAAGCACAAAGCTGAGGTATTCCCGTCGTCATACACCAATTTTTGCTGGTAATAGTCTAACACAGGTGCTGCTATATACCAGCTGGTGTCCACTAAAGTGCCTTTCTATGGGGATGCCTGCATCAACCGCCTCTGTGTGCCACTGTTTGTTGCTAGCTCTGTTTGCATGCAGCTGACACTTGTACTGTGTCTTTTACCATGCTGGGACGCCCGCACATGCGCAGAAGCGCCGCGGCGCGCATCGAGCGTCATCCACCCGCCCCGCCCCTTTTTTTTTCATAGGAGGCGCGTGCACGCGCCCGCGCGCGCGCCCGTGCGCCAATGGCGCCCTTTTCGAAAACCAACAGAGGACTAGGAGCCAGGGCCCTTTTTGCCGGAGGGCCTGTGCGGTGGATGAACGCAGCAACAGGGCAGAGGAAGTGGATTCCCTCAGAGAAACTTACCAGCTGCCTGGATCTTTTGAGTTGAGAAAACCAAAGATCCACATTTACAAGAAAAATGGACTACAGCGGCCTCTAGTGGTTTAACACAGGTACCGCGGTCCCTGTTTTTTTTTTTTTTTCTTGACTACTATTAAAATTTTACATTTTCAGTAGATATAGGCAAACACAGATATTTAGCGGGAATACCGTTAGGTAACAGACAGAAAGACAAATTAGGCTTGGGGGTCCCCCAATAGAACCAAGTTCCTGAGGGCCCCCACTTACCTGATCCCCGCCGCAGGACTTTGTTTGGTCCACAAAAGTCCAAACTTCACCTATCACGGCAGGCATTGTAATTAAACCTTCAGGGACCGGGTTCCCAAGGATTCCACTCCCCTGGACCTGTATAGCACCCTGCACAGACAGCGTCTTGGTCGTGGGTATGACCAGAGCTCTGGATCCCAGGGTCCAGCCCTCCTAAGAGAAGCATTACAGGCAAAACCTTGCTCTTCTGCTGCAAGGCCCGGGTACCGACCGTTTAGCTATGAAGCTTTTTTGGTGGGATCCGGAACAGCTTACTAAGGCCCAAAAGAACCTGTACGCAAGCCCAGTGAAAACACATGTTACTCTTTGGCCAACACCTTAGACACTGGCAAAAAACTGAGGTGCTCCCGGGTGGGAGGGGCTTATATAGGGGAGGGTACTTCCGGTTTGGAATTGGCCAGTGCCAACACCTGAAGGTAAACTATATAACCCATTAGTAATGACTAAGTCGCTCTGTGTCCCGTGATGTACGAAAAAGAAATATCTCTCTCCAAATTGGAATCAGACTCGGCCAAAAATGCACTTCCTTTTATATGGACTGAGAGGTCGATCCCCTACCTAGGGATCCACCTGACGGCCTCATATTCAGATCTTTTTGCAGCAAACTATCCCCCACTCCTCAAACAAATAACAATACTTTTACAACAATGGACACATCTCCCAATTTCATGGATAGGCAAAATTAATACCGTTAAAATGACAATTCTCCCAAAACGACTTTATTTATTTAGAGTTTTACCGATTCCTATCCCTACTTACTATCTTAGAATACTCCAAAGACGAACATTAACATATGTCTGGGGCTCCAAGAAACCCTGCGTATCATCACATACACTACACCTACCAAAACTCAAAGGAGGCTTTGGGTTTCCGAACTTCGCTAACTATTATAGAGCCGCACATATTGCTAGCCTCACTAAATATCATGCCACAAATGACATACCCCTATGGGTAATAATAGAAGCAGCAGAATGTGACCCTCTTTCCACTTCCAACCTATTATGGCTCCTACCTAAAGAACGGAAAACCCTGAGTAACCCCATTACTAAACACTTCTTAAATATATTGGACAAACTTAGAGTTAAACATCAGTTACAATCTTCTCACAATCCTCTCTTGTCATTCTTGAAAAACCCTGCTTTCTACCAAGCATGGGTCTCTCCTAAGTCATTTAAGGTCTGGAATTCATTGAATATTACTCGGCTTAGCAATTTAACTTCTCCATCATCCTTCCATACATTTCCTATCCTCTGTGACACCTATAATTTACCAAATTCCGAACTTTTCAGATACCTCCAAATTAAAAATTTCTACGCACCTTTGTTAGATACAGATATTCCCTTAACCCAACGTACAAATTTTGAATCTGCATGCCTGAAAGATCCCCACCTAAGAGGCATTATATCTTCTATATACTCCCACATTTCCACTTTTCCCGGTTCAGATAAACCACCTCATGTAAATGGGAGGAGGACCTGAAAAGAACACTGGATATGGCTGATTGGTCCAAAATATGGTCTGTAATAAAGTCTTCCTCACCAAATATCCTGGCGGTTGAAACCAACTACAAAGTTTTGACCCGTTGGTACCTCGTTCCCTCCAGGCTGGCCAAATTCACACCTAACCAAACAGGCCAATGCTTTCGGGGCTCTCCTGATCCGGGCACCCACTTACATATATGGTGGTCCTGCCTGTTGGTACAATTATATTGGAAACGGATATTTGAAACCGCCTCCAGGATATTTGGCTTCACTATACAACCAGACCAAGTCACAGCCTTACTCAATCTAAAACCAGATTTCATTACACATAAACAATTCAAACTCCTCATTCAATTTTTCACAGCAGCTAAACAAACAATAGCAAAGGCATGGAGGACCCCTAAGCTGGAGTTATCCGAGACCATTAATAGAGTAAATGATTTCATGTCTCACGCCAAAATGTTAGCCATTGAAAGAGATCAAATTCCAGACTTTGAAAAGACCTGGAATCCTTGGATTAAATGTCACCTACCTTCTTTTCGGGACAACTCGATTCTTATGCCATGGTAGCCGGAGGACCCAACCGGTAAACTACATACAAAACCAAACTTCCAGAGCTTGGGAGCTACCTTGCTCATTATAGTGAACACTATGTTATTTCATTTAAACTCTCAAACCATGAAACAACTTACTCGAGCCATCCAAGTGGACTCCTTCATCTTTCCCCCCTCTGTTTTTCTACTATCATATCCCATCTATTTTTATGATATCTATCTTTTTTAATTTACTCTATTTTTATTTTATTATCTTTACTTCTTTTTCTCTCCTCTTTTTTTCTATTATTTCTACTCTACGATGCAGCTTCTTTAAGTGACAATAAAGTATTGTTTTATATTACTTCATTTCAAAGATACAGGTTCATTTATATTTAGTACGTTAAATATTTCTTTCAACTACAGTCTTATATGTCTCGGAGCAAGGACTATTTAATCTTCTTATTTTTTCTTATATTTAAAGTAGTTGGATAACTTTTTAAAACCTGTATCTCAGATGATCTGTACATGACTAATGTATATATCCAATAAAATACTTTGACAAGGAAATGTGGTATTTTGTAATACGAGCTTGCGTAGAAATGTGAATATTATTTGTATCATCATTTATCTTTGATATTTAGAAGTATATCCATATATTTGTATTATCACAAAATATACCTGATTATTAATTTGCACTGTATTTTTAGTCAATAAATATATATTTTTAAGCATATAATTTGTGTCACTTGTCTTCAAAATAGCACGGATAAACAAACTTGAATTTCTTGTTTGTATTTGTGGAAAACTGTAAAACCCCCCAAAACAAAGATTTGCATAATTTCATACATACAATACTGTTTTATTATAAACATTCTGAAAGGATAAATCCCATGAAACGGGTCGGACTTAACCCAGTGTTTTGCTTGCGTCTATCTAGCAAGGTTACTCTGTGGTATAACAAGGAAGCTGAGACTTCTGCAGTGTGTAAATGTGCTCTTACTATACAAAGATGCTGTACATACAAAACTATTACAATCTTAGGAATACAATACAAGACTGACGTTATTATTTAAAGTGTATTTCCTGACTAGCTCAGAAAGCGAACAGGACCGATTGCTGGGTATGTTCTGAGTCTCCACCGAGTTTTAGTACCCCAGCGATGACAGCGGTACATGCCATTTATGATGTTATTATGGGTATGAGGAGTTTTGACAAACTGGTGAAGACTCCAAACAGACACTTGTCAATGGAATCTAACGATGCATTTTTAGGGGGTAAAATTAGTTAGTTTTAATAGCTCTGCCTCTTGTCGGTTTGGGTATCTAGGCAGCCCACAAGTGTGTTTGAACTTTAGTTTGGTGCTTATGCGGATCTGCAGCTTAAAAGGTAATTCCCTCAAAGCAAGAGGTTCATGCGTGATGGTGAAGCTGTCCCAGCATCTTATGTCGTGGCCGATCTGATGGCGCGAGAAATTAAGAATGTGTTTTTCTTTTTATGGACTCGTATGGACTGTAAGGACTGATTCATTTCTAGGTGTAAGAAGGAGATCAAGTTTCATCGATGGACATGGGGTGCATATGACAAAAAAGGGAGGACTGTTGTGGAGAATTTTATGAAGATGTATTTAATATGTATTGTCATAGTGTCACCCAGTGTTAGTACTTCCGCAACCTGCTCTTAGGAGCTGACTGGGGCAGTCTGAGGCTGGATGAGATAAACTTCCTGATTTGGAGAAGGGTGTTTGCGGAGTGAGGCCTCTCTACAAACACATTATCGGTTTAGCAGATGTGTGCTCTTGTCATCTCTGTAGTGCCTGATCAGCATTTGAGGTGGTGACGTGAGCGCACCTGCGGATAAGCTCCCCTCATCAGGAACTGTGTTCATTGGTTATTGTATTATTATTGTATTATTGGATTGAATCCTTTAAGCTATATTTCTTGTGTTGTATTCTGAGTGGAGCTCCTGTTAGCTCACTTCCTGTGGGGGAGGTCACATGTTGTGACATCACTTCCGGCTGGGAATTTAATAAAAGAACCTTTTGTGGGCATCGACAGGCAGTCATGCTGGGATGCTGAGATGAGAACACAACTGTCTGGTGATGTCTGGTCTTTGGATGAATGGGACGAATGAATGGTGAGTGAATTTTAGCCTAAGATAGATTATTACATTAAGATGAAATCTGAAGTGTGTGCTTGTTTAGCACAAGGCAAAATGGTTGTGAGCTATACAACCAAAATCTTGCCACTACACATGTCAGGGGTCTAAACCGAGACCCCTGACATCTCCCATTTGAGACAGAGAAAGGACAGAGGACACAGATTCCCCAGTCTTTTTCTTTGCACCGAAGATGAATGAAGAGGAGACAGAGGCTCCTCTCCATTAATAAACTGAAGCAGAGTAACACACAGGTTACTCTGCTCAGTTATCACAGGACACAGGAGTGATCGGTAATGAACGCTCTGTGTCCCATTCAGAAAACAAAGGAGCCGGTAAATGACATACTGGCCCCTTTCTCCGCTCTCCATCCTGACAGATTCCCCCGCCCCCCTCGCTGCGGGGGGTGGGGAGGCAGAGGGGGAAGACACAGCGGGCAGATGAAGAGGATACGGAGGGGGACCAGAGAAGAAGAAGGAGGAGTGGAGGAGAACACGGGCGCTGGATGAGGAAGACACAGAGGACAGTCGGGGATGATCGGTGCAGCGGGGGACAGCTGTGAACACCGATCTTCCTGCATGGCTTTTCAGGTGAAAGCCACGGGAGGGAGAGAAGGAGAAGTGGCGGATGAAAAGCCATGCAGGGGGATCGGTGCTCACAGCTGTCCCCCGCTGCACCGATCATCCCCGACTGTCACTGGACATTCACATGTGTGCATGAAGTGACAGGGGGCCGTGAGCGCACACTGCTTTTACCCAGAACGCGCTCTGCCTCTCCTGTGCACGCTCTGGCCAAGGGGAGTGTAGAGGCGGGCGGGCAGTCTGCTGGCGTCACGACTTCGCCCACTGAGCAACGGATAACTGACCCGCCCACTGAATCCGGAGTTTTTGGGGGCTCCAAATAGAGAAAAGGGAGACATTTGAAAGGTAAGGATACATGCAGGAGGCATGTATATCCTTATAGTTCAGCACTATGGCAGTACTTTAGAATTGATGAGAGTGGGTTTACATCCACTTTAAGGAACATCTCTACATGGAGCAACTACTAGGGTTTGAGCAGGGAGACAACCTTGTGTGTAAACTTCAGAAGAGCATCTACGGTCTTAAACAATCTGCAAGGAAGTGGAATGAGAAGTAAAGCAGACCCCTGTTTCTACTTCAGGAATCAAGAAGACAGATGGACATACATCCTTATCTATGTTGATGACAATATAAATTGTTTTGAACAAGAAGAGAATTATAATCAGATAGTTCACAAGCTGAAAGAAAATGTTGAAATCAAAGAGCTAAGGAACATTAGCTACTATCTGGGAATCCAAATAGAGAGAGAAGAAGGAACCAGGCTATCAAAAGAGCAATGAAGCAGAAAACTTGCTCCTAACAATGACATGTATTGCAGAGCAATCGGTAAGCTGCTTTATGGTGCCACTGTGACAAGACTAGACATAGCTGCAGCAGTGGGCATACTATGCAGGAAAGTCTCAGCTCCCAGTCAGCTGACTGGAACGCAGTAAAAAGAGTGATGCAGTACCTCAAAGGAACAATACAGATGAAGTTATGGTTACCAGCAACATCCAATCCAAAATATGTGGATGTCGAATATGTGGATGCTGATTGGGCCGGGGACTTCACAGACCGCAAATCCACAAGTGGATTCATCTTTCAGTATGGGGAAGGAACCATAATTTGGTCAAGTCGAAAGCAAGCAACTGTCGCTCCATCTTCAACTGAAGCAGAGTACATTGCAGCAGCATACGCATGTCAAGAAGCGATATGGATTTGTCAACTTTTTGTGGACATTGGGGTAGACATGTCAAAACCAATTCGCATTTTTGAAGACAAACAGGGATGTATAAAGTTTACGCAATCAGAAAGGGTCAATCCTAGGAACACATCGACGTCAAGTATCACCTACTGAGGGACAATCAAGAGCAAGGTGGTATTGACATTGCCCGTCAGAGGATATGACTGCCGATGCACTCACCAAACCTTTGTTGAAAAAAATTCACAGTTATTTCCAGGAGAAGCTGATTATAATTTGACTGTTACGTACCTCCGAGGATGAGTCTGACTCGTAGGAGAAGACCTCTCATACAGCTCTGGTTCAGGAGCCACCGGAGTGGGGACAGTGGTCTCAGGAACACAGCAGGGTAGGAGTGCCTATGGAGACTGTGGTGGTTGACACTGTAGCTGGTTGATGATCCTCCAGGTTTGTCTGGAACTGCGGATGAAAGCAGGATAAGTAGCAGGCTCAAGCAGGGAGAGATAAGCCAGGTCAACACGGTAACACACAAGTAGCAGGCAGGTGCAGGGTCAGACGAGCCGGGTCAGATCGGGTGGTCAGGCAGAGCAATGCGGAGGACTGGAGCAGGGTCGGATAAGCAGGCAGAGGTCTGGCAACGGAACAGCAAGTAGTAGTAGCAGGGTCAAGGCAGGCCGGGGTCAGGGTTGGAGATTACAGGTAAGTCAGCAGCGCCGGGTCATCCAGGTAATCAGATAGCAGATGCAGGTAGAGATACTCAGAAGCTGCAGATCCAACAGCACTGCATGAGTGCAGCTGCTGTCCTTTTAAAGGTCCATTGGTGCCAAACAGCGCACAGCGCGCGCGCACGTGCGCGCACACGCGCTGGAGGGTCGCACATGCGCGTGCGCACACGCGCCAGAGAGGCGCGCACGCGCGTTCCTGTGTCCAGTCATGGTAAGTCCCTGACATTGCCCACCCCAAGGGGCACCCTCCAGATGCCTAACCGGCATTTCTTTTCAGGATGGGCAAGAAAAAATGCATGAATTAATTCTTTAGCATGAATGTTACCTTCAGGTTCCCAGGAGTTATCCTCTGGACCGTAACCTTTCCATTTAATTAGAAATTGCACTTGGCCTTGCCGTTTCCTACAATCGAGGATGGCTTCCACCTCGTATTCCTCACTTCCATCAATAATAACAGGTTCTGGTGGTCTGGACCCTCTGTCAGGGAAGGGATCAGGTACTGCAGGTTTAAGTAAGGAGACATGAAATACTGGATGTATCTTAAAAGAGTCAGGTAAGGAAAGTTCATACGATACCTCATTAATTTTTCTCTTCACTGGAAAAGGTCCTAAAAACTTCGGTGCTAATTTTTTCGAAGGGCAAGCCAACCTGAGGTTATTTGTGGAGAGCCATACCTGATCGTCCAATTCCCCTCTAATTTTCCTTTCAAAAGCTTTCTTGCTGTCTGCCTGGGCCTTGGTCACTGCTTCCTGCAACACTTGGTTATTGCGACTGAGGAAGTCCACCATGCTCTGTACTGCTGGAATTGAAGATTCTGGAAGAAAATCAGGTAAAAAAGACAGGTGAAAACCATAATTAGAGAAGAAGGGAGATTGCCCTGTGGCCGAGTGGCTGGCGTTGTTATAGGAAAATTCTGCTAGGTGCAGTAAGGATACCCAGTCATCTTGGACAAAGAACGTGAAACATCTGATGTATTGTTCAAGAGTCTGATTTGGCCTCTCAGTTTGTCCGTTCGTTTGGGGGTGATAGGCTGAGGACAAAGCTAGTTCGATCTTCAGGGCCTTACATAATGCCCTCCAGAAACGTGAGGTAAATTGTACTCCCCTATCTGATATGATGTTTGCAGGAACTCCATGCAATCTGACAATCTCCTTGATGAATACACAGGCTGTTTCCATAGCGGATGGAGTACTCTTTAATGGTAGGAAGTGGGCCATTTTAGAGAGTCGATCCACGACTACAAAGATTGCGGCACACCCTTCAGAACATGGAAGCTCTACTATAAAGTCCATGGAGATCATCTTCCATGGTCTATCCGTGAACAGGTAAGGGTTTCAATAGTCCCCAGGCCCGACTTCTTGCTGTTTTGTTCCGGTTACAGACGGGGCATGTACTTACATACTTCTTGCAAAACTCCTCCAGGCCTGGCCACCAGAACGTGCGACGTACCAACTCGAGGGTCTTGCGGACCCCGAAGTGCCCTGCCAGTAGATGATCATGAAGAAGTCTTAATACTCCAACTTGCAAGTCACCAGGGAGAAAGATTTGACCCCCCCCTCCACAGTAGGCCATCTCTGGACGTCAAGGTAATCCCAGGGGGTCTCGGAGAGTCAGTAGATGCTTCCTTAATCTGGGAGAGAAGATCAGTTTGAAGAAGCAGAAAGTTGCCTGTGGGTAAAATGGTGTCAGGGACAGAAAGGTCCTTAGGGTCGTCATACATACGTGATTGCGCGTCTGGTTTTGATCCAGGCGGGTACGTGATATAGTAGGAAAAGCGAGAGAAAAACAGGGCCCATCGGGGTTGTCAAGGTTTCAGCTGTCTAGCAGATCTTAGGTACTCTAGATTCTTGTGGTCGGTGTATAGGAGTACTGGATGGACAGCACCCTCTAACAAGTACCTCCATTCTTCCAAAGAAACCTTGATGGCAAGTAACTCCCGATCACCCACATAGTAGTTCCTCTCTGCAGGGGACAGTTTTCGTGAGAAGAAGGCCACAGGGTGCATTAGGTCCTTAATACCCTGGCGTTGAGAAATGACCGCCCCTACTGCAACTTTGGAGGCATCTACCTCGAGGATGTAGGGTAGAGATGGGTCAGGATGGCTGAAGATCGGAGCTGAAGTAAAAAGTATTTTAAGTGTTTCAAAGGCGTCTTGGGCTTCGGGATTCCAATGGAATCACAGGTTTTGTTTGGTTAGCTGCGTGATGGGCGTGATTATTGCAGAAAAACCCTTGATGAACTTTCTGTAAAAGTTTGCAAACCCTATGAAACGTTGCACTCCCTTCTTGTCTAAGGGTACAGGCCAGTCTAGAATAGCGGACACCTTTTGGGGGTCCATCTTAATTCCCGTTTGGGAAATCACCATTCCTAGGAACTGGATGCTCCGCTGCTTAAATTCACATTTTTCTGCCTTTGCATACAGTCCATGCTGACGAAGCTGACCCAGTACCCTGCAGACATGTTCCCGATGCCGGTCAAGGGACCCTGAAAAGATTAAGATGTCATCCAGATAGACAATTACAAAAATGTCCAAAAAGTCTCTGAATACATCATTGATGAAATATTGGAAGGTGGCGGGGGCGTTGCAGAGCCCAAAGGGCATGACCAGATATTCATAATGGCCGAAGCGGGTACGAAAGGCCGTCTTCCACTCATCCCCGGCCCGGATGTGGACAAGATTGTAGGCCCCCCTTAGATCCAACTTAGTGAAGATAATGGCAGATCTGAATGTCTGGAACAGTTCAGGTATCATGGGCAACGGATAGCGGTTCTTGACCGTGATTTTTTTAAACTCGCGGTAGTCTACACATGGGCGAAGGGTCTGGTCTTTCTTTGTGACAAAAAATATTCCGGCACCTGCTGGTGAGGTTGAGGGGCGGATAAACCCCTTATTCTGATTTTCGTCAATGTAAACCTTTAGTGCCTCCTGTTCTTTTTCCAAAAAAAGGGAATATGCGCCCAAAGGGGATCTCAGCTCCAGGAAGCAGTTCGATCGGGCAATCATAGGAGCGGTGAGGCGGAAGGGAGTCAGCCCCCCGTTTACTGAAAACATGAATGAACTCGTGGTATGGTTCAGGCACTGACTGGAATAAATTCTGATCGGAGTCCATACACAGCAGTGTAGTGGGTGAGTTGGAGGGTTTGAATATACAATGTTTCTGACAATAGGAGGACAGGAATCCTACTTCCCCAGATACCCAATTGATTTGGGGATTGTGAGCCTGAAGCCAAGGTAACCCCAGGATCACGGGGAACAATGGTGAAGATATGGCATCAAGAGTCAGCAGTTCTTTGTGTTGGGAGGAGATGGCAACAGGCAAAGGAGCGGTCTCCTGGGTTACTTGTCCCGACTTTATGCGAGAGCCATCGGCCAGGTAGACAGAAAGTCCTTGCGCCTTTTCTTGCAGCGGGAGGTGTTGCTGAATGGCAAAGGAGATATCGACGAAACAGCTACATGCTCCAGAGTCGACGATATCGTTGACTGTTATTGTTCTTTCAGAGAAGGAGGAATGAGAGAGGGAGAGCAAGGTGGGTTGCATTGGCAGACAGAGTTGACAGGTTGGCAGGTATGGAAGAAGGGCACTTACGCAGCTTGGCGGGGCAGTTGTGCACGTAGTGGCCGGCCTCGCCACAGTAGAGGCAAAGATTGTGCTGTCTGCGACGTGCTCGTTATTCAGGGGGTAAAGTTGGTCGTATCACTCCTATTTGCATGGGCCTGGAAGTGTCTGGAACTGGACCGGCAGGATCTGAGCAGGTTGGTGCCAGGTAGCGGGAAGAGGGAGCTGGAGCCCTTGGGGTCATCCACACGGGGCGGCCTTGCTGAGTGGACCGCTCTGACCGACGCTCACGGAGTCGTCGATCGATTTGGATGGACAGGGTGATCAGATTTTCAAGAGTACCTGGTATTCCCACTCGGGCGAGCTCATCCTTGAGACTGTCAGAAAGACCCATGCTGAATTGGTGTCGTAAGGCAGCATCATTCCATTGAGTGTCTCTGCTCCAGCGCCTAAAGTCTGTGACATAGTCCTCGGCCGCTCTGCGACCTTGCTGGAACGCAAACAGAGCAGCTTCCGCCGTGGCGGTCCACTGGGGGTCCTCAAAAAGCTGGGCCATGGCCTCAAAAAAGGCTAACAAGGAGTGGGTCTGTACGCTGTTCTGCTTGAGTAGTCAGTGGGCCTAACTCGGGGGTTCTCCTTGGAGTAGGGTGATGACAAACCCCACCTTGGTGGCTTCAAGTGAAAAAGTCCGGGGTTGTAGAGTGAAGTATAACTGGCATGCATTGTGGAAAGCCCGAAACTTGGTTCGGTCTCCTGCAAATCTTTCCGGAACAGGAACTTTGGGTTCAGGCGGGAGCATCACTACAGAAGGAGCGGAGGCAGACTGTACAGGTGCAGTGGAGGAAACCAAAGCCACATGACTGGGATCTGATAAGTTCTGGACCTGCTCGTCCAATTTGGCATGTCCTTCTTGTAGGGATTTAACGGCTTGCGTGAGAGCTGCAAGGTGTGTGCAAATCTCCTCCATGGGTGAGGTTTCTCCTGCAGACTCGGTCATGGCTGTTTGATACTGTTACGTACCTCCGAGGATGAGTCTGACTCGTAGGAGAAGACCGCTCATACAGCTCTGGTTCAGGAGCCACCGGAGTGGGGACAGTGGTCTCGGGAACACAGCGGGGTAGGAGTGCCTGTGGAGACTGTGGTGGTTGACACTGTAGCTGGTTGATGATCCTCCAGATTTGGCTGGTACTGCGCATGACAGCAGGATCAGTAGCAGGCTGAAGCAGGGAGAGATAAGCCAGGTCGTAGTAGTAGCGGGGTCAAGGCAGGGTCAAGGCAGGCCGGGGTCAGGGTTGGAGATTACAGGTAAGTCAGCAGCGCCGGGTCATCCAGGTAATCAGATAGCAGATGCAGGTAGAGATACTCAGAAGCTGCAGATAAAACAGCACTGCATAAGTGCAGCTGCTGTCCTTTTAAAGGCCCATTTGCGCCAAACAGTGCTCACGCCGGAGGGTCACGCATGCGCGTGCGCACACGTGCGGAGAGGCGCGCACGCGCGTTCCTGCGTCCAGTCATAGTAAGTCCCTGACATTGACAAAGCACATGCTGTTGAGAAGGGGTGAGGAAAAAACAACTCAAGTAATGTAAAGTTGCTTTGTACTGTGAACTATATATATATATATATGCATTATACCTTTCTATCCAGCAGGTGGCACTGCAGTTTTATATTGTGTATTCTATGGTAATGTACTTAGAGGCAGTACCTTCATTCCTAAGTGTGTGTAGTTGTATTCTCCTATTTCCTGTTCCATGATAAAGACATGCTTTGATATTCTCCACGAAAGTAAAGAACAAACAACACGCTTCCAGCGCACAATTCAATAACCTGCTAATAATCTGAGGTCTGAAGATGCATGGATTGTGGCAAACCTGAGGTTTACTGTGCACTATTTTTCAGTGACATGCCCTTTGTCTTTTGCTTGTACATTGACACTTGATATGGAAAAGACTGCTGAATAGTGTTGAGCGAACCCGAACTGTAAAGTTCGGGTCCGTACCGAACTTTAGCTTTTTCCCGAACCCCAACCCGGACTTTGCGCAAAAGTCCGGGTTCGGGTTCGGGAATCTAATTACGCAGTTAGAAATGCTTCAGGGGCCAGCCAATCACCTTTTGATTAGCTGGTGTGCCCTTAGAAGCCATCATAGCCATGCCTACTAATGGCATGGCTGTGATTGGTCAGTGCAACATGTGACCCAGCTTCTATATAAGCTAGAGGCACACAGCACACACGTCACTCTGCTTCAGAATAGATAGGGAGAGGATCTTGTCTGCTGCTGCTGCTTTTAGGGAGAGATAGAAAAATACATGAGTTAGTCCTGATTCTGGAATCTGAGGGAAAAGATAGAGAGACAGTGTAGTGTAGGGCCAGGTTCCTGTTTTTTGCTTTTAGGGAGAGAGATTTATTATATAGGAGTCCAGATTCAGAGATATAACTCAGCGATCTGCATAGGTTTACCTGTTTGTGTTGCAGTGCAGTCTTTTTACACTGCTATGAGCCCAGTGTCAGAGAAAAAACTACCTTTTATCTGCAAGCTCAGTGCACCAGCACTGCATATATTACGTTGAGAGATACACCGTTTCCATACTGTGGGTGTATTCTGCTCTTGGATAAAGATCCGTTTAGGACAAAAAAAAAAAAGGCACTTTATTGTTCTCTTTTCCAAAAGACCCATTAAGGGCAAAAAAAAATAAAAAATTCCATTTTATTTTGCTCGTGCAAAAAAAGACCCGTTTAGGGCAAAAAAAAGAAAAAAAAAATTTTCACTTTAATGTACGCTTGCAAAAAGACCCATTTAGGGCCACAAAAAATATTTTGCAGTGTGTTATACATATGTGGAGGCGTGTGAAATAAACCATTTCTATATATTTGTCTTCTACTGTGCTATACTAAAAAAAACAACATTTTTTTTGAATAGCATTTTCTGCAGTTCTGTAGCTGTGCGATTCAGCGGTTACGTACTGTGGGTGTATTGTGGTCTTCCAAAAAACGCCATTTAGGGCCACAAAATATATTTTGCAGTGTGTTATACATATGTGGAGGTGTGTGAAATAAACAATTTTTATATATAGTTTTCTTCTACTGTGCTTTACTAAAAAAAAAAATTTTTTTGAATAGCATTTTCTGCAATTCTGTAGCTGTGCGATTCAGCGGTTACGTACTGTGGGTGTGTTGTGGTCTTCCAAAAAACGCCATTTAGGGCCACAAAAAATATTTTTCAGTGTGTTATACATATGTGGAGGTGTGTGAAATAAACAATTTCTAAATAGTTTTCTTCTACTGTGCTATACTAAAAAAACAACATTTTTTTTGAGTAGCATTTTCTGCAGTTCTGTAGCTGTGCGATTCAGCGGTTACGTACTGTGGGTGTGTTCTGCTCTTCCAAAAACACCCATTTAGGGCAACATCCTAAATTTGGAAAATATGAGGAGAAGGTCAAAGGGACGTGGTGGCCCCGGTCGTGGTGCTGCTGGTGGAGCTCCTGTTGCAGGGAGAGGACGTGGTGGATCTGTGCCAGATACACGCACAAGTGAAACACCTTCCTCAGGTGCGAGTAGGTGACCGAGCCTGCAGCGGTATTTTGTCACGCCTAATGAGGCTGTACGAATGTTTAGGCCAGGACAAGTACAGGCGATAGTAGAATGGGTTGCTGACAGTGCCTCGGGTTCCTTCACATTGTCTCCCACCCACTCTTCTGATGAAAGATCAGAGTTGGCACCTGAAACCCATGTCCATCAGTCTTTCACCTCACCCCCTTGCAAATCAGCCAAGCAGTCTGAGCCCCAAATCATGCAGCAGTCTCTTCTGCTTTTCGATGACTCTGTTAGCAGGGTTTCCCAGGGCCATCCACCTAGCCCTGCCCCCTAAGTGGAAGAGATTGAGTGCACCGATGCCCAACCACTTATGTTTCATGATAAGTATATGGGAGGACCATCGCATCACGTCTCGGATGATGACAAAACACAGGTGCCAACTGCTGCTGCTTTCGCAATTGTGCAGACAGACAAGGAGGGCAGGGGTGAAGACTGGGTGGAAGATGATGTGGAGGACGATGAGGTCCTCGACCCCACATGGAATCAACGTTATGCAGGTGACCAGTGTAGTTTGGAGGAAGAGGCGGTGGTCGCACAGAGCCACCAGCACAGCAGAAGAGGGAGCAGGGTGCAAAAGCGGAGCGTTCGTCCCCTAGACAGTATGTCTGCTACTGCCCAACGCAGCAAGGGACCGAGCACACCAAAGCCAGGTCCAAGGAGTTCCCTAGCGTGGCAGTTCTTCACACAATGTGCTGATGACAAGACACGAGTGGTTTGCACGCTGTGCAATCAGAGCCTGAAGCGAGGCATAAACGTTCTCAACCTGAGCACAACCTGCATGACCAGGCATCTAAGTGCAAAGCACGAGCTGCAGTGGAGTAGACACCTCAAAAACCAAGAAAGGTCTCTGGCTCCTCCTGCTTCCTCTTCTGCTGCAGTCTCGGCCTCTTCATCCACCTCTGTAGTGACAGTGGCACCTGCCACCCCGCAAACAGAGGATCTGCCAGCAACACTACCACCTGGGTCACCAACCATCTCCACAATGTCCCATAGAAGCGTTCAGCTCTCTATCTCCCAAACATTGGAGCGGAAGAGGAAGTACCCCCCTAGCCACCCGCGATCCCTGGCCCTGAATGCCAGCATTTCAAAACTCCTGGCCTTTGAAATGCTGTCATTCCGTCTGGTGGAGACGCAGAGTTTTAAAAGCCTGATGGCATTGGCTGTCCCACAGTACGTCGTGCCCAGCCGCCACTACTTTTCCAGGCGAGCCATCCCTTCCCTGCACTACCAAGTGGGGGACAAAATCAGGTGTGCACTGCGCAACGCCATCTGTGGCAAGGTCCACCTAACTACGGATGCGTGGACCAGTAAGCACGGTCAGGGACGTTATATCTCCCTAACAGCACACTGGGTAAATGCAGTGGCGGCTGGGCCTGAGGCAGATAGCAGTTTGGCGCATGTCCTTCCACCACCGAGGATTGCAGGGCGCTTCAGTTTGCCTCCTGTTGCTAACTCCTCCTTCTCCGCTTCCTCATCCTCTACCACCTCCTCATCCGGTCAGCGTAACACCTTCACCACCACCTTCAGCACAGCCAGGGGTAAACGACAGCAGGCAGTTTTAAAACTTTCCTGTTTGGGGGAAGAACCCCACACCGCACAGGAG
Organism: Rana muscosa; assembly: GCA_029206835.1. Taxonomy (NCBI): domain Eukaryota; kingdom Metazoa; phylum Chordata; class Amphibia; order Anura; family Ranidae; genus Rana; species Rana muscosa. Next base: position 165,461,700 of record CM055120.1, read on the forward strand.
TTGTGGAGGGACATGGAACAACAGACCAATGAGTGGTTTCTGTCAGTGAGCCTCAAGCCCGGCCTGGTGGTGTGCGATAATGGGCGAAATCTCGTAGCAGCTCTGGGCCTAGCCGGTTTGACGCACATCCCTTGCCTGGTGCATGTGCTGAACTTGGTGGTCCAGAGGTTCCTTAAAAATTACCCCAATATGCCAGAGCTGCTGCAGAAAGTGCGGGCTGTGTGTGCGCACTTTTGGCGTTCTCACCCTGCTGCTGCTCGCCTGTCAGCGCTGCAGCGTAACTTCGGCCTTCCCGCTCACCGCCTCATATGTGACGTGCCCACAAGGTGGAACTCCACCTTGCACATGCTGGCCAGACTGTGCGAGCAGCAGCAGGCGATAGTGGAGTTTCAGCTGCAGCAATCACGCGTGATTCGCTCTGCGGAACAGCACCACTTCACCACCAATAACTGGGCCTCCATGCGAGACCTGTGTGCCTTGTTGCGCTGTTTCGAGTACTCCACCAACATGTCCAGTGCCAATGACGCCGTTCTCAGCATTACTATCCCAGTTCTATGCCTCCTTGAAAAAACGCTTCGGGCAATGATGGAAGAGGATGTGGCACAGGAGGAGGAGGAGGAGGAAGCGGGATCATTTCAAAGGCTTTCAGGGCAGTCTTTCACAAGTGGCTACGAGGGTGGGTTCCTGCACCAACAAACGCCAGGTACACAATTGTCCGGCAGAAAGGGCACAGTTCTGGAGGATGACCAGGTGGTGGAGGAGATGGAGGAGGAGGAGCCATTTTCACAGCAGTGTGGCACCCAGACCAGCTCGTGGCCATCACTGGTGCATGGCTGGGGGGATACAGAGGACACAGACGATACACTTCCCACAGAGGACAGCTTTTCTTTGCCTCTGGGCAGCCTGGCACACATGAGCGATTACATGCTGCAGTGTTTCCGCAATGACCGCCGAGTTGCCCACATTTTAACTGGTGCTGATTACTGGGTGGCCACCCTGCTGGATCCCCGTTACAAGGACAACGTACCGTCCTTAATTCCCTCACTGGAGCGGGATCGTAAGATGCGCAAGTACAAGCGCACGCTGGTAGACGCGCTGCTGGTGGCATTCCCACCTGACAGCGGGCGTACGGTGGAAGCACAAGGCGAAGGCAGAGGAGGAGGAAGAGGTCACCAACGCAGCCGGGGCACCGGCAGCACCTCAGAAGTCAGGGTTAGCATGGCTGAAATGTGGAAAAGCTTTGTCAGCATGCCACAACAACCAGCACCACCAGCTGAGATGGAACGTCTTAGCAGGAGGCAGCATTTCACCAACATGGTTGAGCAGTATGTGTCTACAGGCCTACACGTACTGGATGACGGGTCTGCCCCCTTTAACTTCTGGGTCTCCAAATTGGGCACATGGCCTGAGCTTGCCCTTTATGCCTTGGAGGTGCTGGCCTGCCCTGCAGCCAGTGTATTATCTGAACGTGTCTTTAGCACGGCAGGGGGCGTTATCACAGACAAGCGCAGCCGCCTGTCCAGAGCCAATGTGGACAAGCTCACGTTTATTAAAATGAACCAGGCATGGATCCCACAGGACTTGTCCGTACCTTGTGCAGAATAGACATGTATACCAGTGTTGTGCCAAAAACTGTCCGGCCATTGGATTGTGTCCGGCCCGTACTGCGAAGGTGCAGCGCTTGCGCAGTACAGAGGACAAGGAGATTCACAAAATCTCCGAAGATGAACGGCTCCTGCGCCGTGAGTGCAGGTTCAAGCCCCAACATCCAAGTGGACATACGGTAGCACATAGTAACAGGGCCCCTCACGGGCTCGCTTCGATCGCCACGCTTCGGGCACGGCCTCACTTGGCTCGGCTTGAACCGCGGATGGTGTGGCCTTCACCTGAACTCACCACGCAGGCGCCGTTCATCTTGGGAGATTTTCGAAATCCTCTTGTCCTACATACTGAGCAAGTGCAGTACAGGGTGGACACTATTCGAAGGGGGACAGAATTCGACACATCACTGGCCTTACCCAGCCATTGTTGTATTTTTGAACCAGTGTTGGCTACCTCGTCCTCCTCCACCGCCGCTTCCACCTACACAGCCACATCCACCGCCACCTCAACCTCCTACTCCATATGGACCTCGTCCTCCTAGGTCAAGATTATAATTTTTATTTTATTTTTTTGTAGCGCACAGATACTTTCCCCCTTACCCGCCTTTATGTTGTTGGCTCCTCGCAGGAGGGAGAAAGGCACACCGCACTACCAGCCCGTACCCTCCTATATAAAGAGGTTGAGCGGTGTACTTGACGGGCCGTGTCCACAGCCGGAGTCAAAACTCCTCCAGAGGATGATTCTCACCTCTACTGTAGGTAGAGGCAAGTCCTTTAATTCCCAGTAAAGTCAATGTCCACACCAGCTGAAATTACAACTCTTATTCTCTCATGGCAAAATAAACTCTACACGGATAGAAAAGGTTAGAGCAAAGAAACAGGACAGCTTAAGGTGTGGAGGAGGTCCAGGCACAAACGTAGCACATTCACTTCACTGCTTAGGTTTCTCAAACAGTTTTAGGTGCACGGTCTCTGCCACAGACCTTGAGGTTGGTCTCTGCCACAGACCGGGTGTACAAGGCCCCTGCCACGGACCTGGAGAACTTTGGTCTCTGCCACAGACCAGGGTGTATAAGGCCCCTGCCACGGGCCGGGTGAATAAGGCCTCTGATACAGTCAAGATGACCTTGAGCTTCTCCTTCTACGAACCTAGCCCATATCAAGGGGAAGACATCTCTCCAGGGAGTCAACAGACCCTTCCTTCACCGTGACTCCCGCATCGGTCCATCAGAATGATCCTCCCTTCCCTGGAACATGGTCCCCTACACGAGGCGGCACCCTAAGACTACTCGACCCTTAGCGGACTCCAGACGAAGGCTCTGGACTCCAGGCTTTACTCCCGCACCTAGGCCTCCATAACCAGGGCAGCAGGAACTCCAGGATAGTATCTCACCCCGGGCTAAAGGTACCCGAGATGGAACAGGAACACATGCACCCAGGCCGAAGGCACCTGGGCGTGGACCCCACTGGACATCAGCCCCCAGGCCAAAGGTCTGCCCCTTTTATATGCTCTCCCGGCATGCACAGCAGGTTCCCCGCCCCGCTGTACTACTGCCAAGAGGGGACACAAAAGGCACAGCACTGTATCGGCGGTTCAACCCTAGCCTACCATGGCAGCGCCACCTGTAGGCCGCAGGGAACTGCACACCAATACTGTCCCCCGAGGACAAAATGGTCCATGAATCCTACAGAATTAGGGTGTTTGAGCCTATTTACCACTCAAACACTTCCCTTAAATTTAGCACCCCGCTACATTTTTATTTCAAAGTATTTTATTTTCCCACTAGCTTATCCATTAAATTGAATAATTTATTCCAGAAAGGGCGTATTCTGGGGCATTCCCACCATATGTGTGGCATCGTGCCGTTGAGTTTCTGAGGTTCTTAATGACTTCCCGTACCTCTTCTGCTGAAAAGGGGGCCTCCAGCATATTTATTTATTTTTTTTTAAGTTATTTTAAGTTATTTCCCTATCCACATTTGTTTGCAGAGCACTTGCCATGCTCTTAACAACATTTTGCTGCCATTTGCAGCCCTCTAGCCCTTTCCATTACTTTTTTAGAGCCTTTTTAGTCCTTAGAAGTCCGAGTCCCCATTGACTTCAATGGGGTTCGGGTTCGGGTTCGGGTTAAAGTTCGGTCCCGAACCCGAACTTTTTTCCGAAGTTCGGCCGAACCCGTTGAACCCGAACATCCAGGTGTCCGCTCAACTCTACTGCTGAACACTGCAATTAAACCCACAAACAGCACAATATATAATGTTGTTTTAAACGTTGCTACAACTGTCCAGCACATAGTTCCTCCTTCATTGGCAGTTCATATGTGTATAAATTTGATGTCCTTTATAAATATTCACTCTCAGTATGATGGCTTAACCTGAAACAACAGCAAACTGGGTCCAAAGACTGTGTTCAAAAGTTCTGGGATTAATTTGTGAAATCCAAACCTACATAGAGAATATGGGGTAGAATTACTAAAGGCAAATAAGCTGTTCACTTTGCAAGTGAAGTTGCACTTTGCAAGGGAATTTATCCCAGATCTTAGAGAATGAGATGAAGCTCTGCTGACTTCTATCATCCAGTCATGCTGCAGCTTTCGAGGACCAGCCGGGCAGGATAAGAAATATGCCCAAGAAGACTTCCGTATCCCCGTTGAAGGTGCATCTACACGATCTGTCCGATACAATGTTTCTGCAGGCGCAACACTATTCTGGGGACTTCCTGGCTGCATAAACCCAGTAGATACACCCAGTCAAAGGGTTTCTGGACCCGGCTCTTTCATACTCTGACCGGGAAAAGCAGACAAAATCCCCTGTATCCTAAATGGGTCATGTTGTGTTGCACTATGTGATTATTCTTGCTCTGTGTCTTTAAGATCTGTCCCCTTCTTTCTAGCTGAACTCTCTCTCTCACCGTAGTTCTTTATATATCTCCTCCACTTCCTGATTCTGGTCATTACTCCTGTTTTTCTTCCATGCTAACATCTTACATGTGGCTTACAACTGCAACGTTTTTCTACCTATGAATATCCATCATTAAACGGAACATTCGAAAGGATTCATCGTCTGTCGTCCTAACTGTGAGTTTATTCATTGAGTTAAACTGCCTGTATCGATGCAAGGGATGAATTTCAAACCAGCTTGAGTAAGGCCTACTTAAACCTGGAGATGAACTTTATCGCTTTGTAGTTGAGACAGAACAGTAGAAAAACTGAGTTTCACAGCCTAATTACAAGATTTCTGCATGTCAGTACTGATACAGACAAGATTTACTGCCCTCATAGCAAGACAGAAGGGACAGAACAGCACATGGCAGCCTTATAGCTTGAGTTTGTCTGCTTGGTGTCATATTTCAGCACACAGATGCTGCCTGCTTTCACAGTCAGTCTGCTATCATGAGTGACCAAGCTTCTGAATGTGAACTCACATCTCCTTCCTCACAAGTTCCTGAAGAAACTGAGTTACCCAAACGCTCAGTTAAACCCACTTGGAAAGTAATGGAGAATTATGAAGCTTCAAGGACTGAATTGTCAAATAGCTTGGAATTAGTCTGGGAGAAAATCCTTGCTGAAGCCAATACAGTGTCTGTTGAACGTGAACTACTGACACTAGAGGGCGCCATTAAACAACTTTCTGCCTCATATGAGCTTTATCAGTTTACCAGCATCAAATTCACTAATGTCTTACAAAACATGAAGTCAGAAAATGCGATGATGCAATTAAAACGCGTCAATGCTCTCAATATTGAAAGAGACAGTTTTATCCAGCAAACCAGATTAAAGGCAGAAGCAAAAATAAAGCTGTTACAGGACACTGCATCTCACAGATCTGTTTCCACCAGACGTTCTAAAAACTCGTCAAGATCCCATAGTTCAAGATACTCAACACTCAGTGAGCGACTTATTAACCACTTAAGCCCCGGACCATTTCGGGCCATTAGGACCAGGCCTGTTTTTGGGATTCGGCACTGCGCTGCTTTAACTGTAAATTGTGCGGACATGCAATGTTGTACCCAAATGAAATTTGCGTCCTTTTCTTCCCACAAATAGAGCTTTCTTTTAATGGTATTTGATTGCCTCTGCGATTTTTATTTTTTGCGATATAAACAGAAAAAGACCGAAAATTTTGAAAAAAAATGATATTTTCTACTTTTTGTTATAAGAAAAATCGAATAAACTCAATTTTAGTCATACATTTAGGCCAAAATGTATTCAGCCACATGTCTTTAGTAAAAAAAATGTCAATAAGCGTATATTTATTGGTTTGCGCAAAAGTTATAGCGTTTACAAACTAGGGTACATTTTCTGAAATTTACACAGCTTTAAATTTATGACTGCCTATCTCATTTCTTGAGGTGCTAAAATGGCAGGGCAGTACAAAACCCCCCCAAATGACCCCATTTTGGAAAGTAGACACCCCAAGGAAATTGCTGAGAGGCATGTTGAGCCCATTGAATATTTTTTTTTTTTGTCCCAAGTGATTGAATAATGACAAAAAAAAATAAAAAATTACAAAAAGTTGTCACTAAATGATATATTGCTCACACATGCCATGGTTATATGTGGAATTGCACCCCAAAATACATTCTGCTGCTTCTCCTGAGTACGGGGATACCACATGTGTGGGACTTTTTAGGAGCCTAGCCACGTACGGGACCCCGGAAACCAAGCACCGCCTTCAGGATTTCTAAGGGCGCAAATTTTTGATTTCACTCCTCACTACCTATCACAGTTTCGAAGGCCATAAAATGCCAAAATAGCACAAAACCCCCCCAAATGACCCCATTTTGGAAAGTAGACACCCCAAGCTATTTACTGAGAGGCATGTTCAGTCCATGGAATATTTTATATTTTGCCACAAGTTGCGGGAATATGACAAACTTTTTTTTTTTTGCACAAAGTTGTCACTAAATGATATATTGCTCACACATGCCATGGGCATATGTGAAATTACACCCCAAAATACATTCTGCTGCTTCTCCTGAGTACGGGGATACCACATGTGTGGGACTTTTTGGGAGCCTAGCCGCGTACGGGACCCCAAAAACCAAGCACCGCCTTCAAGGTTTCTAAGGGCATAAATTTTTGATTTCACTCCTCACTACCTATCACAGTTTTGAAGGCCATAAAATGCCAAGATGGCACAAAACCCCCCCAAATGACCCCATTTTGGAAAGTAGACACCCCAAGCTATTTGCTGAGAGGCATGTTGACCCCATTGAATATTTTTTTTTTTTGTCCCAAATGATTGAATAATGACAAAAAGAAAAAAAAATGTCCAAAAAGTTGTCACTAAATGATATATTGCTCACACATGCCATGGTTATATGTGGAATTGCACCCCAAAATACATTCTGCTGCTTTTCCTGAGTACGGGGATACCACATGTGTGGGACTTTTTGGGAGCCTAGCCGCGTACAGGGCCCCAAAAACCAAGCACTGCGAACGCTGCAGTTATGTGTGTTGTGTTTGGTAAGTGACAGTGATCGATCGATACTGCACTTGGGTGGGCTGGGCTGGGCTGGGCTGGGCGGAGGGGCTAAACGCAGACGCTAGCAGGTATCTGGGCTGATCCCGCTAACACTGCATTTTTGGGAACCCTAAACCGCTGGGGATGCTAGTATAGATCTGATCAGATCTGATCAGATACTATACCACTAAGGGGGGTGTATGCTTTGCGCGTGGGCGTTAGCGTTACTGTCACTAACCTAACACTGCCTGGGGCGACGCAGACCCTCTCTGGCGCTAAAACCTAATTGATCTCACCCGCCGGGCGGTCAGGGTGGTTAAACCTTTATTGGGTTATATACGGCGGGTGCCCTGATGCTATAAAAAGCAAACTAATCAACCAGCGTCACCCGTAACCTTTATATGGTGATCACTGGTGAAAGGGTTAACTAGGGGCAATCAGGGGGTTAAAACCTTTATTAGGTTAAATATGGGGGTACCTGACACTATATAAAAACCTGACGGGTAACCTAAATAACTAAATAACTTACTGGCTAACCAGTGACGCTTATACGGCGATCACTGGTGAAAGGGTTAACTCTAGGGGCAATCAGGGGATTAAAATAATATATGGGGGTACCTGACACTAATAAAAACCTGCGGCGAACCTAAAAAAAAATAACTGCCTATCTAAAACACCAGCGACACGAATACAGCGATCGGAAAAACAATCGCTTAGTGACGCTGAAGTTAGGGGGTGAAAGGGTTACCTGGGGGGTGATCAAGGGGTTAAACCTTTATTAGGGGGGGTTAGGGGGCTACCCTGGACCTAAAGGGGCCTAATCCTAACTGCCCTGCAACTTTTTACAATCACAGATGACACTAAATGCAGTGATCAGTAAAATAAATGATCACTGCAATCAGTGACACTGTGATTGGGGGCTTTGGGGTGACCTGGGGGGTGATCTGGGGGGTGATTTGTGTGCCTATGTGTACCTACGTGTCAGTGGACTGTTGGTGCACTAACCTGCTTCTTCTCTGCTCGGCGCCGGGAACGAAAAGACCGCGGCGAGGGAGATGACATCACTTCCTCCAGCCTTGTTTACATCACATGGCGGAGGAAGCATTTTCATTGGCCGGGAGCGATCGCGAGGGGGGGGCGGAATCGAGCGGCCGCCCCCTCATGCCTGATCGCTCCCGAACACTTAACGGCCGCTCACTGCAGTGAAGGGGGGTCCGGATGGACCCCCCAACTGCACAAAGGCGATCACGTAGATCTACGTGATTCTGCCTGTCCGTGCCATTCTGCCGACGTAAATCGGCGGTGGGCGGTCGTTAAGTGGTTAATGTCCGCGCTGAAGTGGAAGCCAGCAAAGTGCAGGTGGCATATGCAGAAAAAAGAGCAGAGTTGGAAGCTCAGAGAGCAGAGTTGGAAGCGCAGTCAGCACGTCAAAGAGCAGAGTTGGAAGCTCAGAGAGCAGAGTCGGAAGCTCAGTCAGCACGTCAAAGAGCAACAATGGAAACCTTAAATGAACAGTGTAAACATGACGCAGCTATGGCAAAGCTAAGGGTCCTACAGCAAGCTATCAGTGCAGACGAAGGTGCAAGTGAGAAAGACAGCATTAACCTAAACATAGCAGATATGGAAGACCCCCCCAAACGCACTAAAGACTATGTCCTAAGCCACTGCAGTGCACACTCCATTGTCTCCAATGCTCCCGACTACATAGAGGCTCCTTCACAGCTTCAAGTTAAAGAGGTTCCAGCAACTTCCTGCACTCAAAATCACTCCACTGCATTTCCTACCTGTCTACCTTGCCTGCCTTCATACGTCACAGAGCATCAGCGCAAGCTTCAGGCAAGTCATCAATCTCCAGTCATCGGTACAGCCTTGAATCAACGTACCATTGGAACAACTGACTTCAAGCAAGCAACTCACCTGGATGCATCTGCTGCACCATATTTCCCTGTGTCCTTTAACAACAATGTCAAAGATAAGTATTAGTGAAAAAACTGCGCTAAACCGAAAATGATAATAAAGGCTGCTAGCACTCAAACAAACAAAGCAGAAAACAAATATATCCAAAAATAGTGCAGCGCTCTAAATGAGATGCCAAAAATGGCTACTATACGTAGCTCAAATAAGTGAATAACTGATATACACAGTGAATATATCAATTAATAATAGAGTTCATGAACAGTCAATTCCAATGGGCGATCTCTAATTAAAGCTATCCTCCACGGGAACTAAGGAACATACCCCTATGAGTGAATATAGTGATGAATGCAAAAAATATATTGAACAAAACAATTGTCCAAAACAACGTGTGTATGAGGAAAATGTCTATTCATGGACAACACCGCCACAGCATGGACGGACAAAGGGACCCCAATGTTGATGGTGGGGGCCCCTGTTGAAGACTTTCGTAGTCGAAACGCGTAGGGCCTGCTATCTCTGTACCCCACATTGCTTTTACTATATTTTATACTTTTTATTTTGTGATCACTTTTATTTGTCTATATGCATTTAAAGACAATATTCATTCAATAAACCTTTTTGGTTATATTGACCTGCACTATCCGGAGTTTTTCTTTTCTCCCACCCTTGTGTCTATTTTTGGAACGATTTGGAGTCTGTGCGATCGGAGGAGTTTCCACCGTGTGATCTGATCATCTACCACCCTGTTGGAGTCGGTCCAAGGCATCCTGGATATTCAGTTCCACCTTTCTGGTCACGGTGACCACCAAGCTCGATCGACCCACTGTCGTATGACAGGTGGGTCCACCGTTTCCGGTAAGAGTACCCGACTGTACCATCTGTGCTCTTGCTGTATGTTCCCACCATCAACATTGGGGTCCCTTTGTCCATCCATGCTGTGGCGGTGTTGTCCATGAATAGACATTTTCCTCATACACACATGTTGTTTTGGACAATTGTTTTGTTCAATAAATTTTTTGCATTCATCACTATATTCACTCATAGGGGTATGTTCCTTAGTTCCCGTGGAGGATAGCTTTAATTAGAGATCGCCCATTGGAATTGACTGTTCATGAACTCTATTATTAATTGATATATTCACTGTGTATATCAGTTATTCACTTATTTGAGCTACGTATAGTAGCCATTTTTGGCATCTCATTTAGAATGTCAAAGATAACGCAATCAGCACCATACAGCCAACAGCATCTCACATAAAGGCAGAGACAACTGAGACAGAAGAGTTTGTGAGGTACATGCTTCGCAGAGAGCTCACAAAGACTGGTCTTACAAGTTTTGATGACCAACCTGAGAACTACAGAAGTTGGAAATGTGCCTTCAGAACTACAATCAGCAATATTGGCATTACAGCTGATCAAGAATTGAATCTGCTGATCAAATGGCTTGGTCCTCTATCTGCTGCACGTGTTAAGCCATTAAGATCGGTTTTCATGGACAATCCTACTGCAGGCCTCACAGCTGCATGGGAGCGACTAGAGCAAAGTTATGGCAGTCCAGAAGCTATAGAAAATGCTTTGTTCATGCGTCTGGAAACTTTCCCAAAGATATCCGGTAAGGACAACAAGGAGTTCCAGAGACTGAGTGACCTTCTCCTTGAGCTTTAGCTAGCCAAGACAGACCCAAAACTACCTGGACTCAGTTACCTTGACACTCCAAGAGGGGTAAACCCAATTGTCTCCAAGCTCCCGTATGGTTTGCAAGAGAAATGGACTGCACTACGGTCATCATACAAAAGAGAGAACAAGGTTTCCTTCCCTCCATTCTCTTTCTTCTGTGAATTCATCAGGAAAATTGCAGAGACCAAGAACGATCTAAGTTTTTCCTACGGTGAGTACAGCCTCTTCTCACCCTTTCCTAAGAGTACCAGTCTTCAGGGCAACTATAGAAACCATAGAGGCCCAGTGTCCGTGAAAAAGACTGACATCCTTCCCACTCCTACCACAGTTCTGGCCATGAACAAACAGAGTAGGAAGATTGAAAACCCTAACAGAGAGTTTCCCATACACAAGAAGCCACACCCCCTCAATAAATGTATCGGCTTTAGGAAAAAGCCTCTGGAAAAGCGCAAGGAGCTTTTAAAGACATTTAGGGTATGTTTCAGGTGCTGTGCTTCTACAGAACATTTTGCAAGGGACTGTAATGTGTCCATCAAGTGCATAGAGTGTGGCTCTGAAGAACATGTGCAAGCCCTCCATCCTCTTGAGCCCAGCTCTGCACAACCTGCCAACACTCCTCCCAGGTTAACGCATGGCGGGGAGAATACAGACCAAGTGCCTAATTCTACCATCATTTCTTCATCCTGCACTGAAGTTTGTGGAGAAGACCGCTGTGGTAAGTCCTGTGCTAAGATATGCTTGGTGAACATATACCGCAAGGATCAAACAGAAAAGTCTCTAAAGGCATATGCTATCTTAGACGATCAGAGCAATCGATCACTTGCAAAATCGGAATTGTTCAATCTATTTGAAATAAAAGGCGAAGCTCATCCTTACACCTTGGGTACCTGTAGTGGAACTATAGAGGTTTCTGGAAGAAGGGCTCATGGACAGTGGCGGATCCAGGGGGGGGGGCAACAGGGCAATTGCCCCCCCCCCGAGACCATCTGTCACACTCGCTTGCTCTGTTTTTTTTTTTGCGCCTGATCTCCCGAACTTTGGGGACCTCGTACCGGCCGGCCGTAGGACCCCTGGACCCCAAACTTGGCACACATGTAGCCCAATGTCTCTTCTACAAGTGTGCAAAGTTTGGTGTCTGGGGGACCTACGGCCGGGGAGCACTGATTTTTTAAATCCGGGCACCCCTTCCATAGACTCCAATGTTAAACGGTAATTTCTCCAGTGATTTTGCGGACCCGGTACCGGCCGGTCGTAGGTCCTCTGGACCCCAAACTTGGCACACATGTAGCCCCATGTCTCCTCTATAAGTTTGAAAAGTTTGGTGTCTGGGAGAACTGATTTTTCAAAGCCATAGACTTCCATGTTAAACATCAGTCTAGTCATGGGCACAGTGAGGCAAAGTGAGGCAAGTATAAGCCTAGGACACCCTAGGCTTATACTTGAGTCAATACGTTTTCCCAGTTTTTCAGGGTAAAATTAGGTGCCTCGGCTTATATTCGGGTCGGCTTATACTCGAGTATATACAGTACTTGTTCTGCGGCTGCCGCTGCCTCTCTGAGTCTCTCTCTCAGTTTCTCACATCAGCCGATCAGCGGCGCTGAGAGAGAGACTCGTCTAATGTAGTTACGTGGCGCACTGACACGATACCAGGAGCGGAGGAGTAGGTGGGTGGAGCCTCTTCCCTGCACTCGCTGCTAACGCCTGGGCCGCTTGGCGTCTAGCAACGAGTGACGTCAGTGAGTCACATCAGGCCGCTCTGCGGGCAGGTGCAATAGCGTGCGGCTCCACAGATGGGTTAGAAAGCGGGCGGCTCCGCTTGCGGCGCGGTTTGTTGTCGGGGGCGGCGCGGTTCGTTGGCAGACCGTGCTGCTCAGTGTGTTGGCAGCGCAGGTGAGAGTGAGAGAGCAGGCTCAGTGTGGCAGCTGGCCAATCAGCTAGCCGGGAGCAGGGGAGCAGAGAGATGAGATCATCTCTCACCGCCCGTGCCTGCCCTGCATTCCTGCAGTGACTTCTGCCCTCACTGTGCAGGCAGCAGAGAGATTACATTATCTCTCTGCTGCCTGACTCTGGGAGTCTGGGACACAGCAAGAGACAACCAAAACTACACCTTAGCAGGCAAGTTAGTGACAATCCGCAAGGTGTGGCAGGCGACGTGGCAAGTGACAATCCGCAAATTGTGTCAGGTGACGTGGCAAATGACAATCTGCATCTGGTGGCAGGCAAGTGACAATCAGCAAGGTGTGGCAGGTGACGTGGCAAGTGACCTTCCGCAAGGTGTGGCAGGTGATGTGGGAAGTGACAATCCACAAGGTGTAGCAAGTGACAATCCACAAGATGTGGCAGGTGACGTGGCAAGTGACAATCCACAATGTGTGGCAAGTGACACGCTCAGGGCTCCCACTAATTGCAGGCGACGGTGGCAAGTGACACACTTGGGGCTCCCACTGATTCTGCATTGAACTATTTAATTTCATATTACAATGTAATAATAGAAATATTGCGCTTCAATCATCCTGACACCATAACAACCATGGTGCCGGGATGATTGAAGCGCCGACACATACCATTTCCCCGATAAATTTCCCACAAAAAAATCATTTTTTGGCAGTGCCCCTCCCGAGAAAAGACTCTGGATCCGCCCCTGCTCATGGACTCATGGTATCTTCTCTAAAAGGTAACTTGCAATTACCCTTACCTACACTTGTTGAGTGCAATCAGATACCTGCTAACAGGGAAGAAATCCCTACTCCAGCTGCTGCTTTCCATCACCCTCACCTCAAGGTAATAGCAAATGAGATACCGCCGCTTGACAAAGATGCTCAGATCCTTTTTCTGTTAGGAAGAGACATTCTAAGAGTTCACAAGGTACACAGACAAGTCAGTGGACCCCCAGATACCCCATTTGCCCAGCGCACGGATCTAGGGTGGGTCATCAAAGGCAATGTCTGCATAGGCAAAATGAAAAGACCTACCAACATTTCGTCATTCAAGACAAATGTTCTGCCAAATGGCCGAAACACTTACTTTGAGCCATGCCCACATCACTACTGAGTGAAAGAGAAGATAGCCAGCCACGAATGGCAACATGGTATCTCAGGTGACACAAGCCCTTTCTCCTGCCATGATGGCGACTTCGGCTCTACAGTGTTTAAAGCAACCAGTGAAGATGACATACTGGCTCCTTCAATGGAAGACAAAGAATTCATCAAGGTAATGGACAAGGAGTTCTTTCAAGATGACTCCAATAACTGGGTAGCACCCCTACCCTTTCGTCTCCCAAGAGAGAGATTGCCCAACAACTTACAGCAGGCCATCAGTAGATTCTCCTCCTTAAAGCGAAACTTAAGCAGGAAACCAGAGATGCAAAAGCACTTTGTGGACTTTATGCAAAATGTATTTGACAGAGATCATGCAGAGCCTGCTCCCCCACTAAAGGAGGGAGATGAATGCTGGTACCTTCCATCCTTTGGCGTGTATCACCCACGCAAACCAGACCAAATCAGAGTTGTCTTTGATTCCAGTGCTCAGCACGAAGGTGTTTCTCTTAACAACATGCTCCTTACTGGACCCAACTTGAACAACAGTCTAATAGGAGTCTTGATTCGTTTCAGACAAGAGCCTGTAGCAGTAATGGCCGACATTCAACAGATGTTTCACTGCTTCATCGTCAGAGAAGACAACAGAAACTACCTCAGGTTTCTATGGCACAAGGACAATGACCTCAACAAGGAAGTTATAGATTATCGCATGAAGGTACATGTCTTCGGTAACAGTCCTTCCCCAGCAGTGGCAACTTATGGGCTAAGGAGAACAGCTCAGACTGGAGAAGTTGAATATGGTTCTGATGCCCGTCAATTTGTTGAAAGAAACTTCTACGTTGACGACGCACTTAAGTCCTTTCCAACTGCTAAAGAAGCAATTGATCTTCTCACCAGAACAAAGGAGATGCTGTCTGTAGTAAACCTTAGACTACACAAGATTATATCCAACAGCCAGGAACTTATGAATGCCTTTCACTCTGAGGACTATGCCACTAGTCTAAAAAACCTTGACTTAGGTACAGATGTGCCTCCTGTACAGCGAAGTCTGGGTTTGTTGTGGAACATCAAGCAAGACAAATTCACCTTCCAAGTGTCAACTTGTGACAAACCCTTCACTAAGAGAGGAGTCCTGTCTGTGGTGAATAGCATCTATGACCCACTGGGTTTCCTTGCTCCAGTTACCATTCAAGGTAAGATTTTACTAAGACAGTTGTCTACTGAGAACATAGACTGGGATACTCCCTTGCCTAGTGAGAATCAACACAAGTGGGAAAGGTGGAGATATTCTTTGAAGTCACTAGAAAAACTTCAGATTCCCCGTTGCTATGTTCCAGGTTCCACTTCAACTGCTAACCGGAGAGAGATTCATATTTTCTCAGATGCATCAGTTGAAGCTATTGCTGCAGTAGCCTATTTGAAGACCTCTGAACTGAATGGAGAATCACACTGTAGTTTTGTCCTAGGCAAGGTAAAACTCACTTCCAAGCATGCACATACCATACCAAGACTTGAACTTTGTGCAGCCGTGCTAGCAGTAGAAATTGCAGAGGTCATACGAAGTGAAATGGACACTACAATTGATTCTTTCACCTTCTATACAGACAGTAAGGTAGAACTTGGTTACATAAACAACCAAACAAAACAATTTTATGTGTACGTCAGCAACAGGGTTGAACGTATCAAGAGATTCTCTCTACCAAGTCAATGGCATCACGTTCCCACTGAACTCAACCCAGCTGACTGTGGGACCAGAGCCGTGTCACCTGCCGCTCTTCAGGACAGCTTATGGCTGTCACCTCCAAGGTTTCTGTGTGAGGACTCTTACTTACTCCCTATTGACACCACCTATGGGCTAGTAAACCCTGAAGATAAGGAAATAAGAACTGTGAACACCTCACTCCACACTTCTGTAAGTACAAAACAGAAGCTGCGGTCACACCATTACGAGCATCAATGGAAGCAGGTGCAGCATCTAGCCAATGTGTTCTGGCATCGCTGGAAGAAAAAGTATCTTCACCACCTTCAAGGTCGTAACAAATGGCAAGCATCTAAGCTGAATCTTAAGGTTGGAGACCTCATCCTTCTAAAAGACAAGGAAGTTTGTCGGAATGAGTGGCCTATGGGTCTTATTACTAAAGTTATGCCCAGTGACGATAACAAAGTCCGGAAGGTAGAAGTCAAGGTAACCAAGGGAGGATCGACACGAACCTTTAGTCGACCAATTACAGAGTTAGTACTCCTTTTGCCAGGTGAGTGACTTGTGCAAGGACTAGCCATGCTGTCGGCACGGCGGGGAGTACATTGCTGCCATCTACAGGTTCTACTCAGAACTTTGGAATTATTTGAAGACATCATACTGTGACTTTATGTTCTTCATCCTGTTGAACTTACGTTTATTATTTGCTTGTTGCATGTTTTTCATTACAGGTTCCAGGACATTCGTCAGTATTGGACTTTTTGAAAATATATATATTAGTTTAAGGTTATGAAATCTAAAGATTTCAGACTGGGAGTGTTGTGTTACACTATGTGATTATTCTTGCTCTGTGTCTTTAAGATCTGTCCCCTTCTTTCTAGCTGAACTCTCTCTCTCACCGTAGTTCTTTATATATCTCCTCCACTTCCTGATTCTGGTCATTACTCCTGTATTTCTTCCATGCTAACATCTTACATGTGGCTTACAACTGCAACGTTTTTCTACCTATGAATATCCATCATTAAACGGAACATTCGAAAGGATTCATCGTCTGTCGTCCTAACTGTGAGTTTATTCATTGAGTTAAACTGCCTGTATCGATGCAAGGGATGAATTTCAAACCAGCTTGAGTAAGGCCTACTTAA
This sequence comes from Rana muscosa, assembly GCA_029206835.1. Lineage (NCBI taxonomy): Eukaryota > Metazoa > Chordata > Amphibia > Anura > Ranidae > Rana > Rana muscosa. The sequence continues at coordinate 165,478,241 of CM055120.1, forward strand.
ACCTGGAGATGAACTTTATCGCTTTGTAGTTGAGACAGAACAGGTCATAATCAGTGGGTAGAAGGCTAGCCCATAGTACCCTCCAGCAAATGCCCATTTTGCCCCAGCAATATAACAGACTGCACTTAAAGTTTTCACATTTGAACACTTTGAGATTTTAAGTAGGCGTACAATGGAAAAGGTAACTGTTAGCGCAAACACAAAGTGCATAAGTAAATGGGGATATGGCAATGAGTCTGTTTAAAATAATAATGGTAACAGGCAGTTCAAGGGTTAAAAGGCAGATAATATGTTTGGTGGATGGCGGCTGCTGTCCTCAGAGAGCTGACTCTGTGGTAGACAAAAAAGGGTAGAGAAAAAGGAAGCGCCACCTAAGTGCAGTATTAAAAGATTATTTTAATGACACAAATATCAATCACACTTACAGGAAAGGAAGCAAAGGAAGGCTCATCAGTTAAGATCCTGTAGTCCTCGTCCCGGATCCATGGGCTGCACAGATGTAGAAGATGCAGAGTAGGAAACAGGAAATACAAAGGCTCATCTGTGTGTCAGTGGTCTGTAGGGAAGCTTCAGATCCGGATCCGTTTTTCTATGCAGAGATGGTAAACTGCAGTCGTTGTTGCTGCTCAGCCTGGAGCAGATCCTGTGGCCATCAGGAAGAAGCTGTGGCTGAGGTCACAGGTCACGGGATCACTTCCGGGGGAGGATTCCACAGAGTGAGAAGGGTTAGATAGGCAGGCTACGCGCTCGGAGTCACTGCTCCTTCTATTGGCCTCTAGACTAGGACTACAGGATCTTTACTGATGAGCTTTCCTTTGCTTCCTTTCCTGTAAGTGTGATTGATATTTGTGTCATTAAAATAATCTTTTAATACTGCACTTAGGTGGCGCTTCCTTTTTCTCTACCCTTTTTTGAGATTATAAGTGCCTGTGCACACCTGAGCATAGTGTTGCTTGAAGCTTTTAGCTTGAATAAGTACATGGAATTCTAAATGTAGCGGAGCACTCTGGGCACAAGTTCAAAAGATCCACACATCATCCTGCTGTCCATTCTCCTCATCCATCCATAAGACACAATGAAGAGTCACTTGCTTTACCTTGTGGTATTTTTATTATAAAAGTTTCTTGGGTAGAGTTGGGTAAGGGTGTAATGACATGGGATGCCCATAGATATTAGCACTTTAGTTCTGAGAATAATGCACAGCAAAGATTGTAGTTTAGTGAGCTGCGTCACTGCAGACTATTGCTCCCTTTATGCTGCACTGTTTAGGACAAGTCACTCTGAATGACTTTTGTGGTAATAATCAGTTATCTAAATACCGGCCCTGTGTCCGGAAGATATCTGTCAGGGACGTGCTGGGCTTGAACCTGGGACCTCTTCTGTGTCTGGCATTGACTTCCAACGGAGCTATTTGAGATGCTGGACAGTTCCCTGCCTGATCTGCTGGATAACCTATCTGATCCATCCTCTGCTTGGTGTCTTGATTACTGTTGAACTCTAAACCCCTTGCTCCTCCCATGTACTTCCTATAAAAGACATTCCAGAGATGTTGCCCCTTGCGGTTTGATCTGCTTCTGTTCCCTGAGTTCCTGATTCTGTGCTTGTATCCTGTTCCTGTGTTTGACCTGGCTTCCTGACCACGCTTCTGTCTCCAGTCTTGACCTCGGCTCGTTTGACCCTGCTCAGTTATCTGCCAGTCTGCCTGTTGCCAAGATTCGGCCTGGACTTTGACTACTCTCTGCCTGCCACTTATGATGTTTACCTTGATGTGTATGACCCGGCTTGTCTGACTCTGCAAACCTGCACCAGCTTACCTGCATCCTCTGCTCTGCGAGCTGCACACGCTGACCTGCATCCTTTGCAATGCAAACCTGCACCTGCTGACCTGCATCCTTTGCAATGCAAACCTGCACCTGCTGACCTGCATCCCTGCTCTGCAAACCGGCACCTGCTGACCTGCATCCTCTGCTCTGCAAGCTGCACCTGCATCCGCTGCTTCCGGAACCAGCCGTTCCAGTCTCCACTCGGCTCCACCACTCCAAGCAGTGAGGATCAGACAGGCACCCTTACCTCACCGTGCTCTTACCACCACTGTCCCCACTCCAGTGGTCTCCGGTTGTACGGGAGGTCCCTCTCCGCACGTCAGGCTCACACCTAAGGTACGTTTACAATATCCTCATACACCCCCCTCCGACCCCACAGTTCCTCTACTGCAGATAGTAACTGATGGATAGGGATGAGCTCGGTGTTTGCGTCGAACGCATGTTCGCCTCGAACCTCGCCTGTTCGGCGAAACCAGAACTTTGTGGGCCGTATGCACCAAATTCGTGTGACGCGAACGGCCCACAATGCACTGCGCCATCGCACTGCATTGCCGGCGCTGTGATTGGCCAAGAATGCACTGTGACCCCGCATGCTTGGCCAATCACAGCGCCGGCAGCGAGGAGAGCCATAATTGACCACAGGCAGGATGCCTATGGCCAATTATACCTCAGGGGGGTTTAGTACACGCCCCACACTATAAAAGGCCGCCAGCGCGGCGGCCTTGTGTAGTGTGTTTTGGCGTGCAGGGAAAGAGCTTGATAGGCAGGGACAATGTGTTCTACAGTGTGTTCTTTTCTCAGGCATCTGCAGGAGTTAATGGGTGTTGTGTGCCTCCAGCACAGTATACACCTGTATCTACCCTTTATTGCTGTTCTCTAAGCTAGGTAGGCAGGGACAGTGTGTTCTTTTCTCAGGCATCTGCAGGAGTTAGTGGGTGTTGTGTGCCTCCAGCACAGTATACACCTGTATCTACACTTTATTGCTGTTCTCTAATACAGGCATCTGCAGGAGTTAGTGTGTGTTGTGTGCCCCAGCACAGTATACACCTGTATCTACACTTTTTTGCTGTTCTCTAATGCAGGCATCTGCAGGAGTTAGTGGGTGTTGTGTGCCCCAGCACAGTATACACCTGTATCTACACTTTATTGCTGTTCTCTAATGCAGACATCTGCAGGAGTTAGTGGGTGTTGTGTGCCCCAGCACAGTATACACCTGTATATACACTTTTTTGCTGTTCTCTAATACAGGCATCTGCAGGAGTTAGTGGGTGTTGTGTGCCCCAGCACAGTATACACCTGTATCTACACTTTATTGCTGTTCTCTAATGCAGACATCTGCAGGAGTTAGTGGGTGTTGTGTGCCTCCAGCACAGTATACACCTGTATCTACCCTTTATTGCTGGTGTTCTCTAATACAGGCATCTGCAGGAGTTAGTGGGTGTTGTGTGCCTCCAGCACAATATACACTACCCAATTGCTGATTTTCCAATCTCCCTGCAGGCCTTTACTATGTCTGGAAGGCCAACAAGGAGAGGCAGACAGTCACGAGCCAATAAAAGAGGGCAAGCAGGCTCTGTGTCTAGAGACAACAGTGCTGGTCGTGGATGCGGTGCATCGTCATCAGCACGTGGCCATGGGACACGCTTGTCCTTATTTTCGGCAGCTGGACGTGTTGAGCCACATCATGCCGAAGACTTGGTAGAGTGGATGACCAAGCCCTCCTCATTCTCCTCATCCTCTCACCCAGGCTCAGGGTACTGGCAAAGCAGCTGCCAAAGTGTACTCTTCCCTCGTATCAATGTCATCATCAGTCACTCCTTCCCTAGACCCACCATGTCCTCCTGAGGAGTCCCCCGAACTGTTTGAGCACAGTGTTGGGTACATGCTTCAGGAGGATGCCCAGCGTTTTGAAGGGTCTGATGATGATACCCAGATAGAGGAAGGCAGTAGCGTGAGCGCAGAGAGAGGGGATGCTCAAGAAGGACAGCAATCTGGCAGTCATGTTCCAGCAGCTGCAGCATACTGCCAGATTGGCTCCAGTGATGAAGAGGGAGGGGATGATGAGGTCACTGCCTCCACGTGGGTGCCTGATAGGAGAGAGGAGGAGGATGAGGAGGAGGCACATCTCCAATGAGGCAGGATGCCCTCCGGGGGCCAGCGTAAGGGCAGCACACCGACTGAATCACACCGCAGAGCTCCGCCTGTGCAGGGCGCTGCCTCTGCCCGTTATTTCAAAAGTTCTTTGGTGTGGGCCTTTTTTGAGTTGAGTGCATCAGATCGCACCGCTGCTATTTGCAACATATGTCTCAAGCGTATCTCGCGTGGCCAAAACATCAGCCGCTTGTGCACCACGTGCTTGACCAGACATATGTTGACCTGCCATGCAGCTCGTTGGCAAGCGTACCTTAAAGACCCACACCAAAGAACAAAGCATACCTCTCCTTGCTCCTCATCAGCTGGCATCTCCAACCCCACTATACCTTCAGTCCTCTCTGAAACCTGCACTGAGAGGAATGAAGGTGTAGAATTAGGTGTGTCACAGCCAAGTACTTGCAAGCACTCTGCTAGCAGTACACAGACGTCCGATTGTAGCAGGCAAATTTCCCTGCCCCAGCTGCTGGACCATCGAAAAAAGTTCACTCCCAGCCATCCACATGCCCAGCGGTTGAATGCTAGCTTGGCTAAATTGCTAGCACTTCAACTGCTGCCTTTTCAGTTGGTAGACTCGGCCCCCTTCCGTGAGTTTGTGCAATGTGCGGTTCCTCAGTGGCAGGTTCCCAAACGCCACTTTTTCTCACGGAAGGCGATTCCGGCTCTCTACCGGCATGTGGAAGGCAATGTCCATGCCTCGCTGGACAGGGCGGTCAGCGGTAAGGTCAGGGCCAGATTAAGAACATCATGGGCCTGGTGCTGAGGATTTTGGTGGGCCTTTTATAAATAATAAATAAATAAATATGCAAACAATTTTTTGTTATAACAAATTAAATTAAAGAGAGAGAGGGAGGATGAGAGAGAGGGAGGGAGAGAGAGAGAGAGAGAGGATGAGAGAGAGGATGAGAGAGGAGTGAGGGGTAAGGGAGGGAGGATGAGAGAGAAAGGGGGATGAGAGAGAGAGGATGTGCATGAGCATGCGTGGGAATGACATCAACGCAGCCCAGCCAAGGTAAGTAACCGAAGGCACAGAACCCAGAAGGAAGACCGGGTGAAAATGGAAGCATCCAGGACCCACCGGATTGATCACAGTGCAGTGATCGGACGGTATAAGCCTGGGAAGTATGTGCAGGTAATGGAGAGGAATGTGGAGGGTCTAGCAGTGGGCACTATGTACAGGAGAGGAGTGTGGAGGGTATGGCAGTGGGCAGCATGCACAGCAGAGGAGTGTGGAGGGTATGACAGAGGGTGGTATGTACAGAAGAGGAGTGTGGAGAGTATGACAGTGGGCAGTATGTACAGGAAAGGAATGTGGAGAGTATGATGGCGGTGGTATGTACAGGAGAGGAATGTGGAGCGAAAGATAGTTGGCAGTATGTACAGGAGAGGAGTGTGAAGGGTAAGGTTAGGTTACAGTATGTACAGGAGAGGAGTGTGGAGGGTAAGGTTGGGTTACAGTATGTACAGGAGAGGAGTGTGGATGGTATGATAGTGGGCAGTATGTACAGGAGAGGGGTGTGGAGGGTATAATGGGGGCAGTATGTACAGGAGAGGAGTGTGGAGGGTATGATAGTGGGCAGTATGTACAGGAGAGGAGTTTATGAATGTGGGCAGTATGTACAGGAGAGGAGTGTGGAGGGTATGACAGTGAGCAGTATGTACAGGAGAGGAGTGTAGACAGTATGATACTGAGCAGTATGTACATTAAATGAGTATGGAGGGTAAAACAGTGAGCAGTATGTACAGGAGAAGAGTGTGGGGGGTATGACAGTGGGCAGTATGTACAGGAGAGGAGTGGGGAGGGCATGACAATAGGCAGTATGTACAGGAAAGGAATGTGGAGGGTATGAGAGCGAGCAGTATGTAAAGGAGAGGAGTGTGGAGGGTATGACAGCCGGCACTATGTACAATAGAGGAGTTTATGAAAGTGGGCAGTATGTACAGGAGAGGAGTGTGGAGGGTAAGACAGTGAGCAGTATGTACAGAAGAGAAGTGTAGAGGGTATGACAGTGGGCACTATGTATAGGAGAGAAGTGTGGAGGGTATGACAGTGAAGAGTGGGGAGGATATGACAGTGGGCAGTATGTACAGGATAGAGGTGTGGAGGGTATAACAGTGGGCACTATGTATAGAAGAGAAGTGTAGAGGGTATGACAGTGGGCAGTATATACAGGAAAGGAATGTGGAGGGTATAATTGGGGCAGTATGTACAGGAGAGGAATGTGGAGAGAAAGATAGTTGGCAGTATGTACAGGAGAGGAGTGTGAAGGGTAAGGTTAGGTTACAGTATGTACAGGAGAGGAGTGTGGAGGGTAAGGTTGGGTTACAGTATGTACAGGAGAGGAGTGTGGATGGTATGATAGTGGGCAGTATGTACAGGAGAGGGGTGTGGAGGGTATAATGGGGGCAGTATGTACAGGAGAGGAGTGTGAAGGGTATGACAGTGGGCAGTATGTACAGGAGAGGAGTGGGGAGGGTATGACAATAGGCAGTATGTACAGGAAAGGAATGGGGAGGGTATGAGAGCGAGCAGTATGTAAAGGAGAGGAGTGTGGAGGGTATGACAGCCGGCACTATGTACAATAGAGGAGTTTATGAAAGTGGGCAGTATGTACAGGAGAGGAGTGTGGACGATATGATACTGAGCAGTATGTACATGAGATGAGTGTGGAGGGTAAGACAGTGAGCAGTATGTACAGAAGAGAAGTGTAGAGGGTATGACAGTGGGCAGTATGTACAGGAGAGGGGTGTGGAGGGTATAATGGGGGCAGTATGTACAGGAGAGGAGTGTGGAGGGTATGATAGTGGGCAGTATGCACAGGAGAGGAGTGTGGAGGGTATGACAGTCGGCACTATGTACAATAGAGGAGTTTATGAATGTGGGCAGTATGTACAGGAGAGGAGTGTGGAGGGTATGACAGTGAGAAGTATGTACAGGAGAGGAGTGTAGACAGTATGATACTGAGCAGTAGGTACATTAAATGAGTGTGGAGGGTAAGACAGTGAGCAGTATGTACAGGAGAAGAGTGTGGAGGGTATGACAGTGGGCACTATGTATAGGAGAGGATTGTGGAGGGTATGACAGTGAGCTGTATGTACAGGAGAGGAGTGTGGAAAGTACGACAGTGGGCACTATGTACAGGAGAGACGTGTATGACAACAAGCACAATGTACAGGAGAGGAGTGTGTAGGGTATGACAGTGGGCACTATGTATAGGAGAGAAGTGTGGAGGGTATGACAGTGGGCAGTATGTACAGGAGAGAAGTGTGGACAGGTGAGGAAGATGAAGGGAATCTGGGAAGGAAAAATGTAAAGATTTGTGGTAGGATGTTTAGGGACTGCGTAGTGGTTAAGCGAGCCATACATGGATTGAAATTACGCCAATTAAGCAGAGACCAGCCATAGTCGATCTATGTATGGGCTAGCTGGTTTTTCACAAGTCAATCTATTATCTGACTTGAGTACAACCAGCCTGTCAGGTTTTTCCCAAAACAATCAGTGCTGCCAGCTATAGTTAGCAACACTGATCATTGTATTCGCAGGCATAACACAATAACACTGCAGGAGTGATTCCCCCATCCACAGGTCAGCAGGTGAGAGGGTGTGCGGGGACAGGCTGGGGAGAGATACTTGTCAGTGGCTGGGTAGGCCCTGGCTAGTATCAGAGCCAGATACACACAGGTTACATACGCCACGATCGTTAGAGCGAGAACAATAATTCTAGCACTAGACCTCCTCTGTAACTCTAAACATGTAACCTGTAAAAAAATGAAAGCATCGCTTAGTATACAAAAAAAATCGTGCTAACTTTAGTGTTTTTTTTTTATGAATGAAACAGTTTCTTTCCAAAAAAAACACGTTTGAAAAATTTCTGCGCAAATACCGTGTAACATAAAAAGTTGCAAAGACCACCATTTTATTCCATAGGGTGTCTGCTAAAACAATATATATAATATTTGAGGGTTCTGAGTAATTTTCTAGCAAAAAACAAATGATGATTTTTACATGTAGGAGAGAAATGTCAGAATTGGCCTAAGTGGCAAGGGGTTAATTACTATAAGACCCCTTTCACACTGAGGGCGTTTTGCAGGCGCTATGGCGTTAAAAATGGCGCCTGCAATCTGCCCTTAAACAGCTGCTCTATTCACTCCAGTGTGAAAGCCCGAGGGCTTTCACACTAGAGGGGTGCGCTGGCAGGGCGTCAGAAAAAGTCCTGCCAGCAACTTCTTTGGAGCGCATTAGGAGCGGTGAAATCAATGGGCAGCACCGCCGTACCGCCGGCAATACGCCGCTGTAGCGGAGCATCTCGGGCGGTTTTTACCCTTTCTCGGTCGCTAGCGGGGGTTAAAAGCGCCCCGCTAGCGGCCGAAATGTGCCACAAATCCGACGGTAAAATAGCAGCGCTTTACCGCTATTTTACCGCCAACGCTCGGAGCGGCATAGTGTGAAAGCAGTCTTAGTAACATACAAATAATTATGATAAGCACTGTGAGCTCTTCCTCTCTGCTGCAGAGTGTGTCAGCTTGTATTTAAACTGGCCGTTCTGTATATAGCTTCTGACAGGCTGCGCGAGCAGCCCCGTATCTCCGGAACCATAAATGATAGCAGCCCCATATTTTGATCAGTGGTGGGGTGGGTCTTCATCTAAATATCCCCCAAATATGGGGTCTCTGTGGGCCCTGGTCGCCGAGCTACAATCCTCGAAGTCGATCTTTTTTTTTTTTTGATTTTTTTTTTTTGGGCAAATGGGCCTATCTTGGGGAAGGGGCCTGGAGCTGCAGCTCCAATAGCCCCTATGTTAATCCAGCCCTGGGTAAGGTGCATATTACCGCTGACTCATGGTCCAGCAGGCATGGACAGGGACGTTACCTTTCTTTCACGGCCCATTGGGTCACTCTTTTGGCAGCTGGGAAGGATGCAGGACAAGGTGCAGTAGTGTTGGAGGTTGTTCCACCGCCACGCCTCCAAAATGCTACTACTGGTTGTGACACTACTCTCTCCTCCACCCCCTCCTCTTCTTCTTCCTCCCTGGCCTCTTCCTGTGCTTTGTCCTCGAAACCAGCGGTGCTCCGTAGGCGTTCAAGGGGCTACGCAAGTACGCAGGCAAAAAGATGCCATGCCGTGCTTGCGCTGGTGTGTTTGGGGGACAGGAGCCACACTGGGGCAGAGGTTCTGTCAGCTCTGCAGGGGCAGGCCGAGAGGTGGTTGACGCCATGCCAGCTTAAGCCAGGAATGGTGGTTTGCGACAATGGCACCAACCTCCTCTCCGCCCTCCGACAGGGACAACTGACCCATGTGCCCTGTGTGGCTCACGTCCTTAACCTGGTGGTGCAGCGGTTCTTGGGCAGGTACCCAGGCTTACAGGATGTCCTGAGGCAGGCCAGGAAACTCTGTGTGCATTTCCGCAGATCATATAATGCCAGTGCTCGGCTGGCTGAGCTGCAAAAGGAGTTGAACCTGCCAAAGAACCGCCTTATATGTGACATGCCCACCAGGTGGAACTCAACGTTGGCCATGCTGCAGCGGCTGCACATGCAGCAGTGGGCCATCAATGAGTACCTGTGCGACTACGGCACCAGGACAGGGTCAGGGGAGCTTGGGTTTTTTTCACCACGCCAGTGGGGCATGATCAGGGATGCATGCACTGTCCTGGCACCATTTGAGGAGGCCACAAGGATGGTGAGCAGTGACAGTGCATGCATCAGTGACACTGTACCTCTTGTCCACCTGTTGGAGCATACGCTGCAAGGAATAATGGATAGAGCACTTGAGGCAGAACAGAGGCAGGAAAAGGAGGACTTCCTTGCCTCTCAAGGCCCCCTTTACCCAGACAGTGTTCCTTCTGTCCCACCCATCGCACAGGAAGAAGAGGAGGAGGAGGATTGTGTCAGCATGGAGGTGGAGCCTGGCACTCAGCATCAACAGCAGCAGTCTTTTAGGGATGATTTATAGTCCCAAGAAACCCGTGGACTTGTACATGGCTGGGAGGAGGTGGCTGCGGATCATGTCATCCTTAGTGACCCAGAGGACTCCGGACCGAATGCCTCAGCTAACCTACGCTGCATGGCCTCCCTGATCCTGCAAAGTCTGTGGAAGGATCCTCGTATTCTTCGGATCAAGGAGAGGGACCATTACTGGCTGGCCACTCTCCTTGATCCACGGTACAAGGGTAAGGTTGCGGACCTTATCTTGCCGTCGCAGAGGGAGCAGAGGATCAGACATCTCCGGGAGGCCTTGCAGAAAGGTCTGTGCAACACGTTCCCAGAGACTGGGAGGTTACAAACTCCTGGTCCTGGACAACGAGTTGCTGAGGCTTCGGTCAGTACCAGAAGGAGCGGTGGAGAAGGTGGCCGTCTGACCGATGCGTTCAGACAATTTTTTAGTCCGCAGCCCCAAGGTATGATCGGTTCCAGCAACCATCGCCAGCGTCTGATATACATGGTGCAGGAATACCTAGGGGCAAGGTCAGACTTGCACACCTTTCCCACCGAAAATCCTCTGGCTTACTGGGTCTTGAGGATGGATCACTGGCCAGAGCTTGCACAGTATGCAATTGAGCTGCTGGCCTGTCCTGCGTCCAGCGTTCTTTCGGAACGCACATTCAGTGCTGCTGGAGGCTTTGTCACGGATCACAGGGTGCGCCTGTCCACCAACTCGACTGACCTTCATAAAGATGAACCAGTCTTCGATCACCACCAGCTACCAAGCACCTGAAGCTGATATAACAGAATAATTTATTTTGAAATGTCACATCCCTTCAAGACTGCCTATGCTGATGCTGAGTGACTGTCCTGTTATGTTGACTGACTATCCTCCTCCTCCTCAATGATCCGATTCCTGATGATAGCTTGGAAGAACATTTTTGTTTTCTGGGTGCCGCCACCAGTGGCTAAGGCCCAATTTTTCAGCCCCTGTTTAACAAGGGCATGTAATTACAATTTTTTATGCAATGCTTTGCAGCAGGGCTCATTCCTGCACTCCAACTAGAGTATCTGGGAGAGATTGCAGTGTCGTGGCACCAGCACCAGTGCCTAAGGCCCAATTTTTCAGCCCCTGTTTAAGAGGGGCGTGTAATTAAAATTTTTGATGCAATACTTTGCAACAGGGCTCATTGCTGTGCTCCAAGTACAGTATCTGTGAGGGCTTACAGTGTTGTGACAACACCACCACCACCACCAAAGGCCCAATTTTTCTGCCCCTCTTCAACATGGGCATGTAATTACAATTCATGATCTAATAATTCACAGCAGGGCCCATTCCTGCACCCACCAAGAGTAACTGTGAGGGCTTACAGTGTTGTGACAACACCACCACCACCACCAAAGGCCCAATTTTTCTGCCCCTCTTCAACAGGGGCATGCAATTACAATTCTTGATCTAATAATTTACAGTAGGGCCCATTCATGCGCCTACCAAGAGTAACTGTGAGGGCTGACAGTGTTGTAGCACCAGCACCACCACCAAAGGCCCAATTTTTCCTACCACTGTTCAACAATGGCATGTAATTACAATTCCTGATATAATAGTTCACAGCCGGGCGTTCCAGCGCCCACCAAGAGTAACTGTGAGGGCTCACAGTGTTGTGGCAACACCAACATCTAAGGGGCAAATTTCAGCAGAGTATATATGGCAGGCCCCTACTTTCAAACATCCAACTTACAAACGACTCCTACTTGCAAACGGAAGGAGACAACAGGAAGTGAGAGGAAATCTACCCCTAGGAAGGGAAATTCTCTCCTGTAAGAGTTAATATGGGGAAAAAGGTGTCTCCTCTCCACTGATGCTTTATCACCAATCCTTGTTTCAATAAAAACCCCACTTTTCCAAAAACATTTTGTCATTGGGACGGAAAGTGAGGTGAAATGTTCTGAACAGGTGCACAGACAGCAAAACAAATGTTACAGGGGTAATAACCCTTCCCTATGTTTTCCAAAAAGCTTAAAAATATATTTTTTTGGCTGGAGGTACCTGTTCAAAATTACAAACAGATTCTACTTAAGAACAAACCTACAGTCCCTGTCAAGTTTGCACCGCCTGTATACTGCTGTTCAGAGTATATAGGGCCTTTTTCTATTTTGGGTGCGGGGTTCCCCTTAATATCCATACAAGACCCAAAGGGGCTGGTAATGGGCTGGTAATGGGCTGGGGTGATGGGGTAGCCATGCCATTTTTCTCAAAGATTTTCATCCATATTGCCAGGATAAGACATGACATTAAAGCCGCATGCAGTTTTAAATGGCTTTTTTTTCCTTTAGAAATTTCACTTTTTTTTTTTTTCAATTTATGCATCATTAAAATGACTGCTCCTGAAAAAACGGCTGTTTTTAAAACTTATTTTTGCATTGATACATGTCCCCTGGGGCAGAACCCGGGTCCCCAAACCCTTTTTAGGACAATTACATGCATATTAGCCGTTATAATTAGCACTTTAGATTTCGAACGTTCGCGTCCATTGTATTTAATAGGGTTCTAACGTTCGCTGCGAACTTTCAGTCCGTTCGCAGGTTCTGGTGCGAACCGAGCCGGGGGGTGTTCGGCTCATCCCTACTGATGGACTTCTAGGCCCAAATAGTCCAGTGATGAAAAGGCTGAGTTACCCGGCCAGAGCCTTCCATCTTTAGATGAGATAAGGTTAGAGTCTCTCCTTGTAACATCCTGCTGTGTAGGACTGACCATGCAACATCCCGTCTAAGACACCCCCTTGTGGCTTTCAGTTAATAGGGGCAACAACAGATATTCCCAAGTCTCCTCAATAGACTCCTCCGGTCCCATCACTTGCTGTCCTGTACCCACTGACCTGTTCCATGGTCCCCGGTCCATGGAAGAGACATGGTTCAACCGCACAGTCCAGCAGTAACAGTTCCAGGTTCCTTTCTCTTAATGTTGAATTCCTCCTTTGCGGTGTTAAAGAAAAGTGGTCCTCCATCAGGACTTTCTCCTCAGCGCCTGGTAGGCCCCAGGCCCTAAGGCCGGGGCCTTGTCACACAGACACTACTGCTCCATCCTCTTTCCTCTCACGACTCCTCCCCAGTGGCATGTTACCTCAGCTTATATAGCAGGCGCGCCCCCTGCCAATCCTAGTTTGGTATTGGTAGAGCTGCCACACAAGCTGCCTGTCACTCAGAGCTTCCAGCTCCGCCCCCTTCCAGAACATTCTTCCTGAAAGCAGGGGAGGAGTTCCAGAGCCACACCCACTGCTACTCTGACACTCCCAGTCCCAGATCACAACAACCAGGCAAAAGGCATAGGCCTGACTAGATTTTGCCTGCACTGACAGTTTAAAACAAATAACACTACTTTAGTACATACCAAAAGGTAGTGGACGCTACATAAAGAACTACTAATGGATTCTATAAAATTTGGATTATTGATTTACATTTTTGCACAATTATATTGGATAAGAACACGTGGGAGATTGGAGGTTATATATTATATTGATATGAACTTTATTTTTTATTTTCATGTAAATTCAATAAGTTGTCACTCTATGGTTGTGTGGTTAATTGATTATGAGTTTTGATGTTTTGGAGTACTAATTATTTTTAGCACAGCGCTGCAATCAATTCTAATCTATTTTAGGATTGTGTTAAAGTGTTTTAGGCCGGGTTCACACTGGTGCGACAAACGCTCCGACATTGGGAGCTCACGTCGAATGATGTGTGAAAATCAATGTTTCCCTATGGGAACCGTCTTAAGTGGTCCGACACATGTCGGTCCGACTTTGAAAATGCTCCCTGTACTACTTTGGTCCGACTTTGATCCTACTTCAGCCCATTGACTATCATTGAAGTCGGATCAAAGTCGGACCGCCGTCTTGCATGATCCGACTTTGGCATGCGACTTGTGGTCTGCTGATCTTGAGGGGGAACTTCACGCCAAATTTTAAATAAAAAATTGGCATGGGTTCCCCCTTCAAGAGCATACCAGGCCCTTTGGTCTGGATTTTAAGGCGACCCCCTACGCCGAAAAAACGGCGTGGGGTCCTCCCAAAATCCATACCAGTCCCTTATCCGAGCACGCAGCCTGGCCGGTCAGGAAAGGGGGTGGGGACGAGCAAGCGCCCCCCTCCTGAACCGTACCAGTCGGGGTCTGCGGGCGGGGGGCTTATCGCAATCCGGGATCCCCCTTTAATATGGGGGGCCCCCAGATCCCGGCCCCCCTCCATATGTTAATGAGTATGGGGTACGTCGTACCCCTACCCATTCACCTGGTGGCAAAAAAATGTCAATAAAAAAACACACACAGGTTTTTAAAGTAATTTATTAGGCAGCTCCGGGGGTCTTTTTCCGACTTCGGTGGTCTTCCAACTTTGGGGGTCTCTTCTTCTGACTTCGGGGGTCTTCTTCTGCTCTCCGGTGCCTTTTTCCTTCTGCCGGGCTTTTCCGCTAACTTCTTCCAGCTCTTTTGCTAGCGGAGAGGCCCGGTCTTCCCCGTCGTCTCCTCCCGCTCTCCGTTGTCCTTCTGCCGGGCTGCTCCACTATCTTCTTCCAGCTCTTTTGCTAGTAGAGGGACCCGGTCTTACCATCGCCGTCGGTGTCTTCTTCCCTCTTCTCCTCTTCGATGTTGTCACAATGCTTTCTCCCGCTGTAATGGCGGGTGTGCGGTGCGCAACGATTTATATAGGCCTCTTATGACGTCACAGTCCCATCATGCTCTGGCATCATAAGAGGCCTATATAAATCGTTGCGCACTGCACACCCGTTTTTTTATTTAAAATTTGGCGTGGAGTTCCCCCTCAAGAATCATACCAAACACCGTGCCTGGCATTGGCGGGGATTCAAGTCGGATCCCCGTTCATTGAAAGTCGGACGTATGTCGGCTTCAAGTCGCAGGGCAAAGTCGGATCCAAAGTAGGACAGCTGTCGTGTCGCACAAGTGTGAACCTGGCCTTAGGGTTTTTATTTGCAGCTGTGAGACTGTTGCCAGACTGTCTGGGGTGGGCACTCTCTGACTAATCAAGGCTTGTCTAGGTGCCTAGCTGTTAGTTAGCTTACTGGTTAATTAGTTAGCTGTTAACCACTTAAGCCCCGGAGGATTTGGCTGCCAAATGACCGGGCCACTTTTTGCGATTCGGCACTGTGTCGCTTTAACTGACAATTTCGTAGCCGTGCAACGTGGCTCCCAAACAAAATTGACGTCCTTTTTTTCCCACAAATAGAGCTTTCTTTTGGTGGTATTTGATCACCTCTGCGGTTTTTATTTTTTGCGCTATAAACAAAAAAAGCAGCAACAATTTGGAAAAAAAAACTTTTTTTTTTTACTTTTTGCTATAATAAATATCCCCAAAAAATATATTAAACACATTTTTTCCTCAGTTTAGGCCGATATGTATTCTTCTACATATTTTTGGTAAAAAAAAATCACAATAAGCGTTTATTGATTGGTTTGCGCAAAAGTTATTGCGTCTACAAAATAGGGATAGTTTTATGGCATTTTTATTATTAATTATTGTTTACTAGTTATGGTGGCGATCTGCGATTTTTAGCATGACTGCGACATTATGGCGGACACATTGAACACTTTTGATGCTATTTTGGGACCATTCGCATTTATTTATATAGCGATCAGTGCTATAAAAATGCACTGATTACTGTATAAATGTGACTGGCAGTGAATGGGTTAACCACTAGGGGGCTAGGAAGGGGTTAAGTGTGTCCTAGGGAGTGATTTCTAACTGTGTGGGGGGGGCTTACTGTGACATGACACTGATCACTGCTCCCGATGAGAGGGAGCAGACGATCAGTGTCCTGTCACTAGGCAGAACAGGGAGATGCCTTGTTTACAAAGGCATCCCCCCATTCTGCCGTTCCGTGACCCGTTCGCGGGACACCCGCAGACATTGAGTCCGTGGGTCCCACGGTCACGGAGACCGCAGAGGCGCCCGTGCGTGCCCGCTAGGCGGCAGATTCAAAGCAACGTATATATACATTGCTTTGCCTGCCCCTGCCATTCTGCCGAAGTTTAAGTATGTGAGGCAGTCGGCAAGCGGTTAATTGGATTGCTGTTTGAAGTTTGCATTATCATGTTTTTACTGGTTTTACATCTTACCTTTATCTATGTGTAGCGACCTCACCCCTCTCACCCCTTCTCATTCTCGGCTTGTTGGTCTTGTCTAGGGGTTCAGTACTGGGGGGAGGGATGCGATACACCACGGCCCATGTCCTCCAGAAGGACTGGAGGTGAAAGCCAGAACTATCGGGTTTTGTGTGTGTGTCCCAGAGTCAAATCCTTTCTTCAAATTGACTCCCTTTGCTCCTAGTAACCAGAGTTCCACACACTGAAAAGGTCCAACTCGTATTTATTCTCTTTCAGCAATAAATAGTCATACAGCACAGACAGGTTGAGACCCATAGAACACTTCAGTATTTGTGGGGAGTATAAATGAAGCAACACTGCTGAGTTAAATGCATCAATCAATAAAACATGGTTTAATGGATACAAGGAATACATACATCATGAGATAGCAGAAAACATTATACTGAATAGTAGCAACATAATCATATAGTTAATAATATACAATTATTAAACAGTAGCAATAAAATGATTATCTCAACATAATAAATACTGCACATGAGGTAGGCAGACCAAAATTGTAATGATAATAACATCTAAACCATGATAGATAGGTGCATATGGGTAAACTATATAGGTAAAAATGTTGAAACATGATCACTGTGACATCGCATCGTAACAAGCTCTACGCGTTTCGTGGTTGGTGTTACCACTCGTCAGGAGCTGATGCTGGATGTATCTATAAACAAATAAAATGGTCAAATTGGTAAATTGGTAGAAATTATTTATATAGATATAAGCAATGGTATATAAAGGAGAGGGGAGGGAAACCATTCCAAACACTCTCACCTCATAATGGTACGCTGGTATAATCGTGGTAATATTAACAAATAAAATGGGGGTTTATTGTTTAGCATAGATAATGTCCTCCCCCGGGAGCTGAGGTGGTATGAACCCAAGGCATAACGGTGGTAACAGATATCCAGAAAGTGAGTGTGGATCTCCAGCGATTGGCTGTAGTCTATGATTGTAGCTTGGTAGCGTAAAGTTGGAATATTATTTTCATAATAGCTGTAACAGTAAAAAAGTATTGACAATAAGCGAATCATACAGCCAAGATACTGAAGAAAAAGCCACACCAATGTGAATGTATAAATAAATAGCCACCAGTGTGAATGTATAAATAAATAGCTAGGTGTAATGGACATAAAGGAAGGTAATGAAAACCCAAAAAGTGACCAAAGTGATAAGCGTGACAATAGAAAGATGAGATGACCCAGCATATGTCTGGGAAAGTGAGGAAGAGGGTAAACCAGGGTAAATAATAGTGAATGGTAGGTGAACTGGACCAAGGTATTGATCCAGTGCGTGGTGAGGGGAGATACTAACCGTGTGCCAGAGGTAAACCACCAACGTCACGTGGCGTGAATAAGAGGAGGGCGGCGATGCCACCTAAGCAGCTGCTGCCGCTCAGTGATGTGGCGTCCGGTCCTCCTCGTGGGACACGCGAGCTGGAATAAGACGTGTCGGCGTCATCACGTCACAACTGACGTCATGCGTACGTCACGTCGGCGTGGCGTCGACTCGTAGCGGGTGACTGTCCCGCCCCCCACGCATGGGGAGGGGAAGGGTAGGCACCGGTAGGAGTCGCAGCTCCCGGGGATAAGAGGAAACCCAACCTCCCCGATAGCAGGGAGTGGCCCCTAAATGGTAGGAGGTAATAAAGAAACAAATTGGCCAAGGTAGTCACAGATGGTAAACAAAGGTATAGCAGTGTGCTTCCATCCCCGATAAAGTGAGATAGAACTAACTAGGGTGGGATTTTAAGTGAGGCAATCCCTGGGATTAGCCTCCATCCCCGATATTTTGGAAAAAATCAACTACTGGAATGGTGGGACTTTAAATGAAGCAACACTGCTGAGTTAAATGCATCAATCAATAAAACATGGTTTAATGGATACAAGGAATACATACATCATGAGATAGCAGAAAACATTATACTGAATAGTAGCAACATAATCATATAGTTAATAATGTACAATTATTAAACAGTAGCAATAAAATGATTATCTCAACATAATAAATACTGCACATGAGGTAGGCAGACCAAAATTGTAATGATAATAACATCTAAACCATGATAGATAGGTGCATATGGGTAAACTATATAGGTAAAAATGTTGAAACATGATCACTGTGACATCGCATCGTAACAAGCTCTACGCGTTTCGTGGTTGGTGTTACCACTCGTCAGGAGCTGATGCTGGATGTATCTATAAACAAATAAAATGGTCAAATTGGTAAATTGGTAGAAATTATATATATAGATATAAGCAATGGTATATAAAGGAGAGGGGAGGGAAACCATTCCAAACACTCTCACCTCATAATGGTACGCTGGTATAATCGTGGTAATATTAACAAATAAAATGGGGGTTTATTGTTTAGCATAGATAATGTCCTCCCCTGGGAGCTGAGGTGGTATGAACCCAAGGCATAACGGTGGTAACAGATATCCAGAAAGTGAGTGTGGATCTCCAGCGATTGGCTGTAGTCTATGATTGTAGCTTGGTAGCGTAAAGTTGGAATATTATTTTCATAATAGCTGTAACAGTAAAAAAGTATTGACAATAAGCGAATCATACAGCCAAGATACTGAAGAAAAAGCCACACCAATGTGAATGTATAAATAAATAGCCACCAGTGTGAATGTATAAATAAATAGCTAGGTGTAATGGACATAAAGGAAGGTAATGAAAACCCAAAAAGTGACCAAAGTGATAAGCGTGACAATAGAAAGATGAGATGACCCAGCATATGTCTGGGAAAGTGAGGAAGAGGGTAAACCAGGGTAAATAATAGTGAATGGTAGGTGAACTGGACCAAGGTATTGATCCAGTGCGTGGTGAGGGGAGATACTAACCGTGTGCCAGAGGTAAACCACCAACGTCACGTGGCGTGAATAAGAGGAGGGCGGCGATGCCACCTAAGCAGCTGCTGCCGCTCAGTGATGTGGCGTCCGGTCCTCCTCGTGGGACACGCGAGCTGGAATAAGACGTGTCGGCGTCATCACGTCACAACTGACGTCATGCGTACGTCACGTCGGCGTGGCGTCGACTCGTAGCGGGTGACTGTCCCGCCCCCCACGCATGGGGAGGGGAAGGGTAGGCACCGGTAGGAGTCGCAGCTCCCGGGGATAAGAGGAAACCCAGCATGCTATCGGGGAGGTTGGGTTTCCTCTTATCCCCGGGAGCTGCGACTCCTACCGGTGCCTACCCTTCCCCTCCCCATGCGCGGGGGCGGGACAGTCACCCGCTACGAGTCGACGCCACGCCGACGTGACGTACGCATGACGTCAGTTGTGACGTGATGACGCCGACACGTCTTATTCCAGCTCGCGTGTCCCACGAGGAGGACCGGACGCCACATCACTGAGCGGCAGCAGCTGCTTAGGTGGCATCGCCGCCCTCCTCTTATTCACGCCACGTGACGTTGGTGGTTTACCTCTGGCACACGGTTAGTATCTCCCCTCACCACGCACTGGATCAATACCTTGGTCCAGTTCACCTACCATTCACTATTATTTACCCTGGTTTACCCTCTTCCTCACTTTCCCAGACATATGCTGGGTCATCTCATCTTTCTATTGTCACGCTTATTACTTTGGTCACTTTTTGGGTTTTCATTACCTTCCTTTATGTCCATTACACCTAGCTATTTATTTATACATTCACACTGGTGGCTATTTATTTATACATTCACATTGGTGTGGCTTTTTCTTCAGTATCTTGGCTGTATGATTCGCTTATTGTCAATACTTTTTTACTGTTACAGCTATTATGAAAATAATATTCCAACTTTACGCTACCAAGCTACAATCATAGACTACAGCCAATCGCTGGAGATCCACACTCACTTTCTGGATATCTGTTACCACCGTTATGCCTTGGGTTCATACCACCTCAGCTCCCGGGGGAGGACATTATCTATGCTAAACAATAAACCCCCATTTTATTTGTTAATATTACCACGATTATACCAGCGTACCATTATGAGGTGAGAGTGTTTGGAATGGTTTCCCTCCCCTCTCCTTTATATACCATTGCTTATATCTATATATATAATTTCTACCAATTTACCAATTTGACCATTTTATTTGTTTATAGATACATCCAGCATCAGCTCCTGACGAGTGGTAACACCAACCACGAAACGCGTAGAGCTTGTTACGATGCGATGTCACAGTGATCATGTTTCAACATTTTTACCTATATAGTTTACCCATATGCACCTATCTATCATGGTTTAGATGTTATTATCATTACAATTTTGGTCTGCCTACCTCATGTGCAGTATTTATTATGTTGAGATAATCATTTTATTGCTACTGTTTAATAATTGTACATTATTAACTATATGATTATGTTGCTACTATTCAGTATAATGTTTTCTGCTATCTCATGATGTATGTATTCCTTGTATCCATTAAACCATGTTTTATTGATTGATGCATTTAACTCAGCAGTGTTGCTTCATTTAAAGTCCCACCATTCCAGTAGTTGATTTTTTCCAAAATATCGGGGATGGAGGCTAATCCCAGGGATTGCCTCACTTAAAATCCCACCCTAGTTAGTTCTATCTCACTTTATCGGGGATGGAAGCACACTGCTATACCTTTGTTTACCATCTGTGACTACCTTGGCCAATTTGTTTCTTTATTACCTCCTACCATTTAGGGGCCACTCCCTGCTATCGGGGAGGTTGGGTTTCCTCTTATCCCCGGGAGCTGCGACTCCTACCGGTGCCTACCCTTCCCCTCCCCATGCGTGGGGGGCGGGACAGTCACCCGCTACGAGTCGACGCCACGCCGACGTGACGTACGCATGACGTCAGTTGTGACGTGATGACGCCGACACGTCTTATTCCAGCTCGCGTGTCCCACGAGGAGGACCGGACGCCACATCACTGAGCGGCAGCAGCTGCTTAGGTGGCATCGCCGCCCTCCTCTTATTCACGCCACGTGACATTGGTGGTTTACCTCTGGCACACGGTTAGTATCTCCCCTCACCACGCACTGGATCAATACCTTGGTCCAGTTCACCTACCATTCACTATTATTTACCCTGGTTTACCCTCTTCCTCACTTTCCCAGACATATGCTGGGTCATCTCATCTTTCTATTGTCACGCTTATTACTTTGGTCACTTTTTGGGTTTTCATTACCTTCCTTTATGTCCATTACACCTAGCTATTTATTTATACATTCACACTGGTGGCTATTTATTTATACATTCACATTGGTGTGGCTTTTTCTTCAGTATCTTGGCTGTATGATTCGCTTATTGTCAATACTTTTTTACTGTTACAGCTATTATGAAAATAATATTCCAACTTTACGCTACCAAGCTACAATCATAGACTACAGCCAATCGCTGGAGATCCACACTCACTTTCTGGATATCTGTTACCACCGTTATGCCTTGGGTTCATACCACCTCAGCTCCCGGGGGAGGACATTATCTATGCTAAACAATAAACCCCCATTTTATTTGTTAATATTACCACGATTATACCAGCGTACCATTATGAGGTGAGAGTGTTTGGAATGGTTTCCCTCCCCTCTCCTTTATATACTATTGCTTATATCTATATATATAATTTCTACCAATTTACCAATTTGACCATTTTATTTGTTTATAGATACATCCAGCATCAGCTCCTGACGAGTGGTAACACCAACCACGAAACGCGTAGAGCTTGTTACGATGCGATGTCACAGTGATCATGTTTCAACATTTTTACCTATATAGTTTACCCATATGCACCTATCTATCATGGTTTAGATGTTATTATCATTACAATTTTGGTCTGCCTACCTCATGTGCAGTATTTATTATGTTGAGATAATCATTTTATTGCTACTGTTTAATAATTGTACATTATTAACTATATGATTATGTTGCTACTATTCAGTATAATGTTTTCTGCTATCTCATGATGTATGTATTCCTTGTATCCATTAAACCATGTTTTATTGATTGATGCATTTAACTCAGCAGTGTTTCTTCATTTAAAGTCCCACCATTCCAGTAGTTGATTTTTTCCAAAATATCGGGGATGGAGGCTAATCCCAGGGATTGCCTCACTTAAAATCCCACCCTAGTTAGTTCTATCTCACTTTATCGGGGATGGAAGCACACTGCTATACCTTTGTTTACCATCTGTGACTACCTTGGCCAATTTGTTTCTTTATTACCTCCTACCATTTAGGGGCCACTCCCTGCTATCGGGGGAGGTTGGGTTTCCTCTTATCCCCGGGAGCTGTGACTCCTACCGGTGCCTACCCTTCCCCTCCCCATGCGTGGGGGGCGGGACAGTCACCCGCTACGAGTCGACGCCACGCCGACGTGACGTACGCATGACGTCAGTTGTGACGTGATGACGCCGACACGTCTTATTCCAGCTCGCGTGTCCCACGAGGAGGACCGGATGCCTCATCACTGAGCGGCAGCAGCTGCTTAGGTGGCATCACCGCCCTCCTCTTATTCACGCCACGTGACATTGGTGGTTTACCTCTGGCACACGGTTAGTATCTCCCCTCACCACGCACTGGATCAATACCTTGGTCCAGTTCACCTACCATTCACTATTATTTACCCTGGTTTACCCTCTTCCTCACTTTCCCAGACATATGCTGGGTCATCTCATCTTTCTATTGTCACGCTTATCACTTTGGTCACTTTTTGGGTTTTCATTACCTTCCTTTATGTCCAATACACCTAGCTATTTATTTATACATTCACACTGGTGGCTATTTATTTATACATTCACATTGGTGTGGCTTTTTCTTCAGTATCTTGGCTGTATGATTCGCTTATTGTCAATACTTTTTTACTGTTACAGCTATTATGAAAATAATATTCCAACTTTACGCTACCAAGCTACAATCATAGACTACAGCCAATCGCTGGAGATCCACACTCACTTTCTGGATATCTGTTACCACCGTTATGCCTTGGGTTCATACCACCTCAGCTCCCGGGGGAGGACATTATCTATGCTAAACAATAAACCCCCATTTTATTTGTTAATATTACCACGATTATACCAGCGTACCATTATGAGGTGAGAGTGTTTGGAATGGTTTCCCTCCCCTCTCCTTTATATACCATTGCTTATATCTATATATATAATTTCTACCAATTTACCAATTTGACCATTTTATTTGTTTATAGATACATCCAGCATCAGCTCCTGACGAGTGGTAACACCAACCACGAAACGCGTAGAGCTTGTTACGATGCGATGTCACAGTGATCATGTTTCAACATTTTTACCTATATAGTTTACCCATATGCACCTATCTATCATGGTTTAGATGTTATTATCATTACAATTTTGGTCTGCCTACCTCATGTGCAGTATTTATTATGTTGAGATAATCATTTTATTGCTACTGTTTAATAATTGTACATTATTAACTATATGATTATGTTGCTACTATTCAGTATAATGTTTTCTGCTATCTCATGATGTATGTATTCCTTGTATCCATTAAACCATGTTTTATTGATTGATGCATTTAACTCAGCAGTGTTGCTTCATTTAAAGTCCCACCATTCCAGTAGTTGATTTTTTCCAAAATATCGAGGATGGAGGCTAATCCCAGGGATTGCCTCACTTAAAATCCCACCCTAGTTAGTTCTATCTCACTTTATCGGGGATGGAAGCACACTGCTATACCTTTGTTTACCATCTGTGACTACCTTGGCCAATTTGTTTCTTTATTACCTCCTACCATTTAGGGGCCACTCCCTGCTATCGGGGAGGTTGGGTTTCCTCTTATCCCCGGGAGCTGCGACTCCTACCGGTGCCTACCCTTCCCCTCCCCATGCGTGGGGGGCGGGACAGTCACCCGCTACGAGTCGACGCCACGCCGACGTGACGTACGCATGACATCAGTTGTGACGTGATGACGCCGACACGTCTTATTCCAGCTCGCGTGTCCCACGAGGAGGACCGGACGCCATATCACTAAGCGGCAGCAGCTGCTTAGGTGGCATTGCCGCCCTCCTCTTATTCACGCCACGTGACGTTGGTGGTTTACCTCTGGCACGCGGTTAGTATCTCCCCTCACCACGCACTGGATCAATACCTTGGTCCAGTTCACCTACCATTCACTATTATTTACCCTGGTTTACCCTCTTCCTCACTTTCCCAGACATATGCTGGGTCATCTCATCTTTCTATTGTCACGCTTATCACTTTGGTCACTTTTTGGGTTTTCATTACCTTCCTTTATGTCCATTACACCTAGCTATTTATGTATACATTCACACTGGTGGCTATTTATTTATACATTCACATTGGTGTGGCTTTTTCTTCAGTATCTTGGCTGTATGATTCGCTTATTGTCAATACTTTTTTACTGTTACAGCTATTATGAAAATAATATTCCAACTTTACGCTACCAAGCTACAATCATAGACTACAGCCAATCGCTGGAGATCCACACTCACTTTCTGGATATCTGTTACCACCGTTATGCCTTGGGTTCATACCACCTCAGCTCCCGGGGGAGGACATTATCTATGCTAAACAATAAACCCCCATTTTATTTGTTAATATTACCACGATTATACCAGCGTACCATTATGAGGTGAGAGTGTTTGGAATGGTTTCCCTCCCCTCTCCTTTATATACCATTGCTTATATCTATATATATAATTTCTACCAATTTACCAATTTGACCATTTTATTTGTTTATAGATACATCCAGCATCAGCTCCTGACGAGTGGTAACACCAACCACGAAACGCGTAGAGCTTGTTACGATGCGATGTCACAGTGATCATGTTTCAACATTTTTACCTATATAGTTTACCCATATGCACCTATCTATCATGGTTTAGATGTTATTATCATTACAATTTTGGTCTGCCTACCTCATGTGCAGTATTTATTATGTTGAGATAATCATTTTATTGCTACTGTTTAATAATTGTACATTATTAACTATATGATTATGTTGCTACTATTCAGTATAATGTTTTCTGCTATCTCATGATGTATGTATTCCTTGTATCCATTAAACCATGTTTTATTGATTGATGCATTTAACTCAGCAGTGTTGCTTCATTTAAAGTCCCACCATTCCAGTAGTTGATTTTTTCCAAAATATCGGGGATGGAGGCTAATCCCAGGGATTGCCTCACTTAAAATCCCACCCTAGTTAGTTCTATCTCATTTGTGGGGAGTAGGTCAAGGCACAATTCTTGTAGTAGAGCTAACCACTGTGGTGTCACCAATGGTTATGATGTATAGTCACTGCCACTGACTATATAGAACAAGAGCATGAATTACCTTTGCTATCACAGCCCCTGTCAGAGGGAAGACATCCGTCCAAGAGTTACTGGAGGCCTCTTTGTCACCGGCAAATGCTGCGCCAGACTTTCCAGAGAAGTTCCGCTCACCGGCCTCAATCTCAGACACGGGCACCCAAGGCGTTAGGGCCCCCTCGGATTCCTCCACCCTCGCAGAACCCAGTCGAAGGTACTGAGTCCCAGGCTTCCGCATTAGTACCTCACCCCAGGCTAAAGGTGCCTGGGATGGACTCCATCTCCCGCTCCGGCCAGGTCAAGGGCACCTGGGCCCGGAACTCCGGAACGCCAGCACCCAGGCTGAAGGTGCCTGTGCGCGGCTGTGTCCTTTGACTCTGAACCCCAAGGTCAGGCTGTTCGCCCCTTTTATCTCCTCTCCCTTTGCGTCACAGCAGGTTCCCCGCCCCGCTGTACCAGCGCCAAGTAAGGACAAAAAGGGATGCAGTCTTGCGGTGAATGTTCAGCTCCGGCCCAGGGCGACAGCACCACCCGCAGGCCGCAGGGAACCTCACACCACCAGAGTCCTCCAAGAACCACAAAAGGGTCTCAGATTCCCTAACAATCAGTGCATCTGGGTTACACTACCACCCAGATGCCTCCCCTAAATTCAAATACCCGCTACACTTGCTAATATCCCCAAGAGGGGAATGTCCTCCTGGGGAGTATAAAACTTTGTATCTGGGTTTTAATAAAGAATTAATCCTTTGGTTTTTACCTCAACATCCTGTCTGTGTACGATGCATGGGGTAAAGGGCTGCTATTAGATATCGGTCTGCTGGAAGGGTTTGGAGGGCCGTAAGCACTGTTTACTGGATGCACCCAGGCGGGGGTGCCAAGTGGTCCGTCACAGAATCCCCATGTCTCTATTTAAAGCATATTCATTAATCACTTGCCGACCGCCACACACACATACATCGACAACATGGCACGGGCAGGCAAATAGGCGTACCTGTACGTCCCTTTAAATTTGCCGCCCAGCGGGCGCGTGCGCCCCGCCGAGGGCGTGCACGCATGCCTGCCCCCTGCCTCGTGAGCGTGTTCGCGGGTCCCGGGAACTCGATGTTCCCGGGAGGCCCGCGATTGCGGTCGGCAAAGGCAGAACAGGAGGATGCCTTTGTAAACAAGGCATTCCCCTGTTCTGCCTAGTGAAATGTCACTGAACTCACCGTTTCCATGATCGGGAACGGTGATCAGTGATGTGTCACTGATAGCCACACCCCCTAACAGTAAGAATCACTCCCTAGAACTGACTTAACCCCTTTAGCGCCACCTAGTGGTTAACCCCTTCACTGCCAGTGTCATTTTTACAATAATCAGTGCACTTTTTATAGCACTGATCGCTGTAAAAATGACAATGGTCCCAAAATGGTGTCAAAAGTGTCCGATGTGTCCGCCATAATGTCGCAGTCACAATAAAAATCGCTAATCACCGCCATTACTAGTAAAAAAAAAATATTAATAAAAATGCCATAAAACTACCCCCTATTTTGTAGACGCTATAACTTTTGCGCAAGCCAATCAATAAATGCTTATTGCGATTTTTTTTTGATTTTTTTTGTTACCAAAAATATGTAAAAGAATACATATCGGCCTAAAATATTTTTTGGGGATATTTATTATAGCAAAAAGTAAAAAATATTGCATTTTTTTCAAAATTGTCGCTCTAATTTTGTTTATAGCGCAACAAAAAAAAACGCAGAGGTGATCAAATACCACCAAAAGAAAGCTCTATTTGTGGGGAAAAAAGGACGTTAATTTTGTTTGGGAGCCACGTCGCACGACCGCGCAATTGTCAGTTAAAGCGACGCAGTGCCGAATCGCAAAAAGTGGCCTGGTCTTTGGCCAGCCAAATGGCCCCGGGCTGAAGCGGTTAAGAACTATTTATCAGCCTAAAGGGAATGTTCTGCACTTTAATATTTAAAAATGTTTGTCAACTAAATACAAACTATGGTGTTAAAATATTTTATATTTGCCTATTTCATTTAAGCACGTCAGCCCCAGAAGATTTCCCCTCTTAATGACCAGGCCATTTTTTGCAATATGGTACTGCGTCGCTTTAACTGACAATTGCCCGGTCGTGCGATGCTGTACCCAAACAAAATTGATGTCCTTTTTTTCCCACAAATAGAGCTTTCTTAAGGTAGTATGTGATCACCATTGCCGTTTATATTTTTTTGCGCTATAAACAAAAAGAGTGATGATTTTGAAAAATAAAACAATATTTTTTTACTTTTTGCTATAATAAATATCACAATTTAAAAAATAAAATAAAAATATTCAGCAGTTTAGGCCAATATGTATTTCTACATATTTTTGTTAAAAAAATTGTAATAAGCGTATATTGTTTGGTTTGCGCAAAAGTTATAGCGTCTACAAAATAGGGAATAGATTTATGGCATTTTTATTATTATTTTTTTAATTATTTATTTAATTGTATTTATTTCTTTTTATTTATAAATTTTTTTAAGTAATGGCGGCAATCAGCGATTTTTATCGGGACTGGGACATTGCGGTGGCAGGGAAGGTGTTAACACTAGGGGGCGATTAAGGGGTTAAATGTGTTCCCTCATGTGTGTTGTGGGGATGGGACTGACTGGAGGAGGAGACAGATCGCTGTTCCCAGTTACTAGGAACAGCAGATCTGTCTCTACTCCCCTGTCAGAACGGGGATTTGTGTAAAGTTCTGGTGCGAACCGAACAGGGGGGTGGTTGTAAACACACAAATCCTGATTCTGACAGGGGAGGAGAGACAGATTGTCTGTCTGTTTCTACTAAGTAGGAACAACGATCTGGCTCCTCCTTTAGTCAGTCCTATCCCCTCACAGTTAGAAACACACCTAGGGAACACAATTAACCCTTTGATTGCCCCCTAGTGTTAACCTCTTCCCTGCCAGTGACATTTACACAGTAATCAGTAGGAAAGCAAAAGGAGGAGAGAGAAGCGCCAAGCCAATCCTTTAAACAGCTTAGGAATTTATTCAGTATATAAGTATAAAACAACACTAAAAACTTGCGTGAAAAATGTTGGAGCACTTGCAGGGTGTTAGAGCGGGTGGGAACTTCCACATGCAGTGTCACAGGAGCAGTGCAGGGACATGGTCATCCGGTGCCCAGGGCAAAGATGGAAAACTGCAGCATTTGCGTCCGTTTCTGCAACAATAATCCCCACTCCCCAGCAATGTTACTAGCTTATTTAATAACCCCCACCATTGATGGGATTGTCTGCGATCCCCATTATGAACTGACTGAAGTGGTTAACTCTCGGGGGGGGGGGTGTTAATTAACTACTTGAGCTCTAAAAGATTTTACCCCCTTCATGGCCAGTACATTTTTTGCTATATAGAAATAAATACAGTAATCAGTGCTAATAATATACACGCTCATTGTACTAATGACAGTGGCTGGGAAGGGGTTAACATCAGGGGCAATCAAGGGGTTAATTGTGTGCCTGACAATGTGTAATATGTGATGCTTTTCACTACAGATTGATTTGTTTCTTATCGCTGCTTTGCATGGAAAAGAAAAAAACGATCGTTCCCCGCTTACAGAGATCTGTGTTTGTCAACACAGAGCTCTGGGCTGTGATTTGACACAGCCGGTCAGCAGGTCCCAGCAGTGAATCATTGGCTGGGAGATCTTCTGACAGACTCCCACTGTGTACAACCACAAGGGAGTGGGTCTGGCGGGGGAATGTGCCCCAAAACCCTGAAACAAGCAGTGACGTATGGGTACGTCCCGGTGCCTGTAGCTGCTAGCTGTGGCAGGTCGGCAAGTGGTTAATTACCAATGGTATTTGTAATATGCAGCAAGAAGGGGGTAATAGCACTGCCACTGGTCACTGATGCATTAGTGACCAGTGGCAGTAATTAACCCCTTTGTGCTGCATTAGTGGCACCAGTGTCAATTAACTCCTTCATGCAGCATATTACAGAAATACCATTTGTGATTAATTAACCTCCCCTCGGCCCCATTCAAAGAGTTCATTAACTCCTCTTCAGATGGCAATCTGCTTACTGGGATGGTGGTCCCTGTCCCCAGGGAAGATGGTGGTCCCTGTCCCCAGGGAAGATGGTGGTCCCTGTCCCCATTAAAGATGGTGGTCCCTGTCCCCAGGAATAATGGGGTCCCTGTCCCCAGGGGAGATGGTGGGGTCCCTGTCCCCAGGGGAGATGGTGTGGTCCCTGTCCCCAGGGGAGATGGTGGTCCCTGTCCCCAGAGGAGATGGGGTGGGGTATATGATGGTGTTTGGGGGAGATGGGGTTGTCTCACTCACTGTGACCATGGTGCACTGATGCAGTACTAGATCTCGGCCAGCATGGTCTGGCTGTACCTGCGGTGGCTGGCTACCCTCCAAGCACTTGTCCATGGTCTCTTCGGCTTCCCCAGCAGCACAGAGAGGTCGATCAGCATCGGAAGCTGCATCTCTGCTCCATGGGCTCTCTGAGAGAGTTCCCTGCGTGAAGGGGTGGGGGGGACTGGGACTATGGGAGACCAGCCTGTGATGTCCTCCGGTAAGCCTGCTCACACAGGGCTGCACCAGTGTGCTGGAAGTTTGTCCGGCACTGGAGGGCTGGGAATGAATGTGACTCAGGGGTCCCAGGACTGGGGAAGACACTACACTGAACCAGTGGCGTAGCGTGGGTTGTCAGCACCCGGGGCAAGGCAAGTAATTTGTGCCCCCCTAACCTGCAGACTTTTCGCACTCTCCAAGTCCCTTCCCTTCCTTCAATAGTACTGACCTACCTGATTCCTATACTAACCTCTACACTGACCTACCTGATTCCTACATCGCCCACTACACACTGACCTACCTGATTCCTATACTGACCACTACCCTACACACCACACCAACCTACATCGACCACTACACTACACACCACACCAACCTACATCGACCACTACACTACACACTGACCTACCTGATTCCTATACTGACCACTACATAATACACTATACACTACCCACAGACCACTACTCAATGCACTACATACACTACATACTGACCGCTACACAATACACTATTCAATACACTACATACTGACCGCTACACAATACACTATTCAATACACTACATACTGACCGCTACACAATACAATACACTACATACTGACCGCTACACAATACACTACATACTGACCGCTACAATACACTACATACTGACCGCTACACAATACACTACATACTGACCGCTACACTATACACTACATACTGACCGCTACACAATACTCTACCCACAGACCAATACACTACATACTGACCGCTACACAATACATTATACACAATACACTATACATTATACACAATACACTATACATTATACACAATACACTATACACAATACACTATACATTATACACAATTATACACAATACACAAACTTTCTGGCTGCTCCCTCTCCCCAGACCATATCTACTCCCCCCAGGCCGAGTGAGTCTCTTACCTTTTTTTTTCTTCCATCTGCTCTGCCGCCTGTCACACTGCTCGCTTGACTGCCTGTCCTGACGGGGACATGATCGGGAGACCCGGCCGGAGAGGAGGAGGAGGAGGAGGAGGAGGAGATGATGATGGCAGCCACAGACTGCCTGCCGCTGCGCCGGGGACATGATCGGAGAGGGAGGAGGAGGAGGAGGAGGAGATGATGATGATGGCGGCGGCGGCTGGCCACAGACTGCCTTGCCTGCCTGCCACCGCGCCGCGGACCTGTTGACCTGGGCCGGAGAGGAGGAGGAGGAGGAGGAGAAGACAGCCCCGCTCCCCCGCGATTAGGGACAGGCCACATGACCCCTTTCGCCCAATCACAGGGCGCCAGGGACCGGCCTGAGAATAAAGATGGCGGCCCGAGCAGCGCGGGGTCACAAAAAAATAATAATTGATTTATGGAGCTAGGGTGACACTGGCGTGGGATTGCGCCCCCCAAATGTTGCGCCTGGGGCCTAGGCCCCCCTCGCACCCCCCACGCTACTGCACTGAACAGCATTCTATGGGGCAGGAGAGAGGGGCCGGTCGAGGATGCGAGACTTTAATATCGGCTGTCGAAAACTAGAACGGTGCCTGTCAGTTTCGCCCTGCTTGTTAGGACACTGGTGTCACCCGGTGGCGGGCCGCAACCCCCTGCCATAGCAACGCCACTGGCTCCTTTCCCATCCCGCATCCCCGCCAGCCTCTCAGTGACGTTACGCTGTCCGGGACTAGGACGTGCCTGTCGGGTGGAGATTACTCCATCTGACAGGGAGGTGAAGGGCGGGGCTGGTCTTGGGCTTGTGCCAAGTGCAGGAGTGCACTCGGCAGTGGGCACATGTTGCAGCTATTAGCTTTGCAGCGCGATGCGTGCAGACAGTTAGTCTACTTTTTCAGCCTGGTTTTAGCAGCACACTGTCAGCACTTCACCAGCACCCCCCTTCTTCCAGTAAATGGTGCCGCCCAGGGCATCCGCCCCTGCCTTGTACCGGCCCTGCACAGGAAAGTCTCTATTGAGGGATCCATGAGCACCGTGTGTTAGCCGCAGCTGGAGCCTCGATGAGCCTCATGGAGATGTCGGCTGTGTGTCTCTGGGTGGGAGTGGTCCAGGGCTGCAAACTGGGAAGCCGCCCACACGCTGTCTGGCCAATCAGAACGCGTTTCGAAGGCACGGCCTCACCTTCTTCATCAGCTGCTGTGACACTGCATGTGGAAGTTCCCACCCGCTCTAGCACTCTGCAAGTGCTCCAACATTTTTCACGCATTTTTCCTTTTGTTCACAGTGATCGGGTTCCCCAGCCCATGCCTGAAGCAGCCTAGCTCCCTTTACAGCCTTCATTTAGAGACTTTTTTAGAGACTAATTTTTAGGGGTTCATCCTCGAGAACTTTCAATTCACTCACCATTCACATGGTTGCACCTTCATGTATCAGCATGCAGATGCATGCCTTTTCATTAAAATGTTAAACTTTTTAATCTTTTTCATAAGATGGTTTAGCGCTGAACATTATACCAATATTGTACACAGTAATCAGTGCATTTTTATAGCACTGATCACTGTATAAATGTGAATGGGCCGAAAAAAGTGTCAAAAGTGTTCGATCTGCCAGCCGCAATCCCGATAAAAATCACTGATTGCCTCCATTACTATTAAAAAATTATAAAAATGCCATAAATCTATTCCCCATTTTGTAGCCACTTAACTTTTACGCAAACCAATCAATATATGTTTGTAGCGGGTGTGAATTTCTGCGGTGACACCAGTGGTGTATCTCCGGCGGTCCACCGCCTGGCGCTGTCACTTTGGGCCGACGGACGAATCATTGCTGGGTCGAATCCTTTTTTGTCTTTTCTCGGCAGCCGTGTGGTGGGGCGGGGAACCCGCTGCGCATGCCAGGGAAAGGTATAAAGGGGGCCAGCCATTTTGACACGGGGTTCGTTGTCCCTGGCACCTTCAGCCTGTGGACGGAGTTCGTGTTTGTCCTCTAGATGGACTGGGCCTGGAGGACCACCGGAGGTCATGTTCCACCTCAGGCACCTTTAGCCTGGGGTGAGGTACTCGGTTGGCGGTCCGGAGGTCAGTGCCCAACATTGAGTTCCGCGAGGGAAGGATCCTATGGTGCTCCAGAGATGGACGCCTGAATCCGAGGTGGACGTAATGGACCGGGAAGAGCTCCTCATCTGAAGACCCAGTGCAGCATACTGCCGGTGACGGGTGAGTCTCTTGTCGGAGACCGTCCGGAAGGTGAATTCCCTTGTGCGGAGACCATTGCCCACTCTTTGGAGGAGAGTGGAGGAAAGAACTTGTGTCTGGGCCTATATACACATTCACACCTCCTGTTCTGTTTTGTAAAGCAAGTAAGTCCATGCTATGTTCAAATAAAGGAGTGTTGGACTTGCAACGGTGTGAGGCTCGTTTCCTGGCAGATGACTCCTGGAGGGAGGACCCGATGCACAATGCAGGCCCGAAGGTAAAAAAACTTCTGCTAATACCACTTATACATCTGTGGTGGAGGCCTGGCGTAGCGGCCGCACTCCCTTTCCTATCATACCCCTAGACCAGAGACATTGCGAGCGAGAACTTTAATAGAGGGGATTGGGAGTGTGGTGGGGGTCGGGCGACCCTGTCCGCTACACGTGGGGGCTCGTCCGGGATATGTATTGTGTATCACTTGGAAGAACGTATCTGCCGGAAACAGTCAAGTATATAGGCCAAAGTGCAGCCCTACTCGAAAGTCGTGGACATGACCTCGGAAGAGGAAAGGCCCGCGCAGGCAGAGTGGTGAAAGGGGGAAAACCCAGCCGTGTGACGGACTACACGTGGGGGTTTTTAATTGCACTGCGCCAACAGACACAACCCCCACCGCTTAGTTCGTGGGCGTGTCTCAAACCAACCAAGTGGAAAAGCCAGCGAACTGGAGCAAAAGGGGAGGAGTCCAATACGTGTGACGGACTACACGTGGGACGTTGGCGTGAAAACTCTGCAGTGTACGATGGAACAGCAACAGGTCGCCATGTTTGGAAACGCCTCGTGGATCCTGGTTCACCCGGCAACTACAACATTGACTGCTGCTGCTCCCATAACGGATACGGGGATCCGACTAAAGCCAAAGGGGTCGATTCGCCCTATATTCCTGCATGGACGTGGAGGCTTTGGGCATGATTTGTCACGGATGCTCGGGACTGGTATGTCTGTTAAAGCCCTTCGGACGATGTGACGCCTGCGGGGAATTCATGTTCGAGGTGGATCCTGTGGTGGAGAGGCCGAAAACCATCTATCCAGGCCGGGCTTCAGGCATCGCCCCACAGAAGGCAGGAATCACGGCAGTAAGAGTCGCCCCTGCGTACACTGCAACGACCGCGGAGGAGGTCGTGAAACACCAACGGGAGAAATACGACGATGCTGACTCGGTCACCACAGTCTCACAGTGTCCGCCACCGAGGAAGAGAACCAGCATAGTAGCCCCGACCAGCGGTGGTGGTGGACCGTCTCGCATGCCCACGCCAGGCCCGGATGGATCCGTAGACGAGAGTTCCGGACATCCTAAGAAAGGCCAAGGTAAGCCGGCTGAGAAGACTTGGTGTGAGTGAGGATGTGTCAGGAAGGCATGGCCTAGCAAGTCTCCGGAGTGTGGATGTTCTGTTTCCACACAGGGCTACATACCCGCGGAGGAGTGTGACACTTCTGACTTAGAATCTCTCTCTGATATGGGAGATGATGTCCAAATTGACGATCTGTTTGCCGAGAAGGGCTGGGACAAGGCGCCGCTTGCTGCATTCCGTGGGTTTCGGAATTCGCCTATGTCCGTGGGTGAGAGCGCACCAAGGGTGGAGGCATCAGCACCTGAAGGAGAATCTATCTCTCAAACTGTTCCCGTATCCCCTGCACCATCTGCATGTGATGCTGGGGTAAAAAGACTGTTGTTGAGGCCTCCAATGCCTAGATTAGAGGTGGCCAAGGCACCTCGCCATCCAGATGCAGTCGTTCTGTCTGGTGAAGGGGACAAATCAACCATGCCTCCTTTGGCGAGACTACAGAGGCTGTTTGGTCAGAAGGTTGCAGCGGAATATGGATGGGAGTATCCCTACTTGCCGAATGAGGTGGAGGTGTGCAGGGAGCGTTGGTACAATGATTTTGTTTGGACCCATCTCAAAGTCCCGCACGCTCGCAGATACCTAGCGTGTTCTCCAAAGGCTTCACAGCATTTCAAAGACTGCAAGGCAGAATGGATGGTGGGAAGACACATCCACGCAGATAAAGTGGTGATAAAACGCAAAGAAGGCGAAGATGTGGAATATCATCTAGAGACTGTAGATCAGCACCTAAAGCCACTAACTCTGCCGCACCCACGTTTCTACCTCTAGGGAGAAAAAGACTCCATTGGTATCATGCTGCTGAACTTTCTGGGGAAATTGTGTTTTAGTGTGCCCAGAAAAGAGAAAAGAACTGTTCCTGTTTGTTTCTTCCCGCAAAGAGATCACAGACTCTGGGGTAGATAGTGTTAGGAAAAAAAAAAGAAAAGAGAAGATGTTCAACGGGTGCAGTTACCGTGATGCTGTCACCAGGTGGCAGTGTTGCGCAACGTTACAAACACTTTTTACGCACCCACTCATTGGAGAAAGAGGGATTTCTTTTAGGAGAAATGTATTTTACTCACACACACGAATACATGTGTCAGGATTTTATGTGTTGGTTTCTTTTGTTTTTTTTCCCTCTGCAGGAGAACATCCCAGCAAGATTTTAGACTCTGGGGAGGTCTTTAGTCAGGATGAGGAGGGAAAAAGTAAATGTTAATATGCAACCTTGAAATGTTTGATGTTGTCTTTTGCTCCTCTTTCTGTTACAGGGGCTCAGACACAACTTCACAGTAGGAAAGTGTTTCCAAAAGTTTGTTGGTTTTTCAATTTGTTAACGGTTTCTGGCCCGAATCATGTCAGCCGTGGAGGATATGGTTTGCTCCAGACACTGGGGACCAGTGTCAAAAGACAGAGGGGAGTATGTAGCGGGTGTTTACTTTCCCGCCAGTAATTTGGAATTTCTGCGGTGACACCAGTGGTGTATCTCCGGTGGTCCACCGGGTGGCGCTGTCACTTTGGGCCGACGGACGAATCATTGCTGGGTCGAATCCTTTTTTGTCTTTTCTCGGCAGCCGTGTGGTGGGGCGGGGAACCCGCTGCGCATGCCGGGGGAAGGTATAAAGGGGGCCGGCCATTTTGTCACAGGGTTCGTTGTCCCTGGCACCTTCAGCCTGCGGACAGAGTTCGTGTTTGTCCTCTAGGCAGACTGGGCCTAGAGGACCACCGGAGGTCGTGTTCCACCTCAGGCACCTTTAGCCTGGGGTGAGGTACTCGGTTGGCGGTCCGGAGCTCAGTGCCCAACACTGAGTTCCGCGAGGGAAGGATCCTAGGGTGCTCCGGAGATGGACGCCTGAATCCGAGGTGGACGTAATGGACCGGGAAGAGCTCCTCATCTGAAGACCCGGTGCAGCATACTGCCGGTGACGGGTGAGTCTCTTGTCGGAGACCGTCCGGAAGGTGAATTCCCTTGTGCGGAGACCATTGCCCACTCTTTGGAGGAGAGTGGAGGAAAGAACTTGTGTCTGGGCCTATATACACATTCACACCTCCTGTTGTTTTGTAAAGCAAGTAAGTCCATGCTATGTTCAAATAAAGGAGTGTTGGACTTGCAACGGTGTGAGGCTCGTTTCCTGGCAGATGACTCCTGGAGGGATGACCCGATGCACAATGCAGGCCCGAAGGTAAAAAAACTTCTGCTAATACCACTTATACATCTGTGGTGGAGGCCTGGCATAGCGGCCGCACTCCCTTTCCTATCATACCCCTAGACCAGAGACATTGCGAGCGAGAACTTTAATAGAGGGGATTGGGAGTGTGGTGGGGGTCGGGCGACCCTGTCCGCTACATGTTTATTGCGATTTTTTTTTTTTTTTTTTACTAAAAATATGTAGAAGAATACATATCGGCCTAAACTAATGAAGACTTTTTTTTTTATATATATATATTTTTCTATTATAGCAAAACGTAAAATATATATATATATATATATATATATATATATATATATAAATAATTTTTTTTTTTTAAATGTCGGTCTCTTTTTGTTTATAGCGTGAAAAATAAAAACCGCAGAGGTGATCAAATACCACCAAAAGAAAGCTCTATTTGTGGGGAAAAAAAGCAATATTTTATTTGGGTACAATGTCGCACGACCGCGCAATTGTCAGTTAAAGCGACGTATCACAAAAAATTGCCTGGTCAGGAAGGGGGTAATTCTTTCTGGGGCTGAAGTGGTTAAAAATGCAGCTGCATGGTGCGTTTGTACCATTCAATTTCCATATGGGGAAACCGCACATTGTATTTCAGTGCGTTTAAGAGTCAATGGTACCACTGCCCCTTTCACATCCCCCCCCACAGCGCTTTCTCCCTTTACATCACCCTCCCTCCCCATACACACACACAGCACTGCCCCCTTCACACATCATCCCCACAGCACTGCCCCTTTTGCTTCCCCTGCACAACACTGCCCCCCTTTACATCACCACCCCCCACACACAGCACTGTCCCCTTCACATACCACCCCCCAAGCACTGCCCTTTTCACATTACCCCCCCCCCCCACACACACACACACACACACACACACACACAGCACTGTCTCCCTTCACATGTTGTGCCCACAGCACTGCCCCCTTCATATATCACCCCCAAAGCACTGCCCCTTCACATCCCCCCACAGTATTTCTCCCTTTTACATGCCCCCACCCCCACACACAAAGCATTGCCCCCCTGTACCTCCGCTCCCCATCCTTTACAGTTCCATGTTCTTTCCTCCCTTTACTCTCCTACCTTCCACAGAGCAGAGAGCAGGAGGTGGGACAATCCTAAACTGAAGATGGAGGCACAGCAGCACAAGATGGGGCACGGGAGCTGTCGGGTTAACTTTTTATATTAGCAAGCTGGTGATTGGCTGCTAGGAGCACCTCCTTCCTAGCAGCCAATCACCTCCTGGTTAACGTGAAAAGTTAATTCAGATGTTTAGCAGCTGCCTCTCTCCACGCAGTGCTGGTCCTGCCCCAGGCCAGAATTGTCCCGCCTCCCATCGTCTGCTCTGCTAATGACAGCGGCGGAGGCTGGGGACAAAAGCGGCAGCTAAATGACACGATTACGGCGGTCCAGATAGAGCAGTAGCTCGGGCCGGGCTTGGACCACAAGCTGCCATTTAGTGATGCCCGCTTTTTGTGTTTTCCAGGCTAATCCTAACTGCTTTGCTCAACCTGTGGTTTAAAGAGTTTAATAAACTCAGATTATTAACACACAGCGAAATGAGTAACCTAAATGATGAATTCATTTTCCTTCCATCTTCTCTGTCTGCTCTGTACAGCACTGTGTGGTCTTTAAATTAGAGAGAGAGTCTGAAAGCAGCTTCTGCTGTGTCCTCTGTTTAGAAATTCCACAACGCTTTAGGCCATGGCTGCATTTTATATTAATTGGTAAATATGAAATAAAGAATTTGTATAACTAGAAAACGCATATTTAACAAATAAAAACATGTACAGTTAAAAAATATAAACATCCAATTAACCCTAATAACAAGCTATGTGCAGCACAGTGATAATGCCACCGCTACTTTTACATAATAATATCTGAGCTTGCAGAGGCATTTGGTGCACACAAAGTGAATTTATATTCTTTGTGGCTATTATGGGGATATGTTTAATTGACAGTTTTTGTGCACGGAGTTCAATTAAATGGCAATTTCACCTTTACAGAAAATCTCTAAGGTTACCTTACAATGGACCCCCTCCCCATACCCCGATGCCGCTGTACCAGACTTCCGCGATCCCCCGCTGTCAGACGGAAAAGCCACGTCACCGGTCTGGGGTTTTGAAATCCTGGCGGCTTTTTCTCCTCTCGTTGCAGTGCTGACAGCATGGGCTAGACAGCTTCCGATCGGTCAGTGGCATCCATGTGACAGCCAATTAGAATCCCTGCAGTCTGTACTGCCTAAGTGATACGGCCGCAGGGGTTTCAAATCCTCAGACCAGCGAAACGACTTTTCCTTGTCTGACAGCAGGGGATCACGTCAGTCTGGTACAGCATGACTGGGGGGGGGGGGGGGGGGTTGGGGGCAGGTATTGATTTTCTGTGAAGGTGAACTTACACTTTAAAGGTCACATTTACTAGAAAGAATTCAAAAAGATATCACTTTTACACTTTTTTTCAATTTTTTATGAAAGCAGTTGCATAGCTAAGACGTGTTTCTGGGCTGTTTTATACCATATGCTGGAGACTCCTCAGTAACTTTCTAGTTGTTAATTGTAATTTAATGCCCTGACACAATACTTGGAAAGGATAATGGAGAATTTACGGGTGACATTTTCATGTAATAAGACATGTGGCTCTAAGTGGTATATTTGTCAATGCTTTCACCCAAGATTCACACGCGTTTCCAATACAATCCAATGTAAAATGTGTGTAAATTTTGGGTGAAAGTTGTCTGATAGCATTGATGAATAGACTCCTAATTACAATATGTATGACTAATGCAATATTAAATATAATATTACTAATAGGTCTGTGTTAATACTGGCTAACATTTATGTTGTTTTACCAGCCATGTTCACGGCACAAATGTAAAAAACTATGAGAAGAAATCACTAACACATAGATTGATATGAAATGAATTTATTAATCAATTATTTGAAAAGCAGTAGAGACAACTTTCTAATATTAATTTAGAGAGACTTGATTTAGGAAAAAAAGGCAAATGAAAAGAGAGTATTGATTGGATTTTCAGTATTTGATTGCATCCATGTGAAGGATCTTCTTTCCATGTTACACAGAGGGGAGCTTCTGTAAAAGAATAATGTGATATCAGTATTGTACATATTAAATCATATGTTATTATAAGTCTTTTATTTGGGATGTGTTCTTCAAATGTTAGAAGAGTTGTGATAAACTAAATACAATAATCAGATTTGTGATTTTAGAAGACAGTGGGTGTCATTTATACCAGATGCTAATAGGGGACATACAGGAGCCCTGGGAGAGGTGGAATTCGTTTTTATTGACTTTTAAGGCTGGGTTCACAAATTGTTCACAAATCGTATGGCTGAATTTGCATCGCATTCAGACCAAAGTCATGCAGGACCCTTTTTTTGGTCTGCACCAGAATCAAATCGCATGGGTGTACAAATCATGTCGAATTGACAGTTCGCACTGTGATATGCCAACCGATCTGGGGGTGTCATTAACTTTGTATTGACACTCCCAGCAGTTCTTATATGGCAGCGTAAACTGCCTGTGAGTCGGGTACGATGCAGGAACCCACAGTGGATTCGCAGGGCTTCCCACATCGCACCAATGTGAACCGAGCCTTAATCACAGCCAAATAGTACAAAGTGTTGAATTATACACTTAGTGAAGCAAACACGGGATTGGCAGAGTGCTTGTCATCCCACTGCACCTCACACACTGCTGGCTGCCTAATGTATGACTCACTTCTCACCATAGGGTGCAATGATTTGCAATAGCATCCCCCATAGACTGGATTTATACTACTACATACTAGTCTATACTCTGCTAATACTGCTGAATTAATAGTGGATAAGTATGGCCTCTCTGCCAGCTTCTGATTGGTTGTTATCAGCCAGAAGCGGGGAGCAGGAGCACAAAACCTCCAGCTGTCATTTGAGTATCAGCAGAGTGGGCATTGTTTGGTACAGGGAGAGAAGGGTCAGGTACATGTGGGCTCCACTGCATATGGGTAGATAACATTAGGGCTTGTCTATATAGACATTCATTATTTTTTTTGCTTTTGATCTGCATTCATGATCTATAAAACAAGTAAATTACACATTTTTAAAGATTATTATAAATGTCATTTAGTTATGAAAAAAAAGTGTCTGAGACAAAAAAAATTTACAAGACCACAGCCAATCAGCTTTAAAAAATGTATTTTCTAAGTTGGATGAAAAAATAATAAAGATAGAGGCTGACTGGTTGCTCTGGGCAAGGGCATCAGCTGAGATAGAACTTGTCTCGGACCCTTTTACCAATTCTCTCTCGCTGTCTTAGTTGCTCATTACTATTTCAAGAAACTCCAGGTACAAGCCAAGACCTTCCTTGAATAATACATTTAATCCTATACCCTAAAAGCTTTTGTACTTGGGTGTTTGTTTCCTTCTGACAAATGTTGTGGCAGTTTGGGAGGATATAGATTTTCAACTGGGTCATAAGGAGCAGTGCTCACTTGTTTTAGTGAATTTAGCATATCCTTGAGAGCCAGTTCACACCACGTGCAGTCCAATGCGTTTTTTTTTCTGCATCAAAAACGCATGGAAAGTAGGTTATATGGTCTTCAATGGCATAGTTCACACCAGTGTGGTCAGTTCCAGTGCGTTACAGTTCCAGAAAAAAAAGCAGAACATTCTGCATTTTACCTGCACTGGACTCTACTGGAACGCTGTAAAACGCATCAAAAACGCACTGGAACACACTTGTCCTTATTTAAGGTTAATAAAAAAGAGGGGTGAAAAAAGCACTGGACTGCATTAACCACTTCTACACCGAGGACGTCATATGACGTCCTTGAATTTGTGCGGTGATATCTGAATGATGCCTGCAGCTACAGGCATCATTCAGATATCACTGTGTTTTGACGGCGATTCTGTGCACCATAAGAACGATCATAGCGGCGTTTCCACCGCTTGATCGTTCTAATAGGCGGTGGGAGGGGACATTCCCCCCTCCCACCGCCATTCGGTGCTTCTCCGGGCTCTTCCATGCCATCGGGGGCCCGGAGAACCTATTGGCCGGCGCCGGCTCACGACGATAGAGATTTCCGGTGACCAGATTGTCACCAGTCATCTCTATGACCGTCGGAGGCCCGGGAGCGACGTTGTGACGTCACGCCCGGGTAACCTGAAGTAAACAAAGCCGCAATCACGGCTGTCAGCATGAGATTGATTTTTTTTTCCCGATCTCATGCTTGAGCCTGGAGGAGAGATGTGGGGTCTTATTGACCCCACATCTCTCCATAAAGAGGACCTGTCACAATATATTCCTATTACAAGGGATGTTTACATTCCTTGTAATAGGAATAAAAGTGATAAAAAAAAAAAATGGAAAAAAAGTGTAAAAAAAAAAAAATTAAAACGCCCCTGTCCCCAGTAGCTCGCACTCAGAAGCGAACACACATGTAAGTCCCGCCCACATATGTAAACGCCGTTCAAACCTCACATGTGAGGTATCGCTGCGTGCTTTAGAGCATGTGCAACAATTCTAGCACTAGACCTCCTCTGTAACACGAAAATAGTAACCTGTAAAATATTTTAAAGCGTCGCCTATGGAGATTTTTAAGTACCGAAGTTTGGCGCCATTCCATGAGTGTGCGCAATTTTTTAAGCGTCACATGTTAGGTATCTATTTACTCGGCGTAACATAATCTTTCACATTGTACAAAAAAATTGGGCTAACTTTACTGTTTTGTTATTTTTTAAATCGTTTTGTTTCCCCAAAAAAGGCGATTGAAAAATTATTGCGCAAATACTGTGCCAGATAAAAAGTTGCAATGACCGCCATTTTATTCCCTAGGGTGTCTGCTAAAAAAAAATATATAATGTTTGGGGGTTCTGACTATTTTTCTAGCAAAAGAAGTATGATTTTTACATGAAGGAGAGAAGTGCCAGAATAGGCCCGGTGCTGAAGTGGTTAAAAACGCACTGGAGCGCATCAAAAACGCGTCAAATTATGGTGGGCGCAGGAATGGGCCCTGCTGTGAATTATTAGATCAAGAATTGTAATTACATG
Source organism: Rana muscosa (assembly GCA_029206835.1). Classification (NCBI taxonomy): domain Eukaryota; kingdom Metazoa; phylum Chordata; class Amphibia; order Anura; family Ranidae; genus Rana; species Rana muscosa. Next base: position 165,520,895 of record CM055120.1, read on the forward strand.
ACCCTGTTAAACAGGGGCAGAAAAATTGGGCCTTAGGCACTGGTGCTGGTGCCACAACACTGCAACCCCTCACAGATACTGTAGATGGAGCGCAGCAATGAGCCCTGCTGCAAAGTATTGCATTAAAAATTGTAATTACACGCCCCTGTTAAACAGGGGCAGAAAAATTGGGCCTTAGCCACTGGTGGCGGTGCCCAGAAACAAAAATGTTCTTACATGCTATCAGCATGAACATTGAGGAGGAAGAGGATAGTCACTCAGCATAACAGGATAGTCACTCTGCATCAGCATAGGCAGTCTTGAAGGGATCTGACATTTCAAAGTAAATTATTCTGTTACATCAGCATCAGGTGCTTGGTAGCTAGTGGTGATCCAAGACTGATTCATTTTTATGAAGGTAAGTCGATCGACCGAGTCGGTGGACAGGCGCACACTGTGATTGGTTACAAAGCCTCCAGCAGCACTGAATGTGCGTTCCGAAAGAACGCTGGATGCAGGACAGGCAGGTAGCTCAATTGCATACTGTGCAAGCTCTGGCCAGTGATCCATCTTCAAGACCCAGTAACCCAAAGGATTTTCGGTTGGAAAGGTGTCCAAGTCTGATCTAGGTATTTCTGCACCATGTAAACCAGACGCTGGCGATGGTTGCTGGAACCGATCATACCTTGGGGCTGCGGACTAAAAAATTGTCTGAACACATCGGTCAGATGGCCACCTTCTCCACCGCTCCTTCTTTGACTGACTGAAGCCTCAGCAACACGTTGTCCAGGACCAGGAATTTGTAACCTCCCAGTCTCTGGGAACGCTTTGCACAGACCTTTCTGCAAGGCCTCCCGAAGATGCTTCATTCTCTGCTCCCTCTGCGACTGCAAGATAAGGTCCGCAACCTTACCCTTGTAACGTGGATCAAGGAGGGTTGCCAGCCAGTAATGATCCCTCTCCTTGATCGCACAAATACGAGGATCCTTCCGCAGGCTTTGCAGGATCAGGGAGGCCACGCAGCGTAGGTTTTCTGAGGCATTTGGTCCTGAGTCCTCTGGGTCATTCAGGACGACATGATCCACAGCCACCTCCTCCCAGCCACGTACAAGTCCATGGGTCTCATGGGACTGTAATTGATCCCTTGAAGACTGCTGCTGATGCTGAGTGCTAGGCTCCACCTCCATGCTGACACAATCCTCCTCCTCCTCTTCCTGTGTGATAGCCGGGCCAGCAGGAACACTGTCTGGATAAAGGGGGCCTTGAGAGGTAAGGAAGTCCTCCTCCTCCTCCCTCTGTTCTGCCTCAAGTGCCCTGTCCATTATTCCACGCAGCATGTGCTCCAACAGGTGGACAAGAGGGACAGTGTCACTGATGCATGCACTGTCACTGCTCACCATCCTTGTGGCCTCCTCAAATGGAGCCGGGACAGTGCATGCATCATTGATCATGGTCCACTGGCGTGGGGAAAAAAATCCAAGCTCCCCTGACCCTGTACTGGTGCCATATTGCAACAGATACCCATTGATGGCCCTCTGCTGCGTGTGCCAACGTAGAGTTTCACTTGGTGGGCATGTCACAGATTAGGCGGTTCTTGGGCAGGTTGTATTCCTTTTGCAGGTCAGCCAGCCGAGCACTGGCATTATATGACCGGCTGAAATGCCCACAGAGTTTCCTGGCCTGCTTCAGGACCTCCTGTAAGCCCGGGTACCTGCCCAAGAACCACTGCACCACCAAGTTAAGGACGTGAGCCAAACAGGGCACATGGGTCAGTTGTCCCTGTCGGAGGGCGGAGAGGAGGTTGGTGCCATTGACGCAAACCACCTTTCCTGGCTTAAGCTGGCATGGCGTCAACCACCTCTGAGCCTGCCCCTGCAGAGCTGACAGAATCTCTGCCCCAGTGTGGCTCCTGTCCCCCAAGCACACCAGCTCAAGCACCGCATGGCATCTTTTTGCCTGCGTACTTGCGTAGCCCCTTGAACACCTACGGAGCACCGCTGGTTCCGAGGACAAAGCACAGGAAGAGGCCATGGAGGAAGAAGAAGAGGAGGGGGTGGAGGAGAGAGGTGTGTCAGAATCACCTGTAGTAGCATTTTGGAGGCTTGGTGGCAGAACAACCTCCAACACTACCGCACCTTGTCCTGCATCCTTCGCAGCTGCCAGCAGAGTCTTCCAATGCGCCGTGAAAGATAGGTAACGTCCCTGTCCATGCCTGCTGGACCATGAGTCAGCAGTAATATGCACCTTACCGCTGACCGCCCTGTCCAGCGAGGCCAAGATATTGCCTTCCACATGCCGGAATCGCCTTCCGTGAGAAAAAGTGGCGTTTGGGAACCTGCCACTGAGGAACCGCACATTCCACAAACTCACGGAAGGGGGCAGAGTCTACCAACTGAAAAGGCAGCAGTTGAAGTGCTAGCAATTTAGCCAAGCTAGCATTCAACCACTGGGCATGTGGATGGCTGGGAGCGAACTTCTTTTGGCGGTGCAGCAGCTTGGGCAGGGAAATTTGCCTGGTACAATCTGACGTTGGTGTACCGATAGCAGATTGCCCGCAAGTACTTGGCTGTGACACACTTAATTCTACACCTTCATTCCTCTCAGTGCAGGTTTCAGAGAGGACTGAAGGTATAGTGGGGCTGGAGATCCCAGCTGATGAGGAGCAAGGAGAGGTCCGCTTTGTTCGTTGGTGTGGGTCATTTTTGTATGCTTGCCAACGGACTGCATGGCAGGTCGACATATGTCTGGTCAAGCACGTGGTGTCCAAGCGGCTCATGTTTTGGCGACGCGAGATACGCTTCAGACATATGTTGCAAATAGCAACGTTGCGATCTGCTGCACACGTCTCAAAAAAGGCCCACACCAAAGAACTTTTGGAATAACGCGCAGAGACAGCAGCGCCCTGAACATGCAGAACACTGCGGTGTGATGCAGTTGGTTGGCTGCCCTTAAGCTGGCCCCTGGAGGGAATCCTGCCTCGTTGGAGATGTGCCTCCTCCTCCTCCTCTCTCCTATCAGGCACCCACGTGGAGTCAGTGACCTCATCATCCCCTACCTCCTCATCACTGGAGCAAATCTGGGAGAACATGACTGCCAGATTGCTGTCCTTGTTGGGCACCACCTCTCTCTGGGCTCACGTTACTGCCTTCCTCTAGCTGGGTACTATCATCTGAGCCTTCAAAACGCTGGGCATCCTCCTGGAGCATGTACCCAACACTGTGGTCAAACAGTTTGGGGGACTCCTCAGGAGGACATGGCGGGGCTAGGGAAGGAGTGACTGATGCCATTGAGGCGAGGGAAGAGGCCGCTTTGGCAGCTGCTTTGCCAGACAAAGTACCCTGTGCCTGGGTGAGAGAGGATGAGGAGGATGAGAACGGCTTGGTCATCCACTCTACCAAGTCTTCTGCATGTTGCGGCTCAATGCGTCCAGCTGCCGAAAAGAAGGACAAGCGTGTCCCACGGCCACGTGCTGAGGATGCACCGTGTCCACGACCAGCACTGTTGCCTCTAGACACAGAGCCTGCTTACCCTCTTTTATTGGCTCGTGACTGTCTGCCTCTCCTTGTTGGCCTTCCAGACATAGTAAAGGCCTGCAGGGAGATGTAGCTGCACAAAGCTGGGATGTATATATACCGATTATACTGCAGCTAGCAGAATCAACTGCCTGCCTGTGGTATTAATATGATCAGAACACCAGCAATTGACTTCAGGTAGCTTTAGGTGCACACTGTGCAAAGGACACAGTACACTAACTGTAAATACTGAAGCTGCCTGCCTGTGGTATTAATATGATCAGAACACCAGCAATTGTCTTCAGGTATTTTTAGGTGCACACTGTGCAAAGGACACAGTACACTAAAGCCCTGTACACACGATCGGATTTCCGATGGAGTAAAATCCGATGGATTTTTCCATTGGATTTCAGATGAAGCTGACTTCCATCAGTCTTGCCTACACACCATCAGTCAAAAATCCGACCGTCCCAAACGTAAAACGTAAAACACTCCAACGAGCCGAGAAAAATGAAGTTCAATGCTTCTGAGCATGCGTCGACTTGATTCTGAGCATGCATGGGTTTTTTCTCTGATGGAGTTCCACACAGCCGATCGGAATTTGCTATCGTTTTTTTTTCCATCGGATAAATTTAAAACATGTTCTATTTTTAATCACAGATGGAAAAAAGACCGATGGGGCCCATACACGATCGGTTTGTCCAATGAAAAAAGTCCATCGGACGGTTTTCATCGGTAAAACCGATCGTGTGTACACGGCATAACAGTAAATGCTGAAGCTGCCTGCCTGTGGTATTAATATGATCAGAACACCATCAATTGTCTTCAGGTATTTTTAGGTGCACACTGTGCAAAGGACACATTACACTAAGTGAAACACTGCACCTAGCACAATCGCCTGCCTGTCAGTATAGAGAATAACAGGAACGGATCTAGCTTAACTGAATACAGTATATAAATATATATACAACACCTAGGATGCATATATATCCTCTACACACTGTAACTGCAGCTAACTGACTCGCCTGCCTGCTCTATCTAACTCTATATAAATGACACTGTCTCTCTCTCTCTCTGTAAGCTCTCTCTTTAAGCACCGCAACACACTACACAAGGCCGCAACGGAGGCGGCCTTATATAGTGTGGGGCGTGTACTAAACCCCCTGAGACATAATTGGCCAAAGCCACCCTGGCTTTGGCCAATTATGGCTCTCCGTTTTTTGCGCGCTGTGATTGGCCAAAGCATGCGGGTCATAGTGCATGCTTGGCCAATCATCAGCCAGCAATGCACTGCGATGCCGCAGTGAATTATGGTCCGTGACGCGCCACTCGAATTTGGCGCGAACGACCCATAATGTTCGCAATTCGGCGAACAACCGAACAGGCGATGTTCGAGTCAAACATGGGTTTCGACTCAAACTCGAAGCTCATCCCTAGTGCTGATCTCCACTACTTGTTAAACTACCTGTGTGGAAATGCACAGATAGTGAACTCTATTGCCCAGGCATTTATTGAAAAATCATTATATTAGATGAACTGTTCACATATGTGTTTATATTTTAATACTGCTTTTAAATAGAATACTTGTTCAATTTACTGTCCATGCATATTTACGGCCATGGTGTAACGGGAGGGCCCGTGGTACCCAGAAGATAATGGATATTGAGAATATGTCTTGAATTGCTTTGAAATGGGTCTGTAATATTAATCCACGGTATTTCCCAAGATATTTGTAAAGGACTATTTACTGGTTGTTTGATTCTGAACTCAACAGGTTAATTGAGAGATGCTGATGTGTTCAACTCTAACCCCCTGGCTGCCTGTGTAATGTAGATTAAATCCAGACTAGCTTCCAAAGACCCTTTCATTGTTGTTTGTGGTGACACCTGTCGTTACACATGGCATTAAAAAAAAATATTTGATTTACTTGGTTATAAAATAGTAAAAACAGCCAATTATAAAAATAATAAATTCATGAATCTTAAAGCAGTTAATAAAAAAGTAAAATATTATTTGGATTTCAAAAACTAGTGTAGCGCCCACTACCTTTTTGTATGTCTAGAAATAGTGTTTATTTGTTTTAAACTGTCAGTGCAGGTAAATTTAGCCAGGCCTGTGCATTAATCTAGGTCTGGTTGTTTTGATCTGGGACTGGGAGTGTCAGAGTAGCAGTGGGTGTGGCCACCTGTGCTCAGGCTCTGGAACTCCTCCCCTGCTTTCAGGAGAATCTTCTGGAAGGGGGCGGAGTTGGAAGCTCTGAGTGACAGGCAGCTTGTGTGGCAGCTCTACCAATCCCCAAGTAGGATTGGCAGGGGCCGGGACTGCTATATAAGCTGAGGTAACATGCCACTGGGGAGGAGTCGTGAGAGGAAAGAGAATGGAGCAGTAGTGTCTGTGTGACAAGGCCCCCGGCCTGAGGGCCTGGGCCTACCAGGTGCTAAGGAGAAAGTCCTGATGGAGGACCACTTTTCTTTAACACAGCAAAGGATCAATTCAACATTAAGAGAAAGGAACCTGGAACTGTTACTGCTGGACTGTGCGGTTGAACCATGTCTCTTCCATGGACCAGGGACCATGGATCAGGTCAGTGATGACAGCACATGACAGCAAGTGATGGGACCAGAGGAGTCTATTGAGGAGACTTGAAAATATCTGCTGTTGCTCCTAGTAACAGAAAGCCACAAGGGGGTGTCTTAGACGGGATGCTGCATGGTCAGTCCTACACAGCAGGATGTTACAAGGTGAGACTCTAACGTTATCTCATCTCAAGATGGAAGGCTGTGGCCAGGTAACTCAGCCTTTTCATCACTGGACTATTTGGGCCTAGTAGTCCATCAGCTGCCATTTGCAGTAGAGGGACTGTGGGGTCGGAGGGGGGTGTGTGAGGATAACTTCCGGACACAGGGCCAGCATTTGGATAACTGTCATTACCTCAGAAAGTCATTCAGAGTGACTTTTCCACAAGAAGTTCTTAAAGCAATATTCTGCAGGAATCAGTACAGCATACAAGGGAGCAATAGTCTGCAGTGACGGAGCTCACTAAACTACAATCTTTGTTGTGCCTTATCCTCAGAATCTAATCTACTAAGTACTAATATCTATGGGCATCCCATGTTATTCCTAACCTTCCCTACTCTACCTAAGAAACCTTTTATAATAAAAATACCGCAAGGTAAAGCAAGTGACTCTTTATTGTGTCCTAAGAGAGAAATGGATGAATGGAGGGTCAGACAACAAGGTTCTGTGTGGATCTGTTGAACCTGTGCCCAGAGTGTACCGCTACAAATGGAGGTCCCACCAAGATTTACTTGCCATCTGTTGCCATTGCCCCTGGCAACCGTCATTAAAAATTGCTGGAAGCCCAGGGAAACCTTGCTTATCTCGCCAACTTGGGGAGTAATGAGGAAAGGACTGTATATCCGCTTGTAAAATTGACTTTATTACATGTTGTTTCCCATAGCAACCAAAACTCATCTTGTTGGCAAGTGCCGTTACCCCTAGCAACCCTTCAGGATCAGCGCAGCCTGCCCGCTACCTGTATCCAGTTGTACCAATGGATACTTACTATGGTGATAAGCCCTGCAATCAGTGACTGTAACCAATGTGCTCTCACCCGTGACAACCACGGCAAGCGATCACGCTCATTGGATCTACAAGTGTGTCCAGCGCCCTGCAGTAAACTTTGTCAATCCTGCTTCCACAGTGAAAGTCCGGAATTGTGCTTGTGAGATGTCTACTGTTACCCTTAGTAACTGAAAGAAACAAGGGGGTGTCGTGGACGGGGAAAGCTGAAGTTATTCCCTTACAGTAGGACATTGCAAGGAGACTTTACTGTGTTAAACGGTGACTACTGCAAGTTTGCCTGCCTTCAATCCCAGTTGTGACGCAGTTTTAAAAGACTAAAATGTGTCTGGGCCGTGTCTGCAGTTCATCGGTGTCTGCCACCAGGTGTCGCTACAATGTGCGTGGCCGCCAGCCTGTCTACAGTTCCTCGAACGCTGAACTTACTAGTGAAGGGGTGGAGCTACGCCCCAGCGGAGGACCGTTATGGAGACCAGCGAGCTGCACGCCAGACACGAGGCAAGTGAAGATAGCGGAAGGAGGACGGAGAATGCCCGCTACCCAGTGGTCACCTAACTTGCAGGATCGGGTGCTGGTAGACACCGGCATCTGGCTGGAACTCACCGGAGGACTTGCTTTAGGAGTAGTAGTAGGAGTGTCAGGTCACCTGAGGAAAGGTGACTGATGCACACCGTTGGGGTCAGGAGTGCACTGCTATGATAGTGGACCCTACAGCTGACTGCTGCGGATGGAACCCTGGGTGGTACAGGAAGGCAGGTCCATTGGGGCACCAACACGGATCCCACAGGGAGCTAGAACATAAGATTCCCCAGGGCGCGGAGTCTAAGAGCCAGCAGGTATTCACCAGAGCCTCTAGTGGTGAGGATGGACTACGCTGCAGCTGACTCCAGGTCGCGGCCCCCAGGGTCTCCCAGCTCACGGTAGGCTATAGGAGGAAGCTACAGGTCGGGGCGACTAGCAGACAAGAATAAACGGAGAACAAGCCAAAGGTCAAGGGTCACAAGCAGGCAGGGATAGTCAAGAACGCGCCAAAGGTCAGGGTCACAAGCAGGCATGGATGGTCAGGAACACGTCAAGATCGGTAACAGAGACAAACGTAGAGCACACGGCAAGCAGGAAACAGGAAAACAAACACACAATATTGCATGGCAAGGCAGGCTTGGAGAACAGTGTTAAATAGTGGTTCCTGTTGAGGCTAGGGTGGAGCCACACTGAGGGAAGATTACTTAATCATGCAGGTGTGAGAGAGCAAGCCCTAAGGCTGACACACAGACCAGGTAAGAGACAGACAGGACATGAAAGTATTACTGCAAGGTCATGACAAGGAGTGGAGCGGCTATGTCTGTTGTGCCCCGGATGTCGCATCCCTACAGTCGGAGTCAGCGCCTCAGCCCGGTGCAGACACTGTGGGGACCCACTCACCCGCCTAGGACCTACTACTCCTTCAATCTACTCACCGGGCTATGTACGCCCCAGCTGCAGGTGCATCAGAGGGCCGTAGAGGGCCGTGCATCATCAAATGGAGAGGTGAGAGAATTTTCCCCAGGCTTGTCCATTCCTGAGTTTCAGGACAAAGTAAATGAAGAGGATGTCGGGAAGACCCGTGGCCTGGCCAGGGGCCCGGAGGTGACTAGTGCTGTTGTGCGGCCTCCGGGTGATATCCCTGAAAAGCCGGCTTCAAGTAAGACCCTTGCTGTGCCCATCTGGAAGGAGCCCATGCTTTCGGAGGGGGATCCCTCAGGTGAGCTGGATGTGGTAAGCGAGGGCCGGGTCATTGACTGGGGTTCGCCCAGTGTGCTGGAAAAATTTGCGTCCCTTGAAAATCTGTTCACTTGGTCCTCCCCGGAGGAAGCCTCTTCTAGCGATGAGGAGCCCTGGTTCACAGAGGAATCCCCTTCAACAGAAACCCAGACCAAAGTGACAGAGGAACCACTACATCCAGCAGACTCCCAGGAAAAGTCCCACAGACTCTTCATTAGTCCGCCCTCCACAACAAACTAAGGTGCCTACCTACCGTCAGTAGGTCAGTAAGGACCCTGACTCCTGTGTCCTGCCCGGCCGAGGGAAGCCTAAGGAGTTACCCAGGTTTTCACGGTTCCAACGGGAGGTACAGCGGAGGGTTGCTTTAGAGTGGGGCCTGGACTATCCCTATGTCTCCTCCCAAGTTATGGACATTGTTGAGAGCTCCCGGGAGAGATGGGAGAATGACCTAATTTGGGACTACCTCCATATTCCTAAGCCTAAAAGAGTGCCAGAGGGTGAAGCTTGGTTTCGTTTTAAGGACATCTACAAGGAGTGGAGACTGAGGCGTGCAATCCACAAAGACAGAGTCCTGGTTGTGAAGGCGGGTCGGCCTACCAGGAGCCACTCTGTCGCCATCAGAGGGGAGGGGGACGTCCGAAGGAGGTTGGCGGATCCCCGCTTTTACTTGTAGTTGGACTGCTGTGTGTAGTAGCCACAAGTGAGAGCACCTACCAGGACTGCAGTTGTAGCAGGGTTAGGGTGGGTTTCCCCAAAGACAAAACCATGCAGAGACAGCCACGTCTGCCATCCAGGGTGCCTGAGGATAAGGATGCTGTTATGGACACCAGGATGTGCTGTCTCTGCTCAAGTCCCTTGTGCCCAGAGTGCACCGCTACACTAGGATCAACGGATATATTTTGCATCTACAGATGGAACTTACCGAACCAAGTTTGTCTTCAATCTTATCCTGGTTGAGGAAAAGAAAGCAAATATATATTTAATTACAGACCAAAAATTGCAACTCAGCACTCTAAAAGTGCTAAAAACACTAAAAGTGGTGAAATGTCTATGATATAAGTGTTGTAGCCCAAATCTTCCACCACTGAGGATACCTGCGGTACATCCTAAAATGAAAAAATACGAAGGAAAAAGTCTAGTATGCAAAACACACATCCAGTGACAGGAAATAATTAATCAAACTGTAAATTATTGAACATTATAGAAACCATAGAACATCAGTACTGGTTATGATGTGTGTTACTTGTGTCCAATTGTAACAGTCGCAGTGAAGTCTGGATGGAACTTGACTGATCTGCTATAAATGTTCACACATGAAAAGAGCGGAGTCACAGCTTGCGGATCATCCATATACTGTTTATTGGCAGAGAGTTTGCTTCAAAGATCCACTAGAGGAATATCTCAATGCACAAAAAGCACCTCATTCAGTAGTATAACCATAATTATATAAAATGTGTATCACGGTGCAGCAACTCAAAATCGCTGTAAATTAGAGTTCCACATTTTTCCACACAAATTTTTGATCAATTGCAAAGAACATATGATGCAGCGCTCCACAAGTATAAATCAGAAAAAAACATATAAATAAATTAGTGCTAATAATAAGCAGAGAATAATGCATGAACTGCAAATAATTGTACTTGAATAAATGATAAATGCATAAATAACAAATAATTGTGCTTAATTAAAACAAAGAGTGTACTGTATACAATGTAAATAAAGCTTTATATTACAATGCTGTGTTAGAATTTTTTGGTCCTTTTTTGCAAAGAAAATGTATGCAACATATATGCCACAATACACATCAATCAAAATTGTATGCTTATCACAGTCTCTTCTCGACCACAATTGTTACCTTTTTATCCTCCACATTCACCAAATATGTGCAAAGTTGCCTCTCTGGTAGACAGCTTCTGAGGAAGTCCCTGTACATAACGCGTAAAGCAGGGTGCGGATTGGGACGTCATTCTGTGAGTGGGCGTACTTATCTGAACAACCAGTCGGGAAGAGAGGAGTATTGTATACATGAATGAGCCCACTGAGGATGCCAGCTGCTTGGTATACATGCCTAGTCTGAGACTGCTACACTGTAAGTGTAATTGGATTTGTTCAATAAATAGCATTAAAACAGAGAGCATTAGATCTTCCCCCTTTTTTTTGTTTTTATATGCTTCTATGGAGCATTGAGGAGATGGTGACGTAGCAGAAGGGGCACGTTGACCAGATAGTTGATTGCATTCCTTAACAAGACCGCTCAATTGCTGCAGAGTGATGCTGTTCTGATCAGGCTAATTTTTGACCTTTTTGTTTTGATTGATGTACAGTTGTGATTGATAAACATTGTGGTTCTTTTTTTGTGTGAAATATATAACACATACGTTTGCTTGGTGTGATATTCAACAAAGGACTAGAAATCCTAATACAACATTGTATATAGAGATTGGAGAAAAGGGGGGGGGGGTTATTGGGACTTTATATGAGGTAATGGGTCAAATTACCTCCATCCCTGTTAATTGTATGATAAAAAAAGAGAACCGGAGAGAACGGGACTTTGTATGAAGCATGTGCGGGAAAAGTTAGGATTTATTGGGGGTAATTAGCATGTCTGAAATATGTTGTATAATTCATAATTTATTACTTTCACATTGTGTTTTGTAAATGTGCATTTCTGAACGCATTTTCTTGTTTTTGTGTGTTTTTAGAGCTATACGCATTGAGCAGCCCATTCATTTTAATGGGCTGTCCTACATGCGATAAACATGTGCACTTTGACGTGTTTGTCACACATTTAAAGGCATACAAAAATGAATGCCTGCATGCCGGGTCTGGGTTTCCATTAACAATGAATGGCACCACATATGGGACAACGTGTTCTATGAACATGCATGTTCACTGAAAGCTTAGGTGTGAATGCAGCCTAAATTATTTATTGAAACAAAGTTTCAATTTACAACCCCAATGCCAAAAAAGTCGGGATGCTGTGTAACATCTACATAAAAACAAATTGCAATGATTTGCAAATTTCATAAACCCATATTTTATTCACAATAGAAAACATATCAAATGTTTAAACTGAGAAAATGTACAATTTTAGGAAAAAAATAAGGTGATTTTCAAAATTGATCGCACATCTTTAAAAAGTTGGGACAGGGCAATAAAAAGCTGGCAAAGTAAGTGGTACTAACCAGGAAGAGCTGGATTTTTTTTTTTACAACAAATTAGGTTAACCAGATGCCGACCAGCCACCACAGTTATGCTGCAGCAAGTTAGCTCGGTTGTGCGAATCGACGTACTGGTACATTGGTTCGTGCACTGACTTTTGCGGGCGCGCGCCCTCCGCCGGAGGCTTTTGCGATCGCTAGAAAGAGAGCTAGAACGGGATCTGTCAATGTAAATGAACAGATCCCCGTTCTGACAGGGGAGGAGAGAGAGATCAGCTGTTCCTAGTGATCAGGAACAAAAATCTCTCTCTTTTCCCAGGCAGCCCATCCCCCATACAGTTAGAAACACCTCTCAGGGAACACAGTTAACCCTTTAATCGCCCCTAGTGTTAATCCCTTCCCTGTCAGTGCCATTTATACAGTGATCAGTGCATTGGTGTCACTGGTCCCCAAAAAGTGTCAATTAGGGTCAGATTTGTCCTCCGCAATGTCGCAGTCCCAATAAAAATCGCAGATCGCCCGCCGTTACCAGTAAAAACAATAAAAAATATTCTCTAAATCTTTCTCCTATTTTGTCGACACTATAACTTTTTTGCGAACCAATCAATACACGCTTAATACGATTTTTTTTTTTTACCAAAAATATATAGAATATATATTGGTCTGAACTGATAAATAAATTTTTTTGGATATGTATTATAGCAGAAAGTAAAAAAACTTTCAAATTTGTCGCTCTTTTTTTTGTTTATAGCACAAAAAATAAAAACCGCAGAGGAGATCAAATACCACCAAAAGAAAGCTATATTTGTGGGAGAAAAAAGGACATCAATTTTGTTTGGGTACAGCGTTGCACGATCAGGCAATTGTCAGTTAAAGCTTGTCAGTTTAGAGACGAAAATCTATGCATCTATGACAATAGCAAGGCTTTATAGCAGAAGAGTCTGGGTGCTCAACCTGCCTGCAGTCCAGACCTTTTTATCAATTAAAAATATTTGAAATGAAAAATACGACAAAGAAGATCCAGGACTATTGAGCAGCTAGCTTCCTATATCAGGCAAGAATGGGACAACATTCATCTCCCAAAACTCCAGCTACTGGTCTTCTCAATTCCCAGACATTTATAGCATGTTGAAAAAATTAACATTTATAGAGTGTTGTTAAAAGAAGAGGGGATGCTACACCATTGTAAACATGGCCCTGTCCAAACTTTGTTACGATGTGTTGCTGCCATCAATTTCAAAATTACCTACTTTTTTTTTTTTTAACCATTTAAGCCCCGGACCATTTGGTAGCTAGAGGACCAGAGGTGATTTCAGAATTTTGCACTGCGCTGCTTTAACTGTAAATTGTGCGGACATGCAATGTTGTACCCAAACGAAATTTGCGTCCTTTTCTTCCCACAAATAGAGCTTTCTTTTAATGGTATTTGATTGCCTCTGCGATTTTTATTTTTTGCGATATAAACGGAAAAAGACTGAAAATTTTGAAAAAAAATGATATTTTCTACTTTTTATTATAAGAAAAATCGAATAAACTCAATTTTAGTCATACATTTAGGCCAAAATGTATTCAGCCACATGTCTTTAGTAAAAAAAAATGTCAATAAGCGTATATTTATTGGTTTGCGCAAAAGTTATAGCGTTTACAAACTAGGGTACATTTTCTGGAATTTACACAGCTTTAAATTTATGACTGCCCATCTCATTTCTTGAGGTGCTAAAATGGCAGGGCAGTACAAAACCCCCCCAAATGACCCCATTTTGGAAAGTAGACACCCCAAGGAAATTTCTGAGAGGCATGTTGAGCCCATTGAATATTTTTTTTTTTTTTTGTCCCAAGTGATTGAATAATGACAAAAAAAAAAAAAAATACAAAAAGTTGTCACTAAATGATATATTGCTCACACATGCCATGGTTATATGTGAAATTGCACCCCAAAATACATTCTGCTGCTTCTCCTGAGTACGGGGATACCACATGTGTGGGACTTTTTAGGAGCCTAGCCACGTACGGGACCCCGGAAACCAAGCACCGCCTTCAGGATTTCTAAGGGCGCAAATTTTTGATTTCACTCCTCACTACCTATCACAGTTTCGAAGGCCATAAAATGCCAAAATAGCACAAAACCCCCCCAAATGACCACATTTTGGAAAGTAGACACCCCAAGCTATTTACTGAGAGGCATGTTCAGTCCATGGAATATTTTATATTTTGCCACAAGTTGCGGGAATATGACAAACTTTTTTTTTTTTTTGCACAAAGTTGTCACTAAATGATATATTGCTCACACATGCCATGGGCATATGTGAAATTACACCCCAAAATACATTCTGCTGCTTCTCCTGAGTACGGGGATACCACATGTGTGGGACTTTTTGGGAGCCTAGTTGCGTACGGGACCCCAAAAACCAAGCACCACCTTCAAGGTTTCTAAGGGCATACATTTTTGATTTCACTCCTCACTACCTATCAGTTTTGAAGGCCAAAAAAAAGGTAAAATAGCACAAAACCCCCCAAAATGACCCCATTTTGGAAAGTAGACACCCCAAGGAAATTGCTGAGAGGCATGTTGAGCCCATTGAATATTTTTTTTTTGTCCCAAGTGATTGAATAATGACAAAAGGAAAAAAAATAAAATGTACAAAAAGTTGTCACTAAATGATATATTGCTCAAGCATGCCATGGTTATATGCGGAATTGCACCCCAAAATACATTTGGCTGCTTCTCCTGAGTACGGGGATACCACATCTGTGGGACTTTTTGAGAGCCTAGCCGCGTACGGGCCCCCGAAAACCAAGCACCGCCTTCAGGATTTCTAAGGGCACAAATTTTTGATTTCACTCCTCACTACCTATCACAGTTTTGAAGGCCATAAAATGCCAAGATAGCCCAAAACCCCCACAAATGACCCCATTTTGGAAAGTAGACACCCCAAGCTATTTGCTGAGAGGCATGGTGAGTATTTTACAGCTCTCATTTGTTTTTGAAAATGAAGAAAGACATATTTTTTTTTTTTTTTCAATTTTCAAAACTTTGTGGCAAAAAGCGAGATCTGCAAAATACTCAACATACCTCTCAGCAAATAGCTTGGGGTGTCTACTTTCCAAAATGGGGTCATTTGGGGGGGTTTTGTGCCATCTGGGCATTCCATGGCCTCCGAAACTGTGATAGGCAGTGAGGAGTGAAATCAAAAATTTACACCCATAGAAATCCTGAAGGCGGTGCTTGGTTTTCGGGGTCCTGTACGCGGCTAGGCTCCCAAAATGTCTCACACATGTGGTATCCCCGTACTCAGGAGAAGCAACAGAATGTATTTTGGGGTGCAATTCCACATATAACCATGGCATGTTTGAGCAATATATAATTTAGTGACAACTTTTTGTACATTTTTTTTTTCTTTTTGTCATTATTCAATCACTTGGGACAAAAAAAAAAAATATTCAATGGGCTCAACATGCCTCTCAGCAAATAGCTTGGGGTGTCTACTTTCCAAAATGGGGTCATTTGGGGGGGTTTTGAACTGTCCTGGCATTTTATGCACAACATTAGGAAGCTTATGTCACACATCATCCACTCTTCTAACCACTTGAAGACAAAGCCCTTTCTGACACTTTTTGTTTACATGAAAAATATATTTTTTTTGCAAAAAAATTATGTTGAACCCCCAAACATTATATATTTTTTTAAAGCAAAGGCCCTACAGATTAAAATAGTGGGTGTTGCATTTTTTTTTTCCACACAGTATTTTCGCAGCGATTTTTCAAACGCATTTTTTGGGGGAAAAACACACTTTTTTTTTATTTTTAATGCACTAAAAAACACTATATTGCCCAAATGTTTGTTGAAATAAAAAAAATGATCTTAGGCCGAGTACATGGATACCAAACACGACATGCTTTAAAATTGCGCACAAACGCGCAGCGGCGACAAACTACATTAATTTTTAAAAAGCATTTAAAAGCCTTTACAGGTTACCACGTTAGATTTACAGAGGAGGTCTACTGCTAAAATTACTGCCCTCGATCTGACCTTCACGGTGATACCTCACATGCATGATGCAATTGCTGTTTACATATGACGCTAGACCGACGCTTGCGTTCGCCTTTGCGCAAGAGCAGGGGGGGGCAGCGGTGCTTTTTTTTTTTTTATTATTTATTTTGCTTTTTTATTTTATTTTTAAACTGTTCCTTCCATATTTTATTTTTTTTTACCATTTTTATTGTTATCTCAGGGAATGTAAATATCCCCTATGATAGCAATAAGTAGTGACAGG
The DNA here is from genome assembly GCA_029206835.1 of Rana muscosa. Taxonomy (NCBI): domain Eukaryota; kingdom Metazoa; phylum Chordata; class Amphibia; order Anura; family Ranidae; genus Rana; species Rana muscosa. Next base: position 165,537,164 of record CM055120.1, read on the forward strand.
TACTCTTTTTTTGAAAAAAATTGGGGGGTTAGACCCTAGATCTTTCCTCTGCCCTCAAAGCATCTGACCACACCAAGATCGGTGTGATAAAATGCTTTCCCAATTTCCCAATGGCGCTGTTTATATCCGGGGGGGCATTCCCTCCCACTGCTTGTAAAAGCAGTCTAGAGGCTAATTATCTGCTAGAATTGCTTTTACATGAAAGCCGGCCACTGGCTGAAAAGAATGATACCAAGATGATACCTAAACCTGCAGGCATCATTCTGGTATAAACATTCAAAGTCCAGCAACATACCAGTACGTTGCTGGTCCTTGTTGGACATGTATTGTAATCTTTTTTTTCATGCAGCCTGTTGGCTGAACGAAAAAAAGAGATTGATCGGTGGGTATGCCCACCATTAGAATACCTCCCTTCATCCACCCACTTCTAATGATGGGCATATATGCCGAAGCATGGGGGCATCCTCCCGCAAAAAAGTTATACCGCATACACACGGTCGGACTTTTCCACGGGCAAGCCTTCGTCGGAATTTCGACCGTATGTACGCGGCATAAAAGGTTATACCGTGTACACACGGTCGGACTTTTCCACGGGCAAGCCTCCGTCGGAATTTCGACCGTATGTACACGGCATTAGGAGCAAAATTGCTCCTCCGCCCCTGCTGTCCCCATGCTTCGGCATATATGCTCTTTTTTTTAACTGTGGTGGTGAAATCACCTCCTATAGCACTGGAGTCACGGCTTTATGTATCGTGGGAGCAAACGCTGTTGCTGTCAAGATAAATAATTCCGCGCTGCAGTTGAATGGCGCACCTGAAAACAAAAAATTACATACCTGAAAAGCAAGCATGATAAAACATTGCAGAATGGAATACAGTAAAAAAGAGCAGAACAATAGAGAGAAAATAGAGAGAGAGAGAGAACAATAAAAACGACAACTATTTTTGGGTTTTTTATTTTATATATTTTTTGTGTTTTGTTTTTTACGTTTTATTTTTTACACTTTTTTTTTGTAACTTTAACAACTGTAATGGTTCGGGTCTCTCAAAATGTAATGGCATCTTGGGAGACCCTGTGTAAGTGTGTCCTAGTCTGTGAAATTCTGTACCCTACGCTAAAACTTCACTTTTGAGTGGTAGCGTTCAAAACATTCACCAAGGCAAAGACCAGGCTTGTCAGGACAGAGTGGACAATAATGACGGGTGTCACGCCTAAATCCGCGCTTGCTACAGACAAGACATCTTTTTTGGGGGGCTCGTTGGGTAGGGGTACTCGGGAGGACATACGTATAATAATTCTCATGAAGCCGGCTTACTGCATTTGGTTGGGGATGGTGAGGTGCAGAACCGCCTGGATACAGGAGTTCTGTGACTATCTCATTCTGGAATTTTAGAAGAGATAAAGTCCCGCCTGAAGCTCTGTATAGCACATGAGTGTTCAGCAAAGCCAATTGAAATAAGGATAGAGACACTTTTTTGTACCAGCGTCTCGCCTTACGGTCAATTAGATACGGCGCCAACAACTGGTCGTTGAGGTCCACCCCTCCCATATTTTTGTTATATTCGTGGACACAGAGGGGTTTCTCCACAACACCAGTCGCCGTAGGAATTTGGACGGTCGTGTCTGCATGAAGGGAGGTAAGAAGGAAAACATTCTTATTGTCCCTCCACTTCATAGCGAGCAAATTATTACACTTTACGCAGGCTCTCTCCCCCAGCCTAAGACGGGTATCTACAAGCCGCTGGGGAAAGCCCCGGCGATTAGGTCACACGGTGCCACATGCTCCAATCTGATGATCAAACAAGTGACTAAACAGTGGCACGCTCGTGTAATAATTGTCCACATACAAGTGGTACCCCTTTCCGAATAAGGGTGACACCAATTTCCACACTATCTTGCCAGCGCTCCCTATGTAATCCGGGCAGTTGACCGGCTCAACCTGACTATCTTTTCCCTCATAAACCATAAAGCTCCATACATAGCCTGTTGCCCTGTCACAGAACTTATAGAGCTTGACCCCGTATCTGGCACGCTTGCTGGGAAGGTACTGCTTGAAAGCCAAGCGGCCAGAAAATTTAATCAGGGACTCGTCAACGCAGACAACTTGATCGGGAGTAAACAAGGCTGCAAAACGTTCGTTGAAGTGGTTTATGAGGGGCCGAATTTTATAGAGCCGGTCGTATTCAGGGTCCCCACGTGGACGACAAAGTTCATTGTCGTTGAAGTGCATGAATCGCAAAATCTGCTCGTATCGTTTCCTGGGCATGGAGGCAGAGAACACGGGCATGTGGTCAATTGGGTGCGTGGACCAATAAGCACGCAATGACGGGAATTTATGTGTGCCCATGTTGAGGGAAAGGCCCAGAAAGGTCTTAAATTCGGAAACCGTAATTGGTTTCCAATCTTTGGCAATGGAAGGCAACTGGGGATTAGCGGCGATGAATTGACCAGCATATAAATTACTCTGGTCCACAATAGATCTATAGAGATCTTCCGTGAAAAACAGCGAATAATAATCAATTGGCATAAAATCTGCTGTTTCCACCTGAATACCGGGTTGGGCAGTGAATGGGGGAAGTACGGGTTCTGCAGAAGTGGTGGGGACCCAATCAGGATAGGCGAATTCTGCAGGAAGGGCACTATGGGTACGACGGGCCTGCCTTTGTCTTCTTATTGGTGGCAGCGGGACACTACTTGTGCTTGCCACCTCGCCAGCTTGAACTGCACTTATGGGACTCGCCACGTCAACACGTGATACTGCAGTGCTGGATGTACGCCCAGGCTGTACTAGGCCGCTGGTGCTTGCCAATTCACCAGAAGGAATAGCAGCGCTAGTACTACTCTGCTCCATGATACGAGAGCCCTGCGGTTCTTGCTCCTCAACAACCTCAGAAGATCGGGATCGGGTACGCCTGACCTTAGCAGGGACCTCAACTTCGTCGTCAGAGCTATCTGACGTGGGGCTGCTGACGTCACTGTCTTCTACGGGAAGATATTCTGAGCCTGAATCTGACAGATACGTGACCTCCTCTTCACTATCTGTCATGCTCAGAATCTCGTAGGCCTCTTAACTAGTGTACCTTCGACTTGCCATTTTGGGCTCTAAATTTAGGGGTACACTAGTAAGATTCACAGGAAAAAAAGCACCTGACTGTCGTCAGCAAATTTATCAAACGCTACTAAAAAAAACTGTTAGCGATCGCAGGGATCAGGCCTGTCTCTGCGAACGCTGCAGTTATGTGTGTTGTGTTTGGTAAGTGACAGTGATCGATCGATACTGCACTTGGGTGGGCTGGGCTGGGCTGGGCGGAGGGGCTAAACGCAGGTGCTAGCAGGTATCTGGGCTGATCCCGCTAACACTGTGTTTTTGGGAACCCTAAACCGCTGGGGACGCTAGTATAGATCTGATCAGATCAGATATTGATCTGTTCAGATACTATACCACTAAGGGAGGTGTATGCTTTGCGCGTGGGTGTTAGCGTTACTGGCACTAACCTAACACTGCCTGGGGCGACGCAGACCCTCTCTGCCGCTAAAACCTAATTGATCTCACCCGCCGGGCGATCAGAAGGTTAAACCTTTATTGGGTTATATACGGCGGGTGCCCTGATGCTATAAAAAGCAAACTAACCAACCAGCGTCACCCTTTATATGGTGATCACTGGTGAAAGGGTTAACTAGGGGCAATCAGGGGGTTAAAACCTTTATTAGGTTAAATATGGGGGTACCCGACGCTATATAAAAACCTGACGGGTTACCTAAATAACTAAATAACTAACTGGGTAACCAGTGTCACCAGTGACGCTTATACGGTGATCACTGGTGAAAGGGTTAACTCTAGGGGCAATCAGGGGGTTAAAATAATATATGGGGGTACCTGACGCTATAAAAACCTGCGGCGAAACTAAAAATAAATAACTGGCTATCTAGGGCACCACCGGCACTAAATACAGCGATCGAAAATACGATCGCTTAGTGACGCTGGCGTTAGGGGGTGAAAGGGTTACCTGGGGGGCGATCAAGGGGTTAAACCTTTATTAGGGGGGTTAGGGGGCTACCCTGGACCTAAAGGGGCCTAAACCTAACTGCCCTGCAACTTTTTACTGTCACAGATGACACTAAATGCAGTGATCAGTAAAATAAATGATCACTGCAATCAGTGACACTGTGATTGGGGGCTGGGGGGTGATCTGGGGGTGACTGGGGGGTGAAATGTGTGCCTATGTGTACCTATGTGTCAGTGGACTGTTGGTGCACTAACCTGCTTCTTCTCTCCTCGGCGCTGCGGACGAAAAGACAGCCGCGAGGAGAGATGACATCACTTCCTCTGCCTGTGTTTACATTACACAGGCAGAGGGAGCATTTTCATTCGCTGGGAGCGATCGCGAGGGGGTGGCCGGAATCGAATGGCCGCCCCCTCATCTCTGATCGCTCCCCAACGATAAACGGCCGCTCACTGTATAGGAGGGGGGTCCGATCGGACCCCCCAACTGTACAAAGGCGATCACGTACACTGTACGTGATTGTGCCTGTCGGTGCCATTCTGCCGACGTACATATACAGTGAGCGGTCGTTAAGTGGTTAAATAAAGGCACATTTTCTCAGTTTAAACATTTGATATGTTTTCTATTTACTACTGTGAATAAAATATGGGTTTATGAGATATGAAAAACATTGCATTCTGTTTTTATGTAGATTTTACACAGTGTTCCAAATTTTTTAGAAATGTGGTTGCACATAAAATATGGAGACAACTGCCTGGAAGTCTGCACCACAACCCCAGCCCTTGGTGTGATCCTAGCTGTCATCTCCCATTCCGCAGCAATCATGCACAGACAGTTGGGAGGGGGCAGCACCGCTGACAAGCAAGGAAGCTCCCCGTTGGCACATCTCCCTCTAGTGGCCATGGATCTCTACCGCACGCTCTGCCAATAAATATTGAATGATCTGCAAGCTCTGAATCTGTTTTTTTCATGTGTTTTCATGAGGAGATCTGTCAGGTTCCATCCGGACTTTGCTGTGACTGTTGCAAGTGGGCACAAGCAACACACATCATAATCAGGTGTTCAGATTGGTGTTTCATTATTTCTTCATTGTTTGATAATTCACTGTTTGATTTAATATTTCCCATCACTGGATGTGTGTTTTGTACCTTAGTCTCTTTTTGTTTTGTGTTCTATATTTACCATACCAAAGACTTGAGTATTTATTTTTATTTTTTACAGAGCACATAGCCTACCAGTCCAGACCCTCTGTTTGAAGCATACCTGCAATGTACCAGGCCACCTATGAACACTAGTTCTTTTACTATATAATATGTGTCCGGGGGGTGAGTGTTTCATTGGTTCTCTATTTGATTTCAGCCCTGAATCTCCACTGCTTCTCCTTCTGCGCCACACTAGTCCAAACCATTACACTACCCATGATCCGGATTCTGATCCTGAAGCTGTTCCTGGCCATTCACATAGATTTTGGAAGATTCTCTCTTCTCTTTGCCTGCCCTCCCCCAACAATGCCGAAATAAAGTATTATAGTTCCATCCAGGACTTTCTGAATGTCTGAGATGGTGTATTTCCAATGGTGTACTATACCATCTCTTCACAAAAATCTATATGTCTGACTATGGTGCTTCCAAGAGAAAATTACGTGACAAAATCTGGCCTGCTTTAGGTTAAAAACCATAAGAGTGAAGTGACTGCAGAAAGCAAATGGTATAAATTCCTATATTACAGTACATTATCCTATACCTACGTTTTTAGGTATAGTAAGATGAATAAATTCACCACCATGCAGATTCCATATTTGGTTTGTATCATTATCATGAAATCTATGGCATCAAAGGCTGATGGAATATTTAGTAGCTCTATTTTGAAATATAACAAATGTTTCCTAAACTCCTGAAAGAATATATAGTAAATAAATAAAGGAAACACTGTACTGTATACTACTACTACTACAACAAAACATTTTAAAGTATTTTTTGCTTTTTCAAGATCTTACTGTTATTCATACCCACAAAAGAAAAATGCATATTAAAAAAAAAGATTAAAATTAAAAATACAAAATTTTACTTCTTACCACTAAACAAATCGCTTTCACTGCAGCTTTAACTGCCTCATTTTCCTGTGAAAAATAAATAAGTTATTAGGAAATATATATTATACATACATACACAAATAGATATACATATATTATATACACAAACACTATATACTGCATTTGACAGACACCATGAACTCCAAGTTTACCAGAAGAAGATTCGCTATAAAGGCATGTCATCTGCATAAAATCTTCTTTATTTTCCTTAAATCCATCCAGGTAAAGGCAACAATGCACAAACGTTGATGCGTTTCAGCCCAGGTGGGCTTTAGTTCTGACTAAAGTTATGAGTTATGACTGAAGCCCACCCTAGCTGAAACACGTCAATGTTTGTGCATTGTTTCCTTTATCTGGTTGGATTTTAAATAAATAAGATTTTATGCAGATGACATGTCTTATTGCCGATCTTCTGGAAGATTTTTGACAGTGCATGTGGCTGTGGTCTGAGCACAGCTATTGCCAATTTCACAAGTTTGTAAGGCAATAGGGTGGCAGCATTACACTTCCATTTTACAAATGAAGTCCAAGTCCAGATTATATTGTTGTCTGAGACTCACTCCCCATCCCTCTGTCAATGATTTCACCAGACAGAAAGTGAGGAAAATCTACAACAGTGATACAGACAGCAATAAAAAGCTTACAGGGGTACTTTCCTTCCCAGTGGCGTCACTAGGGTTGGTGTCACCTGGTGCGGTAAAATTTGGTGTCACCCCCCGTCACTGTTCAATCTGGGGCACTGAGCAGGCTAGAGCATAAGCACAGCTCTCCCCGTGTGTAATCCCCCTAATGGAACCCCTCTGCATTCCCCCCTTTGTACAATCCCCCTAATGGAACCCCCCTGCAATCCCCCTAATGTAACCCCTGTGCAATCTCCCCAATGTATCCCCCCGTGCAATCCCCCTCTGTGCAATCCCCCTAATGTACCCCCCCATTCTGTACAATCCCCCAGATGTAACCCCCCTCTATGCAATCCCCCTAATGTAACCCCCCTCTGTGCAATCCCCCTAATGTAACCCCCCCTGATTCTGTACAATCCCCCAGATGTAACCCTCCCTCTGTGCAATCCCCCTAATGTAACCCCTGTGCAATCTCCCCAATGTATCCCCCTGTGCAATCCCCCTAACGTAACACCCCCTCTGTGCTATACCCCTAATGTAACCCCCCCTCTGTGCAATCCCCCTAATGTAACCCCCCCTCTCTCTGTACAATCCCCCTAATGTAACCCCCCTCTGTGCAATCCCCCCCTCTCTGTACAATCCCTCTAATGTAGCCCCTCTCTGTGCAATCCCCCCTCTCTGTACAATCCCTCTAATGTAGCCCCCCTCTGTGCAATCCCCCCCTCTCTGTACAATCCCCCCTCTCTGTACAATTCCTCTAATGTAACCCCCCTCTGTGCAATCCCCCCTCTCTGTACAATCCCCCCTCTCTGTACAATCCCTCTAATGTAACCCCCTCTGTTCAATCCCCCCCTCTCTGTACAATCCCTCTAATGTAACCCCCCTCTGTGCAATTCCCCATCTCTGTACAATTCCCCCTCTCTGTACAATCCCTCTAATGTAACCCCCCTCTGTGCAATCCCCCCCCCTCTCTGTACAATCCCTCCCTCTCTGTACAATCCCCCCTCTCTGTACAATCCCTCTAATGTAACCCCCCTCTGTTCAATCCCCCCTCTCTGTACAATCCCTCTAATGTAACCCCCCTCTGTACAATCCCCCCTCTCTGTACAATCCCTCTAATGTAACCCCCTCTGTGCAATCCCCCCTCTCTGTACAATTCCCCCTCTCTGTACAATCCCTCTAATGTAACCCCCCTCTGTACAATCCCCCCTCTCTGTACAGTCCCTCTAATGTAACCCCCCTCTGTACAATCCCCCCCTCTCTGTACAATTCCTCTAATGTAACCCCCCTCTGTGCAATTCCCCCTCTCTGTACAATCCCTCTAATGTAACCCCCCTCTGTACAATCCCCCCTCTCTGTACAATCCCTCTAATGTAACCCCTCTCTGTACAATCCCCCCTCTCTGTACAATCCCTCTAATGTAACCCCCCTCTGTACAATCCCCCCTCTCTGTACAATTCCTCGAATGTAACCCCCCTCTGTGCAATCCCCCCTCTCTGTACAATCCCCTCTCTGTACAATCCCCCCTCTCTGTACAATCCCCCCTCTCTGTGCAATCCCTCTAATGTAACCCCCCTCTGTTCAATCCCCCCCTCTCTGTACAATCCCTCTAATGTAACCCCCTCTGTGCAATCCCCCCCCTCTCTGTACAATCCCTCTAATGTAACCCCCTCTGTACAATCCCCCCCTCTCTGTACAATCCCCTCCTCCCTTCCCTACAGTCACAGACCTCAGATCAGCGCGCTCTGTCCACATGGATGTTCCTCCTCCTCCTCCTCCTAGGCTCCTCCTCCTGATATGTACTGTCAGTGTGGAGGAGGAGCCTAGGCTCCGTCGTTCTGTGGGGTTTAATTGTTGTGATAGGCAGCCAGCACCAGCGATTGCAGTGCCGGTTCCCGGAGGACATGCGGGCGCCGTGCACAATGGCACTCCAGGGCTGTCTGCCTCACAACACAATTTTTACTCCTCCTCCCTCCCCGAACATTGCGGGGAGGAAGGAGATACAGGAGCGGGAGTGCACAGGGGAAGGAGGAAGAGGAGAGAGCCGCGGCGCCTCTCTCGATCAAGCGCCGTGGCGGGTCGGCTGTCACCCCTCTGGCGGGTGTCACCCGGGTGCGGCCCGCACCCGCCGCTCCCCCCTGGCAACGCCTCTGTTCCTTCCCATACTCTACCAAAAAAGCATTTTTGGTTTTTGCTTGTGTTGCCATTGAAGATTGAATCACTGTCAGCAGAACATAAAGCAGGGGGGAAGCTTCTTCAGCCCTTTCTAGTCAGCTGGAGCTGGCCCTTCAAAAGTTTGTAACACTGGTGGTGTTAGTAGTTTAGAGTGATAACTGGTAACTACAACAAACCGATCTGGGCAAAAGAGGTGAATAGACAGCCATCACCAAATTTAAGGCTACTTTCACACTGAAGCGCTGCCGGTATAGCGGCGCTATTTTTAGCGCTGATATACTGTCGTTTTTGCCACGATTTGCGGGCGCTAGCAGGGTGATTTTAACCCCCGCTAGCGGCCGAAAAAGGGTTAAAAACGCCCACTAAAACGCCTCTTTGCGGCGTTTTGCGGGTGTTTTGGAGGCGTTACCCCATCGATTTCAATGGGCAGGGGCGCTATAGGAGCAGTATTTTTACCGCTCCTACCGCGCCTCAAAGATGCGGCTTGCAGGAGTTTTTTGACCCTCCTGCAAGCGCACCGCTGCAGTGTGAAAGCCCTCGGGCTTTCACACTGGATACAATGGAGCGGCTTTTTCGGGGCGCATTGCAGGCGCTATTTTTAGCGCAATAGCGCCAGTAAAGCGCCTCAGTGTGAAAGGGTCCTAACATGGAAATCTTCCCCCTACTGAAGTTTAAGTGATGGGTGGGTAAACACAATGGGGGTTATTTGCGAAAGGTAAATCCACTTTGCACTACAAGTGCAAAGTGCACTTGAAATTGCACTTAAAGTGCACTTGGAAGTGCAGTCGCTGTAAATCTGAGGGGTAGATCTGAAATGAGGGGACTCTCTGCTGATTTTATTATCCAATCATGTGCAAGCTAAAATGCTGTTTTTTTTTTCCTTGCATGTCCCCCTCGGATCTACAGCGACTACACCTCCAAGTGCAATTTCAAGTGCACTTTGCACTTGTAGTTTGCATTTGTAGTGCAAAGTGCATTTGCCTCTCGTAAATAACCCCCTCTGACCCTGAATCAGTGGTTTGTGTATAATATAGGTACTTTACTTTTTCAGGCAATGCATGGAAAGTGCTTGTCAATTTCTGCAGGCTGATTTTAGGAAACCTAGAGCTGGCTATACACTAGTAGAATCTCATTAGAATTTTTTATTTTTTTTTGTTTTAGAGTGGTTGTTTTATTTTCTAATCCTAAGGCCCCTTTCACACTGGGGCGGTTTGCAGGCGCTATTGTGCTAAAAATAGCGCCTGCAAACCGAGCCTAAACAGCGGCTGCTGTCTCTCCAATTTGAAAGCCCCGAGGGCTGTCACACTGGAACAGTGCGCTAACAGGACGTGAAAAAAAGTCCTGCTAGCAGCATCTTTGGAGCGGTGAGAGGAGCGGTGTGTTTACCGCTCCTACACCGCTCCTTTCCATTGAAATGAATGGGACACCGCGGTAATACCGCCCGCAAACCGCGGCTGTAGCCGCGGTTTGCGGGTGGTATTAACCCTTTTTCGGCCGCTAGCGGGGGTTAAAACCGCACCGCTAGCGGCCGAATACCTCAGCAATTCCGACGGTATAGCGCCGCTATACTGCCACCGCACACACCGCCCCAGTGTGAAACCAGCCTTAGTGGGGTCAAATTGATGTGTATTGTCAACTGCAGTGATGGGCAAAATCAAAGGAACAGGATGGAATTTTTTTTCACACAAACAATTTTGAAACCGTGTTTGTGGATTTCGTTAAGTAAAGTCTATTTGTTCCAAAATTTGAATGTTAAACGCAAATTGCATTTCAAACTACTTTAGAGCGACATTTGTCAAGCCAATGTACTAAGAATTTCTGTCAAGATTTTTATACAAATTTTCATTCAAAAATCTTCTTGGTATAGCTAGCTTTAGTTAAAAGCAGGAAAAAGAAAGATACTATAAAAAATAATATTTTAGTAACACCGTACCAGAATTGTGTCACGTAGGAGTTTTATCACTAGTTTAGAGATGCCACCCTGAAAAAAACCCAAAAAAACCATTATTTTCACAATACTATTTGTAAATTTAAATTGCATTGTTTACATGTTTTAATCACAGTATATTCCTTAAAAAAAATAGCTTTTTTTCCCCAAGTTAAACCATCCCTCTCAGATATATATTACTAAGGTTTGCATGCCTGAGGACTTTGTGGGGAGAAATTATAAGTGTTCACAGCTATAAAAAATATGGAGATGAAAACCTTCCTGAAATGATGTGAGTACAATGGTTTGTCTTCTCTTTTAGACAAATTAACCTTCTGATGAATATTTTAACAGTCTTTGAAAATAAAAGTTGTGATAAGCTGAGGCAGAGCTGACTTTTAATAATGAAGCACTTGTAGGCACAGTGTCTAGGATCTGGGAAAATTGTATGGCCTATGATTACTGAGCTCCATTGGTGGATCCATATAGAGGCAGTCGGACCAGGTCTCTAGGCTCCTAAGGGGCCAATAACCAGTCCATTTATGGAAAGTCAGTAAAAGCTGAAATCTGGGAAAACAAAAATCTACCCTTGCAGTGAACCTACCCTCCAAACTGCAAGGGTTAAATGCTTGTTTAGTCTAATTGTGCAGGCATAAGGTGTAATGATTACCTTATTCCTGGCTCAGTCAGGCTTCTTCCATCTATGCAGCTGTCTCTCTACGGTGCTCATAGCCACGTTTGCATGCTTGCCTCTTCTGTGTACAATGCAGGGTTTATAGCCCTGCACTGTAAATGATGATGCCGAGGGACTGCTGACAGCCCACAGCTTTGATTAGAAGAGAACTGTGCTGGAGGGATAGGGTAAGTAATTCACCTTATCCTTGTGCCCCTAGACTAAATGAGTATTTAACCCTTCAGTGTGGGGACCCATACTGTAGGGGTAAATTTTGTCTGAGCGCCGGTTCACACTAGGAATCGCACATGAATGCGCTGCATGTTCCATTTTGAATGGGCTGAAATCGCACCAAACTTTACAAAGTGCACTGTAACCGAATTGCATGGTACTGTACTCTAGTACCGTGCAAACCGGTGCAAGCAAATGTCGTTAATATTAACACACACTGCAGATCGCAATTGCAGTGTGTTTTGGTCTGAACGAGGACTAATTCCAGGAGTTCAGCTATAATGTTAATATTTGTTTTTGTTTGAATAGAGTCGGGGAGGATTAGTACCCCTGTTGGATTGGCAGTTGGATAATATCACTATTTTTATCTCAACCAGTCAGAGGAAGCCTCGTATTCATTGATAAAAATACAGGGCTTCTCTTGAATGGCAGAGTAGCACTCAGCCCGACTCTTTTTATTTCACCCATACCGCTGTGTCGCTTGCTTTATGTAGCCAATAATACTACTACAGTCCATTACAGCACAACCAGCGACTGCCAAAATTGTTTGTTTGGGTCAGCTTAGCCCAAATGAACCATGAGGCTGGGTTCACACTTGTGCGTTGCGTTTTTGAGCTCCGAGTCTTTGCGAAGTTCGCAATCAGTCGTTCAGCGGTTCCTTTGCGTTTTTAGCTGCGGACTTGCCGACCTAGGAGAGGAAAGTCTCGCCACTGTTATCATGAGGGGGAACTCCACGCCAAATTTTAAATAACAAACCGGCATGGGTTCCCCTCCAGGAGCATACCAGGCCCTTAGGTCTGGTATGGACTTTAACGGGAACCCCTACGCCGAAAAAAACCGGCGTGGGGGTCCCCCAAAATCCATAGCAGACCCTTATCTGAGCACGCAGCCCAGCCGGTCAGGAAAGGGGGTGGGGATAAGCGAGCGCCCCCCCCTCCTGAACCGTACCAGGCCGCATGCCCTTAACATAGGGGGGTGGGTGCTTTGGGGCAGGGGGCGCCCTGCGGATTCGGGTGCCCCACTCCCGGGGCCCCCAAGGACAATCCCTCCCTTGCGGGACCCAGCGGAAGGCACTGGGCCCCAGGCCTCCAACCGAGTACCTCACCCCAGACTAAAGGTGTCTGGGATGGAACACGATCTCCCGGTGCCCAGGCCTAGGCCACCTGGACACCGACCGCGAACAGCAGCCCTCAGGCTGAAGGTGCCTGGAACTCGAACCTCGTGGCAAAGATGTCCGCCCCCTTTATACCCTCTCCCAGCAAGCACGGCGGGTTCCCCGCCCCGCCATACAACCGCTGCCAAAGGTCACAAAGGGTACGGCACTGCAGCGATGGTTCAACCCCGGCCCAAAGTGACAGCGCCACCTGCTGGGCCGCAGGGAACTATGCATCACTGGTGTCCTTACCAGTCTTAAAAGTATATACCCGCTACACATCTTAATGATTTTTTGTTCCCCATCATGTGATCACATGCAGGCCAGAGAGACTTCATTGATAAAATAAGTTTTCCACCTGCAGTTTTCATTCATTGATATTGTATTCCTCTGATATAATTACTGTATTAAAATTATAATAGATTCAATTGTAAAAAAATATATATATTTTTTTAAAACATTTTTGTACATTGTCACCCTATGATTAAAAAAACGGAAAAGGTTTTTTTTTTTTATTAGAACAGCATACTAAATACATGTATTATCAGTCCTTAAAATCTAAATATAGCATATTAAGTAGGCAAATTATTCACATTGTTATTGTCAAGTTAACCAATGCATGCTAACGTTGCTAAATTTGTGCTGGGCATCTAGGTATAATTGACCCCTGGTCTTGGAAAGGTTAAAGTGAAGCTGTGGGAATTTGGAGCACAATTATAGAGCATGCAATTCTTCTTTAGGTTATTTACTAGCTAGGAAAAACTAAATCTCTAACTACTATTACTGAGTGTTTATGTTAAGAATACCATAACCACATAACCCCAAAGGCCTAAACAGACAAATTATGAGACAGATTGGTTAGTTTCATTGTTTAAATCATACATTTCCCCCTTGCTGTTTAAATGAAGTACTGCATTTACTGTATATAAATCATGTCCATGACACTTCTTAAAGAAAATCTATCACAAGACCTGACTTTTAGCAGACCCTCTAGATCAGAGGCACCCAACCCCGAGGCAGCGGACCAGTGCTGGTCCATGGCCTGCTGGGTGCCGGGTCGTATGGTGAGGGGTGGGCGGCAGGCGAGTGAACAAGCACAACCTATACTTAAACCCTCCAACCACCAGAGGGCGCCTACTTCCCTTCTCCCTGCACCACTTTCTGGCCGGAAAAGTCATTCGCAGTGACTGTAGTCGCCATCACAAAACACCGGGCACAGTGCCCGACTGCCTCGCCTACTGCACCTAGACCACCACACCTTAACAGATGCTCCCGCTCACACTGCAAGACTTCCAGTGAGTTCTCATCATGTGTAAATGTTCTGTGTGCAAGATTTACCCCCCCAGGTGACAGGCTGCACCCTCAATGATTTTAGCTCACTAATTTATATTTCATTAATGATCTCTATGCTCCTATAAACTCATTACTGAATATAGAAACATTCACTGTAGGAATTAGCAAATACCTTATGTGTACGTAAGCTCTGTACAATATAAGCACATTTCACTAATATAGAGAGACGTATAGTCACTATTATAGGAATTGTGCCAGTTTCAGGGACACAGAAGTGGCATAGGAAAAGGTAGAGTGATCTACATGCATGATATGTTTTTTACAGGAAACATATGCTGGGAAGTGTTGGAGTGAGCTGTCAGGGGTTGTTTTAATCTTGAGTACTCTCTGTTTTGGATAGCTTTCCACCTTCCTCGGCTGCCCCTTTTGCCCTATAAAAATACTCTGGACTTTCAGGTATGTAATCCTTTCCCTTTTTTCCCATAATTCAGTGCTTGATGCCTGAATGGCAAATCAGCAGGTGCTAGCACTGTCACACATGGAGGCACCAGGAAGGTCCTTAACCCAGGTAAGTTCAAACACAGGCTGGCACTTGTGGGCAAGTATACATTAGTTAGTTTGTCTGCTGCTAAATGGCTCTGTTCCAAGTATAGTATGGCAAAGGGAAGCTGTAATTAGGTGTTAGCTCCCCTTTTAGAGAAATCCCTCTTTTAGTGCTGTAATGGGCAGGGTTAGTACCTATATACATGCCAGTGGTAAGTAGAGTCCTAGTTGGACAGGGCATGGGAGTGAGATACCCCAGAGCTAATAAGATGTAGACTCCTGCAGATTTTATCTAAAGGGCCCTTTGCAGGGCTGAAGTCCCAGGCAAGGTAGAAAAGACCATATGAGACCTGTATAGAATCCTCTTATGCAAGCAGTGGTTGAAGCCTGGGAATGGGTGTGCCATCTGGGAGTGTGCCTGTCTGAGCTATATAAAGGACAAGGAGAGAGAGACTGGTATACTAGAGGTGGCACCTTAATCTCCTGGACCCTCATTTGGGAAGCGGTCCCAAATATGTGGTGCTCCCAAGGAGAGGAATGGATGTGTAGCTGAAGATGGCATAAATAAATCTTTGTGAAGTTACAGTAAAGTGTGGAAAGTGCATTTTCTGTGAGGGTGATAATTTATTCTCAAATATTAAAGCATCAGTCTAGGGATGTCATGAGAGGGCCTATGGCCAGGAGTATGACGCAATATGGTGCAAGGTAGTCCAACAGATAAGTAGCTTTCCTATCCAAGAAGAAGTGGGGAGGGGACATGTACAGTTTGGTGCAAATACCTGCCCAATCATGGTCCCCCCTTACACACTGAGCTTACACAGGAGTTTTTACTTAGGGCCCTCCCAGGTGAATAAGGTGGTGGCAGAGAAAGTAAGTGTAGCGCCCCTTTACTTTTAGGGGTGCTATGTACTCTAATTTAGGGGTTTGATCTGAGCCAGTAGCCAGGCTCAGATCACTTTTGATTGTTAGGGCTTGCTTCTGCCAATGCAATGCAACCTGATATGCAGTTCCCTGTTGCCTGTGGGTGGCACTGTCATCCTGGGTCAGGGTTGAACCATGGGTAGCATTGCTATGCCTTAGGGTGTCCTCTGTCGGCGGCTGTACGGTGGGCGTGGTTGGCCTGCTGTGCATGCTGGGAGAGGATACATAAGGGGCAGACGCCATCTTTTTTGGAGAGTTCAAGTTTGCGTTACCCGGCCCTCCAGGCCAGGGGTGCGCGTGTGCTTCAGTCCCAGGCACCTTTAGCCCTGGGACTGCAACTTCACCATTGGGCCCAGCACCTTTAGCTGGGGCCTGTCCCCAAGAAGAGGAATCCCAGGGTGCCCCTGCGAGGGGACCCGCTCTAAGAAGAGGAGGCCGGGGGAGGACCTTTCTGATGGACCGGTTAGAGTTCACAGTGAAAGAGAGGCCCGGTAACCTTCTGGAGGGATTCAATCATCCAACCAAGGCCTTGTAACGTGCTGTCTCTGGCACCTGTCCTTATGTTACAAGTGTTGAGAAGTTTGGGACTTAAAGATTCTGTGGCAGGGGATCTCCCCATCGTATCTCAAGGGAAACTTCAGTAAATGTCCGAGCATCACTCCGGCTGCTAGGATCCGCTCTTACAGGGAACAATCCGGGTGAGCTGAACCCACTCGGGATTGAGTGGTGAGTGATTACAATATTGACTTGTGCCTGGACCTACAGTATCTCCCAAAACCTTGCTGTTCTGTCTCTCATCCACCCTTTTCTATCTGCTGAACTTTGCTATAAAATAAACTCAACGTTGGAGTTTAAAGTGGTGTGGACATTGGAATTACTTGGGAGAGATAGAGACTTGTCCCTATACTCTAGGAGACGAGAACCAACTGACGGAGAACCCAGCTGCAGGAACCAAAAATTTGTTAACACTGCTCGACCTCTTGAACGGAGGATACGGGCATATAGAGCGGTGTGCCTTGTCCTGCAAGTGAGCCAAAGGTAGGAAAAGGTCCGTGTGCTACATAAGTAATTACAACAAAGGGGATGGAAGATGAATGACACAATTACAATGTTAACTTCACCTCAGATCGGGTTAATTTACTAAAGACAAATAGGCTATTCACTTTGCAAAGGAAGTTGCACTTCCAAGGGAATTTTCCCCAAACCTTAGTAAATGTAGTGTTACTTACGTGTAGTGGGTTTACTTGCGAAGAATACCCAATCACAAGCAAGGAAATGTAAAAAAAAAGAGCAGTTTTGCTTGCACATGATTGGATGAAGGAAGACAGTTAACAGTGAATAATCTAGTTGCCTTTAGTAAATCCACCTCTAACTATTGATATGGCGCTTATAGTTTTTTCTTTGCTATAAGGGCCATATCATGTGCTGGTGATAATGTGTTAGTAACAGGAAAAAGGAAGTGGCTATTTAGTGACCCTATGGGGTCGTTCCATTACTGGCTGGACCAGTGAGAAGTCTATTCCATTAGGGAAAGTGGTTCCCCTCTCTGGGTGATAATGCTGCTGGTCAGCAGTAAATTTGCCCTGCTGACATCACCCTAACAAATGGCAGAACACTGAAAAACTGACAGAGAATATTTAAATAAATATTTGATTAAAGCAGAAGTTTGTAGTTGTTAAAAAAACAAACACCCATACTCACCTTCATGCTGCAGTAGCGGTTTGATGCTGCAGCTATCCACCCTCTGGCTCTATACCTGTGAACTGGTTGTTCTTGGTCTGCTCAGAGTGAAGTGACTGCCAGTCATCGGCTCTCTGCAAAGCCCCTTCAGTGCTTATTGGAGTGCTGTGCTATGGAGCGGGTGGGAGTGTCTGGCTTTGACTCTCAGCAGCGTGCTGAGAGGCTAAACCAGCTGCTGATCAGGCATCTGGGTGGATCCCAATAATATGGTCACTAACCTTCGCACTGTGATGTCAGCAGACAGTGGGCTTTAGCCTACTGTCTCCTGAATCTGAGTCACAGGAGAACAAATGTAAGTGCACTCCTGAGACCCTTTGAAAGCTGTGGCCATACTTTTGTAGCAATACCCCCGAAGGGGCCGCTGGTTTAAGATTTTGGGCCTGCCGTTACCTTACTGTTCACCACATCCGTCTTAGGGGTCTTCCTTGAAGAGTTGTTCACAAATGTCTGCACCAAACACTTAAGCCCTGTACACATGATCGGTTTGACCGATGAAAACAGTCCGATGGACTTTTTTCATCGGACAAACCGATCGTGCATGGGCCCCATCGGTCTTTTTTCCATCGGTGTTAAAAAATAGAACATGTTTTAAATTTATCCCATGGGAAAAAAAATTATAGCAAATTACTATCGTCTGTGGGGAACTTCATCGGCTAAAAAACCCTTGCATGCTCAGAATCAAGTCGACGCATGCTCAGAAGCATAGAACTTAATTTTTCTTGGCTCGTCGGAGTGTTTTACGTCACGGCATTTGGGGCGATCGGTTTTTTGACTGATGGTGTGTAGGCAAGACTGATGGAAGTCAGCTTCATCGGATTTCCGATGGAAAAATCCATCGGTTTAAAATCCATAGGAAATCCGATCATGTGTACAGGGCTTTAGTCTCTTTTTCTCAAGGGTTTTATTAAAGAACTTCCAGACAGAGGGATGGAGGGTTGGGGAAGATTCAGGTACCTTGCTTGCGGATCACGGGTACTTCCTAATCCAGAGGACAACAGTTTTCCACGCTGGATCTAGCAACCACCGGATAGGCCTCTCTCACTGACCTAGCAGCCGGTACGGTGCTCGGTCAAAAGTCTCTGCCACAGACCTGAAGAATACACACGCTTGGTAAAGTTCTGAAAACATAACACACAGTACCAGGATCTTTCAGCCAGCCGGCAGCACTGTGAGGTAGATTTTGATCTGGATGCGTCCTCCAATTGAGCCCTCAATTGTTCGGTCCCTTCCCGCAGGCAAGGCGACACAGGACCATCCCCGGATCAGTAGGCCCCAGAAACTCCTGGGCCTACTCTCAGTAACAGAGCCTCGGGCCTAAAGGGCCCGAGGCAAAAAAACTGCTAATGCATCCCTGAGGCCAGGCCGTCAGATCAGGATCGGAAGACCCTGAGAAAATGGTGTCTGTCCCTTAAGTACCCTCTCCCAGAATGCACAGCGGGGTGACCAATCCCACTGAGCTGCTTCTGGGCAAGAGGTACCCAATACATCCAGCCTGACAGCGACACCCACAGTCAGGTGGAAAAATGTGCAACTCAGCTAAACTGAAACAGAGACCAATAATTTGGTACAATTATTCGGAGCTAAACTACAGCTCAGACAACTAAATTTACCACTAGCGCCTACCCAATAGGAGCAGGGCGCTACACTTTAAAAAAAAAAATCTGAAGACAGCTTCATAATACAATCTCGTGAAAATAATAACTATATATAATATACCAAGATTTAGTTAATGTAGTACAAACTTACATTTTGCAATTGTGGAGTAAAATAAAAAAATTAAAATTTTATTGGTAACTTGTTTAGATATAAATAAATCTTACCACATCCGTATTAGGTGGAAGACAATTCTCGGTAATCTTGAAAAAATAACAAATACTTTAGTTAGTAGAAATCATTTTTTATATCTAATCACAAAAGGGGATATACAAAATAAACTTTTATATACAGCAAATAATTTTTCCTCATGTTTACCAATAATTAAATCTATGCATTTAGTGTACAGTTATAGGTACTGACAGTAATAGAAACTACTGGAAATGTGGTCCAATAGCCCATGAAGTTCTAGTTGGCATCAAAGTGCAAACCTTTTCATACATAGTCTCCAGAGGTTAAAAGAAACCTGTGCTGAAGGATATTTAGGACTCTCAATGCTGATCCCTTTGAGCTACTCGCCCAAATGTATCTAGCTCAAGAACACAGAGCAAGCATTAATTATCTAAATTTAAAATGAAACCAAAGTCCAATGAACTGCCTGACAGCCAGGCAACTAGCATCTTCAGATGGAGGGCATAGTCAGTGTTTCTTTCAGCATAGGTTGCCTAGCAGGACTTAACACTCTTATATTTGTATGTATGCAGAAGGTTCAGGACCTGATCTAAAGGGAGCTGGGGTGGGCTGTACCCCCCCACCCTATGATACTATGACACCCTATGACACTGTAGCGCCCCTCTACTTTGAGGGGTGCTATGTGCCCAAATTTGGGGGGTTGGTCTGAGCTAGTAGCCAGGCTCAGACCGCTTTTATTGATAGGTTCTGTTACTTTGTTTCTTCAGGTGTTGTACTGGTGTGCAGTTCCCTGTGGCCTGTGGGTGGCACTGCCATGACGGGTCAGGGTTGAACCACTGGTGACAGTGCTGTGCCTTAGGGTGTCCTCTCTCGGCAGTAGTGCAGTGGGCGTGGTCAGCCTGATGTGCATGCCGGGAGAGGATACATAAGGGCTGACACCGCCTGGATTTGAGGGTTCCGGAGTTTGGGTCGCGTGACCTGGCCCTCCAGGCCAGGGGTGTGCGTGTGCATCGGTCCCAGGCACCTTTAGCCTGGGGCTGCAGCTTTGCCAGCGAGCCCAGCACCTTTAGCTGGGGCTCATCTCTAAGAGGAGGAATCCCAGGGTGCCCCTGAGAGGGGACCCGCTCTAAGAAGAGGAGGCCGGGGGAGGACCTTTCTGATGGACCGGTGAGAGTTCACAGAGAAAGAGAGGCCCGGTAAACTTCTGGAGGGATTCCACTATTCATTCAAGGCCTTGTAATGTGCAGCAACTTGCACCTGTTCTTGAGTTACAAGCGCTGAGAGGTTCGGGGCTCAGAGATTCTGTGGCAGAGAATTTCCCAATCGTATCTCCAAAGAAACCTAAGTGAATGCCTGAGTGTCATTCCGGTTGCTAGGACCGTGAGAGGGGACTGTCCGGATAAGCAGAGCCACTGAGAACTGAGTGGTGAGATTAAGTGCCGCGTGCCTAAACCTGCCTCCCTGTTCCTTTATTCTTCAACTTCAACTTTCCTATTTAGTTTCAGCATAAAGAAAAGAAACCTTCCTTCATTAAGGTTTAACCTTGTTTGGACATTGGCCTTATTGGTGCACCTACAACAGACTCTTCCCTACACTTTAGGGGTGAGAACCAGCCCCAGGAGAGGTAACTCAACAATTGTGAACACCGCTTAACTTCTTCAAACAAGAGGGTACGGGCATATAGTACGGTGTGCCTTATCTCACAAGTGAGCCAGGTGAGAAGAAGGTCCGTGTGCTACAACACTATGCTACAACACTATGATGTGATCCAGGTTGACTACCCAGAAGTAATGTCAGACGCCACTTCCAGGTCATGACGATACAGAAGCTTGCTAAGTGAACAGGAAATGAAGGTTCCAAACATCTCTAACACTGTGTGACAGACTGTCATTGACCTGGAGAGTAGAGATGGGCTTGGGCGTGTTTGAAACCCCACATGCCCGATCCCGCCAGGAAGCCGACACTGCACACTGCTAATCACAGGCATTGAGACATTTTCCGATCTGTGCAGCTGTAAACCGGGAAATGTCTCACTGCCTGTGATTAGCGCTGTGCAGTGTCGGCTTCCTGGCAGAATCGGGCACGGGAGGCTTCGAACGCCCATCTCTACTGGAGAGACTGAAACACAGGGTGTGCTACCTGGAGAAGAAAAAACAAAGGTGTTTTGGCAGTATAACCCCTGGACTATTTTTACTGCACCCCCAGATCAGACATGATAGATCTGGGTTCAAAACCCAACTGAACTTTCAGCTTAAATTAGTTAACTATGTATCAAGTGCATCAAAACAAAAGCTGTGCAAATTCTTACAGTTTGTTAAAAAAAAAAATGCCACAGCCAGCGATTATTTTATGGATGTCAGCCACGCCCCCTGCTGATCCAGAACTCTCCAATCAGCAGGAAGCATGAGCTTTGTGCTTGCAGAGCTATAGGTCTGAATTAGTAGGGGACGTGTCAGACCTCTGCATGGCGTAAGCCCCGTACACACGGTCAGACTTTTGCCCAACAAACTTCATTTTGAGCAAGTTGGACCAACAATCCGACCGTGTGTACGCTCCATCGGACAAACTTTTTTTGCTTTTTTCTTGTTTTCATCGGACAAAAGTTGGATCTGCAAACGGACAAACTTTTGCCCAACAAAAGTCCGATGGAGCAAAGTCCGACCGTGTGTACAGGAAACCATCGGACTAAACAACTAACAACTAAACAACTAATGTTAAAATCAACCAACAATAGCAGAAGTTGAACAAAGGGTGGCGGTAAAGAGCAGAAAAACCACGTGATGTTGCAAAAAGTTTTGGGAAAGTTTTCAGAAAAGTCAGAGCGTGTGTATGCTATGGGTGTTCCCGACCAACTCCGTTCGGACAAAAAAAACACGGAAAAGTCCGATGGAAGTCCGACCGTGTGTACGGGGCTTTACCCAGAGAGAGCAAGGGTCTCACTCTGCAACTGCTAAAAACAGCTGAAAAAAAACAAGAATATACACACATTTTATTTTGCACTGCCATTCACAAACTTCTCACAAACAGATTCACTGACTCAGAACAGCGATCTTAAACAAAAGATGAAATAAGTAATAGTCATGGTGTCGTGTCGGTCTTACCAAATTGTCAATGATGTTATTCAGACTTCCTTTCTCCTGCATAAAAAGCAAACAATGTTATTGGTTAAATAAACAAAAACTAAAACTCGCGCTTATGGAGACATACAAAAATAAATGACAAGTGAAAAGAAATTATTATATGCGCAGCTGCTACAGCATAAGGCACTAACACCTTGAGAGATAAAAAATTATAAAATGCAGCGCTAGCGAATATAAATGTGCTCAATACAAACGTATGTGTGAATGTCAACCATCTAAACCTTTCGGGATGATGGTACACACTATTAGTGAAAAGATTATGCACCAATGATTGGTGTCACCAGAAATGCAGTGGGTGTAATACTAAATGTTACCACTAAAAAATAGGATTTTTATAACAGCTTACCTGTAAAATCCTTTTCTTGGAGTACATCACGGGACACAGAGCGACATAGTCATTACTAATGGGTTATATAGTTACCGTCAGGTGCTGGCACTGGCAACTTCCAAAACCGGAAGTACCCTCCCCTATATAAGCCCCTCCCATCCGGGAGCACCTCAGTTTTGTAGCAAAGCAATAAGTGTCCCCAAAGAGGGGCGGGAGCTCTGTGTCCCGTGATGTACTCCAAGAAAAGGATTTTACAGGTAAGCTGTTATAAAAATCCTATTTTCTTTCTCGTACATCACGGGACACAGAGCGACATAGTCATTACTAATGGGATGTCCTAAAGCAATGCCAAATGAGGGGGGGGATACACCATATATAAGCTGAGCGCTATCAGACATGAGGATCTTTTGCGGCCTGCAACACACTGCGCCCAAAGGCGACATCCTCCTGACTTCTAACGTCCACCTGGTAGAACCTAGTAAACGTGTGTACTGAAGACCATGTTGCGGCCTTACAGACTTGAGCCAGGGCGGCCTGGTGATGCACTGCCCATGAAGTTCCAACTGCTCTCGTGGAGTGCGCCCTAACTTTGAACGGAGGCGGTCTACTTCTCAAGCTATAGGCTTGTATTATGACCTGTCGAATCCACTTGGCTAAAGTAGATTTTGACGCTGCCTGACCCCTTCTGGGGCCTTCCGGCAGAATAAACAAAGTATCCGTTCTGCGAATCTGAGCAGTGGCTTTTAGATAAGCTTTAACTGCTCTTACTACATCCAAAGAATGCAATAACTTTTCCTCTACCGAAGTAGGCTTGGGGAAAAAAGAAGGAAGAACCACATCTTGGTTCAAATGAAAACTCGATACCACCTTAGGAAGAAAGGCTGGATGAGGACGTAACACTACTCTGTCCTTATGGATAACCAGATATGGCTCCTTACAGGACATAGCTGCTAATTCCGATACTCTTTTAGCCGAACAAATGGCTACTAGAAAAATCAATTTCCTGGTGAGAAGCACTAAGGAAATATGCTGTAATGGTTCAAATGGTTGTTTCTGTAGAACCGACAGAACCAAGTTTAGATCCCATGGACATATGGGAATATTAACCGGAGGACTAATACGCATCACTCCTTGTATAAAGGCTTTGACTAGTGAATGCGAAGCCAAGGGCCTTTGAAAAAATATTGACAAGGCCGAAATCTGACCTTTGATAGTACTCAAGGCAAGCTTCCTATCTACAGCCCATTGTAGGAAGTCCAGAATTCTACCTATTACATATTTACGTGGATGCCATTTCCTGGCCTCACACCAGGCGATGTACGCCTTCCAGATTCTATAGTAGATCTGCCTGGATACCGGTTTCCTGGCATTGATCATGGTAGACACCACAGCATTAGAGAGCCCTCTCCTTTTTAGAATGTGGGCTTCAATAGCCAGGCCGTCAAACCTAGGGCTGGTAAGGAAGGGTGGTATATCGGTCCCTGCGAAAGCAGGTCCGGACGATGTGGGAGGGTCCAAGGACTCCCCACAGACATTTTTACAATCTCCGCGTACCATGCTCTTCGGGGCCACGCTGGAGCCACCAGAATCACTGGTTTCTTTTCTACCCTGATTCTGCGGAGTAATCGAGGTAACAATTGTGGCGGTGGGAATGCATATATCAGCTTGAACTGATCCCAAGGGAACACTAGGGCATCCGAGCCGCACGCTAGGGGATCCCTTGTCCAAGAGACAAACCTGTCCACTTTCGTGTTGAACCTGGATGCTAGCAGATCTACATCCGGTGTTCCCCACCGCTGACATATTGTCCGGAAAACCTCGGGATGAAGGGACCATTCCCCTGGGCATAATTGTTGGCGACTTAGAAAGTCCGCCTTCCAATTCTCCACTCCTGGAATGAATACCGCAGATATGGCTGGGACATATTTTTCTGCCCATTTCAGGATGTAATTTACTTCCCTCTGGGCTGCACGACTCCTGGTGCCCCCCTAATGATTGATATATGCCACTGCTGTGGCATTGTCTGATTGCATTCTGACAGGGGACCCTTGGAGTTTGGATGTCCATGCTACTAGGGCATACCGGGCTGCTCGTATCTCTAAGAGATTGATGGGCAGGGCCTTTTCTGCATCCGACCATCTGCCCTGGAGAGACTATTGCTCCAGTACTGCTCCCCAGCCTATAAGGCTGGCATCTGTAGTGACCACCTTCCAAGAAATCGGACTGAAGGATTTCCTTTTTTCCAGATTCTGGGGAACCAACCACCAACGGAGGCTCTTGCGAACGGAAGGGGACAAGGACATTGTAAGTCTAGGGCCTGAACTTTTTTGTTCCAGGCTGACAGTATGGCCCCTTGCAAATTCCTTGAATGGAATTGACCGTAGGGTACTGCTTCGAATGATGCCACCATTTTTCCCAGCAGCCTCATATACAGGCGTATGGACGGCTGTCTTTTTTGTACCCACTAAGTGGATCAAATCTTTCAAAGACAACATCTTTCCTCGAGGCAAGAATATTTTTCTCTGGCCTGAATCCAACCTTAGCCCCAAGTATTCCAGACCTTTGACTGGTTTTTAGGGCTGACTTGTCTCGGTTGATAATCCAACCGTGAGATTCCAGATACTTGATCGTCTTGTGAACGACCACGTCTAGTTTTTTCACTGAGTGGTCTATCAGCAACAAGTCATCCAGATATGCCATTATCATTACACCTTGTGTTCTTAGATTGGCCAATAAAGGGCCAGAATTTTTGTAAACACTCGTGGTGCTGTGGCCAAACCGAAGGGTAAGGCTCTGAACTGAAAATGGCGCCCTTCTACTGCAAAGCGTAGAAATTTTTGGTGGACTGGAAAGATGGGAATGTGCAAATAAGCATCTTTGATGTCGATCGTGGCTAACCAATCCTCCCCTTGTAGGGCAGTGGCCACCGATCGGATCGACTCCATCGGAAAGTCCTGATATACAGGAATTTGTATAGCCCTTTTAGAATTAATATGGGCCTCCCGTCCGCGTTTGCTTCGGGACTGTAAAGAGGTTTGAGTAAAACCCGAACCCTCATTCTTCCAGGGGAACCTCCATAATTACTCCTTGGAGCAATAGTTGTTCTAGTGCCAACAGGAGGGACTCTCTCTTCCGGGGATCCCTTGGCACGTTTGACCTCAAAAATGGGAAGGAGGAGAGTCTTTTAACTCCAAACTGTATCCCAAACCTACTGCGGAGAGCACCTATCTGTCTTGATCGTGTCCCGCCAGGTCTCTTGCGAACAACTGGAGTCCTCCCCCCACCCGACTGAGTGGGGGCTTCATGAATTTAACTTTGGGGGAGGTTTTGTACCTCCCCTAACCCAGGGTTTCTCATTACCCTGCTACTGTCCCTGTTTTTTACCCCCGGGATCTGACCGAGGAGGCCGTCGGAACTGTTACACAGCCGATGCCCCAGGGACTGGAGAAGCAGGCCTCTTAAAGAGGGACCTCTAACTCTGCTTTTAACCGGCAAGAGCGTATTTTTACCGCTGGAAATTTTCTGGATATATTTGTCCAGGTTTTCCCTGAATAAGCGTTCACCATGAAATGGGACGCTAACCAGCCATTCTTTACAGGGAGCTTCAGCAGACCAGTTTTTGAGCCATAGGAGCCTACGCATATGTACTATAGACAGCGTAAGGCGGGAGGCCTGATGGACTGAATCCTCTATGGCATCAACCGCAAAGCCTAAGGCTCTAGGTAGATCAGCTAGGGCAAAGCCTGCTGATCTGTCAAGTCCCTCAAGACCTGTTTCAACTGATCCTTCACTGCTTAGCAGACCCCAATAGCTGCTACTGCTGGTTGTATCACCAAGCAGATTTTCATAAGGACTCCAATCTTTTATCTATTGGGTTCTTGAACATTTGGACATTATCCACTGGACATGTCAGTGATTTATACATACAAGAGATGGCTGCGTCCATTGTAGGGACCTTCCATTTTTTTTTTTTTATTTTTTTTTTGATGAACTTATCCTCCATGGGATAGACCACCGGAAATCTCTTGGGGGAATAAATATTTTCTCAGGACGTTCCCAATCCTGGTAAATGAGCCCTTTCAGTAAAGGGTGAAGTGGAAAAGAACAAACAGTCTGGGGGCTTCTAGCGACCCCAACGAGGATACAGTAGTGGTTGATGGTTCCGCAAGGTGCATTTTTAAATGCTGATCGGACCATGTTAGTCAGAGACTGAACCCATAATCTTTCAGCTTGAGATGCTGAGAAAAGGTTCCCCCACTGTTGATTCCTCTATAACAGAATCAACCTTATCCTGATCCCCTTCAGGCAGGTCGATCCCTGTATGGGACTGTTGCTCTGCTAACAGGCACTCTGAAGGAGGAGACGGAGATCGGGCGTGCTTTCCCTGACAGGGAGGCAGCGATAAATTTTGACAATCTCTCTCTAATCCTCCCAGAGCTGAGGAAAAAACCTCTTCTGTTACATACACAGGAGCAGGTGACTGAGGACAGCCACAGTACCAAGTACCCCTGCGGGGTCTCTACGGTCACTTACCTCTGAACTTCAGGGGAGACTGGTGCAGCAGGAGTATGCCCAAGATCCTCAGAGCCCGATGAGACCCCCTTCGCTTCCTGGAAGATTCAGTTCCGGAGCTACTGGACGGCATATTCCTAAGCCTAAAGCTGAGGTATTCCAGCCGTAATACACCACTTTTACTGAGAATAGTCTAGCACAATTGCTGCTATATCACAGTTGGTGTCTACTAATGTGCCTTTCTAGGGGATGCCTGTATCAACCGCTTGCTGTATGCCTTTAAATGTTGCCAGCTCTGTCTCTGTACTTCATAGCCAGCTTACTGCAATAATGTGGCTTTTTAAAAACCTGCTGGGACGCCCGCACATGCGCAGAAGCGCTGCGGCGCGCACAGAGCGTCATCCCCCAGGCCCCGCCCCTTTTTCCGGCCACCTCTATATATAGAGGCGCGTGCACGCGCACGCGCGCGGCCACGTGCGCCTCGGCGCTAATTTTCAAACATGGAAACCAGGGACAGGAGCCAGGGCCCCCTTTGCCGCAGGCCGGGGGATAGACGAACACTGCAACATGGCAGAGGAAACAGTTTCCTGTAGGAGAACTCACCAGCTGCCTGGACTTTGCTCTCTGAGAAGAAACTAGTCCATATGACAAGAAAAACATTCCACAGCGGCCTCTAGTGGACAAACACAGGTACCGCAGTTTAATATACTAAACATATATAGAAAAAACATTCTTTTTTTTTTTTTTTTTTCTTGACCACCATTAAAAATTATTACATTTTTTTAGTAGTTACAGGCATGCACAGATATTAGCGGGAATACCGTTAGGTAACAGACAGAAAGACAAATTAGGCTTGGGGGTCCCCCAATAGAACCAAGTTCCTGGGGGCCCCCACTTACCTGTTCCCCGCCGCAGGACTTTGTTTGGTCCACAAAAGCCCAAACTTCACCTATCACGGCAGGCATTGTAATCAAACCTTCAGGGACCGGGTTCCCAAGGATTCCACTCCCCTGGACCTGTATAGCACCCTGCACAGAAAACATCTTGGTCGTGGGTATGACCAGAGCTCTGGATCCCAGGGTCCAGCTCTCCTAAGAGAAGCATTACAGGCAGAACCTTGCTCTTCTCTGCAAGGCCCGGGTACCGACCGTTTAGCTATGAAGCTTTTTTGGTCGGATCCGGAATAGCTTACTGAGGCCCAAAAGAACCTGTACGCAAGCTCAGTGAAAAACACATGTTTCTTCTTGGCCAACACCTTAGACACTGGCAAAAAACTGAGGTGCTCCCGGATGGGAGGGGCTTATATAGGGGAGGGTACTTCCGGTTTTGGAAGTTGCCAGTGCCAGCACCTGACGGTAACTATATAACCCATTAGTAATGACTATGTCGCTCTGTGTCCCGTGATGTACGAGAAAGAAAGTGATCAACTAAGTAAAACCAGAAAATATACTGTGCAAAACATTAAATGAACTGAACAACCAGGCAAATAGCTCTAGGAGTAATTCACAGTACTACAGATGGTTTTCAACATCAAAGAAATAATGTCCCATTTGCAACAGTGGTTGTAATATAGAAGGAAGGGAAAAAAATAAAATAAAAATAAAAATTCTTTTAAATAAAATAAAAGTCACCCAACATCCAACTTCTAGGACCAATAATGTTCGGTGAAATTCAACAGTTGGCTCAATAGCAGCAGAGATCAGAGGACCATGTGGGGAATAAAAAGAAAAAGCAACTTGTGAAGTACCGCTTAGGAACAGATTAACAATACGCTGTTATTGGGAAAACTCACAAGCCTTCAATGATAACCGAGCGTCAGTGTGTTCCGGGTTCACAACGGCATGCGTTCCACAAGAACCGGAAGCAGCGTCACTGGTTCTTAGTGTTGACCGGAAATTTGTCAATGCATTTCGCCCCTCCTCCAGGGCATCATCAAGGACATCATCTCCGGTCAAAGAAGATCCTTATATATGCGCGGAGGTCTCCGCCTCACTTATTGTGAGCCAATTAGAAAAAAGGTAGAACCTCTCACCGCAATAAACCATTAGCTTCCTGAGTCACATCATTGCCCATCATTGATCAAAATGTGAGAACTTTATTGTTATATGACAATGACAGGGGTTAACAATGTGAACACATGAATAAATCAATGAATCTGAATACATGAATAAATTAGCATAGATAAAATAATCATTGACTAAATCAATGAAAATACAATAAAGTGCAATATAGTGGATATGCATCACGGAAAGGAATGGGGCAAAATAAAAAAAAATAAAAAAAAAATATAAAAAAAATAAAAATAAAAAAAATAAAAATAAAAAATAAATATAAAAAATAAAATAGAAAAATAAATATATAAAACTAAAATTAAAATTAAAATATAAAAAAATAAAATAAATACATACATACATATATATATATATATATATATATATATATATATATATATATATATATACACATACACATACATACACATATATACACACATATACACATATACATACATATACCCATAAAAAATTTAATAAAAATTACTTTCCGTAATGCATAAACCCAAAAACTACCAATTAGATAAAAAACAATTTAGATCAAGTTCGATGTTGAGACCATGCGGACTTAAAGTACCCAACCTATGTATCCACTGGGTTTCATTACGTGAGATAGCTTGTTTAAGGTTGGACCCTCTCCAATGTGCCTCAACCCTATCGATTCCACAAAACCTAAGACCCCTAGGGTCACTGTTGTGGAATAACCTAAAATGATTAGACAAACTGTGATGCTTGAACCCTTTTCTAATCCTATTTACATGCTCTCTTAATCTAATACCCAATTTTCTGGTGGTTCTGCCCACATAGTGGAGCCCACAAGGGCAGGAAAGAAGATAAGTGACATGTGTGGTTCCACAGGTAATAAATTTTTTAATTTCATAAGTTTTCCCAGACACACTAAAATGGGTTGTTTTCCTAACCCTGTGTTTGGAGGTACGACAAATCATGCATTTACCACAGCTATAAAAACCTGTCTGGTCCAAAAATGTGAATAATCTCTTAGGGGGATTCACGACATTAGGGGCCAGTTTTAATCTTAATGTGGGGGGTTTGGTATAGATAAAATGAGGTGCAACTGGTAGGACACTGGTTAGATCTTTATCTTTACGTAACAGTGGCCAATGCTCCTTAATGATTCTTTCAAATTGCTTGTGTTGTCTGGTATATCCTGTAAGAAATGCGATTCCATAATCTTTCTTATCTCGGATTTTCTTTTCAAAGAGCTGTTTTCTATCTAAGCTCCGAATATCTTCCCTGGTCTTATTGAGAGCCTTGATGTCATATCCTTTCTCTTGAAATCTTTCCAAAATAATTTTTGATTGTACATCATAGTCTTCAATTTTGTTTACAGTTGCGCCGCACTCGCAACATTTGGCTTTTCGGTATTCCACTTAACCATCTTGGGTGATGGCAACTTCCAAGTGGTATATATCCATTTCTGTCAACTTCCTTGAAATATGTGCGAGTAAGTAATTTATCATTTTCTTTGAAAATCACCAAATCTAGAAAATTAACAGAATCATAACTAACAACCTCCGAAAAGGAGATACCACACTGGTTGTTACCAATTTCTTCCAGGAACTTAAAAAAGGAATCTCTTGATCCTGCCCAAATAATAAAAATATCATCGATATAACGTTTGTAAAAGCTTAACTGGGGTATATTTCTTCCATAGATTGCTTTGGATTCCCACCAGCTCATGAAAAGATTTGCTACTGAAGGGGCATATTTGGCGCCCATTGCAACACCTTTACGTTGTCTAAAATATTTCTTTTCATGCCAAAAAAAGTTATGGCTCATAGCCAGATCCAAGGCTTCAAGTAAAAAAACTTTTTGTTTGGGCTTGATATCTGTTTTGTCAAGAGCCCATTTGACTGCCTCTAAAGCATGATGTTGCTGTATGTTCGTGTACAGGGAATTAACATCCACACTGGCAAGAATGCAGTCCTGATCCACAGTAAGAGGCTCCAAAAATGTAATCAGATCTTTGCTATCTTTTAGATAGGCGGGGCATTTTTGTACTAGTGGTTGGAGAAAATTATCCAGGTACTCCCCCATTCTGGAAAATAATGAGTCTACCCCGCTAACTATAGGCCTCCCAGGAGGTCTATGGGGGTCTTTATGAATTTTGGGTAATTGGTATATTACCGGAACTTTGGGGGCATCAGGGACTAAAAATCTGGTTTCTTTTTTATTTAAAATCCCTGTTAGGTGTGCTTGCTTTGTAAGACGTTTCAATTTGGCTTTATATTTGTTGGTAGGATTACCTTTAAGTTCCTCATATGTCTCTTTGTCAGATACTAATCTATTTAATTCGTCAAGATAATCACTTTTATTAAGAATTACCAAACCCCCCCCCTTGTCAGCTGATCTTATCACTATATTTTTATTTTGCTCTAATAATTCTAGACCCTTTTCAACATCTTTTTTCTTTCTACTTGGTTGTATTTTTAATTTTCTTAGGTCTTCTTCGACTACCGATTTGAAGACCTCAACAAAATGATTGTTCTTCGGTTTAGGATTGAAAATTGAATTATTTCTTAGTGTGGTATGAGTAAATTCGTCCATTACTCCTTTCGGAATTATGTCCTTATTGTTTTTAGCATAGGTCTTTTTAATATTTATTTTTCTAATAAATTTCTGAAAATCAATAAAAACATCGAACTTATTAAAATCTTTATCTAAAGCGAATTTAAGTCCTAGCTGGAGGACTTTATTCTCTTCTTCAGAAAAAACTGCATCACTCAAATTAAAGATTCCTGAATTGAGTTTGCCCTTTTCCTTTTTCCTTTTCCCTCCCCTACATCCTCTTGTTCGTCTCTTCTTGTTTGGTCTTGATTGTATGAGGGGGGTCCCAGGGGATACCAGGGTCTCCATTCTTCTTCCCTCACATCCTGTGGGTAATGGCCTCTCCCTCGGCCTCTGGGATTGGGTCCACCCCGAGGTCTCCTCGGTGGCCCCCCAAAACCTCTCCTCTGAAAATCCCCTCTAAAGTTGTTATGGCTGGGATAACCACCTCTACCTCGTGGGGGATATTGGTCATAATGATACGGTGTCCAAGAAGGACCACCATAATTTCCTCTTTGTTCATAACATCTTGTGTTATAAGAGCCTCTATTGGATTGTTGTGGATGATCATAATCTAGTGGCTCGAATCGATTGTATGTGGGGATTCCATAATGTGGGGTGGAAGGTCGCGGAGTGCCCCTTCCTCCACCACGTTGTACACCCCTACCCGATTCTTTGCGTTGGCCTTCGTATTTTATAGGAGTTTTAGGATGAATGTACCCCGCTTGCGTCTCATCCATAGAATCACTGGGATCAGGAGTATCTTCTTCTACCAATTCTTGCCAATGTTATTGGTTGTACAGAGAGTCATAATTAATTAATACTGAATGCATTGCAGTGTTTTCAAAAGAAGCATGATCACAAATATATAACTGAACATTATATTATAGATAATAAATAAATGCATGATTCACATGAGCCCTTTCATTTGATTGGTAGCTGCTATTGGTTGCAGGATATTGATTAACTTTCTTGAACAGGCTCGTAATTAAAGAATATTTCTGGGACAACTGGGGCTGTTTGTCACTGAAGCAAATTCATGGGGAAAGATCTACTGCTTTGCATACTTTTTGAGAGAAATTAAACAGCATGGCAGATTTGATTGTATTGCATTGTTGCTTGTGTGGCTATTTCATACCTGGGTCATAATGGCAGATTTCACCCAACACTGTTTCTATAACAGCAGATTTTCTCCCAACACCCACGCTATACTGCTGGTTTATTATCACCCTGCAAAGACCCAGAAGGTAGGAGGTGGCAGTGCAGCTTCTTACATGCTAGTAAACACTCCATCTGATGGCTGTTGGTTTTTATGTATGTGTTGTTCTTTTCATTGCTGTCTGCACCTTCTCCAGTGCTTGTTGTTATACAGTTTTTATATGCCAAATGAATAAAACATCTCCTACCTATAAAAAAAATCTCCTACTGACCACAAATGAAAAAAAACATAAAAGGAATATGTAATATACCATATAATACATACAGTGCTTGTGCAACATAATATATAGAGTAAGTGTACCACTATGTTATGAGGACACATATAACATTGAACACCAATGTTATGTTTGCATAATACCCAATAATATGGGGGCACAAACACAAATGAACATCAACATTTCAATTTTTGTTACCACAAAAATGTAAGGGTGCACACACCCCCCTAACCACCAATTGAGGGAACACACCACTGATCACCAGTGTAAGAGGGAACATACCCCTAACCACTGTAAGTTGTGCATTTCATAGTACTGACCTGTACTCTGCTGCACTGTATATGCCATGCTTTACATTACATTTATGCTGACCACTGCACTCTATACACTAAATAGTCCGGACCTATGCACTGTATAGACTGTTGTGCATTACTTAGACCTGACCACTGCACTGTACAATAAGGTGACCAGATTTTTTAAATGAAATCCGGGGACATTTTTTTTTTTACTAGTAATGGCGGCAATCAGCGACTCTCTGCCCATCGCCGCCGCCCGCCTCACAGCCTGTCAAGTCTTACTCTCCGGGCCCCAGCTACTCCTGGGTGGGGAGCGGAGGAAGATCACTCTACCAGGGAAGGCAAGGAGATAAGCAGGCAGGCGGGGGACTTGAGCCAAGGCAGAAGAACATGCGAGGGGAGCTGAATGGGCTTGCGCTCGAAACCTAAAGAAATATTCACTCCGCTCCGACCAGCACATGATCATCAGAAAGGGGCACAGATAATTCAGATTTTTTTTTTTTTAATTCTGCACTGACTGTCTTTGAAATTTCCCAGCCCCTGTTCAAATCTAATCCGGGGACAGACTTGGTCCGGGGACAGTGTCCTCAATCCAGGGACTGTCCCCGGAAACCGGGGATGTCTGGTCACCCTACTGTACAAACTATGCTGTATGTTACATGGTGCCGACTGCTGCCTGTATACACTATGTTGAATGTTACATAACCCTATACACAATGCTGTACATTACATTGTCCTAACAGCTGTACTCTATATACTTCAAAGTCCTGGCCTATGCACTGTTTAATCTAGGTTATAGATTACATATTCCTGACAACTGCACTCTGCCTACTGTAATGTACGCTATGTATGTTATGTTGTACATTACATAGTCCTCAGTATTTCCCCTTCATATGTTTTGTTGTACATTACATAGTCCTGACTGCTGCACTCTATACACTACATAATATTGACCTATGCATTATATACAATATGTTGTATGTACTTCAGACCATTACACTGTAGGAGCCATGTTACATAGTTACATAGTTATTCAGGTTGAAAAAAGACACAAGTCCATCTAGTTCACAAAGTCCATAAAGTAAATAAAATAAAAAATATCGTACAATCCAATATACCCATTTCTATACCCACAGTTGATCCAGAGCATGCTCCAATTTGCTACAGCAGGGGAAAAAATTCCTTCCTGATGCCCCGAGAGGCAATCAGATTTTCCCTGGATCAACTTTACCTATAAATATTAGTACCTAGTTATATTATGTACATTTAGGAAACTATCCAGGCCTTTCTTAACCTCCCTGGCGGTATTCCCGAGTGTGGCTCGGGGTTAAATTTCAGTACCATTAGCGGTAACACGGAGCCACACTCAGGATTGCATTGCAGGATCCTGGTGCAAGTTACTTACCTTGTCCCCAGGATCCTGCAATGTCCCCCCGATGTGTCCATGGGCTGTGTCCCTATTCTCCCCCCCCCTTATGCACCACCCGGATTCCCCCCCCCTTCTTTTTTCACCCCATGTCCATGAATATTGATACTGATCTATAGTTCATTTACATAGTATTAATTTAGTTGATTAACTAATTAGTGAATTGATTTAATGTGTCATTGGTTTATCTGAGATGCATTATCATCATTAATAATCTACCTCACAATGATACTGATTGATATCGTATCACCATCCTTCATAATGTATAATATATATTTTTTATCATATATATGTATTTTAATCCTATTCCCACCATTTAGTTTCCTTGCATTTATTTTCCTATATACAGTATAAATTTTAAATGAACCTTTTCACCCAGTAATTCTTTATCATATTTATTAACTTCATTTGCATTGTGTGTTTTTTTTTTTTTAAATGTTTACTTCCCCCTGAATTTTTAATCATCATCTTCTGTTTTATGTTATATTTATTCCACTTGCATTGTGTCTGCTTAAAGAGGAGCTCCGCCGGAAAAAAAATATTAAAAGCCAGCAGCTACAGCTACAGCAGCTGCTGGCTTTTAATATTTGGACACTTACCTGTCCTGGAGTCCAGCGACGTCCGCAGCAGAGGACGAGCGATCGCTCGTCGCTCTGCTGCTCCCTCCGCCATCCTCGCTGAGGGAACCAGGAAGTGAAGCCCTGCGGCTTCATGCCCGGTTCCCTACGGCGCATGCGCGAGTCGCGCTGCACCGTTCTGATTGGTGCTCCTGTGTTCTGGGAGCCGAGTGTCTCCCAGAACACTACGGGAAGTCTGCGGGAAGTGACATCACTCCCGCAGATTTCCGCAGAGAGGACTCCCGGATGTGGGTGAAAATACCTGTCTTAGACAGGTATCTTCACCCCCCTCCCCTCTGAAAGGTGTCAATTGTGACACCGGAGGGGGGGAGGGTTCCAAATAGCAAAAGTTTGTATTTAGGGTGGAGCTCCACTTTAAATGTTTTTTTCCCCTTAGCATTGCTGACCTTTTTTTCAAATCTCCGTTTTGGCCCCGCCCCCTGTCAGCCTACATATGTCCCATCCAGCTCTCTCACACACTTTATGCTTGAAAAAGAGGTGCGGCCATTCTTCCACCAATGGCTTGCTAGGCTTGAAACATGTCTCATGTGT
Organism: Rana muscosa; assembly: GCA_029206835.1. Lineage (NCBI taxonomy): Eukaryota > Metazoa > Chordata > Amphibia > Anura > Ranidae > Rana > Rana muscosa. The sequence continues at coordinate 165,573,247 of CM055120.1, forward strand.
GTGACGTCATTGCCGGGCGCCGTGCTGTGATGCTCTCCAAGCCTCACCAAGCCTCTCTCTGAATACACGGCCGTGTTTACTTCCTACTCTACAGAGACAGAGTGCACACTGAAGCCACAGCGCAGCTTGCCATAACCACTGATGCTTGTCCTTCTCCACTACACCTTTACCTGGAACCCATATCTTCTTCAGACGGACTTTTTCTGATAGACCAAGATATGCCCAAGCCTGGATCACGGAAGAAAACCACGCTGTACTCAGCCATCCCACTCCATCCTGCACGGATCTGATGTGGTGCCAGCTCTACAGGACTTGCTGTGACTTGCAGTCCCACTCCATCACTTCAGCCCAGCAACTGTACCTGAATGCAACTTACCTGTTCTCCATGTGAGTGGATGTTGTTGTTTATTAAATTATTCTTATGATATATACTCAGAGGCGCCCCTTTTCTTGTTTTTGTTTTTTAGCATACTGGAACCGGCTTTTGGTTTTCTTGGTGGCTGCCCTGACTGATCCCCTGCCATATAGTTCTATGTGTGCATATATATGTGTATACACACACCTTCTTACCTCTGCCCTTGGACTATTGGGTACTACTACTTGAGGTATCTGTGCTTTGCGCCTTTTTTACTTGTTTAATATTATTATTTTTGATAATTATTTATAGGTATTTATTATATTATAATTTATGATTTTGTGTTTCAAACTTTTCCCATAGCCGGGATGTATACTAGACTCTTGTTTGGACAGATTTAAGTGTGTTTACACACTTAAGAATTACAGGCCGAAAATATAAAACGCCAAATTTCTATGCAAAACAATGTACCGCTTTGAGACACAAAAATCAGACATAGGGGGGCGTGGCCTGGTGCGCGGCGAGGATGGCAGCACACTAGAGGAGCTCCTCAGCACGCACGACCATTAGAAGCCCTACACCCGACCACAGGCTCTCAGATGCCGGGCAGAAGGCTGTATTCAACTCCCTGCTCCCACCTGCGCCGCAACACCGGATCATCCGCAGCGAAAAACATAGCGGACATCTTTAAAACTCAGCAATCAGGCCGCAACGGATCTCCGAGATCCAAGATGGCGCCGCCGCAACACGAGGAAGATGACAGCGAGGACTCCCGATCAGCGCCTGTAGACTCTAACAGGGGTAAGCCTGCATCAGATCACCCCTTAACATTGGCAGATATGTCTGTGATAGCCGCGGACATCAAAGCAACTTTCTCAGCGGCTATCACGGACTTGAAAACGAGCATGATAGTCATTAATGAAAAAATGGCGGCGGTGGAGCATGCAGGTCAACATAGAGACAAGGCCATACACAGGTTAGAGCTTACTACACAGGCTCAGTCGCAACATTTCATTGACATGAATCGGCATATAGAGGATTTGGACAATAGGGGCAGGAGGTGCAACATTAGGGTGCGGGGGATCCCCGAGTCTGTTGAGCATGAACAGATTGTCCCGGCCCTCAGGAGAGTGTTCAATAGTCTATTAGAACACCAAGAAGATATGGAGATAGACTTTGTACGGGCACATAGGGCTCTTAGACCCAGAAGCTCTGATTCAGCACCCCCAAGAGACATTATATGTTGCCTGCAGAGCTTTGGCCTTAAAGAGGATATTATGTGCAAAGCGCGGAGAAATGACAGGATCATTTTTAACGGTGCGACAATAATGTTGTTTCAGGACCTGTCCCAGATAACTCTGAGAAACAGACGGGCCCTACGCCCCTTGTTGGATCGCTTGAGAGAAAGGGACCTGAAATACTCGTGGCGCTTTCCGTTCGCTTTGACTGTATCTTACAATGGCCACTTGCATATATTACGCTCCCCAGCAGACCTTCCTGAATTTTGTGAATCACTAGATATGGAACATGTAGCCCTCCCTGAATGGTACGCGGAATTTTTACACACTCCTCTGGAGAGGAGCCCCCCCGCCTCTCCCTTCCTGTCACCTGACACCAGAATCTCTAAGAAAGCTAGGCAGGGGCGAGGTGGGAGCAGCAGACCCGACACACCGGGCAGACACACGGGGCCTTCCAGGGACCGAAACGCAGAGTGACACTTCGCAGCATTGCTGGCACTCCCCTACTCCATGTTCCTGCTAACTGCCTCACCTCTCCACCTGTAGTGAGACCTTTGTTCGCGCTCTGATCCGCTACCATTACTCACCTTACCCATGTTGCCTTGTTGGTAATTAATGCCTGACTTGGGCCCTTCGGGGTAACTATCCACCACCTCCTTCACTTGAATCCAGGCTTGAGCCCTTTCCTGACACACAGGCCGATCTGGAATACTGAGGACTGTTTGCGTCTTTATGCAGCCATTATACCTAATCAACATCTATGATCGGCCTCATTGAAATAAATGTCGGAGTTTGACCTTTGACCCTTCCAATGACTTGCCCTGGACGTGGCTTAATGTCAGAAAAATTCCCTTTTTTTTTTTTTTTTTGTGAAAACATGCATTCTGTCAGCCGCAAGGTCTGCCTTCTCATCCCAAGAGATGTATCCTTGCCTCCTAAGTGGTTTGTCTCTACGACGCCCAGATTTTCCAGCCCCTACCGAATACTTCAACTCTCTTACAGATTTATCATGGTAGATTCTGGGTGCACTTGATCCTTCATTTCCTGCTAATAGGGATCCACATGTACACAGACAATATATATACCTATAAGTCTTTGCTCAGCGGGCTGGAAGGGGTTTATAACTGCACTTATCCCTGATGCTCCCTTTTCTGTGAGCGGTTGTTTATTGTTCTTTTTTTTTTTTTTTGCCTAAGAAAATTTAGTTACACCATGGTCGGGTGTACAACACATTGAATTGTTTAATATGCTTTCTCTAACTTGGTTGTGTGGGCGGTGACTGGGAGGATCCTTTCATTTGGTCGGGTCTTCCTTGGCATCGCTCTTCTGGGTGGGCTGTCGTCGGGTCGTGTGTCTCCCAACGACCCCACAGAGAGCTCCTTGCTCCCCCCTTTTGGGACGCAGGGATCTCTACTATAAGTTGGCAACTATCCCTTCCTGGGAGGGGTTTTGACCACCCAGGAAGTGGGACGATTTCTACGCCATCTTCTTATTGTGTCTTTCTCTTTGACCTTCTGTTTCTTCATAAATCTTTATTTCTCCCCTCTCTCTTCCCCCCCCCTTTTTTTCCCCAAAAAGTCTTTTTTAGAAGTGCTGTTGGATTGTTGTCTTAGTTTTTAAGCACAGATACTAACTCCCACGGTATAGTCTTCATTTTGATTTATTGCAGAGTGATCCTAGGGACACCTCCTTCTGACCTCCCTCATGGCTTACTCTTCCCTGGGGCGACGCCCCACGGTGATATCACATAACATCAGGGGCCTAAACATCCCAGAACGCCGCTCCACTCTTCTGAAGGAACTCAGGAAAGGTAGGCCCCATTTTGTATTTCTTCAGGAGACCCATTTCAAAACGCGCCAGATACCGAGACTCACAGATTCATATTTTACCAGAGCGATCCACGCCACGAATGATGAATCTAAGACCAGAGGGGTATCCATATTGATCAGTAGGGACGCCTCTTTTGAGCTGTCGGAACAACTCTGTGATACGCAAGGTAGATTAGTGTTCCTGAAGGGGACATATGCAGGCACACCTGTAACACTTGCAAATGTGTACTTTCCAAATAGAGCCCATGTCAAGTTCTGTCAGAAAATAGTCAGGGAACTCCAGGGGTTTGCGGCTGGTTGCACGATTCTTGGGGGGGATTTTAATGTGCCTCTGAATCCCCTCTTGGATACGTCCAATGGCAAGACATGTATCTCTTATAAGATCCTAAAGAAGATAAAATCGCTACTACAATCCTTGCAATTGATAGACACTTGGCGCTTCCTTGACCCAGACGGCCGTGATTACACCCACTTCTCTGTTCCCCATTCAAGATATGCCAGATTGGATTATCTGTTCATAACACAGAGGGATCTTCCCAGGGTTTCCGGGGCACATATAGGTCTTCAGACGATCTCTGATCATTCCCCCGTATCCCTTTCACTAGACATGTCACGTGTGACCAAACAACAACCCACTATTGACTGACCCAGATCTACTACCGAAAATCTCAGCCGAACTGACAGACTTTTTTAAAACTAACGTCACCCCAGGGATGGATCCTTTGATTGTTTGGGAGGCCCACAAATGTACTATTAGAGGGATGTTGATTGCGCTGGGTTCTAAACGCAAGAAAGAAAGAGAGGCCACCATTCAGACTCTGATTACGACGATCAATTCCCTAGAGACACAACACAAGCAATCTTTGTCGATAGACTCTGCTACTCGGCTGTTAGAGACTAGGCGGGAATTACAGTTGTTACTTGATTCAAGAGCGAAGCGCATGCTATTTTTCAAAAAAAAAATTACTACGAGTCCGGGAATAAGACGGGCAGAGTGCTGGCCAGAGCCTTGAAGGAACATGCTTCCTTCAACAACATTGCCGGTATCAGAAACCCAGCGGGGAAACTAGATGTTGCATCAGAGGCGATTGCGGGACATTTTCATAGTTTCTACTCTAAACTCTATAACTTACCCCCCCAACATAAACAGCCACATATGGAAGGAGACAGGACACAGATTATACAAGAGTAATAAGCTAAAAATGGTCTTCCAGCTATATCAGAGCTTGACTCTATCTCACTGGAATCCCCAATTTCCTCCTTGGAGCTCAGACAGGCTATTAAACAGCTGAAATCTGGCAAAAGCCCTGGTCCGGACGGGTATTCGGCAATTTACTATAAGACCTTTATAGACACCCTAACAGAACCACTGAAAGAGGCTCTGAACTCCCTGTCTGGGCCCAAGGAGATCACTCCCGACTTCCTGACCGCACACATAGCAGTGATTCCGAAACCAGGAAAAAGACCCAGGTGAATGCGCTAGCTATAGGCCCATTTCCCTGTTGAATTTGGACGTGAAGTTGTTCGCAAAGGTCCTGGCCTTGAGGTTGGGCCCACTTCTACCAAAGCTAGTTGGTTTGGAGCAGGTGGGCTTCATACCTGGCAGGGAAGCAAAAGATAACGTTACCAAAGCGTTGCTTCTGATTCATGCAGCGAAGGTGCGAAAGATCGAAGGCTTTCTCCTCTCCACTGATGCGGAGAAGGCCTTCGATCGGGTGGCCTGGGACTTCATGTTGGCAGTATGTGCCCGAGTGGGCCTGGGTCCACACATGCTGTCGTGGATTTCGGCATTGTATAGGAACCCCTCTGCGTACCTAAAAATAAATGGTACTCTATCTAAAAAGGTATCCATCTCTAATGGCACCAGACAGGGATGCCCATTGTCACCCCTGTTGTTTATTCTTTCATTGGAACCTTTCATAAGGACGATCCAGAATAACCCGACGGTTCATGGTTTCCAGATTCAGGATAGGGAGTTTAAAACGGCGGCATATGCGGATGACCTTTTATTCTTCCTGACCGAACCAACCTTGACCGTCCCCAGTCTCTTAAAAGAAATCGCCCAATTTGGCTATTTAGCAAACGTAAAGATAAATTATTCGAAATCTGAAGCACTCAATATTTCACTCCCAGAGGCTGTGCTCTCCCTGACTAAGGCCAACTCCACATTTCGGTGGGATCCCATCGCCCTCCGGTACTTAGGAACATGGCTGACCCCACAACTACAATCTATTTAAGAGGTGAATTATCCCCCCATGCTCAAAACCTGCGAAACAGATCTCAACAACTGGCATCTAGACACCTTCTCATGGTTTGGTCGCGCGGCCATCATCAAGATGGTGGTCCTGCCTAAATTTCTATACCTGATGCGCACCATACCTGTCAAGATCCCTCCGAAATTCTTTAAAGCACTAAACTCCATCATTCTGAAATGTTTATGGCACCACAAGAAACCAAGGGTGAAATTAACTACTCTGATGATGCCTAAAGGTTCAGGTGGGATTAATCTACCAAATTTTCAAAACTATTATTACGCAGCACATTTAGCCAGGGTCATCGATTGGCACTGCCACGACAGCACGAAAGATTGGGTTAAGTTGGAAGCGACCTTGAGCGCGTTCCCACTCACGCACTCACCATGGATCCCAGGGTCGGGCCTTTTCTCCAGTCTAAAAAGCTGCCCGATCACACATAATACATTAGACATTCTGAGAACACTAGTTAAAAAAAATAAGACAAATATCACCACGATCCCCAGCCCTCTGACCCCGCTGAAAGACAATCCTGACTTTTCCCCGGGTATTCATAACTCCACGCTCCATTCAGCAACGACTGGTACCTCCCTACGAGTGGGTGAATGCTTTCTAGGTACTAAGGTTAGAAACTGGACATCCCTTAAGACTGATTGCGAATTACCCCACCTAAAACAGTGGACTTACTTTCAGATCCGGAGTTACCTAGGTAAGTTTGGAAACTCTCAAGATCTTTATAGACCTCTGACCGAGATGGAAGCGGCCTATCACAACAAAACCCCAGTATTTAAGGCCACCTCTCTAGCATATTCCTGGTTGCAAAACCCGGGAGATGCGGGGGAAAGTGTGCATAGGAGAGAGTGGTCCCGAGACCTAAACACAGAGATATCGGATGAACAATGGAAGTATGCAAGCATCTTGGCACACAAATGCTCCATAAGTACTAAATTACAGGAAACAAGCTATAAGTTACTGACACGGTGGTACCACACGCCCGTAAGACTGCACAGATGAGATAGCCAAAAATCTGAGATCTGTTGGAGATGTCAAAATGAAAGGGGTACGTTAGCTCACATTTGGTGGCACTGTGCTCTGATCACCAGCTACTGGTTAGAAGTTCGGACACTGATTAAACAGATCACTGAAACTAAGCTAAACCTAGATGCTGCATGTTGCCTGCTTCATATATCCAGTTTTTCACTTAAGAGATACAAACATTCCCTGACAAAACACCTTCTGAATGCGGCCAAGTCCCTAATTCCCTTGTATTGGAACTCGTCTCGAGTCCCATCCATTTCTGAATGGCTCAATAAAGTAGGGGAAATAGCCACCATGGAAGACACCCTGGCCCAGGACGGTGGTGATGCGAAGAAGTTTCACGACACCTGGCAACCGTGGTTTGATTTTAAATATTCTCAGGAATATACACATGAGGGTAAGAACTCACCCTCCTAAGACTGTTCGTTACAGTAACCTCTCCTGCGGCTGGCCCTTAGAAGCTGACCGCCTTTTGAGACTAATCCGTCTACTCTTCAAAATAAACGTAATACCCCCCCCCTTTTTTTTTTTTTCCCCTTTCCTTCTCTCTTCTTCCCCCCCCCTGCTTTGATTTGCTTCCCCTCTACTTTCTCTTTCCCTTTTCTTAAATCTAAACACTGCTTCAATTGAGATAGCGGATGTTGCAATAATGTTTGATCAGAAAGTACAGGCCAATATTGCTCTTTTATCCCTTATAACTTGCGTTCTAACTTTTTGACTATGTACAGATTAACATTACTTCCTATGTAGTTTGCTCAGAAGACTGGTAGTAATAACGTGTAATAGGCCTCGTACACACGACCGTTTTTCTCGTCCAAAACAGTCAAGAAAAGTGCCGTGAGAGTTTTTTTTGTCTAGAAAAACGTTCGTGTGTATGGTTTTACGACGAGAAAATTGCCGAGAATCTCGACGAGAAAATAGAGAACCTGCTCTCTATTTTCTCGTCAGGATTCCAGATTTCCTCGTCGTGTTTCTCGTCGGCCTGTTTTGTGACGAGAAAATGGTTCGTGTGTATGCTTTTACGACTCTTCCAAAAGCGCGCATGCTCACAAGCAACTATGAGACGGGAGCGCATCTTCTGGTAAAACAAGCCTTCATAATGGAGAGAGCATATTCGTCACGCTCAAAAATATTTCATCGTTTAAATGTTCTGCATTGAAATCTTCGTTAGAATGTTACATTAATCAAAACGAGTGACCTTCTTTTACTGCTGATATTCACACAGAGTTATGCCTTATTTTTAACCTTTTTCATGCTGCTCTTTATAAGATTTATGTGTATTATATCGTGCAAGTTTTTCGGAATAATTTAAATGGTTAGATTTTTCAAAATGATGTTAATTATAATTTCTCAATGTTTTGATAGCGATCTCCCATTTAAATTTGGAATCTATATTATTTAAATTTCACACCATGTTTTTGTGCTAATCAGATTTAGTTATTCTTTTGGGGGGGTGATATCTGTGCCTTTTATTGTCAGTCAAATGTATCTGCTTACTCCAAAGCTTGATTTTGTTTATTTAAAAATACACATAGTCAAGTATGAACTTAAACAAAAAACACATTTATTCATGTTTATAAATTAAATAAAGAGAAGGCAGCGCTGGAGAAGCTGCTGCCATTTGTGCATCCCAGGGACCCCAGAGCACACAGCAACCCTGTGTGGACACTAAAATTGGGAGCTTGAGAAGGCCAACATTTCTGAACACAATCTGATGCTGGCCTCCCAGAGGTCAGGAACAGCAGCAGGTGAGATATATGTCCCAAGTGTGTGGTACTACAACAGGCTGCCTTCTGTCCGACCACAATGAAGCAAGGCCATCACTTCCTCTTCTTCCTGGCAACCTTCCCTGCAGCCTTTCCTGAAGCCTTTCCTGCAGCCTTTCCTGAAGCCTTCCCTGCAGCCTTCCTTCTTCGTTTGGCTGGAGGCTGGCCCACTGGAGGGGTACTCCTGTCAGGAGGAGGAGGTGGAGGTGTAGCAGAAGGGGGTGGGGCAGAAGAAGAAGGTGGAGGTGTAGCAGAAGGGGTGGGGCAGAAGAAGAAGTTGGAGGTGTAGCAGAAGGGGGTGGGGCAGAAGGTGGAGGTGTAGCTGAAGGGGGTGGGGCAGAAGGTGGAGGTGTAGCAGAAGGGGGTGGGGCAGAAGGTGGAGGTGTAGCAGAAGGGGGTGGGGCAGAAGGTGGAGGTGTAGCAGAAGGGGGTGGGGCAGAAGGTGGAGGTGTAGCAGAAGGGGGTGGGGCAGAAGGTGGAGGTGTAGCAGAAGGGGGTGGGGCAGAAGAGGAAGGTGGAGGTGGAGGTTGAGGTTGGGTCAGTTGGGCCACCTCACATATGGCGGTATTGGGTGTAATTTTCTCCATCACCCCCTTGTTGAGCAAGGTGATGAGCAGGGGCTCGCATAGGAGGCGTTGCTCCATGCTCATCACCTTGAACTTAGCCTCCACTAGGCCGGCAATGGCCTCTTCAGGGGATGTGGGCTCCTTGAGGGTGGCATGGGCCTCTTTAATAAGGGCCATTGCTGCCTCACTGGTGGTCCTGTCCCTCCTGCCTCTTTTGTGAAGCCGGATGGGAGGCACCTGGGATCTGGTGCTTCTCCTTTGCCCTGCCACCTCCTGGCTGCCACTGGGCCCTGCCACCTCCTGGCTGCCACTGGGCCCTGCCACCTCCTGGCTGCCACTGGGCCCTTCCTCCTCCTGCCTGACAGTTTCCAGACCCTCCTCCTGGCTGATTTCATCCTGTGTATGAAAAAGGAACATAGTTTAATATGTTGGTTTAATCTTTGCATCAAACTTTGTAATCCTGATTGAAGCAATTAGAATGTAAATGCATAAATCCTTGCTTTAAATTTACCACTACATCAGATTGACTATTTAGCACCCAATTAAGTGCAGAATAATGTCTACAGATCTTGATTTCACTTGTGGAATCCAAAATAATGTATGTTTCTCATCCTGACATATTTGTCAAACATTAATTTTATCCCAATACATTTTCAGTTAATACTATACCTGGCTCCAGATGGCCAAATCTGGATCATCCAGGATGGCTGCCTCCTCTTGCTCCAGAGAAGGCTCAGGTTGGCTGCAGGGAAGTCTGGGGGGAAGAGTGGAGAGTGATGGCCTTGTCTCAATGTGGTCATCCAGGAAGGACATCCTGTTGTAGTACCACAAAATCGGGACATAAACATCATCTGCTGCTGCTCCTGACCTCTGAGAAGCCAGCACCTTAGAGCGTTCAGTCCTGTAGGTACCTCTCAAGCTCCCAATTTTAGTGTCCACTTGTTTTGCTGTGGCTGTGGGCACCTTGGTATGCACAAATGGGAGCAGCTTCTCCAGCGCTGCTTTTCTCACCCCTTTTTTTTTATGGATGGGGTTTTTCGTCTCCCACAGAGCCGGCAGCTCCCTTACCCGGTCAATAAATTCCGCCAGGAACTCTTTGTCGCTAATAAAGACATTCATATTGTATCTGCAAGTTAAATAAATTATATTTAAATAATGTGAGGCAAACAGTCTAACCTCCTTAACATCCTAGTCACCATATATATCCTCCAACAATCTCAAGACAGTATAGGCCAACAATTTTTACAAGTCACAAAATCACATACCTTCGTTAGCACGTCCGTCACTTGAACTCCTCTCTCCGCACACCGAACGTACTATAGTCACATGTGTGTTTGCTATATACACACCACGCATGCGTCAAAATTCGAACACGTCGCTCCGCACACGTCGCCCGCCCATGACGTTCTAACTAACATCTTTTCCCCGCCCCTTCTCTTTCGGCGCGCAGACAGATATGGCGGAGTTACAGCAGGTGTCTGATAATTCCGCAACTAGCGAGGAGACAAGCCCGGAGACCGAGGACACGTCACGATCAAGGAGGAGATTCAAGGCATCGAATATGTCTTTGGCGGAGATGGCGGAGATGGTGGACATCTTGGTCAAGGCTGATTATGATGCCAAGCATGGGCCGTATAGCAAACCAAATAGAAGGAAGGCCAAAATCCTCACTAAAGTTGTGAAGAGTCTGAGGGCGAAGTTCGGGGTGAAACGCTCAAATGAGCAGCTCAGAAAGAGGTGGTCAGACCTCAAACTGAGGGAGCCAGACCAGTTGAGGAGCATAAAGAGGATGCTCGCTAAAAGTAAGTAAAATGACGACGTTTCTGCTATTAATCTTTTTATAAACTGACATGGTTTTTTTTTTTATCATATTGGACTCCCTTCCAAAATGTAATATTTTGAACTAGGTTGGGCACAGTAATCGTTCGTTACGTTACCGACACTTCGTTCGGCCACTATCCGTGGTTTTGGCTTATTTAAGAGCCACAAAAGTAATTAGACATCTGCCATTTTTGATCAAGTATTGTGGATAATTTTTAAGTCTAGATGATGTGTTTGTAAAGAGAATGAAATGCAAACTTTTATCAGTGTAAAGGAGAGGACACTCAGCAGCTGCTTCCACATCTGTACTTTGGAGCACTATAGTGTGGGCCAACAGACCCGCCTTTTTTGGGTGTCCCACACAGGTGCATCAGAGAATTTTTGTGGTGCCTCCATGTCAAAAAAATTACATCCAAATGTGAATACTAAACATATTTGGGGTCATAAATAATGCATTCTTCTTTAAATTCCGCACAAACACACTTGTACCCCACTTCCAAACAATTTAGCCTGTTTTTATTTTAACAATGAGATTTACAGTGTGATAAATAGACCTTTGGTTTTATTCTCATAGGGGAGAGAAGACTGGGAGGAGGACACTCCAGGGAGCACATGCACCCCACAACTTCCAAGCAACCCCAAACTCCCAAAGACCCACAACCGAAAGATGTGCTGGAAGTTGAGGTGGAGGAAGGAGAAGTGCAGGAAGGAGAGGTGGATGACGTTGTGGATCTGGTCACCACAACAGGTCAGTATCTGACACCACAGCTTAAGGTAAGCGAGGTAGGCCTGCAGAGTTATAATAATTTTTTTTTTTAGTTTTTAGGGGATGTAAATGTTGTGAAGGATAGTACACGGTTCTCTGCTGACAGTGCCCTCCGCCTCATCCAGCAAGTGATGGAATGTAGCACGGAACTGGACCTAATTAAACAAAGAATCCATGTGATGGAACAAACATTTAAAGACATTCTCGATGTTTTGGGGAGAATTCAATAAGCCATCCAAACACATTTGTTTTTACATGTTTGTTTTTATAATTTTTTCTAATTTTTTGACTATCAAACCAGCCAAAAATTGAATATGCACACAGTGTGTCAACATGTGCTATCTGCCATCAGGGGATATCCATGTACGTCTTTTGTGGGTGCAACCCCTTCCTCGTATCAAAAGTCGGTGAACTGAGGAAGGGGATGCACCCCAAAACACGTCCATTGATCACCCCTGATGGCAGATAGCACATGTTGACAATAGGGATCAGGATTGTAAACTTCCTATATGAAAAAAAAAAAATGTGTGCATATTAAATTTTTGGCTGGGCAAGGGGTGGCAGGACCCCATATTAGGACGGGCACATAGAGACATAGTTTGTGTAAGTGAATGTCTCCGATTGCTCAGAGGTATCCAATGTTGTAATTTTTGAAATGCAACTGTTATTTTTGTATTTTCATAAGCCAAAAATTGCCGGGTTGGGGCCAGGCCAACCCCAAAGTAAAAAAAAATTAAAAAAAATGAAGAGAATGTGCACAGAGTAAAATATTTGACCACAAACAACGTGTAGCTTCTTTTTATAATACCCTCTAAGCTTATTTGGTTCTTTTGTAAGGTTACATAGTGAAATGGTTGTTATTTACTAAAGTAAAATACACTTGACACTACAAATGCACAAAGACAAACTAGGAGACAGGAAAGAACAAATAATTAAAGGTTTAAACAAGATTTTTATTGGGATACTTAGACATAGGCTGGCATAGGAATTGCCCCCCTACCCGTGAAATAATCCATGTATTTGTCCCGAACAACACGGGCATTTTGGGGGGGCAAGCCAAGACGGGCAGATTCCAGGCCCGGAAGGGGATTTGCAGGGGAAAGTCCAGCCTCTGGCAAAACTGAGGCCATAAATGAATTCGATTTGCGGCAAAGAAAATTGTGTAGCACACAGCAGCATAACACGACATAGTTTATTTTGTAGTCCGCCAAGTGGATGGAAGTCATAAAAAGGCGGAACCGGCTGGCCATTATGCCGAAGGCATTTTCAACGACTCTTCGGCCCCTGGCCAGCCGGTAATTGAACACCCTCTTCTCTGGGGTCAGGGTCCTCTGTGGAAATGGCCTCATAAGATGCCGTCCGAGTCCGAAGGCTTCATCAGCCAAGAAAACAAAGGGGAGTCCTTCAATATTCCCTGCATCCGGTGGCAATGCAAGGTCGTCACTCTGGAGACGGAGGGCAAACTCCGTCTGGATGAAGGATCCCCCATCGGACATCCGGCCATTCTTCCCTACATCAACATAGAGGAATTCATACCGTGCTGACACCACCGCCATCAGCACAATGCTATGAAACCCCTTGTAGTTGTAGTAGTAGGACCCAGAACGGGGTGGCGGCACGATGCGGACGTGCTTCCCGTCTATGGCACCACCGCAGTTGGGGAAGTCCCACCGCGTGGCAAACTCCGATGCCACAGTCTGCCATTCCTGTGGCGTGGAAGGAAGCTGGGGAGTGAAACAAGATGAAATAATATTAGAAAAACAAAGTCATACATTACAAGGAAATTCTATCCCAAAAAATTAGAGGCCAACATCAATCTAATTATACGTTTATTAAGGTGTGTAAAAAAAGGATAATGGAAGGCTCATTTATCATATTCATCACCCCCTCTGATGGGCCATTACTAAATTATTTTTTTGGGGGGGGGGAGATGTGTTTGGCCACAGGATAGCATTGCAGTGGCGGTGCATCCAGAGTGGGCGCTGGAGCACTGCCCCCTCTCTCCTGTGCCCATCACTCAGAACAATACATAGGTTCATGCGTTGCATGAACCTATGTATTGTCTATGCCGCACACTATTCAGGTGGATGGCCTCTTGTAAAGCGACCGACATATGAATCATTGCGGCATTTAGGGGGTTAAAATTGCATAGCAGAAACAGGTAGTAAAATAGTCTTGCAAATTACAACCTGAGGGATGTAATTGGCTTCCTAAAAGAAAAATCGGGGACGCAGGGAGGGGGGCATTACTTGGGTAAACACTGACAGGCTGCTCTGCCAATCATGTTCACCAAGTCTGTTTAATGGTAACATGATTGGCTGATGCAACATGAAGGGAAGGAGAAGACATCAAGGACAGAAGAAGGATGGCGCTGACCACAAGAAGGTAAGTGCAGGGCTGGGGGGAAACTGGCTGCATTAGAGGGGACTAAATGGCTGCATTTGAGGGAACAAAATGGCTGCATTGGAGGGGACAACTGGGGGCGTTTAATAGGCAACAGAGCAAAAAAGGAGGAAGTTTATTTCCTAAATTGGGGTTTGAACCCCCCAACATTTGGAGCAACAGGCGCCCCTGCTGGAAAAGTTAGTGAAGGGAAATATTTAGGGAGGAGAAAAAAGGGGCAATCTAAAGCTTCCAACATGCATGGGGACATTCTCAGCATATTACAATTATGGTAATTAGGGAAGGATGAAAGAAATACAATACATTAGCATACATGTAATACCTAAAATGTGATGTTAAGGGAGCAAACTTACCCTAATATAGTCCTCCTGCAGGACTTGGATGATGGCAGAACAGGTGTCTGGGATTATGAGGCCCAGAGCCTGGGGGGAGATGCCTGTGGTGAACTTCAAGTCCTGAAGACTTCTCCCTGTCGCCAGGTAACGCAACGTGGCGATGAGCCTCTGCTCAGCACTGATGGCTTCCCGCATAACGGTGTCCTTCCTGGTAATATAGGGGGACACCAAAGCCAACAGTTCCTGAAAAACGGGGTCAGACATCCTCAGAAAATTCCTGTAGTCCTCAGGATTATTCTCGACGATCTCCCGCAGCAGAGGCATGTGGCAGAATTGGTCCCGCTGGAGCAACCAATTCTTGGTCCATGAACTCCTCCTCACACCATTCATGGACTGGTCTTGGTCCAAAACAAGCAGACCAACACCAAGCGCACGCACAGCACGAACTCGACGACGAGAACGTCCAGGCGACATGGCTAGGAAACGGTCGTCTAATCAGAACGTACAGAACAGAACGCACTTTAGAACAGCAAGGCCTATGAATAACGAAATGAAAATCAGAAACGAACAGGCAAGAACGCACTGTAAAACAGATACGACCTGCCTAGACGCCCTGAAAGTCAAGATACGAACCCACAAGCACAAACTGAACGGCAGAAAACGATCTGAAAAGTACGAAGACTGAAAAGCGCGAATCGTCTCTTCCCAAACTTTTACTTCACACGCGGTAACACGAGATCAGCAAAAGCAGCCCAAGGGGTGGCGCCAAGAAAAAAGATCTTCCCCTTTATAGTGCCGTCGTACGTGCTGGACGTGAGCGCGGAGAACAACGAGGAAATTGGGAAATGACAGTGTGTACGCATAGAAAGCTTGACGAGAAAATCGACAAGCTTAACAAGAATCTCGGTCGTGTGTACGAGGCCATAGCTTCATTTCTTCACTAATCATTCTCCATTCTCATTGTCAGTCATGACTCATGCCCGTGACTATCGCTTGACGGCAGTCTTCAGCTAAACACTGTTACTGATTTTATGCCACAATGTACTGTTTTGATCGCAATGTTTGCAGTTGCATCTGCGTTCTTTGATAAGTGCACTTCTGTATTGTTTTCATTATTTTTCTTAATAAATACTTTGAATGTTAAAAAAAAAAAAAAAACAGACATAATCATATCACCAGGGTGGCTACAGTGGATGTAAACCCTCCATACACCCAGTGAAGTGAACAGCCTCAGGTGATACACAGGGATGAACCAAATCTCCCTACATAGGTTTTACATGTATATCTGCTGTCTTCACACTTATATACTGTTTAGAATGTTCAGATCCTGTTAGGAGATTTTCTCTTCCTGTTTAACACAGAGTGTGATGTCTGGGCATAGAGCCAAGATAGCTAAAATTGCTGATTGGAGAAAAGGCACACACCCCCTCTCATCATAGGCAGAGACTCTCGGAGGTGTTTTGTAACAGGGCCAGCTCCCTGTTAATCTATTTTAGCAACCTCCCCTGACAGAAATTTCAGGCTGCTTTTATCTGATGTGTCCGAAAATGTGTCAGGAGTTATAAGGCTGATAACAGAGGAACGGTTCAGGAGAGAGCTACGGGACATAGCTCGTTAAAGAGAGATAACAAAACACTGCAGATATATGTGGCAAGCTCAAATTTTATATATTGGGTTTACATCCACTTTAAAGCAATCTACTGAGCTGGCCAGAACCATCTCTGGAGGGTGTCTATTTCACATTTTCACAGCTCTTACTGTGAAGAAACCTTTCCGTATTTGAAGATAAAATCTCTTTTTCTCTAGACGTAAAGAGTGCCCCCTTGTCCTCTGTGTTGACCGTAAAGTGAATAACTCAACACCAAGTTCCCTATATGGACCCCTTATATATTTGTACATGTTGATCATATCCCCCCTTAATCTCCTCTTCTCAAGAGTGAATACATTCAGTTCCTCTAATCTTTCCTCATAGCTGAGTTCCTCCATGCCTCTTATCAGTTTGGTTGCCCTTCCCTGCACTTTCTCCAGTTCCCCGATATCCTTTTTGAGAACTGGTGCCTAAAACTGAACTGCATATTCCAGATGAGGTCTTACTAATGATTTAAACAGGGGCAAAATTATATCTCTCTCTCTGCAGTCCATACCTCTCCTAATGTTACATGTTACACAGTCCCAAACACTATACCTTATGTGCTATGTTATATGTTACAAAGTCCTGACCCCTGCTCTTTATATACTATACTGTATGCTGCATTGTTCTTCCTGCTGCACCCTGTATGCTATATTTTATGTTTCGTGGTACTGGAGCCTATATCACTTGCTAGATTGTTAAAACTGACATTGTTTGCAGTTCAAAAGAGTGTATTTTGATCTGCACATAAAATAGCTAATCAAAATATATTCTAACAATAATATTCTTACAATTTTTATGAATAAAGCTTTCAAACAGAGTTTGTAGGCTTCATTGACATAGAAACCACTGTCTCCAACAGAATGGGACTCTGGTGATTTTGCTGGGTAGAGCTGATGTAGTTGGAGAGGAAACCCTGAGTATACCAGGGGTTCCTCAGTTATTTACTTGAAGTTTTATTGGGGGAAAACCTCCCAGGGACTACAGGTGGTTAAAGTATAGATAGCTTCTGAGGTTCTTTGAAGTGCTTTTAAAAAGAGTAAAAGGAGAAGCCATTTATGGCAAAATAACCAACTGCAAAGGATTGCATATAATAGTTAAATGACTATTACATGAGAAGGAATATTCAGGTCTAACATATATGCTTATATGCTATGTGTGCTGTGACCAAGGCTTATCAGCCGATATGTGTGAGCCCGTTTGTATCTTTTACATTTTTTTCATGTGTCAATAAAATGGATTAAGGACTATTGGAGTTGCTGGATCTATCTTCTGAATTTGTGTCAAACTTATATGATATTAAAGAAGAAGTACAGCCAAAGCTAGTTCTGCACTCCTGTGACCTCTTTTCAGCAGACAGAAGGCTGAAGTCCACTGTCTGCTGATGTCACAGTGCCGGTTCAGGCCAGGGCAAGATTGCGACAAGATTGTAAACCACATGCCTGGACCGGCACCCCGGCTCAGCCTCTCAGCGAGCCACTGAGAGCCTGAGCCGATGTGCGCTATTTGATCGCTTGGTTAGAGCTGGCGGGGGACAAATGCAGCATCAGACCAATGCTGCATGCACCTAGGTAAGTATACTTTTTTTTAAATAATAATCCCATACATCTTTTTTAATTGAATTGAACATTTTGATGAATACGTTATCATTAGATTGAACGATGAAGGCAACTGACATGCAATTAACAAGGGCAAATAACATGACAGATGCCACCTAACAAAAAAGTGAAGGGGAAATCCCACTGTTAAACTTCACCAAAGCAGCAGGTGAGGGTAAATCTCTGGGTAACAGATGTTAGATATTTCTCCTTATACAAAGGCAAAACTGAACTCTGGGTACAACAACTCTAATTTAAATATATTCCTCAAATGCCCAAAGGATATACATTCACTTTGTGTGCAAATGCCTTTACAACTACAGATATTACCTTCTATAAGTAGCAGTGACATCATCGCTGTGCAGAGAACAGAGCTATGTGAGGGGTCCTGCAGGCTGCCTAGTTAGAAAACTACAGAAGAGGGCAGAGCTAAGAGGAGTCACCCTGCACAAGGAGAGAGCACAGCATTGACTGGCTGTCACAGCCTGTAGGGGAGTGGAATGCAGAAGGCACAGCCTTCTAGGATGCACCATTTGGGGGACTTCGTTCTCATCTGTGTGTGACGTAATAAACTGCCCACCCCCTGCTATCCAGAAGAAGGCGTGAAATAAAGCAGGGCGGTCACATGACAGAACAATAACATAGCAAATAAAAAAGAAAGTAACTATTGTTTTTTATGTAATGCCAATATGGCAGCTAAATAACATGTACTGTTTGAACTGGTGATTTTGAATCTGTACAATAGGGATGAGCTCCGGCGTGTTCGCACCATCCATGTGCAGAGCCCGCCAGGAAGTTGGCGCGGCGCTGCACTAATCACAGGCAGGGAGACATGTCCCGATGCGTGGCTGCAGAGATCGGGACATGTCTCCCTGCCTGTGATTAGCGCAGCGCCGTGCCGACTTCCTGGCGGGCTCTGCACATGGAGTGTTCGAACACGCCGGAGCTCATACCTGCTGTACAATCACAATTTAAATACTGTGTATTCCCGCTCCTGTGTATTCTTCCTTGAATCTTGGTGTGCTTTGTGTATTTATTCCAGATCTGTGCAGTAATTCAGTGTGAAACCTTGCCTCTGTGCAGGAGCTTCCTGTAATAAAGACCGGTCTCTGCTGCTTTCTCTCTTTGTGCAGGATGACTGGTCTTGTTTCCACCCATATTGTAGTTTTTTGCAGGCAGCTTGTAGTGGGTGGGGCCTGCTGGCCCCTCCCACAGCTCTGTTTTCTGCGCAGGCTATGTACATCACAGTGATAATGTCACTGCAACTTCTGCATGGTAGTATCTGGGTTTGCAAAGACATTTCGGGCAAATGAAAGGGATTTACATCCTTTGTGATTGTTGAGGAGTATACTTAAATATAATTTTTTGTGCCCAGAGTAAAATTTTAGGGAGTTACACCTCCATTTTAGAAAATAAAAACGTTTCAGCTGGATGTACTCTTGAAACTAATGAAAACAAGCATCGCTGTGGACACAAGAGAATGCTTAAAGCGGAACTTCATTCTCTCAGTCAACATTGACTATTTTTAATTCTTAATGCTGCTAGCATTAATAAATAGATAGGAAACAATATCATATTTACTTGTTTTAAACTTTTTTTTACATTTCTTCACTTACTTCCTGATTTCCAGGCCTAGGTAAATGATGTCATACATCCCAGGAGTCTTCAGGGGGGGAGGAGGGGCTTTCGTAGCCAAACACACCCTCCTGCCTGCATATTTTTCAAAGTGATGTCTCAGCAAACTAAAGCACGGCGACAATGATAGATGGCTGAGTTTGCTTTAAATATAAAAAATTAACTAAATGGCATATTTGGTTTGTGGTGCTCAGATGCAGTGTAGTTCCACTTTAAATACATATTTTTAATTGCCCCTGTATTCTTACACTTCAGAGATGTTTATTATTATTCTTTATTATTATGCAACAACAACTAGTGAGTCAACATTTATATATATTAATGAACAATACCTTGCAGTTCAAGACGTTTAGGGTTTTTTTTAGCAGGTCTTTTGGGAGGTCTTTTAGGAAGTCTTTTAGGAGTAACTGCAATAAAATATCAAATTATTAAAATCAGCAGAACTCTTAAAGCAAATGTACAGTTTTGTTTTTTTAAGAAATAAAATATAGTCTATGGGGTAAAAAAGTTGGTACCTTCATCATATTCAAAGACCTGAAAGCCCCACAATCTGGTGCCCCTCTATACAGAATGGTCAATTCAAGTTAAAAAGTTGAAGCCTGGCTGCAGCCACATTTAAACAGAGGCTTATGTTTAGAAAATGATTTATACTTCATGAATAATTTCAAATAAATATAAGTTATAAAGGAGAACAGACCTTTTTTAAAGAGGACCTTACAGTAAAATACAAGGCCGGCTTACACTGTTCCTTCTCCCTGACAGCCGATGTCCCATTTAATATCAGTGCAGATGTGTTGGGCTCCTCCCACAGAGCCTTAGCATTCGTGAATGAATGTACTACAAATCCTGTCGCCACTATGGCAGACGGACTTGTTGTTCCTAACCAACTCAATACTGGGCACTTTCGCCCCCTTCCTTTCCAGGCCAATTTTCAGCTTTCAGCGCTCTAGCATTTTCAATGACAATTGCGCGGTCATGCTACGCTGTACCCAAATTAGATTTTTATCATTCTGTTCGCACAAATAGAGCTTTCTTTTGGTGGTATTTATTCACGACTCCATTTTTTTATTTTTGCGATATAAGCGAAAAAAGAGCGGAAATTTGGAAAAAAAATACAATATTTTCTTCTTTCTATTTTAAAAGAAATCCAATAAAATCGAATTTTGTCATAAATTTAAGCCAAAATGTATTCTGCTACATGTCTGGTAAAAAAAATCCCGTTGAGTGTATAATAATTGGTTTGTGTGATCACGGACATATGTACGCAAATGATCATGTACAGATGAGCGCAGGTGATCACGGACATATGTGTGCAGATAATCATTGGGACATATGATTTTACTGTTACATATGTGGGGGACAGGTGTTTTTATTATGTGGGGACATGTGTGTGGGGACATGTGTGGGGACATGTGTTTTGGGGACATTGTGTGGGGACATGTGTGTTTTACATTGTGTGGGGACACTAGGCTGGTGATCAGTAAGTAAAAAGCTGTAAAAAACAGCTCATACTCACTGATCACCGGCCGGCTGCAGCTATCCACTCTCCTCACTGACTACTTCCATGTGAGGAGAGGAGAGACGATCGCCTAGCAACCAGCTCTCTATTTACATCACATGATGGCTGTGATTGGACACGGCCGTCATGTGATCAGGACGGCCAATTACAGAGCCCTCCTGACGATCGTAGATGCGCCGTGTCCAGGTGACACAAGCTCATCGGTATCGCGGCGCTGCGCGGGCATGCGCGCGTGATCCCCCTTCTTCTGAGGGACATTCCTGAACGTCCACTCAGAAGGAGAGAGCTCCCACCCGGCCGTATATATGTAGTGGCCGGGTGGGAAGTGGTTAATGAACTACAAGTGCTGTAATCAGCACACTTGTAGTCCATTGACACTTCCTCCAGCTCTCCAACTGACAGCCCGTACAGAGGTATGGGCAAAGAGCTGGAAGAAGTATTTGCAGGAACCTGCCATTGCACCCACGATCCACTGATTGTGGGTGCAATGGTTTGCAGGCTCCAATGCAAAAAATTATAAATGCACATTTTTTTTCCTGCAAAAGTGTGTGCATTTATTTATTTTTCCAAAGGTAGACCTAGCCTTTAAATCCCATAGTCTAAGCTCTAAGGTAACCAATTATCTGTGTAAAAACTCACAGATAGTGATAGTGGCCAATTAAACAGTTAACGCTTCCATTTTTATATGTGTAGCGCCCTCACTCCATCCGGTTTGTCTAGGGGTATGTTGTATGTGAGAGTAAGATGCGCTACGGCCCATGTCCTCCCCATGGCAGTGAGTGAGGTGAAGGCCAGTACCAGTTATTTTCCTCGGGCCTGTGCATTTCAGTTAATGACCAAGTCTTGCTGTGCTGACACTTCCATTTGCTCCCATTAACCAGAGTACCCCACACCGATTAGGGTCCAACACTTGTTTTATTGTCACACTCACAATCAAACAGTTCTTTGCCAGCCAACTGGTTGAGACCCAATAACAGTTCAATACAGTGGGGTGAGCAGGTCGGGGCACTATCCTGATTGTATGCTAAACCACTGTGCTTTCACCAGCGGTTACTATAGCCTTAGCTAGAGAGAACTTGGAACTTGTAAATCTCTACCAGCGACTCAATAGAATGCAGATAGGAGTACCTTTGCTGCATTGTGGCCCCTGTCAGGGGGAAGATGTCCCTCCAAGGGAGTTACCGGAGGCCCATCCGTCACCGGGTTGATGCTGCTCCAGACTCTTCGGACGGGTGACCTCCCCAGCCTCCTCACCTCAGACATGGGCCTCATCCACCTCAGGGACCCTCAGACTCCTCCGCCCTTGCGGAGTCACTGGGCCCCAGGCCTCCGGTTTAGTACCTCACCCCAGGCTGAAGGTGCCTGGGATGGACGCCAACTCCGCTCCGACCAGGCCTAGGGTGCCTGGGCCGGAACTCCGAACCGCCCGCACCCAGGCCGAAGGTGCCTGGGTGCGCGATGCAGGAAAAAGACCTCGTGGTGAGGGCGTCTCTCCCCTTTATCTCCTCCCACGACGTCACGGCGGGTTCCCCGCCCTCGCCGTACCATCGCTGACAGGGGACAAAAAGGCCAGCACTGCGGCAGTGAATCTACCTTAGACCTGTGGGAACCCCGCCACCCACAGGCCAAGGAGAACAATACACCACCAAGTCCTCCACGAATTAACAATGGTCTAAATCCTTTCATGATTTATACACACCTGGGTCATACTACCACCCAGGTGTATCCCCCTAAATTTAAACCCCCGCTACATATGCTTCAATTGGAATTTGAATTGCTGCATTTATTAGGCAAGCAAAAAACACTAATAAATAAAAAATGTATGCATACCTCAACAATCTTTGTTGTACAGGTGAGCTGTAAAATAAAGTGGTGTTAGTAAGGGATAGAAATCATTAGTCTAAGTGAACTTTCAGTTTAAATGAGCTAAATACAATTCAGGTGCATGTATGCAAAATGTATGCAAGCCACAGGCTGGGGAGAAAGTCCTGTCATGCCAGCATTCTCCAGTGTGGAACCCTTGCTCTCTGTGGGTAGGCAATGCAGAGGTCTGACATGCCCCCCGCTAAGTTAGAGCCAGCGCTCTCCAATCAGCAGGGAGTATGAGCTCTGCTGATTGCACAGCTACAGGTTTGACTCGTTAGGGTGCATGTTGGACCTCTGCAATGAGACCACTGCTTCTCCACAGAGAGCAAGGGTCCCTTATGCAGCTGATAGCAGGGAACGAGATTTTCTGATTTAAAGTGGAAGTCCAGTCAAAAATTTGTTTTTCTATTAATTATATGTAAAATATCTTTATCTTTGACATTATTCATTTTCTGTATAGCTAATTTCTGAATTCTGCATGGGGGGCCTCTCACTTTCTGAAAACGTTGTTCTTCTCTGATATACGCTCCACCCCCATCCCTCCTCTCCTTTAGACAGACATGCCTAGACCTGCCCAGCCCCACCCCCATCCCTCCTCTCCTTCACAGATCTCCTCCTGTCTTCATAGCCTCGTTTTGGATGGCAGTTTCTCCTGAGAGAGAGAGAGGGGGGGAGGGGGGAGTGCAGGCTTTGGAAGTATGTTCTGTTTGTTAGAAACTGTAAGCTAGAATACAATGCAACATGGTGCAGATGTTCTACAGTGTACAACCACGTGGTTGTTTCTGCATGGCACTGTGATGGGCATTGTGTGCATGGTTTGGCACATGCCCAGCAGAACGAGCTATATGTGAGTAATGAGTTTAACGCTCAATTTCCACTAGTGCAACTTGTCATGCGACTTTGGACACATACAGTCGCATGACAAGTCACAGCCCATAGATTTCAATGGCAAACTTTCCCATCTATGCAACTTTGAAAAAGGTGCCTGCACTACTTTGATGCAACTTTTGATTGACTTTTGACTTTGATCCAGAGTGTAAAGTTGGATCAAAGCTGCACTCAAAGTCGCACTCTAAATCGCAATATTGGAAACGTAGCCTAAGGCTAGAGTATGACTTTGGAGTATGACTTTGGAGTACGACTTTGGAGTACGACTTTGGAGTACGACTTTGGAGTACGACTTTGGAGTGCGACTTTGGAGTGCGACTTTGGAGTGTGACTTTGATCCAACTTTACACTCTCTGGATCAAAGTTACATCAAAGCATTACAGGTACCTTTTCAAAGTTACTAATGATCAAAAGTCGCATAGATGGGAACGGGTGCCCCCCCCTGTGTCCAGCTTCCTTCTCCTGTGCACAGCTATACTGTATAATATGTGCACTGCACCTCCCATCCCCCCTGTTAGGATGGGGCTTTTTATTTCTTCATTTTCTCATGAATTAGGATGTACAATGACAGAACACTGGGCGGGAATCTATGATCAGCTCCTCCCATCCTGTATACTCCCACTGGCTACACAGGAACAGTGTCCCTCCCAGGAACTGATGTCACTAGCTTTCAGGAACCACACCCACTGGCTGATTTTACTCTCAGAAGGAAGTAGAATTGAAGTCATATGACGGCACTGGATACTGCAAAATAAAGGTAGAAAAACTGGGATTTTTTTCCTTTAGAACGAAAATGAACTTTGTATTGATGTACTTAGCTTGTATTTAGCTGCTTTAAACCAGTTTAATTGGGCTTTATATGCTGCTAAAATAATCAAAACATGAATACTGTAAAAAAAAAAATGGTCTGTAGCTATTACAACAATGTTATATCTATATTTGTTAGTCCAGTTGTGTTATGAAGAATATTTCATAACTGAATTCCAAAGCTTCAAATTTGATATCGCCTGTAATTTCCCCTCTTGACAGCCCATGCAGGGCATCAGGAAAATGTAATATGTGGCTGCTTTATAGAGAAGCCCCTGTGATTCGGAAAACTGCAGCCACCAGCAGGCTCCTTCTCTCACTTATGGAGCATTACATTTACAGACTAAATAGAGCGCACTGCTGACGGAGTGGAGCATGGCCATCATGTTTTCCTGAATACTTCCTTCAAGCAGTTCAAACATTTCCTCTACTACTATTCTGGACAGTGGTGCCAGGACAAGGCCCTCTGGTAAGGTGAGGATGCTAAAGTGCGCCCCTGCCAAGCTGAGACAGGTTGAGCCTGCACATCCACATGTGCAGTGACTGGCATGGTATGGCACTGTAGTGCCATTCACTCATTCACTGGCAGCGGAGCACCGCTCATTACATGGGCAGAGACGTACTCTCCCAGTATAATCTGCATGGCTGGGCTGTAATTATAGGGAAATGCAGAGGCAGGGAAGGATCCTTCCCCAGCAGGGCACCCAAGGTGAGTTCCTCTTATGTCTCTGATTGGCCCCAACCCTGACTCTGGAGCCAGACAGCTCTGCAGTTTCCAAATCTTAAACAGAAACTGAAATTATTCATAGGTAAACAATTAAGCTAGAGATGACAATTAAAAAAAAAGGAAATGCTAGTCTATGTAGTATATATAGATTTTCAGATGGCTCCAATTCAGCTTCAAATATTCAAAGTAGTGTACACAAAAATTACAGCAATGTACAACAAGCAATGACTCATCTGAAAAGGGTATTATATTTAAATTGAATCGGTTGTTTAAACTTCTACATTTATGAATTTTAGTTCAATTAAAGTAGAACATTAGCCTAAAGAAAATTGCAAACAGGCAGGATTTTTAATGCATGTCCCTTCTGCATTAACATTCCATTACCTGCCTGTATGCATGCACATGCTGAGATGACAGCAGTGCTGAGATTACTGAACTTCTGCACATGCACAGGAGTGACAACATCTCAGCCAATGCAAACAGCCGGGGATCGATACCCAGAAGCCTCCGGGCTGAAGATGACAGGAGGCCGGCGGGGAGCTCCGGAGATCACAGCGCTGGAGAACAGGTGATTATAGTTCTGTTTTAAATCTGTTGTTTGAATGTGTTTTACAATGACTAATATTCAGACATTATAATTGGTGCATGCAATATCTTTGTAAATATGTAAATATAGCACTAGAGGAACAGCAGTAGTGCTACCACAGACAGTAACTAATCAGCGACACTGTGTATAGGAACAACAACGCTGATTTATGCCTAATTATATATTTTTAGTCTGAAGAGAAGCATTAATTACAGGTGAAAATTAGAAAGATTTAAGATTTTAAGATACTGTTAGAGATCTTACCGGGTTGCATAATAAGTTGATTATATCGTTGGTAAATCCCAAAGTTTTCTAAAATAGAAAAGAGATAGAAAGGAGATAGATATATTTTATCTTATATTATTAAATGAATAATGAGTCGATAAGCTTCAAACCTTTCAAGACCATTGCTGCTCAATATATGGAGAACTAGATCCTAAATACCTCTCTCCAAAACAGCTTGGAACACTTAAAGTATAAGTGCCGGTTAACACTTGTGCGATGCTTAGACACTGCGTGTAATTCGCAGCGCACTGCTGTTCACATTACATGCGGTGTCTGTGCGGTGCGATATCAGGGATGGCTGATATCGCACCGCATTCGGTCCAAAGATGCACAGGAACCTTTTTTCTGTTCGGACCAGAATCGGATCGCATGTGTGTTCACACATATGCGATCCAATTCATGTCCGAACTGTCAGTTCGCACTGCGATACGCGAGCTGAAATGGGGGGTGTCGTTAACATATAATGACACCCCCCATCAGTTTGCATATGGCAGTGTGAACTGCCGTGCGTGTCGGGTGCGATGCGGGAACCCACAGTGGATTTGCGGTGTTCTCGCATTGCACCAGTGTGAACCGGCACTCACTAAAGGCATTTTTTTGTTGTTTTGGACAGAGTGGGGAGGGATTAGAACACCTATTAAGTCTTTATTGCAAGCTGTGCCCCCGTTAAAGAGATTCACCCTCTCTATTTGTCCTGTTTACCATTATCATCAAAAGAGAAAGTAAAGAAAGCCCCAAATTTTGGGTTGTCCCAAGAAAAGTAATAGAGGGGAATTTTTCCAATGGGGACCTCCAAGGAGTTCCCTTAATTTGTGAGGATTATCTGTCACTTCCTGTTTTGACTATGGGATAGGAAGTGAAGGTAAATCTCCCCAATGGGACACAGATGGCAAAAATAAACTGACATGGGTTAAAACCTTCCCTTATGCCGCGTACACACGATCGTTTTTCATGCCGTTAAAAATGCCATTTTTAAAAATGGCCATTAAAACCGATCATGTGTATGCTCCAGAGCATTTTTAACGGCGTGAAAAACAGCCATTAAAAATTTTGAACATGCTCTATTTTTTCACGTCGTTTTTTCATGTCGTTTTTTTTAACGACGTGAAAAACTATAGTGTGTATGCTTTTACGAGGTGAAAAAAAAACCGCGCATGCTCAGAATCAAGTATGAGACGGGGGCGCTCGTTCTGGTAAAACTAGCATTTGTAATGGAGATAGCACAATCGTCACGCTGTAACGGACTGAAAAGCACGAGGCTGAAAAGCGTGAATCGTCGCTCAACAAACTTTACTAACATGAAGGGTGGCGCCATCCGAATGGAACTTCCCCTTTATAGTGCCGTCATACGTGTTGTACGTCACTGCGCTTTGCTCAAGCGTTTTTTTTAATGATCGTGTGGATGCAAGACAGGCTTGAGAGGAAACAAGAAAAAAAAACGACGAGAAAAACGTTGGTTTAAAAAATGGCATTAAAACCGTACGTGTGTACGCGGCATAACTCTATCTAAAGTGAGAAAAAAGTTTTGCCTATAGTTCTACTTTAAAGAAAGTTTAAGTTAAAAGAACTATTGCAGACAGAAAATCTTGCTATACAAAGCTATGCATTACTTTATACACAATTGTTCAGTTTTAAGGTAAATAATGTGACACAGTGTAAAATGAATAAAGTGTATTTTTCACTTCCAGTAAAAGGCAGACCAGTAAATGAACTTGGAGGGTTATCTAAATATACTTCTATTTAAAAGTGGACTGCGCACTAAAACACAATGGGGTTGATTTACTAAAACTGGAGAGTGCAAAATCTGGTGCAGCTCTACATAGAAACCATTACCTTCCAGGTTTTTTTTTGTCAAATCTTAAGCCCCGTAGACACGGTCGGACTTTTGGCCAACAAACTTCATTTTGAGCAAGTTCGACCAACAATCCGACCGTGTGTACGCTCCATCGGACAAACTTTTTTTGTTTTTTTTTGTTTTCATCGGGCAAAAGTTCGGTCTGCAAACGGACAAATTTTGGCCAACAAAAGTCTGATGGACCAAAGTCCGACCGTGTGTACAGAAAACCATCGGACTTTTGTCCGATGGACAAAACAAATAATGTTAAAATCAACCAACAGCAGAAGTTGACCAAAGGGTGGCGGTAAAGAGCAAAAAAGAGCAGAAAAACCACGTGATGTTGGAAAAAGTTTTGGGAAAGTTTGCAGAAAAGTCCTGTGGTGTGTATGCTATGGGTGTGCCCGGCCAACTCCGTTAAGGCAAAAATCCACGGAAAAGTCAGATGGAAGTCCGACCGTGTGTACGAGGCTTTAATTGAACAAGCTGAAGTTAGAAGCTGATTGGCTACCATGCACAGCTGCACCAGATTTTCTACTCCTACAGTTATAGTAAATCAACCCCAAAGTCTGGTTATGTGGCAGCCCTCATGACTTAATGACCAAAGGCTGGAGTGAAGTAAAAGTGTAAGGGCCAGTTCACACCACATGCAGTCCAGTGCGTTTTTTTCTGCATCAAAAACGCATGGAAAGCAGGTTATATGGTTTTCAATGGCATAGTTCACACCAGTGCTTGCAGTTCCAGTGCGTTCCAGTTCCAGAAAAAAAAGTAGAACATGCTGCATTTTACCAGCACTGGACTGTACTGGAACGCTGTAAAACGCATCAAAAACGCACTGGAATGCACCTAAATGCACCAAAAACGCACTGGAACGCACCTAAATGCACCAAAAACGCACTGGAACACACTTGTCCTTATCTAAGGTTAATAAAAAAGAGGGGTGAAGAAAAGCACTGGACTGCATTAAAAACGTACCAAAAACGCACTGTAACGCACCGGAACGCACCTAAATGCACCAAAAACGCACTGGGACATACTTGTCCTTATCTAAGGTTAATGAAAAAGAGGGGTGAAGAAAAGCACTGGACTGCATTAAAAACGTACCAAAAACGCACTGTAACGCATCAAAAACGCATCAAAAACACGCATGCAAAAAAGCACCTGGAACGCATCCAGATTGCGTTTCTATGGTGTGAACTGGCCCTTAAAGAAAATAATAATCACCTTACTGCATTGGGTTTTGTCTGATGCTTACTACCTGTGGCTGATGTCAGTCACAAGAACAAGCTTTTAGAACATTTCAGAAGTGCATTCTTGCAGAATCTGGGATACTATTTCCAGGATTCTACAAATACTTCCAGATATGTCACCCTCGCCTAGGAGAGCCCACCAGAAACTGGAGAGTAAGATATATATACTTTCTTTTAATGTTATAGGCTTCATGCACACTTCAAAAAATTCCACTTTTACAGGCGTTTGGCTTTTTTCAACCTGTAAAAGCACCTCTATGTTAGCCTATGTGTCCATGCACACATAGGCATTTGTAGGTGTATTAGAAGAGGAGCATATAGAGGCTGAAAGAAAAAAAACATCAAAAGCACGTTCAGGAGAGGAGCTGAAGGGCAGACCTCATTTAACCTAAAGAATAAATATGTTATACTTACCTGCTCTGTGCAACAATATTGCACAGAAAGGCCCATTACCTCCTCTTCTGGAAGTCCCCCATTTGGCACAGGTGCCACCTTAGCAAGCTGGGAGCTAAGGAGGCACCCATGCACGAGTGCTTCCAATCTGTGCTGTGTGCATCCACAGATACAAAAAGCGCCAGTAAGCCACGCCCCCTCTCCCTCCTCACAGGAGTTTGATTGACAGCAGCAGGAGCCTATGGCTCCCGCTGCCCTCAGTATCTCCTGTGAGACAAGGAAGTGAGGGGGGTGGTGATGCAGCTGGGACAGTATTATAAAGGTGACAGGTATCAGGTAAGTGTTTAGGAAAGAGGCGAGTAGAAGAAGTAGTTGGAATGTTCTAAGGTAAAAAAACTTTTGACTTTAGAACCACTTTACACAGTTACATAGTTAGGTTGAAAAAAGACACAAGTCCATCTATTTCAACCCAAAAAAAATAATACAATTCCATATACACAATCCTTCACCCACAGCCGAAAAACCCCAGCAAAGCATGCTCCAATTTGCTACAGCAGGGGAAAAAAATCCTTCCTAATCCCCCAAGAGGCAATGGGATTTTCCCTGGACACTTTAAGGCTACTTTCACACTCGCGTTTTAGCGCTAAAAATAGCGCCTGCAAAGTGCCAGTAAAGTGCCTCTCCTGTCACTCCAGTGTGAAAGCCCGAGTGCTTTCACACTGAAGCTGTGCGCTTGCTGGACGTTAAAAAATAAAGAGAACAGTATTTCACTTTGCGCATGATTAGATAATGGAAGTCAGAAGAGCAAAGTTAACAGTCTACTTGCTTTTCAGTGTGCAAACTGGGACAGGCAGCCTGCACACATTATTCCTTTTATTCACAAGGTCCTAAGGTCCTGTCATTATTTTGAAGCCAAAAAATTGTTTGGACCTTGTATAAGTCACAGTGACGATTCTAATGTGAGCATGTTGAAAAGCAGGAAAGACTTCCCTTAGGTTAGTGTATATCCTGTATGACTATCATGCATTGCAGGCTGACCTTTTCATTGTGCTTTTGTTGTTCTTGTTTTCAGTATCAAGATTATAGACAGGAAATTGCTGTTAGCTTATACTAGATCCAATTAACACTCTATTATTATCAGTAAACTTACAGAAGCTTTGAGAAGAATGTTTGAAATATCTTCTACAGCATCAGCCGGGACATTCACCAAATCTATCTAGAATGAGAAATAAATCATATATTATATGCATTGTCATCGTTTTTACAAACTGTACTAATTCATTCTGTTAGGATTCAGGGTCTATTCACACCAGGTGTGGTAGGACTGTGTTAGGTGGTTATTTCAGTACATTTCCACCGCAAGACAAGGCTAAATGCATTGTCTCTTACCTGGCCAGTTCACACACTGGGTGGTGTGGGCTGAAAAAAAAGTATGGCAGACCCTATTTTTTCCAGCACAACACCGTGCAAGGCAATCCACTGCCTCGCCCTGCATAGCGGCCAATAGAACTTAATAAAATGTCACTGTGTAACATTTCAATAAGGTTCATTAAAATAAAATAAAGACAGTTTTCAGTGAACAGCGTTATGTGTCATGATTGGCGCATTGGTATTGCAGTCACCCCTATCAGTCAAATTAGAAAGCAGTGCTGGTTTAGTGCTCATTTATTTAAAGCTCATATAGGTCTCAATAAGTGTAAACCTCTCTAAGCCCTGGTTCACACTGGTGCGTTTTGACATGCGATTTGGTATGTCAAATCACATGTCAAAACGGCGATATTTGCCGCAAATTGCCGGCAATGGCACCGTCCTAATCGTTGCGACGTTGCACCGATTTCAAAAAGTCGTTTCTGTACTACTTTTTGCGATTTCGGCCCGCGATTCACATTGACATCTGTGCAGAAACCTGCACAGATGTCTTTATAATCGCGGCTGAAATCGGGACTGCCAGCGAGAGTGAAATCGTGCGAGTTCAGCTGAAATCGTGCGAGTTCAGCTGAACTCGCACGGCTTCACTCCCGCAGCCCAGTGTGAACCTGGGCTTATACAAATTTCAAGTTTATGTTGTAGCTCAAAATGGGAAGAAATGATCATATTTTGCACCTTATCAGTCCTCGTATGTAGTGGCTACATTAGTTTTAGGTTGTCTTTTCCTTAATTTTCACCTAGCCTTACTTAATCAACTGTACAACTGTATACATAAAGAGAGCCATGGTTGTCACTCTAGACCGCTCACCTCATTTAGACTACTAACCTTCACTCCCCATATCAGTTACATACAGTAGGGAAGCGTTCTTTTGTAGGTCACAGAAGGGTAGCTGCGAAAACTGATTAGACTTTTTGGTATCAGTTCAGAGCACAGAAAGGTAAAGTGATTGTAAAGGTAAATAAAAAAATAAAAAATATCAAGCAGGCCAATACTCACCTGCTCTGTGCAGGCTGCGAACCTCCTCTTTTCGGGTCCCCCACTTGCGCTCCTGGCCCCTCCCCTCTGTCCGGTGCCGCCATGGGAAGCCATTTTCCACGGGGGCACTCGTGCATGCTCGCACCCGAGCTCCGCTGCTCTGTCCATTGACACAGATAGCGGAACTCATCCCCGCCCCCTGATCCCTCGTCACTGGCTTTGATTGACAGCACTGGGAGCTAATGTCTGCCCTAGCCCCAGCAGGGCCAGCGAGACCTGGAAGTGAGGGGAGAGAAGAGCTGCAGATGTGCATGGCACTGGATCCAATGAGGGCTCTGGTAAGTAAAAGGGTTAGGGCACAACTGATCTATCTGATGCGTAAATTCTGGGACCTATAACGGATACATACTAATGTATGGCTCTGCCATTTTGCGATCCTTTGTGAATGATTATCCTCGCCATTTTGTCAGGGTCCACCAGGCAGCTCTCTTCCCTCTCCATCGGTTTAGGGAATGTCACCATAATTCTCCGTTTGCTGACTGGGTGGCTTCTCAGTGGCTGTTGGTGTGTGTATGTGGGAGATGCATCCGCATGGGTCATGTTGCTACCTTTTTATCTAAACAACCATATATAATGGTATACTCTGTCTCTATTTAGCCCTGATGAAGGAACTGATGCTGTATTTCCGAAACATGTTGGGAGCAGGAGTCGTTTGGTGAACCCCAATGTATGACTAGGTCCATATTCAGATGAGACCAACCTGGGGCCACCCACCTTCTATTTCAGAGTATTGTATACTATTGTACATTCATTGTTTTTTTTCAATACCTATGAATTAATGGACAAAATTGTTTTAATTATCTGTAATAAAATTTATATTTTGGTTACACTCTATCTACTGCCCTTAAAGTACCATAGGGGGTTTCTTCTATTTTGGTAAATAGTTATTCGGCATGTGGCAGTACAGTCACTAGACTGCAGTTCAACACTAGCTAAGTTCTTTATCAGGCAAGTAAAAGGGGAATCAAAAGGATTGATATTTGATCTGGATCCACCTGGTCTGTTTCTATCATAGGGAAAAGGAGAAAGTTTATTTTTTGACATCCAAAGATTAGCTAATATAGGTAAGACAAATTTAATTTGCTAGGCTCCTCTAAAAGTGTGATTATGGATATAGTTATTCATGATTATATTATATGCCCCTTTAGGTTTCATCGTCTTTATCTAGCTGTATTTGGGTTCTTTTGATGAAGTTTTCCCTCTAAGATGCCATTTTGTTCCCCCTGGCTACCTATTGATACAGGGTAGGTGGAAGTGGATTAATAAGGTCTTATTTGGTGTCATGAATTTTCTCCAAGTTTAAACCATGATATCTTTCTGCAGGTCCGATCAAGGGACATATCCCCTCTGTGACATACTTAGGCTTTGCTTGAACTGTTTTCTCTGGGGTCTTGGCAGTTCTTTGGAGTGGTGCTTGTACTTGGGGTAAGGATTCAATCATCAGATGATCTATGTAAATGGTTGTATATATATTTTGTATAATCTTAAACCTATGGTCTCTATAAATGAATTGTTTAAAAACGTTTCTGTTGATTAAAAATATTTTAAATTTTTTCTGCTTATTTGTAGTGATACTGTACATAAGGTTTACAATAAGCTCCTGAAGAAGCCAGTTTGATGGCAAAACATGTAGAGCCGCAAATCCTTTGTACCTCGATCGTATGAATTTTTGTATGTTGTTTTTAATTTTTTTAATGTTTATATGATAACATTTTGATAATTTTGATTGTGTTAATTAGTTTAATTTTTCACCTTTAAACTCGCATTGTCTATGCTTCCATCATTTTAGCTTATTTTGGCCAAACTGGTGGAGCAACAGAGGCCTTGCAAATCAACATGGGAAGTCTTTACAAAAGGTTATTTGACTTTACAGGTAACTACTGCCACATCGACCAGGGCCGTCTTTAATATTGATTGGACCCCGCCCCCCCTCCCGCTTTGAGACATAAAATAAATAGCAGCTAGACTCAAAATCAGGTCAGGCAGCAATTGCTATTGGTTGCCAGAGGTTACAGCATATCATTACTGCTCATTGATTGGATGCTAGAGGTTACAGAACACATTACAACTCATCGATTAGTTGCTAGAGGTTACATGCTTACCACTCACTGATTGGTTGCAAGAGGTTATTGCACATTATTACCGCTCAGTGATTGGTTGCTAGAGGTTACTGTGCATCATTACCACTTTCTTATTGGTTGCTAGAGGTCACAGCACATCAATACAGCTCACTGATTGGTTGCTGAATGTTACAGCACACTATCTTCTCAATGCCTGTACACAATAGACTGAGGAGGTGTGGGGACCCGCTAATAGACAGAAAACTCCTAGAACTTAAGAGTTTTAGGAGTTGAGGGGTGAGCTATGTACAGAGTGCAGGGTTTAGGGGTAAGCTGTTTACATAGTGCAGGATTGAGGGATAAGGTGTGTACGGAGTGCAGGATTGAGGGGTGAGCTATGTACAGAGTGCAGGGTTTAGGGGTGAGCTGTGTACGGATCGCATGGCTTAGGGGTGAGCTGTGTACAGGTCGCAGGGTTTAGAGGTGAGCTGTGTACGGATCACAGGGTTTAGGGGTGAGCTGTGTACGGATCGCAGGCTTTAGGGGTGAGCTGTGTACATCCAATTCCCCCCCCCCCAAGTACAGAGCTTTCCTCCCCCCAGATTCCAGTTTGGAGCCCACCCCCCATCAATACACAGCATTCCTCTGGCATTAATCTCCCCTCCTCCCCCTTCCAATACTGAGCATTCTGACCACCTAAATAACATCAGAGTGTGGCTTCAGAAGAGAAGCTGTAACTTACTGCATGTCCATGGAGCAGCTTCTGCCTGAGTACATCCTCCGCCCCCTCCCCCCTCTGCTCTATCCTCTCTCTCTCTGCTCTGGTATAGAGGTAGACAATGTTTTTTGTAGATCAGGGAGGCATGTGAATGGACTGACGCTGGGAGGACAGCGCTGTCACTTGTAAATACAGAAGCAGCGCTCCTGTTTTTACAAGTGACAGTAGCAAGCAGCTCAGCAGCCAGCGCCGGATCCCGGAGGTGGAGAAACTGTGCTTAAAAAAAGCCAGTGGGCAGCAAGGACTCCACAGGCAGCTGCTTTGGGCCCCCAACACTGGCAGGTCCCTGGGCAGATACCCTGTTTGCCCTGCGGTAAAGACAGCCCTGACCTTAA
Source organism: Rana muscosa (assembly GCA_029206835.1). Classification (NCBI taxonomy): domain Eukaryota; kingdom Metazoa; phylum Chordata; class Amphibia; order Anura; family Ranidae; genus Rana; species Rana muscosa. Next base: position 165,608,271 of record CM055120.1, read on the forward strand.
AACGCATATATTATTCAGAAATCTCACACAGAACACCAACAATGTTGTAAAGTTTTAAGTGAGCATCAATGACATTGCTATATACATACTTTTTAAAGTGTATGTAAACTCTAGCATTCAACTTCTTTTATATGGTCTGTTAAATACATAATTGAAAGTATTTAGTTATATCTGTTTGATATACTCTATACAATATAAAGGAATACTGTTTATCCTACCAGATAACCAGTGCTGCCCTATTCACCTAACAGTCTTATCTCTGAAAATGTTATTAACCCTGCCCTATCATGCTCTCTGTAAACGACAGAACGCCTTACTTCTATGCAGAGCTTTTTTCTCAAAGAATAGGTGCAGGTACTCCCCCCTTCCAAGTCACCTCTTGTCTCCACCCCCTACCCACCTCCAAGCACCATCTGCAGCCAGCCACAATGGATTCCCCCCATCAACAAAAGATACCCCCAACAACAATAGACCTGCAACAGCAAAATACCCCCCTAGTAGCAATAAATCCACCCCAGCAACGATAGACCCCCCACCAGTAACAACAGATCTCCCAGCAGCCAGCATTATTAAACCCTCCAGCAGCAAGCAACTATAGACCCCTCCCTCAGCAGTAAATCTCTCCAAGCAACATAAGACCAACCAGCAGCAATAGATTCACCACCAGCAATGATAGACCCCCAGCGACAATAGATCCCCGAGTAGCCAGCAACAACAGACCTCCCCGAACACTCTACCATCCCATACCACTACATACATTCAGTGTTGGAGGTGCCAGAACTGTGTTCCCTGCATTTCTGCTGAAAAAAACTTTGCTCCTATGTTATTAAGATAAGGCGATGTAGAGGTGCTCTGTAGACTTATCCTAGGGTTACAACACTGCTCCTTCATAGATGCACTACGTTGGGTGAGTGTTGTGAGCCTAAGACAGGAAGTGTGTTACTGGCAAGACACCAGGTGAAAATAAAGAGGAAAAAAGGCTGAAAAAAAAGCATCCATCCATAATACATTAATCACTGTGTATGGAAACCACCTATTATCTCTGATGAAAATTTTCAATGCAAAGCGCTAGTGGGTAAACTTACAGTTCTAAGCCCGAGGACTTCGATGATATCACAGCTAGCCTGTTGGATAATAAGAAATTAGATCACATTACTGCCGCTTAAACAAAAAGCTCCTTCTGATTATATACAGGACGTGATAGGGACAGTGAGCTGCATCATTTACCTAAAGTGTCACCTGCAGAGGAAATGTAATATAGCCGTTTGATCAGATATAATGCTGCTCTGTGGGGGGCATTATATGTAGTATAACATATGAGTCTAATAAATGGTGACACACCAGTTTCCCTGTTCCCTATTCCCTGTTATTTACAAAGATTCGATTAGGACCAGCCAATAAAAATTCTGATTTAGGTGAAGCACCAATTTAATAGAAGATAATTTTATAGCAAATAAAAGTAAGCATGCTGTGACAGCCATAATGGTAAATTAGGCTCTAAATGCTTCAATTATTTCTTGTGATGATCAGAATGTATTCTAGGATACAACTAGCCTAAACTGAGGGTCAGAGGGAAACTATAATGGTTATGGGTCAAATATCATTTTTTTCTTTCTTTTTTAATCCCTTCATGCCGACCGTACACAAATTTACGTTCATGGCATGAAGGGGTTATACCGGGGTTATGCCTGCAGAGCTGCAGGCATCACCACAGTACTGTCTTTTAGAGAGGGCAGTTGGCTCCTTAGTGATAACAACCGAAGCGGCTGAAAGCCTGTTATTCTAAAGGAGTGGGGGGGGGGGACGTCCCCCTCCTGCCACCTTCCGCCATTCTTCCTGGGCCTCCCGTCCCTCCAGGAGATCCGAGCCATCAGCCGGCGTGTCTGGCGGCTAGGCTGAGACCCGTACGAAGCTGGATTTGGCTCCGATCGGGTCTCCGATGTGCAATCCCGGAAGTGACGTCACAACAACACTTACGGTTTACTCGCTGGCAATGGCGCCGATTACAAAAAAAATGTAATTTTTTAGAATCGCCGTTTTTGGCGATCTGAATACTTTTAAGTGCAAAAGTAAGGATTTGGGGTCTTTTAGACCCCCGATCGCCTTATAAAGAGTATCTGTCATCATCTATTACTGTCACAAGGGATGTTACACTCCTTGTGACAGCAATAAAAGTGATCATATTTATTAAATTTTTTAAACGGACAATGTAAAAAAAGAAAAAAAAAAGGAAACGCAAATGTAAACTTCCCACAAGTGAGGTATCGCCGCGATCGTCAGAGTGAGAGCAATAAGTCGAGCAAAAGACCTCCTCTGTAACTCTAACCTGGTAACCATTAAAAAAAATTTAAGCGTTGCCTATGGAGATTTTTAGGTACCGTAGTTTGTCGCCATTCCACGAGTGTGCGCAATTTCAAAGCGTGACATGTTGGGTATCTATTTACTCGGCGTAACATCATCTTTCACATTATACAAAAAATGGGCTAACTTTACTGTTTAGTTTTTTTTAAATTCATGAAACCGTCTTTTTTTCCCAAAAAATGTGTTTAAAAGACCGCTGCGCTAATACCATGTGACATAAAATATTGCAATGATCACCATTTTTTTCCCTAGGGTCTCTGCTAAAAATATATATATATATATATATATATATATATATATATATATATATTTATATTATGTTTGGGGGTTCTAAGTAATTTTCTAGAAAAAAATGTGGATTTTAACTTGTAACAACAAATGTCAGAAATAGGCTTAGGCATGAAAGGGTTAAAGATACAACTTTTGTTGTAATACCATAAAATAACATAAAAATTAGGCATTAGGGTCAATGAAATGTATAAAATATGGACTCTAGTTAAACAAAACACAGGCTTGTCTTACCACCAGATCTTTATACTTGTCTGCGAATGTTCTAATCTTTGCAATCTTTTCCTCTGGTGACTGTGGAAGTAAAATGCAATCAGTTAAACTTGCAGGAGAGGAATTCTGCATATGATGCAATCTTATTAGAAAATGTATATAATATAGCCTATAGCATCACAACACTGTAGTCCTTGTTCATTTCTATTTTGTCTTATCTAATATATTAAGGCAAATATGTACTGGGAGAAATATGTGGACTATCATTGCTAAATCTTCCAAAAATGCCATGCTGATCTATTGAATTGAGTTCTGAAATCACTTTGACTTTACTTGCTGCATACTTGTTCCGGGTCATTAAAGTGGAGTTCGACCCAGAAATGGAACTTGCGCTGATCCGGTTCCTCCCCCCCCTCCGGTGTCACATTTGGCACCTTTCAGGGGGAGGGGGGAGCAGATACCTGTCTAATACAGGTATTTTCTCCCACTTCTCGAAAGAGCGCCGCAGAATCCGTGGCGGACTACGCCATGTCCAGTCCCTCCCTCCTCCCTCCCCCGCTGCCTTCTGGGAGGCACACAGGTCCCAGAAGACAGCAGGGACCATTCATAATGCGCAGCGTGACTTGCGCATGCGCAGTAGGGAACCAGGCTGTGAAGCCGCAAGGCTTAACTTTCTGATTCTCTTACTGAAGATGCTGGCGCCTGCACCCGGAGCCGAGGGATGGGTGCTCTGGACAGGTAAGTGTCCTTATTTTAAAAGTCAGCAGCTGAAGTATTTGTAGCTGCTGACCTTTAAGTTATTTTTTTTCTGACGGAACTCCACTTTAACTTGATATAATAAAACAAGAGGTAAACAAGCAAGTAGCATATTTAGGATAGGTCAGCAATGACAGCCCCATATTTTCTTTAGTATAGGCTTACAGTAATGCAGGCCACACATTTGTTTTTCAAAAAATTTCAACATGCCGATCACTCAAATTCGACGGCCACGTTAAAATCGGCCGTTGTTGTGGCCCACTAATTGTGCGAAATTCGAACGCAAAACTCTCAATTGTGATTTTTGAGGAGCTTAACCTTAAAAAGGTAAAGCTCCTCCCTTTGGGGTTAAAACTCATTCTACCAGGGGTGTTGAAACCTCCTGGGCTTTTCGCCATCAGGTGTCAGTGGCGCAGATTTGCAAGGCCGCTATGTTCACAAGATTTTATCAGGTGGATGTTAAGACAGCAGTGGCTTTTGGCCGTAATGTCTTGCGGGCTGCTGTATAAATCTGATGGTGTTTTCATACAGTTTGTCTCCCTCCCCTGAAGGATATTGCTCTGGGACGTCCCAGGTAGTAATGTATATGGCTGCTCTGTGTCCCGGGATGTATGAGAAAGAAAATTTGATTTTTTTCTTCATACTTGCCTGTAAAATCCATTTCTTTGATTACATCGCGGGACATAGAGGCCCCTCCCCTCTCTTTTTGGGAGTTCATTGCTTGCTACAAAACTGGAGTACTTCCTGTATGTGAAGGGTTATATAGGGGATCACTTCCTGTTTTTGGTTATTGTACCAGTGTCCATTCACCTATAGGTGGCGCATAACCCAGGTAATAATGTATATGGCTGCTCTGTGTTTCATGATGTACTCAAAGAAATGGATTTTACAGGTAATTATGAAGAAAAAATCCAATTATCATTTAGAGTCACTTTAAGCTCTTACTGAAACATGTCAGAGGAGTAGTGGGATTTGTTTAATATTACTGATCCAGAGTGTGGCTTTCTTTCTTTATTTGTTATTAGTTACCCTATGAACATTCTTAGTACAGAAATGAATAATGTACAAACTATTCTTATCCATTTTAGTGCATTCTATTATATGACTTTATAAAAGAAAAAGCATTTCATGTCTAATAATTACCGCTACTTTGCCAGTTACTGTGCATAGTACGTCTACCAAGTCTGTAAGGAAATCTGGAACTTCCTGTTCAGAAAAGAAAAACATTAATAAGTGATTTATTTTGCAATAGAAAGTATCTGCCAATATTTAACAGCAGAGATCCACATATTTGTTTAGTTTGGGGGTCGTTGAACAATGAAGGGAACTGTACTGGAGAAGTATGGAGGCTGACAATGATAACCTCTCGTTCTGAGGTACCAGTTCCCTGACTGTCATGGCCATCTAGTGGCTTCACTACTTTATAAATCCCTGACTCAGAGCAGTATACAGAAAAGGGACCGGGCACAATACTTCCTAAAATTTCTAGAAAAGGACAGAGAGAAATACTCACCTGTGATCAGCATCGCTCCCTCACGGGCCAGATGAGTGAGATATTGTAACCCATTCTGATGGAAACAATGCAGAATCTCCCTCACCGTGATGAAGTATTGCCTCTTCATCTGCCCAGTGAGCAATGCCATGGAAACAGGTAAGTGTTTCTCTCTGTCCTTTCCAGCATTCCTGTCACCAAAGTGTTGTCACCAACAACAGGATGGCAAGTGTGACATGTCCTACAAGTTCTGACCTTCCTGTTCTGCGTGCCTGTTCAAGGTTAGCATCTCAAAGTACTGAAACCATTGTCAGCCAACTAACTAGAATATTCAGAAGGAAATTATCTATGCAGTTCTGTATTTATCTTAGTACAGGTTTACATTACAAAATGGCAGCTGTCCAGATATGAAAATATGCACATTTTTAGCAAGTGCTGAAAATAAAACAAAAGGAGCTGCAATTTTTATTTCTAAATCCTGTCATTTTGACTTTGTCTCTGAATTTAAAGACCCGGAGGGTAGATTCATTTTAGTGAAGGGCACATTGGAGGGCCACCTATACTCCCTGATCTCTTACTATTCCCCCAACTCCGGGCAGGATACATTTTTCCGTCCCATATTAGCCACCTTATCTCCCTTATTGGAAGGCACAGTTGTATGGGGGGGGGGGGGGGGGATTCAAATGCAGCTTTCGACCAGGGGTTGGATAAATCCAAACCCCCCTCTACCCAACTCACAAGACCCACTAGGATTAGCCTAAAGATTGCCAAGCTACTACATGACAGAGGTTTAGCGGACATCTGGAGAGAATCTAATCCTTCTCTGAGAGATTTTACCCATTATTCCCACCCACATAATACCTATGCCAGGATTGACCATATCCTGGTACCTTATTATATACTCCCGGCGGTGTCTAATTCCCAAATTAAAGACACGGTCCTGTCTGACCACTCCTTGGTTATCATGTCCATTCACACTATGGCCGGTATGGCAAAGAGGGGTCATTGGAGAATAAATGAGTCCATTCTCTCCAACCCGACAATAAAGGCAGAAATTGATGACACACTCCAAGAATACTTTTGCTTGAATAAAGTGGAGGGTACTTCCGCTGAAACCTTGTGGGCTGCCCACAAAGCCTTTATTAGAGGCAAAATTATTCAGCTTTTCACACGAATAAAAAAGGAACGCGAAGCGGACATTGTGCGACTGGAGAGGTCATACAGGTCCCTGAGAACACAACATAAAAAGAATCCTTCTCCTACTTTATTGGCCGAAATTGATAAAACAATATTGGAACTTAATTTAATTCTCACAACGAAAGCGGAGAGATCCCTACGTTGGAGTAGTAACAAGTTTTATACTCAGAAAGGAAAAATAGGTCGGATGTTAGCAAACAAATTGTCCCCTAGGACTAGGATTTATTCCATGCCTTAGATTCGTATAGCAGGACAGGATCCCACGGCAAACCCAGAAAAGATTCTTGAGGCATTTCATACGTTTTACTCAAAACTTTACAGTGCTCCTTCACAACCTCCAGGGGACTCGGTGTCCACATTCATGGATGGCCTACTTATTCCATCCTTGAATGCGGAAACATAGAGACTTTCTTAAAGCTCCGTTTTCGGTGGAAGAGGTGGCAGCGGTTATTGGAGGTCTCAAAACGGGGTCGGCACCGGGACCTGGCGGTTTATCAGGTCCTTACTACAAAACTTTCACAGACACCCTTATTCCTCACTTGATGGAATTTTTCAAAATAACTCTAGGTTCTCAATTAGGCTCGCAACTCAATACCGCTTACATCTCTGTTATTCCGAAACTGGATAAAAATCCAGCGGAGGTCTCTAATTACCGCCCTATTTCGCTGATTAATAATGATTTAAAAATTCTCACTAAAATTCTGGCTAACTGACTCTCTTCTTTCATTAATAAATATATCCACAAGGATCAGGTAGGATTTGTACCGGGAAGACAAGACCCGGATCAGGTTAGAAGGGCAATTGATATTGTCTCCATTCTACAGTCCAATTGGGAGGGAGGTCAAAAACAACAGGGTTTCCTTCTGGCACTTTATCTGAAGAAGGCCTTTGACTCAGTGTAGTGGCAATATATCCTCTCCTTACTGGATAGCTGGGGTTTCGGCCCACATTTTTTAGGTGTGATCAGAGCTCTTTACTCCCAACCCAAAGCCCAAATCCGATTGCAGGGACACTATTCCTCCCCGATAAATATTGCCAGAGGGACAAGACAGGGATGCCCCTTGTCCCCCATTATTTTTGCCATAGCAATCGAGACCCTAGCCATTGCTATTCGGCAAAATCCCAACATAAGGGATCCTTATCCTGTGGGGATCAGACACATAAATGTGGTTTATTCGCAGACGATTTGCTACTATTCCTGACTTCTCCCATTCCTTCCCTCCCGAGCCTATACAAAGTCATTAACGATTTCTCCAAAATTTCTGGGCTTCAAGTAAATTTTGCTAAATCGCAAGCTCTAAATGTATCCCTTCCAGCTTCCACAGTTTCCCTCCTACAACAGTCTTTCAAATTTGAATGGAACCCATCTTCTATCAAATATTTAGGAATTTCCCTTACTGCACGTACGGAATCCCTTTACGCGAGCAATTACCCACCCTATTCCGCAAACTTGCATCAGATTTAAAAAATTGGTCCAAATATGAACTTTCCTGGTTGGGTAGGATTAACTCCATCAAGATGACCTTTCTACCTAGAATTTTATACTTATTTCGTTCCCTACCCATACCCGTCAGTAAGAAACAGTTACAGCCTTTACAAAGTATGATTCTCAAATTTGTATGGGGAAAATCTGGTTACAGAATCCCCCAGAACACTCTTTATTTACATAGGAAAAAGGGGGGAATGGGATTGCCTAACCTATATAATTATTATTTAGCCGCTAGACTAGCCCAATTATCAGTAGTATACTCTAGTAATGAAAAACCGGACTGGGTATTTTTAGAGGGACAGGCTACCCCCAATTTTTCCTTGGACTTTCTACTTTGGTGTCCCCTAAAACAGAGACCACCCATTTTATCCCCCTCACTATCTCAATCCTATGCCCTGTGGGACAGACTCCCTTCTCTTCCGGCTTTAGTGTCCAAAATACAACCACTGGCACACATATTTAATAACCCTAATTTTCCCTCTGGAATGGATATCGCAGCTTTCAACTGGTGGATGAACAAGAGTCTTTATAGGATAGGACACTACTTTACATCTCGAGGCCCTATTACCATGTCCCGTTGTCTAAGTAAATTAGATCTCCCGGATTCAGAAAAACGAAGATTTGAACAGATCTCACAATTCTTACATGATATCTGGAGGGATAAACCTAATCCGCCAAAATGTACAAATTACGAGCTTTGGTGTGGATTGGCCATGGGACAAAGGGGAGGTATTTCTGTCATCTATTCGTCGCTTACTAGTCCTACTATGAAATCCTCATATATGACGGCTTGGGAGGAAGACCTTCAGCTGAGCTGGGATTTAGGCTCCTGGCAGAGGGTATGCTATGACTCATTTCGGGGTATTTCGAATACTTCTCTTATAGAAGCTAACGTGAAGATTCTTATGAGGTGGTATATGACTCCTGCCAGGCTTGCGACCATCTATCCTGATACTGATCCCAATTGCTTTAGAGGCTGCCAACTCTTGGGTTCGATGGTGCACGTCTGGTGGGAGTGTCCTAGGATTAGGTCAGTGTGGAAAAGGATATTTAACCTCATATTCAAGGTCACTAGGTTCCTGATTCCCAGGTCAGCAGCTATTTCTCTCCTTAATGCTCGTATTCCTAATATCCCCAAACCTACTCAGCAGCTGATCCGCTTTATGCTACTCGGGGCAAAAATTACCATTCCTAGGGCTTGGAGACAACCCAGGGTTCCCTTTCTGGCTATACACAATAAGATCTCTTGGATTATGACACAAGAGAAGTTGACTAGTATTTTATCAAATACATTTCCTAAATTCGAAGCTGTTTGGGAACCTTGGGCTGCTTACTGTGGTATTTCCCTAGCGATCAGACTCAACCCTGATCGCTCTATTCCATAAAACTCGATAATAGGTACGTGATTTCTTCCCTCTTTTCATCTTTCTTTCTTTTCTTCTTTCTCTCTATTCTTTGTCTTTTTGTATCTTATTATTTTATTATTATTTTTTCTTTTTATTTTAGGTTGATAAATATGACTTTGGGGTTTTAAATAATAGACTGTTGGTAAATTGCTTCAGCAATTCTGTATTTCGTTATAAATATGCATTTTGATTCTATAGTCTCAATGTTTTCTACATTAGTTTACCTCATAATCTGGTGGTTTGGTTTTTGTGTGGTGTGCGAGCTGGGTGGGGGCCTGACCGGGGCACAGGAAGATCCCATTTGGGGTGTCCAGGTTGGGTAGGACCTCACAGTCCGTCTGTCATTATGGTTAATTTTTATACATTTTCTTTCTTTACCAGGAGTTCACTCATTTCTTATTTCCTCAAACCTGAGTTTTTCTCTGAAATTTCAGTGATGGACTTATTATTAATTTACTGTTTTGTGATGATGAAAACAATGTTTTATTTTCCCTTTTTTATTTTTTTATTTGTAATACATGAATGAACCCTTCGTCATATTATACTTCTGTAATTTATTGATTATTTTGAAAAATAAAAATCTATTGAACAAAAATATGCAAATTACTTAAAAAAAATTTGGGGGGCTTTAACCACTTCCATACAGGGCACTTAAACACCTTCCTGCCCAGACCAATTTTCAGCTTTCTGCGCTGTTGCACTTTGAATGACAATTGTGCGGTCATGGTACACTGTACCCAAACTAAATTTTTATCATTTTGTTCCCACAAATAGAGCTTTCTTTTGGTGGTATTTGATCACCTCTGCGATTTTTATTTTCTGCAAAAAAATAAAAAAAAGACCGAAAATTTTGAAAAAAAAAAAGTTTTTTTCTGGTTTCAGTTACAAAACGTTGTAAATAAGTTAGTTTTCTCCTTCACTGATGGGCACTGATGGGGCTGCACTGACGGGCATGGATAAGGTGGCAAGGGATGGGCAACGATCGGCGGCACGGATGGGCAACGATCGGCGGCACGGGTGGGCACAGATAGGCGGCACGGGTGGGCACAGATAGGCGGCACGGGTGGGCACAGATAGGCGGCACGGGTGGGCACTGATGGGCATGGATAGGCGGCATGGATGGGCACTGATAGGTGGCACGGGTGGGCATGGGTGGGCACTGATAGGTGGCACGGGTGGGCATGGGTGGGCACTGATAGGTGGCATGGGTGGGCACTGATAGGTGGCACTGTACTGTACTAATGGATGCCAATCAGTGCCAAACAATAATGCCTGCCAATCAGTGGTGCCCATTGTGGGCACTGATTGGCATCCATTGTGGCACTGATTGGCATCCATTATCCCTGGTGGTCTAGGGTGGCATACCTTATATACCTTTATGGTGTGCTTCCCTGGTGGTCTAGTGGCATCCCTGGTGGCCTAGTGGCATCCCTGGTGGTCCAGTGGGCATCCTCGGGGGGGCTGTGCTGATAATCGATCAGCACAAACCCCCCCCTGTCAGAGGAGCAGCCGATCGGCTCTCCTCTACTCGCGTCTGACAGATGCGAGTGAGGAAAAGCCGATGACCGGCTTTTCCTGTTTACACTGTGATCAGCCGTGATTGGACACGGCTGATCACGTGGTAAAGAGTCTCTGTCGGAGACTCTTTACCTAGATCGGTGTTGCGGGGTGTCAGACTGACACCCCACAGCAACGATCGCCGCGATGCGCGCCCCCGGGGCGTCATATGACGTCCTGTCAGGATTTTGCAGCCACTTTGCCGACGTCAATCCGCTATAGGGCGGGCGGCAAGTGGTTAAAAAAAAAATACATTTTGGCTAAAGCAGTATTAAACCCAGTTAAAATGTATTTTATTGCAGCTTACCAATTCTTAGATGTGGTGGCTGCATTTGTTTCTATTTTTTAGCCTTTTTTCTTCTTTATTTTCATCTGGTGATTCGGCCAATACATTTCCTATTTTTCAACTTTCTTAAACAGACCAAGCTGTCCAGGAAAAGTGAAAGTAAGAGGGTTGAAACAAACCATTTAACACTGACAGGGGTACTTACAATGGTCAGCTTTTATTTATGTATATAAAACCTTTATCCCAAAAAGAAAAAAAAAACTGTTGCTGTAATGCATCTAACGCTAGCCTTTTCCCAGATTGACAATGCTGATCTCCAAAGGTGCTCCATTGCTCCTCCATCCAGAGTGGAGATTCCCAAAGACAGGAGGTGAATTACTTGCCAGTGGCCACATCATCAGGTGAAAAATAGGAAAAAGGAAAACGAACAAAGTCACTATATTTAGGCCTTTCTCGGATGATGGAACTTGACAGCTAGTAACCGACAGTTAAAAACATCCATTGTGCCGCGTTTACATGCCACGTTTAGCCGCATTAGCGTTTAGAAGTGTTTTTTGCATTAAAAACGCCTATAAATGAAACGTGGCTAAATGCGAGTTACAGCGTTTACACACGTTTACAGGCTGTTACAGACATTGGGGCGTTTCAAATACCTCTGAACATCCGTCCTGAACGCATTTTTTTTGCTTTCCAAAAAAGGGATTTTTATAACAGCTTACCTGTAAAATCCTTTTCTTGGAGTACATCACGGGACACAGAGCGACTTAGTCATTACTAATGGGTTATATAGTTTACCTTCAGGTGTTGGCACTGGCCAATTCCAAACCGGAAGTACCCTCCCCTATATAAGCCCCTCCCACCCGGGAGCACCTCAGTTTTGTAGCCAAGCAATAAGTGTCCCAAAAAGAGGGGTGGGAGCTCTGTGTCCCGTGATGTACTCCAAGAAAAGGATTTTACAGGTAAGCTGTTATAAAAATCCCTTTTTCTTTTTCGTACATCACGGGACACAGAGCGACTTAGTCATTACTAATGGGACGTCCCAAAGCAATGCCAAATGAGGGGGGGGGTACATAAGCTGGGCGCCATCAGGCATGAGGATCTTTTGCGGCCTGCAACACACTGCGCCCAAAGGCGACATCCTCCTGACTTCTAACGTCTACCTGATAGAATCTAGTAAACGTGTGTACCGAAGACCATGTTGCGGCCTTACATACTTGAGCCAGGGAGGCCTGGTGATGCACTGCCCATGAAGTTCCAACCGCTCTTGTGGAGTGCGCCCTAACTTTGAACGGAGGCGGTCTCTTTCTCAAGCCATAGGCTTGTATTATGACCTGTCGAATCCACTTGGCTAAAGTAGATTTTGATGCTGCCTGACCCTTTCTGGGGCCTTCCGGCAGAACAAACAAAGAATCCGTTCTGCGAATCTGAGCAGTGGCTTTTAGATAAGCTTTAACTGCTCTTACCACATCCAAAGAATGTAATAACTTTTCCTCTACTGAGATAGGTTTGGGGAAAAAAGAAGGAAGAACCACATCTTGGTTCAAATGAAACCTCGATACCACCTTAGGAAGAAAGGCTGGATGAGGACGTAATACTACTCTGTCCTTATGGACAACCAGATATGGCTCCTTACAGGACATAGCTGCTAATTCCGACACTCTTTTAGCCGAACAAATGGCTACTAAGAAAACCAATTTCCTGGTGAGAAGAACCAAGGAAATGTGTTGTAATGGTTCAAACGGTTGTTTCTGTAGAACCGACAGAACCAGGTTTAAGTCCCAAGGACATATGGGAATACTAACCGGAGGGCTAATACGCATCACTCCTTGTATAAAGGCTTTGACTAGTGAATGCGAAGCCAAGGGCCTTTGAAAAAATATTGACAAGGCCGAAATCTGACCCTTGATAGTACTCAAGGCCAGCTTCCTATCTACAGCCCACTGTAGGAAGTCCAGAATCCTCCCTATCATGTACTTACGTGGATGCCATTTCTTGGTCTCACACCACGTAATGTACGCTTTCCAGATCCTATAATAGATCTGCCTGGATACCGGTTTCCTGGCATTGATCATGGTAGATACCACAGAATTAGAGAGCCCTCTCTTTTTCAGAATGTGGGCTTCAATAGCCAGGCCGTCAAACCTAGGGCTGGTAAGGAAGGGTGGTATATCGGTCCTTGCGACAGCAGGTCCGGACGAAGTGGGAGGGTCCAAGGACTCCTCACTGACATTTTTACCATCTCCGCGTACCATGCCCTTCGGGGCCACGCTGGAGCCACCAGAATCACTGGTTTCTTTTCTACCCTGATTCTGCGGAGTAATCGCGGTAACAATTGTGGCGGTGGGAATGCATATATCAGCTTGAACCGATCCCAAGGGAACACTAGGGCATCCGAGCCGCAAGCTAGGGGATCCCTTGTGCGAGACACAAACCTGTCCACCTTTGCGTTGAATCTGGATGCTAGCAGATCTACATCCGGTGTTCCCCACCGCTGGCATATTGCCTGGAAAACCTCGGGGTGAAGAGACCATTCCCCCGGGCATAATTGTTGGCGACTTAGAAAGTCCGCTCTCCAATTTTCCACTCCTGGGATGAAAACCGCGGATATGGCTGGGACATATCTTTCTGCCCACTCCAGGATGCAATTTGCTTCCTTCTGGGCTGCACGACTTTTGGTGCCACCCTGATGATTGATATATGCCACTGCCGTGGCATTGTCTGATTGAATTCTGACAGGGGACCCCTGGAGTTTGGATGTCCATGCTACTAGGGCATACCGGGCTGCTCGTATCTCTAAGAGATTGATGGGCAGGGCCTTTTCTGCTTCTGACCACCTGCCCTGGAGAGACCATTGCTCCAGCACTGCCCCCCAGCCGATGAGGCTGGCATCTGTAGTGACCACCTTCCAAGAAACCGGACTGAAGGGTTTCCCTCTTTCCAGATTCTGGGGCACCAACCACCAATGGAGGCTCTTGCGAACGGAAGGGGACAGGGACATTGGTAAGTCTAAAGCCTGAACTTTTTTGTTCCAGGCTGACAGTATGGCCCTTTGCAAATTCCTTGAATGGAATTGACCGTAGGGTACCGCTTCGAATGAAGCCACCATCTTTCCCAGCAGCCTCATGCAGAGACGTATGGATGGTTTTCTTTTTGTACCCACTAAGTGGGTCAAATTTCTTAAAGACGACACCTTCTCTGGAGGTAAGAAAATCTTTCTCTGATTTGAATCCAGCCTTAGCCCTAAGTATTCCAGACTTTTGACTGGTCTTAGAGCTGACTTGTCCCGGTTGATAATCCAACCGTGATATTCCAGATACTCGATTGTCTTGTGAATAGCTACTTCCAGCTTTTCCACTGAGTGGTCTATTAGTAGCAGGTCGTCTAGATATGCCATTATCGTTACACCCTGTGTTCTTAGATTGGCCAATAATGGGGCCAGAATTTTTGTGAACACTCGTGGTGCTGTGGCCAGACCGAAAGGTAAGGCTCTGAACTGAAAATGGCGCCCTTCTACTGCAAAGCGTAGAAATTTCTGATGGGCCGGAAAGATGGGAATATGCAGATAAGCATCCCTTATGTCGATCGAGGCTAGCCATTCCTGCCCTTGTAGGGCGGTGGCCACTGATCGGATCGACTCCATCCGAAAGGTCCTGATATTTAGGAACTTGTTTAGCCCTTTTAGATTTAATATGGGCCTCACGTCCCCATTTGGTTTGGGGACTGTGAAAAGGTTCGAGTAAAACCCGAATCCGCTTTCTTCCAGGGGAACCTTCATGATTACCCCTTGGAGCAATAGTTGTTCTAGTGCCAGAAGGAGGGATCCTCTCTTTTGGGGATCTCTTGGCACGTTTGACCTCATAAATTGGGCAGGAGGAGTGCCTTTTAACTCCAGCTTGTATCCCAGACTTACTGCGGAGAGCACCCATCTGTCTCTGATGGTGTCCCGCCAGGTCTCTGTGAACAACTGAAGTCTTCCCCCCACCCGATTGAGCGGGGGCAATACTTCATGCCTTAGGGGGAGGTTTTGTACCTCTCTTGATCCAGGGCTTCTTGTTACCCTGTGATTGTCCCTGATTTCTGCCCCCTGAATTTGACCGCGGAGGCCGTCGGAACTGCTTCACAGCCGATGTGCCCGGGACTGGAGAGGTAGGCCTCTTAAAAGAAGGACTTCTACCCTTGTTCTTAACCGGTAAGAGTGAACTTTTACCGGCAGAAATTTTCTGGATATATTTGTCCAGATCTTCTCCAAATAAGCGTTCTCCATGAAATGGGAAGCTAACCAGCAGTTTTTTACAGGGAGCTTCAGCAGACCAGTTTTTGAGCCACAGAAGCCTACGCATATGTACTATAGACAGCGTAAAGCGGGAGGCCTGTTGGATTGTATCCTTTATGGCGTCCACCGCAAAACACAAGGCTCTAGGCAGGTCAGCTAGGGCATGAGCCTGCTGATCTGGTAAGTCCCTTAAGACTTGTTTCAACTGATCTTTCACTGCTTGGCAGACTCCAATCGCTGCTACCGCAGGTTGTGTCACCATACTTGCTGTAGAGAAAGCAGATTTTAGTAAAGACTCCAATTTTTTATCTATTGGGTCTTTGAACATTGGAACATTATCTACTGGACATGTCAGTGATTTGTTAACAGAAGAGATGGCTGCGTCCACTATAGGGACCCTCCATTTTCTTATGAACTTATCCTCCATGGGATAGATCACCGGAAATCTCTTGGGGGGAGCAAATATTTTATCAGGATGCTCCCAATCCTGGTAAATAAGCCCTTCTAATAAAGGGTGGATTGGGAAGGAACAGACCGCCTGGGGAGCTTTTAGCGACCCCAGCGAGGAAACCGTAGTGGATGGTGGTTCCGCCAGAGGCATTTTAAATGCTGATCGGACCATGTTAGTCAGAGACTGAACCCATAATCTTTCAGCCTGAGAAGCTGAGAAAGGTTCTTCCACTGTTGATTCCTCTATAAGTGAATCAACCTCATCCTGATCCCCTTCAGGTAGGTCGATCTCTGTGTGGGGCTGTTCCTCCACTAACAGGCACTCTGAAGGAGGAGACGGAGATCGGACGCGCTTTTCCTGTGACAGGGAAGCAGCGATCAATGCTGTTAATCTCTCTTCCAATCCTCCCAGAGTTGAGGATAAAACCTCCTCTGTTATATATACAGGAGCAGGTGGACTGGGGACAGCCGCAGCACCAGGCATTCCTGCGGGGTTTCTACGGCTACTGACCTCTGCATTCTCAGGGGAGATTGGTGCAGTGCAAGCATGCCCAATATCCTCAGAGCCCGATGGAGACCCCTTTGGCTTCCTGGAAGATCTATTTCCGGAGCGTCTGGACGACATATCCTTTAAGCACAAAGCTGAGGTATTCCCGTCGTCATACACCAATTTTTGCTGGTAATAGTCTAACACAGGTGCTGCTATATACCAGCTGGTGTCCACTAAAGTGCCTTTCTATGGGGATGCCTGCATCAACCGCCTCTGTGTGCCACTGTTTGTTGCTAGCTCTGTTTGCATGCAGCTGACACTTGTACTGTGTCTTTTAACCATGCTGGGACGCCCGCACATGCGCAGAAGCGCCGCGGCGCGCATCGAGCGTCATCCACCCGCCCCGCCCCTTTTTTTTCATAGGAGGCGCGTGCACGCGCCCGCGCGCGCGCCCGTGCGCCAATGGCGCCCTTTTCGAAAACCAACAGAGGACTAGGAGCCAGGGCCCTTTTTGCCGGAGGGCCTGTGCGGTGGATGAACGCAGCAACAGGGCAGAGGAAGTGGATTCCCTCAGAGAAACTTACCAGCTGCCTGGATCTTTTGAGTTGAGAAAACCAAAGATCCACATTTACAAGAAAAATGGACTACAGCGGCCTCTAGTGGTTTAACACAGGTACCGCGGTCCCTGTTTTTTTTTTTTTTTCTTGACTACTATTAAAATTTTACATTTTCAGTAGTTATAGGCAAACACAGATATTTAGCGGGAATACCGTTAGGTAACAGACAGAAAGACAAATTAGGCTTGGGGGTCCCCCAATAGAACCAAGTTCCTGAGGGCCCCCACTTACCTGATCCCCGCCGCAGGACTTTGTTTGGTCCACAAAAGTCCAAACTTCACCTATCACGGCAGGCATTGTAATTAAACCTTCAGGGACCGGGTTCCCAAGGATTCCACTCCCCTGGACCTGTATAGCACCCTGCACAGACAGCGTCTTGGTCGTGGGTATGACCAGAGCTCTGGATCCCAGGGTCCAGCCCTCCTAAGAGAAGCATTACAGGCAAAACCTTGCTCTTCTGCTGCAAGGCCCGGGTACCGACCGTTTAGCTATGAAGCTTTTTTGGTGGGATCCGGAACAGCTTACTAAGGCCCAAAAGAACCTGTACGCAAGCCCAGTGAAAACACATGTTACTCTTTGGCCAACACCTTAGACACTGGCAAAAAACTGAGGTGCTCCCGGGTGGGAGGGGCTTATATAGGGGAGGGTACTTCCGGTTTGGAATTGGCCAGTGCCAACACCTGAAGGTAAACTATATAACCCATTAGTAATGACTAAGTCGCTCTGTGTCCCGTGATGTACGAAAAAGAAAAATGCTTCTAACCTCAACTGCCTGGAAACGACTATAAACTACTCAGTGTACATGTACTGATAGGACAACATGGAGGAGAGTTCAGGGGCAGCTCATAAAAACGTCCAACTGCTCCTAAACGTCCGTTTACCAGCAGCCGTGTACATGAGGCCTAATTGGTAAGCTGTGATACAATAATTTTTGTTTTTGATATTAATATCGCTTTCATTTAATATCATTAAACAATTTAAGGAGTGGATATATAAAAATAAAAATAAAATAACTTATGAATTAATCCATACCTATGGAAGTTTAGGAAAGGAGAGGTACTGGACACCTGCTAAAGAGCTGCCACTATCAGAATTAAAGGACGATGTTGTCAGATACTCGATGAGCTCTGAGCAGGAAGCCTCCAATGTACTTCTTGTTTAGAGTTGTAAGAGAGCCGATAGAAATGTCTGTCATAGTGCTGGAAGGGGACATGTAATGGTGGCCATATATTGATCAGTAGACAGTTGATCATTTTGCTGTCTGTGTGAACAATACAATCAGAAGATAGAAAAGATTGTATGAGGTGCCATACATTTAACAATCATATCTATATCTGTCTGTTCCATTATTCATAGGTTTGATCATATTGCCTGATCTGTGAATGAAGGGCAAAGGGGGGAAACAGTTTCTAATCCCCCCTTCCCTCATGGGATTGCGGCAGCGGGGTTTCATGTTTCCCCCTGTCAGAAAAAATGTGGGATGGCTGCTGATAGGTTGCCTGACCTCTGGGGAGGCCAGGGGACCTCTGTATCTGGGCAGTTTAGGGTGAACTGAGAGGAAAAGGTAAATAAAAATGGGTTCTGGGCCATCAGAGGACCAGTCACCTCAGTAAGCATTCAAGCTGTGGTGTTCCCTCCTTCCCTCCCTACCTGTCATGGCCAACTAATTATGAGGCAGTGTCACCTTATTTAAAGCGGAGTTCCACCCTTTTTTATGTTTATTAAAAGTCAGCAGCTACAAAAAGTGTAGCTGCTGGCTTTTAATAAACATACACTTACCTGTTCCACTGTCCAGCGACGCGCCGCCTGAAGCTCCGCTCCTCTCCCCCCTCCTCCGCCGGCGCGTCCATTCATTGTGTGGGCACCCAGCCGTGACAGCTTTCGGCTTCACGGCCGGGCACTCACTGCGCATGCGCGAATGGCGCAGCGCTCTGTGAGTGAACAGGCGATAGCCTGGGACCTGTCACGTCCCAGGTGATCGCCTACAGGGAGGAGCCGCCACAAGGCGATATGACGTATCGCCTAGGCGGCTCCAGGGCGGAAGGAGGAAGTCGGACAGGAAGTCCCACTCCTACTGAAGCCCCCACTCCCCCCCAAAAAAAATTACATGCCAAATGTGGCATGTAAGGGGGTGAGAAGTGGAATAAAAAAAAGTTAAAAAATTGGGTGGAACTCCGCTTTAAGGAGTACAATTTTATTAAGTTGTAATATCTGGGTCTCTTAAAAGTTTTTTGGTTTTCTTCTCATCGAAAAATTCTTGAAAGTATGTTGTATGAAAGTTTCGGGTAATTTCCCCTTTCTTTCATTTTCCAGCTTGAGCCATAGTGGCTGAGCTGTTGTTATTTTGACATTTATTTATTTAAGCCAATAATAAAAATGGCCGTGGCCAAATCTTTATCCAACAAAGGGTGTATTTATTGGGTGGATTTTAACTGCTGTCTGCTATCCCATAATTGTTCCATCTGATCGTTATAGTCACCATAAGAGCTTTTCAGCCAGGCATTGTCACTAGAATGTCAGGGCCACGAAAGAATAAAATAGAGAAGTGGCCCCATGGGATTGTCACCTCAAACACCCATTTGTTTAATAAATACAATTTACTCTTAATAGAGGGCTATGATAATTGTTAACCTCCCTGGCGGTATGATTCTGTCTGATTTTAGGTGCTGAATGCGGTACAATTATTTTGCATGGAAATTTAGCGTTTTATATTGTAGGCCTGCAATTCTTAGGAATAACTCACTTAAATCTGTCCAAACCAGAGTCTAGTAGACATCCCGGGTATGATAAAGTTTTAAACACAAAATCATAAACTATATTATAATAAATAACTATAAATAATTCTAACAAATTCTAATAATAATTCTAATAAAAATTATTCAATAATGTAATCAAATCAAAACCACTGAAATTTGCTCAGTTGCAGAATTGTCGCTGTCATTACTTTCAGTGTTTGATGACAAATTTCCACACAAATCGCTATCGCTCAATTCTGCAATTGATTCTAATTTATTATCGCTGTTTTCTAGCTGGTCTAAAACCACTTTTGACATAAAGGGACACTTTTTGGTTGCTATGGACAATCTCCAGTTTCCAGGCAGAAAAAAATGTATTTATTATATAAAAGTGCATGCAGGGCACTGGACAGACCACTAGGGAAAAAGGGGATGTGTAATTTTTTTATACAGTACTGTAATCTTACTGTAAGATTACAGTATACTGTATGTGTATTGTGTTTTTACTTTTTGGATTTGGCGCCGATCTCCGCCTCCGTGCGCTCGGCACTCGGCAGTGTGAATCGAGCGAGGAGACAGCTCGCACACACTGAGGGGAGACATTGCAGGATCCAGGGGACAAGGTAAGTAACTCTCCCTGTATCCTGTGATGCAATCCCGAGTCTGGCTCGGTGTTACCTCTTATGGCACTGAAATTTTACCCCGAGCCAGACTCGGGAATACCGCCAGGGGGGTTAAAGGGGTTGTAAAGGTAAAAGTTTTTTCACCTTAATGCATCCTATGCATTAAGGTGAAAAAACATCTGACAATACGGCCCCCCCGAGCCCCCGTTTTACTTACCTGAGCCCTCGAAAGTCCCGCGCTTGTTATTTAAAAAAAAATATATTTTTATTTACAACCTCTTTAAGTACATGTCTCTCTATAGCTGCTTTGCTGGTTCTTTCTGTTTTGTGTTTCAGGTGACAAGCTGCCTGCTGTTGCTAGGAAGATTTACCTCAGCTGCTGAGCACTGGATTGGTGACAAATCCTTTGTCGGGAAAAATCTAGCCAATGAGTGTAACTTTTTACTTATATCCTCTCCTGTCACTGGGCTGAATCAGCATTTACCTCAGGTCTGTCAGCTGGACTCTCCTCTGGATTCTCCTCAGCCTTCGTTCTGGATCTTTTAACCTGCTCCCCCCCTCCCCCCTTTATTTTCCCTCATCGCGGTCCCTCTTTATGTGGGTAATGTCGCCCACTTTGTGGGTGGACAGTGGTTGGTAAACTGGTATTTGGTTGGTATAAGATATTGCTGCTTGAGTCTTAGTGACTAAGCATGTTGGTCTGTTAATGGTTAACAGCGATTCTGTTTGGTATTAAAGGTTAAAGTTAATTTCATAATTAAAACTGTTTTAAACCCAATAAAGGGCCCGCAGCCTAAACTTTTCCACAATCCTTGTTGTGTGTTTTATTTTATATTTTAGGTATGTTCTTATGGTATGATGGGTGTTAATGGGGTGTACAATCCCATGGAGGTGTAATCTCTGTCATGTCACTACTATGGGGGGAGGTCTGGGTTACTAGAAAGGGGGTTCAGTCTGTATAACTGTAACTATAATAAATATATATCGCTAGGACAGTGGCGGGATTTGTGTCACTAGGACAGTAGCAGGATTTGTGTCACTAGGATGGTGGCAGGGTCTGTGTCACTAAGATAGTGGCAGGATTTGTGTCACTGGGACGGTGGCAGGATTTGTGTCACTAGGTCAGTGGCAGGATTTGTGTCACTAGGACGATGGCAGGATTTGTGTCACTGGGATAGTGGCAGGATTTTTGTCACTAGGATGGTGGCAGGATTTGTGTCACTAGGATGGTGGCAGGGTCTGTGTCACTAGGATGGTGGCAGGATTTGTGTCACTAGGATGGTGGCAGGATTTGTGTCACTGACACCAGAATAATGGGGGTGAAAAGGCATATGCTGGAGGACTGAACCAAATATATGTGTATATAATGTTTTAAAATAATGTTTTAAAATAAATATATACATGAATAAGACAATAAAGACAAAAAAAGCTTACGCCAGCAATCTTCAAAAGACAATCAAGTCCTGCTGATGCTTCAGCTTTTGTTTCTACAATCAAAATACAAATACATATTAGACGACAATCATCATCCATCATAGCAATACTTTCACTGTAGCTCTGGTTTTCACATATTGTTAAAGTCCATGTATAATAACTTACCAATTACTGAACCCTTTGTAATAAAATGCAATGTGTTTTTTATACTGCTGGTTTAATTTTTATAAGTCCATTTACCTAATGACGCAGCAAAGCTAGAAAGGGGACTGGAGGACCTCAGATTTGAAGAATGAAGTGGTTGTAAAATCAAAAAAATTTTTTTTAATTTATAATTCTATTTATTGTATATAAAACATACAAATACAGAGAAAAACAAGGAAAACCAACTGGAGCAGTCTCTGCCCGACGGCAACATGTAACCACGCAGGGGTCTCTGCAAGGAATGCATAACAGGAGAACATACAAAAACACATGCCGGTCTTGGTAGGACCAAGTTATAAACTGGTTTAGACTCATGCTCTAAGAGGATCAGAAGCAATAGACAATAACATCTTCTGTTCAGTAATTTTTCACAGAAAACTATTTAGCCTTAGGTTTCTTGAGAAGACACACGGCCACTCAATGAAGTTGGACCAGAAATTGTTTATCCTTAAACTGTGTAGGGGGTTCTTTACCGTGCAAGTCGTAAGGATGTGGAGGTCCCTTCCAAAGTTGGTGGTGTCAGCGGGGAGTGTTGATAATTGAAAAAAACTTTTAGATGTGTTAATTAGCGAACACAATATACAGGGGTAACCAGTAGTGTATTTAGGTTTTGTGCTGCCCTAGGCCTGACTAAACTTGTGCACCCCCTAATTTAAATATGACCCATCCCTTCCTGTCACGGCCACACCCCTTTCTGTTTAAGACCCGCCCTGAAATTTTCGAGTGGGGACACTTCCTGTTTGGCTATGGGGTAGGTAGGAAGCGAAGGGAAATCTCTGCAATTGGACAGGGATGGTAAAAAATAAAATGACAGGGGCTGTAACCCTCCCTTACTCTATCCAACATGGAAAAAAAAGTGTTGCCTATAGTTCTACTTTAAGCACAAATCTCTGATAATTTTATGGAGAGGACTAAGAAGATATAACCATGTCAAGGTTTGTGGCCCAGGATGATAGGACAGTCAAAATTAGAAGCAGCTTGCGTTACACTAACAGTGTAGCACAAGTCGGCGGTGACTCTTTCCGTGCTGCCCCCCTGCAAAGTGCTGCCCTAGTAATGGGCCTTGTTGGCCTAGGCCAGGATACAGCGTTGGGGGTAACTATGTGATAGCATTTTGTGTTAGGAAAAAGAAAGACACATTTGTAAATGATAGGTTAACCCTTTATTATACCCTTTCATGGGTACAGATGAATGGGGATGGCCTTTTGTATAGGCGTAACACTTGCTAAATTATGCTAATGCAAATGTGAAAAACTGTGCTATTAAACTGGGATTGATTTAATGAAGGTGTAGAGGATGTTAATGTTTCAAAACTTATGTTAGTAAATCAGGTGAACCTGTGTTCATTTTCAAAATGCAATCACGTGAAAAGGTAAAAAAAAAAAGCTTTTGGCTGGCACCTGATTGATTGGTTGATTGAAGTGAACACTGATTCCTCCTATTTACTTAACCTGGTGAACATACACCAAGTAAACAGCCTCTATCCTTTATTAAAGCAACTCCATCGTTTGCATTCAAAATACAGCCTGCAGAGACAGGGGACATGGCTGCTTGGCTGTGAGACGTAAGGAATCTTGATACATAAAGTACTTAGCAGCAGCTTTCTTAATTTGTTTGGCTGTTGTTGTTGTCCACAGGTTTCAGTAGGTAGCAAGGTATACAATAAAAAAATGTAATGCTAATAAAAGAATAAATGTGGTGTAATTGTAAAAGCTGTACTGAATGTTGCCTCCTGCTACCCTGCTGTTCTAGTCTTAACCCATGATTGTCTTGTGGAAATAGAAGCCATGTTTATAGTGCCTCAGTTTACATGAGTAACGCATCATTAAAAAAGTTAGCACCAAGAAACAGATCTATCATTTTTATTTAACTTAACTGACAAATAAAAGCGAATGACTTACCCCAAAAGCTGTGACCAGCCAGCAGAAAGAAGGTGAAGATGAAGGTCTTCATTGTTCAGGTTTTTTAGTCAACCTCAAGGTGCTGTACCTAGGTGCAGCTCCTCTTTTTATACTATTGAAGATGCTGACATCATCAAAAATATGGAACAAAATCAAGGACTTTAAAGGTCTTCACATGACAGTCATTTTTAATCCTAAAGGGTAGATGATTAAAATAAATATTGGATGTAGTTAACAAAACAGTATGTGATTGCCAATTTTTTCCCCATCATAAACTGAAAATAATGTGCCAAAGTACCATTTTGCAACTTTGGCAACAGGTCCTGCTTTTGTAACATGTCCAATTATGATCAGCATTTGTTGAGCTTGTGATAGGGACATTGTTTCTTGTATTAACAAATTTTAAGTTAACATATTGGACTCATGCTTGGTGGATATGACAGAAAAGTCAAAATAGCATTGAAGTAGCATAGAATAGCATAGAAAGACCTTTGAAACTGGAAAAGATGTTACAAAGGTTAGTATTTTATTTATTTGCAAAAAATTTAAGTAAAACTTTTTTTTTTTAGTTTTGGAAAGAACAGAACTGGATTAGAACACCTGTCAGGGGTTTGGTACTACCACTGGCCCTGTTAGGGAGATTCATCCTCTCTATTTCTCCTGTTTACCATTATCATTGAAAGTAAAAGTAAAGAAAATCCCAAATTTTGGGTTGTGCCAACAGTGATAGAGGGTAAATCTTCCAATGAGGACAGTAGTTCTGGTGACCTGGGGCCCCAAGAGATTCCCTCAATTTGCAGGGATTTCACCTCACCTTGCTGTTTTGGCTATGGAACAGGAAGTGAGGGGAAATCTCCCCAATGGGACAAAGATGGCAAAAAAAATTACAGGGGTTATAACCCACAATGAAAAAAAAGTTTTGCCTATAGTTCTACAAAACATTTTGAGTTCTACCAAAAATGCATACCGTACTCATATACTTGATGAAGGTCTGTTATGGATGTCATAGGCCAACCCCCTCACCCCCCAGAAAAAAACAGGCCTGAAAGGGTTTGGTATGAATTTTAAGAGAGAACCCCACACACAAAAAAAACAAGAACAAAAACCTATACCAGACCCTTATCCAAGTATGCAGCGTGACAGGCCAGGAAAGGGGGGGAGAGGAACATGCACCCCTGTCCTGAACCATACTAAGCCACATGTCCTTGTTCCCCTAGCAAAGCAGCTTATCCCCACATTGATGATGACAAGGACCTCTTTCATACAACCCTAGTCTAGTGGTTGTCTGCAGGCAGGGGCCCTATCATAAATTGGAAACCCCTTTAACAATAAGGAGGCCCCCAGATACATACCCCTGCATGTAAAAGAAAAAGGGATTCATAGTTCCCCTACTAGTTCACAAACAAAGTGAAAAGTAAATAAACATACATAGTTTTTGACAAGTTTTTTAATAAAATATAAACGGGTCCCACAATGTAATTCCACCATTAATCATGTCTCCAGTGATGCAATCACAATGAACAATGCCTGGGGGCCTGCTGAAGGAAAAAGCTAGCCGAACCTGTCAGGGGTTAGAGGGCTGTTTTCTTCCAACGGGCACCATTCTTCATTGTTGATGTAGATTGGCATCGCTGGACAACCTGATTGATGCTGGATTTACATAATTTTTTTTTATTACCACTTCAGCAAACACTTTAGGGAGGCCTATTCAACTTTACGTTCATTTGCTGTCTCCTTCTCAGTTTCACATCATTGTGGTGTCTTTTCCCAACACTTTATTCATTTTCCAGTTCCTTCTATATCAGGCTATCAAAATTGTTTAATATTGTTGATAAAATCTTTATCTAATCAACAGTATTTCCCTTTACAACTAACTTTCAAACATAATTCAATTCCTACCCTGCTCATTTCCTCCCACCACCCACCCACTCCTCTTCCTCAATACCTCCCACCCCTACCTCTTCTCCCTATGGTTTGTTCTCGCCCCTCTTTCTTATTTCCTGTACTGAGCTAGTCAGTAGGGATGAGCTTCGAGTTCGAGTCAAACTCATGTTCGACTCGAACATTGCCTGTTCGCCCGTTCGCCGAACAGCGAACAAATTGGGGTGTTCGCGGCAAATTCAAAAAATCTATGGGAGAAATCTAAAGTGCTAATTATAAAGGCTTATATGCAAGTTATTGTCCTAAAAAGTGTTTGGGGACCGGGGTCCTGCCCCAGGGGACATGTATCAATGCAAAAATAAGTTTTAAAAACGGCCGTTTTTTCGGGAGCAGTGATTTTAATAATGCTTAAAATGAAAAAATAAAAGTGAAATATTCCTTTAAATTTCGTACCTGGGGGGTGTGTATGATATGCATGTGAAGTGGCGCATGTTTCCCGTGCTTAGAACTGTCCCTGTAAAAAATGTCATTTTTGAAAGAAAAAAATGCATTTAAAACTGACTCGCGGCTATTAATGAATTGTCGGCTCCCGGCAATACATACAAAAGTCATTGCTATAAAAAAAAAAAAAGCGTGGGGGGTCCCCAGAATTCAATTACCAGGCCCTTCAGGTCTGGAATGGATATTAAGGGGAACCCCGCCGCAAATTAAAAAAAAAATTGACGTGGGGTTCCCCCAAATATCCATTCCAGGCCCTTCAGATCTGGCATGGATTTTAAGGGGAACTCCACCCCAAATTTAAAAAAAAAATGGCGTGGAGTCCCCCTAAAAATCCATACCAGACCCCTTATCCGAGCACGCAACCTGGCCGGCCGCAGGGGAAAAGGGGGGGACGAGAGAGCGGCCCCCCCTCCCTCCTGAACCGTACCAGGCCACATGCCCTCAACATGGGGAGGATGTCCCCATGTTGATGGGGACAAGGGCCTCATCCCCACAACCCTTGCCCGGTGGTTGTGGGGGTCTGCGGGCGGGGGGCTTATCGGAATCTGGAAGACCCCTTTAACAAAGGGGACCCCCAGATCCCGGCCCCCCCCCTATGTGAATTGGTAAGGGGTACATTGTACCCCTACCATTTCACGAAGAAAGCGTAAAAAAATGTTTAAAAAAACACACAAACACCTTGAAAAAGTCCTTTATTTAAAAAAAAAAAAACATTACAGCGGTGAAATCCAGTGTCCCGCGGCGATCCCGATGTCCAGCGCTGTCCTTCATTGGTTGTGCCTGAGCGGACCTGATGGGGAACTCCCTCTCAGTATTTTAAATGTATAGACCCGCCCCTTCTAAAGTTCCCCATCAGGTCCGCTCAGCGGACCAGATGCGGAACATGAGAAGGGGCGGGTCTATACATGTATTACCAAAGTGAGAGCAGTTCCCCATCAGGTCCGCCCCCTCGGTATGTCGGACCCGCCTACGTCATTGTCTTGAGCGGGGAACTTCCTTCACTGTGTAATTTAAATTTACATAGTGAAGGAAGTTCCCCGCTCAAGCCAATGACGTAGGCGGGTCCGACATACCGAGGGGGCGGACCTGATGGGGGACTGCTCTCACTTTGGTAATACATGTATAGACCCGCCCCTTCTCATGTTCCGCATCTCGTCCGCTGAGCGGACCTGATGGGGAACTTTAGAAGGGGCGGGTCTATACATTTAAAATACTGAGAGGGAGTTCAGTTCCCCATCAGGTCCGCTCAGGCACAACCAATGAAGGACAGCGCTGGACATCGGGATCGCCGCGGGACACTGGATTTCACCGCTGGAATGTTTTTTTTGTTTTTTTTTTAAATAAAGGACTTTTTCAAGGTGTTTGTGTGTTTTTTTAAACATTTTTTTACGCTTTCATCGTGAAATGCTAGGGGTACAATGTACCCCTTAGCAATTCACATAGGGGGGGGGGCCGGGATCTGGGGGTCCCCTTTGTTAAAGGGGTCTTCCAGGTTCCGATAAGCCCCCCGCCCGCAGACCCCCACAACCACCGGGCAAGGGTTGTGGGGATGAGGCCCTTGTCCCCATCAACATGGGGACATCCTCCCCATGTTGAGGGCATGTGGCCTGGTACGGTTCAGGAGGGACTCGTCCCCCCCTTTTCCCCTGCGGCCGGCCAGGTTGCGTGCTCGGATAAGGGGTCTGGTATGGATTTTTAGGGGGACTCCACGCCATTTTTTTTTTAAATTTGGGGTGGAGTTCCCCTTAAAATCCATGCCAGATCTGAAGGGCCTGGAATGGATATTTGGGGGAACCCCACGTCAATTTTTTTTTAAATTTGCGGCGGGGTTCCCCTTAACCACTTAAGCCCCGGACCATTTCGGGCCATTAGGACCAAGCCTGTTTTTGGGATTCGGCACTGCGCTGCTTTAACTGTAAATTGTGCGGACATGCAATGTTGTACCCAAATGAAATTTGCGTCCTTTTCTTCCCACAAATAGAGCTTTCTTTTAATGGTATTTGCTTGCCTCTGCGATTTTTATTTTTTGCGATATAAACAGAAAAAGACCGAAAATTTTGAAAAAAAATGATATTTTCTAATTTTTGTTATAAGAAAAATCGAATAAACTCAATTTTAGTCATACATTTAGGCCAAAATGTATTCAGCCACATGTCTTTAGTAAAAAAAATGTCAATAAGCGTATATTTATTGGTTTGCGCAAAAGTTATAGCGTTTACAAACTAGGGTACATTTTCTGAAATTTACACAGCTTTAAATTTATGACTGCCTATCTCATTTCTTGAGGTGCTAAAATGGCAGGGCAGTACAAACCCCCCCCAAATGACCCCATTTTGGAAAGTAGACACCCCAGGGAAATTGCTGAGAGGCATGTTGAGCCCATTGAATATTTATTTTTTTTTGTCCCAAGTGATTGAATAATGACAAAAAAAAAAAAAAAAATACAAAAAGTTGTCACTAAATGATATATTGCTCACACATGCCATGGTTATATGTGGAATTGCACCCCAAAATACATTCTGCTGCTTCTCCTGAGTACGGGGATACCACATGTGTGGGACTTTTTAGGAGCCTAGCCACGTACGGGACCCCGGAAACCAAGCACCGCCTTCAGGATTTCTAAGGGCGCAAATTTTTGATTTCACTCCTCACTACCTATCACAGTTTCGAAGGCCATAAAATGCCAAAATAGCACAAAACCCCCCCAAATGACCCCATTTTGGAAAGTAGACACCCCAAGCTATTTACTGAGAGGCATGTTCAGTCCATGGAATATTTTATATTTTGCCACAAGTTGCGGGAATATGACAAACTTTTTTTTTTTTGCACAAAGTTGTCACTAAATGATATATTGCTCACACATGCCATGGGCATATGTGAAATTACACCCCAAAATA
Source organism: Rana muscosa (assembly GCA_029206835.1). NCBI lineage: Eukaryota > Metazoa > Chordata > Amphibia > Anura > Ranidae > Rana > Rana muscosa. The sequence goes on from CM055120.1 coordinate 165,637,322, forward strand.
CATTCTGCTGCTTCTCCTGAGTACGGGGATACCACATGTGTGGGACTTATTGGGAGCCTAGCCGCGTACGGGACCCCAAAAACCAAGCACCGCCTTCAAGGTTTCTAAGGGCATAAATTTTTGATTTCACTCCTCACTACCTATCACAGTTTTGAAGGCCATAAAATGCCAAGATGGCACAAAACCCCCCCAAATGACCCCATTTTGGAAAGTAGACACCCCAAGCTATTTGCTGAGAGGCATGTTGACCCCATTGAATATTTTTTTTTGTCCCAAATGATTGAATAATGACAAAAAGAAAAAAAAAATGTACAAAAAGTTGTCACTAAATGATATATTGCTCACACATGCCATGGTTATATGTGGAATTGCACCCCAAAATACATTCTGCTGCTTTTCCTGAGTACGGGGATACCACATGTGTGGGACTTTTTGGGAGCCTAGCCGCGTACAGGGCCCCAAAAACCAAGCACTGCGAACGCTGCAGTTATGTGTGTTGTGTTTGGTAAGTGACAGTGATCGATCGATACTGCACTTGGGTGGGCTGGGCTGGGCTGGGCTGGGCGGAGGGGCTAAACGCAGGCGCTAGCAGGTATCTGGGCTGATCCCGCTAACACTGCGTTTTTGGGAACCCTAAACCGCTGGGGATGCTAGTATAGATCTGATCAGATCTGATCAGATACTATACCACTAAGGGGGGTGTATGCTTTGCGCGTGGGTGTTAGCGTTACTGTCACTAACCTAACACTGCCTGGGGCGACGCAGACCCTCTCTGGCGCTAAAACCTAATTGATCTCACCCGCCGGGCGATCAGGGGGGTTAAACCTTTATTGGGTTATATACGGCGGGTGCCCTGATGCTATAAAAAGCAAACTAATCAACCAGCGTCACCCGTAACTTTTATATGGTGATCACTGGTGAAAGGGTTAACTAGGGGCAATCAGGGGGTTAAAATCTTTATTAGGTTAAATATGGGGGTACCTGACACTATATAAAAACCTGACGGGTAACCTAAATAACTAAATAACTTACTGGCTAACCAGTGACACCAGTGACGCTTATACGGCGATCACTGGTGAAAGGGTTAACTCTAGGGGCAATCAGGGGGTTAAAATAATATATGGGGGTACCTGACACTAATAAAAACCTGCGGCGAACCTAAAAAAAAAAAACTGCCTATCTAAAGCACCAGCGACACGAATACAGCGATCGGGAAAACAATCGCTTAGTGACGCTGAAGTTAGGGGGTGAAAGGGTTACCTGGGGGGTGATCAAGGGGTTAAACCTTTATTAGGGGGGGGTTAGGGGGCTACCCTGGACCTAAAGGGGCCTAATCCTAACTGCCCTGCAACTTTTTACAATCACAGATGACACTAAATGCAGTGATCAGTAAAATAAATGATCACTGCAATCAGTGACACTGTGATTGGGGGCTTTGGGGTGACCTGGGGGGTGATCTGGGGGTGACTGGGGGGTGATTTGTGTGCCTATGTGTACCTACGTGTCAGTGGACTGTTAGTGCACTAACCTGCTTCCTCTCTGCTCGGCGCCGGGAACGGAAAGACCGCGGCGAGGGAGATGACATCACTTCCTCCAGCCTTGTTTACATCACATGGCGGAGGAAGCATTTTCATTGGCCGGGAGCGATCGCGAGGGGGGGGGGCGGAATCGAGCGCCCCCCCCTCATGCCTGATCGCTCCCGAACACTTAACGGCCGCTCACTGCAGTGAAGGGGGGTCTGGATGGACCCCCCAACTGCACAAAGGCGATCACGTAGATCTACGTGATTCTGCCTGTCCGTGCCATTCTGCCGACGTAAATCGGCGGTGGGCGGTCGTTAAGTGGTTAATATCCATTCCAGACCTGAAGGGCCTGGTAATTGAATTCTAGGGAACCCCCACGCTTTTTTTTTTTTTTTTATCAATGACTTTTGTATGTATTGCCGGGAGCCGACAATTCATTAATAGCCGCGAGTCAGTTTTAAATGCATTTTTTTCTTTCAAAAATGACACTTTGTGCAGGGACAGTTCTAAGCACGGGAAACATGCGCCACTTTACATGCATATCATACACATCCCCCAGGTACGAAATTTAAAGGAATATTTCACTTTTATTTTTTCATTTTAAGCATTATTAAAATCACTGCTCCCGAAAAAACGGCCGTTTTTAAAACTTATTTTTGCATTGATACATGTCCCCTGGGGCAGGACCCGGGTCCCCAAACACTTTTTAGGACAATAACTTGCATATTAGCCTTTATAATTAACACTTTAGATTTCGAACGTTCGAGTCCATTGTATTTAATAGGGTTCTACAGTTTACACGAACATTTTGTCTGTTCGCAGGTTCTGGTGCGAACCGAACAGGGGGGTGTTCGGCTCATCCCTGCTAGTCAGGCCCTGCCATCCTCCATCATCTTTTCCAGATATTTCTTGGATGTTTATTTTTTTTTCATTTTCCCCATATATTGTTGTGTTTTCCAGGTTGTCCTTTTTCTCTACTGCCTACCCCTAGATATTCCATTCTATTATAGAATTCTATTCGCTCAAACCATTCTTTTATGTCTGGTTTATCTGTGTTTAACCACTTCATTGGTATTAGTCCTTTTGCGGCATTCAACAATATTGGAATTAATGTTTTCCTGCAATGCTTATTTGAGTCTTGTAGTCCATGAAATAAACACGTCTGAGGGCTATTAACCATCTTTTCTCCAGTTATCTCTTTTGTGTATTCCATTATTTCCTGCCAGTACTCCTTTATTTTTGGGCAATCCCACCAGATGTGTATCATTGTACCCCCTTGTTTGCATTCCCTCCAACACTGTGGGGCTTTGTCTGGCTGGTATCTATGGATTATATCTGGTGTCAAATACCATCTTGCGAGGAACTTATAGTTAATTTCTATTGTTTTTATATCTGTTGCGTGGTTGTATACTGATCCTATCATTCTCTCAACTTGTTCCTCTAATTTCATTCCCATTTCTTTTTCCCATTTCCCTATGTAGGAGGGTATCTCTTGTCCTTCCAAATCTGTCAAAATTCCATATATTTTTGATATCCCATGTTTCAATGGGGTTTGTATACCGCAGAGTTTTTCCAATGCACTTAGATTCTCTCCGTCTCTAATTGGTTGTGGTAGTGTATTTTTCAAATGTTTTAATTGAAAATATTCCCATTCACTTATCTTTCACCCTTTTATTTATTTTAAATCCTGTAGTATTCTCATCTTTCCGTGTAGCGTGATATCCCTTAGTTGTGCATTCCCCATTCTAGCACCAAATAGTGTCCCCTTCCCTGGGCTAAAAAAATTGGTTCCTGTGAGTGCAATTAATGGTGAGTTATACATCCAGTTTTTTTGTCCGTACATTGCATCCCAAATTTTAAATACATTTTTAGTTAGGTTGTGTACTTCCAAGTCTAATATCCTATACTTTCGTGGTACCCATATATTTTTGTGCAGGGATGTTCTATTTAAGGTGTTTTCGATCCTAATCAATTTTTTCTCACTGTTTTCATTGACCCATTGTACCATTCATGAGATAATAACTGACTTATATTATCTAATCTATTAATGTCTGGTACGGTTAAACCTCCATGTTTTTTTTTCCTAGTGATTAATGCAAATTTTACTCTCGGCTATTTATTTTGCCATATATATTTTACCATCAACGTTTTTATTATTATAAAGAAACTCTGTGGTATATCTATTGGTAGAATCTGGAATTTATATATGATTTTTGGAAGGATCACCATTTTAAACATATTTATCCTTCCAATCCATAGTATAGGTTGCTGTGCACTCTTCTTTATTTCTATTTTGATCTCATTTAATAATGGGATAAAGTTTGCCAGGTATAATTTCTCTGCCGAAGATGTCAATTTAATTCCTAAGTATGTCAGTTCTCTTCTCACCCACATAAATGGGAATTCCCTTTGTAATGCAAGTTCTTCTTTTTTTTCCTACTCCTATGTTTAGTATTTCTGTTTTAATGGGGTTGATCTTAAAATCCGAAAGTTCGCCATATTTTATTATTTCTCTATTATATTTGGCAGTGTCACCCTTGGTTAGTTACGTACATTAAAATTTTGTCCGCGTATGCCGCAATCTTATGTTCTTCTTCCCCTACTCTCCCTCCTCCTATATCTCCGTTATTCCGCAAGGTCCCTAGGAATGGTTCCATCGATAAAACATATGGATTTACATCATGGGCCATTTTATGGCATGGTACCTCTCCTGGCATGGTACCCTCCCATGCTGAGGACATGTAGTGTAGCCTGGTATGGTTGAGGAGGGAGGGGGGACAAGTGTTTATGCTATGGGCATGAATATGACATTTCTTTTTTTGTTTTTAGGGGGTGGGGGTTTGCATAATATTCGCAGTTTGCAAAATAGTTACCTATATGTGCTGAGTTTTGAATAACAAACATTCCGATATGGGCAAGATAAAAACACTTAACTTTAAGAGAGCTAATTTTTCAAGGATGAGGGCTGCTCTCCAGGACTTAGACTGGGAGGGAATATTGGCATCAATAGACACAGAACAGAAATGGGAATTCCTTAAAGTGACTGTATGTAAACTCACTGCAAAGTATATTCCTATGGGCAATAAGTTTAAAAGGCTAAAAATAAAACCCATGTTGCTCACGGCCAAAGATAAAATGGTTATACATAATAAAAAAGAGCTTTTATAAAATTTAAAAATGAAGGATTGCTATCATCGTTTAAATTTAAAAAATAATATAACAGAATATATAAAAAGGAAATCAAGGATGCAAAAAATCAAAACGAACAACAGATTGCAAAAGATAGTGAACAAACCCCCCAAAATTCTTCAAATATATTAATAGTAAAAAGGTCAAGTCTGAGCATGTAGTCCCTTTACAAAAAAATCTAGAGTGGGTGACTGGGGACAAAGAAGGCAAATTTCTTAAATACTTTCTTCAGCTCTGTGTATACAAAAGGACCATTGGGAAGCTCATGTCCATAATGGGGTGGTAGTGACACAGCCCCAATTGAACCACAATGGTTCAAAAGTGATATGTTTAATTAAAGACCACATAGATGAGTTCTTGCTGGAAATAAATATTTCAAGCAACAGACAGCATGGGTTCTTGAAAGACAGAAGTTGTCAAACAAACCTGATTTCTTTTTATGAGGAGGTAAGAAACCTTGGACAGAGGGGTGGCTGTGGACATGGTATACCTGGATTTTGCAAAAGCGTTTGACACAGTTCCCCACACCCGGCTCATGGGTAAGGTAACGTCTATAAGATTGGAAAGATTGATTTGTAAATGGATAGAAAACTGGCTAAAAGACAGAATTCAGAGTGTAGTGGTTAATGATTCATACTCTGAATGGTCTAAAGTTATCAGTGGTGTACCCCAAGGTTCAGTGCTGGGATCCTTACTTTTTAATATCTTTATAAATGATATAGATTAAAGGAATAAAAGTAACATTTCTGTCTTTACGTCCATTCAGGATGTCTTCAATTTACAAGCCAACCTCATTGCACTTTGCACATTGTCTAAATGGGCAACTAAGTGGCAAATGTGGTCTAATGTTGATAAATGTAAAGTTATGCACTTGGGGGGCTAAGAATATGCATGCATCATACATACTAGGGGGGGGGGTACAACCAACTGGGGGAATCAATGGTGGAGAAGGATCTGGGGGTTATGGTAGATCATAAGCTCAATAATAGCATTGTCAGAATGTTTATACTGAAATAATAACACAGTATTGTATTTATGAAAATATGCAAATCTATGATTTGGGAGATTTACAATTTCCTACCAATACTAAACAAGAAAATTCAAGTTCGTTTATACGTGCTATTTTGAAGACAAGTGACACAAATGATATTGCTTAAAACATATATATTTATTTACTAAAATACAGTGCAAATTACTATCAGGTATAATTTGTGATAAAACAAATAAATGATATACTTCTACATATCAGAGATAAATGGTAATTAATATTCAGATAATATTATTTACATTTCTATGCAAGCTCTATATTACAAGATATATTCACAGTTCAATACTTAAATGATACTTGTATATTTTAAACCTGGTAACTTGTGAATTATCTTTCTGTGTTCTCACGGAAGGTGTAAACAAATTTGTTTACTTTGACACTATGTAATCCTTCTCAAAACAAACAGACCTTCTTCTTACACTCGTAAACGTGCGCAAACAAAATGTAAAGTTGCACACAGTTTGATAATTCAAACAATGCTTACCGGTATGTTAAATTTAGGATGAATCTCTTTTACACATATATCATAATAAAACCATTGTACAAACTTAGTTTTTTAAAGACAGACAAAACTGTATGTCTTTTAATATTTGGAATATAATTATTTCATACTGCAGTTAAAAATAATACAATTCCAATTTGCTCTGCTCTATATATATTTACATGGTTTTAGTTAATGTATATGCAAAACAATTCAATTACCAAAAAGGTAAAACTAAAAGATTTATACTTTACCAGTTCTGTCTGTTTGAGAAGCTTCACGTGCAGGCCCGTCGCTACAGGACAGGCAAAACAAGCAATTGCTTGGGGCCCCCGAGCTGGCTTGGGGCCCCCAATGTCCTGTGAGTGGCTGAGGATGTTCCGAGGATGTCTGAGAGTTAGCCGATCCAATATGATCCTAGCTGTGTCTCTGCAGAAATTGTCCGGCCCCTCCCCCCCCCCTGGCCGACTCTCAGCCAATCAGCATTCAGATGCCTGCTATAACCTGCCCACCTCCTTCCACAGCCCACCAGATTTGATGAAGATATGGATAGCCGGAAGTGGGACTGTACTGTATGGGGGGAGCGCCGGGCAGACGTCTGAACTGTTGTCTGTGCTTTACCACAAGTAAGTAAGCAGTAGCATTGCTTCCTTTTGGCAGTTTTTTTTTCTACAGCTGGAAACACACCTCCAAGTTGTGCCTGCATGTGTCCTCCTCCTTTCTGTCTCTCACTCCCAAGCCTGTCACGATCTGCTCTACACCCAGGCAGCACAGCTGTACACTGTCCTCTACTCTTCGGCTGCTGTCTGGGTGTTCTGTGTATATGAGCTGCTCCCTGGTGCAGTAACAATGTCCTCCGCTGCCCGAGGAGGGGGAGGGGGCTTGCTGATGTTTTTTTGCTGCTGGACAGAGCTATATTCTATGTAGGGGGGTGTTTTATTCAAGGAGGTCTGTACTATTGGAGGAGGGGGTGGTCTGTGGGGGGCACAGCACTCTGTCTTCTGTGGCTGTGCAGAACAATGAGGAGCAGTCTGCGTGCAGAACAATGCGGAGCAGTCTGCGTGCAGAACAATGAGGAGCAGTCTGCGTGCAGAACAATGCGGAGCAGTCTGCGTGCAGAACAATGCGGAGCAGTCTGCATGCAGAACAATGCAGAGCAGTCTGCGTGCAGGGCAATGCGGAGCAATCTGCATGCAGGGCAATGCGGAGCAGTCTGTGTGCAGAACAATGCGGAGCAGTCTGTGTGCAGGGCATTGCGGAGCAGTCTGTGTGCAGGGCATTGCGGAGCAGTCTGTGTGCAGGGCATTGCGGAGCAGTCTGTGTGCAGGGCAATGCGGAGCAGTCTGTGTGCAGGGCAATGCGGAGCAGTCTGTGTGCAGGGCAATGCGGAGCAGTCTGTGTGCAGGGTAATGCGGAGCAGTCTGTGTGCAGGGCAATGCGGAGCAGTCTGTGTGCAGGGAAATGCAGAGCAGTCTGTGTGCAGGGAAATGCGGAGCAGTCTGTGTGCAGAACAGTGCGGAGCAGTCTGTGTGCAGAACAGTGCGGAGCAGTCTGTGTGCAGAACAATGTGGAGAAGTCTGTGTGCAGGGCAATGCGGAGCAGTCTGTCTCTCTGTGGTTGTGCAGAGCAATGTGGAGCGGTCTCTCTATGCATGGCAATGTGTGCCAGTGTGTTGGCATCATCAGTGATTTTGCCATAGGCACAATTTTCACTAGATACGCCTCTGGAAGAAGGGGAGGTGAGAATAGAAAAACATAGGGGGGGGGGTAAAAAGAATGTGAGAATGACCACGGTGATAATGGATCACCAACTCATAATAAATGAATGTGACATACCTGTGTATATATAAGCACAAGTGCATGGTAACACAATAGAAAGTTGTAACAATTGATGCTATATGGTGATAGTAAAAGTCTCTCAGTGACTGTGAATAGAAAGAAGAGAGCTCACTGTCACACTGGCACAGCCGGGTGGATGGAAAGTGATCACAAAATGGTAAAATATGAATAAAAGTAATGTGGGAAGCATAAAGATGCTTTTATTCATATTTTACCATTTTGTGATCACTTTTATTGGCTATATTTTTATAAATAAACCTCATTGGTTGATCTACACCATATGAAGCCCTATTTTATATTTCATGCTATGCTGGGGCACTAGTGATTCATCTTGCCCCACCATCACCCCTTCCATCCACCCGGCTGTTGGTTTTCTGCTTGCTGTGGTTCTGCGCTTTGCGTGCGTGCGGGGGGGCCTCATGTCCATTTTGCTTGGGGCCCCCAAATTCCTTCAAACGGCCCTGTTCACGTGAGGTAATGATGAGTCCCATAAGACTCATCCCAATCTCCCTACATCTTTCCATCTTTCAAGTTCTCTTCCTCCGATCTCTGTCAGATTCAGATGTAGAGCCCCCGACAGAGATCTTCGACAGATCACATTCTTTCAGCTTTTCTTTCTCCCGAGATTTTCCCTGAGCTTTGTGTAACACCTTCTTATCTTACTCCAAAAGTGTGTGTGTGTGTCACAGCTATGTAATTGACGACATCAAATGACGATGTTTTTGTAGGTTACCTTGACAACCAATCTTGAACAATTAACTATTTTCACCACTGGAGGGCAGTCTTGTATAAGGAATGACTTCTTTAAGTCAAAGTTAATTTACGATACCTTGTGATTTAGGCTTCGCAAAACACAATTAATTGTCAAAAACTGTCAACTTGCTCAACCATCTTGGCGGCTGGCCTAAATTTATGAATTGGGAAAAATAAACCCCACGTAATTAACTAAGGGTTTGTTGAATTCCTTGAAACTGAATTCATTGGAATGTAAGTTAAGCAGTTTCTAATGCTTTTAAACTATTATAGGATCTTATACTTGTGACCCTTTTACCATAATAATATATATGTATGAAACGGGTTTATATATGTTAACTACACAGATACATTGTAACCATATTATGAAAGAAACAATATTATTTAAGATATACAATACCATAGGAATTGTGAATAAGCCCTTTGGTTTCGTTATACAAAGACAATACTATGAGCTGATGTCTCCGTCTGTAGAATCTCCTCTTATCTTATTTATTATATTAAAGGGGTTGTAAAGGTAAAATTTTTTTCACCTTAATGCATTTCATGCATTAAGGTGAAAAAACATCCGACAATACCAGCTCCCCCTGGCCCCCTGTTTAGCTTACCTGACCCCTTGAAAGTCCCGCGCTCGCCCCCGACATCCTCTTCGCCGCTCAGCCTGACCGTTGATTGGTTACAGTGGATGGATTGAAAGCAGCGCAGCCATTGGCTCGCGCTGCTGTCAATCACATCCAATGACGCAGCGCGCCGGGGGGCGGGGCTGAGTGATACAGTGAGTGGCTATAGCCGCCGGCTGTATCACAGGAGCGTGCCCGCAATCACTCACCACCATGCGAGCTTGCTCGCATATAGGTGGTGAGTGATTGCGGGGAGGAGCCGAGACAGCGGCCGAGGGACCCCAGAAGACGTGGAGCGGGGCCACTCTGTGCAAAACAAGCTGCACAGCGGAGGTAAGTATAACATGTTTGTTATTTATTTTTTCTTTTTTTCTTTAGTGTTCCTTTAAGTGTCTAAATCTTTTAATTGATGATCTAAGGAGATGACACAGACTGACTCCTTGTGTTCAGACCTTTGAATTTATAACCTTTGGAGTCCGGCATAGATAGACCCACAGTCTCTCTGCAAGACATAAAAACCATTGTCTATTCATGAGCTTTGAACTTAATTTCAACTTTAGAGCCAAAATGGCCTCCTTCATGTCAAATATATATGAATATGAAAGATATGAAAAATTATACAATATGCGACTTTATATGTATATGAGTATAAATTCTTTTAACCCCAAATGTTCTGACAGGATGTAATGGCAAGCTGCGGTTTCCAAAGCGAGCAAAGTCCTTTCTTGTATTAAGAGAGGTATGGACTCCAGAGAGAGAGATATAATTTTGCCCCTGTACAAATCATTAGTAAGACCTCATCTGGAATATGCAGTTCAGTTTTGGGCACCAGTTTTTAAAAAGGATATCGGGGAACTGGAGAAAGTGCAGAGCAGGACAACCAAACTGATAAGAGGCATGGAGGAGCTCAGCTACGAGGAAAGATTAGAGGAACTGAATCTATTCCCTCTTGAGAAGAGGAGATTAAGGGGGGATATGATCAACATGCACAAATACATAAGTGGTCCATATAGTGAACTTAGTGTTGGGTTATTCACTTTAAGGTCATCACAGAGGACAAGGAGGCACTCTTTACGTCTAGAGGAAAAAAGATTTTACTTCCAAATACAGAATGGCTTCTTCACAGTAAGAGCTGTGAAAATGTGGAATAGACTCCCTCCAGAGGTGGTTCTGGCAAGCACTGTAGATTGCTTTAAAAAAGGCCTCAATTCTTTCCTAAATGTATACAATATAATTGGGTACAAACATTTATAGGAAAAGTTGATCCAGGGAAAATCTGATTGCCTCTCGGGGGATCAGGAAAGAATTTCTTCCCCTACTGTAGCAAATCGGAGCATGCTTTGCTGTTTTTTTGCCTTCCTCTGGATCAACTGTGGGTATAGGATTGTGTATATGGGATTGTATTATTATTATTTTTTTGGTTAAACTAGATGGACTTGTGTCTTTTTTCAACCTGACTAACTATGTAACTATGTAACAATACCAATCTGCTAACTTCAGTATCTATCAGGAGGGCTGTGGGGGCCGCGGGGATCTGGAACTTGTCTACCTTGCCTCTTAGTACCCACTAATTCCCCACCAGTCCATACATTTCAGAATAATTGTTTATACTTATTAATGTGAACCTTGCACTAACAAATCTAAGTATTTGTGGCAGGGACTGCACATATGCAAGATGTTTTATTTTTCACCCCATTAAGGTTTCCTCCCAGTGGGGTAATCCACTATAGTAAATAGTTGTAATGTACAGTTGTGCTCATAAGTTTACATACCCTGGCAGAATTTATGATTTCTTGGCCATTTTTCAGAGAATATGAATGATAACACAAAAACTTTTCTTTCACTCCTGGTTAGTGTTTGGCTGAAGCCATTTATTATTAATCAACTGTGTTTACTCTTTTCAAATCATAATGACAACAGAAACTACCTAAATGACCCTGATTAAAAGTTTACATACTCTACATACACACACAGCCACTAAAGTGAGTACACCCCTAAGTGAAAATGTCCAAATTGGGCCCAAAGTGTCAATATTTTGTGTGGCCACCATTATTTTCCAGCACTGCCTTAACCCTCTTGGGCATGGAGTTCACCAGAGCTTCACAGTTTGCCACTGGAGCCTCTTCCACTCCTCCATGCCGACATCGTGGAGCTGGTAGATGTTGCTGACCTTGCGCTCCTCCGCCATTTGAGGATACCCCACAGCTACTCAATAGGGTTTAGGTCTGAAGACAAGCTTGGCCAGTCCATCACCTTTATCCTCAGCTTCTTTAGCAAGGCAATGGTCCTCTTGGAGGTGTGTTTGGGGTCGTTATCATGTTGGAATACTGCCCTGCGGCCCAGTCTCCAAAGGGAGGGGATCATGCTCTGCTTCAGTATGTCACAGTACATGTTGGCATTCATGGTTCCCTCAATGAACTGTAGCTCCCCGGTGCCAGCAACACTCATGCAGCCCCAGACCATGACACTCCCACCACCATGCTTGACTGTAGGCAAGACACACTTGTCTTTTTACTCCTCACCTGGTTGCCACACACTCGCTTGGCACCATCTGAGCCAAATAAGTTTATCTTGGTCTCATCAGACCACAGGGCATGGTTCCAGTAATCCATGTCCTTAGTTTGCTTGTCTTCAGCAAACTGTTTGTGGTTTTTTTTGTGCATCATCTTTAGAAGAGGCTTCCTTCTGAGACAACAGCCATGCAGACCAATTTAATGCAGTGTGCGGCGTATGGTCTGAGCACTGACAGGCTGACCCCCCCACCCTTTCAACCTCTGCAGCAATGCTGGCAGCACTCATACATCTATTTCCCAAAGACAATCTCTGGATATGACACTGAGCACGTGCACTCAATTTCTTTGACCATGGCGAGGACTGTTCTGAGTGGAACCTGTCCTGTTAACCTTCCTAGCGGTATTCTCGAGTCTGGCTCGGGGTTAAATTTCAGCACCAAAAGCGGTAACCCTGAGCCAGACTCGGGCTGCATCGCAGTGATCCAGGCAGAGTTACTTACCTTGTCCCCTGGATCCTGCGATGCCTCCCCGCTGTGTGATCGAGCTGTCATCTCGCTCGATTCACACACTTCCGAGTGCCGCCGAGCTCCGTTCCCTGCGACGTTACGACGCATGGGGACGGAGATCGGCGCCAAATTCAAAAAAGTTAAAACACAGTATACATACAGTACACTGTAATCTTACAGATTACAGTACTGTATGTAATAATTACACACCCCCATTGTCCCTAGTGGTCTGCCCAGTGTCCTGCATGCACTTTTATATTATAAAAACTTTTTTTTCTGCCTAGAAACTGGAGATTGTCCATAGCAACCAAAAAGTGTCCCTTTATGTCAAAAGTGGTTTTAGAACAGCTAAAAAACAGCGATAATAAATTAGAATCACTCGCAGAATTAAGCGATAGCGATTTGTGGGGAAATTCGTCATCAAACACTGAAAAACACTTTTATTATTATTATTATATTATTTGTTATAATTATTTTATAGTTATTTATTTTATTATAATGTATAATTTTATTTTTTGAACTTTATCATACCCGGGATGTCTACTAGACTCTGGTTTGGACAGATTTAAGTGAGTTATTCCTAAGAATTACAGGCCTGCAATATAAAACGCCAAATTTCCATGCAGAATAATGGTACCGCTTTCAGCACCTAAAATCTGACAGAATCATACCGCCAGGGAGGTTAAACCGCTGTATGGTCTTGGCCACCATGCTGCAGCTCAGTTTCTGGGTCTTGGCAATGTTCTTATAGCCTAGGCCATCTTTATGTAGAGCAACAATTCTTTTTTTCAGATCCTCAGAGATCTTTTTCAGATCCTTTGCCATGAGGTGCCATGTTGAACTTCCAGTGACCAGTATGAGAGAGTGAGAGTGATAACACCAAATTTAACACGCCTGCTCCCCATTCACACCTGAGACCTCGTAACACTAACGAGTCACATGACACCGGGGAAGGAAAATGGCTAATTGGGCCCAATTTGGACATTTTCCCTTAGAGGTGTACTCACTTTTGTTGCCAGCGGTTTAGATATTAATGGCTGTGTGTTGAATTATTTTGAGGGGACAGCAAATTTACACTGTTATACAAGCTGTACACTCACTACTTTACATTGTAGCAAAGTGTAATTTCTTTGGTGTTGTCACATGAAAAGATATAATAAAATATTTACAAAAATGTGAGGGGTGTACTCACTTTTGTGAGATACTGTATATGTCTTGCTTCATATCTGTGTATAATAGTGATTTAATAAATGTAATTAGGGTTTATAATAGAGTTAAACTAGTGCGCTACTATATAGGCATGTAGCAACAGCGATTAAAGGGTTAAGCAGCTTGCAATTATTACTGAAACAATGACGATTTAGTGTGGCTGCTGAAGAGTAAAGAGCGGCAATTGGCATACAGAAGGGTATATATGGCGATGAGTAGAGTACGATAGCGCCACTCCTGATGATGTCACCTCAACGAGACGCATTGGGAAGAGATTCGTCATGTCTGGTTACCTCATTTCTGGTCCATGGCATGCAGGAACATCCTGGACACATGTATATGCCTGTTAGCTTGTGGTTTGAGTAAATATCAAGTGATTTGTGCGGAAGGTGCATTGATGCGCTACACCAATATCACGTTTCATTTTTGTTATTTATACTCCTGACACAGGGGTTATAAAGTAGGTATGTTAGCAGCTGCATTAAGGTCACCTAATTTACCATAGCACGGTAACCTAAGAGGTACTGAGTAAGGGAGTCGCTGAGTCTCCTAATTGCAAGGCCACAGGTAAAGCTGGACTCCGGTCCAAAAGTTCTAAGTCATATAGTGATGTATTACTCCCTGAGAAATTGGCAGTCCTCAATGAGGCACTTGAATCATCCATGCTCCCAGCCTCCATGAACGATGCTAGTATAATAGTCCTCCCGAAGTACGCATTTAATGGGTATACTGTACTCTGGCAGAAGCTTTCCGCTATAGTATTTGATACTTTTGGAAAGCAGTAGAAGTATGAAGAAACAATTTTAGTGCCTTGTACATTACTCTGCAAGATTAACCACCTCCCTACTGTGCACGAAAACCCCCTTCCTGCCCAAGCCATTTTTCAGCTTTCAGCGCTGTCACAATTTGAATGACAATTGCGCGGTCGTGCGACGTGGCTCCCAAACGAAATTTGCGTCCTTTTTTTCCCACAAATAGAGCTTTCTTTTGGTGGCATTTGATCACCTCTGCGGGTTTTATTTTTTGCGCTATAAACAAAAGAAGAGCGTCCAGTTTGGAAAAAAAACACAATTTTTTACTTTTTGCTATAATAAATACCCATTTTTTTTTTCAATTAAAATTTTCCTCAGTTTAGGCCAATACGTATTCTTCTACATATTTTAGATGAAAAAAAATCGCAATAAGCGCGTATTGATTGGTTTGCGCAAAAGTTATAGCGTCTACAAAATAGGGGATAGATTTATAGCATTTTTTTTTATTAGTAATGGCGGCGATCTGCGATTTTTATTGTGACTGCGATATTGCGGCGGACACATCGGACACTTTTGACACATTTTTGGGACCATTCACATTCATATAGCGATCCCTGCTATAAAAATGCATAGATTACTGTATAAATGTGACTGGCAGGGAAGGGGTTAACCACTAGGGGGCGGGAAGGGGTTAAATATGTTCCCTCAATGTGTTCTAACTGTGGGGGGAGGTGACTGACTGGGGGAGGTGACCGATGGTTGTCCCTATGTACAAGGGACACACCATCAGTCTCCTCTCCCTCACAGGACGTGAATCTGTGTGTTTACACACACAGATCCACTTTCCTGCTTGTTTCCCGGGCAATCGCGGGTGCCCAGCGGCAATCGCGGCAATCGCGGCCGCCGGGCACGCGCATCGGGTCCTTGGGAACGCGCCCCCTAGCTCGTTTTAAAGGCAGGACGTCATATGACGTCCTGTCAGAACGAGAGTGTCCTCCGCCCGCCGTCAATTGACGGTGGGCGGGGGACAAGTGGTTAAACAGTTGTTGCTATTGCTTCCTATTATTACTGCCCAATTGTACTTTTGAAAAACTGCTGATGGAAGTCTTCACAGACTTTGAATGAATATTTTTTTGTATTGTAAGATTGAAAAGTCATAAAAAAAGAGTATTTGGAAAAAAATGAAATAAAACATTTATTAAAAATGTGTTTATAGTACGGAACATAAAGAATTAAGAATCATACTATACTGACCGGTAAAGCCAATGTTCATAAAAAGGCTGTTGTGTTATCAACTGGTTGCAATCCAGCTAAACTGGGTTATGGTCAGAAAGACCCAACTTGGCCAGTGTTAGAAGCAGATGGTCTAAGCTCATTAAACTCTTCACCTGTACAGCATGTACTTACTGTAAAAAAAGATAGTTCATTCTGTCATGTTGAATTCATATTTGTCAGAATATTATTTGTTCATTTCATGCAAATATGAATATGTGGATAAGACTTTTTAAAGACTGATAAAATATCAGTACCTCCTTTGTTCAGGTGATATGGATGTGTAAAGTCTGAAAAGGTTAAAATCACTGAAAGAGAAAATATGATGATATGGTTAAGAAACTGCCAAATACAAGGATCTGACAGCTAAAATGGTCATTGCTAAGACTTATTCTTCAAAATCAGTCATTAGTAGTTTCCGTATCACAATAATATTCTTATTCTTATTCATTAGGCAATACAAAATTATAATATTATGTAAAATATATACTGTTAGTACATAGTAAATATAAAAAGTTCACTAAACAAATATCCCTTGGCCATTGTTCCCCACAGGGGCCCCTTCTGAGTGCTTCTTCTCATCCTGTTCACATAATATAAAACATATGACTGTGCTTATGTACCAAATATTAGTAATAATTATCATCATCATATCGATTTGTTTGAAAATGTGTGCAATAATAACCCTTTTTTCGTCTTGCACCATATTTCAACTATTTTCTGGCTTTGCACTGGAAATATATATTATAAAGTGGTTACATAGTTACATAATTAGTAAGGTGAAAAAAGACACAAATCCATCTAGTTCAACCAATAGAAAAAAAAGAAAAATAGGCTAAAAAAAAACCTGCATATACACTATCCTAAGCCCACAGTTGATTCAAAAGGAAGGTAAAAAATAAAATAAAAAAACAATGAAGCATCATCCAATTTGCTCCAGCGGGGGAAAAAAATCCTGCCTGATTCCCCAGAACACAATTGGATATTCCCAGGGTCAATTACCCCTGGTGTTAATAACTATAAATTGTAGTATCCAGTTATATTTCATGCATTTAGGAATGCATCCAGCTCTTTTTTAAAACAATCTATTGAGCTGGTCAGAACTAGTTCTTGAGGGGGTCTAATCCACATTTTCAGCTCTTAGGCCACTTTTACACTGAGGCATTTTACAAGCGTTTTTGCGCTAAAAATAGCGCCTGAAAAGCGCCTGTAAACTGCCTCTTCTGTCGCACCAGTGTGAAAGCCCGAGTGCTGAGAGGAAAAAAAGTCTGGCAAGCAGCATCTTTGGGGTGGTTTAGGAGTGCTGTATACAGCGCTCCTAACCTGCCCCTGCTATTGAAATCAATGGCCAGCGCTGCTGAAGTGCGTGGAAAGCGATTCGTCAGCTGCGCTTTGCGGGCACTTTTAACCCTTTTTTGGCCGTTAGAGAGAAAAAAAAATATATAACCAGCTTGTCACTCCAAGCATGTTGACTAGTATATACTTAGCAAGGCAATGCCAAGTAGACATTAGAGATATCCCGAACTATTAGCCGGCGAATAGTTCCCTGGCGAACATAGCTTGTGCGCGTTCGCCGCGGCGGGCGAACATATGCGATGTTCGGTCCGCCCCCTATTAGTCATCATTGAGCAAACTTTGACTCTGTACCTCACAGTCGGCAGACATATTCCAGCCAATCAGCAGCACACCCTCCCTCCCAGACCCTCCCACCTCCTGGACAGCATCCATTTTATATTCATTCAGAAGCTGCAGTCTTAGTGAGAGGAGAGACAGTGTAGCTGCTGCTTATTTAATAGGGAAATCTATAGCTAGGCCAGTGTATTCAGTGTCCACTCCAGTCCTGAAAGACTCATCTGATCTCTGCTGTAAGGACAGCGTCCTGACAGCACCCCAAAAAGCACTTTTTAGGGCTAGTACATCAGTCTGCTTTTTTTTTTTTCCTCTGTAATCTAATTGCAGTTGCCTGCCAGCGTGTGTGTATTCAGTGTCCACTCCAGTCCTGAAAGACTCATCTAATCTCTGCTGTAAGGACAGCGTCCTGACAGCACCCCAAAAAGCCCTTTTTAAGGCTAGTACATCAGTCTGCTTTTTTTTTTCCTCTGTAATCTAATTGCAGTTGCCTGCCAGCGTGTGTGTATTCAGTGTCCACTCCAGTCCTGAAAGACTCATCTGATCTCTGCTGTAAGGACAGCATCCTGACAGCACCCCAAAAAGCACTTTTTAGGGCTAGTACATCAGTCTGCATTTTTTTTCCCCTCTGTAATCTAATTGCAGTTGCCTGTCAGCGTTTGTGTGTATTCAGTGTCGACTCCAGTGCTGAAAGACTCATCTGATCTCTGCTGTAAGGACAGCATCCTGACAGCACCCCAAAAAGCACTTTTTAGGGCTAGTACATCAGTCTGCATTTTTTTTCCCTCTGTAATCTAATTGCAGTTGCCTGTCAGCGTTTGTGTGTATTCAGTGTCCACTCCAGTCCTGAAAGACTCATCTGATCTCTGCTGTAAGGACAGCGTCCTGACAGCACCCCAAAAAGCACTTTTTAGGGCTAGTACATCAGTCTGCTTTTTTTTTTTCCCCTCTGTAATCTAATTGCAGTTGCCTGCCAGTGTGTGTGTATTCAGTGTCGACTCCAGTCCTGAAAGACTCATCTGATCTCTGCTGTAAGGACAGCGTCCTGACAGCACCCCAAAAAGCCCTTTTTAGGGCTAGTACATCAGTCTGCTTTTTTTTTTCCTCTGTAATCTAATTGCAGTTGCCTGCCAGCGTGTGTGTGTATTCAGTGTCCACTCCAGTCCTGAAAGACTCATCTGATCTCTGCTGTAAGGACAGCGTCCTGACAGCACCCCAAAAAGCACTTTTTAGGGCTAGTACATCAGTCTGCTTTTTTTTTTCCCCTCTGTAATCTAATTGCAGTTGCCTGCCAGTGTGTGTGTATTCAGTGTCGACTCCAGTCCTGAAAGACTCATCTGATCTCTGCTGTAAGGACAGCGTCCTGACAGCACCCCAAAAAGCCCTTTTTAGGGCTAGTACATCAGTCTGCTTTTTTTTTTCCTCTGTAATCTAATTGCAGTTGCCTGCCAGCGTGTGTGTGTATTCAGTGTCCACTCCAGTCCTGAAAGACTCATCTGATCTCTGCTGTAAGAACAGCGTCCTGACAGCACCCCAAAAAGCCCTTTTTAGGGCTAGTACATCAGTCTGCTTTTTTTTTTTTCCTCTGTAATCTAATTGCAGTTGCCTGCCACCGTGTGTGTATTCAGTGTCCACTCCAGTCCTGAAAGACTCATCTGATCTCTGCTGTAAGGACAGCATCCCAAAAAGCACTTTTTAGGGCTAGTACATCAGTCTGCTTTTCTTTTTTTCCCTCTGTAATCTAATTGCAGTTGCCTGCCAGCGTGTGTGTATTCTGTGTCCACTCCAGTCCTGAAAGACTCATCTGATCTCTGCTGTAAGGACAGCGTCCTGGCAGCACCCCAAAAAGCCCTTTTTAGGGCTAGTACATCAGTCTGCTTTTTTTTTCCCTCTGTAATCTAATTGCAGTTGCCTGCCAGCGTGTGTGTATTCAGTGTTCACTCCAGTCCTGAAAGACTCATCTGATCTCTGCTGTAAGGACAGCATCCTGACAGCACCCCAAAAAGCACTTTTTAGGGCTAGTACATCAGTCTGCATTTTTTTTCCCCTCTGTAATCTAATTGCAGTTGCCTGTCAGCGTTTGTGTGTATTCAGTGTCCACTCCAGTCCTGAAAGACTCATCTGATCTCTGCTGTAAGGACAGCACCCTGACAGCACCCCAAAAAGCACTTTTTAGGGCTAGTACATCAGTCTGCATTTTTTTTCCCTTTGTAATCTAATTGCAGTTGCCTGTCAGCGTTTGTGTGTATTCAGTGTCCACTCCAGTCCTGAAAGACTCATCTGATCTCTGCTGTAAGGACAGCATCCTGACAGCACCCCAAAAAGCACTTTTTAGGGCTAGTACATCAGTCTGCTTTTTTTTTTTCCCTCTGTAATCTAATTGCAGTTACCTGCCAGCGTGTGTGTATTCAGTGTCGACTCCAGTCCTGAAAGACTCATCTGATCTCTGCTGTAAGGACAGCGTCCTGACAGCACCCCAAAAAGCCCGTTTTAGGGCTAGTACATCAGTCTGCTTTTTTTTTCCTCTGTAATCTAATTGCAGTTGCCTGCCAGCGTGTGTGTGTATTCAGTGTCCACTCCAGTCCTGAAAGAATCATCTGATCTCTGCTGTAAGAACAGCGTCCTGACAGCACCCCAAAAAGCCCTTTTTAGGGCTAGTACATCAGTCTGCTTTTTTTTTCCCTCTGTAATCTAATTGCAGTTGCCTGCCACCGTGTGTGTATTCAGTGTCCACTCCAGTCCTGAAAGACTCATCTGATCTCTGCTGTAAGGACAGCATCCCAAAAAGCACTTTTTAGGGCTAGTACATCAGTCTGCTTTTCTTTTTTTCCCTCTGTAATCTAATTGGAGTTGCCTGCCAGCGTGTGTGTATTCTGTGTCCACTCCAGTCCTGAAAGACTCATATGATCTCTGCTGTAAGGACAGCGTCCTGACAGCACCCCAAAAAGCCCTTTTTAGGGCTAGTACATCAGTCTGCTTTTTTTTTTTACCTCTGTATTCTAATTGCAGTTGCCTGCCAGCGTGTGTGTATTCAGTGTCCACTTCAGTCCTGAAAGACTCATCTGATCTCTGCTGTCAGGACAGCGTCCTGACAGCACCCCAAAAAGCCCTTTTTAGGGCTAGTACATCAGTTTGCTTCTTTTTTTTTCCTCTGTAATCTAATTGCAGTTGCCTGCCAGCGTGTGTGTATTCAGTGTCCACTCCAGTCCTGAAAGACTCATATGATCTCTCCTGTAAGGACAGCGTCCTGACAGCACCGCAAAAAGCCCTTTTTAGGGCTAGTACATCAGTCTGCTTTTTTTTTTTTCCTCTGTAATCTAATTGCAGTTGCCTGCCAGCCTGTGTGTATCCAGTGTCCACTCCAGTCCTGAAAGACTCATATGAACTCTGCTGTAAGGACAGCGTCCTGACAGCACCCCAAAAAGCCCTTTTTAGGGCTAGTACATCAGTCTGCTTTTTTTTCCTCTGTAATCTAATTGCAGTTGCCTGCCAGCATGTGTGCATTCAGTGTCCAGTAGATTACATTTTAAAAAATGTCAGCGTGTGTGTCTACAGCGCGCATTAGTAGCTTGCACGCATAGTACAACTAAACTAATCTAAAAAAATGACAGGCAGAGGCAGGCCACCCCGCAGGGGCCGTCGTGGTCGTGGTGCTGTGATTCCCTTTGGCCCTAGAATAAGGCCCAGTGTTCAGAGGCCACGTACCCTGAACTCAAAAAGTTCTGAGGACATAGTTGACTGGCTAACACAGGACACCCAATCTTCTACAGCTTCCGCTCGGAACCTTGACGCACCATCCTCCTCCAGCTCAGCTTCGGGCACCTCTCAAGTTACCACTCGCCCCCCTGCCGCCACCACCAACACTAGCACCACAGCTGCTTCACTTGATCTGTCAGAGGAGTTATTTAAACATGAGTTGGAAGAAATGACTGATGCTCAACCATTATTGCCAGAGGATGTAGATAAAAGGGATATGTCTCAGTCAGGCAGCATTACACACATGGACGTACGGTGTGATGATGATGATGTTGTACCCGCTGCTGCTTCCTTTGCTGAGTTGTCAGATACAAGTGAAGCGGTTGATGATGATGATGTGCCCGTGGATGTCACGTGGGTGCCCGCTCGAAGAGAAGAAGAACAGGGGGAAAGTTCAGATGGGGAGAGAGAGAGGAGGAGGAGACGAGTTGGAAGCAGGGGTAGGTCGTCGCAAGGAGCTAGTGGCACAGTCAGACAGCATGTATCGGCACACAGGGTCAGCCAGACAGCACGCCAATCAACACATGCTGTTGCCACCACCAGAATGCCGTCATTGCCAAGCTCAGCAGTGTGGCATTTTTTTTGTGTGTCTGCCTCTGATAACAGCGATACCATTTGCAACCTGTGCCAAAAGAAACTGAGTCGTGGGAAATCCAACACGCACCTAGGTACAACTGCTTTGCGAAGGCACATGATCGCACATCACAAACGCCTATGGGATCAACACATGATGACGAGTACAAGCAGCACACAAGCTCAAAGCCACCATCCTCCTCCTGGTCCAGCATCTTCAGCCACGTCAACCACTGCTGTCCTCCTTGCCCCCTCTCAACCATCCGCCACTCCGTCTCTCACCTTGAGCAGTTCCTGCTCATCTGCCCACAGTCAGGTGTCTGTCAAGGACATGTTTGAGCGTAAGAAGCCAATGTCACAGAGTCACCCCCTTGCCCGGCGTCTGACAGCTGGCTTGTCGGAACTCTTAGCCTGCCAGCTTTTACCATACAAGCTGGTGGAGTCTGAGGCCTTCAAAAAATTTGTAGCTATTGGGACACCGCAGTGGAAGGTACCCGGCCAAAATTTCTTTTCACAAAAGGCAATCCCCAACCTGTACTCTATTGTGCAAAAGGAAGTCATGGCATGTCTGGCACACAGTGTTGGGGCAAGGGTCCATCTGACCACTGATACCTGGTCTGCAAAGCACGGTCAGGGCAGGTATATCACCTACACTGCGCATTGGGTAAACCTGCTGACGGCTGCCAAGCATGTAATGCGTGGCTCTGCAGAGGAGTTGGTGGTGACACCGCCACGACTTGCAGGCAGGCCTGCTGCCACCTCCTCTACTCCTCCTACTCCATCCTCTTCGATAACCTCCTCTGCTGAGTCCTCTTCTGCTGCTGCATCTTGCTCCACATCAACTGCACCCCCCCCCAGCTCCCCAGGGGCTATTCCACATCCCGGATATGACAGTGTCACGCCGTCTTGGGGTTGACTTGCCTGAAAGCAGAGAGTCAAACCAGACCAGCACTCCTGTCCGCCCTGAACGCACAGGTGGATCAGTGGCTGACTCCGCACCAACTGGGGATCTGCAAAGTGGTGTGTGACAACAGAAGTAATTTGTTGGCGGCATTGAATTTGGGCAAGTTGACACATGTGCCGTGCATGGCACTTGTGTTGAATCTGATTGTACAATGCTTTGTGCATAAGTACCCAGACTCACAGGACGTCCTCAAGCAGGCCAGGAAGGTGTGTGGCCATTTCAGGCATTCCTACACGGCCATGGCGCACTTTTCAGATATCCAGCGGCGAAACAACATGCCAGTGAGGCGCTTGATTTGCGACAGCCCGTCACGTTGGAATTCAACACTCCTAATGTTCAACCGCCTGCTCCAACAAGAAAAAGGCGTCAACGAGTATTTGTATGACCGGGGTGCTAGGACAGCCTCTGCGCAGCTGGGAATTTTTTTGCCACGTTATTGGACGCTCATGCGCAATGCCTGTAGGCTCATGCGTCCTTTTGAGGAGGTGACAAACCTAGTCAGTCGCACTGAAGGCACCATCAGTGACATAATCCCATTTGTTTTCTTCCTGGAGCGTGCCCTGCGAAGAGTGCTGGATCAGGCCGTAGTTGAGCGTGAAGAGGAAGAGGAAGAGTTGTGGTCACCATCACCACCAGAAACAGCCTTATCAGCATCACTTGCTGGACCTGCGGCAACGCTGGAAGAGGAGTCTGAGGAAGAGGAGTCAGAGGAGGAATGTGGCTTTGAGGAGGAGGAGGAAGACCAACCACAGCAGGCATCCCAGGGTGCTCGTTGTCACCTATCTGGTACCCGTGGTGTTGTACGTGGCTGGGGGGAAGAACAGACCTTCAGTGAGATCAGTGAGGACGAGGAACGGGACATGAGTAGCTCGGCATCCAACCTTGTGCAAATGGGGTCTTTCATGCTGTCGTGCCTGTTGAGGGACCCTTGTATAAAAAGGCTGAAGGAGAACGACCTGTACTGGGTGGCCACGCTACTAGACCCTCGGTATAAGCAGAAAGTGCCTGAAATGTTACCGAATTACCGGAAGTCGGAAAGGATGCAGCAGTTCCAAAATAAATTAAAAAGTATGCTTTACACAGCGTATAAGGGTGATGTCACAGCACAACGGGAATCTAACAGGGGAAGAGGTGAAAGTAATCCTCCTCCTACAATGACCACGCCGGCAAAGACAGGACGCGTTGTTGATGGAGGACATGCGGAGCTACGCATCGCCACAGCCCTTCGGGGTCCACCCTCAGAGAACGACTCGACCGACAGGTAGCAGACTACCTCGCCTTAACTGCAGATATCGACACTCTGAGGAGCGATGAACCCCTTGACTACTGGGTGTGCAGGCTTGACCTGTGGCCTGAGCTATCCCAATTTGCGATAGAACTTCTGGCCTGCCCCGCTTCAAGTGTCCTTTCAGAAAGGACCTTCAGTGCAGCAGGAGGTATTGTCACTGAGAAGAGAAGTCGCCTAGGTCAAAAAAGTCTAGATTACCTCACCTTTATTAAGATGAATGTGGCGTGGATCCCGAAGGGACTGACAGTGGGCGATACATTTGACTAAAAAAGGCCTGATGAGTAGTGATGAGCCGAACACCCCCGGGTTCGGTTCGCACCAGAACCCGCGAACGGACCGAAAGTTCGCACGAACATTAGAACCCTATTAAATACAATGGATGCGAACGTTCGGATTCTAAAGTGCTAATTATAACGACTATTATCCATGTTATTGTCCTAAACAGAGTTTGGGAACCCGGGTTCTGCACCAGGGGACATGTATCAATGCAAAAAGAAGTTTTAAAAACGGACGTCTTCCGGGAGCAGTCATTTTAATGATGCATAAAGTGAAAAAAAAAAAGTCAAATATTCCTTTAAATATTGTACCTGGGGGGTGTCTAAAGTATGCCTGTGAAGTGCCACGTGTTTCCCGTGTTTAGAACTGTCCCTGCACAAAATTAAATTGCTAAAGAAAAAAAAAGCCATTTAAAACTGCTTGCGGCTTTAATGTAATGTCTGGTCCCGGTAATATGGATGAAAATCTTTAAGAAAAATGGCATAGCTACCCCATCAACCCCCCCCCCCTACCCCAGCACAACACTGTAAGGCCTGACAGTTACTCTTGGTGGGCGCAGCAATGGGCCCTGCTGTGAATTATTAGATCAATAATTATAATTGCATGCCCCTGTTGAACAGGGGCTGAAAAATTGGGCCTTTGGTGGTGGTGGTGGTGGTGGTGGTGGTGTTGACACAACACTGTAAGGCCTGACAGTTACTCTTGGTGGGCGCAGCAATGGGCCCTGCTGTGAATTATTAGATCAATAATTATAATTGCATGCCCCTGTTAAACAGGGGCTGAAAAATTTGGCCTTTGGTGGTGGTGGTGGTGGTGGTGGTGGTGTTGACACAACACTGTAAGGCCTGACAGTTACTCTTGGTGGGCGCAGCAATGGGCCCTGCTGTGAATTATTAGATCAATAATTATAATTGCATGCCCCTGTTGAACAGGGGCTGAAAAATTTGGCCTTTGGTGGTGGTGGTGGTGGTGGAGGTGGTGGTGGTGGTGTTGACACAACACTGTAAGGCCTGACAGTTACTCTTGGTGGGCGCAGCAATGGGCCCTGCTGTGAATTATTAGATCAATAATTATAATTGCATGCCCCTGTTGAACAGGGGCTGAAAAATTTGGCCTTTGGTGGTGGTGTTGACACAACACTGTAAGGCCTGACAGTTACTCTTGGTGGGCGCAGCAATGGGCCCTGCTGTGAATTATTAGATCAATAATTATAATTGCATGCCCCTGTTGAACAGGGGCTTAAAAATTGGGCCTTTGGTGGTGGTGGTGGTGGTGGTGGTGTTGACACAACACTGTAAGGCCTGACAGTTACTCTTGGTGGGCGCAGCAATGGGCCCTGCTGTGAATTATTAGATCAATAATTATAATTGCATGCCCCTGTTGAACAGGGGCTGAAAAATTGGGCCTTAGGCACTGGTGGCACAACACTGCAACCCCTCACAGATACTGTACTTGGAGCACAGCAATGAGGCCTGTTGCAAA
This sequence comes from Rana muscosa, assembly GCA_029206835.1. NCBI lineage: Eukaryota > Metazoa > Chordata > Amphibia > Anura > Ranidae > Rana > Rana muscosa. The sequence continues at coordinate 165,662,994 of CM055120.1, forward strand.
GTATTGCATCAAAAATTGTAATTACACGGCCCTGTTAAACAGGGGCTGAAAAATTGGGCCTTAGCCACTGGTGGCGGCACCCATAAACCAAAATGATCTTCCAAGCTATCATCATTAATCGGATCATTGAGGAGGAGGAGGAGGATAGCTAGTCAACATAACAGCACAGGAACTCAGCATCAGCATCAGTCTTGAAGGGATGTGACATTTTAAAATCAATTAGTCTGTTATATCAGCATCAGGTGTGTGGTAGCTGGTGGTGATCCAAGACTGGTTCATCTTGATGAAAGTCAGTCGATCAACCGAGTCGGTGGACAGGCGCACCCTGTGATCCGTGACAAATCCTCCAGCAGCACTGAATGTGCATTCTGAAAGAACGCTGGATGCAGGACAGGCCAGTAGCTCAGTTGCATACTGTGCAAGCTCTGGCCAGTGATCCATCCTCAAAACCCAGTAAGCCAGAGGATTTTCGGTGGGGAAGGTGTCCAAGTCTGACCTTGCCCCTAGGTATTCCTGCACTATGTATATCAGACGCTGGCGATGGTTGCTGGAATTGATCATACTTTGGGGCTGCGGACTAAAGAATTGTCTGAACGCATCGGTCAGACGGCCACCTTCCCCACCGCTCCTTCTTTGACTGCCCGAAGCCTCAGCAACTCGTTGTCCAGGACCAGGAGTTTCTAACCTCCCAGTCTCTGGGAACGCGTTGCACAGACCTTTCTGCAAGGCCTCCCGGAGTTGTCTCATCCTCTGCTCCCTCTGCGACGGTAACATAAGGTCCGCAACCTTACCCTTGTACCGTGGATCAAGGAGAGTGGCCAGCCAGTAATGGTCCCTCTCCTTGATCCGAAGAATACAAGGATCCTTCCGCAGACTTTGCAGGATCAGGGAGGCCATGCAGCGTAGGTTAGCTGAGGCATTCAGTCCGGAGTCCTCTGGGTCACTAAGGACGACATGATCCGCAGCCACCTCCTCCCAGCCACGTACAAGTCCACTGGTTTCTTGGGACTGTAAATCATCCCTAAAAGACTGCTGCTGATGATGCTGAGTGCCAGCCTCCACCTCCATGCTGACACAATCCTCCTCCTCCTCCTCCTCCTCCTCTTCCTGTGCGATGGGTGGGACAGAAGGAACACTGTCAGGGTAAAGGGGGCCTTGAGAGGCAAGGAAGTCCTCCTCTTCCTGCCTCTGTTCTGCCTCAAGTGCCCTGTCCATTATTCCACGCAGCGTGTGCTCCAACAGGTGGACAAGAGGTACAGTGTCACTGATGCATGCACTGTCACTGCTCACCATCCTCGTGGCCTCCTCAAATGGTGCCAGGACAGTGCATGCATCCCTGATCATGCCCCACTGGCGTGGTGAAAAAAACCCGAGCTCCCCTGACCCTGTCCTGGTGCCGTAGTCGCACAGGTACTCATTGATGGCCCTCTGCTGCGTGTGCAGCCGCTGCAGCATGGCCAACGTTGAGTTCCACCTGGTGGGCATGTCACATATAAGGCGGTTCTTGGGCAGGTTCAACTCCTTTTGCAGCTCAGCCAGGCAAGCACTGGCATTATAAGATCTGCGGAAATGAACACAGACTTTCCTGGCCTGCCTCAGGACATCCTGTAAGCCCGGGTACCTGCCCAAGAACCGCTGCACCACCAGGTTAAGGACGTGAGCCATACAGGGCACATGGGTCAGTTGTCCCTGTCGGAGGGCGGAGAGGAGGTTGGTGCCATTGTCGCAAACCACCATTCCTGGCTTAAGCTGGCGTGGCATCAACCACCTCTCGGCCTGCCCCTGCAGAGCAGACAGGACCTCTGCCCCAGTGTGGCTCCTGTCCCCCAAACACACCAGCGCAAGCACGGCATGGCATCTTTTTGCCTGCGTACTTGCGTAGCCCCTTGAACGCCTACGGAGCACCGCTGGTTCCGAGGACAAACCACAGGAAGAGGCCATGGAGGAAGAAGAAGAGGAGGGGGTGGAGGAGAGAGGTGTGTCACAACCAGTAGTAGCATTTTGGGGGCGTGGCGGTGGAACAACCTCCAACACTACTGCACCTTGTCCTGCATCCTTCCCAGCTGCCAAAAGAGTGACCCAATGGGCCGTGAAAGAAAGGTAACGTCCCTGTCCATGCCTGCTGGACCATGAGTCAGCGGTAATATGCACCTTACCGCTGACCGCCCTGTCCAGCGAGGCCAAGACATTGCCTTCCACATGCCTGTAGAGAGCCGGAATCGCCTTCCGTGCGAAAAAGTGGCGTTTGGGAACCTGCCACTGAGGAACCGCACATTGCACAAACTCACGGAAGGGGGCCGAGTCTACCAACTGAAAAGGCAGCAGTTGAAGCGCTAGCAATTTAGCCAAGCTAGCATTCAACCGCTGGGCATGTGGATGGCTGGGAGTGAACTTCTTTCGACGGTCCAGCAGCTGGGGCAGGGAAATTTGCCTGCTAGAATCGGACGTTGGTGTACTGCTAGCAGAGTGCCCGCAAGTACTTGCCTGTGACACACCTAATTCTACACCTTCATTCCTCTCAGAGCAGGTTTCAGAGAGGAGTGAAGGTATAGTGGGGTTGGAGATCCCAGCTGATGCGGTGCAAGAAGAGGTCAGCTTTGTTCTTTGGTGTGGGTCTTTAAGGTAGGCTTGCCAACGAGCTGCATGGCAGGTCAACATATGTCTGATCAAGCATGTGGTGCCCAAGCGGCTGATGTTTTGGCCACGCGATATACGCTTGAGACATATGTTGCAAACAGCAGCTGTGCGATCTGATGCACTCGCCTCAAAAAAGGCCCACACCAAAGAACTTTTTGAATGACGGGCAGAGGCAGCGCCCTGCACAGGCGGAGCTCTGCGGTGTGATTCCGTCGGTGTGCTGCCCATACGCTGGCCACTCAAGGGCATCCTGCCTCGTTGGAGATGTGCCTCCTCCTCATCCTCCTCCTCCTCCTCTCTCCTATTAGGCACCCACGTGGAGTCAGTGACCTCATCATCCCCTCCCTCCTCATCACTGGAGCCAATCTGGCAGTATGCTGCAGCTGCTGGAGCATGACTGCCAGATTGGTGTCCTTCTTGAGCATCCCCTCTCTCTGCTCTCACGCTGCTGCCTTCCTCTAGCTGGGTATCATCATCAGATCCTTCCAAACGCTGGGCATCCTCCTGGAGCATGTACCCAACACTGTGCTCAAACAGTTCGGGGGACTCCTCAGGAGGAGGACATGGTGGGTCTAGGGAAGGATTGACTAATGAAGATAATGATACCAGAGAAGAGGACGCTTTGGCAGCTGCTTTGCCAGTACCCTGAGCCTGGGTGAGAGAGGATGAGGAGGATGAGGTGGGCTTGGTCATCCACTCTACTAAGTCTTCGGCATGATGTGGCTCAACATGTCCAGCTGCCGAAAACAAGGACAAGCGTGTCCCATGGCCATGTGCTGATGACAATGCACCGCGTCCACGACCAGCACTGTTGCCCCCAGACACAGAGCCTGCTTGCCCTCTTTTTTTGCCTCCTGACTGTCTGCCTCTCCTTGGTTGCCTTCCAGAGATTTTAATGGATGGCCTGCAGGGAGATGGGAAAAAGAGCAATAAGGGCTACCTTCAGGTGTATACTGTGCAGGAGGCTTAGCAACAATGACACTGACACTGTCCCCTGCCTATCCTTCTCTGTCCCTAAACACAAGGATTGAAAATATGGTTCAGCAAAATAGTTTTAGAACAGAATAGCACACTGACACTTTCCCTCACTGTCCTACTCTGTCCCTCCCTACAAACAAGATTTAGCACAGAATAGCACACTGATAATTTCTACGAGTGTCCTTCTCTGTCCCTAAACTCAAGGATTGAAAATATGGAACAGCAAAATTGGTTTAGAACAGAATAGCACACTGTCAGTTTCACTAAATGTACCTCTCTGTCCCTCAACTTAAGGATTGAAAATATGGTTCAGCAAAATAGTTTTAGAACAGAATAGCACACTGACACTTTCCCTCACTGTCCTACTCTGTCCCTCCCTACAAACAAGATTTAGCACAGAATAGCACACTGATAATTTCTACGAGTGTCCTTCTCTGTCCCTAAACTCAAGGATTGAAAATATGGAACAGCAAAATTGGTTTAGAACAGAATAGCACACTGTCAGTTTCACTCACTGTACCTCTCTGTCCCTCAACTCAAGGATTGAAAATATGGTTCAGCAAAATAGTTTTAGAACAGAATAGCACACTGACACTTTCCCTCACTGTCCTACTCTGTCCCTCCCTACAAACAAGATTTAGCACAGAATAGCACACTGATAATTTCTACGAGTGTCCTTCTCTGTCCCTAAACTCAAGGATTGAAAATATGGAACAGCAAAATTGGTTTAGAACAGAATAGCACACTGTCAGTTTCACTCACTGTACCTCTCTGTCCCTCAACTCAAGGATTGAAAATATGGTTCAGCAAAATAGTTTTAGAACAGAATAGCACACTGACACTTTCCCTCACTGTCCTACTCTGTCCCTCCCTACAAACAAGATTTAGCACAGAATAGCACACTGATAATTTCTACGAGTGTCCTTCTCTGTCCCTAAACTCAAGGATTGAAAATATGGAACAGCAAAATTGGTTTAGAACAGAATAGCACACTGTCAGTTTCACTCACTGTACCTCTCTGTCCCTCAACTCAAGGATTGAAAATATGGTTCAGCAAAATAGTTTTAGAACAGAATAGCACACTGACACTTTCCCTCACTGTCCTACTCTGTCCCTCCCTACAAACAAGATTTAGCACAGAATAGCACACTGATAATTTCTACGAGTGTCCTTCTCTGTCCCTAAACTCAAGGATTGAAAATATGGAACAGCAAAATTGGTTTAGAACAGAATAGCACACTGTCAGTTTCACTCACTGTACCTCTCTGTCCCTCAACTCAAGGATTGAAAATATGGTTCAGCAAAATAGTTTTAGAACAGAATAGCACACTGACACTTTCCCTCACTGTCCTACTCTGTCCCTCCCTACAAACAAGATTTAGCACAGAATAGCACACTGATAATTTCTACGAGTGTCCTTCTCTGTCCCTAAACTCAAGGATTGAAAATATGGAACAGCAAAATTGGTTTAGAACAGAATAGCACACTGTCAGTTTCACTCACTGTACCTCTCTGTCCCTCAACTCAAGGATTGAAAATATGGTTCAGCAAAATAGTTTTAGAACAGAATAGCACACTGACACTTTCCCTCACTGTCCTACTCTGTCCCTCCCTACAAACAAGATTTAGCACAGAATAGCACACTGATAATTTCTACGAGTGTCCTTCTCTGTCCCTAAACTCAAGGATTGAAAATATGAAACAGCAAAATTGGTTTAGAACAGAATAGCACACTGTCAGTTTCACTCACTGTACCTCTCTGTCCCTCAACTCAAGGATTGAAAATATGGTTCAGCAAAATAGTTTTAGAACAGAATAGCACACTGACACTTTCCCTCACTGTCCTACTCTGTCCCTCCCTACAAACAAGATTTAGCACAGAATAGCACACTGATAATTTCTACGAGTGTCCTTCTCTGTCCCTAAACTCAAGGATTGAAAATATGGAACAGCAAAATTGGTTTAGAACAGAATAGCACACTGTCAGTTTCACTCACTGTACCTCTCTGTCCCTCAACTCAAGGATTGAAAATATGGTTCAGCAAAATAGTTTTAGAACAGAATAGCACACTGACACTTTCCCTCACTGTCCTACTCTGTCCCTCCCTACAAACAAGATTTAGCACAGAATAGCACACTGATAATTTCTACGAGTGTCCTTCTCTGTCCCTAAACTCAAGGATTGAAAATATGGAACAGCAAAATTGGTTTAGAACAGAATAGCACACTGTCAGTTTCACTCACTGTACCTCTCTGTCCCTCAACTCAAGGATTGAAAATATGGTTCAGCAAAATAGTTTTAGAACAGAATAGCACACTGACACTTTCCCTCACTGTACCTCTCTGTCCCTTAAACTCAAGGATTGAAAATATGGTTCAGCAAGATTGGTTTAGAACAGAATAGCACACTGACACTTTCCCTCACTGTACCTCTCTGTCCCTACAAACAAGGATTAGCACAGAATAGCACACTGACACTTTCCCTCACTGTACCTCTCTGTCCCTACAAACAAGGATTAGCACAGAGATGGAACACACTGACACTTTCCCTCACTGTCCCTCTCTGTCCCTACAAACAAGGATTAGCACAGAATAGCACACTGACACTTTCCCTCACTGTACCTCTCTGTCCCTACAAACAAGGATTAGCACAGAGATGGAACACACTGACACTTTCCCTCACTGTCCCTCTCTGTCCCTACAAACAAGGATTAGCACAGAATAGCACACTGACACTTTCCCTCACTGTACCTCTCTGTCCCTACAAACAAGGATTAGCACAGAGATGGAACACACTGACACTTTCCCTCACTGTACCTCTCTGTCCCTACAAACAAGGATTAGCACAAAATAGCACACTGACACTTTCCCTCACTGTACCTCTCTGTCCCTACAAACAAGGATTAGCACAGAATAGCACACTGTCACTGACACTCTCCCTACCTATCCTTATTTGTCCCTAAACACAAGGAATCCAGGATTAGTAAAGGAAAAATAATGACACTGTCCCTGCCTATGCTTCTCTTTCCCTGCTCCGGAACACACTACACAAGGCCGCCGCGCTGGCGGCCTTTTATAGTGTGGGGCGTGTACTAAACCCCCTCAGCAATAATTGGCCACAGGCATCCTGCCTGTGGCCAATCATTGCTCTCCTCGCTGCCGGCGCTGTGATTGGCCAGGCATGCGGGGTCACAGTGCATGCTTGGCCAATCACAGCGCCTGGATGACACTGCGATGGCGTAGTGCATTGTGGGCCGTTCGCGTCAGTCGAATTTGGCGCGAACGGCCCAAATCGTTCGATCTTCGTCGAACGATCGAACAGCCGATGTTCGAGTCGAACGTATGTTCGACTCGAACACGAAGCTCATCCCTAGTTGTTAATTGTAATTTAATGCCCTGACACAATACTTGGAAAGGATAATGGAGAATTTACTGGTGACATTATCATGTAATAAGACATGTGGCTCTAAGTGGTTTATTTGTCAATGCTTTCACCCAAGATTCACACGCGTTTCTAATACAATCCAATGTAAAAAGTGTCTACATTTTGGGTGAAAGTTGTCTGATAGCATTGATGAATAGACTCCTAATTACAATATGTATGACTAATGCAATATTAAATATAATATTACTAATAGGTCTGTGGTAATACTACCTAACGTATATGTTCTTTTACCAGACATGTTCATGGCACAAATTAAGAAAACTATGAGAAGAAATTACTAACACATAGATTGATATGCAATGAATTTATTAATCAATTATTTGAAAAGCAGTAGGGACAACTTTCTAATATTAATTTAGAGAGACTTGATTTAGGAAAAAAAGGCGAATGAAAAGAGAGTATTGATTGGATTTTCAGTATTTGATTGCATCCATGCGAAGGATCTTCTTTCCATGTCACAAAGAGGGGAGCTTCTGTAAAAGATTAATGTGATATCAGTATTGTACATATTAAATCATATGTTATTATAAGTCTTTTATTTGGGATGTGTTCTTCAAATGTTAGAGGAGTTGTGATAAACTAAATACAATAATCAGATTTGTGATTTTAGAAGACAGTGGGTGTCATTTATACCAGATGCTAATGGGGGGGACATACAGGAGCCCTGGCAGAGTTGAAATTCGTTCTTATTGACTTTTAAGGCTTGGTTCACATTAATGCGCTGTGCAAAGTCGCATGTGATTCGCACCACACTGCTGTGCAAATCACATGCGATGTCTGTGCGATGCAACTTCAGCCATACAGATTGTATGGCTGAATTTGCATCGCATTCGGACCAAAGTTGTGCAGGACCCTTTTTTTGGTCCGCAGCAGAATCGGATCGCATGGGTGTACACACCCATGCGATCCAATTCATGTCGAATTGACAGTTTGCACTGCGATATGCAAACCGATCTGGGGTTGTCATTAATTTTGTATTGACACTGCCGGCGGTTCGCATATGGCAACGTCAACTGCCTGTGAGTCGGGTACGATGCAGGAACCCACAGTGGATTTGCAGGGCTTCCCGCATCGCACCAATGTGAACCGAGCCTTAATCACAGCCGAATAGTACAAAGTGTTGAATTATACACTTAGTGAAGCAAACACGGGATTGGCAGAGTGCTTGTCATCCCACTGCACCTCACACACTGCTGGCTGCCTAATGTATGACTCACTTCTCACCATAGGGTGCAATGATTTGCAATAGCATCCCCCGTAGACTGGATTTATACTACTACATACTAGTCTATACTCTGCTAATACTGCTGAATTAATAGTGGATAGGTATGGCCTCTCTGCCAGCTTCTGATTGGTTGTTATCAGCCAGAAGCGGGGAGCAGGAGCACAAAACCTCCAGCTGTCATTTGAGCATCAGCAGAGTGGCCATTGTTTGGTACAGGGAGAGAAGGGGCATATGGGTAGATAACATTAGGGCTTATCTACAGTATTCAGACATTCATTTGTTTTGCTTTTGATCTCCATTCATGATCTATAAAACAAGTAAATTCTAAAATTTTAAAGAATATTATAAATGTCATTTAGTTATAAAAAAAAAAGTGTCTGAGACAAACATTTTTTTACTAGACCACAGGCAATCAGCTTTAAAAATGTTATTTTCTATGCTGGATGAAAAAAAATGAAAGATAGAAGCTGACTGGTTGCTATGGGCAAGGGCATCAACTGAGATAGAATTTGTCTCAGACACTTTTATCAATTCTCTCGCAGTCTTAGTTGCTCATTACTATTTCAAGAAAACCCAGGTACAAGCCCAGACCTTCCTTGAGTAATACATTTAATCCTATACCCTAAAAGCTTGTGTACTCGGGTGTTTGTTTCCTTCTGATAAATATTGTGGTAGTTTGGGAGGATATAGATTTTCAACTGGGTCATAAGGCCTCATGCCCACTGGCGTTTTTACAGCTGCGTTTTTTGCAGCTTAAAAACGCCTGTCCATGTTATTGTAAATATTTTTTTTTTTTTGAAAAAAAAAAAAAAAAAAGTCGGAGCTAAAAACGCGACCGCGCGTTAGTGCGCGTTTTTGCGCGTTAGTGCGCGTTAGTGCGCATTTTTGCGTGTTTTTTGACGCTCGCGTTTTTTTCTGCCTAATTCTGACGCTGAGGAACGCACTGGTCCTGGTTTTTTTTACAGCTTAAAAACGTCTATGCTATTTGCAGTTCAAAAACGTCTATGCTATTTGCAGCTCAAAAACGTCTAGGTGGGCATGAAGCTATAGACTAACATGGACAGGCGTTTTTAAGCTGTAAAAAATGCTCAAAAACGCGGCTGTAAAAACGTCAGTGGGCATGAGGCCTAAGGAGCAGTGCTCACTTGTTTTAGTGAATTTAGCATATCCTTTAATATATAAATCTGAACTGCTATTTTTCCCTTCTAAAAGTCAAAGTGGATGCATTCAGAAGCTTCATAAAGCAAGCTAAAGGGATGTATGAGAAAGGTCAGAAGAAATTTAAAGTGGAGCTCCACCCTAAATAGCAACTTTTGCTATTTGGAACCCTCCCCCCCTCCGGTGTCACAATTGACACCTTTCAGGGGGGAGGGGGGTGAAGATACCTGTCTAAGACAGGTATTTTCACCCACATCCGGGAGTCCTGTCTCCGGGAATCTGCGGGAGTTACGTCACTTCCCGCAGACTTCCCTTGGTGTTCTGGGAGACACTCGGCTCCCAGAACACAGGAGCACCAATCAGAACGGCGCAGCGCGACTCGCGCATGCGCCGTAGGGAACCGGGCATGAAGCCGCAGGGCTTCACTTCCTGGTTCCCTCAGCGAGGATGGCGGAGGGAGCAGCAGAGCGACGAGCGGTCACTCGTCCTCTGCTGCGGACGTCGCTGGACTCCAGGACAGGTAAGTGTCCAAATATTAAAAGCCAGCAGCTGCTGTAGCTGTAGCTGCTGGCTTTTAATTTTTTTTTTCCGGCGGAGCAACCCCTTTAAGTCTGGCCTCAAATGTAGACCATTTTTTCTGAATTCACTTGAAAGCGTACTTCATTTGAAGGATGGTAAAACTAAGAAACTTGGGGCTCTTGGTAGGTGCCCAGGTTGCACCCCTTACCAACAGCACAAATTTTTGTGATACCTGATTTTATTCCTATGTATAGAATAAAGAACTCATAGATATGTGTAGACATTTTATTAGGCCTCCAAAAAAATTCTTTGCTTACAGGTTGCACTTTTTCTGTTCTATCCAGATGGTTTTTATTTACTATAATGTGGAGGTCAATTCATCAGAAAAATTCCTGAAAAAAGGCAACTCTATTCTAACAGACATATTAAGGGCACCAACAGAGTAAGACAGGCCATAGATTATGCGATTTTCGATCTGAAACAATCGCTCAATTCCCCCATCAACACAGACTGTATGCCTTCTGCAGAGCTATTGTGATCACAGTGTATTGTGAACACAATGATTATTGCTAGCAGCTATAGCCACTGGCAATAATCGCATGCTAAAAAATTTAACATGCTAGTTTTACCCAAGTCAATCAATGGATTAACTTGGCAACATTCAGCCTGCCCAAACATGGATCAAATCTTGACAGGACCCTGCTGAACTGATTGAGATTCCATCTGTATAAAGCTGGCTTTAGTGTTTTGAGCCATACGTTTCCAGCAAAGAATCTAATGGTCTGTACAAAATCTGTTAAAAAAAAAAAGTATGTTCGTTACCTGTTTATGATGTGCTGATCTCCACTACTTGTTAAACTACCTGTGTGGAAAGGCACAGATAGTGAACTCCATTTCCCAGGCATTTATTGAAAAATCATCATATTAGAGGAACTGTTCACATATGTGTTTATATTTCAATACTGCTTTTAAACAGAATACTTGTTCAATTTACTGTCCATGTAAATTTACAGCCATGGCATTAAAAAAAAACATTTGTTTGATTTACTTGGTTATAAAATTGTAAAAACAGCCAATTATAAAAAATAATAAATTCATAAATCTTAAAGCCATTAATAATTAAGTAAAATATTATTTTGATTTCAAAAACTAGGATCAATGGATATATTTTGCATCTCCAAATGGAACTTACCGGAACAACAAGTTTTTTTCCAAGATTATCCTGGTTGAGGAAAAGAAAGCAAATCTATATTTAACTACAGACAAAAAATTGCAACCCAGCACTCTAAAAGTGCTAAAAACACTAAAAGTGGTGAAATGTCTAATGCCGCGTACACACAACCAGTTTTCCCGATGGGAAAACTGTCATTTTTTTTCTTGTCCGGGAAAACCGGCCATGTGTATGCTCTCCAGCAGTTTTCCTGACGTGAAAACCGCCGAGATTCACGACGGGAAAAATTAGAACATGTTTTGATTTTTCACGTCGCGAATCGCGGCGTTTTTTTGCACGGCAGTTTTCCCATAGGGAAACACTGCTGCGGAGCATGCACATGGCCGGTTTTCTCAACCACGGAAAAACATGTCGAGAAAACCGGCCAGAGCTCGGTCTTCCCCTCGGTTTTCTCGCCGGTCTTTTGACCGACGAGAAAAGTGATCGTGTGTACTCGGCATTAGATATAAGTGTTGTAGCCCAAACCTTCCACCACTGAGGATACCCGCGGTACATCCTAAAATGAAAAAATACGAAGGAAAAAGACTAATACGCAAAACACACATCCAGTGACAGGAAATAATTAATCAAACAGTGCATTATTGAACATTGAAGAAACCATAGAACATCATTACTGATTATGATGTGTGTTACTTGTGTCCATTTGTAACAGTCGCAGTGAAGTCTGGATGGAACTTGACAGATCTGCTGTAAATGTTCACACATGAAAAGAGCAGAGTCACAGCTTGCGGATCATCCATATACTGTTTATTGGCAGAGAGTTTGCTTCAAATATCCACTAGAGGAAGATCTCAACACACAAAAAGCACTCCATTCAGTAGTATAACCATAATTATATAAAATGTGCAGCAACTCAAAATTGCAGTTAATTAGAGTTCCACATTTTTCCACACAAACAAATTTTTGATCAATTGCAAAGAACATATGATGCAGCGCTCCACAAGTATAAATCAGAAAAAAAAAACATATAAATAAATTAGTATTAATAATAAGCAGTGAATAATGCATAAACTGTAAATAATTGTACTTGAATAAATTATAAATGCATAAATAACAAATAATTGTGCTTAATTAAAACAATGAGTGTACTGTATACAATGTAAATAAAGCTTTATATTACAATGCTGTGTTAGAATTTTTTTGTCCTTTTTTGCAAATTACACCAAGAAAATGTGTGCAAAATATGTGCCACAATATACATCAATCAAAATTGTATGCTTATCACAGTCTCTTCTCAACCACAATTGCCACCTTGTTATCCTCCACATTCACCAAATATGTGCAAAGTTGCCTCTCTGGTAGACAGCTTCTGAGGAAGTCCCTGTACATAACGCGTAAAGCAGGGGGTTGATTGTGACATCATTCTATGAGTGGGCGTACTTATCCGAACAAAACGTCGGGAGGACAGGAGTGTTATATATGTGAATGAGCAAATTGAGGATGCCGGCTGCTTGGTATACATGCCTAGTCTGAGACTGCTACACTGTAAGTGTAATTGGATTTGTTCAATAAATAGCCTTGAAACAGAGAGCATTTGATCTTCCTTTTTTGTCGTTTTTATATGCTTATATGGAGCATTGAACAAGTAAAAAAGGCGCAAAGCACAGGAACCTCAAGTAGTAGTACCCAATAGTCCAAGGGCAGAGGTAAGAAGGTGTGTGTATACACATGTATATGCACACATAGAACTATATGGCAGGGGATCAGTCAGGGCAGCCACCAAGAAAACCAAAAGCCGGTTCCAGTATGCTAGGAAAAAAAAAGGGGCGCCTCTGAGTCAGTGTTGCCAACCTGCCAGATTGAAATTTACTGACACGACACCCAACATTTACTGGCACAGGCAAGTTTTTACTGCCATTTCCAAAGGTTACCAAATTACAGTATTTAGGCTACAAATAAGTACAATATGCAATTAGCAATGTGATTTAAGGTAGATATTAAGGTGAAAAGCATATTTCTTATTTTATTTTCAATATAGTAAGTAAGTGGCTCAAGGACTTGCTCCCGTCCCTCAGACCCGCACACCAGGCTCTGGCCGCTCTGCTCGGCTCCCTTGCCCCATGAGATCACACGACACGCTCAGGCACCGTCTCCACCAGACCCGCCCCCCCACGGTTTCACCCAAACACACTGTAGCAGGCACTTGGATGGTCCTGGCTGACTCCGGACACGAGCTGCGCATGCCCAGTTCCGAGCCATGCGTCACAGCCATATTTTTTACTGACAACCTTTTCCTCTTACTGGCATTTACTGACAGGAGAAAAGTGACAGTTTTTTACTGGCTGCCAGTAAAAATACTGACGGTTGGCAACACTGCTCTGAGTATATATCATAAGAATAATTTAACAACAACATCCACTCACATGGAGTACAGGTAAGTTACATTCAGGTCCGGTTGCTGGGCTGAAGAGATGGAGTGGGACTGCAAGTCAGAGCAAGTCCTGTAAAGCTGGCACCACATCAGATCTGTGCAGGATGGAGTGGGATGGCTGAGCACAGCGTGGTTTTCTTCAGTGATCCAGGCTTGGGCATATCTTGGTCTATCAGAAAAAGTCAGTCTGAAGAAGATATGGGTTCCAGGTAAGGTGTAGTGGAGAAGGACAAGCGTCAGTGGTTATGGCAAGCCGCGCTGTGGCTTCAGTGTGTACTCTGTCTCTGTAGACTAGGAAGTAAACACGGCCGTGTATTCAGAGTGAGGCTTGGTGAGGTTTGGAGAGCATCACAGCACCTGCCCAGCAACCGGACCTGAATACAACTTACCTGTTCTCCATGTGAGTGGATGTTGTTGTTTATTAAATTATTCTTATGATATATACTCAGAGGCACCCCTTTTCTTGTTTTTTTATATCGAGCATCGAGGAGATGGTGACATAGTAGAAGAGGAGATTTTACCAGATAGTTGTTTGCATTCCTTAACAAGACAGCTCCATTGCTGGAGAGTGATGCTGTTCTGATCAGGCTATTTTTGACCTCCTGTAGTTTAAGAGATCTACAAGAGATGGTAATCATCCAACTTTGTACATATTTCCTAAAGGTGGAGAATAACAAGGCGGCTGTTATGGTCGGGAAGAGGCTGAGATATACATATTGTTTTGATTGATGTACAGTTGTGATTGATGGTTCTTTTTTTGTGTGAAATATATAATACATATGTTTGCTTGGTGTGATATGCAACAAAGGACTAGAAATCCTAACACAACATTGTGTAGCGGGTATGTACCCCGCAGGTTTGGTTTATAATAGTTTCAGTATAGTGACTTGAATTTCCCTCTCAGCCCAGAGATGGCACTGTTGTTTCTGGGCTGGAGTGGAAAGGTCGGTGGACACTCTTTCTGTGTGTTCTCTCTCGGTGGCCGTGCGGTGGGGCGGGGAACCCGCTGTGCATGCCGGGGGAGGGGATATAAGGGAGTGGCCATCTTCCGGTCGTCGTCGTGTTCCAGGCACCTTCAGCCTGCGGACAGGGAGCTGCGTCCGGTCCTCTAGGTGCCCTTGGCCTAGAGGACCGTCTGAGGTCGTGATCCATCCCAGGCACCTTAAGCTTGGGATGTGGTACTTGCCGGAAGGTCCGGGGCTCAGTGCCCAACACTGAGCTCCGCGAGGGAAGGGACCTAGGGCTCTTCGGGGATGGAGGCCTGAATCCCGGTGTGACGCTATGGACCGGGGAGAGCTCCTCACCTGAAGACCCGGTGCAGCATACTGCCGGTGACGGGTGAGTCTCTCGTCGGAGACGGTCTGGGAAGGATCCCCTGTCCCTCGTGCGGAGACCATATCCCACTTTCCAGGAGGAGGTGGAGGATCGAGAATCGTGTCTGGGGCCTGTTCACACTCACACCTCCTTTCTGTGCTGTTCTACAAGGAAGTTCATGTGTGGAGTATCCCTTAAATAAAGAAGCTTGGACTTTAATGGTGTGAGGCTCAATTCCTGCGGATGAACTTCAATGGTGACTCTTGGAGGGGGAAGCCTGGTGTATCGCACAGACCCGAAGGTAACAACAGACATCGCTGAAGCCACAGGTGTGCCTCGTGGTGGATGCTCGGCGTAGCCCGCCTGCCCTCTCTCTCTCCCCATTATTCGATTACCCCTAGACCAGAGACAGAGCGAGCTGCACGGTGGAGAGAGAAGGGTGGGGGTCGCTACAATTGTATATAGAGCTTTATTTACATTGTATACGTTCATTGATTTTCTTAAGTCTAACCATAAGGCTAGGTGCACATCTAGTGTTTTGTAAATGTGTGTTTCTGAACGCCTTTTCTTGTTTTTGTGTGTTTTCACATGCTTTAGCGCTACACACATAGAGCAGCCCATTAATTTTAATGGGCTGTCCTACATGCGATAAACACGTGCACTTTGACATGTTTGTCACACATTTTAAGGCATACAAAAATGAATGCCTGCTTGCTCTGTCTGGGTTTCCATTAACAATGAATGGCACCACATATGGGACATGCATGTTCACTGAAAGCTTAGGTGTGAATGTAGCCTAAATTATTTATTGAAACAAAGTATCCATTTACAACTCCAATTCCCAAGAAGTTGGGATGCTGTGTAAAATCTACATTAAAAAAAATGCAATGATTTGCAGATTTCATAAACCCATATTTTATTCACAATAGAAATAGTACAATTTTAAGAAAAAAATAAGGTAATTTTAAAATTGATCGCAGGAACATATCTTTAAAAAGTTGGGACAGGGCAATAAAAAGCTGGCAAAGTAAGTGGGTCTAACCAGGAAGAGCTGGAAAAATATTTTACAACAAATTAGGTTAACCAGTTGCCGACCAGCCACCGCATACTGCAGCAACTTAGATCGGTTGTGCGAAACGACGTATTGGTACATTGGTTCTTGCACTGGCTTCTGTGGGTGCGCAATTGTGGGAAAGAGAGCTAGAACGGGGATCTGTCAATGTAAACAAACAGATCCCCATTCTGACAGGGGAAGAGAGAGAGAGAGATCAGCTGTTCCTAGTGATCAGAAACAGCGATCTCTCTCTTTTCCCAGGCAGCCCATCCCCCATACAGTAAGAAACACCTCCCAGGGAACACAGTTAACCCTTTAATCTCCCCCTAGTGTTAATCCCTTCCCTGCCAATGGCATTCATACAGTGATCAGTGTATTGGTGTCACTGGTCCTCAAAAAGTGTCACTTAGGGTCAGATTTGATCACCGCAATGTCGCAGTCCCGATAAAAATCGCAGATCGCCCGCCATTACCAGTAAAAGCAATAAAAAAAATCCCTAAATCTTTCTCCTATTTTTTCGATGCTATAACTTTTCCGCAAACCAATCAATACACGCTTATTACGATTTTTTTACCAAAAATATGTAGAAGAATACATATTGGAATAAACTGATGAATACATTTTTTTTGTTTGCATATGTATTATAGCAGAAAGTAAAAAACTTTCAAATTTGTTGCTCTTTTTTTGTTCATAGCGCAAAAAATAAAAACCGCAGAGGTGATCAAATACCACCAAAAGAAAGCTATATTTGTGGGAGAAAAAAAGGACATAAATTTTGTTTGGGTACAATGTAGCACAACCAGGCAATTGTCAGTTAAAGCTTGTCAGTTTAGAGACAATAAAAAAAGAAAAAGTAAAAAGTAAGTGCTAAACCGCATCTATGACAATAGCAAGGCTTTATAGCAGAAGAGTCTGGGTGCTTAACTTGCCTGCCTGCAGTCCAGACCTTTTATCAATTAAAAATATTTGGTGCATCGCGAAATGAAAAATACGATAAAGAAGATCCAGGACTATTGAGCAGCTAGCTTCCTATATCAGGCAAGAATGGGACAACATTCATCTCCCAAAACTCCAGCTACTGGTCTTCTCAATTCCCAGACATTTATAGCATGTTGAAAAAATTTACATTTATAGAGTGTTGTTAAAAGAAGAGGGGATGCTACACCATTGTAAACATGGCCCTGTCCAAACTTTGTTAGGACGTGTTGCTGCCATCAATTTCAAAATCACCTTTTTTTAAAAAAAATAAAGGCACATTTTCTCATTTTAAACATTTGATATGTATTCTATTTACTACTGTGGAAAAAATATGTGCTTATGAGATATGAAAAACATTGCATTCTGTTTTTATGAAGATTTTACAGTGTTCCAAATTTGTTAGAAATGTGGCTGTACATAAAATATGGAGACAACTGCCTGGAAGTCTGCACCACAACCCCAGCCCTTGGTGTGATCCTAGCTGTCATCTCCCATTCCGCAGCACTCATGCACAGACAGTTGGGAGGGGGCAGCACCGCTGACAAGCAAGGAAGCTCCCCGTTGGCACATCTCCCTCTAGTGGCCATTGATCTCTAACACAAGCTCTCTGCCAATAAATATGGAATGATCTGCAAGCTCTGAATCTGTTTTTTTCATGTGTTTTCATGAGGAGATCTGTCAGGTTCCATCCGGACTTTGCTGTGACTGTTGCAAGTGGGCACAAGCAACACACATCATAATCAGGTGTTCAGATTGGTGTTTCATTATTTCTTCATTGTTTGATAATTCACTGTTTGATTTAGTATTCCCCATCACTGGATGTGTGTTTTGTACCTTAGTCTCTTTTTGTTTTAGGTTCTATATTTAACATACCAAAGACTTGAGTATTTATTTTTATTTTTTACAGAGCCTACCAGTCCAGACCCTCTGTTTGAAGCATACCTGCAACGTACCAGGCCACCTATGAACACTAGTTCTTTTACTATATAATATGTGTCCAGGGGGGTGAGTGTTTCATTGGTTCTCTATTTGATTTCAGCCCTGGATCTCCACTGCTTCTCCTTCTGCGCCACACTAGTCCAAACCATTACACTACCCCTGATCCGGATTCTGATCCTGAAGCTGTTCCTGGCCATTCACATAGATTTTGGAAGATTCTCTCTTCTCTTTGCCTGCCCTCCCCCAACAATGCCAAAATTAAGTATTATAGTCCCATCCAGGACTTTCTGAATGTCTGAGATGGTGTATTTCCAATGGTGTACTATACCATCTCTTCACAAAAATCTATATGTCTGACTATGGTGCTTCCAAGAGAAAATTACGTGGGATCAGGAATGAATAAAACAATGGCAAAATCTGGCCTGCTTTAGGTAAAAAACCGTAAGAGTGAAGTGACTGCAGAAAGCAAATGTTATAAATTCCTAATTGACAGTACATTATCCTATTCCTACGTTTTTAGGTATAGTAAGATGAATAAATTCACCACCATGAAGATTCCTTGTATCATTATCATGAAATCTATGGCATCAAAGGCTGATGGAATATTTAGTAGCTCTATTTTGAAATATAACTAATGTTTCCTAAACTCCTGAAAGAATATGTAGTAAATAAATAAAGGAAACACTGTACTGTATACTACTACTACTACAACAAAACAGTTTAAAGTACAGTTGCAATAAAAAGTATGTGAACCCTTTTGGAATGATATGGATTTTTGACAAATTGGTCATAAAATGTGATCTGATTTTAAAGGTATACTCAACGTATCTTTGATAGAAGCTAGTCTGAAAGTCTTAATGCGGTGGTACTACGTTCCTTCCAGGCTGGCCATAATGTATGCAGGCACACCACCAGTTTGCTTTAGGGGTTGTGAACTGGAGGGCACTATGCTCCACACATGGTGGTCCTGTCCGCGCATCAGATCTTTCTGGCGCAAGGTTTTTCGCACACTTAGCTCCCTGACGGGTAAACTGATCACCCCACGACACAATATAGCACTTCTGAATCACCCAATCCCCAATTTACCCAAAACCTCCCAGAAGCTTTCATTTTATATACTATTGGGAGCCAAATTAACCATAGCTAAGGCCTGGAAGAACCCCACAGTATCGTTTACAGGATTCACAAGAAAGGTCTCCTGGATCATGACCCAAGAACAAATAGTCGCTAAACTTACTGATAAGAATGAAATATTTATGGCCACCTGGGAACCGTGGGCCACCGCATGCAACGTATCTCTGTTACCCGGTGTACAGCCTGGATTTCTGAGTACACACATCCAACCTTCTTAACATGGGACTGTCTACTCCTCTTTCTCTCACACGTTTCTATATCCTCTCCTATTTCTTGCCTCCCTTGGCATCTTTGGGTTATTACAACAAATGTGAACGTACTACTATCTTATACACTTAATATAGGTCACGAAATTGTATTTGTTTCGTTATGAACTTCTTAATCCTTGTTAGGAGCATAGTCCTCCTGTTTAATACTTTCTACTTTGAGATAACATAGTTGAAATACCTTAGTTCTTCACATACACATACTTGACAAACTTATGGACACTTCCTAGGCACCGGATTCTCCGATCTCCGGGATGCAGTATGAGCCCTTGGGGGCATCTCGGGAGTCGGGGAGTCGGGGATAGGTTGGTGTGGGCTTTTTACTTTTCGGGATTTGAAGGTCCATTACAGGATAAGGGAGGATACTGCTAGGATAATATTAATCACAGCATAACACAAGAGTTTTCTGTGTTTAACATATTGGACCAAATGTTGCTATGATCGCTCACTGTATTACTGTAATGTTCAGACTTATTGTTGGAGATTCTGTATCGCCTAAAATCTCAATAAAAATATTTGAACTTAAAATGTGATCTGATCTTCATCTAAGTCACAACAATAGACAATCACAGTCTGCTTAAACTAATAACACACAAATAATTAAATGTTACCATGTTTTTATTGAACACACCATGTAAACATTCACAGTGCAGGTGGAAAAAGTATGTGAACCCCTAGACTAATGAGATCTCCAAGAGCTAATTGGAGTGAGGTGTCAGCCAACTGGAGTCCAATCAATGAGATGAGATTGGAGGTGTTGGTTACAGCTGCCCTATAAAAAACACTCACCAGTTCTGGGTTTGCTTTTCACAAGAAGCATTGCCTGATATGAATGTTGCCTCGCACAAAAGAGCTCTCAGAAGACCTACGATTAAGAATTGTTGACTTGCATAAAGCTGGAAAGGGTTATAAAAGTATCTCCAAAAGCCTTGCTGTTCATTAGTCCATGGTAAGACAAATTGTCTATAAATGGAGAAAGTTCAGCACTGCTGCTACTCTTCCTAGGAGTGGGCGTCCTGTAAAGATGACTGCAAGAGCACAGCGCAGACTGCTCAATGAGGTGAAGAATAATCCTAGAGTGTCAGCTAAAGACTTACAAAAGTCTCAGGCATATGCTAACATCCCTGTTAACGAATCTACGATACGTAAAACACTAAACAAGAATGAATTTCATGGGAGGATACCGCAGAGGAAGCCACTGCTGTCCAAAAAAAACATTGCTGCACATTTACAGTTTGCACAAGAGCACCTGGATGTTCCACAGCAGTACTGGCAAAATATTTTGTGGACAGATGAAACCAAAGTTGAGTTGTTTGGAAGAAACACACAACACTATGTGTGGAAAAAAAGAGGCACAGCACGCCAACATCAAAACCTCATCCCAACTGTGAAGTATGGTGGTGGGGGCATCATGGTTTGGGGCTGCTTTGCTGCGTCAGGGCCTGGACGGATTGCTATCATCGAAGGAAAAATAAATTCCCAAGTTTATCAAGACATTTTGCAGTAGAACTTAAGGCCATCTGTCCACCAGCTGAAGCTCAACAGAAGATGGGTGTTGCAACAGGACAACGACCCAAAGCATAAAAGTAAATCAACAACAGAATGGCTTAAACAGAAGAAAATACGCCTTCTGGAGTGGCACAGTCAGAGTCCTGACCTCAACCCAATTGAGATGCTGTGGCATGACCTCAAGAAAGCGATTCACACCAGACATCCCAAGAATATTGCTGAACTGAAACAATTCTGTAAAGAGGAATGGTCAAGAATTACTCCTGACCGTTGTGCACGTCTGATCTGCAACTACAGGAAACGTTTGGTTGAAGTTATTGCTGCCAAAGGAGGTTCAACCAGTTATTAAATCCAAGGGTTCACATACTTTTTCCACCTGCACTGTGAATGTTTACATGGTGTGTTCAATAAAAACATGGTAACATTTAATTCTTTGTGTGTTATTAGTTTAAGCAGACTGTGATTGTCTATTGTTGTGACTTAGATGAAGATCAGATCACATTTTATGACCAATTTGTGCAGAAATCCATATCATTCCAAAAGGGTTCACATACTTTTTAATGCAACTGTATTTTATGCTTTCAAGATCTTGCTGGTATTCATACCCACAAAAGAAAAATGCATATTTAAAAAAGGATTCAAATTAAATACAAAATTTTACTTACTACCAATTTACAAGCACTGTTCAATGCAGCTTTAACTGTCTCATTTTCCTGTGAAAAATAAATAAGTTATTAGAAAATATATATTATACATACATACACAAATAGATATACATATATTATATACACAAACAGTATATACTGCATTTGACAGACACCATGAACTCCAAGTTTACCAGAAGAAGATTCGCTATAAAGGCATGTCATCTGCATAAAATCGTTTTTATTTACCTTAAATCCATCCAGTTAAAGGCAACAATGCACAAAAGTTTATGTATTTCAGCCCAGGTGGGCTTTAGTTCTGACTAAAGTTATGAGTTATGACTAAAGCCCACCCTAGCTGAAACACGTCAATGTTTGTGCATTGTTTCCCATATCTGGATGGATTTAAAATAAATAAAGAAGATTTTATGCAGATGACATGTCTTATTGCCGATCTTCTGGAAGATTTTTGACAGTGCATGTGGCTGTGGTCTGAGCACAGCTATTGCCAATTTCACAAGTTTGTAAGGCAATAGGGTGGCAGCATTACACTTCCATTTTACAAATGAAGTCCAAGTCCAGATTATATTGTTGTCTGAGACTCACTCCCCATCCCTCTGTCAATGATTTCACCAGACAGAAAGTGAGGAAAATCTACAACAGTGATACAGACAGCAATAAAAAGCTTACAGGGGTACTTTCCTTCCCATACTCTACTAAAAAAGCATTTTTGTTTTTTGCTTGTGTTGCCATTGAAGATTGAATCACTGTCAGCAGAACATAAAGCAAGGGGGAAGCTTCTTCAGCCCTTTCTAGTCGGCTGGAGCTGGCCCTTCAAAAGTTTGTAACACAGGTGGTGTTAGTAGTTTAGAGTGATAACTGGTAACTACAACACACCGATCTGGGCAAAAGAGGTGAATAGGCAGCCATCACCTAATTTAACATGGAAATCTTCCCTACTGAAGTTTCAATGCTGGGTTGGTAAACACAATGGTGGTTATTTACGAAAGGTAAATCCACTTTGCACTCACTACAGGTGCAAACTACAAGTGCAAAGTGCACTTGAAATTGCACTGAAAGTGCAGTCGCTGTAAATCTGAGGGGTAGATCTGAAATGAGGGGACGCTCTGCTGATTTTATTATTCAATCATGTGCAAGCTAAAATTGCTGGGGGGTTTTTTCTTGCATGTCCCCCTCGGATCTACAGCGACTGCACCTCCAAGTGCACTTTCAGTGCAATTTCAAGTGCACTTTGCACTTGTAGTTTGCATTTGTAGTGCAAAGTGCATTTGCCTCTCGTAAATAACCCCCTCTGACCCTGAATGAGTGGTTTGTGTATAATATAGGTACTTTTCTTCTTTTTCAGCATTTTCTGGTATCAGGCAATGCATGGGAAGTGCTTGTCAATTTCTGCAGGCTGATTTTAGGAAACCTAGAGCTGGTTATACACTAGTAGAATCTCATTTGAATTTTTTTTTTTTTTTTTTCTAGAGCGGTCGTTTGATTTCCTAATCCTTAGTGGGGTCAAATTGATGTAAATTGTCAACTGCAGTGATGAGAAAAATCAAAGGAACAGGATGGATTTTTTTTTCACACAAACAATTTTGAAACCGTGTTTGTGGATTTCGTTAAGTAAAGTCTATTTGTTCCAAAATCGAATGTTAAACGCAAATTACATTTCAAACTACTTTAGAGCGACATTTGTCAAGCCATCAAATGTACTAAGAATTTCTGTCACGATTTATATACAAACTTTCATTCAAAAATCTTCTTGGTATAGCTAGCTTTAGTTAAAAGCAGGAAAAATAAATATACTATATAAAATAATATTTTAGTAACACCGTACCAGAATTGTGTCACGTAGGATTTTTATCACTAGTTCAAGACTGCCACCCTGAAAAAAAAACACATTATTTTTACAATACTATTTGTAAATTTAAATTGCATTGTTTAAATTTTTTAATCACCGTATATTCCTCAAAAACGTTTTTGCTTTTTTTTTCAAGTTAAACCATCCCTCTCAGATATATATTACTAAGGTTTGCATGCCTGAGGACTTTGTGGGGAGAACTTATACGTTTTCACAGCTATAAAAAATATGGAGATGAAAAGCTTCCTGAAATGATGTGAGTACAATGGTGTGTCCTCTCTTTTAGATAAATTAACCTTCTGATGAATATTTTAACAGTCTTTGAAAATAAAAGTTGTGATAAGCTGAGGCAGAGCTGACTTTTAATAATGAAGCACTTGTAGGCACAGAGTCTAGGATCTGGGAAAATTGTATGGCCTATGATTACTGCGCGCCATTGGTGGATCCATATAGAGGCGGTCAGACCAGGCCTCTAGGCTCCTAAGGGGCCAATAACCTGTTCATTTATGGAAAGTCAGTAAAAGCTGAAATCTGTGGAAACAAAAATCTACCCTTGCAATGAACCTACCCTCCAGACTACAAGGGTTAAATGCTTGTTTAGTCTAATTGTGCAGACATAAGGTGTAATACTTACCTTATTCCTGGCTCAGTCAGGCTTCTTCAATCTATGCAGCTGTCTCTCTACGGTGCTCATAGCCACGTTTGCATGCTCGCCTCCTCTGTGTACAATGCAGGATTTATAGCCCTGCACTGTAAATGATGATGCCGAGGGACTGCTGACAGCCCACAGCTTTGATTAGAAGAGAACTGTGCTGGAGGGATAGGGTAAGTAATTCACCTTATCCTTGTGCCCCTAGACTCAATGAGTATTTAACCCTTCATTGTGGGGACCCATACTGCAGGGGTAGATTTAGACTTCACAAAATGCACTGTAACTGAATTGCATGGTACTGTACTCTCGTACAGTGCAAACCGGTGCAAGCAAATGCACTGCATTTGCAACGTCGTTAACATCCACTGCAGATCGCAATTGCAGTGTGTTTTGGTCTGAACGAGGCCTAATTCCAGGAGTTCAGCTATAATGTTAATATTTGTTTTTTGTTTGAATAGAGTCGGGGAGGATTAGTACTCCTGTCGGGTTGGCAGTTTGAGAATATCACTATTTTTATCTCAGCCAGTCAGAGGAAGCCTCGTATTCATTGATAAAAATACAAGGCTTCTCTTGAATGGCAGAGTAGCACCCAGCCCGACTCTCCTTATTTCACCCATACTGCTGTGTCGCTTACTTAATGTAGCTAATACTACTACAGTCCATTACAGCACACACAGCGGCTGCCTCGCTATGCAATGAAATATGTTTGGGTCAGCTTAGCTCAAATAAACATTAACCTGGATTTCCACTTTGAGTTGTTTACACACTGATAGTTATTTTTCAGGCTGAACAAAAAAAGAACTAACAGACTCCGCTATCCACACCATACAGAGAAGATGGATGAATCTCCCACTGTGCCTATTGTGCCTGTTTCATAGTTTAAATCATACATTTCCCCCTTGCTGATTAAATGTAGTACTGCATTTACTGTATATAAATCATGTCAATGACACTTCTTAAAGAAAACCTATCACAAGACCTGACTTTTAGCAGACCCTCTAGATCAGAGACCCCCAACCCCCAGGCAGCGGACCAGCGTTGGTCTGTGGTCTGCTGGGTGCCGGGCCGTATGGTGAGGGGTGGCCGGCAGGCGAACGAACAAGCACAACCTATACTTAAACCCTCCAACCACCAGAGGGCGCCTACTCCCCTTCTCCCTGCACCACTTTCTGTCCGGAAAAGTAATTTGTAGTGACTGCAGTTGCCGTCATAAAACACCAGGCACAGTGCCCGACTGCCTTGCCTACTGCACCTAGACCACAACAGCTTAACAGATGCTCCCGCTCACACTGCAAGTCTTCCAGTGAGTTCACATCATGTGTAATTGTTCTGTGTGCAAGATTTACCCCCCCCCCCCCAGGTGACAGGCTGCACCCTCAATGATTTTAGCTCACTAATTTATATTTCATTAATGATCTCTATGCGCCTATAAACTCATTACTGAATATAGAAACATTCACTGTAGGAGTCTATTCAGTTGAACCAAATGAATGGGAAGTGATTTGAGCTGAGTGCCTTCCTGAGTGCCTTCTTGTTTATTCACAAACTGAAGCATAGTGAACACCGTTTACTATGCTTCAGTTATGAATGAATAAAGTGAGTGTGTTCACTTTGTTCATTTGGAAAAGGAAGGAGTCGGTAAATAAAATAGTAACTAGCCCAGTAATTCGCTCTCCATCCTGAAACATCACCTCCGCAGCTGTTGGGAGGAGAGGAGGGAAGCCAGCGGCGCAACACAAGGAAAGCCCAGGCAGTAGAGGGAATTGGCACTGCACAGAGTGTTTAGGGTGTGCCCAGGCACAACTGGCACACTCCCTGCGCACGCCTGTGTGTAACCCTTTCCTCCCATAATTCAGTGCTTGATGCCTGAATGGCAAATCAGCAGGCGCTAGCACTGTCACACATGGAGGCACCAAGAAGGTCCTTAGCCCAGGTAAGTTCAAACACAGGCTGGCACTTGTGGGCAGATATTCATTAGTTAGTTTGTCTGCTGCTAAATGGCTCTGTTCCAAGTATACTGTAGTATGGCAAAGGGAAGCTGTAATTAGGTGTTAGGTCCCCTTTTAGAGAAATCCCTCCTTTAGTGCTGTAATGGGCAGGGTTAGTACCCATATAAATGCCAGTGGTAAGTGGAGTCCTAGTTGGACAGGGCATGGGAGTGAGATACCCCAGAGCTAATAAGATGTAGACTCCTGCAGATTTTATCTAAAGGGCCCTTTGCAGGGCTGAAATCCCAGGCAAGGTAGAAAAGACCATAGGAGGCATGTATAGAATCCTCTTATGCAAGCAGTGGTGGAAGCCTGGTAAAGAGTGTGCCATCTGGGAGCGTGCCTGTCTCGTCTGAGCTATTGAAAGGACAAGGAGAGAGACTGGTATTCTAGAGGTGGCACCTTAATCTCCTGGACCTTCATTTGGGAAGTGGTCCCAAATATGTGGTGCTCCCAAGGAGAGGAATGGATGTGTAGCTGAAGATGGCATAAAGATATGTGCTTGCGTTCTGAGCAGCAGTAAATGTATACTTCTATGTGTGGTAATCCACATCAAAGAATTCTCATAGTATGTCAAATATGATGTCAGATGTCATGGAAATCTTTGTGAAGTTACAGTAAAGTGCGGAAAGTGCATTTTCTGTGAGGGTGATCCTTTATTCTCAAATATTAAAGCATCAGTCTAGGGATGTCATGAGCGGGCCTATGGCAGGAGTAAGACGCAATATGGTGGAAGGTAGTCTAACTACAGGTGAGTAGCTTTCCTATCCAAGAAGAAGTGGGGAGGGGACATGTACAGTTTGGTGTAAATACTTGCCCAATCATGGTTCCCCCTTACACACTGAGCTTACACAGGAGTTTTTACTTAGGGCCCTCCCAGGTGAAAAAGGTGGTGGCGAAGAAAGTAAGTAATTACAACAAAAGGGATGGAAGATGAATGACAAAATTACAATGTTAACTTCACCTCAGATCAGGTTAATTTACTAAAGACAAATAGGCTGTTCACTTTGCAAAGGAAGTTGCACTTCCAAGGGAATTTTCCCCAAACCTTAGTAAATGTAGTGTAACTTACATGTAGTTGGTTTACTTGCAAAGAATACCCAATCACAAGCAAGGAAATGTAAAAAAAAGAGCAATTTTGCTTGCACATGATTGTATGAAGGAGGACAGTCGATTCTAGTGAATAAACTAGTTGCCTTTAGTAAATCTACCTCTAACTATTGATATGGCGCTTATAGCTTTTTCTTTGCTATAAGGGTCATATCATGTGCTGGTGATAATATGTTAGTGACAGGGTCACTAAATAGACACTTCTTTTTTCCTATGCTGTCGTTCCATCACTGGCTGGACCAGTGAGAAGTCTATTCCATTAAGGAAAGTGGTTCCCTTTTCTGGGTGATAATGCTGCTGGTGAGCAGTCAATTTGCCCTGCTGACATCACCCTAATGAATGGCAGAACATTGAAAAACTGACAGAGAATATTTAAATAAATATTTGATGAAAGCAGTACCCATACTTACCTCCATGCTACAGCAGCGGTCTGATGCTGCAGCTATCCACGCTCTGGCTCTATGTCCATGAACTGGTTGTTCTTGGTCTGCTCAGAGTGAAGTGACTGCCAGTCATCGGCTCTCTGCTCAGCCCCTTCAGAGCTTACTGGAGTGCTGTGCTATGGAGGGGGTGGGAGTGTCTGGCTCCGACTCTCAGCAGCATGCTGAGAGGCTGAGCCAGCTGCGGAACAGGCATCTGGGTGGATCCCAATAATATGGTTGGGATCCTTCCAGAGCCTGGAGCGGCTCTGTGATGTCAGCAGACAGTGGGCTTTAGCCTACAGTCTCCTGAATCTGGGTCACAGGAGAACAAATGTAAGTGCACTCCTGAAACCCTTTGAAAGCTTTGGCTATACTTTTCTTTTAAAAATACATTTTCTGAACAATAGGGGTGCTGAATTTAATCGCTGCATCGCGAATCGGGGGTCCCCGATGCGGCATCGATGCATGTGACCCCAATAATCAATGTCTGTGACGTCATGCCCCGCCCCCGCTCCGAGCGTTTCTGTGAAAATTGCTGTTTTGTAATAAATGCTGTGTTATAATCCATTAAGTGACCACCGCTGTATGTGTTTTTTAAAATATATGCAAATTCATACCTCATATCTCAGTGTGTATATAACGGTATATCCCGCTCATGTGACTGCATGGTGCGGCCCGCCCCTCTCCTCTCATCTCTCTCTCTCTCTCTCTCGCTCTCCTGACGTCAGCCCCGCACCGCCTCTCTTCTGATCTGATAGCTACAGCTGGTGGGCGGGGCTGAGAACTCCCACTGACGTCAGGAGACAAGCGAGAGAGAGAGAGATGAGACGTGAGAGGTCAGGGGCGGGCCGCACCATGAGCGGGATATACAGTTATATACACACTGAGATATGAGGTATGAATTTGCATATATTTTAAAAAGCACATACAGCGGTGGCCACTTAATGGATTATAACGCGGCATTTATTACCATAGCAGTATGTGACTGTGTACTCCTACACATGCTCTGTGCTGGCATTTCTCTGGCTCCCCGTTTGCACATTCCCCTGTGTTAACTCCTAGTGTGCTGGAATGTGCAAAGCCCGGAGAAATTTCAGCACAGAGACAGTACAGTGAAATTCACAGGGCTGTTTGTCAGTTATGGATTCTAATCCCTCCTGACCTCCCAGCAGCCGTGTGTGTGTGTGAATTCCTGTACCCTGTAGTGCACCGGATTAGTGCACTTTTTAAGGGGAGTTCCACCCTATTTTTAGTTTATTAAAAGTCAGCAGCTACAAAAAAAGTGTATCTTCTGACCTTTATTAAAAAGACACTCACCTGTCCCACAATCCAGCGACGTGGCCACCCAAACACTCCATGCTCTCCCCCGCCTGTCCACGGCGCTGGCAATACTACTGTGGGCATCCGGCTGTGACAGCTTGCAGCTTCACAGCCGGGTGCGCATGTCTCATTGAGCTGTCCTGCATAGCCGGGCAATCTTCTGGGACCTGTGATGTGTCCCAGAAGATTGCTTGGAGGAAGGTCCGCCTAGACGGCCCAAGCGGAAGTGGGAGCGCATCAGTAATCGTGATGCATCGTGGTGCATCGCGGAATCAAATCGAATCGAATCGTTGACCAGATAATCGTAATCGAATCGAAACGTGAGACCAGTGAAGATGCGCACCCCTAATATATAATATACCAAAATTTTGGTAATGTACTAAAAACTAACATTTTGCAATTGGGGAGTAAAATAAAATGTTTCAAATTTTATTGGTAACTTGTTTAGATATAAATAAATCTTACCAGATCTGTATTAGGCGGAAGACACTTCTTGGTAATCTTAAAAAAATAACAAATACTTTAGTTAGTAGAAATCATTTTTTATACCAGTCACAATAGGGGATATACAAAATAAACTTTTGTATACAACAAATAATTTTTTCTCATGTTTACCAATAATTAAATCTATGCATTTAGTGTACAGTTATAGGTACTGACAGTAATAGAAACTACTGGAAATGTGTTCCAATAGCCCATGAAGTTCTAGTTGGCATCAAAGTGCAAACCTTTTCATACATAGTCTCCAGAGATTAAAATAAACCTGTGCTGAGGGAGCAAGCATTAATTATCTAAATTTAAAATGAAACCAAAGTCCAATGAACTGCCTGACAGCCAGGCAACTAGCATCTTCAGATGGAGGACATAGTCAGTGTTTCTTTCAGCATAGGTTGCCTAGCAGGACTTAACACCCTTAAGGTTCAGGACCTGATCAAAAGGGAGCTGGGGTGGGCTGTACCCCCCCACCCTATGATACTATGACACCCTATTACACTATGATGTGAAGGGGGGACTATTGTGATGTGATCCAGGTTGACTACCCAGAAGTAATGTCAGACGCCACTTCCAGGTCATGACGATACAGAAGCTTGCTGAGTGAACAGGAAATGAAGGTTCCAAACATCTCTAACACTGTGTGACAGACTGTCATTGACCTGGAGAGTAGAGATGAGCGTGGGCGTGTTTGAAACCCCACATACGCGATCCCGCCAGGAAGCCGACATGCTCACGGCTAATCACAGGCAGTGAGATCTGTGCAGCTGCGAACTGGGAAATGTCTCACTGCCTGAGATTAGCGCTGTGCAGTGTCGGCTTCCTGGCAGAATCGGGCACGTGAGGCTTCGAACGCCAATCTCTACTGGAGAGACTGAAACACAGGGTGTGCTACCTGGAGAAGAAAAAACAAAACAAAGGTGTTTTGGCAGTATTTGCCAGTGATTACTTTATGGATGTCAGCCACGCCCCCTGCTGATCCAGAACTCTCCAATCAGCAGGAAGCATGAGCTTTGTGCTTGCAGAGCTATAGGTCTGAATTAGTAGGGGGCGTGTCAGACTTCTGCATGGCTTACCCAGAGAGAGCAAGGATCTCACTCTGCAACTGCTAAAAACAGCTAAAATAAACTATAAGAATATACACACATTTTATTTTGCACTGCCATTCACAAACTTCTCACAAACAGATTCACAGTCTCAGAACAGCAATCTTAAAGAAAAGATGAAATATGAAATAAGTAATAGTCATGATGCCGGTCTTACCAAATTGTCAATGATCTTATCCCGACTATCCTGCATAAAAAGCAAACAATGTTATTGGTTGTACAGAGAATAATAATTAATTAATACTGAATGCATTGCAGTGTTTTTAAAGGAAGCATGTTTACAAATATATGACTGAACATTATAGAGGTAATAAATAAATGCATGATTCACACGAGCCCTTTCATTTGATTGGAATCTTCTATTGGTTCCAGGATATTGATCAGCTTTCTTGAACAGGCTCGTAATTAAAGAACATTTCTGGGACAATTGGGGCTGTTTGTCCCTGAAGCAAATTTATGGGGAAAAGATCTACTGCTTTGCATACTTGTTGAGAGAAAGATGTACAATTAAACAGTATGGCAGATTTGATTTTATTGCATTTTTTGCTTGTATGGCTATTTCATACCTGGGTCATAACGGCAAATTTCACCCAATACTATTTCTAAATCCTCGTACACGCAATCAGATTTTCCGCAGACAAAGCCTTGGACTTTTGTCCGAAGGGTGTTGGACATGAACTTGTCTTGCATACAAACGGCACACAATTGTCGGCCAACAAACACGAACGTAGGTACGTACTACGTGTATTTTCGTTTCCATTGACTTCAATGGGGAAACTCGCTTTGATATGCAAGTACTTTGGATTACGAGCATTCTCCTGGAACGGATTATGCTCGTAATCCGTGGTTCCGCTGTATGTCATGTTGTACATTACATCATGCTGACCACTGCACTCTATACACTAAATAGTCCTGACCGCTGCACTGTACAAACTATGTTGTATGTTACATGGTCCTGACTGCTGCCTATGTACACTATGTTGAATGTTACATAACCCTTTACATAATGCTGTACATTACATTGTCGTAACAGGTGTACTCTATATGCTTCATAGTCCTGGCCTATGCACTGTTTAATCTAGGTTATAAATTACATAATTATGACAACTGCACTCTGCTTGCTGCAATGTATGCTATGTTGTACATTACATAGTCCTCAGTATTTCCCCTCCATGTGTTATGTTGTAGAATACATAGTCCTGACTGCTGCACACTATACACTACATAATATTGACCTATGCATTTGTAGCGCCCTCACCCCCTTCACCCACCTTTGGCTCCTCGCAGGGAGAGAGGGCACACCACGCCACAAGCCCTTACCCTCCTGTGTAAAGAGGTTGAGCGGTGTTGTTGACGGGTCTCCACAACCAGAAAGCCAGAATCCTCCAGAGAATGGTTCTCACCTCTTATAGTTAAAGTGGTTGTAAACCCACTTACTTTTTTTTTTTGCCAACCTGCAAGAGAAAGGCATAATGAGCTAGTATGACTATCATACTAGCTCATTATGTACCACTCACCTTAGATCGGGGCCCCCGAAGCAATCCGTGTCCCTCTGTCCAGACGCAGACATCACTGCGGCGATAGCCGGAATGTTACTCCTGGGTATCGCCGCACCAGCCAATCACAGCGCCGCTCCGGCACTGTGATTGGCCAGAGCGGCGAAGACGTGACTCCGCACATGCGCGCGGGAGCCGTCACATTCGGCTACGCCCAGCGATTGCTGGGAAGTAGACGATTTTGTGAATAGGATTAACCCCATGAATGCGCCGTTGTCTACGGCGCGCATGCGCCGTAGACAGCGGCGCCTGTCTTTTTAGTAAATATCTCCTAAACCGTGTAGGTTTAGGAGATATTTCTTGCACCTACAGGTAAGCCTTAATCTAGGCTTACCTGTGGGTGCAAGTTGAAAAAGTGGTTTTACAACCACTTTAACAGAGATAAGTCCTTGTTTCCAACCAGTGACTTGAATGTCCACACCAGCTGTAACTCCAACGTAGAGTTTTATTTCTCGTAAATAACAGTCTCTGATAAGAAAAGGTTGGAGATAGAACAGGACAGCACAAGGTGTGGGAGAGGTCCAGACACAAACGTAATCACTTCACTGCTTAGCTTCTCAAGCAGACTCAGCCCATATGGATAGTCTCCCTAGATAGGGACTAGCAGCCAAATGGTACTCTAACTTAACCGCACAGTCTCTGCCACAGACTCGTTGAACTTGGTCTCTGCCACAGACCTGGTGAACTTGGTCTCTGCCACAGACCTGGTGAACTTGGTCTCTGCCACAGACCTGGTGAACTTGGTCTCTGCCACAGACCTGGTGAACTTAGTCTCTGCCACAGACCTGGTGAACTTGGTGTTTCAAAGCTTGACCTCTTTGTAAGGAGAAGACATCCCTCCACAGAGTTACCGGGCCCCTTCCTTCACCGTGATTTCTCACCGGTCCCTCGGAACGGTTCCTCCCCCGGCCTCCTCGTCTAAGATGCGGGTCCCCTCGCAAGGCGGCACCCCGGGATTCCTCGATCCTTGATGGGCCCCAGCCGAAGGTGCTGGGCCCAAGGCCTTTGCTGCAGCCCCAGGGCTAAAGGTGCCTGGGACTGATTCACTGACCTCCGCCCCTGGGCCAAAGGTGCCCAGGGCGGACAGGAACACACTCCCTGGGGTAGGACCCCCGACCACGACAGAACCCTGAACAGGCAGCGTCTGCCCCTTTCATATCCTCTCCCAGCATGCAGAGCAGGCCTACCACACCCACTGTACGGCTGCTGAGAGGGGACACACAAGGCACAGCACTGCATCATCAGCGGTTCAACCCTGGCCCACCATGGCAGCACCACCTGCAGGCCACAGGGAACTATACACCGATACTCTCCCTGTGGACAAAAATGGTTGACAGAATCCTGACAATTGGGGTGTTTGAGCATAACTACCACTCAAACACTTCCCCTAAATTTAGGACCCCACTACACATTATATACAATATGTTGTATGTACATTAGACCATTACACTGTAGGAGCCATGTTACATGTTACATGTTACAAAGTCCTAAATATTATACCTTATATGCTATGTTATATTTTACAAAGTCCTGACCCCTGTTTTTTTTTATACTATACTGTATGCTGCATGGTTATTCCTGCTGCACCCTGTATGCTATATTTTGTGTTTCGTGGTACTGGAGCCTATATCACTTGCTAGATTGTTAAAACTGACATTGAGTGCAGTGCAACATAAAAATAGCTCATCAAAATTGATTCTAACAATAATATTCTTACAATTTTTATGAATAAAGCTTTCAAACAGAGTTTGTAGGCTTCATTGACATAGAAACCACTGTCTCAGAATGGGACAGAATGGGGTACACCTCCCAGGGACTACATGTGGTTAAAGTATAGATAGCTTCTGCGGTTCTTTGAAGTGCTTTTAAAAGAATAGGAGAAGCCATTTATGGAAAAATAACCAACTGCCAAGGATTGCATATAATAGTTAAATGACTATTACATGAAAAGGAATATCCAGGTCAAACGTACAGTATATGCTTATATGCTATATGTGCTGTGAACAAGGCTTATCAGTCGATATGCGTGAACCCGTTTGTATCTTAAATTTTTTTTTCATGTGTCAATAAAATCTATCTTTTGAATTTGTGCCAAACTTATATGATATTAAAGGAGAAGTACAGGCAAAGCTTGTTTGGTTGTACTTCTGTGGATCACAGGAGTACAGTTTGTTCTGCACTCCTGTGACCTCTTTTCAACAGGCAGCGGGCTGAAGTCCGCTGTCTGCTGACGTCATAGTTCTGGTTCAGGCTGGGGCAAGACTGCGACAAAGGATTCGGGATCCGCCCACATGTCTGGACCGGCACCCCAGCTCAGCCTATTAGCGAGCCGCTGAGAGCCTGAGCCGGCTGCTCCCGCCTCCTTCACAGCCCAGAGCTTCAGTGAGGGGGATGGGGCAGAACAGAGCGTCGGGGACTGATGGTCACTAGCTCTCTGCTCACGGAGCACAGGGAACCAATCTGTAGCATTTGATCGCTTGGTTCTCAGTGTTAGAGCTGGTGGGGGACAGATGCAGCATCAGACCAATGCTGCATCCACCTAGGTAAGTATGATTGTGAAAAAAAAATCCCATACATATTTTTTAATTGAATTGAACATTTCAATGAATACGTTATCATTAGATTGAACGATGAAGGCAACTGACATGCAATTAACAAGGGCAAATAACATGACAGATGCCACCTAACAAAAAAGTGAAGGGGAAATCCCACTGTTAAACTTCACCAAAGCAGCAGGTGAGGGTAAATCTCTGGGTAACAGATGTTAGATATGTCTGCTTATGGGAAGGCAAAACTGAACTCTGTGCACAACTCTAATTTAAATATATTCCTCAAATGCCCAAAGGATATAAATTCACTTTGTGTGCAAATACCTTTACAACTACAGATATTTCCTTCTATAAGTAGCAGTGACATCATCGCTGTGCAGGGAACAGAGCTATGTGAGGGGTCCTGCAGGCTCCACTCAGTACAGGCTGCCTGCAGAAAACTACAGAAGAGGGCAGAGCCAAGAGGAATCACCCTGTGCAAGGAGAGAGCACAGCTTTGACTGGCTGTCACAGCCTGTAGGGGAGTGGAATGCAGAAGGCACAGCCTTCTAGGATGCACCATTTGGGGGACTTCGTTCTCATCTGTGTGTGACGTAATAAACTGCCCACCCCCTGCTATCCAGAAGAAGGTGTGAAATAAAGCAGGGCGGTCACATGACAGAACAATAACACAGCAAATAAAAACAATGGTAACTATTGTTTTTTTTTTATGTAATGCCAATATGGCAGCTAAATAACATGTACTGTTTGAGCTGGTGATTTTAAATCTGTACAATCACAATTTAAATACTGTGTATTCCTCCTTGAATCTTGGCGTGCTTCATAGGCGTGCGCACAGGGTGTGCCAGGTGTGCCTGGGCACACCCTAATCACCCCATGTGCATTAGCATTATCAAGGGAAGGCACGAGGTGGGTGGTTAGGGGTGCAAGTGTAAAGTGTAAATCCCCCCATTATAATAAAGGCAGGCCTCAACAGTAGGAATACATTACACCTGTATTTAGGGTGTAATGTAATATGCTCCCAATCAACTGTCTCCCACCACCAGAGCCTCCTTTCTGTGACAGCAGGTTGTGTTAATGTGTGTTTGAGATTTGGGGTGCACACCCTAATGCAATAGGCTGCGCACACCTATGGCGTGCTTTGTGTATTTATTCCAGATCTGTGAAGTAATTCAGTGTAAAACCTTGCCTCTGTGCACCCATATTGTATTTTTTTGCAGGAAGCTTGTAGTGGGTGGGGCCTATTGAGGAACATATTTGAATAAACCTTTTTGTGCCCGGAGTTCAATTTAAAGGAATTACACCTTCTCCATTCTAGATAATAAAAAAGTTTCAGCTGGATGCACTCTTGAAACTAATGAAAACAAGCATCGCTGTGGACAAAAGAGAATGCTTAAAGCGGAACTTCATTCTCTCAGTCAAAACTGAGTATTTTTAATTCTTAATGCTGCTAGCATTAGTAAATAGATAGGAAACAATATCATATTGACTTGTTTTAAACTTTTTTTTTTACATTTCTTCATTTACTTCCTGGTTTCCAGGCCTAGGTAAATGATGTCATACATCCCAGGAGTCTTCAGGAGGGGAGGAGGGGCTTTCATAGCCAAACACACCCTCCTGCCTGCATATTTTTTAAAGTGATGTCTCAGCAAACTAAAGCACGGCGACAATGATAGATGGCTGAGTTTGCTTTAAATATAAAAAATTAACTAAATAGCACATTTGGTTTGTGGTGCTCAGATGCAGTGTAGTTCCACTTTAAATACATATTTTTAATTACCCCTGTATTCTTACACTTCAGAGATGTTTATTATTATTCTTTATTATTATGCAACAACAACTAGTGAGTCAACATTTATATAAATGAATGAACAATACCTTGCAGTTCAAGACAATTTTTGGGAGGCCTTTTGGGAGGCCTTTTAGTACCTGTAATAAAATATCAAATTATTTCAATCAGAAGAACTCAAGAGAATTTTTACAATTTTGTTTTTTAAAGAAATAAATTTGTAAATAAAATAAAAAGTTTTTTATTCAAAGCCCTGAAAGCCCCACAATCTGGTGCCCCCCTATACAGAATGGTAATTTCAAGTTAAAAAGCTGCAGCCACATTTAAAACGGAGGTGCAGCTTGTATTTTTTTTTTTTTTAAAAGTCAGCAGCTACTAACAGTGTAGCTGCTGACTTTTAATAAGGACACTTACCTGTCCTACTCGCCCGCGATGTCGGTCCTGCCACAGCGATCGATCGCTGCTGCCAGGCTCCCGGCTTCTTCATTCTGACTAAGGGAAACAGGCTGTGAAGCCTTATGGCTTCACTGCCCGTTTCCTACTGCGCACGCGCCACTCGCATGGCGCTTTGTGAATGGGCGGCTTGCCTCCTGAGATACACACAGTTCCCAGAAGGCAGCGCGCCCCATTCACAAGAAGAGGAAACAGAAGTTCTCAATCCGAGGACAAGGAAGAGGCACAGCAGAAGGCAGATTAGGGGACTTCCGCATAGCAACAGGCATTTCGGGTGAGTATACTTTTTTTTTTCTATTAATTTTTTTCTTTTTTTTTTAGGATTTTTAATGCATTTTTTTTCTGGGTGGACCTCCGCTTTAAACAGAGGCTTATATTAGAAAATGATTTATACTTCACGGATAATTTCAATTAAACATAAGTTATAAAGGAGAACAGATCTTTTAAGTTAAAAGAGGACCTTACAGTAAAATGCAAGGCGGTCCTACACTGTTCCGTCTCTCCGACAGCCTCTGTCCCATTTAATACCAGCGCAGATGTGTTTGGCCCCTCCTACAGAGCCTTAGCATTCATGAATGAATGTACTACAAATCCTTACACCACTGTGGCAGACGGACTTTTGTTCTTAATGAACTACAAGTGCTGTAATCAGCACACTTGTAGTCCATTGACACTTCCTCCAGTTTTCCAACTGACAGCCCGTACAGAGGTATGGGCAAAGAGCTGGAAGAAGTATTTGCAGGAACCTTCCATTGCACCCACGATCCACTGATTGTGGGTGCAATGGTCTACAAACTCCAATACAAAAATTTATAAATGCATTTATTTTTATTTTTCAAAGGTAGACCTAGCTTTTAAATCCTATAGTCTAAGCTCTAAGGTAACCAATTATCTGTGTAAAAACTCACAGATAGTGATAGTGGCCAATTAAACAGTTAACATTTCCTTTTTATATGCTTCAATTGGAATTTGAATTGCTGCGTTCATTAGGCAAACAAAAAACACTAATAAATAAAAAATGTATGCATACCTGAACAATCTTTGTTGTACAGGTGAGCTGTAACATAAAGTAGTGTTAGTAAGGGATAGAAATCATTAGTAAAGTCCAAGTGAACTTTCAGTTTAAATGAGCTAAATACAATTCAGGTGCATGTACGCAAAATGTATTCAAGTCTTACACTTTGTTTTCTTTAAAAATCAGCCACAGCCTGAGGAGAAAATCCCGTCATGCCAGCATTCTCCAGTGTGGAACCCTTGCTCTCTGTGGGTAGGCAATGCAAAGGTCTGACATGCCCCCCCCGCGAAGTCAGAGCCAGCGCTCTCCAATCAGCAGGGAGTATGAGCTCTGCTGATTGCACAGCTACAGGTCTGACTCGGTAGGGTGCATGTTGGACCTCTGCAATGAGACCACTGCTTCTCCACAGAGAGCAAGGGTCCCTCTTGCAGCTGATAGCAGGGGATGAGATTTTCTGCTTTAAGCTGTGCCTGCTTTAGAATGAAAATGAACATTGTATTGATGCACTTGTATTTAGCTGATTTAAAATTGGTTTAATTGGTCTTTAAAAGCTGATAAAATAATCAAAACATGAATAATGTAAAAAAAAAAAAAAAAAAATCCTAGAAATGGTCTGTAGCTATTGCAACAATGTTATATCTATATTTGTTAGTCCAGTTGTGTTATGAAGAGTATTTCATACCTGTGAGTTCCAAAGCTTCAAATTTGATATTGCCTGTAATTTCCCCTCCTGACAGCCCATGCAGGGCATCAGGAAAATGTAATATGTGGCCGCTTTATAGAGAAGCCCCTGTGATTTGGAAAACTGCAGCCACCAGCAGGCTCCTTCTCTCACTTATGGAGCATTACATTTACAGACTAAATAGAGCGCACTGCTGACGGAGTGGAGCGCCACATCATGTTTTCCTGAATACTTCCTTCAAGCAGTTCAAACATTTCCTCTACTACTATTCTGGACAGTGGTGCCAGGACAAGGCCCTCTGGTAAGGTGAGGATGCTAAAGTGCGCCCCTGCCAAGCTGAGACAGGTTGAGCCTGCACATCCACACGTGCAGTTACTAGCACAGTATGGCACAGTAGTGCCGTTCACTGGCAGAGGAGCACCGATGATTACATGGGCAGAGACGTACTCTCCCAGTATAATCTGCATGGCTGGGTTGTAGTTATGGGAAATGCAGAGGCAGGGAAGGATCCTTCCCCAGCAGGGCACCCAAGGTGAGTTCCTCTTATGTCTCTGCCTTGGCCCCATCCCTGATTCTGGAGCCAGACAGCTCTGCAGTTTCCAAATCTTAAACAGACACTGAAATTATTCATAGGTAAACAATTAAGCTAGAGATGACAATTTTAAAAAAAGGAAATGCTAGTCTATGTAGTATATATAGATTTTTAGATGGCTCCAATTAAGCTTCAAATATTCAAAGTAGTGTACACAAAAATTACAGCAATGTACAACAAGCAATGACTCATCTGAAAAGGGTATTATATTTAAAATGAATCGATTGTTTAAACTTCTAAATTTATGAATTTTAGTTATTAAAGTAGAACATTAGCCTAAAAAAAATTGCAAACAGGCAGGATTTTTAATGCAGAAGAGACATGCCATGTCTCTTCATTCCATTACCTGCCTGTATGCATGCACATGCTGAGATGACAGCAGTGCTGAGATTATTGAACTTCTGCACATGCACAGGAGTGACAACATCTCAGCCAATGCAAACAGCCGGGGATCGATACCCAGAAGCCTCCGGGCTGAAGATGACAGGAGGCCGGCGGGGAGCTCCGGAGATCACAGCGCTGGAGAACAGGTGATGATAGTTCCGCTTTAAATCTGTTGTTTGAATGTGTTTTACAATGACTAATATTCAGACATTATAATTGGTGCATGCAATATCTTTGTAAGTATAGCAGTTAAGAGGAACAGCAGTAGTGCTACCACAGTAACTAATCAACGACACTGTGTATAGGAATAACAACGCTGATTTATGCCTAATTATATATTTCTAGTCTACAGAGAAGCATTAATTACAGGTGAAAATTAGAACGATTTAAGATACTGTTAGAGATCTTACCGGGTTGCATAATAACTGGATTACATCGTTGGTAAATCCCAAACTATCCTAAAATAGAAAAGAGATAGAAAGGAGATAGATATATTTTATCTTATATTATTAAATAAATAATGAGTTGATAAGCTTCAAACCTTTCAAGACTATTGCTGCTCAATATATGGAGAACTAGATCCTAAATACCTCTCTCCAAAACAGCTTGGAACACTTAAAGTACAACTAAAGGCATTTTTTTAAATTTTTGTTTTGGACAGATTGGAGAGGGATTAGAACACCTATTAGGTTTTTATTGCAATCTGTGCCCCCGTTAAAGAGATTCACCCTCTCTATTTGTCCTGTTTACCATTATCATCGAATAAGAAAGTAAACGAAGTCCCAAATTTTGGGTTGTTCCATGAAAAGTAATAGAGGGGAATATTTCCAATGGGGAACGCCAAGGAGTTCCCTTAAATTTGTGGGGATTATCTTTCACTTCCTGTTTTGGCTATGGTACAGGAAGTGAAGGTAAATGTCCCCAATGGGACGCAGATGGCAAAAAAATAAACTAACATAGGTTATAACCTTCCCTTACTCTATCCAAAATGAGAAAAAAAGTTTGCCTATAGTTGTACTTTAAAGAAAGTTTAAGTTGAAAGAACTATTGCAGACAGAAAATCTTGCTATACAATGCTATGCATTACTTTATACACATTTGTTCAGTTTTCAGGTAAATAATGTGTCACAGTGTAAAATGAATAAACTGTTTTTTCACTTTCGGTAAAAGGCAGACCAGTAAATGACCATGGAGAGATATCTAAATATACTTCTATTTAAAATTGGACTGCACACTAAAACACAGTGAGATTGATTTACTAAAACTGGAGAGTACAAAATCTGGTGCAGCTCTACATAAAAACCAATCAGCCTCCAGGTTTTTTGTCAAAAGCTTAATTGAACAAGCTGAAGTTTGAAGCTGATTGGTTACCATGCACAGCTGCACCAGATTTCCCACTCTACAGTTTTAGTAAATCAACCCCAAAGTCTGCTTATGCCCTGGTTCACACTGGTGCGATTTGACATGTGATTTGACATGTCAAATCGCATGTCAAATCGGTGAAATTTGCCGCAAGTTGCGGCCAATGGCACCGTCCTAATCGGTGCGACGCCGCATCTGCGGCGCTGCACCGATTACAAAAAGTAGTTTCTGTACTACTTTTTGCGATTTCAGCCGCAATTTACATTGACATCGGTTTCAGATGTCTTTGAAATCGTGGCTGAAATCGGGACTGCCAGCGGGAGTGAAATCGTGCGAGTTCAGCTGAACTCGCAGGCTTCACTCCCGCAGCCCCAGTGTGAACGTGGGCTAAGTGGCAGCCCTCGTGACTTGATAACCAAAGGCTGGAGTGAAGTAAAAGTGTAAATAAATAAATACTCACCTTACTCTATGGGTTTTGCCTGATGCTTACTACCTGTGGCTGATGTCAGTCACAAGAAAAAGCTTTTAGCACTTTTCAGAAGTGCATTCTTGCAGAATTTGGGATACTTGCTTTTTCCAGGATTCTACAAAAACTTCCAGATATGTCACCCTCGCCTAGGTGAGCCCACCAGAAGCTGGAGAGTTAGGCATATATTGTATTTTAATGTTAAAGGCATTATGCACACTTGTCTTAAAAAAATGCCACTTTTACAGGCGTTTGGCTTTTTTCAGCCTGTAAAAGCACCTCTATGTTAGCCTATGTGTCCATGCACACAAAGGCATTTGTAGGTGTATTAGAAGAGGAGCATATAGAGGTTGAAAAAAAACCCATCAAAAGCACGTTTGGGAGAGGAGCCGAAGGGCAGAAGAAAATGCTTGATGTGCCTAAACGCATTTAAAAGAGCCTAAACACTTGATGCATTTAGGAGCGCTTGAGGGATAAAGCATTTGAATGGCCAGAATAGAATAATATTTTGGCCAGTTGAGTCCATTAATCCTCAAAAGCTCGATGCTCCTAAATCCATTTGTAATTCAACTTTAGGCACGTTTTATAAGCAGCTTTTCTCCTGCCAGTAGAAATAGCATTCACAAGGACTAAATAAACACCCTCTGTGCATGAGGCCCTACTTTCAATGTCTTTTATTTTTTTATTTACAGTTTTTTTTTTGCTAATTTTGTAACTAGGCAGTGAGGTTGTCACATAAGCAGATCTTGAGTTGTGCTGCACTTTAATTAGGGGTGCGGAATTTAATCGCTGCATCGGTGCATCGCGATTCGGGCGTCGCCGATGCGGCACCGA
This sequence comes from Rana muscosa, assembly GCA_029206835.1. Classification (NCBI taxonomy): domain Eukaryota; kingdom Metazoa; phylum Chordata; class Amphibia; order Anura; family Ranidae; genus Rana; species Rana muscosa. Next base: position 165,705,038 of record CM055120.1, read on the forward strand.
TGCAAGCCTAATAATCGATTACCCCGATGTCTAGCCCCGCCCCTCCTCCCGGGAGAGCTGTTACCTTATTTTTTGTTTGTTTTTTCTATGACGCGCTCATGTGACTGCCAGGCCCGCCTCTCTCCTCTCTGCTTTCACGTCTCACGTCTCTCCTGGCGTCAGAGACGTGAAAGCAGAGAGGAGAGAGGGCAGTCACATGAGCGCGGCATGTACACACTGTTCCCCCGCCGGATTCTGTTCCCTCTGTCTCTCGGCTACTATCGGAACTCCGCCCCCCCAGCCCTGTACATTGCAGCTCCCTCCTACTCACGAATGCAAATTCTTCTAATACCGCCCCGCCTCTCCAGCACCGCTCACGCCTACTGTTTTTTCACGAATGCTAATGAGCAGAGGGCTGGAGAGGCGGGGCGGTATTAGGAGCATTTGCATTCGTGAGGAACAGTAGGAGGGAGCGGCAATGTACAGGGCTGGGGGGGGCGGAGTTCCGATAGGAGCCGAGAGACAGGGGGGAACAGAATCCGGCAGGGGGAACCATTCTCGGCACAACAGGTATTATTTTTTTCCTTAAAGTAAAACAGATGTAGCGGCCTCATCCCTCTCCCTTGCTTTATCAGTTATATGGCTGTTGTCTAGGGGTACCTGGGAGAGAGAGATGATACACACCACGGCCCATGTCCTCCCGTAACTAAGAGGTGAAGGCCAGAAGATTGGGCTTTTGTGTAGGTGTCCTAGAGTCAGGACCAGTCCCTCGTCCCTGACTCCTTTGCTTAGTAACCCAAGTTCCACACAGTGAATAAGTACAACTCAGTTTTATTCTTCTCGCCAAGCAATAAAACAATCTTTCTCCTTTGGAAACATGGGGGACAGATCGAGGCACAATCCTTTTTCCCTTCTTGCTGCTGCCCACTGTGGTGTCACCAGTGGTGAATAGTCACTGCCACTGACTAGGTGATATAGAACGGGAATTACCTTCGCTCACTTTGCCCTTGTCAGAGGAAGAAATCCGTCCAAGGGAGAAATGGAGGCCTCTCCGTCACCAGCGATGCTGCGCCGGACTCTCCGGAGAAGTTACTGCGCACCAGTCCTCACGAACTCAGACACGATCACCCAAGGAGTTAGGGTCCCCTCGGATTCCTCCACCCTCGCAGAACTCAGTTGAAGGTACTGAGCTCCAGACATCCGCCATAGTACCTCACCCCAGGCTAAAGGTGCCTGAGATGGACTCCATCCCCGCTCCAGCTAGGCCAAGGGCACCTAGGCCTGGAACACCGGAATGCCAGCACCCAAGCTGAAGGTGCCTGGATGCGGCCGTGTCCTCCGACTCTCTCCCTAAGGTCAGGGCGTCCCCCCCTTTTATGACCTCTCCCTTTGCGTCACAGCGGGTTCCCCGCCCCGCTGTACCAGCTCCAGGGGAGGACAAAATGGCACGGTTTGCAGTGTGAGTTCAGCTTCGGCCCAAGGCAACAGCGCCACCCAGGGACCCCAAGGAACCTCACACCACCAAAATCCTCACATAATTCAAATACCCGCTACACAGATATCATACTTGCCTGCTGTTCTCATGTAGCATGTCCGCAGTCTGACCATCTCCTGTAGCATGTCCGCAGTCTGACCATCTCCTGTAGCATGTCCGCAGTCACCGACCATCTCCTGTAGCATGTCTGCAGTCACCGACCATCTCCTGTAGCATGTCCGCAGTCACCGACCATCTCCTTTAGCATGTCCACAGTCTCTCTGACCATCTCCTGTAGCATGTCCACAGTCACTGACCATCTCCTGTAGCATGTCCGCAGTCACTGACCATCTCTTTTAGCATGTCCACAGTCTCTCTGACCATCTCCTGTAGCATGTCCGCAGTCACCGACCATCTCCTGTAGCATGTCCGCAGTCTGACCATCTCCTGTAGCATGTCCGCAGTCACTGACCATCTCCTGTAGCTTGTCCGCAGTCACCGACCATCTCTTGTAGCATGTCCGCAGTCACGGACCATCTCCTGTAGCATGTCCGCAGTCACCGACCATCTCCTGTAGCATGTCCGCAGTCACCGACCATCTCCTTTAGCATGTCCGCAGTCTCTCTGACCATCTCCTGTAGCATGTCCGCAGTCATTGACCATCTCCTATAGCATGTCCGCAGTCACTGACCATCTCCTTTAGCATGTCCGCAGTCTCTCTGACCATCTCCTGTAGCATGTCCGCAGTCACCGACCATCTCCTGTAGCATGTCCGCAGTCACAGACAATCTCCTGTAGCATGTCCGCAGTCACTGACCATCTCCTGTAGCATGTCCGCAGTCACTGACCATCTCCTGTAGCATGTCCGCAGTTACCGACCATCTCCTGTAGCATGTCCGCAGTCTCTCTGACCATCTCCTGTAGCATGTCCGCAGTCTCTCTGACCATCTCCTGTAGCATGTCCGCAGTCGCTGATCATCTGTAGCATTTCCGCAGTCTCTGATCATCTCCTGTACTAGGTCTGCAGCCTCTGACCATCTCCTGTACTATGTACAAGTTGTTGTCTGCTTTGTTTAGACTTTGCTACATGCAGGGAGTGTTGTCTTTTTTTTTAAAAGAACAGATATAATAGAAAAAATGGAGTTCTCCTGACTGCTTAAATTTTTTTGGTGAAAACCATGCGCACTTGCGCTGTAATCGTGATGCATCGTGATGCATCGCGGAATCGAATCGAATCGTTGACCTGATAATCGTAATCGAATCGTGAGGCCAGTGAAGATGCGCACCTCTAACTTTAATGCACTGCATAGTATACACCCCAGCTCATTCTTGGCATGCTGTCATTAGCAGTGTTATTGACCACTCATCCAGCTAAAATGTAATTCTATGTGTTCCGCTGCACTTGTTTGCATTACCTTCACAGTCATAATACCAACTGAGTCACAGCTGAGGTTCTCAGAAGAATGAGACTGGCTGCAGAAATGATTTTTAAAATTAGTGCATCAGAGACCTCATTTGTCCTAAAGAAAAAAGAGGTTATACTTACAATATTGCACAGAAAGGTCCCTTACCTCCTCTTCTGGCAGTCTCCCATTTGGCACTGTCCACTCCTTCCTCCTTCAGGTGCCACCTCTTAGCGAGCTGGGAGCTAAGGAGGCACCCATGCATTGGTGCTCCCAATCTGTGCTGTGTGCATCCATAAAGACACACAGTGCCGGTAAGCCACCCCCCTGTCCCTCTTCACAGGAGTTCGATTGACAGCAGCAGGAGCCTAAGGCTCCCACTGCCCTCAGTATCTCCTGTGAGACAAGGAAGTAAGGGGAGTGGTGATGCAGCTGAGACAGTATAACAAAGGTGACAGGTATCAGGTAAGTGTTTAGGAAAGAGGGTGTGTAGAACAAGTAGTTGGAATGTTCTAAGGTAAAAAAAAACTTTTTAACCTTAGAACCACTTTAAGTGTCATACTACCAAATAATCAACATTTTCATAGGAATTTCCTAGCATACTTAGTGCCATCTAGTGGCCAAATGCAGTATTTTCAATTTTAAATCAATGAAAAACATTTGGCCAGCACAGGAAATAGCCTAATACCATTTATTTTTTGCCCCATTCACACAAAACTTTTACTGGGCGAATTGCTTTGCAATCTTTCAACCAAACTCTGTATTACTGCATTTGTTATTTTACAAAACCAGTACACAGGAAAAACAGTCATAATCATTTTTTTTTTATATATATATTAATACTTTACGGGCCATATAGCTGGGGTGGAAGGGTGTGTCCTTTGCAATGTAATTCATGATAAAAGAAGTACCTCTTCACATTTAGGGAAATTGGGAGGTATGCTCTACTGTCTACTTCCTTCATACCAACATTTTTTGCATTGGCTTACTGCACAGTTGGTGGTTTAGTCTATACAGTAGGCTCTTACTGTACATTGTACATGGAGCAGCGCAAGTCTGTAGTGAACACTGCACTGGCATAGTCAGTACTAAGAGAAGAGTTTAGCCTGAAAGAGGTAAACAGTGAAAGAGGCCATCATGCTGAAATAAGTAAGCAGCATGGTGGGAAGTTTTTATGTTGGTTTAGGTTGGGATAGGCAATGTGGACTAATGTGTTTTTTGCAAAAGTGAACCTGTCCTTTAAGTAGGGAACACATACCTAAACTATTTTGCTTTTAAACGTTCTCTATTTTTTTCCATTCCAGGCTATCCAAAATACTTAAACTGCTAAGCCTCACAAGTCATATTTACCATTTGCCACTGTTAACAGTCCTTCAGGTTGAGGAATAGTTATGATCATGTGACATTATGCATTTTTAGCAGACCAGCCAAAGTTTTAATGTTTGACAGCACCATATTTTTGCCAGTATTTCATACCAATGACCTTGAAGTAGACCTGTAAGTGTTTCATCAAACTCTAGAATTATATTTGCATAATGCATGCTTGAGAAAAAGACATTTTGAACACACTGATTAAAACCCACTGCTTGCTCACTCCTTCTGTTTAACATAATGGGGTTAATTTAATAAAGGCAAATATTATTACTATTATAGACTATTCATATAACAAGGGAATGTTTCCTTAACTTAATGAATGTGCTAAAAATTCACTTTGCAAAGAATTCCCAAATACATGCAAGAAAAATAAAGAGAACAGTATTTCAGTTTGCGCATGATTAGATGATGGAAGTCATCAGAGCTTTGCCTTATTCACTAAGCTAAGAGAAAATCCCTCTGCAAAGTTAACAGTCTACTTTCTTTTCAGTGTGCAAACTGGGACAGGCAGCCTGCACACATTATTCCTTTTATTCACAAGGTCCTAAGGTCCTGTCATTATTTTGAAGCCAAAAAATAGTTTGGACCTTGTATAAGTCCGAGTGACGATTCTAATGTGAGCATGTTGAAAAGCAGGAAAGACTTAGGTTAGTGTATATCCTGTATGACTATCATGCAGGCTGACCTTTTCAGAGTGCTTTTGTTGTTCTTGTTTTCCGTATCAAAATTATAAACAGGAAAGTACGGTTAGCTTATACTAAATCCACTCTTTTAATATCAGAAAACTTACGGAAGCTTGGAGAAGAGCATTTGCAATATCTACTGCAGAATCAGCAGCGACACCCACCAAATCTTTCTAGAATGAGAAATAAATCATATATTATATGCATTGTCATAGTTTTTACAAACTGTACTAATTCATTCTAATTCATTCTGTTTAGATTCATGGTCTATTCACACCAGGTGTAGGACTGCGTTAGGTGGCTATATAAATGCATTGTCTCTTACCTGGCCAGTTCACACACTGGGTGGTGTGGGCTAAAAAAAGTATGGCAGACCCTATTTTTTCCAGCACAACACCATGCAAGGCAATCCACTGCCTTGCCCTGCATAGCAGCCAATAGAACTTAATAACATTTCACAGTGTTACATTTCAATAAGGTTCATTCAAATAAAATGAAGACAGTTTTCAGTGAACAGCGTTTATGTGTGTCACGATTGGCACATTAGTATTGCAGTCACCCCACTGCAGTTGCTGCGCTGTAATGCATAGACCCACAAACATACTAAGAATAGAACATTTTCTATCAGTGAAATCATAAAGCAGTGCCAGTTTAGTGCTCATTTATTTAAAGCTTATGTAGGTCTCAATAGCTGTAAACCTCCTTAATACAAATTGCAAATTTTTGTTGTAGCTCAAAATGGGAAGAAATGATCACATTTTGCACCTTACCAGTCGTATGTAGTGGCTACATTCGTTTCAGGTTGTCTTTTCTTTCATTTTCACCTAGCCTTACTCACTCAACTGTACAACTGTATACATGAAGAGAGCAATGGTTGTCACTCTAGACTGCTCATCTCATTTAGACTACTAACCTTCACTCCTCATATCAGTTACATACAGTAGGGAAGCGTTCTTTTGTAGGTCACAGAAAAGTAGCTGGGAAAACTGATTAGACTTTTTGGTATATCAGTTCAGAGCACAGGAAGGTAAAGTGATTGTGCAGGCCACTAACCTCCTCTTTTCGGGTCCCCCACTGGCGCTCCTGGCACCTCCCCTCTGTACAGTGCCCGCATGAAAAGTGGCTTCCCATGGGGGCACTCGTGCATGCTCGCACCAGAGTCCCATTGCTGCGTCCGTTGACACAGACAGCGAGACTCAGCACCGCCCCCCACTCCCTCGTCACTGGCTTTGATTGACAGCACTGGGAGCCAATGGCTGACCATGCCCCAGCAAAGCCAGCGAGACCCAGAAGTGAGGGGAGAGAAGAGCTGCAGATGTGCACGGCGCTGGATCAAATGAGGTCTCAGGTAAGTAAAAGGGGGACGGGGTGAGAGGGGGATGCTGACACCTAAACATTTTTACCTTAATGCAAGGAATGCATTAAAGTAAAAAAATATTTAGGTTTCACAACCACTTTGAAGGCAACTGAAATTCTGGCAGGATAAACAGTTTTTTTTCTGTACTTGCCGAAAATGTGCTTTGCATTAAACAAAAAAAAATAAATAAATAATATTGCAGCCACTATATCTAATCTGCAACATATAAATTTTTTTATTTTTGGGTTCAAATGCCTTTTCAGATATTTGGTAGCACTAAGGCTCGGTTCACACTGCGGCAACCTGAAAGCCACACAACCTTCAGTGTGCGTTTGTCAGGTGACTTCAGTGCAACTTTAAAGCGACTTGAAGCAACCTTGAAGCAACTTCAGGGAATGCCTGGGTAATCTTCCTGTAATGTCGTTCCAAATCACATCAATTAAAATAAGGATTCGACTTGGAGGCGACTTCCATTAAAGTCTATGGGCACAAATCAGACAGAAATCTCCTTGAAGTAGTACAGGAACCTTTTCTAAAGTCGGAGCGACTTCAGCAGTGCTTATTATGACAGCTCTCATTGACTAAAATGGGATTTCATATGTCACGTGACATGGGGTCTCACAAGTCGGATCCCAAGTCGCGGCAATGTGAAAAGAGCCTTAGTGGGATTCAAATATGGGCATTCATCATGAGAAGTGGTAATATTTTTTGATAAATTGGTATGTATAATGTGATAAATATTTTCAATTTATGGTTTATTTTTTAACACCATTGTATAGATACTATTGCAAGTCTTCATTTTGATATTTCAGAAAGGCATCTGATCATCATTAACCTCCCTGGCGGTATGATTCTGGCAGATTTTAGGTGCTGAAAGCGGTACCATTATTCTGCATGGAAATTTGGCGTTTTATATTGCAGGCCTGTAATTCTTAGGAATAACTCAATTAAACCTGTCCAAACCAGAGTCTAGTAGACATCCCAGGTATGATAAAGTTCAAAAAACAAAATCATAAATTAGTGTAGCGGGTATGTACTTTCCCAGGTGTAATTTTGAATTTGGCAGAGACATCAGTGATGTGTAATTCCCTGCAGCCCAGTGGGTGGCGCTGTTGCCCTGGGCTGGGGTTGAATCATTGCTGTGTGCTGTGCCTCCTTTTTGTCCTCCCTCGGCAGCGATATGGTGGGGCGGGGAACCCGCCGTGCTTGCTGGGAGAGGGTATAAAGGGGGCCGGCCATCTTTGTCACGGGGTTGACGTCCCAGGCACCTTCAGCTTGCGGGCGGTGGGTCGTGTCGCTCCTCTGGGTGGCTTAGGCCTAGAGGACAGCGGAGGTCGAGTTCCATCCCAGGCACCTTTAGCCTGGGGTGAGGTACTTGGATGGAGGTCCGGAGCTCAGTGCCCAACACTGGGTTCTGCGAGGGAAGGAGATCCTAGGGTACCCAGGGATTGCGTACCCGAATCCGGTAGGTGCAATGGACCGGGGGGAGCTCCTCATTTGAAGACCCGGTGCAGCATATTGCCGGTGACAAGTGAGTCTCTCATCGGAGACGGCCTGGAAGGAAATCTACCCTCGTGCGGAGACCAGGACACACTTCTAGGAAGGGAAGTGGCAGCTTACATTGTGTCTGGGCCTGTTCGAATCCACACCTCCTTTTCTGTTCTGTTCTATCAAGGGAGTTCAACTGTTTGTGTTCAGACAAGGAGAATAAAGGAGTGTTGAACTTTAATGGTGTGGAGCTCATTTTCTGACAGACATGGTTCGCGGTGACTCTTGGAGGGAGGATCCAGGTGCACAGCACTGACCCGAAGGTAATACAGAACTGTTGCTTATACCGCACTAACATCTGTGGTGGAAGCTAGGCGTAGTGTCCCCGCTCCCTCCCCTCTAAGATACCCCTAGACCAGAGAAAGACGAGACAAAGAGGGGAGTGTGAGGAGCAGTCGCTACATTATAATATAATAAATAACTATAAAATAATTATAACAAATAATAATATAATAATAATAGAAGTGTTTTGCAGTGTTTGATGACGAATTTCCCCACAAATCGCTATCGCTTAATTCTGCGAGTGATTCTAATTTATTATCGCTGTTTTCTAAAACCACTTTTGACATAAAGGGACACTTTTTGGTTGCTATGGACAATCTCCAAATTCCAGGCAGAAAGAACAGTTTTTATTATATAAAAGTGCATGCAGGACACTGGGCAGACCACTAGGGACAAAGGGTGTGTGTAATTTTTTTATACAGTACTGTAATCTGTAAGATTACAGTATACTGTATGTGTACTGTGTTTTAACTTTTTGAATTTGGCGCCGATCTCCGCCCCCGTGCGTCGTAACGTCGCAGGGAACGGAGCTCAGCGGCACTCGGCACTGTGTGAATCGAGCGAGGAGACAGCTCGATCACACAGCGGGGAGGCATCGCAGGAACCAGGGGACAAGGTAAGTAACTCTGCCTGGATCACTGCAATGCAATCCCGAGTCTGGCTCGGGGTTACCGCTTTTGGTGCTGAAACTTCACCCCGAGCCAGACTCGGGAATACCGCTAGGCAGGTTAAAGCGGTTGTAAACCTTCGTGTTTTTTTCACCTTAATGTATCTTATGCATTAAGGTGAAAAAACACCTTGCAGTCACCGCCCCCCCCCGAGCCCCCGTTTTACTTACCTGAGCCCCTAATTTCTGAGGGCGTGATCCCACGTTGTTCTCCCCATGCCTGATCGGCTCTTCATTGAATAGATTGATAGCAGCGCAGCCATTGGCTCCCGCTGCTGTCAATCAAATCCAATGACGTGGCCGCCAGGGGGCGGGGTCGAGTCATACAATCGGCAGCTATGGACACCGATTGTATGACACTGGAGCGCGCCCACAAGGTAACCCCCTCGGGAGAGAGCTTCCCAGAGGGGGTTAGTTCTTGCAGGGAGGAGCCGCGAGAGCTGCCGTGGGACCCCAGAAGAGGACGAACTGCACCGTGGAGGTAAGTATGATATGTTTGTTATTAAAAAAAATAATAAAATAATCGAAGCTGTAGTGTCACTTTAAGGAAGAGATTAATTAATAAATCTAGAATGATGTTGGAAGGATAATGCCCAAGCAAACTATCTGCTGAATATCAAAACCTCCAAAGAGATATGTAATATTGCCAAAGTATCAACTGCATGTTGATGTGTACAATGGATCTTGGCCCAAATATGGCCATGTGTGTTTTTAACAAGACTATGTCTTTTTAGAATATTGTAATAAAATTTGTTTTTGTTTTTTATATAAATGGTTGTCCTTTTTTCTTTTTTGGTTACCTTCAAAATCCCATTAGAGGGTCTTTTTTCCCATTTCTAGTGGGATTCAATTACTACAGTACAGTAGTAGATAGTGTTCACTTTGTAGAGTAGCTTTAGCTTAGTTAATAAAGTAGAGGGGTTCTATTCAAAGTACTTTTACTCTATTCACTAAGCTGAACATTCTTTACTCCTTTAGTAAATCAATAAAATGGTTTTGTAGTCCAGCAGCGGAACATACAGGTAGAGCTGACAACACTGCTAGGGGCATCAGAACAACAGAGGCAAAGTTGTCAGCTCAAACAAGAAGTTAGGAACTCCCTGGATTTCTGACAGACCAAGAGGTATTTTCTTATATTGCACCATTTGCATAGGGTAAACATGTATTTATTGCAGAGATGTACTAAATATGTTTGTTTTTTTGCCCAGATATACACTTTCACTAGGCATATGTTTATCTCCAGACTATATTAAACAATAGCTGCAATCTATTTTTGCACTAATTACTCGCTGAGACGCTAAAACGGGTGCGGTTTGAAGTCTGTTGTATAGGGGCAGTGCTTTGCATTGTTACAATGCAAGGCACTGTCTACCTTCTTTTTTTTTTTACATTATTAAAATGTCACAAAATGAAAATGAATTTATTTATATGCACCACAGCTGAGCTATGGTGCAGTGACCAACAGTGACATTACTTGAGGTGCTATGCGTTTGGAAAAAATTCAGCATTGTGGTATGAACAGGGCACACAGAACACAATCTACGTACAAAGATCAAAACAGCTCAAATGAAGAGGTATAAACAAGTCCTAACCGCCTAAACTACACCATTGTCTATACTTCCATCATTTTAGCTTATTTTGGCCAAACTGGTGGAGCAACAGAGGCCTTGCTGATCAACATGGGAAGTCTTTACATAAGGTCATTTAACTTTACATGTAACTACTGCCACATCAACACGCATATATTATTCAGAAATCTCACCCAGAACACCAACAATATTGTTAAATTCCAAGTCAATGCTATACACATACTTTTAAAGTGTATGTAAACTCAAGCATTCAAGTTCTTTTAATTGGTCTGTTAAATATACAATTGAAGTATTTAGTTATATCTGTTTGATATACTGTATACAATACAATAACAATAGATCTCCCAGCATCCAACATTAATAGACCCTCCAGCAGCAAGCAACCATAGACCCCTCCCTCAGCAGTAAATCCCTCCCAGCAACATAAGACCTACCAGCAATAATAGATCCACCACCAGCAATGATAGACCCCCAACGACAATAGATCTTTGAGTAGCCAGCAACAACAGACCTCCCTGAACACTCCACCATCCCTTACCACTACATACATTCAGTGTTGGAGGTGCTGGAACTGCGTTCCCCCCGTTCCCGCTGAAAAAACTTTGCTCCTATGTTCTTAAGATAAGGCGATGTAGAGGTGCTCTGTAGTCTTATCCTAGGGTGACAACACTGCTCCTCCGTAGATGCACTACGTTGGGTGAGTGCTGTGAGCCTAAGACAGGAAGTGTGTTACTGGCAAGACACCAAGTGAAAATAAAGAGGAAAAAAGCCTGAATAAAAAGCATACACCCATAATACAAGAAAACCCTTATTTTTTTTAAATAACAAACATATCATACTTACCTCCACTGTGCAGTTCGTTTTGCACAGAGTGGCCCCGATCCCGGTCTTCTGGAGTCCCCCAACAGCGCTCGCGGCTCCTCCCCGCACCGAAAACCCCCCTAGGAGAAGCATTCTCCCTGGGGGTTACCGTGCGGGCGCGCTTCCGAGTCCAGCATTTGCGTGCATAGACACAGAATGCCGACTTGGCTCCACCCCCTGGCGCCCGCGTCATTGGATTTGATTGACAGCAGTGCGAGCCAGTGGCTGCGCTGCTATCAATCTATCCAATCAAGAGCCGAGACCCTGGCCAGAGAGGGTGTGCGTTTCTCTGGTGTGGGAACGAACGGGCTCAGGTGAGTAAAACGGGGGGGGGGGGGGCGGTCAGTGACAGAAGTTTTTTCACCTTTATGCATAGGATGCATTAAGATGAAAAAAAAAACACAAGGGTTTACAACCCATTTAATCACTGTGTATGGAAACCACCTCTTATCTCTGATGAAAATTTTCAATGCAAAGCGCTAGTGTGTAAACTTACATCTTTAAGCCCGAGGATTTCGATAATATCACAGCCAGCCTGTTGGGTGATAAGAAATCAGATCACATTACTGCGGTTTAAACAAAAAGCTCCTTCTGATTATATACATAACAGGACGTGATAGGGACAGTGAGCTGCATCATTCACATAAAGTGTCACCTGCAGAGGAAATGTAATATAGCCGTTTGATCAGATGTAATGCTGCTCTGTGGGGGGCATTATATGTAGTATAACATATGAGTCTAATAAATGGTGACACACCAGTTTCCCTGTTATTTACAAAGATTCTTTGGACAAGATTAGGACCAGCCAATAAAAATTCTGATTTAGCTGAAGCACCAATTTAATGGAAGATAATTTTATAGTACCGTAAATAAAAGTAAGCATGCTGTGACAGCCATAATGGTAAATTAAGCTCTAAATGCTACAATTATTTCTTGGGATGATCAGAATGTATTATTGGACACATTTTTATCCGGAGTATTAGCTAGTCTGGCTGCATATTCTAGGATACAACTAGCCTATACTGAGGGTCAGAGGGAAACTTTTAGACCTCATGCCCACGGATGTTTTTACAGCTGCGTTTTTGAGCGTTTTTTACAGCTTAAAAATGCCTGTCCATGTTAGTCTATAGCTTCATGCCCACCTAGACATTTTTGAGCTGCAAATAGCATAGGCGTTTTTAAGCTGTAAAAAAAACCCAGGACCAGTGCGTTCCTTGGCGTCGGCGTTAGGCATAAAAAAACACGAAGCGTTAAAAAACGTGCAAAAACGCCGCAATTGCGTTTTTGAGCTCCGGCGTTTATTGTTTTTTTTTTTCTAAAAAAATATGATTGAAAAATTTATACAGAAACATGGACAGGCGTTTTTAAGCTGTAAAAAACGCAGCTGTAAAAACGCCCGTGGGCATGAAGCCTTAGGCTCCATGTACACTGGATGCTAAAAAAAGCTATCAAAAACGCCAGTTGCTTTGCAGGGAGCCTTTCAACGTTTTTTAGTGTTTTTGCAATAGCGTTTATTAGCGTTTTTCAGTGTTGCGTGTTTTAGCTTTTTTCAATGGATTAAAAAACGCTAAAAAACGCTGGCGAGCGGGGTTTTTGAGCGTTTATTCGCGTTTTGCATTTTTTTGCGTTTTTTTCAGTCGAAAAACGGTACTTTAAACGTGAATTTCTTGCGTTCAGATAAAAGCCCATTAACTCCACTGCTCATTAACACTAAAAAACGACCATGTGTGCAACACATAGGCTAACATAGAGTGCAGTTATTGGGCTTTTAAAAAAAACGCCAAAACGCCAATAAACTGCAGTTTATCAGCTTCAGTGTACATGGAGCCTAATGGTTATGGGTCAAATATATGTTATTTCTTTCTTTTTTAAAGTGTACGTATAGATACAACTTTTGTTGTAATGCCATCAAATAATCTAAAAATTAGGCATTAGGTTTAATGAAATGTATAAAATATGCACTGTAGTTAAACAAAACGCAGGCTTGTCTTACCACCAGATCTTTATACTTGTCTGCGAATGTTCTAATTTTTTCAACCTTTTCCTCTGGTGACTGTGGAAGTAAAATGCAATCAGTTAAACTTGCAGGAGAGGAATTTTGCTTATGATGCAATCTTATTAGAAAATGTATATAATAAAGCCTATAGCATCACAATACTGTAGTCCTTGTTCATTTCTATTTTGTCTTATCTAATATATTAAGGCAAATATGTACTGGGAGAAATATGTGGACTATCATTGTTAAATCTTCCAAAAATGCCATGCTGATCTATTGAATTGAGTTCTGAATTCACTTTGATTTTACTTGCTGCATACTTGTTCTGGGTCATTAACTTGATGCAATAAAACAAGAGGTAAAAAAGCAAGTAGTATATTTAGCATAGGTCAGCAATGACAGCCCCATATTTTCTTCAGTAGAAGCTTACTGTAATGCAGGCCAAAACAAATTTTCTTTCGAAAATCAGAAATTTTGTGCATTTTGTGATCCAATGGGGCCTCCATTGATTTTGAAATTCGGCCAACCAGGCCTCCAATTTCACCTTATGTTGCTTCAAAAAATAAATTTTGTGGCTGGGAACTTCTTTTGTTTCCAGGTCACATCTCACGCTCATTTCTTTTTCATTCAGATTTTTCACACGATTCTCCCATCATTGATTAGAAATTTGTTTGTTTTTCAAAAAATGTCAATATGCCAATCACTCAAATTCGATGGCCACACGAAAATCGGCCATTGCTGTGGCCCACTAATTGTGCGAAATTCGAAGGCAAAGTTCTCAATTGCGATATTTGAACGAAAATGAGTTTGGAATTTGACCTGTGTATGGCCGGCATGAGACTAAACTCCAGCCAAACAGCTGAAAACACAGTTAAAATACATATATGTGAGCTATTTTACCGCCAAAGAATCTGCACTTGTGTGGATTCGCTCCTGAGGCACCTTGTCTGCATCCATTGACACGGACAGTGTGGCTTAGCGCTGCCCACCGCTCCCTCATTACAGAATTTGATTGACAGCATCAGGAGCCAGTGGCTCCCACTGCTATCAATCTGCCCAATAAGGAGGGAGAAAGGTGAGAGAGCCGCTGCTCTCATGCACAACACAGGATCGAAATCGGGCTCAGGTAAGTAAAGGAGGGGCTGAGGGGGATCATGCAGCCCAGAAGGTTTTTTATAGAATGCATTAGGGTAAAAAAAAATGTAAGGCTTTAGAACCACTTTAAAATTGACTCTCCTTTGATACATATGGGCCAAATTCATCTGTGCCTATTGTCTGATTATTTATTCAAAATGATTATTTTAAGAAAAGCAGGATTCAAGCAGTGGGTCCAAATAGAAACAAATGTAACCCCTTTCCTTTTATTCTCCTTCCCAAAGCTTGTACCCTGACCCCACCTCTATCCCTTCCCTCCCCACACATTCCTCTACTTCTTGGAACTTGTGATCACTTAAAGTGACACAAAATTTTATCCTAATAAAAAAAAAGTTCTATTCAAGCATGTATTCTTAACGCAAAAAGTACCGTCTGGGTTGTCAGCAAGGCAAGACAAGTAATTTGTTTCCCTAACCCGCGGACATTTAGTGCTCCCCGAGTCCCTTCCACTCGTACAGTATTGAAACCCCTTATGGTACATTTTAGGATGTACCACTCTTTCTCTTTGTTTTCCTTTCTTTCCCTTTTATCCCTCTCTATCCTAATTTCTTGTTTTTTTCCCCCGATCCCTCTCTCTAGCCTTCCTTCTTGTTCTTTCTCTTATTCTCTCTCTCCCTTTTTCTTTGTTCCTCCCCCTCTTTTCCTCTCCCTTCCATGTATTCTCTATTTGTATTCCTTCTCTTACTCCTTGGTAGCGGTGGGAGTGGGGGGGGGGGGAGTTGGGATGAGTGGCAGTGCTGGCGGGGAGTTCTGATCAGCCAACTTTGGTGCTTTTGATCAAGGTCATCTGCTGATCTGAGAACTGTAGTGGGGACATTTAATGACCACTATAATCACATGTTACTCATGTTAATCACTGTGTCTCGGACTTTATGGTGTTTTGTAGCAGTGACACCTATCCCAAAATCAGGAGATAGGGTCTCCTTCAGCCTCTCCCACTTCACATTCCTTGCCAGTCATCTGACCTCTAGTCTCTGCCCCCCCAGCCATGGCATGAACTGAATGGGAGGCTACGAAGAGGCTGAGTGGGTGGCTTTGGGCTCCAGGAAGAGCCCAGCTGAGCGGCCACAGGCTCCAGAGACAGCCCTGCTGGGCGGCCGCAAAAAGGCTGGCGGTGCGGGATTCAGGAACAGCCCAGGATTCGGTGACCCCTGGCAAATCATCATTTGACCCCCAAGGGGGTCCCGACCCCCAGGTTGAGAACCACTGTGTTAGAGGGTAGTTCCGTACATTCTCCATGGTACCACTGTATGTAGGATCATAGCCAACCTTTCCCAAGATGGACTGTGGTCTATGGGATTTGTAGGATGCATAGAGCAGTGTACATGGCTGCAACTAACATGCCCTGCTCATTCTAAATAAACAGAAGTGAGGGGTGGAAGCACATGGAGGACATTACAGGGTGGAGGAAAACACAGTAAGAAACAATTTCATGCAAAATAGATTACAGGTCCCTTAAGCAGGGAATGTGTATGGGTTATTTGTAGAAATTATTCTTTTTAGAGTCACTTTAAGCTCTTACTGAGTGAAACATGTCAGAGGAGTAGCGGGATTTCTTTAATATTACTGATCCAGAGTGCGCCTTCTTTTCTTTTCCATTTTAGTGCATTCTATTATATGACTTTATAAAAGAAAAAGCATTTTATGTCTAATAATTACCGCTACTTTGCCAGTTACTGTGCACAGTACGTCTACAAAGTCTGTAAGGAAATTTGGAGCCTCCTGTTCGGAAAAAAAAAAAAAAAAGCAATAATAAGTGATTTATTTTGCAATACAAAGTATCTGTCAACATTTTACAGCAGAGATCCACATATTTGTTTAGTTTGGGGGGGGGGGGTCGTTGAACATAAAGGGAATTGTCCTGGAGAAGGATGGAGGCTGACAATGATAACCTCTCCTTCTGAGGTCCGAGTTCCCTGACTGTCATGGCCATCTAGTGGCTTCACTACTTTATAAATCCCTGACTCAGAGCTAGCGTTGCCACCTGTCCGGAATTCACCCGGACAGTTCGGGTTTTGAATGATGCGTCCAGATTTCAGACTGCCTGAAACCCAGACACATTATTCAGAGAGGACATTGTTTTCACAGCAGGGTTGCTGGTTGCAGTTGTCTAAGCTGAGAGTGTCTGTTATACTCTCTTTCACACTGCCCAAAGACAGAACTAACATCCCCCCTCCCCTCCACACACACAGACGGGAGAGGAGAGACTGCTCAATCTGCTCCTATTCCTCCCGCTCCTACTCCTCTGTGTCTGCCCACACTCCAATACCCAGCGCTGTGCCTCAGAAAAGGGAAGTGGGGGGACGGAAATTTGATGTCCAGCAGCCTCAGCTACATCTGGATGAGAGATTCTGACTGCCAAGGGGTGAGTGAGCTCACCATCCATCCCTGTCTGTGACTGAAGTTTCCCCCCTACTCTCTTCTGCCTCTGAGTGAGTACACTAAGGTAAATCAGGGTTCTCAGGGCACTCCTTATATCACAGCCCCCCTTTACACCAGAGGCCACAGTGTTCCCCCTTACATCAGAGTCCTCTCCGTGCACCAGAGTACTCAGTGTTCCCCCTTAGATCAGGGTTCCCAGAGCATCCCTTATGTTAGAGTCCCCAGAGTTCTCCCTTACATCGGAGTCTGCAGAGTCTCCCCTTACACTTAAAGGAGTAGTAAAGTTACATGTTTTTTCACCTTAATGCATCCTATGCATTAAGGTGAAAAAACATTCGACAATACCGCCCCCCCCCCCCGAGCCCCCGTTTTACTTACCTGGCCCCTCGAAAGTCCCGCGCTCGTCCCCGTCATCCTCTTCGGTTTTCAGCCTGGCCGCCGATTGGCTACACTGGATGGATTGAAAGCAGCGCAGCCATTGGCTGGCGCTCCTGTCAATCACATCCAATGACACGGCGCGCCGGGGGGGCGGGGCCGAGTGATACAGTCGGCGGCTATGGCTGCCGCTGTATCACGGGAGCGCGCCCGCAATAACTCCACACCATGCGAGCTTGCTCGCATTATGGTGTGGAGTCCTTGTGGGGAGGAGCCAAGACAGCCGCCGAGGGACCCCAGAAGCGGAGCATCGGGGCCACTGTGTGCAAAACGAGCTGCACAGTGGAGGTAAGTATAGACTGTTTGTTATTTAAAAAAAAAAAACGGAACCTGTAGTGTTCCTTTAATGGAACTCTGTGAGTTCAGATGTAAAAGGGGAACTCTGTGGACTCTGATATAAAGGGGGACTCTGGTGATTAACTTTATATGATTAGAATTGTTATTTAACCTCCCTGGCGGTATGATTCTGTCAGATTTTAGGTGCTGAAAGCGGTACCATTATTCTGCATGGAAATTTGGCGTTTTATATTGCAGGCCTGTAATTCTTAGGAATAACTCACTTAAATCTGTCCAAACCAGAGTCTAGTAGACATCCCGGGTATGATAAAGTTCAAAAAACAAAATTATACATTATAATAAAATAAATAACTATAAAATAATTATAACAAATAATAATATAATAATAATAAAAGTGTTTTTCAGTGTTTGATGAGGAATTTCCCCACAAATCACTATCGCTTAATTCTGCGAGTGATTCTAATTTATTATCGCTGTTTTTTAGCTGGTCTAAAACCACTTTTGACATAAAGGGACACTTTTTGGTTGCTATGGACAATCTCCAGTTTCCAGGCAGAAAAAAAAAGTTTTTATAATATAAAAGTGCATGCAGGACACTGGGCAGACCACTAGGGACAATGGGGGTGTGTAATTATTACATACAGTACTGTAATCTGTAAGATTACAGTATACTGTATGTGTACTGTGTTTTAACTTTTTTGAATTTGGCGCCGATTTCCGTCCCCGTGCGTCGTAACGTCGCAGGGAACGGAGCTCGGCGGCATTCGGCAGTGTGTGAATCGAGCGAGATGACGGCTCGATCACACAGCGGGGAAGCATCGCAGGATCCAGGGGACAAGGTAAGTAACTCTGCCTGGATCACTGCGACGCAGCCCGAGTCTGGCTCGGGGTTACCGCTTTTGGTGCTGAAATTTAACCCCGAGCCAGACTCGGGAATACCGCCAGGGAGGTTAATCGCAAAATATATGTATAGTTTATACTATTGAAAAAATTGCTGTGCTCCGCTAAAGTGTTCGGGTTTGATTTAAAGAAAAGGTGGCAACCCTACTCAGAGCAGTATACAGATAAGGGACCGAGCACAATACTTCCTAAAATTTCTAGAAAAGGGCAGAGAGAAATACTCACCTGTGATCAGCGTCGCTGCCTCACGGGCCGGATGAGTGAGATATTGTAACCCATTCTGATGGAAACAATGCAGAATCTCCCTCACCGTGATGAAGTATTGCCTCTTCATCTGCCCAGTGAGCAATGCCATGGAAACAGGTAAGTGTTTCTCTCTGTCCTTTCCAGCATTCTTGTCACCAAAGAGTTGTCACCAACAACAGGATGGCAAGTGTGACATGTCCTACAAGTTCTGACCTTCCTGTTCTGCGTGCCTGTTCAAGGTTAGCATCTCAAAGTACTGAAACCATTGTCAGCCAACTAACTAGAATATTCAGAAGGAAGATATTAGGGTTGTCCCGATACCACTTTTTTAAGACCGAGTACAAGTACCGATACTTTTTTTCAAGTACTCGCCGATACCGAATACCGATACTTTTTTTTAATCTCATGTGTCAGTATTTTTTTTTTTTTTACTATTTTTTTTTTTTTTTTTTTTACTATTTTTTTTATTTATTTCTTTTTTACAATGCTTTATTTTTTTAAGGGGGGGGGGGGGGGGTGGACAGTGTCAGTGTGTGTGTTTTCTTTTCTTTTCTTTTTTTTACAATTCATTTTTATTTTATTCTTTTTTTTTTATCAGCCCTGTTGTGGGGGGCTTTGGTGAGATATCAGGGGTCTTAACAGACCTCTGACATCTCCCCTTTGAGACAGGGAAAGGGACTAGGGACACATATTCCCCAGTCCCTTTCTCAGCAGCCTCAGCTGCGCTGAAAATGAATGGAGAGAAGACAGCGGCTCCTCTCCATTCATAAACTGAAACATTGTAAACACAGTTTACGATGTTTCAGTTATGTGAATGGACAGAGTCAGTGATGACTCGGTACATTCAGACAAGTAAGGAGCCGGATTTATCGGCTCCTACCTCCGCTCTCCATCCTGAGATACCGAGGGGGTGGAGGAGGGGCACGGAGGGGGCGGCAGCACGGAGGGGGACGGCGGCATGGAAGTGAAGGGGGCACAGCGGCATGGAGGTGAAGGGGGAACAGGTAGCATTTGAGCAGCAGACAGGCAAGGCAATTTGATCAGATTAATTTTACTTACCCGCCTGAAGACCCGCTCTGCTCTCCGCTCTGGTCTCTGCCACGCTCTCCGTCTTGGTCTCCGCCCCCCGCCCCGCTCTCCGCCCTGGTCTCCGCCCCCCGCCGGACACTCTTCGTCCCGCTCTCGGCCCTGGTCTCCGCCCCCCGCCACGCTCTCCGCCCTGCTTTTCGTCCCGCTCTCCGCCCCCCGCCGCACACTCTCCGCCCCCGCCGCACACTCTCCGCCCCCCGCCGCACACTCTCCGCCCCGGTCTCCGCCCTGCTCTCCACCCCCCGCTCTGAGAAAAAAAAAAAGTATCAGACTGGGCATCGGGAGCATTTGCGCGAGTACAAGTACTCGCGCAAATGCTTGGTATCGGTCCCGATACCGATACTATAATCGGTATCGGGACAACCCTAGAAGATATCTATGCAGTTCTGTATTTATCTTAGTACAGGTTTACATTACTAAAAGGCAGCTGTCCATATATGAAAATATGCAAATATATTTTTTTGGCTAAAGCAGTATTAAACCCATTAAACCCTGTATTTTATTGCAGCTTACCAATTCTTAGATGTGGTGGCTGCATTCATTTTTATTTTTTAGCCTTTTTTCTTCTTTATTTTCATCTTGTGATTCCAATACATTTCCTATTTTTCAACTTTCTTAAACAGACCAAGCTGTCCAGCAAAAGTGGAAGTAAGAGGGTTGAAACAAACCATTTAACAATGACAGGGGTACTTACAATGGTCAGCTTTTATTTATGTATAAAAAACCTTTAACCCAAAAGAAAAAAAAAACTGTTGCTGTAACTACTTATAAAGTATCAGCTTTAATTTGTTGATCTAAATTTTGCTAATGCATCGAACGCTACCCTTTTCCCAGATTGACAATGCCGATGTCCAAAGGTGCTCCATTGCTCCTCCATCCAGAGTGGAGATACCCAAAGTCAGCAAGTGTGTTACTGGCCACATCATCAGGTGAAAAATAGGAAAAAGGAAAACTAACAAAGTCACTATATTTAGGGCTCTCCTGAACGATGGAACTTGACAGCTAGTAACTGACGGTTAAAAACATCCATTGTGCTGCGTTTACATGCCACGTTTAGCTGCATTTGCGTTTAGAAGTGTTTTTGCATTGCAAATGTTAAGAAATGAATCTCCATTAAAAACGCATATAAACGAAACGAGGCTAAATGCGACTTACCGCGTTTACACACGTTTACAAACTGTTACAGGCATTTGGCGTTTCAAATGCCTCTGAATATGCAGGGCACGATTTTTTCAGGCAGAATATCAGCGCTATTTTTAGCACTAAACCCAGTGGTGTATTTCGTTTTTGTGCTGCTCTAGGCCTGACTAAACTTGTGCAACCCCTAATTTAAATATGATCCACCCCTTCCTGTCAAGGTCACACCCCTTCCTGTTTTAGACCTGCCATGAAATTTAACAGTGGGGACACTAGTTCTGGGGGCCTTGGGGGGGGGGGGATGGATTCCCTTAATCTGCAGAGATTTTTTCTCACTTCCTATTTGACTATGGGGCATGAAATGAACGTATGGCAAAAAATGGAAAAAAAAATGAAAAAAAAAATGGAAAAAAATGGAAAAAAAAAGTGTTGCCTATAGTTCTACTTTAAGCACAAATTTCTGCTAAATTTATGGAGGACTAAGAGGATATAACATGCCAGTGGTGCAGCAGAAAACATATAGCACAGTGATGAAGGTATGTGGTCGGTTTATTTTTCTCATCAGCAATCAACAGAAATAAAATTAAGATTGCAGGAGAGTCCTACTACCTACCTGACAGGTATAGGTGACCATGTCAGTATCCCTTGTGTCTGCACCATCCCTATCATACCGGCAGCAGTGTGGCCGCTTTATGGGGGGTGCCAGACCGATTTGTCTTGCGGCCCAGTCCACCCTTATAAGACTGGTGCTGCACTAAAAGTGGTAACGCAAGCCGGCGGGGACTCTTTTCATGCTGCCCCCCCTGCAAAGTACTGCCCTAGGCTTGGGCCTTGTTGGCCTAGGCCAAGATACAGCATTGGCTAAACCGCATGAAAAACGTGTCAGTGTGAAAGGGGCCTAACTATGGAAGTTTAGGAAAAGATAGGTACTGGACACCTGCTAAAGAGCTGCCACTATCAGCATTAAATGACGATGTTGTCAGATACTCTATGAGCTCTGAGCAGGAAGCCTCCAATGTACTTCTTGTTCAGAGTTGTAAGAGAGCCGATAGAAATGTCTGTCATAGTGCTGGAAGGGGAAGTGTAATGGTGGCCATATATTGATCAGTTTACAGTTGATCATTTTATTGTGTGAACAATACAATCAGAAGATAGAAAAGATTGTACATTGTACATTTAACAATCATATCAATCTATCTAGCTTTTTTTTGTGCAGACCATGTGTCTGTTCCATTATTCATATGTTTAATCATATTCCCTGATCTGTGAATGAAGGGCAAAGGGGGGAAACAGTTTCTAATCCCCCCTTCCCTCATGGGATTGCGGCAGCAGGGTTTTAAGTTTCCCCTTGTCAGGAAAAATGCGGGAAGGCTGCTGATAGGTTGCCTGAGCTCTGGGGAGGTCAGGTGACCTCTGTATCTGGGCAGTTTAGGGTGAACTGAGAGAAAAAGGTAAATAAAAAGGGGTTCCGGGCCCTCAGAGGACCAGTAACCTCAGTATGCATTCAAGCTGTGGTGTTCCCTCCTTCCCTCCCTACCAACTTATTATGTGACAGTGTCACCTTATGTAATATCTGGGTCTCTTAAACGTTTTGGTTTTCTTCTCATCGAAAAATTCTTGAAAGTAGGTTGCATGAAAGTTTTCGGGTAATTTCCCCTTTCTTTAATGGACCTGTCTACACGTATCGCTCCCGTTCCTGAATTTATGCCTTTTTAACCATCTTAAATGTGAGTGTTTTATTGTTATCCTTTTTTACATTAAAAACATTTCCATACGGTATCACACTTTGTGAGCTTGTTTTTTACTTTCATACGTATAAAATATGGATACCAAGCCTTCTGTATACACTTATGAATACGAGATCAACATACTGGATGTCCTGTTTGATTGAAGTGGAATAACAGAGCCCCTCAGACTCCAGATTATCCACATTGGGTTTGTTAACCCCCAAAGCTTTTCTCGACTTGGTTGGCGTATGCCTTTCCTAGTCTAAGATTTCCGGTAAGCCTCCTTCAACTCACTCTTGGTGGCGGTTTTTCACAGCATTCCATATTTGAGCTGCAAGTTTTTATCACAAATGAACACTTCTTTTCTTTTTGGATAGATCTTCACTTTACTTTCAAGTTGATGAACGTTTTCTTCCTTGGATTTATTTATAAATATTTTAAGTTGTCATAACTAATATTTATCACTATAATATCACTGCAATGATTTTGGTTTATGTATAATCACATGATTCATTCATTATTGGTTTAGCTTGGGTTTTACACTGGTTTTGTTGTGATTTAGCACATACTTAATCACGTTCCCAGGCACATTTATGTATGGTTTAACAGTGTACATAGACTAACAAAATTAGCGCTACACTTATACCCACAGGGTCTGTGTCATTGACACCAGAATAATGGGGCAGAAAAAGCATATGCTGGAGGACTGAACCAAATATATGTGCATATAATGTTTAAAATAAATATATACAAGACAATAAGACAAAAAAAGCTTACGTCAGCAAGCTTCCGAAGACAGCCAAGTCTTGCTGATACTGATTCTGATTCTTCAGCTTTTGTTTCTACAATGAAAAGACAAATACATATTAGAGAACAATCATCATCCATTGTAGTAATACTTTCACCGTAGCTCTTGTTTTCACATATTGTTAAAGTCTATGTATAAAATCTTACCAATTACTGAACCCTTTGTAATAAAATGCAATGTGTTTTTTACACCGCTGGTTTGATTTTTAGAAGTCCATTTACCTAACGAGGGGACCGGAGGACCTCAGATTTGAGGAAAGACTGCAAACATCAAAGCGGTTGTAAAATCAAAAACATTTTTTTCTAATAAAAAAGAGGTTTACACTTACCTGCTCTGTGTAATGGTATTGCACAGAGTGGTCTCTTACCACCTTTTCTGGGGTCCCCCACTGGCTCTTTCTGTCCCTATTCTGTGTGTGCATCCATAGCATGCTCCCAAGCTGGGCTGTTTGCATCCATAGACATGCACAGTGTGGCTTCATCCCTCCCCAGCTCCCTCCTTACAGAATTTGACTGACAGCAGCAGGAGCCAATGATTCCTGCTGGTTCCTGATCCTCCTGTGAGAAGAGAAAGAGGGGCGACAAGAGCTGCAGCCGCTCACATCACTCCATCGATGTAGGACTCAAGGAAGTGTTTAGGAAGGAAGGAGGAGCACCTAGTAGAAATTTTTGTTTTGTTTTGTTTTTTTACCATAATGCATTCCTTTGACCTTAGAACTGCTTTAAACGTATTCTCCATGGAGAAGAGATACTTAAGGGGAGATATAATCACAATATACAAATATATGAAAGGTGATTTCAGCTTAGGGAGAAAACGCTTTTGCCTTAGGTTTCTTGAGAAGACACGCGACCTGTCAATGAAGTTGGACCAGAAATAATGTATCTTTACCCTCCCTGGTGGTAATCCCAAGTGTGGCTCGGGGGGAATTTCCATTACCAAAAGCGGTAACCCCGAGCCATACTCAGGATTGCATCGCAGTATCCTGGCAAAGTTACTTACCTTGTCCCCTGGATCCTCCTGCGATGTCCTCCCACTGTGTTCTCCACCTGATTCATCACTGTGCCGGGCTCCGTTCCCTGCGAGCATCTCGATGCATGGGGGCGGAGCCTGGCGGAAAATTCAAAAAAGTGAAAAATACATAACACATACAATACACTGTAATCTGTAGATTACATTACTGTATCAAATCATTTCACCTCCCTTTTGTCCCTAATGCTTTGTCCAGTGCCCTGCCTGCACTTTTAAATTTTATATACTGTTCTTTCTGCCTGGAAACTTGAGAATGTCCATGGCATCCAAAAAGTGTCCCTTTACATCAAAAGCGGTTGTAGACCAGCTAGAAAACAGCGATAGTGAATTAGAATCACTTGCAGAATTGAGCGATAGAGATTTGTGGGGCAATTTGTCATCAGACACAGAAAGTGACGACAGCGACAATTCTGCGACTGAGAAAATGTCAGTGTTTTTGATTTGATTACATTAGTGAAAAAATTGTATTATTAATTGTATTATTATATTATTATTTTTTATAATTATTCATAGCTATTTATTATATTATAATTTATGATTTTGTGTTTCAAAACGTTATCATACCCGGGATGTCTGTAATTCTTATTCCTAAGAATTACAGGCCTAAAATATAAAACCCCAAATTTCCATGCAAAACAATGTACCGCTTTGAGCTTCAAAAATCTGACATAATCATACCGCCAGGGAGGTTAAACTGTGTAGGGGATTCTTTACTATGCAAGTCGTAAGGATGTGGAGGTCCCTTCCAAAGTTGGTGGTGTCAGCGGGGAGTGTTGATAATTTAAAAAAATGTTTTAGATGTGTTAATTAGCGAACACAATATACAGGGATAACTATGTGATAGCATTTTGTGTTAGGAAAAGGAAATTTACATTTATAAATGATAGGTTAACCCTTTATTATACCCTGTCATGGGTACAGATGAATGGGGATGGCCTTTTGTATAGGCGTAACACTTGCTAAACCATGCTAATGCAAATGTGAAAATCTGTGCTACTAAACTGGGATTGATTTAATGTAGGTGTAGAGGATGTTAATGTTTCAAAACTTATGTTAGTAAATCAGGTGAACCTGTGTTCATTTTCAAAATGCAATCATGCTATAAGGTAAAAAAAAAGCTTTTGGCTGGCACCTGATTGATTGGTTGAGTGAAGTGAACACTGATTCTTCCTATTTACTTAACCTGGTGAACATACACCAAGTAAACAGCCTCTATCCTTTATTAAAGCAACTCCATCGTTTGCATTCAAAATACAGCCTGCAGAGACAGGGGACATGACTGCTTGGCTGTGAGACGTAAGGAATCTTGATACATAAAGTACTTAGCAGCAGCTTTCTTAATTTGTTTGGCTGTTGTTGTCCACAGGTTTCAGTAGGTAGCAAGGTATAGAAAGAAAAATGTAATGCTAATAAACGAATAAATGTGGTGTAATTGTAAAAGCTGTACTGAATGTTGCCTCCTGCTACCCTGCTGTTCTAGCCTCAACCCAGGAGTGTCTTGTGGAAATAGAAGCCATGTTTATAGTGCCTCAGTATACATGAGTAACGCATCACTAAAAAAATTAGCACCAAGAAGTAGATCTATCCTTTTTATTTCACTTAACTGACAAATAAAAGCGAATGACTTACCCCAAAAGCTGTGACCAGCCAGCAGAAAGAAGGTGAAGATGAAGGTCTTCATTGTTCAGGTTTTTTGGTCAACCTCAAGGTACTGTACCTAGGTGCAGCTCCTCTTTTTATACTATGGAAGATGCTGACATCATCAAAAATATGGAACAAAATCAAGGACTTTAAAGGTCTTCACATGACAGTCATTTTTAATCCTAAAGGGTAAATGATTAAAATAAATATTGGATGTAGTTAAGAAAACAGTATGCGATTGCCAATTTTTTCCTCATCATAAACTGAGAATAATGCGCCAAAGTACCATCTTGCAATTTTGGCACCAGGTCCTGCTTTTGTAACATGTCCAATTATGATCAACGCTTGTTGAACTTGTGATAGGGACATTGTTTCTTGTATTATCAAATTTTAGTTAGCGTAATGGACACATGCTTGGTGGATATGACAGAAAAGTCAAAATAGCATTGAAGTAGCATAAAATAGCATAGAAAGACATTTAAAACTGGAACAGATGTTACAAATTTTAGCATTTTATTTATTTGCACAAATTTAAAGCATAACAAAAGGCAAAACTTTTTTTTTTAGTTTTGGAAAGAACGGAACTGGATTAGAACACCTGTCAGGTTTTTGGTACTACCTCTGGCCCTGTTAGGGAGATTCACCCTCTCTATTTCTCCTGTTTACCATTATCATTGAAAGTGAAAGTAAAGAAAATCCCAAATTTTGGGTTGTGCCAACAGTAATAGAGGGTAAATCTTCCAATAAGGAGAGTAGTTCTGGTGACCTGGGCCCAAAGACATTCCCTCAATTTGCAGGGATTTCGCCTCACTTGCTGTTTTGGCTATGGAACAGGAAGTGAGGGGAAATCTCCCCAATGGGACGTAGATGGCAAAAAAAAATGACAGGGGTTATAACCCACAATGAACCATTTTGAGGAAAGTCTGTTATGGATGTCATAGGACAACCCCCCCCCCCCCCAGAAAAAAACAGACCTGAAAGGGTCTGGTATGAATTTTAAGAGAGAACTCCACACAAAAAAAAAACAAGAACAGAAACCTATACCAGACCCTTATCCAAGTATGCAGCGTGACAGGTCAGGAAAGGGGGGAGATGAACATGCACCCCTGTCCTGAACCATACTAAGTCACATGCCTCCTGGCAAAGCAGCTTATCCCCCCATTGATGATGACAAGAACCTCTTTCATACAACCTTAGTCTAGTGGTTGTCTGCAGTCAGGGGCCCTATCAGAAATTGGAAGCTCCTTTAACAATAAGGAGGGCCCCAGATACCTACGCCTGCATGTAAAAGAATAAGGGATACATAGTTCCCCTACTAGTTCACAAACAAAGTGAAAAGTAAATAAACACACATAGTTTTTGACAAGTTCTTTGATAAAATAAAATCAAGTCCCACAATGTAATTCCACCATTAATATCATGTCTTCCAGTGATGCAATCACAATGAACAATGTCTGGGGGCCTGCTGAAGGAAAAAGCTAGCCGACCGAGTCGGGGGTTAGAGGGCTATTTTCTTCCAATGAGCACCATTCCTCATTGTTGATGTGGATTGGCATTGCTGGACAACCTGATTTATGCTGGATTTACATCATCATTTTTTGGCATGGTACCTCTCCTGGCATGGTACCCCCCCCCCCATGCTAAGGACATATGGCCTGGTATGGTTGAGGAGGGAGGGGGGACAAGTGTTTATGCTATGGACATGAATATGGCAGCACCCATTTCTTTTTTTGTTTTTAGGGGGTGGGTAGTTTGCATAATATGTGCAGTTAGCAAAATAGTTACCTATATGTGTTGTGATTTAAATGAAAAAAAATTACAATATGTTTGAAATTTTAGAAGAAAATTTCT
The DNA here is from genome assembly GCA_029206835.1 of Rana muscosa. Lineage (NCBI taxonomy): Eukaryota > Metazoa > Chordata > Amphibia > Anura > Ranidae > Rana > Rana muscosa. The sequence goes on from CM055120.1 coordinate 165,732,948, forward strand.
CGAGTCGTTTCCATAATTGGGCTGCTTTTTCACAGTCCCAAAAAATGTGAGAGAAGGAGCCGATTGAGGTGCAATCTCTAAAGCAGGTATTGGGAACTGTGGAAATATAACCCTTACCCTTCCCAACTGTCTCTTGTTCGCCTCGATTTTGGGTTTGAACACATTTCAATTAAGAATAGTCCATACAATTTGTGTATCCATCCACTGGCTAGTAGCTTATCATTGGAAGTCCCCATCGTTACCAATTTCCCAATTGAAAAATAGAATAAACGACATTTACCTTACGGAAAAAAAAAATCATACCTTGCATAATACCATGCACCTACTGGATCAAAAATGGAAAATATGGTTCACATATTCAGACTACCTTTTAGACCCAAACTAGAATCCCCTTTTCACAACCAATTCTTTTATACACAAAAATAACCCCACATTTCAAAATACTACTAAATCATTTATTTTCTATTTGTAATAAATGTTGTCATAAAGAAATAAAGGAGGTTATTCTGTCATAAATCATTATAATTATTGATTGAATACTGCAATTCTCTGATGTTATGACATAAGGTTTGTACCATTATTTTGTACACAATAAAAAAAGTTTGTAAACAAAAAAAAACATTACACTATGGGTAAGATAAAAACACTTAACTTTAAGAGAGCAAATTTTCCAAGGATGAGGGCTGCTCTCTAGAACTTAGACTGGGAGGGAATATTGGCCTTAATGGACACAGGATGGAAATGGGAATTCTTCAAAGTGACTGTATGTAAACTCAGTGCAAAGTATATTCCCATGGGCAATAAGTTTAAAAGGCTAAAAATAAAATGTGGCTCACGCCCAAAGTTGAAATGGTTCTAAATATAAAAAAAATAGCTTTTATAAAACACAAAAATTAAAGAACGCCATCATCGTTTAAATGTTACAAAGAATATAACAGAATATATAAAAAGGAAATCAAGGACGCAAAAATTCAAAATGAATGACAGATTGCAAAAGATAGTAGGACAAACCCCCAAAAATTATTCAAATATTCTTTAAATATATTAACAGTAAAAAGGTCAGGTCTGAGCATGTAGGCCCTTTACAAAATAATCTAGAGTGGGTGACTGGGGACAAAAAGAAGGCAAATTTATTAAATACTTTCTTCAGCTCTGTGTATACAAAGGAGTATGGGGGAGCTCATGTCCATAATGGGGTGGTAGTGACACAGCCCCAAATGATCCACAATGGCTCAAAGGTGATATGGTCCAGAAATATTTAGACAGAATACAGGTGGATAAAGCACCTTTACCTGATGGCATCCACCCACAGATCCTAAAAGAATTGAGCTCTATCATTTGAAAGTCATTGTTTCTAATATTTAGAGACTTGTTAATGACAGGAATAGTACCACTGGATTGGCGCAGGACGAACATGGTGCCTATATTTAAAAAGGGAACAAAGTCTTTACCAAGTAACTATAGACCTGTTAGTTTAACTTTTATAGTTGGGAAGATACTGGAGCGTTTAATAAAAGACCACATAGGCGAGTTCTTGCTGGAAAAAGCAACAGACAGCATGGATTCATGAAAAACAGAAGTTGTCAGACAAACCTGATTTATTTTTATGAGGAGGTAAGTAAAACCTTGGACAGTGTGGTGGCTGTAGAGTAGTATACCTGGATTGTGAAAAAGCGTTTGACACAGTTCCCCACACACGGCTCATGTGTAAGGTAAAGTCTACAGCAGGGGTGCCCAACCGCTGGCCCTCGGGCCACATGCAGAGCCGATGCTTCCTGTATAGCTTTGGCTCCTTCACAGGTGGAGTGATACGAACTGTACTGTGCCTGTTACAGGAAGCTCTGCTCTCTACGGCCCCTGCATGCTTCTGTCACACTAATGCATGGGAACCCGCGATCTAGGACAGTAGCCAGCAGCTGTGCCAGTACCAGTATCAGTACCAGCCACAAGTCACGAGTAACAGTCTTGCAGTACCAGCCTTGCAGTACCAGTCACCAGTATCAGTCACCAGTACCAGTCACCAGTACCAGCCACCAGTACCAGCCACCAGTACCAGCCTTGCAGTACCAGTCACCAGTATCAGCATCAGTACCAGTACCAGCCAGCAGTACCAGTACCAGCCATCAGTACCCGCCAGCACTACCAGTACCAGCCAGCAGTACCCGCCACCAGTACCAGCCAGCAGTCCCCGCCAGCAGTACTAGTAGCCACCAGCAGTACCAGCCAGCAGTACCAGTAACAACCAGCAGTACCAGCCAGTGGTACCTGCTAGCAGTACCAGTACCCGCCAGCAGTACCAGTACCAGCCAGCAGTACCAGTACCAGCCAAAGGTACCTGCCAGATGTACCAGTACCAGCCAGCAGTACCCGCCAGCAGTACCAGTACCAACCAGCAGTACCAGTACCAACCAGCAGTACAAGTACCAACCAGCAGTACCAGTACCAACCAGCAGTACCAGTACCCACTAGCAGTACCAGCCAACAGTACCAGTACCAACCAGCAGTACCAGCCAGCAGTACCTGCCAGCAGTACCAGCAGGCAGTACCCAACAGCAGTACCTGTCAGCAGTACCTACCAGCAGTACCAGTACCAGCCAGCAGTACTTGCCAGCAGTACCAGTACCCGCCAGCAGTACCAGTACCAACCAGCAGTACCAGCCAGCAGTACCTGCCAGCAGTACCAGCAGGCAGTACCCAACAGCAGTACCTGTCAGCAGTACCTACCAGCAGTACCAGTACCAGCCAGCAGTACTTGCCAGCAGTACCAGTACCCGCCAGCAGTACCAGTACCCACCAGCAGTACCAGTCAGCAGTACCAGTACCCTGCCAGCAGTACCAACCAGCAGTACCAGCCAGCGGTAGCTGTCAGCACTACCAGCAGGCAGTACCCAACAGCAGTGTCAGCCAGCAGTACCAGTACCAGCCCTGGAGGACAGCCAGCAGCAGTCACCAGCCATAACCGCCTCGGAGACAGCAGCAACCAGCTGCAGGAATCCTGAGAAAGAGGTGAAGATTGAGGTCAGTTGAGGTGCAGGTAAACTGCTGTGCATCAGTGCGAAAGCAGCCTGTAAGGAAAGGTTCCATCCGCTGGTAGTATCTATCATCTGGCGTGCAGTACTGAGGTCCACCAGCAGGTGTTTCCTGGCAGTTCTGATCTGTCAGGGGAACTTCTCTCTGCTGGTGTTATATCTTCCTTGGGCCACAGTACTGGCGTCCACCAGCGGATGGATCCTGACAGTGTGGTGCAGATGTTACTTCCTGCAATCAGGGGTCACCTGAGACTGTTAGCAGGTATAAATACCCGGCAAGTGCACACACACACTGCCCTGGTATCGTCCTCGTGCCCTGACCTGCAGCCTGTCTACTTGAACCCTGATTCCTGTAACCTGAACCTGTTGTGTCTGTCCTTATCCCTGGATCCCTGGATCCTTGCTCTGCAGCCTGATTGCCCCCTGCTTGTCCCTGTCTGTCCACTCCTGGCCCCCCATCTGCTGATCTCCCATTAATGATTCTGGCCTGGTTTGACTACGATTCTGGTTCTCCCTTACTACTTACGCTGGTTGGTTATTGTGACTGTTTGGATGTTTTGTTGTTCACTTGTACTGGTGGTGTGTTCACGTTTATATTTACTTATCTTAATAAACTATTTACTTCACCTATTTCTGTTTGCAGTTTCCTCTGTTGCAGTCCACACAGTTCTGATCATATCTGATTCCTGACACAGCCTTAGGCCCCTTTCACACGATCAGTCCGATCGGGTCTGCCTGTCTGTTTTTCAGGCGTACCCAATTGGACCCTCCATTCACCTCTATAGAGCGGCAGATGTAAACAGACTCGTGTCCGTTTACACCCGCCTATCTGCAATCTGATCTGCTTAAAAAAACAGAAGGGGATCTGTCCCCTTCTGTCTGGGCGGATCGGAAGGCCCTTAGGGTAGAGCAGCCTGCATCCGTGTCTGCTCTACATATGCTGAGTGGACACAGACCTGCCATCCGCTCGCTACGCTCATTGTGGCCCGCGACCGGTTACCAAGTTGTTAAAGTGGCCCTTGTTCCTCAAAAGATTGGGCACCCCTGGTCTACAGGCTTGGAAAGATCAATTTGTAAATGGATAGAAAACTGGCTAAAATACAGAATTCAGAGAGTAATGGTTAATGATTCTTACTCTGAATGGTCCAAAGTTATTAGTGGTGTACCCCAAGGTTCAGTGCTGGGACCCTTACTTTTTAATATATTTATAAATTATATAGATTAAAGGATTAAAAGTAACATTTCTGTCTTTGCAAATGACACTGAGCTATGAGTGGAATAACGTCCTTACAGGATGTCTCCAATGTACAAGCCAACCATAATGCACTAATGGACAACTAAATGGCAAATGAGGTTTAATGTTAAAAAAAAAAATTATGCACTTGGGGGCTAAGAATATACAGGCATCATACATACTAGGGGGAGTACAACTGGGGGAATCATTGGTGGAGAAGGATCTGGGGGTTATGGTAGATCATAACCTCAATAATAGCATGTAATGTCAAGCTGCAGTTTCCAAAGCGAGCAAAGTCATGCTTGTATTAAGAGAGGTATGGACTCCAGAGAGAGAGATGTAATTTTGCTCCTGTACAAATCATTAGTAACACCTCATCTGGAATATGCAGTTCAGTTTTGGGCACCAGTTCTCAAAAAAGATATTAGGGTACTGGAGAAAGTGCAGAGGAGGACAACCAAACTGATAAGAGGCATGGAGAATAGGGTGCCCACGTGTCCCGGATTGCCCGGGACTGTCCCGCAATTGACATGTCTGTCCTGGGTCTCAGGCACCTTCATTCTGGGACATTACAATGTCCCGGAATGAAATAGAGGACACAGCCACCCCCTACTAACTAATAACTACATGACTATCGTATAACAGATGTCCTTATTATATACCCCTTATTTACTATCTTACTTATGACTAAGTAAACGAGACCACACCAGGAGTTGGAGAAATATATATATAGGCCGTAGCAGCCTTATTTATTAAAAAACGCTGTATAACTTTTTTTAACAGTAACCATAAACTCTGTCCTAAAGGACCCTCAGTAAATTACTGGTGTCGCTCTCTGCAGGAACCTCTATTAACTTTTGTGTCTATTATTGCACTGCGGTACTTCTCAAAATCCGCTAATAGGCCTCAAGCCGACATGCTGGCTCAGAGACAACCATGACCGCAGTGCACCATCCCAATGCTTCAAGCTAAACCTCCGTTAACTGTAAGCCCACCGTCAGGACCCATACCAACGACAGGTCCTGAACCCTTCTTTCCGAGGTATCATCCTTCCCCTGCAAAGAACAGACACCCGCCACTGCCACGACATCTGCAATGACCCCACTTGTACCTGTAAAACAAAATGTAGAGACAACATCCCCAACACCGTCCAAATTCAGGGGAGGGTGGGCGGGAACTTTCTCTGCGCCGCATGTTATCCGGGGAGGGGGCGGAGTCTTCCTTTATACACTCAATGCCCCCTCCCACCCAAATTAACCCACCAATCTTATCCCCTCTTCCTCAGCCTTACCCCACCAATCCCCTAATCCTTCACATAAGTCCCTGTTTCCCTAGTCATGTTCGCCCTCCACCCATTCATTGCATTCCTTGCTCCGGGCTTTTCTTGACTATCGTATAACAGATGTCCTTATTATATACCCCTTATTTACTATCTTACTTATGACTAAGTAAACGAGACCACACCAGGAGTTGGAGAAATATATATATAGGCCGTAGCAGCCTTATTTATTAAAAAACGCTGTATAACTTTTTTTAACAGTAACCATAAACTCTGTCCTAAAGGACCCTCAGTAAATTACTGGTGTCGCTCTCTGCAGGAACCTCTATTAACTTTTGTGTCTATTATTACACTGCGGTACTTCTCAAAATCCGCTAATAGGCCTCAAGCCGACATGCTGGCTCAGAGACAACCATGACCGCAGTGCACCATCCCAATGCTTCAAGCTAAACCTCCGTTAACTGTAAGCCCACCGTCAGGACCCATACCAACGACAGGTCCTGAACCCTTCTTTCCGAGGTATCATCCTTCCCCTGCAAAGAACAGACACCCGCCACAGCACCCAAATGTAAAAACCTTTACAATTGGGTGCCCCTCCACACCCTGAGAGCCCTTTGTATACCATCCTGTAACCCTAACGCCCATAGGTCTATACCCACATCACTGAGGTGTACCCCATCATCCCGAAGGTACTGCCATGTCTCCAACTCCAGCTCAAAATGGCGTATCACCAAACCCCCATTCCTAACCATGAACCTGGCCACATCCCGATTAACTTTCCTCCGCGCCCTATTGATGCCTTCTATGGATCTAGCCGTCCGCCATGAAGTACGAGCCACCATGTCGGACCACACTATCACCATTTCCGGGAATGCCATACGAAGACGAAGAATATCAAATTTGATATCCTTCGTCACATCCAGCATAGATCTAACACCTAAGTCATTCCCACCTACGTGCAAAATTAAAACGTCAGGTGGGCGGTCCAGTCGCGCATAACGATGCACTTCTGGAACCGTCCTACTCCATAACATTCCCGGAATTCCCAGCCAGCAAATCCGGGCCTCCTGCCTTGGAAATCCCAATTGCCGACCTTCCGGTCTTGCCTCAGCCCTCTTACCCCCCCTGTACACGTAAGAGTGCCCCAGTATCCAGACCAACGCCGGCGCCACACCTGAAAGAGAGAAAAACATGTATCCACCGTAACCACAGCCAAGCCTGTCAACGTAACCTCATTATTTTTATTTCCTTTTTTTTTTTTTTAAACTCCAATCAGCCCCACTCCTTCTCTCCTCATACCCTTCCTCCTATTCTCCTCACACCCCTACTACTAAGTGAGGGCGAATGTAAGATCGAAATCTCCTTGATTCCCATCTCCCAATGCGCTTGACCGACTCACTATCCAACCCACTTCGAGCCGCTTCCGTAGCCGCCCCAATTCTGAACGAATGTGACGAAAATTCTTTCGCCTCTAAACCCAGGCACCCCAAACATTTTCGGAAAACCGATATGAACTGAAACCTGGACAACGGACACCCATCCGCATGTATCAGAAAGGACCCCACGTTCCCTGGGTGTACCGCCAGAAAGCCCCGAACGGCCCCAACCGGACAAAGCGGTGAGCCCGGCAATGAAAAGATCTGAACTCTCTTGCCCCTCCCTTTTTGATCCGTTTTTGATCTACGTAACCACAAGGACACTCTATCCTCCTGGCAACGCACTTCATTAGCCCCAATCCCCCCCGTGCACTTTCTTAGACGGGCTAACCAGCTCGCCAATCCTGAACGCCCCAAAAAATGCCAAGGAAAATGCCACTCGGAACAAAGCAGCTTCGTATTCCGAGGTGCAAACCTCCGGTAGCTTAGCCAACACCCCTTTCAGGACCCCAAAGGACACCGGGCGTCTGGTGTCTTTTAACGGCCTAACCCGCCTATAACCTTTGAGCGCTTGTCGAACCCAGAAGTCTTTCGTGAAATCAGGCAAACCCTGCCATTTAAACAAAAATGCCAATCCAGCAACCTTTTTATCCAGCGCGGATACCGACACCCCTGCTTCCATGCTCCTGGAGATAAAGTACAAGACTAGCAACCTCACCTCCGGACCCTCAATATCCACTCCCGTCATTCTACCCAGATCCGCCCATTCCAACCAAACTTTCTGATATGCAGCCCACGTCGTCTCACTCACCGACTTGCTGATCCATCCGGCGACTAATCTAACGCAATCTTCCACAGCCAGTCTGGACAAGGTACCCCTCGTTGCTCCGCGTCCGGTGCCAACTCTCGGAACCTGTCCCACTGAAAGCGAGATAAAGCGTCAGCCACCACATTGTCCACTCCCGGAAGGTGAACCGCATACATGAAGATGTTTAACTGTAGGCATCTCAACACCAGCTGTTGTAGCAGGCGAACCACCGGCGGCGATGCCGCTGATGCTCTGTTAATCACCTGCACCACGCCCATGTTGTCGATGTGGAAACGCACCTTCCGATCCCGGAAAGCCTCGCCCCATAGTTCCACCGCCAGTACTACTGGAAACAGTTCCAGCAGCAACATATTCTTTATGAAGCCTGCCTCCACCCAACTCTGTGGCCACGAACCCGCACTCCATCGGCCTTGGAAAAAAGCCCCAAAACCTGCTGAGCCCGCAGCGTCTGTGAACAAATCCATATCAAAGTTGCTGACCGGGCCCGACATCCATAGTGCCCTACCATTGAAGGACTCCAAGAATGTATGCCAGACCTGCAGATCAGACCTGTGGGAACGTACCAGCCTAACAAAATGTCGCGGCGACTGCACCCCAGCCGTACTAGCCGACAACCGTCGGCAAAACGCTCTCCCCATTGGCAAAATGCGACAGGCGAAATTCAGCTTCCCCAATAAAGATTGCAGCGTTCGCAGCTGTACCTTACGCAAACCCAACATCAGTTTAATTTCTTCTTTCAGAGCAGCAAGCTTATCTTCCGGTAAACGGCATTCCATAGCTTCAGAATCCAGCGTTATCCCCAAAAACGTAATGACCGTTCTTGGCCCCTCCGTCTTGTCCGGCGCCAATGGGACGCCAAAACGATCCGCCATATGCTCCAGCGTTGCTAACAGAATCGCACAATCCCTGGATGAAGCCGGGCCCACGCAGAGGAAGTCATCCAGATAGTGTATGACCGAATTTACCCCTGCCACGTCCCTGACCACCCATTCCAGAAAGGAATAATAATGCACACGATATGGAACAGCCCAACAGGCTATGATTAAACACTAAGAAAGTGTGAAACTAGTCAGCTCTAACCAGAATTTTGTGACTTGCTGTGCTGTATTTGGATTTTTGAAGATTTTACATAATAAAGGCTTTTTATTGGAGTGCTGCTGTCCAGAAGACTTGATCTTTTGTTTTGCATGGAACAGCCCATAGGCAGGCACTGGTCCACATAAAACTCCCCGTTCCAGTGACACCCCAATAATCGAAAACTATCCGGGTAAACCGGAAGAAGCCGAAAGGCCGCCTCCACATCCGATTTTGCCATGAGAGCCCCCTTTCCATAATGCCGGACCCAAACCACTGCTGCATCGAATGATGTGTAACTCACCGTGCAAGCATCCGGCTCAATGGCGTCATTAACCGACCCCCCTTTAGGAAAAGAAAGGTGGTGAATGAGCCGAAATTTATTCGGCTCCTTTTTTGGCACCACACCCAGCGGAGAGACCACCAAATCCTTTAAAGGGGGAACTGTAAAAGGGCCGCTCATGCGGCCCAACGCCACTTCCTTTCGTAGTTTCTCCGAAACTACATCGCAATGTAGCAACGCCGATCGCAAATTGCGCGGCACGGGGGGAACCTCCCTCAACGAGCATGGAATACGAAAACCCTCCGCAAACCCCCTTTCCAACAACCGCGCAGCCTCCCTGTCCGGATACCTACCTAGAAACGGCCGCATCCTTTCCACCATCACCGGCGTCTTCCCTCTTATTCGTAAGTTCTCCGGAACGGTTCTTCCCTTGCTTAAAGCATCTAGACGAGGGGTGGGAACCCCCGCATCCGGAACACTCATGTTTGAAACGGCACGTTCCTCCAAACTTGCATGTACCCGAATTAAACTGCCAACAAACCCCTTTTGCCTTACCGGCCGGTTGTCCAGGGGAAGACGATCCACCGGCCCCCCCCTGAAAAAACTGGTTCGGGGCCCTCGCCGAAGTCATCAATCGCATCCACAAACTAATGTCTTTGTGGTCCCATCTCAACTCCGGCCGCATCGCCATCCTCTGGCGAAACTGCTCATCGTACCTCAACCAAGCCGTGCCCCCGAAGGTTCTGTATGCTTCCCCTATCGCATCCTGGTAGCAAAACAGAGCAGAGCAGAACTCCGGCTTCTTTACCCCTATCACACTTGCCAAAATGCCAAATGCCTGCAGCCAATTTGTAAATGTCCGAGGGATAAGTCGATACCTACGCTTCTCCTCATCTTCCTTCTTGGAGTCATCCGGCTTGACTCTGTCCAAGTTGAACTTCCCCAACGGCAGCAGTGAAAATATCTCCACATACTCACCTTTCCAAATCTTGTCCCGTACCTCCACCTCTAAATGCGCTCCCAACGGTCCCTCAAAACAGATATAGACCTCGCACATCGCCGCGTCAGCCAACCTTACCAGGTCCTGCCTGCCCGTCTCCCCCACTGCCGCAGGCGTATCAACCCCCTCCTTCCTTAGCGGAGGACTGTCCGTCCCCCCCTGCTGTGGCACCACCACCGCTGCCCCTGCCACCCCGCTCCTGCCATCCCCCCCACCGGGGAAACCCATGCCTCTGCCGGGCATGGCGCCCCACCTGTTGAATTTTCAAACCTGCCCACCAATTCCTTGATCCCTGTTAAAAACCCCCTCATACTTGTATCCATCCCTACTACCGACCTCTGACCCCGGTCTGCCAAATCACCATCTCCAGCCGAGCACCCCCACCCAGACGTCCCAGCATCACCCCTACCACTGCAGCCCCCAGCACCCAACACCTGTGACTGACCCAGTGAAGATAAAGGAAAAACAAACTTACCGGGCTGCCTAGGAAGCGACCCACCAGCCGACCGTCCCGCCTCCATCGATGCTGACCTTCCGAGAGGCTCACGTTCCACCTCCGATTCCGACCCTGCACCGTCCGACCGTTGCTCCTCCCCTTCAGCTCCCGATGCAAGCCCTCCAGGAGAAGGATCCCTGGATGCCGAGGGTCCCGCTCCACACCGACTCCTCCTTCGTGTTCTGGACCCGCCCACCGATTTTTTCGTCGCCTTGCCCAGGCCGGGGGGCTCCGTCCAGCCCTGTCGCCTACATCCGCTGCCTCTTCCCTCTGCTTCTCCGCCGCAAGGTCCCCGGCCGCCGCAGTGGAAGGCCCGGCCACCGCCACACTGGATCTCCCCCGCCGAGGCGCCGTCCCCGGTGACATCACTCTGGGGGCGGAGCCCGCTGCTTCTGACTCCCATCGCCGTGCGGGCCTGGTGGCCGCTCCGGAACTCCCGGAACGGCCGCCCGCGGAGCTCCGACTCTGCTGGGGATTCCTTCCGGCGTCCAACCCGGCGACAGCAGCTCGCTTCGCGGGAGGACCCGAAGGGGCCCGCGAATGGGGATCCCCAATGTGTCTGCGAGCTCCGGAGGAGAGGTCAGGAGAGAAGCGCTCCGGCGGTTTTGACTGCCGAGCTCGCGCTGACACTCTCCCCCCATTAACCTCTTCCTCCACCGGACGCCCGAGCAAAGGCCCTAAATGTTCCTGGGCCCACTGTGGGCCTCGCGCTGCTGTTTCTGCCCGCAATTGGGCCAGGACCTGCACTAAGTCTGCCATCTCGAACTTTCTCTGCGCCGCATGTTATCCGGGGAGGGGGCGGAGTCTTCCTTTATACACTCAATGCCCCCTCCCACCCAAATTAACCCACCAATCTTATCCCCTCTTCCTCAGCCTTACCCCACCAATCCCCTAATCCTTCACATAAGTCCCTGTTTCCCTAGTCATGTTCGCCCTCCACCCATTCATTGCATTCCTTGCTCCGGGCTTTTCTTTTCCGGAACTGGTTGCTAGGGCCAGCGCTGCCTGGCATCTTGCAACCAGTGACAATATACTCTCAGACATTGAGACCGGGAGCGAGGCCTGCGCCTAGTGCAGCACTGCTGTCTCCACCCACCTTGACACCTCCTCCTTCTCCGCCACCCAGCGGCAAGCAGCAGGGACTGGTGTGATCTTCAGTCTCCAGATAGTGACGCCACTCCTTTCCTTCTACGCACGTGGCTCATGAAGAGGGAGTGACAGCAGCAATGCATCTGATGGCAGGCTATGGGTGGCAAGCAGCACTGCATCTGGTGGCAAGTGGCACATTCACCTGACAAATAACCCACCGCCAATTTCCCATCAACCCCGAGACTACATTTCCCCCGCCCCTCCTCATCTTTTTTTAGGGAAGGTGAGAGAGGGGGTGTGTCCATGAATGGCAGTTTGGAAATGTGGTCACCCTAATGGAGAAGCTCAGCTATGAGGAAAGATTAGAGGAACTGAATCTATTCCCTCTTGAGAAGAGGAGGTTAAGGGGGGATATGATTGTAAGAGAATGAATAAACAACTGTGACTCCATCTTAGATTCCCCTCCATTTTCTTTTTGTAGAAATTAACTTTTGTATGTATAAGTTTTGCCATAAGCAGCCTAACTACAGTTTGCATAGAACCACATCCTTTTCAGTTATTGTGGTTAGGCCTGATTCCCGTAACAGCTTCCTGTTTTCTGTGAAGACATAGGCTATTTCTGTTTCTTATTTCAGCAGCCTAACTCGTGATAATAAGGAAGTACTGAGTAAGCTTGTATAACACTTAAGACACGTTTTCCTTATATTCAGCCCCTCCTCCCTTCTTTGTTTTACTTGCATATAAGCCACTGTCTTCCTCATTAAAGCCAGACACCTTATGAAAACACACTCAAGCCTGTTTCTGGTGTCTCATTTGGTGTCTCACAGATCCGAGGGTCCCAATGGTCTGCCACAGACCTTGAGGTTGGTCTCTGCCACAGACCTGGTGAATAAAGTCACTGCCACTGAATTGGTGAATAGGGCACGGCCCTATGAGGCCACTGCCACTGACCTTGAACGTGAACTTCCTTCTCAAATAGTATTTGGCCCATGTAAAGGAGAAGACATCCCTCCGGAGAGTTACCAGAGGTCCCCACCGTCACCACGACTCTGCGCTGGGTCTTTGGTACAGGTAACCCCCCTGGCCTCCTCATCCTAGATCCGGGTCCTCTCGCAAGGCGGCACCCTGGGAGTCCTCGATCCCCGGCGGAACCCAACCGAAGATGCTGGGCCCCTGGCCTCCAAAATAGTACCTCACCCCAGACTGAAGGTGTCTGGGATGAAACAGGAACCAGGCCTCCGGGCCTATGGCACCTGGAGACGACCCACACGCACATCCCAGGCTGAAGGAGCCTGAGCGCGGACCCCGTATGGAAGATGGCTGCCCCTTTTTATACCCTCTCCTGACAGGCACAGCAGGTTCCCCGCCCCGCCGTACTGCTGCCGAGAGGGGACAAGAAAAGGCACAACCTTGTATTGTGGTTCAACCCGGACCTATGGCGACAGCGTCACCTGTAGGCCCCAGGGAACTATGCACCAATACTATCTCCCATGGCACAGAAATGGTCCATTAACCCTAACAATAGTGTGTCTGAGCCGGACTACCACTCAGACACTCCCCTAAATTGAACACCCCACTACACATTCCCCCCACTAAATAGACACTGGTCCCCAGTGTCTGGAGTAAACCTATGCCTCTCAGGCCTGAGTCAGCATAAGCCCAATCCAGAGACTAACTAAAAAAAAAAGGGACAATTTAAAAACTGTCAGTTTGTGCCGGAACCTAACATGGGGAAAGGAGGTGAAAAACACAGAGGGAAAAAAAGAGAAATCACACATGTGTGCATTAAAACATTAAATGTCACATAAAACTTTTTTTTTTCATGAAATATTTACATTTCCCTCCCGCCTGCATTAATTAAGATCCACCCCATTCTCAGTAATCTTGCTTGGCGTCCGCCTGCAGGGGAAGAAAAAAAAACATACACAACAAAACGACATTTTGTTAGAATGAGGAGATACTCCCCTAGAGGAAAATCTCTTCCTTCCAAAGTAAAACTGCACCACATCATTAGCAAGGTAAAAGTTGCATAACGCCGCCACCTAGTGGTAGTTCCAACGTCGGAACACCCATCCCAAAAGAAACTCCTCTTCTTGTTCTTGGGGTAAAACTTCCTCTTCTTCTTTACTGTGGCCCTGAACTATCTACTCCCCAAAGTCCTTGTATCTTTGTGGTAGGGGCCGAGGGGGGAGGAAAGAACAACAGCTCCCGCTTCTCCAAAGAGTAGAATACCCTTTTAACTAGGGCAAAAGTTCCTGGGCTCCTGAGAGTGCACTCAAAAAAACAAAGCAACACCAGAGTCTTGTCTCTCACAGGTAGTAGTGTGGGTCTGGCAATACCAACGGCTTCCAATGCAAATGTGTCTATATGGTACTCAACGTCATCTTTGTCCTTCCTGCAAATGAGTACCTTTTCAGCTTAAATGTGCCGACCCAACATCCAGGCAGCCTTACAGTCTTTGAATCTCTGGGTGGCTGCAGGTGAACATGAAAAGTATCTTTGGGCCTGGGGTACTTTAATGTGTGTCCATATAAATTCCTCGTACCACCGGTGTCTACAGGACTCCACCTCAAATAAAAGTTCTTTGGGCAGGTACGGGTACTCCCACCCATACTCGCTGGCAACTCTCTGATTGAAAAGTCTCTGCAACCGGGACAATAGTGGCATGGTAGCACGGTCTCCCGTGCCAGGCAAGACGATGGCATCCGGATGCCGAGGTACTTTAACTACCTCAGGACCAGACACGGGGGTCCGCAGCGACACCCGTCTCATCTCGGTAGCTGATGCAGGTGTCTCCAACGGTGAAAGGGCAGACAAGGGGACAGATCCCTCCTCAGGCTGTGAGGCCACCACCTGGGGCGTACTATCCCCAATAGACATAGGTGAGTCCCTAGCACTACGGGACAAGGACAGGGGCTTCTTATCCCAACCCTTCCGTTCAAAAAGTTCATCTATGGCGGCGTCATCTCCCGCATCAGAGATGGACTCCAGGTTGGAGGTGTCACATTCCTCCGCAGGCAGGTAACTCCTGATGGAGGACGAGTCACCGCCTCTGACTAATTCACAGGCATGTGAATCCCCAACACCTGGGACTTTTGACAGAGTCTCTTCCCCGGCTTACCTCGGCTTGTAGCTGAACCAGGACTTTTGCCATCGGATGCATCCGTTCCGGGTAAGTGCTGGGGCGTAGCTCCACCACGGCCGCGGGAAGCTTTCACAAACCTGATCTTCCTCTTGGGCAGCGGGAGAAAGGACTCTGTGGTGACCGAAGTAGCATCCTCCGGTTCCTTATTCACTGACACAATGTCCTCTGTGACTTCCTCCGAAGTCTCGGCAGTGCGCGCAGGGGTGTCTGTGTAAGCTCTGATTCCTCCTTCCAGAGTGGTGGCGCCTGTAAGGCAATTGAGGTGGAAAGCCCGAGGCTTTTCTGTAGGTTGCTCCACCTCAACCAAGAACTCCTTACAGTGCTCGCATCGCCCGAATGGCTTCAGATGAACCACCAGTCCCGAGCAGCCGGGACAAATCACTCCGAGGGCCTCCACATCTTTGCAAACGTAGAGGGAAAATCGTCCCCGGGGCTTGAGCCGAATCCCCGTATCCGTCAAGGGAGCAGCAAAGTAAGTCATCTTCATGGTAGTAGTAGCCGGAACCCATGAGGCAGGAGACGCCATGTTATCCATTCGCTGCTCCATCGCGCACTGTCCCTTTTGCGCCAAAGTCCCCACGTGCACCTCCACACATGGCTGAACTCCTCCCATCTCCTGCATTGTTTGCGGGCTTTCTCTCTGTCACGCCCACGAACTACGCAGTCAGGGTTCTCCTCGTTGCGCAGTTCTCAACATGGCCGACCTCCACGGAACTTTACTGGGGAATAAAGTTCAACTCTGGGGGGTTTCCACACTTTCCAACCGCAGACACATCCCGGACTCGAGCCCCCGCGTGTATCGCCCTCACCTCTCCCCCTGCTGCCTTTTTATTTAGTTTCGGCTCCTCGCAGGGAGGGGAGAGGCACACCGCACCACAAGCTTGTACCCTCCTGAGTAAGGAGGTTGAGCGGTGTTGATTTTCGGGCCTGCCTGCGGCTGAAGTTGAATCCTCCTAAGGACGATTCTCACCTCTACCTTAGGTAGAGGCAAGTCCTTATGTTTTCCCCAGTAATGTAACTGTCCACACCAACTGAAAGTCCAACTTCTATATTTATTTCACACGGATAATAAATATGCCTCTTTAACAGCAGACAGGTTGGAGCAAGACACAGGACAGCTTAGGTGGGAGAAGGTCCAGGCACAAACTTGAATCAGACTCTTTGACTGTTTAGGTTTCACAACCAGCTTTGACGCACGATCTCTGCCACAGACCGTGAGGTTGGTCTCTGCCACAGACCTGGTGAATAAAGTCACTGCCACTGACTTGGTGAATAGGGCACGGCCCTATGAGGCCACTGCCACTGACCTTGAACGTGAACTTCCTTCTCAAATAGTATTTGGCCCATGTAAAGGAGAAGACATCCCTCCGGAGAGTTACCAGAGGTCCCCACCGTCACCACGACTCTGCGCTGGGTCTTCGGTACAGGTAACCTCCCTGGCCTCCTCGTCCTAGATCCGGGTCCCCTCGCAAGGCGGCACCCTGGGAGTCCTCGATCCCCGGTGGAACCCAACCGAAGATGCTGGACCCCGGGCCTCCAAAATAGTACCTCACCCCAGACTGAAGGTGCCTGAGCGCGGACCCTGTATGGAAGATGGCCTCCCCTTTTTATACCCTCTCCCGACAGGCACAGCAGGTTCCCTGCCCCGCCGTACTGCTGCCGAGAGGGGACAAGAAAAGGCACAACCTTGTATTGTGATTCAACCCGGACCTATGGCGACAGCGCCACCTGTAGGCCCCAGGGAACTATGCACCAATACTATCTCCCATGGCACAGAAATGGTCCATTAACCCTAACAATAGTGTGTCTGAGCCGGACTACCACTCAGACACTCCCCTAAATTGAACACCCCGCTACACATAGATCACCCAGAGGGGAACGTTTTTCTCTCAACAAAAGTATAGTTACTCTTTAAAGTAATAGTCCAGTACTTTCATAAATAATTTTACATATATTTTATTATATATTTCTTAAGTATATATTATTTAAGCACATATTTTTTATTCTTAAGAACATTTTTTATTATTTTAATCTTAATTTTTAGAAACTAGGTACAGGATCCTACAAAAGTGAGTACACCCCTCACATTTTTGTAAATATTTTATTATATCCTTTCATGTGACAACACTGAAGAAATTACACTTTGCTACAATGTAGAGTAGTGAGTGCACAGCTTGTATAACAGTGTAAATTTGCTGTCCCCTGAAAAAAAAATTAAACACACAGCCACTAATGTCTAATACGCTGGCAACAAAAGTGAGTACACCCCTAAGTGAAAATGTCCAAATTGGGCCCAAAGTACCAATATTTTGTGTGGCCACCATTATTTTCCAGCACTGCCTTAACCCTCTTGGCCATGGAGTTCACCAGGGCTTCACAGGTTGCCACTGGAGCCTCTTCCACTCCTCCATGCCGACATCCTGGAGCTGGTGGATGTTAGAGACTTTGCGCTCCTCCGCCTTTCCGTTTGAGGATACCCCACAGCTGCTCAATAGGGTTTAGGTCTGAAGACCTGCTTGGCCAGTCCATCACCTTTATTCTCAGCTTCTTTAGCAAGGCAGTGGTCGTCTTGGAGGTGTGTTTGGGGTCGTTATCATGTAGGAATACTGCCCTGCGGCCCAGTCTCCGAAGGGAAGAGATCATGCTCTGCTTCAGTATGTCACAGTACATGTTGGCATTCATGGTTCCCTCAATGAACTGTAGCTCCCCAGTGCTGGCAGCACTCATGCAGCCCCAGACCATGACACTTCCACCACAATGCTTGACTGTAGGCAAGACTGTAGGCAAGACACACTACCTGGTTGCCGCACACTCGCATCTGAACCAAATCTATTTTGGTCTCATCAGACCACAGGACATGGTTCCAATAATCCATGTCCTTAGTCTGCTTGTCTTCAGCAAACTGTTTGTGGGCTTTCTTGTGCATCATCTTTAGAAGAGGCTTCTTTCTGGGACGACAGCCATTCAGACTAATTTGACGCAGTGTGCAACATATGGTCTAAGCACTGACAGGCTTACCCCCCCACCCCTTCAACCTCTTCAGTAATGCTGGCAGCACTCATACGTCTATTTTCCAAAGACAACCTCTGGATATGACACTAAGCATGTGCACTCAACTTCTTTGGTTGACCATGGCGAGGCCTGTTCTGAGTGGAACCTGTCCTGGTAAACCGCTGTATGGTCTTGGCCACCATGCTGCAGCTCAGTTTAAGGGTCTTGGCAATTTTCTTATAGCCTAGGCCATCTTTATGTAGAGCGACAATTCTTTTTTTCAGATCATCAGAGATCTTTTTCATATCCTTTGGCATGAGGTGCCATGTTGAACTTTCAGTGACCAGTATGAGAGAGTGAGAGCGATAACACCAAATTTACCACACCTGCTCCCCATTCACACCTGAGACCTTATAACACTAACAAGTCACATGACACCGGGGAAGGAAAATGGCTAATTGGACCCAATTTGGAAATTTTTTCCCTTAGGGGTGTTCTCACTTTTGTTGCCAGTGGTTTCGATATTAATTGCTGTGTGTTAAGTTATTTTGAGGGGACAGCAAAGTTTACACTGTTATGCAAGCTGTACACTCACTACTTTACATTGTAGCAAAGTGTAATTTCTTCAGTGTTGTCACATGAAAAGATATAATAAAATATTTACAGAAATGTGAGGGGTGTACCCACTTTTGTGAGATACTGTATATGTCTTTCTTCATATCTGTGTCTAATAGTTATTTATTAAATGTATTTAGGGTTTATAATAAAGTTAAACCAGTGCGCTACTATATAGGCATGTAGTAACAGCGATTAAAGGGTTAAACGGTTTGCCATTATTTAATAGTACCATCTAAGCTAAATTATTATACAAACAGGTGAAACAGTGACTATTTAGTGTGGCTGCTGAAGAGTAAAGAGTGGCAGTTGGCATACAGAACGGTATATATGACGATGAATGGAGTACGATAGCGCGGCTCCCGATGATGTCACCTCAACGAAACGCATTGGGAAGAGATTCGTCATGTCTGGTTACCTCATTTCTGGTCCATGGCATGCATGAGCATCCTGGACACATGTATATGCCTGTTAGCTTGTGGTTTGAGTAAATATCAAGTGATTTCTGCGGATGCGCTATACCATTTTCACGTTTCATTTTTGTTATTTATACTCCTGACACAGGGGTTATAAAGTAGGTATGTTAGCAGCTGCAATAAGGTCACCTAATTTACCATAGCACGGTAGACATGTGCATTCGTTTTCGTCCGAATGCATTTTCGTCCGAATTTCAGCTATTTTCGTTATCGTTTTAACAAACGAAAACAAAAGCACAGAATCCGAAAACCGAAAGATCCGACATAAACAAATGCTTTATTTTCGTTTTCGTTGCTACAACAGTTCGATATAGATAGGAGATTCGACGTGACGCTGACAATAACAATCTGTGTCTATCGAACCTGTGGTCGAATGTGCCTAACCTTAACTCTATTAGTCCAAGATTATTCTACATAGGAGAGAAAAGATTCGACATTATAGAGAGAAAAGATTCCACATAGGAGAGAAAAATTCAACATTAGGGATGAGCTCGGTGTTCGAGTCGAACATACGTTCGACTCGAACATCGGCTGTTCGATCGTTCGCCGAACAACGAACGATTTGGGCCGTTCGCGCCTAATTCGCGGCCCACAATGCACTACGCCATTGCAGTGTCATCCAGGCGCTGTGATTGGCCAAGCATGCACTGTGACCCCGCATGCTTGGCCAATCACAGCGCCGGCAGCGAGGAGAGCAATGATTGGCCACAGGCAGGATGCCTGTGGCCAATTATTGCTGAGGGTGTTTAGTACACGCCCCACACTATAAAAGGCCGCCAGCACGGCGGCCTAGTGTAGTGTGTTCCGGAGCAGGGAAAGAGAAGCATAGGCAGGGACAGTGACATTTTTTTTTCTTGCTTAACCTGGATTCCTTTAGTTTAGGGAAAGAGAAGGATAGGTAGGGAGAGTGTCAGTCTGATTTACTGTGCTAATCCTTGTTTGTAGGGACAGGGAAGGACAGTGAGGGAAATTCTCCTTGTGCTATACTGTGCTAAAGCATTGATCATCAACCATCTTTAAAAAAACATTTTTTATAGGGACAGAAAACTATAGGTAGGGAGAGTGTCAGTGTGTTTTACTGTGCTAATCCTTGTTTGTAGGCACAGGGAAGGACAGTGAGGGAAATTCTCCTTGTGCTATACTGTGCTAAAGCATTGATCATCAACCATCTTTAAAAAAACATTTTTTATAGGGACAGAAAACTATAGGTAGGGAGAGTGTCAGTGTGTTTTACTGTGCTAATCCTTGTTTGTAGGGACAGGGAAGGACAGTGAGGGAAATTCTCCTTGTGCTATACTGTGCTAAAGCATTGATCATCAACCATCTTTAAAAAAACATTTTTTATAGGGACAGAAAACTATAGGTAGGGAGAGTGTCAGTGTGTTTTACTGTGCTAATCCTTGTTTGTAGGGACAGGGAAGGACAGTGAGGGGAATTCTCCTTGTGCTATACTGTGCTAAAGCATTGATCATCAACCATCTTTAAAAAAACATTTTTTATAGGGACAGAAAACTATAGGTAGGGAGAGTGTCAGTGTGTTTTACTGTGCTAATCCTTGTTTGTAGGGACAGGGAAGGACAGTGAGGGAAATTCTCCCTGTGCTATACTGTGCTAAAGCATTGATCATCAACCATCTTTAAAAAAACATTTTTTATAGGTACAGAAAACTATAGGTAGGGAGAGTGTCAGTGTGTTTTACTGTGCTAATCCTTGTTTGTAGGGACAGGGAAGGACAGTGAGGGAAATTCTCCTTGTGCTATACTGTGCTAAAGCATTCATCATCAACCATCTTTAAAAAAACATTTTTTATAGGGACAGAAAACTATAGGTAGGGAGAGTGTCAGTGTGTTTTACTGTGCTAATCCTTGTTTGTAGGGACAGGGAAGGACAGTGAGGGAAATTCTCCTTGTGCTATACTGTGCTAAAGCATTGATCATCAACCATCTTTAAAAAAACATTTTTTATAGGGACAGAAAACTATAGGTAGGGAGAGTGTCAGTGTTTTACTGTGCTAATCCTTGTTTGTAGGCACAGGGAAGGACAGTGAGGGAAATTCTCCTTGTGCTATACTGTGCTAAAGCATTGATCATCAACCATCTTTAAAAAAACATTTTTTATAGGGACAGAAAACTATAGGTAGGGAGAGTGTCAGTGTGTTTTACTGTGCTAATCCTTGTTTGTAGGGACAGGGAAGGACAGTGAGGGAAATTCTCCTTGTGCTATACTGTGCTAAAGCATTGATCATCAACCATCTTTAAAAAAACATTTTTTATAGGGACAGAAAACTATAGGTAGGGAGAGTGTCAGTGTGTTTTACTGTGCTAATCCTTGTTTGTAGGGACAGGGAAGGACAGTGAGGGAAATTCTCCTTGTGCTATACTGTGCTAAAGCATTCATCATCAACCATCTTTAAAAAAACATTTTTTATAGGGACAGAAAACTATAGGTAGGGAGAGTGTCAGTGTGTTTTACTGTGCTAATCCTTGTTTGTAGGGACAGGGAAGGACAGTGAGGGAAATTCTCCTTGTGCTATACTGTGCTAAAGCATTGATCATCAACCATCTTTAAAAAAACATTTTTTATAGGGACAGAAAACTATAGGTAGGGAGAGTGTCAGTGTGTTTTACTGTGCTAATCCTTGTTTGTAGGGACAGGGAAGGACAGTGAGGGAAATTCTCCTTGTGCTATACTGTGCTAAAGCATTGATCATCAACCATCTTTAAAAAAACATTTTTTATAGGGACAGAAAACTATAGGTAGGGAGAGTGTCAGTGTGTTTTACTGTGCTAATCCTTGTTTGTAGGCACAGGGAAGGACAGTGAGGGAAATTCTCCTTGTGCTATACTGTGCTAAAGCATTGATCATCAACCATCTTTAAAAAAACATTTTTTATAGGGACAGAAAACTATAGGTAGGGAGAGTGTCAGTGTGTTTTACTGTGCTAATCCTTGTTTGTAGGGACAGGGAAGGACAGTGAGGGAAATTCTCCTTGTGCTATACTGTGCTAAAGCATTGATCATCAACCATCTTTAAAAAAACATTTTTTATAGGGACAGAAAACTATAGGTAGGGAGAGTGTCAGTGTGTTTTACTGTGCTAATCCTTGTTTGTAGGGACAGGGAAGGACAGTGAGGGGAATTCTCCTTGTGCTATACTGTGCTAAAGCATTGATCATCAACCATCTTTAAAAAAACATTTTTTATAGGGACAGAAAACTATAGGTAGGGAGAGTGTCAGTGTGTTTTACTGTGCTAATCCTTGTTTGTAGGGACAGGGAAGGACAGTGAGGGAAATTCTCCCTGTGCTATACTGTGCTAAAGCATTGATCATCAACCATCTTTAAAAAAACATTTTTTATAGGTACAGAAAACTATAGGTAGGGAGAGTGTCAGTGTGTTTTACTGTGCTAATCCTTGTTTGTAGGGACAGGGAAGGACAGTGAGGGAAATTCTCCTTGTGCTATACTGTGCTAAAGCATTCATCATCAACCATCTTTAAAAAAACATTTTTTATAGGGACAGAAAACTATAGGTAGGGAGAGTGTCAGTGTGTTTTACTGTGCTAATCCTTGTTTGTAGGGACAGGGAAGGACAGTGAGGGAAATTCTCCTTGTGCTATACTGTGCTAAAGCATTGATCATCAACCATCTTTAAAAAAACATTTTTTATAGGGACAGAAAACTATAGGTAGGGAGAGTGTCAGTGTTTTACTGTGCTAATCCTTGTTTGTAGGCACAGGGAAGGACAGTGAGGGAAATTCTCCTTGTGCTATACTGTGCTAAAGCATTGATCATCAACCATCTTTAAAAAAACATTTTTTATAGGGACAGAAAACTATAGGTAGGGAGAGTGTCAGTGTGTTTTACTGTGCTAATCCTTGTTTGTAGGGACAGGGAAGGACAGTGAGGGAAATTCTCCTTGTGCTATACTGTGCTAAAGCATTGATCATCAACCATCTTTAAAAAAACATTTTTTATAGGGACAGAAAACTATAGGTAGGGAGAGTGTCAGTGTGTTTTACTGTGCTAATCCTTGTTTGTAGGGACAGGGAAGGACAGTGAGGGAAATTCTCCTTGTGCTATACTGTGCTAAAGCATTCATCATCAACCATCTTTAAAAAAACATTTTTTATAGGGACAGAAAACTATAGGTAGGGAGAGTGTCAGTGTGTTTTACTGTGCTAATCCTTGTTTGTAGGGACAGGGAAGGACAGTGAGGGAAATTCTCCTTGTGCTATACTGTGCTAAAGCATTGATCATCAACCATCTTTAAAAAAACATTTTTTATAGGGACAGAAAACTATAGGTAGGGAGAGTGTCAGTGTGTTTTACTGTGCTAATCCTTGTTTGTAGGGACAGGGAAGGACAGTGAGGGAAATTCTCCTTGTGCTATACTGTGCTAAAGCATTGATCATCAACCATCTTTAAAAAAACATTTTTTATAGGGACAGAAAACTATAGGTAGGGAGAGTGTCAGTGTGTTTTACTGTGCTAATCCTTGTTTGTAGGGACAGGGAAGGACAGTGAGGGAAATTCTCATTGTGCTATACTGTGCTAAAGCATTCCTCATCAACCATCTTTGAAATCCTTGTTTTTTGGACAGTCAGGGAAATTGTCATTGTGCTATTCTGTGCGAAAGCAATCATCCTCAACCATATTTAGAAATCCTTAAGTAAAGGGACAGAGAAGGACACCTGAAGGTAGCCCTTATTGCTTTTTTCCCATCTCCCTGCAGGCCATCCATTAGAATGTCTGGAAGGCAAACAAGGAGAGGCAGACAGTCAGGAGGCAATAAAAGAGGGCAAGCAGGCTCTGTGTCTGGGGGCAACAGTGCTGTTCGTGGACGCGGTGCATTGTCATCAGCACATGGCCATGGGACACGCTTGTCCTTCTTTTCGGCAGCTGGACATGTTGAGCCACATCATGCCGAAGACTTGGTAGCGTGGATGACCAAGCCCTCCTCCTCCTCCTCATCCTCTCTCACCCAGGCTCAGGGTACTGGCAAAGCAGCTGCCAAAGCGTCCTCTTCCCTGGTATCAATGTCAGACTCATCATCAGTCACTCCTTCCCTAGACCCACCATGTCCTCCTCCTGAGGAGTCCCCCGAACTGTTTGAGCACAGTGTTGGGTACATGCTCCAGGAGGATGCCCAGCGTTTCGAAGGGTCTGATGATGAAACCCAGCTACAGGAAGGCAGTAGCGTGAGAGCAGACAGAGGGGATGCTCAAGAAGGACACCAATCTGGCAGTCATGTTCCAGCAGCTGCAGCATACTGCCAGATTGGCTCCAGTGATGAGGAGGGAGGGGATGATGAGGTCACTGACTCCACGTGGGTGCCTAATAGGAGAGAGGAGGAGGAGGAGGATGAGGAGGAGGCACATCTCCAACGAGGCAGGATGCCCTTTGGTGGCCAGCGTAAGGGCAGTACACCGACGAAATCACACCGCAGAGCTCCGCCTGTGCAGGGCGCTGGCTCTGCCCGTCATTCAAAAAGTTCTTTGGTGTGGGCCTTTTTTGAGGCTAGTGCATCAGATCGCACAGCTGCTGTTTGCAACATATGTCTCAAGCGTATATCGCGTGGCCAAAACATCAGCCGCTTGGGTACCACATGCCTGACCAGACATATGTTGACCTGCCATGCAGCTCGTTGGCAAGCCTACCTCAAAGACCCACACCAAAGAACAAAGCGGACCTCTCCTTGCACCGCATCAGCTGGGATCTCCAACCCCACTATAACTTCAGTCCTCTCTGAAACATGCACTGAGAGGAATGAAGGTGTAGAATTAGGTGTGTCACAGCCAAGTACTTGCGGCCACTCTGCTAGCAGTACACCGACGTCCGATTCTAGCAGGCAAATTTCCCTGCCCCAGCTGCTGGACCGTCGAAAGAAGTTCACTCCCAGCCATCCACATGCCCAGCGGTTGAATGCTAGCTTGGCTAAATTGCTAGCGCTTCAACTGCTGCCTTTTCAGTTGGTAGACTCGGCCCCCTTCCGTGAGTTTGTGCAATGTGCGGTTCCTCAGTGGCAGGTTCCCAAACGCCACTTTTTCTCACGGAAGGCTATTCCGGCTCTCTACCGGCATGTGGAAGGCAATGTCTTGGCCTCGCTGGACAGGGCGGTCAGCGGTAAGGTGCATATTACCGCTGACTCATGGTCCAGCAGGCATGGACAGGGACGTTACCTTTCTTTCACGGCCCATTGGGTCACTCTTTTGGCAGCTGGGAAGGATGCAGGACAAGGTGCAGTAGTGTTGGAGGTTGTTCCACCGCCACGCCTCCAAAATGCTACTACTGGTTGTGACACACCTCTCTCCTCCACCCCCTCCTCTTCTTCTTCCTCCATGGCCTCTTCCTGTGCTTTGTCCTCTGAACCAGCGGTGCTCCGTAGCCGTTCAAGGGGCTACGCAAGTACGCAGGCAAAAATATGCCATGCCGTGCTTGCGCTGGTGTGTTTGGGGGACAGAAGCCACACTGGGGCAGAGGTCCTGTCTGCTCTGCAGGGCCAGGCCGAGAGGTGGTTGACACCACGCCAGCTTAAGCCAGGAATGGTGGTTTGCGACAATGGCACCAACCTCCTCTCCGCCCTCCGACAGGGACAACTGACCCATGTGCCCTGTGTGGCTCACGTCCTTAACCTGGTGGTGCAGCGGTTCTTGGGCAGGTACCCGGGCTTACAGGATGTCCTGAGGCAGGCCAGGAAAGTCTGTGTGCATTTCCGCAGATCTTATAATGCCAGTGCTCGCCTGGCTGAGCTGCAAAAGGAGTTGAACCTGCCCAAGAACCGCCTTATATGTGACATGCCCACCAGGTGGAACTCAACGTTGGCCATGCTGCAGCGGCTGCACACGCAGCAGAGGGCCATCAATGAGTACCTGTGCGACTACGGCACCAGGACAGGGTCAGGGGAGCTTGGTTTTTTTTCTCCACGCCAGTGGGGCATGATCAGGGATGCATGCACTGTCCTGGCACCATTTGAGGAGGCCACGAGGATGGTGAGCAGTGACAGTGCATGCATCAGTGACACTGTACCTCTTGTCCACCTGTTGGAGCACACGCTGCGTGGAATAATGGACAGGGCACTTGAGGCAGAACAGAGGCAGGAAGAGGAGGACTTCCTTGCCTCTCAAGGCCCCCTTTACCCAGACAGTGTTCCTTCTGTCCCACCCATCGCACAGGAGGAGGAGGAGGAGGAGGAGGAGGATTGTGTCAGCATGGAGGTGGAGGCTGGCACTCAGCATCATCAGCAGCAGTCTTTTAGGGATGATTTACAGTCCCAAGAAACCAGTGGACTTGTACGTGGCTGGGAGGAGGTGGCTGCGGATCATGTCGTCCTTAGTGACCCAGAGGACTCCGGACCGAATGCCTCAGCTAACCTACGCTGCATGGCCTCCCTGATCCTGCAAAGTCTGCGGAAGGATCCTCGTATTCTTCGGATCAAGGAGAGGGACCATTACTGGCTGGCCACTCTCCTTGATCCACGGTACAAGGGTAAGGTTGCGGACCTTATGTTACCGTCGCAGAGGGAGCAGAGGATGAGACAACTCCGGGAGGCCTTGCAGAAAGGTCTGTGCAACGCGTTCCCAGAGACTGGGAGGTTACAAACTCCTGGTCCTGGACAACGAGTTGCTGAGGCTTCGGCCAGTCAAAGAAGGAGCGGTGGGGAAGGTGGCCGTCTGACCGATGCGTTCAGACAATTCTTTAGTCCGCAGCCCCAAAGTATGATCGGTTCCAGCAACCATTGCCAGCGTCTGATAAACATGGTGCAGGAATATCTAGGGGCAAGGTCAGACTTGGACACCTTCCCCACCGAAAATCCTCTGGCTTACTGGGTCTTGAGGATGGATCACTGGCCAGAGCTTGCACAGTATGCAATTGAGCTACTGGCCTGTCCTGCATCCAGCGTTCTTTCGGAACGCACATTCAGTGCTGCTGGAGGATTTGTCACGGATCACAGGGTGCGCCTGTCCACCGACTCGGTTGATCGACTGACTTTCATCAAGATGAACCAGTCTTGGATCACCACCAGCTACCACACACCTGATGCTGATATAACAGACTAATTGATTTTAACATGTCACATCCCTTCAAGACTGATGCTGATGCTGAGTGCCTGTGCTGTTATGTTGACTGGCTATCCTCCTCCTCCGAGTCCTCAATGATACGATTGATGATGATAGCTTGGAAGATCATTTTTGTTTATGGGTGCCGCCACCAGTGGCTAAGGCCCAATTTTTCAGCCCCTGTTTAACAGGGGCGTGTAATTACAATTTTTGAAGCAATACTTTGCAACAGGGCTCATTGCTGTGCTCCAAGTACAGTATCTGTGAGGGGTTGCAGTGTTGTGCCACCAGTGCCTAAGGCCCAATTTTTCAGCCCCTGTTCAACAGGGGCATGTAATTACAATTCTTGATCTAATAATTCACAGCAGGGCCCATTGCTGCACCCACCAAGAGTAACTCTGAGGGCTTACAGTGTTGTGGCAACGCCACCACCACCACCACCACGAAAGGCCCAATTTTTCAGCCCCTGTTCAACAGGGGCATGCAATTACAATTCTTGATCTAATAATTCACAGCAGGGCCCATTGCTGCACCCACCAAGAGTAACTGTCAGGGCTTACAGTGTTCTGGCACCAGCACCACCATCAAAGGCCCAATTTTTACTACCACTGTTCAACAATTATATGTAATTACAATTCCTGATATAATAGTTGACAGCAGGGCGTTCCAGCACCAACCAAGAGTAACTGTGAGTGCTTACAGTGTTGTGCCAACACCAACAACTAAGGGGCCTATTTCTGCAGAGTATATACGGCAGGTCCCTACTTTCAAACATCCAACTTACAAACGACTCCTACTTGCAAACGCAAAATTCTCTCCTGTAAGAATTAATATGGGAGAAAGGTGTCTCCTCTGTACTGATGCTTTATCACCAATCCTTGTTTCAAGAAAAACACCACATTTCAAAAACAGTTGTCATTGGGACGGAAAGTGAGGTGAAATGTTCTGAACAGGGGCACAGACAGCAAAACAAATGTTACAGGGGTGATAACCCTTACCTATGTTTTCCAAAAAGTTTAAAAATAGATTTTTGGGCTGGAGCTACACTTAAACAATGTACCTGTTCAAAATTACAAACACATTCTACATAAGAACAAACCTACAGTCCCTGTCTTGTATGCACCGCCTGTATACGGCTGTTCAGAGTATATAGGGCCTTTTTTATTTTGTGTGCGGTGTTCCCCTTAATATCCATACAAGACCCAAAGGGGCTGGTAATGGGCTGGGGTAGGGGGGGGGGGGGGGGGTCATGGGGTAGCTATGCCATTTTTCTTAAAGATTTTCATCCATATTACCGGGACCAGACATTACATTAAAGCCGCGAGCAGTTTTAAATGGCTTTTTTTTCCTTTAGAAGTGTCATTTTGTGCAGGGACAGTTCTAAACACAGGAAACACGTGGCACTTCACAGGCATACTTTAGACACCCCCCAGGTACGATATTTAAAGGAATATTTGACTTTTTTTTTTTCACTTTATGCATCATTAAAATGACTGCTCCCGAAAAACGACCGTTTTTAAAACTTCTTTTTGCATTGATACATGTCCCCTGGTGCAGAACCCGGGTTCCCAAACCCTTTTTAGGACAATAACATGCATAATAGTCGTTATAATTAGCACTTTAGAATTCGAACGTTCGCATCCATTGTATTTAATAGGGTTCTAATGTTCGTACGAACTTTCGGTCCGTTCGCGGGTTCTGGTGCGAACCGAACCCGGGGGTGTTCGGCTCATCACTATTCAACATAGGAGAGAAAAGATTCGACATAGGAGAGAAAAGATTCGACATAGGAGAGAAAAGATTCGACATAGGAGAGAAAAGATTCGACATTATAGAGAGAAAAGATTCGACATAGGAGAGAAAAGATTCGACATAGGAGAGAAAAGATTTGTTATTATAGAGAGAAAAGATTCGACATAGAGAGAAAAGATCACTGCTGGAATTGGGTGGGGGAAGTAAAATAAAAATAAAGTTGATGATGAATGTTATTGGCTGATTGTAACCAAAGAGGAGGAGCAGTAAAATAGCTAGAATGACGAAGATTCGACAAAGCATCGAAAGTTAGAAGATTCGACGGTGCAGCAAAACTGTACGACGCCACAATCGTACATTTCCGGTCAAATGCATCCGCCCATAGGCTATAGAAGAATTCTAATGTTGGTTGACTAGTAATAGTAATGAATAAATATAATTATTACTAGTCATACAACATTAGAATTCTTCTATAGCTTGTGGGCGGAACATTCGACCGGAAATGTATGATTGCAGCGTCGTACAGTTTCACTGCTCCGTCGAATCTTCTTTGAACATTCGACAGACACCATAAGCCTTCAATGACAGATTCGACCTTAATTAATTCAGATTTTCGGACGAATGCAATTTCTAACGAAAAACGAAATAAATAAAAACGAATTTCGGGAGTAACTAAATAAATTTATTTTTCGGACAAAAAACGAAATTCCGAAACGAAATATTTCAGTGTGCACATGTCTATAGCACGGTAACCTTAGATGAACTGAGTAATGGAAGTCGCTGAGTCTCCTAATTGCAAGGCCACAGGTAAAGCTGGACTCCGGTCCAAAAGTTCTAAGTCATATAGTGATGTATTACTCCCTGAGAAATTGGCAGTCCTCAATGAGGCACTTGAATCATCCATGCTCCCAGCCTCCATGAACGATGCTAGTATAATAGTCCTCCCGAAGTACGCATTTAATGGGTATACTGTACTCTGGCAGAAGCTTTCCGCTATAGTATTTGATACTTTTGGAAAGCAGTAGAAGTATGAAGAAACAATTTTAGTGCCTTGTACATCACGCTGCAAGATTAACTACTTGCTTACTGGGCACTTAAACCCCCTTCCTGCCCAGGCCAATTTTCAGCTTTCAGCGCGGTCACGATTTAAATGACAATTGCGCGGTCGTGCGACGTGACTCCCAAACAAAATTGACATCCTTTTTTTCCCACAAATAGAGCTTTCTTTTGGTGGTATTTGATCACCTCTGCGGTTTTTATTTTTTGCGCTATAAACAAAAAAAGAGCGACGATTTTGAAAAAAACACAATATTTTTTATTTTTTGCTATAATAAATATCCCATTTTTTTTTTTTTAAATATTTTTTTCCTTAGTTTAGTCCGATACGTATTCTTCTACATATTTTTGGTAAAAAAAATCGCAATAAGCGTTTATTGATTGGTTTGCGCAAAAGTTATAGCGTCTACAAAATAGGGCTAGATTTATAGCATTTTTATTAATATTTTTTTTTTACTAGTAATGGCGGCGATCAGTGATTTTTATTGTGACTGCGACATTATGGCGGACACATTGGACACTTTTGACACTATTTTGGGACCATTGTCATTTTTACAGCGACCAGTGCTATAAAAAATGCACTGGTTACTGTAAAAATGACACTGGCAGTGAAGGGGTTAACACTAGGGGGCGAGGAAGGGGTTAAATGTGTGCCCTGGGAGTAATTACTACTGTGTGGGGGAGGGGACTGACTGGGGGAGGTGACCGATCTGTGTCCCTATGTACAAGGGACACAGCATCGGTCTCCTCTCTCCCTGACAGGACGTGGATCTCTGTGTTTACACACAGAGATCCACGTCCTTGTCTGTGTACCGGCCGATCACGGGTGCCTGGCGGACATCGCGGCCGCCAGGCACGCGCATCGGCATCTCAGTGATGCGCCGGGCGCGCGCGCGTGCCGCTGGCGGCTTTTGCGCGCCCCCCAGTGGCCGAAATAGCCGAGGACGTCTATTGACGTCCTCCCGGATTTTTAGATCCACATTGAGGCCGTCAATAGTCTATGGCCCGGATCTAAAGTGGTTAAAAACAGTTGTTGCTATTGCTTCCTATTATTACTGCGCCAATTGTACTTTTGAAAAACTGCTGATGGAAGTCTTCACAGACTTTGAATGAATATTTTTTTGTAATGTAAGATTGAAAAGCCATAAAAAAAGAGTATTTGGAAAAAAATGAAATAAAACATTTATTAAAAATGTGTTTATAGTACGGAACATAAAGAATTAAGAATCATACTATACTGACCGGTAAAACCAATGTTCAAAAAAGGCTGTTGTGTTATCAACTGGTTGCAATCCAGCTAAACTGGGTTATGGTCAGAAAGACCCAACTTGGCCAGTGTTAGAAGCAGATGGTCTAAGCTTATTAAACTCTTCACCTGTACAGCATGTACTTACTGTAACAAAAGATAGTTCATTCTGTCATGTTGAATTCATATTTGTCAGAATATTATTTGTTCATTTCATGCAAATATGAATATGTGGATAAGACTTTTAAGACTGATAAAATATCAGTACCTCCTTTGTTCAGGTGATATGGATGTGTAATGTCTGAAAAGGTTAAAATCACTGAAAGAGAAAATATGATGATATGGTTAGGAAACTGCCAAATAAAAGGATCTGACAGCTAAAATGGTCATTGCTAAGACTTATTCTTCAAAATCAGTCATAAGTAGTTTCTGTATCACAATAATATTCTTATTCATTAGGCAATACAAAATTATAATATTATGTAAAATATATACTGTTCGTACATAGTAAATATAAAAAGTTCACTAAACAAATATCCCTTGGCCATTGTTCCCCACAGGGGCCCCTTCTGAGTGCTTCTTCTTATCCTGTTCACATAATATAAAACATATGACTGTGCTTATGTACCAAATATTAGTAATAATTATCATCATTATATCGATCATATTGATTTGTTTGAAAATTTGTGCAATTCTTTTTTCGTCTTGCACAATATTTCAACTACTTTCTGGCTTTGCACTGGAAATATATATTATAAAGTGGTTACATAGTTACATAATTAGTCAGGTGAAAAAAGACACAAATCCATCTAGTTCAACCAATAGAAAAAAAAGAAAAATAGGCTAAAAAAAAACCTGCATATACACTATCCTAAGCCCACAGTTGATTCAAAAGGAAGGTAAAAAATAAAATAAAAAAACAATGATGCATCATCCAATTTGCTCCAGCGGGGGAAAAAAATCCTGCCTGATTCCCCAGAACACAATTGGATATTCCCAGGGTCAATTACCCCTGGTGTTAATAACTATAAATTGTAGTATCCAGTTATATTTCATGCATTTAGAAATGCATCCAGCTCTTTTTTAAAACAATCTATTGAGCTGGTCAGAACTAGTTCTTGAGGGGGTCTAATCCACATTTTCAGCTCTTATGCCCCATACACACGATCGTTTTTCTTGCAATTTTTTTTCTTGCCGTTTTTCACGTCGTTTTTTTTCATGTTTCCTCTCAAGCCTGTCTTGCGTACACACGATCATTTTAAAAAACGATCAAGCAAAGCGCAGTGACGTACAACACGTACGACGGCACTATAAAGGGGAAGTTCCGTTCGAATGGCGCCACCCTTCATGTTAGTAAAGTTTGTTGAGCGACGATTCGCTCTTTTCAGTCTCGTGCTTTTCAGTCCGTGACTGCGTGACGAATGTGCTATCTCCATTACGAACGCTAGTTTTACCAGAACGAGCGCTCCTGTCTCATACTTGATTCTGAGCATGCGCATTTTTTTTCACGTCGTTAAAGCATACACACTATCGTTTTTCACGTCGTTTAAAAAAACGACATGAAAAACGACGTGAAAAAAGAGAGCATGTTCGAAATTTTTAATGCCCGTTTTTCACGTCGTTAAAAATGCTCTGGAGCCTACACACGATCATTTTTAATGGCCATTTTTTTTTAATGGCATTTTTAACGGCATGAAAAACGATCGTGTGTATGGGGCATTAGGCCACTTTCACACTGAGGCATTTTACAAGCGTTTTTGCGCTAAAAATAGCGCCTGAAAAGCGCCTGTAAACTGCCTCTTCTACACCAGTGTGAAAGCCCGAGTGCTGAGAGGAAAAAAAGTCTGGCAAGCAGCATCTTTGGGGTGGTTTAGGAGTGCTGTATACAGCGCTCCTAACCTGCCCCTGCTATTAAAATCAATGGCCAGCGCTGCTGAAGTGCGTGGAAAGCGATTCGTCAGCTGCGTTTTGTGGGCACTTTTAACCCTTTTTTGGCCGTTAGAGAGAAAAAAATATATAACCAGCTTGTCACTCCAAGCATGTTGACTAGTATATACTTAGTAAAGTAATGGCAAGTAGACATTAGAGATGTCCCGAACTATTCGCCAGCGAATAGTTCCCGGCAAACATAGCTTATTTGCGTTCGCCGCGGCGGGCGAACATATGCGATGTTCGGTCCGCCCCCTATTCGTCATCATTGAGCAAACTTTGACTCTGTACCTCACAGTCGGCAGACACATTTCAGCGAATCAGCAGCATACCCTCCCTCCCAGACCCTCCCACCTCCTGGACAGCATCCATTTTAGATTCATTCGGAAGCTGCAGTCTTAGTGAGAGGAGGGACAGTGTAGCTGCTGCTGATTTGATAGGGAAATCTATAGGTAGGCCAGTGTATTCAGTGTCCACTCCAGTCCTGAAAGACTCATCTGATCTCTGCTGTAAGGACAGCGGCCTGACAGCACCCCAAAAAGCACTTTTTAGGGCTAGTACATCAGTCTGCTTTTTTTTTTCCTCTGTAATCTAATTGCAGTTGCCTGCCAGTGTGTGTGTATTCAGTGTCCACTCCAGTCCTGAAAGACTAATCTAATCTCTGCTGTAAGGACAGCGTCCTGACAGCCCCAAAAAGCCCTTTTTAAGGCTAGTACATCAGTCTGTTTTTTTTTTTCCTCTGTAATCTAATTGCAGTTGCCTGCCAGCGTGTGTGTATTCAGTGTCCACTCCAGTCCTGAAAGACTCATCTGATCTCTGCTGTAAGGACAGCGTCCTGACAGCACCCCAAAAAGCCCTTTTTAGGGCTAGTACATCAGTCTGCTTTTTTTTCCCTCTGTAATCTAATTGCAGTTGCCTGCCAGCGTGTGTGTATTCAGTGTCCACTCCAGTCCTGAAAGACTCATCTGATCTCTGCTGTAAGGACAGCATCCTGACAGCACCCCAAAAAGCACTTTTTAGGGCTAGTACATCAGTCTGCATTTTTTTTTTCCTCTGTAATCTAATTGCAGTTGCCTGCCAGCGTGTGTGTATTCAGTGTCCACTCCATTCCTGAAAGACTCATCTGATCTCTGCTGTAAGGACAGCGTCCTGACAGCACCCCAAAAAGCACTTTTTAGGGCTAGTACATCAGTCTGCTTTTTTTTTTTTCCTCTGTAATCTAATTGCAGTTGCCTGCCAGCGTGTGTGTATTCAGTGTCGACTCCAGTCCTGAAAGACTCATCTGATCTCTGCTGTAAGGACAGCGTCCTGACAGCACCCCAAAAAGCCCTTTTTAGGGCTAGTACATCAGTCTGCTTTTTTTTTCCCTCTGTAATCTAATTGCAGTTGCCTGCCAGCGTTGTGTATTCAGTGTCCACTCCGGTCCTGAAAGACTCATCTGATCTCTCCTGTAAGGACAGCGTCCTGACAGCACCCCAAAAAGCCCTTTTTAGGTCTAGTACATCAGTCTGCTTTTTTTTTTTTCCTCTGTAATCTAATTGCAGTGTCCTGCCAGCGTGTGTGTGTATTCAGTGTCCACTCCAGTCCTGAAAGACTCATCTGATCTCTGCTGTAAGGACAGTGTCCTGACAGCACCCCAAAAAGCCCTTTTTAGGGCTAGTACATCAGTCTGCTTTTTTTTTTCCTCTGTAATCTAATTGCAGTTGCCTGCCACCGTGTGTGTATTCAGTGTCCACTCCAGTCCTGAAAGACTCATCTGATCTCTGCTGTAAGGACAGTGTCCTGACAGCACCCCAAAAAGCACTTTTTAGGGCTAGTACATCAGTCTGCTTTTTTTTTTCCTCTGTAATCTAATTGCAGTTGCCTGCCAGCGTGTGTGTATTAAGTGTCCACTCCAGTCCTGAAAGACTCATCTGATCTCTGCTGTAAGGACAGCACCCCAAAAAGCCCTTTTTAGGGCTAGTACATCAGTGTGCTTTTTTTTTTTACCTCTGTAATCTAATTGCAGTTGCCTGCCAGCGTGTGTGTATTCGGTGTCCACTCCAGTCCTGAAAGACTCATCTGATCTCTGCTGTAAGGACAGCGTCCTGACAGCACCCCAAAAAGCCCCTTTTAGGGCTAGTACATCAGTTTGCTTCTTTCTTTTTTTCTCTGTAATCTAATTGCAGTTGCCTGCCAGCGTGTGTGTATTCAGTGTCCACTCCAGTCCTGAAAGACTCATCTGATCTCTGCTGTAAGGACAGCGTCCTGACAGCACCCCAAAAAGCCCTTTTTAGGGCTAGTACATCAGTCTGCTTTTTTTTTCCTCTGTAATCTAATTTCAGTTGCCTGCCAGCATGTGTGTATTCAGTGTCCAGTAGATTACATTTTAAAAAATGTCAGCGTGTGTGTCAGGCCTACAGCGTCTACTCTGCCAACTTCTGCCAGTGCACAGTGCCACTCATATCTGGTGTCACAGTAGCTTGCATGCATAGTACAACTAAACTAATCTAAAAAAATGACAGGCAGAGGCAGGCCACCCCGCAGGGGCCGTCGTGGTCGTGGTGCTGTGATTCCCTTTGGCCCTAGAATAAGGCCCAGTGTTCAGAGGCCAAGTACCCTGAACTCGAAAAGTTCTGAGGACATAGTTGACTGGCTAACACAGGACACCCAATCTTCTACAGCTTCCGCTCGGAACCTTGATGCACCATCCTCCTCCAGCTCAGCTTCGGGCACCTCTCAAGTTACCACTCGCCCGCCTGCCGCCACCACCAACACTAGCACCACAGCTGCTTCACTTGATCTGTCAGAGGAGTTATTTAAACATGAGTTGGAAGAAATGACTGATGCTCAACCATTATTGCCAGAGGATGTAGATAAAAGGGATATGTCTCAGTCAGGCAGCATTACACACATGGACGTACGGTGTGATGATGATGATGTTGTACCCACTGCTGCTTCCTTTGCTGAGTTGTCAGATACAAGTGAAGCGGTTGATGATGATGATGTGCCCGTGGATGTCACGTGGGTGCCCGCTCGAAGAGAAGAAGAACAGGGGGAAAGTTCAGATGGGGAGACAGAGAGGAGGAGGAGACGAGTTGGAAGCAGGGGTAGGTCATCGCAAGGAGCTAGTGGCACAGTCAGACAGCATGTATCAGGACACAGGGTCAGCCAGACAGCACGCCAATCAACGCATGCTGTTGCCACCACCAGAATGCCGTCATTGCAAAGCTCAGCAGTGTGGCATTTTTTTGTGTGTCTGCCTCTGATAACAGCGATGCCATTTGCAACCTGTGCCAAAAGAAACTGAGTCGTGGGAAATCCAACACCCACCTAGGTACAACTGCTTTGCGAAGGCACATGATTGCACATCACAAACGCCTATGGGATCAACACATGATGACGAGTACAAGCAGCACACAAGCTCAAAGCCACCATCCTCCTCCTGGTCCAGCATCTTCAGCCACGTCAACCACTGCTGTCCTCCTTGCCCCCTCTCAACCATCCGCCACTCCGTCTCTCGCCTTGAGCAGTTCCTGCTCATCTGCCCACAGTCAGGTGTCTGTCAAGGACATGTTTGAGCGTAAGAAGCCAATGTC
This sequence comes from Rana muscosa, assembly GCA_029206835.1. Classification (NCBI taxonomy): domain Eukaryota; kingdom Metazoa; phylum Chordata; class Amphibia; order Anura; family Ranidae; genus Rana; species Rana muscosa. Next base: position 165,769,483 of record CM055120.1, read on the forward strand.
ACAGAGTCACCCCCTTGCCCGGCGTCTGGAAGCTGGCTTGTTGAACTCTTAGCCTGCCAGCTTTTACCATACAAGCTGGTGGAGCCTGAGGCCTTCAAAAAATTTGTAACTATTGGGACACCGCAGTGGAAGGTACCCGGACAAAATTTCTTTTCACAAAAGGCAATCCCCAACCTGTACTCTACTGTGCAAAAGGAAGTCATGGCATGTCTGGCACACAGTGTTGGGGCAAGGGTCCATCTGACCACTGATACCTGGTCTGCAAAGCACGGTCAGGGCAGGTATATCACCTACACTGCGCATTGGATAAACCTGCTGACGGCTGCCAAGCATGTAATGCGTGGCTCTGCAGAGGAGTTGGTGGTGACACTGCCACGACTTGCAGGCAGGCCTGCTGCCACCTCCTCTACTCCTCCTACTCCATCCTCTTCGATAACCTCTTCTGCTAAGTCCTCTTCTGCTGCTGCGTCTTGCTCCACATCAACTGCACCCCCCCAGCTCCCCAGGGGCTATTCCACATCCCGGATACGACAGTGTCACGCCGTCTTGGGATTGACTTGCCTGAAAGCAAAGAGTCAAACCGGACCAGCACTCCTATCCGCCCTGAACGCACAGGTGGGTCAGTGGCTGACTCCGCACCAACTGGAGATCTGCAAAGTGGTGTGTGACAACGGAAGTAATTTGTTGGCGGCATTGATTTTGGGCAAGTTGACACATGTGCCGTGCATGGCACATGTGTTGAATCTGATTGTACAACGCTTTGTGCATAAGTACCCAGACTCACAGGACGTCCTCAAGCAGGCCAGGAAGGTGTGTGGCCATTTCAGGCGTTCCTACACGGCCATGGCGCACTTTTCAGATATCCAACGGTGAAACTACATGCCAGTGAGGAGCTTGATTTGCGACAGCCCGTCATGTTGGAATTTAACACTCCTAATGTTCGACCGCCTGCTCCAACAAGAAAAAGGCGTCAACGAGTATTTGTATGACCGGGGTGCTAGGACAGCCTCTGCGCAGCTGGGAATTTTTTTGCCACATTATTGGATGCTCATGCGCAATGCCTGTAGGCTCATGCGTCTTTTTGAGGAGGTGACAAACCTAGTCAGTCGCACTGAAGGCACCATCAGTGACATCATCCCATTTGTTTTCTTCCTGGAGCGTGCCCTGCGAAGAGTGCTGGATCAGGCCGTAGATGAGCGTGAAGAGGAAGAGTTGTGGTCACCATCACCACCAGAAACAGCCTTATCAGCATCGCTTGCTGGACCTGCGGCAACACTGGAAGAGGAGTCAGAGGAAGAGGAGTCAGAGGAGGAATGTGGCTTTGAGGAAGAGGAGGAAGACCAACCACAGCAGGCATCCCAGGGTTGTCACCTATCTGGTACCTGTGGTGTTGTACGTGGCTGGGGGGAAGAACAGACCTTCAGTGAGATCAGTGAGGACGAGGAACGGGACATGAGTAGCTCGGCATCCAACCTTGTGCAAATGGGGTCTTTCATGCTGTCGTGCCTGTTGAGGGACCCTCGTATAAAAAGGCTGAAGGAGAACGACCTTTACTGGGTGGCCACACTACTAGACTCTTGGTATAAGCAGAAAGTGCCTGAAATGTTACCGAATTACCGGAAGTCGGAAAGGATGCAGCAGTTCCAAAATAAATTAAAAAGTATGCTTTACACAGCGTATAAGGGTGATGTCACAGCACAACGGGAATCTAACAGAAGAGGTGAAAGTAATCCTCCTCCTACCACGACCACGCCGGCAAGGACAGGACGCGTTGTTGATGGAGGACATGCGGAGCTATGCATCGCCACAGCCCTTCGGGGTCCACCCTCAGAGAACGACTCGACCGACAGGTAGCAGACTACCTCGCCTTAACTGCAGATATCGACACTCTGAGGAGCGATGATCCCCTTGACTACTGGGTGTGCAGGCTTGACCTGTGGCCTGAGCTATCCCAATTTGCGATAGAACTTCTGGCCTGCCCCGCTTCAAGTGTCCTTTCAGAAAGGACCTTCAGTGCAGCAGGAGGTATTGTCACTGAGAAGAGAAGTCGCCTAGGTCAAAAAAGTCTAGATTACCTCACCTTTATTAAGATGAATGAGGCGTGGATCCCGAAGGGACTGACAGTGGGCGATACATTTGACTAAAAAAGGCCTGATAAGATGAGCTGCTTTGGGCTAAAAATGGTCCATACGCTGCTGTATTTTATCTCTGCATGCCGGATGACTTGCGTGATTTATCCGCCACCAACTAGGGTTCAAGCCTGTCAGGTCACCTGTGGCTAGATGACAGATGCACACCGTAGGAGGACAGGAGTGCACCACAAGATAGTGAACCCTATGGCTGACTGCTGCGGATAGGAAACTGGGTGGTTGTGGAAAGCGGGACCAGAGGAGCACAACCGGAATCCACAGGAAGCTAGAGCCGAGATTCCACAGGGCGCGGAGTCTAAGACCAAGCAGGTCTTCACCAGAGCCTTTAGTGGTGAGGATGTTGCGCTGCAGCTAGGTCCAGGTCGCGGCCCCTAGAGTCTCCTAGCTCACGCCCCGTAGGGTAAGGGGGAAAGAGGGGAAGCAGCAGCACAGGATACAAGAATAGCAAAGGACAAGCCGAAGGTCAAGGGTCACAAGCAGACAAGGATAAATGAAGGACAAGCCGAAGGTCAAGGGTCACAAGCAGACAGGGATAGTCAGGAACAAGCCAATATCTTAACAGAGAGACAGACGTAGCACACGGCAGGCAGGAACCCAAACACACAATGCTTAACAAACACGTTGATCAGCAAAGCAGGCTTGCAGTGCACAGGTTAATATAGTGTTCTGTGATAGGGCCTGGGGTGGAGTCAGGCTGGGAGGAGATTATAAAGGAAGCCAGGTGAAGGGGTCTGGCCTCTAAGATGAACACATGAGGAGGAAAGGTAAGATGGCAGACAGACATTAGTGCATATCTATGACAAAGCCGCAATGTTTTAGGGCACTTTCTGCCTGGAAAACATAAATTTTTCTGACCGCTGCTACAGCAGCGGCTGCAACATTACCTAATTTTTCAGGCATGTGTACATGCCTAATTTTTCTGGGCTCTGGTGCTGCACTGTGGCTGCAAAAACAAAACAAAAAAAAAAGCACATACATGTGTCAATTCCCCTACGTGATCGTTACCTTGTTGTGGTGACTGGTGAAGGGGCTTGCGTATCACAATGAAGCGACCACCTCTATGAGTGTGTTGGCAATGGCAATGTTGGCACACCCCAGATTATAGGTCGTTGCTTCATTGTGAACAGACCAAAAACGATCGGCTGGATAATTTTGCATAGAAAAAACATTAATTTTCTTTGTGATCATCTAAGGTGATCATTAAAGCCTTGCGGTCGTGCAAATGGACTGTTTGCTGTGCGTTAAACGGGGAGTTTGGTCTGTCAGAGTTTGGTCTGTCACTGTGAAGCGGGCGTAACCCTTACACTACCTGATCGATACAACATCATACCTGATGTTTTAAAGCACGTTATTCCAAACAATTTAGGAATGTTAGGTATTTATGTCCTTTATGGATTAAAACCCGACTCTGCGTCAACTGCGTCAACTATGTAATTTTCCATGGGAGTTTTGCCATGGATCCCCCTCCGGCATGCCACAGTCCAGGTGTTAGTCCCCTTGAAACTAGACATGTGCGATTATTTTCGTACGAATCGGAAATTCGTACGAATTTTTCGAAATTCGTACATTTGTACGAATCCGAATTACGAATTCTGTACGACATACGAAATTTCGTTTACGAATTTCGGATGCAAATTATCCGAATCCAAACTACCAAATAACGATTTTCAACTAATATGAAAGAAACAAACAAAAAAAAAAGTTACGAAAGTAGGAGTTGTGTCCAGAATCAACGAAAACAATGTACTCTACCCCGTCCGAAAGTACGAATTATGGTATTGAGCTTCCCTTTAATACTGCCGTTGTACGTCTTATACGTCACCGTGTTCTTGGCGTTCGGAATTTCCGACAACATTTGTGCGACCGTGTGTATGCAAGACAAGTTTGAGCCAACATCCTTCGGAAAAAAAATACACGGTTTTGTTGTCGGAATTTCCGATCGTCTGTACGCGGCATGAGTCTGTAGAGTTCAATAATAACGATTCGTACGAAATTCGTATTTCGTACGAATCCGAATTAAATTCCGTACACGAATTGAGAATTACGATTTTTTTTTAATATGAAACAGAACCGAACAAAACGAAACAAATTTTTTGACGGCTCCCATGTCTACTTGAAACAACTTTTCCATCACTATTGTGGCCAGAAAGAGTCCCTGTGGGTTTTAAAATTTGCCTGCCTATTGAAGTCTATGGCGGTTCGCCCGGTTCGCCCGTTCGTGAACATTTGCGGAAATTCGCGTTCGCCGTTCGCAAACGGAAAATTTTATGTTCGCAACATCACTAGTTGTTTGTAGGACATGTAGGTACTCTGTATTTTTGTGCAGAGATGTGAGCTTGTCCATTGGTCCTTCCCACTTGCTCATTCCTTTTGGAATTTGCCCTTAGTTACTGCTTGTGGCTGCAGGATTTCTGGGATTTAGAGTTCTGCCCTTTGTCCCAGCCTCCTGGTCATCTCAGCAGCCCCTTCCTTTTTTGGGTGTCCTGTCTGTGGTTCTCACAGACATTTCACCCATTCCTCCGCCGCTCTATCCATTCTGCGTCTGATCACATCCGGTTCTATGCTTCGCATTCCCGGATGTGTGATGACGCCTTCCGGTCCCCTTGACGGCTGAGCGTTTCCGGTTCACTGGCAGTTTTAGACATTTGTCGGCGTCATTTCCAGTTGGAGTCGGCTGGGGATTTCAGCACAGCTGTGCCTGTTTCTTTTATTTCAGTACCTAGGCCCACCCACGGCGCTGTCTTTTGGCGTGCATTTTTGGGCTATTTAGGTTGAGGCCAGGAGCCCTTCACTGCCAGTCTCCTCTGGACACCGAGGTGGAAGGTAGCATTTATGGATCTGTCTTTCCCTGCCTAAGGTCCTTGTTACCCTTGGTCAATCTGTGCCTGTTGGGGATCCCCAGGATTTATGTGAGTACCTTGGATATATGTAGAAAGATAGCTTTGTATCCCTTACCCTTCTCAGTGTTTGAGAGGGTTGTTCTGGTGTTCATCTCTATCTTTCATTTTCCAGGTTTCTCTATCCGCCCCTTTTTCTTGGGGTTTTGTGTGGATTTCTCTGGATCCGTCCATTTGTCTAACTATCTTATGGCACCTCTGTTCCTCTACGCTGTTGGCTTGTTGGGCTTGCTGAACCAGGGTAAGTTTCTTGGATTAGCATATAGGCAAGTCCTACTGGTTGGCTAGAAGCAGTATGGATATTCATAAGCCAGTTTTACTGTAGTTTCTCATACTAAAACCAGTGGCACCAATGACATCTACAATAGGGGAAAAAAAGTATTTAGTCAGCCACCAATTGTGCAAGTTCTCCCACTTAAAAAGATGAGAGAGGCCTGTAATTGTCATCATAGGTATACCTCAACTTTGAGAGACAAAATGTGGAAACAAATCCAGACAATCACATTGTCTGATTTGGAAATAATTTATTTGCAAATTATGGTGGAAAATAAGTATTTGGTCAACATCAAACGTTCATCTCAATACTTTGTTATATATCCTTTGTTGGCAATGGCAGAGGTCAAACGTTTTCTGTAAGTCTTAACAAGGTTGTCACACATTGTTGCTGGTATGTTGGCACATTCCTCCATGCAGATCTCCTCTAGAGCAGTGATGTTTTGGGGCTGTCGCTGGGCAACACGGACTTTCAACTCCCTTCAAAGGTTTTCTATGGGGTTGAGATCTGGAGACTGGCTAGGCCACTCCAGGACCTTGAAATGCTTCTTACGAAGCCACTCCTTCATTGCCTGGGTGGTGTGTTTGGGATCATTGTCATGCTGAAAGACCCAGCCACGTTTCATCTTCAATGTCCTTGCTGATGGGAGGAGGTTTGCACTCAAAATCTCACGATACATGGCCCCATTCATTCTTTCGTGTACACGAATCAGTTGTCCTGTTCCCTTTGCAGAGAAACAGCCCCAAAGCATGATGTTGCCACCCCCATGCTTCACAGTAGGTATGGTGTTCTTTGGTTGCAACTCAGCATTCTCTCTCCTCCAAACACGACAAGTTGTGTTTCTACCAAACAGTTCTACTTTGGTTTCATCTGACCATATGACATTCTCCCAATCCTCTTCTGGATCATCCAAATGCTCTCTAGCAAACCTCAGATGTCCCTGGCAGCGTAGTGTGTTACTGATGGTAGCCTTTGTTACGCTGGTCCTAGCTCTCTGCAGGTCATTCAATAGGTCCCCCCGTGTGGTTCTGGGATTTTTGCTCACCGTTCTTGTGATCATTTGGCCCCACGGGGTGAGATCTTGCGTGGATCCCCAGATCGAGGGAGATTATCAGTGGTCTTGTATGTCTTCCATTTTATAATTATTGCTCCCACAATTGATTTCTTCACACCAAGCTGCTTGCCTATTGCAGATTCAGTCTTCCCAGTCTGGTGCAGGTCTTGTTTCTGGTGTCCTTCGACAGCTCTTTGGTCTTCACCATAGTGGAGTTTGGAGTGTGACTGTTTGAGGTTGTGGACAGGTGTCTTTTATACTGATAACAAGTTCAAACAGGTGCCATTAATACAGGTAATGAGTGGAGGACAGAGGAGCCTCTTAAAGAAGAAGATACAGGTCTGTGAGTGCCAGAAATCTTCCTCGTTTGTAGGTGACCAAATACTTATTTTCCACCATAATTTGCAAATAAATTCTTTCCAAATCAGACAATGTGATTGTCTGGATTTGTTTCCACATTTTGTCTCTCATAGTTGAGGTATGCCTATGATGACAATTACAGGCCTCTCTCATCTTTTGAAGTGGGAGAACTTGCACAATTGGTTGCTGACTAAATACTTTTTTGCCCCACTGTACTTCCAGAAAGAAGATGCCACAGGTACACTGAATTTAGGGAAAAACAAAATTAACAAATAGACTATAAATTAGCTAGGTTGTCTACGACCTACTAAATTTAACTAGTAGCCTTTGTTTAAAAAAGGTGACTAACATTTATCAACAGAATTAGCTTACTTTTAAGTGTATTTAAAACCCCAAACAAAAATTTATTAAAAAAGTTTCCTTTCTTTAGCCTTTTTTTTCCCCTTAATTTTTATCCATTGATCCTTCCAATAACACATTTTCTGTCTTATTTTGGCAACACTAATGCCGCGTACACACGATCATTATTCACGGTGGTTAAAAAACCGCCGTGAATAATGACATTAAAAACGAGGGAACGGCTTGTTCCCCACACACGGTCGTTTTCCATGACATTTTTTCTCTTGTCGAGAAAAACGACCTTCTGTGGGCTCCGCGGCAGTGTTTCCCTATGGGAAAACTGCCGCGGAAAAAATGTCGGGAAAAACGACGAGAAAAATTAGAACATGTTCTAATTTTTCTCGTCGTTTTTAATGCCGTTTTTCTCATCGGGAAAAACGACAAAATGCCCACAGATGATCGTTTTTCTCGTCAAAAGGAAAAAAATTCGTTTTTCTCGACGAGAAAAACGGTCGTGTGTATACGGCATCACTGTAATGTAAGAAGGAGGAGAAATTTTATCACCCTAAGCTGCTTTTCTGAGGACCACAAATAATACTTCTCTTAATCTTCATTACATCGGGGGAAGTTTTTTGTGGTTTACAGAAGTTTACAGGGTGGTTTCCTGTGTGAGTCAGGGCCCTGAGCAGGGGGGGCCCGTCAATTAAGTGTGCACGGGCACCGCCTCCCATTTCCATCGCTGCTGTCCCCTTTCAGGACACCGGGCACATGAGTTACAGCTGCCGGGGTGTTTTTTTGAAGCACCCGATTAGAGCTAGAGGTTCTAATAGGCTTCAAAATAGGACGGGCTTCTGTCACAGAGCATTGCGTTCGGAGCCCACCCAGGTGTGTTAGAATAGTAAATTAATATTCGCTTTTCTAACACTGAATCGCCTCTCTGCCAGTCAGGAAGTGCGGGTCTGATACCTGTTTCCCGATTGGCTGAAAGGACAGGTGATCCTATTGGATGCCTAGGAGGAGGAGGGAGATGCATTGTGGAAGCCACCGTGATCCACAGGGGGAGGAAGAAAGAAATCTGCCGCTTGCCGGTCACGCTGCCGTCTGCTCACTTCCTAGACTGGGTAGGTGTGGGGCTTTGATTTCCCGACCATCCTCTTGGGGGGGTACACCGCCCCCCCAAAAGGAAAAACCACCAGCCGCCACTGGCCCCCAAGTGAGTCAGGTGGGGAGGAGCTTAGGAAGATGGGGCATGGGAGCCAAGTAGCACAGCCAAGGCCTAGCATAGGGCAGAAATTCCTGGATAGGTGTACAGAGTACAGTAGGAGCAGCTGTAGCAATCATATCTTTGGAACAACTAAAGGAGAGTCATGAGCTGGATTCCTAAAGCCTAATGGGCAAGTCAGAGGCCTGTGAGTGAGTACTAATGCTTAGGATCAGGAGAGTAACTGCAGGGAGCATACACAGCTGGGTAGAGCTATGGAGTGGGACTTGGAAGGGGAGACTTGTATACTATAGAAAGAGCCTTATTAATATCAGCTGATAAAGTAGGATGCTTCACCATTTGAAACTTGTTTTGAATAATGCAGAATGCTTCATATATAGTATACAGGGAGATGAGTCCCAACACCGCAATGCTCCCAAGCAGAGACTGTCAGAGAGAAGATGGCTGCTTAAAGTGTTGCATATGCTTTTACATGTGTCTGCTTAGGACCGTCCACTAAATGTGATTGTCAATATACTGCCAAGTGACTGCAGAGTGTATGTCTTATGTGACTGTTTTGTGCCATTTTACAGGTACTACCAGTAAAGTGCAACAACCTTATTTATGTGTGGCCATTACTTCCTTTGGGGATTTAAAAGTAAACGACTGGTAATGTTGTGTGGAGTCCTCTGGCATGGAGTGGGCAGAAGGTAAAGCCCTTAGCAGGAGGGATAGTGTTCTAGAAAGAAAAGGAGTGGGACAGGGACTTGTACTTTGGCCCTAGTGTTGGGGCAAGTGGTTTAGACCAAGCATAAGTTCGGAATGAACATCCTATCAGGGCACAGTAAATAGTTGGTGTTAAGGAGCGGGCCGGGAAGCCGGCCGCTGCATCCTTAACAGCAGATGAGCCATCAGCTGTCAACGGGCTGTCAACGGGCTTTAAAAAAAAACACATTGCCGGCAATAGAAAAATGCCCCTACCCCAAAGCACCTTGTCCCCGTGTTGATGGGGACAAGGGCCTCTTCCCCATAACCCTGGGCTGTGGTTCTGGGGGTCTGCGGGCAGGGGGCTTATCGGAATCTGGAATCAGAATCTGCACCAGGTGACTTTGCCAGGTGGTTCTGCCCCTTACTTATTTAACCACTTGCTTACTGGGCACTTAAACCCCCCTCCTGCCCAGACCAATTTTCAGCTCTCTCAGCGCTGATGCACTTTGAAGAACAATTGCGCAGTCATACAACGCTATACCCAAATGAAATTTTTATAATTTTTTCCCCAAATAGAGCTTTCTTTTGGTGGTATTTGATCACCTCTGCGTTTTTTATTTGTTGTTAATTTTTTTTTAAAAAGACCAATTTCAAAAAAATAATTATATTTTTTTATATTTTGTTATAACATTTTGCAAACAGGTAATTTTTCTCCTTCATTGATGTACGTTGATGAGGCTGCACTGATGGGCACTGATTGGCTGCACTGATAGGCACTGATGGGCTGCACTGATGGGCACCGATGGGCTGCACTGATGGGCACCGATGGGCTGCACTGATGGGCACCGATAAGGCGGCACTGGTGGGCACTGATAGGCGGCACTGAGAGGTGGCACTGATGGGTAGCACTGAAGGGCATTAATAGGTGCCACTGGTGGGCACTGAGAAATGGCACTTATAGGTGGCACTGATAGCTGGCAGTGATGGGCACTGATAGGTGGCAGTGATGGGCACTGGGTGGCAGTGATGGGCACTGATGGGTGGCAATAATGGGCACTGGTAGGCTACACTAATAGGCAGCATTGCTAGGTGGCACTGATGAGGCACTGATTGGCATCACTGGTTGGCATTGATAGGTGGCACTTGTGGGCATTGATAGGTGGCACTTGTGGGCATTGATAGGTGGCACTGTGGGCATTGATAGGTGGCATTGTGGGCACTGGCAGGTAGCAATGGCAGGTGGCACTGGCAGGCAGTATTTATGGGCACTGATGAGGCTGATGTACCTCCTTCCTCCTGATGAGGCTGATGTACCTCCTTTGTTTACATCACATGATCAGCTGTCATCGGATCTGTGATTGCCCGAGTCTCGGTGACTTGGCGATCACACAGCGCGCCCTGCAGGAAGCGTGCGTTGCGCGTGAAAAGGGGAGGACGTCTATTGACGGCCTCTCTGCAATTGGAGTCCGCGCTGTAGCTGTCATTCGGCTATAGCGCGGATGGGAAGTGGTTAACCACTTCCCGCAAGGTCAATAGCAAATTGACGTCTGGGAAATGGTTGCATTATCCTGACTGGACGTGTATTGACGTCTATTGTCCTGCAGGATAATGCCTAGCGCTAGGGATGAGCTTCGTGTTCGAGTCGAACATACGTTCGACTCGAACATCGGCTGTTCGATCGTTCGACGAAGATCGAACGATTTGGGCCGTTTGCGCCAAATTCGAGTGACGCGAACGGCCCACAATGCACTACGCCATCGCAGTGTCATCCAGGCGCTGTGATTGGCCAAGCATGCACTGTGACCCCGCATGCTTGGCCAATCACAGCGCCGGCAGCGAGGAGAGCAATGATTGGCCACAGGCAGGATGCCTGTGGCCAATTATTGCTGAGGGTGTTTAGTACACGCCCCACACTATAAAAGGCCGCCAGCACGGCGGCCTAGTGTAGTGTGTTCCGGAGCAGGGAAAGAGAAGCATAGGCAGGGACAGTGACATTTATTTCTTTCTTGCTTAACCTGGATTCCTTTAGTTTAGGGAAAGAGAAGGATAGGTAGGGAGAGTGTCAGTGTGTTTTACTGTGCGAATCCTTGTTTCTAGGGACAGGGAAGGACAGTGAGGGAATTCTCCTTGTGCTATAGTGTGCTTTAAAAAAACATTTTTTCTAGGGACAGAAAACTCTAGGTAGGGAGAGTGTCAGTTTCTTTCACTGTGATAATCCTTGTTTCTAGGGACAAAGAAGGAAAGTGAGGGAAATTCTCCTTGTGCTATAGTGTGCTTTAAAAAAACATTTTTTCTAGGGACAGAAAACTATAGGTAGGGAGAGTGTCAGTGTGTTTTACTGTGCGAATCCTTGTTTCTAGGGACAGGGAAGGACAGTGAGGGAATTCTCCTTGTGCTATAGTGTGCTTTAAAAAAACATTTTTTCTAGGGACAGAAAACTCTAGGTAGGGAGAGTGTCAGTTTCTTTCACTGTGATAATCCTTGTTTCTAGGGACAAAGAAGGAAAGTGAGGGAAATTCTCCTTGTGCTATAGTGTGCTTTAAAAAAACATTTTTTTCTAGGGACAGAAAACTCTAGGTAGGGAGAGTGTCAGTTTCTTTCACTGTGATAATCCTTGTTTCTAGGGACAAAGAAGGAAAGTGAGGGAAATTCTCCTTGTGCTATAGTGTGCTTTAAAAAAAACATTTTTTTCTAGGGACAGAAAACTATAGGTAGGGAGAGTGTCAGTGTGTTTTACTGTGCGAATCCTTGTTTCTAGGGACAGGGAAGGACAGTGAGGGAATTCTCCTTGTGCTATAGTGTGCTTTAAAAAAACATTTTTTCTAGGGACAGAAAACTCTAGGTAGGGAGAGTGTCAGTTTCTTTCACTGTGATAATCCTTGTTTCTAGGGACAAAGAAGGAAAGTGAGGGAAATTCTCCTTGTGCTATAGTGTGCTTTAAAAAAACATTTTTTCTAGGGACAGAAAACTCTAGGTAGGGAGAGTGTCAGTTTCTTTCACTGTGATAATCCTTGTTTCTAGGGACAAAGAAGGAAAGTGAGGGAAATTCTCCTTGTGCTATAGTGAGCTTTAAAAAAACATTTTTTCTAGGGACAGAAAACTATAGGTAGGGAGAGTGTCAGTGTGTTTTACTGTGCGAATCCTTGTTTCTAGGGACAAAGAAGGAAAGTGAGGGAAATTCTCCTTGTGCTATAGTGTGCTTTAAAAAAACATTTTTTCTAGGGACAGAAAACTATAGGTAGGGAGAGTGTCAGTGTCTTTTACTGTGCGAATCCTTGTTTCTAGGGACAGGGAAGGACAGTGAGGGAATTCTCCTTGTGCTATAGTGTGCTTTAAAAAAACATTTTTTCTAGGGACAGAAAACTCTAGGTAGGGAGAGTGTCAGTTTCTTTCACTGTGATAATCCTTGTTTCTAGGGACAAAGAAGGAAAGTGAGGGAAATTCTCCTTGTGCTATAGTGTGCTTTAAAAAAACATTTTTTCTAGGGACAGAAAACTCTAGGTAGGGAGAGTGTCAGTTTCTTTCACTGTGATAATCCTTGTTTCTAGGGACAAAGAAGGAAAGTGAGGGAAATTCTCCTTGTGCTATAGTGAGCTTTAAAAAAACATTTTTTCTAGGGACAGAAAACTCTAGGTAGGGAGAGTGTCAGTTTCTTTCACTGTGATAATCCTTGTTTCTAGGGACAAAGAAGGAAAGTGAGGGAAATTCTCCTTGTGCTATAGTGTGCTTTAAAAAAACATTTTTTCTAGGGACAGAAAACTATAGGTAGGGAGAGTGTCAGTGTCTTTTACTGTGCAAATCCTTGTTTCTAGGGACAGGGAAGGACAGTGAGGGAATTCTCCTTGTGCTATAGTGTGCTTTAAAAAAACATTTTTTCTAGGGACAGAAAACTCTAGGTAGGGAGAGTGTCAGTTTCTTTCACTGTGATAATCCTTGTTTCTAGGGACAAAGAAGGAAAGTGAGGGAAATTCTCCTTGTGCTATAGTGTGCTTTAAAAAAACATTTTTTCTAGGGACAGAAAACTATAGGTAGGGAGAGTGTCAGTGTGTTTTACTGTGCGAATCCTTGTTTCTAGGGACAGGGAAGGACAGTGAGGGAATTCTCCTTGTGCTATAGTGTGCTTTAAAAAAACATTTTTTCTAGGGACAGAAAACTCTAGGTAGGGAGAGTGTCAGTTTCTTTCACTGTGAGAATCCTTGTTTCTAGGGACAAAGAAGGAAAGTGAGGGAAATTCTCCTTGTGCTATAGTGTGCTTTAAAAAAACATTTTTTCTAGGGACAGAAAACTCTAGGTAGGGAGAGTGTCAGTTTCTTTCACTGTGATAATCCTTGTTTCTAGGGACAAAGAAGGAAAGTGAGGGAAATTCTCCTTGTGCTATAGTGAGCTTTAAAAAAACATTTTTTCTAGGGACAGAAAACTCTAGGTAGGGAGAGTGTCAGTTTCTTTCACTGTGATAATCCTTGTTTCTAGGGACAAAGAAGGAAAGTGAGGGAAATTCTCCTTGTGCTATAGTGAGCTTTAAAAAAACATTTTTTCTAGGGACAGAAAACTCTAGGTAGGGAGAGTGTCAGTTTCTTTCACTGTGATAATCCTTGTTTCTAGGGACAAAGAAGGAAAGTGAGGGAAATTCTCCTTGTGCTATAGTGTGCTTTAAAAAAACATTTTTTCTAGGGACAGAAAACTATAGGTAGGGAGAGTGTCAGTGTGTTTTACTGTGCGAATCCTTGTTTCTAGGGACAGGGAAGGACAGTGAGGGAATTCTCCTTGTGCTATAGTGTGCTTTAAAAAAACATTTTTTCTAGGGACAGAAAACTCTAGGTAGGGAGAGTGTCAGTTTCTTTCACTGTGATAATCCTTGTTTCTAGGGACAAAGAAGGAAAGTGAGGGAAATTCTCCTTGTGCTATAGTGAGCTTTAAAAAAACATTTTTTCTAGGGACAGAAAACTCTAGGTAGGGAGAGTGTCAGTTTCTTTCACTGTGATAATCCTTGTTTCTAGGGACAAAGAAGGAAAGTGAGGGAAATTCTCCTTGTGCTATAGTGTGCTTTAAAAAAACATTTTTTCTAGGGACAGAAAACTATAGGTAGGGAGAGTGTCAGTTTCTTTCACTGTGATAATCCTTGTTTCTAGGGACAAAGAAGGAAAGTGAGGGAAATTCTCCTTGTGCTATAGCGTGCTTTAAAAAAACATTTTTTCTAGGGACAGAAAACTATAGGTAGGGAGAGTGTCAGTGTGTTTTACTGTGCAAATCCTTGTTTCTAGGGACAGGGAAGGACAGTGAGGGAATTCTCCTTGTGCTATAGTGTGCTTTAAAAAAACATTTTTTCTAGGGACAGAAAACTCTAGGTAGGGAGAGTGTCAGTTTCTTTCACTGTGATAATCCTTGTTTCTAGGGACAAAGAAGGACAGTGAGGGAAATTCTCCTTGTGCTATAGTGTGCTTTAAAAAAACATTTTTTCTAGGGACAGAAAACTCTATGTAGGGAGAGTGTCAGTTTCTTTCACTGTGATAATCCTTGTTTCTAGGGACAAAGAAGGAAAGTGAGGGAAATTCTCCTTGTGCTATAGTGTGCTTTAAAAAAACATTTTTTCTAGGGACAGAAAACTCTAGGTAGGGAGAGTGTCAGTTTCTTTCACTGTGATAATCCTTGTTTCTAGGGACAAAGAAGGAAAGTGAGGGAAATTCTCCTTGTGCTATAGTGAGCTTTAAAAAAACATTTTTTCTAGGGACAGAAAACTCTAGGTAGGGAGAGTGTCAGTTTCTTTCACTGTGATAATCCTTGTTTCTAGGGACAAAGAAGGAAAGTGAGGGAAATTCTCCTTGTGCTATAGTGAGCTTTAAAAAAACATTTTTTCTAGGGACAGAAAACTCTAGGTAGGGAGAGTGTCAGTTTCTTTCACTGTGATAATCCTTGTTTCTAGGGACAAAGAAGGAAAGTGAGGGAAATTCTCCTTGTGCTATAGTGTGCTTTAAAAAAACATTTTTTCTAGGGACAGAAAACTATAGGTAGGGAGAGTGTCAGTGTGTTTTACTGTGCGAATCCTTGTTTCTAGGGACAGGGAAGGACAGTGAGGGAATTCTCCTTGTGCTATAGTGTGCTTTAAAAAAACATTTTTTCTAGGGACAGAAAACTCTAGGTAGGGAGAGTGTCAGGTTCTTTCACTGTGATAATCCTTGTTTCTAGGGACAAAGAAGGAAAGTGAGGGAAATTCTCCTTGTGCTATAGTGTGCTTTAAAAAAACATTTTTTCTAGGGACAGAAAACTATAGGTAGGGAGAGTGTCAGTGTCTTTTACTGTGCGAATCCTTGTTTCTAGGGACAGGGAAGGACAGTGAGGGAATTCTCCTTGTGCTATAGTGTGCTTTAAAAAAACATTTTTTCTAGGGACAGAAAACTCTAGGTAGGGAGAGTGTCAGTTTCTTTCACTGTGATAATCCTTGTTTCTAGGGACAAAGAAGGAACGTGAGGGAAATTCTCCTTGTGCTATAGTGTGCTTTAAAAAAACATTTTTTCTAGGGACAGAAAACTATAGGTAGGGAGAGTGTCAGTGTGTTTTACTGTGTGAATCCTTGTTTCTAGGGACAGGGAAGGACAGTGAGGGAATTCTCCTTGTGCTATAGTGTGCTTTAAAAAAACATTTTTTCTAGGGACAGAAAACTCTAGGTAGGGAGAGTGTCAGTTTCTTTCACTGTGATAATCCTTGTTTCTAGGGACAAAGAAGGAAAGTGAGGGAAATTCTCCTTGTGCTATAGTGTGCTTTAAAAAAACATTTTTTCTAGGGACAGAAAACTCTAGGTAGGGAGAGTGTCAGTTTCTTTCACTGTGATAATCCTTGTTTCTAGGGACAGGGAAGGACAGTGAGGGAAATTCTCCTTGTGCTATAGTGTGCTAAAGCATTCCTCATCAACCATCTTTGAAATCCTTGTTTTTTGGACAGTCAGGGAAATTGTCGTTGTGCTATTCTGTGCAAAAGCAATCATCCTCAACCATATTTAGAAATCCTTAAGTAAAGGGACAGAGAAGGACACCTGAAGGTAGCCCTTATTGCTTTTTTCCCATCTCCCTGCAGGCCATCTATTAGAATGTCTGGAAGGCAAACAAGGAGAGGCAGACAGTCAGGAGGCAATAAAAGAGGGCAAGCAGGCTCTGTGTCTGGGGGCAACAGTGCTGGTCGTGGACGCGGTGCATTGTCATCAGCACATGGCCATGGGACACGCTTGTCCTTCTTTTCGGCAGCTGGACATGTTGAGCCACATCATGCCGAAGACTTGGTAGAGTGGATGACCAAGCCCTCCTCCTCCTCCTCATCCTCTCTCACCCAGGCTCAGGGTACTGGCAAAGCAGCTGCCAAAGCGTCCTCTTCCCTGGTATCAATGTCAGACTCATCATCAGTCACTCCTTCCCTAGACCCACCATGTCCTCCTCCTGAGGAGTCCCCCGAACTGTTTGAGCACAGTGTTGGGTACATGCTCCAGGAGGATGCCCAGCGTTTCGAAGGGTCTGATGATGAAACCCAGCTACAGGAAGGCAGTAGCGTGAGAGCAGACAGAGGGGATGCTCAAGAAGGACACCAATCTGGCAGTCATGTTCCAGCAGCTGCAGCATACTGCCAGATTGGCTCCAGTGATGAGGAGGGAGGGGATGATGAGGTCACTGACTCCACGTGGGTGCCTAATAGGAGAGAGGAGGAGGAGGAGGATGAGGAGGAGGCACATCTCCAACGAGACAGGATGCCCTTTGGTGGCCAGCGTAAGGGCAGTACACCGACGGAATCACACCGCAGAGCTCCGCCTGTGCAGGGCGCTGCCTCTGCCCGTCATTCAAAAAGTTCTTTGGTGTGGGCCTTTTTTGAGGCTAGTGCATCAGATCGCACAGCTGCTGTTTGCAACATATGTCTCAAGCGTATATCGCGTGGCCAAAACATCAGCCGCTTGGGTACCACATGCCTGACCAGACATATGTTGACCTGCCATGCAGCTCGTTGGCAAGCCTACCTCAAAGACCCACACCAAAGAACAAAGCGGACCTCTCCTTGCACCGCATCAGCTGGGATCTCCAACCCCACTATAACTTCAGTTCTCTCTGAAACATGCACTGAGAGGAATGAAGGTGTAGAATTAGGTGTGTCACAGCCAAGTACTTGCGGCCACTCTGCTAGCAGTACACCGACGTCCGATTCTAGCAGGCAAATTTCCCTGCCCCAGCTGCTGGACCGTCGAAAGAAGTTCACTCCCAGCCATCCACATGCCCAGCGGTTGAATGCTAGCTTGGCTAAATTGCTAGCGCTTCAACTGCTGCCTTTTCAGTTGGTAGACTCGGCCCCCTTCCGTGAGTTTGTGCAATGTGCGGTTCCTCAGTGGCAGGTTCCCAAACGCCACTTTTTCTCACGGAAGGCTATTCCGGCTCTCTACCGGCATGTGGAAGGCAATGTCTTGGCCTTGCTGGACAGGGCGGTCAGCGGTAAGGTGCATATTACCGCTGACTCATGGTCCAGCAGGCATGGACAGGGACGTTACCTTTCTTTCACGGCCCATTGGGTCACTCTTTTGGCAGCTGGGAAGGATGCAGGACAAGGTGCAGTAGTGTTGGAGGTTGTTCCACCGCCACGCCTCCAAAATGCTACTACTGGTTGTGACTAGGGCTGGGAAAAAAATCGATTTTAATCTTGAATCGAGTTTTGAGCTCAAATCGATTCAGTTTTGAAGAAAATCGATTTTTTTAGATTTTTTTAGATTTTTTTTTTTGAAAAAAAAAAAAAAAAATTTTTTTTTCTTCAAAGTTTCCGTAGCAGGACTGCAGGGGGCGTATCCGGAATGGCACTGGGCAGCGTTACCCCAATTACATCTACTCGCTGCAGCCGCCGTCTGCCTACCTGATCAGCGTGTCATGCAGACAGACGGCGGCCATTGCAGTGTTCAAAAGCCGCGCCTCCCGAGTCCTCGTCGTCTGTGATAGGCGGAACACTCAATTTCACAGAAGGCAGTATTCAGCCTATCACGGACATCCTCTCATCCTCGTCTGTGTTATGAGGATGACCATGATAGGCGGAACACTGAATGCTGGGAAATTGAGTGTTCCGCCTATCACAGACGAGGAGGAGGCGCGGCTTTTGAATACTGGAATGGCCACCGGTGTAGCAGTAAAATCCGTATACCATGAAAATCTGCATCAGGTACGGGCACAGTGATTGAAGCATGGGCACAGTGAGACACGGGCACAGTGAGACAAGGGTACAGTGAGACATGGACACAGTTCAATTCAACTAAGAGTAACCTCAGGAATTTTTTGTTGTTTTATTAGCTAAATCCAAATACAGTATTAATAATTTGGATGTTTAACAATCTTTGTTGCACACTGCAAAAAACAACAAAAGGTCACAAGCGCTAAATTGGTGGATAAAGAAAAAAATATAATGGATGATAATAATAATAAGAAAAAAATCCCAAATATTTTGGGAAGTACAAAGTATCCAAAAGGGGGAAAAAACAGGATCCAGCGCAGCAAGAAAAAATCCGTACCCAGAAGTACAAAATACACAACATGCACACAATATAATCCAGCGCTCATGGAACATACATTATTAACTATTGAAAACTCTTGAAGAATTGATAAAAAAGCTTAGTCCATTTATTAATCACAATAAAGAGAGGGATCCAATCCCAAATGTGCAGAGGGCAAATGAATCTTAACTCTCCAGTTGCCAGTGGTGACAAACTTGTTAAACTTGCAGTGACATCCGTGGAGCAAGGAGGGGTTAAAAAAGTCATAACAAAGCCTGTGGCATGATCTCTGTGTGAGCACAGTACCTTGAATGATGGACAACAGGCAGACCAGCGTGTGGAGGGCCCTCCAACCCAAAAGGATGCAGAGCCAGGATCGCAGCAAGGCTGGGACAGAAGGAATCGCACACAGAGTTTCAAGAGTTTTCAATAGTTAATAATGTATGTTCCATGAGCGCTGGATTATATTGTGTGTTTGTTGCACACTGACTTTGCAGTTAGAGAAAGGGTTTGCCTTTGCAATTTTGTTTGTTGATGCACTTTAATTAATATAATAAAAAAAAAAAAATCGAATCGAATCGTAAATCGAGTTTTTTATAAAAAAATCGCAGATTTTTTTTGGGGGGAAAATCGCCCAGCCCTAGTTGTGACACACCTCTCTCCTCCACCCCCTCCTCTTCTTCTTCCTCCATGGCCTCTTCCTGTGGTTTGTCCTATGAACCAGCGGTGCTCCGTAGCCGTTCACGGGGCTACGCAAGTACGCAGGCAAAAAGATGCCATGCCGTGCTTGCGCTGGTGTGTTTGGGGGACAGAAGCCACACTGGGGCAGAGGTCCTGTCTGCTCTGCAGGGCCAGGCCGAGAGGTGGTTGACGCCACGCCAGCTTAAGCCAGGAATGGTGGTTTGCGACAATGGCACCAACCTCCTCTCCGCCCTCCGACAGGGACAACTGACCCATGTGCCCTGTGTGGCTCACGTCCTTAACCTGGTGGTGCAGCGGTTCTTGGGCAGGTACCCGGGCTTACAGGATGTCCTGAGGCAGGCCAGGAAAGTCTGTGTGCATTTCCGCAGATCTTATAATGCCAGTGCTCGCCTGGCTGAGCTGCAAAAGGAGTTGAACCTGCCCAAGAACCGCCTTATATGTGACATGCCCACCAGGTGGAACTCAACGTTGGCCATGCTGCAGCGGCTGCACACGCAGCAGAGGGCCATCAATGAGTACCTGTGCGACTACGGCACCAGGACAGGGTCAGGGGAGCTTGGTTTTTTTTTCTCCACGCCAGTGGGGCATGATCAGGGATGCATGCACTGTCCTGGCACCATTTGAGGAGGCCACGAGGATGGTGAGCAGTGACAGTGCATGCATCAGTGACACTGTACCTCTTGTCCACCTGTTGGAGCACACGCTGCGTGGAATAATGGACAGGGCACTTGAGGCAGAACAGAGGCAGGAAGAGGAGGACTTCCTTGCCTCTCAAGGCCCCCTTTACCCAGACAGTGTTCCTTCTGTCCCACCCATCGCACAGGAGGAGGAGGAGGAGGAGGAGGAGGAGGATTGTGTCAGCATGGAGGTGGAGGCTGGCACTCAGCATCATCAGCAGCAGTCTTTTAGGGATGATTTACAGTCCCAAGAAACCAGTGGACTTGTACGTGGCTGGGAGGAGGTGGCTGCGGATCATGTCGTCCTTAGTGACCCAGAGGACTCTGGAGCGAATGCCTCAGCAAACCTACGCTGCATGGCCTCCCTGATCCTGCAAAGTCTGCGGAAGGATCCTCGTATTCTTCGGATCAAGGAGAGGGACCATTACTGGCTGGCCACTCTCCTTGATCCACGGTACAAGGGTAAGGTTGCGGACCTTATGTTACCGTCGCAGAGGGAGCAGAGGATGAGACAACTCCGGGAGGCCTTGCAGAAAGGTCTGTGCAACGCGTTCCCAGAGACTGGGAGGTTACAAACTCCTGGACCTGGACAACGAGTTGCTGAGGCTTCGGCCAGTCAAAGAAGGAGCGGTGGGGAAGGTGGCCGTCTGACCGATGCGTTCAGACAATTCTTTAGTCCGCAGCCCCAAAGTATGATCGGTTCCAGCAACCATCGCCAGCGTCTGATAAACATGGTGCAGGAATATCTAGGGGCAAGGTCAGACTTGGACACCTTCCCCACCAAAAATCCTCTGGCTTACTGGGTCTTGAGGATGGATCACTGGCCAGAGCTTGCACAGTATGCAATTGAGCTACTGGCCTGTCCTGCATCCAGCGTTCTTTCGGAACGCACATTCAGTGCTGCTGGAGGATTTGTCACGGATCACAGGGTGCGCCTGTCCACCGACTCGGTTGATCGACTGACTTTCATCAAGATGAACCAGTCTTGGATCACCACCAGCTACCACACACCTGATGCTGATATAACAGACTAATTGATTTTAACATGTCACATCCCTTCAAGACTGATGCTGATGCTGAGTGCCTGTGCTGTTATGTTGACTGGCTATCCTCCTCCTCCGAGTCCTCAATGATACGATTGATGATGATAGCTTGGAAGATCATTTTTGTTTATGGGTGCCGCCACCAGTGGCTAAGGCCCAATTTTTCAGCCCCTGTTTTACAGGGGCGTGTAATTACAATTTTTTTAGCAATAATTTGCCATAGGGCTCATTGCTGTGCTCCAAGTACAGTATCTGTGAGGGGTTGGAGTGTTGTGGCACCAGTGCCTAAGGCCCAATTTTTCAGCCCCTGTTTAACAGGGGCGTGTCATTACAATTTTTGAAGCAATACTTTGCAACAGGGCTCATTGCTGTGCTCCAAGTACAGTATCTGTGAGGGGTTGTAGTGTTGTGCCACCAGTGCCTAAGGCCCAATTTTTCAGCCCCTGTTCAACAGGGGCATGCAATTACAATTCTTGATCTAATAACTCACAGTAGGGCCCATTGCTGCACCCACCAAGAGTAACTCTGAGGGCTTACAGTGTTGTGGCAACGCCACCACCACCACCACCACGAAAGGCCCAATTTTTCAGCCCCTGTTCAAAAGGGGCATGTAATTACAATTCTTGATCTAATAATTCACAGCAGGGCCCATTCCTGCACCCACCAAGAGTAACTCTGAGGGCTTACAGTGTTGTGGCAACGCCACCACCACCACCACCACGAAAGGCCCAATTTTTCAGCCCCTGTTCAAAAGGGGCATGTAATTACAATTCTTGATCTAATAATTCACAGCAGGGCCCATTCCTGCACCCACCAAGAGTAACTCTGAGGGCTTACAGTGTTGTGGCAACACCACCACCACCACCACCACCACGAAAGGCCCAATTTTTCAGCCCCTGTTCAACAGGGGCATGCAATTACAATTCTTGATCTAATAATTCACAGCAGGGCCCATTGCTGCACCCACCAAGAGTAACTGTCAGGGCTTACAGTGTTGTGGCACCAGCACCACCATCAAAGGCCCAATTTTTACTACCACTGTTCAACAATTATATGTAATTAAAATTCCTGATATAATAGTTGACAGCAGGGCGTTCCAGCACCAACCAAGAGTAACTGTGAGTGCTTACAGTGTTGTGCCAACACCAACAACTAAGGGGCCTATTTCTGCAGAGTATATACGGCAGGTCCCTACTTTCAAACATCCAACTTACAAACGACTCCTACTTGCAAACGCAAGAAGACAACAGGAAGTGAGAGGAAATCTACCACTAGGAAGGAAAATTCTCTCCTGTAAGAATAAATATGGGAGAAAGGTGTCTCCTCTGTACTGATGCTTTATCAGCAATCCTTGTTTCAAGAAAAACACCACATTTCAAAAACAGTTGTCATTGGGACGGAAAGTGAGGTGAAATGTTCTGAACAGGGGCACAGACAGCAAAACAAATGTTACAGGGGTGATAACCCTTACCTATGTTTTCCAAAAAGTTTAAAAATAGATTTTTGGTCTGGAGCTACACTTCAACAATGTACCTGTTCAAAATTACAAACAGATTCTACATAAGAACAAACCTACAGTCCCTGTCTTGTATGCACCGCCTGTATACGGCTGTTCAGAGTATATAGGGCCTTTTTTATTTTATGTGCGGGGTTCCCCTTAATATCCATACAAGACCCAAAGGGGCTGGTAATGGGCTGGGGTAGGGGGGGGGGGGGGTCATGGGGTAGCTATGCCATTTTTCTTAAAGATTTTCATCCATATTACCGGGACCAGACATTACATTAAAGCCGCAAGCAGTTTTAAATGGCTTTTTTTTCCTTTAGAAGTGTCATTTTGTGCAGGGACAGTTCTAAACACGGGAAACACGTGGCACTTCACAGGCATACTTTAGACACCCCCCAGGTACGATATTTAAAGGAATATTTGACTTTTTTTTTTTCACTTTATGCATCATTAAAATGACTGCTCCCGAAAAACGACCGTTTTTAAAACTTCTTTTTGCATTGATACATGTCCCCTGGTGCAGAACCCGGGTTCCCAAACCCTTTTTAGGACAATAACATGCATAATAGTTGTTATAATTAGCACTTTAGAATTCGAACGTTCGCATCCATTGTATTTAATAGGGTTCTAATGTTCGTACGAACTTTCGGTCCGTTCGCGGGTTCTGGTGCGAACCGAACCCGGGGGTGTTCGGCTCATCACTACCTAGCGCACACCCACGCGGTGATTGGGGACGGCGTGTGTCCCTTGGACACAGCGCTTCCCCGATTACACACGATCATTATTCACGGTGGTTAAAAAACCGCCGTGAATAATGACATTAAAAACGAGGGAACGGCTTGTTCCCCACACACGGTCGTTTTCCATGACATTTTTTCTCTTGTCGAGAAAAACGACCTTCTGTGGGCTCCGCGGCAGTGTTTCCCTATGGGAAAACTGCCGCGGAAAAAATGTCGGGAAAAACGACGAGAAAAATTAGAACATGTTCTAATTTTTCTCGTCGTTTTTAATGCCGTTTTTCTCATCGGGAAAAACGACAAAATGCCCACAGATGATCGTTTTTCTCGTCAAAAGGAAAAAATTTCGTTTTTCTCGACGAGAAAAACGGTCGTGTGTATACGGCATCACTGTAATGTAAGAAGGAGGATAAATTTTATCACCCTAAGCTGCTTTTCTGAGGACCACAAATAATACTTCTCTTAATCTTCATTACATCGGGGGAAGTTTTTTGTGGTTTACAGAAGTTTACAGGGTGGTTTCCTGTGTGAGTCAGGGCCCTGAGCAGGGGGGGGCCCGTCAATTAAGTGTGCACGGGCACCGCCTCCCATTTCCATCGCTGCTGTCCCCTTTCAGGACGCCGGGCACATGAGTTACAGCTGCCGGGGTGTTTTTTTGAAGCACCCGATTAGAGCTAGAGGCTCTAATAGGCTTCAAAATAGGACGGGCTTCTGTCACAGAGCATTGTGTTCGGAGCCCACCCAGGTGTGTTAGAATAGTAAATTAATATTCGCTTTTCTAACACTGAATCGCCTCTCTGCCAGTCAGGAAGTGCGGGTCTGATACCTGTTTCCCGATTGGCTGAAAGGACAGGTGATCCTATTGGATGCCTAGGAGGAGGAGGGAGATGCATTGTGGAAGCCACCGTGATCCACAGGGGGAGGAAGAAAGAAATCTGCCGCTTGCCGGTCACGCTGCCGTCTGCTCACTTCCTAGACTGGGTAGGTGTGGGGCTTTGATTTCCCGACCATACTCCTGGGGGGGTATACCGCCCCCCCAAAAGGAAAAACCACCAGCCGCCACTGGCCCCCAAGTGAGTCAGGTGGGGAGGAGCTTAGGAAGATGGGGCATGGGAGCCAAGTAGCACAGCCAAGGCCTAGCATAGGGCAGAAATTCCTGGATAGGTGTACAGAGTACAGTAGGAGCAGCTGTAGCAATCATATCTTTGGAACAACTAAAGGAGAGTCATGAGCTGGATTCCTAAAGCCTAATGGGCAAGTCAGAGGCCTGTGAGTGAGTACTAATGCTTAGGATCAGGAGAGTAACTGCAGGGAGCATACACAGCTGGGTAGAGCTATGGAGTGGGACTTGGAAGGGGAGACTTGTATACTATAGAAAGAGCCTTATTAATATCAGCTGATAAAGTAGGATGCTTCACCATTTGAAACTTGTTTTGAATAATGCAGAATGCTTCATATATAGTATACAGGGAGATGAGTCCCAACACCGCAATGCTCCCAAGCAGAGACTGTCAGAGAGAAGATGGCTGCTTAAAGTGTTGCATATGCTTTTACATGTGTCTGCTTAGGACCGTCCACTAAATGTGATTGTCAATATACTGCCAAGTGACTGCAGAGTGTATGTCTTATGTGACTGTTTTGTGCCATTTTACAGGTACTACCAGTAAAGTGCAACAACCTTATTTATGTGTGGCCATTACTTCCTTTGGGGATTTAAAAGTAAACGACTGGTAATGTTGTGTGGAGTCCTCTGGCATGGAGTGGGCAGAAGGTAAAGCCCTTAGCAGGAGGGATAGTGTTCTAGAAAGAAAAGGAGTGGGACAGGGACTTGTACTTTGGCCCTAGTGTTGGGGCAAGTGGTTTAGACCAAGCATAAGTTCGGAATGAACATCCTATCAGGGCACAGTGAATAGTTGGTGTTAGGGAGCGGGCCGGGAAGCCGGCCGCTGCATCCTTAACAGCAGATGAGCCATCAGCTGTCAACGGGCTGTCAACGGGCTTTAAAAAAAAACACATTGCCGGCAATAGAAAAATGCCCCTACCCCAAAGCACCTTGTCCCCGTGTTGATGGGGACAAGGGCCTCTTCCCCATAACCCTGGGCTGTGGTTCTGGGGGTCTGCGGGCAGGGGGCTTATCGGAATCTGGAATCAGAATCTGCACCAGGTGACTTTGCCAGGTGGTTCTGCCCCTTACTTATTTAACCACTTGCTTACTGGGCACTTAAAGCCCCCTCCTGCCCAGACCAATTTTCAGCTCTCTCAGCGCTGATGCACTTTGAAGAACAATTGCGCAGTCATACAACGCTATACCCAAATGAAATTTTTATAATTTTTTCCCCAAATAGAGCTTTCTTTTGGTGGTATTTGATCACCTCTGCGTTTTTTATTTGTTGTTATTTTTTTTTTAAAAAGACCAATTTCAAAAAAATAATTATTTTTTTTATATTTTGTTATAACATTTTGCAAACAGGTAATTTTTCTCCTTCATTGATGTACGTTGATGAGGCTGCACTGATGGGCACTGATTGGCTGCACTGATAGGCACTGATGGGCTGCACTGATGGGCACCGATGGGCTGCACTGATGGGCACCGATAAGGCGGCACTGGTGGGCACTGATAGGCGGCACTGAGAGGTGGCACTGATGGGTAGCACTGAAGGGCATTAATAGGTGCCACTGGTGGGCACTGAGAAGTGGCACTTATAGGTGGCACTGATAGCTGGCAGTGATGGGCACTGATAGGTGGCAGTGATGGGCACTGGGTGGCAGTGATGGGCACTGATGGGTGGCAATAATGGGCACTGGTAGGCTACACTAATAGGCAGCATTGCTAGGTGGCACTGATGAGGCACTGATTGGCATCACTGGTTGGCATTGATAGGTGGCACTTGTGGGCATTGATAGGTGGCACTTGTGGGCATTGATAGGTGGCACTGTGGGCATTGATAGGTGGCATTGTGGGCACTGGCAGGTAGCAATGGCAGGTGGCACTGGCAGGCAGTATTTATGGGCACTGATGAGGCTGATGTACCTCCTTCCTCCTGATGAGGCTGATGTACCTCCTTTGTTTACATCACATGATCAGCTGTCATCGGATCTGTGATTGCCCGAGTCTCGGTGACTTGGCGATCACACAGCGCGCCCTGCAGGAAGCGTGCGTTGCGCGTGAAAAGGGGAGGACGTCTATTGACGGCCTCTCTGCAATTGGAGTCCGCGCTGTAGCTGTCATTCGGCTATAGCGCGGATGGGAAGTGGTTAACCACTTCCCGCAAGGTCAATAGCAAATTGACGTCTGGGAAATGGTTGCATTATCCTGACTGGACGTGTATTGACGTCTATTGTCCTGCAGGATAATGCCTAGCGCACACCCACGCGGTGATTGGGGACGGTGTGTGTCCCTTGGACACAGCGCTTCCCCGATTACGGTAAACAGCCAATTTCATTGGCTGTTTACCACGTGATCGGCTGTGTCAAAGTCACAGCCGATCACACGTGCGCGCCGCTAGAGGCTTGCAGAGCGGGGATCGGGGAAGGCGCGTGTCCCTTTGACACAGCGCTTCCCCGATCAGGGTAAACAGCCAATGAAATTGGCTGTTTACCACGTGACCGGCTGTGTCCAATCACAGCCGGTCACAAATGTAAACACAGAAGAGCAGTTACTATCTGATCCCTGCTCTCTCCTCACACACCGATTGTGTGAGGAGAGAGCAGGGATCAGTAAGTGAGATCAGTGTAGTTTTTGTCTACTGTATTGTACTGTGCAAAACACGCCCCCCCCCCCAATAAAGAGGACCTGTCACACAGCCTAGCCCATCAATCAGCCCAGTCAATCAGCCCATCTGTCAATCAGCCCATCAGCCAGTCAATCAATCAGCCCATCTGTCAATCAATCAGCCCATCTGTCAATCAATCAATCGGCCCATCTGTCAATCATCTGTCACATGCCCACTTCTATCAGTACCGCCATTGGTACCACCACACAGGCTACCAGTACCGCCATCGGTACCACCACCAGTACCGCCATCAGACCCAGCATCTATACTGCCACACAGGCCCGCTACCAGTATCGCCACTAGTGCCGCCATCTGTACCACCACGAGTACCACCACCCGTACCACCGTCGGTAGCGCCACCGCCAACCGTACCGCCATCAGTACCACCACCACCCGTACCACCATCGGTACCACCACCACCTGTACCACCATTGGTACCACCACCACCCATACCGCCATCGGTACCACCACACAGGCCCACCACTAATACCTCCATCGGTACCACCACACAGGCCGCCACCACTACCACCAGCAGTACCATTACACAGGCCCACCAATAAGCACTGCCATAATGTCCCAAAGTGTTTACACACCTGAGGAGGCATATGCCATTCTTTCCATGTCGGATGATGAGAGCAGAGGGGAGCTCCCATCATCCGATTCTGGTTCGGAATATGAGCCAGTGGAGGATAGTGGCTCAGAGTCCGAGTCCCCGGAGGAAACTGTCCCTCCCAAAAGAATGTGATCAGGACCAAGATCAGGACCAAGATTAGGACCAAGATCAGGAGATCTGCCCACCACCAGCAGCGCCATACCCCAGGAAGAGGAGCCCAGTACAAGTAATGGAAATACACGCCCAACCCAAAGAATCCAGCCCCAGTCCCACCTTCCCGATGCCCTGGCAAACCCCTTATGGTTGCCTGCCAACTCAGGATCTGCTATCATCCCCCCTTTCACCGCACAGCCAGGTGTGCAGCCCGACACAATGAATTTTTCTCAATTAGATTATTTTTGTTTATTTTTCCCACAAGATTTGCTGCAGAATATGGTGGATCAAACTAATCTGTATGCATCCCAATTTATTGCTGCCAACCCCAATTCTTCCTACGTCCGCATGTTCCGTCTAACATTGGACGAATTTAAATTGTTTTTGGGCCTTACGTTCAATATGGGGCTTTCAAAAAAGAACGAAGTCCATGCATATTGGTCCAAACGCCCCATCCAACACATGCCTATATTTTCCGCTGTCATGTCCAGGACAAGATACAACATGATTATGCGTTTTCTCTACTTCAATGACAATTCACAGTGCCCTCCCTGAGATCATCCCAACTACGACAAATTGTACAAGATACGCCCCCTAATCAATGCCTTTTCCCAGCGATTTAGAGAAGTTTTCATCCCAGACCAAGTCCCTCATACATTTCACTGGCCGACTGCACTTCAAGCAGTATATACCAAGCAAGAGAGCCAGGTATGAGTTAAAATTAAATAAATTATGCGATCGAGCCACTGGATACGTCTTCACATTCCGGATCTATGAAGGCAAAGACTCCCAGCTCCAGCCCCGTGATTGCCCCACATATATTGGAACCAGTGGGAAAATTGTCTGGGAGTTGGCATACCCCCTGTTTGGAAAAGGATACCATTTATATGTCGACAACTATTATACCAGCCTGCCCCTTTTTCGTCACCTTTACAGTAAGCAAACCCCGGCCTGCGGTACCTTAAAAAAAAAAAACACAAGGGATTCCCACAAAATTTGTTGACCAAAAAATTGCAACCTGGAGAATCTGCATTCATGAGGAACGAGGAGGTGTTGGCCATGAAGTGGAGGGACAAGAAAGATGTCCACATACTCTCTACCATCCACAATGACACCGTTGTGGAGATCCAAAGAAGACACAGCCCCATTTTAAAGCCCGAATGTGTCCACGACTACAATTTGTACATGGGGGGTGGATTTAAATGACCAGATGCTACAGCCCTACTTATCAACCAGAAAGTCCTGTTATTGGCACATGAAAGTTGCGTTTCACCTGTTTCACATGGCCCTTTTTAATTTGTTTGTCTGCTACCAAAAAGCAACTCAAAACCAACAAATCACCTACCTCCATTATATCGAAGCCCTCATTTACCAACAAGATCCCGCCCCAGGAAGCATTCGCTCTGATAGTGTGAGTCGACTTCACGAGCGACACTTTTCCTTTAGCATCCCCCCCACAGAATCTGGAAGAAGACGCCAAAAGAAATGCTGTGTATGCAGCAGAGGAGGAGTAAGAAGAGACACCAGCTATTATTGTCCCGATTGTCCCTCCCAACCTGGCCTGTGCATCGGAGATTGCTTCAAGAATTATCATACATCCATCCAATATTAGTTTCCGTTATTAACAACAGTCTGCTATTTCCCCATTTGCCTGCTACCATGTTACATCTGTAGCGGGACTCCCAAAAATGGGGTCGCTATGCTGTAAATTTAGGGGCAGTCTGGGCAGTGGTATGGTTAAGATTCTACAATTCTGTTTAATATGGACTCTGCTCTGCCATGTTGTTGCCTGTCAGTGCCAATCAGTGCTTCCAATCAGTACCATCTGTCAGTGCCAATCAGCGCCACCTGTCAGTGCTAATCAGTGTTTCCAATCAGTGCCACCTGTCAGTGCCAATCAGTGCTTCCAATCAGTGCCACCTAGCAGTGCGAATCAGTGCTGCCTAATATCAGTGCCAACGAATGCCACCTATCAGTGCCAATCAGTGTTTCCAACAAGTGCCACCTACCAGTGGCAATCTTTCCCGCCAATCAGTGCCAATGCTTCCAATCAGTGCCACCTATCAAAGCCGTCTATCAGTGCCCATCAATGCTGTCAATCAGTGCCACTAAATGCTGCCAATCAGTGCTGCCTATCAGAGCTGATCAGTGCTGCCTATTAGTGCCAATCAGTGCAGGCTATCAGTGCCATTAGTGCTGCCAATCAGTGCCACCTATCAGTGCCAATCAGGGCCTATTAGTGATGCCTATCAATGCCAAACAGTGCTGCCAAGCAGTGCTTTCTAGTAGTGCCAATCAGTGCCGCCTATCAGTGCCAATCATTGCTGCCTGTCAGTGCTGCCAATCAGTGCACTGTGTACAGGGATGGGGCAATGAACTCAGCAGCCAGGCACATTGTTCATGGGGGGCCGGCCTGGTGGGGCACAACTGAAATCCGTTGATGTTTATTAATTCCACATGCTGATCTTTAGTATAATAGGTAATCACCACACTACTATTTACAAGAAACTACTAGAGGTAAAATAAAAAAAGTGTCAGTAAAAGGCCGCTAAGCACTGTTATGTGTTCCCACACCACAAAAAAAAGGGCAGCGCTAACTTACCGATCAAAAACTTACCAATAATAGTGGAATCCTCTAATGTATGGAAATCTCAATAGGCTTCAATATCACGACAATACTGGTCTCTGATATGCAACATCACATACAATACATATCAGACTGAAAAATAGACATACTGTATAACATGAAACTTAGCAGGGATGGTGGAAACCCCCCCTCCCCCTATAGATATTGGCTATACAGATTAACTTCAAGTGCAAAAACTTTTTAGTTGGGAGGTTCACACCATTATAGCACTTTGGAGTTTTTACTTTTTAGATTATTACACTTAATTTTATGTTTTAGTTACTATTATAATGTGATTTTTCGCACTTGAAGTACATTTTTCACCACCCTTGCTAAGTCCATGTCTTTATGGACCTTGTTTGTGCACTACCATGTTGGAACAGGAAGGGGCCACCCCCAAACTGTTCCCACAAAGTTGGGAGCATGAAATTGTCTAAAATGTCTTGGTATGCTGACGCCTTAAAAGTTCCCTTCACTGGAACTAAGGGGCCAAGCCCAACCCCTAAAAAACAACCCCACACCCTAATCCCCCCTCCACCAAATGATTTGGACCATTTCACAAAGCAAGGTCCATAATAACATGGATGAGGGAGTTTAGGGATGGAGGAACTTGACTAGCGAGCACAGAGTCCTGACCTCAACCTGATAGAACACCTTTGGGATGATTTAGAGTGCAGACTGCGAGCCCGGCCTTCTCATCCAACATCATTTCCTGACCTCACAAATGAGCTTCTGAAAGAATGGTCAAACATTCCCATAGACCTTGTGGACAGCCTTCTTAGAAGAGTTAAAGCTGTTATAGCTACAAAGGGTGGGCCAACTCAATATTGAACCCTACGGACTAAGACTGGGATGCATTAAAGTTCACATGGGTGTAAAGGCAGGCGTCTCAATACTTTTTACAATATAGTATATATATATATATATATATATATATATATATATATATATACACAAGCATGTGTGTTTGAGCTTTGGGGTGCACACCCTAATGCAATAGGCTGCGCACGCCTATGCCCGTACCTTAGTAGCCGCCCGGCCATACCTTACCTATATAAGTCGGATTAGTCAGCAGGGCCGATCCTGGTCGGCTGTGCGCTGCCCTGGTTGCTAGATTCGCCTGCCGCCGGGCGTCTAGCAACCAGTGACGTCAGAGGCCACGGCCGCCCCAGCATTCAGAGCACCTCTTCCATATTCCATCTTCTTCAGCGTGGCTCAGAGCCTGAGGGAAGGGACCATGTCTGAAGAGAGCTGCCTGTGAGTGTGAGCTCAGCAGCTTTCCACATCAACCTGCACAGCACCTGCCGCTGTCTGAGGTGTTGCAGCCTGCCTGTCAATGTGTCCATGTTCTGGAGGCTCCAGAGGACCCGGCGCATCACGGATCACGGTAAATGGTCGCTGATTGCGGCCGTTTACCACGTGATTGCTCCGTCAAATGACGTGGCGATCACTTGTAAACAAACCGGCGTCATGTGATGATGCCGGTTTCTCTCTCCCCTCTCTGTACCGATCGGTACAGTGTGAGAGGGGGAGAGAGCGGATGGCAGCAGCACCGTGGGCTGGATCTGTGACAATTGCAGTCACAGATCCAGCCATCCATCGATCCATGCTCAGCCATCCCTGCCAATACTCTGCAATACCCTGCCAATACTCTGCCCATACTGTGCAATACTCTGCAATACCCTGCCCATACTGTGCAATACTCTGCAATACCCTGCCAATACTCTGCCCATACTGTGCAATACTCTGCAATACTCTGCCCATACTGTGCAATACTCTGCAATACCCTGCCCATACTGTGCAATACTCTGCAATACCCTGCCCATACTGTGCAATTGTAGAATATATGATTAATATCTAATATTCTTGTATCTTAAGGGCGTTTCTGAATGAATAGCATTCATAGTCAGGTTGACTTAAAAAGAAAGTGAGTTTTATTTTCTCACAGGTGGCATCATAAATACAATGAAAAAAATAGTATAACAGTTCAGTTCAGTGTAGGTAAATATATATAAAATAGAATAGATTGCTGTAGCAAAGTTATGAAAGCATGTGTGCTAGTTGCAGACTCCATCTTCCATGCTGTTCTCTGAGTGTTCCCAAAGTGAAGCTGGAACAGGAAATGATGTTCTTAGGCTTCTGGTAATTCAGCTGTTCTTCTTGTCAATCTTAGTGTAAATGTGTCAATGTTATCTCTTAAAAGTGGGTGTGAGTAAGTGAGTGAGTCTTC
Source organism: Rana muscosa (assembly GCA_029206835.1). Taxonomy (NCBI): domain Eukaryota; kingdom Metazoa; phylum Chordata; class Amphibia; order Anura; family Ranidae; genus Rana; species Rana muscosa. The sequence continues at coordinate 165,802,023 of CM055120.1, forward strand.
ATGTGTGTTCGTGTCAGTATGCTGTGCAAGTGTCGTGTAAGTGTGTTGTGCCCCCCTCCCATCTCAAACTATAGGCTTATATATATCTTTACATATGTACGTCACCTCATACAAACTTAGAACCTTGTATGGCACACATTAATTTCTGCTAACTTCAGCAATATGTTATACCAATAGAAGATATTGGCTCAGAGACATATGGACTTTGATTGACAGGCACACACGTAGCACTCTATACTTGGAGTGGTGAGCTGACGATGTAATATCATAATCAAACATCTCCTATATGAACATATATTACTAACAATAAAGTAACTATTAACTAATACATACTAGTATGACTAAGACTTCACTTAAACAAACTTGACAAGAGATATAAAGAAATATATTATTTATCTCACTACGTAAATACTGATCTATTCTGGAGATCTATTCTTGTCACCCTACACCAACATGCCTTATATGTCATACTCAAATTGGCTTCACCAGAAATATGCAGCAATACTCATCCTTAGATTGAAGAATCATGTCATATCAATTTATGCAAGGTCATTCACTCATACCTAATTTACTATGATTAATCATAAAACCAAATATGTTTTGCTAGCTTGCCTTATATTAATAGAACACCTATAAGTGCCGAATTATGAATTTGAAATAATATTCTAACAATCCCCCCTGAATTATGATTAATCATATTAAAATTATTAAATATCATTCATGCATTCATATCACAATCTCTCCTCCTTGTATCAAATGATCGGACATAATATTCCTCAGAACTGAAGTAGCTAGAAATATTTCTCCTTCTAAATGCTTTTCTCTTTACTTTTAACATTTCTTAGATCTATCTATTCAAAATCTTAAAATAATGGTATAGATTTTTTTTTTAAAATGTATAACATAATGATGACTAATATCAATAATTATTAATATTAATAATAATAATAATGATAATTATTATTGTTAAAATAAGTAAATGATGCAATAATATATTTCCATACTTGTGCTCAAAGAATATTTTAGCTCTTTGGAAATATACTTTACACTCTAAAACTTTTCATAACTTTCCATTGTTCTATTAAGAGTGATATGTTTTTTTTAAGTTATGAACAAAAGATGTTCTATTAACTAGAATGATTGTGCAGTTCATAAATATATGAATAAAGAAAAATAAAGAAAAATAATAATAATAATAATCCTAACTTAATATGAACACTAATATCAGAATAATTGGATAATTAAAAAGTGTATATGTGGACAAATGTTTCAGTCCCAAGTTATTTATCTATAGTAGATAGATAAAGTTCCTTCTGATTAATTTTTTTCTTCATGAAATGTCTTTAAAATTTCTTCTTCAAGTTCTGTTAGGTTAGAAAAACCTTGTTGAATAAGATAAAATAGTCAAATATGAAATATAAATCTTTTGTCCAATATTCTTCTCGAAAGGATCTCTTCTTTAACTTTGAATTTCTTGATATTCTCTTTGCTCTTTATATGAGCGTGTTATCCTCCATATTTGTCTGATTTTAGATGCCATATCTGTAAAAGAGAGGCAGTATCATTACTCGGGAATAAAATATTTGCATTAATTCTTGTACATTTTCTATTTTTTCAATAAATGTTAAATCATTATGGGACAATAGCTTTGTGAATTTGTTAAAACTATATGTGAAATAATACTATCTTATATTTTCCTTCAAAGAGAACTTCTGTATGACTGTGTACTGTCCTTATCCTGTCTAAAATGACCTAAACTATAAAACATATGTACTGTGAAGTTTAATTATGACAGGACGCAATATTTCCATTTGGTCATGATACAAAAACCCTGTTTTAATAAACAAAGAAAGGTTTCATATCACCCCAGAGATGACAATGGACTATGCTTTTGTTCTCATCCCTAAATGATTAGAAATATGCGTAACTGTATTCTGTGTTGAAGTTCTTATTCTAGTGTTAGACTATTCTGCAGTAACAAGTACTGGTTCAATGTCTTTCTCAGCTCTTATGCTGGAAACCTGAGATAAAGACTTCTCAGAGACAGCTGTATAAACATGTGCTTGTGTACATTCCTGAATATGTCTTCCATTCCCATCTATCTGAATGTGTATGGGTAATAAAGCTCTGAACCATAGCGGATATTTTTTCCTAACTTCTCTAAAACTACCTTCCTCAAAAATATCTTTTAGTGAGCAGTCAGGTATCTGTACAATGATTTTGTTTGATTTCACTATGCTCTGTGTAGCTTTAATTGCATAGTAAACACTTAGTAGTTGCTTTACACCTGGCTCAAAAGTTTTTTCCAAAAATGACAAAACTCTGGAGAAATAGGCAATTATTTTTTCCTTACCTTCTTGTAATTGAGACAACGTTACTGAGATGGCATTCTCAGATACATGAGTTTTCAAAACAAACGATGCTTCAGAACAAACCTCTATTGTACTTAATGCTGGAGCATTCTGCAAATCTTTTTTCAACACTTCAAAAGCATTTTTCTCATTTGGACCCCATTGGTCAACTATATTACCTTTATTCCTCAAAAGATTATATAGTGGATTAACTTTTTCTGCGAAACAGTGTACAAACTCTTTGCAATGATTTATTTTATGCAAAAATTGATGCAATGCCTTATTCGTTGTTGGAGTTGGGATTACAGTAATATCTCTAACTGTTTCTTGCAACAATTGTCTCTTTCCTTGACTAATTTGCATGTGAAGGTATTTCACCTGACTTTTCATCAGCTGAAATTTTGTCGTGTTTAATTTTAAACCTTCAGCTTGTAACATCATAAACAACTCAGACAAAAGAGCCATATGTTCATCGATATTATGAGTACTCAGCAAAATCGTATCCACATGCTGATAAATACAGTCTGGCCTAGAAAATTTTGAAAGTATTCTTGTTATAGTTTCATGAACTACACCATCACCAATACCTAGACCAGGTATTAATCGAGTGAACGTATAAGTCTCTTTTCTGAATGTGAACGCAAGTTTGTATTGACAACTTTTAGTTAAAGGGATGGAAAAATGACTATTAGCGATTTCTAGTACAGAAAACACTTCGTCCTCAGCATTCAAATTTAACTTTATGTTAGATTTATCAAGAAGAACTGGGCTATTTGTGATGTGCTTATTCAATGTCCTTACGTCAACTGATAAAGAATATGAATTATCAATGTTTTTGATAGGCCAAATACAGTTATTTACCACTGATTTAGCTTTCTTTACAATTCCAAGTTGCACAAACTCTTGAATATTGTCAGAAACTGAACCGATTGATTCTAGTGGTAACTCACACTGATTAAGAGGTTCTGGATCCTTCCCCTCAATATTTAATTCGGTACTTTTCAAAGTTCCAATGTCATTTTTGAACTTTGACCACAAACTTGGAAAACATTGTACCACTTCCTTTAAAGCACAATTACCATCAACATCAGGCCACTTTTGTTCTGTAGACATATTGGTAATGGAACCAACATTACTGTATACAGAGGGATCAATAAGCACTGATTTGGGCCTGGATGGATCTTCCCAAATACTTTTATTAGCCAAATCAATCACCCACTTTTGTTTATTGATTACATCAATGCCAAGTATATTCTCTGCTTCGTGACAGACCCAAATGTCAATATTAGTTTTCACTAATCCAGGTACTTCAAATGTTACATTGGATACCTGTCTAGCAGTGGAATTACCTGTATTATTAAAACCCACTATATTACACATAGGATAATTGGGTTTCACAGATATGTTTGCTTTGGTAAGGCTAATCATAGATCCACTGTCAACGAGACAATTAATATGTTTACCATTCAGCAAACATTGTATATATGGCCTACCATTCTCGTCCAAAATAATTGGTGCTACATATTGTAATGGCAGAGAAATTGAATCCGGGTGTGATTCTATTTTTGGCAATGGCAATAAACCCTCTCTTTCAGTGACAGCTCCTTTTGCCAAATTATCTGAACTGCTGTGAACAGTCAAATTACTGATCTGTTTGACTTCAGTGGCATAAGGCAATTCAGTCAAAATATAATCTTGACATGAAAAAGGTTGTTCAAAAGTTGATTTTTCATTCTCCATATCTTTAGTTTTTATTTGTGAGTCACTTTTAAACTTACAGCAATGTTTTTTCACATGGCCATATCCATGACAGTAAAAACATGTCATGGGGCCGCCTTGCCTCACTTGTCTGCACCTGTTGTCGTCATTCCTGCTAAGACCTGTCGTTTCTGACACGTCTGTAGCCTGACTATTTTTGTCACATTGAATTATAGCAACTTCGTGTGTAAGATTGCTTTGATTCAATTGTCTCCTAATTTTATCAATGAAGCTTACTATATCATTTAAATTTTGACGTTCCTGTGCAATGGCTACAGAAGTTGGGTCAAGGTATTTAAATTTTTTTATGAAAGCTATTTTTAAACCTGGGTCAGTTTCATCATCTGTTCCAAATATCATTTCATAAACCTTGCAAAATCTTGTCCTAAACAAAAATGGATCTTCTTCTGCAGTAGTCTGTAATAGATCTAACATTTCTATGGTCGGTATTTGCTCACCGGTCATACATAGCAATAATTGTCGCAATCTATCTGTCGCATCATTTTGTTTTTCCTGACCTTCGTCATCACTAACAAGTGAATGGATTCGTTTAGCAAAATTAACAGGAACCCACAACTGAAATATGTAATTGCGTTGATCGTTTGAAAGGTTAAAACGATCTGCAAACTTTTCAAATAAATCCCAATTAGAAAATACAGTTGCCTCAACGTCATAAATAGGAAAGTCTTTTAACACTTTCATAAGTTGGTCATGTATTTGCAACTTTAGTTTTGCAGTACTACATAATAAGTTTTTATATTTTATCTCAATCTCATTTGTAGCATCAACATTCTCTATTTCCGAACTTTCCGGAAAATAAGATTGTAGCCTTGACTTGGTTTCAGTCTTTTTGTCATCTGTAGTTATTACAGCAATCTGTCTACTGTCATTTTGTGACTCTGACAAAATCATTTTGTTAGATTCTAATTGCTCTTCAAGATTCTCTATGTAATTACAAAAAATCTCACAGTTAGAACTAAGGGACTCTTGGGACACATTTTTATGCATTCCTGTGTTCTGTACATTATTAATCTCTGTCTGATTTAGTGTACACACATTTTTGGCAGGTAAAATAATCATCTTATTAAATATTCTCACCAATTTCAATACATTACTTATTTTCTTACGTAATTTATGTACAGTAAACCTGGATTTATCAATCTGTATATTAGCCTGTAAACATTCTTTGTACATATATGCCCACAAGTGACTGTCATTTGGATAAAAAGACACATCTTTAAACTCTAGCTTGCTATCTCTAGCTATTTCATCAAAAAAAAACATAATTTTTACCGTATTTAGAAGAATTTCTCGTCTTCAACCGTCTGTTACTGGACTGTTGTCCACATCTGATGCAACACAAACGCCTCTTGGTTGATAGGTTCTGAACCGTCTTTTTTCTCGAGACTTGAATATTCGAAAAACTGCGCTAATCTCTCCCCCCTCAGCAAGGATCGAGATTTCCGTAAAAATAGAGATGCGACGGCATTGGGTGGCTCGCCAAATTGTAGAATATATGATTAATATCTAATATTCTTGTATCTTAAGGGCGTTTCTGAATGAATAGCATTCATAGTCAGGTTGACCTAAAAATAAAGTGAGTTTTATTTTCTCACAGGTGGCATCATAAATACAATGAAAAAAATAGTATAACAGTTCAGTTCAGTGTAGGTAAATATATATAAAATAGAATAGATTGCTGTAGCAAAGTTATGAAAGCATGTGTGCTAGTTGCAGACTCCATCTTCCATGCTGTTCTCTGAGTGTTCCCAAAGTGAAGCCGGAACAGGAAATGACGTTCTTAGGCTTCTGGTAATTCAGCTGTTCTTCTTGTCAATCTTAGTGTAAATGTGTCAATGTTATCTCTTTAAAGTGGGTGTGAGTAAGTGAGTGAGTCTTCATGTGTGTTCGTGTCAGTATGCTGTGCAAGTGTCGTGTAAGTGTGTTGTGCCCCCCTCCCATCTCAAACTATAGGCTTATATATATCTTTACATATGTATGTCACCTCATACAAACTTAGAACCTTGTATGGCACACATTAATTTCTGCTAACTTCAGCAATATGTTATACCAATAGAAGATATTGGCTCAGAGACATATGGAGTTTGATTGACAGGCACACATGTAGCACTCTATACTTAGAGTGGTGAGCTGACGATGTAATATCATAATCAAACATCTCCTATATGAACATATATTACTAACAATAAAGTAACTATTAACTAATACATACTAGTATGACTAAGACTTCACTTATACAAACTTGACAAGAGATATAAAGAAATATATTATTTATCTCACTACGTAAATACTGATCTATTCTGGAGATCTATTCTTGTCACCCTACACCAAGATGCCTTATATGTCATACTCAAATTGGCTTCACCAGAAATATCCAGCAATACTCATCCTTAGATTGAAGAATCATGTCATATCAATTGATCAAGGTCATTCACTTATACCTAATTTACTATGATTAATCATAAAACCAAATATGTTTTGCAAGCTTGCCTTATATTAATAGAACACCTATAAGTGCCGAATTATGAATTTGAAATAATATTCTAACAGCAATACTCTGCAATACCCTGCCCATACTGTGCAATACTCTGCAATACCCTGCCCATACTGTGCAATACTCTGCAATACCCTGCCATACTGTGCAATACCCTGCCCATATTGTGCAATACTCTGCAATACCCTGAACATACTGTGCAATACTCTGCAATACCCTGCCCATACTGTGTAGGGCCGGACTGGCCTACCGGGATATCGGGAGATTTCCCGGTAGGCTGCCTGTCCTGTGGCCGGTTTCAGTTGCTGCAGTGCTCCCTGTCCCCTCTCTCCTGCTCCTGTGCATTACAGAGCTGGCTGAGTCTGTGTGTGTTCGGCAGCGGGCGGCACTGTAACGCGGTCCCGCCCCCCCTAGACTGGCTCGTGTGATAGTAGATAGAATCAGTGTTCAGCCTATCACACAAGCTGGTCTAGGGGGGGCGGGACCGCGTTACAGTGCGGCCCGCCGCCGAACACACACAGACTCAGCCAGTTCTGAGGAGATGCCCGCCGTACAGCCCGCCCAATGTGGAGGATCGGATTCGGCAGGGTGGTCGCATATAGAGGAATTTAGCTTTCTACTGTCCTCCATGCAGCCGCTGAATGCTTGCAGGAGGGAGAGGAGGAGAATCAAGCATTCCGCGGCTGTATGGAGGACAATAGAAAGCTCAATTCCTCTATATGTAGCCGCCCTGCTTCTCCTCCTATCCAACTTCTTTTGCTGCCCCCCCCAGTGCTCTCCCCCCCACCACACTCTACAGCCCCCCCCACAGATCTCTCCACCCCTGTTCTCCCCCCCCAGTGCTCTCCACCCCTGTTCTTTCTCCCCCAGTGCTCCCCCCACCACACTCTCCAGCCCCCCCCTCCACAGTTCTCTCCACCCCTGTTCTTCCCCCCCAGTGCTCTCCACCCCTGTTCTTTCCCCCCCCAGTGCTCCCCCCCACCACACTCTCCAGCCCCCCCCCACAGTTCTCTCCACCCCTGTTCTTTCCCCCCCAGTGCTCCCCCCCACCACACTCTCCAGCCCCCCCCACAGTTCTCTCCACCCCTGTTCTTCCCCCCTGTGCTTTCCACCCCTGTTCTCCCCCCCAGTGCTCTCCACCCCTGTTCTTCCCCCCCCAGTGCTCTCCACCCCTGTTCTTCCCCCCCCAGTGCTCTCCACCCCTGTTCTCCCCCCCCCCAGTGCTCTCCACCCCTGTTCTTTCCCCCCCCCAGTGCTCTCCACCCCTGTTCTTTCCCCCCCCACCAGTGCTCTCCACCCCTGTTCTTTCCCCTCCCCAGTGCTCTCCACTCCTGTTCTTTCCCCTCCCCAGTGCTCTCCACCCCTGTTCTTTCTCCCCCCAGTGCTCTCCAGCTCTCCCTATCACTCCCAGCCCCCTCCCCAGGGCTCTCCGCCCCCCACAGTGCTCTCCAGCCCCCCATGCTCCCCAACCCTGTTCTTTCTGCCCCCCCAGTGCTCTCGAGCTCCACCCATCGCTCTCCAGCCCTGTACTTTTTGGCTCCCCCTCCATTGCTCTCAAGCTCCCCCCCAGCACTCTTCGCTCCCCAACCCCGCCAGTGCTCTCCCCACCATAGTGCTTTCCAGCCCCCCGTACTTTCCACCCCTGTTTTTTCTGGCCCCCACTGGTGTCTCTCAAGTTCCCCCAATTGCTCTCCACCCCCCCAGTGCTCTCCACTCTCCCCCCCAGTGCTTTGCCCTCCCCCTGCTCTTTGTACCCCCCAGTGCTCTCCAGCCCCCGTGCTCTTTACCCCTGTTCTTTCTGCCCCCCCCAGTGCTCTCAAGATCCCCCCAGTCATCTTTACCCCCCACACTCTTAGCCCCTTCAGTGCTCTCCAGCCCCCCCTCTCAGCCTCCTATGCTCTCCACCCCTGTTCTTTTTGGCTCCCCCCAGTGCTCTCAAGCCCCCCCCCAGCGCCCTCCGCTCCCCACCCCTGTGATCTCCACTCCCCCTGCTCTTTGCCCCCACCCATGTGCTCTCCAACCCCGCCAGTGCTCTCCGCTCCCCCTTTTCTCCAGCTCCCACCTAGTGCTCTCACTTCCCCAGGACCAGAGGACAGGCTGTCTGGGGGCAGAAAATGAGGACGGCTGAAGGTGCAGGTTGCCAGGGACCACTCCATCTCACAGCAAACAGATCCTCTGGAAGGAGCACTGTCCCCATCCAAAACTAGAACAGACCCTGCCTGCTGATGGCGATCATGGATATCCTGCTGGCATAGAAGGTACCATACCGAGCATCAACAACACACCTCCCCACACACAGGGACTGCAGACCGGAACATGGGGCATAGGAGAGACTGCAATGATGGGCACAGTGAGGCTGAATTTGTGGGTACAGTGAGACTGCATTGATGGGCACAGTGAGGCTGCAATAGTGGGCACAGTGAGGCTGCATTCATGGACACAGTAAAGCTGCATTTGATGAGCACAGTGAGGCTGCATTTATGGGCACAGTGAGCCTGCATTTATGGGCACAGTGAGGCTGCAATGATGGGCACAGTGAGGCTGCAATGGTTGGCACAGTGAGGCTGCAATGGTGGGCACAGTGAGGCTGCATTCATGAGCACAGTGAGGCTGCATTTATGGGCACAGTGAGGCTGCATTTATGGGCACAGTGAGGCTGCAATGGTGGGCACAGTGAGGCTGCAATGGTGGGCACAGTGAGGCTGCAATGGTGGGCACAGTAAGGCTGTAATGATGGGCACAGTGAGGCTGCATTGATCGGCACAGTGAGGCTGCATTGATGGGCACAGTGAGGCTGCATTGATGGGCACAGTGAGGCTGCATTGATGGGCACAGTGAGGCTGCATTGATGGGCACAGTGAAGCTGCATTGATGGGCACAGTGAGGCTGAATTTGATGGGCACTGATGAGGCTGCATTTGATGGGCACTGGTGAGGCTGCATTGAGCTCTTGTGTCTGCAGCCTCTGACCATCTCCTGTGGCATGTCTGCAGTCTCTGAGGGAGTCTGGAGAGGAGTCAAGAGTGGGAGCACCGCCGGGATGGGGGTCATGGGAGAAGTCAGATGTGTGTGGACTGTAGAGACTATATAGGATATGACCAGAGCCACCGAGCTGGAGCCGACTGACTGAGCCATGCACGGCGCACCTGAGAGGGAGTCAGTGACAGCACCGCTAGGCACGGTACACCTGAGTAGGGTCACTGATGTAAGGGGGGAGTGAATACGATAATGTAAGGGGGCACTTGATGATTGACCACTTTTAACTGGAATTTGCGTTCATATATATATAAAGCCCTATGTGATTTCATATCTGTCTTATCTATATATAATACACTCTTCAAATGTGCTTTAAAATGTATGGCTTTCCCTTTCATGAACAAGAAAATAATGACGTTATGCTGTTACGCTGGTATTAAAATGCTGTGGGTCTGGTATGAATTTTTTTTCCAGGGCTGGATTTTATTCCCAGTCCGGCCCTGATACTGTGCAATACTCTGCAATACCCTGCAACACTCCGCAATACCCTGCAATAACCACTTCCCGCCCGCCGGCCATCATATCACGTCCTTGACTTTGTGCAGGGATATCTGAATGATGGATGCAGCTACAGGCATCATTCAGATATCAGCTTTTTCAGCCGGCGATTCCCTACACCGTAAGAACAATCATAGCGGCTGTTCCGCCGCTTGATCGTTCTTACGGGAGGCAAGAGGGGACGACCCCCCCTCCCGCCGCCCTCCGTGCTTCTACCGACTCACCGATACGATTGAAGCCAGGATTTTTTTTTTTTTTTTTTCAGGCTTCCCAGCCTAGAGGTGAGAGGTGGGGTCTTATTGACCCCATATCTCACTGTAAAGAGGACCTGTCATGCCATATTCCTATTACAAGGAATGTTTACATTCCTTGTAATAGGAATAAAAGTGATCAAAAAATTTATTTTTGCGGAAAAACGTGTCAAACTAAAATAAATAAAGTAAAATGAACAATAAATTTAATTTTTTTTTAAAGCGCCCCTGTCCCCGTGTGCTCGCATACAGAAGCAAACGCATACGTAAGTCCCGCCCATGTATGAAAACGATGTTCAAACCACACATGTGAGGTATCGCTGCGAACGTTAGAGCGAGAGCAATAATTTTGGCCCTAGACCTCCTCTGTAACTAAAAACATGTAACCAGTAAAAATATTTAAAGCGTCGCCTGTGGGGATTTTTAAGTAGCGAAGTTTGGCGCCATTCCACGAGCGTGTGCAATTTTGAAGGGTGACATGTTTGGTATCTGTTCACTTGGTGTAACCTCATCTTTCACATTATGCAAAAACATTGGGCTAACTTTACTGTTTTTATGTTTTTTTTAAGCACAAAACTGTTTTTTTTTTCCATAAAACATGCGTTAGAAAAATTGCTGCGCAAATACAATGCAAGATTGCAACGACCACCATTGTATTCTCTTCGGTCTTTGCTAAAAAACATATATAATGTTTTGGGGTTCTATGTAATTTTCTAGCAAATAAATTTTGATTTTTACATGTAGGAGAGAAATGTCAGAATTGGCCTGGGTGCTCCAGAACGCCTGAAGGTGCTGCCTGCATTTTGGGCCTCTGTATGTGGCGACGCTGTGTAAAAGTCTCACACATGTGGTATCGCCATACTCAGGAGTAATAGCAGAATGTATTTTGGTGTGTAATTTGTGGTATGCATATGTTGTGTGTGAGAAATAACCTGCTAATATGACAATTTTGTGAAAAAAAAAATCGCGATTTTGCAAAGAATTGTGGGAAAAAAGGACAACTTCAAAAAACTCACAATGCCTCTTTCTAAATACCTTGGAATGTCTTCTTTCCAAAAAGGGGTCATTTGGGGGGTATTTGAACTTTTTTGGCATGTTAGGGTCTCAAGAAATGAGATAGGCCGTCAGTACTTCAGGTGTGATCAACTTTCAGATATTGGCACCATAGCTTGTGGACTCTATAACTTTCATAAAGACCAAATATTATACACCAATTTGTACTTATTTTTACCAAAGATATGTAGCAGTATAAATTTTGGCAAAAACTTATAAAGAAAAATTACTAATTTGCTAAATTTTATAACAGAAACAAAGAAAAAATAATTTTTTTACAGAATTTTCAGGCTTTTTTCTCTTATAGTGCAAAAAATAAAAAACCCAACGGTGATTAACCACTTAACAACCACCTGCCGACAAATAACGTCGACAAGGTGGTTGCTTAACTCTGGGAGGACGTTATATAACGTCCTCCCAGAGTCGCGCTCCCCGCGCGCCCCCTGGGGCGCGCACACGGGAAACTCCATGACCGCCGGGTCCAGAGGACCCGGCGGATCACGAATCGCGGTAAATCGCCGCTGATAGCGGCCGTTTACCACGTGATCGCTCCATCAAATGACGGAGCAATCACTTGTAAACAGACCGGCGTCATTTGATGACGCCGGTTCCTCCCTCCCCTCTCTGTACCGATCGGTACAGTGTGAGAGGGGAGGGGGAGGGAGCGGATGGCAGCAGCAGCACTGTGGGCTGGATCTGTGACAATTGCAGTCACAGATCCAGCCATCCATCCATCCCTGCTCAGCCATCCCTGTGCTATACCCTGCCAATACTCTGCAATACACCCTGCCAATACTCTGCAAAATACCCTGCCAATATTCTGCAAAATACCCTGCCAATACCCTGGTGCAATACTCTGCAATACCCTGGTGCAATACTCTGCAATACCCTGCGAAATACTCTGCAATACCCTGCGAAATACTCTGCAATACCATGCGAAATACTCTGCAATACCCTGGTGCAATACTCTGCAATACCCTGGTGCAATACTCTGCAATACCCTGCACAATACTCTGCAATACCCTGCACAATACTCTGCAATACCCTGCAAAATACTCTGCAATACCCTGCAAAATACTCTGCAATACCCTGCGCAATACTCTGCAAAATACTCTGCAATACCCTGCACAATACTCTGCAATACCCTGCACAATACTCTGCAATACCCTGCACAATACTCTGCAATACCCTGCACAATACTCTGCAATACCCTGCACAATACTCTGCAATACCCGCCACAATACTCTGCAATACCCTCCACAATACTCTGCAATACCCTCCACAATACTCTGCAATACCCTCCACAATACCCTGTGCAATACCCTCCACAATACCCTGTGCAATACCCGTGCAATACCCTGCCATACACCGCAATACCCTGCCATACACTGCAATACCCTGCCATAGTCCGCAATACTCCGCAATGCCCGGCAATACTCCGCAATGCCCGGCAATACTCCGCAATGCCCAGCAATACTCCGCAATGCCCGGCAATACTCTGCAATAACCACTTCCCGCCCTCCGGCCGTCATATGACGTCCTTGACTTTGTGCGGGGATATCTGAATGATGGGAGCAGCTACAGGCATCATTCAGATATTAGCTTTTTCAGCCGGCGATTCCCTACACCATAAGAACAATCATAGCGGCTGTTCCGCCGCTTGATCATTCTTACGGGAGGCGAGAGGGGATGTCCCCCCCCCCCCCGCCGCCCTCCGGTGCTTCTACCGACTCACCGCTACGATCAAAGCCAGGATTGTTGTTTTTTTTTTTTTGTATTTTTTTCAGGCTTCCCAGTCTAGAGGTGAGATGTGGGGTCTTATTGACACCCCCCCCCCCCTCATATCTCACTGTAAAGAGGACCTGTCATGCCATATTCCTATTACAAGGGATGTTTACGTTCCTTGTAATAGGTATAAAAGTGATCAAAAAAATGTTTAGGGCGGAAAAACATGTCAAACTAAAATAAATAAAGTAAAATGAAGAATAAATTTTTTTTTTTTTTTTAAAGCGCCCCTGTCCCCGTGAGCTCGCATACAGAAGCGAACGCATACGTAAGTCCCGCCCACATATGAAAACGGTTTTCAAACCACACATGTGAGGTATCTCTGCGAACGTTAGAGCGAGAGCAATCATTTTGGCCCTAGACCTCCTCTGTAACTCAAAACATGTAACCAGTAAAAATATTTAAAGCGTCGCCTATGGGGATTTTTTAAGTAGCGAAGTTTGGCGCCATTCCACGAGTGTGTGCAATTTTTAAGGGCGACATGTTAGGTATCTATTTACTCGGCGTAACTTCATCTTTCACATTATGCAAAAACATTGGGCTAACTTTACTGTTTTTTTTTTTTTTTTTTAAGCACAAAACATTTTTTTTCCGTAAAAAACGCGTTAAAAAATTGCTGCGCAAATATCGTGCGAGATAAAAAGTTGCAACAACCACCATTATATTCTCTAAGGTCTTTGCTAAAAAAACATATATAATGTTTTGGGGTTCTATGTAATTTTCTAGCAAATAAATGATGATTTTTACATGTAGGAGAGAAATGTCAGAATTGGCCTTGGTGCTCCAGAACGCCTGAAGGTGCTCCCTGCATGTTGGGCCTCTGTATGTGGCCACGCTGTGTAAAAGTCTCACACATGTGGTATCGCCATACTCGGGAGTAATAGCAGAATGTGTTTTGGGGTGTAATTTGTGGAATGCATATGCTGTGTGTGAGAAATAACCTGCTAATATGACAATTTTGTGAAAAAAAAAAAAGAGAAAAAAAAAATCTTGATTTTGCAAAGAATTGTGGGAAAAAATGACAACTTCAAAAAACTCACAATGCCTCTTTCTGAATACCTTGGAATGTCTTCTTTCCAAAAAGGGGTCATTTTGGGGGTATTTGTACTTTTCTGGCATGTTAGGGTCTCAAGAATTGAGATAGGCCGTCAGTACTTCAGGTGTGATCAATTTTCAGATATTGGCACCATAGCTTGTGGACTCTATAACTTTCACAAAGACCAAATAATATACACCAATTTGTACTTATTTTTACCAAAGATATGTAGCAGTATAAATTTTGGCCAAAATTTATGAAGAAAAAATAGTAATTTGCAAAATTTTATAACAGAAACGAAAAAAAAATCATTTTTTTACAAAATTTTCAGTCTTTTTTCTCTTATAGCGCAAAAAATAAAAAACCCAACAGTGATTAAATACCACCAAAAGAAAGCTCTATTTGTGTGAAAAAAAGGACAAAAATTTCATATGGGTACAGTATTGTATGACTGAGTAATTGTCATTCAAAATGTGAGAGCACCGAAAGCTGAAAATTGGTCTGGTTATTAAGGGGGTTTAAGTGCCCAGTGGTCAAGTGGTTAAATACCACCAAAAGAAAGATCTATTTGTGTGAAAAAAGGACACAAATTTCATATGGGTACAGTGTTGTATGACTGAGTAATTGTCAGTCAAAATGTGAGCGCACCAAAAGCTGAAAATTGGTCTGGTTATTAAGGGGGTTTAAGTGCCCAGTTGTCAAGTGGTTAAGGACCGCCGCCTGTACATATACGTCGGCAGGGCGGCACGGACAGGCATAACCACATACCTGTACGTCCCCTTTAAGATGCCGCCGTGTGGTTGCGCGCTCGGCCCGGGGGCGCGTTTGCGACCCTGCCGCCTTCTCTGTGAGCCCGACCGTGGGTCCCGCGGACTTGATCGCCGCGGGGACACCCGCGATCGTCTCACGGAGAGATACAGCAGGAATATGCTTATGTAAACAAGCATCTCCCCGCTCTGCATAGTGACAATGACACTGATCTCTGCTCCGTGTAGCCAGAGCGGAGATCAGTGTCATGTCACACACAGCCCATCCCCCCTACAGTAAGAATCACTCACTAGGAAACACTTAACCCCTACAGCGCCACCTACTGGTTAACCCCTTCACTGCCAGTGTCATTTTCACAGTAATCAGTGCATTTTTTAGCACTGATCGCTGTAAAAATGACAATGGTCCCAAAAATGTGTCAAAAGTGTCCGATGTGTCCGCTATAATGTTGCAGTCATGATAAAAATCGCTGATCGCCGCCATAACTAGTAAAAAAAATTTTTTTATAAAAATGCCATAAAACAGTCCCCTATTTTGTAGAAGCTATAACTTTTGCGCAAACCAATCAATAGACGCTTATTGCGATTTGTTTTACCAAAAATATGTAGAAGAATAGGTATCGGCCTAAACTGTGGAGAAAAAAAAATTATATATATATTTTTTGGGGATATTTTTGTATAGCAAAAAGTAAATAATATTGCATTTTTTTCTAAATTGTCGCTCTATTTTTGTTTATAGCGCAAAAAATAAAAACCGCAGAGGTGATAAAATACCACCAAAAGAAAGCTCTATTTGTGGAAAAAAAAGGACGCAAATTTTGTTTGGGTACAACATTGCATGACCATGCAATTACCAGTTAAAGCAGTGCAGTGCGAAATTGTATAAAGACCTCTGGTCCTTAGGCTGACAAATGGTCCGGGGCTAAAGTGGTTAATGACCAGGCCATTTTTTGAGATACAGCACTACATTACTTTAACTGACAATTGCACGGTCATGCGAAGCTGTACCCAAACAAAATTGATATTCTTTTTTCCCCACAAATAGAGCTTTTTTTTTTGGTGGTATTTGATCACCTCAGCTGTTTTAATTTTTTTGCACTATAAACATAAAAAAGAGCGACAATTTTGAAAAAAAAAAATTTTTTTTACTTTTTGCTATAATAAATACCCCCCCCCCCCCCAAAAAAAAATGTCTTCATCTGATTAGGCCAATATGTATTCTGCTACAAATTTGTGGTTAAAAATAATCGCAAAAAGCGTATATTAATTGGTTTGCGTAAAAGTTATAGCGTCTACAAAATAGGGAATAGATTTATGGCATATTTAATCAGATTTTCTGATAAATTGAATACATTTTTTTTTGAGGAGGGTGGGGCAGCATTTCATTCTTGAGCCCATGCAGCACAACCCAGTAGATACTCCCAGTCAAAGGGTTTCCAGACCCAGCTCTTCCATGCTCTTCTAGGAGAAGCAGGCAAAATCTCCCATCTCCTAAATGGGCCATAATCAGTGGGTAGAAGCAGGCCCGTCGCGACAAGACAGGCAAAACAAGCAATTGCTTGGGGCCCCCGAGCTGGCCTGGGGCCCCCAAGCAAATGGGAGTAGATGTGCACGCCACCTGGCGGCTGTTGGGAAGAAACGGCACGCACAGCCGCCTGGATGTAACCTTTCCCTCATGTCACCATGGGACGTTCCATCATCAGCAACACTTTACTAGAGGAACACATTCACCCTGAATGATAGGAGTGTATACATTTGTGTGTGTATGTATATAGTGCGTGTGTGTGTGTCCATTTTACTTGGGGCCCCCAAATTCTTTCAAACGGCCCTGGGTAGAAGGCTAGCGGATACTTAGTCCCCTCCAGCATATGCCCATTTTGCCCTGGCAATATAACAGACTGCACTTAAAGATTTCACATTTGAACACTTTGAGATTATAAGTGCCCGTGCACACCTTAGCATAGTGTTGCTTGAAGCTTTTAGCTTGAATAGGTACATGAGCTTCTTATGAACTACTAATGGATTCTATCAAATTTGGATTATTGATTTCATTTAAATTTTTGCACAATTATAATGAATAAGAACATGTGGGAGATTGGAGGTTATATATTATATTGATATGAACTTTATTTATTTTTTATTTTCATGTAAATTCAATAAGTTGTCACTTTATGGTTGTGTGGTTAATTGATTATGAGTTTTTATGTTTTGGAGCACTAATTATTTATAGCACAGCGCTGCAATCAATTCTAATCTATTTTATAGTGTTTTAGTGTTTTTGGGGTTTTTATTTGCAGCTTTGAGACTGTTGCCAGACTGTCTGGGGCACTCCTTGACTAATCAAGGCTTGTTTAGGTGCCTAGCTGTTAGCTTACAGAAACCTGCATTGAGAGGAATGAAGGTGTAGAATTAGGTGTGTCACTGCCAAGTACTTGCGGGCAATCTGCTATCGGTACACCAACGTCCGATTGTACCAGGCAAATTTCCCTGCCCGAGTTGCTACACCGGCGAAAGAAATTAGCTCCCAGCCATCCACATGCCCAGCGGTTGAATGCTAGCTTAGCTAAATTGCTAGCTCTTCAACTGCTGCCTTTTCAGTTAGTAGACTTTGCCCCCTTCCGTGAGTTTGTGGAATGTGCGATACCTCAGTGGCAGGTTCCCAAACGCCACTTTTTCTCAAGGAAGGCGATTCCGGCTCAGTACCAGCATGTGGAAGGCAATGTTTTGGCCTCGCTGGACAGGGCGGTCAGCGGTAAGGTGCATATTACCGCTGACTCATGGTCCAGCAGGCATGGACAGGGATGTTACGTATCTTTCACGGCGCACTGGGTGACTCTGCTGGCAGCTGGGAAGGATGCAGGACAGGGTGCAGTAAGTAGTGTTGGAGGTTGTTCTGCCACCACGCCTCCAAAATGCTACTAGTGGTGATTCTGACACACCTCTCTCCTCCGCCCCCTCCTCTTCTTCTTCCTCCAAGGCCTCTTCCTGTGCTGATTTGTCCTCGGAACTAGCGGTGCTCCGTAGGCTTTCAAGGGGCTACGCAAGTATGCAGGCAAAAAGATGCCATGCGGTGCTTGAGCTGGTGTGCTTGGGGGACAGGAGCAGAGGCGGCTCTCTAATTAGGCAAAGTAGGCGGCCGCCTAAGGCCCCGCGTGTATAGGGGCCTCGCGGCCACCTAAATGACCTAATGTGTGTGTGTTTGGAGTGGAAGGGAATGTCCCCCAGCCGCGATCAGTGTCCCCAGGCTGGCTGGGTGAGCCGCGAGCGGGCCGGCGTTCTGTCAGATTAGCGTGACAGAACATCACCGCCGGCACACATTAGAAGTTCCACCCTGTAACGTCCTCATCAGCGGCAGCATCCAATAGCAGGCTCCACCGCTGTCCTAGCCGGCACCACATTGCATGATGGGAGATGTAGTTCTCCACATCACACACTAGACTCGGCCGGGCGGTGCCTGCTCTCTGCAGAGACTACAGCTCCCAGAATGCACTGTAGGGTGGGGGCTCAAAGTGGACAGTCGGCTTCTCCTGCACCTGCTTGTAGTAGGGGACGGAGGACTCAGAGGAGTGATCAAATGTCCTGTCTGGCGTCTGCACCGGGATCGTCTGTGGCTGTGACTCCAGTGTTTGGCGGGGGCTGCTGCTGCAATGTGATGTTATTACCTTGATAGTCAGGTGAGACAGAGAGTTTGCACAGTCCCTGACCATCCCCTGTATGTCCGCAAAGTCCCTGACCATCCCCTGTATGTCCGCACAGTCCCTGACCATCCCCTGTATGTGCGCACAGTCCCTGACCATCCCCTTTATGTCCGCACAATCCCTGACCATCCCCTGTATGTCCGCACAGTCCCTGACCATCCCCTGTATGTCCACACAGTCCCTGACCATCCGCTGTTTGTCCACACAGTCCCTGACCATCTCCTGTATGTCCACACAGTCCCTGACCATCTCCTGTATGTCCGCACAGTCCCTGACCATCTCCTGTATGTCTGCACAGTCCCTGACCATCTCCTGTATGTCCGCACAGTCCCTGACCATCTCCTGTATGTGCGCACAGTCCCTGACCATCCCCTGTATGTCTGCATAGTCCCTGACCATCCCCTGTATGTCCACACAGTCCCTGACCATCTCCTGTATGTCCGCACAGTCCCTGACCATCTCCTGTATGTCCGCACAGTCCCTGACCATCTCCTGTATGTCCGCACAGTCCCTGACCATCTCCTGTATGTCCACACAGTCCCTGACCATCCCCTGTATGTCCGCACAGTCCCTGAACATCCCCTGTATGTCCGCACAGTCCCTGAACATCCCCTGTATTGTTCGCACAGTCCCTGACCATCTCCTGTATGTCCGCACAGTCCCTGACCATCCCCTGTATGTCCGCACAGTCCCTGACCATCCCCTGTATGTCCACATAGTCCCTGACCATCCCCTGTATGTCCGCACAGTCCCTGACCATCTCCTGTATGTCCGCACAGTCTCTGACCATCCCCTGTATGTCCGCACAGTACCTGACCATCTCTTGTATCATATCTGCAGTCTCTAAGGGGGAGTCTACAGAGGAGTGAAGAGCTGGAGCGCTGCCAGGAAGGGGTCACGGGGGTGGGAAATGAAACCTGAGCCACCAAGCTGGAGCCAGGAGAGGACCGTCTGACAGTGACAGCACTGCAAGGCCAGTCTGAGGGAGGGGGGGTTGGGGGGTCACTGATGTAGGGAGGGAGTAAATACAGTAAGTTAAGGGGCACTGATATAAAGGTTCCTCCTTAAATCAGTAACCCCCTTTACCTTAGTGCAGTCACTCTGCGGAAGGTGGTCTGCAGTGGCGGTGCGTTCATAAAGGGCGCACGGGCGCCGCCCCCTCTCTGCTGCCACCTGTCTCTCACCATAGATAGATTCAAGCATTGCATGAATCTATCTATGGTCACCGCTGACACCCCCTATTTAGGTGCCCGGCCCCTTTTTGGGCGCCGGGCACCTGAATTACAGCGGCGGGGTATTTTTTGGAAGCACCTGATTAGAGCCATAGGCTCTAATAGGCGTCCAAAAAGGTGAACAGCAGTTCGCTGTTCACTCAGCGTTGTGTTAGGAAAGCAAATGATTTGCTTTCCTAACCCTGAACCGCCTCTCAGCCAAACAGGTGCTCGGGTCTGTTACCTGTCACCTGATTGGCTGAAACGACAGGCGCTGTGATTGGATGCCGCCTATCAGGCGTCCAATTATAGCAGATGACGGGAAGAGAGGACGGGAGAAGACATCCAGGAGCGCGAAGAACCGTGACCCGCTGCCCCACCGGGACAAGGTAAGTGCCGGGCGAGCGGGGGATGCACAGTGGCAGCATTTGATGGGCACTTTAGCAGCAATTGATGGGCATAGTGGCTGCGTTTGATGAGCACAGTGGCTGTGTTTGATGGGCACAGTGGCTGTGTTTGATGGGAACAGTGGTTGCGTTTGATGGACACAGTGGCGGCAATTGATGGGCACAGTGGCGGCAATTGACGGGCACAGTGGCTGCAATTGATGTTTTTTTTTTTCAGTTTGTTTGCGCCACCCCAAATATTTTGAGCACCAGCCGCCACTGGTGTTCTGTGGTCACCAGAGTTCTCCCCACATCAGATTTCCTGTTTTAAATGCAAGTTGGAACTCTGCGGACCCTGATGTAAGTGGAAACTCTGTAAAGGGGAATGCTGTGCACTTTGATATAAGATGATCTCTGGTCACCAGAGCCCCCCTTACATCAGAGATCCCCTTTACACCAAAGTCTGCAACATTCCCCTTCACATCACGATCCGCAGCGTTCCCCTTTGCATGAAATTTGCACTGTAAGGGGGAATCCTGCAGGCTCTGATGTAAGGGGGAACTCTATGCCAGCTGGGTTATATTACCCTGGGCCAGATTAAGAACATCATGGGCCTGGTGCTGAGGATTTTGGTGGGGCTTTTTATAGAAAATAAAAATGCAAACAATTTTTTGTTATAACAAATTAAATTTAATAGAGAGAGGGAGGGTGAGAGAGAAAGAAAGGGGATGAGAGAGGGGTGAGGAAGGGGTGAGGGGTAAAGGAGGGGGGATGAGAGACAGAGGATGCGCATGAGCATGCGTGGGAGTGACAGCAACGCAGCCCAGCCAAGGCAAGTGACCGAAGGCACAGAACCCGAAAGGAAGACTGGGTGAAGATGGAAGCGCCTGGGATCTTGATCACAGCCCATCGCTGGAGGGCGCAGTCTGACAGGTAAGTGTAGCCTAATGTGCTAATATGCTGTGCATACTTGTACAATATTGCAAAAACTACCTCAGGGCCTCTAAAAAGTAGTAATGTTAGTGAAGTTTACTACCGCTTTAATATCACAGGATCCCAGGAGCCTCTCATGGGGCCCCCTACTGAGGTGGCCCTTGGGTAGTGCCCAAGTGCATAGTTGTCAACATTTCAAAAATATTTTCAGGGACACTTTTGTTACCAGTGGTATATTTAGAATAGCTGACATCCCCTATGTTCCTCTATGCATCACAGTAGTAATCACAAAATTAAATGAGTACTAATAATGGGCAGAACAAATATGAGGACTAGTAAGATTTCCTTTAGTTGAAGAGGCATAGGGGAGGAGTATGGATGATATAAAAGTGGGAAGTATGTGCAGGTGAGGGAGAGGAATGTGGAGGGTATGGCAGTGGGCACTATGTACAGGAGAGGAGTGTGTAGGGTATGATAGGGGCAGTATGTACAGGAGAGGAGTGTGGAGGGTATGATAGGGGCAGTATGTACAGGAGAGGAGTGTGGAAGGTATTATGCATACCTCCCAACTGTCACGGATTCTGCAGGTTTTACCCGCATAGGCTCCTCCTTCCCGCAATCCCGCGAGAGTTTCCTGTTTCCCGCACAGCCAGAAGAAGCAGGAAGAAGAGAAGGCACAGCAGATCCACCCCCCAGATTTGAGCTCAAAACATCCAAACATCCAATCCCGCTCAACAACTTTAAATTTTGGCCACAAAATTATTCTTCTCTTATGTCCCGCGGCACCCCCGCTCAACAACTTTGATTAACAGGGGAGAGGGGAGATCTGAATGTCCCGCGCTGGGACTTTTGAAAGTTGGGAGGTATGTATTATGTACAGGAGAGGAGTGTGGAGAGAAAGACAGTTGGCAGTATGTACAGGAGAGGAGTGTGGAGGGTATGATGGGGCAGTATTTACAGGAGAGGAGTGCTGAAGGTATTATGTACAGGAGAGGAGAGGAGCGTGGAGAGAAAAACAGTTGGCAGTATGTACAGGAGAGGAGTGTGGAGGGTATCACAGTGGGTGGTATGTACAGGAGAGGAGTGTGGACAGTATGATAGTGGGCAGTATGCACTGGAGAGGAGTGTGGAAGGTATGACAGTTGGCACTATGTACAGGAGAGGAGTGTGGAGGGTATGACAGTTGGCACTATGTACAGTAGAGGAGTTTATGAAAGTGGGCAGTATGTACAGGAGATGAGTGTGAAGGGTATGACGGTGGGCAGCATGTACAGGAGAGGAGTGTGGAGGGTATAACAGTGGGTGGTATGTACAGGAGAGGAGTATGGAGGGTATGACGGCCGGCACTATGTACAGTAGAGGAATTAATGAAAGTGGGCAGTATGTACAGGAGACGAGTGTGGAGGATAAGACAGTGGGCGCTGTGTACAGGAGAGGAGTGTGGAGGGTATGACAGTGGAAACTATGTACAGGTGAGGAGGATGAAGGTATCTGGGAAGGAAAAATGTTGGAGTTTGTGGAAGGATGTTTAGGGACTGCATAGTGGTTAAGCGGGCTATACATGGATTGAAATTAAGCCAATTAAGCAGAGACCAGCCATAGTCGATCTATGTATGGGCTATCTGGTTGTACACAAGTCAATCTATTAATTGACTTGAGTACAACCAGCCTGCCAGGTTTTTCCCAAAACAATCAGTGCTGCCAGCTATAGTTAGCAGCACTGATCATTGTATTGTGTGGGTGGGGAAGGCTGAACACTGGCAGAACACAATAACACCGTGGGAGTGATTCCCCTATCCACAGGCCAACAGGTGAGAGGGTGTGTGGGGACAGGCTGGGGAGAGAGGTCTGTCAGCAGGGGGGTGTGAGGTGGTCATGGAAGGATATCAATCAGTGGGTGGACGGAGTAACTGGGAGTGATATCTTTTGGAGTAGGGTCTGTCATCTGCAGGTTGGGAAATGGTCACCTGTAAAAAGTTGAAGGGAGGTGGCTAACATGGGAAGTGGCTGGGGAGTGACCTGGTCGGTTTGGAGTGTGAAATGAATGATGTGTTTCAAGTTTCTTTCACATTTGCGGTAATGCTTGCTGCCCTCTGAAAGGTGATCTGTGGTGGATTGCTTTTCAACGAGTGGTATAGCAGCAGCTGACAGGCGTTCATGAGGTGCTACATTGCTGAAGGGTAGTTGTACATTGTTGGACTATGCTGCTACTGCAAGCGAGTTTGGCTTGCAGTTGCAAAGTGGCCCCATTGAAATCAATAGGCGAGTTTGACAGGCAGTGCTGCCTGTCAAACTCTGCAGGCTCCAAGCTGTCCATTAAGATCAGTACCTCTGACAAGAAGTGAGGAGAGGCACTGTGAGCTCATCCTCTCAGTCTGCTCCAAACAGAATGTGTCAGCTTTTAATTAAACTGGCTGCTTTGTTCGTAGCTTCTGACAGACAAGGATCCCCGTATCTCCTAAACCATAGGTCATAGGAACCCCAAATGACCAATAGTTGGGTGGGCCTTTAGCTACATACCCCCCAAATTTAGGGTCTCTGTGACCCCTGGTCGCCGAGCCACGTCCCTCGAAATCGATCTTTTTTTTGGGGGGGCAGATGGGCCTATCTTAAGGTAAGGGCCTGGAGCTGCAGCTCCAATAGCCCCTATGTGAATCTGGCCCTGATATTACCCTGACCTTCATGTAAATGGAGAAAAATGTTTTTTGACTTTTGTTACAGGGAAAATTCTAGAAACTGTGAATTCAAAGTTTATAGGATTTAAGGCTCCTAATATATGCTATTTTTATACAGGTAATTTTTATCTCTTGAATTATTTTTCCCATTATGGGCGTGAATGGGGCCTCATGTCTAGGTTTTGCCTAAGGCCTCACAAAGCCTAGAGCCGCCTCTGGACAGGAGCCACACTGGGGCAGAGATTCTGTCAGCTCTGCAGGGGCAGGCTCAGAGGTGGTTGACGCCACACCAGCTTAAGCCAGGAATGGTGGTTTGTGACAATGGCACCAACCTCCTCTCCGCCCTCCGACAGGAACAGTTGACCCATGTGCCCTGTTTGGCTCATGTCTTTAACTTGGTGGTGCAGCGGTTCTTGGGCAGG
Source organism: Rana muscosa (assembly GCA_029206835.1). Classification (NCBI taxonomy): domain Eukaryota; kingdom Metazoa; phylum Chordata; class Amphibia; order Anura; family Ranidae; genus Rana; species Rana muscosa. The sequence continues at coordinate 165,826,397 of CM055120.1, forward strand.
TACCCGGGCTTACAGGATGTCCTGAGGCAGGCCAGAAAAGTCTGTGTGCATTTCCACCGGTCATATAATGCCAGTGCTCGGCTGGCTGACCTCCAAAAGGAATACAACCTGCCCAAGAACTGCCTAATCTGTGACATACCCACCAGGTGAAACTCAACTTTGGCCATGCTGCAGCGGCTGCACACACAGCAGAAGGCCATCAATAAATACCTGTGCGACTATGGCACCAGGACAGGGTCAGGGGAGCTTGTTTTTTTTTGCCACGCCACTGGGTCATGATCAGGGATGCATGCACTGTCCTGCCACCATTTGAGGAGGCCACGAGAATGGTGAGCAGTGACAGTGCATGCATCAGTGACACTGTCCCTTTTGTCCACCTGTTGGAGCACACGCTGCATGGAATAATGGACAGGGCACTTGAGGCAGAACAGAGGAAGGAAGAGGAGGACTTCCTTACCTCTCAAGGCCCCCTTTATCCAGACAGTGTTCCTGCAGGCCCGCCGATCACACAGGAAGAGGAAGAGGACGAGGAGGAGGAGGATTTTGTCAGCATGGAGGTGGAGCCTAGCACTCAGCATCAGCAGCAGTCTTCAAGGGATCATTTACAGTCCCCAGAAACCCATGGACTTGTACGTGGCTGGGAGGAGGTGGCTGTGGATCATGTCGTCCTTAGTGACCCAGAGGACTCCGTACCGAATGTCTCAGCAAACCTATGCTGCATGGCCTCCCTGATCCTGCAAAGCCTGCGAAAGGATCCTCGTATTCGTGGTATCAAGGAGAGGGATCATTGCTGGCTGGCAACCATCCTTGATCCACGTGTAGCGGGTATACACTTTTCTGTGTATTTAAAACTGGCAGAGACACCAGTGATGTGCAGTTCCCTGCAGCCCTACCGTACCACAGGCAGCACCACTCAAGTTGGAGGAATCACTGCTTTGACAGCCATCCCTGTGCGCACTGCAGCGACCGCGGAGGAGGTCGTGAGTACTCAACGGGAGAAATCCGAGGATGCTGACTCGGTCACCACTGTCTCACAACGTCCACCGCCGAAGAGAAAGACCGGTATGGTAGCCCTGTCCAGCGGTTGCGGTGGACCATCTTGCCTGCCTACGCCCGGCCCAGATGAATCCAGTAAGAAGAGTTCCGGAAGTCCTGCCTCAAAAAAAAAGGCTGAGGTAAGCCAGGCGGAGGGACTTGGTGTGTGGGCGGAGGTGTCAGGGATCCACAACCCTGTGTGTCCGTGGGGGTTGGAAGTTCCGTTTCCACTACAGGCTACATACCCACGGAGGAGTGTGACACCTCCGACCTAGAGTCGCTCTCCGATCTGGGAGACGATGTCGCCATAGACGAACTGTTTGCTCAAAAGGGCTGGGACAAAGTACCTCTCGCCTCGTCCCGCAGAACCAGGGACCCACCCATGTCTAACACAAGTAAAAAATGCGCATGAGTCCAAAGTCACTAATATCTCAAAGGTATATAATCAAATGGCGCATGTACAAAAAGATGTAGTCAGTGAACATGGGGTCCAGGCTCCGGGGGGAGAGGGATGAAGCGGAGGCTGGAAGAATAATAATAATAATAGGAAAAGTCACATGTGCAAGCTCAGGGCTGCCATTCAAGGTGAAACAGAAACCATGTTCCAGGGTACTGTAAAGAAAAGCAAGGGAGAGGCGCCTCTGAGTGCAGACGTTTTAAAACAATTTAATAAAAGATAGTGCTACAAGCAACTCACATTTGTATGGTTAAAAACGTGCATTGTACGAAATCCAGTTAGAAGAGGAAGATGTCATCAGGTCTGTCACGGAGTATCTCCTCCTTCTGGGGCGCTGTGCTGCTGATAGTCAGTTCACTGCTGTAGATGGTATGGATACGGCCGTCATACTGGCGTGCGATGCGTTTCCCGAGCCGGCGTACTGCGTGTAGTGTGGCAGTCGCGCTCCTTTGTCAAGCTCTTGACAAAGGAGCGTGACTGCCACACTACACGCAGTACGCCGGCTCGGGAAACGCGTCGCACGCCAGTGACGTCATCGGCCCTCGCCTGCTATTCAATCAACATCTCCAAGGCCCTGCACTGCTTTTCTTCACCGCTGACGGCCGTATCCATACCATCTACAGCAGTGAACTGACTATCAGCAGCACAGCGCCCCAGCAGGAGGAGATACTCCGTGACAGACCTGATGACATCTTCCTCTTCTAACTGGATTTCGTACAATGCACGTTTTTAACCATACAAATGTGAGTTGCTTGTAGCACTATCTTTTATTAAATTGTTTTAAAACGTCTGCACTCAGAGGCGCCTCTCCCTTGCTTTTACCCACCCATGTCTACAGGGGATAGTACACCCCGGGTGGAGGCACCAGCGCCTGAGGAGGGCTCCCGTCCCCAGCCTACTCTTGCCTTCCCGGTGCCTCCTGCACCTAATGCCGGGGAAAAGAGACTGTTGTTGTGGGCACCTATGCCCAGACCAGATGTAATCAAGGTCCCTCGCCACCCGGACTCAATAGTTTTGCCTGGCGAAGGGGACAAAGCCACTATGCCTCCTATGGCGAGACTACAACGTCTATTTGGCCAGAAGGTTGCTGCTGAGTATGGATGGGAGTACCCGTACTTGTCCACAGAGTTATTGTATGAAGTGGAAGTTTGCCGGGAGGGCTGGTACAATGACTTTGTGTGGACCCACCTTCAGGTTCCACACGCCCGCAGGTCCCTTACGTGTTCCCCCAAGGCCTCTCAGCGCTTTAAAGATTGCAAAGCAGAATGGATGCTGGGACGACATATCGACACAGACAAGGTGCTGATCCGACGCAAAGAAGGGGAAGATGTCGAGTATCATCTGGAGACCATGGATCAGCACTTGAAGCCACTTGTCCTGCCGCACCCTCGATTCTATCTATAGGAGACGAGAGACTCCGTTTTTGTTCTTTATGCTGCTGAACTTTCCGGGGTTGTTGTTCTTGTTACCCAGAGGAAGAAGGACTGTTCCTGTTTGTTCTTCAATTCTCCAGCAAGAAATCATGGACTCTGGGGTAGATAGGGCGCAAGAGAAGAAGGAAAGTTCCACGAGTGCAGTTACCGCGATGCTGTCACCAGGTGGCAGTGTTGCGCATCGATATCACTGTTCACACACACACTTTATGAAGGAAAGGATTTCTCTGCGGAGAAGTTTTTTCATTCTCACACGAATACATGTGTCAGGGTTTATGTGTGTTAACTTTCTTTTCCCTCTGCAGGAGAGCATCCCATCAAGACCACTGAGTATGGGGTGGGTCTTAGTCAGGATGGGTGGGGAAAAGTGTAATGTGAAAATGTGATTTCAAGGTTGTTGTTAAAGCGGAGCTCCGCCGGAAAAAAAAAATATTAAAAGCCAGCAGCTACAGCTACAGCAGCTGCTGGCTTTTAATATTTGGACACTTACCTGTCCTGGAGTCCAGCGACGTCCGCAGCAGAGGACGAGCGACCGCTCGTCGCTCTGCTGCTCCCTCCACCATCCTCGCTGAGGGAACCAGGAAGTGAAGCCCTGCGGCTTCATGCCCGGTTCCCTACGGCGCATGCGCAAGTCGCGCTGCGCCGTTCTGATTGGTGCTCCTGTGTTCTGGGAGCCGAGTGTCTCCCAGAACACCAAGGGAAGTCTGCGGGAAGTGACGTCACTCCCGCATATTCCCGGAAAGAGGACTCCCGGATGTGGGTGAAAATACCTGTCTTAGACAGGTATCTTCACCCCCCTCCCCCCTGAAAGGTGTCAATTGTGACACCGGAGGGGGGGAGGGTTCCAAATAGCAAAAGTTGCTATTTAGGGTGGAGCTCCACTTTAAGTGTTGTTGTTTCCCTTTCCCTCCTTTTTCATTTGAGGCTCAGGCACAACTGCTCTAGCTAGTTTTAGTTTTCTAAAGTTTTTGGATTTTTTACAATTTTCAGTCGGTTTCTGGATTGGACTATGTCAGCCCTTGAGGGCATGGTTTATTCCAGTGTAGCGGGTATACACTTTTCTGTGTATTTAAAACTGGCAGAGACACCAGTGATGTGCAGTTCCCTGCAGCCCAGCGGGTGGCGCTGTCGCCTTGGGTTGGAGTTGAACCATTGCTGTGTGCCGCGCTCCCTTTTTGTCCTCCCTCGGCAGCAGTATGGTGGGGCGGGGAACCTACAGTGCTTGCTGGGAGAGGGTATAAAGTGGCTGGCCATCTTTGTCACGGGGTCGAGTCCCGGGCACCTTCAGCCTGTGGGCGGTGGTTCGTGTCGGTCCTCTAGGCGGCCTAGGCCTAGAGGACGTTCGGAGGTCGTGTTCCATCCCAGGCACCTTTAGCCTGGGGTGAGGTACTCGGATGGAGGTCTGGAGCTCAGTGCCCAACACTGAGTTCCGCGAGGGAAGGAGATCCTAGGGGACCCCGGGAGGGGGTACCCGAATCTGGAGGGTGTAATGGACCAGTGGGAGATACTTGCTTGAAGACCTGGTGCAGCATATTGCCAGTGACAGGTGAGCCTTCCATCGGAGACCGCCTGGAAGGAAATCCCCCCTTCGCTCGGGGACCGCAACCCACTTTCAGGAAGGAAAGTGGACAGTTCATTGTGCCTGGGCCTACTTGCATCCACACCCCCTCTGTCTGTTCTGTTCGTTAAAGTGGAAGTAAACCCTCCTATCATTTTCAGCCAAGGAAGCTGCCATCTTGGCCTCTGTTTAATTTTCAACTGCCATGATGCTGCACATGTGATCAGTTATGACACCAGCGATTGGATGGTGTGACAGTTTGGTTGAGAGCACAACCAATGTGACAGTTAGAATTTCCGGCATGCCGGGAATGTAACTGTTTTTTTAAACTATTAATTTGTTGGGTTTACTTCCGCTTTAAGGGAGTCCAACTGTCTGTGCATTACTCTGTTATTGGAAGAATAAAGGAGTGTTGGACTTTAGTGGTGTGGGGCCCATTTACTGGCAGACACTGTTCGAGAAATTACCAGGAGGAGGTCTCCAAATGCAGAACACCGACCCGAAGGTAAAAGAGGATTGTCTCTCACTGCACATACTCCGCAGGGGGACTTGGCGTGGTGACCCCGCACTCTCTCCTTCAGAGTACCCCTAGACAAAAGCCAGAGCAAGAAGAATAGAGAGAAGAGAGTGGAGGCCGCTACACACGTTACAAGGGTAAGGTTGCGGACCTTATCCAGCCGTCGCAGAGGGAGCAGAGGATGAAACATCTTCGGAAGGCCTGGCAGAAAGGTTTGTGCAAAATGTTTCCAGAGCCTGGGAGGTTACAAATTCCTGGTCCTGGACAACGTGTTGCTGAGGCTTCGGTCAGTCACAGAAGGAGCGGTGGAGAAGGTGGCCATCTGACCGATGCGTTCAGACAATTTTTTAGTCCGCAGCCCCAAGGTATGATCGGTTCCAGCAACCATCGCCAGTGTCTGATTTACATGGTGCAGGAATACCTAGGGGCAAGATCAGACTTGGACATTTTTCCCAATGAAAATCCTCTGGGTTACTGGGTCTTGAGAATGGATCGCTGGCCAGAGTTTGCACAGTATGCAATTGAGCTACTGGCCTGTCCTGCATCCAGCGTTCTTTCGAAACGCACATTCAGTGCTGCTGGAGGCTTTTTAACCAATCACAGGGTGCGCCTGTCCGCCGACTCGGTCGATCGACTGACCTTCATAAAAATGAATCAGTCTTGGATCACCAGCTACCAAGCACCTGATGCTGATGTAACCAAATATTTTTTTTTTGAATGTGGATCCCTTAAAGACTGCCTATGCTGATGCTGAGTGACTATCCTGTTATGCTGAGTGACTATCCTCTTCCTCCTCAATGTTCATGTTGATAGCTTGTAAGAACATTTTTGTTTCTGGGCACCGCCACCAGTGGCAAAGGCCCAATTTTTCTGCCCCTGTTTAGCAGGTGCGTGTAATTAAAAATTTTGCTGCAATACTTTGCAGCAGGGCTCATTCTTACGCTCCAACTAGAGTATATGTGAGGGATTGCAGTGTTGTGGCACCAGCACCTGTGCCTAAGGCCCAATTTTTCTGCCCCTGTTTAACAGGGGCGTGTAATTACAATTTTTGCTGTAATACTTTGCAGCAGGGCCCATTCCTGCGCTCCAACTAGAGTATCTGTGAGGGGTTGCAGTGTTGTGACAACAGCACCAGTGCCTAAGGCCCAATTTTTCTGCCCCTGTTCAACAGGGGCATGTAATTACAATTCTTGATCTAATGTTTCACAGCAGGGCCCGTTCCTGCGCCCACCAAGAGTAACTGTGAGGCCTTACAGTGTTGTGGCAACACCAACAACTAAGGCCCAAATTTCTGTAGAGTATATAGGACAGGCCCCTACTTTCAAACATCCGACTTTCAAACGACACCTACTTACAAACGTAGGGAGACAACAGGAAGTGAGAGGAAATCTACCCCTAGGAAGGGAAATTCTCTCCTGTAAGAGTTAATATGGGAAAAAGGTGTCTCCTCTCCACTGATGCTTTATCACCAATCCTTGTTTAACTAAAAACACCAAATTTTATAAATCCAATTGTCATTGGGACAGAAAGTGTGGTGAAATCTTCTGAACAGGTGCACAGACAGCAAAACAAATGTTACAGGGGTGATAACCCTTCCCTATGTTTTCCAAAAAGCTTAAAAATAGATTTTTTGGCTGGAGCTACACTTTAAAAATGTACCAGTTCAAAATTACAAACAGATTTCACTTAAGAACAAACCTACAGTCCCTGTCTTGTTTGCACCGCCTGTATACTGCTGTTCAGAATATATAGGGCCTGGGGGCCCCACGCCTTTCCTTTTATTAATTTGGATGCAGGGTTCCCCTTAATATCCATACAAGACCCAAAGGGGCTGGTAATGGGCTGGGGGGGGGGGGTACCCATGCCATTTTTCTCAATGATTTTCATCCATATTGCCAGGACCAGACATTACATTAAAGCCGCAAGCAGTTTTAAATGACTTTTATTCCTTTAGAAATGTCATTTTGTGCAGGGACAGTTCTAAACATGGGAAACCCACCAGTGCCGCCTTATTTTTGCAGCCCATCAGTGCCCATCAGTGCAGCCCATCAGTGCAGCCTCATCAGCGCATATCAATGAAGGAGAAAAATTACCTGTTTGCTAGCAAGCTATTAAAACTGTTCTGTTTTTTGTTTTGTTTGGTTTTTCCATCTTTTTTTGTTTGTTTAGCGAAAACTAAAAACCCAGCAGTGATTAAATACCACCAAAAGAAAGCTCTATTTGTGTGAAAAAAATGATAAAAATTCAATTTTGGTACAGTGTAGCATGACCGCGCAATTGTCATTCCCGCTGAAAGCTGAAAATTGGTCTGGGCAAAAGGGGGGTTTAAGTGCCCAGTAAGCAAGTGGTTAGGTGACCTTACACTGGACGCCGTCCCCATACCCCCGGTCCCGCTGTACCAGACTGCCGCGATCCCCCCGCTGTCAGACATAGAAAAGCCACGTCACCGGTCTGGGGTTTTGAATCCCGGCAGCTTTCTCTCCTCTCGTTGCAGTGCTGACAGCATGAGCTGGACAGCTTCCGATCGGTCGGTTGCATCCATGTGACGGCCAATTAGAATGCTTGCAGTCCGTACTGTCTAAGCGATACGAACACAAGGTAAAGCCGCAGGGGTTTAAATCCTCAGACCAGTGAAACAGCTTTCCTTTGTCTGACAGCAGAGGATCGCGTCAGTCTGGTACAGCAGGACTGGGGGGGGGGGGGGGGGCTTGGGGATTGGGGTCCAGTGTAAGATCACCTTTCAGAATTTCTGTGAAAGTGAACTTACACTTTAAAGGTCACATTTACTAGAAAGAATTCAAAAAGATATCACTTTTACACTTTTTAAATTTTTTAATGAAAGCAGTTGCATAGCTATGACGTGTTTCTGGGCTGTTTTATACCATATGCTGGAGACTCCTCAGTAACTTTCTAGTTGTTAATTGTAATTTAATGCCCTGACACAATACTTGGAAAGGATCATGGAGAATTTACTGGTGACATTATCATGTAATAAGACATGTGGCTCTAAGTGGTTTATTTGTCAATGCTTTCACCCAAGATTCACACGCGTTTCTAAATCAATCCAATGTAAAAAGTGTCTACATTTTGGGTAAAAGTTGTCTGATAGCATTGATGAATAGACTCCTAATTACAATATGTATGACTAATGCAATATTAAATATAATATTACTAATAGGTCTGTGTTAATACTACCTAACGTATATGTTCTTTTACCAGACATGTTCACGGCACAAATTAAGAAAACTATGAGAAGAAATTACTAACACATAGATTGATATGCAATGAATTTATTAATCAATTATTTGAAAAGCAGTAGAGACAACTTTCTAATATTAATTTAGAGAGACTTGATTTAGGAAAAAAAGGCGAATGAAAAGAGAGTATTGATTGGATTTTCAGTATTTGATTGCATCCGTGTGAAGGATCTTCTTTCCATGTTACAAAGAGGGGAGCTTCTGTAAAAGAATAATGTGATATCAGTATTGTACATATTAAATCATATGTTATTATAAGTCTTTTATTTGGGATGTGTTCTTCAAATATTAGAGGAGTTGTGATAAACTAAATACAATAATCAGATTTGTGATTTTAGAAGACAGTGGGTGTCATTTATACCAGATGCTAATGGGGGGACATACAGGAGCCCTGGCAGAGTTGAAATTCGTTCTTATTGACTTTTAAGGCTGGGTTCACATTAATGCGCTGTGCAAAGTCGCATGTGATTCGCACCACACTGCTGTGCAAATCACATGCGATGTCTGTGCGATGCAAATTCAGCCATACAGATTGTATGGCTGAATTTGCATCGCATTCGGACCAAAGTTGTGCAGGACCCTTTTTTTGGTCCGCAGCAGAATCGGATCGCATGGGTGTACACACCCATGCGATCCAATTCATGTTGAGTTGACAGTTCGCACTGCGATATGCAAACTGATCTGGGGGTGTCATTAATTTTGTATTGACACTGCCAGCGGTTCGCATATGGCAACGTCAACTGCTAGTGAGTCGGGTACGATGCAGGAACCCACAGTGGATTTCCAGGGCTTCCTGCATCGCACCAATGTGAACGGAGCCTTAATCACAGCCGAATAGTACAAAGTGTTGAATTAAACACTTAGTGAAGCAAACACGGGATTGGCAGAGTGCTTGTCATCCCACTGCACCTCACACACTGCTGGCTGCCTAATGTATGACTCACTTCTCACCATAGGGTGCAATGATTTGCAATAGCATCCCCCGTAGACTGGATTTATATTACTACATGCTAGTCTATACTCTGCTAATACTGCTGAATTAATAGTGGATAGGTATGGCCTCTCTGCCAGCTTCTGATTGGTTGTTATCAGCTGGAAGCGGGGAGCAGGAGCACAAAACCTCCAGCTGTCATTTGAGCATCAGCAGAGTGGCCATTGTTTGGTACAGGGAGAGAAGGGTCAGGTACATGTGGGATCCACTGCATATGGGTAGATAACATTAGGGCTTATCTGCAGTATTCAGACATTCATTTGTTTTGCTTTTGATCTCCATTCATGATCTATAAAACAAGTAAATTCTAAAATTTTAAAGAATATTATAAATGTCATTTAGTTATAAAAAAAAAAAGTGTCTGAGACAAACATTTTTTTACTGGACCACAGGCAATCAGCTTTAAAAATGTTATTTTCTATGCTGGATGAAAAAAAATGAAAGATAGAAGCTGACTGGTTGCTATGGGCAAGGGCATCAACTGAGATAGAATTTGTCTCAGACACTTTTATCAATTCTCTCGCAGTCTTAGTTGCTCATTACTATTTCAAGAAAACCCAGGTACAAGCCCAGACCTTCCTTGAGTAATACATTTAATCCTATACCCTAAAAGCTTGTGTACTCGGGTGTTTGTTTCCTTCTGATAAATATTGTGGTAGTTTGGGAGGATATAGATTTTCAACTGGGTCATAAGGAGCAGTGCTCACTTGTTTTAGTGAATTTAGCACATCCTTTAATATATAAATCTGAACTGCTATTTTTCCCTTCTAAAAGTCAAAGTGGATGCATTCAGAAGCTTCATAAAGCAAGCTAAAGGGATGTATGAGGAAGGTCAGAAGAAACTTAAGTCTGGCCTCAAATGTAGACCATTTTTCCTGAATTCACTTGAAAGCGTACTTCATTTGAAGGATGGTAAAACTAAGAAACTTGGGGCTCTTGGTAGGTGCCCAGGTTGCACCCCTTACCAACAGCACAAATTTTTGTGATACCTGATTTTATTCCTATGTATAGAATAGACAACTCATAGATATATGTGTAGACATTTTATTAGGCCTCCAAAAAAATTCTTTGCTTACAGGTTGCACTTTTTCTGTTCTATCCAGATGGTTTTTATTTACTATAATGTGGAGGTCAATTCATCAGAAAAATTCCTGAAAAAAGACAACTCTATTCTAACAGACATATTAAGGGCACCAACAGAGTAAGACAGGCCATAGATTATGCGATTTTCGATCTGAAACAATCGCTCAATTCCCCCATCAACACAGACTGTATGCCTTCTGCAGAGCTATTGTGATCACAGTGTATTGTGAACACAATGATTATTGCTAGCAGCTATAGCCACTGGCAATAATCGCATGCTAAAAAATTGAACATGCTAGTTTTACCCAAGTCAATCAATGGATTAACTTGGCAACATTCAGCCTGCCCAAACATGGATCAAATCTTGACAGGACCCTGCTGAACTGATTGAGATTCCATCTGTATAAAGCTGGCTTTAGTGTTTCGAGCCATACGTTTCCAGCAAAGAATCTAATGGTCTGTACAAAATCTGTTGAAAAAAAAGTATGTTCGTTACCTGTTTGTGATGTGCTGATCTCCACTACTTGTTAAACTACCTGTGTGGAAAGGCACAGATAGTGAACTCCATTGCCCAGGCATTTATTGAAAAATCATCATATTAGAGGAACTGTTCACATACGTGTTTATATTTCAATACTGCTTTTAAATAGAATACTTGTTCAATTTACTGTCCATGTAAATTTACAGCCATGGCATTAAAAAAAAACATTTGTTTGATTTACTTGGTTATAAAATAGTAAAAACAGCCAATTATAAAAAATAATAAATTCATAAATCTTAAAGCAGTTAATAATTAAGTAAAATATTATTTGGATTTCAAAAACTAGGATTAATGGATATATTTTGCATCTCCAAATGGAACTTACCGGAACAACAAGTTTTTTTCCAAGATTATCCTGGTTGAGGAAAAGAAAGCAAATCTATATTTAACTACAGACAAAAAATTGCAACCCAGCACTCTAAAAGTGCTAAAAACACTAAAAGTGGTGAAATGTCTAATGCCGCGTACACACAACCAGTTTTCCCGACGGGAAAACTGTCATTTTTTTTATTTTCCGGGAAAACCGGCCATGTGTATGCTCTCCAGCAGTTTTCCTGACGTGAAAACCGCCGAGATTCACGACGGGAAAAATTAGAACATGTTTTGATTTTTCACGTCGCGAATCGCTGCGTTTTTTTGCACGGCAGTTTTCCCATAGGGAAACACTGCTGCGGAGCATGCACATGGCCGGTTTTCTCGACCACGGAAAAACATGTCGAGAAAACCGGCCAGAGCTCGGTCTTCCCCTCGGTTTTCTCGCCGGTCTTTTGACCGACGAGAAAAGTGATCGTGTGTACTCGGCATTAGATATAAGTGTTGTAGCCCAAATCTTCCACCACTGAGGATACCCGCGGTACATCCTAAAATGAAAAAATACGAAGGAAAAAGACTAATACGCAAAACACACATCCAGTGACAGGAAATAATTAATCAAACAGTGCATTATTGAACATTGAAGAAACCATAGAACATCATTACTGATTATGATGTGCGTTACTTGTGTCCAATTGTAACAGTCGCAGTGAAGTCTGGATGGAACTTGACAGATCTGCTATAAATGTTCACACATGAAAATTGCAGAGTCACAGCTTGCGGATCATCCATATACTGTTTATTGGCAGAGAGTTTGCTTCAAATATCCACTAGAGGAAGATCTCAACACACAAAAAGCACTCCATTCAGTAGTATAACCATAATTATATAAAATGTGCAGCAACTCAAAATTGCAGTTAATTAGAGTTCCACATTTTTCCACACAAACAAATTTTTGATCAATTGCAAAGAACATATGATGCAGCGCTCCACAAGTATAAATCAGAAAAAAAAAACCATATAAAAATATTAGTATTAATAATAAGCAGTGAATAATGCATAAACTGCAAATAATTGTACTTGAATAAATTGTAAATGCATAAATAACAAATAATTGTGCTTAATTAAAACAATGAGTGTACTGTATACAATGTAAATAAAGCTTTATATTACAATGCTGTGTTAGAATTTTTTTGTCCTTTTTTGCAAATTACACCAAGAAAATGTGTGCAAAATATGTGCCACAATATACATCAATCAAAATTGTATGCTTATCACAGTCTCTTCTCAACCACAATTGCCACCTTGTTATCCTCCACATTCACCAAATATGTGCAAAGTTGCCTCTCTGGTAGACAGCTTCTGAGGAAGTCCCTGTAGATAACGCGTAAAGCAGGGGGCTGATTGTGACATCATTCTATGAGTGGGCGTACTTATCCGAACAAAACGTCGGGAGGACAGGAGTGTTATATATGTGAATGAGCAAATTGAGGATGCCGACTGCTTGGTATACATGCCTAGTCTGAGACTGCTACACTGTAAGTGTAATTGGATTTGTTCAATAAATAGCCTTGAAACAGAGAGCATTTGATCTTCCATTTTTGTCGTTTTTATATGCTTATATCGAGCATTGAACAAGTAAAAAAGGCGCAAAGCACAGGAACCTCAAGTAGTAGTACCCAATAGTCCAAGGGCAGAGGTAAGAAGGTGTGTGTATACACATATATATGCACACATAGAACTATATGGCAGGGGATCAGTCAGGGCAGCCACCAAGAAAACCAAAAGCCGCTTCCAGTATGCTAGGAAAAAAAAAAAGGGCGCCTCTGAGTATATATCATAAGAATAATTTAATAAACAACAACATCCACTCACATGGAGAACAGGTAAGTTACATTCAGGTCCGGTTGCTGGGCTGAAGAGATGGAGTGGGACTGCAAGTCAGAGCAAGTCCTGTAAAGCTGGCACCACATCAGATCTGTGCAGGATGGAGTGGGGTGGCTGAGCACAGCGTGGTTTTCTTCAGTGATCCAGGCTTGGGCATATCTTGGTCTATCAGAAAAAGTCAGTCTGAAGAAGATATGGGTTCCAGGTAAGGTGTAGTGGAGAAGGACAAGCGTCAGTGGTTATGGCAAGCTGCGCTGTGGCTTCAGTGTGTACTCTGTCTCTGTAGACTAGGAAGTAAACACGGCCGTGTATTCAGAGAGAGGCTTGGTGAGGTTTGGAGAGCATCACAGCACCTGCCCAGCAACCGGACCTGAATGCAACTTACCTGTTCTCCATGTGAGTGGATGTTGTTGTTTATTAAATTATTCTTATGATATATACTCAGAGGCGCCCCTTTTCTTGTTTTTTTATATTGAGCATCGAGGAGATGGTGACATAGTAGAAGAGGAGATTTTACCAGATAGTTGTTTGCATTCCTTAACAAGACAGCTCCATTGCTGGAGAGTGATGCTGTTCTGATCAGGCTATTTTTGACCTCCTGTAGTTTAAGAGATCTACAAGAGATGGTAATCATCCAACTTTGTACATGTTTCCTAAAGGCGGAGAATAACAAGGCGGCTGTTATGGTCGGGAAGAGACTGAGATATACATATTGTTTTGATTGATGTACAGTTGTGATTGAAGGTTCTTTTTTTGTGTGAAATATATAATACATATGTTTGCTTGGTGTGATATGCAACAAAGGACTAGAAATCCTAACACAACATTGTATATAGAGCTTTATTTACATTGTATACACTCATTGATTTTCTTAAGTCTAACCATAAGGCTAGGTGCACATCTAGTGTTTTGTAAATGTGTGTTTCTGAACGCATTTTCTTGTTTTTGTGTGTTTTCACATGCTTTAGCGCTACACACATAGAGCAGCCCATTAATTTTAATGGGCTGTCCTACATGCGATAAACACGTGCACTTTGACATGTTTGTCACACATTTAAAGGCATACAAAAATGAATGCCTGCTTGCTCTGTCTGGGTTTCCATTAACAATGAATGGCACCACATATGGGACATGCATGTTCACTGAAAGCTTAGGTGTGAATGTAGCCTAAATTATTTATTGAAACAAAGTATCCATTTACAACTCCAATTCCCAAAAAGTTGGGATGCTGTGTAAAATCTACATAAAAAAAATGCAATGATTTGCAAATTTCATAAACCCACATTTTATTCACAATAGAAATAGTACAATTTTAAGAAAAAAATAAGGTAATTTTAAAATTGATCGCAGGAACATATCTTTAAAAAGTTGGGACAGGGCAATAAAAAGCTGGCAAAGTAAGTGGGTCTAACCAGGAAGAGCTGGAAAAATATTTTACAACAAATTAGGTTAACCAGTTGCCGACCAGCCACCACATACTGCAGCAACTTAGATCGGTTGTGCGAATCGACGTATTGGTACATTGGTTCTTGCACTGGCTTTTGTGGGTGCACAATTGTGGGAAAGAGAGCTAGAACGGGGATCTGTCAATGTAAACAAACAGATCCCCATTCTGACAGGGGAGGAGAGAGAGAGATCAGCTGTTCCTAGTGATCAGAAACAGCGATCTCTCTCTTTTCCCAGGCAGCCCATCCCCCATACAGTTAGAAACACCTCCCAGGGAACACAGTTAACCCTTTAATCCCCCCTAGTGTTAATCCCTTCCCTGCCAGTGGCATTCATACAGTGATCAGTGTATTGGTGTCACTGGTCCTCAAAAAGTGTCACTTAGGGTCAGATTTGATCACCGCAATGTCGCAGTCCCGATAAAAATCGCAGATCGCCCGCCATTACCAGTAAAAGCAATAAAAAAATCCCTAAATCTTTCTCCTATTTTTTCGATGCTTTAACTTTTCCGCAAACCAATCAATACACGCTTATTACGATTTTTGTACCAAAAATATGTAGAAGAATACATATTGGAATAAACTGATGAATACATTTTTTTTGTTTGCATATGTATTATAGCAGAAAGTAAAAAAAAATCAAATTTGTTGCTCTTTTTTTGTTCATAGCGCAAAAAATAAAAACCGCAGAGGTGATTAAATACCACCAAAAGAAAGCTATATTTGTGGGAGATAAAAAGGACATCAATTTTGTTTGGGTACAATGTAGCACAACCAGGCAATTGTCAGTTAAAGCTTGTCAGTTTAGAGACAATAAAAAAAGAAAAAGTAAAAAGTAAGTGCTAAACCGCATCTATGACAATAGCAAGGCTTTATAGCAGAAGAGTCTGGGTGCTTAACTTGCCTGCCTGCAGTCCAGACCTTTTATTAATTAAAAATATTTGGTGCGTCGCGAAATGAAAAATACGATAAAGAAGATCCAGGACTATTGAGCAGCTAGCTTCCTATATCAGGCAAGAATGGGACAACATTCATCTGCCAAAACTCCAGCTACTGGTCTTCTCAATTCCCAGACATTTATAGCATGTTGAAAAAATGAACATTTATAGAGTGTTGTTAAAAGAAGAGGGGATGCTACACCATTGTAAACATGGCCCTGTCCAAACTTTGTTAGGACGTGTTGCTGCCATCAATTTCAAAATCACCTTTTTTTAAAAAAAATAAAGGCACATTTTCTCATTTTAAACATTTGATATGTATTCTATTTACTACTGTGAAAAAAAATATGTGCTTATGAGATATGAAAAACATTGCATTCTGTTTTTATGAAGATTTTACAGTGTTCCAAATTTGTTAGAAATGTGGCTGTACATAAAATATGGAGACAACTGCCTGGAAGTCTGCACCACAACCCCAGCCCTTGGTGTGATCCTAGCTGTCATCTCCCATTCCGCAGCACTCATGCACAGACAGTTGGGAGGGGGCAGCACCGCTGACAAGCAAGGAAGCTCCCCGTTGGCACATCTCCCTCTAGTGGCCATTGATCTCTAACACAAGCTCTCTGCCAATAAATATGGAATGATCTGCAAGCTCTGAATCCGATTTTTTCATGTGTTTTCATGAGGAGATCTGTCAGGTTCCATCCGGATTTTGCTGTGACTGTTGCAAGTGGGCACAAGCAACACACATCATAATCAGGTGTTCAGATTGGTGTTTCATTATTTCTTCATTGTTTGATAATTCACTGTTTGATTTAATATTCCCCATCACAGGATGTGTGTTTTGTACCTTAGTCTCTTTTTGTTTTATGTTCTATATTTAACATACCAAAGACTTGAGTATTTATTTTTATTTTTTACAGAGCCTACCAGTCCAGACCCTCTGTTTGAAGCATACCTGCAATGTACCAGGCCACCTATGAACACTAGTTCTTTTACTATATAATATGTGTCCAGGGGGGTGAGTGTTTCATTGGTTCTCTATTTGATTTCAGCCCTGGATCTCCACTGCTTCTCCTTCTGCGCCACACTAGTCCAAACCATTACACTACCCCTGATCCGGATTCTGATCCTGAAGCTGTTCCTGGCCATTCACATAGATTTTGGAAGATTCTCTCTTCTCTTTGCCTGCCCTCCCCCAACAATGCCAAAATAAAGTATTATAGTCCCATCCAGGACTTTCTGAATGTCTGAGATGGTGTATTTCCAATGGTGTACTATACCATCTCTTCACAAAAATCTATATGTCTGACTATGGTGCTTCCAAGAGAAAATTACGTGGGATCAGGAATGAATAAAACAATGGCAAAATCTGGCCTGCTTTAGGTAAAAAAACGTAAGAGTGAAGTGACTGCAGAAAGCAAATGTTATAAATTCCTAATTGACAGTACATTATCCTATTCCTACGTTTTTAGGTATAGTAAGATGAATAAATTCACCACCATGAAGATTCCTTGTATCATTATCATGAAATCTATGGCATCAAAGGCTGATGGAATATTTAGTAGCTCTATTTTGAAATATAACTAATGTTTCCTAAACTCCTGAAAGAATATGTAGTAAATAAATAAAGGAAACACTGTACTGTATACTACTACTACTACAACAAAACAGTTTAAAGTACAGTTGCAATAAAAAGTATGTGAACCCTTTTGGAATGATATGGATTTTTGGACAAATTGGTCATAAAATGTGATCTGATCTTCATCTAAGTCACAACAATAGACCAGTGTTTCTCAACTCCAGTCCTCAAGGCACCCCAACAGGTCATGTTTTCAGGCTTTCCATTATTTTGCACAGGTGATTTGATCAGTTTTACTGCCTTAGTAATTACCACACCTGTTTCATCTGAGGGAAATCCTGAAAACATGACCTGTTGGGGCGCCTTGAGGACTGGAGTTGAGAAACACTGCAATAGACAATCACAGTCTGCTTAAACTAATAACACACAAATAATTAAATGTTACCATGTTTTTATTGAACACACCATGTAAACATTCACAGTGCAGGTGGAAAAAGTATGTGAACCCCTAGACCAGGGGTCTCAAACTAGCGGCCCTCCAGCTGTTACAAAACTACAAGTCCCATCATGCTTGTAACTGTTAGCCTTGCAATGCCTCATGGGACTTGTAGTTTCGCAACAGCTGGAGGGCCACCAGTTTGAGACCCCTGCCCTAGACTAATGAGATCTCCAAGAGCTAATTGGAGTGAGGTGTCAGCCAACTGGAGTCCAATCAATGAGATGAGATTGGAGGTGTTGGTTACAGCTGCCCTATAAAAAACACTCACCAGTTCTGGGTTTGCTTTTCACAAGAAGCATTGCCTGATGTGAATGTTGCCTCGCACAAAAGAGCTCTCAGAAGACCTACGATTAAGAATTGTTGACTTGCATAAAGCTGGAAAGGGTTATAAAAGTATCTCCAAAAGCCTTGATGTTCATTAGTCCATGGTAAGACAAATTGTCTATAAATGGAGAAAGTTCAGCACTGCTGCTACTCTTCCTAGGAGTGGGCGTCCTGTAAAGATGACTGCAAGAGCACAGCGCAGACTGCTCAATGAGGTGAAGAATAATCCTAGAGTGTCAGCTAAAGACTTACAAAAGTCTCAGGCATATGCTAACATCCCTGTTAGCGAATCTACGATATGTAAAACACTAAACAAGAATGAATTTCATGGGAGGATACCGCAGAGGAAGCCACTGCTGTCCAAAAAAAACATTGCTGCACATTTACAGTTTGCACAAGAGCACCTGGATGTTCCACAGCAGTACTAGCAAAATTTTTTTGTGGACAGATGAAACCAAAGTTGAGTTGTTTGGAAGAAACACACAACACTATGTGTGGAAAAAAAGAGGCACAGCACGCCAACATCAAAACCTCATCCCAACTGTGAAGTATGGTGGTGGGGGCATCATGGTTTGGGGCTGCTTTGCTGCGTCAGGGCCTGGACGGATTGCTATCATCGAAGGAAAAATAAATTCCCAAGTTTATCAAGACATTTTGCAGTAGAACTTAAGGCCATCTGTCCACCAGCTGAAGCTCAACA
The DNA here is from genome assembly GCA_029206835.1 of Rana muscosa. Lineage (NCBI taxonomy): Eukaryota > Metazoa > Chordata > Amphibia > Anura > Ranidae > Rana > Rana muscosa. Next base: position 165,844,956 of record CM055120.1, read on the forward strand.
GAAGATGGGTGTTGCAACAGGACAACGACCCAAAGCATAAAAGTAAATCAACAACAGAATGGCTTAAACAGAAGAAAATACGCCTTCTGGAGTGGCACAGTCAGAGTTCTGACCTCAACCCAATTGAGATGCTGTGGCATGACCTCAAGAAAGCGATTCACACCAGACATCCCAAGAATATTGCTGAACTGAAACAGTTCTGTAAAGAGGAATGGTCAAGAATTACTCCTGACCGTTGTGCACGTCTGATCTGCAACTACAGGAAACGTTTGGTTGAAGTTATTGCTGCCAAAGCAGGTTCAACCAGTTATTAAATCCAAGGGTTCACATACTTTTTCCACCTGCACTGTGAATGTTTACATGGTGTGTTCAATAAAAACATGGTAACATTTCATTCTTTGTGTGTTATTAGTTTAAGCAGACTGTGATTGTCTATTGTTGTGACTTAGATGAAGATCAGATCACATTTTATGACCAATTTGTGCAGAAATCCATATCATTCCAAAAGGGTTCACATACTTTTTAATGCAACTGTATTTTATGCTTTTTAAGATCTTGCTGGTATTCATACCCACAAAAGAAAAATGCATATTTAAAAAAGGATTCAAATTAAATACAAAATTTTACTTACTACCAATTTACAAGCACTGTTCAATGCAGCTTTAACTGTCTCATTTTCCTGTGAAAAATAAATAAGTTATTAGAAAATATATATTATACATACATACACAAATAGATATACATATATTATATACACAAACAGTATATACTGCATTTGATAGACACCATGAACTCCAAGTTTACCAGAAGAAGATTCGCTATAAAGGCATGTCATCTGCATAAAATCGTTTTTATTTACCTTAAATCCATCTATGTAGAGGCAACAATGCACAAAAGTTGATGCGTTTAAGCCCAGGTGGGCTTTAGTTATGACTAAAGTTATGAGTTATGACTAAAGCCCACCCTAGCTGAAACACGTCAATGTTTGTGCATTGTTTCCTTTATCTGGATGGATTTAAAATAAATAAGGCCCCTTTCACACGGAGGTCCGTTCAGGTCCGCCTGTCAGTTTTTTAGGCGGACCTGAAACGGATCCTCCATGTACCCCTATGGAGGCACGGATGTCAGCGGAGACATGTCCGCTGACATCAGCTCCGCTCCGCTCCGCCAAAGTGTGACGGAGGAAAACCCTATTTTTCCTTCCGTCGGCGGAGCGGATCGGATGACAACGGACTCTACGGTCCGTCGTCATCCGATTCCCCATAGGGGAGAGCGGCGCTCTGACAGGGCGGTCCCTGCACAGTGTGCGGGGACCGCCCAGTCATCCGTCGGCTCAGCGGGGATCAACGGAGCGATCCCCGCTGAGCAAGAAGAGCTTCACGGGGCGGATCTGCACGGATCCGCCCCGTGTGAAAGGACCCTAAAGAAGATTTTATGCAGATGACATGTCTTATTGCCGATTTTCTGGAAGATTTTTGACAGTGCATGTGGCTGTGGTCTGAGCACAGCTATTGCCAATTTCACAAGTTTGTAAGGCAATAGGGTGGCAGCATTACACTTCCATTTTACAAATGAAGTCCAAGTCCAGATTATATTGTTGTCTGAGACTCACTCCCCATCCCTCTGTCAATGATTTCACCAGACAGAAAGTGAGGAAAATCTACAACAGTGATACAGACAGCAATAAAAAGCTTACAGGGGTACTTTCCTTCCCATACTCTACTAAAAAAGCATTTTTGTTTTTTGCTTGTGTTGCCATTGAAGATTGAATCACTGTCAGCAGAACATAAAGCAAGGGGGAAGCTTCTTCAGCCCTTTCTAGTCGGCTGGAGCTGGCCCTTCAAAAGTTTGTAACACTGGTGGTGTTAGTAGTTTAGAGTGATAACTGGTAACTACAACAAACCGATCTGGGCAAAAGAGGTGAATAGGCAGCCATCACCAAATTTAACATGGAAATCTTCCCTACTGAAGTTTCAGTACTGGGTGGGTAAACACAATGGGGGTTATTTACAAAAGGTGAATCCACTTTGCACTACAAGTACAAACTACAAGTGCAAAGTGCACTTGAAATTGCACTGAAATTGCACTTGGAAGTGCAGTCGCTGTAAATCTGAAGGGTAGATCTGAAATGAGGGGACGCTCTTCTGATTTTATTATCCAATCATGTGCAAGCTAAAATGCTATTTTTTTTTCCTTGCATGTCCCCTTCGGATCTACAGCGACTGCACCTCCAAATGCACTTTCAGTGCAATTTCAAGTGCACTTTGCACTTGTAGTTTGCATTTGTAGTGCAAAGTGGATTTGCCTTTCGTAAATAACCCCCTCTGACCCTGAATGAGTGGTTTGTGTATAATATAGGTACTTTTCTTCTTTTTCAGCATTTTCTGGTATCAGGCAATGCATGGGAAGTGCTTGTCAATTTCTGCAGGCTGATTTTAGGAAACCTAGAGCTGGTTATACACTAGTAGAATCTCATTTGAATTTTTTTTTTTTTTTTTTTTTAGAGCGGTCGTTTGATTTCCTAATCCTTAGTGCGGTCAAATTGATGTAAATTGTCAACTGCAGTGATGAGAAAAATCAAAGGAACAGGATGGATTTTTTCTTCACACAAACAATTTTGAAACCGTGTTTGTGGATTTCGTTAAGTAAAGTCTATTTGTTCCAAAATCGAATGTTAAACGCAAATTACATTTCAAACTACTTTAGAGCGACATTTGTCAAGCCATCAAATGTACTAAGAATTTCTGTCACGATTTATATACAAATTTTCATTCAAAAATCTTCTAGGTATAGCTAGCTTTAGTTAAAAGCAGGAAAAAGAAATATACTATATAAAATAATATTTTAGTAACACCGTACCAGAATTGTGTCACGTAGGATTTTTATCACTAGTTCAAGACTGCCACCCTGAAAAAAAAACACATTATTTTTACAATACTATTTGTAAATTTAAATTGCATTGTTTAAATTTTTTAATCACCGTATATTCCTCAAAAACGTTTTTTTTTTTTTTTCAAGTTAAACCATCCCTCTCAGATATATATTACTAAGGTTTGCATGCCTGAGGACTTTGTGGGGAGAACTTATACGTTTTCACAGCTATAAAAAATATGGAGATGAAAAGCTTCCTGAAATGATGTGAGTACAATGGTGTGTCTTCTCTTTTAGACAAATTAACCTTCTGATGAATATTTTAACAATCTTTGAAAATAAAAGTTGTGATAAGCTGAGGCAGAGCTGACTTTTAATAATGAAGCACTTGTAGGCACAGAGTCTAGGATCTGGGAAAATTGTATGGCCTATGATTACTGCGCGCCATTGGTGGATCCATATAGAGGCGGTCGGACCAGGCCTCTAGGCTCCTAAGGGGCCAATAACCAGTTCATTTATGGAAAGTCAGTAAAAGCTGAAATCTGTGGAAACAAAAATCTACCCTTGCAATGAACCTACCCTCCAGACTACAAGGGTTAAATGCTTGTTTAGTCTAATTGTGCAGACATAAGGTGTAATGATTACCTTATTCCTGGCTCAGTCAGGCTTCTTCAATCTATGCAGCTGTCTCTCTACGGTGCTCATAGCCACGTTTGCATGCTCGCCTCCTCTGTGTACAATGCAGGATTTATAGCCCTGCACTGTAAATGATGATGCCGAGGGACTGCTGACAGCCCACAGCTTTGATTAGAAGAGAACTGTGCTGGAGGGATAGGGTAAGTAATTCACCTTATCCTTGTGCCCCTAGACTCAATGAGTATTTAACCCTTCATTGTGGGGACCCATACTGCAGGGGTAGATTTAGACTTCACAAAATACACTGTAACTGAATTGCATGGTACTGTACTCTCGTACCGTGCAAACCGGTGCAAGCAAATGCACTGCATTTGCAACGTCGTTAACATCCACTGCAGATCGCAATTGCAGTGTGTTTTGGTCTGAACGAGGCCTAATTCCAGGAGTTCAGCTATAATGTTAATATTTGTTTTTTGTTTGAATAGAGTCGGGGAGGATTAGTACTCCTGTCGGGTTGGCAGTTTGAGAATATCACTATTTTTATCTCAGCCAGTCAGAGGAAGCCTCGTATTCATTGATAAATATACAAGGCTTCTCTTGAATGGCAGAGTAGCACCCAGCCCGACTCTCTTTATTTCACCCATACTGCTGTGTCGCTTACTTAATGTAGCTAATACTACTACAGTCCATTACAGCACACACAGCGGCTGCCTCGCTATGCAATGAAATATGTTTGGGTCAGCTTAGCTCAAATAAACATTAACCTGGATTTCCACTTTGAGTTGTCTACACACTGATAGTTATTTTTCAGGCTGAACAAAAAAAGAACTAACAGACTCCGCTATCCACACCATACAGAGAAGATGGATGAATCTCCCACTGTGCCTATTGTGCCTGTTTCATAGTTTAAATCATACATTTCCCCCTTGCTGATTAAATGTAGTACTGCATTTACTGTATATAAATCATGTCAATGACACTTCTTAAAGAAAACCTATCACAAGACCTGACTTTTAGCAGACCCTCTAGATCAGAGACCCCCAACCCCCAGGCAGCGGACCAGCGTTGGTCTGTGGTCTGCTGGGTGCCGGGCCGTATGGTGAGGGGTGGCCGGCAGGCGAACGAACAAGCACAACCTATACTTAAACCCTCCAACCACCAGAGGGCGCCTACTCCCCTTCTCCCTGCACCACTTTCTGTCCGGAAAAGTAATTTGTAGTGACTGCAGTTGCCGTCATAAAACACCAGGCACAGTGCCCGACTGCCTTGTCTACTGCACCTAGACCACAACAGCTTAACAGATGCTCCCGCTCACACTGCAAGTCTTCCAGTGAGTTCATATCATGTGTAATTGTTCTGTGTGCAAGATTTACCCCCCCCCCCCCAGGTGACAGGCTGCACCCTCAATGATTTTAGCTCACTAATTTATATTTCACTAATGATCTCTATGCGCCTATAAACTCATTACTGAATATAGAAACATTCACTGTAGGAGTCTATTCAGTTGAACCAAATGAATGGGAAGTGATTTGAGCTGAGTGCCTTCTTGTTTATTCACAAACTGAAGCATAGTGAACACCGTTTACTATGCTTCAGTTATGAATGAATAAAGTGAGTGTGTTCACTTTGTTCATTTGGAAAAGGAAGGAGTCGGTAAATAAAATAGTAACTAGCCCAGTACTTCGCTCTCCATCCTGAAACATCACCTCCGCAGCTGTTGGGAGGAGAGGAGGGAAGCCAGCGGCGCAACACAAGGAAAGCCCAGGCAGTAGAGGGAATTGGCACTGCACAGAGTGTTTAGGGTGTGCCCAGGCACAACTGGCACACTCCCTGCGCACGCCTGTGTGTAACCCTTTCCTCCCATAATTCAGTGCTTGATGCCTGAATGGCAAATCAGCAGGCGCTAGCACTGTCACACATGGAGGCACCAAGAAGGTCCTTAGCCCAGGTAAGTTCAAACACAGGCTGGCACTTGTGGGCAGATATTCATTAGTTAGTTTGTCTGCTGCTAAATGGCTCTGTTCCAAGTATACTGTAGTATGGCAAAGGGAAGCTGTAATTAGGTGTTAGGTCCCCTTTTAGAGAAATCCCTCCTTTAGTGCTGTAATGGGCAGGGTTAGTACCCATATAAATGCCAGTGGTAAGTGGAGTCCTAGTTGGACAGGGCATGGGAGTGAGATACCCCAGAGCTAATAAGATGTAGACTCCTGCAGATTTTATCTAAAGGGCCCTTTGCAGGGCTGAAATCCCAGGCAAGGTAGAAAAGACCATAGGAGGCATGTATAGAATCCTCTTATGCAAGCAGTGGTGGAAGCCTGGTAAAGAGTGTGCCATCTGGGAGCGTGCCTGTCTCGTCTGAGCTATTGAAAGGACAAGGAGAGAGACTGGTATTCTAGAGGTGGCACCTTAATCTCCTGGACCTTCATTTGGGAAGTGGTCCCAAATATGTGGTGCTCCCAAGGAGAGGAATGGATGTGTAGCTGAAGATGGCATAAAGATATGTGCTTGCGTTCTGAGCAGCAGTAAATGTATACTTCTATGTGTGGTAATCCACATCAAAGAATTCTCATAGTATGTCAAATATGATGTCAGATGTCATGGAAATCTTTGTGAAGTTACAGTAAAGTGCGGAAAGTGCATTTTCTGTGAGGGTGATCCTTTATTCTCAAATATTAAAGCATCAGTCTAGGGATGTCATGAGCGGGCCTATGGCAGGAGTAAGACGCAATATGGTGGAAGGTAATCTAACTACAGGTGAGTAGCTTTCCTATCCAAGAAGAAGTGGGGAGGGGACATGTACAGTTTGGTGTAAATACTTGCCCAATCATGGTTCCCCCTTACACACTGAGCTTACACAGGAGTTTTTACTTAGGGCCCTCCCAGGTGAAAAAGGTGGTGGCGAAGAAAGTAAGTAATTACAACAAAAGGGATGGAAGATGAATGACAAAATTACAATGTTAACTTCACCTCAGATCAGGTTAATTTACTAAAGACAAATAGGCTGTTCACTTTGCAAAGGAAGTTGCACTTCCAAGGGAATTTTCCCCAAACCTTAGTAAATGTAGTGTAACTTACATGTAGTGGGTTTACTTGCAAAGAATACCCAATCACAAGCAAGGAAATGTAAAAAAAAGAGCAATTTTGCTTGCACATGATTGGATGAAGGAGGACAGTCGATTCTAGTGAATAAACTAGTTGCCTTTAGTAAATCTACCTCTAACTATTGATATGGCGCTTATAGCTTTTTCTTTGCTATAAGGGCCATATCATGTGCTGGTGATAATATGTTAGTGACAGGGTCACTAAATAGACACTTCTTTTTTCCTATGCTGTCGTTCCATCACTGGCTGGACCAGTGAGAAGTCTATTCCATTAAGGAAAGTGGTTCCCTTTTCTGGGTGATAATGCTGCTGGTGAGCAGTCAATTTGCCCTGCTGACATCACCCTAATGAATGGCAGAACATTGAAAAACTGACAGAGAATATTTAAATAAATATTTGATGAAAGCAGTACCCATACTTACCTCCATGCTACAGCAGCGGTCTGATGCTGCAGCTATCCACGCTCTGGCTCTATGTCCATGAACTGGTTGTTCTTGGTCTGCTCAGAGTGAAGTGACTGCCAGTCATCGGCTCTCTGCTCAGCCCCTTCAGAGCTTACTGGAGTGCTGTGCTATGGAGGGGGTGGGAGTGTCTGGCTCCGACTCTCAGCAGCATGCTGAGAGGCTGAGCCAGCTGCGGAACAGGCATCTGGGTGGATCCCAATAATATGGTTGGGATCCTTCCAGAGCCTGGAGCGGCTCTGTGATGTCAGCAGACAGTGGGCTTTAGCCTACAGTCTCCTGAATCTGGGTCACAGGAGAACAAATGTAAGTGCACTCCTGAAACCCTTTGAAAGCTTTGGCTATACTTTTCTTTTAAAAATACATTTTCTGAACAATAGGGGTGCTGAATTTAATCGCTGCATCGCGATTCGGGGGTCCCCGATGCGGCATCGATGCATGTGACCCCAATAATCGATGTCTGTGACGTCATGCCCCGCCCCCGCTCCGAGCGTTTCTGTGAAAATTGCTGTTTTGTAATAAATGCTGTGTTATAATCCATTAAGTGACCACCGCTGTATGTGCTTTTTAAAATATATGCAAATTAATACCTCATATCTCAGTGTGTATATAACGGTATATCCCGCTCATGTGACTGCATGGTGCGGCCCGCCCCTCTCCTCTCATCTCTCTCTCTCTCTCTCTCGCTCTCCTGACGTCAGCCCCGCACCGCCTCTCTTCTGATCTGATAGCTACAGCTGGTGGGCGGGGCTGAGAACTCCCACTGACGTCAGGAGACAAGCGAGAGAGAGAGAGATGAGACGTGAGAGGTCAGGGGCGGGCCGCACCATGAGCGGGATATACAGTTATATACACACTGAGATATGAGGTATGAATTTGCATATATTTTAAAAAGCACATACAGCGGTGGCCACTTAATGGATTATAACGCGGCATTTATTACCATAGCAGTATGTGACTGTGTACTCCTACACATGCTCTGTGCTGGCATTTCTCTGGCTCCCCGTTTGCACATTCCCCTGTGTTAACTCCTAGTGTGCTGGAATGTGCAAAGCCCGGAGAAATTTCAGCACAGAGACAGTACAGTGAAATTCACAGGGCTGTTTGTCAGTTATGGATTCTAATCCCTCCTGACCTCCCAGCAGCCGTGTGTGTGTGTGAATTCCTGTACCCTGTAGTGCACCGGATTAGTGCACTTTTTAAGGGGAGTTCCACCCTATTTTTTGTTTATTAAAAGTCAGCAGCTACAAAAAAAGTGTATCTTCTGACCTTTAATAAAAAGACACTCACCTGTCCCACAATCCAGCGACGTGGCCACCCAAACACTCCATGCTCTCCACGGCGCTGGCAATACTACTGTGGGCATCCGGCTGTGACAGCTTGCAGCTTCACAGCCGGGTGCGCATGTCTCACTGAGCTGTCCTGCATAGCCGGGCAATCTTCTGGGACCTGTGATGTGTCCCAGAAGATTGCTTGGAGGAAGGGCCGCCTAGACGGCCCAAGCGGAAGTGGGAGCGCATCAGTAATCGTGATGCATCGTGATGCATCGCGTAATCAAATCGAATCGAATCGTTGACCAGATAATCGTAATCGAATCAAAACGTGAGACCAGTGAAGATGCGCACCCCTAATATATAATATACCAAAATTTTGGTAATGTACTAAAAACTAACATTTTGCAATTGGGGAGTAAAATAAAATGTTTCAAATTTTATTGGTAACTTGTTTAGATATAAATAAATCTTACCACATCTGTATTAGGCGGAAGACACTTCTTGGTAATCTTAAAAAAATAACAAATACTTTAGTTAGTAGAAATCATTTTTTATACCAGTCACAATAGGGGATATACAAAATAAACTTTTGTATACAACAAATAATTTTTTCTCATGTTTACCAATAATTAAATCTATGCATTTAGTGTACAGTTATAGGTACTGACAGTAATAGAAACTACTGGAAATGTGTTCCAATAGCCCATGAAGTTCTAGTTGGCATCAAAGTGCAAACCTTTTCACACATAGTCTCCAGAGGTTAAAATAAACCTGTACTGAGGGAGCAAGCATTAATTATCTAAATTTAAAATGAAACCAAAGTCCAATGAACTGCCTGACAGCCAGGCAACTAGCATCTTCAGATGGAGGACATAGTCAGTGTTTCTTTCAGCATAGGTTGCCTAGCAGGACTTAACACCCTTAAGGTTCAGGACCTGATCTAAAGGGAGCTGGGGTGGGCTGTACCCCCCCACCCTATGATACTATGACACCCTATTACACTATGATGTGAAGGGGGGACTATTGTGATGTGATCCAGGTTGACTACCCAGAAGTAATGTCAGACGCCACTTCCAGGTCATGACGATACAGAAGCTTGCTGAGTGAACAGGAAATGAAGGTTCCAAACATCTCTAACACTGTGTGACAGACTGTCATTGACCTGGAGAGTAGAGATGAGCGTGGGCGTGTTTGAAACCCCACATACGCGATCCCGCCAGGAAGCCGACATGCTCACGGCTAATCACAGGCAGTGAGATCTGTGCAGCTGCGAACCGGGAAATGTCTCCCTGCCTGAGATTAGCGCTGTGCAGTGTCGGCTTCCTGGCAGAATCGGGCACGTGAGGCTTCGAACGCCAATCTCTACTGGAGAGACTGAAACACAGGGTGTGCTACCTGGAGAAGAAAAAACAAAACAAAGGTGTTTTGGCAGTAAAACCCCTGGACTTTTTTTACTGCACCCCAAGATCAGACAACCCAGCTGAACTTTCAGTTTAAATTAGTAAACTATATTCCAAGTGCATCAAAACAAAAGCTGTGCAAATACTTACAGCTTGCTTAAAAAAAAAATGCCACAGCCAGTGATTACTTTATGGATGTCAGCCACGCCCCCTGCTGATCCAGAACTCTCCAATCAGCAGGAAGCATGAGCTTTGTGCTTGCAGAGCTATAGGTCTGAATTAGTAGGGGGCGTGTCAGACTTCTGCATGGCTTACCCAGAGAGAGCAAGGATCTCACTCTGCAACTGCTAAAAACAGCTAAAATAAACTATAAGAATATACACACATTTTATTTTGCACTGCCATTCACAAACTTCTCACAAACAGATTCACAGTCTCAGAACAGCAATCTTAAAGAAAAGATGAAATATGAAATAAGTAATAGTCATGATGCCGGTCTTACCAAATTGTCAATGATCTTATCCCGACTATCCTGCATAAAAAGCAAACAATGTTATTGGTTGTACAGAGAATAATAATTAATTAATACTGAATGCATTGCAGTGTTTTTAAAGGAAGCATGTTTACAAATATATGACTGAACATTATAGAGGTAATAAATAAATGCATGATTCACACGAGCCCTTTCATTTGATTGGAATCTTCTATTGGTTCCAGGATATTGATCAGCTTTCTTGAACAGGCTCGTAATTAAAGAACATTTCTGGGACAATTGGGGCTGTTTGTCCCTGAAGCAAATTTATGGGGAAAAGATCTACTGCTTTGCATACTTGTTGAGAGAAAGATGTACAATTAAACAGTATGGCAGATTTGATTTTATTGCATTTTTTGCTTGTATGGCTATTTCATACCTGGGTCATAACGGCAAATTTCACCCAATACTATTTCTAAATCCTCGTACACGCGATCAGATTTTCCGCAGACAAAGCCTTGGACTTTTGTCCGAAGGGTGTTGGACATGAACTTGTCTTGCATACAAATGGCACACAATTGTCGGCCAACAAACACGAACGTAGGTACGTACTACGTGTATTTTCGTTTCCATTGACTTCAATGGGGAAACTCGCTTTGATATGCAAGTACTTTGGATTACGAGCATTCTCCTGGAACGGATTATGCTCGTAATCCGTGGTTCCGCTGTATGTCATGTTGTACATTACATCATGCTGACCACTGCACTCTATACACTAAATAGTCCTGACCGCTGCACTGTACAAACTATGTTGTATGTTACATGGTCCTGACTGCTGCCTATGTACACTATGTTGAATGTTACATAACCCTTTACATAATGCTGTACATTACATTGTCGTAACAGGTGTACTCTATATGCTTCATAGTCCTGGCCTATGCACTGTTTAATCTAGGTTATAAGTTACATATTCATGACAACTGCACTCTGTTTGCTGCAATGTATGCTATGTTGTACATTACATAGTCCTCAGTATTTCCCCTCCATGTGTTATGTTGTAGATTACATAGTCCTGACTGCTGCACACTATACACTACATAATATTGACCTATGCATTTGTAGCGCCCTCACACCCTTCACCCACCTTTGGCTCCTCGCAGGGAGAGAGGGCACACCACGCCACAAGCCCGTACCCTCCTGTGTAAAGAGGTTGAGCGGTGTTGTTGACGGGTCTCCACAACCAGAAAGCCAGAATCCTCCAGAGAATGGTTCTCACCTCTTATAGTTAAAGTGGTTGTAAACCCACTAACTTTTTTTTTATGCCAACCTGCAAGAGAAAGGCATAATGAGCTAGTATGACTATCATACTAGCTCATTATGTACCACTCACCTTAGATCGGGGCCCCCGAAGCAATCCACGTTCCTCTGTCCAGACGCAGACATCACTGCGGCGATAGCCGGAATGTTACTTCTGGGTATCGCCGCACCAGCCAATCACAGCGCCGCTCCAGCACTGTGATTGGCCAGAGCGGCGAAGACGTGACTCTGCACATGCGCGCGGGAGCCGTCACATTCGGCTACGCCCAGCGATTGCTGGGAAGTAGCCGATTTTGTGAATGGGATTAACCCCATGAATGCGCCGTTGTCTACGGCGCGCATGCGCCGTAGACAGCGGCGCCTGTCTTTTTAGTAAATATCTCCTAAACCGTGTAGGTTTAGGAGATATTTCTTGCACCTACAGGTAAGCCTTAATCTAGGCTTACCTGTGGGTGCAAGTTGAAAAAGTGGTTTTACAACCACTTTAACAGAGATAAGTCCTTGTTTCCAACCAGTGACTTGAATGTCCACACCAGCTGTAACTCCAACGTAGAGTTTTATTTCTCGTAAATAACAGTCTCTGATAAGAAAAGGTTGGAGATAGAACAGGACAGCACAAGGTATGGGAGAGGTCCAGACACAAACGTAATCACTTCACTGCTTAGCTTCTCAAGCAGACTCAGCCCATATGGATAGTCTCCCTAGATAGGGACTAGCAGCCAAATGGTACTCTAACTTAACCACACAGTCTCTGCCACAGACTCGTTGAACTTGGTCTCTGCCACAGACCTGGTGAACTTGGTCTCTGCCACAGACCTGGTGAACTTGGTCTCTGCCACAGACCTGGTGAACTTGGTCTCTGCCACAGACCTGGTGAACTTGGTCTCTGCCACAGACCTGGTGAACTTGGTGTTTCAAAGCTTGACCTCTTTGTAAGGAGAAGACATCCCTCCACAGAGTTACCGGGCCCCTTCCTTCACCATGATTTCTCACCGGTCCCTCAGAACGGTTCCTCCCCCGGCCTCCTCGTCTAAGATGCGGGTCCCCTCGCAAGGCGGCACCCCGGGATTCCTCGATCCTTGATGGGCCCCAGCCGAAGGTGCTGGGCCCAAGGCCTTTGCTGCAGCCCCAGGGCTAAAGGTGCCTGGGACTGATTCACCGACCTCCGCCCCTGGGCCAAAGGTGCCCAGGGCGGAATGGAACACACTCCCTGGGGTAGGACCCCCGACCACGACAGAACCCTGAACAGGCAGCATCTGCCCCTTTCATATCCTCTCCCAGCATGCACAGCAGGCCTACCACACCCACTGTACGGCTGCTGAGAGGGGACACACAAGGCACAGCACTGCATCATCAGCGGTTCAACCCTGGCCCACCATGGCAGCACCACCTGCAGGCCACAGGGAACTATACACCGATACTCTCCCTGTGGACAAAAATGGTTGACAGAATCCTGACAATTGGGGTGTTTGAGCATAACTACCACTCAAACACTTCCCCTAAATTTAGGACCCCACTACACATTATATACAATATGTTGTATGTACATCAGACCATTACACTGTAGGAGCCATGTTACATGTTACATGTTACACAGTCCTAAATATTATACCTTATATGCTATGTTATATTTTACAAAGTCCTGACCCCTGTTTTTTTATACTATACTGTATGCTGCATGGTTCTTCCTGCTGCACCCTGTATGCTATATTTTATGTTTCGTGGTACTGGAGCCTATATCACTTGCTAGATTGTTAAAACTGACATTGAGTGCAGTGCAACATAAAAATAGCTCATCAAAATTGATTCTAACAATAATATTCTTACAATTTTTATAAATAAAGATTTCAAACAGAGTTTGTAGGCTTCATTGACATAGAAACCACTGTCTCAGAATGGGACAGAATGGGGTACACCTCCCAGGGACTACATGTGGTTAAAGTATAGATAGCTTCTGCGGTTCTTTGAAGTGCTTTTAAAAGAATAGGAGAAGCCATTTATGGAAAAATAACCAACTGCCAAGGATTGCATATAATAGTTAAATGACTATTACATGAAAAGGAATATCCAGGTCAAACGTACAGTATATGCTTATATGCTATATGTGCTGTGAACAAGGCTTATCAGTCGATATGCGTGAACCCGTTTGTATCTTTAAATTTTTTTTCATGTGTCAATAAAATCTATCTTTTGAATTTGTGCCAAACTTATATGATATTAAAGGAGAAGTACAGGCAAAGCTTGTTTGGTTGTACTTCTGTGGATCACAGGAGTACAGTTTGTTCTGCACTCCTGTGACCTCTTTTCAACAGGCAGCGGGCTGAAGTCCGCTGTCTGCTGACGTCATAGTTCTGGTTCAGGCTGGGGCAAGACTGCGACAAAGGATTCGGGATCCGCCCACATGCCTGGACCGGCACCCCAGCTCAGCCTATTAGCGAGCCGCTGAGAGCCTGAGCCGGCTGCTCCCGCCTCCTTCACAGCCCAGAGCTTCAGTGAGGGGGATGGGGCAGAACAGAGCGTCGGGGACTGATGGTCACTAGCTCTCTGCTCACGGAGCACAGGGAACCAATCTGTAGCATTTGATCGCTTGGTTCTCAGTGTTAGAGCTGTTGGGGGACAGATGCAGCATCAGACCAATGCTGCATCCACCTAGGTAAGTATGATTGTGAAAAAAAAATCCCATACATATTTTTTAATTGAATTGAACATTTCGATGAATACGTTATCATTATATTGAACGATGAAGGCAACTGACATGCAATTAACAAGGGCAAATAACATGACAGATGCCACCTAACAAAAAAGTGAAGGGGAAATCCCACTGTTAAACTTCACCAAAGCAGCAGGGGAGGGGAAATCTCTGGGTAACAGATGTTAGATATGTCTGCTTATGGGAAGGCAAAACTGAACTCTGTGCACAACTCTAATTTAAATATATTCCTCAAATGCCCAAAGGATATAAATTCACTTTGTGTGCAAATACCTTTACAACTACAGATATTTCCTTCTATAAGTAGCAGTGACATCATCGCTGTGCAGGGAACAGAGCTATGTGAGGGGTCCTGCAGGCTCCACTCAGTACAGGCTGCCTGCAGAAAACTACAGAAGAGGGCAGAGCCAAGAGGAATCACCCTGTGCAAGGAGAGAGCACAGCTTTGACTGGCTGTCACAGCCTGTAGGGGAGAGGAATGCAGAAGGCACAGCCTTCTAGGATGCACCATTTGGGGGACTTTGTTCTCATCTGTGTGTGACGTAATAAACTGCCCACCCCCTGCTATCCAGAAGAAGGTGTGAAATAAAGCAGGGCGGTCACATGACAGAACAATAACACAGCAAATAAAAACAATGGTAACTATTGTTTTTTTTATGTAATGCCAATATGGCAGCTAAATAACATGTACTGTTTGAGCCGGTGATTTTAAATCTGTACAATCACAATTTAAATACTGTGTATTCCTCCTTGAATCTTGGCGTGCTTCATAGGCGTGCGCACAGGGTGTGTCAGGTGTGCCTGGGCACACCCTAATCACCCCATGTGCATTAGCATTATCACGGGAAGGCACGAGGTGGGTGGTTGGGGGTGCAAGTGTAAAGTGTAAATCCCCCCATTATAATAAAGGCAGGCCTCAACAGTAGGAATACATTACACCTGTATTTAGGGTGTAATGTAATATGCTCCCAATCAACTGTCTCCCACCACCAGAGCCTCCTTTCTGTGACAGCAGGTGGTGTTCATGTGTGTTTGAGATTTGGGGTGCACACCCTAATGCAATAGGCTGCGCACACCTATGGCGTGCTTTGTGTATTTATTCCAGATCTGTGAAGTAATTCAGTGTAAAACCTTGCCTCTGTGCACCCATATTGTATTTTTTTGCAGGAAGCTTGTAGTGGGTGGGGCCTATTGAGGAACATATTTGAATAAACCTTTTTGTGCCCGGAGTTCAATTTAAAGGAATTACACCTTCTCCATTCTAGATAATAAAAAAGTTTCAGCTGGATGCACTCTTGAAACTAATGAAAACAAGCATCGCTGTGGACAAAAGAGAATGCTTAAAGCGGAACTTCATTCTCTCAGTCAACACTGAGTATTTTTAATTCTTAATGCTGCTAGCATTAGTAAATAGATAGGAAACAATATCATATTGACTTGTTTTAAACTTTTTTTTTACATTTCTTCATTTACTTCCTGGTTTCCAGGCCTAGGTAAATGATGTCATACATCCCAGGAGTCTTCAGGAGGGGAGGAGGGGCTTTCATAGCCAAACACACCCTCCTGCCTGCATATTTTTTAAAGTGATGTCTCAGCAAACTAAAGCACGGCGACAATGATAGATGGCTGAGTTTGCTTTAAATATAAAAAATTAACTAAATAGCATATTTGGTTTGTGGTGCTCAGATGCAGTGTAGTTCCACTTTAAATACATATTTTTTAATTACCCCTGTATTCTTACACTTCAGAGATGTTTATTATTATTCTTTATTATTATGCAACAACAACTAGTGAGTCAACATTTATATAAATGAATGAACAATACCTTGCAGTTCAAGACAATTTTTGGGAGGCCTTTTGGGAGGCCTTTTAGTACCTGTAATAAAATATCAAATTATTTCAATCAGAAGAACTCAAGAGAATTTTTACAATTTTGTTTTTTAAAGAAATAAATTTGTAAATAAAATAAAAAGTTTTTTATTCAAAGCCCTGAAAGCCCCACAATCTGGTGCCCCCCTATACAAAATGGTAATTTCAAGTTAAAAAGCTGCAGCCACATTTAAAACGGAGGTGCAACTTGTATTTTTATTTTTTTTTAAAAGTCAGCAGCTACTAACAGTGTAGCTGCTGACTTTTAATAAGGACACTTACCTGTCCTACTCGCCAGCGATGTCGGTCCTGCCACAGCGATCGATCGCTGCTGCCAGGCTCCCGGCTTCTCCATTCTGACTAAGGGAAACAGGCTGTGAAGCCTTATGGCTTCACTGCCCGTTTCCTACTGCGCACGCGCCACTCGCATGGCGCTTTGTGAATGGGCGGCTTGCCTCCTGAGATACACACAGTTCCCAGAAGGCAGCGCGCCCCATTCACAAGAAGAGGAAACGGAAGTTCTCAATCCGAGGACAAGGAAGAGGCACAGCAGAAGGCAGATTAGGGGACTTCCGCATAGCAACAGGCATTTCGGGTGAGTATACATTTTTTTTTCTATTATTTTTTTCTTTTTTTTTTTAGGATTTTTAATGCATTTTTTTTCTGGGTGGACCTCCGCTTTAAACAGAGGCTTATATTAGAAAATGATTTATACTTCACGGATAATTTCAATTAAACATAAGTTATAAAGGAGAACAGATCTTTTAAGTTAAAAGAGGACCTTACAGTAAAATGCAAGGCGGTCTTACACTGTTCCGTCTCTCCGACAGCCTCTGTCCCATTTAATACCAGCGCAGATGTGTTTGGCCCCTCCTACAGAGCCTTAGCATTCATGAATGAATGTACTACAAATCCTGTCGCCACTGTGGCAGACGGACTTTTGTTCTTAATGAACTACAAGTGCTGTAATCAGCACACTTGTAGTCCATTGACACTTCCTCCAGTTTTCCAACTGACAGCCCGTACAGAGGTATGGGCAAAGAGCTGGAAGAAGTATTTGCAGGAACCTTCCATTGCACCCACGATCCACTGATTGTGGATGCAATGGTCTACAAACTCCAATACAAAAATGTATAAATGCATTTATTTTTATTTTTCAAAGGTAGACCTAGCTTTTAAATCCTATAGTCTAAGCTCTAAGGTAACCAATTATCTGTGTAAAAACTCACAGATAGTGATAGCGGCCAATTAAACAGTTAACATTTCCTTTTTATATGCTTCAATTGGAATTTGAATTGCTGTGTTCATTAGGCAAACAAAAAACACTAATAAATAAAAAATGTATGCGTACCTGAACAATCTTTGTTGTACAGGTGAGCTGTAACATAAAGTAGTGTTAGTAAGGGATAGAAATCATTAGTAAAGTCCAAGTGAACTTTCAGTTTAAATGAGCTAAATACAATTCAGGTGCATGTACGCAAAATGTATTCAAGTCTTACACTTTGTTTTCTTTAAAAATCAGCCACAGCCTGAGGAGAAAATCCCGTCATGCCAGCATTCTCCAGTGTGGAACCCTTGCTCTCTGTGGGTAGGCAATGCAAAGGTCTGACATGCCCCCCGCGAAGTCAGAGCCAGCGCTCTCCAATCAGCAGGGAGTATGAGCTCTGCTGATTGCACAGCTACAGGTCTGACTCGGTAGGGTGCATGTTGGACCTCTGCAATGAGACCACTGCTTCTCCACAGAGAGCAAGGGTCCCTCTTGCAGCTGATAGCAGGGGATGAGATTTTCTGCTTTAAGCTGTGCCTGCTTTAGAATGAAAATGAACATTGTATTGATGCACTTGTATTTAGCTGATTTAAAATTGGTTTAATTGGTCTTTAAAAGCTGATAAAATAATCGAAACATGAATAATGTAAAAAAAATAAAAAAATCCTAGAAATGGTCTGTAGCTATTGCAACAATGTTATATCTATATTTGTTAGTCCAGTTGTGTTATGAAGAGTATTTCATACCTGTGAGTTCCAAAGCTTCAAATTTGATATTGCCTGTAATTTCCCCTCCTGACAGCCCATGCAGGGCATCAGGAAAATGTAATATGTGGCCGCTTTATAGAGAAGCCCCTGTGATTTGGAAAACTGCAGCCACCAGCAGGCTCCTTCTCTCACTTATGGAGCATTACATTTACAGACTAAATAGAGCGCACTGCTGACGGAGTGGAGCGCCACATCATGTTTTCCTGAATACTTTCTTCAAGCAGTTCAAACATTTCCTCTACTACTATTCTGGACAGTGGTGCCAGGACAAGGCCCTCTGGTAAGGTGAGGATGCTAAAGTGTGCCCCTGCCAAGCTGAGACAGGTTGAGCCTGCACATCCACACGTGCAGTTACTAGCACAGTATGGCACAGTAGTGCCGTCCACTGGCAGAGGAGCACCGATGATTACATGGGCAGAGACGTACTCTCCCAGTATAATCTGCATGGCTGGGTTGTAGTTATGGGAAATGCGGAGGCAGTGAAGGATCCTTCCCCAGCAGGGCACCCAAGGTGAGTTCCTCTTATGTCTCTGCCTTGGCCCCATCCCTGATTCTGGAGCCAGACAGCTCTGCAGTTTCCAAATCTTAAACAGACACTGAAATTATTCATAGGTAAACAATTAAGCTAGAGATGACAATTTTAAAAAAAGGAAATGCTAGTCTATGTAGTATATATAGATTTTTAGATGGCTCCAATTAAGCTTCAAATATTCAAAGTAGTGTACACAAAAATTACAGCAATGTACAACAAGCAATGACTGATCTGAAAAGGGTATTATATTTAAAATGAATCGATTGTTTAAACTTCTAAATTTATGAATTTTAGTTATTAAAGTAGAACATTAGCCTAAAAAAATTTGCAAACAGGCAGGATTTTTAATGCAGAAGAGACATGCCATGTCTCTTCATTCCATTACCTGCCTGTATGCATGCACATGCTGAGATGACAGCAGTGCTGAGATTATTGAACTTCTGCACATGCACAGGAGTGACAACATCTCAGCCAATGCAAACAGCCGGGGATCGATACCCAGAAGCCTCCAGGCTGAAGATGACAGGAATCCGGCGGGGAGCTCCGGAGATCACAGCGCTGGAGAACAGGTGATGATAGTTCCGCTTTAAATCTGTTGTTTGAATGTGTTTTACAATGACTAATATTCAGACATTATAATTGGTGCATGCAATATCTTTGTAAGTATAGCAGTTAAGAGGAACAGCAGTAGTGCTACCACAGTAACTAATCAACGACACTGTGTATAGGAATAACAACGCTGATTTATGCCTAATTATATATTTCTAGTCTA
Organism: Rana muscosa; assembly: GCA_029206835.1. NCBI lineage: Eukaryota > Metazoa > Chordata > Amphibia > Anura > Ranidae > Rana > Rana muscosa. The sequence continues at coordinate 165,864,405 of CM055120.1, forward strand.
CAGAGAAGCATTAATTACAGGTGAAAATTAGAACGATTTAAGATACTGTTAGAGATCTTACCGGGTTGCATAATAACTGGATTACATCGTTGGTAAATCCCAAACTATCCTAAAATAGAAAAGAGATAGAAAGGAGATAGATATATTTTATCTTATATTATTAAATAAATAATGAGTTGATAAGCTTCAAACCTTTCAAGACTATTGCTGCTCAATATATGGAGAACTAGATCCTAAATACCTCTCTCCAAAACAGCTTGGAACACTTAAAGTACAACTAAAGGCATTTTTTTAAATTTTTGTTTTGGACAGATTGGAGAGGGATTAGAACACCTATTAGGTTTTTATTGCAATCTGTGCCCCCGTTAAAGAGATTCACCCTCTCTATTTGTCCTGTTTACCATTATCATCGAATAAGAAAGTAAACAAAGTCCCAAATTTTGGGTTGTTCCATGAAAAGTAATAGAGGGGAATATTTCCAATGGGGAACGCCAAGGAGTTCCCTTAAATTTGTGGGGATTATCTTTCACTTCCTGTTTTGGCTATGGTACAGGAAGTGAAGGTAAATGTCCCCAATGGGACGCAGATGGCAGAAAAATAAACTAACATAGGTTATAACCTTCCCTTACTCTATCCAAAATGAGAAAAAAAGTTTGCCTATAGTTCTACTTTAAAGAAAGTTTAAGTTGAAAGAACTATTGCAGACAGAAAATCTTGCTATACAAAGCTATGCATTACTTTATACACATTTGTTCAGTTTTCAGGTAAATAATGTGTCACAGTGTAAAATGAATAAACTGTTTTTTCACTTTCGGTAAAAGGCAGACCAGTAAATGACCATGGAGAGATATCTAAATATACTTCTATTTAAAATTGGACTGCACACTAAGGCTGGGTTCACACTATACGACACGACTTTCATCCTACTTTGCTCTGCGACATCTGTCCTACATTGGTCCGACATTGGTCCGACATTGGTCCGACATTGGTCCGACATTCATGAACAGGATACTACTTTGATCCGACATTGTGCTAGTCTGACTTGTCCTTTGACCAATCAAAACAATCCCAGGGTGAGATAAATTCCTTTTACGGCTGCTGTAATCACAATGTCGGATGCCAAAGTCGTATGGTTAGGACAAGGATCCGACTTTGATCCGACTTCAATGATAGTCAATGGGCTGAAGTAGGATCAAAGTCGGACAGAAGTAGTACAGGGAGAATTTTTAATGTCGGACCGACATGTGTCGGACCAGTTAAGACGGCTCCCATAGGGAAACATTGATTTTCACACGTCATGCGACATGAGCTCCTAATGTCGGAGCGTTTGTCGCCCCAGTGTGAACCAGCACTAAAACACAGTGAGATTGATTTACTAAAACTGGAGAGTACAAAATCTGGTGCAGCTCTACATAAAAACCAATCAGCCTCCAGGTTTTTTGTCAAAAGCTTAATTGAACAAGCTGAAGTTTGAAGCTGATTGGTTACCATGCACAGCTGCACCAGATTTCCCACTCTACAGTTTTAGTAAATCAACCCCAAAGTCTGCTTATGCCCTGGTTCACACTGGTGCGATTTGACATGCGATTTGACATGTCAAATCGCATGTCAAATCGGTGAAATTTGCCGCAAGTTGCGGCCAATGGCACCGTCCTAATCGGTGCGACGCCGCATCTGCGGCGCTGCACCGATTACAAAAAGTAGTTTCTGTACTACTTTTTGCGATTTCAGCCGCAATTTACATTGACATCTGTTTCAGAAGTCTTTGAAATCGTGGCTGAAATCGGGACTGCCAGCGGGAGTGAAATCGTGCGAGTTCAGCTGAACTCGCAGGCTTCACTCCCGCAGCCCCAGTGTGAACGTGGGCTAAGTGGCAGCCCTTGTGACTTGATAACCAAAGGCTGGAGTGAAGTAAAAGTGTAAATAAATAAATACTCACCTTACTCTATGGGTTTTGCCTGATGCTTACTACCTGTGGCTGATGTCAGTCACAAGAAAAAGCTTTTAGCACTTTTCAGAAGTGCATTCTTGCAGAATTTGGGATACTTGCTTTTTCCAGGATTCTACAAAAACTTCCAGATATGTCACCCTCGCCTAGGTGAGCCCACCAGAAGCTGGAGAGTTAGGCATATATTGTATTTTAATGTTAAAGGCATTATGCACACTTGTCTTAAAAAAAATGCCACTTTTACAGGCGTTTGGCTTTTTTCAGCCTGTAAAAGCACCTCTATGTTAGCCTATGTGTCCATGCACACAAAGGCATTTGTAGGTGTATTAGAAGAGGAGCATATAGAGGTTGAAAAAAACCCCATCAAAAGCACGTTTGGGAGAGGAGCCGAAGAGCAGAAGAAAATGCTTGATGTGCCTAAACGCATTTAAAAGAGCCTAAACACTTGATGCATTTAGGAGCGCTTGAGGGATAACGCATTTGAATGGCCAGAATAGAATAATATTTTGGCCAGTGGAGTCCATTAACCCTCAAAAGCTTGATGCTCCTAAATCCACATGTAATTCAACTTTAGGCACGTTTTATAAGCAGCTTTTCTCCTGCCAGTAGAAATAGCATTCACAAGGACTAAATAAACACCCTCTGTGCATGAGGCCCTACTTTCAATGTCTTTTATTTTTTTATTTACAGCTTTTTTTTGCTAATTTTGTAACTAGGCAGTGAGGTTGTCACATAAGCAGATCTTGAGTTGTGGTGCACTTTAATTAGGGGTGCGGAATTTAATCGCTGCATCGCGATTCGGGCGTCCCCGATGCGGCACCGATGCAAGCCTAATAATCGATTACCCCGATGTCTAGCCCCGCCCCTCCTCCCGGGAGAGCTGTTACCTTATTTTTTGTTTTGTTTTTCTATGACGCGCTCATGTGACTGCCAGGCCCGCCTCTCTCCTCTCTGCTTTCACGTCTCACGTCTCTCCTGGCGTCAGAGACGTGAAAGCAGAGAGGAGAGAGGGCAGTCACATGAGCGCGGCATGTACACACTGTTCCCCCGCCGGATTCTGTTCCCTCTGTCTCTCGGCTACTATCGGAACTCCGCCCCCCCAGCCCTGTACATTGCAGCTCCCTCCTACTCACGAATGCAAATTCTTCTAATACCGCCCCGCCTCTCCAGCACCGCTCACGCCTACTGTTTTTTCACGAATGCTAATGAGCAGAGGGCTGGAGAGGCGGGGCGGTATTAGGAGCATTTGCATTCGTGAGGAACAGTAGGAGGGAGCGGCAATGTACAGGGCTGGGGGGGGCGGAGTTCCGATAGGAGCCGAGAGACAGGGGGGAACAGAATCCGGCAGGGGGAACCATTCTCGGCACAACAGGTATTATTTTTTTCCTTAAAGTAAAACAGATGTAGCGGCCTCATCCCTCTCCCTTGCTTTATCAGTTATATGGCTGTTGTCTAGGGGTACCTGGGAGAGAGAGATGATACACACCACGGCCCATGTCCTCCCGTAACTAAGAGGTGAAGGCCAGAAGATTGGGCTTTTGTGTAGGTGTCCTAGAGTCAGGACCAGTCCCTCGTCCCTGACTCCTTTGCTTAGTAACCCAAGTTCCACACAGTGAATAAGTACAACTCAGTTTTATTCTTCTCGCCAAGCAATAAAACAATCTTTCTCCTTTGGAAACATGGGGGACAGATCGAGGCACAATCCTTTCCCTTCTTGCTGCTGCCCACTGTGGTGTCACCAGTGGTGAATAGTCACTGCCACTGACTAGGTGATATAGAACGGGAATTACCTTCGCTCACTTTGCCCTTGTCAGAGGAAGAAATCCGTCCAAGGGAGAAATGGAGGCCTCTCCGTCACCAGCGATGCTGCGCCGGACTCTCCGGAGAAGTTACTGCGCACCAGTCCTCACGAACTCAGACACGGGCACCCAAGGAGTTAGGGTCCCCTCGGATTCCTCCACCCTCGCAGAACTCAGTTGAAGGTACTGAGCTCCAGACATCCGCCATAGTACCTCACCCCAGGCTAAAGGTGCCTGAGATGGACTCCATCCCCGCTCCAGCTAGGCCAAGGGCACCTAGGCCTGGAACACCGGAACGCCAGCACCTAAGCTGAAGGTGCCTGGATGCGGCCGTGTCCTCCGACTCTCTCCCTAAGGTCAGGGCGTCCCCCCCTTTTATGACCTCTCCCTTTGCGTCACAGCGGGTTCCCCGCCCCGCTGTACCAGCTCCAGGGGAGGACAAAATGGCACGGTTTGCAGTGTGAGTTCAGCTTCGGCAACAGCGCCACCCAGGGACCCCAAGGAACCTCACACCACCAAAATCCTCACATAATTCAAATACCCGCTACACAGATATCATACTTGCCTGCTGTTCTCATGTAGCATGTCCGCAGTCTGACCATCTCCTGTAGCATGTCCGCAGTCTGACCATCTCCTGTAGCATGTCCGCAGTCACCGACCATCTCCTGTAGCATGTCCGCAGTCACCGACCATCTCCTTTAGCATGTCCGCAGTCTCTCTGACCATCTCCTGTAGCATGTCCACAGTCACTGACCATCTCCTGTAGCATGTCCGCAGTCACTGACCATCTCTTTTAGCATGTCCACAGTCTCTCTGACCATCTCCTGTAGCATGTCCGCAGTCACCGACCATCTCCTGTAGCATGTCCGCAGTCTGACCATCTCCTGTAGCATGTCCGCAGTCACTGACCATCTCCTGTAGCATGTCCGCAGTCACTGACCATCTCCTGTAGCTTGTCCGCAGTCACCGACCATCTCTTGTAGCATGTCCGCAGTCACGGACCATCTCCTGTAGCATGTCCGCAGTCACCGACCATCTCCTGTAGCATGTCCGCAGTCACCGACCATCTCCTTTAGCATGTCCGCAGTCTCTCTGACCATCTCCTGTAGCATGTCCGCAGTCATTGACCATCTCCTATAGCATGTCCGCAGTCACTGACCATCTCCTTTAGCATGTCCGCAGTCTCTCTGACCATCTCCTGTAGCATGTCCGCAGTCACCGACCATCTTCTGTAGCATGTCCGCAGTCACAGACAATCTCCTGTAGCATGTCCGCAGTCACTGACCATCTCCTGTAGCATGTCCGCAGTCACTGACCATCTCCTGTAGCATGTCCGCAGTTACCGACCATCTCCTGTAGCATGTCCGCAGTCTCTCTGACCATCTCCTGTAGCATGTCCGCAGTCTCTCTGACCATCTCCTGTAGCATGTCTGCAGTCGCTGATCATCTGTAGCATTTCCGCAGTCTCTGATCATCTCCTGTACTAGGTCTGCAGCCTCTGACCATCTCCTGTACTATGTACAAGTTGTTGTCTGCTTTGTTTAGACTTTGCTACATGCAGGGAGTGTTGTCTTTTTTTTTAAAAGAACAGATATAATAGAAAAAAATGGAGTTCTCCTGACTGCTTAAATTTTTTTGGTGAAAACCATGCGCACTTGCGCTGTAATCGTGATGCATCGTGATGCATCGCGGAATCGAATCGAATCGTTGACCTGATAATCGTAATCGAATCGTGAGGCCAGTGAAGATGCGCACCTCTAACTTTAATGCACTGCATAGTATACACCCCAGCTCATTCTTGGCATGCTGTCATTAGCAGTGTTATTGACCACTCATCCAGCTAAAATGTAATTCTATGTGTTCCGCTGCACTTGTTTGCATTACCTTCACAGTCATAATACCAACTGAGTCACAGCTGAGGTTCTCAGAAGAATGAGACTGGCTGCAGAAATGATTTTTAAAATTAGTGCATCAGAGACCTCATTTGTCCTAAAGAAAAAAGAGGTTATACTTACAATATTGCACAGAAAGGTCCCTTACCTCCTCTTCTGGCAGTCTCCCATTTGGCACTGTCCACTCCTTCCTCCTTCAGGTGCCACCTCTTAGCGAGCTGGGAGCTAAGGAGGCACCCATGCATTGGTGCTCCCAATCTGTGCTGTGTGCATCCATAAAGACACACAGTGCCGGTAAGCCACCCCCCTGTCCCTCTTCACAGGAGTTCGATTGACAGCAGCAGGAGCCTAAGGCTCCCACTGCCCTCAGTATCTCCTGTGAGACAAGGAAGTAAGGGGAGTGGTGATGCAGCTGAGACAGTATAACAAAGGTGACAGGTATCAGGTAAGTGTTTAGGAAAGAGGGTGTGTAGAACAAGTAGTTGGAATGTTCTAAGGTAAAAAAAAACTTTTTAACCTTAGAACCACTTTAAGTGTCATACTACCAAATAATCAACATTTTCATAGGAATTTCCTAGCATACTTAGTGCCATCTAGTGGCCAAATGCAGTATTTTCAATTTTAAATCAATGAAAAACATTTGGCCAGCACAGGAAATAGCCTAATACCATTTATTTTTTGCCCCATTCACACAAAACTTTTACTGGGCGAATTGCTTTGCAATCTTTCAACCAAACTCTGTATTACTGCATTTGTTATTTTACGAAACCAGTACACAGGAAAAACAGTCATAATCATTTTTTTTTTATATATATATTAATACTTTACGGGCCATATAGCTGGGGTGGAAGGGTGTGTCCTTTGCAATGTAATTCATGATAAAAGAAGTACCTCTTCACATTTAGGGAAATTGGGAGGTATGCTCTACTGTCTACTTCCTTCATACCAACATTTTTTGCATTGGCTTACTGCACAGTTGGTGGTTTAGTCTATACAGTAGGCTCTTACTGTACATTGTACATGGAGCAGCGCAAGTCTGTAGTGAACACTGCACTGGCATAGTCAGTACTAAGAGAGGTAAACAGTGAAAGAGGCCATCATGCTGAAATAAGTAAGCAGCATGGTGGGAAGTTTTTATGTTGGTTTAGGTTGGGATAGGCAATGTGGACTAATGTGTTTTTTGCAAAAGTGAACCTGTCCTTTAAGTAGGGAACACATACCTAAACTATTTTGCTTTTAAACGTTCTCTATTTTTTTCCATTCCAGGCTATCCAAAATACTTAAACTGCTAAGCCTCACAAGTCATATTTACCATTTGCCACTGTTAACAGTCCTTCAGGTTGAGGAATAGTTATGATCATGTGACATTATGCATTTTTAGCAGACCAGCCAAAGTTTTAATGTTTGACAGCACCATATTTTTGCCAGTATTTCATACCAATGACCTTGAAGTAGACCTGTAAGTGTTTCATCAAACTCTAGAATTATATTTGCATAATGCATGCTTGAGAAAAAGACATTTTGAACACACTGATTAAAACCCACTGCTTGCTCACTCCTTCTGTTTAACATAATGGGGTTAATTTAATAAAGGCAAATATTATTACTATTATAGACTATTCATATAACAAGGGAATTTTTCCTTAACTTAATGAATGTGCTAAAAATTCACTTTGCAAAGAATTCCCAAATACATGCAAGAAAAATAAAGAGAACAGTATTTCAGTTTGCGCATGATTAGATGATGGAAGTCATCAGAGCTTTGCCTTATTCACTAAGCTAAGAGAAAATCCCTCTGCAAAGTTAACAGTCTACTTTCTTTTCAGTGTGCAAACTGGGACAGGCAGCCTGCACACATTATTCCTTTTATTCACAAGGTCCTAAGGTCCTGTCATTATTTTGAAGCCAAAAAATAGTTTGGACCTTGTATAAGTCAGAGTGACGATTCTAATGTGAGCATGTTGAAAAGCAGGAAAGACTTAGGTTAGTGTATATCCTGTATGACTATCATGCAGGCTGACCTTTTCAGAGTGCTTTTGTTGTTCTTGTTTTCCGTATCAAAATTATAAACAGGAAAGTACGGTTAGCTTATACTAAATCCACTCTTTTAATATCAGAAAACTTACGAAAGCTTGGAGAAGAGCATTTGCAATATCTACTGCAGAATCAGCAGCGACATCCACCAAATCTTTCTAGAATGAGAAATAAATCATATATTATATGCATTGTCATAGTTTTTACAAACTGTACTAATTCATTCTAATTCATTCTGTTTGGATTCATGGTCTATTCACACCAGGTGTAGGACTGTGTTAGGTGGCTATATAAATGCATTGTCTCTTACCTGGCCAGTTCACACACTGGGTGGTGTGGGCTAAAAAAAGTATGGCAGACCCTATTTTTTCCAGCACAACACCATGCAAGGCAATCCACTGCCTTGCCCTGCATAGCAGCCAATAGAACTTAATAAAATTTCACAGTGTTACATTTCAATAAGGTTCATTAAAATAAAATGAAGACAGTTTTCAGTGAACAGCGTTTATGTGTGTCACGATTGGCACATTAGTATTGCAGTCACCCCACTGCAGTTGCTGCGCTGTAATGCATAGACCCTCAAACATACTAAGAATAGAACATTTTCTATCAGTGAAATCATAAAGCAGTGCCAGTTTAGTGCTCATTTATTTAAAGCTTATGTAGGTCTCAATAGCTGTAAACCTCCTTAATACAAATTGCAAATTTTTGTTGTAGCTCAAAATGGGAAGAAATCACATTTTGCACCTTATCAGTCCTCGTATGTAGTGGCTACATTCGTTTCAGGTTGTCTTTTCTTTCATTTTCACCTAGCCTTACTCACTCAACTGTACAACTGTATACATGAAGAGAGCCATGGTTGTCACTCTAGACTGCTCATCTCATTTAGACTACTAACCTTCACTCCTCATATCAGTTACATACAGTAGGGAAGCGTTCTTTTGTAGGTCACAGAAAAGTAGCTGGGAAAACTGATTAGACTTTTTGGTATATCAGTTCAGAGCACAGGAAGGTAAAGTGATTGTGCAGGCCACTAACCTCCTCTTTTCGGGTCCCCCCACTGGCGCTCCTGGCACCTCCCCTCTGTACAGTGCCCGCATGAAAAGTGGCTTCCCATGGGGGCACTCGTGCATGCTCGCACCAGAGTCCCATTGCTGCGTCCGTTGACACAGACAGCGAGACTCAGCACCGCCCCCCACTCCCTCGTCACTGGCTTTGATTGACAGCACTGGGAGCCAATGGCTGACCATGTCCCAGCAAAGCCAGCGAGACCCGGAAGTGAGGGGAGAGAAGAGCTGGATCGAATGAGGTCTCAGGTAAGTAAAAGGGGGACGGGGTGAGAGGGGGATGCTGACACCTAAACATTTTTACCTTAATGCAAGGAATGCATTAAAGTAAAAAAATATTTAGGTTTCACAACCACTTTAAAGGCAACTGAAATTCTGGCAGGATAAACAGTTATTTTTCTGTACTTGCCGAAAATGTGCTTTGCATTAAACAAAAAAAATAAAAATAAAATAATGCAGCCACTATATCTAATCTGCAACATATAAAAAAATTTATTTTTGGGTTCAAATGCCTTTTCAGATATTTGGTAGCACTAAGGCTCAGTTCACACTGCGGCAACCTGAAAACCACACAACCTTCAGTGTGCGTTTGTCAGGTGACTTCAGTGCAACTTTAAAGCGACTTGAAGCAACCTTGAAGCAACTTCAGGGAATGCCTGGGTAATCTTCCTGTAATGTCGGTTCCAAATCACATCAATTAAAATAAGGATTCGACTTGGAGGCGACTTCCATTAAAGTCTATGGGCACAAATCAGATAGAAATCTCCTTGAAGTAGTACAGGAACCTTTTCTAAAGTCGGAGCGACTTCAGCAGTGCTTATTATGACAGCTCTCATTGACTAAAATGGGATTTCATATGTCACGTGACATGGGGTCTCACAAGTCGGATCCCAAGTCGCGGCAATGTGAAAAGAGCCTTAGTGGGATTCAAATATGGGCATTCATCATGAGAAGTGGTAATATTTTTTGATAAATTGGTATGTATAATGTGATAAATATTTTCAATTTTCGGTTTATTTTTTAACACCATTGTATAGATACTATTGCAAGTCTTCATTTTGATATTTCAGAAAGGCATCCGATCATCATTAACCTCCCTGGCGGTATGATTCTGGCAGATTTTAGGTGCTGAAAGCGGTACCATTATTCTGCATGGAAATTTGGCGTTTTATATTGCAGGCCTGTAATTCTTAGGAATAACTCAATTAAACCTGTCCAAACCAGAGTCTAGTAGACATCCCGGGTATGATAAAGTTCAAAAAACAAAATCATAAATTAGTGTAGCGGGTATGTACTTTCCCGGGTGTAATTTTGAATTTGGCAGAGACATCAGTGATGTGTAATTCCCTGCAGCCCAGTGGTTGGCGCTGTCGCCCTGGGCTGGGGTTGAATCATTGCTGTGTGCTGTGCCTCCTTTTTGTCCTCCCTCGGCAGCAGTATGGTGGGGCGGGGAACCCACCGTGCTTGCTGGGAGAGGGTATAAAGGGGGCCGGCCATCTTTGTCACGGGATTGACGTCCGAGGCACCTTCAGCTTGCGGACGGTGGGTCGTGTCGCTCCTCTGGGTGGCTTAGGCCTAGAGGACAGCAGAGGTCGCGTTCCATCCCAGGCACCTTTAGCCTGGGGTGAGGTACTTGGATGGAGGTCCGGAGCTCAGTGCCTAACACTGGGTTCCGCGAGGGAAGGAGATCCTAGGGTACCCAGGGATTGGGTAGCCGAATCCGGTAGGTGCAATGGACCGGGGGGAGCTCCTCATTTGAAGACCCGGTGCAGCATATTGCCGGTGACAAGTGAGTCTCTCGTCGGAGACGGCCTGGAAGGAAATCTACCCTCGTGCGGAGACCAGGACACACTTCTAGGAAGGGAAGTGGCAGCTTACATTGTGTCTGGGCCTGTTCGCATCCACACCTCCTTTTCTGTTCTGTTCTATCAAGGGAGTTCAACTGTTTGTGTTCAGACAAGGAGAATAAAGGAGTGTTGAACTTTAATGGTGTGGAGCTCATTTTCTGACAGACATGGTTCGTGGTGGCTCTTGGAGGGAGGATCCAGGTGCACAGCACTGACCCGAAGGTAATACAGAACTGTTGCTTATACCGCACTAACATCTGTGGTGGAAGCTAGGCGTAGTGTCCCCGCTCCCTCCCCTCTAAGATACCCCTAGACCAGAGAAAGACGAGACAAAGAGGGGAGTGTGAGGAGCAGCCGCTACATTATATAATAATAAATAACTATAAAATAATTATAACAAATAATAATGTAATAATAATAAAAGTGTTTTTCAGTGTTTGATGAGGAATTTCCCCACAAATCGCTATATTCTACGAGTGATTCTAATTTATTATCGCTGTTTTCTAGCTGGTCTAAAACCACTTTTGACATAAAGGGACACTTTTTGGTTGCTATGGACAATCTCCAAATTCCAGGCAGAAAGAACAGTTTTTATTATATAAAAGTGCATGCAGGACACTGGGCAGACCACTAGGGACAAAGGGTGTGTGTAATTTTTTTATACAGTACTGTAATCTGTAAGATTACAGTATACTGTATGTGTACTGTGTTTTAACTTTTTGAATTTGGCGCCGATCTCCGCCCCCGTGCGTCGTAACGTCGCAGGGAACGGAGCTTGGCGGCACTCAGCACTGTGTGAATCAAGCGAGGAGACAGCTCGATCACACAGCGGGGAGGCATCGCAGGATCCAGGGGACAAGGTAAGTAACTATGCCTGGATCACTGCAATGCAATCCTGAGTCTGTCTCGGGGTTACCGCTTTTGGTGCTGAAACTTCACCCCGAGCCAGACTCTGGAATACCGCTAGGCAGGTTAAAGGGGTTGTAAACCTTTGTGTTTTTCCACCTTAATGTATCCTATGCATTAAGGTGAAAAAACACCTTGCAGTCACCGCCCCCCCCGAGCCCCCGTTTTACTTACCTGAGCCCCGAATTTCTGAGGACGTGATCCCACGTTGTTCTCCCCATGCCTGATCGGCTCTTCATTGAATAGATTGATAGCAGCGCAGCCATTGGCTCCCGCTGCTGTCAATCAAATCCAATGACGTGGCCACCGGGGGGCGGGGCCGAGTCATACAATCGCCGGCTATGGACACCGATTGTATGACACTGGAGCGCGCCCACAAGGTAACCCCCTCGGGAGAGAGCTTCCCAGTGGGGGTTAGTTCTTGCGGGGAGGAGCCGTGAGAGCTGCCGTGGGACCCCAGAAGAGGACGAATTGCACAGTGAAGGTAAGTATGATATGTTTGTTATTAAAAAAAGAAAAAAAAGAATCGAAGCTGTAGTGTCACTTTAAGGAAGAGATTAATTAATAAATCTAGAATCATGTTGGAGGGATAATGCCCAAGCAAACTATCTGCTGAATATCAAAACCTCCAAGAGATATGTAACATTGCCAAAGTATCAACTGCATATTGATGTGTACAATGGATCTTGGCCCAAATATGGCCATGTGTGTTTTTAACAAGGCTATGTCTTTTTAGAATATTGTAATAAAATTTGTTTTTGTTTTTTATATAAATGGTTGTGCTTTTTTCTTTTTTGGTTACGTTCAAAATCCCATTAGAGGGTATTTTTTCCCATTTCTAGTGGGATTCAATTACTACAGTACAGTAGTAGATAGTGTTCACTTTGTAGAGTAGCTTTAGCTTAGTTAATAAAGTAGAGGGGTTCTATTCAAAGTACTTTTACTCTATTCACTAAGCTGAACATTCTTTACTCCTTTAGTAAATCAATAAAATGGTTTTGTAGTCCAGCAGCGGAACATACAGGTAAAGCTGACAACACTGCTAGGGACATCAGAACAACTGAGGCAAAGTTGTCAGCTCAAACAAGAAGTTAGGAACTCCCTGGATTTCTGACAGACCAAGAGGTATTTTCTTATATTGCACCATTTGCATAGGGTAAACATGTATTTATTGCAGAGATGTACTAAATATGTTTGTTTTTTTGCCCAGATTTACACTTTCACTAGGCATATGTTTATCTCCAGACTATATTAAACAATAGCCACACACTCTTTTCTGTCCTTCTCCCTTCTCATTTCTCTCCACGCACATTCTTGTTGGCACTCAGTCCCCTCTATTCACTATGACAGTGTCTCTTTTGTTGGAGCATTTTTTATTGTTTGCAACACAGCTTCACTATCACATATCAATGATAGCGCTCACAATGTTGGAGTTTTTCCACGTCTCCAGCACAGCTTCACTATCATACACCCCAGGCGGTGCCTTTCCTTTCCTTTTCCTTCCCTTCCCTTCTTTCTTTCCTTTTCCTTGCCCTTTCCTTCCCTTCCTTTCTTCCCTTTTCCCCCCTTTCTCTTAATCCCCTCATGATGGTGTTTCTATGTTGGAGCATCCTCATTGCCCTCAACAAGCTCACCGTCACACATTTACCCTTTTTTCATGTTTCATCCCTCTCACTTTTCAATGATAGCGTTCTCAAAGTTGGAGCACTTTATTGCTTTCAACATAGCTACACCATCAGATATTTCAGCTATGCTTTTCTGTTCATTATTATCCCTGCTCATCCACATCCATTTTTCATCTTTTCACTGCTGAACGTAGGGCTCATCACCCCTCAGCAATTTAACACACCATTTCTTTGCACTTCACTTTCATTTTCAGATGGTCCAGGAGTCTCTCTGCATGTGCCCCCTGACCCTGGTGAAGATCACATACTCAGCTTACACAAGGATGACTTCCTCCTTGCTGCGCCACCTGTCATGCCGCCTCGACTCCCGTGCCCGACTGTGTCCCCGGCCGCCTACATGCCCCCTGCCGCGCCCGTGCAATCACCCGACCTGTGAGTATGGGCTGTAGATTCAAGTGCATATTTCTCTCCCCCCTCTATATAAGCCTAACCTATCAATTGATACTATGTTCTTGTATTGTAGAAATCCATTAAAAATCATCTCCTGATGAGCGGCATGATAGCCGCGAAACGCGTAGAGCTTCAGATGCCAAATAATATTTATCATGCAGTTTTACCTCATGTTTTTATTGTTTTACTCAATTTACTCATGAACAAATGCCAATGAACTAACTAATCGTGTTGGATGATGGAATATGTACCATGATGTCCTATGTATTTTATTGTATAATATTTAATACATTTTACATTATTTGATTTACTAGCTCTGTTTGGCTCTCAATCTGCATGCTTCATATAAAGTCCCGACCCTTTTCTGTCTTCGTACTGATAGGGATGGAGACCTAGTGACTTCATTGTCTCAGGCCTCATTTAAAGTCCCAAAACTTTTTCTTTTTTTTTTCCATTGATATTAAACAATAGGTGCAATCAATTTTTGCGCTAATTACTCACTGAGACGCTAAAACGGGTGCGGTTTGAAGTCTGTTGTATAGGAGCAGTGCTTTGCATTGTTACAATGCAAGGCACTGTCTACCTTTTTTTTTTTTTTTTTTTTTTTTTTACATTATTAAAATGTCACAAAATGAGAATGAATTTATTTATATGCACCACAGCTGAGCTATGGTGCAGTGACCAACAGTGACATTACTTGAGGTGCTATGCGTTTGGAAAAAATTCAGCATTGTGGTATAAACAGGGCACACAGAACACAATCTACGTACAAAGATCAAAACAGCTCAAATGAAGAGGTATAAACAAGTCCTAACCGCCTAAACTACACCATTGTCTATACTTCCATCATTTTAGCTTATTTTGGCCAAACTGGAGGAGCAACAGAGGCCTTGCTGATCAACATGAAGAAGTCTTTACATAAGGTCATTTAACTTTACATGTAACTACTGCCACATCAACACGCATATATTATTCAGAAATCTCACCCAGAACACCAACAATATTGTTAAATTCTAAGTGAGCATCCATGACAGTGCTATACACATACTTTTAAAGTGTATGGAAACTCTAGCATTCAACTTCTTTTAATTGGTCTGTTAAATGTACAATTGAAGTATTTAGTTATATCTGTTTGATATACTGTATACAATACAATAACAATAGATCTCCCAGCATCCAACATTAATAAACCCTCCAGCAGCAAGCAACCAAAGACCCCTCCCTCAGCAGTAAATCCCTCCCAGCAACATAAGACCTACCAGTAATAATAGATCCACCACCAGCAATGATAGACCCCCAGCAACAATAGATCTTTGAGTAGCCAGCAACAACAGACCTCCCTGAACACTCCGCCATCCCTTACCACTACATACATTCAGTGTTGGAGGTGCTGGAACTGCGTTCCCCGCGTTCCCGCTGAAAAAAACGTTGCTCCTATGTTATGGAGATAAAGCGATGTAGAAGTGCTCTGTAGTCTTATCCTAGGGTGACAACACTGCTCCTCCGTAGATGCACTACGTTGGGTGAGTGCTGTGAGCCTAAAGGCCCGTACACACGGTCGGACTTTTGCCCAACAAACTTAGTTTTAAGCAAGTTGGACCAACAATCCGACCGTGTGTATGCTCCATCGGACAAACTTTTTTGAGTTTGGTTTTGTTTTCATCGGACAAAAGTTGGGTCTGCGAACGGACAAACTTTTGCCCAACAAAAGTCCTATGGAGCAAAGTCCTACCGTGTGTACAGAAAACCATAGGACTTTAGTCCGATGGACAAAACAACCAATGTTAAAATCAGCCAACAATAGCAGAAGTTGACCAAAGGGTGGCAGTAAAGATCAGAAAAGAGCAGAAAAAACAAGTGATGTTGTAAGAAGTTTTAAGAAAGTTTGCAGAAAAGTCCTGTGGTGTGTATGCTATGGGTGTGCCCGGCCAACTCCGTTCGGACAAAAATCCAAGGAAAAGTCAGATGGAAGTCCGACCGTGTGTACAGGGCTTAAGACAGGAAGTGTGTTACTGGCAAGACACCAGGTGAAAATAAAGAGGAAAAAAGCCTGAATAAAAAGCATACACCCATAATACAAGAAAACCCTTATTTTATTTTATTTTTTTAAATAACAAACATATCATACTTACCTCCACTGTGCAGTTCGTTTTGCACAGAGTGGCCCCGATCCCGGTCTTCTGGGGTCCCCCAACAGCGCTCGCGGCTCCTCCCCGCACCGAAAACCCCCCTAGGAGAAGCATTCTCCCTGGGGGTTACCGTGCGGGCGCGCTCCCGAGTCCAGCATTTGCGTGCATGGACACAGAATGCCAACTCGGCCCCCGCCCCCCGGCGCCCGCGTCATTGGATTTGATTGACAACATTGGGAGCCAATGGCTGCGCTGCTATCAATCTATCCAATCAAGAGCCGAGACCCTGGCCAGAGAGGGTGTGCACTTCTCTGGTGTGGGAACGAATGGGCTCAGGTGAGTAAAACGGGGGGGCCGGTCAGTGACAGAAGTTTTTTCACCTTTATGCATAGGATGCATAGGATGCATTAAGATGAAAAAAAAACACAAGGGTTTACAACCCATTTAATCACTGTGTATGGAAACCACCTCTTATCTCTGATGAAAATTTTCAATGCAAAGCACTAGTGTATAAACTTACATCTTTAAGCCCGAGGATTTCGATGATATCACAGCCAGCCTGTTGGGTGATAAGAAATCAGATCACATTACTGCGGTTTAAACAAAAAGCTCCTTCTGATTATATACATAACAGGACGTGATAGGGACAGTGAGCTGCATCATTCACATAAAGTGTCACCTGCAGAGGAAATGTAATATAGCCGTTTGATCAGATGTAATGCTGTGAGGGGCATTATATGTAGTATAACATATGAGTCTAATAAATGGTGACACACCAGTTTCCCTGTTATTTACAAAGATTCTTTGGACAAGATTAGGACCAGCCAATAAAAATTCTGATTTAGTTGAAGCACCAATTTAATGGAAGATAATTTTATAGTACCGTAAATAAAAGTAAGCATGCTGTGACAGCCATAATGGTAAATTAAGCTCTAAATGCTACAATTATTTCTTGGGATGATCAGAATGTATTATTGGACACATTTTTATCCGGAGTATTAGCTAGTCTGGCTGCATATTCTAGGATACAACTAGCCTATACTGAGGGTCAGAGGGAAACTATTAGGTCTCATGCCCACGGACGTTTTTACAGCCGCGTTTTTGAGCGTTTTTTACAGCTTAAAAATGCCTGTCCATGTTAGTCTATAGCTTCATGCCCACCTAGACGTTTTTGAGCTGCAAATAGCATAGGCGTTTTTAAGCTGTAAAAAAAACCCAGGACCAGTGCGTTCCTTGGCGTCGGCGTTAGGCATAAAAAACCGCGAAGCGTTAAAAAACGTGCAAAAACGCCGCAATTGCGTTTTTGAGCTCCGGCGATTATTGTTTTTTTTCCCGAAAAAAATATGATTGAAAAATTTATACAGAAACATGGACAGGCGTTTTTAAGCTGTAAAAAACGCAGCTGTAAAAACGCCCGTGGGCATGAAGCCTTAGGCTCCATGTACACTGGATGCTAAAAAAAGCTATCAAAAATGCCAGTTGCTTTACAGGGAGCCTTTCAACGTGTTTTAGTGTTTTTGCAATAGCGTTTATTAGCGTTTTTCAGTGTTACGTTTTTTAGCTTTTTTCAATGGATTAAAAAACGCCATAAAACGCTGGCGAGCGGCGTTTTTGAGCGTTTATTCGCGTTTTGCATTTTTTAGCGTTTTTTCCCGTCGAAAAACGGTACTTTAAACGTGAATTTCTTGCGTTCAGAAAAAAGCCCATTAACTCCACTGCTCAT
This sequence comes from Rana muscosa, assembly GCA_029206835.1. Taxonomy (NCBI): domain Eukaryota; kingdom Metazoa; phylum Chordata; class Amphibia; order Anura; family Ranidae; genus Rana; species Rana muscosa. The sequence goes on from CM055120.1 coordinate 165,881,825, forward strand.
TAACACTAAAAAACGACCATGTGTGCTAACATAGAGTGCAGTTATTGGGCTTTTAAAAAAAATGCCAAAACGCCAATAAACTGCAGCTTATCAGCTTCAGTGTACATGGAGCCTAATGGTTATGGGTCAAATATATGTTATTTCTTTCTTTTTTAAAGTGTACGTATAGATACAACTTTTGTTGTAATACCATCAAATAATATAAAAATTAGGCATTAGGGTCAATGAAATGTATAAAATATGCACTGTAGTTAAACAAAACGCAGGCTTGTCTTACCACCAGATCTTTATACTTGTCTGCGAATGTTCTAATTTTTTCAACCTTTTCCTCTGGTGACTGTGGAAGTAAAATGCAATCAGTTAAACATGCAGGGGAGGAATTTTGCTTAGGATGCAATCTTATTAGAAAATGTATATAATATAGCCTATAGCATCACAACACTGTAGTCCTTGTTCATTTCTATTTTGTCTGATCTAATATATTAAGGCAAATATGTACTGGGAGAAATATGTGGACTATCATTGTTAAATCTTCCAAAAATGCCATGCTGATCTATTGAATTGAGTTCTGAATTCACTTTGATTTTACTTGCTGCATACTTGTTCTGGGTCATCAACTTGATGCAATAAAACAAGAGGTAAAAAAGCAAGTAGTATATTTAGCATAGGTCAGCAATGACAGCCCCATATTTTCTTCAGTAGAAGCTTACTGTAATGAAGGCCAAAACAAATTTTCTTTCGAAAATCAGAAATTTTGTGCATTTTGTGATCCAATGGGGCCTCCATTGATTTTGAAATTCGGCCTACCAGGCCTCCAATTTCACCTTATGTTGCTTCAAAAAAAAAAATTTGTGGCTGGGAACTTCTTTTGTTTCCAGGTCACATCTCACGCTCATTTCTTTTTCATTCAGATTTTTCACACGATTCTCCCATCATTGATTAGAAATTTGTTTGTTTTTCAAAAAATTTCAATATGCCAATCACTCAAATTCGATGGCCACACGAAAATCGGCCATTGCCGTGGCCCACTAATTGTGCGAAATTCGAAGGCAAAATTCTCAATTGCGATATTTGAACGAAAATGAGTTTGGAATTTGACCTGTGTATGGCCGCCATGAGACTAAACTCCAGCCAAACAGCTGAAAACACAGTTAAAATACATATATGTGAGCTATTTTACCGTCAAAGAATCTGCACTTGTGTGGATTCGCTCCTGAGGCACCTTGTCTGCATCCATTGACACGGACAGTGTGGCTTAGCGCTGCCCATCGCTCCCTCATTACAGAATTTGATTGACAGCATCAGGAGCCAGTGGCTCCCACTGCTATCAATCTGCCCAGTAAGGAGGGAGAAAGGTGAGAGAGCCGCTGCTCTCATGCACAACACAGGATCGAAATCGGGCTCAGGTAAGTAAAGGAGGGGCTGAGGGGGATCATGCAGCCCAGAAGGTTTTTTTTATAGAATGTATTAGGGTAAAAAAATGTAAGGCTTTAGAACCACTTTAAAATTGACTCTCCTTTGCTACATATGGGCCAAATTCACCTGTGCCTATTGTCTGATTATTTATTCAAAATTATTATTTTAAGAAAAGCAGGATTCAAGCAGTGGGTCCAAATAGAAACAAATGTAACCCCTTTCCTTTTATTCTCCCTCCCAAAGCTTGTACCCTGACCCCACCTCTATCCCTTCCCTCCCCACACATTCCTCTACTTCTTGGAACTTGTGATCACTTAAAGTGACACAAAATTTTATCTTAATAAAAAAAAAAGTTCTATTCAAGCATGTATTCTTAACGCAAAAAGTACCATCTATCTTGTTTTCTGCCTCCTCCAAGTCCCTAATATAATTTTTTTTGCTGCCATCTGACTTCCTGCTAGAGCAGTGGTTCTCAACCTTCTAGTGCTGTGACCCCTTGATAAAATTTCCCAAGTTGTGGGGACCCCTAACAGTAAAATGATTTTCGTAGTGTGGGTTGTCAGCAAGGCAAGACAAGTAATTTGTTTCCCTAACCCGCGGACATTTAGTGCTCCCCGAGTCCCTTCCACTCGTACAGTATTGAAACCCCTTATGGTACATTTTAGGATGTACCACTCTTTCTCTTTGTTTTCCTTTCTTTCCCTTTTATCCCTCTCTATCCTAATTTCTTTTTTTTTTCTCCCCATCCCTCTTTCTAGCCTTCCTTCTTGTTCTTTCTCTTATTCTCTCTCTCCCTTTTTCTTTGTTCCCCCCTCCTCTTTTCCTCTCCCTTCCATGTATTCTCTATTTGTATTCCTTCTCTTACTCCTTGGTAGCAGTGGGGGTGGGGGGGGGGGAGTTGGGATGAGTGGCAGTGCTGGCGGGGAGTTCTGATCAGCCAACTTTGGTGCTCTTGATCAAGGTCATCTGCTGATCTGAGAACTGTAGTGGGGACATTTAATGACAACTATAATCACATTTTACTCATGTTAATCACTGTGTCTCGGACTTTATGGTGTTTTGTAGCAGTGACACCTATCCCGAAATCAGGAGATAGGGTCTCCTTCAGCCTCTCCCACTTCACATTCCTCACCAGTCATCTGACCTCTAGTCTCTGCGCCCCCAGCCATGGCATGAACTGAATGGGAGGCTACGAAGAGGCTGAGTGGGCGGCTGTGGGCTCCAGGAATAGCCCAGCTGGGCGGCCACAGGCTCCAGAGACAGCCCTGCTGGGCGGCCACAAAAAGGCTGGTGGTGCGGGATTCAGGAACAGCCCAGGATTCGGTGACCCCTGGCAAATCATCATTTGACCCCCGAGGGGGTCCCGACCCCCAGGTTGAGAACCATTGTGTTAGAGGGTAGTTCCGTACATTCTCCATGGTACCACTGTATGTAGGATCATAGCCAACCTTTCCCAAGATGGACTAGGGACTGTGGTCTATGGGATTTGTAGGATGCATAGAGCAGTGTACATGGCTGCAACTAACATGCCCTGCTCATTCTAAATAAACAGAAGTGAGGAGTGGAAGCACATGGAGGACATTACAGGGTGGAGGAAAACACAGTAAGAAACAATTTCATGCAAAATAGATTACAGGTCCCTTAAGCAGGGAATGTGCAGCCATGGGTTATTTGTAGAAAATAAGAATATAGTTTAGAGTCACTTTAAGCTCTTACTGAGTGAAACATGTCAGAGGAGTAGCGGGATTTCTTTAATATTACTGATCCAGAGTGCGCCTTCTTTTCTTTTCCATTTTAGTGCATTCTATTATATGACTTTATAAAAGAAAAAGCATTTTATGTCTAATAATTACCGCTACTTTGCCAGTTACTGTGCATAGTACGTCTACCAAGTCTGTAAGGAAATTTGGAGCCTCCTGTTCAGGAAAAAATAAAAAAAAGCATTAATAAGTGATTTATTTTGCAATACAAAGTATCTGTCAACATTTTACAGCAGAGATCCACATATTTGTTTAGTTTGGGGGGGGGGGGGGGGTCGTTGAACATAAAGGGAATTGTCCTGGAGAAGGATGGAGGCTGACAATGATAACCTCTCCTTCTGAGGTCCGAGTTCCCTGACTGTCATGGCCATCTAGTGGCTTCACTACTTTATAAATCCCTGACTCAGAGCTAGGGTTGCCACCTGTCCGGAATTCACACGGACAGTTTGGGTTTTGAATCATGCGTCCAGATTTCAGACTGCCTGAAACCCAGACACATTATTCAGAGAGGACATTGTTTTCACAGCAGGGTTGCTGGTTGCAGTTGTCTAAGCTGAGAGTGTCTGTTATACTCTCTTTCACACTGCCCAAAGCCAGAACTAACATCCCCCCTCCCCCCACACACACAGACGGGAGAGGAGAGACTGCTCGATCTGCTCCTATTCCTCCCGCTCCTACTCCTCTGTGTCTGCCCACACTCCAATACCCAGCGCTGTGCCTCAGAAAAGGGAAGTGGGGGGACGGAAATTTGATGTCCAGCAGCCTCAGCTACATCTGGATGAGAGATGCTGACTGCCAAGGGGTGAGTGAGCTCACCATCCATCCCTGTCTGTGACTGAAGTTTCCCCCCTTCTCTCTTCTGCCTCTGAGTGAGTACACTAGGGTAAATCAGGGTTCTCGGAGCACTCCTTATATCACAGCCCCCCTTTACACCAGAGGCCACAGTGTTCCCCCTTACATCAGAGTCCTCTCCGTGCACCAGAGTACTCAGTGTTCCCCCTTAGATCAGGGTTCCCAGAGCATCCCTTATGTTAGAGTCCCCAGAGTTCTCCCTTACATCGGAGTCTGCAGAGTCTCCCCTTACACTTAAGGGAACTCTGTGAGTTCAGATGTAAAAGTGGAACTCTGTGGACTCTGATGTAAAGGGGGACTCTTGTGATTAACTTTATATGATTAGAATTGTTATTTAATCGCAAAATATATGTATAGTTTATACTATTGAAAAAATTGCTGTGCTCCGCTAAAGTGTTCGGGTTTGATTTAAAGAAAAGGTGGCAACCCTACTCAGAGCAGTATACAGATAAGGGACCGGGCACAATACTTCCTAAAATTTCTAGAAAAGGGCAGAGAGAAATACTCACCTGTGATCAGCGTCGCTCCCTCACGGGCCGGATGAGTGAGATATTGTAACCCATTCTGATGGAAACAATGCAGAATCTCCCTCACCGTGATGAAGTATTTATTGCCTCTTCATCTGCCCAGTGAGCAATGCCATGGAAACTGGTAAGTGTTTCTCTCTGTCCTTTCCAGCATTCTTGTCACCAAAGAGTTGTCACCCACAACAGGATGGCAAGTGTGACATGTCCTACAAGTTCTGACCTTCCTGTTCTGCGTGCCTGTTCAAGGTTAGCGTCTCAAAGTACTGAAACCATTGTCAGCCAACTAACTAGAATATTCAGAAGGAAGTTATCTATGCAGTTCTGTATTTATCTTACTAAATGGCAGCTGTCCATATATGAAAATATGCAAATATATTTTTTGGGCTAAAGCAGTATTAAACCTATTAAACCCTGTATTTTATTGCAGCTTACCAATTCTTAGATGTGGTGGCTGCATTCGTTTTTATTTTTTAGCCTTTTTTCTTCTTTATTTTCATCTTGTGATTCCAATACATTTCCTATTTTTCAACTTTCTTAAACAGACCAAGCTGTCCAGCAAAAGTGGAAGTAAGAGGGTTGAAACAACCCATTTAACACTGACAGGGGTACTTACAATGGTCAGCTTTTATTTATGTATAAAAAACCTTTAACCCAAAAGGAAAAAAAAAAACTGTTGCTGTAACTGCTTATAAAGTATCGGCTTTAATTTGTTGATCTAAATTTTGCTAATTCATCTAACGCTACCCTTTTCCTAGATTGACAATGCCGATGTCCAAAGGTGCTCTATTGCTCCTCCATCCAGAGTGGAGATACCCAAAGACAGCAAGTGTGTTACTGGCCACATCATCAGGTGAAAAATAGGAAAAAGGAAAACGAACAAAGTCACTATATTTAGGGCTCTCCTGAACGATGGAACTTGACAGCTAGTAACTGACGGTTAAAAACATCCATTGTGCTGCGTTTACTTGCCACGTTTAGCTGCATTTGCGTTTAGAAGTGTTTTTGCATTGCAAATGTTAAGAAATGAATCTCCATTAAAAACGCATATAAACGAAACAAGGCTAAATGCGACTTACCGCGTTTACACACGTTTACAAGCTGTTACAGGCATTTGGCGTTTCAAATGCCTCTGAATATGCAGGGCACGATTTTTTCAGGCAGAATAGCAGCGCTATTTTTAGCATTAAACCCAGTGGTGTATTTCGTTTTTGTGCTGCTCTAGGCCTGACTAAACTTGTGCAACCCCTAATTTAAATATGATCCACCCCTTCCTGTCAAGGTCACACCCCTTCCTGTTTTAGACCTGCCATGAAATTTAACAGTGGGGACACTAGTTCTGGGGGCCTTGGGGGGGGGGATGGATTCCCTTAATCTGCAGAGATTTTTTCTCACTTCCTATTTGACTATGGGGCATGAAATGAACGGATGGCAAAAAATGGAAAAAAATTGGAAAAAAAATGGAAAAAAAAGTGTTGCCTATAGTTCTACTTTAAGCACAAATTTCTGCTAAATTTATGGAGGACTAAGAGGATATAACATGCCAGTGGTGCAGCAGAAAACATATAGCACAGTGATGAAGGTATGTGGTCCATGCAGTGAGCAAAGGAAGGATTGGGGGCAGGAACAAATAAATCCATCGGTTTATTTTTCTCATCAGCAATCAACAGAAATAAAATTAAGATTGCAGGAGAGTCCTACTACCTACCTGACAGGTATAGGTGACCATGTCAGTATCCCTTGTGTCTGCACCATCCCTATCATACCGGCAGCAGTGTGGCCGCTTTATGGCGGTTGCCAGACCGATTTGTCTTGCGGCCCAGTCCACCCTTATAAGACTGGTGCTGCACTAAAAGTGGTAACGCAAGCCGGCGGGGACTCTTTTCATGCTGCCCCCCTGCAAAGTACTGCCCTAGGCTAGGGCCTTGTTGGCCTAGGCCAAGATACAGCATTGGCTAAACCGCATGAAAAACGTGTCAGTTTGAAAGGGGCCTAACTATGGAAGTTTAGGAAAAGATAGGTACTGGACACCTGCTAAATAGCTGCCACTATCAGCAATAAATGACGATGTTGTCAGATACTCTATGAGCTCTGAGCAGGAAGCCTCCAATGTACTTCTTGTTCAGAGTTGTAAGAGAGCAGATAGAAATGTCTGTCATAGTGCTGGAAGGGGAAGTGTAATGGTGGCCATATATTGATCAGTTTACAGTTGATCATTTTATTGTGTGAACAATACAATCAGAAGATAGAAAAGATTGTACATTGTACATTTAACAATCTATCTACCTTTTTTTTGTGCAGACCATGTGTCTGTTCCATTATTCATATGTTTAATCATATTCCCTGATCTGTGAATGAAGGGCAAAAGGGGGAAACAGTTTCTAATCCCCCCTTCCCTCATGGGATTGCGGCAGCAGGGTTTTAAGTTTCCCCTTGTCAGGAAAAATGCGGGAAGGCTGCTGATAGGTTGCCTGACCTCTGGGAAGGTCAGGTGACCTCTGTATCTGGGCAGTTTAGGGTGAACTGAGAGAAAAAGGTAAATAAAAAAGGGGTTCCGGGCCCTCAGAGGACCAGTAACCTCAGTATGCATTCAAGCTGTGGTGTTCCCTCCTTCCCTCCCTACCAACTTATTATGTGACAGTGTCACCTTATGTAATATCTGGGTCTCTTAAACGTTTTGGTTTTCTTCTCATCGAAAAATTCTTGAAAGTAGGTTGCATGAAAGTTTTCGGGTAATTTCCCCTTTCTTTAATGGACCTGTCTACATGTATCGCTCCCGTTCCTGAATTTATGCCTTTTTAACCATCTTAAATGTGAGTGTTTTATTGTTATCCTTTTTTACATTAAAAACATTTCCATACGGTATCCCACTATGTGAGCTTGTTTTTTACTTTCATACGTATAAAATATGGATACCAAGCCTTCTGTATACACTTATGAATACGAGATCAACATACTGGATGTCCTGTTTGATTGAAGTGGAATAACAGAGCCCCTCAGACTCCAGATTATCCACATTGGGTTTGTTAACCCCCAAAGCTTTTCTCGACTTGTTTGGCGTATGCCTTTCCTAGTCTAAGATTTCCGGTAAGCCTCCTTCAACTCACTCTTGGTAGCGGTTTTTCACAGCATTCCATATTTGAGCTGCAAGTTTTTATCACAAATGAACACTTCTTTTCTTTTTGGATTGATCTTCACTTTACTTTCAAGTTGATGAACGTTTTCTTCCTTGGATTTATTTATAAATATTTTAAGTTGTCATAACTAATATTTATCACTATAATATCACTGCAATGATTTTGGTTTATGTATAATCACATGATTCATTCATTATTGGTTTAGCTTGGGTTTTACACTGGTTTTGTTGTGATTTAGCACATACTTAATCACGTTCCCAGGCACATTTATGTATGGTTTAACAGTGTACATAGACTAACAAAATTAGCGCTACACTTATACCCACAGGGTCTGTGTCATTGACACCAGAATAATGGGGCAGAAAAAGCATATGCTGGAGGACTGAACCAAATATATGTGCATATAATGTTTAAAATAAATATATACAAGACAATAAGACAAAAAAAGCTTACGTCAGCAAGCTTCCGAAGACAGTCAAGTCTTGCTGATACTGATTCTGATTCTTCAGCTTTTGTTTCTACAATGAAAAGACAAATACATATTAGAGAACAATCATCATCCATTGTAGTAATACTTTCACCGTAGCTCTTGTTTTCACATATTGTTAAAGTCTATATATAAAATCTTACCAATTACTGAACCCTTTGTAATAAAATGCAATGTGTTTTTTACACCGCTGGTTTGATTTTTAGAAGTCCATTTACCTAACGAGGGGACCGGAGGACCTCAGATTTGAGGAAAGACTGCAAACATCAAAGCGGTTGTAAAATCAAAAACATTTTTTTTCTAATAAAAAAGAGGTTTACACTTACCTGCTCTGTGTAATGGTATTGCACAGAGTGGTCTCTTACCACCTTTTCTGGGGTCCCCCACTGGCTCTTTCTGTCCCTATTCTGTGTGTGCATCCATAGCATGCTCCCAAGCTGGGCTGTTTGCATCCATAGACATGCACAGTGTGGCTTCATCCCGCCCCAGCTCCCTCCTTACAGAATTTGACTGACAGCAGCAGGAGCCAATGGTTCCTGCTGGTTCCTGATCCTCCTGTGAGAAGAGAAAGAGGGGCGACAAGAGCTGCAGCCGCTCACATCACTCCATCGATGTAGGACTCAAGGAAGTGTTTAGGAAGGAAGGAGGAGCACCTAGTAGAAATTTTTGTTTTGTTTTGTTTTTTTACCATAATGCATTCCTTTGACCTTAGAACTGCTTTAAACGTATTCTCCATGGAGAAGAGATACTTAAGGGGAGATATAATCACAATATACAAATATATGAAAGGTGATTTCAGCTTAGGGAGAAAACGCTTTTGCCTTAGGTTTCTTGAGAAGACACGCGACCTGTCAATGAAGTTGGACCAGAAATAATGTATCTTTACCCTCCCTGGTGGTAATCCCAAGTGTGGCTCGGGGGGAATTTCCATTACCAAAAGCGGTAACCCCGAGCCATACTCAGGATTGCATCGCAGTATCCTGGCAAAGTTACTTACCTTGTCCCCTGGATCCTCCTGCGATGTCCTCCCACTGTGTTCTCCACCTGATTCATCACTGTGCCGGGCTCCGTTCCCTGCGAGCATCTCGATGCATGGGGGCGGAGCCTGGCGGAAAATTCAAAAAAGTGAAAAATACATAACACATACAATACACTGTAATCTGTAGATTACATTACTGTATCAAATCATTTCACCTCCCTTTTGTCCCTAATGCTTTGTCCAGTGCCCTGCCTGCACTTTTAAATTTTATATACTGTTCTTTCTGCCTGGAAACTTGAGAATGTCCATGGCATCCAAAAAGTGTCCCTTTACATCAAAAGCGGTTGTAGACCAGCTAGAAAACAGCGATAGTGAATTAGAATCACTTGCAGAATTGAGCGATAGAGATTTGTGGGGCAATTTGTCATCAGACACAGAAAGTGACGACAGCGACAATTCTGCGACTGAGAAAATGTCAGTGTTTTTGATTTGATTACATTAGTGAAAAAATTGTATTATTAATTGTATTATTATATTATTATTTTTTATAATTATTCATAGCTATTTATTATATTATAATTTATGATTTTGTGTTTCAAAACGTTATCATACCCGGGATGTCTGTAATTCTTATTCCTAAGAATTACAGGCCTAAAATATAAAACCCCAAATTTCCATGCAAAACAATGTACCGCTTTGAGCTTCAAAAATCTGACATAATCATACCGCCAGGGAGGTTAAACTGTGTAGGGGATTCTTTACTATGCAAGTCGTAAGGATGTGGAGGTCCCTTCCAAAGTTGGTGGTGTCAGCGGGGAGTGTTGATAATTTAAAAAAATGTTTTAGATGTGTTAATTAGCGAACACAATATACAGGGATAACTATGTGATAGCATTTTGTGTTAGGAAAAGGAAATTTACATTTATAAATGATAGGTTAACCCTTTATTATACCCTGTCATGGGTACAGATGAATGGGGATGGCCTTTTGTATAGGCGTAACACTTGCTAAACCATGCTAATGCAAATGTGAAAATCTGTGCTACTAAACTGGGATTGATTTAATGTAGGTGTAGAGGATGTTAATGTTTCAAAACTTATGTTAGTAAATCAGGTGAACCTGTGTTCATTTTCAAAATGCAATCATGCTATAAGGTAAAAAAAAAGCTTTTGGCTGGCACCTGATTGATTGGTTGAGTGAAGTGAACACTGATTCTTCCTATTTACTTAACCTGGTGAACATACACCAAGTAAACAGCCTCTATCCTTTATTAAAGCAACTCCATCGTTTGCATTCAAAATACAGCCTGCAGAGACAGGGGACATGACTGCTTGGCTGTGAGACGTAAGGAATCTTGATACATAAAGTACTTAGCAGCAGCTTTCTTAATTTGTTTGGCTGTTGTTGTCCACAGGTTTCAGTAGGTAGCAAGGTATAGAAAGAAAAATGTAATGCTAATAAACGAATAAATGTGGTGTAATTGTAAAAGCTGTACTGAATGTTGCCTCCTGCTACCCTGCTGTTCTAGCCTCAACCCAGGAGTGTCTTGTGGAAATAGAAGCCATGTTTATAGTGCCTCAGTATACATGAGTAACGCATCACTAAAAAAATTAGCACCAAGAAGTAGATCTATCCTTTTTATTTCACTTAACTGACAAATAAAAGCGAATGACTTACCCCAAAAGCTGTGACCAGCCAGCAGAAAGAAGGTGAAGATGAAGGTCTTCATTGTTCAGGTTTTTTGGTCAACCTCAAGGTACTGTACCTAGGTGCAGCTCCTCTTTTTATACTATGGAAGATGCTGACATCATCAAAAATATGGAACAAAATCAAGGACTTTAAAGGTCTTCACATGACAGTCATTTTTAATCCTAAAGGGTAAATGATTAAAATAAATATTGGATGTAGTTAAGAAAACAGTATGCGATTGCCAATTTTTTCCTCATCATAAACTGAGAATAATGCGCCAAAGTACCATCTTGCAATTTTGGCACCAGGTCCTGCTTTTGTAACATGTCCAATTATGATCAACGCTTGTTGAACTTGTGATAGGGACATTGTTTCTTGTATTATCAAATTTTAGTTAGCGTAATGGACACATGCTTGGTGGATATGACAGAAAAGTCAAAATAGCATTGAAGTAGCATAAAATAGCATAGAAAGACATTTAAAACTGGAACAGATGTTACAAATTTTAGCATTTTATTTATTTGCACAAATTTAAAGCATAACAAAAGGCAAAACTTTTTTTTTTAGTTTTGGAAAGAACGGAACTGGATTAGAACACCTGTCAGGTTTTTGGTACTACCTCTGGCCCTGTTAGGGAGATTCACCCTCTCTATTTCTCCTGTTTACCATTATCATTGAAAGTGAAAGTAAAGAAAATCCCAAATTTTGGGTTGTGCCAACAGTAATAGAGGGTAAATCTTCCAATAAGGAGAGTAGTTCTGGTGACCTGGGCCCAAAGACATTCCCTCAATTTGCAGGGATTTCGCCTCACTTGCTGTTTTGGCTATGGAACAGGAAGTGAGGGGAAATCTCCCCAATGGGACGTAGATGGCAAAAAAAAATGACAGGGGTTATAACCCACAATGAACCATTTTGAGGAAAGTCTGTTATGGATGTCATAGGACAACCCCCCCCCCCCCCCCAGAAAAAAACAGACCTGAAAGGGTCTGGTATGAATTTTAAGAGAGAACTCCACACAAAAAAAAAACAAGAACAGAAACCTATACCAGACCCTTATCCAAGTATGCAGCGTGACAGGTCAGGAAAGGGGGGAGATGAACATGCACCCCTGTCCTGAACCATACTAAGTCACATGCCTCCTGGCAAAGCAGCTTATCCCCCCATTGATGATGACAAGAACCTCTTTCATACAACCTTAGTCTAGTGGTTGTCTGCAGTCAGGGGCCCTATCAGAAATTGGAAGCTCCTTTAACAATAAGGAGGGCCCCAGATACCTACGCCTGCATGTAAAAGAATAAGGGATACATAGTTCCCCTACTAGTTCACAAACAAAGTGAAAAGTAAATAAACACACATAGTTTTTGACAAGTTCTTTGATAAAATAAAATCAAGTCCCACAATGTAATTCCACCATTAATATCATGTCTTCCAGTGATGCAATCACAATGAACAATGTCTGGGGGCCTGCTGAAGGAAAAAGCTAGCCGACCGAGTCGGGGGTTAGAGGGCTATTTTCTTCCAATGAGCACCATTCCTCATTGTTGATGTGGATTGGCATTGCTGGACAACCTGATTTATGCTGGATTTACATCATCATTTTTTGGCATGGTACCTCTCCTGGCATGGTACCCCCCCCCCCCATGCTAAGGACATATGGCCTGGTATGGTTGAGGAGGGAGGGGGGACAAGTGTTTATGCTATGGACATGAATATGGCAGCACCCATTTCTTTTTTTGTTTTTAGGGGGTGGGTAGTTTGCATAATATGTGCAGTTAGCAAAATAGTTACCTATATGTGTTGTGATTTAAATGAAAAAAAATTACAATATGTTTGAAATTTTAGAAGAAAATTTCTCGAGTCGTTTCCATAATTGGGCTGCTTTTTCACAGTCCCAAAAAATGTGAGAGAAGGAGCCGATTGAGGTGCAATCTCTAAAGCAGGTATTGGGAACTGTGGAAATATAACCCTTACCCTTCCCAACTGTCTCTTGTTCGCCTCGATTTTGGGTTTGAACACATTTCAATTAAGAATAGTCCATACAATTTGTGTATCCATCCACTGGCTAGTAGCTTATCATTGGAAGTCCCCATCGTTACCAATTTCCCAATTGAAAAATAGAATAAACGACATTTACCTTACGGAAAAAAAAAATCATACCTTGCATAATACCATGCACCTACTGGATCAAAAATGGAACCTATGGTTCACATATTCAGACTACCTTTTAGACCCAAACTAGAATCCCCTTTTCACAACCAATTCTTTTATACACAAAAATAACCCCACATTTCAAAATACTACTAAATCATTTATTTTCTATTTGTAATAAATGTTGTCATAAAGAAATAAAGGAGGTTATTCTGTCATAAATCATTATAATTATTGATTGAATACTGCAATTCTCTGATGTTATGACATAAGGTTTGTACCATTATTTTGTACACAATAAAAAAAGTTTGTAAACAAAAAAAAACATTACACTATGGGTAAGATAAAAACACTTAACTTTAAGAGAGCAAATTTTCCAAGGATGAGGGCTGCTCTCTAGAACTTAGACTGGGAGGGAATATTGGCCTTAATGGACACAGGATGGAAATGGGAATTCTTCAAAGTGACTGTATGTAAACTCAGTGCAAAGTATATTCCCATGGGCAATAAGTTTAAAAGGCTAAAAATAAAATGTGGCTCACGCCCAAAGTTGAAATGGTTCTAAATATAAAAAAAATAGCTTTTATAAAACACAAAAATTAAAGAACGCCATCATCGTTTAAATGTTACAAAGAATATAACAGAATATATAAAAAGGAAATCAAGGACGCAAAAATTCAAAATGAATGACAGATTGCAAAAGATAGTAGGACAAACCCCCAAAAATTCTTCAAATATTCTTTAAATATATTAACAGTAAAAAGGTCAGGTCTGAGCATGTAGGCCCTTTACAAAATAATCTAGAGTGGGTGACTGGGGACAAAAAGAAGGCAAATTTATTAAATACTTTCTTCAGCTCTGTGTATACAAAGGAGTATGGGGGAGCTCATGTCCATAATGGGGTGGTAGTGACACAGCCCCAAATGATCCACAATGGCTCAAAGGTGATATGGTCCAGAAATATTTAGACAGAATACAGGCTGGATAAAGCACCTTTACCTGATGGCATCCACCCACAGATCCTAAAAGAATTGAGCTCTATCATTTGAAAGTCATTGTTTCTAATATTTAGAGACTTGTTAATGACAGGAATAGTACCACTGGATTGGCGCAGGACGAACATGGTGCCTATATTTAAAAAGGGAACAAAGTCTTTACCAAGTAACTATAGACCTGTTAGTTTAACTTTTATAGTTGGGAAGATACTGGAGCGTTTAATAAAAGACCACATAGGCGAGTTCTTGCTGGAAAAAGCAACAGACAGCATGGATTCATGAAAAACAGAAGTTGTCAGACAAACCTGATTTATTTTTATGAGGAGGTAAGTAAAACCTTGGACAGTGTGGTGGCTGTAGAGTAGTATACCTGGATTGTGAAAAAGCGTTTGACACAGTTCCCCACACACGGCTCATGTGTAAGGTAAAGTCTACAGCAGGGGTGCCCAACCGCTGGCCCTCGGGCCACATGCAGAGCCGATGCTTCCTGTATAGCTTTGGCTCCTTCACAGGTGGAGTGATACGAACTGTACTGTGCCTGTTACAGGAAGCTCTGCTCTCTACGGCCCCTGCATGCTTCTGTCACACTAATGCATGGGAACCCGCGATCTAGGACAGTAGCCAGCAGCTGTGCCAGTACCAGTATCAGTACCAGCCACAAGTCACGAGTAACAGTCTTGCAGTACCAGCCTTGCAGTACCAGTCACCAGTATCAGTCACCAGTACCAGTCACCAGTACCAGCCACCAGTACCAGCCACCAGTACCAGCCTTGCAGTACCAGTCACCAGTATCAGCATCAGTACCAGTACCAGCCAGCAGTACCAGTACCAGCCATCAGTACCCGCCAGCACTACCAGTACCAGCCAGCAGTACCCGCCACCAGTACCAGCCAGCAGTCCCCGCCAGCAGTACTAGTAGCCACCAGCAGTACCAGCCAGCAGTACCAGTAACAACCAGCAGTACCAGCCAGTGGTACCTGCTAGCAGTACCAGTACCCGCCAGCAGTACCAGTACCAGCCAGCAGTACCAGTACCAGCCAAAGGTACCTGCCAGATGTACCAGTACCAGCCAGCAGTACCCGCCAGCAGTACCAGTACCAACCAGCAGTACCAGTACCAACCAGCAGTACAAGTACCAACCAGCAGTACCAGTACCAACCAGCAGTACCAGTACCCACTAGCAGTACCAGCCAACAGTACCAGTACCAACCAGCAGTACCAGCCAGCAGTACCTGCCAGCAGTACCAGCAGGCAGTACCCAACAGCAGTACCTGTCAGCAGTACCTACCAGCAGTACCAGTACCAGCCAGCAGTACTTGCCAGCAGTACCAGTACCCGCCAGCAGTACCAGTACCAACCAGCAGTACCAGCCAGCAGTACCTGCCAGCAGTACCAGCAGGCAGTACCCAACAGCAGTACCTGTCAGCAGTACCTACCAGCAGTACCAGTACCAGCCAGCAGTACTTGCCAGCAGTACCAGTACCCGCCAGCAGTACCAGTACCCACCAGCAGTACCAGTCAGCAGTACCAGTACCCTGCCAGCAGTACCAACCAGCAGTACCAGCCAGCGGTAGCTGTCAGCACTACCAGCAGGCAGTACCCAACAGCAGTGTCAGCCAGCAGTACCAGTACCAGCCCTGGAGGACAGCCAGCAGCAGTCACCAGCCATAACCGCCTCGGAGACAGCAGCAACCAGCTGCAGGAATCCTGAGAAAGAGGTGAAGATTGAGGTCAGTTGAGGTGCAGGTAAACTGCTGTGCATCAGTGCGAAAGCAGCCTGTAAGGAAAGGTTCCATCCGCTGGTAGTATCTATCATCTGGCGTGCAGTACTGAGGTCCACCAGCAGGTGTTTCCTGGCAGTTCTGATCTGTCAGGGGAACTTCTCTCTGCTGGTGTTATATCTTCCTTGGGCCACAGTACTGGCGTCCACCAGCGGATGGATCCTGACAGTGTGGTGCAGATGTTACTTCCTGCAATCAGGGGTCACCTGAGACTGTTAGCAGGTATAAATACCCGGCAAGTGCACACACACACTGCCCTGGTATCGTCCTCGTGCCCTGACCTGCAGCCTGTCTACTTGAACCCTGATTCCTGTAACCTGAACCTGTTGTGTCTGTCCTTATCCCTGGATCCCTGGATCCTTGCTCTGCAGCCTGATTGCCCCCTGCTTGTCCCTGTCTGTCCACTCCTGGCCCCCCATCTGCTGATCTCCCGTTAATGATTCTGGCCTGGTTTGACTACGATTCTGGTTCTCCCTTACTACTTACGCTGGTTGGTTATTGTCACTGTTTGGATGTTTTGTTGTTCACTTGTACTGGTGGTGTGTTCACGTTTATATTTACTTATCTTAATAAACTATTTACTTCACCTATTTCTGTTTGCAGTTTCCTCTGTTGCAGTCCACACAGTTCTGATCATATCTGATTCCTGACACAGCCTTAGGCCCCTTTCACACGATCAGTCCGATCGGGTCTGCCTGTCTGTTTTTCAGGCGTACCCAATTGGACCCTCCATTCACCTCTATAGAGCGGCAGATGTAAACAGACTCGTGTCCGTTTACACCCGCCTATCTGCAATCTGATCTGCTTAAAAAAACAGAAGGGGATCTGTCCCCTTCTGTCTGGGCGGATCGGAAGGCCCTTAGGGTAGAGCAGCCTGCATCCGTGTCTGCTCTACATATGCTGAGTGGACACAGACCTGCCATCCGCTCGCTACGCTCATTGTGGCCCGCGACCGGTTACCAAGTTGTTAAAGTGGCCCTTGTTCCTCAAAAGATTGGGCACCCCTGGTCTACAGGCTTGGAAAGATCAATTTGTAAATGGATAGAAAACTGGCTAAAATACAGAATTCAGAGAGTAATGGTTAATGATTCTTACTCTGAATGGTCCAAAGTTATTAGTGGTGTACCCCAAAGTTCAGTGCTGGGACCCTTACTTTTTAATATATTTATAAATTATATAGATTAAAGGATTAAAAGTAACATTTCTGTCTTTGCAAATGACACTGAGCTATGAGTGGAATAACGTCCTTACAGGATGTCTCCAATGTACAAGCCAACCATAATGCACTAATGGACAACTAAATGGCAAATGAGGTTTAATGTTAAAAAAAAAAATTATGCACTTGGGGGCTAAGAATATACAGGCATCATACATACTAGGGGGAGTACAACTGGGGGAATCATTGGTGGAGAAGGATCTGGGGGTTATGGTAGATCATAAGCTCAATAATAGCATGTAATGTCAAGCTGCAGTTTCCAAAGCGAGCAAAGTCATGCTTGTATTAAGAGAGGTATGGACTCCAGAGAGAGAGATGTAATTTTGCTCCTGTACAAATCATTAGTAACACCTCATCTGGAATATGCAGTTCAGTTTTGGGCACCAGTTCTCAAAAAAGATATTAGGGTACTGGAGAAAGTGCAGAGGAGGACAACCAAACTGATAAGAGGCATGGAGAATAGGGTGCCCACGTGTCCCGGATTGCCCGGGACTGTCCCGCAATTGACATGTCTGTCCTGGGTCTCAGGCACCTTCATTCTGGGACATTACAATGTCCCGGAATGAAATAGAGGACACAGCCACCCCCTACTAACTAATAACTACATGACTATCGTATAACAGATGTCCTTATTATATACCCCTTATTTACTATCTTACTTATGACTAAGTAAACGAGACCACACCAGGAGTTGGAGAAATATATATATAGGCCGTAGCAGCCTTATTTATTAAAAAACGCTGTATAACTTTTTTTAACAGTAACCATAAACTCTGTCCTAAAGGACCCTCAGTAAATTACTGGTGTCGCTCTCTGCAGGAACCTCTATTAACTTTTGTGTCTATTATTGCACTGCGGTACTTCTCAAAATCCGCTAATAGGCCTCAAGCCGACATGCTGGCTCAGAGACAACCATGACCGCAGTGCACCATCCCAATGCTTCAAGCTAAACCTCCGTTAACTGTAAGCCCACCGTCAGGACCCATACCAACGACAGGTCCTGAACCCTTCTTTCCGAGGTATCATCCTTCCCCTGCAAAGAACAGACACCCGCCACTGCCACGACATCTGCAATGACCCCACTTGTACCTGTAAAACAAAATGTAGAGACAACATCCCCAACACCGTCCAAATTCAGGGGAGGGTGGGCGGGAACTTTCTCTGCGCCGCATGTTATCCGGGGAGGGGGCGGAGTCTTCCTTTATACACTCAATGCCCCCTCCCACCCAAATTAACCCACCAATCTTATCCCCTCTTCCTCAGCCTTACCCCACCAATCCCCTAATCCTTCACATAAGTCCCTGTTTCCCTAGTCATGTTCGCCCTCCACCCATTCATTGCATTCCTTGCTCCAGGCTTTTCTTGACTATCGTATAACAGATGTCCTTATTATATACCCCTTATTTACTATCTTACTTATGACTAAGTAAACGAGACCACACCAGGAGTTGGAGAAATATATATATAGGCCGTAGCAGCCTTATTTATTAAAAAACGCTGTATAACTTTTTTTAACAGTAACCATAAACTCTGTCCTAAAGGACCCTCAGTAAATTACTGGTGTCGCTCTCTGCAGGAACCTCTATTAACTTTTGTGTCTATTATTGCACTGCGGTACTTCTCAAAATCCGCTAATAGGCCTCAAGCCGACATGCTGGCTCAGAGACAACCATGACCGCAGTGCACCATCCCAATGCTTCAAGCTAAACCTCCGTTAACTGTAAGCCCACCGTCAGGACCCATACCAACGACAGGTCCTGAACCCTTCTTTCCGAGGTATCATCCTTCCCCTGCAAAGAACAGACACCCGCCACAGCACCCAAATGTAAAAACCTTTACAATTGGGTGCCCCTCCACACCCTGAGAGCCCTTTGTATACCATCCTGTAACCCTAACGCCCATAGGTCTATACCCACATCACTGAGGTGTACCCCATCATCCCGAAGGTACTGCCATGTCTCCAACTCCAGCTCAAAATGGCGTATCACCAAACCCCCATTCCTAACCATGAACCTGGCCACATCCCGATTAACTTTCCTCCGCGCCCTATTGATGCCTTCTATGGATCTAGCCGTCCGCCATGAAGTACGAGCCACCATGTCGGACCACACTATCACCATTTCCGGGAATGCCATACGAAGACGAAGAATATCAAATTTGATATCCTTCGTCACATCCAGCATAGATCTAACACCTAAGTCATTCCCACCTACGTGCAAAATTAAAACGTCAGGTGGGCGGTCCAGTCGCGCATAACGATGCACTTCTGGAACCGTCCTACTCCATAACATTCCCGGAATTCCCAGCCAGCAAATCCAGGCCTCCTGCCTTGGAAATCCCAATTGCCGACCTTCCGGTCTTGCCTCAGCCCTCTTACCCCCCCTGTACACGTAAGAGTGCCCCAGTATCCAGACCAACGCCGGCGCCACACCTGAAAGAGAGAAAAACATGTATCCACCGTAACCACAGCCAAGCCTGTCAACGTAACCTCATTATTTTTATTTCCTTTTTTTTTTTTTTAAACTCCAATCAGCCCCACTCCTTCTCTCCTCATACCCTTCCTCCTATTCTCCTCACACCCCTACTACTAAGTGAGGGCGAATGTAAGATCGAAATCTCCTTGATTCCCATCTCCCAATGCGCTTGACCGACTCACTATCCAACCCACTTCGAGCCGCTTCCGTAGCCGCCCCAATTCTGAACGAATGTGACGAAAATTCTTTCGCCTCTAAACCCAGGCACCCCAAACATTTTCGGAAAACCGATATGAACTGAAACCTGGACAACGGACACCCATCCGCATGTATCAGAAAGGACCCCACGTTCCCTGGGTGTACCGCCAGAAAGCCCCGAACGGCCCCAACCGGACAAAGCGGTGAGCCCGGCAATGAAAAGATCTGAACTCTCTTGCCCCTCCCTTTTTGATCCGTTTTTGATCTACGTAACCACAAGGACACTCTATCCTCCTGGCAACGCACTTCATTAGCCCCAATCCCCCCCGTGCACTTTCTTAGACGGGCTAACCAGCTCGCCAATCCTGAACGCCCCAAAAAATGCCAAGGAAAATGCCACTCGGAAAAAAGCAGCTTCGTATTCCGAGGTGCAAACCTCCGGTAGCTTAGCCAACACCCCTTTCAGGACCCCAAAGGACACCGGGCGTCTGGTGTCTTTTAACGGCCTAACCCGCCTATAACCTTTGAGCGCTTGTCGAACCCAGAAGTCTTTCGTGAAATCAGGCAAACCCTGCCATTTAAACAAAAATGCCAATCCAGCAACCTTTTTATCCAGCGCGGATACCGACACCCCTGCTTCCATGCTCCTGGAGATAAAGTACAAGACTAGCAACCTCACCTCCGGACCCTCAATATCCACTCCCGTCATTCTACCCAGATCCGCCCATTCCAACCAAACTTTCTGATATGCAGCCCACGTCGTCTCACTCACCGACTTGCTGATCCATCCGGCGACTAATCTAACGCAATCTTCCACAGCCAGTCTGGACAAGGTACCCCTCGTTGCTCCGCGTCCGGTGCCAACTCTCGGAACCTGTCCCACTGAAAGCGAGATAAAGCGTCAGCCACCACATTGTCCACTCCCGGAAGGTGAACCGCATACATGAAGATGTTTAACTGTAGGCATCTCAACACCAGCTGTTGTAGCAGGCGAACCACCGGCGGCGATGCCGCCGATGCTCTGTTAATCACCTGCACCACGCCCATGTTGTCGATGTGGAAACGCACCTTCCGATCCCGGAAAGCCTCGCCCCATAGTTCCACCGCCAGTACTACTGGAAACAGTTCCAGCAGCAACATATTCTTTATGAAGCCTGCCTCCACCCAACTCTGTGGCCACGAACCCGCACTCCATCGGCCTTGGAAAAAAGCCCCAAAACCTGCTGAGCCCGCAGCGTCTGTGAACAAATCCATATCAAAGTTGCTGACCGGGCCCGACATCCATAGTGCCCTACCATTGAAGGACTCCAAGAATGTATGCCAGACCTGCAGATCAGACCTGTGGGAACGTACCAGCCTAACAAAATGTCGCGGCGACTGCACCCCAGCCGTACTAGCCGACAACCGTCGGCAAAACGCTCTCCCCATTGGCAAAATGCGACAGGCGAAATTCAGCTTCCCCAATAAAGATTGCAGCGTTCGCAGCTGTACCTTACGCAAACCCAACATCAGTTTAATTTCTTCTTTCAGAGCAGCAAGCTTATCTTCCGGTAAACGGCATTCCATAGCTTCAGAATCCAGCGTTATCCCCAAAAACGTAATGACCGTTCTTGGCCCCTCCGTCTTGTCCGGCGCCAATGGGACGCCAAAACGATCCGCCATATGCTCCAGCGTTGCTAACAGAATCGCACAATCCCTGGATGAAGCCGGGCCCACGCAGAGGAAGTCATCCAGATAGTGTATGACCGAATTTACCCCTGCCACGTCCCTGACCACCCATTCCAGAAAGGAATAATAATGCACACGATATGGAACAGCCCAACAGGCTATGATTAAACACTAAGAAAGTGTGAAACTAGTCAGCTCTAACCAGAATTTTGTGACTTGCTGTGCTGTATTTGGATTTTTGAAGATTTTACATAATAAAGGCTTTTTATTGGAGTGCTGCTGTCCAGAAGACTTGATCTTTTGTTTTGCATGGAACAGCCCATAGGCAGGCACTGGTCCACATAAAACTCCCCGTTCCAGTGACACCCCAATAATCGAAAACTATCCGGGTAAACCGGAAGAAGCCGAAAGGCCGCCTCCACATCCGATTTTGCCATGAGAGCCCCCTTTCCATAATGCCGGACCCAAACCACTGCTGCATCGAATGATGTGTAACTCACCGTGCAAGCATCCGGCTCAATGGCGTCATTAACCGACCCCCCTTTAGGAAAAGAAAGGTGGTGAATGAGCCGAAATTTATTCGGCTCCTTTTTTGGCACCACACCCAGCGGAGAGACCACCAAATCCTTTAAAGGGGGAACTGTAAAAGGGCCGCTCATGCGGCCCAACGCCACTTCCTTTCGTAGTTTCTCCGAAACTACATCGCAATGTAGCAACGCCGATCGCAAATTGCGCGGCACGGGGGGAACCTCCCTCAACGAGCATGGAATACGAAAACCCTCCGCAAACCCCCTTTCCAACAACCGCGCAGCCTCCCTGTCCGGATACCTACCTAGAAACGGCCGCATCCTTTCCACCATCACCGGCGTCTTCCCTCTTATTCGTAAGTTCTCCGGAACGGTTCTTCCCTTGCTTAAAGCATCTAGACGAGGGGTGGGAACCCCCGCATCCGGAACACTCATGTTTGAAACGGCACGTTCCTCCAAACTTGCATGTACCCGAATTAAACTGCCAACAAACCCCTTTTGCCTTACCGGCCGGTTGTCCAGGGGAAGACGATCCACCGGCCCCCCCCTGAAAAAACTGGTTCGGGGCCCTCGCCGAAGTCATCAATCGCATCCACAAACTAATGTCTTTGTGGTCCCATCTCAACTCCGGCCGCATCGCCATCCTCTGGCGAAACTGCTCATCGTACCTCAACCAAGCCGTGCCCCCGAAGGTTCTGTATGCTTCCCCTATCGCATCCTGGTAGCAAAACAGAGCAGAGCAGAACTCCGGCTTCTTTACCCCTATCACACTTGCCAAAATGCCAAATGCCTGCAGCCAATTTGTAAATGTCCGAGGGATAAGTCGATACCTACGCTTCTCCTCATCTTCCTTCTTGGAGTCATCCGGCTTGACTCTGTCCAAGTTGAACTTCCCCAACGGCAGCAGTGAAAATATCTCCACATACTCACCTTTCCAAATCTTGTCCCGTACCTCCACCTCTAAATGCGCTCCCAACGGTCCCTCAAAACAGATATAGACCTCGCACATCGCCGCGTCAGCCAACCTTACCAGGTCCTGCCTGCCCGTCTCCCCCACTGCCGCAGGCGTATCAACCCCCTCCTTCCTTAGCGGAGGACTGTCCGTCCCCCCCTGCTGTGGCACCACCACCGCTGCCCCTGCCACCCCGCTCCTGCCATCCCCCCCACCGGGGAAACCCATGCCTCTGCCGGGCATGGCGCCCCACCTGTTGAATTTTCAAACCTGCCCACCAATTCCTTGATCCCTGTTAAAAACCCCCTCATACTTGTATCCATCCCTACTACCGACCTCTGACCCCGGTCTGCCAAATCACCATCTCCAGCCGAGCACCCCCACCCAGACGTCCCAGCATCACCCCTACCACTGCAGCCCCCAGCACCCAACACCTGTGACTGACCCAGTGAAGATAAAGGAAAAACAAACTTACCGGGCTGCCTAGGAAGCGACCCACCAGCCGACCGTCCCGCCTCCATCGATGCTGACCTTCCGAGAGGCTCACGTTCCACCTCCGATTCCGACCCTGCACCGTCCGACCGTTGCTCCTCCCCTTCAGCTCCCGATGCAAGCCCTCCAGGAGAAGGATCCCTGGATGCCGAGGGTCCCGCTCCACACCGACTCCTCCTTCGTGTTCTGGACCCGCCCACCGATTTTTTCGTCGCCTTGCCCAGGCCGGGGGGCTCCGTCCAGCCCTGTCGCCTACATCCGCTGCCTCTTCCCTCTGCTTCTCCGCCGCAAGGTCCCCGGCCGCCGCAGTGGAAGGCCCGGCCACCGCCACACTGGATCTCCCCCGCCGAGGCGCCGTCCCCGGTGACATCACTCTGGGGGCGGAGCCCGCTGCTTCTGACTCCCATCGCCGTGCGGGCCTGGTGGCCGCTCCGGAACTCCCGGAACGGCCGCCCGCGGAGCTCCGACTCTGCTGGGGATTCCTTCCGGCGTCCAACCCGGCGACAGCAGCTCGCTTCGCGGGAGGACCCGAAGGGGCCCGCGAATGGGGATCCCCAATGTGTCTGCGAGCTCCGGAGGAGAGGTCAGGAGAGAAGCGCTCCGGCGGTTTTGACTGCCGAGCTCGCGCTGACACTCTCCCCCCATTAACCTCTTCCTCCACCGGACGCCCGAGCAAAGGCCCTAAATGTTCCTGGGCCCACTGTGGGCCTCGCGCTGCTGTTTCTGCCCGCAATTGGGCCAGGACCTGCACTAAGTCTGCCATCTCGAACTTTCTCTGCGCCGCATGTTATCCGGGGAGGGGGCGGAGTCTTCCTTTATACACTCAATGCCCCCTCCCACCCAAATTAACCCACCAATCTTATCCCCTCTTCCTCAGCCTTACCCCACCAATCCCCTAATCCTTCACATAAGTCCCTGTTTCCCTAGTCATGTTCGCCCTCCACCCATTCATTGCATTCCTTGCTCCGGGCTTTTCTTTTCCGGAACTGGTTGCTAGGGCCAGCGCTGCCTGGCATCTTGCAACCAGTGACAATATACTCTCAGACATTGAGACCGGGAGCGAGGCCTGCGCCTAGTGCAGCACTGCTGTCTCCACCCACCTCGACACCTCCTCCTTCTCCGCCACCCAGCGGCAAGCAGCAGGGACTGGTGTGATCTTCAGTCTCCAGATAGTGACGCCACTCCTTTCCTTCTACGCACGTGGCTCATGAAGAGGGAGTGACAGCAGCAATGCATCTGATGGCAGGCTATGGGTGGCAAGCAGCACTGCATCTGGTGGCAAGTGGCACATTCACCTGACAAATAACCCACCGCCAATTTCCCATCAACCCCGAGACTACATTTCCCCCGCCCCTCCTCATCTTTTTTTAGGGAAGGTGAGAGAGGGGGTGTGTCCATGAATGGCAGTTTGGAAATGTGGTCACCCTAATGGAGAAGCTCAGCTATGAGGAAAGATTAGAGGAACTGAATCTATTCCCTCTTGAGAAGAGGAGGTTAAGGGGGGATATGATTGTAAGAGAATGAATAAACAACTGTGACTCCATCTTAGATTCCCCTCCATTTTCTTTTTGTAGAAATTAACTTTTGTATGTATAAGTTTTGCCATAAGCAGCCTAACTACAGTTTGCATAGAACCACATCCTTTTCAGTTATTGTGGTTAGGCCTGATTCCCGTAACAGCTTCCTGTTTTCTGTGAAGACATAGGCTATTTCTGTTTCTTATTTCAGCAGCCTAACTCGTGATAATAAGGAAGTACTGAGTAAGCTTGTATAACACTTAAGACACGTTTTCCTTATATTCAGCCCCTCCTCCCTTCTTTGTTTTACTTGCATATAAGCCACTGTCTTCCTCATTAAACCCAGACACCTTATGAAAACACACTCAAGCCTGTTTCTGGTGTCTCATTTGGTGTCTCACAGATCCGAGGGTCCCAATGGTCTGCCACAGACCTTGAGGTTGGTCTCTGCCACAGACCTGGTGAATAAAGTCACTGCCACTGAATTGGTGAATAGGGCACGGCCCTATGAGGCCACTGCCACTGACCTTGAACGTGAACTTCCTTCTCAAATAGTATTTGGCCCATGTAAAGGAGAAGACATCCCTCCGGAGAGTTACCAGAGGTCCCCACCGTCACCACGACTCTGCGCTGGGTCTTTGGTACAGGTAACCCCCCTGGCCTCCTCATCCTAGATCCGGGTCCTCTCGCAAGGCGGCACCCTGGGAGTCCTCGATCCCCGGCGGAACCCAACCGAAGATGCTGGGCCCCTGGCCTCCAAAATAGTACCTCACCCCAGACTGAAGGTGTCTGGGATGAAACAGGAACCAGGCCTCCGGGCCTATGGCACCTGGAGACGACCCACACGCACATCCCAGGCTGAAGGAGCCTGAGCGCGGACCCCGTATGGAAGATGGCTGCCCCTTTTTATACCCTCTCCTGACAGGCACAGCAGGTTCCCCGCCCCGCCGTACTGCTGCCGAGAGGGGACAAGAAAAGGCACAACCTTGTATTGTGGTTCAACCCGGACCTATGGCGACAGCGTCACCTGTAGGCCCCAGGGAACTATGCACCAATACTATCTCCCATGGCACAGAAATGGTCCATTAACCCTAACAATAGTGTGTCTGAGCCGGACTACCACTCAGACACTCCCCTAAATTGAACACCCCACTACACATTCCCCCCACTAAATAGACACTGGTCCCCAGTGTCTGGAGTAAACCTATGCCTCTCAGGCCTGAGTCAGCATAAGCCCAATCCAGAGACTAACTAAAAAAAAAAGGGACAATTTAAAAACTGTCAGTTTGTGCCGGAACCTAACATGGGGAAAGGAGGTGAAAAACATAGAGGGAAAAAAAGAGAAATCACACATGTGTGCATTAAAACATTAAATGTCACATAAAACTTTTTTTTTTCATGAAATATTTACATTTCCCTCCCGCCTGCATTAATTAAGATCCACCCCATTCTCAGTAATCTTGCTTGGCGTCCGCCTGCAGGGGAAGAAAAAAAAACATACACAACAAAACGACATTTTGTTAGAATGAGGAGATACTCCCCTAGAGGAAAATCTCTTCCTTCCAAAGTAAAACTGCACCACATCATTAGCAAGGTAAAAGTTGCATAACGCCGCCACCTAGTGGTAGTTCCAACGTCGGAACACCCATCCCAAAAGAAACTCCTCTTCTTGTTCTTGGGGTAAAACTTCCTCTTCTTCTTTACTGTGGCCCTGAACTATCTACTCCCCAAAGTCCTTGTATCTTTGTGGTAGGGGCCGAGGGGGGAGGAAAGAACAACAGCTCCCGCTTCTCCAAAGAGTAGAATACCCTTTTAACTAGGGCAAAAGTTCCTGGGCTCCTGAGAGTGCACTCAAAAAAACAAAGCAACACCAGAGTCTTGTCTCTCACAGGTAGTAGTGTGGGTCTGGCAATACCAACGGCTTCCAATGCAAATGTGTCTATATGGTACTCAACGTCATCTTTGTCCTTCCTGCAAATGAGTACCTTTTCAGCTTAAATGTGCCGACCCAACATCCAGGCAGCCTTACAGTCTTTGAATCTCTGGGTGGCTGCAGGTGAACATGAAAAGTATCTTTGGGCCTGGGGTACTTTAATGTGTGTCCATATAAATTCCTCGTACCACCGGTGTCTACAGGACTCCACCTCAAATAAAAGTTCTTTGGGCAGGTACGGGTACTCCCACCCATACTCGCTGGCAACTCTCTGATTGAAAAGTCTCTGCAACCGGGACAATAGTGGCATGGTAGCACGGTCTCCCGTGCCAGGCAAGACGATGGCATCCGGATGCCGAGGTACTTTAACTACCTCAGGACCAGACACGGGGGTCCGCAGCGACACCCGTCTCATCTCGGTAGCTGATGCAGGTGTCTCCAACGGTGAAAGGGCAGACAAGGGGACAGATCCCTCCTCAGGCTGTGAGGCCACCACCTGGGGCGTACTATCCCCAATAGACATAGGTGAGTCCCTAGCACTACGGGACAAGGACAGGGGCTTCTTATCCCAACCCTTCCGTTCAAAAAGTTCATCTATGGCGGCGTCATCTCCCGCATCAGAGATGGACTCCAGGTTGGAGGTGTCACATTCCTCCGCAGGCAGGTAACTCCTGATGGAGGACGAGTCACCGCCTCTGACTAATTCACAGGCATGTGAATCCCCAACACCTGGGACTTTTGACAGAGTCTCTTCCCCGGCTTACCTCGGCTTGTAGCTGAACCAGGACTTTTGCCATCGGATGCATCCGTTCCGGGTAAGTGCTGGGGCGTAGCTCCACCACGGCCGCGGGAAGCTTTCACAAACCTGATCTTCCTCTTGGGCAGCGGGAGAAAGGACTCTGTGGTGACCGAAGTAGCATCCTCCGGTTCCTTATTCACTGACACAATGTCCTCTGTGACTTCCTCCGAAGTCTCGGCAGTGCGCGCAGGGGTGTCTGTGTAAGCTCTGATTCCTCCTTCCAGAGTGGTGGCGCCTGTAAGGCAATTGAGGTGGAAAGCCCGAGGCTTTTCTGTAGGTTGCTCCACCTCAACCAAGAACTCCTTACAGTGCTCGCATCGCCCGAATGGCTTCAGATGAACCACCAGTCCCGAGCAGCCGGGACAAATCACTCCGAGGGCCTCCACATCTTTGCAAACGTAGAGGGAAAATCGTCCCCGGGGCTTGAGCCGAATCCCCGTATCCGTCAAGGGAGCAGCAAAGTAAGTCATCTTCATGGTAGTAGTAGCCGGAACCCATGAGGCAGGAGACGCCATGTTATCCATTCGCTGCTCCATCGCGCACTGTCCCTTTTGCGCCAAAGTCCCCAAGTGCACCTCCACACATGGCCGAACTCCTCCCATCTCCTGCATTGTTTGCGGGCTTTCTCTCTGTCACGCCCACGAACTACGCAGTCAGGGTTCTCCTCGTTGCGCAGTTCTCAACATGGCCGACCTCCACGGAACTTTACTGGGGAATAAAGTTCAACTCTGGGGGGTTTCCACACTTTCCAACCGCAGACACATCCCGGACTCGAGCCCCCGCGTGTATCGCCCTCACCTCTCCCCCTGCTGCCTTTTTATTTAGTTTCGGCTCCTCGCAGGGAGGGGAGAGGCACACCGCACCACAAGCTTGTACCCTCCTGAGTAAGGAGGTTGAGCGGTGTTGATTTTCGGGCCTGCCTGCGGCTGAAGTTGAATCCTCCTAAGGACGATTCTCACCTCTACCTTAGGTAGAGGCAAGTCCTTATGTTTTCCCCAGTAATGTAACTGTCCACACCAACTCAAAGTCCAACTTCTATATTTATTTCACACGGATAATAAATATGCCTCTTTAACAGCAGACAGGTTGGAGCAAGACACAGGACAGCTTAGGTGGGAGAAGGTCCAGGCACAAACTTGAATCAGACTCTTTGACTGTTTAGGTTTCACAACCAGCTTTGACGCACGATCTCTGCCACAGACCGTGAGGTTGGTCTCTGCCACAGACCTGGTGAATAAAGTCACTGCCACTGACTTGGTGAATAGGGCACGGCCCTATGAGGCCACTGCCACTGACCTTGAACGTGAACTTCCTTCTCAAATAGTATTTGGCCCATGTAAAGGAGAAGACATCCCTCCGGAGAGTTACCAGAGGTCCCCACCGTCACCACGACTCTGCGCTGGGTCTTCGGTACAGGTAACCTCCCTGGCCTCCTCGTCCTAGATCCGGGTCCCCTCGCAAGGCGGCACCCTGGGAGTCCTCGATCCCCGGTGGAACCCAACCGAAGATGCTGGACCCCGGGCCTCCAAAATAGTACCTCACCCCAGACTGAAGGTGCCTGAGCGCGGACACTGTATGGAAGATGGCCTCCCCTTTTTATACCCTCTCCCGACAGGC
This sequence comes from Rana muscosa, assembly GCA_029206835.1. Classification (NCBI taxonomy): domain Eukaryota; kingdom Metazoa; phylum Chordata; class Amphibia; order Anura; family Ranidae; genus Rana; species Rana muscosa. The sequence continues at coordinate 165,910,986 of CM055120.1, forward strand.
ACAGCAGGTTCCCTGCCCCGCCGTACTGCTGCCGAGAGGGGACAAGAAAAGGCACAACCTTGTATTGTGATTCAACCCGGACCTATGGCGACAGCGCCACCTGTAGGCCCCAGGGAACTATGCACCAATACTATCTCCCATGGCACAGAAATGGTCCATTAACCCTAACAATAGTGTGTCTGAGCCGGACTACCACTCAGACACTCCCCTAAATTGAACACCCCGCTACACATAGATCACCCAGAGGGGAACGTTTTTCTCTCAACAAAAGTATAGTTACTCTTTAAAGTAATAGTCCAGTACTTTCATAAATAATTTTACATATATTTTATTATATATTTCTTAAGTATATATTATTTAAGCACATATTTTTTATTCTTAAGAACATTTTTTATTATTTTAATCTTAATTTTTAGAAACTAGGTACAGGATCCTACAAAAGTGAGTACACCACTCACATTTTTGTAAATATTTTATTATATCCTTTCATGTGACAACACTGAAGAAATTACACTTTGCTACAATGTAGAGTAGTGAGTGCACAGCTTGTATAACAGTGTAAATTTGCTGTCCCCTGAAAAAAAAATTAAACACACAGCCACTAATGTCTAATACGCTGGCAACAAAAGTGAGTACACCCCTAAGTGAAAATGTCCAAATTGGGCCCAAAGTACCAATATTTTGTGTGGCCACCATTATTTTCCAGCACTGCCTTAACCCTCTTGGCCATGGAGTTCACCAGGGCTTCACAGGTTGCCACTGGAGCCTCTTCCACTCCTCCATGCCGACATCCTGGAGCTGGTGGATGTTAGAGACTTTGCGCTCCTCCGCCTTTCCGTTTGAGGATACCCCACAGCTGCTCAATAGGGTTTAGGTCTGAAGACCTGCTTGGCCAGTCCATCACCTTTATTCTCAGCTTCTTTAGCAAGGCAGTGGTCGTCTTGGAGGTGTGTTTGGGGTCGTTATCATGTAGGAATACTGCCCTGCGGCCCAGTCTCCAAAGGGAAGAGATCATGCTCTGCTTCAGTATGTCACAGTACATGTTGGCATTCATGGTTCCCTCAATGAACTGTAGCTCCCCAGTGCTGGCAGCACTCATGCAGCCCCAGACCATGACACTTCCACCACAATGCTTGACTGTAGGCAAGACTGTAGGCAAGACACACTACCTGGTTGCCGCACACTCGCATCTGAACCAAATCTATTTTGGTCTCATCAGACCACAGGACATGGTTCCAATAATCCATGTCCTTAGTCTGCTTGTCTTCAGCAAACTGTTTGTGGGCTTTCTTGTGCATCATCTTTAGAAGAGGCTTCTTTCTGGGACGACAGCCATTCAGACTAATTTGACGCAGTGTGCAACATATGGTCTAAGCACTGACAGGCTTACCCCCCCACCCCTTCAACCTCTTCAGTAATGCTGGCAGCACTCATACGTCTATTTTCCAAAGACAACCTCTGGATATGACACTAAGCATGTGCACTCAACTTCTTTGGTTGACCATGGCGAGGCCTGTTCTGAGTGGAACCTGTCCTGGTAAACCGCTGTATGGTCTTGGCCACCATGCTGCAGCTCAGTTTAAGGGTCTTGGCAATTTTCTTATAGCCTAGGCCATCTTTATGTAGAGCGACAATTCTTTTTTTCAGATCATCAGAGATCTTTTTCATATCCTTTGGCATGAGGTGCCATGTTGAACTTTCAGTGACCAGTATGAGAGAGTGAGAGCGATAACACCAAATTTACCACACCTGCTCCCCATTCACACCTGAGACCTTATAACACTAACAAGTCACATGACACCGGGGAAGGAAAATGGCTAATTGGACCCAATTTGGAAATTTTTTCCCTTAGGGGTGTTCTCACTTTTGTTGCCAGTGGTTTCGATATTAATTGCTGTGTGTTAAGTTATTTTGAGGGGACAGCAAAGTTTACACTGTTATGCAAGCTGTACACTCACTACTTTACATTGTAGCAAAGTGTAATTTCTTCAGTGTTGTCACATGAAAAGATATAATAAAATATTTACAGAAATGTGAGGGGTGTACCCACTTTTGTGAGATACTGTATATGTCTTTCTTCATATCTGTGTCTAATAGTTATTTATTAAATGTATTTAGGGTTTATAATAAAGTTAAACCAGTGCGCTACTATATAGGCATGTAGTAACAGCGATTAAAGGGTTAAACGGTTTGCCATTATTTAATAGTACCATCTAAGCTAAATTATTATACAAACAGGTGAAACAGTGACTATTTAGTGTGGCTGCTGAAGAGTAAAGAGTGGCAGTTGGCATACAGAACGGTATATATGACGATGAATGGAGTACGATAGCGCGGCTCCCGATGATGTCACCTCAACGAAACGCATTGGGAAGAGATTCGTCATGTCTGGTTACCTCATTTCTGGTCCATGGCATGCATGAGCATCCTGGACACATGTATATGCCTGTTAGCTTGTGGTTTGAGTAAATATCAAGTGATTTCTGCGGATGCGCTATACCATTTTCACGTTTCATTTTTGTTATTTATACTCCTGACACAGGGGTTATAAAGTAGGTATGTTAGCAGCTGCAATAAGGTCACCTAATTTACCATAGCACGGTAGACATGTGCATTCGTTTTCGTCCGAATGCATTTTCGTCCGAATTTCAGCTATTTTCGTTATCGTTTTAACAAACGAAAACAAAAGCACAGAATCCGAAAACCGAAAGATCCGACATAAACAAATGCTTTATTTTCGTTTTCGTTGCTACAACAGTTCGATATAGATAGGAGATTCGACGTGACGCTGACAATAACAATCTGTGTCTATCGAACCTGTGGTCGAATGTGCCTAACCTTAACTCTATTAGTCCAAGATTATTCTACATAGGAGAGAAAAGATTCGACATTATAGAGAGAAAAGATTCCACATAGGAGAGAAAAATTCAACATTAGGGATGAGCTCGGTGTTCGAGTCGAACATACGTTCGACTCGAACATCGGCTGTTCGATCGTTCGCCGAACAACGAACGATTTGGGCCGTTCGCGCCTAATTCGCGGCCCACAATGCACTACGCCATCGCAGTGTCATCCAGGCGCTGTGATTGGCCAAGCATGCACTGTGACCCCGCATGCTTGGCCAATCACAGCGCCGGCAGCGAGGAGAGCAATGATTGGCCACAGGCAGGATGCCTGTGGCCAATTATTGCTGAGGGTGTTTAGTACACGCCCCACACTATAAAAGGCCGCCAGCACGGCGGCCTAGTGTAGTGTGTTCCGGAGCAGGGAAAGAGAAGCATAGGCAGGGACAGTGACATTTTTTTTTCTTGCTTAACCTGGATTCCTTTAGTTTAGGGAAAGAGAAGGATAGGTAGGGAGAGTGTCAGTCTGATTTACTGTGCTAATCCTTGTTTGTAGGGACAGGGAAGGACAGTGAGGGAAATTCTCCTTGTGCTATACTGTGCTAAAGCATTGATCATCAACCATCTTTAAAAAAACATTTTTTATAGGGACAGAAAACTATAGGTAGGGAGAGTGTCAGTGTGTTTTACTGTGCTAATCCTTGTTTGTAGGCACAGGGAAGGACAGTGAGGGAAATTCTCCTTGTGCTATACTGTGCTAAAGCATTGATCATCAACCATCTTTAAAAAAACATTTTTTATAGGGACAGAAAACTATAGGTAGGGAGAGTGTCAGTGTGTTTTACTGTGCTAATCCTTGTTTGTAGGGACAGAGAAGGACAGTGAGGGAAATTCTCCTTGTGCTATACTGTGCTAAAGCATTCATCATCAACCATCTTTAAAAAAACATTTTTTATAGGGACAGAAAACTATAGGTAGGGAGAGTGTCAGTGTGTTTTACTGTGCTAATCCTTGTTTGTAGGGACAGGGAAGGACAGTGAGGGAAATTCTCCTTGTGCTATACTGTGCTAAAGCATTGATCATCAACCATCTTTAAAAAAACATTTTTTATAGGGACAGAAAACTATAGGTAGGGAGAGTGTCAGTGTTTTACTGTGCTAATCCTTGTTTGTAGGCACAGGGAAGGACAGTGAGGGAAATTCTCCTTGTGCTATACTGTGCTAAAGCATTGATCATCAACCATCTTTAAAAAAACATTTTTTATAGGGACAGAAAACTATAGGTAGGGAGAGTGTCAGTGTGTTTTACTGTGCTAATCCTTGTTTGTAGGGACAGGGAAGGACAGTGAGGGAAATTCTCCTTGTGCTATACTGTGCTAAAGCATTGATCATCAACCATCTTTAAAAAAACATTTTTTATAGGGACAGAAAACTATAGGTAGGGAGAGTGTCAGTGTGTTTTACTGTGCTAATCCTTGTTTGTAGGGACAGGGAAGGACAGTGAGGGAAATTCTCCTTGTGCTATACTGTGCTAAAGCATTCATCATCAACCATCTTTAAAAAAACATTTTTTATAGGGACAGAAAACTATAGGTAGGGAGAGTGTCAGTGTGTTTTACTGTGCTAATCCTTGTTTGTAGGGACAGGGAAGGACAGTGAGGGAAATTCTCCTTGTGCTATACTGTGCTAAAGCATTGATCATCAACCATCTTTAAAAAAACATTTTTTATAGGGACAGAAAACTATAGGTAGGGAGAGTGTCAGTGTGTTTTACTGTGCTAATCCTTGTTTGTAGGGACAGGGAAGGACAGTGAGGGAAATTCTCCTTGTGCTATACTGTGCTAAAGCATTGATCATCAACCATCTTTAAAAAAACATTTTTTATAGGGACAGAAAACTATAGGTAGGGAGAGTGTCAGTGTGTTTTACTGTGCTAATCCTTGTTTGTAGGCACAGGGAAGGACAGTGAGGGAAATTCTCCTTGTGCTATACTGTGCTAAAGCATTGATCATCAACCATCTTTAAAAAAACATTTTTTATAGGGACAGAAAACTATAGGTAGGGAGAGTGTCAGTGTGTTTTACTGTGCTAATCCTTGTTTGTAGGGACAGGGAAGGACAGTGAGGGAAATTCTCCTTGTGCTATACTGTGCTAAAGCATTGATCATCAACCATCTTTAAAAAAACATTTTTTATAGGGAGAGAAAACTATAGGTAGGGAGAGTGTCAGTGTGTTTTACTGTGCTAATCCTTGTTTGTAGGGACAGGGAAGGACAGTGAGGGGAATTCTCCTTGTGCTATACTGTGCTAAAGCATTGATCATCAACCATCTTTAAAAAAACATTTTTTATAGGGACAGAAAACTATAGGTAGGGAGAGTGTCAGTGTGTTTTACTGTGCTAATCCTTGTTTGTAGGGACAGGGAAGGACAGTGAGGGAAATTCTCCCTGTGCTATACTGTGCTAAAGCATTGATCATCAACCATCTTTAAAAAAACATTTTTTATAGGTACAGAAAACTATAGGTAGGGAGAGTGTCAGTGTGTTTTACTGTGCTAATCCTTGTTTGTAGGGACAGGGAAGGACAGTGAGGGAAATTCTCCTTGTGCTATACTGTGCTAAAGCATTCATCATCAACCATCTTTAAAAAAACATTTTTTATAGGGACAGAAAACTATAGGTAGGGAGAGTGTCAGTGTGTTTTACTGTGCTAATCCTTGTTTGTAGGGACAGGGAAGGACAGTGAGGGAAATTCTCCTTGTGCTATACTGTGCTAAAGCATTGATCATCAACCATCTTTAAAAAAACATTTTTTATAGGGACAGAAAACTATAGGTAGGGAGAGTGTCAGTGTGTTTTACTGTGCTAATCCTTGTTTGTAGGGACAGGGAAGGACAGTGAGGGAAATTCTCCTTGTGCTATACTGTGCTAAAGCATTCATCATCAACCATCTTTAAAAAAACATTTTTTATAGGGACAGAAAACTATAGGTAGGGAGAGTGTCAGTGTGTTTTACTGTGCTAGTCCTTGTTTGTAGGGACAGGGAAGGACAGTGAGGGAAATTCTCCTTGTGCTATACTGTGCTAAAGCATTGATCATCAACCATCTTTAAAAAAACATTTTTTATAGGGAGAGAAAACTATAGGTAGGGAGAGTGTCAGTGTGTTTTACTGTGCTAATCCTTGTTTGTAGGGACAGGGAAGGACAGTGAGGGAAATTCTCATTGTGCTATACTGTGCTAAAGCATTCCTCATCAACCATCTTTGAAATCCTTGTTTTTTGGACAGTCAGGGAAATTGTCATTGTGCTATTCTGTGCGAAAGCAATCATCCTCAACCATATTTAGAAATCCTTAAGTAAAGGGACAGAGAAGGACACCTGAAGGTAGCCCTTATTGCTTTTTTCCCATCTCCCTGCAGGCCATCCATTAGAATGTCTGGAAGGCAAACAAGGAGAGGCAGACAGTCAGGAGGCAATAAAAGAGGGCAAGCAGGCTCTGTGTCTGGGGGCAACAGTGCTGTTCGTGGACGCGGTGCATTGTCATCAGCACATGGCCATGGGACACGCTTGTCCTTCTTTTCGGCAGCTGGACATGTTGAGCCACATCATGCCGAAGACTTGGTAGAGTGGATGACCAAGCCCTCCTCCTCCTCCTCATCCTCTCTCACCCAGGCTCAGGGTACTGGCAAAGCAGCTGCCAAAGCGTCCTCTTCCCTGGTATCAATGTCAGACTCATCATCAGTCACTCCTTCCCTAGACCCACCATGTCCTCCTCCTGAGGAGTCCCCCGAACTGTTTGAGCACAGTGTTGGGTACATGCTCCAGGAGGATGCCCAGCGTTTCGAAGGGTCTGATGATGAAACCCAGCTACAGGAAGGCAGTAGCGTGAGAGCAGACAGAGGGGATGCTCAAGAAGGACACCAATCTGGCAGTCATGTTCCAGCAGCTGCAGCATACTGCCAGATTGGCTCCAGTGATGAGGAGGGAGGGGATGATGAGGTCACTGACTCCACGTGGGTGCCTAATAGGAGAGAGGAGGAGGAGGAGGATGAGGAGGAGGCACATCTCCAACGAGGCAGGATGCCCTTTGGTGGCCAGCGTAAGGGCAGTACACCGACGGAATCACACCGCAGAGCTCCGCCTGTGCAGGGCGCTGGCTCTGCCCGTCATTCAAAAAGTTCTTTGGTGTGGGCCTTTTTTGAGGCTAGTGCATCAGATCGCACAGCTGCTGTTTGCAACATATGTCTCAAGCGTATATCGCGTGGCCAAAACATCAGCCGCTTGGGTACCACATGCCTGACCAGACATATGTTGACCTGCCATGCAGCTCGTTGGCAAGCCTACCTCAAAGACCCACACCAAAGAACAAAGCGGACCTCTCCTTGCACCGCATCAGCTGGGATCTCCAACCCCACTATAACTTCAGTCCTCTCTGAAACATGCACTGAGAGGAATGAAGGTGTAGAATTAGGTGTGTCACAGCCAAGTACTTGCGGCCACTCTGCTAGCAGTACACCGACGTCCGATTCTAGCAGGCAAATTTCCCTGCCCCAGCTGCTGGACCGTCGAAAGAAGTTCACTCCCAGCCATCCACATGCCCAGCGGTTGAATGCTAGCTTGGCTAAATTGCTAGCGCTTCAACTGCTGCCTTTTCAGTTGGTAGACTCGGCCCCCTTCCGTGAGTTTGTGCAATGTGCGGTTCCTCAGTGGCAGGTTCCCAAACGCCACTTTTTCTCACGGAAGGCTATTCCGGCTCTCTACCGGCATGTGGAAGGCAATGTCTTGGCCTCGCTGGACAGGGCGGTCAGCGGTAAGGTGCATATTACCGCTGACTCATGGTCCAGCAGGCATGGACAGGGACGTTACCTTTCTTTCACGGCCCATTGGGTCACTCTTTTGGCAGCTGGGAAGGATGCAGGACAAGGTGCAGTAGTGTTGGAGGTTGTTCCACCGCCACGCCTCCAAAATGCTACTACTGGTTGTGACACACCTCTCTCCTCCACCCCCTCCTCTTCTTCTTCCTCCATGGCCTCTTCCTGTGCTTTGTCCTCTGAACCAGCGGTGCTCCGTAGCCGTTCAAGGGGCTACGCAAGTACGCAGGCAAAAAGATGCCATGCCGTGCTTGCGCTGGTGTGTTTGGGGGACAGAAGCCACACTGGGGCAGAGGTCCTGTCTGCTCTGCAGGGCCAGGCCGAGAGGTGGTTGACACCACGCCAGCTTAAGCCAGGAATGGTGGTTTGCGACAATGGCACCAACCTCCTCTCCGCCCTCCGACAGGGACAACTGACCCATGTGCCCTGTGTGGCTCACGTCCTTAACCTGGTGGTGCAGCGGTTCTTGGGCAGGTACCCGGGCTTACAGGATGTCCTGAGGCAGGCCAGGAAAGTCTGTGTGCATTTCCGCAGATCTTATAATGCCAGTGCTCGCCTGGCTGAGCTGCAAAAGGAGTTGAACCTGCCCAAGAACCGCCTTATATGTGACATGCCCACCAGGTGGAACTCAACGTTGGCCATGCTGCAGCGGCTGCACACGCAGCAGAGGGCCATCAATGAGTACCTGTGCGACTACGGCACCAGGACAGGGTCAGGGGAGCTTGGTTTTTTTTCTCCACGCCAGTGGGGCATGATCAGGGATGCATGCACTGTCCTGGCACCATTTGAGGAGGCCACGAGGATGGTGAGCAGTGACAGTGCATGCATCAGTGACACTGTACCTCTTGTCCACCTGTTGGAGCACACGCTGCGTGGAATAATGGACAGGGCACTTGAGGCAGAACAGAGGCAGGAAGAGGAGGACTTCCTTGCCTCTCAAGGCCCCCTTTACCCAGACAGTGTTCCTTCTGTCCCACCCATCGCACAGGAAGAGGAGGAGGAGGAGGAGGAGGAGGATTGTGTCAGCATGGAGGTGGAGGCTGGCACTCAGCATCATCAGCAGCAGTCTTTTAGGGATGATTTACAGTCCCAAGAAACCAGTGGACTTGTACGTGGCTGGGAGGAGGTGGCTGCGGATCATGTCGTCCTTAGTGACCCAGAGGACTCCGGACCGAATGCCTCAGCTAACCTACGCTGCATGGCCTCCCTGATCCTGCAAAGTCTGCGGAAGGATCCTCGTATTCTTCGGATCAAGGAGAGGGACCATTACTGGCTGGCCACTCTCCTTGATCCACGGTACAAGGGTAAGGTTGCGGACCTTATGTTACCGTCGCAGAGGGAGCAGAGGATGAGACAACTCCGGGAGGCCTTGCAGAAAGGTCTGTGCAACGCGTTCCCAGAGACTGGGAGGTTACAAACTCCTGGTCCTGGACAACGAGTTGCTGAGGCTTCGGCCAGTCAAAGAAGGAGCGGTGGGGAAGGTGGCCGTCTGACCGATGCGTTCAGACAATTCTTTAGTCCGCAGCCCCAAAGTATGATCGGTTCCAGCAACCATTGCCAGCGTCTGATAAACATGGTGCAGGAATATCTAGGGGCAAGGTCAGACTTGGACACCTTCCCCACCGAAAATCCTCTGGCTTACTGGGTCTTGAGGATGGATCACTGGCCAGAGCTTGCACAGTATGCAATTGAGCTACTGGCCTGTCCTGCATCCAGCGTTCTTTCGGAACGCACATTCAGTGCTGCTGGAGGATTTGTCACGGATCACAGGGTGCGCCTGTCCACCGACTCGGTTGATCGACTGACTTTCATCAAGATGAACCAGTCTTGGATCACCACCAGCTACCACACACCTGATGCTGATATAACAGACTAATTGATTTTAACATGTCACATCCCTTCAAGACTGATGCTGATGCTGAGTGCCTGTGCTGTTATGTTGACTGGCTATCCTCCTCCTCCGAGTCCTCAATGATACGATTGATGATGATAGCTTGGAAGATCATTTTTGTTTATGGGTGCCGCCACCAGTGGCTAAGGCCCAATTTTTCAGCCCCTGTTTAACAGGGGCGTGTAATTACAATTTTTGAAGCAATACTTTGCAACAGGGCTCATTGCTGTGCTCCAAGTACAGTATCTGTGAGGGGTTGCAGTGTTGTGCCACCAGTGCCTAAGGCCCAATTTTTCAGCCCCTGTTCAACAGGGGCATGTAATTACAATTCTTGATCTAATAATTCACAGCAGGGCCCATTGCTGCACCCACCAAGAGTAACTCTGAGGGCTTACAGTGTTGTGGCAACGCCACCACCACCACCACCACGAAAGGCCCAATTTTTCAGCCCCTGTTCAAAAGGGGCATGTAATTACAATTCTTGATCTAATAATTCACAGCAGGGCCCATTCCTGCACCCACCAAGAGTAACTCTGCGGGCTTACAGTGTTGTGGCAACACCACCACCACCACCACGAAAGGCCCAATTTTTCAGCCCCTGTTCAACAGGGGCATGCAATTACAATTCTTGATCTAATAATTCACAGCAGGGCCCATTGCTGCACCCACCAAGAGTAACTGTCAGGGCTTACAGTGTTCTGGCACCAGCACCACCATCAAAGGCCCAATTTTTACTACCACTGTTCAACAATTATATGTAATTACAATTCCTGATATAATAGTTGACAGCAGGGCGTTCCAGCACCAACCAAGAGTAACTGTGAGTGCTTACAGTGTTGTGCCAACACCAACAACTAAGGGGCCTATTTCTGCAGAGTATATACGGCAGGTCCCTACTTTCAAACATCCAACTTACAAACGACTCCTACTTGCAAACGCAAAATTCTCTCCTGTAAGAATTAATATGGGAGAAAGGTGTCTCCTCTGTACTGATGCTTTATCACCAATCCTTGTTTCAAGAAAAACACCACATTTCAAAAACAGTTGTCATTGGGACGGAAAGTGAGGTGAAATGTTCTGAACAGGGGCACAGACAGCAAAACAAATGTTACAGGGGTGATAACCCTTACCTATGTTTTCCAAAAAGTTTAAAAATAGATTTTTGGGCTGGAGCTACACTTAAACAATGTACCTGTTCAAAATTACAAACACATTCTACATAAGAACAAACCTACAGTCCCTGTCTTGTATGCACCGCCTGTATACGGCTGTTCAGAGTATATAGGGCCTTTTTTATTTTGTGTGCGGTGTTCCCCTTAATATCCATACAAGACCCAAAGGGGCTGGTAATGGGCTGGGGTAGGGGGGGGGGGTCATGGGGTAGCTATGCCATTTTTCTTAAAGATTTTCATCCATATTACCGGGACCAGACATTACATTAAAGCCGCAAGCAGTTTTAAATGGCTTTTTTTTCCTTTAGAAGTGTCATTTTGTGCAGGGACAGTTCTAAACACAGGAAACACGTGGCACTTCACAGGCATACTTTAGACACCCCCCAGGTACGATATTTAAAGGAATATTTGACTTTTTTTTTTTCACTTTATGCATCATTAAAATGACTGCTCCCGAAAAACGACCGTTTTTAAAACTTCTTTTTGCATTGATACATGTCCCCTGGTGCAGAACCCGGGTTCCCAAACCCTTTTTAGGACAATAACATGCATAATAGTCGTTATAATTAGCACTTTAGAATTCGAACGTTCGCATCCATTGTATTTAATAGGGTTCTAATGTTCGTACGAACTTTCGGTCCGTTCGCGGGTTCTGGTGCGAACCGAACCCGGGGGTGTTCGGCTCATCACTATTCAACATAGGAGAGAAAAGATTCGACATAGGAGAGAAAAGATTCGACATAGGAGAGAAAAGATTCGACATAGGAGAGAAAAGATTCGACATTATAGAGAGAAAAGATTCGACATAGGAGAGAAAAGATTCGACATAGGAGAGAAAAGATTTGTTATTATAGAGAGAAAAGATTCGACATAGAGAGAAAAGATCACTGCTGGAATTGGGTGGGGGAAGTAAAATAAAAATAAAGTTGATGATGAATGTTATTGGCTGATTGTAACCAAAGAGGAGGAGCAGTAAAATAGCTAGAATGACGAAGATTCGACAAAGCATCGAAAGTTAGAAGATTCGACGGTGCAGCAAAACTGTACGACGCCACAATCGTACATTTCCGGTCAAATGCATCCGCCCATAGGCTATAGAAGAATTCTAATGTTGGTTGACTAGTAATAGTAATGAATAAATATAATTATTACTAGTCATACAACATTAGAATTCTTCTATAGCTTGTGGGCGGAACATTCGACCAGAAATGTATGATTGCAGCGTCGTACAGTTTCACTGCTCCGTCGAATCTTCTTTGAACATTCGACAGACACCATAAGCCTTCAATGACAGATTCGACCTTAATTAATTCAGATTTTCGGACGAATGCAATTTCTAACGAAAAACGAAATAAATAAAAACGAATTTCGGGAGTAACTAAATAAATTTATTTTTCGGACAAAAAACGAAATTCCGAAACGAAATATTTCAGTGTGCACATGTCTATAGCACGGTAACCTTAGATGAACTGAGTAATGGAAGTCGCTGAGTCTCCTAATTGCAAGGCCACAGGTAAAGCTGGACTCCGGTCCAAAAGTTCTAAGTCATATAGTTATGTATTACTCCCTGAGAAATTGGCAGTCCTCAATGAGGCACTTGAATCATCCATGCTCCCAGCCTCCATGAACGATGCTAGTATAATAGTCCTCCCGAAGTACGCATTTAATGGGTATACTGTACTCTGGCAGAAGCTTTCCGCTATAGTATTTGATACTTTTGGAAAGCAGTAGAAGTATGAAGAAACAATTTTAGTGCCTTGTACATCACGCTGCAAGATTAACTACTTGCTTACTGGGCACTTAAACCCCCTTCCTGCCCAGGCCAATTTTCAGCTTTCAGCGCGGTCACGATTTAAATGACAATTGCGCGGTCGTGCGACGTGACTCCCAAACAAAATTGACATCCTTTTTTTCCCACAAATAGAGCTTTCTTTTGGTGGTATTTGATCACCTCTGCGGTTTTTATTTTTTGCGCTATAAACAAAAAAAGAGCGACGATTTTGAAAAAAACACAATATTTTTTATTTTTTGCTATAATAAATATCCCATTTTTTTTTTTTTAAATATTTTTTTCCTTAGTTTAGTCCGATACGTATTCTTCTACATATTTTTGGTAAAAAAAATCGCAATAAGCGTTTATTGATTGGTTTGCGCAAAAGTTATAGCGTCTACAAAATAGGGGTAGATTTATAGCATTTTTATTAATATTTTTTTTTTACTAGTAATGGCGGCGATCAGTGATTTTTATTGTGACTGCGACATTATGGCGGACACATTGGACACTTTTGACACTATTTTGGGACCATTGTCATTTTTACAGCGACCAGTGCTATAAAAAATGCACTGGTTACTGTAAAAATGACACTGGCAGTGAAGGGGTTAACACTAGGGGGCGAGGAAGGGGTTAAATGTGTGCCCTGGGAGTAATTACTACTGTGTGGGGGAGGGGACTGACTGGGGGAGGTGACCGATCTGTGTCCCTATGTACAAGGGACACAGCATCGGTCTCCTCTCTCCCTGACAGGACGTGGATCTCTGTGTTTACACACAGAGATCCACGTCCTTGTCTGTGTACCGGCCGATCACGGGTGCCTGGCGGACATCGCGGCCGCCAGGCACGCGCATCGGCATCTCAGTGATGCGCCGGGCGCGCGCGCGTGCCGCTGGCGGCTTTTGCGCGCCCCCCAGTGGCCGAAATAGCCGAGGACGTCTATTGACGTCCTCCCGGATTTTTAGATCCACATTGAGGCCGTCAATAGTCTATGGCCCGGATCTAAAGTGGTTAAAAACAGTTGTTGCTATTGCTTCCTATTATTACTGCGCCAATTGTACTTTTGAAAAACTGCTGATGGAAGTCTTCACAGACTTTGAATGAATATTTTTTTGTAATGTAAGATTGAAAAGCCATAAAAAAAGAGTATTTGGAAAAAAATGAAATAAAACATTTATTAAAAATGTGTTTATAGTACGGAACATAAAGAATTAAGAATCATACTATACTGACCGGTAAAACCAATGTTCAAAAAAGGCTGTTGTGTTATCAACTGGTTGCAATCCAGCTAAACTGGGTTATGGTCAGAAAGACCCAACTTGGCCAGTGTTAGAAGCAGATGGTCTAAGCTCATTAAACGCTTCACCTGTACAGCATGTACTTACTGTAACAAAAGATAGTTCATTCTGTCATGTTGAATTCATATTTGTCAGAATATTATTTGTTCATTTCATGCAAATATGAATATGTGGATAAGACTTTTAAAGACTGATAAAATATCAGTACCTCCTTTGTTCAGGTGATATGGATGTGTAATGTCTGAAAAGGTTAAAATCACTGAAAGAGAAAATATGATGATATGGTTAGGAAACTGCCAAATAAAAGGATCTGACAGCTAAAATGGTCATTGCTAAGACTTATTCTTCAAAATCAGTCATAAGTAGTTTCTGTATCACAATAATATTCTTATTCTTATTCATTAGGCAATACAAAATTATAATATTATGTAAAATATATACTGTTCGTACATAGTAAATATAAAAAGTTCACTAAACAAATATCCCTTGGCCATTGTTCCCCACAGGGGCCCCTTCTGAGTGCTTCTTCTTATCCTGTTCACATAATATAAAACATATGACTGTGCTTATGTACCAAATATTAGTAATAATTATCATCATTATATCGATCATATTGATTTGTTTGAAAATTTGTGCAATTCTTTTTTCGTCTTGCACAATATTTCAACTACTTTCTGGCTTTGCACTGGAAATATATATTATAAAGTGGTTACATAGTTACATAATTAGTCAGGTGAAAAAAGACACAAATCCATCTAGTTCAACCAATAGAAAAAAAAGAAAAATAGGCTAAAAAAAAACCTGCATATACACTATCCTAAGCCCACAGTTGATTCAAAAGGAAGGTAAAAAATAAAATAAAAAAACAATGATGCATCATCCAATTTGCTCCAGCGGGGGAAAAAAATCCTGCCTGATTCCCCAGAACACAATTGGATATTCCCAGGGTCAATTACCCCTGGTGTTAATAACTATAAATTGTAGTATCCAGTTATATTTCATGCATTTAGAAATGCATCCAGCTCTTTTTTAAAACAATCTATTGAGCTGGTCAGAACTAGTTCTTGAGGGGGTCTAATCCACATTTTCAGCTCTTATGCCCCATACACACGATCGTTTTTCTTGCAATTTTTTTTCTTGCCGTTTTTCACGTCGTTTTTTTTCATGTTTCCTCTCAAGCCTGTCTTGCGTACACACGATCATTTTAAAAAACGATCAAGCAAAGCGCAGTGACGTACAACACGTACGACGGCACTATAAAGGGGAAGTTCCGTTCGAATGGCGCCACCCTTCATGTTAGTAAAGTTTGTTGAGCGACGATTCGCTCTTTTCAGTCTCGTGCTTTTCAGTCCGTGACTGCGTGACGAATGTGCTATCTCCATTACGAACGCTAGTTTTACCAGAACGAGCGCTCCTGTCTCATACTTGATTCTGAGCATGCGCATTTTTTTTCACGTCGTTAAAGCATACACACTATCGTTTTTCACGTCGTTTAAAAAAACGACATGAAAAAACGACGTGAAAAAAGAGAGCATGTTCGAAATTTTTAATGCCCGTTTTTCACGTCGTTAAAAATGCTCTGGAGCCTACACACGATCATTTTTAATGGCCATTTTTTTTTAATGGCATTTTTAACGGCATGAAAAACGATCGTGTGTATGGGGCATTAGGCCACTTTCACACTGAGGCATTTTACAAGCGTTTTTGCGCTAAAAATAGCGCCTGAAAAGCGCCTGTAAACTGCCTCTTCTACACCAGTGTGAAAGCCCGAGTGCTGAGAGGAAAAAAAGTCTGGCAAGCAGCATCTTTGGGGTGGTTTAGGAGTGCTGTATACAGCGCTCCTAACCTGCCCCTGCTATTAAAATCAATGGCCAGCGCTGCTGAAGTGCGTGGAAAGCGATTCGTCAGCTGCGTTTTGTGGGCACTTTTAACCCTTTTTTGTCCGTTAGAGAGAAAAAAATATATAACCAGCTTGTCACTCCAAGCATGTTGACTAGTATATACTTAGTAAAGTAATGGCAAGTAGACATTAGAGATGTCCCGAACTATTCGCCAGCGAATAGTTCCCGGCAAACATAGCTTATTTGCGTTCGCCGCGGCGGGCGAACATATGCGATGTTCGGTCCGCCCCCTATTCGTCATCATTGAGCAAACTTTGACTCTGTACCTCACAGTCGGCAGACACATTTCAGCGAATCAGCAGCATACCCTCCCTCCCAGACCCTCCCACCTCCTGGACAGCATCCATTTTAGATTCATTCGGAAGCTGCAGTCTTAGTGAGAGGAGGGACAGTGTAGCTGCTGCTGATTTGATAGGGAAATCTATAGGTAGGCCAGTGTATTCAGTGTCCACTCCAGTCCTGAAAGACTCATCTGATCTCTGCTGTAAGGACAGCGGCCTGACAGCACCCCAAAAAGCACTTTTTAGGGCTAGTACATCAGTCTGCTTTTTTTTTTCCTCTGTAATCTAATTGCAGTTGCCTGCCAGTGTGTGTGTATTCAGTGTCCACTCCAGTCCTGAAAGACTAATCTAATCTCTGCTGTAAGGACAGCGTCCTGACAGCCCCAAAAAGCCCTTTTTAAGGCTAGTACATCAGTCTGTTTTTTTTTTTCCTCTGTAATCTAATTGCAGTTGCCTGCCAGCGTGTGTGTATTCAGTGTCCACTCCAGTCCTGAAAGACTCATCTGATCTCTGCTGTAAGGACAGCGTCCTGACAGCACCCCAAAAAGCCCTTTTTAGGGCTAGTACATCAGTCTGCTTTTTTTTCCCTCTGTAATCTAATTGCAGTTGCCTGCCAGCGTGTGTGTATTCAGTGTCCACTCCAGTCCTGAAAGACTCATCTGATCTCTGCTGTAAGGACAGCATCCTGACAGCACCCCAAAAAGCACTTTTTAGGGCTAGTACATCAGTCTGCATTTTTTTTTTCTCTGTAATCTAATTGCAGTTGCCTGCCAGCGTGTGTGTATTCAGTGTCCACTCCATTCCTGAAAGACTCATCTGATCTCTGCTGTAAGGACAGCGTCCTGACAGCACCCCAAAAAGCACTTTTTAGGGCTAGTACATCAGTCTGCTTTTTTTTTTTTCCTCTGTAATCTAATTGCAGTTGCCTGCCAGCGTGTGTGTATTCAGTGTCGACTCCAGTCCTGAAAGACTCATCTGATCTCTGCTGTAAGGACAGCGTCCTGACAGCACCCCAAAAAGCCCTTTTTAGGGCTAGTACATCAGTCTGCTTTTTTTTTCCCTCTGTAATCTAATTGCAGTTGCCTGCCAGCGTTGTGTATTCAGTGTCCACTCCGGTCCTGAAAGACTCATCTGATCTCTGCTGTAAGGACAGTGTCCTGACAGCACCCCAAAAAGCACTTTTTAGGGCTAGTACATCAGTCTGCTTTTTTTTTTCCTCTGTAATCTAATTGCAGTTGCCTGCCAGCGTGTGTGTATTAAGTGTCCACTCCAGTCCTGAAAGACTCATCTGATCTCTGCTGTAAGGACAGCACCCCAAAAAGCCCTTTTTAGGGCTAGTACATCAGTGTGCTTTTTTTTTTTACCTCTGTAATCTAATTGCAGTTGCCTGCCAGCGTGTGTGTATTCGGTGTCCACTCCAGTCCTGAAAGACTCATCTGATCTCTGCTGTAAGGACAGCGTCCTGACAGCACCCCAAAAAGCCCCTTTTAGGGCTAGTACATCAGTTTGCTTCTTTCTTTTTTTCTCTGTAATCTAATTGCAGTTGCCTGCCAGCGTGTGTGTATTCAGTGTCCACTCCAGTCCTGAAAGACTCATCTGATCTCTGCTGTAAGGACAGCGTCCTGACAGCACCCCAAAAAGCCCTTTTTAGGGCTAGTACATCAGTCTGCTTTTTTTTTCCTCTGTAATCTAATTTCAGTTGCCTGCCAGCATGTGTGTATTCAGTGTCCAGTAGATTACATTTTAAAAAATGTCAGCGTGTGTGTCAGGCCTACAGCGTCTACTCTGCCAACTTCTGCCAGTGCACAGTGCCACTCATATCTGGTGTCACAGTAGCTTGCATGCATAGTACAACTAAACTAATCTAAAAAAATGACAGGCAGAGGCAGGCCACCCCGCAGGGGCCGTCGTGGTCGTGGTGCTGTGATTCCCTTTGGCCCTAGAATAAGGCCCAGTGTTCAGAGGCCAAGTACCCTGAACTCGAAAAGTTCTGAGGACATAGTTGACTGGCTAACACAGGACACCCAATCTTCTACAGCTTCCGCTCGGAACCTTGATGCACCATCCTCCTCCAGCTCAGCTTCGGGCACCTCTCAAGTTACCACTCGCCCGCCTGCCGCCACCACCAACACTAGCACCACAGCTGCTTCACTTGATCTGTCAGAGGAGTTATTTAAACATGAGTTGGAAGAAATGACTGATGCTCAACCATTATTGCCAGAGGATGTAGATAAAAGGGATATGTCTCAGTCAGGCAGCATTACACACATGGACGTACGGTGTGATGATGATGATGTTGTACCCACTGCTGCTTCCTTTGCTGAGTTGTCAGATACAAGTGAAGCGGTTGATGATGATGATGTGCCCGTGGATGTCACGTGGGTGCCCGCTCGAAGAGAAGAAGAACAGGGGGAAAGTTCAGATGGGGAGACAGAGAGGAGGAGGAGACGAGTTGGAAGCAGGGGTAGGTCATCGCAAGGAGCTAGTGGCACAGTCAGACAGCATGTATCAGGACACAGGGTCAGCCAGACAGCACGCCAATCAACGCATGCTGTTGCCACCACCAGAATGCCGTCATTGCAAAGCTCAGCAGTGTGGCATTTTTTTGTGTGTCTGCCTCTGATAACAGCGATGCCATTTGCAACCTGTGCCAAAAGAAACTGAGTCGTGGGAAATCCAACACCCACCTAGGTACAACTGCTTTGCGAAGGCACATGATTGCACATCACAAACGCCTATGGGATCAACACATGATGACGAGTACAAGCAGCACACAAGCTCAAAGCCACCATCCTCCTCCTGGTCCAGCATCTTCAGCCACGTCAACCACTGCTGTCCTCCTTGCCCCCTCTCAACCATCCGCCACTCCGTCTCTCGCCTTGAGCAGTTCCTGCTCATCTGCCCACAGTCAGGTGTCTGTCAAGGACATGTTTGAGCGTAAGAAGCCAATGTCACAGAGTCACCCCCTTGCCCGGCGTCTGGAAGCTGGCTTGTTGAACTCTTAGCCTGCCAGCTTTTACCATACAAGCTGGTGGAGCCTGAGGCCTTCAAAAAATTTGTAACTATTGGGACACCGCAGTGGAAGGTACCCGGACAAAATTTCTTTTCACAAAAGGCAATCCCCAACCTGTACTCTACTGTGCAAAAGGAAGTCATGGCATGTCTGGCACACAGTGTTGGGGCAAGGGTCCATCTGACCACTGATACCTGGTCTGCAAAGCACGGTCAGGGCAGGTATATCACCTACACTGCGCATTGGATAAACCTGCTGACGGCTGCCAAGCATGTAATGCGTGGCTCTGCAGAGGAGTTGGTGGTGACACTGCCACGACTTGCAGGCAGGCCTGCTGCCACCTCCTCTACTCCTCCTACTCCATCCTCTTCGATAACCTCTTCTGCTAAGTCCTCTTCTGCTGCTGCGTCTTGCTCCACATCAACTGCACCCCCCCAGCTCCCCAGGGGCTATTCCACATCCCGGATACGACAGTGTCACGCCGTCTTGGGATTGACTTGCCTGAAAGCAAAGAGTCAAACCGGACCAGCACTCCTATCCGCCCTGAACGCACAGGTGGGTCAGTGGCTGACTCCGCACCAACTGGAGATCTGCAAAGTGGTGTGTGACAACGGAAGTAATTTGTTGGCGGCATTGATTTTGGGCAAGTTGACACATGTGCCGTGCATGGCACATGTGTTGAATCTGATTGTACAACGCTTTGTGCATAAGTACCCAGACTCACAGGACGTCCTCAAGCAGGCCAGGAAGGTGTGTGGCCATTTCAGGAGTTCCTACACGGCCATGGCGCACTTTTCAGATATCCAACGGTGAAACTACATGCCAGTGAGGAGCTTGATTTGCGACAGCCCGTCATGTTGGAATTTAACACTCCTAATGTTCGACCGCCTGCTCCAACAAGAAAAAGGCGTCAACGAGTATTTGTATGACCGGGGTGCTAGGACAGCCTCTGCGCAGCTGGGAATTTTTTTGCCACATTATTGGATGCTCATGCGCAATGCCTGTAGGCTCATGCGTCTTTTTGAGGAGGTGACAAACCTAGTCAGTCGCACTGAAGGCACCATCAGTGACATCATCCCATTTGTTTTCTTCCTGGAGCGTGCCCTGCGAAGAGTGCTGGATCAGGCCGTAGATGAGCGTGAAGAGGAAGAGGAAGAGTTGTGGTCACCATCACCACCAGAAACAGCCTTATCAGCATCGCTTGCTGGACCTGCGGCAACACTGGAAGAGGAGTCAGAGGAAGAGGAGTCAGAGGAGGAATGTGGCTTTGAGGAAGAGGAGGAAGACCAACCACAGCAGGCATCCCAGGGTTGTCACCTATCTGGTACCTGTGGTGTTGTACGTGGCTGGGGGGAAGAACAGACCTTCAGTGAGATCAGTGAGGACGAGGAACGGGACATGAGTAGCTCGGCATCCAACCTTGTGCAAATGGGGTCTTTCATGCTGTCGTGCCTGTTGAGGGACCCTCGTATAAAAAGGCTGAAGGAGAATGACCTTTACTGGGTGGCCACACTACTAGACTCTTGGTATAAGCAGAAAGTGCCTGAAATGTTACCGAATTACCGGAAGTCGGAAAGGATGCAGCAGTTCCAAAATAAATTAAAAAGTATGCTTTACACAGCGTATAAGGGTGATGTCACAGCACAACGGGAATCTAACAGAAGAGGTGAAAGTAATCCTCCTCCTACCACGACCACGCCGGCAAGGACAGGACGCGTTGTTGATGGAGGACATGCGGAGCTATGCATCGCCACAGCCCTTCGGGGTCCACCCTCAGAGAACGACTCGACCGACAGGTAGCAGACTACCTCGCCTTAACTGCAGATATCGACACTCTGAGGAGCGATGATCCCCTTGACTACTGGGTGTGCAGGCTTGACCTGTGGCCTGAGCTATCCCAATTTGCGATAGAACTTCTGGCCTGCCCCGCTTCAAGTGTCCTTTCAGAAAGGACCTTCAGTGCAGCAGGAGGTATTGTCACTGAGAAGAGAAGTCGCCTAGGTCAAAAAAGTCTAGATTACCTCACCTTTATTAAGATGAATGAGGCGTGGATCCCGAAGGGACTGACAGTGGGCGATACATTTGACTAAAAAAGGCCTGATAAGATGAGCTGCTTTGGGCTAAAAATGGTCCATACGCTGCTGTATTTTATCTCTGCATGCCGGATGACTTGCGTGATTTATCCGCCACCAACTAGGGTTCAAGCCTGTCAGGTCACCTGTGGCTAGATGACAGATGCACACCGTAGGAGGACAGGAGTGCACCACAAGATAGTGAACCCTATGGCTGACTGCTGCGGATAGGAAACTGGGTGGTTGTGGAAAGCGGGACCAGAGGAGCACAACCGGAATCCACAGGAAGCTAGAGCCGAGATTCCACAGGGCGCGGAGTCTAAGACCAAGCAGGTCTTCACCAGAGCCTTTAGTGGTGAGGATGTTGCGCTGCAGCTAGGTCCAGGTCGCGGCCCCTAGAGTCTCCTAGCTCACGCCCCGTAGGGTAAGGGGGAAAGAGGGGAAGCAGCAGCACAGGATACAAGAATAGCAAAGGACAAGCCGAAGGTCAAGGGTCACAAGCAGACAAGGATAAATGAAGGACAAGCCGAAGGTCAAGGGTCACAAGCAGACAGGGATAGTCAGGAACAAGCCAATATCGTAACAGAGAGACAGACGTAGCACACGGCAGGCAGGAACCCAAACACACAATGCTTAACAAACACGTTGATCAGCAAAGCAGGCTTGCAGTGCACAGGTTAATATAGTGTTCTGTGATAGGGCCTGGGGTGGAGTCAGGCTGGGAGGAGATTATAAAGGAAGCCAGGTGAAGGGGTCTGGCCTCTAAGATGAACACATGAGGAGGAAAGGTAAGAAGGCAGACAGACATTAGTGCATATCTATGACAAAGCCGCAATGTTTTAGGGCACTTTCTGCCTGGAAAACATAAATTTTTCTGACCGCTGCTACAGCAGCGGCTGCAACATTACCTAATTTTTCAGGCATGTGTACATGCCTAATTTTTCTGGGCTCTGGTGCTGCACTGTGGCTGCAAAAACAAAACAAAAAAAAAAGCACATACATGTGTCAATTCCCCTACGTGATCGTTACCTTGTTGTGGTGACTGGTGAAGGGGCTTGCGTATCACAATGAAGCGACCACCTCTATGAGTGTGTTGGCAATGGCAATGTTGGCACACCCCAGATTATAGGTCGTTGCTTCATTGTGAACAGACCAAAAACGATCGGCTGGATAATTTTGCATAGAAAAAACATTAATTTTCTTTGTGATCATCTAAGGTGATCATTAAAGCCTTGCGGTCGTGCAAATGGACTGTTTGCTGTGCGTTAAACGGGGAGTTTGGTCTGTCAGAGTTTGGTCTGTCACTGTGAAGCGGGCGTAACCCTTACACTACCTGATCGATACAACATCATACCTGATGTTTTAAAGCACGTTATTCCAAACAATTTAGGAATGTTAGGTATTTATGTCCTTTATGGATTAAAACCCGACTCTGCGTCAACTGCGTCAACTATGTAATTTTCCATGGGAGTTTTGCCATGGATCCCCCTCCGGCATGCCACAGTCCAGGTGTTAGTCCCCTTGAAACTAGACATGTGCGATTATTTTCGTACGAATCGGAAATTCGTACGAATTTTTCGAAATTCGTACATTTGTACGAATCCGAATTACGAATTCTGTAAGACATACGAAATTTCGTTTACGAATTTCGGATGCAAATTATCCGAATCCAAACTACCAAATAACGATTTTCAACTAATATGAAAGAAACAAACAAAAAAAAAAGTTACGAAAGTAGGAGTTGTGTCCAGAATCAACGAAAACAATGTACTCTACCCCGTCCGAAAGTACGAATTATGGTATTGAGCTTCCCTTTAATACTGCCGTTGTACGTCTTATACGTCACCGTGTTCTTGGCGTTCGGAATTTCCGACAACATTTGTGCGACCGTGTGTATGCAAGACAAGTTTGAGCCAACATCCTTCGGAAAAAAAATACACGGTTTTGTTGTCGGAATTTCCGATCGTCTGTACGCGGCATGAGTCTGTAGAGTTCAATAATAACGATTCGTACGAAATTCGTATTTCGTACGAATCCGAATTAAATTCCGTACACGAACTGAGAATTACGATTTTTTTTTAATATGAAACAGAACCGAACAAAACGAAACAAATTTTTTGACGGCTCCCATGTCTACTTGAAACAACTTTTCCATCACTATTGTGGCCAGAAAGAGTCCCTGTGGGTTTTAAAATTTGCCTGCCTATTGAAGTCTATGGCGGTTCGCCCGGTTCGCCCGTTCGTGAACATTTGCGGAAATTCGCATTCGCCGTTCGCAAACGGAAAATTTGATGTTCGCAACATCACTAGTTGTTTGTAGGACATGTAGGTACTCTGTATTTTTGTGCAGAGATGTGAGCTTGTCCATTGGTCCTTCCCACTTGCTCATTCCTTTTGGAATTTGCCCTTAGTTACTGCTTGTGGCTGCAGGATTTCTGGGATTTAGAGTTCTGCCCTTTGTCCCAGCCTCCTGGTCATCTCAGCAGCCCCTTCCTTTTTTGGGTGTCCTGTCTGTGGTTCTCGCAGACATTTCACCCATTCCTCCGCCGCTCTATCCATTCTGCGTCTGATCACATCCGGTTCTATGCTTCGCATTCCCGGATGTGTGATGACGCCTTCCGGTCCCCTTGACGGCTGAGCGTTTCCGGTTCACTGGCAGTTTTAGACATTTGTCGGCGTCATTTCCAGTTGGAGTCGGCTGGGGATTTCAGCACAGCTGTGCCTGTTTCTTTTATTTCAGTACCTAGGCCCACCCACGGCGCTGTCTTTTGGCGTGCATTTTTGGGCTATTTAGGTTGAGGCCAGGAGCCCTTCACTGCCAGTCTCCTCTGGACACCGAGGTGGAAGGTAGCATTTATGGATCTGTCTTTCCCTGCCTAAGGTCCTTGTTACCCTTGGTCAATCTGTGCCTGTTGGGGATCCCCAGGATTTATGTGAGTACCTTGGATATATGTAGAAAGATAGCTTTGTATCCCTTACCCTTCTCAGTGTTTGAGAGGGTTGTTCTGGTGTTCATCTCTATCTTTCATTTTCCAGGTTTCTCTATCCGCCCCTTTTTCTTGGGGTTTTGTGTGGATTTCTCTGGATCCGTCCATTTGTCTAACTATCTTATGGCACCTCTGTTCCTCTACGCTGTTGGCTTATTGGGCTTGCTGAACCAGGGTAAGTTTCTTGGATTAGCATATAGGCAAGTCCTACTGGTTGGCTAGAAGCAGTATGGATATTCATAAGCCAGTTTTACTGTAGTTTCTCATACTAAAACCAGTGGCACCAATGACATCTACAATAGGGGAAAAAAAGTATTTAGTCAGCCACCAATTGTGCAAGTTCTCCCACTTAAAAAGATGAGAGAGGCCTGTAATTGTCATCATAGGTATACCTCAACTTTGAGAGACAAAATGTGGAAACAAATCCAGACAATCACATTGTCTGATTTGGAAATAATTTATTTGCAAATTATGGTGGAAAATAAGTATTTGGTCAACATCAAACGTTCATCTCAATACTTTGTTATATATCCTTTGTTGGCAATGGCAGAGGTCAAACGTTTTCTGTAAGTCTTAACAAGGTTGTCACACATTGTTGCTGGTATGTTGGCACATTCCTCCATGCAGATCTCCTCTAGAGCAGTGATGTTTTGGGGCTGTCGCTGGGCAACACGGACTTTCAACTCCCTTCAAAGGTTTTCTATGGGGTTGAGATCTGGAGACTGGCTAGGCCACTCCAGGACCTTGAAATGCTTCTTACGAAGCCACTCCTTCATTGCCTGGGTGGTGTGTTTGGGATCATTGTCATGCTGAAAGACCCAGCCACGTTTCATCTTCAATGTCCTTGCTGATGGGAGGAGGTTTGCACTCAAAATCTCACGATACATGGCCCCATTCATTCTTTCGTGTACACGAATCAGTTGTCCTGTTCCCTTTGCAGAGAAACAGCCCCAAAGCATGATGTTGCCACCCCCATGCTTCACAGTAGGTATGGTGTTCTTTGGTTGCAACTCAGCATTCTCTCTCCTCCAAACACGACAAGTTGTGTTTCTACCAAACAGTTCTACTTTGGTTTCATCTGACCATATGACATTCTCCCAATCCTCTTCTGGATCATCCAAATGCTCTCTAGCAAACCTCAGATGTCCCTGGCAGCGTAGTGTGTTACTGATGGTAGCCTTTGTTACGCTGGTCCTAGCTCTCTGCAGGTCATTCAATAGGTCCCCCCGTGTGGTTCTGGGATTTTTGCTCACCGTTCTTGTGATCATTTGGCCCCACGGGGTGAGATCTTGCGTGGATCCCCAGATCGAGGGAGATTATCAGTGGTCTTGTATGTCTTCCATTTTATAATTATTGCTCCCACAATTGATTTCTTCACACCAAGCTGCTTGCCTATTGCAGATTCAGTCTTCCCAGTCTGGTGCAGGTCTTGTTTCTGGTGTCCTTCGACAGCTCTTTGGTCTTCACCATAGTGGAGTTTGGAGTGTGACTGTTTGAGGTTGTGGACAGGTGTCTTTTATACTGATAACAAGTTCAAACAGGTGCCATTAATACAGGTAATGAGTGGAGGACAGAGGAGCCTCTTAAAGAAGAAGATACAGGTCTGTGAGTGCCAGAAATCTTCCTCGTTTGTAGGTGACCAAATACTTATTTTCCACCATAATTTGCAAATAAATTCTTTCCAAATCAGACAATGTGATTGTCTGGATTTGTTTCCACATTTTGTCTCTCATAGTTGAGGTATGCCTATGATGACAATTACAGGCCTCTCTCATCTTTTGAAGTGGGAGAACTTGCACAATTGGTTGCTGACTAAATACTTTTTTGCCCCACTGTACTTCCAGAAAGAAGATGCCACAGGTACACTGAATTTAGGGAAAAACAAAATTAACAAATAGACTATAAATTAGCTAGGTTGTCTACGACCTACTAAATTTAACTAGTAGCCTTTGTTTAAAAAAGGTGACTAACATTTATCAACAGAATTAGCTTACTTTTAAGTGTATTTAAAACCCCAAACAAAAATTTATTAAAAAAGTTTCCTTTCTTTAGCCTTTTTTTTCCCCTTAATTTTTATCCATTGATCCTTCCAATAACACATTTTCTGTCTTATTTTGGCAACACTAATGCCGCGTACACACGATCATTATTCACGGTGGTTAAAAAACCGCCGTGAATAATGACATTAAAAACGAGGGAACGGCTTGTTCCCCACACACGGTCGTTTTCCATGACATTTTTTCTCTTGTCGAGAAAAACGACCTTCTGTGGGCTCCGCGGCAGTGTTTCCCTATGGGAAAACTGCCGCGGAAAAAATGTCGGGAAAAACGACGAGAAAAATTAGAACATGTTCTAATTTTTCTCGTCGTTTTTAATGCCGTTTTTCTCATCGGGAAAAACGACAAAATGCCCACAGATGATCGTTTTTCTCGTCAAAAGGAAAAAAAAATCGTTTTTCTCGACGAGAAAAACGGTCGTGTGTATACGGCATCACTGTAATGTAAGAAGGAGGAGAAATTTTATCACCCTAAGCTGCTTTTCTGAGGACCACAAATAATACTTCTCTTAATCTTCATTACATCGGGGGAAGTTTTTTGTGGTTTACAGAAGTTTACAGGGTGGTTTCCTGTGTGAGTCAGGGCCCTGAGCAGGGGGGGCCCGTCAATTAAGTGTGCACGGGCACCGCCTCCCATTTCCATCGCTGCTGTCCCCTTTCAGGACACCGGGCACATGAGTTACAGCTGCCGGGGTGTTTTTTTGAAGCACCCGATTAGAGCTAGAGGTTCTAATAGGCTTCAAAATAGGACGGGCTTCTGTCACAGAGCATTGCGTTCGGAGCCCACCCAGGTGTGTTAGAATAGTAAATTAATATTCGCTTTTCTAACACTGAATCGCCTCTCTGCCAGTCAGGAAGTGCGGGTCTGATACCTGTTTCCCGATTGGCTGAAAGGACAGGTGATCCTATTGGATGCCTAGGAGGAGGAGGGAGATGCATTGTGGAAGCCACCGTGATCCACAGGGGGAGGAAGAAAGAAATCTGCCGCTTGCCGGTCACGCTGCCGTCTGCTCATTTCCTAGACTGGGTAGGTGTGGGGCTTTGATTTCCCGACCATCCTCTTGGGGGGGTACACCGCCCCCCCAAAAGGAAAAACCACCAGCCGCCACTGGCCCCCAAGTGAGTCAGGTGGGGAGGAGTTTAGGAAGATGGGGCATGGGAGCCAAGTAGCACAGCCAAGGCCTAGCATAGGGCAGAAATTCCTGGATAGGTGTACAGAGTACAGTAGGAGCAGCTGTAGCAATCATATCTTTGGAACAACTAAAGGAGAGTCATGAGCTGGATTCCTAAAGCCTAATGGGCAAGTCAGAGGCCTGTGAGTGAGTACTAATGCTTAGGATCAGGAGAGTAACTGCAGGGAGCATACACAGCTGGGTAGAGCTATGGAGTGGGACTTGGAAGGGGAGACTTGTATACTATAGAAAGAGCCTTATTAATATCAGCTGATAAAGTAGGATGCTTCACCATTTGAAACTTGTTTTGAATAATGCAGAATGCTTCATATATAGTATACAGGGAGATGAGTCCCAACACCGCAATGCTCCCAAGCAGAGACTGTCAGAGAGAAGATGGCTGCTTAAAGTGTTGCATATGCTTTTACATGTGTCTGCTTAGGACCGTCCACTAAATGTGATTGTCAATATACTGCCAAGTGACTGCAGAGTGTATGTCTTATGTGACTGTTTTGTGCCATTTTACAGGTACTACCAGTAAAGTGCAACAACCTTATTTATGTGTGGCCATTACTTCCTTTGGGGATTTAAAAGTAAACGACTGGTAATGTTGTGTGGAGTCCTCTGGCATGGAGTGGGCAGAAGGTAAAGCCCTTAGCAGGAGGGATAGTGTTCTAGAAAGAAAAGGAGTGGGACAGGGACTTGTACTTTGGCCCTAGTGTTGGGGCAAGTGGTTTAGACCAAGCATAAGTTCGGAATGAACATCCTATCAGGGCACAGTAAATAGTTGGTGTTAAGGAGCGGGCCGGGAAGCCGGCCGCTGCATCCTTAACAGCAGATGAGCCATCAGCTGTCAACGGGCTGTCAACGGGCTTTAAAAAAAAACACATTGCCGGCAATAGAAAAATGCCCCTACCCCAAAGCACCTTGTCCCCGTGTTGATGGGGACAAGGGCCTCTTCCCCATAACCCTGGGCTGTGGTTCTGGGGGTCTGCGGGCAGGGGGCTTATCGGAATCTGGAATCAGAATCTGCACCAGGTGACTTTGCCAGGTGGTTCTGCCCCTTACTTATTTAACCACTTGCTTACTGGGCACTTAAACCCCCCTCCTGCCCAGACCAATTTTCAGCTCTCTCAGCGCTGATGCACTTTGAAGAACAATTGCGCAGTCATACAACGCTATACCCAAATGAAATTTTTATAATTTTTTCCCCAAATAGAGCTTTCTTTTGGTGGTATTTGATCACCTCTGCGTTTTTTATTTGTTGTTAATTTTTTTTTAAAAAGACCAATTTCAAAAAAATAATTATATTTTTTTATATTTTGTTATAACATTTTGCAAACAGGTAATTTTTCTCCTTCATTGATGTACGTTGATGAGGCTGCACTGATGGGCACTGATTGGCTGCACTGATAGGCACTGATGGGCTGCACTGATGGGCACCGATGGGCTGCACTGATGGGCACCGATGGGCTGCACTGATGGGCACCGATAAGGCGGCACTGGTGGGCACTGATAGGCGGCACTGAGAGGTGGCACTGATGGGTAGCACTGAAGGGCATTAATAGGTGCCACTGGTGGGCACTGAGAAATGGCACTTATAGGTGGCACTGATAGCTGGCAGTGATGGGCACTGATAGGTGGCAGTGATGGGCACTGGGTGGCAGTGATGGGCACTGATGGGTGGCAATAATGGGCACTGGTAGGCTACACTAATAGGCAGCATTGCTAGGTGGCACTGATGAGGCACTGATTGGCATCACTGGTTGGCATTGATAGGTGGCACTTGTGGGCATTGATAGGTGGCACTTGTGGGCATTGATAGGTGGCACTGTGGGCATTGATAGGTGGCATTGTGGGCACTGGCAGGTAGCAATGGCAGGTGGCACTGGCAGGCAGTATTTATGGGCACTGATGAGGCTGATGTACCTCCTTCCTCCTGATGAGGCTGATGTACCTCCTTTGTTTACATCACATGATCAGCTGTCATCGGATCTGTGATTGCCCGAGTCTCGGTGACTTGGCGATCACACAGCGCGCCCTGCAGGAAGCGTGCGTTGCGCGTGAAAAGGGGAGGACGTCTATTGACGGCCTCTCTGCAATTGGAGTCCGCGCTGTAGCTGTCATTCGGCTATAGCGCGGATGGGAAGTGGTTAACCACTTCCCGCAAGGTCAATAGCAAATTGACGTCTGGGAAATGGTTGCATTATCCTGACTGGACGTGTATTGACGTCTATTGTCCTGCAGGATAATGCCTAGCGCTAGGGATGAGCTTCGTGTTCGAGTCGAACATACGTTCGACTCGAACATCGGCTGTTCGATCGTTCGACGAAGATCGAACGATTTGGGCCGTTTGCGCCAAATTCGAGTGACGCGAACGGCCCACAATGCACTACGCCATCGCAGTGTCATCCAGGCGCTGTGATTGGCCAAGCATGCACTGTGACCCCGCATGCTTGGCCAATCACAGCGCCGGCAGCGAGGAGAGCAATGATTGGCCACAGGCAGGATGCCTGTGGCCAATTATTGCTGAGGGTGTTTAGTACACGCCCCACACTATAAAAGGCCGCCAGCACGGCGGCCTAGTGTAGTGTGTTCCGGAGCAGGGAAAGAGAAGCATAGGCAGGGACAGTGACATTTATTTCTTTCTTGCTTAACCTGGATTCCTTTAGTTTAGGGAAAGAGAAGGATAGGTAGGGAGAGTGTCAGTGTGTTTTACTGTGCGAATCCTTGTTTCTAGGGACAGGGAAGGACAGTGAGGGAATTCTCCTTGTGCTATAGTGTGCTTTAAAAAAACATTTTTTCTAGGGACAGAAAACTCTAGGTAGGGAGAGTGTCAGTTTCTTTCACTGTGATAATCCTTGTTTCTAGGGACAAAGAAGGAAAGTGAGGGAAATTCTCCTTGTGCTATAGTGTGCTTTAAAAAAATATTTTTTCTAGGGACAGAAAACTATAGGTAGGGAGAGTGTCAGTGTGTTTTACTGTGCGAATCCTTGTTTCTAGGGACAGGGAAGGACAGTGAGGGAATTCTCCTTGTGCTATAGTGTGCTTTAAAAAAACATTTTTTCTAGGGACAGAAAACTCTAGGTAGGGAGAGTGTCAGTTTCTTTCACTGTGATAATCCTTGTTTCTAGGGACAAAGAAGGAAAGTGAGGGAAATTCTCCTTGTGCTATAGTGTGCTTTAAAAAAACATTTTTTCTAGGGACAGAAAACTCTAGGTAGGGAGAGTGTCAGTTTCTTTCACTGTGATAATCCTTGTTTCTAGGGACAAAGAAGGAAAGTGAGGGAAATTCTCCTTGTGCTATAGTGTGCTTTAAAAAAAACATTTTTTTCTAGGGACAGAAAACTATAGGTAGGGAGAGTGTCAGTGTGTTTTACTGTGCGAATCCTTGTTTCTAGGGACAGGGAAGGACAGTGAGGGAATTCTCCTTGTGCTATAGTGTGCTTTAAAAAAACATTTTTTCTAGGGACAGAAAACTCTAGGTAGGGAGAGTGTCAGTTTCTTTCACTGTGATAATCCTTGTTTCTAGGGACAAAGAAGGAAAGTGAGGGAAATTCTCCTTGTGCTATAGTGTGCTTTAAAAAAACATTTTTTCTAGGGACAGAAAACTCTAGGTAGGGAGAGTGTCAGTTTCTTTCACTGTGATAATCCTTGTTTCTAGGGACAAAGAAGGAAAGTGAGGGAAATTCTCCTTGTGCTATACTGAGCTTTAAAAAAACATTTTTTCTAGGGACAGAAAACTATAGGTAGGGAGAGTGTCAGTGTGTTTTACTGTGCGAATCCTTGTTTCTAGGGACAAAGAAGGAAAGTGAGGGAAATTCTCCTTGTGCTATAGTGTGCTTTAAAAAAACATTTTTTCTAGGGACAGAAAACTATAGGTAGGGAGAGTGTCAGTGTCTTTTACTGTGCGAATCCTTGTTTCTAGGGACAGGGAAGGACAGTGAGGGAATTCTCCTTGTGCTATAGTGTGCTTTAAAAAAACATTTTTTCTAGGGACAGAAAACTCTAGGTAGGGAGAGTGTCAGTTTCTTTCACTGTGATAATCCTTGTTTCTAGGGACAAAGAAGGAAAGTGAGGGAAATTCTCCTTGTGCTATAGTGTGCTTTAAAAAAACATTTTTTCTAGGGACAGAAAACTCTAGGTAGGGAGAGTGTCAGTTTCTTTCACTGTGATAATCCTTGTTTCTAGGGACAAAGAAGGAAAGTGAGGGAAATTCTCCTTGTGCTATAGTGAGCTTTAAAAAAACATTTTTTCTAGGGACAGAAAACTCTAGGTAGGGAGAGTGTCAGTTTCTTTCACTGTGATAATCCTTGTTTCTAGGGACAAAGAAGGAAAGTGAGGGAAATTCTCCTTGTGCTATAGTGTGCTTTAAAAAAACATTTTTTCTAGGGACAGAAAACTATAGGTAGGGAGAGTGTCAGTGTCTTTTACTGTGCAAATCCTTGTTTCTAGGGACAGGGAAGGACAGTGAGGGAATTCTCCTTGTGCTATAGTGTGCTTTAAAAAAACATTTTTTCTAGGGACAGAAAACTCTAGGTAGGGAGAGTGTCAGTTTCTTTCACTGTGATAATCCTTGTTTCTAGGGACAAAGAAGGAAAGTGAGGGAAATTCTCCTTGTGCTATAGTGTGCTTTAAAAAAACATTTTTTCTAGGGACAGAAAACTATAGGTAGGGAGAGTGTCAGTGTGTTTTACTGTGCGAATCCTTGTTTCTAGGGACAGGGAAGGACAGTGAGGGAATTCTCCTTGTGCTATAGTGTGCTTTAAAAAAACATTTTTTCTAGGGACAGAAAACTCTAGGTAGGGAGAGTGTCAGTTTCTTTCACTGTGATAATCCTTGTTTCTAGGGACAAAGAAGGAAAGTGAGGGAAATTCTCCTTGTGCTATAGTGTGCTTTAAAAAAACATTTTTTCTAGGGACAGAAAACTATAGGTAGGGAGAGTGTCAGTGTGTTTTACTGTGCGAATCCTTGTTTCTAGGGACAGGGAAGGACAGTGAGGGAATTCTCCTTGTGCTATAGTGTGCTTTAAAAAAACATTTTTTCTAGGGACAGAAAACTCTAGGTAGGGAGAGTGTCAGTTTCTTTCACTGTGAGAATCCTTGTTTCTAGGGACAAAGAAGGAAAGTGAGGGAAATTCTCCTTGTGCTATAGTGAGCTTTAAAAAAACATTTTTTCTAGGGACAGAAAACTCTAGGTAGGGAGAGTGTCAGTTTCTTTCACTGTGATAATCCTTGTTTCTAGGGACAAAGAAGGAAAGTGAGGGAAATTCTCCTTGTGCTATAGTGAGCTTTAAAAAAACATTTTTTCTAGGGACAGAAAACTCTAGGTAGGGAGAGTGTCAGTTTCTTTCACTGTGATAATCCTTGTTTCTAGGGACAAAGAAGGAAAGTGAGGGAAATTCTCCTTGTGCTATAGTGTGCTTTAAAAAAAACATTTTTTTCTAGGGACAGAAAACTATAGGTAGGGAGAGTGTCAGTGTGTTTTACTGTGCGAATCCTTGTTTCTAGGGACAGGGAAGGACAGTGAGGGAATTCTCCTTGTGCTATAGTGTGCTTTAAAAAAACATTTTTTCTAGGGACAGAAAACTCTAGGTAGGGAGAGTGTCAGTTTCTTTCACTGTGATAATCCTTGTTTCTAGGGACAAAGAAGGAAAGTGAGGGAAATTCTCCTTGTGCTATAGTGTGCTTTAAAAAAACATTTTTTCTAGGGACAGAAAACTCTAGGTAGGGAGAGTGTCAGTTTCTTTCACTGTGATAATCCTTGTTTCTAGGGACAAAGAAGGAAAGTGAGGGAAATTCTCCTTGTGCTATACTGAGCTTTAAAAAAACATTTTTTCTAGGGACAGAAAACTATAGGTAGGGAGAGTGTCAGTGTGTTTTACTGTGCGAATCCTTGTTTCTAGGGACAAAGAAGGAAAGTGAGGGAAATTCTCCTTGTGCTATAGTGTGCTTTAAAAAAACATTTTTTCTAGGGACAGAAAACTATAGGTAGGGAGAGTGTCAGTGTCTTTTACTGTGCGAATCCTTGTTTCTAGGGACAGGGAAGGACAGTGAGGGAATTCTCCTTGTGCTATAGTGTGCTTTAAAAAAACATTTTTTCTAGGGACAGAAAACTCTAGGTAGGGAGAGTGTCAGTTTCTTTCACTGTGATAATCCTTGTTTCTAGGGACAAAGAAGGAAAGTGAGGGAAATTCTCCTTGTGCTATAGTGTGCTTTAAAAAAACATTTTTTCTAGGGACAGAAAACTCTAGGTAGGGAGAGTGTCAGTTTCTTTCACTGTGATAATCCTTGTTTCTAGGGACAAAGAAGGAAAGTGAGGGAAATTCTCCTTGTGCTATAGTGAGCTTTAAAAAAACATTTTTTCTAGGGACAGAAAACTCTAGGTAGGGAGAGTGTCAGTTTCTTTCACTGTGATAATCCTTGTTTCTAGGGACAAAGAAGGAAAGTGAGGGAAATTCTCCTTGTGCTATAGTGTGCTTTAAAAAAACATTTTTTCTAGGGACAGAAAACTATAGGTAGGGAGAGTGTCAGTGTCTTTTACTGTGCAAATCCTTGTTTCTAGGGACAGGGAAGGACAGTGAGGGAATTCTCCTTGTGCTATAGTGT
Source organism: Rana muscosa (assembly GCA_029206835.1). Lineage (NCBI taxonomy): Eukaryota > Metazoa > Chordata > Amphibia > Anura > Ranidae > Rana > Rana muscosa. The sequence goes on from CM055120.1 coordinate 165,944,918, forward strand.
GCTTTAAAAAAACATTTTTTCTAGGGACAGAAAACTCTAGGTAGGGAGAGTGTCAGTTTCTTTCACTGTGATAATCCTTGTTTCTAGGGACAAAGAAGGAAAGTGAGGGAAATTCTCCTTGTGCTATAGTGTGCTTTAAAAAAACATTTTTTCTAGGGACAGAAAACTATAGGTAGGGAGAGTGTCAGTGTGTTTTACTGTGCGAATCCTTGTTTCTAGGGACAGGGAAGGACAGTGAGGGAATTCTCCTTGTGCTATAGTGTGCTTTAAAAAAACATTTTTTCTAGGGACAGAAAACTCTAGGTAGGGAGAGTGTCAGTTTCTTTCACTGTGATAATCCTTGTTTCTAGGGACAAAGAAGGAAAGTGAGGGAAATTCTCCTTGTGCTATAGTGTGCTTTAAAAAAACATTTTTTCTAGGGACAGAAAACTATAGGTAGGGAGAGTGTCAGTGTGTTTTACTGTGCGAATCCTTGTTTCTAGGGACAGGGAAGGACAGTGAGGGAATTCTCCTTGTGCTATAGTGTGCTTTAAAAAAACATTTTTTCTAGGGACAGAAAACTCTAGGTAGGGAGATTGTCAGTTTCTTTCACTGTGAGAATCCTTGTTTCTAGGGACAAAGAAGGAAAGTGAGGGAAATTCTCCTTGTGCTATAGTGAGCTTTAAAAAAACATTTTTTCTAGGGACAGAAAACTCTAGGTAGGGAGAGTGTCAGTTTCTTTCACTGTGATAATCCTTGTTTCTAGGGACAAAGAAGGAAAGTGAGGGAAATTCTCCTTGTGCTATAGTGAGCTTTAAAAAAACATTTTTTCTAGGGACAGAAAACTCTAGGTAGGGAGAGTGTCAGTTTCTTTCACTGTGATAATCCTTGTTTCTAGGGACAAAGAAGGAAAGTGAGGGAAATTCTCCTTGTGCTATAGTGTGCTTTAAAAAAACATTTTTTCTAGGGACAGAAAACTATAGGTAGGGAGAGTGTCAGTGTGTTTTACTGTGCGAATCCTTGTTTCTAGGGACAGGGAAGGACAGTGAGGGAATTCTCCTTGTGCTATAGTGTGCTTTAAAAAAACATTTTTTCTAGGGACAGAAAACTCTAGGTAGGGAGAGTGTCAGTTTCTTTCACTGTGATAATCCTTGTTTCTAGGGACAAAGAAGGAAAGTGAGGGAAATTCTCCTTGTGCTATAGTGAGCTTTAAAAAAACATTTTTTCTAGGGACAGAAAACTCTAGGTAGGGAGAGTGTCAGTTTCTTTCACTGTGATAATCCTTGTTTCTAGGGACAAAGAAGGAAAGTGAGGGAAATTCTCCTTGTGCTATAGTGTGCTTTAAAAAAACATTTTTTCTAGGGACAGAAAACTATAGGTAGGGAGAGTGTCAGTTTCTTTCACTGTGATAATCCTTGTTTCTAGGGACAAAGAAGGAAAGTGAGGGAAATTCTCCTTGTGCTATAGCGTGCTTTAAAAAAACATTTTTTCTAGGGACAGAAAACTATAGGTAGGGAGAGTGTCAGTGTGTTTTACTGTGCGAATCCTTGTTTCTAGGGACAGGGAAGGACAGTGAGGGAATTCTCCTTGTGCTATAGTGTGCTTTAAAAAAACATTTTTTCTAGGGACAGAAAACTCTAGGTAGGGAGAGTGTCAGTTTCTTTCACTGTGATAATCCTTGTTTCTAGGGACAAAAAAGGAAAGTGAGGGAAATTCTCCTTGTGCTATAGTGTGCTTTAAAAAAACATTTTTTCTAGGGACAGAAAACTATAGGTAGGGAGAGTGTCAGTGTGTTTTACTGTGCAAATCCTTGTTTCTAGGGACAGGGAAGGACAGTGAGGGAATTCTCCTTGTGCTATAGTGTGCTTTAAAAAAACATTTTTTCTAGGGACAGAAAACTCTAGGTAGGGAGAGTGTCAGTTTCTTTCACTGTGATAATCCTTGTTTCTAGGGACAAAGAAGGAAAGTGAGGGAAATTCTCCTTGTGCTATAGTGTGCTTTAAAAAAACATTTTTTCTAGGGACAGAAAACTCTATGTAGGGAGAGTGTCAGTTTCTTTCACTGTGATAATCCTTGTTTCTAGGGACAAAGAAGGAAAGTGAGGGAAATTCTCCTTGTGCTATAGTGTGCTTTAAAAAAACATTTTTTCTAGGGACAGAAAACTCTAGGTAGGGAGAGTGTCAGTTTCTTTCACTGTGATAATCCTTGTTTCTAGGGACAAAGAAGGAAAGTGAGGGAAATTCTCCTTGTGCTATAGTGAGCTTTAAAAAAACATTTTTTCTAGGGACAGAAAACTCTAGGTAGGGAGAGTGTCAGTTTCTTTCACTGTGATAATCCTTGTTTCTAGGGACAAAGAAGGAAAGTGAGGGAAATTCTCCTTGTGCTATAGTGAGCTTTAAAAAAACATTTTTTCTAGGGACAGAAAACTCTAGGTAGGGAGAGTGTCAGTTTCTTTCACTGTGATAATCCTTGTTTCTAGGGACAAAGAAGGAAAGTGAGGGAAATTCTCCTTGTGCTATAGTGTGCTTTAAAAAAACATTTTTTCTAGGGACAGAAAACTATAGGTAGGGAGAGTGTCAGTGTGTTTTACTGTGCGAATCCTTGTTTCTAGGGACAGGGAAGGACAGTGAGGGAATTCTCCTTGTGCTATAGTGTGCTTTAAAAAAACATTTTTTCTAGGGACAGAAAACTCTAGGTAGGGAGAGTGTCAGGTTCTTTCACTGTGATAATCCTTGTTTCTAGGGACAAAGAAGGAAAGTGAGGGAAATTCTCCTTGTGCTATAGTGTGCTTTAAAAAAACATTTTTTCTAGGGACAGAAAACTATAGGTAGGGAGAGTGTCAGTGTCTTTTACTGTGCGAATCCTTGTTTCTAGGGACAGGGAAGGACAGTGAGGGAATTCTCCTTGTGCTATAGTGTGCTTTAAAAAAACATTTTTTCTAGGGACAGAAAACTCTAGGTAGGGAGAGTGTCAGTTTCTTTCACTGTGATAATCCTTGTTTCTAGGGACAAAGAAGGAACGTGAGGGAAATTCTCCTTGTGCTATTGTGTGCTTTAAAAAAACATTTTTTCTAGGGACAGAAAACTATAGGTAGGGAGAGTGTCAGTGTGTTTTACTGTGCGAATCCTTGTTTCTAGGGACAGGGAAGGACAGTGAGGGAATTCTCCTTGTGCTATAGTGTGCTTTAAAAAAACATTTTTTCTAGGGACAGAAAACTCTAGGTAGGGAGAGTGTCAGTTTCTTTCACTGTGATAATCCTTGTTTCTAGGGACAAAGAAGGAAAGTGAGGGAAATTCTCCTTGTGCTATAGTGTGCTTTAAAAAAACATTTTTTCTAGGGACAGAAAACTCTAGGTAGGGAGAGTGTCAGTTTCTTTCACTGTGATAATCCTTGTTTCTAGGGACAGGGAAGGACAGTGAGGGAAATTCTCCTTGTGCTATAGTGTGCTAAAGCATTCCTCATCAACCATCTTTGAAATCCTTGTTTTTTGGACAGTCAGGGAAATTGTCGTTGTGCTATTCTGTGCAAAAGCAATCATCCTCAACCATATTTAGAAATCCTTAAGTAAAGGGACAGAGAAGGACACCTGAAGGTAGCCCTTATTGCTTTTTTCCCATCTCCCTGCAGGCCATCTATTAGAATGTCTGGAAGGCAAACAAGGAGAGGCAGACAGTCAGGAGGCAATAAAAGAGGGCAAGCAGGCTCTGTGTCTGGGGGCAACAGTGCTGGTCGTGGACGCGGTGCATTGTCATCAGCACATGGCCATGGGACACGCTTGTCCTTCTTTTCGGCAGCTGGACATGTTGAGCCACATCATGCCGAAGACTTGGTAGAGTGGATGACCAAGCCCTCCTCCTCCTCCTCATCCTCTCTCACCCAGGCTCAGGGTACTGGCAAAGCAGCTGCCAAAGCGTCCTCTTCCCTGGTATCAATGTCAGACTCATCATCAGTCACTCCTTCCCTAGACCCACCATGTCCTCCTCCTGAGGAGTCCCCCGAACTGTTTGAGCACAGTGTTGGGTACATGCTCCAGGAGGATGCCCAGCGTTTCGAAGGGTCTGATGATGAAACCCAGCTACAGGAAGGCAGTAGCGTGAGAGCAGACAGAGGGGATGCTCAAGAAGGACACCAATCTGGCAGTCATGTTCCAGCAGCTGCAGCATACTGCCAGATTGGCTCCAGTGATGAGGAGGGAGGGGATGATGAGGTCACTGACTCCACGTGGGTGCCTAATAGGAGAGAGGAGGAGGAGGAGGATGAGGAGGAGGCACATCTCCAACGAGACAGGATGCCCTTTGGTGGCCAGCGTAAGGGCAGTACACCGACGGAATCACACCGCAGAGCTCCGCCTGTGCAGGGCGCTGCCTCTGCCCGTCATTCAAAAAGTTCTTTGGTGTGGGCCTTTTTTGAGGCTAGTGCATCAGATCGCACAGCTGCTGTTTGCAACATATGTCTCAAGCGTATATCGCGTGGCCAAAACATCAGCCGCTTGGGTACCACATGCCTGACCAGACATATGTTGACCTGCCATGCAGCTCGTTGGCAAGCCTACCTCAAAGACCCACACCAAAGAACAAAGCGGACCTCTCCTTGCACCGCATCAGCTGGGATCTCCAACCCCACTATAACTTCAGTTCTCTCTGAAACATGCACTGAGAGGAATGAAGGTGTAGAATTAGGTGTGTCACAGCCAAGTACTTGCGGCCACTCTGCTAGCAGTACACCGACGTCCGATTCTAGCAGGCAAATTTCCCTGCCCCAGCTGCTGGACCGTCGAAAGAAGTTCACTCCCAGCCATCCACATGCCCAGCGGTTGAATGCTAGCTTGGCTAAATTGCTAGCGCTTCAACTGCTGCCTTTTCAGTTGGTAGACTCGGCCCCCTTCCGTGAGTTTGTGCAATGTGCGGTTCCTCAGTGGCAGGTTCCCAAACGCCACTTTTTCTCACGGAAGGCTATTCCGGCTCTCTACCGGCATGTGGAAGGCAATGTCTTGGCCTTGCTGGACAGGGCGGTCAGCGGTAAGGTGCATATTACCGCTGACTCATGGTCCAGCAGGCATGGACAGGGACGTTACCTTTCTTTCACGGCCCATTGGGTCACTCTTTTGGCAGCTGGGAAGGATGCAGGACAAGGTGCAGTAGTGTTGGAGGTTGTTCCACCGCCACGCCTCCAAAATGCTACTACTGGTTGTGACTAGGGCTGGGAAAAAAATCGATTTTAATCTTGAATCGAGTTTTGAGCTCAAATCGATTCAGTTTTGAAGAAAATCGATTTTTTTAGATTTTTTTTTTTTTTTTTTTTCTTCAAAGTTTCCGTAGCAGGACTGCAGGGGGCGTATCCGGAATGGCACTGGGCAGCGTTACCCCAATTACATCTACTCGCTGCAGCCGCCGTCTGCCTACCTGATCAGCGTGTCATGCAGACAGACGGCGGCCATTGCAGTGTTCAAAAGCCGCGCCTCCCGAGTCCTCGTCGTCTGTGATAGGCGGAACACTCAATTTCACAGAAGGCAGTATTCAGCCTATCACGGACATCCTCTCATCCTCGTCTGTGTTATGAGGATGACCATGATAGGCGGAACACTGAATGCTGGGAAATTGAGTGTTCCGCCTATCACAGACGAGGAGGAGGCGCGGCTTTTGAATACTGGAATGGCCACCGGTGTAGCAGTAAAATCCGTATACCATGAAAATCTGCATCAGGTACGGGCACAGTGATTGAAGCATGGGCACAGTGAGACACGGGCACAGTGAGACAAGGGTACAGTGAGACATGGACACAGTTCAATTCAACTAAGAGTAACCTCAGGAATTTTTTGTTGTTTTATTAGCTAAATCCAAATACAGTATTAATAATTTGGATGTTTAACAATCTTTGTTGCACACTGCAAAAAACAACAAAAGGTCACAAGCGCTAAATTGGTGGATAAAGAAAAAAATATAATGGATGATAATAATAATAAGAAAAAAATCCCAAATATTTTGGGAAGTACAAAGTATCCAAAAGGGGGAAAAAACAGGATCCAGCGCAGCAAGAAAAAATCCGTACCCAGAAGTACAAAATACACAACATGCACACAATATAATCCAGCGCTCATGGAACATACATTATTAACTATTGAAAACTCTTGAAGAATTGATAAAAAAGCTTAGTCCATTTATTAATCACAATAAAGAGAGGGATCCAATCCCAAATGTGCAGAGGGCAAATGAATCTTAACTCTCCAGTTGCCAGTGGTGACAAACTTGTTAAACTTGCAGTGACATCCGTGGAGCAAGGAGGGGTTAAAAAAGTCATAACAAAGCCTGTGGCATGATCTCTGTGTGAGCACAGTACCTTGAATGATGGACAACAGGCAGACCAGCGTGTGGAGGGCCCTCCAACCCAAAAGGATGCAGAGCCAGGATCGCAGCAAGGCTGGGACAGAAGGAATCGCACACAGAGTTTCAAGAGTTTTCAATAGTTAATAATGTATGTTCCATGAGCGCTGGATTATATTGTGTGTTTGTTGCACACTGACTTTGCAGTTAGAGAAAGGGTTTGCCTTTGCAATTTTGTTTGTTGATGCACTTTAATTAATATAATAAAAAAAAAAAATCGAATCGAATCGTAAATCGAGTTTTTTATAAAAAAATCGCAGATTTTTTTTGGGGGGAAAATCGCCCAGCCCTAGTTGTGACACACCTCTCTCCTCCACCCCCTCCTCTTCTTCTTCCTCCATGGCCTCTTCCTGTGGTTTGTCCTATGAACCAGCGGTGCTCCGTAGCCGTTCACGGGGCTACGCAAGTACGCAGGCAAAAAGATGCCATGCCGTGCTTGCGCTGGTGTGTTTGGGGGACAGAAGCCACACTGGGGCAGAGGTCCTGTCTGCTCTGCAGGGCCAGGCCGAGAGGTGGTTGACGCCACGCCAGCTTAAGCCAGGAATGGTGGTTTGCGACAATGGCACCAACCTCCTCTCCGCCCTCCGACAGGGACAACTGACCCATGTGCCCTGTGTGGCTCACGTCCTTAACCTGGTGGTGCAGCGGTTCTTGGGCAGGTACCCGGGCTTACAGGATGTCCTGAGGCAGGCCAGGAAAGTCTGTGTGCATTTCCGCAGATCTTATAATGCCAGTGCTCGCCTGGCTGAGCTGCAAAAGGAGTTGAACCTGCCCAAGAACCGCCTTATATGTGACATGCCCACCAGGTGGAACTCAACGTTGGCCATGCTGCAGCGGCTGCACACGCAGCAGAGGGCCATCAATGAGTACCTGTGCGACTACGGCACCAGGACAGGGTCAGGGGAGCTTGGTTTTTTTTCTCCACGCCAGTGGGGCATGATCAGGGATGCATGCACTGTCCTGGCACCATTTGAGGAGGCCACGAGGATGGTGAGCAGTGACAGTGCATGCATCAGTGACACTGTACCTCTTGTCCACCTGTTGGAGCACACGCTGCGTGGAATAATGGACAGGGCACTTGAGGCAGAACAGAGGCAGGAAGAGGAGGACTTCCTTGCCTCTCAAGGCCCCCTTTACCCAGACAGTGTTCCTTCTGTCCCACCCATCGCACAGGAAGAGGAGGAGGAGGAGGAGGAGGAGGATTGTGTCAGCATGGAGGTGGAGGCTGGCACTCAGCATCATCAGCAGCAGTCTTTTAGGGATGATTTACAGTCCCAAGAAACCAGTGGACTTGTACGTGGCTGGGAGGAGGTGGCTGCGGATCATGTCGTCCTTAGTGACCCAGAGGACTCCGGAGCGAATGCCTCAGCAAACCTACGCTGCATGGCCTCCCTGATCCTGCAAAGTCTGCGGAAGGATCCTCGTATTCTTCGGATCAAGGAGAGGGACCATTACTGGCTGGCCACTCTCCTTGATCCACGGTACAAGGGTAAGGTTGCGGACCTTATGTTACCGTCGCAGAGGGAGCAGAGGATGAGACAACTCCGGGAGGCCTTGCAGAAAGGTCTGTGCAACGCGTTCCCAGAGACTGGGAGGTTACAAACTCCTGGTCCTGGACAACGAGTTGCTGAGGCTTCGGCCAGTCAAAGAAGGAGCGGTGGGGAAGGTGGCCGTCTGACCGATGCGTTCAGACAATTCTTTAGTCCGCAGCCCCAAAGTATGATCGGTTCCAGCAACCATCGCCAGCGTCTGATAAACATGGTGCAGGAATATCTAGGGGCAAGGTCAGACTTGGACACCTTCCCCACCAAAAATCCTCTGGCTTACTGGGTCTTGAGGATGGATCACTGGCCAGAGCTTGCACAGTATGCAATTGAGCTACTGGCCTGTCCTGCATCCAGCGTTCTTTCGGAACGCACATTCAGTGCTGCTGGAGGATTTGTCACGGATCACAGGGTGCGCCTGTCCACCGACTCGGTTGATCGACTGACTTTCATCAAGATGAACCAGTCTTGGATCACCACCAGCTACCACACACCTGATGCTGATATAACAGACTAATTGATTTTAACATGTCACATCCCTTCAAGACTGATGCTGATGCTGAGTGCCTGTGCTGTTATGTTGACTGGCTATCCTCCTCCTCCGAGTCCTCAATGATACGATTGATGATGATAGCTTGGAAGATCATTTTTGTTTATGGGTGCCGCCACCAGTGGCTAAGGCCCAATTTTTCAGCCCCTGTTTTACAGGGGCGTGTAATTACAATTTTTTTAGCAATAATTTGCCATAGGGCTCATTGCTGTGCTCCAAGTACAGTATCTGTGAGGGGTTGGAGTGTTGTGGCACCAGTGCCTAAGGCCCAATTTTTCAGCCCCTGTTTAACAGGGGCGTGTCATTACAATTTTTGAAGCAATACTTTGCAACAGGGCTCATTGCTGTGCTCCAAGTACAGTATCTGTGAGGGGTTGTAGTGTTGTGCCACCAGTGCCTAAGGCCCAATTTTTCAGCCCCTGTTCAACAGGGGCATGCAATTACAATTCTTGATCTAATAACTCACAGTAGGGCCCATTGCTGCACCCACCAAGAGTAACTCTGAGGGCTTACAGTGTTGTGGCAACGCCACCACCACCACCACCACGAAAGGCCCAATTTTTCAGCCCCTGTTCAAAAGGGGCATGTAATTACAATTCTTGATCTAATAATTCACAGCAGGGCCCATTCCTGCACCCACCAAGAGTAACTCTGAGGGCTTACAGTGTTGTGGCAACGCCACCACCACCACCACCACGAAAGGCCCAATTTTTCAGCCCCTGTTCAAAAGGGGCATGTAATTACAATTCTTGATCTAATAATTCACAGCAGGGCCCATTCCTGCACCCACCAAGAGTAACTCTGAGGGCTTACAGTGTTGTGGCAACACCACCACCACCACCACCACCACGAAAGGCCCAATTTTTCAGCCCCTGTTCAACAGGGGCATGCAATTACAATTCTTGATCTAATAATTCACAGCAGGGCCCATTGCTGCACCCACCAAGAGTAACTGTCAGGGCTTACAGTGTTGTGGCACCAGCACCACCATCAAAGGCCCAATTTTTACTACCACTGTTCAACAATTATATGTAATTAAAATTCCTGATATAATAGTTGACAGCAGGGCGTTCCAGCACCAACCAAGAGTAACTGTGAGTGCTTACAGTGTTGTGCCAACACCAACAACTAAGGGGCCTATTTCTGCAGAGTATATACGGCAGGTCCCTACTTTCAAACATCCAACTTACAAACGACTCCTACTTGCAAACGCAAGAAGACAACAGGAAGTGAGAGGAAATCTACCACTAGGAAGGAAAATTCTCTCCTGTAAGAATAAATATGGGAGAAAGGTGTCTCCTCTGTACTGATGCTTTATCAGCAATCCTTGTTTCAAGAAAAACACCACATTTCAAAAACAGTTGTCATTGGGACGGAAAGTGAGGTGAAATGTTCTGAACAGGGGCACAGACAGCAAAACAAATGTTACAGGGGTGATAACCCTTACCTATGTTTTCCAAAAAGTTTAAAAATAGATTTTTGGTCTGGAGCTACACTTCAACAATGTACCTGTTCAAAATTACAAACAGATTCTACATAAGAACAAACCTACAGTCCCTGTCTTGTATGCACCGCCTGTATACGGCTGTTCAGAGTATATAGGGCCTTTTTTATTTTATGTGCGGGGTTCCCCTTAATATCCATACAAGACCCAAAGGGGCTGGTAATGGGCTGGGGTAGGGGGGGGGTCATGGGGTAGCTATGCCATTTTTCTTAAAGATTTTCATCCATATTACCGGGACCAGACATTACATTAAAGCCGCAAGCAGTTTTAAATGGCTTTTTTTTCCTTTAGAAGTGTCATTTTGTGCAGGGACAGTTCTAAACACGGGAAACACGTGGCACTTCACAGGCATACTTTAGACACCCCCCAGGTACGATATTTAAAGGAATATTTGACTTTTTTTTTTTCACTTTATGCATCATTAAAATGACTGCTCCCGAAAAACGACCGTTTTTAAAACTTCTTTTTGCATTGATACATGTCCCCTGGTGCAGAACCCGGGTTCCCAAACCCTTTTTAGGACAATAACATGCATAATAGTTGTTATAATTAGCACTTTAGAATTCGAACGTTCGCATCCATTGTATTTAATAGGGTTCTAATGTTCGTACGAACTTTCGGTCCGTTCGCGGGTTCTGGTGCGAACCGAACCCGGGGGTGTTCGGCTCATCACTACCTAGCGCACACCCACGCGGTGATTGGGGACGGCGTGTGTCCCTTGGACACAGCGCTTCCCCGATTACACACGATCATTATTCACGGTGGTTAAAAAACCGCCGTGAATAATGACATTAAAAACGAGGGAACGGCTTGTTCCCCACACACGGTCGTTTTCCATGACATTTTTTCTCTTGTCGAGAAAAACGACCTTCTGTGGGCTCCGCGGCAGTGTTTCCCTATGGGAAAACTGCCGCGGAAAAAATGTCGGGAAAAACGACGAGAAAAATTAGAACATGTTCTAATTTTTCTCGTCGTTTTTAATGCCGTTTTTCTCATCGGGAAAAACGACAAAATGCCCACAGATGATCGTTTTTCTCGTCAAAAGGAAAAAATTTCGTTTTTCTCGACGAGAAAAACGGTCGTGTGTATACGGCATCACTGTAATGTAAGAAGGAGGAGAAATTTTATCACCCTAAGCTGCTTTTCTGAGGACCACAAATAATACTTCTCTTAATCTTCATTACATCGGGGGAAGTTTTTTGTGGTTTACAGAAGTTTACAGGGTGGTTTCCTGTGTGAGTCAGGGCCCTGAGCAGGGGGGGGCCCGTCAATTAAGTGTGCACGGGCACCGCCTCCCATTTCCATCGCTGCTGTCCCCTTTCAGGACGCCGGGCACATGAGTTACAGCTGCCGGGGTGTTTTTTTGAAGCACCCGATTAGAGCTAGAGGCTCTAATAGGCTTCAAAATAGGACGGGCTTCTGTCACAGAGCATTGTGTTCGGAGCCCACCCAGGTGTGTTAGAATAGTAAATTAATATTCGCTTTTCTAACACTGAATCGCCTCTCTGCCAGTCAGGAAGTGCGGGTCTGATACCTGTTTCCCGATTGGCTGAAAGGACAGGTGATCCTATTGGATGCCTAGGAGGAGGAGGGAGATGCATTGTGGAAGCCACCGTGATCCACAGGGGGAGGAAGAAAGAAATCTGCCGCTTGCCGGTCACGCTGCCGTCTGCTCACTTCCTAGACTGGGTAGGTGTGGGGCTTTGATTTCCCGACCATACTCCTGGGGGGGTATACCGCCCCCCCAAAAGGAAAAACCACCAGCCGCCACTGGCCCCCAAGTGAGTCAGGTGGGGAGGAGCTTAGGAAGATGGGGCATGGGAGCCAAGTAGCACAGCCAAGGCCTAGCATAGGGCAGAAATTCCTGGATAGGTGTACAGAGTACAGTAGGAGCAGCTGTAGCAATCATATCTTTGGAACAACTAAAGGAGAGTCATGAGCTGGATTCCTAAAGCCTAATGGGCAAGTCAGAGGCCTGTGAGTGAGTACTAATGCTTAGGATCAGGAGAGTAACTGCAGGGAGCATACACAGCTGGGTAGAGCTATGGAGTGGGACTTGGAAGGGGAGACTTGTATACTATAGAAAGAGCCTTATTAATATCAGCTGATAAAGTAGGATGCTTCACCATTTGAAACTTGTTTTGAATAATGCAGAATGCTTCATATATAGTATACAGGGAGATGAGTCCCAACACCGCAATGCTCCCAAGCAGAGACTGTCAGAGAGAAGATGGCTGCTTAAAGTGTTGCATATGCTTTTACATGTGTCTGCATCCTTAACAGCAGATGAGCCATCAGCTGTCAACGGGCTGTCAACGGGCTTTAAAAAAAAACACATTGCCGGCAATAGAAAAATGCCCCTACCCCAAAGCACCTTGTCCCCGTGTTGATGGGGACAAGGGCCTCTTCCCCATAACCCTGGGCTGTGGTTCTGGGGGTCTGCGGGCAGGGGGCTTATCGGAATCTGGAATCAGAATCTGCACCAGGTGACTTTGCCAGGTGGTTCTGCCCCTTACTTATTTAACCACTTGCTTACTGGGCACTTAAACCCCCCTCCTGCCCAGACCAATTTTCAGCTCTCTCAGCGCTGATGCACTTTGAAGAACAATTGCGCAGTCATACAACGCTATACCCAAATGAAATTTTTATAATTTTTTCCCCAAATAGAGCTTTCTTTTGGTGGTATTTGATCACCTCTGCGTTTTTTATTTGTTGTTATTTTTTTTTTAAAAAGACCAATTTCAAAAAAATAATTATATTTTTTTATATTTTGTTATAACATTTTGCAAACAGGTAATTTTTCTCCTTCATTGATGTACGTTGATGAGGCTGCACTGATGGGCACTGATTGGCTGCACTGATAGGCACTGATGGGCTGCACTGATGGGCACCGATGGGCTGCACTGATGGGCACCGATGGGCTGCACTGATGGGCACCGATAAGGCGGCACTGGTGGGCACTGATAGGCGGCACTGAGAGGTGGCACTGATGGGTAGCACTGAAGGGCATTAATAGGTGCCACTGGTGGGCACTGAGAAGTGGCACTTATAGGTGGCACTGATAGCTGGCAGTGATGGGCACTGATAGGTGGCAGTGATGGGCACTGGGTGGCAGTGATGGGCACTGATGGGTGGCAATAATGGGCACTGGTAGGCTACACTAATAGGCAGCATTGCTAGGTGGCACTGATGAGGCACTGATTGGCATCACTGGTTGGCATTGATAGGTGGCACTTGTGGGCATTGATAGGTGGCACTTGTGGGCATTGATAGGTGGCACTGTGGGCATTGATAGGTGGCATTGTGGGCACTGGCAGGTAGCAATGGCAGGTGGCACTGGCAGGCAGTATTTATGGGCACTGATGAGGCTGATGTACCTCCTTCCTCCTGATGAGGCTGATGTACCTCCTTTGTTTACATCACATGATCAGCTGTCATCGGATCTGTGATTGCCCGAGTCTCGGTGACTTGGCGATCACACAGCGCGCCCTGCAGGAAGCGTGCGTTGCGCGTGAAAAGGGGAGGACGTCTATTGACGGCCTCTCTGCAATTGGAGTCTGCGCTGTAGCTGTCATTCGGCTATAGCGCGGATGGGAAGTGGTTAACCACTTCCCGCAAGGTCAATAGCAAATTGACGTCTGGGAAATGGTTGCATTATCCTGACTGGACGTGTATTGACGTCTATTGTCCTGCAGGATAATGCCTAGCGCACACCCACGCGGTGATTGGGGACGGTGTGTGTCCCTTGGACACAGCGCTTCCCCGATTACGGTAAACAGCCAATTTCATTGGCTGTTTACCACGTGATCGGCTGTGTCAAAGTCACAGCCGATCACACGTGCGCGCCGCTAGAGGCTTGCAGAGCGGGGATCGGGGAAGGCGCGTGTCCCTTTGACACAGCGCTTCCCCGATCAGGGTAAACAGCCAATGAAATTGGCTGTTTACCACGTGACCGGCTGTGTCCAATCACAGCCGGTCACAAATGTAAACACAGAAGAGCAGTTACTATCTGATCCCTGCTCTCTCCTCACACACCGATTGTGTGAGGAGAGAGCAGGGATCAGTAAGTGAGATCAGTGTAGTTTTTGTCTACTGTATTGTACTGTGCAAAACACGCCCCCCCCCAATAAAGAGGACCTGTCACACAGCCTAGCCCATCAATCAGCCCAGTCAATCAGCCCATCTGTCAATCAGCCCATCAGCCAGTCAATCAATCAGCCCATCTGTCAATCAATCAGCCCATCTGTCAATCAATCAATCGGCCCATCTGTCAATCATCTGTCACATGCCCACTTCTATCAGTACCGCCATTGGTACCACCACACAGGCTACCAGTACCGCCATCGGTACCACCACCAGTACCGCCATCAGACCCAGCATCTATACTGCCACACAGGCCCGCTACCAGTATCGCCACTAGTGCCGCCATCTGTACCACCACGAGTACCACCACCCGTACCACCGTCGGTAGCGCCACCGCCAACCGTACCGCCATCAGTACCACCACCACCCGTACCACCATCGGTACCACCACCACCTGTACCACCATTGGTACCACCACCACCCATACCGCCATCGGTACCACCACACAGGCCCACCACTAATACCTCCATCGGTACCACCACACAGGCCGCCACCACTACCACCAGCAGTACCATTACACAGGTCCACCAATAAGCACTGCCATAATGTCCCAAAGTGTTTACACACCTGAGGAGGCATATGCCATTCTTTCCATGTCGGATGATGAGAGCAGCGGGGAGCTCCCATCATCCGATTCTGGTTCGGAATATGAGCCAGTGGAGGATAGTGGCTCAGAGTCCGAGTCCCCGGAGGAAACTGTCCCTCCCAAAAGAATGTGATCAGGACCAAGATCAGGACCAAGATTAGGACCAAGATCAGGAGATCTGCCCACCACCAGCAGCGCCATACCCCAGGAAGAGGAGCCCAGTACAAGTAATGGAAATACACGCCCAACCCAAAGAATCCAGCCCCAGTCCCACCTTCCCGATGCCCTGGCAAACCCCTTATGGTTGCCTGCCAACTCAGGATCTGCTATCATCCCCCCTTTCACCGCACAGCCAGGTGTGCAGCCCGACACAATGAATTTTTCTCAATTAGATTATTTTTGTTTATTTTTCCCACAAGATTTGCTGCAGAATATGGTGGATCAAACTAATCTGTATGCATCCCAATTTATTGCTGCCAACCCCAATTCTTCCTACGTCCGCATGTTCCGTCTAACATTGGACGAATTTAAATTGTTTTTGGGCCTTACGTTCAATATGGGGCTTTCAAAAAAGAACGAAGTCCATGCATATTGGTCCAAACGCCCCATCCAACACATGCCTATATTTTCCGCTGTCATGTCCAGGACAAGATACAACATGATTATGCGTTTTCTCTACTTCAATGACAATTCACAGTGCCCTCCCTGAGATCATCCCAACTACGACAAATTGTACAAGATACGCCCCCTAATCAATGCCTTTTCCCAGCGATTTAGAGAAGTTTTCATCCCAGACCAAGTCCCTCATACATTTCACTGGCCGACTGCACTTCAAGCAGTATATACCAAGCAAGAGAGCCAGGTATGAGTTAAAATTAAATAAATTATGCGATCGAGCCACTGGATACGTCTTCACATTCCGGATCTATGAAGGCAAAGACTCCCAGCTCCAGCCCCGTGATTGCCCCACATATATTGGAACCAGTGGGAAAATTGTCTGGGAGTTGGCATACCCCCTGTTTGGAAAAGGATACCATTTATATGTCGACAACTATTATACCAGCCTGCCCCTTTTTCGTCACCTTTACAGTAAGCAAACCCCGGCCTGCGGTACCTTAAAAAAAAAAAACACAAGGGATTCCCACAAAATTTGTTGACCAAAAAATTGCAACCTGGAGAATCTGCATTCATGAGGAACGAGGAGGTGTTGGCCATGAAGTGGAGGGACAAGAAAGATGTCCACATACTCTCTACCATCCACAATGACACCGTTGTGGAGATCCAAAGAAGACACAGCCCCATTTTAAAGCCCGAATGTGTCCACGACTACAATTTGTACATGGGGGGTGGATTTAAATGACCAGATGCTACAGCCCTACTTATCAACCAGAAAGTCCTGTTATTGGCACATGAAAGTTGCGTTTCACCTGTTTCACATGGCCCTTTTTAATTTGTTTGTCTGCTACCAAAAAGCAACTCAAAACCAACAAATCACCTACCTCCATTATATCGAAGCCCTCATTTACCAACAAGATCCCGCCCCAGGAAGCATTCGCTCTGATAGTGTGAGTCGACTTCACGAGCGACACTTTTCCTTTAGCATCCCCCCCACAGAATCTGGAAGAAGACGCCAAAAGAAATGCTGTGTATGCAGCAGAGGAGGAGTAAGAAGAGACACCAGCTATTATTGTCCCGATTGTCCCTCCCAACCTGGCCTGTGCATCGGAGATTGCTTCAAGAATTATCATACATCCATCCAATATTAGTTTCCGTTATTAACAACAGTCTGCTATTTCCCCATTTGCCTGCTACCATGTTACATCTGTAGCGGGACTCCCAAAAATGGGGTCGCTATGCTGTAAATTTAGGGGCAGTCTGGGCAGTGGTATGGTTAAGATTCTACAATTCTGTTTAATATGGACTCTGCTCTGCCATGTTGTTGCCTGTCAGTGCCAATCAGTGCTTCCAATCAGTACCATCTGTCAGTGCCAATCAGCGCCACCTGTCAGTGCTAATCAGTGTTTCCAATCAGTGCCACCTGTCAGTGCCAATCAGTGCTTCCAATCAGTGCCACCTAGCAGTGCGAATCAGTGCTGCCTAATATCAGTGCCAACGAATGCCACCTATCAGTGCCAATCAGTGTTTCCAACAAGTGCCACCTACCAGTGGCAATCTTTCCCGCCAATCAGTGCCAATGCTTCCAATCAGTGCCACCTATCAAAGCCGTCTATCAGTGCCCATCAATGCTGTCAATCAGTGCCACTAAATGCTGCCAATCAGTGCTGCCTATCAGAGCTGATCAGTGCTGCCTATTAGTGCCAATCAGTGCAGGCTATCAGTGCCATTAGTGCTGCCAATCAGTGCCACCTATCAGTGCCAATCAGGGCCTATTAGTGATGCCTATCAATGCCAAACAGTGCTGCCAAGCAGTGCTTTCTAGTAGTGCCAATCAGTGCCGCCTATCAGTGCCAATCATTGCTGCCTGTCAGTGCTGCCAATCAGTGCACTGTGTACAGGGATGGGGCAATGAACTCAGCAGCCAGGCACATTGTTCATGGGGGGCCGGCCTGGTGGGGCACAACTGAAATCCGTTGATGTTTATTAATTCCACATGCTGATCTTTAGTATAATAGGTAATCACCACACTACTATTTACAAGAAACTACTAGAGGTAAAATAAAAAAAGTGTCAGTAAAAGGCCGCTAAGCACTGTTATGTGTTCCCACACCACAAAAAAAAGGGCAGCGCTAACTTACCGATCAAAAACTTACCAATAATAGTGGAATCCTCTAATGTATGGAAATCTCAATAGGCTTCAATATCACGACAATACTGGTCTCTGATATGCAACATCACATACAATACATATCAGACTGAAAAATAGACATACTGTATAACATGAAACTTAGCAGGGATGGTGGAAACCCCCCCTCCCCCTATAGATATTGGCTATACAGATTAACTTCAAGTGCAAAAACTTTTTAGTTGGGAGGTTCACACCATTATAGCACTTTGGAGTTTTTACTTTTTAGATTATTACACTTAATTTTATGTTTTAGTTACTATTATAATGTGATTTTTCGCACTTGAAGTACATTTTTCACCACCCTTGCTAAGTCCATGTCTTTATGGACCTTGTTTGTGCACTACCATGTTGGAACAGGAAGGGGCCACCCCCAAACTGTTCCCACAAAGTTGGGAGCATGAAATTGTCTAAAATGTCTTGGTATGCTGACGCCTTAAAAGTTCCCTTCACTGGAACTAAGGGGCCAAGCCCAACCCCTAAAAAACAACCCCACACCCTAATCCCCCCTCCACCAAATGATTTGGACCATTTCACAAAGCAAGGTCCATAATAACATGGATGAGGGAGTTTAGGGATGGAGGAACTTGACTAGCGAGCACAGAGTCCTGACCTCAACCTGATAGAACACCTTTGGGATGATTTAGAGTGCAGACTGCGAGCCCGGCCTTCTCATCCAACATCATTTCCTGACCTCACAAATGAGCTTCTGAAAGAATGGTCAAACATTCCCATAGACCTTGTGGACAGCCTTCTTAGAAGAGTTAAAGCTGTTATAGCTACAAAGGGTGGGCCAACTCAATATTGAACCCTACGGACTAAGACTGGGATGCATTAAAGTTCACATGGGTGTAAAGGCAGGCGTCTCAATACTTTTTACAATATAGTATATATATATATATATATATATATATATATATATATACACAAGCATGTGTGTTTGAGCTTTGGGGTGCACACCCTAATGCAATAGGCTGCGCACGCCTATGCCCGTACCTTAGTAGCCGCCCGGCCATACCTTACCTATATAAGTCGGATTAGTCAGCAGGGCCGATCCTGGTCGGCTGTGCGCTGCCCTGGTTGCTAGATTCGCCTGCCGCCGGGCGTCTAGCAACCAGTGACGTCAGAGGCCACGGCCGCCCCAGCATTCAGAGCACCTCTTCCATATTCCATCTTCTTCAGCGTGGCTCAGAGCCTGAGGGAAGGGACCATGTCTGAAGAGAGCTGCCTGTGAGTGTGAGCTCAGCAGCTTTCCACATCAACCTGCACAGCACCTGCCGCTGTCTGAGGTGTTGCAGCCTGCCTGTCAATGTGTCCATGTTCTGGAGGCTCCAGAGGACCCGGCGCATCACGGATCACGGTAAATGGTCGCTGATTGCGGCCGTTTACCACGTGATTGCTCCGTCAAATGACGTGGCGATCACTTGTAAACAAACCGGCGTCATGTGATGATGCCGGTTTCTCTCTCCCCTCTCTGTACCGATCGGTACAGTGTGAGAGGGGGAGAGAGCGGATGGCAGCAGCACCGTGGGCTGGATCTGTGACAATTGCAGTCACAGATCCAGCCATCCATCGATCCATGCTCAGCCATCCCTGCCAATACTCTGCAATACCCTGCCAATACTCTGCCCATACTGTGCAATACTCTGCAATACCCTGCCCATACTGTGCAATACTCTGCAATACCCTGCCAATACTCTGCCCATACTGTGCAATACTCTGCAATACTCTGCCCATACTGTGCAATACTCTGCAATACCCTGCCCATACTGTGCAATACTCTGCAATACCCTGCCCATACTGTGCAATTGTAGAATATATGATTAATATCTAATATTCTTGTATCTTAAGGGCGTTTCTGAATGAATAGCATTCATAGTCAGGTTGACTTAAAAAGAAAGTGAGTTTTATTTTCTCACAGGTGGCATCATAAATACAATGAAAAAAATAGTATAACAGTTCAGTTCAGTGTAGGTAAATATATATAAAATAGAATAGATTGCTGTAGCAAAGTTATGAAAGCATGTGTGCTAGTTGCAGACTCCATCTTCCATGCTGTTCTCTGAGTGTTCCCAAAGTGAAGCTGGAACAGGAAATGATGTTCTTAGGCTTCTGGTAATTCAGCTGTTCTTCTTGTCAATCTTAGTGTAAATGTGTCAATGTTATCTCTTAAAAGTGGGTGTGAGTAAGTGAGTGAGTCTTCATGTGTGTTCGTGTCAGTATGCTGTGCAAGTGTCGTGTAAGTGTGTTGTGCCCCCCTCCCATCTCAAACTATAGGCTTATATATATCTTTACATATGTATGTCACCTCATACAAACTTAGAACCTTGTATGGCACACATTAATTTCTGCTAACTTCAGCAATATGTTATACCAATAGAAGATATTGGCTCAGAGACATATGGACTTTGATTGACAGGCACACACGTAGCACTCTATACTTGGAGTGGTGAGCTGACGATGTAATATCATAATCAAACATCTCCTATATGAACATATATTACTAACAATAAAGTAACTATTAACTAATACATACTAGTATGACTAAGACTTCACTTATACAAACTTGACAAGAGATATAAAGAAATATATTATTTATCTCACTACGTAAATACTGATCTATTCTGGAGATCTATTCTTGTCACCCTACACCAACATGCCTTATATGTCATACTCAAATTGGCTTCACCAGAAATATGCAGCAATACTCATCCTTAGATTGAAGAATCATGTCATATCAATTTATGCAAGGTCATTCACTCATACCTAATTTACTATGATTAATCATAAAACCAAATATGTTTTGCTAGCTTGCCTTATATTAATAGAACACCTATAAGTGCCGAATTATGAATTTGAAATAATATTCTAACAATCCCCCCTGAATTATGATTAATCATATTAAAATTATTAAATATCATTCATGCATTCATATCACAATCTCTCCTCCTTGTATCAAATGATCGGACATAATATTCCTCAGAACTGAAGCAGCTAGAAATATTTCTCCTTCTAAATGCTTTTCTCTTTACTTTTAACATTTCTTAGATCTATCTATTCAAAATCTTAAAATAATGGTATAGATTTTTTTTTTAAAATGTATAACATAATGATGACTAATATCAATAATTATTAATATTAATAATAATAATAATGATAATTATTATTGTTAAAATAAGTAAATGATGCAATAATATATTTCCATACTTGTGCTCAAAGAATATTTTAGCTCTTTGGAAATATACTTTACACTCTAAAACTTTTCATAACTTTCCATTGTTCTATTAAGAGTGATATGTTTTTTTTAAGTTATGAACAAAAGATGTTCTATTAACTAGAATGATTGTGCAGTTCATAAATATATGAATAAAGAAAAATAAAGAAAAATAATAATAATAATAATCCTAACTTAATATGAACACTAATATCAGAATAATTGGATAATTAAAAAGTGTATATGTGGACAAATGTTTCAGTCCCAAGTTATTTATCTATAGTAGATAGATAAAGTTCCTTCTGATTAATTTTTTTCTTCATGAAATGTCTTTAAAATTTCTTCTTCAAGTTCTGTTAGGTTAGAAAAACCTTGTTGAATAAGATAAAATAGTCAAATATGAAATATAAATCTTTTGTCCAATATTCTTCTCGAAAGGATCTCTTCTTTAACTTTGAATTTCTTGATATTCTCTTTGCTCTTTATATGAGCGTGTTATCCTCCATATTTGTTTGATTTTAGATGCCATATCTGTAAAAGAGAGGCAGTATCATTACTCGGGAATAAAATATTTGCATTAATTCTTGTACATTTTCTATTTTTTCAATAAATGTTAAATCATTATGGGACAATAGCTTTGTGAATTTGTTAAAACTATATGTGAAATAATACTATCTTATATTTTCCTTCAAAGAGAACTTCTGTATGACTGTGTACTGTCCTTATCCTGTCTAAAATGACCTAAACTATAAAACATATGTACTGTGAAGTTTAATTATGACAGGACGCAATATTTCCATTTGGTCATGATACAAAAACCCTGTTTTAATAAACAAAGAAAGGTTTCATATCACCCCAGAGATGGCAATGGACTATGCTTTTGTTCTCATCCCTAAATGATTAGAAATATGCGTAACTGTATTCTGTGTTGAAGTTCTTATTCTAGTGTTAGACTATTCTGCAGTAACAAGTACTGGTTCAATGTCTTTCTCAGCTCTTATGCTGGAAACCTGAGATAAAGACTTCTCAGAGACAGCTGTATAAACATGTGCTTGTGTACATTCCTGAATATGTCTTCCATTCCCATCTATCTGAATGTGTATGGGTAATAAAGCTCTGAACCATAGCGGATATTTTTTCCTAACTTCTCTAAAACTACCTTCCTCAAAAATATCTTTTAGTGAGCAGTCAGGTATCTGTACAATGATTTTGTTTGATTTCACTATGCTCTGTGTAGCTTTAATTGCATAGTAAACACTTAGTAGTTGCTTTACACCTGGCTCAAAAGTTTTTTCCAAAAATGACAAAACTCTGGAGAAATAGGCAATTATTTTTTCCTTACCTTCTTGTAATTGAGACAACGTTACTGAGATGGCATTCTCAGATACATGAGTTTTCAAAACAAACGATGCTTCAGAACAAACCTCTATTGTACTTAATGCTGGAGCATTCTGCAAATCTTTTTTCAACACTTCAAAAGCATTTTTCTCATTTGGACCCCATTGGTCAACTATATTACCTTTATTCCTCAAAAGATTATATAGTGGATTAACTTTTTCTGCGAAACAGTGTACAAACTCTTTGCAATGATTTATTTTATGCAAAAATTGATGCAATGCCTTATTCGTTGTTGGAGTTGGGATTACAGTAATATCTCTAACTGTTTCTTGCAACAATTGTCTCTTTCCTTGACTAATTTGCATGTGAAGGTATTTCACCTGACTTTTCATCAGCTGAAATTTTGTCGTGTTTAATTTTAAACCTTCAGCTTGTAACATCATAAACAACTCAGACAAAAGAGCCATATGTTCATCGATATTATGAGTACTCAGCAAAATCGTATCCACATGCTGATAAATACAGTCTGGCCTAGAAAATTTTGAAAGTATTCTTGTTATAGTTTCATGAACTACACCATCACCAATACCTAGACCAGGTATTAATCGAGTGAACGTATAAGTCTCTTTTCTGAATGTGAACGCAAGTTTGTATTGACAACTTTTAGTTAAAGGGATGGAAAAATGACTATTAGCGATTTCTAGTACAGAAAACACTTCGTCCTCAGCATTCAAATTTAACTTTATGTTAGATTTATCAAGAAGAACTGGGCTATTTGTGATGTGCTTATTCAATGTCCTTACGTCAACTGATAAAGAATATGAATTATCAATGTTTTTGATAGGCCAAATACAGTTATTTACCACTGATTTAGCTTTCTTTACAATTCCAAGTTGCACAAACTCTTGAATATTGTCAGAAACTGAACCGATTGATTCTAGTGGTAACTCACACTGATTAAGAGGTTCTGGATCCTTCCCCTCAATATTTAATTCGGTACTTTTCAAAGTTCCAATGTCATTTTTGAACTTTGACCACAAACTTGGAAAACATTGTACCACTTCCTTTAAAGCACAATTACCATCAACATCAGGCCACTTTTGTTCTGTAGACATATTGGTAATGGAACCAACATTACTGTATACAGAGGGATCAATAAGCACTGATTTGGGCCTGGATGGATCTTCCCAAATACTTTTATTAGCCAAATCAATCACCCACTTTTGTTTATTGATTACATCAATGCCAAGTATATTCTCTGCTTCGTGACAGACCCAAATGTCAATATTAGTTTTCACTAATCCAGGTACTTCAAATGTTACATTGGATACCTGTCTAGCAGTGGAATTACCTGTATTATTAAAACCCACTATATTACACATAGGATAATTGGGTTTCACAGATATGTTTGCTTTGGTAAGGCTAATCATAGATCCACTGTCAACGAGACAATTAATATGTTTACCATTCAGCAAACATTGTATATATGGCCTACCATTCTCGTCCAAAATAATTGGTGCTACATATTGTAATGGCAGAGAAATTGAATCCGGGTGTGATTCTATTTTTGGCAATGGCAATAAACCCTCTCTTTCAGTGACAGCTCCTTTTGCCAAATTATCTGAACTGCTGTGAACAGTCAAATTACTGATCTGTTTGACTTCAGTGGCATAAGGCAATTCAGTCAAAATATAATCTTGACATGAAAAAGGTTGTTCAAAAGTTGATTTTTCATTCTCCATATCTTTAGTTTTTATTTGTGAGTCACTTTTAAACTTACAGCAATGTTTTTTCACATGGCCATATCCATGACAGTAAAAACACGTCATGGGGCCGCCTTGCCTCACTTGTCTGCACCTGTTGTCGTCATTCCTGCTAAGACCTGTCGTTTCTGACACGTCTGTAGCCTGACTATTTTTGTCACATTGAATTATAGCAACTTCGTGTGTAAGATTGCTTTGATTCAATTGTCTCCTAATTTTATCAATGAAGCTTACTATATCATTTAAATTTTGACGTTCCTGTGCAATGGCTACAGAAGTTGGGTCAAGGTATTTAAATTTTTTTATGAAAGCTATTTTTAAACCTGGGTCAGTTTCATCATCTGTTCCAAATATCATTTCATAAACCTTGCAAAATCTTGTCCTAAACAAAAATGGATCTTCTTCTGCAGTAGTCTGTAATAGATCTAACATTTCTATGGTCGGTATTTGCTCACCGGTCATACATAGCAATAATTGTCGCAATCTATCTGTCGCGTCATTTTGTTTTTCCTGACCTTCGTCATCACTAACAAGTGAATGGATTCGTTTAGCAAAATTAACAGGAACCCACAACTGAAATATGTAATTGCGTTGATCGTTTGAAAGGTTAAAACGATCTGCAAACTTTTCAAATAAATCCCAATTAGAAAATACAGTTGCCTCAACGTCATAAATAGGAAAGTCTTTTAACACTTTCATAAGTTGGTCATGTATTTGCAACTTTAGTTTTGCAGTACTACATAATAAGTTTTTATATTTTATCTCAATCTCATTTGTAGCATCAACATTCTCTATTTCCGAACTTTCCGGAAAATAAGATTGTAGCCTTGACTTGGTTTCAGTCTTTTTGTCATCTGTAGTTATTACAGCAATCTGTCTACTGTCATTTTGTGACTCTGACAAAATCATTTTGTTAGATTCTAATTGCTCTTCAAGATTCTCTATGTAATTACAAAAAATCTCACAGTTAGAACTAAGGGACTCTTGGGACACATTTTTATGCATTCCTGTGTTCTGTACATTATTAATCTCTGTCTGATTTAGTGTACACACATTTTTGGCAGGTAAAATAATCATCGTATTAAATATTCTCACCAATTTCAATACATTACTTATTTTCTTACGTAATTTATGTACAGTAAACCTGGATTTATCAATCTGTATATTAGCCTGTAAACATTCTTTGTACATATATGCCCACAAGTGACTGTCATTTGGATAAAAAGACACATCTTTAAACTCTAGCTTGCTATCTCTAGCTATTTCATCAAAAAAAACCATAATTTTTACCGTATTTAGAAGAATTTCTCGTCTTCAACCGTCTGTTACTGGACTGTTGTCCACATCTGATGCAACACAAACGCCTCTTGGTTGATAGGTTCTGAACCGTCTTTTTTCTCGAGACTTGAATATTCGAAAAACTGCGCTAATCTCTCCCCCCTCAGCAAGGATCGAGATTTCCGTAAAAATAGAGATGCGACGGCATTGGGTGGCTCGCCAAATTGTAGAATATATGATTAATATCTAATATTCTTGTATCTTAAGGGCGTTTCTGAATGAATAGCATTCATAGTCAGGTTGACCTAAAAATAAAGTGAGTTTTATTTTCTCACAGGTGGCATCATAAATACAATGAAAAAAATAGTATAACAGTTCAGTTCAGTGTAGGTAAATATATATAAAATAGAATAGATTGCTGTAGCAAAGTTATGAAAGCATGTGTGCTAGTTGCAGACTCCATCTTCCATGCTGTTCTCTGAGTGTTCCCAAAGTGAAGCCGGAACAGGAAATGACGTTCTTAGGCTTCTGGTAATTCAGCTGTTCTTCTTGTCAATCTTAGTGTAAATGTGTCAATGTTATCTCTTTAAAGTGGGTGTGAGTAAGTGAGTGAGTCTTCATGTGTGTTCGTGTCAGTATGCTGTGCAAGTGTCGTGTAAGTGTGTTGTGCCCCCCTCCCATCTCAAACTATAGGCTTATATATATCTTTACATATGTACGTCACCTCATACAAACTTAGAACCTTGTATGGCACACATTAATTTCTGCTAACTTCAGCAATATGTTATACCAATAGAAGATATTGGCTCAGAGACATATGGAGTTTGATTGACAGGCACACATGTAGCACTCTATACTTAGAGTGGTGAGCTGACGATGTAATATCATAATCAAACATCTCCTATATGAACATATATTACTAACAATAAAGTAACTATTAACTAATACATACTAGTATGACTAAGACTTCACTTATACAAACTTGACAAGAGATATAAAGAAATATATTATTTATCTCACTACGTAAATACTGATCTATTCTGGAGATCTATTCTTGTCACCCTACACCAAGATGCCTTATATGTCATACTCAAATTGGCTTCACCAGAAATATCCAGCAATACTCATCCTTAGATTGAAGAATCATGTCATATCAATTGATCAAGGTCATTCACTTATACCTAATTTACTATGATTAATCATAAAACCAAATATGTTTTGCAAGCTTGCCTTATATTAATAGAACACCTATAAGTGCCGAATTATGAATTTGAAATAATATTCTAACAGCAATACTCTGCAATACCCTGCCCATACTGTGCAATACTCTGCAATACCCTGCCCATACTGTGCAATACTCTGCAATACCCTGCCATACTGTGCAATACCCTGCCCATATTGTGCAATACTCTGCAATACCCTGAACATACTGTGCAATACTCTGCAATACCCTGCCCATACTGTGTAGGGCCGGACTGGCCTACCGGGATATCGGGAGATTTCCCGGTAGGCTGCCTGTCCTGTGGCCGGTTTCAGTTGCTGCAGTGCTCCCTGTCCCCTCTCTCCTGCTCCTGTGCATTACAGAGCTGGCTGAGTCTGTGTGTGTTCGGCAGCGGGCGGCACTGTAACGCGGTCCCGCCCCCCCTAGACTGGCTCGTGTGATAGTAGATAGAATCAGTGTTCAGCCTATCACACAAGCTGGTCTAGGGGGGGCGGGACCGCGTTACAGTGCGGCCCGCCGCCGAACACACACAGACTCAGCCAGTTCTGAGGAGATGCCCGCCGTACAGCCCGCCCAATGTGGAGGATCGGATTCGGCAGGGTGGTCGCATATAGAGGAATTTAGCTTTCTACTGTCCTCCATGCAGCCGCTGAATGCTTGCAGGAGGGAGAGGAGGAGAATCAAGCATTCCGCGGCTGTATGGAGGACAATAGAAAGCTCAATTCCTCTATATGTAGCCGCCCTGCTTCTCCTCCTATCCAACTTCTTTTGCTGCCCCCCCCAGTGCTCTCCCCCCCACCACACTCTACAGCCCCCCCCACAGATCTCTCCACCCCTGTTCTCCCCCCCCAGTGCTCTCCACCCCTGTTCTTTCTCCCCCAGTGCTCCCCCCACCACACTCTCCAGCCCCCCCCTCCACAGTTCTCTCCACCCCTGTTCTTCCCCCCCAGTGCTCTCCACCCCTGTTCTTTCCCCCCCCAGTGCTCCCCCCCACCACACTCTCCAGCCCCCCCCCACAGTTCTCTCCACCCCTGTTCTTTCCCCCCCAGTGCTCCCCCCCACCACACTCTCCAGCCCCCCCCACAGTTCTCTCCACCCCTGTTCTTCCCCCCTGTGCTTTCCACCCCTGTTCTCCCCCCCAGTGCTCTCCACCCCTGTTCTTCCCCCCCCAGTGCTCTCCACCCCTGTTCTTCCCCCCCCCAGTGCTCTCCACCCCTGTTCTCCCCCCCCCCCCAGTGCTCTCCACCCCTGTTCTTTCCCCCCCCCCAGTGCTCTCCACCCCTGTTCTTTCCCCCCCCACCAGTGCTCTCCACCCCTGTTCTTTCCCCTCCCCAGTGCTCTCCACTCCTGTTCTTTCCCCTCCCCAGTGCTCTCCACCCCTGTTCTTTCTCCCCCCAGTGCTCTCCAGCTCTCCCTATCACTCCCAGCCCCCTCCCCAGGGCTCTCCGCCCCCCACAGTGCTCTCCAGCCCCCCATGCTCCCCAACCCTGTTCTTTCTGCCCCCCCAGTGCTCTCGAGCTCCACCCATCGCTCTCCAGCCCTGTACTTTTTGGCTCCCCCTCCATTGCTCTCAAGCTCCCCCCCAGCACTCTTCGCTCCCCAACCCCGCCAGTGCTCTCCCCACCATAGTGCTTTCCAGCCCCCCGTACTTTCCACCCCTGTTTTTTCTGGCCCCCACTGGTGTCTCTCAAGTTCCCCCAATTGCTCTCCACCCCCCCAGTGTTCTCCACTCTCCCCCCCAGTGCTTTGCCCTCCCCCTGCTCTTTGTACCCCCCAGTGCTCTCCAGCCCCCGTGCTCTTTACCCCTGTTCTTTCTGCCCCCCCCAGTGCTCTCAAGATCCCCCCAGTCATCTTTACCCCCCACACTCTTAGCCCCTTCAGTGCTCTCCAGCCCCCCCTCTCAGCCTCCTATGCTCTCCACCCCTGTTCTTTTTGGCTCCCCCCAGTGCTCTCAAGCCCCCCCCCCCAGCGCCCTCCGCTCCCCACCCCTGTGATCTCCACTCCCCCTGCTCTTTGCCCCCACCCATGTGCTCTCCAACCCCGCCAGTGCTCTCCGCTCCCCCTTTTCTCCAGCTCCCACCTAGTGCTCTCACTTCCCCAGGACCAGAGGACAGGCTGTCTGGGGGCAGAAAATGAGGACGGCTGAAGGTGCAGGTTGCCAGGGACCACTCCATCTCACAGCAAACAGATCCTCTGGAAGGAGCACTGTCCCCATCCAAAACTAGAACAGACCCTGCCTGCTGATGGCGATCATGGATATCCTGCTGGCATAGAAGGTACCATACCGAGCATCAACAACACACCTCCCCACACACAGGGACTGCAGACCGGAACATGGGGCATAGGAGAGACTGCAATGATGGGCACAGTGAGGCTGAATTTGTGGGTACAGTGAGACTGCATTGATGGGCACAGTGAGGCTGCAATAGTGGGCACAGTGAGGCTGCATTCATGGACACAGTAAAGCTGCATTTGATGAGCACAGTGAGGCTGCATTTATGGGCACAGTGAGCCTGCATTTATGGGCACAGTGAGGCTGCAATGATGGGCACAGTGAGGCTGCAATGGTTGGCACAGTGAGGCTGCAATGGTGGGCACAGTGAGGCTGCATTCATGAGCACAGTGAGGCTGCATTTATGGGCACAGTGAGGCTGCATTTATGGGCACAGTGAGGCTGCAATGGTGGGCACAGTGAGGCTGCAATGGTGGGCACAGTGAGGCTGCAATGGTGGGCACAGTAAGGCTGTAATGATGGGCACAGTGAGGCTGCATTGATCGGCACAGTGAGGCTGCATTGATGGGCACAGTGAGGCTGCATTGATGGGCACAGTGAGGCTGCATTGATGGGCACAGTGAGGCTGCATTGATGGGCACAGTGAAGCTGCATTGATGGGCACAGTGAGGCTGAATTTGATGGGCACTGATGAGGCTGCATTTGATGGGCACTGGTGAGGCTGCATTGAGCTCTTGTGTCTGCAGCCTCTGACCATCTCCTGTGGCATGTCTGCAGTCTCTGAGGGAGTCTGGAGAGGAGTCAAGAGTGGGAGCACCGCCGGGATGGGGGTCATGGGAGAAGTCAGATGTGTGTGGACTGTAGAGACTATATAGGATATGACCAGAGCCACCGAGCTGGAGCCGACTGACTGAGCCATGCACGGCGCACCTGAGAGGGAGTCAGTGACAGCACCGCTAGGCACGGTACACCTGAGTAGGGTCACTGATGTAAGGGGGGAGTGAATACGATAATGTAAGGGGGCACTTGATGATTGACCACTTTTAACTGGAATTTGCGTTCATATATATATAAAGCCCTATGTGATTTCATATCTGTCTTATCTATATATAATACACTCTTCAAATGTGCTTTAAAATGTATGGCTTTCCCTTTCATGAACAAGAAAATAATGACGTTATGCTGTTACGCTGGTATTAAAATGCTGTGGGTCTGGTATGAATTTTTTTTCCAGGGCTGGATTTTATTCCCAGTCCGGCCCTGATACTGTGCAATACTCTGCAATACCCTGCAACACTCCGCAATACCCTGCAATAACCACTTCCCGCCCGCCGGCCATCATATCACGTCCTTGACTTTGTGCAGGGATATCTGAATGATGGATGCAGCTACAGGCATCATTCAGATATCAGCTTTTTCAGCCGGCGATTCCCTACACCGTAAGAACAATCATAGCGGCTGTTCCGCCGCTTGATCGTTCTTACGGGAGGCAAGAGGGGACGACCCCCCCTCCCGCCGCCCTCCGTGCTTCTACCGACTCACCGATACGATTGAAGCCAGGATTTTTTAATTTTTTTTTTCAGGCTTCCCAGCCTAGAGGTGAGAGGTGGGGTCTTATTGACCCCATATCTCACTGTAAAGAGGACCTGTCATGCCATATTCCTATTACAAGGAATGTTTACATTCCTTGTAATAGGAATAAAAGTGATCAAAAAATTTATTTTTGCGGAAAAACGTGTCAAACTAAAATAAATAAAGTAAAATGAACAATAAATTTAATTTTTTTTTAAAGCGCCCCTGTCCCCGTGTGCTCGCATACAGAAGCAAACGCATACGTAAGTCCCGCCCATGTATGAAAACGATGTTCAAACCACACATGTGAGGTATCGCTGCGAACGTTAGAGCGAGAGCAATAATTTTGGCCCTAGACCTCCTCTGTAACTAAAAACATGTAACCAGTAAAAATATTTAAAGCGTCGCCTGTGGGGATTTTTAAGTAGCGAAGTTTGGCGCCATTCCACGAGCGTGTGCAATTTTGAAGGGTGACATGTTTGGTATCTGTTCACTTGGTGTAACCTCATCTTTCACATTATGCAAAAACATTGGGCTAACTTTACTGTTTTTATGTTTTTTTTAAGCACAAAACTGTTTTTTTTTTCCATAAAACATGCGTTAGAAAAATTGCTGCGCAAATACCATGCAAGATTGCAACGACCACCATTGTATTCTCTTCGGTCTTTGCTAAAAAACATATATAATGTTTTGGGGTTCTATGTAATTTTCTAGCAAATACATTTTGATTTTTACATGTAGGAGAGAAATGTCAGAATTGGCCTGGGTGCTCCAGAACGCCTGAAGGTGCTGCCTGCATTTTGGGCCTCTGTATGTGGCGACGCTGTGTAAAAGTCTCACACATGTGGTATCGCCATACTCAGGAGTAATAGCAGAATGTATTTTGGTGTGTAATTTGTGGTATGCATATGTTGTGTGTGAGAAATAACCTGCTAATATGACAATTTTGTGAAAAAAAAAATCGCGATTTTGCAAAGAATTGTGGGAAAAAAGGACAACTTCAAAAAACTCACAATGCCTCTTTCTAAATACCTTGGAATGTCTTCTTTCCAAAAAGGGGTCATTTGGGGGGTATTTGAACTTTTTTGGCATGTTAGGGTCTCAAGAAATGAGATAGGCCGTCAGTACTTCAGGTGTGATCAACTTTCAGATATTGGCACCATAGCTTGTGGACTCTATAACTTTCATAAAGACCAAATATTATACACCAATTTGTACTTATTTTTACCAAAGATATGTAGCAGTATAAATTTTGGCAAAAACTTATAAAGAAAAATTACTAATTTGCTAAATTTTATAACAGAAACAAAGAAAAAATAATTTTTTTACAGAATTTTCAGGCTTTTTTCTCTTATAGTGCAAAAAATAAAAAACCCAACGGTGATTAACCACTTAACAACCACCTGCCGACAAATAACGTCGACAAGGTGGTTGCTTAACTCTGGGGCGCGCACACGGGAAACTCCATGACCGCCGGGTCCAGAGGACCCGGCGGATCACGAATCGCGGTAAATCGCCGCTGATAGCGGCCGTTTACCACGTGATCGCTCCGTCAAATGACGGAGCAATCACTTGTAAACAGACCGGCGTCATTTGATGACGCCGGTTCCTCCCTCCCCTCTCTGTACCGATCGGTACAGTGTGAGAGGGGAGGGGGAGGGAGCGGATGGCAGCAGCAGCACTGTGGGCTGGATCTGTGACAATTGCAGTCACAGATCCAGCCATCCATCCATCCCTGCTCAGCCATCCCTGTGCTATACCCTGCCAATACTCTGCAATACACCCTGCCAATACTCTGCAAAATACCCTGCCAATATTCTGCAAAATACCCTGCCAATACCCTGGTGCAATACTCTGCAATACCCTGGTGCAATACTCTGCAATACCCTGCGAAATACTCTGCAATACCCTGCGAAATACTCTGCAATACCCTGCGAAATACTCTGCAATACCCTGGTGCAATACTCTGCAATACCCTGGTGCAATACTCTGCAATACCCTGGTGCAATACTCTGCAATACCCTGGTGCAATACTCTGCAATACCCTGGTGCAATACTCTGCAATACCCTGCACAATACTCTGCAATACCCTGCACAATACTCTGCAATACCCTGCAAAATACTCTGCAATACCCTGCAAAATACTCTGCAATACCCTGCGCAATACTCTGCAAAATACTCTGCAATACCCTGCACAATACTCTGCAATACCCTGCACAATACTCTGCAATACCCTGCACAATACTCTGCAATACCCTGCACAATACTCTGCAATACCCTGCACAATACTCTGCAATACCCGCCACAATACTCTGCAATACCCTCCACAATACTCTGCAATACCCTCCACAATACTCTGCAATACCCTCCACAATACCCTGTGCAATACCCTCCACAATACCCTGTGCAATACCCGTGCAATACCCTGCCATACACCGCAATACCCTGCCATACACTGCAATACCCTGCCATAGTCCGCAATACTCCGCAATGCCCGGCAATACTCCGCAATGCCCGGCAATACTCCGCAATGCCCAGCAATACTCCGCAATGCCCGGCAATACTCTGCAATAACCACTTCCCGCCCTCCGGCCGTCATATGACGTCCTTGACTTTGTGCGGGGATATCTGAATGATGGGAGCAGCTACAGGCATCATTCAGATATTAGCTTTTTCAGCCGGCGATTCCCTACACCATAAGAACAATCATAGCGGCTGTTCCGCCGCTTGATCATTCTTACGGGAGGCGAGAGGGGATGACCCCCCCCCGCCGCCCTCCGGTGCTTCTACCGACTCACCGCTACGATCAAAGCCAGGATTGTTGTTTTTTTTTTTTTGTATTTTTTTCAGGCTTCCCAGTCTAGAGGTGAGATGTGGGGTCTTATTGACACCCCCCCCCTCATATCTCACTGTAAAGAGGACCTGTCATGCCATATTCCTATTACAAGGGATGTTTACGTTCCTTGTAATAGGTATAAAAGTGATCAAAAAAATGTTTAGGGCGGAAAAACATGTCAAACTAAAATAAATATAGTAAAATGAAGAATAAATTTTTTTATTTTTTTTAAAGCGCCCCTGTCCCCGTGAGCTCGCATACAGAAGCGAACGCATACGTAAGTCCCGCCCACATATGAAAACGGTTTTCAAACCACACATGTGAGGTATCTCTGCGAACGTTAGAGCGAGAGCAATCATTTTGGCCCTAGACCTCCTCTGTAACTCAAAACATGTAACCAGTAAAAATATTTAAAGCGTCGCCTATGGGGATTTTTTAAGTAGCGAAGTTTGGCGCCATTCCACGAGTGTGTGCAATTTTTAAGGGCGACATGTTAGGTATCTATTTACTCGGCGTAACTTCATCTTTCACATTATGCAAAAACATTGGGCTAACTTTACTGTTTTTTTTTTTTTTTTTTAAGCACAAAACATTTTTTTTCCGTAAAAAACGCGTTAAAAAATTGCTGCGCAAATATCGTGCGAGATAAAAAGTTGCAACAACCACCATTATATTCTCTAAGGTCTTTGCTAAAAAAACATATATAATGTTTTGGGGTTCTATGTAATTTTCTAGCAAATAAATGATGATTTTTACATGTAGGAGAGAAATGTCAGAATTGGCCTTGGTGCTCCAGAACGCCTGAAGGTGCTCCCTGCATGTTGGGCCTCTGTATGTGGCCACGCTGTGTAAAAGTCTCACACATGTGGTATCGCCATACTCGGGAGTAATAGCAGAATGTGTTTTGGGGTGTAATTTGTGGAATGCATATGCTGTGTGTGAGAAATAACCTGCTAATATGACAATTTTGTGAAAAAAAAAAAAGAGAAAAAAAAAATCTTGATTTTGCAAAGAATTGTGGGAAAAAATGACAACTTCAAAAAACTCACAATGCCTCTTTCTGAATACCTTGGAATGTCTTCTTTCCAAAAAGGGGTCATTTTGGGGGTATTTGTACTTTTCTGGCATGTTAGGGTCTCAAGAATTGAGATAGGCCGTCAGTACTTCAGGTGTGATCAATTTTCAGATATTGGCACCATAGCTTGTGGACTCTATAACTTTCACAAAGACCAAATAATATACACCAATTTGTACTTATTTTTACCAAAGATATGTAGCAGTATAAATTTTGGCCAAAATTTATGAAGAAAAAATAGTAATTTGCAAAATTTTATAACAGAAACGAAAAAAAAATCATTTTTTTACAAAATTTTCAGTCTTTTTTCTCTTATAGCGCAAAAAATAAAAAACCCAACAGTGATTAAATACCACCAAAAGAAAGCTCTATTTGTGTGAAAAAAAGGACAAAAATTTCATATGGGTACAGTGTTGTATGACTGAGTAATTGTCATTCAAAATGTGAGAGCACCGAAAGCTGAAAATTGGTCTGGTTATTAAGGGGGTTTAAGTGCCCAGTTGTCAAGTGGTTAAGGACCGCCGCCTGTACATATACGTCGGCAGGGCGGCACGGACAGGCATAACCACATACCTGTACGTCCCCTTTAAGATGCCGCCGTGTGGTTGCGCGCTCGGCCCGGGGGCGCGTTTGCGACCCTGCCGCCTTCTCTGTGAGCCCGACCGTGGGTCCCGCGGACTTGATCGCCGCGGGGACACCCGCGATCGTCTCACGGAGAGATACAGCAGGAATATGCTTATGTAAACAAGCATCTCCCCGCTCTGCATAGTGACAATGACACTGATCTCTGCTCCGTGTAGCCAGAGCGGAGATCAGTGTCATGTCACACACAGCCCATCCCCCCTACAGTAAGAATCACTCACTAGGAAACACTTAACCCCTACAGCGCCACCTACTGGTTAACCCCTTCACTGCCAGTGTCATTTTCACAGTAATCAGTGCATTTTTTAGCACTGATCGCTGTAAAAATGACAATGGTCCCAAAAATGTGTCAAAAGTGTCCGATGTGTCCGCTATAATGTTGCAGTCATGATAAAAATCGCTGATCGCCGCCATAACTAGTAAAAAAATTTTTTTTATAAAAATGCCATAAAACAGTCCCCTATTTTGTAGAAGCTATAACTTTTGCGCAAACCAATCAATAGACGCTTATTGCGATTTGTTTTACCAAAAATATGTAGAAGAATAGGTATCGGCCTAAACTGTGGAGAAAAAAAATTATATATATATTTTTTGGGGATATTTTTGTATAGCAAAAAGTAAATAATATTGCATTTTTTTCTAAATTGTCGCTCTATTTTTGTTTATAGCGCAAAAAATAAAAACCGCAGAGGTGATAAAATACCACCAAAAGAAAGCTCTATTTGTGGAAAAAAAAGGACGCAAATTTTGTTTGGGTACAACATTGCATGACCATGCAATTACCAGTTAAAGCAGTGCAGTGCGAAATTGTATAAAGACCTCTGGTCCTTAGGCTGACAAATGGTCCGGGGCTAAAGTGGTTAATGACCAGGCCATTTTTTGAGATACAGCACTACATTACTTTAACTGACAATTGCACGGTCATGCGAAGCTGTACCCAAACAAAATTGATATTCTTTTTTCCCCACAAATAGAGCTTTTTTTTTTGGTGGTATTTGATCACCTCAGCTGTTTTAATTTTTTTGCACTATAAACATAAAAAAGAGCGACAATTTTGAAAAAAAAAAATTTTTTTTACTTTTTGCTATAATAAATACCCCCCCCCCCCCCCCAAAAAAAAATTTCTTCATCTGATTAGGCCAATATGTATTCTGCTACAAATTTGTGGTTAAAAATAATCGCAAAAAGCGTATATTAATTGGTTTGCGTAAAAGTTATAGCGTCTACAAAATAGGGAATAGATTTATGGCATATTTTATCAGATTTTCTGATAAATTGAATACATTTTTTTTTGAGGAGGGTGGGGCAGCATTTCATTCTTGAGCCCATGCAGCACAACCCAGTAGATACTCCCAGTCAAAGGGTTTCCAGACCCAGCTCTTCCATGCTCTTCTAGGAGAAGCAGGCAAAATCCCCCATCTCCTAAATGGGCCATAATCAGTGGGTAGAAGCAGGCCCGTCGCGACAAGACAGGCAAAACAAGCAATTGCTTGGGGCCCCCGAGCTGGCCTGGGGCCCCCAAGCAAATGGGAGTAGATGTGCACGCCACCTGGCGGCTGTTGGGAAGAAACGGCACGCACAGCCGCCTGGATGTAACCTTTCCCTCATGTCACCATGGGACGTTCCATCATCAGCAACACTTTACTAGAGGAACACATTCACCCTGAATGATAGGAGTGTATACATTTGTGTGTGTATGTATATAGTGCGTGTGTGTGTGTCCATTTTACTTGGGGCCCCCAAATTCTTTCAAACGGCCCTGGGTAGAAGGCTAGCGGATACTTAGTCCCCTCCAGCATATGCCCATTTTGCCCTGGCAATATAACAGACTGCACTTAAAGATTTCACATTTGAACACTTTGAGATTATAAGTGCCCGTGCACACCTTAGCATAGTGTTGCTTGAAGCTTTTAGCTTGAATAGGTACATGAGCTTCTTATGAACTACTAATGGATTCTATCAAATTTGGATTATTGATTTCATTTAAATTTTTGCACAATTATAATGAATAAGAACATGTGGGAGATTGGAGGTTATATATTATATTGATATGAACTTTATTTATTTTTTATTTTCATGTAAATTCAATAAGTTGTCACTTTATGGTTGTGTGGTTAATTGATTATGAGTTTTTATGTTTTGGAGCACTAATTATTTATAGCACAGCGCTGCAATCAATTCTAATCTATTTTATAGTGTTTTAGTGTTTTTGGGGTTTTTATTTGCAGCTTTGAGACTGTTGCCAGACTGTCTGGGGCACTCCTTGACTAATCAAGGCTTGTTTAGGTGCCTAGCTGTTAGCTTACAGAAACCTGCATTGAGAGGAATGAAGGTGTAGAATTAGGTGTGTCACTGCCAAGTACTTGCGGGCAATCTGCTATCGGTACACCAACGTCCGATTGTACCAGGCAAATTTCCCTGCCCGAGTTGCTACACCGGCGAAAGAAATTAGCTCCCAGCCATCCACATGCCCAGCGGTTGAATGCTAGCTTAGCTAAATTGCTAGCTCTTCAACTGCTGCCTTTTCAGTTAGTAGACTTTGCCCCCTTCCGTGAGTTTGTGGAATGTGCGATACCTCAGTGGCAGGTTCCCAAACGCCACTTTTTCTCAAGGAAGGCGATTCCGGCTCAGTACCAGCATGTGGAAGGCAATGTTTTGGCCTCGCTGGACAGGGCGGTCAGCGGTAAGGTGCATATTACCGCTGACTCATGGTCCAGCAGGCATGGACAGGGATGTTACGTATCTTTCACGGCGCACTGGGTGACTCTGCTGGCAGCTGGGAAGGATGCAGGACAGGGTGCAGTAAGTAGTGTTGGAGGTTGTTCTGCCACCACGCCTCCAAAATGCTACTAGTGGTGATTCTGACACACCTCTCTCCTCCGCCCCCTCCTCTTCTTCTTCCTCCAAGGCCTCTTCCTGTGCTGATTTGTCCTCGGAACTAGCGGTGCTCCGTAGGCTTTCAAGGGGCTACGCAAGTATGCAGGCAAAAAGATGCCATGCGGTGCTTGAGCTGGTGTGCTTGGGGGACAGGAGCAGAGGCGGCTCTCTAATTAGGCAAAGTAGGCGGCCGCCTAAGGCCCCGCGTGTATAGGGGCCTCGCGGCCACCTAAATGACCTAATGTGTGTGTGTTTGGAGTGGAAGGGAATGTCCCCCAGCCGCGATCAGTGTCCCCAGGCTGGCTGGGTGAGCCGCGAGCGGGCCGGCGTTCTGTCAGATTAGCGTGACAGAACATCACCGCCGGCACACATTAGAAGTTCCACCCTGTAACGTCCTCATCAGCGGCAGCATCCAATAGCAGGCTCCACCGCTGTCCTAGCCGGCACCACATTGCATGATGGGAGATGTAGTTCTCCACATCACACACTAGACTCGGCCGGGCGGTGCCTGCTCTCTGCAGAGACTACAGCTCCCAGAATGCACTGTAGGGTGGGGGCTCAAAGTGGACAGTCGGCTTCTCCTGCACCTGCTTGTAGTAGGGGACGGAGGACTCAGAGGAGTGATCAAATGTCCTGTCTGGCGTCTGCACCGGGATCGTCTGTGGCTGTGACTCCAGTGTTTGGCGGGGGCTGCTGCTGCAATGTGATGTTATTACCTTGATAGTCAGGTGAGACAGAGAGTTTGCACAGTCCCTGACCATCCCCTGTATGTCCGCAAAGTCCCTGACCATCCCCTGTATGTCCGCACAGTCCCTGACCATCCCCTGTATGTGCGCACAGTCCCTGACCATCCCCTTTATGTCCGCACAATCCCTGACCATCCCCTGTATGTCCGCACAGTCCCTGACCATCCCCTGTATGTCCACACAGTCCCTGACCATCCGCTGTTTGTCCACACAGTCCCTGACCATCTCCTGTATGTCCACACAGTCCCTGACCATCTCCTGTATGTCCGCACAGTCCCTGACCATCTCCTGTATGTCTGCACAGTCCCTGACCATCTCCTGTATGTCCGCACAGTCCCTGACCATCTCCTGTATGTGCGCACAGTCCCTGACCATCCCCTGTATGTCTGCATAGTCCCTGACCATCCCCTGTATGTCCACACAGTCCCTGACCATCTCCTGTATGTCCGCACAGTCCCTGACCATCTCCTGTATGTCCGCACAGTCCCTGACCATCTCCTGTATGTCCGCACAGTCCCTGACCATCTCCTGTATGTCCACACAGTCCCTGACCATCCCCTGTATGTCCGCACAGTCCCTGAACATCCCCTGTATGTCCGCACAGTCCCTGAACATCCCCTGTATTGTTCGCACAGTCCCTGACCATCTCCTGTATGTCCGCACAGTCCCTGACCATCCCCTGTATGTCCGCACAGTCCCTGACCATCCCCTGTATGTCCACATAGTCCCTGACCATCCCCTGTATGTCCGCACAGTCCCTGACCATCTCCTGTATGTCCGCACAGTCTCTGACCATCCCCTGTATGTCCGCACAGTACCTGACCATCTCTTGTATCATATCTGCAGTCTCTAAGGGGGAGTCTACAGAGGAGTGAAGAGCTGGAGCGCTGCCAGGAAGGGGTCACGGGGGTGGGAAATGAAACCTGAGCCACCAAGCTGGAGCCAGGAGAGGACCGTCTGACAGTGACAGCACTGCAAGGCCAGTCTGAGGGAGGGGGGGTTGGGGGGTCACTGATGTAGGGAGGGAGTAAATACAGTAAGTTAAGGGGCACTGATATAAAGGTTCCTCCTTAAATCAGTAACCCCCTTTACCTTAGTGCAGTCACTCTGCGGAAGGTGGTCTGCAGTGGCGGTGCGTTCATAAAGGGCGCACGGGCGCCGCCCCCTCTCTCCTGCCACCTGTCTCTCACCATAGATAGATTCAAGCATTGCATGAATCTATCTATGGTCACCGCTGACACCCCCTATTTAGGTGCCCGGCCCCTTTTTGGGCGCCGGGCACCTGAATTACAGCGGCGGGGTATTTTTTGGAAGCACCTGATTAGAGCCATAGGCTCTAATAGGCGTCCAAAAAGGTGAACAGCAGTTCGCTGTTCACTCAGCGTTGTGTTAGGAAAGCAAATGATTTGCTTTCCTAACCCTGAACCGCCTCTCAGCCAAACAGGTGCTCGGGTCTGTTACCTGTCACCTGATTGGCTGAAACGACAGGCGCTGTGATTGGATGCCGCCTATCAGGCGTCCAATTATAGCAGATGACGGGAAGAGAGGACGGGAGAAGACATCCAGGAGCGCGAAGAACCGTGACCCGCTGCCCCACCGGGACAAGGTAAGTGCCGGGCGAGCGGGGGATGCACAGTGGCAGCATTTGATGGGCACTTTAGCAGCAATTGATGGGCATAGTGGCTGCGTTTGATGAGCACAGTGGCTGTGTTTGATGGGCACAGTGGCTGTGTTTGATGGGAACAGTGGTTGCGTTTGATGGACACAGTGGCGGCAATTGATGGGCACAGTGGCGGCAATTGACGGGCACAGTGGCTGCAATTGATGTTTTTTTTTTTCAGTTTGTTTGCGCCACCCCAAATATTTTGAGCACCAGCCGCCACTGGTGTTCTGTGGTCACCAGAGTTCTCCCCACATCAGATTTCCTGTTTTAAATGCAAGTTGGAACTCTGCGGACCCTGATGTAAGTGGAAACTCTGTAAAGGGGAATGCTGTGCACTTTGATATAAGATGATCTCTGGTCACCAGAGCCCCCCTTACATCAGAGATCCCCTTTACACCAAAGTCTGCAACATTCCCCTTCACATCACGATCCGCAGCGTTCCCCTTTGCATGAAATTTGCACTGTAAGGGGGAATCCTGCAGGCTCTGATGTAAGGGGGAACTCTGTGTCAGCTGGGTTATATTACCCTGGGCCAGATTAAGAACATCATGGGCCTGGTGCTGAGGATTTTGGTGGGGCTTTTTATAGAAAATAAAAATGCAAACAATTTTTTGTTATAACAAATTAAATTTAATAGAGAGAGGGAGGGTGAGAGAGAAAGAAAGGGGATGAGAGAGGGGTGAGGAAGGGGTGAGGGGTAAAGGAGGGGGGATGAGAGACAGAGGATGCGCATGAGCATGCGTGGGAGTGACAGCAACGCAGCCCAGCCAAGGCAAGTGACCGAAGGCACAGAACCCGAAAGGAAGACTGGGTGAAGATGGAAGCGCCTGGGATCTTGATCACAGCCCATCGCTGGAGGGCGCAGTCTGACAGGTAAGTGTAGCCTAATGTGCTAATATGCTGTGCATACTTGTACAATATTGCAAAAACTACCTCAGGGCCTCTAAAAAGTAGTAATGTTAGTGAAGTTTACTACCGCTTTAATATCACAGGATCCCAGGAGCCTCTCATGGGGCCCCCTACTGAGGTGGCCCTTGGGTAGTGCCCAAGTGCATAGTTGTCAACATTTCAAAAATATTTTCAGGGACACTTTTGTTACCAGTGGTATATTTAGAATAGCTGACATCCCCTATGTTCCTCTATGCATCACAGTAGTAATCACAAAATTAAATGAGTACTAATAATGGGCAGAACAAATATGAGGACTAGTAAGATTTCCTTTAGTTGAAGAGGCATAGGGGAGGAGTATGGATGATATAAAAGTGGGAAGTATGTGCAGGTGAGGGAGAGGAATGTGGAGGGTATGGCAGTGGGCACTATGTACAGGAGAGGAGTGTGTAGGGTATGATAGGGGCAGTATGTACAGGAGAGGAGTGTGGAGGGTATGATAGGGGCAGTATGTACAGGAGAGGAGTGTGGAAGGTATTATGCATACCTCCCAACTGTCACGGATTCTGCAGGTTTTACCCGCATAGGCTCCTCCTTCCCGCAATCCCGCGAGAGTTTCCTGTTTCCCGCACAGCCAGAAGAAGCAGGAAGAAGAGAAGGCACAGCAGATCCACCCCCCAGATTTGAGCTCAAAACATCCAAACATCCAATCCCGCTCAACAACTTTAAATTTTGGCCACAAAATTATTCTTCTCTTATGTCCCGCGGCACCCCCGCTCAACAACTTTGATTAACAGGGGAGAGGGGAGATCTGAATGTCCCGCGCTGGGACTTTTGAAAGTTGGGAGGTATGTATTATGTACAGGAGAGGAGTGTGGAGAGAAAGACAGTTGGCAGTATGTACAGGAGAGGAGTGTGGAGGGTATGATGGGGCAGTATTTACAGGAGAGGAGTGCTGAAGGTATTATGTACAGGAGAGGAGAGGAGCGTGGAGAGAAAAACAGTTGGCAGTATGTACAGGAGAGGAGTGTGGAGGGTATCACAGTGGGTGGTATGTACAGGAGAGGAGTGTGGACAGTATGATAGTGGGCAGTATGCACTGGAGAGGAGTGTGGAAGGTATGACAGTTGGCACTATGTACAGGAGAGGAGTGTGGAGGGTATGACAGTTGGCACTATGTACAGTAGAGGAGTTTATGAAAGTGGGCAGTATGTACAGGAGATGAGTGTGAAGGGTATGACGGTGGGCAGCATGTACAGGAGAGGAGTGTGGAGGGTATAACAGTGGGTGGTATGTACAGGAGAGGAGTATGGAGGGTATGACAGCCGGCACTATGTACAGTAGAGGAATTAATGAAAGTGGGCAGTATGTACAGGAGACGAGTGTGGAGGATAAGACAGTGGGCGCTGTGTACAGGAGAGGAGTGTGGAGGGTATGACAGTGGAAACTATGTACAGGTGAGGAGGATGAAGGTATCTGGGAAGGAAAAATGTTGGAGTTTGTGGAAGGATGTTTAGGGACTGCATAGTGGTTAAGCGGGCTATACATGGATTGAAATTAAGCCAATTAAGCAGAGACCAGCCATAGTCGATCTATGTATGGGCTATCTGGTTGTACACAAGTCAATCTATTAATTGACTTGAGTACAACCAGCCTGCCAGGTTTTTCCCAAAACAATCAGTGCTGCCAGCTATAGTTAGCAGCACTGATCATTGTATTGTGTGGGTGGGGAAGGCTGAACACTGGCAGAACACAATAACACCGTGGGAGTGATTCCCCTATCCACAGGCCAACAGGTGAGAGGGTGTGTGGGGACAGGCTGGGGAGAGAGGTCTGTCAGCAGGGGGGTGTGAGGTGGTCATGGAAGGATATCAATCAGTGGGTGGACGGAGTAACTGGGAGTGATATCTTTTGGAGTAGGGTCTGTCATCTGCAGGTTGGGAAATGGTCACCTGTAAAAAGTTGAAGGGAGGTGGCTAACATGGGAAGTGGCTGGGGAGTGACCTGGTCGGTTTGGAGTGTGAAATGAATGATGTGTTTCAAGTTTCTTTCACATTTGCGGTAATGCTTGCTGCCCTCTGAAAGGTGATCTGTGGTGGATTGCTTTTCAACGAGTGGTATAGCAGCAGCTGACAGGCGTTCATGAGGTGCTACATTGCTGAAGGGTAGTTGTACATTGTTGGACTATGCTGCTACTGCAAGCGAGTTTGGCTTGCAGTTGCAAAGTGGCCCCATTGAAATCAATAGGCGAGTTTGACAGGCAGTGCTGCCTGTCAAACTCTGCAGGCTCCAAGCTGTCCATTAAGATCAGTACCTCTGACAAGAAGTGAGGAGAGGCACTGTGAGCTCATCCTCTCAGTCTGCTCCAAACAGAATGTGTCAGCTTTTAATTAAACTGGCTGCTTTGTTCGTAGCTTCTGACAGACAAGGATCCCCGTATCTCCTAAACCATAGGTCATAGGAACCCCAAATGACCAATAGTTGGGTGGGCCTTTAGCTACATACCCCCCAAATTTAGGGTCTCTGTGACCCCTGGTCGCCGAGCCACGTCCCTCGAAATCGATCTTTTTTTTGGGGGGGCAGATGGGCCTATCTTAAGGTAAGGGCCTGGAGCTGCAGCTCCAATAGCCCCTATGTGAATCTGGCCCTGATATTACCCTGACCTTCATGTAAATGGAGAAAAATGTTTTTTGACTTTTGTTACAGGGAAAATTCTAGAAACTGTGAATTCAAAGTTTATAGGATTTAAGGCTCCTAATATATGCTATTTTTATACAGGTAATTTTTATCTCTTGAATTATTTTTCCCATTATGGGCGTGAATGGGGCCTCATGTCTAGGTTTTGCCTAAGGCCTCACAAAGCCTAGAGCCGCCTCTGGACAGGAGCCACACTGGGGCAGAGATTCTGTCAGCTCTGCAGGGGCAGGCTCAGAGGTGGTTGACGCCACACCAGCTTAAGCCAGGAATGGTGGTTTGTGACAATGGCACCAACCTCCTCTCCGCCCTCCGACAGGAACAGTTGACCCATGTGCCCTGTTTGGCTCATGTCTTTAACTTGGTGGTGCAGCGGTTCTTGGGCAGGTACCCGGGCTTACAGGATGTCCTGAGGCAGGCCAGAAAAGTCTGTGTGCATTTCCACCGGTCATATAATGCCAGTGCTCGGCTGGCTGACCTCCAAAAGGAATACAACCTGCCCAAGAACTGCCTAATCTGTGACATACCCACCAGGTGAAACTCAACTTTGGCCATGCTGCAGCGGCTGCACACACAGCAGAAGGCCATCAATAAATACCTGTGCGACTATGGCACCAGGACAGGGTCAGGGGAGCTTGTTTTTTTTGCCACGCCACTGGGTCATGATCAGGGATGCATGCACTGTCCTGCCACCATTTGAGGAGGCCACGAGAATGGTGAGCAGTGACAGTGCATGCATCAGTGACACTGTCCCTTTT
The DNA here is from genome assembly GCA_029206835.1 of Rana muscosa. Taxonomy (NCBI): domain Eukaryota; kingdom Metazoa; phylum Chordata; class Amphibia; order Anura; family Ranidae; genus Rana; species Rana muscosa. The sequence continues at coordinate 165,989,206 of CM055120.1, forward strand.
GTCCACCTGTTGGAGCACACGCTGCATGGAATAATGGACAGGGCACTTGAGGCAGAACAGAGGAAGGAAGAGGAGGACTTCCTTACCTCTCAAGGCCCCCTTTATCCAGACAGTGTTCCTGCAGGCCCGCCGATCACACAGGAAGAGGAAGAGGACGAGGAGGAGGAGGATTTTGTCAGCATGGAGGTGGAGCCTAGCACTCAGCATCAGCAGCAGTCTTCAAGGGATCATTTACAGTCCCCAGAAACCCATGGACTTGTACGTGGCTGGGAGGAGGTGGCTGTGGATCATGTTGTCCTTAGTGACCCAGAGGACTCCGTACCGAATGTCTCAGCAAACCTATGCTGCATGGCCTCCCTGATCCTGCAAAGCCTGCGAAAGGATCCTCGTATTCGTGGTATCAAGGAGAGGGATCATTGCTGGCTGGCAACCATCCTTGATCCACGTGTAGCGGGTATACACTTTTCTGTGTATTTAAAACTGGCAGAGACACCAGTGATGTGCAGTTCCCTGCAGCCCTACCGTACCACAGGCAGCACCACTCAAGTTGGAGGAATCACTGCTTTGACAGCCATCCCTGTGCGCACTGCAGCGACCGCGGAGGAGGTCGTGAGTACTCAACGGGAGAAATCCGAGGATGCTGACTCGGTCACCACTGTCTCACAACGTCCACCGCCGAAGAGAAAGACCGGTATGGTAGCCCTGTCCAGCGGTTGCGGTGGACCATCTTGCCTGCCTACGCCCGGCCCAGATGAATCCAGTAAGAAGAGTTCCGGAAGTCCTGCCTCAAAAAAAAAGGCTGAGGTAAGCCAGGCGGAGGGACTTGGTGTGTGGGCGGAGGTGTCAGGGATCCACAACCCTGTGTGTCCGTGGGGGTTGGAAGTTCCGTTTCCACTACAGGCTACATACCCACGGAGGAGTGTGACACCTCCGACCTAGAGTCGCTCTCCGATCTGGGAGACGATGTCGCCATAGACGAACTGTTTGCTCAAAAGGGCTGGGACAAAGTACCTCTCGCCTCGTCCCGCAGAACCAGGGACCCACCCATGTCTAACACAAGTAAAAAATGCGCATGAGTCCAAAGTCACTAATATCTCAAAGGTATATAATCAAATGGCGCATGTACAAAAAGATGTAGTCAGTGAACATGGGGTCCAGGCTCCGGGGGGAGAGGGATGAAGCGGAGGCTGGAAGAATAATAATAATAATAGGAAAAGTCACATGTGCAAGCTCAGGGCTGCCATTCAAGGTGAAACAGAAACCATGTTCCAGGGTACTGTAAAGAAAAGCAAGGGAGAGGCGCCTCTGAGTGCAGACGTTTTAAAACAATTTAATAAAAGATAGTGCTACAAGCAACTCACATTTGTATGGTTAAAAACGTGCATTGTACGAAATCCAGTTAGAAGAGGAAGATGTCATCAGGTCTGTCACGGAGTATCTCCTCCTTCTGGGGCGCTGTGCTGCTGATAGTCAGTTCACTGCTGTAGATGGTATGGATACGGCCGTCATACTGGCGTGCGATGCGTTTCCCGAGCCGGCGTACTGCGTGTAGTGTGGCAGTCGCGCTCCTTTGTCAAGCTCTTGACAAAGGAGCGTGACTGCCACACTACACGCAGTACGCCGGCTCGGGAAACGCGTCGCACGCCAGTGACGTCATCGGCCCTCGCCTGCTATTCAATCAACATCTCCAAGGCCCTGCACTGCTTTTCTTCACCGCTGACGGCCGTATCCATACCATCTACAGCAGTGAACTGACTATCAGCAGCACAGCGCCCCAGCAGGAGGAGATACTCCGTGACAGACCTGATGACATCTTCCTCTTCTAACTGGATTTCGTACAATGCACGTTTTTAACCATACAAATGTGAGTTGCTTGTAGCACTATCTTTTATTAAATTGTTTTAAAACGTCTGCACTCAGAGGCGCCTCTCCCTTGCTTTTACCCACCCATGTCTACAGGGGATAGTACACCCCGGGTGGAGGCACCAGCGCCTGAGGAGGGCTCCCGTCCCCAGCCTACTCTTGCCTTCCCGGTGCCTCCTGCACCTAATGCCGGGGAAAAGAGACTGTTGTTGTGGGCACCTATGCCCAGACCAGATGTAATCAAGGTCCCTCGCCACCCGGACTCAATAGTTTTGCCTGGCGAAGGGGACAAAGCCACTATGCCTCCTATGGCGAGACTACAACGTCTATTTGGCCAGAAGGTTGCTGCTGAGTATGGATGGGAGTACCCGTACTTGTCCACAGAGTTATTGTATGAAGTGGAAGTTTGCCGGGAGGGCTGGTACAATGACTTTGTGTGGACCCACCTTCAGGTTCCACACGCCCGCAGGTCCCTTACGTGTTCCCCCAAGGCCTCTCAGCGCTTTAAAGATTGCAAAGCAGAATGGATGCTGGGACGACATATCGACACAGACAAGGTGCTGATCCGACGCAAAGAAGGGGAAGATGTCGAGTATCATCTGGAGACCATGGATCAGCACTTGAAGCCACTTGTCCTGCCGCACCCTCGATTCTATCTATAGGAGACGAGAGACTCCGTTTTTGTTCTTTATGCTGCTGAACTTTCCGGGGTTGTTGTTCTTGTTACCCAGAGGAAGAAGGACTGTTCCTGTTTGTTCTTCAATTCTCCAGCAAGAAATCATGGACTCTGGGGTAGATAGGGCGCAAGAGAAGAAGGAAAGTTCCACGAGTGCAGTTACCGCGATGCTGTCACCAGGTGGCAGTGTTGCGCATCGATATCACTGTTCACACACACACTTTATGAAGGAAAGGATTTCTCTGCGGAGAAGTTTTTTCATTCTCACACGAATACATGTGTCAGGGTTTATGTGTGTTAACTTTCTTTTCCCTCTGCAGGAGAGCATCCCATCAAGACCACTGAGTATGGGGTGGGTCTTAGTCAGGATGGGTGGGGAAAAGTGTAATGTGAAAATGTGATTTCAAGGTTGTTGTTAAAGCGGAGCTCCGCCGGAAAAAAAAAATATTAAAAGCCAGCAGCTACAGCTACAGCAGCTGCTGGCTTTTAATATTTGGACACTTACCTGTCCTGGAGTCCAGCGACGTCCGCAGCAGAGGACGAGCGACCGCTCGTCGCTCTGCTGCTCCCTCCACCATCCTCGCTGAGGGAACCAGGAAGTGAAGCCCTGCGGCTTCATGCCCGGTTCCCTACGGCGCATGCGCAAGTCGCGCTGCGCCGTTCTGATTGGTGCTCCTGTGTTCTGGGAGCCGAGTGTCTCCCAGAACACCAAGGGAAGTCTGCGGGAAGTGACGTCACTCCCGCATATTCCCGGAAAGAGGACTCCCGGATGTGGGTGAAAATACCTGTCTTAGACAGGTATCTTCACCCCCCTCCCCCCTGAAAGGTGTCAATTGTGACACCGGAGGGGGGGAGGGTTCCAAATAGCAAAAGTTGCTATTTAGGGTGGAGCTCCACTTTAAGTGTTGTTGTTTCCCTTTCCCTCCTTTTTCATTTGAGGCTCAGGCACAACTGCTCTAGCTAGTTTTAGTTTTCTAAAGTTTTTGGATTTTTTACAATTTTCAGTCGGTTTCTGGATTGGACTATGTCAGCCCTTGAGGGCATGGTTTATTCCAGTGTAGCGGGTATACACTTTTCTGTGTATTTAAAACTGGCAGAGACACCAGTGATGTGCAGTTCCCTGCAGCCCAGCGGGTGGCGCTGTCGCCTTGGGTTGGAGTTGAACCATTGCTGTGTGCCGCGCTCCCTTTTTGTCCTCCCTCGGCAGCAGTATGGTGGGGCGGGGAACCTACAGTGCTTGCTGGGAGAGGGTATAAAGTGGCTGGCCATCTTTGTCACGGGGTCGAGTCCCGGGCACCTTCAGCCTGTGGGCGGTGGTTCGTGTCGGTCCTCTAGGCGGCCTAGGCCTAGAGGACGTTCGGAGGTCGTGTTCCATCCCAGGCACCTTTAGCCTGGGGTGAGGTACTCGGATGGAGGTCTGGAGCTCAGTGCCCAACACTGAGTTCCGCGAGGGAAGGAGATCCTAGGGGACCCCGGGAGGGGGTACCCGAATCTGGAGGGTGTAATGGACCAGTGGGAGATACTTGCTTGAAGACCTGGTGCAGCATATTGCCAGTGACAGGTGAGCCTTCCATCGGAGACCGCCTGGAAGGAAATCCCCCCTTCGCTCGGGGACCGCAACCCACTTTCAGGAAGGAAAGTGGACAGTTCATTGTGCCTGGGCCTACTTGCATCCACACCCCCTCTGTCTGTTCTGTTCGTTAAAGTGGAAGTAAACCCTCCTATCATTTTCAGCCAAGGAAGCTGCCATCTTGGCCTCTGTTTAATTTTCAACTGCCATGATGCTGCACATGTGATCAGTTATGACACCAGCGATTGGATGGTGTGACAGTTTGGTTGAGAGCACAACCAATGTGACAGTTAGAATTTCCGGCATGCCGGGAATGTAACTGTTTTTTTAAACTATTAATTTGTTGGGTTTACTTCCGCTTTAAGGGAGTCCAACTGTCTGTGCATTACTCTGTTATTGGAAGAATAAAGGAGTGTTGGACTTTAGTGGTGTGGGGCCCATTTACTGGCAGACACTGTTCGAGAAATTACCAGGAGGAGGTCTCCAAATGCAGAACACCGACCCGAAGGTAAAAGAGGATTGTCTCTCACTGCACATACTCCGCAGGGGGACTTGGCGTGGTGACCCCGCACTCTCTCCTTCAGAGTACCCCTAGACAAAAGCCAGAGCAAGAAGAATAGAGAGAAGAGAGTGGAGGCCGCTACACACGTTACAAGGGTAAGGTTGCGGACCTTATCCAGCCGTCGCAGAGGGAGCAGAGGATGAAACATCTTCGGAAGGCCTGGCAGAAAGGTTTGTGCAAAATGTTTCCAGAGCCTGGGAGGTTACAAATTCCTGGTCCTGGACAACGTGTTGCTGAGGCTTCGGTCAGTCACAGAAGGAGCGGTGGAGAAGGTGGCCATCTGACCGATGCGTTCAGACAATTTTTTAGTCCGCAGCCCCAAGGTATGATCGGTTCCAGCAACCATCGCCAGTGTCTGATTTACATGGTGCAGGAATACCTAGGGGCAAGATCAGACTTGGACATTTTTCCCAATGAAAATCCTCTGGGTTACTGGGTCTTGAGAATGGATCGCTGGCCAGAGTTTGCACAGTATGCAATTGAGCTACTGGCCTGTCCTGCATCCAGCGTTCTTTCGAAACGCACATTCAGTGCTGCTGGAGGCTTTTTAACCAATCACAGGGTGCGCCTGTCCGCCGACTCGGTCGATCGACTGACCTTCATAAAAATGAATCAGTTTTGGATCACCAGCTACCAAGCACCTGATGCTGATGTAACCAAATATTTTTTTTTTGAATGTGGATCCCTTAAAGACTGCCTATGCTGATGCTGAGTGACTATCCTGTTATGCTGAGTGACTATCCTCTTCCTCCTCAATGTTCATGTTGATAGCTTGTAAGAACATTTTTGTTTCTGGGCACCGCCACCAGTGGCAAAGGCCCAATTTTTCTGCCCCTGTTTAGCAGGTGCGTGTAATTAAAAATTTTGCTGCAATACTTTGCAGCAGGGCTCATTCTTACGCTCCAACTAGAGTATATGTGAGGGATTGCAGTGTTGTGGCACCAGCACCTGTGCCTAAGGCCCAATTTTTCTGCCCCTGTTTAACAGGGGCGTGTAATTACAATTTTTGCTGTAATACTTTGCAGCAGGGCCCATTCCTGCGCTCCAACTAGAGTATCTGTGAGGGGTTGCAGTGTTGTGACAACAGCACCAGTGCCTAAGGCCCAATTTTTCTGCCCCTGTTCAACAGGGGCATGTAATTACAATTCTTGATCTAATGTTTCACAGCAGGGCCCGTTCCTGCGCCCACCAAGAGTAACTGTGAGGCCTTACAGTGTTGTGGCAACACCAACAACTAAGGCCCAAATTTCTGTAGAGTATATAGGACAGGCCCCTACTTTCAAACATCCGACTTTCAAACGACACCTACTTACAAACGTAGGGAGACAACAGGAAGTGAGAGGAAATCTACCCCTAGGAAGGGAAATTCTCTCCTGTAAGAGTTAATATGGGAAAAAGGTGTCTCCTCTCCACTGATGCTTTATCACCAATCCTTGTTTAACTAAAAACACCAAATTTTATAAATCCAATTGTCATTGGGACAGAAAGTGTGGTGAAATCTTCTGAACAGGTGCACAGACAGCAAAACAAATGTTACAGGGGTGATAACCCTTCCCTATGTTTTCCAAAAAGCTTAAAAATAGATTTTTTGGCTGGAGCTACACTTTAAAAATGTACCAGTTCAAAATTACAAACAGATTCCACTTAAGAACAAACCTACAGTCCCTGTCTTGTTTGCACCGCCTGTATACTGCTGTTCAGAATATATAGGGCCTGGGGGCCCCACGCCTTTCCTTTTATTAATTTGGATGCAGGGTTCCCCTTAATATCCATACAAGACCCAAAGGGGCTGGTAATGGGCTGGGGGGGGGGGGTACCCATGCCATTTTTCTCAATGATTTTCATCCATATTGCCAGGACCAGACATTACATTAAAGCCGCAAGCAGTTTTAAATGACTTTTATTCCTTTAGAAATGTCATTTTGTGCAGGGACAGTTCTAAACATGGGAAACCCACCAGTGCCGCCTTATTTTTGCAGCCCATCAGTGCCCATCAGTGCAGCCCATCAGTGCAGCCTCATCAGCGCATATCAATGAAGGAGAAAAATTACCTGTTTGCTAGCAAGCTATTAAAACTGTTCTGTTTTTTGTTTTGTTTGGTTTTTCCATCTTTTTTTGTTTGTTTAGCGAAAACTAAAAACCCAGCAGTGATTAAATACCACCAAAAGAAAGCTCTATTTGTGTGAAAAAAATGATAAAAATTCAATTTTGGTACAGTGTAGCATGACCGCGCAATTGTCATTCCCGCTGAAAGCTGAAAATTGGTCTGGGCAAAAGGGGGGTTTAAGTGCCCAGTAAGCAAGTGGTTAGGTGACCTTACACTGGACGCCGTCCCCATACCCCCGGTCCCGCTGTACCAGACTGCCGCGATCCCCCCGCTGTCAGACATAGAAAAGCCACGTCACCGGTCTGGGGTTTTGAATCCCGGCAGCTTTCTCTCCTCTCGTTGCAGTGCTGACAGCATGAGCTGGACAGCTTCCGATCGGTCGGTTGCATCCATGTGACGGCCAATTAGAATGCTTGCAGTCCGTACTGTCTAAGCGATACGAACACAAGGTAAAGCCGCAGGGGTTTAAATCCTCAGACCAGTGAAACAGCTTTCCTTTGTCTGACAGCAGAGGATCGCGTCAGTCTGGTACAGCAGGACTGGGGGGGGGGGGCTTGGGGATTGGGGTCCAGTGTAAGATCACCTTTCAGAATTTCTGTGAAAGTGAACTTACACTTTAAAGGTCACATTTACTAGAAAGAATTCAAAAAGATATCACTTTTACACTTTTTAAATTTTTTAATGAAAGCAGTTGCATAGCTATGACGTGTTTCTGGGCTGTTTTATACCATATGCTGGAGACTCCTCAGTAACTTTCTAGTTGTTAATTGTAATTTAATGCCCTGACACAATACTTGGAAAGGATCATGGAGAATTTACTGGTGACATTATCATGTAATAAGACATGTGGCTCTAAGTGGTTTATTTGTCAATGCTTTCACCCAAGATTCACACGCGTTTCTAAATCAATCCAATGTAAAAAGTGTCTACATTTTGGGTAAAAGTTGTCTGATAGCATTGATGAATAGACTCCTAATTACAATATGTATGACTAATGCAATATTAAATATAATATTACTAATAGGTCTGTGTTAATACTACCTAACGTATATGTTCTTTTACCAGACATGTTCACGGCACAAATTAAGAAAACTATGAGAAGAAATTACTAACACATAGATTGATATGCAATGAATTTATTAATCAATTATTTGAAAAGCAGTAGAGACAACTTTCTAATATTAATTTAGAGAGACTTGATTTAGGAAAAAAAGGCGAATGAAAAGAGAGTATTGATTGGATTTTCAGTATTTGATTGCATCCGTGTGAAGGATCTTCTTTCCATGTTACAAAGAGGGGAGCTTCTGTAAAAGAATAATGTGATATCAGTATTGTACATATTAAATCATATGTTATTATAAGTCTTTTATTTGGGATGTGTTCTTCAAATATTAGAGGAGTTGTGATAAACTAAATACAATAATCAGATTTGTGATTTTAGAAGACAGTGGGTGTCATTTATACCAGATGCTAATGGGGGGACATACAGGAGCCCTGGCAGAGTTGAAATTCGTTCTTATTGACTTTTAAGGCTGGGTTCACATTAATGCGCTGTGCAAAGTCGCATGTGATTCGCACCACACTGCTGTGCAAATCACATGCGATGTCTGTGCGATGCAAATTCAGCCATACAGATTGTATGGCTGAATTTGCATCGCATTCGGACCAAAGTTGTGCAGGACCCTTTTTTTGGTCCGCAGCAGAATCGGATCGCATGGGTGTACACACCCATGCGATCCAATTCATGTTGAGTTGACAGTTCGCACTGCGATATGCAAACTGATCTGGGGGTGTCATTAATTTTGTATTGACACTGCCAGCGGTTCGCATATGGCAACGTCAACTGCTAGTGAGTCGGGTACGATGCAGGAACCCACAGTGGATTTCCAGGGCTTCCTGCATCGCACCAATGTGAACGGAGCCTTAATCACAGCCGAATAGTACAAAGTGTTGAATTAAACACTTAGTGAAGCAAACACGGGATTGGCAGAGTGCTTGTCATCCCACTGCACCTCACACACTGCTGGCTGCCTAATGTATGACTCACTTCTCACCATAGGGTGCAATGATTTGCAATAGCATCCCCCGTAGACTGGATTTATATTACTACATGCTAGTCTATACTCTGCTAATACTGCTGAATTAATAGTGGATAGGTATGGCCTCTCTGCCAGCTTCTGATTGGTTGTTATCAGCTGGAAGCGGGGAGCAGGAGCACAAAACCTCCAGCTGTCATTTGAGCATCAGCAGAGTGGCCATTGTTTGGTACAGGGAGAGAAGGGTCAGGTACATGTGGGATCCACTGCATATGGGTAGATAACATTAGGGCTTATCTGCAGTATTCAGACATTCATTTGTTTTGCTTTTGATCTCCATTCATGATCTATAAAACAAGTAAATTCTAAAATTTTAAAGAATATTATAAATGTCATTTAGTTATAAAAAAAAAAAGTGTCTGAGACAAACATTTTTTTACTGGACCACAGGCAATCAGCTTTAAAAATGTTATTTTCTATGCTGGATGAAAAAAAATGAAAGATAGAAGCTGACTGGTTGCTATGGGCAAGGGCATCAACTGAGATAGAATTTGTCTCAGACACTTTTATCAATTCTCTCGCAGTCTTAGTTGCTCATTACTATTTCAAGAAAACCCAGGTACAAGCCCAGACCTTCCTTGAGTAATACATTTAATCCTATACCCTAAAAGCTTGTGTACTCGGGTGTTTGTTTCCTTCTGATAAATATTGTGGTAGTTTGGGAGGATATAGATTTTCAACTGGGTCATAAGGAGCAGTGCTCACTTGTTTTAGTGAATTTAGCACATCCTTTAATATATAAATCTGAACTGCTATTTTTCCCTTCTAAAAGTCAAAGTGGATGCATTCAGAAGCTTCATAAAGCAAGCTAAAGGGATGTATGAGGAAGGTCAGAAGAAACTTAAGTCTGGCCTCAAATGTAGACCATTTTTCCTGAATTCACTTGAAAGCGTACTTCATTTGAAGGATGGTAAAACTAAGAAACTTGGGGCTCTTGGTAGGTGCCCAGGTTGCACCCCTTACCAACAGCACAAATTTTTGTGATACCTGATTTTATTCCTATGTATAGAATAGACAACTCATAGATATATGTGTAGACATTTTATTAGGCCTCCAAAAAAATTCTTTGCTTACAGGTTGCACTTTTTCTGTTCTATCCAGATGGTTTTTATTTACTATAATGTGGAGGTCAATTCATCAGAAAAATTCCTGAAAAAAGACAACTCTATTCTAACAGACATATTAAGGGCACCAACAGAGTAAGACAGGCCATAGATTATGCGATTTTCGATCTGAAACAATCGCTCAATTCCCCCATCAACACAGACTGTATGCCTTCTGCAGAGCTATTGTGATCACAGTGTATTGTGAACACAATGATTATTGCTAGCAGCTATAGCCACTGGCAATAATCGCATGCTAAAAAATTGAACATGCTAGTTTTACCCAAGTCAATCAATGGATTAACTTGGCAACATTCAGCCTGCCCAAACATGGATCAAATCTTGACAGGACCCTGCTGAACTGATTGAGATTCCATCTGTATAAAGCTGGCTTTAGTGTTTCGAGCCATACGTTTCCAGCAAAGAATCTAATGGTCTGTACAAAATCTGTTGAAAAAAAAGTATGTTCGTTACCTGTTTGTGATGTGCTGATCTCCACTACTTGTTAAACTACCTGTGTGGAAAGGCACAGATAGTGAACTCCATTGCCCAGGCATTTATTGAAAAATCATCATATTAGAGGAACTGTTCACATACGTGTTTATATTTCAATACTGCTTTTAAATAGAATACTTGTTCAATTTACTGTCCATGTAAATTTACAGCCATGGCATTAAAAAAAAACATTTGTTTGATTTACTTGGTTATAAAATAGTAAAAACAGCCAATTATAAAAAATAATAAATTCATAAATCTTAAAGCAGTTAATAATTAAGTAAAATATTATTTGGATTTCAAAAACTAGGATTAATGGATATATTTTGCATCTCCAAATGGAACTTACCGGAACAACAAGTTTTTTTCCAAGATTATCCTGGTTGAGGAAAAGAAAGCAAATCTATATTTAACTACAGACAAAAAATTGCAACCCAGCACTCTAAAAGTGCTAAAAACACTAAAAGTGGTGAAATGTCTAATGCCGCGTACACACAACCAGTTTTCCCGACGGGAAAACTGTCATTTTTTTTATTTTCCGGGAAAACCGGCCATGTGTATGCTCTCCAGCAGTTTTCCTGACGTGAAAACCGCCGAGATTCACGACGGGAAAAATTAGAACATGTTTTGATTTTTCACGTCGCGAATCGCTGCGTTTTTTTGCACGGCAGTTTTCCCATAGGGAAACACTGCTGCGGAGCATGCACATGGCCGGTTTTCTCGACCACGGAAAAACATGTCGAGAAAACCGGCCAGAGCTCGGTCTTCCCCTCGGTTTTCTCGCCGGTCTTTTGACCGACGAGAAAAGTGATCGTGTGTACTCGGCATTAGATATAAGTGTTGTAGCCCAAATCTTCCACCACTGAGGATACCCGCGGTACATCCTAAAATGAAAAAATACGAAGGAAAAAGACTAATACGCAAAACACACATCCAGTGACAGGAAATAATTAATCAAACAGTGCATTATTGAACATTGAAGAAACCATAGAACATCATTACTGATTATGATGTGCGTTACTTGTGTCCAATTGTAACAGTCGCAGTGAAGTCTGGATGGAACTTGACAGATCTGCTATAAATGTTCACACATGAAAATTGCAGAGTCACAGCTTGCGGATCATCCATATACTGTTTATTGGCAGAGAGTTTGCTTCAAATATCCACTAGAGGAAGATCTCAACACACAAAAAGCACTCCATTCAGTAGTATAACCATAATTATATAAAATGTGCAGCAACTCAAAATTGCAGTTAATTAGAGTTCCACATTTTTCCACACAAACAAATTTTTGATCAATTGCAAAGAACATATGATGCAGCGCTCCACAAGTATAAATCAGAAAAAAAAACCATATAAAAATATTAGTATTAATAATAAGCAGTGAATAATGCATAAACTGCAAATAATTGTACTTGAATAAATTGTAAATGCATAAATAACAAATAATTGTGCTTAATTAAAACAATGAGTGTACTGTATACAATGTAAATAAAGCTTTATATTACAATGCTGTGTTAGAATTTTTTTGTCCTTTTTTGCAAATTACACCAAGAAAATGTGTGCAAAATATGTGCCACAATATACATCAATCAAAATTGTATGCTTATCACAGTCTCTTCTCAACCACAATTGCCACCTTGTTATCCTCCACATTCACCAAATATGTGCAAAGTTGCCTCTCTGGTAGACAGCTTCTGAGGAAGTCCCTGTAGATAACGCGTAAAGCAGGGGGCTGATTGTGACATCATTCTATGAGTGGGCGTACTTATCCGAACAAAACGTCGGGAGGACAGGAGTGTTATATATGTGAATGAGCAAATTGAGGATGCCGACTGCTTGGTATACATGCCTAGTCTGAGACTGCTACACTGTAAGTGTAATTGGATTTGTTCAATAAATAGCCTTGAAACAGAGAGCATTTGATCTTCCTTTTTTGTCGTTTTTATATGCTTATATCGAGCATTGAACAAGTAAAAAAGGCGCAAAGCACAGGAACCTCAAGTAGTAGTACCCAATAGTCCAAGGGCAGAGGTAAGAAGGTGTGTGTATACACATATATATGCACACATAGAACTATATGGCAGGGGATCAGTCAGGGCAGCCACCAAGAAAACCAAAAGCCGCTTCCAGTATGCTAGGAAAAAAAAAAAGGGCGCCTCTGAGTATATATCATAAGAATAATTTAATAAACAACAACATCCACTCACATGGAGAACAGGTAAGTTACATTCAGGTCCGGTTGCTGGGCTGAAGAGATGGAGTGGGACTGCAAGTCAGAGCAAGTCCTGTAAAGCTGGCACCACATCAGATCTGTGCAGGATGGAGTGGGGTGGCTGAGCACAGCGTGGTTTTCTTCAGTGATCCAGGCTTGGGCATATCTTGGTCTATCAGAAAAAGTCAGTCTGAAGAAGATATGGGTTCCAGGTAAGGTGTAGTGGAGAAGGACAAGCGTCAGTGGTTATGGCAAGCTGCGCTGTGGCTTCAGTGTGTACTCTGTCTCTGTAGACTAGGAAGTAAACACGGCCGTGTATTCAGAGAGAGGCTTGGTGAGGTTTGGAGAGCATCACAGCACCTGCCCAGCAACCGGACCTGAATGCAACTTACCTGTTCTCCATGTGAGTGGATGTTGTTGTTTATTAAATTATTCTTATGATATATACTCAGAGGCGCCCCTTTTCTTGTTTTTTTATATTGAGCATCGAGGAGATGGTGACATAGTAGAAGAGGAGATTTTACCAGATAGTTGTTTGCATTCCTTAACAAGACAGCTCCATTGCTGGAGAGTGATGCTGTTCTGATCAGGCTATTTTTGACCTCCTGTAGTTTAAGAGATCTACAAGAGATGGTAATCATCCAACTTTGTACATGTTTCCTAAAGGCGGAGAATAACAAGGCGGCTGTTATGGTCGGGAAGAGACTGAGATATACATATTGTTTTGATTGATGTACAGTTGTGATTGAAGGTTCTTTTTTTGTGTGAAATATATAATACATATGTTTGCTTGGTGTGATATGCAACAAAGGACTAGAAATCCTAACACAACATTGTATATAGAGCTTTATTTACATTGTATACACTCATTGATTTTCTTAAGTCTAACCATAAGGCTAGGTGCACATCTAGTGTTTTGTAAATGTGTGTTTCTGAACGCATTTTCTTGTTTTTGTGTGTTTTCACATGCTTTAGCGCTACACACATAGAGCAGCCCATTAATTTTAATGGGCTGTCCTACATGCGATAAACACGTGCACTTTGACATGTTTGTCACACATTTAAAGGCATACAAAAATGAATGCCTGCTTGCTCTGTCTGGGTTTCCATTAACAATGAATGGCACCACATATCGGACATGCATGTTCACTGAAAGCTTAGGTGTGAATGTAGCCTAAATTATTTATTGAAACAAAGTATCCATTTACAACTCCAATTCCCAAAAAGTTGGGATGCTGTGTAAAATCTACATAAAAAAAATGCAATGATTTGCAAATTTCATAAACCCACATTTTATTCACAATAGAAATAGTACAATTTTAAGAAAAAAATAAGGTAATTTTAAAATTGATCGCAGGAACATATCTTTAAAAAGTTGGGACAGGGCAATAAAAAGCTGGCAAAGTAAGTGGGTCTAACCAGGAAGAGCTGGAAAAATATTTTACAACAAATTAGGTTAACCAGTTGCCGACCAGCCACCACATACTGCAGCAACTTAGATCGGTTGTGCGAATCGACGTATTGGTACATTGGTTCTTGCACTGGCTTTTGTGGGTGCACAATTGTGGGAAAGAGAGCTAGAACGGGGATCTGTCAATGTAAACAAACAGATCCCCATTCTGACAGGGGAGGAGAGAGAGAGATCAGCTGTTCCTAGTGATCAGAAACAGCGATCTCTCTCTTTTCCCAGGCAGCCCATCCCCCATACAGTTAGAAACACCTCCCAGGGAACACAGTTAACCCTTTAATCCCCCCTAGTGTTAATCCCTTCCCTGCCAGTGGCATTCATACAGTGATCAGTGTATTGGTGTCACTGGTCCTCAAAAAGTGTCACTTAGGGTCAGATTTGATCACCGCAATGTCGCAGTCCCGATAAAAATCGCAGATCGCCCGCCATTACCAGTAAAAGCAATAAAAAAATCCCTAAATCTTTCTCCTATTTTTTCGATGCTTTAACTTTTCCGCAAACCAATCAATACACGCTTATTACGATTTTTTTACCAAAAATATGTAGAAGAATACATATTGGAATAAACTGATGAATACATTTTTTTTGTTTGCATATGTATTATAGCAGAAAGTAAAAAAAAATCAAATTTGTTGCTCTTTTTTTGTTCATAGCGCAAAAAATAAAAACCGCAGAGGTGATTAAATACCACCAAAAGAAAGCTATATTTGTGGGAGATAAAAAGGACATCAATTTTGTTTGGGTACAATGTAGCACAACCAGGCAATTGTCAGTTAAAGCTTGTCAGTTTAGAGACAATAAAAAAAGAAAAAGTAAAAAGTAAGTGCTAAACCGCATCTATGACAATAGCAAGGCTTTATAGCAGAAGAGTCTGGGTGCTTAACTTGCCTGCCTGCAGTCCAGACCTTTTATTAATTAAAAATATTTGGTGCGTCGCGAAATGAAAAATACGATAAAGAAGATCCAGGACTATTGAGCAGCTAGCTTCCTATATCAGGCAAGAATGGGACAACATTCATCTGCCAAAACTCCAGCTACTGGTCTTCTCAATTCCCAGACATTTATAGCATGTTGAAAAAATGAACATTTATAGAGTGTTGTTAAAAGAAGAGGGGATGCTACACCATTGTAAACATGGCCCTGTCCAAACTTTGTTAGGACGTGTTGCTGCCATCAATTTCAAAATCACCTTTTTTTAAAAAAAATAAAGGCACATTTTCTCATTTTAAACATTTGATATGTATTCTATTTACTACTGTGAAAAAAAATATGTGCTTATGAGATATGAAAAACATTGCATTCTGTTTTTATGAAGATTTTACAGTGTTCCAAATTTGTTAGAAATGTGGCTGTACATAAAATATGGAGACAACTGCCTGGAAGTCTGCACCACAACCCCAGCCCTTGGTGTGATCCTAGCTGTCATCTCCCATTCCGCAGCACTCATGCACAGACAGTTGGGAGGGGGCAGCACCGCTGACAAGCAAGGAAGCTCCCCGTTGGCACATCTCCCTCTAGTGGCCATTGATCTCTAACACAAGCTCTCTGCCAATAAATATGGAATGATCTGCAAGCTCTGAATCCGATTTTTTCATGTGTTTTCATGAGGAGATCTGTCAGGTTCCATCCGGATTTTGCTGTGACTGTTGCAAGTGGGCACAAGCAACACACATCATAATCAGGTGTTCAGATTGGTGTTTCATTATTTCTTCATTGTTTGATAATTCACTGTTTGATTTAATATTCCCCATCACAGGATGTGTGTTTTGTACCTTAGTCTCTTTTTGTTTTATGTTCTATATTTAACATACCAAAGACTTGAGTATTTATTTTTATTTTTTACAGAGCCTACCAGTCCAGACCCTCTGTTTGAAGCATACCTGCAATGTACCAGGCCACCTATGAACACTAGTTCTTTTACTATATAATATGTGTCCAGGGGGGTGAGTGTTTCATTGGTTCTCTATTTGATTTCAGCCCTGGATCTCCACTGCTTCTCCTTCTGCGCCACACTAGTCCAAACCATTACACTACCCCTGATCCGGATTCTGATCCTGAAGCTGTTCCTGGCCATTCACATAGATTTTGGAAGATTCTCTCTTCTCTTTGCCTGCCCTCCCCCAACAATGCCAAAATAAAGTATTATAGTCCCATCCAGGACTTTCTGAATGTCTGAGATGGTGTATTTCCAATGGTGTACTATACCATCTCTTCACAAAAATCTATATGTCTGACTATGGTGCTTCCAAGAGAAAATTACGTGGGATCAGGAATGAATAAAACAATGGCAAAATCTGGCCTGCTTTAGGTAAAAAAACGTAAGAGTGAAGTGACTGCAGAAAGCAAATGTTATAAATTCCTAATTGACAGTACATTATCCTATTCCTACGTTTTTAGGTATAGTAAGATGAATAAATTCACCACCATGAAGATTCCTTGTATCATTATCATGAAATCTATGGCATCAAAGGCTGATGGAATATTTAGTAGCTCTATTTTGAAATATAACTAATGTTTCCTAAACTCCTGAAAGAATATGTAGTAAATAAATAAAGGAAACACTCTACTGTATACTACTACTACTACAACAAAACAGTTTAAAGTACAGTTGCAATAAAAAGTATGTGAACCCTTTTGGAATGATATGGATTTTTGGACAAATTGGTCATAAAATGTGATCTGATCTTCATCTAAGTCACAACAATAGACCAGTGTTTCTCAACTCCAGTCCTCAAGGCACCCCAACAGGTCATGTTTTCAGGCTTTCCATTATTTTGCACAGGTGATTTGATCAGTTTTACTGCCTTAGTAATTACCACACCTGTTTCATCTGAGGGAAATCCTGAAAACATGACCTGTTGGGGCGCCTTGAGGACTGGAGTTGAGAAACACTGCAATAGACAATCACAGTCTGCTTAAACTAATAACACACAAATAATTAAATGTTACCATGTTTTTATTGAACACACCATGTAAACATTCACAGTGCAGGTGGAAAAAGTATGTGAACCCCTAGACCAGGGGTCTCAAACTAGCGGCCCTCCAGCTGTTACAAAACTACAAGTCCCATCATGCTTGTAACTGTTAGCCTTGCAATGCCTCATGGGACTTGTAGTTTCGCAACAGCTGGAGGGCCACCAGTTTGAGACCCCTGCCCTAGACTAATGAGATCTCCAAGAGCTAATTGGAGTGAGGTGTCAGCCAACTGGAGTCCAATCAATGAGATGAGATTGGAGGTGTTGGTTACAGCTGCCCTATAAAAAACACTCACCAGTTCTGGGTTTGCTTTTCACAAGAAGCATTGCCTGATGTGAATGTTGCCTCGCACAAAAGAGCTCTCAGAAGACCTACGATTAAGAATTGTTGACTTGCATAAAGCTGGAAAGGGTTATAAAAGTATCTCCAAAAGCCTTGATGTTCATTAGTCCATGGTAAGACAAATTGTCTATAAATGGAGAAAGTTCAGCACTGCTGCTACTCTTCCTAGGAGTGGGCGTCCTGTAAAGATGACTGCAAGAGCACAGCGCAGACTGCTCAATGAGGTGAAGAATAATCCTAGAGTGTCAGCTAAAGACTTACAAAAGTCTCAGGCATATGCTAACATCCCTGTTAGCGAATCTACGATATGTAAAACACTAAACAAGAATGAATTTCATGGGAGGATACCGCAGAGGAAGCCACTGCTGTCCAAAAAAAACATTGCTGCACATTTACAGTTTGCACAAGAGCACCTGGATGTTCCACAGCAGTACTAGCAAAATTTTTTTGTGGACAGATGAAACCAAAGTTGAGTTGTTTGGAAGAAACACACAACACTATGTGTGGAAAAAAAGAGGCACAGCACGCCAACATCAAAACCTCATCCCAACTGTGAAGTATGGTGGTGGGGGCATCATGGTTTGGGGCTGCTTTGCTGCGTCAGGGCCTGGACGGATTGCTATCATCGAAGGAAAAATAAATTCCCAAGTTTATCAAGACATTTTGCAGTAGAACTTAAGGCCATCTGTCCACCAGCTGAAGCTCAACAGAAGATGGGTGTTGCAACAGGACAACGACCCAAAGCATAAAAGTAAATCAACAACAGAATGGCTTAAACAGAAGAAAATACGCCTTCTGGAGTGGCACAGTCAGAGTTCTGACCTCAACCCAATTGAGATGCTGTGGCATGACCTCAAGAAAGCGATTCACACCAGACATCCCAAGAATATTGCTGAACTGAAACAGTTCTGTAAAGAGGAATGGTCAAGAATTACTCCTGACCGTTGTGCACGTCTGATCTGCAACTACAGGAAACGTTTGGTTGAAGTTATTGCTGCCAAAGCAGGTTCAACCAGTTATTAAATCCAAGGGTTCACATACTTTTTCCACCTGCACTGTGAATGTTTACATGGTGTGTTCAATAAAAACATGGTAACATTTCATTCTTTGTGTGTTATTAGTTTAAGCAGACTGTGATTGTCTATTGTTGTGACTTAGATGAAGATCAGATCACATTTTATGACCAATTTGTGCAGAAATCCATATCATTCCAAAAGGGTTCACATACTTTTTAATGCAACTGTATTTTATGCTTTTTAAGATCTTGCTGGTATTCATACCCACAAAAGAAAAATGCATATTTAAAAAAGGATTCAAATTAAATACAAAATTTTACTTACTACCAATTTACAAGCACTGTTCAATGCAGCTTTAACTGTCTCATTTTCCTGTGAAAAATAAATAAGTTATTAGAAAATATATATTATACATACATACACAAATAGATATACATATATTATATACACAAACAGTATATACTGCATTTGACAGACACCATGAACTCCAAGTTTACCAGAAGAAGATTCGCTATAAAGGCATGTCATCTGCATAAAATCGTTTTTATTTACCTTAAATCCATCTATGTAGAGGCAACAATGCACAAAAGTTGATGCGTTTAAGCCCAGGTGGGCTTTAGTTATGACTAAAGTTATGAGTTATGACTAAAGCCCACCCTAGCTGAAACACGTCAATGTTTGTGCATTGTTTCCTTTATCTGGATGGATTTAAAATAAATAAGGCCCCTTTCACACGGAGGTCCGTTCAGGTCCGCCTGTCAGTTTTTTAGGCGGACCTGAAACGGATCCTCCATGTACCCCTATGGAGGCACGGATGTCAGCGGAGACATGTCCGCTGACATCAGCTCCGCTCCGCTCCGCCAAAGTGTGACGGAGGAAAACCCTATTTTTCCTTCCGTCGGCGGAGCGGATCGGATGACAACGGACTCTACGGTCCGTCGTCATCCGATTCCCCATAGGGGAGAGCGGCGCTCTGACAGGGCGGTCCCTGCACAGTGTGCGGGGACCGCCCAGTCATCCGTCGGCTCAGCGGGGATCAACGGAGCGATCCCCGCTGAGCAAGAAGAGCTTCACGGGGCGGATCTGCACGGATCCGCCCCGTGTGAAAGGACCCTAAAGAAGATTTTATGCAGATGACATGTCTTATTGCCGATTTTCTGGAAGATTTTTGACAGTGCATGTGGCTGTGGTCTGAGCACAGCTATTGCCAATTTCACAAGTTTGTAAGGCAATAGGGTGGCAGCATTACACTTCCATTTTACAAATGAAGTCCAAGTCCAGATTATATTGTTGTCTGAGACTCACTCCCCATCCCTCTGTCAATGATTTCACCAGACAGAAAGTGAGGAAAATCTACAACAGTGATACAGACAGCAATAAAAAGCTTACAGGGGTACTTTCCTTCCCATACTCTACTAAAAAAGCATTTTTGTTTTTTGCTTGTGTTGCCATTGAAGATTGAATCACTGTCAGCAGAACATAAAGCAAGGGGGAAGCTTCTTCAGCCCTTTCTAGTCGGCTGGAGCTGGCCCTTCAAAAGTTTGTAACACTGGTGGTGTTAGTAGTTTAGAGTGATAACTGGTAACTACAACAAACCGATCTGGGCAAAAGAGGTGAATAGGCAGCCATCACCAAATTTAACATGGAAATCTTCCCTACTGAAGTTTCAGTACTGGGTGGGTAAACACAATGGGGGTTATTTACAAAAGGTGAATCCACTTTGCACTACAAGTACAAACTACAAGTGCAAAGTGCACTTGAAATTGCACTGAAATTGCACTTGGAAGTGCAGTCGCTGTAAATCTGAAGGGTAGATCTGAAATGAGGGGACGCTCTTCTGATTTTATTATCCAATCATGTGCAAGCTAAAATGCTATTTTTTTTTCCTTGCATGTCCCCTTCGGATCTACAGCGACTGCACCTCCAAATGCACTTTCAGTGCAATTTCAAGTGCACTTTGCACTTGTAGTTTGCATTTGTAGTGCAAAGTGGATTTGCCTCTCGTAAATAACCCCCTCTGACCCTGAATGAGTGGTTTGTGTATAATATAGGTACTTTTCTTCTTTTTCAGCATTTTCTGGTATCAGGCAATGCATGGGAAGTGCTTGTCAATTTCTGCAGGCTGATTTTAGGAAACCTAGAGCTGGTTATACACTAGTAGAATCTCATTTGAATTTTTTTTTTTTTTTTTTTTAGAGCGGTCGTTTGATTTCCTAATCCTTAGTGCGGTCAAATTGATGTAAATTGTCAACTGCAGTGATGAGAAAAATCAAAGGAACAGGATGGATTTTTTCTTCACACAAACAATTTTGAAACCGTGTTTGTGGATTTCGTTAAGTAAAGTCTATTTGTTCCAAAATCGAATGTTAAACGCAAATTACATTTCAAACTACTTTAGAGCGACATTTGTCAAGCCATCAAATGTACTAAGAATTTCTGTCACGATTTATATACAAATTTTCATTCAAAAATCTTCTAGGTATAGCTAGCTTTAGTTAAAAGCAGGAAAAATAAATATACTATATAAAATAATATTTTAGTAACACCGTACCAGAATTGTGTCACGTAGGATTTTTATCACTAGTTCAAGACTGCCACCCTGAAAAAAAAACACATTATTTTTACAATACTATTTGTAAATTTAAATTGCATTGTTTAAATTTTTTAATCACCGTATATTCCTCAAAAACGTTTTTTTTTTTTTTTTTCAAGTTAAACCATCCCTCTCAGATATATATTACTAAGGTTTGCATGCCTGAGGACTTTGTGGGGAGAACTTATACGTTTTCACAGCTATAAAAAATATGGAGATGAAAAGCTTCCTGAAATGATGTGAGTACAATGGTGTGTCTTCTCTTTTAGACAAATTAACCTTCTGATGAATATTTTAACAATCTTTGAAAATAAAAGTTGTGATAAGCTGAGGCAGAGCTGACTTTTAATAATGAAGCACTTGTAGGCACAGAGTCTAGGATCTGGGAAAATTGTATGGCCTATGATTACTGAGCTCCATTGGTGGATCCATATAGAGGCGGTCGGACCAGGCCTCTAGGCTCCTAAGGGGCCAATAACCAGTTCATTTATGGAAAGTCAGTAAAAGCTGAAATCTGTGGAAACAAAAATCTACCCTTGCAATGAACCTACCCTCCAGACTACAAGGGTTAAATGCTTGTTTAGTCTAATTGTGCAGACATAAGGTGTAATACTTACCTTATTCCTGGCTCAGTCAGGCTTCTTCAATCTATGCAGCTGTCTCTCTACGGTGCTCATAGCCACGTTTGCATGCTCGCCTCCTCTGTGTACAATGCAGGATTTATAGCCCTGCACTGTAAATGATGATGCCGAGGGACTGCTGACAGCCCACAGCTTTGATTAGAAGAGAACTGTGCTGGAGGGATAGGGTAAGTAATTCACCTTATCCTTGTGCCCCTAGACTCAATGAGTATTTAACCCTTCATTGTGGGGACCAATACTGCAGGGGTAGATTTAGACTTCACAAAATACACTGTAACTGAATTGCATGGTACTGTACTCTCGTACCGTGCAAACCGGTGCAAGCAAATGCACTGCATTTGCAACGTCGTTAACATCCACTGCAGATCGCAATTGCAGTGTGTTTTGGTCTGAACGAGGCCTAATTCCAGGAGTTCAGCTATAATGTTAATATTTGTTTTTTGTTTGAATAGAGTCGGGGAGGATTAGTACTCCTGTCGGGTTGGCAGTTTGAGAATATCACTATTTTTATCTCAGCCAGTCAGAGGAAGCCTCGTATTCATTGATAAATATACAAGGCTTCTCTTGAATGGCAGAGTAGCACCCAGCCCGACTCTCTTTATTTCACCCATACTGCTGTGTCGCTTACTTAATGTAGCTAATACTACTACAGTCCATTACAGCACACACAGCGGCTGCCTCGCTATGCAATGAAATATGTTTGGGTCAGCTTAGCTCAAATAAACATTAACCTGGATTTCCACTTTGAGTTGTCTACACACTGATAGTTATTTTTCAGGCTGAACAAAAAAAGAACTAACAGACTCCGCTATCCACACCATACAGAGAAGATGGATGAATCTCCCACTGTGCCTATTGTGCCTGTTTCATAGTTTAAATCATACATTTCCCCCTTGCTGATTAAATGTAGTACTGCATTTACTGTATATAAATCATGTCAATGACACTTCTTAAAGAAAACCTATCACAAGACCTGACTTTTAGCAGACCCTCTAGATCAGAGACCCCCAACCCCCAGGCAGCGGACCAGCGTTGGTCTGTGGTCTGCTGGGTGCCGGGCCGTATGGTGAGGGGTGGCCGGCAGGCGAACGAACAAGCACAACCTATACTTAAACCCTCCAACCACCAGAGGGCGCCTACTCCCCTTCTCCCTGCACCACTTTCTGTCCGGAAAAGTAATTTGTAGTGACTGCAGTTGCCGTCATAAAACACCAGGCACAGTGCCCGACTGCCTTGTCTACTGCACCTAGACCACAACAGCTTAACAGATGCTCCCGCTCACACTGCAAGTCTTCCAGTGAGTTCATATCATGTGTAATTGTTCTGTGTGCAAGATTTACCCCCCCCCCCCCCAGGTGACAGGCTGCACCCTCAATGATTTTAGCTCACTAATTTATATTTCACTAATGATCTCTATGCGCCTATAAACTCATTACTGAATATAGAAACATTCACTGTAGGAGTCTATTCAGTTGAACCAAATGAATGGGAAGTGATTTGAGCTGAGTGCCTTCTTGTTTATTCACAAACTGAAGCATAGTGAACACCGTTTACTATGCTTCAGTTATGAATGAATAAAGTGAGTGTGTTCACTTTGTTCATTTGGAAAAGGAAGGAGTCGGTAAATAAAATAGTAACTAGCCCAGTACTTCGCTCTCCATCCTGAAACATCACCTCCGCAGCTGTTGGGAGGAGAGGAGGGAAGCCAGCGGCGCAACACAAGGAAAGCCCAGGCAGTAGAGGGAATTGGCACTGCACAGAGTGTTTAGGGTGTGCCCAGGCACAACTGGCACACTCCCTGCGCACGCCTGTGTGTAACCCTTTCCTCCCATAATTCAGTGCTTGATGCCTGAATGGCAAATCAGCAGGCGCTAGCACTGTCACACATGGAGGCACCAAGAAGGTCCTTAGCCCAGGTAAGTTCAAACACAGGCTGGCACTTGTGGGCAGATATTCATTAGTTAGTTTGTCTGCTGCTAAATGGCTCTGTTCCAAGTATACTGTAGTATGGCAAAGGGAAGCTGTAATTAGGTGTTAGGTCCCCTTTTAGAGAAATCCCTCCTTTAGTGCTGTAATGGGCAGGGTTAGTACCCATATAAATGCCAGTGGTAAGTGGAGTCCTAGTTGGACAGGGCATGGGAGTGAGATACCCCAGAGCTAATAAGATGTAGACTCCTGCAGATTTTATCTAAAGGGCCCTTTGCAGGGCTGAAATCCCAGGCAAGGTAGAAAAGACCATAGGAGGCATGTATAGAATCCTCTTATGCAAGCAGTGGTGGAAGCCTGGTAAAGAGTGTGCCATCTGGGAGCGTGCCTGTCTCGTCTGAGCTATTGAAAGGACAAGGAGAGAGACTGGTATTCTAGAGGTGGCACCTTAATCTCCTGGACCTTCATTTGGGAAGTGGTCCCAAATATGTGGTGCTCCCAAGGAGAGGAATGGATGTGTAGCTGAAGATGGCATAAAGATATGTGCTTGCGTTCTGAGCAGCAGTAAATGTATACTTCTATGTGTGGTAATCCACATCAAAGAATTCTCATAGTATGTCAAATATGATGTCAGATGTCATGGAAATCTTTGTGAAGTTACAGTAAAGTGCGGAAAGTGCATTTTCTGTGAGGGTGATCCTTTATTCTCAAATATTAAAGCATCAGTCTAGGGATGTCATGAGCGGGCCTATGGCAGGAGTAAGACGCAATGTGGTGGAAGGTAATCTAACTACAGGTGAGTAGCTTTCCTATCCAAGAAGAAGTGGGGAGGGGACATGTACAGTTTGGTGTAAATACTTGCCCAATCATGGTTCCCCCTTACACACTGAGCTTACACAGGAGTTTTTACTTAGGGCCCTCCCAGGTGAAAAAGGTGGTGGCGAAGAAAGTAAGTAATTACAACAAAAGGGATGGAAGATGAATGACAAAATTACAATGTTAACTTCACCTCAGATCAGGTTAATTTACTAAAGACAAATAGGCTGTTCACTTTGCAAAGGAAGTTGCACTTCCAAGGGAATTTTCCCCAAACCTTAGTAAATGTAGTGTAACTTACATGTAGTGGGTTTACTTGCAAAGAATACCCAATCACAAGCAAGGAAATGTAAAAAAAAGAGCAATTTTGCTTGCACATGATTGGATGAAGGAGGACAGTCGATTCTAGTGAATAAACTAGTTGCCTTTAGTAAATCTACCTCTAACTATTGATATGGCGCTTATAGCTTTTTCTTTGCTATAAGGGTCATATCATGTGCTGGTGATAATATGTTAGTGACAGGGTCACTAAATAGACACTTCTTTTTTCCTATGCTGTCGTTCCATCACTGGCTGGACCAGTGAGAAGTCTATTCCATTAAGGAAAGTGGTTCCCTTGTCTGGGTGATAATGCTGCTGGTGAGCAGTCAATTTGCCCTGCTGACATCACCCTAATGAATGGCAGAACATTGAAAAACTGACAGAGAATATTTAAATAAATATTTGATGAAAGCAGTACCCATACTTACCTCCATGCTACAGCAGCGGTCTGATGCTGCAGCTATCCACCCTCTCGCTCTATGCCTGTGAAGTGGTTGTTCTTGGTCTGCTCAGAGTGAAGTGACTGCCAGTCATCGGCTCTCTGCTCAGCCCCTTCAGAGCTTACTGGAGTGCTGTGCTATGGAGGGGGTGGGAGTGTCTGGCTCCGACTCTCAGCAGCATGCTGAGAGGCTGAGCCAGCTGCGGAACAGGCATCTGGGTGGATCCCAATAATATGGTTGGGATCCTTCCAGAGCCTGGAGCGGCTCTGTGATGTCAGCAGACAGTGGGCTTTAGCCTACAGTCTCCTGAATCTGGGTCACAGGAGAACAAATGTAAGTGCACTCCTGAAACCCTTTGAAAGCTTTGGCTATACTTTTCTTTTAAAAATACATTTTCTGAACAATAGGGGTGCTGAATTTAATCGCTGCATCGCGATTCGGGGGTCCCCGATGCGGCATCGATGCATGTGACCCCAATAATCGATGTCTGTGACGTCATGCCCCGCCCCCGCTCCGAGCGTTTCTGTGAAAATTGCTGTTTTGTAATAAATGCTGTGTTATAATCCATTAAGTGACCACCGCTGTATGTGCTTTTTAAAATATATGCAAATTAATACCTCATATCTCAGTGTGTATATAACGGTATATCCCGCTCATGTGACTGCATGGTGCGGCCCGCCCCTCTCCTCTCATCTCTCTCTCTCTCTCTCTCGCTCTCCTGACGTCAGCCCCGCACCGCCTCTCTTCTGATCTGATAGCTACAGCTGGTGGGCGGGGCTGAGAACTCCCACTGACGTCAGGAGACAAGCGAGAGAGAGAGAGATGAGACGTGAGAGGTCAGGGGCGGGCCGCACCATGAGCGGGATATACAGTTATATACACACTGAGATATGAGGTATGAATTTGCATATATTTTAAAAAGCACATACAGCGGTGGCCACTTAATGGATTATAACGCGGCATTTATTACCATAGCAGTATGTGACTGTGTACTCCTACACATGCTCTGTGCTGGCATTTCTCTGGCTCCCCGTTTGCACATTCCCCTGTGTTAACTCCTAGTGTGCTGGAATGTGCAAAGCCCGGAGAAATTTCAGCACAGAGACAGTACAGTGAAATTCACAGGGCTGTTTGTCAGTTATGGATTCTAATCCCTCCTGACCTCCCAGCAGCCGTGTGTGTGTGTGAATTCCTGTACCCTGTAGTGCACCGGATTAGTGCACTTTTTAAGGGGAGTTCCACCCTATTTTTTGTTTATTAAAAGTCAGCAGCTACAAAAAAAGTGTATCTTCTGACCTTTAATAAAAAGACACTCACCTGTCCCACAATCCAGCGACGTGGCCACCCAAACACTCCATGCTCTCCACGGCGCTGGCAATACTACTGTGGGCATCCGGCTGTGACAGCTTGCAGCTTCACAGCCGGGTGCGCATGTCTCACTGAGCTGTCCTGCATAGCCGGGCAATCTTCTGGGACCTGTGATGTGTCCCAGAAGATTGCTTGGAGGAAGGGCCGCCTAGACGGCCCAAGCGGAAGTGGGAGCGCATCAGTAATCGTGATGCATCGCGTAATCAAATCGAATCGAATCGTTGACCAGATAATCGTAATCGAATCAAAACGTGAGACCAGTGAAGATGCGCACCCCTAATATATAATATACCAAAATTTTGGTAATGTACTAAAAACTAACATTTTGCAATTGGGGAGTAAAATAAAATGTTTCAAATTTTATTGGTAACTTGTTTAGATATAAATAAATCTTACCACATCTGTATTAGGCGGAAGACACTTCTTGGTAATCTTAAAAAAATAACAAATACTTTAGTTAGTAGAAATCATTTTTTATACCAGTCACAAAAGGGGATATACAAAATAAACTTTTGTATACAACAAATAATTTTTCCTCATGTTTACCAATAATTAAATCTATGCATTTAGTGTACAGTTATAGGTACTGACAGTAATAGAAACTACTGGAAATGTGTTCCAATAGCCCATGAAGTTCTAGTTGGCATCAAAGTGCAAACCTTTTCACACATAGTCTCCAGAGGTTAAAATAAACCTGTACTGAGGGAGCAAGCATTAATTATCTAAATTTAAAATGAAACCAAAGTCCAATGAACTGCCTGACAGCCAGGCAACTAGCATCTTCAGATGGAGGACATAGTCAGTGTTTCTTTCAGCATAGGTTGCCTAGCAGGACTTAACACCCTTAAGGTTCAGGACCTGATCTAAAGGGAGCTGGGGTGGGCTGTACCCCCCCACCCTATGATACTATGACACCCTATTACACTATGATGTGAAGGGGGGACTATTGTGATGTGATCCAGGTTGACTACCCAGAAGTAATGTCAGACGCCACTTCCAGGTCATGACGATACAGAAGCTTGCTGAGTGAACAGGAAATGAAGGTTCCAAACATCTCTAACACTGTGTGACAGACTGTCATTGACCTGGAGAGTAGAGATGAGCGTGGGCGTGTTTGAAACCCCACATACGCGATCCCGCCAGGAAGCCGACATGCTCACGGCTAATCACAGGCAGTGAGATCTGTGCAGCTGCGAACCGGGAAATGTCTCCCTGCCTGAGATTAGCGCTGTGCAGTGTCGGCTTCCTGGCAGAATCGGGCACGTGAGGCTTCGAACGCCAATCTCTACTGGAGAGACTGAAACACAGGGTGTGCTACCTGGAGAAGAAAAAACAAAACAAAGGTGTTTTGGCAGTAAAACCCCTGGACTTTTTTTACTGCACCCCAAGATCAGACAACCCAGCTGAACTTTCAGTTTAAATTAGTAAACTATATTCCAAGTGCATCAAAACAAAAGCTGTGCAAATACTTACAGCTTGCTTAAAAAAAAAATGCCACAGCCAGTGATTACTTTATGGATGTCAGCCACGCCCCCTGCTGATCCAGAACTCTCCAATCAGCAGGAAGCATGAGCTTTGTGCTTGCAGAGCTATAGGTCTGAATTAGTAGGGGGCGTGTCAGACTTCTGCATGGCTTACCCAGAGAGAGCAAGGATCTCACTCTGCAACTGCTAAAAACAGCTAAAATAAACTATAAGAATATACACACATTTTATTTTGCACTGCCATTCACAAACTTCTCACAAACAGATTCACAGTCTCAGAACAGCAATCTTAAAGAAAAGATGAAATATGAAATAAGTAATAGTCATGATGCCGGTCTTACCAAATTGTCAATGATCTTATCCCGACTATCCTGCATAAAAAGCAAACAATGTTATTGGTTGTACAGAGAATAATAATTAATTAATACTGAATGCATTGCAGTGTTTTTAAAGGAAGCATGTTTACAAATATATGACTGAACATTATAGAGGTAATAAATAAATGCATGATTCACACGAGCCCTTTCATTTGATTGGAATCTTCTATTGGTTCCAGGATATTGATCAGCTTTCTTGAACAGGCTCGTAATTAAAGAACATTTCTGGGACAATTGGGGCTGTTTGTCCCTGAAGCAAATTTATGGGGAAAAGATCTACTGCTTTGCATACTTGTTGAGAGAAAGATGTACAATTAAACAGTATGGCAGATTTGATTTTATTGCATTTTTTGCTTGTATGGCTATTTCATACCTGGGTCATAACGGCAAATTTCACCCAATACTATTTCTAAATCCTCGTACACGCGATCAGATTTTCCGCAGACAAAGCCTTGGACTTTTGTCCGAAGGGTGTTGGACATGAACTTGTCTTGCATACAAATGGCACACAATTGTCGGCCAACAAACACGAACGTAGGTACGTACTACGTGTATTTTCGTTTCCATTGACTTCAATGGGGAAACTCGCTTTGATATGCAAGTACTTTGGATTACGAGCATTCTCCTGGAACGGATTATGCTCGTAATCCGTGGTTCCGCTGTATGTCATGTTGTACATTACATCATGCTGACCACTGCACTCTATACACTAAATAGTCCTGACCGCTGCACTGTACAAACTATGTTGTATGTTACATGGTCCTGACTGCTGCCTATGTACACTATGTTGAATGTTACATAACCCTTTACATAATGCTGTACATTACATTGTCGTAACAGGTGTACTCTATATGCTTCATAGTCCTGGCCTATGCACTGTTTAATCTAGGTTATAAGTTACATATTCATGACAACTGCACTCTGTTTGCTGCAATGTATGCTATGTTGTACATTACATAGTCCTCAGTATTTCCCCTCCATGTGTTATGTTGTAGATTACATAGTCCTGACTGCTGCACACTATACACTACATAATATTGACCTATGCATTTGTAGCGCCCTCACCCCCTTCACCCACCTTTGGCTCCTCGCAGGGAGAGAGGGCACACCACGCCACAAGCCCGTACCCTCCTGTGTAAAGAGGTTGAGCGGTGTTGTTGACGGGTCTCCACAACCAGAAAGCCAGAATCCTCCAGAGAATGGTTCTCACCTCTTATAGTTAAAGTGGTTGTAAACCCACTAACTTTTTTTTTATGCCAACCTGCAAGAGAAAGGCATAATGAGCTAGTATGACTATCATACTAGCTCATTATGTACCACTCACCTTAGATCGGGGCCCCCGAAGCAATCCACGTTCCTCTGTCCAGACGCAGACATCACTGCGGCGATAGCCGGAATGTTACTTCTGGGTATCGCCGCACCAGCCAATCACAGCGCCGCTCCAGCACTGTGATTGGCCAGAGCGGCGAAGACGTGACTCTGCACATGCGCGCGGGAGCCGTCACATTCGGCTACGCCCAGCGATTGCTGGGAAGTAGCCGATTTTGTGAATGGGATTAACCCCATGAATGCGCCGTTGTCTACGGCGCGCATGCGCCGTAGACAGCGGCGCCTGTCTTTTTAGTAAATATCTCCTAAACCGTGTAGGTTTAGGAGATATTTCTTGCACCTACAGGTAAGCCTTAATCTAGGCTTACCTGTGGGTGCAAGTTGAAAAAGTGGTTTTACAACCACTTTAACAGAGATAAGTCCTTGTTTCCAACCAGTGACTTGAATGTCCACACCAGCTGTAACTCCAACGTAGAGTTTTATTTCTCGTAAATAACAGTCTCTGATAAGAAAAGGTTGGAGATAGAACAGGACAGCACAAGGTATGGGAGAGGTCCAGACACAAACGTAATCACTTCACTGCTTAGCTTCTCAAGCAGACTCAGCCCATATGGATAGTCTCCCTAGATAGGGACTAGCAGCCAAATGGTACTCTAACTTAACCACACAGTCTCTGCCACAGACTCGTTGAACTTGGTCTCTGCCACAGACCTGGTGAACTTGGTCTCTGCCACAGACCTGGTGAACTTGGTCTCTGCCACAGACCTGGTGAACTTGGTCTCTGCCACAGACCTGGTGAACTTGGTCTCTGCCACAGACCTGGTGAACTTGGTCTCTGCCACAGACCTGGTGAACTTGGTGTTTCAAAGCTTGACCTCTTTGTAAGGAGAAGACATCCCTCCACAGAGTTACCGGGCCCCTTCCTTCACCATGATTTCTCACCGGTCCCTCAGAACGGTTCCTCCCCCGGCCTCCTCGTCTAAGATGCGGGTCCCCTCGCAAGGCGGCACCCCGGGATTCCTCGATCCTTGATGGGCCCCAGCCGAAGGTGCTGGGCCCAAGGCCTTTGCTGCAGCCCCAGGGCTAAAGGTGCCTGGGACTGATTCACCGACCTCCGCCCCTGGGCCAAAGGTGCCCAGGGCGGAATGGAACACACTCCCTGGGGTAGGACCCCCGACCACGACAGAACCCTGAACAGGCAGCATCTGCCCCTTTCATATCCTCTCCCAGCATGCACAGCAGGCCTACCACACCCACTGTACGGCTGCTGAGAGGGGACACACAAGGCACAGCACTGCATCATCAGCGGTTCAACCCTGGCCCACCATGGCAGCACCACCTGCAGGCCACAGGGAACTATACACCGATACTCTCCCTGTGGACAAAAATGGTTGACAGAATCCTGACAATTGGGGTGTTTGAGCATAACTACCACTCAAACACTTCCCCTAAATTTAGGACCCCACTACACATTATATACAATATGTTGTATGTACATCAGACCATTACACTGTAGGAGCCATGTTACATGTTACATGTTACACAGTCCTAAATATTATACCTTATATGCTATGTTATATTTTACAAAGTCCTGACCCCTGTTTTTTTTATACTATACTGTATGCTGCATGGTTATTCCTGCTGCACCCTGTATGCTATATTTTATGTTTCGTGGTACTGGAGCCTATATCACTTGCTAGATTGTTAAAACTGACATTGAGTGCAGTGCAACATAAAAATAGCTCATCAAAATTGATTCTAACAATAATATTCTTACAATTTTTATAAATAAAGATTTCAAACAGAGTTTGTAGGCTTCATTGACATAGAAACCACTGTCTCAGAATGGGACAGAATGGGGTACACCTCCCAGGGACTACATGTGGTTAAAGTATAGATAGCTTCTGCGGTTCTTTGAAGTGCTTTTAAAAGAATAGGAGAAGCCATTTATGGAAAAATAACCAACTGCCAAGGATTGCATATAATAGTTAAATGACTATTACATGAAAAGGAATATCCAGGTCAAACGTACAGTATATGCTTATATGCTATATGTGCTGTGAACAAGGCTTATCAGTCGATATGCGTGAACCCGTTTGTATCTTTAAATTTTTTTTCATGTGTCAATAAAATCTATCTTTTGAATTTGTGCCAAACTTATATGATATTAAAGGAGAAGTACAGGCAAAGCTTGTTTGGTTGTACTTCTGTGGATCACAGGAGTACAGTTTGTTCTGCACTCCTGTGACCTCTTTTCAACAGGCAGCGGGCTGAAGTCCGCTGTCTGCTGACGTCATAGTTCTGGTTCAGGCTGGGGCAAGACTGCGACAAAGGATTCGGGATCCGCCCACATGCCTGGACCGGCACCCCAGCTCAGCCTATTAGCGAGCCGCTGAGAGCCTGAGCCGGCTGCTCCCGCCTCCTTCACAGCCCAGAGCTTCAGTGAGGGGGATGGGGCAGAACAGAGCGTCGGGGACTGATGGTCACTAGCTCTCTGCTCACGGAGCACAGGGAACCAATCTGTAGCATTTGATCGCTTGGTTCTCAGTGTTAGAGCTGTTGGGGGACAGATGCAGCATCAGACCAATGCTGCATCCACCTAGGTAAGTATGATTGTGAAAAAAAAATCCCATACATATTTTTTAATTGAATTGAACATTTCGATGAATACGTTATCATTATATTGAACGATGAAGGCAACTGACATGCAATTAACAAGGGCAAATAACATGACAGATGCCACCTAACAAAAAAGTGAAGGGGAAATCCCACTGTTAAACTTCACCAAAGCAGCAGGGGAGGGGAAATCTCTGGGTAACAGATGTTAGATATGTCTGCTTATGGGAAGGCAAAACTGAACTCTGTGCACAACTCTAATTTAAATATATTCCTCAAATGCCCAAAGGATATAAATTCACTTTGTGTGCAAATACCTTTACAACTACAGATATTTCCTTCTATAAGTAGCAGTGACATCATCGCTGTGCAGGGAACAGAGCTATGTGAGGGGTCCTGCAGGCTCCACTCAGTACAGGCTGCCTGCAGAAAACTACAGAAGAGGGCAGAGCCAAGAGGAATCACCCTGTGCAAGGAGAGAGCACAGCTTTGACTGGCTGTCACAGCCTGTAGGGGAGAGGAATGCAGAAGGCACAGCCTTCTAGGATGCACCATTTGGGGGACTTTGTTCTCATCTGTGTGTGACGTAATAAACTGCCCACCCCCTGCTATCCAGAAGAAGGTGTGAAATAAAGCAGGGCGGTCACATGACAGAACAATAACACAGCAAATAAAAACAATGGTAACTATTGTTTTTTTTATGTAATGCCAATATGGCAGCTAAATAACATGTACTGTTTGAGCCGGTGATTTTAAATCTGTACAATCACAATTTAAATACTGTGTATTCCTCCTTGAATCTTGGCGTGCTTCATAGGCGTGCGCACAGGGTGTGTCAGGTGTGCCTGGGCACACCCTAATCACCCCATGTGCATTAGCATTATCACGGGAAGGCACGAGGTGGGTGGTTGGGGGTGCAAGTGTAAAGTGTAAATCCCCCCATTATAATAAAGGCAGGCCTCAACAGTAGGAATACATTACACCTGTATTTAGGGTGTAATGTAATATGCTCCCAATCAACTGTCTCCCACCACCAGAGCCTCCTTTCTGTGACAGCAGGTGGTGTTCATGTGTGTTTGAGATTTGGGGTGCACACCCTAATGCAATAGGCTGCGCACACCTATGGCGTGCTTTGTGTATTTATTCCAGATCTGTGAAGTAATTCAGTGTAAAACCTTGCCTCTGTGCACCCATATTGTATTTTTTTGCAGGAAGCTTGTAGTGGGTGGGGCCTATTGAGGAACATATTTGAATAAACCTTTTTGTGCCCGGAGTTCAATTTAAAGGAATTACACCTTCTCCATTCTAGATAATAAAAAAGTTTCAGCTGGATGCACTCTTGAAACTAATGAAAACAAGCATCGCTGTGGACAAAAGAGAATGCTTAAAGCGGAACTTCATTCTCTCAGTCAACACTGAGTATTTTTAATTCTTAATGCTGCTAGCATTAGTAAATAGATAGGAAACAATATCATATTGACTTGTTTTAAACTTTTTTTTTACATTTCTTCATTTACTTCCTGGTTTCCAGGCCTAGGTAAATGATGTCATACATCCCAGGAGTCTTCAGGAGGGGAGGAGGGGCTTTCATAGCCAAACACACCCTCCTGCCTGCATATTTTTTAAAGTGATGTCTCAGCAAACTAAAGCACGGCGACAATGATAGATAGCTGAGTTTGCTTTAAATATAAAAAATTAACTAAATAGCATATTTGGTTTGTGGTGCTCAGATGCAGTGTAGTTCCACTTTAAATACATATTTTTTAATTACCCCTGTATTCTTACACTTCAGAGATGTTTATTATTATTCTTTATTATTATGCAACAACAACTAGTGAGTCAACATTTATATAAATGAATGAACAATACCTTGCAGTTCAAGACAATTTTTGGGAGGCCTTTTGGGAGGCCTTTTAGTACCTGTAATAAAATATCAAATTATTTCAATCAGAAGAACTCAAGAGAATTTTTACAATTTTGTTTTTTAAAGAAATAAATTTGTAAATAAAATAAAAAGTTTTTTATTCAAAGCCCTGAAAGCCCCACAATCTGGTGCCCCCCTATACAGAATGGTAATTTCAAGTTAAAAAGCTGCAGCCACATTTAAAACGGAGGTGCAACTTGTATTTTTATTTTTTTTTAAAAGTCAGCAGCTACTAACAGTGTAGCTGCTGACTTTTAATAAGGACACTTACCTGTCCTACTCGCCAGCGATGTCGGTCCTGCCACAGCGATCGATCGCTGCTGCCAGGCTCCCGGCTTCTCCATTCTGACTAAGGGAAACAGGCTGTGAAGCCTTATGGCTTCACTGCCCGTTTCCTACTGCGCACGCGCCACTCGCATGGCGCTTTGTGAATGGGCGGCTTGCCTCCTGAGATACACACAGTTCCCAGAAGGCAGCGCGCCCCATTCACAAGAAGAGGAAACGGAAGTTCTCAATCCGAGGACAAGGAAGAGGCACAGCAGAAGGCAGATTAGGGGACTTCCGCATAGCAACAGGCATTTCGGGTGAGTATACATTTTTTTTTCTATTAATTTTTTTCTTTTTTTTTTTAGGATTTTTAATGCATTTTTTTTCTGGGTGGACCTCCGCTTTAAACAGAGGCTTATATTAGAAAATGATTTATACTTCACGGATAATTTCAATTAAACATAAGTTATAAAGGAGAACAGATCTTTTAAGTTAAAAGAGGACCTTACAGTAAAATGCAAGGCGGTCTTACACTGTTCCGTCTCTCCGACAGCCTCTGTCCCATTTAATACCAGCGCAGATGTGTTTGGCCCCTCCTACAGAGCCTTAGCATTCATGAATGAATGTACTACAAATCCTGTCGCCACTGTGGCAGACGGACTTTTGTTCTTAATGAACTACAAGTGCTGTAATCAGCACACTTGTAGTCCATTGACACTTCCTCCAGTTTTCCAACTGACAGCCCGTACAGAGGTATGGGCAAAGAGCTGGAAGAAGTATTTGCAGGAACCTTCCATTGCACCCACGATCCACTGATTGTGGATGCAATGGTCTACAAACTCCAATACAAAAATGTATAAATGCATTTATTTTTATTTTTCAAAGGTAGACCTAGCTTTTAAATCCTATAGTCTAAGCTCTAAGGTAACCAATTATCTGTGTAAAAACTCACAGATAGTGATAGCGGCCAATTAAACAGTTAACATTTCCTTTTTATATGCTTCAATTGGAATTTGAATTGCTGTGTTCATTAGGCAAACAAAAAACACTAATAAATAAAAAATGTATGCGTACCTGAACAATCTTTGTTGTACAGGTGAGCTGTAACATAAAGTAGTGTTAGTAAGGGATAGAAATCATTAGTAAAGTCCAAGTGAACTTTCAGTTTAAATGAGCTAAATACAATTCAGGTGCATGTACGCAAAATGTATTCAAGTCTTACACTTTGTTTTCTTTAAAAATCAGCCACAGCCTGAGGAGAAAATCCCGTCATGCCAGCATTCTCCAGTGTGGAACCCTTGCTCTCTGTGGGTAGGCAATGCAAAGGTCTGACATGCCCCCCGCGAAGTCAGAGCCAGCGCTCTCCAATCAGCAGGGAGTATGAGCTCTGCTGATTGCACAGCTACAGGTCTGACTCGGTAGGGTGCATGTTGGACCTCTGCAATGAGACCACTGCTTCTCCACAGAGAGCAAGGGTCCCTCTTGCAGCTGATAGCAGGGGATGAGATTTTCTGCTTTAAGCTGTGCCTGCTTTAGAATGAAAATGAACATTGTATTGATGCACTTGTATTTAGCTGATTTAAAATTGGTTTAATTGGTCTTTAAAAGCTGATAAAATAATCGAAACATGAATAATGTAAAAAAAATAAAAAAATCCTAGAAATGGTCTGTAGCTATTGCAACAATGTTATATCTATATTTGTTAGTCCAGTTGTGTTATGAAGAGTATTTCATACCTGTGAGTTCCAAAGCTTCAAATTTGATATTGCCTGTAATTTCCCCTCCTGACAGCCCATGCAGGGCATCAGGAAAATGTAATATGTGGCCGCTTTATAGAGAAGCCCCTGTGATTTGGAAAACTGCAGCCACCAGCAGGCTCCTTCTCTCACTTATGGAGCATTACATTTACAGACTAAATAGAGCGCACTGCTGACGGAGTGGAGCGCCACATCATGTTTTCCTGAATACTTTCTTCAAGCAGTTCAAACATTTCCTCTACTACTATTCTGGACAGTGGTGCCAGGACAAGGCCCTCTGGTAAGGTGAGGATGCTAAAGTGTGCCCCTGCCAAGCTGAGACAGGTTGAGCCTGCACATCCACACGTGCAGTTACTAGCACAGTATGGCACAGTAGTGCCGTCCACTGGCAGAGGAGCACCGATGATTACATGGGCAGAGACGTACTCTCCCAGTATAATCTGCATGGCTGGGTTGTAGTTATGGGAAATGCGGAGGCAGTGAAGGATCCTTCCCCAGCAGGGCACCCAAGGTGAGTTCCTCTTATGTCTCTGCCTTGGCCCCATCCCTGATTCTGGAGCCAGACAGCTCTGCAGTTTCCAAATCTTAAACAGACACTGAAATTATTCATAGGTAAACAATTAAGCTAGAGATGACAATTTTAAAAAAAGGAAATGCTAGTCTATGTAGTATATATAGATTTTTAGATGGCTCCAATTAAGCTTCAAATATTCAAAGTAGTGTACACAAAAATTACAGCAATGTACAACAAGCAATGACTGATCTGAAAAGGGTATTATATTTAAAATGAATCGATTGTTTAAACTTCTAAATTTATGAATTTTAGTTATTAAAGTAGAACATTAGCCTAAAAAAATTTGCAAACAGGCAGGATTTTTAATGCAGAAGAGACATGCCATGTCTCTTCATTCCATTACCTGCCTGTATGCATGCACATGCTGAGATGACAGCAGTGCTGAGATTATTGAACTTCTGCACATGCACAGGAGTGACAACATCTCAGCCAATGCAAACAGCCGGGGATCGATACCCAGAAGCCTCCAGGCTGAAGATGACAGGAATCCGGCGGGGAGCTCCGGAGATCACAGCGCTGGAGAACAGGTGATGATAGTTCCGCTTTAAATCTGTTGTTTGAATGTGTTTTACAATGACTAATATTCAGACATTATAATTGGTGCATGCAATATCTTTGTAAGTATAGCAGTTAAGAGGAACAGCAGTAGTGCTACCACAGTAACTAATCAACGACACTGTGTATAGGAATAACAACGCTGATTTATGCCTAATTATATATTTCTAGTCTACAGAGAAGCATTAATTACAGGTGAAAATTAGAACGATTTAAGATACTGTTAGAGATCTTACCGGGTTGCATAATAACTGGATTACATTGTTGGTAAATCCCAAACTATCCTAAAATAGAAAAGAGATAGAAAGGAGATAGATATATTTTATCTTATATTATTAAATAAATAATGAGTTGATAAGCTTCAAACCTTTCAAGACTATTGCTGCTCAATATATGGAGAACTAGATCCTAAATACCTCTCTCCAAAACAGCTTGGAACACTTAAAGTACAACTAAAGGCATTTTTTTAAATTTTTGTTTTGGACAGATTGGAGAGGGATTAGAACACCTATTAGGTTTTTATTGCAATCTGTGCCCCCGTTAAAGAGATTCACCCTCTCTATTTGTCCTGTTTACCATTATCATCGAATAAGAAAGTAAACAAAGTCCCAAATTTTGGGTTGTTCCATGAAAAGTAATAGAGGGGAATATTTCCAATGGGGAACGCCAAGGAGTTCCCTTAAATTTGTGGGGATTATCTTTCACTTCCTGTTTTGGCTATGGTACAGGAAGTGAAGGTAAATGTCCCCAATGGGACGCAGATGGCAGAAAAATAAACTAACATAGGTTATAACCTTCCCTTACTCTATCCAAAATGAGAAAAAAAGTTTGCCTATAGTTCTACTTTAAAGAAAGTTTAAGTTGAAAGAACTATTGCAGACAGAAAATCTTGCTATACAAAGCTATGCATTACTTTATACACATTTGTTCAGTTTTCAGGTAAATAATGTGTCACAGTGTAAAATGAATAAACTGTTTTTTCACTTTCGGTAAAAGGCAGACCAGTAAATGACCATGGAGAGATATCTAAATATACTTCTATTTAAAATTGGACTGCACACTAAGGCTGGGTTCACACTATACGACACGACTTTCATCCTACTTTGCTCTGCGACATCTGTCCTACATTGGTCCGACATTGGTCCGACATTGGTCCGACATTGGTCCGACATCCATCCGACATTCATGAACAGGATACTACTTTGATCCGACATTGTGCTAGTCTGACTTGTCCTTTGACCAATCAAAACAATCCCAGGGTGAGATAAATTCCTTTTACTGCTGCTGTAATCACAATGTCGGATGCCAAAGTCGTATGGTTAGGACAAGGATCCGACTTTGATCCGACTTCAATGATAGTCAATGGGCTGAAGTAGGATCAAAGTCGGACAGAAGTAGTACAGGGAGAATTTTTAATGTCGGACCGACATGTGTCGGACCAGTTAAGACGGCTCCCATAGGGAAACATTGATTTTCACACGTCATGCGACATGAGCTCCTAATGTCGGAGCGTTTGTCGCCCCAGTGTGAACCAGCACTAAAACACAGTGAGATTGATTTACTAAAACTGGAGAGTACAAAATCTGGTGCAGCTCTACATAAAAACCAATCAGCCTCCAGGTTTTTTGTCAAAAGCTTAATTGAACAAGCTGAAGTTTGAAGCTGATTGGTTACCATGCACAGCTGCACCAGATTTCCCACTCTACAGTTTTAGTAAATCAACCCCAAAGTCTGCTTATGCCCTGGTTCACACTGGTGCGATTTGACATGCGATTTGACATGTCAAATCGCATGTCAAATCGGTGAAATTTGCCGCAAGTTGCGGCCAATGGCACCGTCCTAATCGGTGCGACGCCGCATCTGCGGCGCTGCACCGATTACAAAAAGTAGTTTCTGTACTACTTTTTGCGATTTCAGCCGCAATTTACATTGACATCTGTTTCAGAAGTCTTTGAAATCGTGGCTGAAATCGGGACTGCCAGCGGGAGTGAAATCGTGCGAGTTCAGCTGAACTCGCAGGCTTCACTCCCGCAGCCCCAGTGTGAACGTGGGCTAAGTGGCAGCCCTTGTGACTTGATAACCAAAGGCTGGAGTGAAGTAAAAGTGTAAATAAATAAATACTCACCTTACTCTATGGGTTTTGCCTGATGCTTACTACCTGTGGCTGATGTCAGTCACAAGAAAAAGCTTTTAGCACTTTTCAGAAGTGCATTCTTGCAGAATTTGGGATACTTGCTTTTTCCAGGATTCTACAAAAACTTCCAGATATGTCACCCTCGCCTAGGTGAGCCCACCAGAAGCTGGAGAGTTAGGCATATATTGTATTTTAATGTTAAAGGCATTATGCACACTTGTCTTAAAAAAAATGCCACTTTTACAGGCGTTTGGCTTTTTTCAGCCTGTAAAAGCACCTCTATGTTAGCCTATGTGTCCATGCACACAAAGGCATTTGTAGGTGTATTAGAAGAGGAGCATATAGAGGTTGAAAAAAACCCCATCAAAAGCACGTTTGGGAGAGGAGCCGAAGAGCAGAAGAAAATGCTTGATGTGCCTAAACGCATTTAAAAGAGCCTAAACACTTGATGCATTTAGGAGCGCTTGAGGGATAACGCATTTGAATGGCCAGAATAGAATAATATTTTGGCCAGTGGAGTCCATTAACCCTCAAAAGCTTGATGCTCCTAAATCCACATGTAATTCAACTTTAGGCACGTTTTATAAGCAGCTTTTCTCCTGCCAGTAGAAATAGCATTCACAAGGACTAAATAAACACCCTCTGTGCATGAGGCCCTACTTTCAATGTCTTTTATTTTTTTATTTACAGCTTTTTTTTGCTAATTTTGTAACTAGGCAGTGAGGTTGTCACATAAGCAGATCTTGAGTTGTGGTGCACTTTAATTAGGGGTGCGGAATTTAATCGCTGCATCGCGATTCGGGCGTCCCCGATGCGGCACCGATGCAAGCCTAATAATCGATTACCCCGATGTCTAGCCCCGCCCCTCCTCCCGGGAGAGCTGTTACCTTATTTTTTGTTTTGTTTTTCTATGACGCGCTCATGTGACTGCCAGGCCCGCCTCTCTCCTCTCTGCTTTCACGTCTCACGTCTCTCCTGGCGTCAGAGACGTGAAAGCAGAGAGGAGAGAGGGCAGTCACATGAGCGCGGCATGTACACACTGTTCCCCCGCCGGATTCTGTTCCCTCTGTCTCTCGGCTACTATCGGAACTCCGCCCCCCCAGCCCTGTACATTGCAGCTCCCTCCTACTCACGAATGCAAATTCTTCTAATACCGCCCCGCCTCTCCAGCACCGCTCACGCCTACTGTTTTTTCACGAATGCTAATGAGCAGAGGGCTGGAGAGGCGGGGCGGTATTAGGAGCATTTGCATTCGTGAGGAACAGTAGGAGGGAGCGGCAATGTACAGGGCTGGGGGGGGCGGAGTTCCGATAGGAGCCGAGAGACAGGGGGGAACAGAATCCGGCAGGGGGAACCATTCTCGGCACAACAGGTATTATTTTTTTCCTTAAAGTAAAACAGATGTAGCGGCCTCATCCCTCTCCCTTGCTTTATCAGTTATATGGCTGTTGTCTAGGGGTACCTGGGAGAGAGAGATGATACACACCACGGCCCATGTCCTCCCGTAACTAAGAGGTGAAGGCCAGAAGATTGGGCTTTTGTGTAGGTGTCCTAGAGTCAGGACCAGTCCCTCGTCCCTGACTCCTTTGCTTAGTAACCCAAGTTCCACACAGTGAATAAGTACAACTCAGTTTTATTCTTCTCGCCAAGCAATAAAACAATCTTTCTCCTTTGGAAACATGGGGGACAGATCGAGGCACAATCCTTTCCCTTCTTGCTGCTGCCCACTGTGGTGTCACCAGTGGTGAATAGTCACTGCCACTGACTAGGTGATATAGAACGGGAATTACCTTCGCTCACTTTGCCCTTGTCAGAGGAAGAAATCCGTCCAAGGGAGAAATGGAGGCCTCTCCGTCACCAGCGATGCTGCGCCGGACTCTCCGGAGAAGTTACTGCGCACCAGTCCTCACGAACTCAGACACGGGCACCCAAGGAGTTAGGGTCCCCTCGGATTCCTCCACCCTCGCAGAACTCAGTTGAAGGTACTGAGCTCCAGACATCCGCCATAGTACCTCACCCCAGGCTAAAGGTGCCTGAGATGGACTCCATCCCCGCTCCAGCTAGGCCAAGGGCACCTAGGCCTGGAACACCGGAACGCCAGCACCTAAGCTGAAGGTGCCTGGATGCGGCCGTGTCCTCCGACTCTCTCCCTAAGGTCAGGGCGTCCCCCCCTTTTATGACCTCTCCCTTTGCGTCACAGCGGGTTCCCCGCCCCGCTGTACCAGCTCCAGGGGAGGACAAAATGGCACGGTTTGCAGTGTGAGTTCAGCTTCGGCAACAGCGCCACCCAGGGACCCCAAGGAACCTCACACCACCAAAATCCTCACATAATTCAAATACCCGCTACACAGATATCATACTTGCCTGCTGTTCTCATGTAGCATGTCCGCAGTCTGACCATCTCCTGTAGCATGTCCGCAGTCTGACCATCTCCTGTAGCATGTCCGCAGTCACCGACCATCTCCTGTAGCATGTCCGCAGTCACCGACCATCTCCTTTAGCATGTCCGCAGTCTCTCTGACCATCTCCTGTAGCATGTCCACAGTCACTGACCATCTCCTGTAGCATGTCCGCAGTCACTGACCATCTCTTTTAGCATGTCCACAGTCTCTCTGACCATCTCCTGTAGCATGTCCGCAGTCACCGACCATCTCCTGTAGCATGTCCGCAGTCTGACCATCTCCTGTAGCATGTCCGCAGTCACTGACCATCTCCTGTAGCATGTCCGCAGTCACTGACCATCTCCTGTAGCTTGTCCGCAGTCACCGACCATCTCTTGTAGCATGTCCGCAGTCACGGACCATCTCCTGTAGCATGTCCGCAGTCACCGACCATCTCCTGTAGCATGTCCGCAGTCACCGACCATCTCCTTTAGCATGTCCGCAGTCTCTCTGACCATCTCCTGTAGCATGTCCGCAGTCATTGACCATCTCCTATAGCATGTCCGCAGTCACTGACCATCTCCTTTAGCATGTCCGCAGTCTCTCTGACCATCTCCTGTAGCATGTCCGCAGTCACCGACCATCTTCTGTAGCATGTCCGCAGTCACAGACAATCTCCTGTAGCATGTCCGCAGTCACAGACAATCTCCTGTAGCATGTCCGCAGTCACTGACCATCTCCTGTAGCATGTCCGCAGTTACCGACCATCTCCTGTAGCATGTCCGCAGTCTCTCTGACCATCTCCTGTAGCATGTCCGCAGTCTCTCTGACCATCTCCTGTAGCATGTCTGCAGTCGCTGATCATCTGTAGCATTTCCGCAGTCTCTGATCATCTCCTGTACTAGGTCTGCAGCCTCTGACCATCTCCTGTACTATGTACAAGTTGTTGTCTGCTTTGTTTAGACTTTGCTACATGCAGGGAGTGTTGTCTTTTTTTTTAAAAGAACAGATATAATAGAAAAAAATGGAGTTCTCCTGACTGCTTAAATTTTTTTGGTGAAAACCATGCGCACTTGCGCTGTAATCGTGATGCATCGTGATGCATCGCGGAATCGAATCGAATCGTTGACCTGATAATCGTAATCGAATCGTGAGGCCAGTGAAGATGCGCACCTCTAACTTTAATGCACTGCATAGTATACACCCCAGCTCATTCTTGGCATGCTGTCATTAGCAGTGTTATTGACCACTCATCCAGCTAAAATGTAATTCTATGTGTTCCGCTGCACTTGTTTGCATTACCTTCACAGTCATAATACCAACTGAGTCACAGCTGAGGTTCTCAGAAGAATGAGACTGGCTGCAGAAATGATTTTTAAAATTAGTGCATCAGAGACCTCATTTGTCCTAAAGAAAAAAGAGGTTATACTTACAATATTGCACAGAAAGGTCCCTTACCTCCTCTTCTGGCAGTCTCCCATTTGGCACTGTCCACTCCTTCCTCCTTCAGGTGCCACCTCTTAGCGAGCTGGGAGCTAAGGAGGCACCCATGCATTGGTGCTCCCAATCTGTGCTGTGTGCATCCATAAAGACACACAGTGCCGGTAAGCCACCCCCCTGTCCCTCTTCACAGGAGTTCGATTGACAGCAGCAGGAGCCTAAGGCTCCCACTGCCCTCAGTATCTCCTGTGAGACAAGGAAGTAAGGGGAGTGGTGATGCAGCTGAGACAGTATAACAAAGGTGACAGGTATCAGGTAAGTGTTTAGGAAAGAGGGTGTGTAGAACAAGTAGTTGGAATGTTCTAAGGTAAAAAAAAACTTTTTAACCTTAGAACCACTTTAAGTGTCATACTACCAAATAATCAACATTTTCATAGGAATTTCCTAGCATACTTAGTGCCATCTAGTGGCCAAATGCAGTATTTTCAATTTTAAATCAATGAAAAACATTTGGCCAGCACAGGAAATAGCCTAATACCATTTATTTTTTGCCCCATTCACACAAAACTTTTACTGGGCGAATTGCTTTGCAATCTTTCAACCAAACTCTGTATTACTGCATTTGTTATTTTACAAAACCAGTACACAGGAAAAACAGTCATAATCATTTTTTTTTTATATATATATTAATACTTTACGGGCCATATAGCTGGGGTGGAAGGGTGTGTCCTTTGCAATGTAATTCATGATAAAAGAAGTACCTCTTCACATTTAGGGAAATTGGGAGGTATGCTCTACTGTCTACTTCCTTCATACCAACATTTTTTGCATTGGCTTACTGCACAGTTGGTGGTTTAGTCTATACAGTAGGCTCTTACTGTACATTGTACATGGAGCAGCGCAAGTCTGTAGTGAACACTGCACTGGCATAGTCAGTACTAAGAGAGGTAAACAGTGAAAGAGGCCATCATGCTGAAATAAGTAAGCAGCATGGTGGGAAGTTTTTATGTTGGTTTAGGTTGGGATAGGCAATGTGGACTAATGTGTTTTTTGCAAAAGTGAACCT
The DNA here is from genome assembly GCA_029206835.1 of Rana muscosa. Classification (NCBI taxonomy): domain Eukaryota; kingdom Metazoa; phylum Chordata; class Amphibia; order Anura; family Ranidae; genus Rana; species Rana muscosa. The sequence continues at coordinate 166,033,704 of CM055120.1, forward strand.
GTCCTTTAAGTAGGGAACACATACCTAAACTATTTTGCTTTTAAACGTTCTCTATTTTTTTCCATTCCAGGCTATCCAAAATACTTAAACTGCTAAGCCTCACAAGTCATATTTACCATTTGCCACTGTTAACAGTCCTTCAGGTTGAGGAATAGTTATGATCATGTGACATTATGCATTTTTAGCAGACCAGCCAAAGTTTTAATGTTTGACAGCACCATATTTTTGCCAGTATTTCATACCAATGACCTTGAAGTAGACCTGTAAGTGTTTCATCAAACTCTAGAATTATATTTGCATAATGCATGCTTGAGAAAAAGACATTTTGAACACACTGATTAAAACCCACTGCTTGCTCACTCCTTCTGTTTAACATAATGGGGTTAATTTAATAAAGGCAAATATTATTACTATTATAGACTATTCAAATAACAAGGGAATTTTTCCTTAACTTAATGAATGTGCTAAAAATTCACTTTGCAAAGAATTCCCAAATACATGCAAGAAAAATAAAGAGAACAGTATTTCAGTTTGCGCATGATTAGATGATGGAAGTCATCAGAGCTTTGCCTTATTCACTAAGCTAAGAGAAAATCCCTCTGCAAAGTTAACAGTCTACTTTCTTTTCAGTGTGCAAACTGGGACAGGCAGCCTGCACACATTATTCCTTTTATTCACAAGGTCCTAAGGTCCTGTCATTATTTTGAAGCCAAAAAATAGTTTGGACCTTGTATAAGTCAGAGTGACGATTCTAATGTGAGCATGTTGAAAAGCAGGAAAGACTTAGGTTAGTGTATATCCTGTATGACTATCATGCAGGCTGACCTTTTCAGAGTGCTTTTGTTGTTCTTGTTTTCCGTATCAAAATTATAAACAGGAAAGTACGGTTAGCTTATACTAAATCCACTCTTTTAATATCAGAAAACTTACGAAAGCTTGGAGAAGAGCATTTGCAATATCTACTGCAGAATCAGCAGCGACATCCACCAAATCTTTCTAGAATGAGAAATAAATCATATATTATATGCATTGTCATAGTTTTTACAAACTGTACTAATTCATTCTAATTCATTCTGTTTGGATTCATGGTCTATTCACACCAGGTGTAGGACTGTGTTAGGTGGCTATATAAATGCATTGTCTCTTACCTGGCCAGTTCACACACTGGGTGGTGTGGGCTAAAAAAAGTATGGCAGACCCTATTTTTTCCAGCACAACACCATGCAAGGCAATCCACTGCCTTGCCCTGCATAGCAGCCAATAGAACTTAATAAAATTTCACAGTGTTACATTTCAATAAGGTTCATTAAAATAAAATGAAGACAGTTTTCAGTGAACAGCGTTTATGTGTGTCACGATTGGCACATTAGTATTGCAGTCACCCCACTGCAGTTGCTGCGCTGTAATGCATAGACCCTCAAACATACTAAGAATAGAACATTTTCTATCAGTGAAATCATAAAGCAGTGCCAGTTTAGTGCTCATTTATTTAAAGCTTATGTAGGTCTCAATAGCTGTAAACCTCCTTAATACAAATTGCAAATTTTTGTTGTAGCTCAAAATGGGAAGAAATCACATTTTGCACCTTATCAGTCCTCGTATGTAGTGGCTACATTCGTTTCAGGTTGTCTTTTCTTTCATTTTCACCTAGCCTTACTCACTCAACTGTACAACTGTATACATGAAGAGAGCCATGGTTGTCACTCTAGACTGCTCATCTCATTTAGACTACTAACCTTCACTCCTCATATCAGTTACATACAGTAGGGAAGCGTTCTTTTGTAGGTCACAGAAAAGTAGCTGGGAAAACTGATTAGACTTTTTGGTATATCAGTTCAGAGCACAGGAAGGTAAAGTGATTGTGCAGGCCACTAACCTCCTCTTTTCGGGTCCCCCCACTGGCGCTCCTGGCACCTCCCCTCTGTACAGTGCCCGCATGAAAAGTGGCTTCCCATGGGGGCACTCGTGCATGCTCGCACCAGAGTCCCATTGCTGCGTCCGTTGACACAGACAGCGAGACTCAGCACCGCCCCCCACTCCCTCGTCACTGGCTTTGATTGACAGCACTGGGAGCCAATGGCTGACCATGCCCCAGCAAAGCCAGCGAGACCCGGAAGTGAGGGGAGAGAAGAGCTGGATCGAATGAGGTCTCAGGTAAGTAAAAGGGGGACGGGGTGAGAGGGGGATGCTGACACCTAAACATTTTTACCTTAATGCAAGGAATGCATTAAAGTAAAAAAATATTTAGGTTTCACAACCACTTTAAAGGCAACTGAAATTCTGGCAGGATAAACAGTTATTTTTCTGTACTTGCCGAAAATGTGCTTTGCATTAAACAAAAAAAATAAAAATAAAATAATGCAGCCACTATATCTAATCTGCAACATATAAAAATTTTTATTTTTGGGTTCAAATGCCTTTTCAGATATTTGGTAGCACTAAGGCTCAGTTCACACTGCGGCAACCTGAAAACCACACAACCTTCAGTGTGCGTTTGTCAGGTGACTTCAGTGCAACTTTAAAGCGACTTGAAGCAACCTTGAAGCAACTTCAGGGAATGCCTGGGTAATCTTCCTGTAATGTCGGTTCCAAATCACATCAATTAAAATAAGGATTCGACTTGGAGGCGACTTCCATTAAAGTCTATGGGCACAAATCAGATAGAAATCTCCTTGAAGTAGTACAGGAACCTTTTCTAAAGTCGGAGCGACTTCAGCAGTGCTTATTATGACAGCTCTCATTGACTAAAATGGGATTTCATATGTCACGTGACATGGGGTCTCACAAGTCGGATCCCAAGTCGCGGCAATGTGAAAAGAGCCTTAGTGGGATTCAAATATGGGCATTCATCATGAGAAGTGGTAATATTTTTTGATAAATTGGTATGTATAATGTGATAAATATTTTCAATTTTCGGTTTATTTTTTAACACCATTGTATAGATACTATTGCAAGTCTTCATTTTGATATTTCAGAAAGGCATCCGATCATCATTAACCTCCCTGGCGGTATGATTCTGGCAGATTTTAGGTGCTGAAAGCGGTACCATTATTCTGCATGGAAATTTGGCGTTTTATATTGCAGGCCTGTAATTCTTAGGAATAACTCAATTAAATCTGTCCAAACCAGAGTCTAGTAGACATCCCGGGTATGATAAAGTTCAAAAAACAAAATCATAAATTAGTGTAGCGGGTATGTACTTTCCCGGGTGTAATTTTGAATTTGGCAGAGACATCAGTGATGTGTAATTCCCTGCAGCCCAGTGGTTGGCGCTGTCGCCCTGGGCTGGGGTTGAATCATTGCTGTGTGCTGTGCCTCCTTTTTGTCCTCCCTCGGCAGCAGTATGGTGGGGCGGGGAACCCACCGTGCTTGCTGGGAGAGGGTATAAAGGGGGCCGGCCATCTTTGTCACGGGATTGACGTCCGAGGCACCTTCAGCTTGCGGACGGTGGGTCGTGTCGCTCCTCTGGGTGGCTTAGGCCTAGAGGACAGCAGAGGTCGCGTTCCATCCCAGGCACCTTTAGCCTGGGGTGAGGTACTTGGATGGAGGTCCGGAGCTCAGTGCCTAACACTGGGTTCCGCGAGGGAAGGAGATCCTAGGGTACCCAGGGATTGGGTAGCCGAATCCGGTAGGTGCAATGGACCGGGGGGAGCTCCTCATTTGAAGACCCGGTGCAGCATATTGCCGGTGACAAGTGAGTCTCTCGTCGGAGACGGCCTGGAAGGAAATCTACCCTCGTGCGGAGACCAGGACACACTTCTAGGAAGGGAAGTGGCAGCTTACATTGTGTCTGGGCCTGTTCGCATCCACACCTCCTTTTCTGTTCTGTTCTATCAAGGGAGTTCAACTGTTTGTGTTCAGACAAGGAGAATAAAGGAGTGTTGAACTTTAATGGTGTGGAGCTCATTTTCTGACAGACATGGTTCGTGGTGGCTCTTGGAGGGAGGATCCAGGTGCACAGCACTGACCCGAAGGTAATACAGAACTGTTGCTTATACCGCACTAACATCTGTGGTGGAAGCTAGGCGTAGTGTCCCCGCTCCCTCCCCTCTAAGATACCCCTAGACCAGAGAAAGACGAGACAAAGAGGGGAGTGTGAGGAGCAGCCGCTACATTATATAATAATAAATAACTATAAAATAATTATAACAAATAATAATGTAATAATAATAAAAGTGTTTTTCAGTGTTTGATGAGGAATTTCCCCACAAATCGCTATATTCTACGAGTGATTCTAATTTATTATCGCTGTTTTCTAGCTGGTCTAAAACCACTTTTGACATAAAGGGACACTTTTTGGTTGCTATGGACAATCTCCAAATTCCAGGCAGAAAGAACAGTTTTTATTATATAAAAGTGCATGCAGGACACTGGGCAGACCACTAGGGACAAAGGGTGTGTGTAATTTTTTTATACAGTACTGTAATCTGTAAGATTACAGTATACTGTATGTGTACTGTGTTTTAACTTTTTGAATTTGGCGCCGATCTCCGCCCCCGTGCGTCGTAACGTCGCAGGGAACGGAGCTTGGCGGCACTCAGCACTGTGTGAATCAAGCGAGGAGACAGCTCGATCACACAGCGGGGAGGCATCGCAGGATCCAGGGGACAAGGTAAGTAACTATGCCTGGATCACTGCAATGCAATCCTGAGTCTGTCTCGGGGTTACCGCTTTTGGTGCTGAAACTTCACCCCGAGCCAGACTCTGGAATACCGCTAGGCAGGTTAAAGGGGTTGTAAACCTTTGTGTTTTTCCACCTTAATGTATCCTATGCATTAAGGTGAAAAAACACCTTGCAGTCACCGCCCCCCCCGAGCCCCCGTTTTACTTACCTGAGCCCCGAATTTCTGAGGACGTGATCCCACGTTGTTCTCCCCATGCCTGATCGGCTCTTCATTGAATAGATTGATAGCAGCGCAGCCATTGGCTCCCGCTGCTGTCAATCAAATCCAATGACGTGGCCACCGGGGGGCGGGGCCGAGTCATACAATCGCCGGCTATGGACACCGATTGTATGACACTGGAGCGCGCCCACAAGGTAACCCCCTCGGGAGAGAGCTTCCCAGTGGGGGTTAGTTCTTGCGGGGAGGAGCCGTGAGAGCTGCCGTGGGACCCCAGAAGAGGACGAATTGCACAGTGAAGGTAAGTATGATATGTTTGTTATTAAAAAAAGAAAAAAAAGAATCGAAGCTGTAGTGTCACTTTAAGGAAGAGATTAATTAATAAATCTAGAATCATGTTGGAGGGATAATGCCCAAGCAAACTATCTGCTGAATATCAAAACCTCCAAGAGATATGTAACATTGCCAAAGTATCAACTGCATATTGATGTGTACAATGGATCTTGGCCCAAATATGGCCATGTGTGTTTTTAACAAGGCTATGTCTTTTTAGAATATTGTAATAAAATTTGTTTTTGTTTTTTATATAAATGGTTGTGCTTTTTTCTTTTTTGGTTACGTTCAAAATCCCATTAGAGGGTATTTTTTCCCATTTCTAGTGGGATTCAATTACTACAGTACAGTAGTAGATAGTGTTCACTTTGTAGAGTAGCTTTAGCTTAGTTAATAAAGTAGAGGGGTTCTATTCAAAGTACTTTTACTCTATTCACTAAGCTGAACATTCTTTACTCCTTTAGTAAATCAATAAAATGGTTTTGTAGTCCAGCAGCGGAACATACAGGTAAAGCTGACAACACTGCTAGGGACATCAGAACAACTGAGGCAAAGTTGTCAGCTCAAACAAGAAGTTAGGAACTCCCTGGATTTCTGACAGACCAAGAGGTATTTTCTTATATTGCACCATTTGCATAGGGTAAACATGTATTTATTGCAGAGATGTACTAAATATGTTTGTTTTTTTGCCCAGATTTACACTTTCACTAGGCATATGTTTATCTCCAGACTATATTAAACAATAGCCACACACTCTTTTCTGTCCTTCTCCCTTCTCATTTCTCTCCACGCACATTCTTGTTGGCACTCAGTCCCCTCTATTCACTATGACAGTGTCTCTTTTGTTGGAGCATTTTTTATTGTTTGCAACACAGCTTCACTATCACATATCAATGATAGCGCTCACAATGTTGGAGTTTTTCCACGTCTCCAGCACAGCTTCACTATCATACACCCCAGGCGGTGCCTTTCCTTTCCTTTTCCTTCCCTTCCCTTCTTTCTTTCCTTTTCCTTGCCCTTTCCTTCCCTTCCTTTCTTCCCTTTTCCCCCCCTTTCTCTTAATCCCCTCATGATGGTGTTTCTATGTTGGAGCATCCTCATTGCCCTCAACAAGCTCACCGTCACACATTTACCCTTTTTTCATGTTTCATCCCTCTCACTTTTCAATGATAGCGTTCTCAAAGTTGGAGCACTTTATTGCTTTCAACATAGCTACACCATCAGATATTTCAGCTATGCTTTTCTGTTCATTATTATCCCTGCTCATCCACATCCATTTTTCATCTTTTCACTGCTGAACGTAGGGCTCATCACCCCTCAGCAATTTAACACACCATTTCTTTGCACTTCACTTTCATTTTCAGATGGTCCAGGAGTCTCTCTGCATGTGCCCCCTGACCCTGGTGAAGATCACATACTCAGCTTACACAAGGATGACTTCCTCCTTGCTGCGCCACCTGTCATGCCGCCTCGACTCCCGTGCCCGACTGTGTCCCCGGCCGCCTACATGCCCCCTGCCGCGCCCGTGCAATCACCCGACCTGTGAGTATGGGCTGTAGATTCAAGTGCATATTTCTCTCCCCCCTCTATATAAGCCTAACCTATCAATTGATACTATGTTCTTGTATTGTAGAAATCCATTAAAAATCATCTCCTGATGAGCGGCATGATAGCCGCGAAACGCGTAGAGCTTCAGATGCCAAATAATATTTATCATGCAGTTTTACCTCATATTTTTATTGTTTTACTCAATTTACTCATGAACAAATGCCAATGAACTAACTAATCGTGTTGGATGATGGAATATGTACCATGATGTCCTATGTATTTTATTGTATAATATTTAATACATTTTACATTATTTGATTTACTAGCTCTGTTTGGCTCTCAATCTGCATGCTTCATATAAAGTCCCGACCCTTTTCTGTCTTCGTACTGATAGGGATGGAGACCTAGTGACTTCATTGTCTCAGGCCTCATTTAAAGTCCCAAAACTTTTTCTTTTTTTTTTCCATTGATATTAAACAATAGGTGCAATCAATTTTTGCGCTAATTACTCACTGAGACGCTAAAACGGGTGCGGTTTGAAGTCTGTTGTATAGGAGCAGTGCTTTGCATTGTTACAATGCAAGGCACTGTCTACCTTTTTTTTTTTTTTTTTTTTTTTACATTATTAAAATGTCACAAAATGAGAATGAATTTATTTATATGCACCACAGCTGAGCTATGGTGCAGTGACCAACAGTGACATTACTTGAGGTGCTATGCGTTTGGAAAAAATTCAGCATTGTGGTATAAACAGGGCACACAGAACACAATCTACGTACAAAGATCAAAACAGCTCAAATGAAGAGGTATAAACAAGTCCTAACCGCCTAAACTACACCATTGTCTATACTTCCATCATTTTAGCTTATTTTGGCCAAACTGGAGGAGCAACAGAGGCCTTGCTGATCAACATGAAGAAGTCTTTACATAAGGTCATTTAACTTTACATGTAACTACTGCCACATCAACACGCATATATTATTCAGAAATCTCACCCAGAACACCAACAATATTGTTAAATTCTAAGTGAGCATCCATGACAGTGCTATACACATACTTTTAAAGTGTATGGAAACTCTAGCATTCAACTTCTTTTAATTGGTCTGTTAAATGTACAATTGAAGTATTTAGTTATATCTGTTTGATATACTGTATACAATACAATAACAATAGATCTCCCAGCATCCAACATTAATAAACCCTCCAGCAGCAAGCAACCAAAGACCCCTCCCTCAGCAGTAAATCCCTCCCAGCAACATAAGACCTACCAGTAATAATAGATCCACCACCAGCAATGATAGACCCCCAGCAACAATAGATCTTTGAGTAGCCAGCAACAACAGACCTCCCTGAACACTCCGCCATCCCTTACCACTACATACATTCAGTGTTGGAGGTGCTGGAACTGCGTTCCCCGCGTTCCCGCTGAAAAAAACTTTGCTCCTATGTTATGGAGATAAAGCGATGTAGAAGTGCTCTGTAGTCTTATCCTAGGGTGACAACACTGCTCCTCCGTAGATGCACTACGTTGGGTGAGTGCTGTGAGCCTAAAGGCCCGTACACACGGTCGGACTTTTGCCCAACAAACTTAGTTTTAAGCAAGTTGGACCAACAATCCGACCGTGTGTATGCTCCATCGGACAAACTTTTTTGAGTTTGGTTTTGTTTTCATCGGACAAAAGTTGGGTCTGCGAACGGACAAACTTTTGCCCAACAAAAGTCCTATGGAGCAAAGTCCTACCGTGTGTACAGAAAACCATAGGACTTTAGTCCGATGGACAAAACAACCAATGTTAAAATCAGCCAACAATAGCAGAAGTTGACCAAAGGGTGGCAGTAAAGATCAGAAAAGAGCAGAAAAAACAAGTGATGTTGTAAGAAGTTTTAAGAAAGTTTGCAGAAAAGTCCTGTGGTGTGTATGCTATGGGTGTGCCCGGCCAACTCCGTTCGGACAAAAATCCAAGGAAAAGTCAGATGGAAGTCCGACCGTGTGTACAGGGCTTAAGACAGGAAGTGTGTTACTGGCAAGACACCAGGTGAAAATAAAGAGGAAAAAAGCCTGAATAAAAAGCATACACCCATAATACAAGAAAACCCTTATTTTATTTTATTTTTTTAAATAACAAACATATCATACTTACCTCCACTGTGCAGTTCGTTTTGCACAGAGTGGCCCCGATCCCGGTCTTCTGGGGTCCCCCAACAGCGCTCGCGGCTCCTCCCCGCACCGAAAACCCCCCTAGGAGAAGCATTCTCCCTGGGGGTTACCGTGCGGGCGCGCTCCCGAGTCCAGCATTTGCGTGCATGGACACAGAATGCCAACTCGGCCCCCGCCCCCCGGCGCCCGCGTCATTGGATTTGATTGACAACATTGGGAGCCAATGGCTGCGCTGCTATCAATCTATCCAATCAAGAGCCGAGACCCTGGCCAGAGAGGGTGTGCACTTCTCTGGTGTGGGAACGAATGGGCTCAGGTGAGTAAAACGGGGGGGCCGGTCAGTGACAGAAGTTTTTTCACCTTTATGCATAGGATGCATAGGATGCATTAAGATGAAAAAAAAACACAAGGGTTTACAACCCATTTAATCACTGTGTATGGAAACCACCTCTTATCTCTGATGAAAATTTTCAATGCAAAGCACTAGTGTATAAACTTACATCTTTAAGCCCGAGGATTTCGATGATATCACAGCCAGCCTGTTGGGTGATAAGAAATCAGATCACATTACTGCGGTTTAAACAAAAAGCTCCTTCTGATTATATACATAACAGGACGTGATAGGGACAGTGAGCTGCATCATTCACATAAAGTGTCACCTGCAGAGGAAATGTAATATAGCCGTTTGATCAGATGTAATGCTGTGAGGGGCATTATATGTAGTATAACATATGAGTCTAATAAATGGTGACACACCAGTTTCCCTGTTATTTACAAAGATTCTTTGGACAAGATTAGGACCAGCCAATAAAAATTCTGATTTAGTTGAAGCACCAATTTAATGGAAGATAATTTTATAGTACCGTAAATAAAAGTAAGCATGCTGTGACAGCCATAATGGTAAATTAAGCTCTAAATGCTACAATTATTTCTTGGGATGATCAGAATGTATTATTGGACACATTTTTATCCGGAGTATTAGCTAGTCTGGCTGCATATTCTAGGATACAACTAGCCTATACTGAGGGTCAGAGGGAAACTATTAGGTCTCATGCCCACGGACGTTTTTACAGCCGCGTTTTTGAGCGTTTTTTACAGCTTAAAAATGCCTGTCCATGTTAGTCTATAGCTTCATGCCCACCTAGACGTTTTTGAGCTGCAAATAGCATAGGCGTTTTTAAGCTGTAAAAAAAACCCAGGACCAGTGCGTTCCTTGGCGTCGGCGTTAGGCATAAAAAACCGCGAAGCGTTAAAAAACGTGCAAAAACGCCGCAATTGCGTTTTTGAGCTCCGGCGATTATTGTTTTTTTTCCCGAAAAAAATATGATTGAAAAATTTATACAGAAACATGGACAGGCGTTTTTAAGCTGTAAAAAACGCAGCTGTAAAAACGCCCGTGGGCATGAAGCCTTAGGCTCCATGTACACTGGATGCTAAAAAAAGCTATCAAAAATGCCAGTTGCTTTACAGGGAGCCTTTCAACGTGTTTTAGTGTTTTTGCAATAGCGTTTATTAGCGTTTTTCAGTGTTACGTTTTTTAGCTTTTTTCAATGGATTAAAAAACGCCATAAAACGCTGGCGAGCGGCGTTTGAGCGTTTATTCGCGTTTTGCATTTTTTAGCGTTTTTTCCCGTCGAAAAACGGTACTTTAAACGTGAATTTCTTGCGTTCAGAAAAAAGCCCATTAACTCCACTGCTCATTAACACTAAAAAACGACCATGTGTGCTAACATAGAGTGCAGTTATTGGGCTTTTAAAAAAAATGCCAAAACGCCAATAAACTGCAGCTTATCAGCTTCAGTGTACATGGAGCCTAATGGTTATGGGTCAAATATATGTTATTTCTTTCTTTTTTAAAGTGTACGTATAGATACAACTTTTGTTGTAATACCATCAAATAATATAAAAATTAGGCATTAGGGTCAATGAAATGTATAAAATATGCACTGTAGTTAAACAAAACGCAGGCTTGTCTTACCACCAGATCTTTATACTTGTCTGCGAATGTTCTAATTTTTTCAACCTTTTCCTCTGGTGACTGTGGAAGTAAAATGCAATCAGTTAAACATGCAGGGGAGGAATTTTGCTTAGGATGCAATCTTATTAGAAAATGTATATAATATAGCCTATAGCATCACAACACTGTAGTCCTTGTTCATTTCTATTTTGTCTGATCTAATATATTAAGGCAAATATGTACTGGGAGAAATATGTGGACTATCATTGTTAAATCTTCCAAAAATGCCATGCTGATCTATTGAATTGAGTTCTGAATTCACTTTGATTTTACTTGCTGCATACTTGTTCTGGGTCATTAACTTGATGCAATAAAACAAGAGGTAAAAAAGCAAGTAGTATATTTAGCATAGGTCAGCAATGACAGCCCCATATTTTCTTCAGTAGAAGCTTACTGTAATGAAGGCCAAAACAAATTTTCTTTCGAAAATCAGAAATTTTGTGCATTTTGTGATCCAATGGGGCCTCCATTGATTTTGAAATTCGGCCTACCAGGCCTCCAATTTCACCTTATGTTGCTTCAAAAAAAAAAATTTGTGGCTGGGAACTTCTTTTGTTTCCAGGTCACATCTCACGCTCATTTCTTTTTCATTCAGATTTTTCACACGATTCTCCCATCATTGATTAGAAATTTGTTTGTTTTTCAAAAAATTTCAATATGCCAATCACTCAAATTCGATGGCCACACGAAAATCGGCCATTGCCGTGGCCCACTAATTGTGCGAAATTCGAAGGCAAAATTCTCAATTGCGATATTTGAACGAAAATGAGTTTGGAATTTGACCTGTGTATGGCCGCCATGAGACTAAACTCCAGCCAAACAGCTGAAAACACAGTTAAAATACATATATGTGAGCTATTTTACCGTCAAAGAATCTGCACTTGTGTGGATTCGCTCCTGAGGCACCTTGTCTGCATCCATTGACACGGACAGTGTGGCTTAGCGCTGCCCATCGCTCCCTCATTACAGAATTTGATTGACAGCATCAGGAGCCAGTGGCTCCCACTGCTATCAATCTGCCCAGTAAGGAGGGAGAAAGGTGAGAGAGCCGCTGCTCTCATGCACAACACAGGATCGAAATCGGGCTCAGGTAAGTAAAGGAGGGGCTGAGGGGGATCATGCAGCCCAGAAGGTTTTTTTTATAGAATGTATTAGGGTAAAAAAATGTAAGGCTTTAGAACCACTTTAAAATTGACTCTCCTTTGCTACATATGGGCCAAATTCACCTGTGCCTATTGTCTGATTATTTATTCAAAATTATTATTTTAAGAAAAGCAGGATTCAAGCAGTGGGTCCAAATAGAAACAAATGTAACCCCTTTCCTTTTATTCTCCCTCCCAAAGCTTGTACCCTGACCCCACCTCTATCCCTTCCCTCCCCACACATTCCTCTACTTCTTGGAACTTGTGATCACTTAAAGTGACACAAAATTTTATCTTAATAAAAAAAAAAGTTCTATTCAAGCATGTATTCTTAACGCAAAAAGTACCATCTATCTTTTGTTTTCTGCCTCCTCCAAGTCCCTAATATAATTTTTTTTGCTGCCATCTGACTTCCTGCTAGAGCAGTGGTTCTCAACCTTCTAGTGCTGTGACCCCTTGATAAAATTTCCCAAGTTGTGGGGACCCCTAACAGTAAAATGATTTTCGTAGTGTGGGTTGTCAGCAAGGCAAGACAAGTAATTTGTTTCCCTAACCCGCGGACATTTAGTGCTCCCCGAGTCCCTTCCACTCGTACAGTATTGAAACCCCTTATGGTACATTTTAGGATGTACCACTCTTTCTCTTTGTTTTCCTTTCTTTCCCTTTTATCCCTCTCTATCCTAATTTCTTTTTTTTTTCTCCCCATCCCTCTTTCTAGCCTTCCTTCTTGTTCTTTCTCTTATTCTCTCTCTCCCTTTTTCTTTGTTCCCCCCTCCTCTTTTCCTCTCCCTTCCATGTATTCTCTATTTGTATTCCTTCTCTTACTCCTTGGTAGCAGTGGGGGTGGGGGGAGTTGGGATGAGTGGCAGTGCTGGCGGGGAGTTCTGATCAGCCAACTTTGGTGCTCTTGATCAAGGTCATCTGCTGATCTGAGAACTGTAGTGGGGACATTTAATGACAACTATAATCACATTTTACTCATGTTAATCACTGTGTCTCGGACTTTATGGTGTTTTGTAGCAGTGACACCTATCCCGAAATCAGGAGATAGGGTCTCCTTCAGCCTCTCCCACTTCACATTCCTCACCAGTCATCTGACCTCTAGTCTCTGCGCCCCCAGCCATGGCATGAACTGAATGGGAGGCTACGAAGAGGCTGAGTGGGCGGCTGTGGGCTCCAGGAATAGCCCAGCTGGGCGGCCACAGGCTCCAGAGACAGCCCTGCTGGGCGGCCACAAAAAGGCTGGTGGTGCGGGATTCAGGAACAGCCCAGGATTCGGTGACCCCTGGCAAATCATCATTTGACCCCCGAGGGGGTCCCGACCCCCAGGTTGAGAACCATTGTGTTAGAGGGTAGTTCCGTACATTCTCCATGGTACCACTGTATGTAGGATCATAGCCAACCTTTCCCAAGATGGACTAGGGACTGTGGTCTATGGGATTTGTAGGATGCATAGAGCAGTGTACATGGCTGCAACTAACATGCCCTGCTCATTCTAAATAAACAGAAGTGAGGAGTGGAAGCACATGGAGGACATTACAGGGTGGAGGAAAACACAGTAAGAAACAATTTCATGCAAAATAGATTACAGGTCCCTTAAGCAGGGAATGTGCAGCCATGGGTTATTTGTAGAAAATAAGAATATAGTTTAGAGTCACTTTAAGCTCTTACTGAGTGAAACATGTCAGAGGAGTAGCGGGATTTCTTTAATATTACTGATCCAGAGTGCGCCTTCTTTTCTTTTCCATTTTAGTGCATTCTATTATATGACTTTATAAAAGAAAAAGCATTTTATGTCTAATAATTACCGCTACTTTGCCAGTTACTGTGCACAGTACGTCTACCAAGTCTGTAAGGAAATTTGGAGCCTCCTGTTCAGGAAAAAATAAAAAAAAGCATTAATAAGTGATTTATTTTGCAATACAAAGTATCTGTCAACATTTTACAGCAGAGATCCACATATTTGTTTAGTTTGGGGGGGGGGGGTCGTTGAACATAAAGGGAATTGTCCTGGAGAAGGATGGAGGCTGACAATGATAACCTCTCCTTCTGAGGTCCGAGTTCCCTGACTGTCATGGCCATCTAGTGGCTTCACTACTTTATAAATCCCTGACTCAGAGCTAGGGTTGCCACCTGTCCGGAATTCACACGGACAGTTTGGGTTTTGAATCATGCGTCCAGATTTCAGACTGCCTGAAACCCGGACACATTATTCAGAGAGGACATTGTTTTCACAGCAGGGTTGCTGGTTGCAGTTGTCTAAGCTGAGAGTGTCTGTTATACTCTCTTTCACACTGCCCAAAGCCAGAACTAACATCCCCCCTCCCCCCACACACACAGACGGGAGAGGAGAGACTGCTCGATCTGCTCCTATTCCTCCCGCTCCTACTCCTCTGTGTCTGCCCACACTCCAATACCCAGCGCTGTGCCTCAGAAAAGGGAAGTGGGGGGACGGAAATTTGATGTCCAGCAGCCTCAGCTACATCTGGATGAGAGATGCTGACTGCCAAGGGGTGAGTGAGCTCACCATCCATCCCTGTCTGTGACTGAAGTTTCCCCCCTTCTCTCTTCTGCCTCTGAGTGAGTACACTAGGGTAAATCAGGGTTCTCGGAGCACTCCTTATATCACAGCCCCCCTTTACACCAGAGGCCACAGTGTTCCCCCTTACATCAGAGTCCTCTCCGTGCACCAGAGTACTCAGTGTTCCCCCTTAGATCAGGGTTCCCAGAGCATCCCTTATGTTAGAGTCCCCAGAGTTCTCCCTTACATCGGAGTCTGCAGAGTCTCCCCTTACACTTAAGGGAACTCTGTGAGTTCAGATGTAAAAGTGGAACTCTGTGGACTCTGATGTAAAGGGGGACTCTTGTGATTAACTTTATATGATTAGAATTGTTATTTAATCGCAAAATATATGTATAGTTTATACTATTGAAAAAATTGCTGTGCTCCGCTAAAGTGTTCGGGTTTGATTTAAAGAAAAGGTGGCAACCCTACTCAGAGCAGTATACAGATAAGGGACCGGGCACAATACTTCCTAAAATTTCTAGAAAAGGGCAGAGAGAAATACTCACCTGTGATCAGCGTCGCTCCCTCACGGGCCGGATGAGTGAGATATTGTAACCCATTCTGATGGAAACAATGCAGAATCTCCCTCACCGTGATGAAGTATTTATTGCCTCTTCATCTGCCCAGTGAGCAATGCCATGGAAACTGGTAAGTGTTTCTCTCTGTCCTTTCCAGCATTCTTGTCACCAAAGAGTTGTCACCCACAACAGGATGGCAAGTGTGACATGTCCTACAAGTTCTGACCTTCCTGTTCTGCGTGCCTGTTCAAGGTTAGCGTCTCAAAGTACTGAAACCATTGTCAGCCAACTAACTAGAATATTCAGAAGGAAGTTATCTATGCAGTTCTGTATTTATCTTACTAAATGGCAGCTGTCCATATATGAAAATATGCAAATATATTTTTTGGGCTAAAGCAGTATTAAACCTATTAAACCCTGTATTTTATTGCAGCTTACCAATTCTTAGATGTGGTGGCTGCATTCGTTTTTATTTTTTAGCCTTTTTTCTTCTTTATTTTCATCTTGTGATTCCAATACATTTCCTATTTTTCAACTTTCTTAAACAGACCAAGCTGTCCAGCAAAAGTGGAAGTAAGAGGGTTGAAACAACCCATTTAACACTGACAGGGGTACTTACAATGGTCAGCTTTTATTTATGTATAAAAAACCTTTAACCCAAAAGGAAAAAAAAAAACTGTTGCTGTAACTGCTTATAAAGTATCGGCTTTAATTTGTTGATCTAAATTTTGCTAATTCATCTAACGCTACCCTTTTCCTAGATTGACAATGCCGATGTCCAAAGGTGCTCTATTGCTCCTCCATCCAGAGTGGAGATACCCAAAGACAGCAAGTGTGTTACTGGCCACATCATCAGGTGAAAAATAGGAAAAAGGAAAACGAACAAAGTCACTATATTTAGGGCTCTCCTGAACGATGGAACTTGACAGCTAGTAACTGACGGTTAAAAACATCCATTGTGCTGCGTTTACTTGCCACGTTTAGTTGCATTTGCGTTTAGAAGTGTTTTTGCATTGCAAATGTTAAGAAATGAATCTCCATTAAAAACGCATATAAACGAAACAAGGCTAAATGCGACTTACCGAGTTTACACACGTTTACAAGCTGTTACAGGCATTTGGCGTTTCAAATGCCTCTGAATATGCAGGGCACGATTTTTTCAGGCAGAATAGCAGCGCTATTTTTAGCATTAAACCCAGTGGTGTATTTCGTTTTTGTGCTGCTCTAGGCCTGACTAAACTTGTGCAACCCCTAATTTAAATATGATCCACCCCTTCCTGTCAAGGTCACACCCCTTCCTGTTTTAGACCTGCCATGAAATTTAACAGTGGGGACACTAGTTCTGGGGGCCTTGGGGGGGGGGGATGGATTCCCTTAATCTGCAGAGATTTTTTCTCACTTCCTATTTGACTATGGGGCATGAAATGAACGTATGGCAAAAAATGGAAAAAAAAATGAAAAAAAAAAATGGAAAAAAATGGAAAAAAAAAGTGTTGCCTATAGTTCTACTTTAAGCACAAATTTCTGCTAAATTTATGGAGGACTAAGAGGATATAACATGCCAGTGGTGCAGCAGAAAACATATAGCACAGTGATGAAGGTATGTGGTCCATGCAGTGAGCAAAGGAAGGATTGGGGGCAGGAACAAATAAATCCATCGGTTTATTTTTCTCATCAGCAATCAACAGAAATAAAATTAAGATTGCAGGAGAGTCCTACTACCTACCTGACAGGTATAGGTGACCATGTCAGTATCCCTTGTGTCTGCACCATCCCTATCATACCGGCAGCAGTGTGGCCGCTTTATGGCGGTTGCCAGACCGATTTGTCTTGCGGCCCAGTCCACCCTTATAAGACTGGTGCTGCACTAAAAGTGGTAACGCAAGCCGGCGGGGACTCTTTTCATGCTGCCCCCCTGCAAAGTACTGCCCTAGGCTAGGGCCTTGTTGGCCTAGGCCAAGATACAGCATTGGCTAAACCGCATGAAAAACGTGTCAGTTTGAAAGGGGCCTAACTATGGAAGTTTAGGAAAAGATAGGTACTGGACACCTGCTAAATAGCTGCCACTATCAGCAATAAATGACGATGTTGTCAGATACTCTATGAGCTCTGAGCAGGAAGCCTCCAATGTACTTCTTGTTCAGAGTTGTAAGAGAGCAGATAGAAATGTCTGTCATAGTGCTGGAAGGGGAAGTGTAATGGTGGCCATATATTGATCAGTTTACAGTTGATCATTTTATTGTGTGAACAATACAATCAGAAGATAGAAAAGATTGTACATTGTACATTTAACAATCTATCTACCTTTTTTTTGTGCAGACCATGTGTCTGTTCCATTATTCATATGTTTAATCATATTCCCTGATCTGTGAATGAAGGGCAAAAGGGGGAAACAGTTTCTAATCCCCCCTTCCCTCATGGGATTGCGGCAGCAGGGTTTTAAGTTTCCCCTTGTCAGGAAAAATGCGGGAAGGCTGCTGATAGGTTGCCTGACCTCTGGGAAGGTCAGGTGACCTCTGTATCTGGGCAGTTTAGGGTGAACTGAGAGAAAAAGGTAAATAAAAAAGGGGTTCCGGGCCCTCAGAGGACCAGTAACCTCAGTATGCATTCAAGCTGTGGTGTTCCCTCCTTCCCTCCCTACCAACTTATTATGTGACAGTGTCACCTTATGTAATATCTGGGTCTCTTAAACGTTTTGGTTTTCTTCTCATCGAAAAATTCTTGAAAGTAGGTTGCATGAAAGTTTTCGGGTAATTTCCCCTTTCTTTAATGGACCTGTCTACATGTATCGCTCCCGTTCCTGAATTTATGCCTTTTTAACCATCTTAAATGTGAGTGTTTTATTGTTATCCTTTTTTACATTAAAAACATTTCCATACGGTATCCCACTATGTGAGCTTGTTTTTTACTTTCATACGTATAAAATATGGATACCAAGCCTTCTGTATACACTTATGAATACGAGATCAACATACTGGATGTCCTGTTTGATTGAAGTGGAATAACAGAGCCCCTCAGACTCCAGATTATCCACATTGGGTTTGTTAACCCCCAAAGCTTTTCTCGACTTGTTTGGCGTATGCCTTTCCTAGTCTAAGATTTCCGGTAAGCCTCCTTCAACTCACTCTTGGTAGCGGTTTTTCACAGCATTCCATATTTGAGCTGCAAGTTTTTATCACAAATGAACACTTCTTTTCTTTTTGGATTGATCTTCACTTTACTTTCAAGTTGATGAACGTTTTCTTCCTTGGATTTATTTATAAATATTTTAAGTTGTCATAACTAATATTTATCACTATAATATCACTGCAATGATTTTGGTTTATGTATAATCACATGATTCATTCATTATTGGTTTAGCTTGGGTTTTACACTGGTTTTGTTGTGATTTAGCACATACTTAATCACGTTCCCAGGCACATTTATGTATGGTTTAACAGTGTACATAGACTAACAAAATTAGCGCTACACTTATACCCACAGGGTCTGTGTCATTGACACCAGAATAATGGGGCAGAAAAAGCATATGCTGGAGGACTGAACCAAATATATGTGCATATAATGTTTAAAATAAATATATACAAGACAATAAGACAAAAAAAGCTTACGTCAGCAAGCTTCCGAAGACAGTCAAGTCTTGCTGATACTGATTCTGATTCTTCAGCTTTTGTTTCTACAATGAAAAGACAAATACATATTAGAGAACAATCATCATCCATTGTAGTAATACTTTCACCGTAGCTCTTGTTTTCACATATTGTTAAAGTCTATATATAAAATCTTACCAATTACTGAACCCTTTGTAATAAAATGCAATGTGTTTTTTACACCGCTGGTTTGATTTTTAGAAGTCCATTTACCTAACGAGGGGACCG
Organism: Rana muscosa; assembly: GCA_029206835.1. NCBI lineage: Eukaryota > Metazoa > Chordata > Amphibia > Anura > Ranidae > Rana > Rana muscosa. The sequence goes on from CM055120.1 coordinate 166,052,702, forward strand.
GAGGACCTCAGATTTGAGGAAAGACTGCAAACATCAAAGCGGTTGTAAAATCAAAAACATTTTTTTTCTAATAAAAAAGAGGTTTACACTTACCTGCTCTGTGTAATGGTATTGCACAGAGTGGTCTCTTACCACCTTTTCTGGGGTCCCCCACTGGCTCTTTCTGTCCCTATTCTGTGTGTGCATCCATAGCATGCTCCCAAGCTGGGCTGTTTGCATCCATAGACATGCACAGTGTGGCTTCATCCCGCCCCAGCTCCCTCCTTACAGAATTTGACTGACAGCAGCAGGAGCCAATGGTTCCTGCTGGTTCCTGATCCTCCTGTGAGAAGAGAAAGAGGGGCGACAAGAGCTGCAGCCGCTCACATCACTCCATCGATGTAGGACTCAAGGAAGTGTTTAGGAAGGAAGGAGGAGCACCTAGTAGAAATTTTTGTTTTGTTTTGTTTTTTTACCATAATGCATTCCTTTGACCTTAGAACTGCTTTAAACGTATTCTCCATGGAGAAGAGATACTTAAGGGGAGATATAATCACAATATACAAATATATGAAAGGTGATTTCAGCTTAGGGAGAAAACGCTTTTGCCTTAGGTTTCTTGAGAAGACACGCGACCTGTCAATGAAGTTGGACCAGAAATAATGTATCTTTACCCTCCCTGGTGGTAATCCCAAGTGTGGCTCGGGGGGAATTTCCATTACCAAAAGCGGTAACCCCGAGCCATACTCAGGATTGCATCGCAGTATCCTGGCAAAGTTACTTACCTTGTCCCCTGGATCCTCCTGCGATGTCCTCCCACTGTGTTCTCCACCTGATTCATCACTGTGCCGGGCTCCGTTCCCTGCGAGCATCTCGATGCATGGGGGCGGAGCCTGGCGGAAAATTCAAAAAAGTGAAAAATACATAACACATACAATACACTGTAATCTGTAGATTACATTACTGTATCAAATCATTTCACCTCCCTTTTGTCCCTAATGCTTTGTCCAGTGCCCTGCCTGCACTTTTAAATTTTATATACTGTTCTTTCTGCCTGGAAACTTGAGAATGTCCATGGCATCCAAAAAGTGTCCCTTTACATCAAAAGCGGTTGTAGACCAGCTAGAAAACAGCGATAGTGAATTAGAATCACTTGCAGAATTGAGCGATAGAGATTTGTGGGGCAATTTGTCATCAGACACAGAAAGTGACGACAGCGACAATTCTGCGACTGAGAAAATGTCAGTGTTTTTGATTTGATTACATTAGTGAAAAAATTGTATTATTAATTGTATTATTATATTATTATTTTTTATAATTATTCATAGCTATTTATTATATTATAATTTATGATTTTGTGTTTCAAAACGTTATCATACCCGGGATGTCTGTAATTCTTATTCCTAAGAATTACAGGCCTAAAATATAAAACCCCAAATTTCCATGCAAAACAATGTACCGCTTTGAGCTTCAAAAATCTGACATAATCATACCGCCAGGGAGGTTAAACTGTGTAGGGGATTCTTTACTATGCAAGTCGTAAGGATGTGGAGGTCCCTTCCAAAGTTGGTGGTGTCAGCGGGGAGTGTTGATAATTTAAAAAAATGTTTTAGATGTGTTAATTAGCGAACACAATATACAGGGATAACTATGTGATAGCATTTTGTGTTAGGAAAAGGAAATTTACATTTATAAATGATAGGTTAACCCTTTATTATACCCTGTCATGGGTACAGATGAATGGGGATGGCCTTTTGTATAGGCGTAACACTTGCTAAACCATGCTAATGCAAATGTGAAAATCTGTGCTACTAAACTGGGATTGATTTAATGTAGGTGTAGAGGATGTTAATGTTTCAAAACTTATGTTAGTAAATCAGGTGAACCTGTGTTCATTTTCAAAATGCAATCATGCTATAAGGTAAAAAAAAAGCTTTTGGCTGGCACCTGATTGATTGGTTGAGTGAAGTGAACACTGATTCTTCCTATTTACTTAACCTGGTGAACATACACCAAGTAAACAGCCTCTATCCTTTATTAAAGCAACTCCATCGTTTGCATTCAAAATACAGCCTGCAGAGACAGGGGACATGACTGCTTGGCTGTGAGACGTAAGGAATCTTGATACATAAAGTACTTAGCAGCAGCTTTCTTAATTTGTTTGGCTGTTGTTGTCCACAGGTTTCAGTAGGTAGCAAGGTATAGAAAGAAAAATGTAATGCTAATAAACGAATAAATGTGGTGTAATTGTAAAAGCTGTACTGAATGTTGCCTCCTGCTACCCTGCTGTTCTAGCCTCAACCCAGGAGTGTCTTGTGGAAATAGAAGCCATGTTTATAGTGCCTCAGTATACATGAGTAACGCATCACTAAAAAAATTAGCACCAAGAAGTAGATCTATCCTTTTTATTTCACTTAACTGACAAATAAAAGCGAATGACTTACCCCAAAAGCTGTGACCAGCCAGCAGAAAGAAGGTGAAGATGAAGGTCTTCATTGTTCAGGTTTTTTGGTCAACCTCAAGGTACTGTACCTAGGTGCAGCTCCTCTTTTTATACTATGGAAGATGCTGACATCATCAAAAATATGGAACAAAATCAAGGACTTTAAAGGTCTTCACATGACAGTCATTTTTAATCCTAAAGGGTAAATGATTAAAATAAATATTGGATGTAGTTAAGAAAACAGTATGCGATTGCCAATTTTTTCCTCATCATAAACTGAGAATAATGCGCCAAAGTACCATCTTGCAATTTTGGCACCAGGTCCTGCTTTTGTAACATGTCCAATTATGATCAACGCTTGTTGAACTTGTGATAGGGACATTGTTTCTTGTATTATCAAATTTTAGTTAGCGTAATGGACACATGCTTGGTGGATATGACAGAAAAGTCAAAATAGCATTGAAGTAGCATAAAATAGCATAGAAAGACATTTAAAACTGGAACAGATGTTACAAATTTTAGCATTTTATTTATTTGCACAAATTTAAAGCATAACAAAAGGCAAAACTTTTTTTTTTAGTTTTGGAAAGAACGGAACTGGATTAGAACACCTGTCAGGTTTTTGGTACTACCTCTGGCCCTGTTAGGGAGATTCACCCTCTCTATTTCTCCTGTTTACCATTATCATTGAAAGTGAAAGTAAAGAAAATCCCAAATTTTGGGTTGTGCCAACAGTAATAGAGGGTAAATCTTCCAATAAGGAGAGTAGTTCTGGTGACCTGGGCCCAAAGACATTCCCTCAATTTGCAGGGATTTCGCCTCACTTGCTGTTTTGGCTATGGAACAGGAAGTGAGGGGAAATCTCCCCAATGGGACGTAGATGGCAAAAAAAAATGACAGGGGTTATAACCCACAATGAACCATTTTGAGGAAAGTCTGTTATGGATGTCATAGGACAACCCCCCCCCCCCCCCCAGAAAAAAACAGACCTGAAAGGGTCTGGTATGAATTTTAAGAGAGAACTCCACACAAAAAAAAAACAAGAACAGAAACCTATACCAGACCCTTATCCAAGTATGCAGCGTGACAGGTCAGGAAAGGGGGGAGATGAACATGCACCCCTGTCCTGAACCATACTAAGTCACATGCCTCCTGGCAAAGCAGCTTATCCCCCCATTGATGATGACAAGAACCTCTTTCATACAACCTTAGTCTAGTGGTTGTCTGCAGTCAGGGGCCCTATCAGAAATTGGAAGCTCCTTTAACAATAAGGAGGGCCCCAGATACCTACGCCTGCATGTAAAAGAATAAGGGATACATAGTTCCCCTACTAGTTCACAAACAAAGTGAAAAGTAAATAAACACACATAGTTTTTGACAAGTTCTTTGATAAAATAAAATCAAGTCCCACAATGTAATTCCACCATTAATATCATGTCTTCCAGTGATGCAATCACAATGAACAATGTCTGGGGGCCTGCTGAAGGAAAAAGCTAGCCGACCGAGTCGGGGGTTAGAGGGCTATTTTCTTCCAATGAGCACCATTCCTCATTGTTGATGTGGATTGGCATTGCTGGACAACCTGATTTATGCTGGATTTACATCATCATTTTTTGGCATGGTACCTCTCCTGGCATGGTACCCCCCCCCCCCATGCTAAGGACATATGGCCTGGTATGGTTGAGGAGGGAGGGGGGACAAGTGTTTATGCTATGGACATGAATATGGCAGCACCCATTTCTTTTTTTGTTTTTAGGGGGTGGGTAGTTTGCATAATATGTGCAGTTAGCAAAATAGTTACCTATATGTGTTGTGATTTAAATGAAAAAAAATTACAATATGTTTGAAATTTTAGAAGAAAATTTCTCGAGTCGTTTCCATAATTGGGCTGCTTTTTCACAGTCCCAAAAAATGTGAGAGAAGGAGCCGATTGAGGTGCAATCTCTAAAGCAGGTATTGGGAACTGTGGAAATATAACCCTTACCCTTCCCAACTGTCTCTTGTTCGCCTCGATTTTGGGTTTGAACACATTTCAATTAAGAATAGTCCATACAATTTGTGTATCCATCCACTGGCTAGTAGCTTATCATTGGAAGTCCCCATCGTTACCAATTTCCCAATTGAAAAATAGAATAAACGACATTTACCTTACGGAAAAAAAAAATCATACCTTGCATAATACCATGCACCTACTGGATCAAAAATGGAACCTATGGTTCACATATTCAGACTACCTTTTAGACCCAAACTAGAATCCCCTTTTCACAACCAATTCTTTTATACACAAAAATAACCCCACATTTCAAAATACTACTAAATCATTTATTTTCTATTTGTAATAAATGTTGTCATAAAGAAATAAAGGAGGTTATTCTGTCATAAATCATTATAATTATTGATTGAATACTGCAATTCTCTGATGTTATGACATAAGGTTTGTACCATTATTTTGTACACAATAAAAAAAGTTTGTAAACAAAAAAAAACATTACACTATGGGTAAGATAAAAACACTTAACTTTAAGAGAGCAAATTTTCCAAGGATGAGGGCTGCTCTCTAGAACTTAGACTGGGAGGGAATATTGGCCTTAATGGACACAGGATGGAAATGGGAATTCTTCAAAGTGACTGTATGTAAACTCAGTGCAAAGTATATTCCCATGGGCAATAAGTTTAAAAGGCTAAAAATAAAATGTGGCTCACGCCCAAAGTTGAAATGGTTCTAAATATAAAAAAAATAGCTTTTATAAAACACAAAAATTAAAGAACGCCATCATCGTTTAAATGTTACAAAGAATATAACAGAATATATAAAAAGGAAATCAAGGACGCAAAAATTCAAAATGAATGACAGATTGCAAAAGATAGTAGGACAAACCCCCAAAAATTCTTCAAATATTCTTTAAATATATTAACAGTAAAAAGGTCAGGTCTGAGCATGTAGGCCCTTTACAAAATAATCTAGAGTGGGTGACTGGGGACAAAAAGAAGGCAAATTTATTAAATACTTTCTTCAGCTCTGTGTATACAAAGGAGTATGGGGGAGCTCATGTCCATAATGGGGTGGTAGTGACACAGCCCCAAATGATCCACAATGGCTCAAAGGTGATATGGTCCAGAAATATTTAGACAGAATACAGGCTGGATAAAGCACCTTTACCTGATGGCATCCACCCACAGATCCTAAAAGAATTGAGCTCTATCATTTGAAAGTCATTGTTTCTAATATTTAGAGACTTGTTAATGACAGGAATAGTACCACTGGATTGGCGCAGGACGAACATGGTGCCTATATTTAAAAAGGGAACAAAGTCTTTACCAAGTAACTATAGACCTGTTAGTTTAACTTTTATAGTTGGGAAGATACTGGAGCGTTTAATAAAAGACCACATAGGCGAGTTCTTGCTGGAAAAAGCAACAGACAGCATGGATTCATGAAAAACAGAAGTTGTCAGACAAACCTGATTTATTTTTATGAGGAGGTAAGTAAAACCTTGGACAGTGTGGTGGCTGTAGAGTAGTATACCTGGATTGTGAAAAAGCGTTTGACACAGTTCCCCACACACGGCTCATGTGTAAGGTAAAGTCTACAGCAGGGGTGCCCAACCGCTGGCCCTCGGGCCACATGCAGAGCCGATGCTTCCTGTATAGCTTTGGCTCCTTCACAGGTGGAGTGATACGAACTGTACTGTGCCTGTTACAGGAAGCTCTGCTCTCTACGGCCCCTGCATGCTTCTGTCACACTAATGCATGGGAACCCGCGATCTAGGACAGTAGCCAGCAGCTGTGCCAGTACCAGTATCAGTACCAGCCACAAGTCACGAGTAACAGTCTTGCAGTACCAGCCTTGCAGTACCAGTCACCAGTATCAGTCACCAGTACCAGTCACCAGTACCAGCCACCAGTACCAGCCACCAGTACCAGCCTTGCAGTACCAGTCACCAGTATCAGCATCAGTACCAGTACCAGCCAGCAGTACCAGTACCAGCCATCAGTACCCGCCAGCACTACCAGTACCAGCCAGCAGTACCCGCCACCAGTACCAGCCAGCAGTCCCCGCCAGCAGTACTAGTAGCCACCAGCAGTACCAGCCAGCAGTACCAGTAACAACCAGCAGTACCAGCCAGTGGTACCTGCTAGCAGTACCAGTACCCGCCAGCAGTACCAGTACCAGCCAGCAGTACCAGTACCAGCCAAAGGTACCTGCCAGATGTACCAGTACCAGCCAGCAGTACCCGCCAGCAGTACCAGTACCAACCAGCAGTACCAGTACCAACCAGCAGTACAAGTACCAACCAGCAGTACCAGTACCAACCAGCAGTACCAGTACCCACTAGCAGTACCAGCCAACAGTACCAGTACCAACCAGCAGTACCAGCCAGCAGTACCTGCCAGCAGTACCAGCAGGCAGTACCCAACAGCAGTACCTGTCAGCAGTACCTACCAGCAGTACCAGTACCAGCCAGCAGTACTTGCCAGCAGTACCAGTACCCGCCAGCAGTACCAGTACCAACCAGCAGTACCAGCCAGCAGTACCTGCCAGCAGTACCAGCAGGCAGTACCCAACAGCAGTACCTGTCAGCAGTACCTACCAGCAGTACCAGTACCAGCCAGCAGTACTTGCCAGCAGTACCAGTACCCGCCAGCAGTACCAGTACCCACCAGCAGTACCAGTCAGCAGTACCAGTACCCTGCCAGCAGTACCAACCAGCAGTACCAGCCAGCGGTAGCTGTCAGCACTACCAGCAGGCAGTACCCAACAGCAGTGTCAGCCAGCAGTACCAGTACCAGCCCTGGAGGACAGCCAGCAGCAGTCACCAGCCATAACCGCCTCGGAGACAGCAGCAACCAGCTGCAGGAATCCTGAGAAAGAGGTGAAGATTGAGGTCAGTTGAGGTGCAGGTAAACTGCTGTGCATCAGTGCGAAAGCAGCCTGTAAGGAAAGGTTCCATCCGCTGGTAGTATCTATCATCTGGCGTGCAGTACTGAGGTCCACCAGCAGGTGTTTCCTGGCAGTTCTGATCTGTCAGGGGAACTTCTCTCTGCTGGTGTTATATCTTCCTTGGGCCACAGTACTGGCGTCCACCAGCGGATGGATCCTGACAGTGTGGTGCAGATGTTACTTCCTGCAATCAGGGGTCACCTGAGACTGTTAGCAGGTATAAATACCCGGCAAGTGCACACACACACTGCCCTGGTATCGTCCTCGTGCCCTGACCTGCAGCCTGTCTACTTGAACCCTGATTCCTGTAACCTGAACCTGTTGTGTCTGTCCTTATCCCTGGATCCCTGGATCCTTGCTCTGCAGCCTGATTGCCCCCTGCTTGTCCCTGTCTGTCCACTCCTGGCCCCCCATCTGCTGATCTCCCGTTAATGATTCTGGCCTGGTTTGACTACGATTCTGGTTCTCCCTTACTACTTACGCTGGTTGGTTATTGTCACTGTTTGGATGTTTTGTTGTTCACTTGTACTGGTGGTGTGTTCACGTTTATATTTACTTATCTTAATAAACTATTTACTTCACCTATTTCTGTTTGCAGTTTCCTCTGTTGCAGTCCACACAGTTCTGATCATATCTGATTCCTGACACAGCCTTAGGCCCCTTTCACACGATCAGTCCGATCGGGTCTGCCTGTCTGTTTTTCAGGCGTACCCAATTGGACCCTCCATTCACCTCTATAGAGCGGCAGATGTAAACAGACTCGTGTCCGTTTACACCCGCCTATCTGCAATCTGATCTGCTTAAAAAAACAGAAGGGGATCTGTCCCCTTCTGTCTGGGCGGATCGGAAGGCCCTTAGGGTAGAGCAGCCTGCATCCGTGTCTGCTCTACATATGCTGAGTGGACACAGACCTGCCATCCGCTCGCTACGCTCATTGTGGCCCGCGACCGGTTACCAAGTTGTTAAAGTGGCCCTTGTTCCTCAAAAGATTGGGCACCCCTGGTCTACAGGCTTGGAAAGATCAATTTGTAAATGGATAGAAAACTGGCTAAAATACAGAATTCAGAGAGTAATGGTTAATGATTCTTACTCTGAATGGTCCAAAGTTATTAGTGGTGTACCCCAAAGTTCAGTGCTGGGACCCTTACTTTTTAATATATTTATAAATTATATAGATTAAAGGATTAAAAGTAACATTTCTGTCTTTGCAAATGACACTGAGCTATGAGTGGAATAACGTCCTTACAGGATGTCTCCAATGTACAAGCCAACCATAATGCACTAATGGACAACTAAATGGCAAATGAGGTTTAATGTTAAAAAAAAAAATTATGCACTTGGGGGCTAAGAATATACAGGCATCATACATACTAGGGGGAGTACAACTGGGGGAATCATTGGTGGAGAAGGATCTGGGGGTTATGGTAGATCATAAGCTCAATAATAGCATGTAATGTCAAGCTGCAGTTTCCAAAGCGAGCAAAGTCATGCTTGTATTAAGAGAGGTATGGACTCCAGAGAGAGAGATGTAATTTTGCTCCTGTACAAATCATTAGTAACACCTCATCTGGAATATGCAGTTCAGTTTTGGGCACCAGTTCTCAAAAAAGATATTAGGGTACTGGAGAAAGTGCAGAGGAGGACAACCAAACTGATAAGAGGCATGGAGAATAGGGTGCCCACGTGTCCCGGATTGCCCGGGACTGTCCCGCAATTGACATGTCTGTCCTGGGTCTCAGGCACCTTCATTCTGGGACATTACAATGTCCCGGAATGAAATAGAGGACACAGCCACCCCCTACTAACTAATAACTACATGACTATCGTATAACAGATGTCCTTATTATATACCCCTTATTTACTATCTTACTTATGACTAAGTAAACGAGACCACACCAGGAGTTGGAGAAATATATATATAGGCCGTAGCAGCCTTATTTATTAAAAAACGCTGTATAACTTTTTTTAACAGTAACCATAAACTCTGTCCTAAAGGACCCTCAGTAAATTACTGGTGTCGCTCTCTGCAGGAACCTCTATTAACTTTTGTGTCTATTATTGCACTGCGGTACTTCTCAAAATCCGCTAATAGGCCTCAAGCCGACATGCTGGCTCAGAGACAACCATGACCGCAGTGCACCATCCCAATGCTTCAAGCTAAACCTCCGTTAACTGTAAGCCCACCGTCAGGACCCATACCAACGACAGGTCCTGAACCCTTCTTTCCGAGGTATCATCCTTCCCCTGCAAAGAACAGACACCCGCCACTGCCACGACATCTGCAATGACCCCACTTGTACCTGTAAAACAAAATGTAGAGACAACATCCCCAACACCGTCCAAATTCAGGGGAGGGTGGGCGGGAACTTTCTCTGCGCCGCATGTTATCCGGGGAGGGGGCGGAGTCTTCCTTTATACACTCAATGCCCCCTCCCACCCAAATTAACCCACCAATCTTATCCCCTCTTCCTCAGCCTTACCCCACCAATCCCCTAATCCTTCACATAAGTCCCTGTTTCCCTAGTCATGTTCGCCCTCCACCCATTCATTGCATTCCTTGCTCCAGGCTTTTCTTGACTATCGTATAACAGATGTCCTTATTATATACCCCTTATTTACTATCTTACTTATGACTAAGTAAACGAGACCACACCAGGAGTTGGAGAAATATATATATAGGCCGTAGCAGCCTTATTTATTAAAAAACGCTGTATAACTTTTTTTAACAGTAACCATAAACTCTGTCCTAAAGGACCCTCAGTAAATTACTGGTGTCGCTCTCTGCAGGAACCTCTATTAACTTTTGTGTCTATTATTGCACTGCGGTACTTCTCAAAATCCGCTAATAGGCCTCAAGCCGACATGCTGGCTCAGAGACAACCATGACCGCAGTGCACCATCCCAATGCTTCAAGCTAAACCTCCGTTAACTGTAAGCCCACCGTCAGGACCCATACCAACGACAGGTCCTGAACCCTTCTTTCCGAGGTATCATCCTTCCCCTGCAAAGAACAGACACCCGCCACAGCACCCAAATGTAAAAACCTTTACAATTGGGTGCCCCTCCACACCCTGAGAGCCCTTTGTATACCATCCTGTAACCCTAACGCCCATAGGTCTATACCCACATCACTGAGGTGTACCCCATCATCCCGAAGGTACTGCCATGTCTCCAACTCCAGCTCAAAATGGCGTATCACCAAACCCCCATTCCTAACCATGAACCTGGCCACATCCCGATTAACTTTCCTCCGCGCCCTATTGATGCCTTCTATGGATCTAGCCGTCCGCCATGAAGTACGAGCCACCATGTCGGACCACACTATCACCATTTCCGGGAATGCCATACGAAGACGAAGAATATCAAATTTGATATCCTTCGTCACATCCAGCATAGATCTAACACCTAAGTCATTCCCACCTACGTGCAAAATTAAAACGTCAGGTGGGCGGTCCAGTCGCGCATAACGATGCACTTCTGGAACCGTCCTACTCCATAACATTCCCGGAATTCCCAGCCAGCAAATCCAGGCCTCCTGCCTTGGAAATCCCAATTGCCGACCTTCCGGTCTTGCCTCAGCCCTCTTACCCCCCCTGTACACGTAAGAGTGCCCCAGTATCCAGACCAACGCCGGCGCCACACCTGAAAGAGAGAAAAACATGTATCCACCGTAACCACAGCCAAGCCTGTCAACGTAACCTCATTATTTTTATTTCCTTTTTTTTTTTTTTAAACTCCAATCAGCCCCACTCCTTCTCTCCTCATACCCTTCCTCCTATTCTCCTCACACCCCTACTACTAAGTGAGGGCGAATGTAAGATCGAAATCTCCTTGATTCCCATCTCCCAATGCGCTTGACCGACTCACTATCCAACCCACTTCGAGCCGCTTCCGTAGCCGCCCCAATTCTGAACGAATGTGACGAAAATTCTTTCGCCTCTAAACCCAGGCACCCCAAACATTTTCGGAAAACCGATATGAACTGAAACCTGGACAACGGACACCCATCCGCATGTATCAGAAAGGACCCCACGTTCCCTGGGTGTACCGCCAGAAAGCCCCGAACGGCCCCAACCGGACAAAGCGGTGAGCCCGGCAATGAAAAGATCTGAACTCTCTTGCCCCTCCCTTTTTGATCCGTTTTTGATCTACGTAACCACAAGGACACTCTATCCTCCTGGCAACGCACTTCATTAGCCCCAATCCCCCCCGTGCACTTTCTTAGACGGGCTAACCAGCTCGCCAATCCTGAACGCCCCAAAAAATGCCAAGGAAAATGCCACTCGGAAAAAAGCAGCTTCGTATTCCGAGGTGCAAACCTCCGGTAGCTTAGCCAACACCCCTTTCAGGACCCCAAAGGACACCGGGCGTCTGGTGTCTTTTAACGGCCTAACCCGCCTATAACCTTTGAGCGCTTGTCGAACCCAGAAGTCTTTCGTGAAATCAGGCAAACCCTGCCATTTAAACAAAAATGCCAATCCAGCAACCTTTTTATCCAGCGCGGATACCGACACCCCTGCTTCCATGCTCCTGGAGATAAAGTACAAGACTAGCAACCTCACCTCCGGACCCTCAATATCCACTCCCGTCATTCTACCCAGATCCGCCCATTCCAACCAAACTTTCTGATATGCAGCCCACGTCGTCTCACTCACCGACTTGCTGATCCATCCGGCGACTAATCTAACGCAATCTTCCACAGCCAGTCTGGACAAGGTACCCCTCGTTGCTCCGCGTCCGGTGCCAACTCTCGGAACCTGTCCCACTGAAAGCGAGATAAAGCGTCAGCCACCACATTGTCCACTCCCGGAAGGTGAACCGCATACATGAAGATGTTTAACTGTAGGCATCTCAACACCAGCTGTTGTAGCAGGCGAACCACCGGCGGCGATGCCGCCGATGCTCTGTTAATCACCTGCACCACGCCCATGTTGTCGATGTGGAAACGCACCTTCCGATCCCGGAAAGCCTCGCCCCATAGTTCCACCGCCAGTACTACTGGAAACAGTTCCAGCAGCAACATATTCTTTATGAAGCCTGCCTCCACCCAACTCTGTGGCCACGAACCCGCACTCCATCGGCCTTGGAAAAAAGCCCCAAAACCTGCTGAGCCCGCAGCGTCTGTGAACAAATCCATATCAAAGTTGCTGACCGGGCCCGACATCCATAGTGCCCTACCATTGAAGGACTCCAAGAATGTATGCCAGACCTGCAGATCAGACCTGTGGGAACGTACCAGCCTAACAAAATGTCGCGGCGACTGCACCCCAGCCGTACTAGCCGACAACCGTCGGCAAAACGCTCTCCCCATTGGCAAAATGCGACAGGCGAAATTCAGCTTCCCCAATAAAGATTGCAGCGTTCGCAGCTGTACCTTACGCAAACCCAACATCAGTTTAATTTCTTCTTTCAGAGCAGCAAGCTTATCTTCCGGTAAACGGCATTCCATAGCTTCAGAATCCAGCGTTATCCCCAAAAACGTAATGACCGTTCTTGGCCCCTCCGTCTTGTCCGGCGCCAATGGGACGCCAAAACGATCCGCCATATGCTCCAGCGTTGCTAACAGAATCGCACAATCCCTGGATGAAGCCGGGCCCACGCAGAGGAAGTCATCCAGATAGTGTATGACCGAATTTACCCCTGCCACGTCCCTGACCACCCATTCCAGAAAGGAATAATAATGCACACGATATGGAACAGCCCAACAGGCTATGATTAAACACTAAGAAAGTGTGAAACTAGTCAGCTCTAACCAGAATTTTGTGACTTGCTGTGCTGTATTTGGATTTTTGAAGATTTTACATAATAAAGGCTTTTTATTGGAGTGCTGCTGTCCAGAAGACTTGATCTTTTGTTTTGCATGGAACAGCCCATAGGCAGGCACTGGTCCACATAAAACTCCCCGTTCCAGTGACACCCCAATAATCGAAAACTATCCGGGTAAACCGGAAGAAGCCGAAAGGCCGCCTCCACATCCGATTTTGCCATGAGAGCCCCCTTTCCATAATGCCGGACCCAAACCACTGCTGCATCGAATGATGTGTAACTCACCGTGCAAGCATCCGGCTCAATGGCGTCATTAACCGACCCCCCTTTAGGAAAAGAAAGGTGGTGAATGAGCCGAAATTTATTCGGCTCCTTTTTTGGCACCACACCCAGCGGAGAGACCACCAAATCCTTTAAAGGGGGAACTGTAAAAGGGCCGCTCATGCGGCCCAACGCCACTTCCTTTCGTAGTTTCTCCGAAACTACATCGCAATGTAGCAACGCCGATCGCAAATTGCGCGGCACGGGGGGAACCTCCCTCAACGAGCATGGAATACGAAAACCCTCCGCAAACCCCCTTTCCAACAACCGCGCAGCCTCCCTGTCCGGATACCTACCTAGAAACGGCCGCATCCTTTCCACCATCACCGGCGTCTTCCCTCTTATTCGTAAGTTCTCCGGAACGGTTCTTCCCTTGCTTAAAGCATCTAGACGAGGGGTGGGAACCCCCGCATCCGGAACACTCATGTTTGAAACGGCACGTTCCTCCAAACTTGCATGTACCCGAATTAAACTGCCAACAAACCCCTTTTGCCTTACCGGCCGGTTGTCCAGGGGAAGACGATCCACCGGCCCCCCCCTGAAAAAACTGGTTCGGGGCCCTCGCCGAAGTCATCAATCGCATCCACAAACTAATGTCTTTGTGGTCCCATCTCAACTCCGGCCGCATCGCCATCCTCTGGCGAAACTGCTCATCGTACCTCAACCAAGCCGTGCCCCCGAAGGTTCTGTATGCTTCCCCTATCGCATCCTGGTAGCAAAACAGAGCAGAGCAGAACTCCGGCTTCTTTACCCCTATCACACTTGCCAAAATGCCAAATGCCTGCAGCCAATTTGTAAATGTCCGAGGGATAAGTCGATACCTACGCTTCTCCTCATCTTCCTTCTTGGAGTCATCCGGCTTGACTCTGTCCAAGTTGAACTTCCCCAACGGCAGCAGTGAAAATATCTCCACATACTCACCTTTCCAAATCTTGTCCCGTACCTCCACCTCTAAATGCGCTCCCAACGGTCCCTCAAAACAGATATAGACCTCGCACATCGCCGCGTCAGCCAACCTTACCAGGTCCTGCCTGCCCGTCTCCCCCACTGCCGCAGGCGTATCAACCCCCTCCTTCCTTAGCGGAGGACTGTCCGTCCCCCCCTGCTGTGGCACCACCACCGCTGCCCCTGCCACCCCGCTCCTGCCATCCCCCCCACCGGGGAAACCCATGCCTCTGCCGGGCATGGCGCCCCACCTGTTGAATTTTCAAACCTGCCCACCAATTCCTTGATCCCTGTTAAAAACCCCCTCATACTTGTATCCATCCCTACTACCGACCTCTGACCCCGGTCTGCCAAATCACCATCTCCAGCCGAGCACCCCCACCCAGACGTCCCAGCATCACCCCTACCACTGCAGCCCCCAGCACCCAACACCTGTGACTGACCCAGTGAAGATAAAGGAAAAACAAACTTACCGGGCTGCCTAGGAAGCGACCCACCAGCCGACCGTCCCGCCTCCATCGATGCTGACCTTCCGAGAGGCTCACGTTCCACCTCCGATTCCGACCCTGCACCGTCCGACCGTTGCTCCTCCCCTTCAGCTCCCGATGCAAGCCCTCCAGGAGAAGGATCCCTGGATGCCGAGGGTCCCGCTCCACACCGACTCCTCCTTCGTGTTCTGGACCCGCCCACCGATTTTTTCGTCGCCTTGCCCAGGCCGGGGGGCTCCGTCCAGCCCTGTCGCCTACATCCGCTGCCTCTTCCCTCTGCTTCTCCGCCGCAAGGTCCCCGGCCGCCGCAGTGGAAGGCCCGGCCACCGCCACACTGGATCTCCCCCGCCGAGGCGCCGTCCCCGGTGACATCACTCTGGGGGCGGAGCCCGCTGCTTCTGACTCCCATCGCCGTGCGGGCCTGGTGGCCGCTCCGGAACTCCCGGAACGGCCGCCCGCGGAGCTCCGACTCTGCTGGGGATTCCTTCCGGCGTCCAACCCGGCGACAGCAGCTCGCTTCGCGGGAGGACCCGAAGGGGCCCGCGAATGGGGATCCCCAATGTGTCTGCGAGCTCCGGAGGAGAGGTCAGGAGAGAAGCGCTCCGGCGGTTTTGACTGCCGAGCTCGCGCTGACACTCTCCCCCCATTAACCTCTTCCTCCACCGGACGCCCGAGCAAAGGCCCTAAATGTTCCTGGGCCCACTGTGGGCCTCGCGCTGCTGTTTCTGCCCGCAATTGGGCCAGGACCTGCACTAAGTCTGCCATCTCGAACTTTCTCTGCGCCGCATGTTATCCGGGGAGGGGGCGGAGTCTTCCTTTATACACTCAATGCCCCCTCCCACCCAAATTAACCCACCAATCTTATCCCCTCTTCCTCAGCCTTACCCCACCAATCCCCTAATCCTTCACATAAGTCCCTGTTTCCCTAGTCATGTTCGCCCTCCACCCATTCATTGCATTCCTTGCTCCGGGCTTTTCTTTTCCGGAACTGGTTGCTAGGGCCAGCGCTGCCTGGCATCTTGCAACCAGTGACAATATACTCTCAGACATTGAGACCGGGAGCGAGGCCTGCGCCTAGTGCAGCACTGCTGTCTCCACCCACCTCGACACCTCCTCCTTCTCCGCCACCCAGCGGCAAGCAGCAGGGACTGGTGTGATCTTCAGTCTCCAGATAGTGACGCCACTCCTTTCCTTCTACGCACGTGGCTCATGAAGAGGGAGTGACAGCAGCAATGCATCTGATGGCAGGCTATGGGTGGCAAGCAGCACTGCATCTGGTGGCAAGTGGCACATTCACCTGACAAATAACCCACCGCCAATTTCCCATCAACCCCGAGACTACATTTCCCCCGCCCCTCCTCATCTTTTTTTAGGGAAGGTGAGAGAGGGGGTGTGTCCATGAATGGCAGTTTGGAAATGTGGTCACCCTAATGGAGAAGCTCAGCTATGAGGAAAGATTAGAGGAACTGAATCTATTCCCTCTTGAGAAGAGGAGGTTAAGGGGGGATATGATTGTAAGAGAATGAATAAACAACTGTGACTCCATCTTAGATTCCCCTCCATTTTCTTTTTGTAGAAATTAACTTTTGTATGTATAAGTTTTGCCATAAGCAGCCTAACTACAGTTTGCATAGAACCACATCCTTTTCAGTTATTGTGGTTAGGCCTGATTCCCGTAACAGCTTCCTGTTTTCTGTGAAGACATAGGCTATTTCTGTTTCTTATTTCAGCAGCCTAACTCGTGATAATAAGGAAGTACTGAGTAAGCTTGTATAACACTTAAGACACGTTTTCCTTATATTCAGCCCCTCCTCCCTTCTTTGTTTTACTTGCATATAAGCCACTGTCTTCCTCATTAAACCCAGACACCTTATGAAAACACACTCAAGCCTGTTTCTGGTGTCTCATTTGGTGTCTCACAGATCCGAGGGTCCCAATGGTCTGCCACAGACCTTGAGGTTGGTCTCTGCCACAGACCTGGTGAATAAAGTCACTGCCACTGAATTGGTGAATAGGGCACGGCCCTATGAGGCCACTGCCACTGACCTTGAACGTGAACTTCCTTCTCAAATAGTATTTGGCCCATGTAAAGGAGAAGACATCCCTCCGGAGAGTTACCAGAGGTCCCCACCGTCACCACGACTCTGCGCTGGGTCTTTGGTACAGGTAACCCCCCTGGCCTCCTCATCCTAGATCCGGGTCCTCTCGCAAGGCGGCACCCTGGGAGTCCTCGATCCCCGGCGGAACCCAACCGAAGATGCTGGGCCCCTGGCCTCCAAAATAGTACCTCACCCCAGACTGAAGGTGTCTGGGATGAAACAGGAACCAGGCCTCCGGGCCTATGGCACCTGGAGACGACCCACACGCACATCCCAGGCTGAAGGAGCCTGAGCGCGGACCCCGTATGGAAGATGGCTGCCCCTTTTTATACCCTCTCCTGACAGGCACAGCAGGTTCCCCGCCCCGCCGTACTGCTGCCGAGAGGGGACAAGAAAAGGCACAACCTTGTATTGTGGTTCAACCCGGACCTATGGCGACAGCGTCACCTGTAGGCCCCAGGGAACTATGCACCAATACTATCTCCCATGGCACAGAAATGGTCCATTAACCCTAACAATAGTGTGTCTGAGCCGGACTACCACTCAGACACTCCCCTAAATTGAACACCCCACTACACATTCCCCCCACTAAATAGACACTGGTCCCCAGTGTCTGGAGTAAACCTATGCCTCTCAGGCCTGAGTCAGCATAAGCCCAATCCAGAGACTAACTAAAAAAAAAAGGGACAATTTAAAAACTGTCAGTTTGTGCCGGAACCTAACATGGGGAAAGGAGGTGAAAAACATAGAGGGAAAAAAAGAGAAATCACACATGTGTGCATTAAAACATTAAATGTCACATAAAACTTTTTTTTTTCATGAAATATTTACATTTCCCTCCCGCCTGCATTAATTAAGATCCACCCCATTCTCAGTAATCTTGCTTGGCGTCCGCCTGCAGGGGAAGAAAAAAAAACATACACAACAAAACGACATTTTGTTAGAATGAGGAGATACTCCCCTAGAGGAAAATCTCTTCCTTCCAAAGTAAAACTGCACCACATCATTAGCAAGGTAAAAGTTGCATAACGCCGCCACCTAGTGGTAGTTCCAACGTCGGAACACCCATCCCAAAAGAAACTCCTCTTCTTGTTCTTGGGGTAAAACTTCCTCTTCTTCTTTACTGTGGCCCTGAACTATCTACTCCCCAAAGTCCTTGTATCTTTGTGGTAGGGGCCGAGGGGGGAGGAAAGAACAACAGCTCCCGCTTCTCCAAAGAGTAGAATACCCTTTTAACTAGGGCAAAAGTTCCTGGGCTCCTGAGAGTGCACTCAAAAAAACAAAGCAACACCAGAGTCTTGTCTCTCACAGGTAGTAGTGTGGGTCTGGCAATACCAACGGCTTCCAATGCAAATGTGTCTATATGGTACTCAACGTCATCTTTGTCCTTCCTGCAAATGAGTACCTTTTCAGCTTAAATGTGCCGACCCAACATCCAGGCAGCCTTACAGTCTTTGAATCTCTGGGTGGCTGCAGGTGAACATGAAAAGTATCTTTGGGCCTGGGGTACTTTAATGTGTGTCCATATAAATTCCTCGTACCACCGGTGTCTACAGGACTCCACCTCAAATAAAAGTTCTTTGGGCAGGTACGGGTACTCCCACCCATACTCGCTGGCAACTCTCTGATTGAAAAGTCTCTGCAACCGGGACAATAGTGGCATGGTAGCACGGTCTCCCGTGCCAGGCAAGACGATGGCATCCGGATGCCGAGGTACTTTAACTACCTCAGGACCAGACACGGGGGTCCGCAGCGACACCCGTCTCATCTCGGTAGCTGATGCAGGTGTCTCCAACGGTGAAAGGGCAGACAAGGGGACAGATCCCTCCTCAGGCTGTGAGGCCACCACCTGGGGCGTACTATCCCCAATAGACATAGGTGAGTCCCTAGCACTACGGGACAAGGACAGGGGCTTCTTATCCCAACCCTTCCGTTCAAAAAGTTCATCTATGGCGGCGTCATCTCCCGCATCAGAGATGGACTCCAGGTTGGAGGTGTCACATTCCTCCGCAGGCAGGTAACTCCTGATGGAGGACGAGTCACCGCCTCTGACTAATTCACAGGCATGTGAATCCCCAACACCTGGGACTTTTGACAGAGTCTCTTCCCCGGCTTACCTCGGCTTGTAGCTGAACCAGGACTTTTGCCATCGGATGCATCCGTTCCGGGTAAGTGCTGGGGCGTAGCTCCACCACGGCCGCGGGAAGCTTTCACAAACCTGATCTTCCTCTTGGGCAGCGGGAGAAAGGACTCTGTGGTGACCGAAGTAGCATCCTCCGGTTCCTTATTCACTGACACAATGTCCTCTGTGACTTCCTCCGAAGTCTCGGCAGTGCGCGCAGGGGTGTCTGTGTAAGCTCTGATTCCTCCTTCCAGAGTGGTGGCGCCTGTAAGGCAATTGAGGTGGAAAGCCCGAGGCTTTTCTGTAGGTTGCTCCACCTCAACCAAGAACTCCTTACAGTGCTCGCATCGCCCGAATGGCTTCAGATGAACCACCAGTCCCGAGCAGCCGGGACAAATCACTCCGAGGGCCTCCACATCTTTGCAAACGTAGAGGGAAAATCGTCCCCGGGGCTTGAGCCGAATCCCCGTATCCGTCAAGGGAGCAGCAAAGTAAGTCATCTTCATGGTAGTAGTAGCCGGAACCCATGAGGCAGGAGACGCCATGTTATCCATTCGCTGCTCCATCGCGCACTGTCCCTTTTGCGCCAAAGTCCCCAAGTGCACCTCCACACATGGCCGAACTCCTCCCATCTCCTGCATTGTTTGCGGGCTTTCTCTCTGTCACGCCCACGAACTACGCAGTCAGGGTTCTCCTCGTTGCGCAGTTCTCAACATGGCCGACCTCCACGGAACTTTACTGGGGAATAAAGTTCAACTCTGGGGGGTTTCCACACTTTCCAACCGCAGACACATCCCGGACTCGAGCCCCCGCGTGTATCGCCCTCACCTCTCCCCCTGCTGCCTTTTTATTTAGTTTCGGCTCCTCGCAGGGAGGGGAGAGGCACACCGCACCACAAGCTTGTACCCTCCTGAGTAAGGAGGTTGAGCGGTGTTGATTTTCGGGCCTGCCTGCGGCTGAAGTTGAATCCTCCTAAGGACGATTCTCACCTCTACCTTAGGTAGAGGCAAGTCCTTATGTTTTCCCCAGTAATGTAACTGTCCACACCAACTCAAAGTCCAACTTCTATATTTATTTCACACGGATAATAAATATGCCTCTTTAACAGCAGACAGGTTGGAGCAAGACACAGGACAGCTTAGGTGGGAGAAGGTCCAGGCACAAACTTGAATCAGACTCTTTGACTGTTTAGGTTTCACAACCAGCTTTGACGCACGATCTCTGCCACAGACCGTGAGGTTGGTCTCTGCCACAGACCTGGTGAATAAAGTCACTGCCACTGACTTGGTGAATAGGGCACGGCCCTATGAGGCCACTGCCACTGACCTTGAACGTGAACTTCCTTCTCAAATAGTATTTGGCCCATGTAAAGGAGAAGACATCCCTCCGGAGAGTTACCAGAGGTCCCCACCGTCACCACGACTCTGCGCTGGGTCTTCGGTACAGGTAACCTCCCTGGCCTCCTCGTCCTAGATCCGGGTCCCCTCGCAAGGCGGCACCCTGGGAGTCCTCGATCCCCGGTGGAACCCAACCGAAGATGCTGGACCCCGGGCCTCCAAAATAGTACCTCACCCCAGACTGAAGGTGCCTGAGCGCGGACACTGTATGGAAGATGGCCTCCCCTTTTTATACCCTCTCCCGACAGGCACAGCAGGTTCCCTGCCCCGCCGTACTGCTGCCGAGAGGGGACAAGAAAAGGCACAACCTTGTATTGTGATTCAACCCGGACCTATGGCGACAGCGCCACCTGTAGGCCCCAGGGAACTATGCACCAATACTATCTCCCATGGCACAGAAATGGTCCATTAACCCTAACAATAGTGTGTCTGAGCCGGACTACCACTCAGACACTCCCCTAAATTGAACACCCCGCTACACATAGATCACCCAGAGGGGAACGTTTTTCTCTCAACAAAAGTATAGTTACTCTTTAAAGTAATAGTCCAGTACTTTCATAAATAATTTTACATATATTTTATTATATATTTCTTAAGTATATATTATTTAAGCACATATTTTTTATTCTTAAGAACATTTTTTATTATTTTAATCTTAATTTTTAGAAACTAGGTACAGGATCCTACAAAAGTGAGTACACCACTCACATTTTTGTAAATATTTTATTATATCCTTTCATGTGACAACACTGAAGAAATTACACTTTGCTACAATGTAGAGTAGTGAGTGCACAGCTTGTATAACAGTGTAAATTTGCTGTCCCCTGAAAAAAAAATTAAACACACAGCCACTAATGTCTAATACGCTGGCAACAAAAGTGAGTACACCCCTAAGTGAAAATGTCCAAATTGGGCCCAAAGTACCAATATTTTGTGTGGCCACCATTATTTTCCAGCACTGCCTTAACCCTCTTGGCCATGGAGTTCACCAGGGCTTCACAGGTTGCCACTGGAGCCTCTTCCACTCCTCCATGCCGACATCCTGGAGCTGGTGGATGTTAGAGACTTTGCGCTCCTCCGCCTTTCCGTTTGAGGATACCCCACAGCTGCTCAATAGGGTTTAGGTCTGAAGACCTGCTTGGCCAGTCCATCACCTTTATTCTCAGCTTCTTTAGCAAGGCAGTGGTCGTCTTGGAGGTGTGTTTGGGGTCGTTATCATGTAGGAATACTGCCCTGCGGCCCAGTCTCCAAAGGGAAGAGATCATGCTCTGCTTCAGTATGTCACAGTACATGTTGGCATTCATGGTTCCCTCAATGAACTGTAGCTCCCCAGTGCTGGCAGCACTCATGCAGCCCCAGACCATGACACTTCCACCACAATGCTTGACTGTAGGCAAGACTGTAGGCAAGACACACTACCTGGTTGCCGCACACTCGCATCTGAACCAAATCTATTTTGGTCTCATCAGACCACAGGACATGGTTCCAATAATCCATGTCCTTAGTCTGCTTGTCTTCAGCAAACTGTTTGTGGGCTTTCTTGTGCATCATCTTTAGAAGAGGCTTCTTTCTGGGACGACAGCCATTCAGACTAATTTGACGCAGTGTGCAACATATGGTCTAAGCACTGACAGGCTTACCCCCCCACCCCTTCAACCTCTTCAGTAATGCTGGCAGCACTCATACGTCTATTTTCCAAAGACAACCTCTGGATATGACACTAAGCATGTGCACTCAACTTCTTTGGTTGACCATGGCGAGGCCTGTTCTGAGTGGAACCTGTCCTGGTAAACCGCTGTATGGTCTTGGCCACCATGCTGCAGCTCAGTTTAAGGGTCTTGGCAATTTTCTTATAGCCTAGGCCATCTTTATGTAGAGCGACAATTCTTTTTTTCAGATCATCAGAGATCTTTTTCATATCCTTTGGCATGAGGTGCCATGTTGAACTTTCAGTGACCAGTATGAGAGAGTGAGAGCGATAACACCAAATTTACCACACCTGCTCCCCATTCACACCTGAGACCTTATAACACTAACAAGTCACATGACACCGGGGAAGGAAAATGGCTAATTGGACCCAATTTGGAAATTTTTTCCCTTAGGGGTGTTCTCACTTTTGTTGCCAGTGGTTTCGATATTAATTGCTGTGTGTTAAGTTATTTTGAGGGGACAGCAAAGTTTACACTGTTATGCAAGCTGTACACTCACTACTTTACATTGTAGCAAAGTGTAATTTCTTCAGTGTTGTCACATGAAAAGATATAATAAAATATTTACAGAAATGTGAGGGGTGTACCCACTTTTGTGAGATACTGTATATGTCTTTCTTCATATCTGTGTCTAATAGTTATTTATTAAATGTATTTAGGGTTTATAATAAAGTTAAACCAGTGCGCTACTATATAGGCATGTAGTAACAGCGATTAAAGGGTTAAACGGTTTGCCATTATTTAATAGTACCATCTAAGCTAAATTATTATACAAACAGGTGAAACAGTGACTATTTAGTGTGGCTGCTGAAGAGTAAAGAGTGGCAGTTGGCATACAGAACGGTATATATGACGATGAATGGAGTACGATAGCGCGGCTCCCGATGATGTCACCTCAACGAAACGCATTGGGAAGAGATTCGTCATGTCTGGTTACCTCATTTCTGGTCCATGGCATGCATGAGCATCCTGGACACATGTATATGCCTGTTAGCTTGTGGTTTGAGTAAATATCAAGTGATTTCTGCGGATGCGCTATACCATTTTCACGTTTCATTTTTGTTATTTATACTCCTGACACAGGGGTTATAAAGTAGGTATGTTAGCAGCTGCAATAAGGTCACCTAATTTACCATAGCACGGTAGACATGTGCATTCGTTTTCGTCCGAATGCATTTTCGTCCGAATTTCAGCTATTTTCGTTATCGTTTTAACAAACGAAAACAAAAGCACAGAATCCGAAAACCGAAAGATCCGACATAAACAAATGCTTTATTTTCGTTTTCGTTGCTACAACAGTTCGATATAGATAGGAGATTCGACGTGACGCTGACAATAACAATCTGTGTCTATCGAACCTGTGGTCGAATGTGCCTAACCTTAACTCTATTAGTCCAAGATTATTCTACATAGGAGAGAAAAGATTCGACATTATAGAGAGAAAAGATTCCACATAGGAGAGAAAAATTCAACATTAGGGATGAGCTCGGTGTTCGAGTCGAACATACGTTCGACTCGAACATCGGCTGTTCGATCGTTCGCCGAACAACGAACGATTTGGGCCGTTCGCGCCTAATTCGCGGCCCACAATGCACTACGCCATCGCAGTGTCATCCAGGCGCTGTGATTGGCCAAGCATGCACTGTGACCCCGCATGCTTGGCCAATCACAGCGCCGGCAGCGAGGAGAGCAATGATTGGCCACAGGCAGGATGCCTGTGGCCAATTATTGCTGAGGGTGTTTAGTACACGCCCCACACTATAAAAGGCCGCCAGCACGGCGGCCTAGTGTAGTGTGTTCCGGAGCAGGGAAAGAGAAGCATAGGCAGGGACAGTGACATTTTTTTTTCTTGCTTAACCTGGATTCCTTTAGTTTAGGGAAAGAGAAGGATAGGTAGGGAGAGTGTCAGTCTGATTTACTGTGCTAATCCTTGTTTGTAGGGACAGGGAAGGACAGTGAGGGAAATTCTCCTTGTGCTATACTGTGCTAAAGCATTGATCATCAACCATCTTTAAAAAAACATTTTTTATAGGGACAGAAAACTATAGGTAGGGAGAGTGTCAGTGTGTTTTACTGTGCTAATCCTTGTTTGTAGGCACAGGGAAGGACAGTGAGGGAAATTCTCCTTGTGCTATACTGTGCTAAAGCATTGATCATCAACCATCTTTAAAAAAACATTTTTTATAGGGACAGAAAACTATAGGTAGGGAGAGTGTCAGTGTGTTTTACTGTGCTAATCCTTGTTTGTAGGGACAGAGAAGGACAGTGAGGGAAATTCTCCTTGTGCTATACTGTGCTAAAGCATTCATCATCAACCATCTTTAAAAAAACATTTTTTATAGGGACAGAAAACTATAGGTAGGGAGAGTGTCAGTGTGTTTTACTGTGCTAATCCTTGTTTGTAGGGACAGGGAAGGACAGTGAGGGAAATTCTCCTTGTGCTATACTGTGCTAAAGCATTGATCATCAACCATCTTTAAAAAAACATTTTTTATAGGGACAGAAAACTATAGGTAGGGAGAGTGTCAGTGTTTTACTGTGCTAATCCTTGTTTGTAGGCACAGGGAAGGACAGTGAGGGAAATTCTCCTTGTGCTATACTGTGCTAAAGCATTGATCATCAACCATCTTTAAAAAAACATTTTTTATAGGGACAGAAAACTATAGGTAGGGAGAGTGTCAGTGTGTTTTACTGTGCTAATCCTTGTTTGTAGGGACAGGGAAGGACAGTGAGGGAAATTCTCCTTGTGCTATACTGTGCTAAAGCATTGATCATCAACCATCTTTAAAAAAACATTTTTTATAGGGACAGAAAACTATAGGTAGGGAGAGTGTCAGTGTGTTTTACTGTGCTAATCCTTGTTTGTAGGGACAGGGAAGGACAGTGAGGGAAATTCTCCTTGTGCTATACTGTGCTAAAGCATTCATCATCAACCATCTTTAAAAAAACATTTTTTATAGGGACAGAAAACTATAGGTAGGGAGAGTGTCAGTGTGTTTTACTGTGCTAATCCTTGTTTGTAGGGACAGGGAAGGACAGTGAGGGAAATTCTCCTTGTGCTATACTGTGCTAAAGCATTGATCATCAACCATCTTTAAAAAAACATTTTTTATAGGGACAGAAAACTATAGGTAGGGAGAGTGTCAGTGTGTTTTACTGTGCTAATCCTTGTTTGTAGGGACAGGGAAGGACAGTGAGGGAAATTCTCCTTGTGCTATACTGTGCTAAAGCATTGATCATCAACCATCTTTAAAAAAACATTTTTTATAGGGACAGAAAACTATAGGTAGGGAGAGTGTCAGTGTGTTTTACTGTGCTAATCCTTGTTTGTAGGCACAGGGAAGGACAGTGAGGGAAATTCTCCTTGTGCTATACTGTGCTAAAGCATTGATCATCAACCATCTTTAAAAAAACATTTTTTATAGGGACAGAAAACTATAGGTAGGGAGAGTGTCAGTGTGTTTTACTGTGCTAATCCTTGTTTGTAGGGACAGGGAAGGACAGTGAGGGAAATTCTCCTTGTGCTATACTGTGCTAAAGCATTGATCATCAACCATCTTTAAAAAAACATTTTTTATAGGGAGAGAAAACTATAGGTAGGGAGAGTGTCAGTGTGTTTTACTGTGCTAATCCTTGTTTGTAGGGACAGGGAAGGACAGTGAGGGGAATTCTCCTTGTGCTATACTGTGCTAAAGCATTGATCATCAACCATCTTTAAAAAAACATTTTTTATAGGGACAGAAAACTATAGGTAGGGAGAGTGTCAGTGTGTTTTACTGTGCTAATCCTTGTTTGTAGGGACAGGGAAGGACAGTGAGGGAAATTCTCCCTGTGCTATACTGTGCTAAAGCATTGATCATCAACCATCTTTAAAAAAACATTTTTTATAGGTACAGAAAACTATAGGTAGGGAGAGTGTCAGTGTGTTTTACTGTGCTAATCCTTGTTTGTAGGGACAGGGAAGGACAGTGAGGGAAATTCTCCTTGTGCTATACTGTGCTAAAGCATTCATCATCAACCATCTTTAAAAAAACATTTTTTATAGGGACAGAAAACTATAGGTAGGGAGAGTGTCAGTGTGTTTTACTGTGCTAATCCTTGTTTGTAGGGACAGGGAAGGACAGTGAGGGAAATTCTCCTTGTGCTATACTGTGCTAAAGCATTGATCATCAACCATCTTTAAAAAAACATTTTTTATAGGGACAGAAAACTATAGGTAGGGAGAGTGTCAGTGTGTTTTACTGTGCTAATCCTTGTTTGTAGGGACAGGGAAGGACAGTGAGGGAAATTCTCCTTGTGCTATACTGTGCTAAAGCATTCATCATCAACCATCTTTAAAAAAACATTTTTTATAGGGACAGAAAACTATAGGTAGGGAGAGTGTCAGTGTGTTTTACTGTGCTAGTCCTTGTTTGTAGGGACAGGGAAGGACAGTGAGGGAAATTCTCCTTGTGCTATACTGTGCTAAAGCATTGATCATCAACCATCTTTAAAAAAACATTTTTTATAGGGAGAGAAAACTATAGGTAGGGAGAGTGTCAGTGTGTTTTACTGTGCTAATCCTTGTTTGTAGGGACAGGGAAGGACAGTGAGGGAAATTCTCATTGTGCTATACTGTGCTAAAGCATTCCTCATCAACCATCTTTGAAATCCTTGTTTTTTGGACAGTCAGGGAAATTGTCATTGTGCTATTCTGTGCGAAAGCAATCATCCTCAACCATATTTAGAAATCCTTAAGTAAAGGGACAGAGAAGGACACCTGAAGGTAGCCCTTATTGCTTTTTTCCCATCTCCCTGCAGGC
The DNA here is from genome assembly GCA_029206835.1 of Rana muscosa. Classification (NCBI taxonomy): domain Eukaryota; kingdom Metazoa; phylum Chordata; class Amphibia; order Anura; family Ranidae; genus Rana; species Rana muscosa. The sequence goes on from CM055120.1 coordinate 166,079,715, forward strand.
CATCCATTAGAATGTCTGGAAGGCAAACAAGGAGAGGCAGACAGTCAGGAGGCAATAAAAGAGGGCAAGCAGGCTCTGTGTCTGGGGGCAACAGTGCTGTTCGTGGACGCGGTGCATTGTCATCAGCACATGGCCATGGGACACGCTTGTCCTTCTTTTCGGCAGCTGGACATGTTGAGCCACATCATGCCGAAGACTTGGTAGAGTGGATGACCAAGCCCTCCTCCTCCTCCTCATCCTCTCTCACCCAGGCTCAGGGTACTGGCAAAGCAGCTGCCAAAGCGTCCTCTTCCCTGGTATCAATGTCAGACTCATCATCAGTCACTCCTTCCCTAGACCCACCATGTCCTCCTCCTGAGGAGTCCCCCGAACTGTTTGAGCACAGTGTTGGGTACATGCTCCAGGAGGATGCCCAGCGTTTCGAAGGGTCTGATGATGAAACCCAGCTACAGGAAGGCAGTAGCGTGAGAGCAGACAGAGGGGATGCTCAAGAAGGACACCAATCTGGCAGTCATGTTCCAGCAGCTGCAGCATACTGCCAGATTGGCTCCAGTGATGAGGAGGGAGGGGATGATGAGGTCACTGACTCCACGTGGGTGCCTAATAGGAGAGAGGAGGAGGAGGAGGATGAGGAGGAGGCACATCTCCAACGAGGCAGGATGCCCTTTGGTGGCCAGCGTAAGGGCAGTACACCGACGGAATCACACCGCAGAGCTCCGCCTGTGCAGGGCGCTGGCTCTGCCCGTCATTCAAAAAGTTCTTTGGTGTGGGCCTTTTTTGAGGCTAGTGCATCAGATCGCACAGCTGCTGTTTGCAACATATGTCTCAAGCGTATATCGCGTGGCCAAAACATCAGCCGCTTGGGTACCACATGCCTGACCAGACATATGTTGACCTGCCATGCAGCTCGTTGGCAAGCCTACCTCAAAGACCCACACCAAAGAACAAAGCGGACCTCTCCTTGCACCGCATCAGCTGGGATCTCCAACCCCACTATAACTTCAGTCCTCTCTGAAACATGCACTGAGAGGAATGAAGGTGTAGAATTAGGTGTGTCACAGCCAAGTACTTGCGGCCACTCTGCTAGCAGTACACCGACGTCCGATTCTAGCAGGCAAATTTCCCTGCCCCAGCTGCTGGACCGTCGAAAGAAGTTCACTCCCAGCCATCCACATGCCCAGCGGTTGAATGCTAGCTTGGCTAAATTGCTAGCGCTTCAACTGCTGCCTTTTCAGTTGGTAGACTCGGCCCCCTTCCGTGAGTTTGTGCAATGTGCGGTTCCTCAGTGGCAGGTTCCCAAACGCCACTTTTTCTCACGGAAGGCTATTCCGGCTCTCTACCGGCATGTGGAAGGCAATGTCTTGGCCTCGCTGGACAGGGCGGTCAGCGGTAAGGTGCATATTACCGCTGACTCATGGTCCAGCAGGCATGGACAGGGACGTTACCTTTCTTTCACGGCCCATTGGGTCACTCTTTTGGCAGCTGGGAAGGATGCAGGACAAGGTGCAGTAGTGTTGGAGGTTGTTCCACCGCCACGCCTCCAAAATGCTACTACTGGTTGTGACACACCTCTCTCCTCCACCCCCTCCTCTTCTTCTTCCTCCATGGCCTCTTCCTGTGCTTTGTCCTCTGAACCAGCGGTGCTCCGTAGCCGTTCAAGGGGCTACGCAAGTACGCAGGCAAAAAGATGCCATGCCGTGCTTGCGCTGGTGTGTTTGGGGGACAGAAGCCACACTGGGGCAGAGGTCCTGTCTGCTCTGCAGGGCCAGGCCGAGAGGTGGTTGACACCACGCCAGCTTAAGCCAGGAATGGTGGTTTGCGACAATGGCACCAACCTCCTCTCCGCCCTCCGACAGGGACAACTGACCCATGTGCCCTGTGTGGCTCACGTCCTTAACCTGGTGGTGCAGCGGTTCTTGGGCAGGTACCCGGGCTTACAGGATGTCCTGAGGCAGGCCAGGAAAGTCTGTGTGCATTTCCGCAGATCTTATAATGCCAGTGCTCGCCTGGCTGAGCTGCAAAAGGAGTTGAACCTGCCCAAGAACCGCCTTATATGTGACATGCCCACCAGGTGGAACTCAACGTTGGCCATGCTGCAGCGGCTGCACACGCAGCAGAGGGCCATCAATGAGTACCTGTGCGACTACGGCACCAGGACAGGGTCAGGGGAGCTTGGTTTTTTTTCTCCACGCCAGTGGGGCATGATCAGGGATGCATGCACTGTCCTGGCACCATTTGAGGAGGCCACGAGGATGGTGAGCAGTGACAGTGCATGCATCAGTGACACTGTACCTCTTGTCCACCTGTTGGAGCACACGCTGCGTGGAATAATGGACAGGGCACTTGAGGCAGAACAGAGGCAGGAAGAGGAGGACTTCCTTGCCTCTCAAGGCCCCCTTTACCCAGACAGTGTTCCTTCTGTCCCACCCATCGCACAGGAAGAGGAGGAGGAGGAGGAGGAGGAGGATTGTGTCAGCATGGAGGTGGAGGCTGGCACTCAGCATCATCAGCAGCAGTCTTTTAGGGATGATTTACAGTCCCAAGAAACCAGTGGACTTGTACGTGGCTGGGAGGAGGTGGCTGCGGATCATGTCGTCCTTAGTGACCCAGAGGACTCCGGACCGAATGCCTCAGCTAACCTACGCTGCATGGCCTCCCTGATCCTGCAAAGTCTGCGGAAGGATCCTCGTATTCTTCGGATCAAGGAGAGGGACCATTACTGGCTGGCCACTCTCCTTGATCCACGGTACAAGGGTAAGGTTGCGGACCTTATGTTACCGTCGCAGAGGGAGCAGAGGATGAGACAACTCCGGGAGGCCTTGCAGAAAGGTCTGTGCAACGCGTTCCCAGAGACTGGGAGGTTACAAACTCCTGGTCCTGGACAACGAGTTGCTGAGGCTTCGGCCAGTCAAAGAAGGAGCGGTGGGGAAGGTGGCCGTCTGACCGATGCGTTCAGACAATTCTTTAGTCCGCAGCCCCAAAGTATGATCGGTTCCAGCAACCATTGCCAGCGTCTGATAAACATGGTGCAGGAATATCTAGGGGCAAGGTCAGACTTGGACACCTTCCCCACCGAAAATCCTCTGGCTTACTGGGTCTTGAGGATGGATCACTGGCCAGAGCTTGCACAGTATGCAATTGAGCTACTGGCCTGTCCTGCATCCAGCGTTCTTTCGGAACGCACATTCAGTGCTGCTGGAGGATTTGTCACGGATCACAGGGTGCGCCTGTCCACCGACTCGGTTGATCGACTGACTTTCATCAAGATGAACCAGTCTTGGATCACCACCAGCTACCACACACCTGATGCTGATATAACAGACTAATTGATTTTAACATGTCACATCCCTTCAAGACTGATGCTGATGCTGAGTGCCTGTGCTGTTATGTTGACTGGCTATCCTCCTCCTCCGAGTCCTCAATGATACGATTGATGATGATAGCTTGGAAGATCATTTTTGTTTATGGGTGCCGCCACCAGTGGCTAAGGCCCAATTTTTCAGCCCCTGTTTAACAGGGGCGTGTAATTACAATTTTTGAAGCAATACTTTGCAACAGGGCTCATTGCTGTGCTCCAAGTACAGTATCTGTGAGGGGTTGCAGTGTTGTGCCACCAGTGCCTAAGGCCCAATTTTTCAGCCCCTGTTCAACAGGGGCATGTAATTACAATTCTTGATCTAATAATTCACAGCAGGGCCCATTGCTGCACCCACCAAGAGTAACTCTGAGGGCTTACAGTGTTGTGGCAACGCCACCACCACCACCACCACGAAAGGCCCAATTTTTCAGCCCCTGTTCAAAAGGGGCATGTAATTACAATTCTTGATCTAATAATTCACAGCAGGGCCCATTCCTGCACCCACCAAGAGTAACTCTGCGGGCTTACAGTGTTGTGGCAACACCACCACCACCACCACGAAAGGCCCAATTTTTCAGCCCCTGTTCAACAGGGGCATGCAATTACAATTCTTGATCTAATAATTCACAGCAGGGCCCATTGCTGCACCCACCAAGAGTAACTGTCAGGGCTTACAGTGTTCTGGCACCAGCACCACCATCAAAGGCCCAATTTTTACTACCACTGTTCAACAATTATATGTAATTACAATTCCTGATATAATAGTTGACAGCAGGGCGTTCCAGCACCAACCAAGAGTAACTGTGAGTGCTTACAGTGTTGTGCCAACACCAACAACTAAGGGGCCTATTTCTGCAGAGTATATACGGCAGGTCCCTACTTTCAAACATCCAACTTACAAACGACTCCTACTTGCAAACGCAAAATTCTCTCCTGTAAGAATTAATATGGGAGAAAGGTGTCTCCTCTGTACTGATGCTTTATCACCAATCCTTGTTTCAAGAAAAACACCACATTTCAAAAACAGTTGTCATTGGGACGGAAAGTGAGGTGAAATGTTCTGAACAGGGGCACAGACAGCAAAACAAATGTTACAGGGGTGATAACCCTTACCTATGTTTTCCAAAAAGTTTAAAAATAGATTTTTGGGCTGGAGCTACACTTAAACAATGTACCTGTTCAAAATTACAAACACATTCTACATAAGAACAAACCTACAGTCCCTGTCTTGTATGCACCGCCTGTATACGGCTGTTCAGAGTATATAGGGCCTTTTTTATTTTGTGTGCGGTGTTCCCCTTAATATCCATACAAGACCCAAAGGGGCTGGTAATGGGCTGGGGTAGGGGGGGGGGGTCATGGGGTAGCTATGCCATTTTTCTTAAAGATTTTCATCCATATTACCGGGACCAGACATTACATTAAAGCCGCAAGCAGTTTTAAATGGCTTTTTTTTCCTTTAGAAGTGTCATTTTGTGCAGGGACAGTTCTAAACACAGGAAACACGTGGCACTTCACAGGCATACTTTAGACACCCCCCAGGTACGATATTTAAAGGAATATTTGACTTTTTTTTTTTCACTTTATGCATCATTAAAATGACTGCTCCCGAAAAACGACCGTTTTTAAAACTTCTTTTTGCATTGATACATGTCCCCTGGTGCAGAACCCGGGTTCCCAAACCCTTTTTAGGACAATAACATGCATAATAGTCGTTATAATTAGCACTTTAGAATTCGAACGTTCGCATCCATTGTATTTAATAGGGTTCTAATGTTCGTACGAACTTTCGGTCCGTTCGCGGGTTCTGGTGCGAACCGAACCCGGGGGTGTTCGGCTCATCACTATTCAACATAGGAGAGAAAAGATTCGACATAGGAGAGAAAAGATTCGACATAGGAGAGAAAAGATTCGACATAGGAGAGAAAAGATTCGACATTATAGAGAGAAAAGATTCGACATAGGAGAGAAAAGATTCGACATAGGAGAGAAAAGATTTGTTATTATAGAGAGAAAAGATTCGACATAGAGAGAAAAGATCACTGCTGGAATTGGGTGGGGGAAGTAAAATAAAAATAAAGTTGATGATGAATGTTATTGGCTGATTGTAACCAAAGAGGAGGAGCAGTAAAATAGCTAGAATGACGAAGATTCGACAAAGCATCGAAAGTTAGAAGATTCGACGGTGCAGCAAAACTGTACGACGCCACAATCGTACATTTCCGGTCAAATGCATCCGCCCATAGGCTATAGAAGAATTCTAATGTTGGTTGACTAGTAATAGTAATGAATAAATATAATTATTACTAGTCATACAACATTAGAATTCTTCTATAGCTTGTGGGCGGAACATTCGACCAGAAATGTATGATTGCAGCGTCGTACAGTTTCACTGCTCCGTCGAATCTTCTTTGAACATTCGACAGACACCATAAGCCTTCAATGACAGATTCGACCTTAATTAATTCAGATTTTCGGACGAATGCAATTTCTAACGAAAAACGAAATAAATAAAAACGAATTTCGGGAGTAACTAAATAAATTTATTTTTCGGACAAAAAACGAAATTCCGAAACGAAATATTTCAGTGTGCACATGTCTATAGCACGGTAACCTTAGATGAACTGAGTAATGGAAGTCGCTGAGTCTCCTAATTGCAAGGCCACAGGTAAAGCTGGACTCCGGTCCAAAAGTTCTAAGTCATATAGTTATGTATTACTCCCTGAGAAATTGGCAGTCCTCAATGAGGCACTTGAATCATCCATGCTCCCAGCCTCCATGAACGATGCTAGTATAATAGTCCTCCCGAAGTACGCATTTAATGGGTATACTGTACTCTGGCAGAAGCTTTCCGCTATAGTATTTGATACTTTTGGAAAGCAGTAGAAGTATGAAGAAACAATTTTAGTGCCTTGTACATCACGCTGCAAGATTAACTACTTGCTTACTGGGCACTTAAACCCCCTTCCTGCCCAGGCCAATTTTCAGCTTTCAGCGCGGTCACGATTTAAATGACAATTGCGCGGTCGTGCGACGTGACTCCCAAACAAAATTGACATCCTTTTTTTCCCACAAATAGAGCTTTCTTTTGGTGGTATTTGATCACCTCTGCGGTTTTTATTTTTTGCGCTATAAACAAAAAAAGAGCGACGATTTTGAAAAAAACACAATATTTTTTATTTTTTGCTATAATAAATATCCCATTTTTTTTTTTTTAAATATTTTTTTCCTTAGTTTAGTCCGATACGTATTCTTCTACATATTTTTGGTAAAAAAAATCGCAATAAGCGTTTATTGATTGGTTTGCGCAAAAGTTATAGCGTCTACAAAATAGGGGTAGATTTATAGCATTTTTATTAATATTTTTTTTTTACTAGTAATGGCGGCGATCAGTGATTTTTATTGTGACTGCGACATTATGGCGGACACATTGGACACTTTTGACACTATTTTGGGACCATTGTCATTTTTACAGCGACCAGTGCTATAAAAAATGCACTGGTTACTGTAAAAATGACACTGGCAGTGAAGGGGTTAACACTAGGGGGCGAGGAAGGGGTTAAATGTGTGCCCTGGGAGTAATTACTACTGTGTGGGGGAGGGGACTGACTGGGGGAGGTGACCGATCTGTGTCCCTATGTACAAGGGACACAGCATCGGTCTCCTCTCTCCCTGACAGGACGTGGATCTCTGTGTTTACACACAGAGATCCACGTCCTTGTCTGTGTACCGGCCGATCACGGGTGCCTGGCGGACATCGCGGCCGCCAGGCACGCGCATCGGCATCTCAGTGATGCGCCGGGCGCGCGCGCGTGCCGCTGGCGGCTTTTGCGCGCCCCCCAGTGGCCGAAATAGCCGAGGACGTCTATTGACGTCCTCCCGGATTTTTAGATCCACATTGAGGCCGTCAATAGTCTATGGCCCGGATCTAAAGTGGTTAAAAACAGTTGTTGCTATTGCTTCCTATTATTACTGCGCCAATTGTACTTTTGAAAAACTGCTGATGGAAGTCTTCACAGACTTTGAATGAATATTTTTTTGTAATGTAAGATTGAAAAGCCATAAAAAAAGAGTATTTGGAAAAAAATGAAATAAAACATTTATTAAAAATGTGTTTATAGTACGGAACATAAAGAATTAAGAATCATACTATACTGACCGGTAAAACCAATGTTCAAAAAAGGCTGTTGTGTTATCAACTGGTTGCAATCCAGCTAAACTGGGTTATGGTCAGAAAGACCCAACTTGGCCAGTGTTAGAAGCAGATGGTCTAAGCTCATTAAACGCTTCACCTGTACAGCATGTACTTACTGTAACAAAAGATAGTTCATTCTGTCATGTTGAATTCATATTTGTCAGAATATTATTTGTTCATTTCATGCAAATATGAATATGTGGATAAGACTTTTAAAGACTGATAAAATATCAGTACCTCCTTTGTTCAGGTGATATGGATGTGTAATGTCTGAAAAGGTTAAAATCACTGAAAGAGAAAATATGATGATATGGTTAGGAAACTGCCAAATAAAAGGATCTGACAGCTAAAATGGTCATTGCTAAGACTTATTCTTCAAAATCAGTCATAAGTAGTTTCTGTATCACAATAATATTCTTATTCTTATTCATTAGGCAATACAAAATTATAATATTATGTAAAATATATACTGTTCGTACATAGTAAATATAAAAAGTTCACTAAACAAATATCCCTTGGCCATTGTTCCCCACAGGGGCCCCTTCTGAGTGCTTCTTCTTATCCTGTTCACATAATATAAAACATATGACTGTGCTTATGTACCAAATATTAGTAATAATTATCATCATTATATCGATCATATTGATTTGTTTGAAAATTTGTGCAATTCTTTTTTCGTCTTGCACAATATTTCAACTACTTTCTGGCTTTGCACTGGAAATATATATTATAAAGTGGTTACATAGTTACATAATTAGTCAGGTGAAAAAAGACACAAATCCATCTAGTTCAACCAATAGAAAAAAAAGAAAAATAGGCTAAAAAAAAACCTGCATATACACTATCCTAAGCCCACAGTTGATTCAAAAGGAAGGTAAAAAATAAAATAAAAAAACAATGATGCATCATCCAATTTGCTCCAGCGGGGGAAAAAAATCCTGCCTGATTCCCCAGAACACAATTGGATATTCCCAGGGTCAATTACCCCTGGTGTTAATAACTATAAATTGTAGTATCCAGTTATATTTCATGCATTTAGAAATGCATCCAGCTCTTTTTTAAAACAATCTATTGAGCTGGTCAGAACTAGTTCTTGAGGGGGTCTAATCCACATTTTCAGCTCTTATGCCCCATACACACGATCGTTTTTCTTGCAATTTTTTTTCTTGCCGTTTTTCACGTCGTTTTTTTTCATGTTTCCTCTCAAGCCTGTCTTGCGTACACACGATCATTTTAAAAAACGATCAAGCAAAGCGCAGTGACGTACAACACGTACGACGGCACTATAAAGGGGAAGTTCCGTTCGAATGGCGCCACCCTTCATGTTAGTAAAGTTTGTTGAGCGACGATTCGCTCTTTTCAGTCTCGTGCTTTTCAGTCCGTGACTGCGTGACGAATGTGCTATCTCCATTACGAACGCTAGTTTTACCAGAACGAGCGCTCCTGTCTCATACTTGATTCTGAGCATGCGCATTTTTTTTCACGTCGTTAAAGCATACACACTATCGTTTTTCACGTCGTTTAAAAAAACGACATGAAAAAACGACGTGAAAAAAGAGAGCATGTTCGAAATTTTTAATGCCCGTTTTTCACGTCGTTAAAAATGCTCTGGAGCCTACACACGATCATTTTTAATGGCCATTTTTTTTTAATGGCATTTTTAACGGCATGAAAAACGATCGTGTGTATGGGGCATTAGGCCACTTTCACACTGAGGCATTTTACAAGCGTTTTTGCGCTAAAAATAGCGCCTGAAAAGCGCCTGTAAACTGCCTCTTCTACACCAGTGTGAAAGCCCGAGTGCTGAGAGGAAAAAAAGTCTGGCAAGCAGCATCTTTGGGGTGGTTTAGGAGTGCTGTATACAGCGCTCCTAACCTGCCCCTGCTATTAAAATCAATGGCCAGCGCTGCTGAAGTGCGTGGAAAGCGATTCGTCAGCTGCGTTTTGTGGGCACTTTTAACCCTTTTTTGTCCGTTAGAGAGAAAAAAATATATAACCAGCTTGTCACTCCAAGCATGTTGACTAGTATATACTTAGTAAAGTAATGGCAAGTAGACATTAGAGATGTCCCGAACTATTCGCCAGCGAATAGTTCCCGGCAAACATAGCTTATTTGCGTTCGCCGCGGCGGGCGAACATATGCGATGTTCGGTCCGCCCCCTATTCGTCATCATTGAGCAAACTTTGACTCTGTACCTCACAGTCGGCAGACACATTTCAGCGAATCAGCAGCATACCCTCCCTCCCAGACCCTCCCACCTCCTGGACAGCATCCATTTTAGATTCATTCGGAAGCTGCAGTCTTAGTGAGAGGAGGGACAGTGTAGCTGCTGCTGATTTGATAGGGAAATCTATAGGTAGGCCAGTGTATTCAGTGTCCACTCCAGTCCTGAAAGACTCATCTGATCTCTGCTGTAAGGACAGCGGCCTGACAGCACCCCAAAAAGCACTTTTTAGGGCTAGTACATCAGTCTGCTTTTTTTTTTCCTCTGTAATCTAATTGCAGTTGCCTGCCAGTGTGTGTGTATTCAGTGTCCACTCCAGTCCTGAAAGACTAATCTAATCTCTGCTGTAAGGACAGCGTCCTGACAGCCCCAAAAAGCCCTTTTTAAGGCTAGTACATCAGTCTGTTTTTTTTTTTCCTCTGTAATCTAATTGCAGTTGCCTGCCAGCGTGTGTGTATTCAGTGTCCACTCCAGTCCTGAAAGACTCATCTGATCTCTGCTGTAAGGACAGCGTCCTGACAGCACCCCAAAAAGCCCTTTTTAGGGCTAGTACATCAGTCTGCTTTTTTTTCCCTCTGTAATCTAATTGCAGTTGCCTGCCAGCGTGTGTGTATTCAGTGTCCACTCCAGTCCTGAAAGACTCATCTGATCTCTGCTGTAAGGACAGCATCCTGACAGCACCCCAAAAAGCACTTTTTAGGGCTAGTACATCAGTCTGCATTTTTTTTTTCTCTGTAATCTAATTGCAGTTGCCTGCCAGCGTGTGTGTATTCAGTGTCCACTCCATTCCTGAAAGACTCATCTGATCTCTGCTGTAAGGACAGCGTCCTGACAGCACCCCAAAAAGCACTTTTTAGGGCTAGTACATCAGTCTGCTTTTTTTTTTTTCCTCTGTAATCTAATTGCAGTTGCCTGCCAGCGTGTGTGTATTCAGTGTCGACTCCAGTCCTGAAAGACTCATCTGATCTCTGCTGTAAGGACAGCGTCCTGACAGCACCCCAAAAAGCCCTTTTTAGGGCTAGTACATCAGTCTGCTTTTTTTTTCCCTCTGTAATCTAATTGCAGTTGCCTGCCAGCGTTGTGTATTCAGTGTCCACTCCGGTCCTGAAAGACTCATCTGATCTCTGCTGTAAGGACAGTGTCCTGACAGCACCCCAAAAAGCACTTTTTAGGGCTAGTACATCAGTCTGCTTTTTTTTTTCCTCTGTAATCTAATTGCAGTTGCCTGCCAGCGTGTGTGTATTAAGTGTCCACTCCAGTCCTGAAAGACTCATCTGATCTCTGCTGTAAGGACAGCACCCCAAAAAGCCCTTTTTAGGGCTAGTACATCAGTGTGCTTTTTTTTTTTACCTCTGTAATCTAATTGCAGTTGCCTGCCAGCGTGTGTGTATTCGGTGTCCACTCCAGTCCTGAAAGACTCATCTGATCTCTGCTGTAAGGACAGCGTCCTGACAGCACCCCAAAAAGCCCCTTTTAGGGCTAGTACATCAGTTTGCTTCTTTCTTTTTTTCTCTGTAATCTAATTGCAGTTGCCTGCCAGCGTGTGTGTATTCAGTGTCCACTCCAGTCCTGAAAGACTCATCTGATCTCTGCTGTAAGGACAGCGTCCTGACAGCACCCCAAAAAGCCCTTTTTAGGGCTAGTACATCAGTCTGCTTTTTTTTTCCTCTGTAATCTAATTTCAGTTGCCTGCCAGCATGTGTGTATTCAGTGTCCAGTAGATTACATTTTAAAAAATGTCAGCGTGTGTGTCAGGCCTACAGCGTCTACTCTGCCAACTTCTGCCAGTGCACAGTGCCACTCATATCTGGTGTCACAGTAGCTTGCATGCATAGTACAACTAAACTAATCTAAAAAAATGACAGGCAGAGGCAGGCCACCCCGCAGGGGCCGTCGTGGTCGTGGTGCTGTGATTCCCTTTGGCCCTAGAATAAGGCCCAGTGTTCAGAGGCCAAGTACCCTGAACTCGAAAAGTTCTGAGGACATAGTTGACTGGCTAACACAGGACACCCAATCTTCTACAGCTTCCGCTCGGAACCTTGATGCACCATCCTCCTCCAGCTCAGCTTCGGGCACCTCTCAAGTTACCACTCGCCCGCCTGCCGCCACCACCAACACTAGCACCACAGCTGCTTCACTTGATCTGTCAGAGGAGTTATTTAAACATGAGTTGGAAGAAATGACTGATGCTCAACCATTATTGCCAGAGGATGTAGATAAAAGGGATATGTCTCAGTCAGGCAGCATTACACACATGGACGTACGGTGTGATGATGATGATGTTGTACCCACTGCTGCTTCCTTTGCTGAGTTGTCAGATACAAGTGAAGCGGTTGATGATGATGATGTGCCCGTGGATGTCACGTGGGTGCCCGCTCGAAGAGAAGAAGAACAGGGGGAAAGTTCAGATGGGGAGACAGAGAGGAGGAGGAGACGAGTTGGAAGCAGGGGTAGGTCATCGCAAGGAGCTAGTGGCACAGTCAGACAGCATGTATCAGGACACAGGGTCAGCCAGACAGCACGCCAATCAACGCATGCTGTTGCCACCACCAGAATGCCGTCATTGCAAAGCTCAGCAGTGTGGCATTTTTTTGTGTGTCTGCCTCTGATAACAGCGATGCCATTTGCAACCTGTGCCAAAAGAAACTGAGTCGTGGGAAATCCAACACCCACCTAGGTACAACTGCTTTGCGAAGGCACATGATTGCACATCACAAACGCCTATGGGATCAACACATGATGACGAGTACAAGCAGCACACAAGCTCAAAGCCACCATCCTCCTCCTGGTCCAGCATCTTCAGCCACGTCAACCACTGCTGTCCTCCTTGCCCCCTCTCAACCATCCGCCACTCCGTCTCTCGCCTTGAGCAGTTCCTGCTCATCTGCCCACAGTCAGGTGTCTGTCAAGGACATGTTTGAGCGTAAGAAGCCAATGTCACAGAGTCACCCCCTTGCCCGGCGTCTGGAAGCTGGCTTGTTGAACTCTTAGCCTGCCAGCTTTTACCATACAAGCTGGTGGAGCCTGAGGCCTTCAAAAAATTTGTAACTATTGGGACACCGCAGTGGAAGGTACCCGGACAAAATTTCTTTTCACAAAAGGCAATCCCCAACCTGTACTCTACTGTGCAAAAGGAAGTCATGGCATGTCTGGCACACAGTGTTGGGGCAAGGGTCCATCTGACCACTGATACCTGGTCTGCAAAGCACGGTCAGGGCAGGTATATCACCTACACTGCGCATTGGATAAACCTGCTGACGGCTGCCAAGCATGTAATGCGTGGCTCTGCAGAGGAGTTGGTGGTGACACTGCCACGACTTGCAGGCAGGCCTGCTGCCACCTCCTCTACTCCTCCTACTCCATCCTCTTCGATAACCTCTTCTGCTAAGTCCTCTTCTGCTGCTGCGTCTTGCTCCACATCAACTGCACCCCCCCAGCTCCCCAGGGGCTATTCCACATCCCGGATACGACAGTGTCACGCCGTCTTGGGATTGACTTGCCTGAAAGCAAAGAGTCAAACCGGACCAGCACTCCTATCCGCCCTGAACGCACAGGTGGGTCAGTGGCTGACTCCGCACCAACTGGAGATCTGCAAAGTGGTGTGTGACAACGGAAGTAATTTGTTGGCGGCATTGATTTTGGGCAAGTTGACACATGTGCCGTGCATGGCACATGTGTTGAATCTGATTGTACAACGCTTTGTGCATAAGTACCCAGACTCACAGGACGTCCTCAAGCAGGCCAGGAAGGTGTGTGGCCATTTCAGGAGTTCCTACACGGCCATGGCGCACTTTTCAGATATCCAACGGTGAAACTACATGCCAGTGAGGAGCTTGATTTGCGACAGCCCGTCATGTTGGAATTTAACACTCCTAATGTTCGACCGCCTGCTCCAACAAGAAAAAGGCGTCAACGAGTATTTGTATGACCGGGGTGCTAGGACAGCCTCTGCGCAGCTGGGAATTTTTTTGCCACATTATTGGATGCTCATGCGCAATGCCTGTAGGCTCATGCGTCTTTTTGAGGAGGTGACAAACCTAGTCAGTCGCACTGAAGGCACCATCAGTGACATCATCCCATTTGTTTTCTTCCTGGAGCGTGCCCTGCGAAGAGTGCTGGATCAGGCCGTAGATGAGCGTGAAGAGGAAGAGGAAGAGTTGTGGTCACCATCACCACCAGAAACAGCCTTATCAGCATCGCTTGCTGGACCTGCGGCAACACTGGAAGAGGAGTCAGAGGAAGAGGAGTCAGAGGAGGAATGTGGCTTTGAGGAAGAGGAGGAAGACCAACCACAGCAGGCATCCCAGGGTTGTCACCTATCTGGTACCTGTGGTGTTGTACGTGGCTGGGGGGAAGAACAGACCTTCAGTGAGATCAGTGAGGACGAGGAACGGGACATGAGTAGCTCGGCATCCAACCTTGTGCAAATGGGGTCTTTCATGCTGTCGTGCCTGTTGAGGGACCCTCGTATAAAAAGGCTGAAGGAGAATGACCTTTACTGGGTGGCCACACTACTAGACTCTTGGTATAAGCAGAAAGTGCCTGAAATGTTACCGAATTACCGGAAGTCGGAAAGGATGCAGCAGTTCCAAAATAAATTAAAAAGTATGCTTTACACAGCGTATAAGGGTGATGTCACAGCACAACGGGAATCTAACAGAAGAGGTGAAAGTAATCCTCCTCCTACCACGACCACGCCGGCAAGGACAGGACGCGTTGTTGATGGAGGACATGCGGAGCTATGCATCGCCACAGCCCTTCGGGGTCCACCCTCAGAGAACGACTCGACCGACAGGTAGCAGACTACCTCGCCTTAACTGCAGATATCGACACTCTGAGGAGCGATGATCCCCTTGACTACTGGGTGTGCAGGCTTGACCTGTGGCCTGAGCTATCCCAATTTGCGATAGAACTTCTGGCCTGCCCCGCTTCAAGTGTCCTTTCAGAAAGGACCTTCAGTGCAGCAGGAGGTATTGTCACTGAGAAGAGAAGTCGCCTAGGTCAAAAAAGTCTAGATTACCTCACCTTTATTAAGATGAATGAGGCGTGGATCCCGAAGGGACTGACAGTGGGCGATACATTTGACTAAAAAAGGCCTGATAAGATGAGCTGCTTTGGGCTAAAAATGGTCCATACGCTGCTGTATTTTATCTCTGCATGCCGGATGACTTGCGTGATTTATCCGCCACCAACTAGGGTTCAAGCCTGTCAGGTCACCTGTGGCTAGATGACAGATGCACACCGTAGGAGGACAGGAGTGCACCACAAGATAGTGAACCCTATGGCTGACTGCTGCGGATAGGAAACTGGGTGGTTGTGGAAAGCGGGACCAGAGGAGCACAACCGGAATCCACAGGAAGCTAGAGCCGAGATTCCACAGGGCGCGGAGTCTAAGACCAAGCAGGTCTTCACCAGAGCCTTTAGTGGTGAGGATGTTGCGCTGCAGCTAGGTCCAGGTCGCGGCCCCTAGAGTCTCCTAGCTCACGCCCCGTAGGGTAAGGGGGAAAGAGGGGAAGCAGCAGCACAGGATACAAGAATAGCAAAGGACAAGCCGAAGGTCAAGGGTCACAAGCAGACAAGGATAAATGAAGGACAAGCCGAAGGTCAAGGGTCACAAGCAGACAGGGATAGTCAGGAACAAGCCAATATCGTAACAGAGAGACAGACGTAGCACACGGCAGGCAGGAACCCAAACACACAATGCTTAACAAACACGTTGATCAGCAAAGCAGGCTTGCAGTGCACAGGTTAATATAGTGTTCTGTGATAGGGCCTGGGGTGGAGTCAGGCTGGGAGGAGATTATAAAGGAAGCCAGGTGAAGGGGTCTGGCCTCTAAGATGAACACATGAGGAGGAAAGGTAAGAAGGCAGACAGACATTAGTGCATATCTATGACAAAGCCGCAATGTTTTAGGGCACTTTCTGCCTGGAAAACATAAATTTTTCTGACCGCTGCTACAGCAGCGGCTGCAACATTACCTAATTTTTCAGGCATGTGTACATGCCTAATTTTTCTGGGCTCTGGTGCTGCACTGTGGCTGCAAAAACAAAACAAAAAAAAAAGCACATACATGTGTCAATTCCCCTACGTGATCGTTACCTTGTTGTGGTGACTGGTGAAGGGGCTTGCGTATCACAATGAAGCGACCACCTCTATGAGTGTGTTGGCAATGGCAATGTTGGCACACCCCAGATTATAGGTCGTTGCTTCATTGTGAACAGACCAAAAACGATCGGCTGGATAATTTTGCATAGAAAAAACATTAATTTTCTTTGTGATCATCTAAGGTGATCATTAAAGCCTTGCGGTCGTGCAAATGGACTGTTTGCTGTGCGTTAAACGGGGAGTTTGGTCTGTCAGAGTTTGGTCTGTCACTGTGAAGCGGGCGTAACCCTTACACTACCTGATCGATACAACATCATACCTGATGTTTTAAAGCACGTTATTCCAAACAATTTAGGAATGTTAGGTATTTATGTCCTTTATGGATTAAAACCCGACTCTGCGTCAACTGCGTCAACTATGTAATTTTCCATGGGAGTTTTGCCATGGATCCCCCTCCGGCATGCCACAGTCCAGGTGTTAGTCCCCTTGAAACTAGACATGTGCGATTATTTTCGTACGAATCGGAAATTCGTACGAATTTTTCGAAATTCGTACATTTGTACGAATCCGAATTACGAATTCTGTAAGACATACGAAATTTCGTTTACGAATTTCGGATGCAAATTATCCGAATCCAAACTACCAAATAACGATTTTCAACTAATATGAAAGAAACAAACAAAAAAAAAAGTTACGAAAGTAGGAGTTGTGTCCAGAATCAACGAAAACAATGTACTCTACCCCGTCCGAAAGTACGAATTATGGTATTGAGCTTCCCTTTAATACTGCCGTTGTACGTCTTATACGTCACCGTGTTCTTGGCGTTCGGAATTTCCGACAACATTTGTGCGACCGTGTGTATGCAAGACAAGTTTGAGCCAACATCCTTCGGAAAAAAAATACACGGTTTTGTTGTCGGAATTTCCGATCGTCTGTACGCGGCATGAGTCTGTAGAGTTCAATAATAACGATTCGTACGAAATTCGTATTTCGTACGAATCCGAATTAAATTCCGTACACGAACTGAGAATTACGATTTTTTTTTAATATGAAACAGAACCGAACAAAACGAAACAAATTTTTTGACGGCTCCCATGTCTACTTGAAACAACTTTTCCATCACTATTGTGGCCAGAAAGAGTCCCTGTGGGTTTTAAAATTTGCCTGCCTATTGAAGTCTATGGCGGTTCGCCCGGTTCGCCCGTTCGTGAACATTTGCGGAAATTCGCATTCGCCGTTCGCAAACGGAAAATTTGATGTTCGCAACATCACTAGTTGTTTGTAGGACATGTAGGTACTCTGTATTTTTGTGCAGAGATGTGAGCTTGTCCATTGGTCCTTCCCACTTGCTCATTCCTTTTGGAATTTGCCCTTAGTTACTGCTTGTGGCTGCAGGATTTCTGGGATTTAGAGTTCTGCCCTTTGTCCCAGCCTCCTGGTCATCTCAGCAGCCCCTTCCTTTTTTGGGTGTCCTGTCTGTGGTTCTCGCAGACATTTCACCCATTCCTCCGCCGCTCTATCCATTCTGCGTCTGATCACATCCGGTTCTATGCTTCGCATTCCCGGATGTGTGATGACGCCTTCCGGTCCCCTTGACGGCTGAGCGTTTCCGGTTCACTGGCAGTTTTAGACATTTGTCGGCGTCATTTCCAGTTGGAGTCGGCTGGGGATTTCAGCACAGCTGTGCCTGTTTCTTTTATTTCAGTACCTAGGCCCACCCACGGCGCTGTCTTTTGGCGTGCATTTTTGGGCTATTTAGGTTGAGGCCAGGAGCCCTTCACTGCCAGTCTCCTCTGGACACCGAGGTGGAAGGTAGCATTTATGGATCTGTCTTTCCCTGCCTAAGGTCCTTGTTACCCTTGGTCAATCTGTGCCTGTTGGGGATCCCCAGGATTTATGTGAGTACCTTGGATATATGTAGAAAGATAGCTTTGTATCCCTTACCCTTCTCAGTGTTTGAGAGGGTTGTTCTGGTGTTCATCTCTATCTTTCATTTTCCAGGTTTCTCTATCCGCCCCTTTTTCTTGGGGTTTTGTGTGGATTTCTCTGGATCCGTCCATTTGTCTAACTATCTTATGGCACCTCTGTTCCTCTACGCTGTTGGCTTATTGGGCTTGCTGAACCAGGGTAAGTTTCTTGGATTAGCATATAGGCAAGTCCTACTGGTTGGCTAGAAGCAGTATGGATATTCATAAGCCAGTTTTACTGTAGTTTCTCATACTAAAACCAGTGGCACCAATGACATCTACAATAGGGGAAAAAAAGTATTTAGTCAGCCACCAATTGTGCAAGTTCTCCCACTTAAAAAGATGAGAGAGGCCTGTAATTGTCATCATAGGTATACCTCAACTTTGAGAGACAAAATGTGGAAACAAATCCAGACAATCACATTGTCTGATTTGGAAATAATTTATTTGCAAATTATGGTGGAAAATAAGTATTTGGTCAACATCAAACGTTCATCTCAATACTTTGTTATATATCCTTTGTTGGCAATGGCAGAGGTCAAACGTTTTCTGTAAGTCTTAACAAGGTTGTCACACATTGTTGCTGGTATGTTGGCACATTCCTCCATGCAGATCTCCTCTAGAGCAGTGATGTTTTGGGGCTGTCGCTGGGCAACACGGACTTTCAACTCCCTTCAAAGGTTTTCTATGGGGTTGAGATCTGGAGACTGGCTAGGCCACTCCAGGACCTTGAAATGCTTCTTACGAAGCCACTCCTTCATTGCCTGGGTGGTGTGTTTGGGATCATTGTCATGCTGAAAGACCCAGCCACGTTTCATCTTCAATGTCCTTGCTGATGGGAGGAGGTTTGCACTCAAAATCTCACGATACATGGCCCCATTCATTCTTTCGTGTACACGAATCAGTTGTCCTGTTCCCTTTGCAGAGAAACAGCCCCAAAGCATGATGTTGCCACCCCCATGCTTCACAGTAGGTATGGTGTTCTTTGGTTGCAACTCAGCATTCTCTCTCCTCCAAACACGACAAGTTGTGTTTCTACCAAACAGTTCTACTTTGGTTTCATCTGACCATATGACATTCTCCCAATCCTCTTCTGGATCATCCAAATGCTCTCTAGCAAACCTCAGATGTCCCTGGCAGCGTAGTGTGTTACTGATGGTAGCCTTTGTTACGCTGGTCCTAGCTCTCTGCAGGTCATTCAATAGGTCCCCCCGTGTGGTTCTGGGATTTTTGCTCACCGTTCTTGTGATCATTTGGCCCCACGGGGTGAGATCTTGCGTGGATCCCCAGATCGAGGGAGATTATCAGTGGTCTTGTATGTCTTCCATTTTATAATTATTGCTCCCACAATTGATTTCTTCACACCAAGCTGCTTGCCTATTGCAGATTCAGTCTTCCCAGTCTGGTGCAGGTCTTGTTTCTGGTGTCCTTCGACAGCTCTTTGGTCTTCACCATAGTGGAGTTTGGAGTGTGACTGTTTGAGGTTGTGGACAGGTGTCTTTTATACTGATAACAAGTTCAAACAGGTGCCATTAATACAGGTAATGAGTGGAGGACAGAGGAGCCTCTTAAAGAAGAAGATACAGGTCTGTGAGTGCCAGAAATCTTCCTCGTTTGTAGGTGACCAAATACTTATTTTCCACCATAATTTGCAAATAAATTCTTTCCAAATCAGACAATGTGATTGTCTGGATTTGTTTCCACATTTTGTCTCTCATAGTTGAGGTATGCCTATGATGACAATTACAGGCCTCTCTCATCTTTTGAAGTGGGAGAACTTGCACAATTGGTTGCTGACTAAATACTTTTTTGCCCCACTGTACTTCCAGAAAGAAGATGCCACAGGTACACTGAATTTAGGGAAAAACAAAATTAACAAATAGACTATAAATTAGCTAGGTTGTCTACGACCTACTAAATTTAACTAGTAGCCTTTGTTTAAAAAAGGTGACTAACATTTATCAACAGAATTAGCTTACTTTTAAGTGTATTTAAAACCCCAAACAAAAATTTATTAAAAAAGTTTCCTTTCTTTAGCCTTTTTTTTCCCCTTAATTTTTATCCATTGATCCTTCCAATAACACATTTTCTGTCTTATTTTGGCAACACTAATGCCGCGTACACACGATCATTATTCACGGTGGTTAAAAAACCGCCGTGAATAATGACATTAAAAACGAGGGAACGGCTTGTTCCCCACACACGGTCGTTTTCCATGACATTTTTTCTCTTGTCGAGAAAAACGACCTTCTGTGGGCTCCGCGGCAGTGTTTCCCTATGGGAAAACTGCCGCGGAAAAAATGTCGGGAAAAACGACGAGAAAAATTAGAACATGTTCTAATTTTTCTCGTCGTTTTTAATGCCGTTTTTCTCATCGGGAAAAACGACAAAATGCCCACAGATGATCGTTTTTCTCGTCAAAAGGAAAAAAAAATCGTTTTTCTCGACGAGAAAAACGGTCGTGTGTATACGGCATCACTGTAATGTAAGAAGGAGGAGAAATTTTATCACCCTAAGCTGCTTTTCTGAGGACCACAAATAATACTTCTCTTAATCTTCATTACATCGGGGGAAGTTTTTTGTGGTTTACAGAAGTTTACAGGGTGGTTTCCTGTGTGAGTCAGGGCCCTGAGCAGGGGGGGCCCGTCAATTAAGTGTGCACGGGCACCGCCTCCCATTTCCATCGCTGCTGTCCCCTTTCAGGACACCGGGCACATGAGTTACAGCTGCCGGGGTGTTTTTTTGAAGCACCCGATTAGAGCTAGAGGTTCTAATAGGCTTCAAAATAGGACGGGCTTCTGTCACAGAGCATTGCGTTCGGAGCCCACCCAGGTGTGTTAGAATAGTAAATTAATATTCGCTTTTCTAACACTGAATCGCCTCTCTGCCAGTCAGGAAGTGCGGGTCTGATACCTGTTTCCCGATTGGCTGAAAGGACAGGTGATCCTATTGGATGCCTAGGAGGAGGAGGGAGATGCATTGTGGAAGCCACCGTGATCCACAGGGGGAGGAAGAAAGAAATCTGCCGCTTGCCGGTCACGCTGCCGTCTGCTCATTTCCTAGACTGGGTAGGTGTGGGGCTTTGATTTCCCGACCATCCTCTTGGGGGGGTACACCGCCCCCCCAAAAGGAAAAACCACCAGCCGCCACTGGCCCCCAAGTGAGTCAGGTGGGGAGGAGTTTAGGAAGATGGGGCATGGGAGCCAAGTAGCACAGCCAAGGCCTAGCATAGGGCAGAAATTCCTGGATAGGTGTACAGAGTACAGTAGGAGCAGCTGTAGCAATCATATCTTTGGAACAACTAAAGGAGAGTCATGAGCTGGATTCCTAAAGCCTAATGGGCAAGTCAGAGGCCTGTGAGTGAGTACTAATGCTTAGGATCAGGAGAGTAACTGCAGGGAGCATACACAGCTGGGTAGAGCTATGGAGTGGGACTTGGAAGGGGAGACTTGTATACTATAGAAAGAGCCTTATTAATATCAGCTGATAAAGTAGGATGCTTCACCATTTGAAACTTGTTTTGAATAATGCAGAATGCTTCATATATAGTATACAGGGAGATGAGTCCCAACACCGCAATGCTCCCAAGCAGAGACTGTCAGAGAGAAGATGGCTGCTTAAAGTGTTGCATATGCTTTTACATGTGTCTGCTTAGGACCGTCCACTAAATGTGATTGTCAATATACTGCCAAGTGACTGCAGAGTGTATGTCTTATGTGACTGTTTTGTGCCATTTTACAGGTACTACCAGTAAAGTGCAACAACCTTATTTATGTGTGGCCATTACTTCCTTTGGGGATTTAAAAGTAAACGACTGGTAATGTTGTGTGGAGTCCTCTGGCATGGAGTGGGCAGAAGGTAAAGCCCTTAGCAGGAGGGATAGTGTTCTAGAAAGAAAAGGAGTGGGACAGGGACTTGTACTTTGGCCCTAGTGTTGGGGCAAGTGGTTTAGACCAAGCATAAGTTCGGAATGAACATCCTATCAGGGCACAGTAAATAGTTGGTGTTAAGGAGCGGGCCGGGAAGCCGGCCGCTGCATCCTTAACAGCAGATGAGCCATCAGCTGTCAACGGGCTGTCAACGGGCTTTAAAAAAAAACACATTGCCGGCAATAGAAAAATGCCCCTACCCCAAAGCACCTTGTCCCCGTGTTGATGGGGACAAGGGCCTCTTCCCCATAACCCTGGGCTGTGGTTCTGGGGGTCTGCGGGCAGGGGGCTTATCGGAATCTGGAATCAGAATCTGCACCAGGTGACTTTGCCAGGTGGTTCTGCCCCTTACTTATTTAACCACTTGCTTACTGGGCACTTAAACCCCCCTCCTGCCCAGACCAATTTTCAGCTCTCTCAGCGCTGATGCACTTTGAAGAACAATTGCGCAGTCATACAACGCTATACCCAAATGAAATTTTTATAATTTTTTCCCCAAATAGAGCTTTCTTTTGGTGGTATTTGATCACCTCTGCGTTTTTTATTTGTTGTTAATTTTTTTTTAAAAAGACCAATTTCAAAAAAATAATTATATTTTTTTATATTTTGTTATAACATTTTGCAAACAGGTAATTTTTCTCCTTCATTGATGTACGTTGATGAGGCTGCACTGATGGGCACTGATTGGCTGCACTGATAGGCACTGATGGGCTGCACTGATGGGCACCGATGGGCTGCACTGATGGGCACCGATGGGCTGCACTGATGGGCACCGATAAGGCGGCACTGGTGGGCACTGATAGGCGGCACTGAGAGGTGGCACTGATGGGTAGCACTGAAGGGCATTAATAGGTGCCACTGGTGGGCACTGAGAAATGGCACTTATAGGTGGCACTGATAGCTGGCAGTGATGGGCACTGATAGGTGGCAGTGATGGGCACTGGGTGGCAGTGATGGGCACTGATGGGTGGCAATAATGGGCACTGGTAGGCTACACTAATAGGCAGCATTGCTAGGTGGCACTGATGAGGCACTGATTGGCATCACTGGTTGGCATTGATAGGTGGCACTTGTGGGCATTGATAGGTGGCACTTGTGGGCATTGATAGGTGGCACTGTGGGCATTGATAGGTGGCATTGTGGGCACTGGCAGGTAGCAATGGCAGGTGGCACTGGCAGGCAGTATTTATGGGCACTGATGAGGCTGATGTACCTCCTTCCTCCTGATGAGGCTGATGTACCTCCTTTGTTTACATCACATGATCAGCTGTCATCGGATCTGTGATTGCCCGAGTCTCGGTGACTTGGCGATCACACAGCGCGCCCTGCAGGAAGCGTGCGTTGCGCGTGAAAAGGGGAGGACGTCTATTGACGGCCTCTCTGCAATTGGAGTCCGCGCTGTAGCTGTCATTCGGCTATAGCGCGGATGGGAAGTGGTTAACCACTTCCCGCAAGGTCAATAGCAAATTGACGTCTGGGAAATGGTTGCATTATCCTGACTGGACGTGTATTGACGTCTATTGTCCTGCAGGATAATGCCTAGCGCTAGGGATGAGCTTCGTGTTCGAGTCGAACATACGTTCGACTCGAACATCGGCTGTTCGATCGTTCGACGAAGATCGAACGATTTGGGCCGTTTGCGCCAAATTCGAGTGACGCGAACGGCCCACAATGCACTACGCCATCGCAGTGTCATCCAGGCGCTGTGATTGGCCAAGCATGCACTGTGACCCCGCATGCTTGGCCAATCACAGCGCCGGCAGCGAGGAGAGCAATGATTGGCCACAGGCAGGATGCCTGTGGCCAATTATTGCTGAGGGTGTTTAGTACACGCCCCACACTATAAAAGGCCGCCAGCACGGCGGCCTAGTGTAGTGTGTTCCGGAGCAGGGAAAGAGAAGCATAGGCAGGGACAGTGACATTTATTTCTTTCTTGCTTAACCTGGATTCCTTTAGTTTAGGGAAAGAGAAGGATAGGTAGGGAGAGTGTCAGTGTGTTTTACTGTGCGAATCCTTGTTTCTAGGGACAGGGAAGGACAGTGAGGGAATTCTCCTTGTGCTATAGTGTGCTTTAAAAAAACATTTTTTCTAGGGACAGAAAACTCTAGGTAGGGAGAGTGTCAGTTTCTTTCACTGTGATAATCCTTGTTTCTAGGGACAAAGAAGGAAAGTGAGGGAAATTCTCCTTGTGCTATAGTGTGCTTTAAAAAAATATTTTTTCTAGGGACAGAAAACTATAGGTAGGGAGAGTGTCAGTGTGTTTTACTGTGCGAATCCTTGTTTCTAGGGACAGGGAAGGACAGTGAGGGAATTCTCCTTGTGCTATAGTGTGCTTTAAAAAAACATTTTTTCTAGGGACAGAAAACTCTAGGTAGGGAGAGTGTCAGTTTCTTTCACTGTGATAATCCTTGTTTCTAGGGACAAAGAAGGAAAGTGAGGGAAATTCTCCTTGTGCTATAGTGTGCTTTAAAAAAACATTTTTTCTAGGGACAGAAAACTCTAGGTAGGGAGAGTGTCAGTTTCTTTCACTGTGATAATCCTTGTTTCTAGGGACAAAGAAGGAAAGTGAGGGAAATTCTCCTTGTGCTATAGTGTGCTTTAAAAAAAACATTTTTTTCTAGGGACAGAAAACTATAGGTAGGGAGAGTGTCAGTGTGTTTTACTGTGCGAATCCTTGTTTCTAGGGACAGGGAAGGACAGTGAGGGAATTCTCCTTGTGCTATAGTGTGCTTTAAAAAAACATTTTTTCTAGGGACAGAAAACTCTAGGTAGGGAGAGTGTCAGTTTCTTTCACTGTGATAATCCTTGTTTCTAGGGACAAAGAAGGAAAGTGAGGGAAATTCTCCTTGTGCTATAGTGTGCTTTAAAAAAACATTTTTTCTAGGGACAGAAAACTCTAGGTAGGGAGAGTGTCAGTTTCTTTCACTGTGATAATCCTTGTTTCTAGGGACAAAGAAGGAAAGTGAGGGAAATTCTCCTTGTGCTATACTGAGCTTTAAAAAAACATTTTTTCTAGGGACAGAAAACTATAGGTAGGGAGAGTGTCAGTGTGTTTTACTGTGCGAATCCTTGTTTCTAGGGACAAAGAAGGAAAGTGAGGGAAATTCTCCTTGTGCTATAGTGTGCTTTAAAAAAACATTTTTTCTAGGGACAGAAAACTATAGGTAGGGAGAGTGTCAGTGTCTTTTACTGTGCGAATCCTTGTTTCTAGGGACAGGGAAGGACAGTGAGGGAATTCTCCTTGTGCTATAGTGTGCTTTAAAAAAACATTTTTTCTAGGGACAGAAAACTCTAGGTAGGGAGAGTGTCAGTTTCTTTCACTGTGATAATCCTTGTTTCTAGGGACAAAGAAGGAAAGTGAGGGAAATTCTCCTTGTGCTATAGTGTGCTTTAAAAAAACATTTTTTCTAGGGACAGAAAACTCTAGGTAGGGAGAGTGTCAGTTTCTTTCACTGTGATAATCCTTGTTTCTAGGGACAAAGAAGGAAAGTGAGGGAAATTCTCCTTGTGCTATAGTGAGCTTTAAAAAAACATTTTTTCTAGGGACAGAAAACTCTAGGTAGGGAGAGTGTCAGTTTCTTTCACTGTGATAATCCTTGTTTCTAGGGACAAAGAAGGAAAGTGAGGGAAATTCTCCTTGTGCTATAGTGTGCTTTAAAAAAACATTTTTTCTAGGGACAGAAAACTATAGGTAGGGAGAGTGTCAGTGTCTTTTACTGTGCAAATCCTTGTTTCTAGGGACAGGGAAGGACAGTGAGGGAATTCTCCTTGTGCTATAGTGTGCTTTAAAAAAACATTTTTTCTAGGGACAGAAAACTCTAGGTAGGGAGAGTGTCAGTTTCTTTCACTGTGATAATCCTTGTTTCTAGGGACAAAGAAGGAAAGTGAGGGAAATTCTCCTTGTGCTATAGTGTGCTTTAAAAAAACATTTTTTCTAGGGACAGAAAACTATAGGTAGGGAGAGTGTCAGTGTGTTTTACTGTGCGAATCCTTGTTTCTAGGGACAGGGAAGGACAGTGAGGGAATTCTCCTTGTGCTATAGTGTGCTTTAAAAAAACATTTTTTCTAGGGACAGAAAACTCTAGGTAGGGAGAGTGTCAGTTTCTTTCACTGTGATAATCCTTGTTTCTAGGGACAAAGAAGGAAAGTGAGGGAAATTCTCCTTGTGCTATAGTGTGCTTTAAAAAAACATTTTTTCTAGGGACAGAAAACTATAGGTAGGGAGAGTGTCAGTGTGTTTTACTGTGCGAATCCTTGTTTCTAGGGACAGGGAAGGACAGTGAGGGAATTCTCCTTGTGCTATAGTGTGCTTTAAAAAAACATTTTTTCTAGGGACAGAAAACTCTAGGTAGGGAGAGTGTCAGTTTCTTTCACTGTGAGAATCCTTGTTTCTAGGGACAAAGAAGGAAAGTGAGGGAAATTCTCCTTGTGCTATAGTGAGCTTTAAAAAAACATTTTTTCTAGGGACAGAAAACTCTAGGTAGGGAGAGTGTCAGTTTCTTTCACTGTGATAATCCTTGTTTCTAGGGACAAAGAAGGAAAGTGAGGGAAATTCTCCTTGTGCTATAGTGAGCTTTAAAAAAACATTTTTTCTAGGGACAGAAAACTCTAGGTAGGGAGAGTGTCAGTTTCTTTCACTGTGATAATCCTTGTTTCTAGGGACAAAGAAGGAAAGTGAGGGAAATTCTCCTTGTGCTATAGTGTGCTTTAAAAAAAACATTTTTTTCTAGGGACAGAAAACTATAGGTAGGGAGAGTGTCAGTGTGTTTTACTGTGCGAATCCTTGTTTCTAGGGACAGGGAAGGACAGTGAGGGAATTCTCCTTGTGCTATAGTGTGCTTTAAAAAAACATTTTTTCTAGGGACAGAAAACTCTAGGTAGGGAGAGTGTCAGTTTCTTTCACTGTGATAATCCTTGTTTCTAGGGACAAAGAAGGAAAGTGAGGGAAATTCTCCTTGTGCTATAGTGTGCTTTAAAAAAACATTTTTTCTAGGGACAGAAAACTCTAGGTAGGGAGAGTGTCAGTTTCTTTCACTGTGATAATCCTTGTTTCTAGGGACAAAGAAGGAAAGTGAGGGAAATTCTCCTTGTGCTATACTGAGCTTTAAAAAAACATTTTTTCTAGGGACAGAAAACTATAGGTAGGGAGAGTGTCAGTGTGTTTTACTGTGCGAATCCTTGTTTCTAGGGACAAAGAAGGAAAGTGAGGGAAATTCTCCTTGTGCTATAGTGTGCTTTAAAAAAACATTTTTTCTAGGGACAGAAAACTATAGGTAGGGAGAGTGTCAGTGTCTTTTACTGTGCGAATCCTTGTTTCTAGGGACAGGGAAGGACAGTGAGGGAATTCTCCTTGTGCTATAGTGTGCTTTAAAAAAACATTTTTTCTAGGGACAGAAAACTCTAGGTAGGGAGAGTGTCAGTTTCTTTCACTGTGATAATCCTTGTTTCTAGGGACAAAGAAGGAAAGTGAGGGAAATTCTCCTTGTGCTATAGTGTGCTTTAAAAAAACATTTTTTCTAGGGACAGAAAACTCTAGGTAGGGAGAGTGTCAGTTTCTTTCACTGTGATAATCCTTGTTTCTAGGGACAAAGAAGGAAAGTGAGGGAAATTCTCCTTGTGCTATAGTGAGCTTTAAAAAAACATTTTTTCTAGGGACAGAAAACTCTAGGTAGGGAGAGTGTCAGTTTCTTTCACTGTGATAATCCTTGTTTCTAGGGACAAAGAAGGAAAGTGAGGGAAATTCTCCTTGTGCTATAGTGTGCTTTAAAAAAACATTTTTTCTAGGGACAGAAAACTATAGGTAGGGAGAGTGTCAGTGTCTTTTACTGTGCAAATCCTTGTTTCTAGGGACAGGGAAGGACAGTGAGGGAATTCTCCTTGTGCTATAGTGTGCTTTAAAAAAACATTTTTTCTAGGGACAGAAAACTCTAGGTAGGGAGAGTGTCAGTTTCTTTCACTGTGATAATCCTTGTTTCTAGGGACAAAGAAGGAAAGTGAGGGAAATTCTCCTTGTGCTATAGTGTGCTTTAAAAAAACATTTTTTCTAGGGACAGAAAACTATAGGTAGGGAGAGTGTCAGTGTGTTTTACTGTGCGAATCCTTGTTTCTAGGGACAGGGAAGGACAGTGAGGGAATTCTCCTTGTGCTATAGTGTGCTTTAAAAAAACATTTTTTCTAGGGACAGAAAACTCTAGGTAGGGAGAGTGTCAGTTTCTTTCACTGTGATAATCCTTGTTTCTAGGGACAAAGAAGGAAAGTGAGGGAAATTCTCCTTGTGCTATAGTGTGCTTTAAAAAAACATTTTTTCTAGGGACAGAAAACTATAGGTAGGGAGAGTGTCAGTGTGTTTTACTGTGCGAATCCTTGTTTCTAGGGACAGGGAAGGACAGTGAGGGAATTCTCCTTGTGCTATAGTGTGCTTTAAAAAAACATTTTTTCTAGGGACAGAAAACTCTAGGTAGGGAGATTGTCAGTTTCTTTCACTGTGAGAATCCTTGTTTCTAGGGACAAAGAAGGAAAGTGAGGGAAATTCTCCTTGTGCTATAGTGAGCTTTAAAAAAACATTTTTTCTAGGGACAGAAAACTCTAGGTAGGGAGAGTGTCAGTTTCTTTCACTGTGATAATCCTTGTTTCTAGGGACAAAGAAGGAAAGTGAGGGAAATTCTCCTTGTGCTATAGTGAGCTTTAAAAAAACATTTTTTCTAGGGACAGAAAACTCTAGGTAGGGAGAGTGTCAGTTTCTTTCACTGTGATAATCCTTGTTTCTAGGGACAAAGAAGGAAAGTGAGGGAAATTCTCCTTGTGCTATAGTGTGCTTTAAAAAAACATTTTTTCTAGGGACAGAAAACTATAGGTAGGGAGAGTGTCAGTGTGTTTTACTGTGCGAATCCTTGTTTCTAGGGACAGGGAAGGACAGTGAGGGAATTCTCCTTGTGCTATAGTGTGCTTTAAAAAAACATTTTTTCTAGGGACAGAAAACTCTAGGTAGGGAGAGTGTCAGTTTCTTTCACTGTGATAATCCTTGTTTCTAGGGACAAAGAAGGAAAGTGAGGGAAATTCTCCTTGTGCTATAGTGAGCTTTAAAAAAACATTTTTTCTAGGGACAGAAAACTCTAGGTAGGGAGAGTGTCAGTTTCTTTCACTGTGATAATCCTTGTTTCTAGGGACAAAGAAGGAAAGTGAGGGAAATTCTCCTTGTGCTATAGTGTGCTTTAAAAAAACATTTTTTCTAGGGACAGAAAACTATAGGTAGGGAGAGTGTCAGTTTCTTTCACTGTGATAATCCTTGTTTCTAGGGACAAAGAAGGAAAGTGAGGGAAATTCTCCTTGTGCTATAGCGTGCTTTAAAAAAACATTTTTTCTAGGGACAGAAAACTATAGGTAGGGAGAGTGTCAGTGTGTTTTACTGTGCGAATCCTTGTTTCTAGGGACAGGGAAGGACAGTGAGGGAATTCTCCTTGTGCTATAGTGTGCTTTAAAAAAACATTTTTTCTAGGGACAGAAAACTCTAGGTAGGGAGAGTGTCAGTTTCTTTCACTGTGATAATCCTTGTTTCTAGGGACAAAAAAGGAAAGTGAGGGAAATTCTCCTTGTGCTATAGTGTGCTTTAAAAAAACATTTTTTCTAGGGACAGAAAACTATAGGTAGGGAGAGTGTCAGTGTGTTTTACTGTGCAAATCCTTGTTTCTAGGGACAGGGAAGGACAGTGAGGGAATTCTCCTTGTGCTATAGTGTGCTTTAAAAAAACATTTTTTCTAGGGACAGAAAACTCTAGGTAGGGAGAGTGTCAGTTTCTTTCACTGTGATAATCCTTGTTTCTAGGGACAAAGAAGGAAAGTGAGGGAAATTCTCCTTGTGCTATAGTGTGCTTTAAAAAAACATTTTTTCTAGGGACAGAAAACTCTATGTAGGGAGAGTGTCAGTTTCTTTCACTGTGATAATCCTTGTTTCTAGGGACAAAGAAGGAAAGTGAGGGAAATTCTCCTTGTGCTATAGTGTGCTTTAAAAAAACATTTTTTCTAGGGACAGAAAACTCTAGGTAGGGAGAGTGTCAGTTTCTTTCACTGTGATAATCCTTGTTTCTAGGGACAAAGAAGGAAAGTGAGGGAAATTCTCCTTGTGCTATAGTGAGCTTTAAAAAAACATTTTTTCTAGGGACAGAAAACTCTAGGTAGGGAGAGTGTCAGTTTCTTTCACTGTGATAATCCTTGTTTCTAGGGACAAAGAAGGAAAGTGAGGGAAATTCTCCTTGTGCTATAGTGAGCTTTAAAAAAACATTTTTTCTAGGGACAGAAAACTCTAGGTAGGGAGAGTGTCAGTTTCTTTCACTGTGATAATCCTTGTTTCTAGGGACAAAGAAGGAAAGTGAGGGAAATTCTCCTTGTGCTATAGTGTGCTTTAAAAAAACATTTTTTCTAGGGACAGAAAACTATAGGTAGGGAGAGTGTCAGTGTGTTTTACTGTGCGAATCCTTGTTTCTAGGGACAGGGAAGGACAGTGAGGGAATTCTCCTTGTGCTATAGTGTGCTTTAAAAAAACATTTTTTCTAGGGACAGAAAACTCTAGGTAGGGAGAGTGTCAGGTTCTTTCACTGTGATAATCCTTGTTTCTAGGGACAAAGAAGGAAAGTGAGGGAAATTCTCCTTGTGCTATAGTGTGCTTTAAAAAAACATTTTTTCTAGGGACAGAAAACTATAGGTAGGGAGAGTGTCAGTGTCTTTTACTGTGCGAATCCTTGTTTCTAGGGACAGGGAAGGACAGTGAGGGAATTCTCCTTGTGCTATAGTGTGCTTTAAAAAAACATTTTTTCTAGGGACAGAAAACTCTAGGTAGGGAGAGTGTCAGTTTCTTTCACTGTGATAATCCTTGTTTCTAGGGACAAAGAAGGAACGTGAGGGAAATTCTCCTTGTGCTATTGTGTGCTTTAAAAAAACATTTTTTCTAGGGACAGAAAACTATAGGTAGGGAGAGTGTCAGTGTGTTTTACTGTGCGAATCCTTGTTTCTAGGGACAGGGAAGGACAGTGAGGGAATTCTCCTTGTGCTATAGTGTGCTTTAAAAAAACATTTTTTCTAGGGACAGAAAACTCTAGGTAGGGAGAGTGTCAGTTTCTTTCACTGTGATAATCCTTGTTTCTAGGGACAAAGAAGGAAAGTGAGGGAAATTCTCCTTGTGCTATAGTGTGCTTTAAAAAAACATTTTTTCTAGGGACAGAAAACTCTAGGTAGGGAGAGTGTCAGTTTCTTTCACTGTGATAATCCTTGTTTCTAGGGACAGGGAAGGACAGTGAGGGAAATTCTCCTTGTGCTATAGTGTGCTAAAGCATTCCTCATCAACCATCTTTGAAATCCTTGTTTTTTGGACAGTCAGGGAAATTGTCGTTGTGCTATTCTGTGCAAAAGCAATCATCCTCAACCATATTTAGAAATCCTTAAGTAAAGGGACAGAGAAGGACACCTGAAGGTAGCCCTTATTGCTTTTTTCCCATCTCCCTGCAGGCCATCTATTAGAATGTCTGGAAGGCAAACAAGGAGAGGCAGACAGTCAGGAGGCAATAAAAGAGGGCAAGCAGGCTCTGTGTCTGGGGGCAACAGTGCTGGTCGTGGACGCGGTGCATTGTCATCAGCACATGGCCATGGGACACGCTTGTCCTTCTTTTCGGCAGCTGGACATGTTGAGCCACATCATGCCGAAGACTTGGTAGAGTGGATGACCAAGCCCTCCTCCTCCTCCTCATCCTCTCTCACCCAGGCTCAGGGTACTGGCAAAGCAGCTGCCAAAGCGTCCTCTTCCCTGGTATCAATGTCAGACTCATCATCAGTCACTCCTTCCCTAGACCCACCATGTCCTCCTCCTGAGGAGTCCCCCGAACTGTTTGAGCACAGTGTTGGGTACATGCTCCAGGAGGATGCCCAGCGTTTCGAAGGGTCTGATGATGAAACCCAGCTACAGGAAGGCAGTAGCGTGAGAGCAGACAGAGGGGATGCTCAAGAAGGACACCAATCTGGCAGTCATGTTCCAGCAGCTGCAGCATACTGCCAGATTGGCTCCAGTGATGAGGAGGGAGGGGATGATGAGGTCACTGACTCCACGTGGGTGCCTAATAGGAGAGAGGAGGAGGAGGAGGATGAGGAGGAGGCACATCTCCAACGAGACAGGATGCCCTTTGGTGGCCAGCGTAAGGGCAGTACACCGACGGAATCACACCGCAGAGCTCCGCCTGTGCAGGGCGCTGCCTCTGCCCGTCATTCAAAAAGTTCTTTGGTGTGGGCCTTTTTTGAGGCTAGTGCATCAGATCGCACAGCTGCTGTTTGCAACATATGTCTCAAGCGTATATCGCGTGGCCAAAACATCAGCCGCTTGGGTACCACATGCCTGACCAGACATATGTTGACCTGCCATGCAGCTCGTTGGCAAGCCTACCTCAAAGACCCACACCAAAGAACAAAGCGGACCTCTCCTTGCACCGCATCAGCTGGGATCTCCAACCCCACTATAACTTCAGTTCTCTCTGAAACATGCACTGAGAGGAATGAAGGTGTAGAATTAGGTGTGTCACAGCCAAGTACTTGCGGCCACTCTGCTAGCAGTACACCGACGTCCGATTCTAGCAGGCAAATTTCCCTGCCCCAGCTGCTGGACCGTCGAAAGAAGTTCACTCCCAGCCATCCACATGCCCAGCGGTTGAATGCTAGCTTGGCTAAATTGCTAGCGCTTCAACTGCTGCCTTTTCAGTTGGTAGACTCGGCCCCCTTCCGTGAGTTTGTGCAATGTGCGGTTCCTCAGTGGCAGGTTCCCAAACGCCACTTTTTCTCACGGAAGGCTATTCCGGCTCTCTACCGGCATGTGGAAGGCAATGTCTTGGCCTTGCTGGACAGGGCGGTCAGCGGTAAGGTGCATATTACCGCTGACTCATGGTCCAGCAGGCATGGACAGGGACGTTACCTTTCTTTCACGGCCCATTGGGTCACTCTTTTGGCAGCTGGGAAGGATGCAGGACAAGGTGCAGTAGTGTTGGAGGTTGTTCCACCGCCACGCCTCCAAAATGCTACTACTGGTTGTGACTAGGGCTGGGAAAAAAATCGATTTTAATCTTGAATCGAGTTTTGAGCTCAAATCGATTCAGTTTTGAAGAAAATCGATTTTTTTAGATTTTTTTTTTTTTTTTTTTTCTTCAAAGTTTCCGTAGCAGGACTGCAGGGGGCGTATCCGGAATGGCACTGGGCAGCGTTACCCCAATTACATCTACTCGCTGCAGCCGCCGTCTGCCTACCTGATCAGCGTGTCATGCAGACAGACGGCGGCCATTGCAGTGTTCAAAAGCCGCGCCTCCCGAGTCCTCGTCGTCTGTGATAGGCGGAACACTCAATTTCACAGAAGGCAGTATTCAGCCTATCACGGACATCCTCTCATCCTCGTCTGTGTTATGAGGATGACCATGATAGGCGGAACACTGAATGCTGGGAAATTGAGTGTTCCGCCTATCACAGACGAGGAGGAGGCGCGGCTTTTGAATACTGGAATGGCCACCGGTGTAGCAGTAAAATCCGTATACCATGAAAATCTGCATCAGGTACGGGCACAGTGATTGAAGCATGGGCACAGTGAGACACGGGCACAGTGAGACAAGGGTACAGTGAGACATGGACACAGTTCAATTCAACTAAGAGTAACCTCAGGAATTTTTTGTTGTTTTATTAGCTAAATCCAAATACAGTATTAATAATTTGGATGTTTAACAATCTTTGTTGCACACTGCAAAAAACAACAAAAGGTCACAAGCGCTAAATTGGTGGATAAAGAAAAAAATATAATGGATGATAATAATAATAAGAAAAAAATCCCAAATATTTTGGGAAGTACAAAGTATCCAAAAGGGGGAAAAAACAGGATCCAGCGCAGCAAGAAAAAATCCGTACCCAGAAGTACAAAATACACAACATGCACACAATATAATCCAGCGCTCATGGAACATACATTATTAACTATTGAAAACTCTTGAAGAATTGATAAAAAAGCTTAGTCCATTTATTAATCACAATAAAGAGAGGGATCCAATCCCAAATGTGCAGAGGGCAAATGAATCTTAACTCTCCAGTTGCCAGTGGTGACAAACTTGTTAAACTTGCAGTGACATCCGTGGAGCAAGGAGGGGTTAAAAAAGTCATAACAAAGCCTGTGGCATGATCTCTGTGTGAGCACAGTACCTTGAATGATGGACAACAGGCAGACCAGCGTGTGGAGGGCCCTCCAACCCAAAAGGATGCAGAGCCAGGATCGCAGCAAGGCTGGGACAGAAGGAATCGCACACAGAGTTTCAAGAGTTTTCAATAGTTAATAATGTATGTTCCATGAGCGCTGGATTATATTGTGTGTTTGTTGCACACTGACTTTGCAGTTAGAGAAAGGGTTTGCCTTTGCAATTTTGTTTGTTGATGCACTTTAATTAATATAATAAAAAAAAAAAATCGAATCGAATCGTAAATCGAGTTTTTTATAAAAAAATCGCAGATTTTTTTTGGGGGGAAAATCGCCCAGCCCTAGTTGTGACACACCTCTCTCCTCCACCCCCTCCTCTTCTTCTTCCTCCATGGCCTCTTCCTGTGGTTTGTCCTATGAACCAGCGGTGCTCCGTAGCCGTTCACGGGGCTACGCAAGTACGCAGGCAAAAAGATGCCATGCCGTGCTTGCGCTGGTGTGTTTGGGGGACAGAAGCCACACTGGGGCAGAGGTCCTGTCTGCTCTGCAGGGCCAGGCCGAGAGGTGGTTGACGCCACGCCAGCTTAAGCCAGGAATGGTGGTTTGCGACAATGGCACCAACCTCCTCTCCGCCCTCCGACAGGGACAACTGACCCATGTGCCCTGTGTGGCTCACGTCCTTAACCTGGTGGTGCAGCGGTTCTTGGGCAGGTACCCGGGCTTACAGGATGTCCTGAGGCAGGCCAGGAAAGTCTGTGTGCATTTCCGCAGATCTTATAATGCCAGTGCTCGCCTGGCTGAGCTGCAAAAGGAGTTGAACCTGCCCAAGAACCGCCTTATATGTGACATGCCCACCAGGTGGAACTCAACGTTGGCCATGCTGCAGCGGCTGCACACGCAGCAGAGGGCCATCAATGAGTACCTGTGCGACTACGGCACCAGGACAGGGTCAGGGGAGCTTGGTTTTTTTTCTCCACGCCAGTGGGGCATGATCAGGGATGCATGCACTGTCCTGGCACCATTTGAGGAGGCCACGAGGATGGTGAGCAGTGACAGTGCATGCATCAGTGACACTGTACCTCTTGTCCACCTGTTGGAGCACACGCTGCGTGGAATAATGGACAGGGCACTTGAGGCAGAACAGAGGCAGGAAGAGGAGGACTTCCTTGCCTCTCAAGGCCCCCTTTACCCAGACAGTGTTCCTTCTGTCCCACCCATCGCACAGGAAGAGGAGGAGGAGGAGGAGGAGGAGGATTGTGTCAGCATGGAGGTGGAGGCTGGCACTCAGCATCATCAGCAGCAGTCTTTTAGGGATGATTTACAGTCCCAAGAAACCAGTGGACTTGTACGTGGCTGGGAGGAGGTGGCTGCGGATCATGTCGTCCTTAGTGACCCAGAGGACTCCGGAGCGAATGCCTCAGCAAACCTACGCTGCATGGCCTCCCTGATCCTGCAAAGTCTGCGGAAGGATCCTCGTATTCTTCGGATCAAGGAGAGGGACCATTACTGGCTGGCCACTCTCCTTGATCCACGGTACAAGGGTAAGGTTGCGGACCTTATGTTACCGTCGCAGAGGGAGCAGAGGATGAGACAACTCCGGGAGGCCTTGCAGAAAGGTCTGTGCAACGCGTTCCCAGAGACTGGGAGGTTACAAACTCCTGGTCCTGGACAACGAGTTGCTGAGGCTTCGGCCAGTCAAAGAAGGAGCGGTGGGGAAGGTGGCCGTCTGACCGATGCGTTCAGACAATTCTTTAGTCCGCAGCCCCAAAGTATGATCGGTTCCAGCAACCATCGCCAGCGTCTGATAAACATGGTGCAGGAATATCTAGGGGCAAGGTCAGACTTGGACACCTTCCCCACCAAAAATCCTCTGGCTTACTGGGTCTTGAGGATGGATCACTGGCCAGAGCTTGCACAGTATGCAATTGAGCTACTGGCCTGTCCTGCATCCAGCGTTCTTTCGGAACGCACATTCAGTGCTGCTGGAGGATTTGTCACGGATCACAGGGTGCGCCTGTCCACCGACTCGGTTGATCGACTGACTTTCATCAAGATGAACCAGTCTTGGATCACCACCAGCTACCACACACCTGATGCTGATATAACAGACTAATTGATTTTAACATGTCACATCCCTTCAAGACTGATGCTGATGCTGAGTGCCTGTGCTGTTATGTTGACTGGCTATCCTCCTCCTCCGAGTCCTCAATGATACGATTGATGATGATAGCTTGGAAGATCATTTTTGTTTATGGGTGCCGCCACCAGTGGCTAAGGCCCAATTTTTCAGCCCCTGTTTTACAGGGGCGTGTAATTACAATTTTTTTAGCAATAATTTGCCATAGGGCTCATTGCTGTGCTCCAAGTACAGTATCTGTGAGGGGTTGGAGTGTTGTGGCACCAGTGCCTAAGGCCCAATTTTTCAGCCCCTGTTTAACAGGGGCGTGTCATTACAATTTTTGAAGCAATACTTTGCAACAGGGCTCATTGCTGTGCTCCAAGTACAGTATCTGTGAGGGGTTGTAGTGTTGTGCCACCAGTGCCTAAGGCCCAATTTTTCAGCCCCTGTTCAACAGGGGCATGCAATTACAATTCTTGATCTAATAACTCACAGTAGGGCCCATTGCTGCACCCACCAAGAGTAACTCTGAGGGCTTACAGTGTTGTGGCAACGCCACCACCACCACCACCACGAAAGGCCCAATTTTTCAGCCCCTGTTCAAAAGGGGCATGTAATTACAATTCTTGATCTAATAATTCACAGCAGGGCCCATTCCTGCACCCACCAAGAGTAACTCTGAGGGCTTACAGTGTTGTGGCAACGCCACCACCACCACCACCACGAAAGGCCCAATTTTTCAGCCCCTGTTCAAAAGGGGCATGTAATTACAATTCTTGATCTAATAATTCACAGCAGGGCCCATTCCTGCACCCACCAAGAGTAACTCTGAGGGCTTACAGTGTTGTGGCAACACCACCACCACCACCACCACCACGAAAGGCCCAATTTTTCAGCCCCTGTTCAACAGGGGCATGCAATTACAATTCTTGATCTAATAATTCACAGCAGGGCCCATTGCTGCACCCACCAAGAGTAACTGTCAGGGCTTACAGTGTTGTGGCACCAGCACCACCATCAAAGGCCCAATTTTTACTACCACTGTTCAACAATTATATGTAATTAAAATTCCTGATATAATAGTTGACAGCAGGGCGTTCCAGCACCAACCAAGAGTAACTGTGAGTGCTTACAGTGTTGTGCCAACACCAACAACTAAGGGGCCTATTTCTGCAGAGTATATACGGCAGGTCCCTACTTTCAAACATCCAACTTACAAACGACTCCTACTTGCAAACGCAAGAAGACAACAGGAAGTGAGAGGAAATCTACCACTAGGAAGGAAAATTCTCTCCTGTAAGAATAAATATGGGAGAAAGGTGTCTCCTCTGTACTGATGCTTTATCAGCAATCCTTGTTTCAAGAAAAACACCACATTTCAAAAACAGTTGTCATTGGGACGGAAAGTGAGGTGAAATGTTCTGAACAGGGGCACAGACAGCAAAACAAATGTTACAGGGGTGATAACCCTTACCTATGTTTTCCAAAAAGTTTAAAAATAGATTTTTGGTCTGGAGCTACACTTCAACAATGTACCTGTTCAAAATTACAAACAGATTCTACATAAGAACAAACCTACAGTCCCTGTCTTGTATGCACCGCCTGTATACGGCTGTTCAGAGTATATAGGGCCTTTTTTATTTTATGTGCGGGGTTCCCCTTAATATCCATACAAGACCCAAAGGGGCTGGTAATGGGCTGGGGTAGGGGGGGGGTCATGGGGTAGCTATGCCATTTTTCTTAAAGATTTTCATCCATATTACCGGGACCAGACATTACATTAAAGCCGCAAGCAGTTTTAAATGGCTTTTTTTTCCTTTAGAAGTGTCATTTTGTGCAGGGACAGTTCTAAACACGGGAAACACGTGGCACTTCACAGGCATACTTTAGACACCCCCCAGGTACGATATTTAAAGGAATATTTGACTTTTTTTTTTTCACTTTATGCATCATTAAAATGACTGCTCCCGAAAAACGACCGTTTTTAAAACTTCTTTTTGCATTGATACATGTCCCCTGGTGCAGAACCCGGGTTCCCAAACCCTTTTTAGGACAATAACATGCATAATAGTTGTTATAATTAGCACTTTAGAATTCGAACGTTCGCATCCATTGTATTTAATAGGGTTCTAATGTTCGTACGAACTTTCGGTCCGTTCGCGGGTTCTGGTGCGAACCGAACCCGGGGGTGTTCGGCTCATCACTACCTAGCGCACACCCACGCGGTGATTGGGGACGGCGTGTGTCCCTTGGACACAGCGCTTCCCCGATTACACACGATCATTATTCACGGTGGTTAAAAAACCGCCGTGAATAATGACATTAAAAACGAGGGAACGGCTTGTTCCCCACACACGGTCGTTTTCCATGACATTTTTTCTCTTGTCGAGAAAAACGACCTTCTGTGGGCTCCGCGGCAGTGTTTCCCTATGGGAAAACTGCCGCGGAAAAAATGTCGGGAAAAACGACGAGAAAAATTAGAACATGTTCTAATTTTTCTCGTCGTTTTTAATGCCGTTTTTCTCATCGGGAAAAACGACAAAATGCCCACAGATGATCGTTTTTCTCGTCAAAAGGAAAAAATTTCGTTTTTCTCGACGAGAAAAACGGTCGTGTGTATACGGCATCACTGTAATGTAAGAAGGAGGAGAAATTTTATCACCCTAAGCTGCTTTTCTGAGGACCACAAATAATACTTCTCTTAATCTTCATTACATCGGGGGAAGTTTTTTGTGGTTTACAGAAGTTTACAGGGTGGTTTCCTGTGTGAGTCAGGGCCCTGAGCAGGGGGGGGCCCGTCAATTAAGTGTGCACGGGCACCGCCTCCCATTTCCATCGCTGCTGTCCCCTTTCAGGACGCCGGGCACATGAGTTACAGCTGCCGGGGTGTTTTTTTGAAGCACCCGATTAGAGCTAGAGGCTCTAATAGGCTTCAAAATAGGACGGGCTTCTGTCACAGAGCATTGTGTTCGGAGCCCACCCAGGTGTGTTAGAATAGTAAATTAATATTCGCTTTTCTAACACTGAATCGCCTCTCTGCCAGTCAGGAAGTGCGGGTCTGATACCTGTTTCCCGATTGGCTGAAAGGACAGGTGATCCTATTGGATGCCTAGGAGGAGGAGGGAGATGCATTGTGGAAGCCACCGTGATCCACAGGGGGAGGAAGAAAGAAATCTGCCGCTTGCCGGTCACGCTGCCGTCTGCTCACTTCCTAGACTGGGTAGGTGTGGGGCTTTGATTTCCCGACCATACTCCTGGGGGGGTATACCGCCCCCCCAAAAGGAAAAACCACCAGCCGCCACTGGCCCCCAAGTGAGTCAGGTGGGGAGGAGCTTAGGAAGATGGGGCATGGGAGCCAAGTAGCACAGCCAAGGCCTAGCATAGGGCAGAAATTCCTGGATAGGTGTACAGAGTACAGTAGGAGCAGCTGTAGCAATCATATCTTTGGAACAACTAAAGGAGAGTCATGAGCTGGATTCCTAAAGCCTAATGGGCAAGTCAGAGGCCTGTGAGTGAGTACTAATGCTTAGGATCAGGAGAGTAACTGCAGGGAGCATACACAGCTGGGTAGAGCTATGGAGTGGGACTTGGAAGGGGAGACTTGTATACTATAGAAAGAGCCTTATTAATATCAGCTGATAAAGTAGGATGCTTCACCATTTGAAACTTGTTTTGAATAATGCAGAATGCTTCATATATAGTATACAGGGAGATGAGTCCCAACACCGCAATGCTCCCAAGCAGAGACTGTCAGAGAGAAGATGGCTGCTTAAAGTGTTGCATATGCTTTTACATGTGTCTGCATCCTTAACAGCAGATGAGCCATCAGCTGTCAACGGGCTGTCAACGGGCTTTAAAAAAAAACACATTGCCGGCAATAGAAAAATGCCCCTACCCCAAAGCACCTTGTCCCCGTGTTGATGGGGACAAGGGCCTCTTCCCCATAACCCTGGGCTGTGGTTCTGGGGGTCTGCGGGCAGGGGGCTTATCGGAATCTGGAATCAGAATCTGCACCAGGTGACTTTGCCAGGTGGTTCTGCCCCTTACTTATTTAACCACTTGCTTACTGGGCACTTAAACCCCCCTCCTGCCCAGACCAATTTTCAGCTCTCTCAGCGCTGATGCACTTTGAAGAACAATTGCGCAGTCATACAACGCTATACCCAAATGAAATTTTTATAATTTTTTCCCCAAATAGAGCTTTCTTTTGGTGGTATTTGATCACCTCTGCGTTTTTTATTTGTTGTTATTTTTTTTTTAAAAAGACCAATTTCAAAAAAATAATTATATTTTTTTATATTTTGTTATAACATTTTGCAAACAGGTAATTTTTCTCCTTCATTGATGTACGTTGATGAGGCTGCACTGATGGGCACTGATTGGCTGCACTGATAGGCACTGATGGGCTGCACTGATGGGCACCGATGGGCTGCACTGATGGGCACCGATGGGCTGCACTGATGGGCACCGATAAGGCGGCACTGGTGGGCACTGATAGGCGGCACTGAGAGGTGGCACTGATGGGTAGCACTGAAGGGCATTAATAGGTGCCACTGGTGGGCACTGAGAAGTGGCACTTATAGGTGGCACTGATAGCTGGCAGTGATGGGCACTGATAGGTGGCAGTGATGGGCACTGGGTGGCAGTGATGGGCACTGATGGGTGGCAATAATGGGCACTGGTAGGCTACACTAATAGGCAGCATTGCTAGGTGGCACTGATGAGGCACTGATTGGCATCACTGGTTGGCATTGATAGGTGGCACTTGTGGGCATTGATAGGTGGCACTTGTGGGCATTGATAGGTGGCACTGTGGGCATTGATAGGTGGCATTGTGGGCACTGGCAGGTAGCAATGGCAGGTGGCACTGGCAGGCAGTATTTATGGGCACTGATGAGGCTGATGTACCTCCTTCCTCCTGATGAGGCTGATGTACCTCCTTTGTTTACATCACATGATCAGCTGTCATCGGATCTGTGATTGCCCGAGTCTCGGTGACTTGGCGATCACACAGCGCGCCCTGCAGGAAGCGTGCGTTGCGCGTGAAAAGGGGAGGACGTCTATTGACGGCCTCTCTGCAATTGGAGTCTGCGCTGTAGCTGTCATTCGGCTATAGCGCGGATGGGAAGTGGTTAACCACTTCCCGCAAGGTCAATAGCAAATTGACGTCTGGGAAATGGTTGCATTATCCTGACTGGACGTGTATTGACGTCTATTGTCCTGCAGGATAATGCCTAGCGCACACCCACGCGGTGATTGGGGACGGTGTGTGTCCCTTGGACACAGCGCTTCCCCGATTACGGTAAACAGCCAATTTCATTGGCTGTTTACCACGTGATCGGCTGTGTCAAAGTCACAGCCGATCACACGTGCGCGCCGCTAGAGGCTTGCAGAGCGGGGATCGGGGAAGGCGCGTGTCCCTTTGACACAGCGCTTCCCCGATCAGGGTAAACAGCCAATGAAATTGGCTGTTTACCACGTGACCGGCTGTGTCCAATCACAGCCGGTCACAAATGTAAACACAGAAGAGCAGTTACTATCTGATCCCTGCTCTCTCCTCACACACCGATTGTGTGAGGAGAGAGCAGGGATCAGTAAGTGAGATCAGTGTAGTTTTTGTCTACTGTATTGTACTGTGCAAAACACGCCCCCCCCCAATAAAGAGGACCTGTCACACAGCCTAGCCCATCAATCAGCCCAGTCAATCAGCCCATCTGTCAATCAGCCCATCAGCCAGTCAATCAATCAGCCCATCTGTCAATCAATCAGCCCATCTGTCAATCAATCAATCGGCCCATCTGTCAATCATCTGTCACATGCCCACTTCTATCAGTACCGCCATTGGTACCACCACACAGGCTACCAGTACCGCCATCGGTACCACCACCAGTACCGCCATCAGACCCAGCATCTATACTGCCACACAGGCCCGCT
The DNA here is from genome assembly GCA_029206835.1 of Rana muscosa. Taxonomy (NCBI): domain Eukaryota; kingdom Metazoa; phylum Chordata; class Amphibia; order Anura; family Ranidae; genus Rana; species Rana muscosa. Next base: position 166,121,746 of record CM055120.1, read on the forward strand.
ACCAGTATCGCCACTAGTGCCGCCATCTGTACCACCACGAGTACCACCACCCGTACCACCGTCGGTAGCGCCACCGCCAACCGTACCGCCATCAGTACCACCACCACCCGTACCACCATCGGTACCACCACCACCTGTACCACCATTGGTACCACCACCACCCATACCGCCATCGGTACCACCACACAGGCCCACCACTAATACCTCCATCGGTACCACCACACAGGCCGCCACCACTACCACCAGCAGTACCATTACACAGGTCCACCAATAAGCACTGCCATAATGTCCCAAAGTGTTTACACACCTGAGGAGGCATATGCCATTCTTTCCATGTCGGATGATGAGAGCAGCGGGGAGCTCCCATCATCCGATTCTGGTTCGGAATATGAGCCAGTGGAGGATAGTGGCTCAGAGTCCGAGTCCCCGGAGGAAACTGTCCCTCCCAAAAGAATGTGATCAGGACCAAGATCAGGACCAAGATTAGGACCAAGATCAGGAGATCTGCCCACCACCAGCAGCGCCATACCCCAGGAAGAGGAGCCCAGTACAAGTAATGGAAATACACGCCCAACCCAAAGAATCCAGCCCCAGTCCCACCTTCCCGATGCCCTGGCAAACCCCTTATGGTTGCCTGCCAACTCAGGATCTGCTATCATCCCCCCTTTCACCGCACAGCCAGGTGTGCAGCCCGACACAATGAATTTTTCTCAATTAGATTATTTTTGTTTATTTTTCCCACAAGATTTGCTGCAGAATATGGTGGATCAAACTAATCTGTATGCATCCCAATTTATTGCTGCCAACCCCAATTCTTCCTACGTCCGCATGTTCCGTCTAACATTGGACGAATTTAAATTGTTTTTGGGCCTTACGTTCAATATGGGGCTTTCAAAAAAGAACGAAGTCCATGCATATTGGTCCAAACGCCCCATCCAACACATGCCTATATTTTCCGCTGTCATGTCCAGGACAAGATACAACATGATTATGCGTTTTCTCTACTTCAATGACAATTCACAGTGCCCTCCCTGAGATCATCCCAACTACGACAAATTGTACAAGATACGCCCCCTAATCAATGCCTTTTCCCAGCGATTTAGAGAAGTTTTCATCCCAGACCAAGTCCCTCATACATTTCACTGGCCGACTGCACTTCAAGCAGTATATACCAAGCAAGAGAGCCAGGTATGAGTTAAAATTAAATAAATTATGCGATCGAGCCACTGGATACGTCTTCACATTCCGGATCTATGAAGGCAAAGACTCCCAGCTCCAGCCCCGTGATTGCCCCACATATATTGGAACCAGTGGGAAAATTGTCTGGGAGTTGGCATACCCCCTGTTTGGAAAAGGATACCATTTATATGTCGACAACTATTATACCAGCCTGCCCCTTTTTCGTCACCTTTACAGTAAGCAAACCCCGGCCTGCGGTACCTTAAAAAAAAAAAACACAAGGGATTCCCACAAAATTTGTTGACCAAAAAATTGCAACCTGGAGAATCTGCATTCATGAGGAACGAGGAGGTGTTGGCCATGAAGTGGAGGGACAAGAAAGATGTCCACATACTCTCTACCATCCACAATGACACCGTTGTGGAGATCCAAAGAAGACACAGCCCCATTTTAAAGCCCGAATGTGTCCACGACTACAATTTGTACATGGGGGGTGGATTTAAATGACCAGATGCTACAGCCCTACTTATCAACCAGAAAGTCCTGTTATTGGCACATGAAAGTTGCGTTTCACCTGTTTCACATGGCCCTTTTTAATTTGTTTGTCTGCTACCAAAAAGCAACTCAAAACCAACAAATCACCTACCTCCATTATATCGAAGCCCTCATTTACCAACAAGATCCCGCCCCAGGAAGCATTCGCTCTGATAGTGTGAGTCGACTTCACGAGCGACACTTTTCCTTTAGCATCCCCCCCACAGAATCTGGAAGAAGACGCCAAAAGAAATGCTGTGTATGCAGCAGAGGAGGAGTAAGAAGAGACACCAGCTATTATTGTCCCGATTGTCCCTCCCAACCTGGCCTGTGCATCGGAGATTGCTTCAAGAATTATCATACATCCATCCAATATTAGTTTCCGTTATTAACAACAGTCTGCTATTTCCCCATTTGCCTGCTACCATGTTACATCTGTAGCGGGACTCCCAAAAATGGGGTCGCTATGCTGTAAATTTAGGGGCAGTCTGGGCAGTGGTATGGTTAAGATTCTACAATTCTGTTTAATATGGACTCTGCTCTGCCATGTTGTTGCCTGTCAGTGCCAATCAGTGCTTCCAATCAGTACCATCTGTCAGTGCCAATCAGCGCCACCTGTCAGTGCTAATCAGTGTTTCCAATCAGTGCCACCTGTCAGTGCCAATCAGTGCTTCCAATCAGTGCCACCTAGCAGTGCGAATCAGTGCTGCCTAATATCAGTGCCAACGAATGCCACCTATCAGTGCCAATCAGTGTTTCCAACAAGTGCCACCTACCAGTGGCAATCTTTCCCGCCAATCAGTGCCAATGCTTCCAATCAGTGCCACCTATCAAAGCCGTCTATCAGTGCCCATCAATGCTGTCAATCAGTGCCACTAAATGCTGCCAATCAGTGCTGCCTATCAGAGCTGATCAGTGCTGCCTATTAGTGCCAATCAGTGCAGGCTATCAGTGCCATTAGTGCTGCCAATCAGTGCCACCTATCAGTGCCAATCAGGGCCTATTAGTGATGCCTATCAATGCCAAACAGTGCTGCCAAGCAGTGCTTTCTAGTAGTGCCAATCAGTGCCGCCTATCAGTGCCAATCATTGCTGCCTGTCAGTGCTGCCAATCAGTGCACTGTGTACAGGGATGGGGCAATGAACTCAGCAGCCAGGCACATTGTTCATGGGGGGCCGGCCTGGTGGGGCACAACTGAAATCCGTTGATGTTTATTAATTCCACATGCTGATCTTTAGTATAATAGGTAATCACCACACTACTATTTACAAGAAACTACTAGAGGTAAAATAAAAAAAGTGTCAGTAAAAGGCCGCTAAGCACTGTTATGTGTTCCCACACCACAAAAAAAAGGGCAGCGCTAACTTACCGATCAAAAACTTACCAATAATAGTGGAATCCTCTAATGTATGGAAATCTCAATAGGCTTCAATATCACGACAATACTGGTCTCTGATATGCAACATCACATACAATACATATCAGACTGAAAAATAGACATACTGTATAACATGAAACTTAGCAGGGATGGTGGAAACCCCCCCTCCCCCTATAGATATTGGCTATACAGATTAACTTCAAGTGCAAAAACTTTTTAGTTGGGAGGTTCACACCATTATAGCACTTTGGAGTTTTTACTTTTTAGATTATTACACTTAATTTTATGTTTTAGTTACTATTATAATGTGATTTTTCGCACTTGAAGTACATTTTTCACCACCCTTGCTAAGTCCATGTCTTTATGGACCTTGTTTGTGCACTACCATGTTGGAACAGGAAGGGGCCACCCCCAAACTGTTCCCACAAAGTTGGGAGCATGAAATTGTCTAAAATGTCTTGGTATGCTGACGCCTTAAAAGTTCCCTTCACTGGAACTAAGGGGCCAAGCCCAACCCCTAAAAAACAACCCCACACCCTAATCCCCCCTCCACCAAATGATTTGGACCATTTCACAAAGCAAGGTCCATAATAACATGGATGAGGGAGTTTAGGGATGGAGGAACTTGACTAGCGAGCACAGAGTCCTGACCTCAACCTGATAGAACACCTTTGGGATGATTTAGAGTGCAGACTGCGAGCCCGGCCTTCTCATCCAACATCATTTCCTGACCTCACAAATGAGCTTCTGAAAGAATGGTCAAACATTCCCATAGACCTTGTGGACAGCCTTCTTAGAAGAGTTAAAGCTGTTATAGCTACAAAGGGTGGGCCAACTCAATATTGAACCCTACGGACTAAGACTGGGATGCATTAAAGTTCACATGGGTGTAAAGGCAGGCGTCTCAATACTTTTTACAATATAGTATATATATATATATATATATATATATATATATATATACACAAGCATGTGTGTTTGAGCTTTGGGGTGCACACCCTAATGCAATAGGCTGCGCACGCCTATGCCCGTACCTTAGTAGCCGCCCGGCCATACCTTACCTATATAAGTCGGATTAGTCAGCAGGGCCGATCCTGGTCGGCTGTGCGCTGCCCTGGTTGCTAGATTCGCCTGCCGCCGGGCGTCTAGCAACCAGTGACGTCAGAGGCCACGGCCGCCCCAGCATTCAGAGCACCTCTTCCATATTCCATCTTCTTCAGCGTGGCTCAGAGCCTGAGGGAAGGGACCATGTCTGAAGAGAGCTGCCTGTGAGTGTGAGCTCAGCAGCTTTCCACATCAACCTGCACAGCACCTGCCGCTGTCTGAGGTGTTGCAGCCTGCCTGTCAATGTGTCCATGTTCTGGAGGCTCCAGAGGACCCGGCGCATCACGGATCACGGTAAATGGTCGCTGATTGCGGCCGTTTACCACGTGATTGCTCCGTCAAATGACGTGGCGATCACTTGTAAACAAACCGGCGTCATGTGATGATGCCGGTTTCTCTCTCCCCTCTCTGTACCGATCGGTACAGTGTGAGAGGGGGAGAGAGCGGATGGCAGCAGCACCGTGGGCTGGATCTGTGACAATTGCAGTCACAGATCCAGCCATCCATCGATCCATGCTCAGCCATCCCTGCCAATACTCTGCAATACCCTGCCAATACTCTGCCCATACTGTGCAATACTCTGCAATACCCTGCCCATACTGTGCAATACTCTGCAATACCCTGCCAATACTCTGCCCATACTGTGCAATACTCTGCAATACTCTGCCCATACTGTGCAATACTCTGCAATACCCTGCCCATACTGTGCAATACTCTGCAATACCCTGCCCATACTGTGCAATTGTAGAATATATGATTAATATCTAATATTCTTGTATCTTAAGGGCGTTTCTGAATGAATAGCATTCATAGTCAGGTTGACTTAAAAAGAAAGTGAGTTTTATTTTCTCACAGGTGGCATCATAAATACAATGAAAAAAATAGTATAACAGTTCAGTTCAGTGTAGGTAAATATATATAAAATAGAATAGATTGCTGTAGCAAAGTTATGAAAGCATGTGTGCTAGTTGCAGACTCCATCTTCCATGCTGTTCTCTGAGTGTTCCCAAAGTGAAGCTGGAACAGGAAATGATGTTCTTAGGCTTCTGGTAATTCAGCTGTTCTTCTTGTCAATCTTAGTGTAAATGTGTCAATGTTATCTCTTAAAAGTGGGTGTGAGTAAGTGAGTGAGTCTTCATGTGTGTTCGTGTCAGTATGCTGTGCAAGTGTCGTGTAAGTGTGTTGTGCCCCCCTCCCATCTCAAACTATAGGCTTATATATATCTTTACATATGTATGTCACCTCATACAAACTTAGAACCTTGTATGGCACACATTAATTTCTGCTAACTTCAGCAATATGTTATACCAATAGAAGATATTGGCTCAGAGACATATGGACTTTGATTGACAGGCACACACGTAGCACTCTATACTTGGAGTGGTGAGCTGACGATGTAATATCATAATCAAACATCTCCTATATGAACATATATTACTAACAATAAAGTAACTATTAACTAATACATACTAGTATGACTAAGACTTCACTTATACAAACTTGACAAGAGATATAAAGAAATATATTATTTATCTCACTACGTAAATACTGATCTATTCTGGAGATCTATTCTTGTCACCCTACACCAACATGCCTTATATGTCATACTCAAATTGGCTTCACCAGAAATATGCAGCAATACTCATCCTTAGATTGAAGAATCATGTCATATCAATTTATGCAAGGTCATTCACTCATACCTAATTTACTATGATTAATCATAAAACCAAATATGTTTTGCTAGCTTGCCTTATATTAATAGAACACCTATAAGTGCCGAATTATGAATTTGAAATAATATTCTAACAATCCCCCCTGAATTATGATTAATCATATTAAAATTATTAAATATCATTCATGCATTCATATCACAATCTCTCCTCCTTGTATCAAATGATCGGACATAATATTCCTCAGAACTGAAGCAGCTAGAAATATTTCTCCTTCTAAATGCTTTTCTCTTTACTTTTAACATTTCTTAGATCTATCTATTCAAAATCTTAAAATAATGGTATAGATTTTTTTTTTAAAATGTATAACATAATGATGACTAATATCAATAATTATTAATATTAATAATAATAATAATGATAATTATTATTGTTAAAATAAGTAAATGATGCAATAATATATTTCCATACTTGTGCTCAAAGAATATTTTAGCTCTTTGGAAATATACTTTACACTCTAAAACTTTTCATAACTTTCCATTGTTCTATTAAGAGTGATATGTTTTTTTTAAGTTATGAACAAAAGATGTTCTATTAACTAGAATGATTGTGCAGTTCATAAATATATGAATAAAGAAAAATAAAGAAAAATAATAATAATAATAATCCTAACTTAATATGAACACTAATATCAGAATAATTGGATAATTAAAAAGTGTATATGTGGACAAATGTTTCAGTCCCAAGTTATTTATCTATAGTAGATAGATAAAGTTCCTTCTGATTAATTTTTTTCTTCATGAAATGTCTTTAAAATTTCTTCTTCAAGTTCTGTTAGGTTAGAAAAACCTTGTTGAATAAGATAAAATAGTCAAATATGAAATATAAATCTTTTGTCCAATATTCTTCTCGAAAGGATCTCTTCTTTAACTTTGAATTTCTTGATATTCTCTTTGCTCTTTATATGAGCGTGTTATCCTCCATATTTGTTTGATTTTAGATGCCATATCTGTAAAAGAGAGGCAGTATCATTACTCGGGAATAAAATATTTGCATTAATTCTTGTACATTTTCTATTTTTTCAATAAATGTTAAATCATTATGGGACAATAGCTTTGTGAATTTGTTAAAACTATATGTGAAATAATACTATCTTATATTTTCCTTCAAAGAGAACTTCTGTATGACTGTGTACTGTCCTTATCCTGTCTAAAATGACCTAAACTATAAAACATATGTACTGTGAAGTTTAATTATGACAGGACGCAATATTTCCATTTGGTCATGATACAAAAACCCTGTTTTAATAAACAAAGAAAGGTTTCATATCACCCCAGAGATGGCAATGGACTATGCTTTTGTTCTCATCCCTAAATGATTAGAAATATGCGTAACTGTATTCTGTGTTGAAGTTCTTATTCTAGTGTTAGACTATTCTGCAGTAACAAGTACTGGTTCAATGTCTTTCTCAGCTCTTATGCTGGAAACCTGAGATAAAGACTTCTCAGAGACAGCTGTATAAACATGTGCTTGTGTACATTCCTGAATATGTCTTCCATTCCCATCTATCTGAATGTGTATGGGTAATAAAGCTCTGAACCATAGCGGATATTTTTTCCTAACTTCTCTAAAACTACCTTCCTCAAAAATATCTTTTAGTGAGCAGTCAGGTATCTGTACAATGATTTTGTTTGATTTCACTATGCTCTGTGTAGCTTTAATTGCATAGTAAACACTTAGTAGTTGCTTTACACCTGGCTCAAAAGTTTTTTCCAAAAATGACAAAACTCTGGAGAAATAGGCAATTATTTTTTCCTTACCTTCTTGTAATTGAGACAACGTTACTGAGATGGCATTCTCAGATACATGAGTTTTCAAAACAAACGATGCTTCAGAACAAACCTCTATTGTACTTAATGCTGGAGCATTCTGCAAATCTTTTTTCAACACTTCAAAAGCATTTTTCTCATTTGGACCCCATTGGTCAACTATATTACCTTTATTCCTCAAAAGATTATATAGTGGATTAACTTTTTCTGCGAAACAGTGTACAAACTCTTTGCAATGATTTATTTTATGCAAAAATTGATGCAATGCCTTATTCGTTGTTGGAGTTGGGATTACAGTAATATCTCTAACTGTTTCTTGCAACAATTGTCTCTTTCCTTGACTAATTTGCATGTGAAGGTATTTCACCTGACTTTTCATCAGCTGAAATTTTGTCGTGTTTAATTTTAAACCTTCAGCTTGTAACATCATAAACAACTCAGACAAAAGAGCCATATGTTCATCGATATTATGAGTACTCAGCAAAATCGTATCCACATGCTGATAAATACAGTCTGGCCTAGAAAATTTTGAAAGTATTCTTGTTATAGTTTCATGAACTACACCATCACCAATACCTAGACCAGGTATTAATCGAGTGAACGTATAAGTCTCTTTTCTGAATGTGAACGCAAGTTTGTATTGACAACTTTTAGTTAAAGGGATGGAAAAATGACTATTAGCGATTTCTAGTACAGAAAACACTTCGTCCTCAGCATTCAAATTTAACTTTATGTTAGATTTATCAAGAAGAACTGGGCTATTTGTGATGTGCTTATTCAATGTCCTTACGTCAACTGATAAAGAATATGAATTATCAATGTTTTTGATAGGCCAAATACAGTTATTTACCACTGATTTAGCTTTCTTTACAATTCCAAGTTGCACAAACTCTTGAATATTGTCAGAAACTGAACCGATTGATTCTAGTGGTAACTCACACTGATTAAGAGGTTCTGGATCCTTCCCCTCAATATTTAATTCGGTACTTTTCAAAGTTCCAATGTCATTTTTGAACTTTGACCACAAACTTGGAAAACATTGTACCACTTCCTTTAAAGCACAATTACCATCAACATCAGGCCACTTTTGTTCTGTAGACATATTGGTAATGGAACCAACATTACTGTATACAGAGGGATCAATAAGCACTGATTTGGGCCTGGATGGATCTTCCCAAATACTTTTATTAGCCAAATCAATCACCCACTTTTGTTTATTGATTACATCAATGCCAAGTATATTCTCTGCTTCGTGACAGACCCAAATGTCAATATTAGTTTTCACTAATCCAGGTACTTCAAATGTTACATTGGATACCTGTCTAGCAGTGGAATTACCTGTATTATTAAAACCCACTATATTACACATAGGATAATTGGGTTTCACAGATATGTTTGCTTTGGTAAGGCTAATCATAGATCCACTGTCAACGAGACAATTAATATGTTTACCATTCAGCAAACATTGTATATATGGCCTACCATTCTCGTCCAAAATAATTGGTGCTACATATTGTAATGGCAGAGAAATTGAATCCGGGTGTGATTCTATTTTTGGCAATGGCAATAAACCCTCTCTTTCAGTGACAGCTCCTTTTGCCAAATTATCTGAACTGCTGTGAACAGTCAAATTACTGATCTGTTTGACTTCAGTGGCATAAGGCAATTCAGTCAAAATATAATCTTGACATGAAAAAGGTTGTTCAAAAGTTGATTTTTCATTCTCCATATCTTTAGTTTTTATTTGTGAGTCACTTTTAAACTTACAGCAATGTTTTTTCACATGGCCATATCCATGACAGTAAAAACACGTCATGGGGCCGCCTTGCCTCACTTGTCTGCACCTGTTGTCGTCATTCCTGCTAAGACCTGTCGTTTCTGACACGTCTGTAGCCTGACTATTTTTGTCACATTGAATTATAGCAACTTCGTGTGTAAGATTGCTTTGATTCAATTGTCTCCTAATTTTATCAATGAAGCTTACTATATCATTTAAATTTTGACGTTCCTGTGCAATGGCTACAGAAGTTGGGTCAAGGTATTTAAATTTTTTTATGAAAGCTATTTTTAAACCTGGGTCAGTTTCATCATCTGTTCCAAATATCATTTCATAAACCTTGCAAAATCTTGTCCTAAACAAAAATGGATCTTCTTCTGCAGTAGTCTGTAATAGATCTAACATTTCTATGGTCGGTATTTGCTCACCGGTCATACATAGCAATAATTGTCGCAATCTATCTGTCGCGTCATTTTGTTTTTCCTGACCTTCGTCATCACTAACAAGTGAATGGATTCGTTTAGCAAAATTAACAGGAACCCACAACTGAAATATGTAATTGCGTTGATCGTTTGAAAGGTTAAAACGATCTGCAAACTTTTCAAATAAATCCCAATTAGAAAATACAGTTGCCTCAACGTCATAAATAGGAAAGTCTTTTAACACTTTCATAAGTTGGTCATGTATTTGCAACTTTAGTTTTGCAGTACTACATAATAAGTTTTTATATTTTATCTCAATCTCATTTGTAGCATCAACATTCTCTATTTCCGAACTTTCCGGAAAATAAGATTGTAGCCTTGACTTGGTTTCAGTCTTTTTGTCATCTGTAGTTATTACAGCAATCTGTCTACTGTCATTTTGTGACTCTGACAAAATCATTTTGTTAGATTCTAATTGCTCTTCAAGATTCTCTATGTAATTACAAAAAATCTCACAGTTAGAACTAAGGGACTCTTGGGACACATTTTTATGCATTCCTGTGTTCTGTACATTATTAATCTCTGTCTGATTTAGTGTACACACATTTTTGGCAGGTAAAATAATCATCGTATTAAATATTCTCACCAATTTCAATACATTACTTATTTTCTTACGTAATTTATGTACAGTAAACCTGGATTTATCAATCTGTATATTAGCCTGTAAACATTCTTTGTACATATATGCCCACAAGTGACTGTCATTTGGATAAAAAGACACATCTTTAAACTCTAGCTTGCTATCTCTAGCTATTTCATCAAAAAAAACCATAATTTTTACCGTATTTAGAAGAATTTCTCGTCTTCAACCGTCTGTTACTGGACTGTTGTCCACATCTGATGCAACACAAACGCCTCTTGGTTGATAGGTTCTGAACCGTCTTTTTTCTCGAGACTTGAATATTCGAAAAACTGCGCTAATCTCTCCCCCCTCAGCAAGGATCGAGATTTCCGTAAAAATAGAGATGCGACGGCATTGGGTGGCTCGCCAAATTGTAGAATATATGATTAATATCTAATATTCTTGTATCTTAAGGGCGTTTCTGAATGAATAGCATTCATAGTCAGGTTGACCTAAAAATAAAGTGAGTTTTATTTTCTCACAGGTGGCATCATAAATACAATGAAAAAAATAGTATAACAGTTCAGTTCAGTGTAGGTAAATATATATAAAATAGAATAGATTGCTGTAGCAAAGTTATGAAAGCATGTGTGCTAGTTGCAGACTCCATCTTCCATGCTGTTCTCTGAGTGTTCCCAAAGTGAAGCCGGAACAGGAAATGACGTTCTTAGGCTTCTGGTAATTCAGCTGTTCTTCTTGTCAATCTTAGTGTAAATGTGTCAATGTTATCTCTTTAAAGTGGGTGTGAGTAAGTGAGTGAGTCTTCATGTGTGTTCGTGTCAGTATGCTGTGCAAGTGTCGTGTAAGTGTGTTGTGCCCCCCTCCCATCTCAAACTATAGGCTTATATATATCTTTACATATGTACGTCACCTCATACAAACTTAGAACCTTGTATGGCACACATTAATTTCTGCTAACTTCAGCAATATGTTATACCAATAGAAGATATTGGCTCAGAGACATATGGAGTTTGATTGACAGGCACACATGTAGCACTCTATACTTAGAGTGGTGAGCTGACGATGTAATATCATAATCAAACATCTCCTATATGAACATATATTACTAACAATAAAGTAACTATTAACTAATACATACTAGTATGACTAAGACTTCACTTATACAAACTTGACAAGAGATATAAAGAAATATATTATTTATCTCACTACGTAAATACTGATCTATTCTGGAGATCTATTCTTGTCACCCTACACCAAGATGCCTTATATGTCATACTCAAATTGGCTTCACCAGAAATATCCAGCAATACTCATCCTTAGATTGAAGAATCATGTCATATCAATTGATCAAGGTCATTCACTTATACCTAATTTACTATGATTAATCATAAAACCAAATATGTTTTGCAAGCTTGCCTTATATTAATAGAACACCTATAAGTGCCGAATTATGAATTTGAAATAATATTCTAACAGCAATACTCTGCAATACCCTGCCCATACTGTGCAATACTCTGCAATACCCTGCCCATACTGTGCAATACTCTGCAATACCCTGCCATACTGTGCAATACCCTGCCCATATTGTGCAATACTCTGCAATACCCTGAACATACTGTGCAATACTCTGCAATACCCTGCCCATACTGTGTAGGGCCGGACTGGCCTACCGGGATATCGGGAGATTTCCCGGTAGGCTGCCTGTCCTGTGGCCGGTTTCAGTTGCTGCAGTGCTCCCTGTCCCCTCTCTCCTGCTCCTGTGCATTACAGAGCTGGCTGAGTCTGTGTGTGTTCGGCAGCGGGCGGCACTGTAACGCGGTCCCGCCCCCCCTAGACTGGCTCGTGTGATAGTAGATAGAATCAGTGTTCAGCCTATCACACAAGCTGGTCTAGGGGGGGCGGGACCGCGTTACAGTGCGGCCCGCCGCCGAACACACACAGACTCAGCCAGTTCTGAGGAGATGCCCGCCGTACAGCCCGCCCAATGTGGAGGATCGGATTCGGCAGGGTGGTCGCATATAGAGGAATTTAGCTTTCTACTGTCCTCCATGCAGCCGCTGAATGCTTGCAGGAGGGAGAGGAGGAGAATCAAGCATTCCGCGGCTGTATGGAGGACAATAGAAAGCTCAATTCCTCTATATGTAGCCGCCCTGCTTCTCCTCCTATCCAACTTCTTTTGCTGCCCCCCCCAGTGCTCTCCCCCCCACCACACTCTACAGCCCCCCCCACAGATCTCTCCACCCCTGTTCTCCCCCCCCAGTGCTCTCCACCCCTGTTCTTTCTCCCCCAGTGCTCCCCCCACCACACTCTCCAGCCCCCCCCTCCACAGTTCTCTCCACCCCTGTTCTTCCCCCCCAGTGCTCTCCACCCCTGTTCTTTCCCCCCCCAGTGCTCCCCCCCACCACACTCTCCAGCCCCCCCCCACAGTTCTCTCCACCCCTGTTCTTTCCCCCCCAGTGCTCCCCCCCACCACACTCTCCAGCCCCCCCCACAGTTCTCTCCACCCCTGTTCTTCCCCCCTGTGCTTTCCACCCCTGTTCTCCCCCCCAGTGCTCTCCACCCCTGTTCTTCCCCCCCCAGTGCTCTCCACCCCTGTTCTTCCCCCCCCCAGTGCTCTCCACCCCTGTTCTCCCCCCCCCCCCAGTGCTCTCCACCCCTGTTCTTTCCCCCCCCCCAGTGCTCTCCACCCCTGTTCTTTCCCCCCCCACCAGTGCTCTCCACCCCTGTTCTTTCCCCTCCCCAGTGCTCTCCACTCCTGTTCTTTCCCCTCCCCAGTGCTCTCCACCCCTGTTCTTTCTCCCCCCAGTGCTCTCCAGCTCTCCCTATCACTCCCAGCCCCCTCCCCAGGGCTCTCCGCCCCCCACAGTGCTCTCCAGCCCCCCATGCTCCCCAACCCTGTTCTTTCTGCCCCCCCAGTGCTCTCGAGCTCCACCCATCGCTCTCCAGCCCTGTACTTTTTGGCTCCCCCTCCATTGCTCTCAAGCTCCCCCCCAGCACTCTTCGCTCCCCAACCCCGCCAGTGCTCTCCCCACCATAGTGCTTTCCAGCCCCCCGTACTTTCCACCCCTGTTTTTTCTGGCCCCCACTGGTGTCTCTCAAGTTCCCCCAATTGCTCTCCACCCCCCCAGTGTTCTCCACTCTCCCCCCCAGTGCTTTGCCCTCCCCCTGCTCTTTGTACCCCCCAGTGCTCTCCAGCCCCCGTGCTCTTTACCCCTGTTCTTTCTGCCCCCCCCAGTGCTCTCAAGATCCCCCCAGTCATCTTTACCCCCCACACTCTTAGCCCCTTCAGTGCTCTCCAGCCCCCCCTCTCAGCCTCCTATGCTCTCCACCCCTGTTCTTTTTGGCTCCCCCCAGTGCTCTCAAGCCCCCCCCCCCAGCGCCCTCCGCTCCCCACCCCTGTGATCTCCACTCCCCCTGCTCTTTGCCCCCACCCATGTGCTCTCCAACCCCGCCAGTGCTCTCCGCTCCCCCTTTTCTCCAGCTCCCACCTAGTGCTCTCACTTCCCCAGGACCAGAGGACAGGCTGTCTGGGGGCAGAAAATGAGGACGGCTGAAGGTGCAGGTTGCCAGGGACCACTCCATCTCACAGCAAACAGATCCTCTGGAAGGAGCACTGTCCCCATCCAAAACTAGAACAGACCCTGCCTGCTGATGGCGATCATGGATATCCTGCTGGCATAGAAGGTACCATACCGAGCATCAACAACACACCTCCCCACACACAGGGACTGCAGACCGGAACATGGGGCATAGGAGAGACTGCAATGATGGGCACAGTGAGGCTGAATTTGTGGGTACAGTGAGACTGCATTGATGGGCACAGTGAGGCTGCAATAGTGGGCACAGTGAGGCTGCATTCATGGACACAGTAAAGCTGCATTTGATGAGCACAGTGAGGCTGCATTTATGGGCACAGTGAGCCTGCATTTATGGGCACAGTGAGGCTGCAATGATGGGCACAGTGAGGCTGCAATGGTTGGCACAGTGAGGCTGCAATGGTGGGCACAGTGAGGCTGCATTCATGAGCACAGTGAGGCTGCATTTATGGGCACAGTGAGGCTGCATTTATGGGCACAGTGAGGCTGCAATGGTGGGCACAGTGAGGCTGCAATGGTGGGCACAGTGAGGCTGCAATGGTGGGCACAGTAAGGCTGTAATGATGGGCACAGTGAGGCTGCATTGATCGGCACAGTGAGGCTGCATTGATGGGCACAGTGAGGCTGCATTGATGGGCACAGTGAGGCTGCATTGATGGGCACAGTGAGGCTGCATTGATGGGCACAGTGAAGCTGCATTGATGGGCACAGTGAGGCTGAATTTGATGGGCACTGATGAGGCTGCATTTGATGGGCACTGGTGAGGCTGCATTGAGCTCTTGTGTCTGCAGCCTCTGACCATCTCCTGTGGCATGTCTGCAGTCTCTGAGGGAGTCTGGAGAGGAGTCAAGAGTGGGAGCACCGCCGGGATGGGGGTCATGGGAGAAGTCAGATGTGTGTGGACTGTAGAGACTATATAGGATATGACCAGAGCCACCGAGCTGGAGCCGACTGACTGAGCCATGCACGGCGCACCTGAGAGGGAGTCAGTGACAGCACCGCTAGGCACGGTACACCTGAGTAGGGTCACTGATGTAAGGGGGGAGTGAATACGATAATGTAAGGGGGCACTTGATGATTGACCACTTTTAACTGGAATTTGCGTTCATATATATATAAAGCCCTATGTGATTTCATATCTGTCTTATCTATATATAATACACTCTTCAAATGTGCTTTAAAATGTATGGCTTTCCCTTTCATGAACAAGAAAATAATGACGTTATGCTGTTACGCTGGTATTAAAATGCTGTGGGTCTGGTATGAATTTTTTTTCCAGGGCTGGATTTTATTCCCAGTCCGGCCCTGATACTGTGCAATACTCTGCAATACCCTGCAACACTCCGCAATACCCTGCAATAACCACTTCCCGCCCGCCGGCCATCATATCACGTCCTTGACTTTGTGCAGGGATATCTGAATGATGGATGCAGCTACAGGCATCATTCAGATATCAGCTTTTTCAGCCGGCGATTCCCTACACCGTAAGAACAATCATAGCGGCTGTTCCGCCGCTTGATCGTTCTTACGGGAGGCAAGAGGGGACGACCCCCCCTCCCGCCGCCCTCCGTGCTTCTACCGACTCACCGATACGATTGAAGCCAGGATTTTTTAATTTTTTTTTTCAGGCTTCCCAGCCTAGAGGTGAGAGGTGGGGTCTTATTGACCCCATATCTCACTGTAAAGAGGACCTGTCATGCCATATTCCTATTACAAGGAATGTTTACATTCCTTGTAATAGGAATAAAAGTGATCAAAAAATTTATTTTTGCGGAAAAACGTGTCAAACTAAAATAAATAAAGTAAAATGAACAATAAATTTAATTTTTTTTTAAAGCGCCCCTGTCCCCGTGTGCTCGCATACAGAAGCAAACGCATACGTAAGTCCCGCCCATGTATGAAAACGATGTTCAAACCACACATGTGAGGTATCGCTGCGAACGTTAGAGCGAGAGCAATAATTTTGGCCCTAGACCTCCTCTGTAACTAAAAACATGTAACCAGTAAAAATATTTAAAGCGTCGCCTGTGGGGATTTTTAAGTAGCGAAGTTTGGCGCCATTCCACGAGCGTGTGCAATTTTGAAGGGTGACATGTTTGGTATCTGTTCACTTGGTGTAACCTCATCTTTCACATTATGCAAAAACATTGGGCTAACTTTACTGTTTTTATGTTTTTTTTAAGCACAAAACTGTTTTTTTTTTCCATAAAACATGCGTTAGAAAAATTGCTGCGCAAATACCATGCAAGATTGCAACGACCACCATTGTATTCTCTTCGGTCTTTGCTAAAAAACATATATAATGTTTTGGGGTTCTATGTAATTTTCTAGCAAATACATTTTGATTTTTACATGTAGGAGAGAAATGTCAGAATTGGCCTGGGTGCTCCAGAACGCCTGAAGGTGCTGCCTGCATTTTGGGCCTCTGTATGTGGCGACGCTGTGTAAAAGTCTCACACATGTGGTATCGCCATACTCAGGAGTAATAGCAGAATGTATTTTGGTGTGTAATTTGTGGTATGCATATGTTGTGTGTGAGAAATAACCTGCTAATATGACAATTTTGTGAAAAAAAAAATCGCGATTTTGCAAAGAATTGTGGGAAAAAAGGACAACTTCAAAAAACTCACAATGCCTCTTTCTAAATACCTTGGAATGTCTTCTTTCCAAAAAGGGGTCATTTGGGGGGTATTTGAACTTTTTTGGCATGTTAGGGTCTCAAGAAATGAGATAGGCCGTCAGTACTTCAGGTGTGATCAACTTTCAGATATTGGCACCATAGCTTGTGGACTCTATAACTTTCATAAAGACCAAATATTATACACCAATTTGTACTTATTTTTACCAAAGATATGTAGCAGTATAAATTTTGGCAAAAACTTATAAAGAAAAATTACTAATTTGCTAAATTTTATAACAGAAACAAAGAAAAAATAATTTTTTTACAGAATTTTCAGGCTTTTTTCTCTTATAGTGCAAAAAATAAAAAACCCAACGGTGATTAACCACTTAACAACCACCTGCCGACAAATAACGTCGACAAGGTGGTTGCTTAACTCTGGGGCGCGCACACGGGAAACTCCATGACCGCCGGGTCCAGAGGACCCGGCGGATCACGAATCGCGGTAAATCGCCGCTGATAGCGGCCGTTTACCACGTGATCGCTCCGTCAAATGACGGAGCAATCACTTGTAAACAGACCGGCGTCATTTGATGACGCCGGTTCCTCCCTCCCCTCTCTGTACCGATCGGTACAGTGTGAGAGGGGAGGGGGAGGGAGCGGATGGCAGCAGCAGCACTGTGGGCTGGATCTGTGACAATTGCAGTCACAGATCCAGCCATCCATCCATCCCTGCTCAGCCATCCCTGTGCTATACCCTGCCAATACTCTGCAATACACCCTGCCAATACTCTGCAAAATACCCTGCCAATATTCTGCAAAATACCCTGCCAATACCCTGGTGCAATACTCTGCAATACCCTGGTGCAATACTCTGCAATACCCTGCGAAATACTCTGCAATACCCTGCGAAATACTCTGCAATACCCTGCGAAATACTCTGCAATACCCTGGTGCAATACTCTGCAATACCCTGGTGCAATACTCTGCAATACCCTGGTGCAATACTCTGCAATACCCTGGTGCAATACTCTGCAATACCCTGGTGCAATACTCTGCAATACCCTGCACAATACTCTGCAATACCCTGCACAATACTCTGCAATACCCTGCAAAATACTCTGCAATACCCTGCAAAATACTCTGCAATACCCTGCGCAATACTCTGCAAAATACTCTGCAATACCCTGCACAATACTCTGCAATACCCTGCACAATACTCTGCAATACCCTGCACAATACTCTGCAATACCCTGCACAATACTCTGCAATACCCTGCACAATACTCTGCAATACCCGCCACAATACTCTGCAATACCCTCCACAATACTCTGCAATACCCTCCACAATACTCTGCAATACCCTCCACAATACCCTGTGCAATACCCTCCACAATACCCTGTGCAATACCCGTGCAATACCCTGCCATACACCGCAATACCCTGCCATACACTGCAATACCCTGCCATAGTCCGCAATACTCCGCAATGCCCGGCAATACTCCGCAATGCCCGGCAATACTCCGCAATGCCCAGCAATACTCCGCAATGCCCGGCAATACTCTGCAATAACCACTTCCCGCCCTCCGGCCGTCATATGACGTCCTTGACTTTGTGCGGGGATATCTGAATGATGGGAGCAGCTACAGGCATCATTCAGATATTAGCTTTTTCAGCCGGCGATTCCCTACACCATAAGAACAATCATAGCGGCTGTTCCGCCGCTTGATCATTCTTACGGGAGGCGAGAGGGGATGACCCCCCCCCGCCGCCCTCCGGTGCTTCTACCGACTCACCGCTACGATCAAAGCCAGGATTGTTGTTTTTTTTTTTTTGTATTTTTTTCAGGCTTCCCAGTCTAGAGGTGAGATGTGGGGTCTTATTGACACCCCCCCCCTCATATCTCACTGTAAAGAGGACCTGTCATGCCATATTCCTATTACAAGGGATGTTTACGTTCCTTGTAATAGGTATAAAAGTGATCAAAAAAATGTTTAGGGCGGAAAAACATGTCAAACTAAAATAAATATAGTAAAATGAAGAATAAATTTTTTTATTTTTTTTAAAGCGCCCCTGTCCCCGTGAGCTCGCATACAGAAGCGAACGCATACGTAAGTCCCGCCCACATATGAAAACGGTTTTCAAACCACACATGTGAGGTATCTCTGCGAACGTTAGAGCGAGAGCAATCATTTTGGCCCTAGACCTCCTCTGTAACTCAAAACATGTAACCAGTAAAAATATTTAAAGCGTCGCCTATGGGGATTTTTTAAGTAGCGAAGTTTGGCGCCATTCCACGAGTGTGTGCAATTTTTAAGGGCGACATGTTAGGTATCTATTTACTCGGCGTAACTTCATCTTTCACATTATGCAAAAACATTGGGCTAACTTTACTGTTTTTTTTTTTTTTTTTTAAGCACAAAACATTTTTTTTCCGTAAAAAACGCGTTAAAAAATTGCTGCGCAAATATCGTGCGAGATAAAAAGTTGCAACAACCACCATTATATTCTCTAAGGTCTTTGCTAAAAAAACATATATAATGTTTTGGGGTTCTATGTAATTTTCTAGCAAATAAATGATGATTTTTACATGTAGGAGAGAAATGTCAGAATTGGCCTTGGTGCTCCAGAACGCCTGAAGGTGCTCCCTGCATGTTGGGCCTCTGTATGTGGCCACGCTGTGTAAAAGTCTCACACATGTGGTATCGCCATACTCGGGAGTAATAGCAGAATGTGTTTTGGGGTGTAATTTGTGGAATGCATATGCTGTGTGTGAGAAATAACCTGCTAATATGACAATTTTGTGAAAAAAAAAAAAGAGAAAAAAAAAATCTTGATTTTGCAAAGAATTGTGGGAAAAAATGACAACTTCAAAAAACTCACAATGCCTCTTTCTGAATACCTTGGAATGTCTTCTTTCCAAAAAGGGGTCATTTTGGGGGTATTTGTACTTTTCTGGCATGTTAGGGTCTCAAGAATTGAGATAGGCCGTCAGTACTTCAGGTGTGATCAATTTTCAGATATTGGCACCATAGCTTGTGGACTCTATAACTTTCACAAAGACCAAATAATATACACCAATTTGTACTTATTTTTACCAAAGATATGTAGCAGTATAAATTTTGGCCAAAATTTATGAAGAAAAAATAGTAATTTGCAAAATTTTATAACAGAAACGAAAAAAAAATCATTTTTTTACAAAATTTTCAGTCTTTTTTCTCTTATAGCGCAAAAAATAAAAAACCCAACAGTGATTAAATACCACCAAAAGAAAGCTCTATTTGTGTGAAAAAAAGGACAAAAATTTCATATGGGTACAGTGTTGTATGACTGAGTAATTGTCATTCAAAATGTGAGAGCACCGAAAGCTGAAAATTGGTCTGGTTATTAAGGGGGTTTAAGTGCCCAGTTGTCAAGTGGTTAAGGACCGCCGCCTGTACATATACGTCGGCAGGGCGGCACGGACAGGCATAACCACATACCTGTACGTCCCCTTTAAGATGCCGCCGTGTGGTTGCGCGCTCGGCCCGGGGGCGCGTTTGCGACCCTGCCGCCTTCTCTGTGAGCCCGACCGTGGGTCCCGCGGACTTGATCGCCGCGGGGACACCCGCGATCGTCTCACGGAGAGATACAGCAGGAATATGCTTATGTAAACAAGCATCTCCCCGCTCTGCATAGTGACAATGACACTGATCTCTGCTCCGTGTAGCCAGAGCGGAGATCAGTGTCATGTCACACACAGCCCATCCCCCCTACAGTAAGAATCACTCACTAGGAAACACTTAACCCCTACAGCGCCACCTACTGGTTAACCCCTTCACTGCCAGTGTCATTTTCACAGTAATCAGTGCATTTTTTAGCACTGATCGCTGTAAAAATGACAATGGTCCCAAAAATGTGTCAAAAGTGTCCGATGTGTCCGCTATAATGTTGCAGTCATGATAAAAATCGCTGATCGCCGCCATAACTAGTAAAAAAATTTTTTTTATAAAAATGCCATAAAACAGTCCCCTATTTTGTAGAAGCTATAACTTTTGCGCAAACCAATCAATAGACGCTTATTGCGATTTGTTTTACCAAAAATATGTAGAAGAATAGGTATCGGCCTAAACTGTGGAGAAAAAAAATTATATATATATTTTTTGGGGATATTTTTGTATAGCAAAAAGTAAATAATATTGCATTTTTTTCTAAATTGTCGCTCTATTTTTGTTTATAGCGCAAAAAATAAAAACCGCAGAGGTGATAAAATACCACCAAAAGAAAGCTCTATTTGTGGAAAAAAAAGGACGCAAATTTTGTTTGGGTACAACATTGCATGACCATGCAATTACCAGTTAAAGCAGTGCAGTGCGAAATTGTATAAAGACCTCTGGTCCTTAGGCTGACAAATGGTCCGGGGCTAAAGTGGTTAATGACCAGGCCATTTTTTGAGATACAGCACTACATTACTTTAACTGACAATTGCACGGTCATGCGAAGCTGTACCCAAACAAAATTGATATTCTTTTTTCCCCACAAATAGAGCTTTTTTTTTTGGTGGTATTTGATCACCTCAGCTGTTTTAATTTTTTTGCACTATAAACATAAAAAAGAGCGACAATTTTGAAAAAAAAAAATTTTTTTTACTTTTTGCTATAATAAATACCCCCCCCCCCCCCCCAAAAAAAAATTTCTTCATCTGATTAGGCCAATATGTATTCTGCTACAAATTTGTGGTTAAAAATAATCGCAAAAAGCGTATATTAATTGGTTTGCGTAAAAGTTATAGCGTCTACAAAATAGGGAATAGATTTATGGCATATTTTATCAGATTTTCTGATAAATTGAATACATTTTTTTTTGAGGAGGGTGGGGCAGCATTTCATTCTTGAGCCCATGCAGCACAACCCAGTAGATACTCCCAGTCAAAGGGTTTCCAGACCCAGCTCTTCCATGCTCTTCTAGGAGAAGCAGGCAAAATCCCCCATCTCCTAAATGGGCCATAATCAGTGGGTAGAAGCAGGCCCGTCGCGACAAGACAGGCAAAACAAGCAATTGCTTGGGGCCCCCGAGCTGGCCTGGGGCCCCCAAGCAAATGGGAGTAGATGTGCACGCCACCTGGCGGCTGTTGGGAAGAAACGGCACGCACAGCCGCCTGGATGTAACCTTTCCCTCATGTCACCATGGGACGTTCCATCATCAGCAACACTTTACTAGAGGAACACATTCACCCTGAATGATAGGAGTGTATACATTTGTGTGTGTATGTATATAGTGCGTGTGTGTGTGTCCATTTTACTTGGGGCCCCCAAATTCTTTCAAACGGCCCTGGGTAGAAGGCTAGCGGATACTTAGTCCCCTCCAGCATATGCCCATTTTGCCCTGGCAATATAACAGACTGCACTTAAAGATTTCACATTTGAACACTTTGAGATTATAAGTGCCCGTGCACACCTTAGCATAGTGTTGCTTGAAGCTTTTAGCTTGAATAGGTACATGAGCTTCTTATGAACTACTAATGGATTCTATCAAATTTGGATTATTGATTTCATTTAAATTTTTGCACAATTATAATGAATAAGAACATGTGGGAGATTGGAGGTTATATATTATATTGATATGAACTTTATTTATTTTTTATTTTCATGTAAATTCAATAAGTTGTCACTTTATGGTTGTGTGGTTAATTGATTATGAGTTTTTATGTTTTGGAGCACTAATTATTTATAGCACAGCGCTGCAATCAATTCTAATCTATTTTATAGTGTTTTAGTGTTTTTGGGGTTTTTATTTGCAGCTTTGAGACTGTTGCCAGACTGTCTGGGGCACTCCTTGACTAATCAAGGCTTGTTTAGGTGCCTAGCTGTTAGCTTACAGAAACCTGCATTGAGAGGAATGAAGGTGTAGAATTAGGTGTGTCACTGCCAAGTACTTGCGGGCAATCTGCTATCGGTACACCAACGTCCGATTGTACCAGGCAAATTTCCCTGCCCGAGTTGCTACACCGGCGAAAGAAATTAGCTCCCAGCCATCCACATGCCCAGCGGTTGAATGCTAGCTTAGCTAAATTGCTAGCTCTTCAACTGCTGCCTTTTCAGTTAGTAGACTTTGCCCCCTTCCGTGAGTTTGTGGAATGTGCGATACCTCAGTGGCAGGTTCCCAAACGCCACTTTTTCTCAAGGAAGGCGATTCCGGCTCAGTACCAGCATGTGGAAGGCAATGTTTTGGCCTCGCTGGACAGGGCGGTCAGCGGTAAGGTGCATATTACCGCTGACTCATGGTCCAGCAGGCATGGACAGGGATGTTACGTATCTTTCACGGCGCACTGGGTGACTCTGCTGGCAGCTGGGAAGGATGCAGGACAGGGTGCAGTAAGTAGTGTTGGAGGTTGTTCTGCCACCACGCCTCCAAAATGCTACTAGTGGTGATTCTGACACACCTCTCTCCTCCGCCCCCTCCTCTTCTTCTTCCTCCAAGGCCTCTTCCTGTGCTGATTTGTCCTCGGAACTAGCGGTGCTCCGTAGGCTTTCAAGGGGCTACGCAAGTATGCAGGCAAAAAGATGCCATGCGGTGCTTGAGCTGGTGTGCTTGGGGGACAGGAGCAGAGGCGGCTCTCTAATTAGGCAAAGTAGGCGGCCGCCTAAGGCCCCGCGTGTATAGGGGCCTCGCGGCCACCTAAATGACCTAATGTGTGTGTGTTTGGAGTGGAAGGGAATGTCCCCCAGCCGCGATCAGTGTCCCCAGGCTGGCTGGGTGAGCCGCGAGCGGGCCGGCGTTCTGTCAGATTAGCGTGACAGAACATCACCGCCGGCACACATTAGAAGTTCCACCCTGTAACGTCCTCATCAGCGGCAGCATCCAATAGCAGGCTCCACCGCTGTCCTAGCCGGCACCACATTGCATGATGGGAGATGTAGTTCTCCACATCACACACTAGACTCGGCCGGGCGGTGCCTGCTCTCTGCAGAGACTACAGCTCCCAGAATGCACTGTAGGGTGGGGGCTCAAAGTGGACAGTCGGCTTCTCCTGCACCTGCTTGTAGTAGGGGACGGAGGACTCAGAGGAGTGATCAAATGTCCTGTCTGGCGTCTGCACCGGGATCGTCTGTGGCTGTGACTCCAGTGTTTGGCGGGGGCTGCTGCTGCAATGTGATGTTATTACCTTGATAGTCAGGTGAGACAGAGAGTTTGCACAGTCCCTGACCATCCCCTGTATGTCCGCAAAGTCCCTGACCATCCCCTGTATGTCCGCACAGTCCCTGACCATCCCCTGTATGTGCGCACAGTCCCTGACCATCCCCTTTATGTCCGCACAATCCCTGACCATCCCCTGTATGTCCGCACAGTCCCTGACCATCCCCTGTATGTCCACACAGTCCCTGACCATCCGCTGTTTGTCCACACAGTCCCTGACCATCTCCTGTATGTCCACACAGTCCCTGACCATCTCCTGTATGTCCGCACAGTCCCTGACCATCTCCTGTATGTCTGCACAGTCCCTGACCATCTCCTGTATGTCCGCACAGTCCCTGACCATCTCCTGTATGTGCGCACAGTCCCTGACCATCCCCTGTATGTCTGCATAGTCCCTGACCATCCCCTGTATGTCCACACAGTCCCTGACCATCTCCTGTATGTCCGCACAGTCCCTGACCATCTCCTGTATGTCCGCACAGTCCCTGACCATCTCCTGTATGTCCGCACAGTCCCTGACCATCTCCTGTATGTCCACACAGTCCCTGACCATCCCCTGTATGTCCGCACAGTCCCTGAACATCCCCTGTATGTCCGCACAGTCCCTGAACATCCCCTGTATTGTTCGCACAGTCCCTGACCATCTCCTGTATGTCCGCACAGTCCCTGACCATCCCCTGTATGTCCGCACAGTCCCTGACCATCCCCTGTATGTCCACATAGTCCCTGACCATCCCCTGTATGTCCGCACAGTCCCTGACCATCTCCTGTATGTCCGCACAGTCTCTGACCATCCCCTGTATGTCCGCACAGTACCTGACCATCTCTTGTATCATATCTGCAGTCTCTAAGGGGGAGTCTACAGAGGAGTGAAGAGCTGGAGCGCTGCCAGGAAGGGGTCACGGGGGTGGGAAATGAAACCTGAGCCACCAAGCTGGAGCCAGGAGAGGACCGTCTGACAGTGACAGCACTGCAAGGCCAGTCTGAGGGAGGGGGGGTTGGGGGGTCACTGATGTAGGGAGGGAGTAAATACAGTAAGTTAAGGGGCACTGATATAAAGGTTCCTCCTTAAATCAGTAACCCCCTTTACCTTAGTGCAGTCACTCTGCGGAAGGTGGTCTGCAGTGGCGGTGCGTTCATAAAGGGCGCACGGGCGCCGCCCCCTCTCTCCTGCCACCTGTCTCTCACCATAGATAGATTCAAGCATTGCATGAATCTATCTATGGTCACCGCTGACACCCCCTATTTAGGTGCCCGGCCCCTTTTTGGGCGCCGGGCACCTGAATTACAGCGGCGGGGTATTTTTTGGAAGCACCTGATTAGAGCCATAGGCTCTAATAGGCGTCCAAAAAGGTGAACAGCAGTTCGCTGTTCACTCAGCGTTGTGTTAGGAAAGCAAATGATTTGCTTTCCTAACCCTGAACCGCCTCTCAGCCAAACAGGTGCTCGGGTCTGTTACCTGTCACCTGATTGGCTGAAACGACAGGCGCTGTGATTGGATGCCGCCTATCAGGCGTCCAATTATAGCAGATGACGGGAAGAGAGGACGGGAGAAGACATCCAGGAGCGCGAAGAACCGTGACCCGCTGCCCCACCGGGACAAGGTAAGTGCCGGGCGAGCGGGGGATGCACAGTGGCAGCATTTGATGGGCACTTTAGCAGCAATTGATGGGCATAGTGGCTGCGTTTGATGAGCACAGTGGCTGTGTTTGATGGGCACAGTGGCTGTGTTTGATGGGAACAGTGGTTGCGTTTGATGGACACAGTGGCGGCAATTGATGGGCACAGTGGCGGCAATTGACGGGCACAGTGGCTGCAATTGATGTTTTTTTTTTTCAGTTTGTTTGCGCCACCCCAAATATTTTGAGCACCAGCCGCCACTGGTGTTCTGTGGTCACCAGAGTTCTCCCCACATCAGATTTCCTGTTTTAAATGCAAGTTGGAACTCTGCGGACCCTGATGTAAGTGGAAACTCTGTAAAGGGGAATGCTGTGCACTTTGATATAAGATGATCTCTGGTCACCAGAGCCCCCCTTACATCAGAGATCCCCTTTACACCAAAGTCTGCAACATTCCCCTTCACATCACGATCCGCAGCGTTCCCCTTTGCATGAAATTTGCACTGTAAGGGGGAATCCTGCAGGCTCTGATGTAAGGGGGAACTCTGTGTCAGCTGGGTTATATTACCCTGGGCCAGATTAAGAACATCATGGGCCTGGTGCTGAGGATTTTGGTGGGGCTTTTTATAGAAAATAAAAATGCAAACAATTTTTTGTTATAACAAATTAAATTTAATAGAGAGAGGGAGGGTGAGAGAGAAAGAAAGGGGATGAGAGAGGGGTGAGGAAGGGGTGAGGGGTAAAGGAGGGGGGATGAGAGACAGAGGATGCGCATGAGCATGCGTGGGAGTGACAGCAACGCAGCCCAGCCAAGGCAAGTGACCGAAGGCACAGAACCCGAAAGGAAGACTGGGTGAAGATGGAAGCGCCTGGGATCTTGATCACAGCCCATCGCTGGAGGGCGCAGTCTGACAGGTAAGTGTAGCCTAATGTGCTAATATGCTGTGCATACTTGTACAATATTGCAAAAACTACCTCAGGGCCTCTAAAAAGTAGTAATGTTAGTGAAGTTTACTACCGCTTTAATATCACAGGATCCCAGGAGCCTCTCATGGGGCCCCCTACTGAGGTGGCCCTTGGGTAGTGCCCAAGTGCATAGTTGTCAACATTTCAAAAATATTTTCAGGGACACTTTTGTTACCAGTGGTATATTTAGAATAGCTGACATCCCCTATGTTCCTCTATGCATCACAGTAGTAATCACAAAATTAAATGAGTACTAATAATGGGCAGAACAAATATGAGGACTAGTAAGATTTCCTTTAGTTGAAGAGGCATAGGGGAGGAGTATGGATGATATAAAAGTGGGAAGTATGTGCAGGTGAGGGAGAGGAATGTGGAGGGTATGGCAGTGGGCACTATGTACAGGAGAGGAGTGTGTAGGGTATGATAGGGGCAGTATGTACAGGAGAGGAGTGTGGAGGGTATGATAGGGGCAGTATGTACAGGAGAGGAGTGTGGAAGGTATTATGCATACCTCCCAACTGTCACGGATTCTGCAGGTTTTACCCGCATAGGCTCCTCCTTCCCGCAATCCCGCGAGAGTTTCCTGTTTCCCGCACAGCCAGAAGAAGCAGGAAGAAGAGAAGGCACAGCAGATCCACCCCCCAGATTTGAGCTCAAAACATCCAAACATCCAATCCCGCTCAACAACTTTAAATTTTGGCCACAAAATTATTCTTCTCTTATGTCCCGCGGCACCCCCGCTCAACAACTTTGATTAACAGGGGAGAGGGGAGATCTGAATGTCCCGCGCTGGGACTTTTGAAAGTTGGGAGGTATGTATTATGTACAGGAGAGGAGTGTGGAGAGAAAGACAGTTGGCAGTATGTACAGGAGAGGAGTGTGGAGGGTATGATGGGGCAGTATTTACAGGAGAGGAGTGCTGAAGGTATTATGTACAGGAGAGGAGAGGAGCGTGGAGAGAAAAACAGTTGGCAGTATGTACAGGAGAGGAGTGTGGAGGGTATCACAGTGGGTGGTATGTACAGGAGAGGAGTGTGGACAGTATGATAGTGGGCAGTATGCACTGGAGAGGAGTGTGGAAGGTATGACAGTTGGCACTATGTACAGGAGAGGAGTGTGGAGGGTATGACAGTTGGCACTATGTACAGTAGAGGAGTTTATGAAAGTGGGCAGTATGTACAGGAGATGAGTGTGAAGGGTATGACGGTGGGCAGCATGTACAGGAGAGGAGTGTGGAGGGTATAACAGTGGGTGGTATGTACAGGAGAGGAGTATGGAGGGTATGACAGCCGGCACTATGTACAGTAGAGGAATTAATGAAAGTGGGCAGTATGTACAGGAGACGAGTGTGGAGGATAAGACAGTGGGCGCTGTGTACAGGAGAGGAGTGTGGAGGGTATGACAGTGGAAACTATGTACAGGTGAGGAGGATGAAGGTATCTGGGAAGGAAAAATGTTGGAGTTTGTGGAAGGATGTTTAGGGACTGCATAGTGGTTAAGCGGGCTATACATGGATTGAAATTAAGCCAATTAAGCAGAGACCAGCCATAGTCGATCTATGTATGGGCTATCTGGTTGTACACAAGTCAATCTATTAATTGACTTGAGTACAACCAGCCTGCCAGGTTTTTCCCAAAACAATCAGTGCTGCCAGCTATAGTTAGCAGCACTGATCATTGTATTGTGTGGGTGGGGAAGGCTGAACACTGGCAGAACACAATAACACCGTGGGAGTGATTCCCCTATCCACAGGCCAACAGGTGAGAGGGTGTGTGGGGACAGGCTGGGGAGAGAGGTCTGTCAGCAGGGGGGTGTGAGGTGGTCATGGAAGGATATCAATCAGTGGGTGGACGGAGTAACTGGGAGTGATATCTTTTGGAGTAGGGTCTGTCATCTGCAGGTTGGGAAATGGTCACCTGTAAAAAGTTGAAGGGAGGTGGCTAACATGGGAAGTGGCTGGGGAGTGACCTGGTCGGTTTGGAGTGTGAAATGAATGATGTGTTTCAAGTTTCTTTCACATTTGCGGTAATGCTTGCTGCCCTCTGAAAGGTGATCTGTGGTGGATTGCTTTTCAACGAGTGGTATAGCAGCAGCTGACAGGCGTTCATGAGGTGCTACATTGCTGAAGGGTAGTTGTACATTGTTGGACTATGCTGCTACTGCAAGCGAGTTTGGCTTGCAGTTGCAAAGTGGCCCCATTGAAATCAATAGGCGAGTTTGACAGGCAGTGCTGCCTGTCAAACTCTGCAGGCTCCAAGCTGTCCATTAAGATCAGTACCTCTGACAAGAAGTGAGGAGAGGCACTGTGAGCTCATCCTCTCAGTCTGCTCCAAACAGAATGTGTCAGCTTTTAATTAAACTGGCTGCTTTGTTCGTAGCTTCTGACAGACAAGGATCCCCGTATCTCCTAAACCATAGGTCATAGGAACCCCAAATGACCAATAGTTGGGTGGGCCTTTAGCTACATACCCCCCAAATTTAGGGTCTCTGTGACCCCTGGTCGCCGAGCCACGTCCCTCGAAATCGATCTTTTTTTTGGGGGGGCAGATGGGCCTATCTTAAGGTAAGGGCCTGGAGCTGCAGCTCCAATAGCCCCTATGTGAATCTGGCCCTGATATTACCCTGACCTTCATGTAAATGGAGAAAAATGTTTTTTGACTTTTGTTACAGGGAAAATTCTAGAAACTGTGAATTCAAAGTTTATAGGATTTAAGGCTCCTAATATATGCTATTTTTATACAGGTAATTTTTATCTCTTGAATTATTTTTCCCATTATGGGCGTGAATGGGGCCTCATGTCTAGGTTTTGCCTAAGGCCTCACAAAGCCTAGAGCCGCCTCTGGACAGGAGCCACACTGGGGCAGAGATTCTGTCAGCTCTGCAGGGGCAGGCTCAGAGGTGGTTGACGCCACACCAGCTTAAGCCAGGAATGGTGGTTTGTGACAATGGCACCAACCTCCTCTCCGCCCTCCGACAGGAACAGTTGACCCATGTGCCCTGTTTGGCTCATGTCTTTAACTTGGTGGTGCAGCGGTTCTTGGGCAGGTACCCGGGCTTACAGGATGTCCTGAGGCAGGCCAGAAAAGTCTGTGTGCATTTCCACCGGTCATATAATGCCAGTGCTCGGCTGGCTGACCTCCAAAAGGAATACAACCTGCCCAAGAACTGCCTAATCTGTGACATACCCACCAGGTGAAACTCAACTTTGGCCATGCTGCAGCGGCTGCACACACAGCAGAAGGCCATCAATAAATACCTGTGCGACTATGGCACCAGGACAGGGTCAGGGGAGCTTGTTTTTTTTGCCACGCCACTGGGTCATGATCAGGGATGCATGCACTGTCCTGCCACCATTTGAGGAGGCCACGAGAATGGTGAGCAGTGACAGTGCATGCATCAGTGACACTGTCCCTTTTGTCCACCTGTTGGAGCACACGCTGCATGGAATAATGGACAGGGCACTTGAGGCAGAACAGAGGAAGGAAGAGGAGGACTTCCTTACCTCTCAAGGCCCCCTTTATCCAGACAGTGTTCCTGCAGGCCCGCCGATCACACAGGAAGAGGAAGAGGACGAGGAGGAGGAGGATTTTGTCAGCATGGAGGTGGAGCCTAGCACTCAGCATCAGCAGCAGTCTTCAAGGGATCATTTACAGTCCCCAGAAACCCATGGACTTGTACGTGGCTGGGAGGAGGTGGCTGTGGATCATGTTGTCCTTAGTGACCCAGAGGACTCCGTACCGAATGTCTCAGCAAACCTATGCTGCATGGCCTCCCTGATCCTGCAAAGCCTGCGAAAGGATCCTCGTATTCGTGGTATCAAGGAGAGGGATCATTGCTGGCTGGCAACCATCCTTGATCCACGTGTAGCGGGTATACACTTTTCTGTGTATTTAAAACTGGCAGAGACACCAGTGATGTGCAGTTCCCTGCAGCCCTACCGTACCACAGGCAGCACCACTCAAGTTGGAGGAATCACTGCTTTGACAGCCATCCCTGTGCGCACTGCAGCGACCGCGGAGGAGGTCGTGAGTACTCAACGGGAGAAATCCGAGGATGCTGACTCGGTCACCACTGTCTCACAACGTCCACCGCCGAAGAGAAAGACCGGTATGGTAGCCCTGTCCAGCGGTTGCGGTGGACCATCTTGCCTGCCTACGCCCGGCCCAGATGAATCCAGTAAGAAGAGTTCCGGAAGTCCTGCCTCAAAAAAAAAGGCTGAGGTAAGCCAGGCGGAGGGACTTGGTGTGTGGGCGGAGGTGTCAGGGATCCACAACCCTGTGTGTCCGTGGGGGTTGGAAGTTCCGTTTCCACTACAGGCTACATACCCACGGAGGAGTGTGACACCTCCGACCTAGAGTCGCTCTCCGATCTGGGAGACGATGTCGCCATAGACGAACTGTTTGCTCAAAAGGGCTGGGACAAAGTACCTCTCGCCTCGTCCCGCAGAACCAGGGACCCACCCATGTCTAACACAAGTAAAAAATGCGCATGAGTCCAAAGTCACTAATATCTCAAAGGTATATAATCAAATGGCGCATGTACAAAAAGATGTAGTCAGTGAACATGGGGTCCAGGCTCCGGGGGGAGAGGGATGAAGCGGAGGCTGGAAGAATAATAATAATAATAGGAAAAGTCACATGTGCAAGCTCAGGGCTGCCATTCAAGGTGAAACAGAAACCATGTTCCAGGGTACTGTAAAGAAAAGCAAGGGAGAGGCGCCTCTGAGTGCAGACGTTTTAAAACAATTTAATAAAAGATAGTGCTACAAGCAACTCACATTTGTATGGTTAAAAACGTGCATTGTACGAAATCCAGTTAGAAGAGGAAGATGTCATCAGGTCTGTCACGGAGTATCTCCTCCTTCTGGGGCGCTGTGCTGCTGATAGTCAGTTCACTGCTGTAGATGGTATGGATACGGCCGTCATACTGGCGTGCGATGCGTTTCCCGAGCCGGCGTACTGCGTGTAGTGTGGCAGTCGCGCTCCTTTGTCAAGCTCTTGACAAAGGAGCGTGACTGCCACACTACACGCAGTACGCCGGCTCGGGAAACGCGTCGCACGCCAGTGACGTCATCGGCCCTCGCCTGCTATTCAATCAACATCTCCAAGGCCCTGCACTGCTTTTCTTCACCGCTGACGGCCGTATCCATACCATCTACAGCAGTGAACTGACTATCAGCAGCACAGCGCCCCAGCAGGAGGAGATACTCCGTGACAGACCTGATGACATCTTCCTCTTCTAACTGGATTTCGTACAATGCACGTTTTTAACCATACAAATGTGAGTTGCTTGTAGCACTATCTTTTATTAAATTGTTTTAAAACGTCTGCACTCAGAGGCGCCTCTCCCTTGCTTTTACCCACCCATGTCTACAGGGGATAGTACACCCCGGGTGGAGGCACCAGCGCCTGAGGAGGGCTCCCGTCCCCAGCCTACTCTTGCCTTCCCGGTGCCTCCTGCACCTAATGCCGGGGAAAAGAGACTGTTGTTGTGGGCACCTATGCCCAGACCAGATGTAATCAAGGTCCCTCGCCACCCGGACTCAATAGTTTTGCCTGGCGAAGGGGACAAAGCCACTATGCCTCCTATGGCGAGACTACAACGTCTATTTGGCCAGAAGGTTGCTGCTGAGTATGGATGGGAGTACCCGTACTTGTCCACAGAGTTATTGTATGAAGTGGAAGTTTGCCGGGAGGGCTGGTACAATGACTTTGTGTGGACCCACCTTCAGGTTCCACACGCCCGCAGGTCCCTTACGTGTTCCCCCAAGGCCTCTCAGCGCTTTAAAGATTGCAAAGCAGAATGGATGCTGGGACGACATATCGACACAGACAAGGTGCTGATCCGACGCAAAGAAGGGGAAGATGTCGAGTATCATCTGGAGACCATGGATCAGCACTTGAAGCCACTTGTCCTGCCGCACCCTCGATTCTATCTATAGGAGACGAGAGACTCCGTTTTTGTTCTTTATGCTGCTGAACTTTCCGGGGTTGTTGTTCTTGTTACCCAGAGGAAGAAGGACTGTTCCTGTTTGTTCTTCAATTCTCCAGCAAGAAATCATGGACTCTGGGGTAGATAGGGCGCAAGAGAAGAAGGAAAGTTCCACGAGTGCAGTTACCGCGATGCTGTCACCAGGTGGCAGTGTTGCGCATCGATATCACTGTTCACACACACACTTTATGAAGGAAAGGATTTCTCTGCGGAGAAGTTTTTTCATTCTCACACGAATACATGTGTCAGGGTTTATGTGTGTTAACTTTCTTTTCCCTCTGCAGGAGAGCATCCCATCAAGACCACTGAGTATGGGGTGGGTCTTAGTCAGGATGGGTGGGGAAAAGTGTAATGTGAAAATGTGATTTCAAGGTTGTTGTTAAAGCGGAGCTCCGCCGGAAAAAAAAAATATTAAAAGCCAGCAGCTACAGCTACAGCAGCTGCTGGCTTTTAATATTTGGACACTTACCTGTCCTGGAGTCCAGCGACGTCCGCAGCAGAGGACGAGCGACCGCTCGTCGCTCTGCTGCTCCCTCCACCATCCTCGCTGAGGGAACCAGGAAGTGAAGCCCTGCGGCTTCATGCCCGGTTCCCTACGGCGCATGCGCAAGTCGCGCTGCGCCGTTCTGATTGGTGCTCCTGTGTTCTGGGAGCCGAGTGTCTCCCAGAACACCAAGGGAAGTCTGCGGGAAGTGACGTCACTCCCGCATATTCCCGGAAAGAGGACTCCCGGATGTGGGTGAAAATACCTGTCTTAGACAGGTATCTTCACCCCCCTCCCCCCTGAAAGGTGTCAATTGTGACACCGGAGGGGGGGAGGGTTCCAAATAGCAAAAGTTGCTATTTAGGGTGGAGCTCCACTTTAAGTGTTGTTGTTTCCCTTTCCCTCCTTTTTCATTTGAGGCTCAGGCACAACTGCTCTAGCTAGTTTTAGTTTTCTAAAGTTTTTGGATTTTTTACAATTTTCAGTCGGTTTCTGGATTGGACTATGTCAGCCCTTGAGGGCATGGTTTATTCCAGTGTAGCGGGTATACACTTTTCTGTGTATTTAAAACTGGCAGAGACACCAGTGATGTGCAGTTCCCTGCAGCCCAGCGGGTGGCGCTGTCGCCTTGGGTTGGAGTTGAACCATTGCTGTGTGCCGCGCTCCCTTTTTGTCCTCCCTCGGCAGCAGTATGGTGGGGCGGGGAACCTACAGTGCTTGCTGGGAGAGGGTATAAAGTGGCTGGCCATCTTTGTCACGGGGTCGAGTCCCGGGCACCTTCAGCCTGTGGGCGGTGGTTCGTGTCGGTCCTCTAGGCGGCCTAGGCCTAGAGGACGTTCGGAGGTCGTGTTCCATCCCAGGCACCTTTAGCCTGGGGTGAGGTACTCGGATGGAGGTCTGGAGCTCAGTGCCCAACACTGAGTTCCGCGAGGGAAGGAGATCCTAGGGGACCCCGGGAGGGGGTACCCGAATCTGGAGGGTGTAATGGACCAGTGGGAGATACTTGCTTGAAGACCTGGTGCAGCATATTGCCAGTGACAGGTGAGCCTTCCATCGGAGACCGCCTGGAAGGAAATCCCCCCTTCGCTCGGGGACCGCAACCCACTTTCAGGAAGGAAAGTGGACAGTTCATTGTGCCTGGGCCTACTTGCATCCACACCCCCTCTGTCTGTTCTGTTCGTTAAAGTGGAAGTAAACCCTCCTATCATTTTCAGCCAAGGAAGCTGCCATCTTGGCCTCTGTTTAATTTTCAACTGCCATGATGCTGCACATGTGATCAGTTATGACACCAGCGATTGGATGGTGTGACAGTTTGGTTGAGAGCACAACCAATGTGACAGTTAGAATTTCCGGCATGCCGGGAATGTAACTGTTTTTTTAAACTATTAATTTGTTGGGTTTACTTCCGCTTTAAGGGAGTCCAACTGTCTGTGCATTACTCTGTTATTGGAAGAATAAAGGAGTGTTGGACTTTAGTGGTGTGGGGCCCATTTACTGGCAGACACTGTTCGAGAAATTACCAGGAGGAGGTCTCCAAATGCAGAACACCGACCCGAAGGTAAAAGAGGATTGTCTCTCACTGCACATACTCCGCAGGGGGACTTGGCGTGGTGACCCCGCACTCTCTCCTTCAGAGTACCCCTAGACAAAAGCCAGAGCAAGAAGAATAGAGAGAAGAGAGTGGAGGCCGCTACACACGTTACAAGGGTAAGGTTGCGGACCTTATCCAGCCGTCGCAGAGGGAGCAGAGGATGAAACATCTTCGGAAGGCCTGGCAGAAAGGTTTGTGCAAAATGTTTCCAGAGCCTGGGAGGTTACAAATTCCTGGTCCTGGACAACGTGTTGCTGAGGCTTCGGTCAGTCACAGAAGGAGCGGTGGAGAAGGTGGCCATCTGACCGATGCGTTCAGACAATTTTTTAGTCCGCAGCCCCAAGGTATGATCGGTTCCAGCAACCATCGCCAGTGTCTGATTTACATGGTGCAGGAATACCTAGGGGCAAGATCAGACTTGGACATTTTTCCCAATGAAAATCCTCTGGGTTACTGGGTCTTGAGAATGGATCGCTGGCCAGAGTTTGCACAGTATGCAATTGAGCTACTGGCCTGTCCTGCATCCAGCGTTCTTTCGAAACGCACATTCAGTGCTGCTGGAGGCTTTTTAACCAATCACAGGGTGCGCCTGTCCGCCGACTCGGTCGATCGACTGACCTTCATAAAAATGAATCAGTTTTGGATCACCAGCTACCAAGCACCTGATGCTGATGTAACCAAATATTTTTTTTTTGAATGTGGATCCCTTAAAGACTGCCTATGCTGATGCTGAGTGACTATCCTGTTATGCTGAGTGACTATCCTCTTCCTCCTCAATGTTCATGTTGATAGCTTGTAAGAACATTTTTGTTTCTGGGCACCGCCACCAGTGGCAAAGGCCCAATTTTTCTGCCCCTGTTTAGCAGGTGCGTGTAATTAAAAATTTTGCTGCAATACTTTGCAGCAGGGCTCATTCTTACGCTCCAACTAGAGTATATGTGAGGGATTGCAGTGTTGTGGCACCAGCACCTGTGCCTAAGGCCCAATTTTTCTGCCCCTGTTTAACAGGGGCGTGTAATTACAATTTTTGCTGTAATACTTTGCAGCAGGGCCCATTCCTGCGCTCCAACTAGAGTATCTGTGAGGGGTTGCAGTGTTGTGACAACAGCACCAGTGCCTAAGGCCCAATTTTTCTGCCCCTGTTCAACAGGGGCATGTAATTACAATTCTTGATCTAATGTTTCACAGCAGGGCCCGTTCCTGCGCCCACCAAGAGTAACTGTGAGGCCTTACAGTGTTGTGGCAACACCAACAACTAAGGCCCAAATTTCTGTAGAGTATATAGGACAGGCCCCTACTTTCAAACATCCGACTTTCAAACGACACCTACTTACAAACGTAGGGAGACAACAGGAAGTGAGAGGAAATCTACCCCTAGGAAGGGAAATTCTCTCCTGTAAGAGTTAATATGGGAAAAAGGTGTCTCCTCTCCACTGATGCTTTATCACCAATCCTTGTTTAACTAAAAACACCAAATTTTATAAATCCAATTGTCATTGGGACAGAAAGTGTGGTGAAATCTTCTGAACAGGTGCACAGACAGCAAAACAAATGTTACAGGGGTGATAACCCTTCCCTATGTTTTCCAAAAAGCTTAAAAATAGATTTTTTGGCTGGAGCTACACTTTAAAAATGTACCAGTTCAAAATTACAAACAGATTCCACTTAAGAACAAACCTACAGTCCCTGTCTTGTTTGCACCGCCTGTATACTGCTGTTCAGAATATATAGGGCCTGGGGGCCCCACGCCTTTCCTTTTATTAATTTGGATGCAGGGTTCCCCTTAATATCCATACAAGACCCAAAGGGGCTGGTAATGGGCTGGGGGGGGGGGGTACCCATGCCATTTTTCTCAATGATTTTCATCCATATTGCCAGGACCAGACATTACATTAAAGCCGCAAGCAGTTTTAAATGACTTTTATTCCTTTAGAAATGTCATTTTGTGCAGGGACAGTTCTAAACATGGGAAACCCACCAGTGCCGCCTTATTTTTGCAGCCCATCAGTGCCCATCAGTGCAGCCCATCAGTGCAGCCTCATCAGCGCATATCAATGAAGGAGAAAAATTACCTGTTTGCTAGCAAGCTATTAAAACTGTTCTGTTTTTTGTTTTGTTTGGTTTTTCCATCTTTTTTTGTTTGTTTAGCGAAAACTAAAAACCCAGCAGTGATTAAATACCACCAAAAGAAAGCTCTATTTGTGTGAAAAAAATGATAAAAATTCAATTTTGGTACAGTGTAGCATGACCGCGCAATTGTCATTCCCGCTGAAAGCTGAAAATTGGTCTGGGCAAAAGGGGGGTTTAAGTGCCCAGTAAGCAAGTGGTTAGGTGACCTTACACTGGACGCCGTCCCCATACCCCCGGTCCCGCTGTACCAGACTGCCGCGATCCCCCCGCTGTCAGACATAGAAAAGCCACGTCACCGGTCTGGGGTTTTGAATCCCGGCAGCTTTCTCTCCTCTCGTTGCAGTGCTGACAGCATGAGCTGGACAGCTTCCGATCGGTCGGTTGCATCCATGTGACGGCCAATTAGAATGCTTGCAGTCCGTACTGTCTAAGCGATACGAACACAAGGTAAAGCCGCAGGGGTTTAAATCCTCAGACCAGTGAAACAGCTTTCCTTTGTCTGACAGCAGAGGATCGCGTCAGTCTGGTACAGCAGGACTGGGGGGGGGGGGCTTGGGGATTGGGGTCCAGTGTAAGATCACCTTTCAGAATTTCTGTGAAAGTGAACTTACACTTTAAAGGTCACATTTACTAGAAAGAATTCAAAAAGATATCACTTTTACACTTTTTAAATTTTTTAATGAAAGCAGTTGCATAGCTATGACGTGTTTCTGGGCTGTTTTATACCATATGCTGGAGACTCCTCAGTAACTTTCTAGTTGTTAATTGTAATTTAATGCCCTGACACAATACTTGGAAAGGATCATGGAGAATTTACTGGTGACATTATCATGTAATAAGACATGTGGCTCTAAGTGGTTTATTTGTCAATGCTTTCACCCAAGATTCACACGCGTTTCTAAATCAATCCAATGTAAAAAGTGTCTACATTTTGGGTAAAAGTTGTCTGATAGCATTGATGAATAGACTCCTAATTACAATATGTATGACTAATGCAATATTAAATATAATATTACTAATAGGTCTGTGTTAATACTACCTAACGTATATGTTCTTTTACCAGACATGTTCACGGCACAAATTAAGAAAACTATGAGAAGAAATTACTAACACATAGATTGATATGCAATGAATTTATTAATCAATTATTTGAAAAGCAGTAGAGACAACTTTCTAATATTAATTTAGAGAGACTTGATTTAGGAAAAAAAGGCGAATGAAAAGAGAGTATTGATTGGATTTTCAGTATTTGATTGCATCCGTGTGAAGGATCTTCTTTCCATGTTACAAAGAGGGGAGCTTCTGTAAAAGAATAATGTGATATCAGTATTGTACATATTAAATCATATGTTATTATAAGTCTTTTATTTGGGATGTGTTCTTCAAATATTAGAGGAGTTGTGATAAACTAAATACAATAATCAGATTTGTGATTTTAGAAGACAGTGGGTGTCATTTATACCAGATGCTAATGGGGGGACATACAGGAGCCCTGGCAGAGTTGAAATTCGTTCTTATTGACTTTTAAGGCTGGGTTCACATTAATGCGCTGTGCAAAGTCGCATGTGATTCGCACCACACTGCTGTGCAAATCACATGCGATGTCTGTGCGATGCAAATTCAGCCATACAGATTGTATGGCTGAATTTGCATCGCATTCGGACCAAAGTTGTGCAGGACCCTTTTTTTGGTCCGCAGCAGAATCGGATCGCATGGGTGTACACACCCATGCGATCCAATTCATGTTGAGTTGACAGTTCGCACTGCGATATGCAAACTGATCTGGGGGTGTCATTAATTTTGTATTGACACTGCCAGCGGTTCGCATATGGCAACGTCAACTGCTAGTGAGTCGGGTACGATGCAGGAACCCACAGTGGATTTCCAGGGCTTCCTGCATCGCACCAATGTGAACGGAGCCTTAATCACAGCCGAATAGTACAAAGTGTTGAATTAAACACTTAGTGAAGCAAACACGGGATTGGCAGAGTGCTTGTCATCCCACTGCACCTCACACACTGCTGGCTGCCTAATGTATGACTCACTTCTCACCATAGGGTGCAATGATTTGCAATAGCATCCCCCGTAGACTGGATTTATATTACTACATGCTAGTCTATACTCTGCTAATACTGCTGAATTAATAGTGGATAGGTATGGCCTCTCTGCCAGCTTCTGATTGGTTGTTATCAGCTGGAAGCGGGGAGCAGGAGCACAAAACCTCCAGCTGTCATTTGAGCATCAGCAGAGTGGCCATTGTTTGGTACAGGGAGAGAAGGGTCAGGTACATGTGGGATCCACTGCATATGGGTAGATAACATTAGGGCTTATCTGCAGTATTCAGACATTCATTTGTTTTGCTTTTGATCTCCATTCATGATCTATAAAACAAGTAAATTCTAAAATTTTAAAGAATATTATAAATGTCATTTAGTTATAAAAAAAAAAAGTGTCTGAGACAAACATTTTTTTACTGGACCACAGGCAATCAGCTTTAAAAATGTTATTTTCTATGCTGGATGAAAAAAAATGAAAGATAGAAGCTGACTGGTTGCTATGGGCAAGGGCATCAACTGAGATAGAATTTGTCTCAGACACTTTTATCAATTCTCTCGCAGTCTTAGTTGCTCATTACTATTTCAAGAAAACCCAGGTACAAGCCCAGACCTTCCTTGAGTAATACATTTAATCCTATACCCTAAAAGCTTGTGTACTCGGGTGTTTGTTTCCTTCTGATAAATATTGTGGTAGTTTGGGAGGATATAGATTTTCAACTGGGTCATAAGGAGCAGTGCTCACTTGTTTTAGTGAATTTAGCACATCCTTTAATATATAAATCTGAACTGCTATTTTTCCCTTCTAAAAGTCAAAGTGGATGCATTCAGAAGCTTCATAAAGCAAGCTAAAGGGATGTATGAGGAAGGTCAGAAGAAACTTAAGTCTGGCCTCAAATGTAGACCATTTTTCCTGAATTCACTTGAAAGCGTACTTCATTTGAAGGATGGTAAAACTAAGAAACTTGGGGCTCTTGGTAGGTGCCCAGGTTGCACCCCTTACCAACAGCACAAATTTTTGTGATACCTGATTTTATTCCTATGTATAGAATAGACAACTCATAGATATATGTGTAGACATTTTATTAGGCCTCCAAAAAAATT
This sequence comes from Rana muscosa, assembly GCA_029206835.1. NCBI lineage: Eukaryota > Metazoa > Chordata > Amphibia > Anura > Ranidae > Rana > Rana muscosa. The sequence continues at coordinate 166,161,612 of CM055120.1, forward strand.
CTTTGCTTACAGGTTGCACTTTTTCTGTTCTATCCAGATGGTTTTTATTTACTATAATGTGGAGGTCAATTCATCAGAAAAATTCCTGAAAAAAGACAACTCTATTCTAACAGACATATTAAGGGCACCAACAGAGTAAGACAGGCCATAGATTATGCGATTTTCGATCTGAAACAATCGCTCAATTCCCCCATCAACACAGACTGTATGCCTTCTGCAGAGCTATTGTGATCACAGTGTATTGTGAACACAATGATTATTGCTAGCAGCTATAGCCACTGGCAATAATCGCATGCTAAAAAATTGAACATGCTAGTTTTACCCAAGTCAATCAATGGATTAACTTGGCAACATTCAGCCTGCCCAAACATGGATCAAATCTTGACAGGACCCTGCTGAACTGATTGAGATTCCATCTGTATAAAGCTGGCTTTAGTGTTTCGAGCCATACGTTTCCAGCAAAGAATCTAATGGTCTGTACAAAATCTGTTGAAAAAAAAGTATGTTCGTTACCTGTTTGTGATGTGCTGATCTCCACTACTTGTTAAACTACCTGTGTGGAAAGGCACAGATAGTGAACTCCATTGCCCAGGCATTTATTGAAAAATCATCATATTAGAGGAACTGTTCACATACGTGTTTATATTTCAATACTGCTTTTAAATAGAATACTTGTTCAATTTACTGTCCATGTAAATTTACAGCCATGGCATTAAAAAAAAACATTTGTTTGATTTACTTGGTTATAAAATAGTAAAAACAGCCAATTATAAAAAATAATAAATTCATAAATCTTAAAGCAGTTAATAATTAAGTAAAATATTATTTGGATTTCAAAAACTAGGATTAATGGATATATTTTGCATCTCCAAATGGAACTTACCGGAACAACAAGTTTTTTTCCAAGATTATCCTGGTTGAGGAAAAGAAAGCAAATCTATATTTAACTACAGACAAAAAATTGCAACCCAGCACTCTAAAAGTGCTAAAAACACTAAAAGTGGTGAAATGTCTAATGCCGCGTACACACAACCAGTTTTCCCGACGGGAAAACTGTCATTTTTTTTATTTTCCGGGAAAACCGGCCATGTGTATGCTCTCCAGCAGTTTTCCTGACGTGAAAACCGCCGAGATTCACGACGGGAAAAATTAGAACATGTTTTGATTTTTCACGTCGCGAATCGCTGCGTTTTTTTGCACGGCAGTTTTCCCATAGGGAAACACTGCTGCGGAGCATGCACATGGCCGGTTTTCTCGACCACGGAAAAACATGTCGAGAAAACCGGCCAGAGCTCGGTCTTCCCCTCGGTTTTCTCGCCGGTCTTTTGACCGACGAGAAAAGTGATCGTGTGTACTCGGCATTAGATATAAGTGTTGTAGCCCAAATCTTCCACCACTGAGGATACCCGCGGTACATCCTAAAATGAAAAAATACGAAGGAAAAAGACTAATACGCAAAACACACATCCAGTGACAGGAAATAATTAATCAAACAGTGCATTATTGAACATTGAAGAAACCATAGAACATCATTACTGATTATGATGTGCGTTACTTGTGTCCAATTGTAACAGTCGCAGTGAAGTCTGGATGGAACTTGACAGATCTGCTATAAATGTTCACACATGAAAATTGCAGAGTCACAGCTTGCGGATCATCCATATACTGTTTATTGGCAGAGAGTTTGCTTCAAATATCCACTAGAGGAAGATCTCAACACACAAAAAGCACTCCATTCAGTAGTATAACCATAATTATATAAAATGTGCAGCAACTCAAAATTGCAGTTAATTAGAGTTCCACATTTTTCCACACAAACAAATTTTTGATCAATTGCAAAGAACATATGATGCAGCGCTCCACAAGTATAAATCAGAAAAAAAAACCATATAAAAATATTAGTATTAATAATAAGCAGTGAATAATGCATAAACTGCAAATAATTGTACTTGAATAAATTGTAAATGCATAAATAACAAATAATTGTGCTTAATTAAAACAATGAGTGTACTGTATACAATGTAAATAAAGCTTTATATTACAATGCTGTGTTAGAATTTTTTTGTCCTTTTTTGCAAATTACACCAAGAAAATGTGTGCAAAATATGTGCCACAATATACATCAATCAAAATTGTATGCTTATCACAGTCTCTTCTCAACCACAATTGCCACCTTGTTATCCTCCACATTCACCAAATATGTGCAAAGTTGCCTCTCTGGTAGACAGCTTCTGAGGAAGTCCCTGTAGATAACGCGTAAAGCAGGGGGCTGATTGTGACATCATTCTATGAGTGGGCGTACTTATCCGAACAAAACGTCGGGAGGACAGGAGTGTTATATATGTGAATGAGCAAATTGAGGATGCCGACTGCTTGGTATACATGCCTAGTCTGAGACTGCTACACTGTAAGTGTAATTGGATTTGTTCAATAAATAGCCTTGAAACAGAGAGCATTTGATCTTCCTTTTTTGTCGTTTTTATATGCTTATATCGAGCATTGAACAAGTAAAAAAGGCGCAAAGCACAGGAACCTCAAGTAGTAGTACCCAATAGTCCAAGGGCAGAGGTAAGAAGGTGTGTGTATACACATATATATGCACACATAGAACTATATGGCAGGGGATCAGTCAGGGCAGCCACCAAGAAAACCAAAAGCCGCTTCCAGTATGCTAGGAAAAAAAAAAAGGGCGCCTCTGAGTATATATCATAAGAATAATTTAATAAACAACAACATCCACTCACATGGAGAACAGGTAAGTTACATTCAGGTCCGGTTGCTGGGCTGAAGAGATGGAGTGGGACTGCAAGTCAGAGCAAGTCCTGTAAAGCTGGCACCACATCAGATCTGTGCAGGATGGAGTGGGGTGGCTGAGCACAGCGTGGTTTTCTTCAGTGATCCAGGCTTGGGCATATCTTGGTCTATCAGAAAAAGTCAGTCTGAAGAAGATATGGGTTCCAGGTAAGGTGTAGTGGAGAAGGACAAGCGTCAGTGGTTATGGCAAGCTGCGCTGTGGCTTCAGTGTGTACTCTGTCTCTGTAGACTAGGAAGTAAACACGGCCGTGTATTCAGAGAGAGGCTTGGTGAGGTTTGGAGAGCATCACAGCACCTGCCCAGCAACCGGACCTGAATGCAACTTACCTGTTCTCCATGTGAGTGGATGTTGTTGTTTATTAAATTATTCTTATGATATATACTCAGAGGCGCCCCTTTTCTTGTTTTTTTATATTGAGCATCGAGGAGATGGTGACATAGTAGAAGAGGAGATTTTACCAGATAGTTGTTTGCATTCCTTAACAAGACAGCTCCATTGCTGGAGAGTGATGCTGTTCTGATCAGGCTATTTTTGACCTCCTGTAGTTTAAGAGATCTACAAGAGATGGTAATCATCCAACTTTGTACATGTTTCCTAAAGGCGGAGAATAACAAGGCGGCTGTTATGGTCGGGAAGAGACTGAGATATACATATTGTTTTGATTGATGTACAGTTGTGATTGAAGGTTCTTTTTTTGTGTGAAATATATAATACATATGTTTGCTTGGTGTGATATGCAACAAAGGACTAGAAATCCTAACACAACATTGTATATAGAGCTTTATTTACATTGTATACACTCATTGATTTTCTTAAGTCTAACCATAAGGCTAGGTGCACATCTAGTGTTTTGTAAATGTGTGTTTCTGAACGCATTTTCTTGTTTTTGTGTGTTTTCACATGCTTTAGCGCTACACACATAGAGCAGCCCATTAATTTTAATGGGCTGTCCTACATGCGATAAACACGTGCACTTTGACATGTTTGTCACACATTTAAAGGCATACAAAAATGAATGCCTGCTTGCTCTGTCTGGGTTTCCATTAACAATGAATGGCACCACATATCGGACATGCATGTTCACTGAAAGCTTAGGTGTGAATGTAGCCTAAATTATTTATTGAAACAAAGTATCCATTTACAACTCCAATTCCCAAAAAGTTGGGATGCTGTGTAAAATCTACATAAAAAAAATGCAATGATTTGCAAATTTCATAAACCCACATTTTATTCACAATAGAAATAGTACAATTTTAAGAAAAAAATAAGGTAATTTTAAAATTGATCGCAGGAACATATCTTTAAAAAGTTGGGACAGGGCAATAAAAAGCTGGCAAAGTAAGTGGGTCTAACCAGGAAGAGCTGGAAAAATATTTTACAACAAATTAGGTTAACCAGTTGCCGACCAGCCACCACATACTGCAGCAACTTAGATCGGTTGTGCGAATCGACGTATTGGTACATTGGTTCTTGCACTGGCTTTTGTGGGTGCACAATTGTGGGAAAGAGAGCTAGAACGGGGATCTGTCAATGTAAACAAACAGATCCCCATTCTGACAGGGGAGGAGAGAGAGAGATCAGCTGTTCCTAGTGATCAGAAACAGCGATCTCTCTCTTTTCCCAGGCAGCCCATCCCCCATACAGTTAGAAACACCTCCCAGGGAACACAGTTAACCCTTTAATCCCCCCTAGTGTTAATCCCTTCCCTGCCAGTGGCATTCATACAGTGATCAGTGTATTGGTGTCACTGGTCCTCAAAAAGTGTCACTTAGGGTCAGATTTGATCACCGCAATGTCGCAGTCCCGATAAAAATCGCAGATCGCCCGCCATTACCAGTAAAAGCAATAAAAAAATCCCTAAATCTTTCTCCTATTTTTTCGATGCTTTAACTTTTCCGCAAACCAATCAATACACGCTTATTACGATTTTTTTACCAAAAATATGTAGAAGAATACATATTGGAATAAACTGATGAATACATTTTTTTTGTTTGCATATGTATTATAGCAGAAAGTAAAAAAAAATCAAATTTGTTGCTCTTTTTTTGTTCATAGCGCAAAAAATAAAAACCGCAGAGGTGATTAAATACCACCAAAAGAAAGCTATATTTGTGGGAGATAAAAAGGACATCAATTTTGTTTGGGTACAATGTAGCACAACCAGGCAATTGTCAGTTAAAGCTTGTCAGTTTAGAGACAATAAAAAAAGAAAAAGTAAAAAGTAAGTGCTAAACCGCATCTATGACAATAGCAAGGCTTTATAGCAGAAGAGTCTGGGTGCTTAACTTGCCTGCCTGCAGTCCAGACCTTTTATTAATTAAAAATATTTGGTGCGTCGCGAAATGAAAAATACGATAAAGAAGATCCAGGACTATTGAGCAGCTAGCTTCCTATATCAGGCAAGAATGGGACAACATTCATCTGCCAAAACTCCAGCTACTGGTCTTCTCAATTCCCAGACATTTATAGCATGTTGAAAAAATGAACATTTATAGAGTGTTGTTAAAAGAAGAGGGGATGCTACACCATTGTAAACATGGCCCTGTCCAAACTTTGTTAGGACGTGTTGCTGCCATCAATTTCAAAATCACCTTTTTTTAAAAAAAATAAAGGCACATTTTCTCATTTTAAACATTTGATATGTATTCTATTTACTACTGTGAAAAAAAATATGTGCTTATGAGATATGAAAAACATTGCATTCTGTTTTTATGAAGATTTTACAGTGTTCCAAATTTGTTAGAAATGTGGCTGTACATAAAATATGGAGACAACTGCCTGGAAGTCTGCACCACAACCCCAGCCCTTGGTGTGATCCTAGCTGTCATCTCCCATTCCGCAGCACTCATGCACAGACAGTTGGGAGGGGGCAGCACCGCTGACAAGCAAGGAAGCTCCCCGTTGGCACATCTCCCTCTAGTGGCCATTGATCTCTAACACAAGCTCTCTGCCAATAAATATGGAATGATCTGCAAGCTCTGAATCCGATTTTTTCATGTGTTTTCATGAGGAGATCTGTCAGGTTCCATCCGGATTTTGCTGTGACTGTTGCAAGTGGGCACAAGCAACACACATCATAATCAGGTGTTCAGATTGGTGTTTCATTATTTCTTCATTGTTTGATAATTCACTGTTTGATTTAATATTCCCCATCACAGGATGTGTGTTTTGTACCTTAGTCTCTTTTTGTTTTATGTTCTATATTTAACATACCAAAGACTTGAGTATTTATTTTTATTTTTTACAGAGCCTACCAGTCCAGACCCTCTGTTTGAAGCATACCTGCAATGTACCAGGCCACCTATGAACACTAGTTCTTTTACTATATAATATGTGTCCAGGGGGGTGAGTGTTTCATTGGTTCTCTATTTGATTTCAGCCCTGGATCTCCACTGCTTCTCCTTCTGCGCCACACTAGTCCAAACCATTACACTACCCCTGATCCGGATTCTGATCCTGAAGCTGTTCCTGGCCATTCACATAGATTTTGGAAGATTCTCTCTTCTCTTTGCCTGCCCTCCCCCAACAATGCCAAAATAAAGTATTATAGTCCCATCCAGGACTTTCTGAATGTCTGAGATGGTGTATTTCCAATGGTGTACTATACCATCTCTTCACAAAAATCTATATGTCTGACTATGGTGCTTCCAAGAGAAAATTACGTGGGATCAGGAATGAATAAAACAATGGCAAAATCTGGCCTGCTTTAGGTAAAAAAACGTAAGAGTGAAGTGACTGCAGAAAGCAAATGTTATAAATTCCTAATTGACAGTACATTATCCTATTCCTACGTTTTTAGGTATAGTAAGATGAATAAATTCACCACCATGAAGATTCCTTGTATCATTATCATGAAATCTATGGCATCAAAGGCTGATGGAATATTTAGTAGCTCTATTTTGAAATATAACTAATGTTTCCTAAACTCCTGAAAGAATATGTAGTAAATAAATAAAGGAAACACTCTACTGTATACTACTACTACTACAACAAAACAGTTTAAAGTACAGTTGCAATAAAAAGTATGTGAACCCTTTTGGAATGATATGGATTTTTGGACAAATTGGTCATAAAATGTGATCTGATCTTCATCTAAGTCACAACAATAGACCAGTGTTTCTCAACTCCAGTCCTCAAGGCACCCCAACAGGTCATGTTTTCAGGCTTTCCATTATTTTGCACAGGTGATTTGATCAGTTTTACTGCCTTAGTAATTACCACACCTGTTTCATCTGAGGGAAATCCTGAAAACATGACCTGTTGGGGCGCCTTGAGGACTGGAGTTGAGAAACACTGCAATAGACAATCACAGTCTGCTTAAACTAATAACACACAAATAATTAAATGTTACCATGTTTTTATTGAACACACCATGTAAACATTCACAGTGCAGGTGGAAAAAGTATGTGAACCCCTAGACCAGGGGTCTCAAACTAGCGGCCCTCCAGCTGTTACAAAACTACAAGTCCCATCATGCTTGTAACTGTTAGCCTTGCAATGCCTCATGGGACTTGTAGTTTCGCAACAGCTGGAGGGCCACCAGTTTGAGACCCCTGCCCTAGACTAATGAGATCTCCAAGAGCTAATTGGAGTGAGGTGTCAGCCAACTGGAGTCCAATCAATGAGATGAGATTGGAGGTGTTGGTTACAGCTGCCCTATAAAAAACACTCACCAGTTCTGGGTTTGCTTTTCACAAGAAGCATTGCCTGATGTGAATGTTGCCTCGCACAAAAGAGCTCTCAGAAGACCTACGATTAAGAATTGTTGACTTGCATAAAGCTGGAAAGGGTTATAAAAGTATCTCCAAAAGCCTTGATGTTCATTAGTCCATGGTAAGACAAATTGTCTATAAATGGAGAAAGTTCAGCACTGCTGCTACTCTTCCTAGGAGTGGGCGTCCTGTAAAGATGACTGCAAGAGCACAGCGCAGACTGCTCAATGAGGTGAAGAATAATCCTAGAGTGTCAGCTAAAGACTTACAAAAGTCTCAGGCATATGCTAACATCCCTGTTAGCGAATCTACGATATGTAAAACACTAAACAAGAATGAATTTCATGGGAGGATACCGCAGAGGAAGCCACTGCTGTCCAAAAAAAACATTGCTGCACATTTACAGTTTGCACAAGAGCACCTGGATGTTCCACAGCAGTACTAGCAAAATTTTTTTGTGGACAGATGAAACCAAAGTTGAGTTGTTTGGAAGAAACACACAACACTATGTGTGGAAAAAAAGAGGCACAGCACGCCAACATCAAAACCTCATCCCAACTGTGAAGTATGGTGGTGGGGGCATCATGGTTTGGGGCTGCTTTGCTGCGTCAGGGCCTGGACGGATTGCTATCATCGAAGGAAAAATAAATTCCCAAGTTTATCAAGACATTTTGCAGTAGAACTTAAGGCCATCTGTCCACCAGCTGAAGCTCAACAGAAGATGGGTGTTGCAACAGGACAACGACCCAAAGCATAAAAGTAAATCAACAACAGAATGGCTTAAACAGAAGAAAATACGCCTTCTGGAGTGGCACAGTCAGAGTTCTGACCTCAACCCAATTGAGATGCTGTGGCATGACCTCAAGAAAGCGATTCACACCAGACATCCCAAGAATATTGCTGAACTGAAACAGTTCTGTAAAGAGGAATGGTCAAGAATTACTCCTGACCGTTGTGCACGTCTGATCTGCAACTACAGGAAACGTTTGGTTGAAGTTATTGCTGCCAAAGCAGGTTCAACCAGTTATTAAATCCAAGGGTTCACATACTTTTTCCACCTGCACTGTGAATGTTTACATGGTGTGTTCAATAAAAACATGGTAACATTTCATTCTTTGTGTGTTATTAGTTTAAGCAGACTGTGATTGTCTATTGTTGTGACTTAGATGAAGATCAGATCACATTTTATGACCAATTTGTGCAGAAATCCATATCATTCCAAAAGGGTTCACATACTTTTTAATGCAACTGTATTTTATGCTTTTTAAGATCTTGCTGGTATTCATACCCACAAAAGAAAAATGCATATTTAAAAAAGGATTCAAATTAAATACAAAATTTTACTTACTACCAATTTACAAGCACTGTTCAATGCAGCTTTAACTGTCTCATTTTCCTGTGAAAAATAAATAAGTTATTAGAAAATATATATTATACATACATACACAAATAGATATACATATATTATATACACAAACAGTATATACTGCATTTGACAGACACCATGAACTCCAAGTTTACCAGAAGAAGATTCGCTATAAAGGCATGTCATCTGCATAAAATCGTTTTTATTTACCTTAAATCCATCTATGTAGAGGCAACAATGCACAAAAGTTGATGCGTTTAAGCCCAGGTGGGCTTTAGTTATGACTAAAGTTATGAGTTATGACTAAAGCCCACCCTAGCTGAAACACGTCAATGTTTGTGCATTGTTTCCTTTATCTGGATGGATTTAAAATAAATAAGGCCCCTTTCACACGGAGGTCCGTTCAGGTCCGCCTGTCAGTTTTTTAGGCGGACCTGAAACGGATCCTCCATGTACCCCTATGGAGGCACGGATGTCAGCGGAGACATGTCCGCTGACATCAGCTCCGCTCCGCTCCGCCAAAGTGTGACGGAGGAAAACCCTATTTTTCCTTCCGTCGGCGGAGCGGATCGGATGACAACGGACTCTACGGTCCGTCGTCATCCGATTCCCCATAGGGGAGAGCGGCGCTCTGACAGGGCGGTCCCTGCACAGTGTGCGGGGACCGCCCAGTCATCCGTCGGCTCAGCGGGGATCAACGGAGCGATCCCCGCTGAGCAAGAAGAGCTTCACGGGGCGGATCTGCACGGATCCGCCCCGTGTGAAAGGACCCTAAAGAAGATTTTATGCAGATGACATGTCTTATTGCCGATTTTCTGGAAGATTTTTGACAGTGCATGTGGCTGTGGTCTGAGCACAGCTATTGCCAATTTCACAAGTTTGTAAGGCAATAGGGTGGCAGCATTACACTTCCATTTTACAAATGAAGTCCAAGTCCAGATTATATTGTTGTCTGAGACTCACTCCCCATCCCTCTGTCAATGATTTCACCAGACAGAAAGTGAGGAAAATCTACAACAGTGATACAGACAGCAATAAAAAGCTTACAGGGGTACTTTCCTTCCCATACTCTACTAAAAAAGCATTTTTGTTTTTTGCTTGTGTTGCCATTGAAGATTGAATCACTGTCAGCAGAACATAAAGCAAGGGGGAAGCTTCTTCAGCCCTTTCTAGTCGGCTGGAGCTGGCCCTTCAAAAGTTTGTAACACTGGTGGTGTTAGTAGTTTAGAGTGATAACTGGTAACTACAACAAACCGATCTGGGCAAAAGAGGTGAATAGGCAGCCATCACCAAATTTAACATGGAAATCTTCCCTACTGAAGTTTCAGTACTGGGTGGGTAAACACAATGGGGGTTATTTACAAAAGGTGAATCCACTTTGCACTACAAGTACAAACTACAAGTGCAAAGTGCACTTGAAATTGCACTGAAATTGCACTTGGAAGTGCAGTCGCTGTAAATCTGAAGGGTAGATCTGAAATGAGGGGACGCTCTTCTGATTTTATTATCCAATCATGTGCAAGCTAAAATGCTATTTTTTTTTCCTTGCATGTCCCCTTCGGATCTACAGCGACTGCACCTCCAAATGCACTTTCAGTGCAATTTCAAGTGCACTTTGCACTTGTAGTTTGCATTTGTAGTGCAAAGTGGATTTGCCTCTCGTAAATAACCCCCTCTGACCCTGAATGAGTGGTTTGTGTATAATATAGGTACTTTTCTTCTTTTTCAGCATTTTCTGGTATCAGGCAATGCATGGGAAGTGCTTGTCAATTTCTGCAGGCTGATTTTAGGAAACCTAGAGCTGGTTATACACTAGTAGAATCTCATTTGAATTTTTTTTTTTTTTTTTTTTAGAGCGGTCGTTTGATTTCCTAATCCTTAGTGCGGTCAAATTGATGTAAATTGTCAACTGCAGTGATGAGAAAAATCAAAGGAACAGGATGGATTTTTTCTTCACACAAACAATTTTGAAACCGTGTTTGTGGATTTCGTTAAGTAAAGTCTATTTGTTCCAAAATCGAATGTTAAACGCAAATTACATTTCAAACTACTTTAGAGCGACATTTGTCAAGCCATCAAATGTACTAAGAATTTCTGTCACGATTTATATACAAATTTTCATTCAAAAATCTTCTAGGTATAGCTAGCTTTAGTTAAAAGCAGGAAAAATAAATATACTATATAAAATAATATTTTAGTAACACCGTACCAGAATTGTGTCACGTAGGATTTTTATCACTAGTTCAAGACTGCCACCCTGAAAAAAAAACACATTATTTTTACAATACTATTTGTAAATTTAAATTGCATTGTTTAAATTTTTTAATCACCGTATATTCCTCAAAAACGTTTTTTTTTTTTTTTTCAAGTTAAACCATCCCTCTCAGATATATATTACTAAGGTTTGCATGCCTGAGGACTTTGTGGGGAGAACTTATACGTTTTCACAGCTATAAAAAATATGGAGATGAAAAGCTTCCTGAAATGATGTGAGTACAATGGTGTGTCTTCTCTTTTAGACAAATTAACCTTCTGATGAATATTTTAACAATCTTTGAAAATAAAAGTTGTGATAAGCTGAGGCAGAGCTGACTTTTAATAATGAAGCACTTGTAGGCACAGAGTCTAGGATCTGGGAAAATTGTATGGCCTATGATTACTGAGCTCCATTGGTGGATCCATATAGAGGCGGTCGGACCAGGCCTCTAGGCTCCTAAGGGGCCAATAACCAGTTCATTTATGGAAAGTCAGTAAAAGCTGAAATCTGTGGAAACAAAAATCTACCCTTGCAATGAACCTACCCTCCAGACTACAAGGGTTAAATGCTTGTTTAGTCTAATTGTGCAGACATAAGGTGTAATACTTACCTTATTCCTGGCTCAGTCAGGCTTCTTCAATCTATGCAGCTGTCTCTCTACGGTGCTCATAGCCACGTTTGCATGCTCGCCTCCTCTGTGTACAATGCAGGATTTATAGCCCTGCACTGTAAATGATGATGCCGAGGGACTGCTGACAGCCCACAGCTTTGATTAGAAGAGAACTGTGCTGGAGGGATAGGGTAAGTAATTCACCTTATCCTTGTGCCCCTAGACTCAATGAGTATTTAACCCTTCAGTGTGGGGACCCATACTGCAGGGGTAGATTTAGACTTCACAAAATACACTGTAACTGAATTGCATGGTACTGTACTCTCGTACCGTGCAAACCGGTGCAAGCAAATGCACTGCATTTGCAACGTCGTTAACATCCACTGCAGATCGCAATTGCAGTGTGTTTTGGTCTGAACGAGGCCTAATTCCAGGAGTTCAGCTATAATGTTAATATTTGTTTTTTGTTTGAATAGAGTCGGGGAGGATTAGTACTCCTGTCGGGTTGGCAGTTTGAGAATATCACTATTTTTATCTCAGCCAGTCAGAGGAAGCCTCGTATTCATTGATAAATATACAAGGCTTCTCTTGAATGGCAGAGTAGCACCCAGCCCGACTCTCTTTATTTCACCCATACTGCTGTGTCGCTTACTTAATGTAGCTAATACTACTACAGTCCATTACAGCACACACAGCGGCTGCCTCGCTATGCAATGAAATATGTTTGGGTCAGCTTAGCTCAAATAAACATTAACCTGGATTTCCACTTTGAGTTGTCTACACACTGATAGTTATTTTTCAGGCTGAACAAAAAAAGAACTAACAGACTCCGCTATCCACACCATACAGAGAAGATGGATGAATCTCCCACTGTGCCTATTGTGCCTGTTTCATAGTTTAAATCATACATTTCCCCCTTGCTGATTAAATGTAGTACTGCATTTACTGTATATAAATCATGTCAATGACACTTCTTAAAGAAAACCTATCACAAGACCTGACTTTTAGCAGACCCTCTAGATCAGAGACCCCCAACCCCCAGGCAGCGGACCAGCGTTGGTCTGTGGTCTGCTGGGTGCCGGGCCGTATGGTGAGGGGTGGCCGGCAGGCGAACGAACAAGCACAACCTATACTTAAACCCTCCAACCACCAGAGGGCGCCTACTCCCCTTCTCCCTGCACCACTTTCTGTCCGGAAAAGTAATTTGTAGTGACTGCAGTTGCCGTCATAAAACACCAGGCACAGTGCCCGACTGCCTTGTCTACTGCACCTAGACCACAACAGCTTAACAGATGCTCCCGCTCACACTGCAAGTCTTCCAGTGAGTTCATATCATGTGTAATTGTTCTGTGTGCAAGATTTACCCCCCCCCCCCCAGGTGACAGGCTGCACCCTCAATGATTTTAGCTCACTAATTTATATTTCACTAATGATCTCTATGCGCCTATAAACTCATTACTGAATATAGAAACATTCACTGTAGGAGTCTATTCAGTTGAACCAAATGAATGGGAAGTGATTTGAGCTGAGTGCCTTCTTGTTTATTCACAAACTGAAGCATAGTGAACACCGTTTACTATGCTTCAGTTATGAATGAATAAAGTGAGTGTGTTCACTTTGTTCATTTGGAAAAGGAAGGAGTCGGTAAATAAAATAGTAACTAGCCCAGTACTTCGCTCTCCATCCTGAAACATCACCTCCGCAGCTGTTGGGAGGAGAGGAGGGAAGCCAGCGGCGCAACACAAGGAAAGCCCAGGCAGTAGAGGGAATTGGCACTGCACAGAGTGTTTAGGGTGTGCCCAGGCACAACTGGCACACTCCCTGCGCACGCCTGTGTGTAACCCTTTCCTCCCATAATTCAGTGCTTGATGCCTGAATGGCAAATCAGCAGGCGCTAGCACTGTCACACATGGAGGCACCAAGAAGGTCCTTAGCCCAGGTAAGTTCAAACACAGGCTGGCACTTGTGGGCAGATATTCATTAGTTAGTTTGTCTGCTGCTAAATGGCTCTGTTCCAAGTATACTGTAGTATGGCAAAGGGAAGCTGTAATTAGGTGTTAGGTCCCCTTTTAGAGAAATCCCTCCTTTAGTGCTGTAATGGGCAGGGTTAGTACCCATATAAATGCCAGTGGTAAGTGGAGTCCTAGTTGGACAGGGCATGGGAGTGAGATACCCCAGAGCTAATAAGATGTAGACTCCTGCAGATTTTATCTAAAGGGCCCTTTGCAGGGCTGAAATCCCAGGCAAGGTAGAAAAGACCATAGGAGGCATGTATAGAATCCTCTTATGCAAGCAGTGGTGGAAGCCTGGTAAAGAGTGTGCCATCTGGGAGCGTGCCTGTCTCGTCTGAGCTATTGAAAGGACAAGGAGAGAGACTGGTATTCTAGAGGTGGCACCTTAATCTCCTGGACCTTCATTTGGGAAGTGGTCCCAAATATGTGGTGCTCCCAAGGAGAGGAATGGATGTGTAGCTGAAGATGGCATAAAGATATGTGCTTGCGTTCTGAGCAGCAGTAAATGTATACTTCTATGTGTGGTAATCCACATCAAAGAATTCTCATAGTATGTCAAATATGATGTCAGATGTCATGGAAATCTTTGTGAAGTTACAGTAAAGTGCGGAAAGTGCATTTTCTGTGAGGGTGATCCTTTATTCTCAAATATTAAAGCATCAGTCTAGGGATGTCATGAGCGGGCCTATGGCAGGAGTAAGACGCAATGTGGTGGAAGGTAATCTAACTACAGGTGAGTAGCTTTCCTATCCAAGAAGAAGTGGGGAGGGGACATGTACAGTTTGGTGTAAATACTTGCCCAATCATGGTTCCCCCTTACACACTGAGCTTACACAGGAGTTTTTACTTAGGGCCCTCCCAGGTGAAAAAGGTGGTGGCGAAGAAAGTAAGTAATTACAACAAAAGGGATGGAAGATGAATGACAAAATTACAATGTTAACTTCACCTCAGATCAGGTTAATTTACTAAAGACAAATAGGCTGTTCACTTTGCAAAGGAAGTTGCACTTCCAAGGGAATTTTCCCCAAACCTTAGTAAATGTAGTGTAACTTACATGTAGTGGGTTTACTTGCAAAGAATACCCAATCACAAGCAAGGAAATGTAAAAAAAAGAGCAATTTTGCTTGCACATGATTGGATGAAGGAGGACAGTCGATTCTAGTGAATAAACTAGTTGCCTTTAGTAAATCTACCTCTAACTATTGATATGGCGCTTATAGCTTTTTCTTTGCTATAAGGGTCATATCATGTGCTGGTGATAATATGTTAGTGACAGGGTCACTAAATAGACACTTCTTTTTTCCTATGCTGTCGTTCCATCACTGGCTGGACCAGTGAGAAGTCTATTCCATTAAGGAAAGTGGTTCCCTTGTCTGGGTGATAATGCTGCTGGTGAGCAGTCAATTTGCCCTGCTGACATCACCCTAATGAATGGCAGAACATTGAAAAACTGACAGAGAATATTTAAATAAATATTTGATGAAAGCAGTACCCATACTTACCTCCATGCTACAGCAGCGGTCTGATGCTGCAGCTATCCACCCTCTCGCTCTATGCCTGTGAAGTGGTTGTTCTTGGTCTGCTCAGAGTGAAGTGACTGCCAGTCATCGGCTCTCTGCTCAGCCCCTTCAGAGCTTACTGGAGTGCTGTGCTATGGAGGGGGTGGGAGTGTCTGGCTCCGACTCTCAGCAGCATGCTGAGAGGCTGAGCCAGCTGCGGAACAGGCATCTGGGTGGATCCCAATAATATGGTTGGGATCCTTCCAGAGCCTGGAGCGGCTCTGTGATGTCAGCAGACAGTGGGCTTTAGCCTACAGTCTCCTGAATCTGGGTCACAGGAGAACAAATGTAAGTGCACTCCTGAAACCCTTTGAAAGCTTTGGCTATACTTTTCTTTTAAAAATACATTTTCTGAACAATAGGGGTGCTGAATTTAATCGCTGCATCGCGATTCGGGGGTCCCCGATGCGGCATCGATGCATGTGACCCCAATAATCGATGTCTGTGACGTCATGCCCCGCCCCCGCTCCGAGCGTTTCTGTGAAAATTGCTGTTTTGTAATAAATGCTGTGTTATAATCCATTAAGTGACCACCGCTGTATGTGCTTTTTAAAATATATGCAAATTAATACCTCATATCTCAGTGTGTATATAACGGTATATCCCGCTCATGTGACTGCATGGTGCGGCCCGCCCCTCTCCTCTCATCTCTCTCTCTCTCTCTCTCGCTCTCCTGACGTCAGCCCCGCACCGCCTCTCTTCTGATCTGATAGCTACAGCTGGTGGGCGGGGCTGAGAACTCCCACTGACGTCAGGAGACAAGCGAGAGAGAGAGAGATGAGACGTGAGAGGTCAGGGGCGGGCCGCACCATGAGCGGGATATACAGTTATATACACACTGAGATATGAGGTATGAATTTGCATATATTTTAAAAAGCACATACAGCGGTGGCCACTTAATGGATTATAACGCGGCATTTATTACCATAGCAGTATGTGACTGTGTACTCCTACACATGCTCTGTGCTGGCATTTCTCTGGCTCCCCGTTTGCACATTCCCCTGTGTTAACTCCTAGTGTGCTGGAATGTGCAAAGCCCGGAGAAATTTCAGCACAGAGACAGTACAGTGAAATTCACAGGGCTGTTTGTCAGTTATGGATTCTAATCCCTCCTGACCTCCCAGCAGCCGTGTGTGTGTGTGAATTCCTGTACCCTGTAGTGCACCGGATTAGTGCACTTTTTAAGGGGAGTTCCACCCTATTTTTTGTTTATTAAAAGTCAGCAGCTACAAAAAAAGTGTATCTTCTGACCTTTAATAAAAAGACACTCACCTGTCCCACAATCCAGCGACGTGGCCACCCAAACACTCCATGCTCTCCACGGCGCTGGCAATACTACTGTGGGCATCCGGCTGTGACAGCTTGCAGCTTCACAGCCGGGTGCGCATGTCTCACTGAGCTGTCCTGCATAGCCGGGCAATCTTCTGGGACCTGTGATGTGTCCCAGAAGATTGCTTGGAGGAAGGGCCGCCTAGACGGCCCAAGCGGAAGTGGGAGCGCATCAGTAATCGTGATGCATCGCGTAATCAAATCGAATCGAATCGTTGACCAGATAATCGTAATCGAATCAAAACGTGAGACCAGTGAAGATGCGCACCCCTAATATATAATATACCAAAATTTTGGTAATGTACTAAAAACTAACATTTTGCAATTGGGGAGTAAAATAAAATGTTTCAAATTTTATTGGTAACTTGTTTAGATATAAATAAATCTTACCACATCTGTATTAGGCGGAAGACACTTCTTGGTAATCTTAAAAAAATAACAAATACTTTAGTTAGTAGAAATCATTTTTTATACCAGTCACAAAAGGGGATATACAAAATAAACTTTTGTATACAACAAATAATTTTTCCTCATGTTTACCAATAATTAAATCTATGCATTTAGTGTACAGTTATAGGTACTGACAGTAATAGAAACTACTGGAAATGTGTTCCAATAGCCCATGAAGTTCTAGTTGGCATCAAAGTGCAAACCTTTTCACACATAGTCTCCAGAGGTTAAAATAAACCTGTACTGAGGGAGCAAGCATTAATTATCTAAATTTAAAATGAAACCAAAGTCCAATGAACTGCCTGACAGCCAGGCAACTAGCATCTTCAGATGGAGGACATAGTCAGTGTTTCTTTCAGCATAGGTTGCCTAGCAGGACTTAACACCCTTAAGGTTCAGGACCTGATCTAAAGGGAGCTGGGGTGGGCTGTACCCCCCCACCCTATGATACTATGACACCCTATTACACTATGATGTGAAGGGGGGACTATTGTGATGTGATCCAGGTTGACTACCCAGAAGTAATGTCAGACGCCACTTCCAGGTCATGACGATACAGAAGCTTGCTGAGTGAACAGGAAATGAAGGTTCCAAACATCTCTAACACTGTGTGACAGACTGTCATTGACCTGGAGAGTAGAGATGAGCGTGGGCGTGTTTGAAACCCCACATACGCGATCCCGCCAGGAAGCCGACATGCTCACGGCTAATCACAGGCAGTGAGATCTGTGCAGCTGCGAACCGGGAAATGTCTCCCTGCCTGAGATTAGCGCTGTGCAGTGTCGGCTTCCTGGCAGAATCGGGCACGTGAGGCTTCGAACGCCAATCTCTACTGGAGAGACTGAAACACAGGGTGTGCTACCTGGAGAAGAAAAAACAAAACAAAGGTGTTTTGGCAGTAAAACCCCTGGACTTTTTTTACTGCACCCCAAGATCAGACAACCCAGCTGAACTTTCAGTTTAAATTAGTAAACTATATTCCAAGTGCATCAAAACAAAAGCTGTGCAAATACTTACAGCTTGCTTAAAAAAAAAATGCCACAGCCAGTGATTACTTTATGGATGTCAGCCACGCCCCCTGCTGATCCAGAACTCTCCAATCAGCAGGAAGCATGAGCTTTGTGCTTGCAGAGCTATAGGTCTGAATTAGTAGGGGGCGTGTCAGACTTCTGCATGGCTTACCCAGAGAGAGCAAGGATCTCACTCTGCAACTGCTAAAAACAGCTAAAATAAACTATAAGAATATACACACATTTTATTTTGCACTGCCATTCACAAACTTCTCACAAACAGATTCACAGTCTCAGAACAGCAATCTTAAAGAAAAGATGAAATATGAAATAAGTAATAGTCATGATGCCGGTCTTACCAAATTGTCAATGATCTTATCCCGACTATCCTGCATAAAAAGCAAACAATGTTATTGGTTGTACAGAGAATAATAATTAATTAATACTGAATGCATTGCAGTGTTTTTAAAGGAAGCATGTTTACAAATATATGACTGAACATTATAGAGGTAATAAATAAATGCATGATTCACACGAGCCCTTTCATTTGATTGGAATCTTCTATTGGTTCCAGGATATTGATCAGCTTTCTTGAACAGGCTCGTAATTAAAGAACATTTCTGGGACAATTGGGGCTGTTTGTCCCTGAAGCAAATTTATGGGGAAAAGATCTACTGCTTTGCATACTTGTTGAGAGAAAGATGTACAATTAAACAGTATGGCAGATTTGATTTTATTGCATTTTTTGCTTGTATGGCTATTTCATACCTGGGTCATAACGGCAAATTTCACCCAATACTATTTCTAAATCCTCGTACACGCGATCAGATTTTCCGCAGACAAAGCCTTGGACTTTTGTCCGAAGGGTGTTGGACATGAACTTGTCTTGCATACAAATGGCACACAATTGTCGGCCAACAAACACGAACGTAGGTACGTACTACGTGTATTTTCGTTTCCATTGACTTCAATGGGGAAACTCGCTTTGATATGCAAGTACTTTGGATTACGAGCATTCTCCTGGAACGGATTATGCTCGTAATCCGTGGTTCCGCTGTATGTCATGTTGTACATTACATCATGCTGACCACTGCACTCTATACACTAAATAGTCCTGACCGCTGCACTGTACAAACTATGTTGTATGTTACATGGTCCTGACTGCTGCCTATGTACACTATGTTGAATGTTACATAACCCTTTACATAATGCTGTACATTACATTGTCGTAACAGGTGTACTCTATATGCTTCATAGTCCTGGCCTATGCACTGTTTAATCTAGGTTATAAGTTACATATTCATGACAACTGCACTCTGTTTGCTGCAATGTATGCTATGTTGTACATTACATAGTCCTCAGTATTTCCCCTCCATGTGTTATGTTGTAGATTACATAGTCCTGACTGCTGCACACTATACACTACATAATATTGACCTATGCATTTGTAGCGCCCTCACACCCTTCACCCACCTTTGGCTCCTCGCAGGGAGAGAGGGCACACCACGCCACAAGCCCGTACCCTCCTGTGTAAAGAGGTTGAGCGGTGTTGTTGACGGGTCTCCACAACCAGAAAGCCAGAATCCTCCAGAGAATGGTTCTCACCTCTTATAGTTAAAGTGGTTGTAAACCCACTAACTTTTTTTTTATGCCAACCTGCAAGAGAAAGGCATAATGAGCTAGTATGACTATCATACTAGCTCATTATGTACCACTCACCTTAGATCGGGGCCCCCGAAGCAATCCACGTTCCTCTGTCCAGACGCAGACATCACTGCGGCGATAGCCGGAATGTTACTTCTGGGTATCGCCGCACCAGCCAATCACAGCGCCGCTCCAGCACTGTGATTGGCCAGAGCGGCGAAGACGTGACTCTGCACATGCGCGCGGGAGCCGTCACATTCGGCTACGCCCAGCGATTGCTGGGAAGTAGCCGATTTTGTGAATGGGATTAACCCCATGAATGCGCCGTTGTCTACGGCGCGCATGCGCCGTAGACAGCGGCGCCTGTCTTTTTAGTAAATATCTCCTAAACCGTGTAGGTTTAGGAGATATTTCTTGCACCTACAGGTAAGCCTTAATCTAGGCTTACCTGTGGGTGCAAGTTGAAAAAGTGGTTTTACAACCACTTTAACAGAGATAAGTCCTTGTTTCCAACCAGTGACTTGAATGTCCACACCAGCTGTAACTCCAACGTAGAGTTTTATTTCTCGTAAATAACAGTCTCTGATAAGAAAAGGTTGGAGATAGAACAGGACAGCACAAGGTATGGGAGAGGTCCAGACACAAACGTAATCACTTCACTGCTTAGCTTCTCAAGCAGACTCAGCCCATATGGATAGTCTCCCTAGATAGGGACTAGCAGCCAAATGGTACTCTAACTTAACCACACAGTCTCTGCCACAGACTCGTTGAACTTGGTCTCTGCCACAGACCTGGTGAACTTGGTCTCTGCCACAGACCTGGTGAACTTGGTCTCTGCCACAGACCTGGTGAACTTGGTCTCTGCCACAGACCTGGTGAACTTGGTCTCTGCCACAGACCTGGTGAACTTGGTGTTTCAAAGCTTGACCTCTTTGTAAGGAGAAGACATCCCTCCACAGAGTTACCGGGCCCCTTCCTTCACCATGATTTCTCACCGGTCCCTCAGAACGGTTCCTCCCCCGGCCTCCTCGTCTAAGATGCGGGTCCCCTCGCAAGGCGGCACCCCGGGATTCCTCGATCCTTGATGGGCCCCAGCCGAAGGTGCTGGGCCCAAGGCCTTTGCTGCAGCCCCAGGGCTAAAGGTGCCTGGGACTGATTCACCGACCTCCGCCCCTGGGCCAAAGGTGCCCAGGGCGGAATGGAACACACTCCCTGGGGTAGGACCCCCGACCACGACAGAACCCTGAACAGGCAGCATCTGCCCCTTTCATATCCTCTCCCAGCATGCACAGCAGGCCTACCACACCCACTGTACGGCTGCTGAGAGGGGACACACAAGGCACAGCACTGCATCATCAGCGGTTCAACCCTGGCCCACCATGGCAGCACCACCTGCAGGCCACAGGGAACTATACACCGATACTCTCCCTGTGGACAAAAATGGTTGACAGAATCCTGACAATTGGGGTGTTTGAGCATAACTACCACTCAAACACTTCCCCTAAATTTAGGACCCCACTACACATTATATACAATATGTTGTATGTACATCAGACCATTACACTGTAGGAGCCATGTTACATGTTACATGTTACACAGTCCTAAATATTATACCTTATATGCTATGTTATATTTTACAAAGTCCTGACCCCTGTTTTTTTATACTATACTGTATGCTGCATGGTTCTTCCTGCTGCACCCTGTATGCTATATTTTATGTTTCGTGGTACTGGAGCCTATATCACTTGCTAGATTGTTAAAACTGACATTGAGTGCAGTGCAACATAAAAATAGCTCATCAAAATTGATTCTAACAATAATATTCTTACAATTTTTATAAATAAAGATTTCAAACAGAGTTTGTAGGCTTCATTGACATAGAAACCACTGTCTCAGAATGGGACAGAATGGGGTACACCTCCCAGGGACTACATGTGGTTAAAGTATAGATAGCTTCTGCGGTTCTTTGAAGTGCTTTTAAAAGAATAGGAGAAGCCATTTATGGAAAAATAACCAACTGCCAAGGATTGCATATAATAGTTAAATGACTATTACATGAAAAGGAATATCCAGGTCAAACGTACAGTATATGCTTATATGCTATATGTGCTGTGAACAAGGCTTATCAGTCGATATGCGTGAACCCGTTTGTATCTTTAAATTTTTTTTCATGTGTCAATAAAATCTATCTTTTGAATTTGTGCCAAACTTATATGATATTAAAGGAGAAGTACAGGCAAAGCTTGTTTGGTTGTACTTCTGTGGATCACAGGAGTACAGTTTGTTCTGCACTCCTGTGACCTCTTTTCAACAGGCAGCGGGCTGAAGTCCGCTGTCTGCTGACGTCATAGTTCTGGTTCAGGCTGGGGCAAGACTGCGACAAAGGATTCGGGATCCGCCCACATGCCTGGACCGGCACCCCAGCTCAGCCTATTAGCGAGCCGCTGAGAGCCTGAGCCGGCTGCTCCCGCCTCCTTCACAGCCCAGAGCTTCAGTGAGGGGGATGGGGCAGAACAGAGCGTCGGGGACTGATGGTCACTAGCTCTCTGCTCACGGAGCACAGGGAACCAATCTGTAGCATTTGATCGCTTGGTTCTCAGTGTTAGAGCTGTTGGGGGACAGATGCAGCATCAGACCAATGCTGCATCCACCTAGGTAAGTATGATTGTGAAAAAAAAATCCCATACATATTTTTTAATTGAATTGAACATTTCGATGAATACGTTATCATTATATTGAACGATGAAGGCAACTGACATGCAATTAACAAGGGCAAATAACATGACAGATGCCACCTAACAAAAAAGTGAAGGGGAAATCCCACTGTTAAACTTCACCAAAGCAGCAGGGGAGGGGAAATCTCTGGGTAACAGATGTTAGATATGTCTGCTTATGGGAAGGCAAAACTGAACTCTGTGCACAACTCTAATTTAAATATATTCCTCAAATGCCCAAAGGATATAAATTCACTTTGTGTGCAAATACCTTTACAACTACAGATATTTCCTTCTATAAGTAGCAGTGACATCATCGCTGTGCAGGGAACAGAGCTATGTGAGGGGTCCTGCAGGCTCCACTCAGTACAGGCTGCCTGCAGAAAACTACAGAAGAGGGCAGAGCCAAGAGGAATCACCCTGTGCAAGGAGAGAGCACAGCTTTGACTGGCTGTCACAGCCTGTAGGGGAGAGGAATGCAGAAGGCACAGCCTTCTAGGATGCACCATTTGGGGGACTTTGTTCTCATCTGTGTGTGACGTAATAAACTGCCCACCCCCTGCTATCCAGAAGAAGGTGTGAAATAAAGCAGGGCGGTCACATGACAGAACAATAACACAGCAAATAAAAACAATGGTAACTATTGTTTTTTTTATGTAATGCCAATATGGCAGCTAAATAACATGTACTGTTTGAGCCGGTGATTTTAAATCTGTACAATCACAATTTAAATACTGTGTATTCCTCCTTGAATCTTGGCGTGCTTCATAGGCGTGCGCACAGGGTGTGTCAGGTGTGCCTGGGCACACCCTAATCACCCCATGTGCATTAGCATTATCACGGGAAGGCACGAGGTGGGTGGTTGGGGGTGCAAGTGTAAAGTGTAAATCCCCCCATTATAATAAAGGCAGGCCTCAACAGTAGGAATACATTACACCTGTATTTAGGGTGTAATGTAATATGCTCCCAATCAACTGTCTCCCACCACCAGAGCCTCCTTTCTGTGACAGCAGGTGGTGTTCATGTGTGTTTGAGATTTGGGGTGCACACCCTAATGCAATAGGCTGCGCACACCTATGGCGTGCTTTGTGTATTTATTCCAGATCTGTGAAGTAATTCAGTGTAAAACCTTGCCTCTGTGCACCCATATTGTATTTTTTTGCAGGAAGCTTGTAGTGGGTGGGGCCTATTGAGGAACATATTTGAATAAACCTTTTTGTGCCCGGAGTTCAATTTAAAGGAATTACACCTTCTCCATTCTAGATAATAAAAAAGTTTCAGCTGGATGCACTCTTGAAACTAATGAAAACAAGCATCGCTGTGGACAAAAGAGAATGCTTAAAGCGGAACTTCATTCTCTCAGTCAACACTGAGTATTTTTAATTCTTAATGCTGCTAGCATTAGTAAATAGATAGGAAACAATATCATATTGACTTGTTTTAAACTTTTTTTTTACATTTCTTCATTTACTTCCTGGTTTCCAGGCCTAGGTAAATGATGTCATACATCCCAGGAGTCTTCAGGAGGGGAGGAGGGGCTTTCATAGCCAAACACACCCTCCTGCCTGCATATTTTTTAAAGTGATGTCTCAGCAAACTAAAGCACGGCGACAATGATAGATGGCTGAGTTTGCTTTAAATATAAAAAATTAACTAAATAGCATATTTGGTTTGTGGTGCTCAGATGCAGTGTAGTTCCACTTTAAATACATATTTTTTAATTACCCCTGTATTCTTACACTTCAGAGATGTTTATTATTATTCTTTATTATTATGCAACAACAACTAGTGAGTCAACATTTATATAAATGAATGAACAATACCTTGCAGTTCAAGACAATTTTTGGGAGGCCTTTTGGGAGGCCTTTTAGTACCTGTAATAAAATATCAAATTATTTCAATCAGAAGAACTCAAGAGAATTTTTACAATTTTGTTTTTTAAAGAAATAAATTTGTAAATAAAATAAAAAGTTTTTTATTCAAAGCCCTGAAAGCCCCACAATCTGGTGCCCCCCTATACAGAATGGTAATTTCAAGTTAAAAAGCTGCAGCCACATTTAAAACGGAGGTGCAACTTGTATTTTTATTTTTTTTTAAAAGTCAGCAGCTACTAACAGTGTAGCTGCTGACTTTTAATAAGGACACTTACCTGTCCTACTCGCCAGCGATGTCGGTCCTGCCACAGCGATCGATCGCTGCTGCCAGGCTCCCGGCTTCTCCATTCTGACTAAGGGAAACAGGCTGTGAAGCCTTATGGCTTCACTGCCCGTTTCCTACTGCGCACGCGCCACTCGCATGGCGCTTTGTGAATGGGCGGCTTGCCTCCTGAGATACACACAGTTCCCAGAAGGCAGCGCGCCCCATTCACAAGAAGAGGAAACGGAAGTTCTCAATCCGAGGACAAGGAAGAGGCACAGCAGAAGGCAGATTAGGGGACTTCCGCATAGCAACAGGCATTTCGGGTGAGTATACATTTTTTTTTCTATTATTTTTTTCTTTTTTTTTTTAGGATTTTTAATGCATTTTTTTTCTGGGTGGACCTCCGCTTTAAACAGAGGCTTATATTAGAAAATGATTTATACTTCACGGATAATTTCAATTAAACATAAGTTATAAAGGAGAACAGATCTTTTAAGTTAAAAGAGGACCTTACAGTAAAATGCAAGGCGGTCTTACACTGTTCCGTCTCTCCGACAGCCTCTGTCCCATTTAATACCAGCGCAGATGTGTTTGGCCCCTCCTACAGAGCCTTAGCATTCATGAATGAATGTACTACAAATCCTGTCGCCACTGTGGCAGACGGACTTTTGTTCTTAATGAACTACAAGTGCTGTAATCAGCACACTTGTAGTCCATTGACACTTCCTCCAGTTTTCCAACTGACAGCCCGTACAGAGGTATGGGCAAAGAGCTGGAAGAAGTATTTGCAGGAACCTTCCATTGCACCCACGATCCACTGATTGTGGATGCAATGGTCTACAAACTCCAATACAAAAATGTATAAATGCATTTATTTTTATTTTTCAAAGGTAGACCTAGCTTTTAAATCCTATAGTCTAAGCTCTAAGGTAACCAATTATCTGTGTAAAAACTCACAGATAGTGATAGCGGCCAATTAAACAGTTAACATTTCCTTTTTATATGCTTCAATTGGAATTTGAATTGCTGTGTTCATTAGGCAAACAAAAAACACTAATAAATAAAAAATGTATGCGTACCTGAACAATCTTTGTTGTACAGGTGAGCTGTAACATAAAGTAGTGTTAGTAAGGGATAGAAATCATTAGTAAAGTCCAAGTGAACTTTCAGTTTAAATGAGCTAAATACAATTCAGGTGCATGTACGCAAAATGTATTCAAGTCTTACACTTTGTTTTCTTTAAAAATCAGCCACAGCCTGAGGAGAAAATCCCGTCATGCCAGCATTCTCCAGTGTGGAACCCTTGCTCTCTGTGGGTAGGCAATGCAAAGGTCTGACATGCCCCCCGCGAAGTCAGAGCCAGCGCTCTCCAATCAGCAGGGAGTATGAGCTCTGCTGATTGCACAGCTACAGGTCTGACTCGGTAGGGTGCATGTTGGACCTCTGCAATGAGACCACTGCTTCTCCACAGAGAGCAAGGGTCCCTCTTGCAGCTGATAGCAGGGGATGAGATTTTCTGCTTTAAGCTGTGCCTGCTTTAGAATGAAAATGAACATTGTATTGATGCACTTGTATTTAGCTGATTTAAAATTGGTTTAATTGGTCTTTAAAAGCTGATAAAATAATCGAAACATGAATAATGTAAAAAAAATAAAAAAATCCTAGAAATGGTCTGTAGCTATTGCAACAATGTTATATCTATATTTGTTAGTCCAGTTGTGTTATGAAGAGTATTTCATACCTGTGAGTTCCAAAGCTTCAAATTTGATATTGCCTGTAATTTCCCCTCCTGACAGCCCATGCAGGGCATCAGGAAAATGTAATATGTGGCCGCTTTATAGAGAAGCCCCTGTGATTTGGAAAACTGCAGCCACCAGCAGGCTCCTTCTCTCACTTATGGAGCATTACATTTACAGACTAAATAGAGCGCACTGCTGACGGAGTGGAGCGCCACATCATGTTTTCCTGAATACTTTCTTCAAGCAGTTCAAACATTTCCTCTACTACTATTCTGGACAGTGGTGCCAGGACAAGGCCCTCTGGTAAGGTGAGGATGCTAAAGTGTGCCCCTGCCAAGCTGAGACAGGTTGAGCCTGCACATCCACACGTGCAGTTACTAGCACAGTATGGCACAGTAGTGCCGTCCACTGGCAGAGGAGCACCGATGATTACATGGGCAGAGACGTACTCTCCCAGTATAATCTGCATGGCTGGGTTGTAGTTATGGGAAATGCGGAGGCAGTGAAGGATCCTTCCCCAGCAGGGCACCCAAGGTGAGTTCCTCTTATGTCTCTGCCTTGGCCCCATCCCTGATTCTGGAGCCAGACAGCTCTGCAGTTTCCAAATCTTAAACAGACACTGAAATTATTCATAGGTAAACAATTAAGCTAGAGATGACAATTTTAAAAAAAGGAAATGCTAGTCTATGTAGTATATATAGATTTTTAGATGGCTCCAATTAAGCTTCAAATATTCAAAGTAGTGTACACAAAAATTACAGCAATGTACAACAAGCAATGACTGATCTGAAAAGGGTATTATATTTAAAATGAATCGATTGTTTAAACTTCTAAATTTATGAATTTTAGTTATTAAAGTAGAACATTAGCCTAAAAAAATTTGCAAACAGGCAGGATTTTTAATGCAGAAGAGACATGCCATGTCTCTTCATTCCATTACCTGCCTGTATGCATGCACATGCTGAGATGACAGCAGTGCTGAGATTATTGAACTTCTGCACATGCACAGGAGTGACAACATCTCAGCCAATGCAAACAGCCGGGGATCGATACCCAGAAGCCTCCAGGCTGAAGATGACAGGAATCCGGCGGGGAGCTCCGGAGATCACAGCGCTGGAGAACAGGTGATGATAGTTCCGCTTTAAATCTGTTGTTTGAATGTGTTTTACAATGACTAATATTCAGACATTATAATTGGTGCATGCAATATCTTTGTAAGTATAGCAGTTAAGAGGAACAGCAGTAGTGCTACCACAGTAACTAATCAACGACACTGTGTATAGGAATAACAACGCTGATTTATGCCTAATTATATATTTCTAGTCTACAGAGAAGCATTAATTACAGGTGAAAATTAGAACGATTTAAGATACTGTTAGAGATCTTACCGGGTTGCATAATAACTGGATTACATCGTTGGTAAATCCCAAACTATCCTAAAATAGAAAAGAGATAGAAAGGAGATAGATATATTTTATCTTATATTATTAAATAAATAATGAGTTGATAAGCTTCAAACCTTTCAAGACTATTGCTGCTCAATATATGGAGAACTAGATCCTAAATACCTCTCTCCAAAACAGCTTGGAACACTTAAAGTACAACTAAAGGCATTTTTTTAAATTTTTGTTTTGGACAGATTGGAGAGGGATTAGAACACCTATTAGGTTTTTATTGCAATCTGTGCCCCCGTTAAAGAGATTCACCCTCTCTATTTGTCCTGTTTACCATTATCATCGAATAAGAAAGTAAACAAAGTCCCAAATTTTGGGTTGTTCCATGAAAAGTAATAGAGGGGAATATTTCCAATGGGGAACGCCAAGGAGTTCCCTTAAATTTGTGGGGATTATCTTTCACTTCCTGTTTTGGCTATGGTACAGGAAGTGAAGGTAAATGTCCCCAATGGGACGCAGATGGCAGAAAAATAAACTAACATAGGTTATAACCTTCCCTTACTCTATCCAAAATGAGAAAAAAAGTTTGCCTATAGTTCTACTTTAAAGAAAGTTTAAGTTGAAAGAACTATTGCAGACAGAAAATCTTGCTATACAAAGCTATGCATTACTTTATACACATTTGTTCAGTTTTCAGGTAAATAATGTGTCACAGTGTAAAATGAATAAACTGTTTTTTCACTTTCGGTAAAAGGCAGACCAGTAAATGACCATGGAGAGATATCTAAATATACTTCTATTTAAAATTGGACTGCACACTAAGGCTGGGTTCACACTATACGACACGACTTTCATCCTACTTTGCTCTGCGACATCTGTCCTACATTGGTCCGACATTGGTCCGACATTGGTCCGACATTGGTCCGACATTCATGAACAGGATACTACTTTGATCCGACATTGTGCTAGTCTGACTTGTCCTTTGACCAATCAAAACAATCCCAGGGTGAGATAAATTCCTTTTACGGCTGCTGTAATCACAATGTCGGATGCCAAAGTCGTATGGTTAGGACAAGGATCCGACTTTGATCCGACTTCAATGATAGTCAATGGGCTGAAGTAGGATCAAAGTCGGACAGAAGTAGTACAGGGAGAATTTTTAATGTCGGACCGACATGTGTCGGACCAGTTAAGACGGCTCCCATAGGGAAACATTGATTTTCACACGTCATGCGACATGAGCTCCTAATGTCGGAGCGTTTGTCGCCCCAGTGTGAACCAGCACTAAAACACAGTGAGATTGATTTACTAAAACTGGAGAGTACAAAATCTGGTGCAGCTCTACATAAAAACCAATCAGCCTCCAGGTTTTTTGTCAAAAGCTTAATTGAACAAGCTGAAGTTTGAAGCTGATTGGTTACCATGCACAGCTGCACCAGATTTCCCACTCTACAGTTTTAGTAAATCAACCCCAAAGTCTGCTTATGCCCTGGTTCACACTGGTGCGATTTGACATGCGATTTGACATGTCAAATCGCATGTCAAATCGGTGAAATTTGCCGCAAGTTGCGGCCAATGGCACCGTCCTAATCGGTGCGACGCCGCATCTGCGGCGCTGCACCGATTACAAAAAGTAGTTTCTGTACTACTTTTTGCGATTTCAGCCGCAATTTACATTGACATCTGTTTCAGAAGTCTTTGAAATCGTGGCTGAAATCGGGACTGCCAGCGGGAGTGAAATCGTGCGAGTTCAGCTGAACTCGCAGGCTTCACTCCCGCAGCCCCAGTGTGAACGTGGGCTAAGTGGCAGCCCTTGTGACTTGATAACCAAAGGCTGGAGTGAAGTAAAAGTGTAAATAAATAAATACTCACCTTACTCTATGGGTTTTGCCTGATGCTTACTACCTGTGGCTGATGTCAGTCACAAGAAAAAGCTTTTAGCACTTTTCAGAAGTGCATTCTTGCAGAATTTGGGATACTTGCTTTTTCCAGGATTCTACAAAAACTTCCAGATATGTCACCCTCGCCTAGGTGAGCCCACCAGAAGCTGGAGAGTTAGGCATATATTGTATTTTAATGTTAAAGGCATTATGCACACTTGTCTTAAAAAAAATGCCACTTTTACAGGCGTTTGGCTTTTTTCAGCCTGTAAAAGCACCTCTATGTTAGCCTATGTGTCCATGCACACAAAGGCATTTGTAGGTGTATTAGAAGAGGAGCATATAGAGGTTGAAAAAAACCCCATCAAAAGCACGTTTGGGAGAGGAGCCGAAGAGCAGAAGAAAATGCTTGATGTGCCTAAACGCATTTAAAAGAGCCTAAACACTTGATGCATTTAGGAGCGCTTGAGGGATAACGCATTTGAATGGCCAGAATAGAATAATATTTTGGCCAGTGGAGTCCATTAACCCTCAAAAGCTTGATGCTCCTAAATCCACATGTAATTCAACTTTAGGCACGTTTTATAAGCAGCTTTTCTCCTGCCAGTAGAAATAGCATTCACAAGGACTAAATAAACACCCTCTGTGCATGAGGCCCTACTTTCAATGTCTTTTATTTTTTTATTTACAGCTTTTTTTTGCTAATTTTGTAACTAGGCAGTGAGGTTGTCACATAAGCAGATCTTGAGTTGTGGTGCACTTTAATTAGGGGTGCGGAATTTAATCGCTGCATCGCGATTCGGGCGTCCCCGATGCGGCACCGATGCAAGCCTAATAATCGATTACCCCGATGTCTAGCCCCGCCCCTCCTCCCGGGAGAGCTGTTACCTTATTTTTTGTTTTGTTTTTCTATGACGCGCTCATGTGACTGCCAGGCCCGCCTCTCTCCTCTCTGCTTTCACGTCTCACGTCTCTCCTGGCGTCAGAGACGTGAAAGCAGAGAGGAGAGAGGGCAGTCACATGAGCGCGGCATGTACACACTGTTCCCCCGCCGGATTCTGTTCCCTCTGTCTCTCGGCTACTATCGGAACTCCGCCCCCCCAGCCCTGTACATTGCAGCTCCCTCCTACTCACGAATGCAAATTCTTCTAATACCGCCCCGCCTCTCCAGCACCGCTCACGCCTACTGTTTTTTCACGAATGCTAATGAGCAGAGGGCTGGAGAGGCGGGGCGGTATTAGGAGCATTTGCATTCGTGAGGAACAGTAGGAGGGAGCGGCAATGTACAGGGCTGGGGGGGGCGGAGTTCCGATAGGAGCCGAGAGACAGGGGGGAACAGAATCCGGCAGGGGGAACCATTCTCGGCACAACAGGTATTATTTTTTTCCTTAAAGTAAAACAGATGTAGCGGCCTCATCCCTCTCCCTTGCTTTATCAGTTATATGGCTGTTGTCTAGGGGTACCTGGGAGAGAGAGATGATACACACCACGGCCCATGTCCTCCCGTAACTAAGAGGTGAAGGCCAGAAGATTGGGCTTTTGTGTAGGTGTCCTAGAGTCAGGACCAGTCCCTCGTCCCTGACTCCTTTGCTTAGTAACCCAAGTTCCACACAGTGAATAAGTACAACTCAGTTTTATTCTTCTCGCCAAGCAATAAAACAATCTTTCTCCTTTGGAAACATGGGGGACAGATCGAGGCACAATCCTTTCCCTTCTTGCTGCTGCCCACTGTGGTGTCACCAGTGGTGAATAGTCACTGCCACTGACTAGGTGATATAGAACGGGAATTACCTTCGCTCACTTTGCCCTTGTCAGAGGAAGAAATCCGTCCAAGGGAGAAATGGAGGCCTCTCCGTCACCAGCGATGCTGCGCCAGGCTCTCCGGAGAAGTTACTGCGCACCAGTCCTCACGAACTCAGACACGGGCACCCAAGGAGTTAGGGTCCCCTCGGATTCCTCCACCCTCGCAGAACTCAGTTGAAGGTACTGAGCTCCAGACATCCGCCATAGTACCTCACCCCAGGCTAAAGGTGCCTGAGATGGACTCCATCCCCGCTCCAGCTAGGCCAAGGGCACCTAGGCCTGGAACACCGGAACGCCAGCACCTAAGCTGAAGGTGCCTGGATGCGGCCGTGTCCTCCGACTCTCTCCCTAAGGTCAGGGCGTCCCCCCCTTTTATGACCTCTCCCTTTGCGTCACAGCGGGTTCCCCGCCCCGCTGTACCAGCTCCAGGGGAGGACAAAATGGCACGGTTTGCAGTGTGAGTTCAGCTTCGGCAACAGCGCCACCCAGGGACCCCAAGGAACCTCACACCACCAAAATCCTCACATAATTCAAATACCCGCTACACAGATATCATACTTGCCTGCTGTTCTCATGTAGCATGTCCGCAGTCTGACCATCTCCTGTAGCATGTCCGCAGTCTGACCATCTCCTGTAGCATGTCCGCAGTCACCGACCATCTCCTGTAGCATGTCCGCAGTCACCGACCATCTCCTTTAGCATGTCCGCAGTCTCTCTGACCATCTCCTGTAGCATGTCCACAGTCACTGACCATCTCCTGTAGCATGTCCGCAGTCACTGACCATCTCTTTTAGCATGTCCACAGTCTCTCTGACCATCTCCTGTAGCATGTCCGCAGTCACCGACCATCTCCTGTAGCATGTCCGCAGTCTGACCATCTCCTGTAGCATGTCCGCAGTCACTGACCATCTCCTGTAGCATGTCCGCAGTCACTGACCATCTCCTGTAGCTTGTCCGCAGTCACCGACCATCTCTTGTAGCATGTCCGCAGTCACGGACCATCTCCTGTAGCATGTCCGCAGTCACCGACCATCTCCTGTAGCATGTCCGCAGTCACCGACCATCTCCTTTAGCATGTCCGCAGTCTCTCTGACCATCTCCTGTAGCATGTCCGCAGTCATTGACCATCTCCTATAGCATGTCCGCAGTCACTGACCATCTCCTTTAGCATGTCCGCAGTCTCTCTGACCATCTCCTGTAGCATGTCCGCAGTCACCGACCATCTTCTGTAGCATGTCCGCAGTCACAGACAATCTCCTGTAGCATGTCCGCAGTCACTGACCATCTCCTGTAGCATGTCCGCAGTCACTGACCATCTCCTGTAGCATGTCCGCAGTTACCGACCATCTCCTGTAGCATGTCCGCAGTCTCTCTGACCATCTCCTGTAGCATGTCCGCAGTCTCTCTGACCATCTCCTGTAGCATGTCTGCAGTCGCTGATCATCTGTAGCATTTCCGCAGTCTCTGATCATCTCCTGTACTAGGTCTGCAGCCTCTGACCATCTCCTGTACTATGTACAAGTTGTTGTCTGCTTTGTTTAGACTTTGCTACATGCAGGGAGTGTTGTCTTTTTTTTTAAAAGAACAGATATAATAGAAAAAAATGGAGTTCTCCTGACTGCTTAAATTTTTTTGGTGAAAACCATGCGCACTTGCGCTGTAATCGTGATGCATCGTGATGCATCGCGGAATCGAATCGAATCGTTGACCTGATAATCGTAATCGAATCGTGAGGCCAGTGAAGATGCGCACCTCTAACTTTAATGCACTGCATAGTATACACCCCAGCTCATTCTTGGCATGCTGTCATTAGCAGTGTTATTGACCACTCATCCAGCTAAAATGTAATTCTATGTGTTCCGCTGCACTTGTTTGCATTACCTTCACAGTCATAATACCAACTGAGTCACAGCTGAGGTTCTCAGAAGAATGAGACTGGCTGCAGAAATGATTTTTAAAATTAGTGCATCAGAGACCTCATTTGTCCTAAAGAAAAAAGAGGTTATACTTACAATATTGCACAGAAAGGTCCCTTACCTCCTCTTCTGGCAGTCTCCCATTTGGCACTGTCCACTCCTTCCTCCTTCAGGTGCCACCTCTTAGCGAGCTGGGAGCTAAGGAGGCACCCATGCATTGGTGCTCCCAATCTGTGCTGTGTGCATCCATAAAGACACACAGTGCCGGTAAGCCACCCCCCTGTCCCTCTTCACAGGAGTTCGATTG
This sequence comes from Rana muscosa, assembly GCA_029206835.1. Classification (NCBI taxonomy): domain Eukaryota; kingdom Metazoa; phylum Chordata; class Amphibia; order Anura; family Ranidae; genus Rana; species Rana muscosa. Next base: position 166,195,268 of record CM055120.1, read on the forward strand.
ACAGCAGCAGGAGCCTAAGGCTCCCACTGCCCTCAGTATCTCCTGTGAGACAAGGAAGTAAGGGGAGTGGTGATGCAGCTGAGACAGTATAACAAAGGTGACAGGTATCAGGTAAGTGTTTAGGAAAGAGGGTGTGTAGAACAAGTAGTTGGAATGTTCTAAGGTAAAAAAAAACTTTTTAACCTTAGAACCACTTTAAGTGTCATACTACCAAATAATCAACATTTTCATAGGAATTTCCTAGCATACTTAGTGCCATCTAGTGGCCAAATGCAGTATTTTCAATTTTAAATCAATGAAAAACATTTGGCCAGCACAGGAAATAGCCTAATACCATTTATTTTTTGCCCCATTCACACAAAACTTTTACTGGGCGAATTGCTTTGCAATCTTTCAACCAAACTCTGTATTACTGCATTTGTTATTTTACGAAACCAGTACACAGGAAAAACAGTCATAATCATTTTTTTTTTATATATATATTAATACTTTACGGGCCATATAGCTGGGGTGGAAGGGTGTGTCCTTTGCAATGTAATTCATGATAAAAGAAGTACCTCTTCACATTTAGGGAAATTGGGAGGTATGCTCTACTGTCTACTTCCTTCATACCAACATTTTTTGCATTGGCTTACTGCACAGTTGGTGGTTTAGTCTATACAGTAGGCTCTTACTGTACATTGTACATGGAGCAGCGCAAGTCTGTAGTGAACACTGCACTGGCATAGTCAGTACTAAGAGAGGTAAACAGTGAAAGAGGCCATCATGCTGAAATAAGTAAGCAGCATGGTGGGAAGTTTTTATGTTGGTTTAGGTTGGGATAGGCAATGTGGACTAATGTGTTTTTTGCAAAAGTGAACCTGTCCTTTAAGTAGGGAACACATACCTAAACTATTTTGCTTTTAAACGTTCTCTATTTTTTTCCATTCCAGGCTATCCAAAATACTTAAACTGCTAAGCCTCACAAGTCATATTTACCATTTGCCACTGTTAACAGTCCTTCAGGTTGAGGAATAGTTATGATCATGTGACATTATGCATTTTTAGCAGACCAGCCAAAGTTTTAATGTTTGACAGCACCATATTTTTGCCAGTATTTCATACCAATGACCTTGAAGTAGACCTGTAAGTGTTTCATCAAACTCTAGAATTATATTTGCATAATGCATGCTTGAGAAAAAGACATTTTGAACACACTGATTAAAACCCACTGCTTGCTCACTCCTTCTGTTTAACATAATGGGGTTAATTTAATAAAGGCAAATATTATTACTATTATAGACTATTCATATAACAAGGGAATTTTTCCTTAACTTAATGAATGTGCTAAAAATTCACTTTGCAAAGAATTCCCAAATACATGCAAGAAAAATAAAGAGAACAGTATTTCAGTTTGCGCATGATTAGATGATGGAAGTCATCAGAGCTTTGCCTTATTCACTAAGCTAAGAGAAAATCCCTCTGCAAAGTTAACAGTCTACTTTCTTTTCAGTGTGCAAACTGGGACAGGCAGCCTGCACACATTATTCCTTTTATTCACAAGGTCCTAAGGTCCTGTCATTATTTTGAAGCCAAAAAATAGTTTGGACCTTGTATAAGTCAGAGTGACGATTCTAATGTGAGCATGTTGAAAAGCAGGAAAGACTTAGGTTAGTGTATATCCTGTATGACTATCATGCAGGCTGACCTTTTCAGAGTGCTTTTGTTGTTCTTGTTTTCCGTATCAAAATTATAAACAGGAAAGTACGGTTAGCTTATACTAAATCCACTCTTTTAATATCAGAAAACTTACGAAAGCTTGGAGAAGAGCATTTGCAATATCTACTGCAGAATCAGCAGCGACATCCACCAAATCTTTCTAGAATGAGAAATAAATCATATATTATATGCATTGTCATAGTTTTTACAAACTGTACTAATTCATTCTAATTCATTCTGTTTGGATTCATGGTCTATTCACACCAGGTGTAGGACTGTGTTAGGTGGCTATATAAATGCATTGTCTCTTACCTGGCCAGTTCACACACTGGGTGGTGTGGGCTAAAAAAAGTATGGCAGACCCTATTTTTTCCAGCACAACACCATGCAAGGCAATCCACTGCCTTGCCCTGCATAGCAGCCAATAGAACTTAATAAAATTTCACAGTGTTACATTTCAATAAGGTTCATTAAAATAAAATGAAGACAGTTTTCAGTGAACAGCGTTTATGTGTGTCACGATTGGCACATTAGTATTGCAGTCACCCCACTGCAGTTGCTGCGCTGTAATGCATAGACCCTCAAACATACTAAGAATAGAACATTTTCTATCAGTGAAATCATAAAGCAGTGCCAGTTTAGTGCTCATTTATTTAAAGCTTATGTAGGTCTCAATAGCTGTAAACCTCCTTAATACAAATTGCAAATTTTTGTTGTAGCTCAAAATGGGAAGAAATCACATTTTGCACCTTATCAGTCCTCGTATGTAGTGGCTACATTCGTTTCAGGTTGTCTTTTCTTTCATTTTCACCTAGCCTTACTCACTCAACTGTACAACTGTATACATGAAGAGAGCCATGGTTGTCACTCTAGACTGCTCATCTCATTTAGACTACTAACCTTCACTCCTCATATCAGTTACATACAGTAGGGAAGCGTTCTTTTGTAGGTCACAGAAAAGTAGCTGGGAAAACTGATTAGACTTTTTGGTATATCAGTTCAGAGCACAGGAAGGTAAAGTGATTGTGCAGGCCACTAACCTCCTCTTTTCGGGTCCCCCCACTGGCGCTCCTGGCACCTCCCCTCTGTACAGTGCCCGCATGAAAAGTGGCTTCCCATGGGGGCACTCGTGCATGCTCGCACCAGAGTCCCATTGCTGCGTCCGTTGACACAGACAGCGAGACTCAGCACCGCCCCCCACTCCCTCGTCACTGGCTTTGATTGACAGCACTGGGAGCCAATGGCTGACCATGCCCCAGCAAAGCCAGCGAGACCCGGAAGTGAGGGGAGAGAAGAGCTGGATCGAATGAGGTCTCAGGTAAGTAAAAGGGGGACGGGGTGAGAGGGGGATGCTGACACCTAAACATTTTTACCTTAATGCAAGGAATGCATTAAAGTAAAAAAATATTTAGGTTTCACAACCACTTTAAAGGCAACTGAAATTCTGGCAGGATAAACAGTTATTTTTCTGTACTTGCCGAAAATGTGCTTTGCATTAAACAAAAAAAATAAAAATAAAATAATGCAGCCACTATATCTAATCTGCAACATATAAAAATTTTTATTTTTGGGTTCAAATGCCTTTTCAGATATTTGGTAGCACTAAGGCTCAGTTCACACTGCGGCAACCTGAAAACCACACAACCTTCAGTGTGCGTTTGTCAGGTGACTTCAGTGCAACTTTAAAGCGACTTGAAGCAACCTTGAAGCAACTTCAGGGAATGCCTGGGTAATCTTCCTGTAATGTCGGTTCCAAATCACATCAATTAAAATAAGGATTCGACTTGGAGGCGACTTCCATTAAAGTCTATGGGCACAAATCAGATAGAAATCTCCTTGAAGTAGTACAGGAACCTTTTCTAAAGTCGGAGCGACTTCAGCAGTGCTTATTATGACAGCTCTCATTGACTAAAATGGGATTTCATATGTCACGTGACATGGGGTCTCACAAGTCGGATCCCAAGTCGCGGCAATGTGAAAAGAGCCTTAGTGGGATTCAAATATGGGCATTCATCATGAGAAGTGGTAATATTTTTTGATAAATTGGTATGTATAATGTGATAAATATTTTCAATTTTCGGTTTATTTTTTAACACCATTGTATAGATACTATTGCAAGTCTTCATTTTGATATTTCAGAAAGGCATCCGATCATCATTAACCTCCCTGGCGGTATGATTCTGGCAGATTTTAGGTGCTGAAAGCGGTACCATTATTCTGCATGGAAATTTGGCGTTTTATATTGCAGGCCTGTAATTCTTAGGAATAACTCAATTAAATCTGTCCAAACCAGAGTCTAGTAGACATCCCGGGTATGATAAAGTTCAAAAAACAAAATCATAAATTAGTGTAGCGGGTATGTACTTTCCCGGGTGTAATTTTGAATTTGGCAGAGACATCAGTGATGTGTAATTCCCTGCAGCCCAGTGGTTGGCGCTGTCGCCCTGGGCTGGGGTTGAATCATTGCTGTGTGCTGTGCCTCCTTTTTGTCCTCCCTCGGCAGCAGTATGGTGGGGCGGGGAACCCACCGTGCTTGCTGGGAGAGGGTATAAAGGGGGCCGGCCATCTTTGTCACGGGATTGACGTCCGAGGCACCTTCAGCTTGCGGACGGTGGGTCGTGTCGCTCCTCTGGGTGGCTTAGGCCTAGAGGACAGCAGAGGTCGCGTTCCATCCCAGGCACCTTTAGCCTGGGGTGAGGTACTTGGATGGAGGTCCGGAGCTCAGTGCCTAACACTGGGTTCCGCGAGGGAAGGAGATCCTAGGGTACCCAGGGATTGGGTAGCCGAATCCGGTAGGTGCAATGGACCGGGGGGAGCTCCTCATTTGAAGACCCGGTGCAGCATATTGCCGGTGACAAGTGAGTCTCTCGTCGGAGACGGCCTGGAAGGAAATCTACCCTCGTGCGGAGACCAGGACACACTTCTAGGAAGGGAAGTGGCAGCTTACATTGTGTCTGGGCCTGTTCGCATCCACACCTCCTTTTCTGTTCTGTTCTATCAAGGGAGTTCAACTGTTTGTGTTCAGACAAGGAGAATAAAGGAGTGTTGAACTTTAATGGTGTGGAGCTCATTTTCTGACAGACATGGTTCGTGGTGGCTCTTGGAGGGAGGATCCAGGTGCACAGCACTGACCCGAAGGTAATACAGAACTGTTGCTTATACCGCACTAACATCTGTGGTGGAAGCTAGGCGTAGTGTCCCCGCTCCCTCCCCTCTAAGATACCCCTAGACCAGAGAAAGACGAGACAAAGAGGGGAGTGTGAGGAGCAGCCGCTACATTATATAATAATAAATAACTATAAAATAATTATAACAAATAATAATGTAATAATAATAAAAGTGTTTTTCAGTGTTTGATGAGGAATTTCCCCACAAATCGCTATATTCTACGAGTGATTCTAATTTATTATCGCTGTTTTCTAGCTGGTCTAAAACCACTTTTGACATAAAGGGACACTTTTTGGTTGCTATGGACAATCTCCAAATTCCAGGCAGAAAGAACAGTTTTTATTATATAAAAGTGCATGCAGGACACTGGGCAGACCACTAGGGACAAAGGGTGTGTGTAATTTTTTTATACAGTACTGTAATCTGTAAGATTACAGTATACTGTATGTGTACTGTGTTTTAACTTTTTGAATTTGGCGCCGATCTCCGCCCCCGTGCGTCGTAACGTCGCAGGGAACGGAGCTTGGCGGCACTCAGCACTGTGTGAATCAAGCGAGGAGACAGCTCGATCACACAGCGGGGAGGCATCGCAGGATCCAGGGGACAAGGTAAGTAACTATGCCTGGATCACTGCAATGCAATCCTGAGTCTGTCTCGGGGTTACCGCTTTTGGTGCTGAAACTTCACCCCGAGCCAGACTCTGGAATACCGCTAGGCAGGTTAAAGGGGTTGTAAACCTTTGTGTTTTTCCACCTTAATGTATCCTATGCATTAAGGTGAAAAAACACCTTGCAGTCACCGCCCCCCCCGAGCCCCCGTTTTACTTACCTGAGCCCCGAATTTCTGAGGACGTGATCCCACGTTGTTCTCCCCATGCCTGATCGGCTCTTCATTGAATAGATTGATAGCAGCGCAGCCATTGGCTCCCGCTGCTGTCAATCAAATCCAATGACGTGGCCACCGGGGGGCGGGGCCGAGTCATACAATCGCCGGCTATGGACACCGATTGTATGACACTGGAGCGCGCCCACAAGGTAACCCCCTCGGGAGAGAGCTTCCCAGTGGGGGTTAGTTCTTGAGGGGAGGAGCCGTGAGAGCTGCCGTGGGACCCCAGAAGAGGACGAATTGCACAGTGAAGGTAAGTATGATATGTTTGTTATTAAAAAAAGAAAAAAAAGAATCGAAGCTGTAGTGTCACTTTAAGGAAGAGATTAATTAATAAATCTAGAATCATGTTGGAGGGATAATGCCCAAGCAAACTATCTGCTGAATATCAAAACCTCCAAGAGATATGTAACATTGCCAAAGTATCAACTGCATATTGATGTGTACAATGGATCTTGGCCCAAATATGGCCATGTGTGTTTTTAACAAGGCTATGTCTTTTTAGAATATTGTAATAAAATTTGTTTTTGTTTTTTATATAAATGGTTGTGCTTTTTTCTTTTTTGGTTACGTTCAAAATCCCATTAGAGGGTATTTTTTCCCATTTCTAGTGGGATTCAATTACTACAGTACAGTAGTAGATAGTGTTCACTTTGTAGAGTAGCTTTAGCTTAGTTAATAAAGTAGAGGGGTTCTATTCAAAGTACTTTTACTCTATTCACTAAGCTGAACATTCTTTACTCCTTTAGTAAATCAATAAAATGGTTTTGTAGTCCAGCAGCGGAACATACAGGTAAAGCTGACAACACTGCTAGGGACATCAGAACAACTGAGGCAAAGTTGTCAGCTCAAACAAGAAGTTAGGAACTCCCTGGATTTCTGACAGACCAAGAGGTATTTTCTTATATTGCACCATTTGCATAGGGTAAACATGTATTTATTGCAGAGATGTACTAAATATGTTTGTTTTTTTGCCCAGATTTACACTTTCACTAGGCATATGTTTATCTCCAGACTATATTAAACAATAGCCACACACTCTTTTCTGTCCTTCTCCCTTCTCATTTCTCTCCACGCACATTCTTGTTGGCACTCAGTCCCCTCTATTCACTATGACAGTGTCTCTTTTGTTGGAGCATTTTTTATTGTTTGCAACACAGCTTCACTATCACATATCAATGATAGCGCTCACAATGTTGGAGTTTTTCCACGTCTCCAGCACAGCTTCACTATCATACACCCCAGGCGGTGCCTTTCCTTTCCTTTTCCTTCCCTTCCCTTCTTTCTTTCCTTTTCCTTGCCCTTTCCTTCCCTTCCTTTCTTCCCTTTTCCCCCCTTTCTCTTAATCCCCTCATGATGGTGTTTCTATGTTGGAGCATCCTCATTGCCCTCAACAAGCTCACCGTCACACATTTACCCTTTTTTCATGTTTCATCCCTCTCACTTTTTAATGATAGCGTTCTCAAAGTTGGAGCACTTTATTGCTTTCAACATAGCTACACCATCAGATATTTCAGCTATGCTTTTCTGTTCATTATTATCCCTGCTCATCCACATCCATTTTTCATCTTTTCACTGCTGAACGTAGGGCTCATCACCCCTCAGCAATTTAACACACCATTTCTTTGCACTTCACTTTCATTTTCAGATGGTCCAGGAGTCTCTCTGCATGTGCCCCCTGACCCTGGTGAAGATCACATACTCAGCTTACACAAGGATGACTTCCTCCTTGCTGCGCCACCTGTCATGCCGCCTCGACTCCCGTGCCCGACTGTGTCCCCGGCCGCCTACATGCCCCCTGCCGCGCCCGTGCAATCACCCGACCTGTGAGTATGGGCTGTAGATTCAAGTGCATATTTCTCTCCCCCCTCTATATAAGCCTAACCTATCAATTGATACTATGTTCTTGTATTGTAGAAATCCATTAAAAATCATCTCCTGATGAGCGGCATGATAGCCGCGAAACGCGTAGAGCTTCAGATGCCAAATAATATTTATCATGCAGTTTTACCTCATGTTTTTATTGTTTTACTCAATTTACTCATGAACAAATGCCAATGAACTAACTAATCGTGTTGGATGATGGAATATGTACCATGATGTCCTATGTATTTTATTGTATAATATTTAATACATTTTACATTATTTGATTTACTAGCTCTGTTTGGCTCTCAATCTGCATGCTTCATATAAAGTCCCGACCCTTTTCTGTCTTCGTACTGATAGGGATGGAGACCTAGTGACTTCATTGTCTCAGGCCTCATTTAAAGTCCCAAAACTTTTTCTTTTTTTTTTCCATTGATATTAAACAATAGGTGCAATCAATTTTTGCGCTAATTACTCACTGAGACGCTAAAACGGGTGCGGTTTGAAGTCTGTTGTATAGGAGCAGTGCTTTGCATTGTTACAATGCAAGGCACTGTCTACCTTTTTTTTTTTTTTTTTTTTTTTTTACATTATTAAAATGTCACAAAATGAGAATGAATTTATTTATATGCACCACAGCTGAGCTATGGTGCAGTGACCAACAGTGACATTACTTGAGGTGCTATGCGTTTGGAAAAAATTCAGCATTGTGGTATAAACAGGGCACACAGAACACAATCTACGTACAAAGATCAAAACAGCTCAAATGAAGAGGTATAAACAAGTCCTAACCGCCTAAACTACACCATTGTCTATACTTCCATCATTTTAGCTTATTTTGGCCAAACTGGAGGAGCAACAGAGGCCTTGCTGATCAACATGAAGAAGTCTTTACATAAGGTCATTTAACTTTACATGTAACTACTGCCACATCAACACGCATATATTATTCAGAAATCTCACCCAGAACACCAACAATATTGTTAAATTCTAAGTGAGCATCCATGACAGTGCTATACACATACTTTTAAAGTGTATGGAAACTCTAGCATTCAACTTCTTTTAATTGGTCTGTTAAATGTACAATTGAAGTATTTAGTTATATCTGTTTGATATACTGTATACAATACAATAACAATAGATCTCCCAGCATCCAACATTAATAAACCCTCCAGCAGCAAGCAACCAAAGACCCCTCCCTCAGCAGTAAATCCCTCCCAGCAACATAAGACCTACCAGTAATAATAGATCCACCACCAGCAATGATAGACCCCCAGCAACAATAGATCTTTGAGTAGCCAGCAACAACAGACCTCCCTGAACACTCCGCCATCCCTTACCACTACATACATTCAGTGTTGGAGGTGCTGGAACTGCGTTCCCCGCGTTCCCGCTGAAAAAAACTTTGCTCCTATGTTATGGAGATAAAGCGATGTAGAAGTGCTCTGTAGTCTTATCCTAGGGTGACAACACTGCTCCTCCGTAGATGCACTACGTTGGGTGAGTGCTGTGAGCCTAAAGGCCCGTACACACGGTCGGACTTTTGCCCAACAAACTTAGTTTTAAGCAAGTTGGACCAACAATCCGACCGTGTGTATGCTCCATCGGACAAACTTTTTTGAGTTTGGTTTTGTTTTCATCGGACAAAAGTTGGGTCTGCGAACGGACAAACTTTTGCCCAACAAAAGTCCTATGGAGCAAAGTCCTACCGTGTGTACAGAAAACCATAGGACTTTAGTCCGATGGACAAAACAACCAATGTTAAAATCAGCCAACAATAGCAGAAGTTGACCAAAGGGTGGCAGTAAAGATCAGAAAAGAGCAGAAAAAACAAGTGATGTTGTAAGAAGTTTTAAGAAAGTTTGCAGAAAAGTCCTGTGGTGTGTATGCTATGGGTGTGCCCGGCCAACTCCGTTCGGACAAAAATCCAAGGAAAAGTCAGATGGAAGTCCGACCGTGTGTACAGGGCTTAAGACAGGAAGTGTGTTACTGGCAAGACACCAGGTGAAAATAAAGAGGAAAAAAGCCTGAATAAAAAGCATACACCCATAATACAAGAAAACCCTTATTTTATTTTATTTTTTTAAATAACAAACATATCATACTTACCTCCACTGTGCAGTTCGTTTTGCACAGAGTGGCCCCGATCCCGGTCTTCTGGGGTCCCCCAACAGCGCTCGCGGCTCCTCCCCGCACCGAAAACCCCCCTAGGAGAAGCATTCTCCCTGGGGGTTACCGTGCGGGCGCGCTCCCGAGTCCAGCATTTGCGTGCATGGACACAGAATGCCAACTCGGCCCCCGCCCCCCGGCGCCCGCGTCATTGGATTTGATTGACAACATTGGGAGCCAATGGCTGCGCTGCTATCAATCTATCCAATCAAGAGCCGAGACCCTGGCCAGAGAGGGTGTGCACTTCTCTGGTGTGGGAACGAATGGGCTCAGGTGAGTAAAACGGGGGGGCCGGTCAGTGACAGAAGTTTTTTCACCTTTATGCATAGGATGCATAGGATGCATTAAGATGAAAAAAAAACACAAGGGTTTACAACCCATTTAATCACTGTGTATGGAAACCACCTCTTATCTCTGATGAAAATTTTCAATGCAAAGCACTAGTGTATAAACTTACATCTTTAAGCCCGAGGATTTCGATGATATCACAGCCAGCCTGTTGGGTGATAAGAAATCAGATCACATTACTGCGGTTTAAACAAAAAGCTCCTTCTGATTATATACATAACAGGACGTGATAGGGACAGTGAGCTGCATCATTCACATAAAGTGTCACCTGCAGAGGAAATGTAATATAGCCGTTTGATCAGATGTAATGCTGTGAGGGGCATTATATGTAGTATAACATATGAGTCTAATAAATGGTGACACACCAGTTTCCCTGTTATTTACAAAGATTCTTTGGACAAGATTAGGACCAGCCAATAAAAATTCTGATTTAGTTGAAGCACCAATTTAATGGAAGATAATTTTATAGTACCGTAAATAAAAGTAAGCATGCTGTGACAGCCATAATGGTAAATTAAGCTCTAAATGCTACAATTATTTCTTGGGATGATCAGAATGTATTATTGGACACATTTTTATCCGGAGTATTAGCTAGTCTGGCTGCATATTCTAGGATACAACTAGCCTATACTGAGGGTCAGAGGGAAACTATTAGGTCTCATGCCCACGGACGTTTTTACAGCCGCGTTTTTGAGCGTTTTTTACAGCTTAAAAATGCCTGTCCATGTTAGTCTATAGCTTCATGCCCACCTAGACGTTTTTGAGCTGCAAATAGCATAGGCGTTTTTAAGCTGTAAAAAAAACCCAGGACCAGTGCGTTCCTTGGCGTCGGCGTTAGGCATAAAAAACCGCGAAGCGTTAAAAAACGTGCAAAAACGCCGCAATTGCGTTTTTGAGCTCCGGCGATTATTGTTTTTTTTCCCGAAAAAAATATGATTGAAAAATTTATACAGAAACATGGACAGGCGTTTTTAAGCTGTAAAAAACGCAGCTGTAAAAACGCCCGTGGGCATGAAGCCTTAGGCTCCATGTACACTGGATGCTAAAAAAAGCTATCAAAAATGCCAGTTGCTTTACAGGGAGCCTTTCAACGTGTTTTAGTGTTTTTGCAATAGCGTTTATTAGCGTTTTTCAGTGTTACGTTTTTTAGCTTTTTTCAATGGATTAAAAAACGCCATAAAACGCTGGCGAGCGGCGTTTGAGCGTTTATTCGCGTTTTGCATTTTTTAGCGTTTTTTCCCGTCGAAAAACGGTACTTTAAACGTGAATTTCTTGCGTTCAGAAAAAAGCCCATTAACTCCACTGCTCATTAACACTAAAAAACGACCATGTGTGCTAACATAGAGTGCAGTTATTGGGCTTTTAAAAAAAATGCCAAAACGCCAATAAACTGCAGCTTATCAGCTTCAGTGTACATGGAGCCTAATGGTTATGGGTCAAATATATGTTATTTCTTTCTTTTTTAAAGTGTACGTATAGATACAACTTTTGTTGTAATACCATCAAATAATATAAAAATTAGGCATTAGGGTCAATGAAATGTATAAAATATGCACTGTAGTTAAACAAAACGCAGGCTTGTCTTACCACCAGATCTTTATACTTGTCTGCGAATGTTCTAATTTTTTCAACCTTTTCCTCTGGTGACTGTGGAAGTAAAATGCAATCAGTTAAACATGCAGGGGAGGAATTTTGCTTAGGATGCAATCTTATTAGAAAATGTATATAATATAGCCTATAGCATCACAACACTGTAGTCCTTGTTCATTTCTATTTTGTCTGATCTAATATATTAAGGCAAATATGTACTGGGAGAAATATGTGGACTATCATTGTTAAATCTTCCAAAAATGCCATGCTGATCTATTGAATTGAGTTCTGAATTCACTTTGATTTTACTTGCTGCATACTTGTTCTGGGTCATTAACTTGATGCAATAAAACAAGAGGTAAAAAAGCAAGTAGTATATTTAGCATAGGTCAGCAATGACAGCCCCATATTTTCTTCAGTAGAAGCTTACTGTAATGAAGGCCAAAACAAATTTTCTTTCGAAAATCAGAAATTTTGTGCATTTTGTGATCCAATGGGGCCTCCATTGATTTTGAAATTCGGCCTACCAGGCCTCCAATTTCACCTTATGTTGCTTCAAAAAAAAAAATTTGTGGCTGGGAACTTCTTTTGTTTCCAGGTCACATCTCACGCTCATTTCTTTTTCATTCAGATTTTTCACACGATTCTCCCATCATTGATTAGAAATTTGTTTGTTTTTCAAAAAATTTCAATATGCCAATCACTCAAATTCGATGGCCACACGAAAATCGGCCATTGCCGTGGCCCACTAATTGTGCGAAATTCGAAGGCAAAATTCTCAATTGCGATATTTGAACGAAAATGAGTTTGGAATTTGACCTGTGTATGGCCGCCATGAGACTAAACTCCAGCCAAACAGCTGAAAACACAGTTAAAATACATATATGTGAGCTATTTTACCGTCAAAGAATCTGCACTTGTGTGGATTCGCTCCTGAGGCACCTTGTCTGCATCCATTGACACGGACAGTGTGGCTTAGCGCTGCCCATCGCTCCCTCATTACAGAATTTGATTGACAGCATCAGGAGCCAGTGGCTCCCACTGCTATCAATCTGCCCAGTAAGGAGGGAGAAAGGTGAGAGAGCCGCTGCTCTCATGCACAACACAGGATCGAAATCGGGCTCAGGTAAGTAAAGGAGGGGCTGAGGGGGATCATGCAGCCCAGAAGGTTTTTTTTATAGAATGTATTAGGGTAAAAAAATGTAAGGCTTTAGAACCACTTTAAAATTGACTCTCCTTTGCTACATATGGGCCAAATTCACCTGTGCCTATTGTCTGATTATTTATTCAAAATTATTATTTTAAGAAAAGCAGGATTCAAGCAGTGGGTCCAAATAGAAACAAATGTAACCCCTTTCCTTTTATTCTCCCTCCCAAAGCTTGTACCCTGACCCCACCTCTATCCCTTCCCTCCCCACACATTCCTCTACTTCTTGGAACTTGTGATCACTTAAAGTGACACAAAATTTTATCTTAATAAAAAAAAAAGTTCTATTCAAGCATGTATTCTTAACGCAAAAAGTACCATCTATCTTTTGTTTTCTGCCTCCTCCAAGTCCCTAATATAATTTTTTTTGCTGCCATCTGACTTCCTGCTAGAGCAGTGGTTCTCAACCTTCTAGTGCTGTGACCCCTTGATAAAATTTCCCAAGTTGTGGGGACCCCTAACAGTAAAATGATTTTCGTAGTGTGGGTTGTCAGCAAGGCAAGACAAGTAATTTGTTTCCCTAACCCGCGGACATTTAGTGCTCCCCGAGTCCCTTCCACTCGTACAGTATTGAAACCCCTTATGGTACATTTTAGGATGTACCACTCTTTCTCTTTGTTTTCCTTTCTTTCCCTTTTATCCCTCTCTATCCTAATTTCTTTTTTTTTTCTCCCCATCCCTCTTTCTAGCCTTCCTTCTTGTTCTTTCTCTTATTCTCTCTCTCCCTTTTTCTTTGTTCCCCCCTCCTCTTTTCCTCTCCCTTCCATGTATTCTCTATTTGTATTCCTTCTCTTACTCCTTGGTAGCAGTGGGGGTGGGGGGAGTTGGGATGAGTGGCAGTGCTGGCGGGGAGTTCTGATCAGCCAACTTTGGTGCTCTTGATCAAGGTCATCTGCTGATCTGAGAACTGTAGTGGGGACATTTAATGACAACTATAATCACATTTTACTCATGTTAATCACTGTGTCTCGGACTTTATGGTGTTTTGTAGCAGTGACACCTATCCCGAAATCAGGAGATAGGGTCTCCTTCAGCCTCTCCCACTTCACATTCCTCACCAGTCATCTGACCTCTAGTCTCTGCGCCCCCAGCCATGGCATGAACTGAATGGGAGGCTACGAAGAGGCTGAGTGGGCGGCTGTGGGCTCCAGGAATAGCCCAGCTGGGCGGCCACAGGCTCCAGAGACAGCCCTGCTGGGCGGCCACAAAAAGGCTGGTGGTGCGGGATTCAGGAACAGCCCAGGATTCGGTGACCCCTGGCAAATCATCATTTGACCCCCGAGGGGGTCCCGACCCCCAGGTTGAGAACCATTGTGTTAGAGGGTAGTTCCGTACATTCTCCATGGTACCACTGTATGTAGGATCATAGCCAACCTTTCCCAAGATGGACTAGGGACTGTGGTCTATGGGATTTGTAGGATGCATAGAGCAGTGTACATGGCTGCAACTAACATGCCCTGCTCATTCTAAATAAACAGAAGTGAGGAGTGGAAGCACATGGAGGACATTACAGGGTGGAGGAAAACACAGTAAGAAACAATTTCATGCAAAATAGATTACAGGTCCCTTAAGCAGGGAATGTGCAGCCATGGGTTATTTGTAGAAAATAAGAATATAGTTTAGAGTCACTTTAAGCTCTTACTGAGTGAAACATGTCAGAGGAGTAGCGGGATTTCTTTAATATTACTGATCCAGAGTGCGCCTTCTTTTCTTTTCCATTTTAGTGCATTCTATTATATGACTTTATAAAAGAAAAAGCATTTTATGTCTAATAATTACCGCTACTTTGCCAGTTACTGTGCATAGTACGTCTACCAAGTCTGTAAGGAAATTTGGAGCCTCCTGTTCAGGAAAAAATAAAAAAAAGCATTAATAAGTGATTTATTTTGCAATACAAAGTATCTGTCAACATTTTACAGCAGAGATCCACATATTTGTTTAGTTTGGGGGGGGGGGGGGGTCGTTGAACATAAAGGGAATTGTCCTGGAGAAGGATGGAGGCTGACAATGATAACCTCTCCTTCTGAGGTCCGAGTTCCCTGACTGTCATGGCCATCTAGTGGCTTCACTACTTTATAAATCCCTGACTCAGAGCTAGGGTTGCCACCTGTCCGGAATTCACACGGACAGTTTGGGTTTTGAATCATGCGTCCAGATTTCAGACTGCCTGAAACCCGGACACATTATTCAGAGAGGACATTGTTTTCACAGCAGGGTTGCTGGTTGCAGTTGTCTAAGCTGAGAGTGTCTGTTATACTCTCTTTCACACTGCCCAAAGCCAGAACTAACATCCCCCCTCCCCCCACACACACAGACGGGAGAGGAGAGACTGCTCGATCTGCTCCTATTCCTCCCGCTCCTACTCCTCTGTGTCTGCCCACACTCCAATACCCAGCGCTGTGCCTCAGAAAAGGGAAGTGGGGGGACGGAAATTTGATGTCCAGCAGCCTCAGCTACATCTGGATGAGAGATGCTGACTGCCAAGGGGTGAGTGAGCTCACCATCCATCCCTGTCTGTGACTGAAGTTTCCCCCCTTCTCTCTTCTGCCTCTGAGTGAGTACACTAGGGTAAATCAGGGTTCTCGGAGCACTCCTTATATCACAGCCCCCCTTTACACCAGAGGCCACAGTGTTCCCCCTTACATCAGAGTCCTCTCCGTGCACCAGAGTACTCAGTGTTCCCCCTTAGATCAGGGTTCCCAGAGCATCCCTTATGTTAGAGTCCCCAGAGTTCTCCCTTACATCGGAGTCTGCAGAGTCTCCCCTTACACTTAAGGGAACTCTGTGAGTTCAGATGTAAAAGTGGAACTCTGTGGACTCTGATGTAAAGGGGGACTCTTGTGATTAACTTTATATGATTAGAATTGTTATTTAATCGCAAAATATATGTATAGTTTATACTATTGAAAAAATTGCTGTGCTCCGCTAAAGTGTTCGGGTTTGATTTAAAGAAAAGGTGGCAACCCTACTCAGAGCAGTATACAGATAAGGGACCGGGCACAATACTTCCTAAAATTTCTAGAAAAGGGCAGAGAGAAATACTCACCTGTGATCAGCGTCGCTCCCTCACGGGCCGGATGAGTGAGATATTGTAACCCATTCTGATGGAAACAATGCAGAATCTCCCTCACCGTGATGAAGTATTTATTGCCTCTTCATCTGCCCAGTGAGCAATGCCATGGAAACTGGTAAGTGTTTCTCTCTGTCCTTTCCAGCATTCTTGTCACCAAAGAGTTGTCACCCACAACAGGATGGCAAGTGTGACATGTCCTACAAGTTCTGACCTTCCTGTTCTGCGTGCCTGTTCAAGGTTAGCGTCTCAAAGTACTGAAACCATTGTCAGCCAACTAACTAGAATATTCAGAAGGAAGTTATCTATGCAGTTCTGTATTTATCTTACTAAATGGCAGCTGTCCATATATGAAAATATGCAAATATATTTTTTGGGCTAAAGCAGTATTAAACCTATTAAACCCTGTATTTTATTGCAGCTTACCAATTCTTAGATGTGGTGGCTGCATTCGTTTTTATTTTTTAGCCTTTTTTCTTCTTTATTTTCATCTTGTGATTCCAATACATTTCCTATTTTTCAACTTTCTTAAACAGACCAAGCTGTCCAGCAAAAGTGGAAGTAAGAGGGTTGAAACAACCCATTTAACACTGACAGGGGTACTTACAATGGTCAGCTTTTATTTATGTATAAAAAACCTTTAACCCAAAAGGAAAAAAAAAAACTGTTGCTGTAACTGCTTATAAAGTATCGGCTTTAATTTGTTGATCTAAATTTTGCTAATTCATCTAACGCTACCCTTTTCCTAGATTGACAATGCCGATGTCCAAAGGTGCTCTATTGCTCCTCCATCCAGAGTGGAGATACCCAAAGACAGCAAGTGTGTTACTGGCCACATCATCAGGTGAAAAATAGGAAAAAGGAAAACGAACAAAGTCACTATATTTAGGGCTCTCCTGAACGATGGAACTTGACAGCTAGTAACTGACGGTTAAAAACATCCATTGTGCTGCGTTTACTTGCCACGTTTAGTTGCATTTGCGTTTAGAAGTGTTTTTGCATTGCAAATGTTAAGAAATGAATCTCCATTAAAAACGCATATAAACGAAACAAGGCTAAATGCGACTTACCGCGTTTACACACGTTTACAAGCTGTTACAGGCATTTGGCGTTTCAAATGCCTCTGAATATGCAGGGCACGATTTTTTCAGGCAGAATAGCAGCGCTATTTTTAGCATTAAACCCAGTGGTGTATTTCGTTTTTGTGCTGCTCTAGGCCTGACTAAACTTGTGCAACCCCTAATTTAAATATGATCCACCCCTTCCTGTCAAGGTCACACCCCTTCCTGTTTTAGACCTGCCATGAAATTTAACAGTGGGGACACTAGTTCTGGGGGCCTTGGGGGGGGGGGATGGATTCCCTTAATCTGCAGAGATTTTTTCTCACTTCCTATTTGACTATGGGGCATGAAATGAACGTATGGCAAAAAATGGAAAAAAAAATGAAAAAAAAAATGGAAAAAAATGGAAAAAAAAAGTGTTGCCTATAGTTCTACTTTAAGCACAAATTTCTGCTAAATTTATGGAGGACTAAGAGGATATAACATGCCAGTGGTGCAGCAGAAAACATATAGCACAGTGATGAAGGTATGTGGTCCATGCAGTGAGCAAAGGAAGGATTGGGGGCAGGAACAAATAAATCCATCGGTTTATTTTTCTCATCAGCAATCAACAGAAATAAAATTAAGATTGCAGGAGAGTCCTACTACCTACCTGACAGGTATAGGTGACCATGTCAGTATCCCTTGTGTCTGCACCATCCCTATCATACCGGCAGCAGTGTGGCCGCTTTATGGCGGTTGCCAGACCGATTTGTCTTGCGGCCCAGTCCACCCTTATAAGACTGGTGCTGCACTAAAAGTGGTAACGCAAGCCGGCGGGGACTCTTTTCATGCTGCCCCCCTGCAAAGTACTGCCCTAGGCTAGGGCCTTGTTGGCCTAGGCCAAGATACAGCATTGGCTAAACCGCATGAAAAACGTGTCAGTGTGAAAGGGGCCTAACTATGGAAGTTTAGGAAAAGATAGGTACTGGACACCTGCTAAATAGCTGCCACTATCAGCAATAAATGACGATGTTGTCAGATACTCTATGAGCTCTGAGCAGGAAGCCTCCAATGTACTTCTTGTTCAGAGTTGTAAGAGAGCAGATAGAAATGTCTGTCATAGTGCTGGAAGGGG
This sequence comes from Rana muscosa, assembly GCA_029206835.1. Classification (NCBI taxonomy): domain Eukaryota; kingdom Metazoa; phylum Chordata; class Amphibia; order Anura; family Ranidae; genus Rana; species Rana muscosa. The sequence continues at coordinate 166,213,447 of CM055120.1, forward strand.
AAGTGTAATGGTGGCCATATATTGATCAGTTTACAGTTGATCATTTTATTGTGTGAACAATACAATCAGAAGATAGAAAAGATTGTACATTGTACATTTAACAATCTATCTACCTTTTTTTTGTGCAGACCATGTGTCTGTTCCATTATTCATATGTTTAATCATATTCCCTGATCTGTGAATGAAGGGCAAAAGGGGGAAACAGTTTCTAATCCCCCCTTCCCTCATGGGATTGCGGCAGCAGGGTTTTAAGTTTCCCCTTGTCAGGAAAAATGCGGGAAGGCTGCTGATAGGTTGCCTGACCTCTGGGAAGGTCAGGTGACCTCTGTATCTGGGCAGTTTAGGGTGAACTGAGAGAAAAAGGTAAATAAAAAAGGGGTTCCGGGCCCTCAGAGGACCAGTAACCTCAGTATGCATTCAAGCTGTGGTGTTCCCTCCTTCCCTCCCTACCAACTTATTATGTGACAGTGTCACCTTATGTAATATCTGGGTCTCTTAAACGTTTTGGTTTTCTTCTCATCGAAAAATTCTTGAAAGTAGGTTGCATGAAAGTTTTCGGGTAATTTCCCCTTTCTTTAATGGACCTGTCTACATGTATCGCTCCCGTTCCTGAATTTATGCCTTTTTAACCATCTTAAATGTGAGTGTTTTATTGTTATCCTTTTTTACATTAAAAACATTTCCATACGGTATCCCACTATGTGAGCTTGTTTTTTACTTTCATACGTATAAAATATGGATACCAAGCCTTCTGTATACACTTATGAATACGAGATCAACATACTGGATGTCCTGTTTGATTGAAGTGGAATAACAGAGCCCCTCAGACTCCAGATTATCCACATTGGGTTTGTTAACCCCCAAAGCTTTTCTCGACTTGTTTGGCGTATGCCTTTCCTAGTCTAAGATTTCCGGTAAGCCTCCTTCAACTCACTCTTGGTAGCGGTTTTTCACAGCATTCCATATTTGAGCTGCAAGTTTTTATCACAAATGAACACTTCTTTTCTTTTTGGATTGATCTTCACTTTACTTTCAAGTTGATGAACGTTTTCTTCCTTGGATTTATTTATAAATATTTTAAGTTGTCATAACTAATATTTATCACTATAATATCACTGCAATGATTTTGGTTTATGTATAATCACATGATTCATTCATTATTGGTTTAGCTTGGGTTTTACACTGGTTTTGTTGTGATTTAGCACATACTTAATCACGTTCCCAGGCACATTTATGTATGGTTTAACAGTGTACATAGACTAACAAAATTAGCGCTACACTTATACCCACAGGGTCTGTGTCATTGACACCAGAATAATGGGGCAGAAAAAGCATATGCTGGAGGACTGAACCAAATATATGTGCATATAATGTTTAAAATAAATATATACAAGACAATAAGACAAAAAAAGCTTACGTCAGCAAGCTTCCGAAGACAGTCAAGTCTTGCTGATACTGATTCTGATTCTTCAGCTTTTGTTTCTACAATGAAAAGACAAATACATATTAGAGAACAATCATCATCCATTGTAGTAATACTTTCACCGTAGCTCTTGTTTTCACATATTGTTAAAGTCTATATATAAAATCTTACCAATTACTGAACCCTTTGTAATAAAATGCAATGTGTTTTTTACACCGCTGGTTTGATTTTTAGAAGTCCATTTACCTAACGAGGGGACCGGAGGACCTCAGATTTGAGGAAAGACTGCAAACATCAAAGCGGTTGTAAAATCAAAAACATTTTTTTCTAATAAAAAAGAGGTTTACACTTACCTGCTCTGTGTAATGGTATTGCACAGAGTGGTCTCTTACCACCTTTTCTGGGGTCCCCCACTGGCTCTTTCTGTCCCTATTCTGTGTGTGCATCCATAGCATGCTCCCAAGCTGGGCTGTTTGCATCCATAGACATGCACAGTGTGGCTTCATCCCGCCCCAGCTCCCTCCTTACAGAATTTGACTGACAGCAGCAGGAGCCAATGGTTCCTGCTGGTTCCTGATCCTCCTGTGAGAAGAGAAAGAGGGGCGACAAGAGCTGCAGCCGCTCACATCACTCCATCGATGTAGGACTCAAGGAAGTGTTTAGGAAGGAAGGAGGAGCACCTAGTAGAAGTTTTTTTTTGTTTTGTTTTGTTTTTTTACCGTAATGCATTCCTTTGACC